>CM060478.1:20140226-22752726 GCA_030544235.1 Lepturacanthus savala | reverse complement strand
GACACTGATGTAATGCGAGTGAAGAAGGTGAAGTATGAATCTGGAGGGAGAGAGATGGAGGAGGAGCAGGGAGAGTGGGCCTTGGAGTGTGTGTGTGTGTGTGTGTGTGTGTGTGTGTGTGTGTGTGTGTGTGCGCCTGTATCTTCAATGTATTCAGACATGATAGCTTCTCACTTTAAATACAACAGACCTGCACGCGTGCATGTGTGCTAGTGTGTGTGTGTGTGTGTTATATAAATCCTCCCAGAAAGCTTTGAAGATGAGGGAAGTTGGTCTACCATCTCGAGCTTTGGTTGATATGCAAACACAGAGAGAATACACACCGACATACATACACACATTAACCCCATCATGCACATACACACACAAAGAGCCCGTCAGCACAATACCTTCAAATATAGCCGTCCAATCTTTTGACTCTCAATTTGCCCACCTTTTTGATAATACGCGCCTATTTGAAAAAGGGTGAAAGGCAAGGGTAGCATGCAATTTAGAGATACTACCGTGTAGCCATTTTCAGCCTGCCACCTCTCCCTCCCTCTCTCCATCGCGCTCTCTCCATCTTTTGATTATGCGATTCGACTTGGCAGACGAACAAATAGAGGAGAGAAAAAGGTAGTGTTTGACACTGCCATTTCAATGACAAAATACAATCTAGCCAGGGCCAGTAATTCGACGGGGAGGGATTAGTCGAGCACGAGGTTGGGCCCCCAGATTAAGACGAAGCCAGAGCGCGGGGATCTTGAATTTCATCATCTCTGGCGCTTGGGCACAATGGTGTATTCTTCCCCTTTCTCCTCCGCCGTCTGATGAGGGGTCAGGAGAACTCACCTCTCCTCTTCTCCTGCTCCTCCTCCTCCAAGCTGCACTCACTACTGCATTCATTCATCCTTTCTGACTTTATATTAGCTTAGATATCTGATTTGGGGGGGTGTTGAGCAGAGGGATATGAGTTGGCTATACGCTCATGCACATACATGCAAAGTCAAAAGTCAAGAGAAAATATGACTAGATGATTATAAACACTCTAGAGGTTTGGATAGGGTCATACATTTCACCATACATACATCGCACAGATATACAGTCACATGCAGGTACACAAAGATACTTTTCCTGTTGACACACACAAACGTAAAATGTACAGGTGACATAAAGTGGTGATCCAATAGATTAAACAGTGAATGTCTGAAAGTAAGTTTCCCCAGATGTTAGTGTAGATTGCCCTCTAGTGGTCAAATTATATATATTCCTAATTTTTGCTCAGTCAATGGTGACAAACCATGCACTAGCACTATAATTAACAATGTGTCATAAGTCTTTCTAATTACATGGTACAATTGACTTGAAGCTTTCTATGAAGCCTAACATATTTGAGGCTATTAAATAATATGAATTGCTTTACTGTTATACAGAACACTACAATTGGAAATACTTTATATGTGAAAGGAAAAGGATTATTTGAGTATGATGCTGTTGCTCTGCAAATGTAGCTACATAATTATGGATTTATAATCTCAGCATCTGACATTACAGGTGATAATACTACAATGTAACATGTGTTTTTATATTTCATATAACAGTTTCCAATGCATGTACTGTATACTTTTTGTGAGGTGCAAAGACGCAACAATAGTCAAACCAGCAAGATTAACACACATCTCAAGAAGAAAATACTTATTGCTATTATGTATATCCAATTCATTTTGGGGCATTTAGGATACAAAGAGAAACCGTGTCACAGTTGTGCCTACATTTTGATATTAAAGTCATGGATGTGCGCTTAAACTTGCTGCCGTACTGGCGAGTTAAAACCATTATTCTCAAAGGGTGGCAGCACCCCAACGATGACATCACCCACTCTAGCTTACACTTCGCACAATACAGTACAATTAAATTAGAATTAGTTTAAAATGTATTAAAAGTTAACAATGGCAATAATATCTATCTATCTATCTATCTATCTATATTTTTTCCATCATGGTTGTCTCTCTAAATCTGAGTGTGTGAAGATGTAAAGTTGCCTTCTTCCTCTCCTCCCTCCCTCCCTCCATTCCTGCCTCCTCAGTGCTCTCCATTCCTGCTGTCAGGAGACTAGCTCAGCTTTGATCTTTCTGTCATTAGTCAGGTATGCAGAGACACAGGCAAACCCAAGAATTCTTTTTTCTCTCCTTCTCTTGGTCTGTTTTTGCTCTCTCCCACGCTCTGACCAGAGAACACCAGCTGACCTGCTTGTCATCTCGGCTTTCTATCAAAGGGAGAAAGGTAGAGCCATTTCTGCTGTCGTTCCTCTGAACTTGATGTGTACAGAAAGTGACAAGTGTCAAAGCACTCAGCCGGCCTTCCTGCTATTTCTTCCACCAACATTCTTTAAAACAGAGGGTTGAGGATTCTCAGAGGCCTTGCTGGTGACTAGTGACCCCCATTCGCTAGAGTTAAAAAGTATCAACAATAACTACCGCTTTGACATATCAGAAAGCCAATATTTCCTTAAAATATAGCAAATCGGTAACTAAAAAGTGTAAAGCTTCTATGCCAGAAAGAGAAAAATAGAGATAGAGATAAAGCTGTAGAGGGATAATTCAAGAGTTTGCAGTGGGAGGCCAAGCTGTTCTTGGACATCTACCTGTGACAGACCCATCCTGCTGGAGTGCCAGAGAAAGACACTGAACAGCAACTGCTTTGTGGCAAATATTGATCTATGATTCTATCTCATTAACTACTCTACTAGAATGACACTGAGATACTGAGATGCATCATTATGTTTTCCTTCAATGTCAAAGTATAAATTAATACTAACACAAACACTCTAAATTGCAGGACTACAGCAGAGAACATTAGTTATGAGTTTCTAAACAACTTTAAATTTTCTACTTAAAGCTTAAATAGTATGTTAAATGTCATCCCAAGTACAGTCGCCTATTTTCTTTGACATGTGTGGATTATTCTGGAGTGCCATGTCACATCGCTGACTCCAGCTGAATTAGGGAATACAGTGGCTTTGAACAGCAAGTTTCCAGATTTCAGACCTATATTACATATTGAAATAATCTACCCCTTCTACCACTCTCTTTTTAAACATCGCCTCTCTCTTCCTCTCTCATGTCCATCTACTACGTTGTTTTTTGTTATTAATCACAAGCCCTGGATTTTATTTATATGTAGCTGTTCTCGCCTTTCAAACTTTGCTTCTTTTGCTTTGAATAATAATAAAACACAACAAGAGGATAAAAAAAATGACTGGCACTGTTGCTTTAAAATACAATCATTCTAAGACACGAATAATTAAATAAATAAAACACTGGTAGACAAGTTACTCATTTGCAAGCTGCCACTCAATATTTCACAAGTGCACCTAAGGTTTGAGGCTGTGGCCTCGAAATAACACCTCACATTTACCTATTGAAATGTCATATATTACCAATATTAACACACACAAACGCGCCTGAGGCAATCTGTCACCGTGGTCATGCATGTATGCCACATGATGCAAATAAGCACCTATAGATCAATCTTAAGGTGACAATCTACACTGAGAGGGCATGCAATAGCAACGCCTGACCACATGGTGGCACAACCTGTACATGTAATACTAGAAGGATTTTACAAGAAAATTGTTAAGAATGAGGAATTTATGTCTTTGTCTTATTTTACACTGAAGCAGTAATCACCTATAACTGTGAAAGAAGAGTTTTCAGTAATTCAGTACTCACGTTTTCAATGACAAATGTCCACTCTTTGTCTTCAAACTCCTCAGCATGGGGATCCTGCAAGAGAAGTGGAAAAGAAATGCTTCAATACACAACATGTGGTATATTTTTCATTTGATTCAGCATCATAACTACATTCCAGAGGCAATTTATGAATTGGCACACAATTCGTTTTAAGCAACAATCAATATTTTGGTTAAATAATATTGAAACAATTAATTTTATTCAATGAAGAATCAGCAACAGGAGTGTTGTAATATTTAAAACCACCGGGGAGTCAGAAAGTCAAATTACAGTATGAGGTGAGCAGAGTACAAAGAACCAATATCATAAACACACTGCAGGTAGGAAAAAAGGGGAAGAACAATTAGCCTGAACAACACCATGAACATTGTGGTAGACCATCAGTCTCAAAACTAATTCAGCGCAACAAAAACATGACTCTGTAGTTTTTCCACTAGGAATGAGTGGTAGCAGTAGCAACATTTTTCTTTCCCCTTTCATGAAGCACAACCTGCCAGAAGGTTTCTATATATCACAGGGACCAGAAGGGCTCTTGGGGCATAAATACAGTGAATTTGTGCACAGTAACAAGCAGGGGAAATGTCTGTCTAACTTACATAAGAGGTGTCTCCATATTTGGACAAATCAACTTTTATTGATCATAGTAACCTTTAGAGGACGGCTGCACCTAATGTCAATTATCTTCTTTTGATTCATGATAGTGCCACTGCAGAATGCATATAAGGGAAACTATTCCTATATGAGGTGATCCATCATGCTTACTATCCAATACAGATCAATGAGAAGTGGTATTGTATATTAGAGTTTAGTAGTGATGGAATTTATTTTAAAGGGAACCGTTTTTGAATTTTCCAGTTTAATATTTAATTTTCTTGGTCTATTTATGAACAAAATTAGCAAGCTTTTATTGTACAAAAGCACATAGTTGGACCAGCAACAGCAATGTACTTTGCCTTCTCGGACATCACAACAGGAGCCGTTTCTAAATGGCAACACTACAGAGGAGGCCAGATGACAACATAATGAGTGGGTGGTCTTACCGTATTTCACAGTTTGGGTGTTAGCAGGAACACCAGAGACCTAAATATTAACACTTGAGCACTGAAAAAGTATTTTCTTTTTCACAATAGAGCCTTTTAAATACAAATTGAAGCTCACAACAGGCCACAGTACAACAACATCACACACTCAAAATTAAATCTTTAAACATCTTCCCTCTGATAAAACATAACCAGCCACTAAAGAATGGGTGTGAGCTGGGGTGGGGGCATCCCTAGTACAGCAGCTGTGATGAAATTGTACATTGGGTAAGACATGGACATACACTGAGATAAGGAGAGACATGCAAATACAGTTATTGTAAGTAAAAGACTCAATTTATGTTGAAAGTGTGGATCTGTGGTTTTTAAATTCTGTTAATAAGCCAACTAAAATCAGATATGTAATTCTCGTTAAACTTTTTCCTGTATTGTGTAACGACCTGACCATTTTACTGTTACTGTTATATGTGTCTATAAATAAATGAGTTTATGCCCAGATTCTGTTCCGTTAGTTATAATGCTGGGATTTCCTGGGGGTCTGTGAATGAATCTTGGAGTAATAATAAATAATTATAATAATAAAAAAAATAATTAATCATAATAATAATATATAATAAAGATATTTTGAATATCCACACACAGAAAGTATATACACCATCGTGCCTTATGCAAGCTATATTCAAAAGTTGAGGTTGATTTGACAAACAGAGATACACAAGCTGTATACTTCGACTTAATGGGCAATTAAGCTTTAAACAGAACAAAAGCTACACTAACTTACAGTTGTTCCCTCTCTGTCTTTCTGGTGATAGACTACTACCTGTCCGCCTCTGTGTCTCTTGTCTCTCTTCCTGCCTGTGTACTGTGAGGTGATGGGGAGACAGTAATGGACACAGCGAGACATCAGACAGCTGTGTTTTACTGTGTATGCATAGATCTTCACCTTCACTCCTCTTCAGGCACACCGTTTATATAGAAAAAAACACACACACAGACAGACAGACAGACAGACAGACACACACACACACACACACCTGCTGGGCACACAATCAACCCCCTTCCTTTCATGCACACACACGCCAATGCACGCTCAAATGACACACACACAGATTCACGCTTAAGCATGCACTCACTGCACAATAAATATGCACATTGCACAAGCAAAACGATTAGACTTCAAATAACCGTGGGAAAATAGGATGGTGAAAAATACCAAACATTTACTTGTTACAGCATCTCAAACTGGTTGCATTTTTCTGATTTATCTCATGACTTTAGACTTTGGTGATGTGGAATAGGTATTTGCTATGTTTATTGCTCATGTTTTTGCCATTACCATTTACAGGCTAAATGTTTAATCAATAAAATCAATTTTGTGTATGACTGTTGCAGCCCTAGTCTGTACCAAACACACTCAACTCTTGAACTGATGGCCTTCCTCTCTGCCTGCTCTTGTGACACGCCCGTGGAAATCAATATTCCTGCAGTCTGCCTCCTGTACAGTTGCCTCGCCCTTTAATTTAAAATATGCCATTATTCCAGAACCACATAAACTGCTACTAAAAGCCAAGAGGGCATGGCATTGTCAGCCTTTTCAGTTTAATCTCTTTTTATGGTGGTTTCTTCAGAGCTTTAGTGCTTCTAATAAATATAGGCTCCAGCTCCCTGACAGTTTACAGATTGTTCCCTTAAATGCCATCGTTATTATGGGATCTTAAAAAAAAGTCTCTTATTATTATTATTAAAGCTTCTGTCCATGCAAATAGCTGGCTCTTCTACAGGTTTGGAGAATGCAGATGCATTATTAAATTCACAAGATAAAATCTGTGAAATATAGACTATCTAAGGTAAAAAACAACACCTGACTGGGTCCAAACTGCATATTTAAAGCCTTTGTTCTACTGTTTTACTCTACTTTATTTTACATTCTGCTCTTCGCACATTGTCTCTGTGAAATCCAATTCTATCTATAGAATGAGCAGCCAGAACCCTGCCCATTTAAGTCGCTTTTCAACAAAAGTATTTTCTTGCTCTCTAAAAAGTTCAACTAAGGCTGCCAGCTGGTGCACATCTCTCTAAGGTAAAGGCTGCAATAGTGCTAGGCTCAGCTGTTTTCACTGCAGTGGTTCAGGACAGACAGCGCTATGAGGGTATCTTCACATTACTGTTAGTATTTGCTTCAACCTTTAAGACAGACAGCCAAAACAGGTAAGCTGTAAGCCACAGAAAAATTTTAATCAAATAAAATCAATTTTATTTGCTGCAGGACACTATTATTATTGTACTGTGGATACTCCAGCTAATTCAATTCTTTACACCAAGTCAACATAATAACATTCCCCACTGAGGAATAACACCCATCGTGGCATTTCAGGGCTCCAGACTAACTTATTTCATCACTTGTTTCTTACTCAAAATTTCTAGGAGCATAAGCAAAAATGTTACAAGTGTATGAAATTCAGTAAAACAATCAGCTTATAAAGTTGAGCACACTGCTGGTCCAGGGTGATTGTTTGCAAATATCCAACCCAAAACTAATTACACTAATTTAATATTGCTATTATTGCTGTAGTTGTGTAAGTAGGCAACTCTTGACTAACACCTTAGACATAACTTTATATGCTAATTGTTCATCAAGGCTGTTTAGAAACTTTGAAAACTTTTGTAACAAAAACTGACAAGACAACAGCGCATAGACTGCAGAGGCGATGTTATCTGATTTGTAGCTTCATGCAACACATGTGGTTGAGCTGTCCCTTCAGTCACTTTGCGTCTCCATACCAGAACAGCTTTATTACTTCCTCTGGGACAGGAAGTGGCAGTGGCAAATTACATGTGCACCAGAAAGGTCTGGAGATAAATGTCTCAGCATATTGCAACTATAACACCCGTCTTTAAGTGTGCACAAAGCACTGTATGGACTTTCTATAGCAAGAGCCTCATTGGAATTTACTACATTCTTGTAATTTATTTGATAATGTAAACATCAAAGACAAGAAAGTATCAGGCTACTAATGCTGTTGAGGTATTTGCGGCAGTTCTGGTTGAAACAGGTAACAGGACACTGACCTCAGAGCTAGCCTGTCAATACAGAGGCCTAGCATGTTTAAGTAAGGAAGGCACAGTGACAGATAGGGTCTGTACAAGTGTGTCGTTTACAGACACACCTGTAATACAATACATATAAGGCCTAGCAAGGTAAAAAACTGCCTTCACGTTCCCCAGTAGTCTAAATTATTTTAATGCATATATCCAAATGTGTCTACAATAATAATTCTGATACACTCTGTAATACATTCAAAAAGAAAGAAAAAGAAATGCCTTTCGTGTTGTATAATAGACACATGCAAACAAGACAAATAAACCAAAAAAGAAAATTTCAAATAAAAGTCCACATTTAGTATTTAGTCTACTAATTCTGTTTAAGTAATTAAACAGAATGGCCAATGGTCAGAGGACCCTCACGTTCCATAAACAACCTTAAACAGAGCAACGCTTGTCTCTGAGCTAATAAAAACAGCTGTAAGCCTACCTTAAAAAGAGTGACAGTGATCTCAATGTTCTCTGGTACGGGCCACACCACCACTCCTCTGTAGGGATTTTTGATGCCAGGCTGCCAGCTGTGGGACTGTAGAACAGGCGAAAATGTATTTACAGCAGTACAGTACCAACAGCCATAAGATAAGTTACAGACGGTGACAGACAACAAATTCCATCACCTTAAATGCAAAGTTTTTGAAATATCTAATCCATCAGAAGGGAGCTTGCTGATGGACTCCTGGACTGCTGCAGTCCACATAAGCACATTTACATTTGCAAGTGAGAAACCTTCTTGCTTAATTTTTTATACATTTAGTTTTAGAAAGCTACTTATCAAATACAAACCTTGGATGATTTCCGTCGACTCCTGCGGGTCCAAACCACCACCAGTTTGTCTGGTTGCCTGAAAGGAAGGAAAGAAAAATATGAATAAAAAGGAATTTAAAAATTTTATCTACCGACATTTCCACAGTGAAGGACACACAGTAATGGTATATATCACTGTACTGTATACATGTTTTTATGTTAATATAAAAGCTTTATTTTACCGTTTTACATGACCCATCACTGCACATGTATATAATTTCAGGCACAGATTTAAATATGAAAACCAGCTGATTCCGGTAACTGGTTGATCGATCTGTGCATCTCCTGCCTGATGTTTTAAAACCCTGATTAGCCAACAACTGCATGCAGACACACAGCACAACACACACACACACACACCTGCACAGTCATTCCTTGTATGAATAAATCATGAGACACGACCTAGCCCTGGCTTTCTCTCTGGACTGCAGCAGGGACAGATACACACCCAAGTAACATACACACACACACACACACACACACACACACCTTAAGAGGTTAGTATGACAGAGAAAAACAACCCAGAATGAGCGTTACAATAATTCAACTCAGTCCAGGTCAGAGTCACACTGTACCAACAAATAACAGACACACAGTAACCTCAACTCCAGAATACAAATCAAATATTCCATCTCAGAAAATGAGTTAGAAAGAGCACATAGACATAATAGAGACTGTTGACTTTTTGTATGAAAGCAAGTTGAGAGCTGACAGTGACAGGCAAACAGAGGAGCACAGCTGTGGTGTAGTGACAGATTAGCAGCAGTAAAACATTCATCAATCTGGGCACATCTGCTGTACATGTGTCAAACAGAGTCAATGTGAATACAAAAAGGACACAGGTCTCTAAAAAATGTTGCGTAAATGTTTAAACAACAGTGAATTTAGTGTGCCACTGTACAGCAGTCACAATCCACTCTGCTGCTACTACAGCAGCGTATTCACTGTGTTTAAGCAATTAAGTACCGTAAATTTCCAAATATTAGCTGGGGTGTTGATTTCTTTTAATCACATAGCAGATCAGAAGTTTATTTGAGACCATGCAGCAATTAGGGACAGGAGATTAATTCCTTCCTGACAAAAATCTTGCTCAGCAAAACTAGAAAAATATGGCAATTTACTTAAATTATTTTATTAAATCAGTATGACTACTGTATAACTTACATTTTTCAAAAGATTAGTTTACAGCACTGTAGGTAAACATCTTGCGGCTGCTTCTTCAAAGTTTTCTTCCGACAGAATATTATTTTATGAGAGAAAGTTTGAATTTCATGAGGTGCTTCTTATTTTTTTACTGCACCAGAGCCATGACCATCAACAATTAAGCAATATTATCCAAGAGGGTGTTTTGTTAACGTCATTTGAGAATGACAGTGTGGTGAAAAAAACATCCAGTATCAGTGATCATGTCTTCTTTGTTGATTTTTTAAAATAAATTACTCAGTATTTATTTGGAACCGGCAGATATTTATAAAATACATACCTGCACCTGGCGTTTAAAGGAGATCCTGTGGTTGACTGAAACCTGGCTATTATTTAGTAATTTATATCTTATCAACTGTAAATAGTAGGACACACAGAGGGGCACTGTTGATACAGAGCAATAAAGTACTAATACACTTCATCAGAACTGATTGTTGGAAGGTTAAACTGGGGCCAGTTTCACAAAAGCAATTTGTGACATTATTTACACAGATTGCAAATGGTGCCAGCAGTTTTTCAAAAATGACTGTCAGTCACTAACTGCAGATAAAATTTTGAGATCATGGGTGCAAGTATGGGGTTTCTTTTGGTTTGTTAAAAGTGTCAAAATGTATATGTGAGGAAATGATCTCATGTGGCAAGTCAGAGTTTGGATGTTTCAAATTTGACCCTGGCTTTGGAAATCTCCTCTCTTCTACACACATTTCTGATGTCTGAATTTAGGGAGGAGTTTTGAAGTTTTGCAACAGAGTTCTGCACTACGAATGCCTTCCAGGAGAGACTGTCTACAAATGTGCACCATGACGCCCACAATTAAATAATATCACATCTTGCAGATGAGTGTGGCTGCAAAGATCAGCTATAAACATATTTGCCTGATTTGGCAAACTAGTTTTTATGGAAAATAAACCTGGCCCTTAGCCAAATTTGACATAGATACTTTCAAAAATCTTTAAATCATTGAGATAAGCCTGCAAGTGATTACATAATGAATCACATCTGACTTACTACTTTGTTTTAATGTGAGAAGAAAAACATATTGGGGACATATTGGACTCTATAAAATTAAAGTGTATCCTTCGAATTCAATGGAACTATGTTCCAGCTTTTACAGTCTCTTTATATTTTACTGCCATGTCTGCTATGTGAAAAATTCAATAAATTTACAAAAGTTTAATATATTGGCCACAAATCCAGATTCAATCAGGCCATATAGTTTTTGCCAAACTATTGCACCGTTAAGGTTAGAAAGGCATTACATCCTGCCAAAAAACAAAACTAAGGTGAACACCTGACTATGCAGTTGTGCTTATAGACAGATTTCAACAGGTGAGAGGTGATGGTGAACTCCTCTTTATATATCAGAGCAAATAGTCCTGCATGAGGAGGTGGGGGTATATTTATGTATGTAGTAGTGTATATGTGGTTTGTGTGCATATACCCTAGTGTTAAGTACTGCAAAGCTAACACTGGGTTCATGTGTGCATGGACCCTTACATCAATGTCTCTCAAAGAGCAGCCAAGCAGCCATTGTAGGAAAAGAATGACTGACTGTATGACACTAGAAAGAGGAAAAGCAGAACGATAGGGAGAAAAAAAAGAGGGCGAGTGAAGGAAAGAAGAGAAGAGAGAGAGAATGACAAGCAACAATTCCAGCCTTGAGGAGAGGCCCCACATAGAGAAGCTATTGTCCCAACAACACAGGCCAAATCAGAGCGAAGCATGCACTAAATATTACACTCTGTCTCCTTCCTGTTGTACAGTACTCTGCAATGAGAAACAAATTAAACCATTTGTCTTGAGGCTAAATGACTTTTGTGCACTTTTTGGTCTCGCTCTCCCTCATGCTCAGCTTCATCCTTAGAGCTTCAAGTTCCTTCTGTTTGTAATAGGAATCAGTGAGCCATCAGAGAGGAATGCCACAACAGAAGAAACAAACATGTTGAAGAAAGAGAGAGAGAAATGACTGGGACAAAGTTCTTTTGGCCCAAGTAACATCCAGTCATTGGTCTATGGCTCAGATATGTTAAAAAGATCAAAAATCTTTCAACCCAGGAGGAAAAAAAAGCAATGACCAATGATTTTGTGAGTGTATGTGTGGGCTTGGAAGATGGGGCAGATAGGAGTTAAAGTGGGCCAGTAAAATCAGCAGGGGCTGAGAGGAGAACTCCCCTGAGATTGACATAAAACACAGACTACATATAGATTAAAGGCATTTAGCTGCAGTTCTCATCAGACAAAACCTGCAATTAGTGAGCATGTAGTTTTCCGAACAAACACTTTTAACAAGAAATGCAGCAGATAATAAAAATAATTATTTTGATAATATAAAAAGTTTCTTCCATTTCCAAGTAGGTCCTTCAGTATCCACTCATATCGTCTCTATCTTCTCTGGCTGTTAAAAGTTTTAATACCCAAGGAACAAGTGTGCATGATTAATTTGTTTATCATAATACTCCAGAATAAAAACAAAGTCATGACTTTGTTCAGACTTGCTCATCAAAAATCTGTTTGGCAGCTTAAATGTGCTTGTGGTGAAACACTGGAGGCTGTGAAGTGGAGGGCGCGCCAGGATGTTGCAGCTACTCTATTTTTCCTGTTTGCAGGAGGAAGAAACCGTTTCACATTTGATGTGATGGACCTGAACCATGTTCCCATAAACACAGCAGTGTAGGTATTAGTTTAGGTCAGTGGGATAGCAATAAAAACACAGAGCAGTTCATGTACAGTGATAAGTGCAGTGACGAAGCATTCCTATTTTTAAAAGCACTCAATGTGACTTTGGCAATTTCCAAATTCCAAGAAGGAAAGGGGTCAACTATTTATACAATTCAGTTCACTTTAATGAGCTAAACTGGTGGAATTTGACTCGTGTATAGTGTGTAACAGCACAGTTCCCAGTAATTGCAATGTACACGGCTGTCATGATGGCACAATTCACGGTAGCATTTCTCCAACATACAATTTGACACCAACACCCTTTGACTTACTATGCTTAAGGGAAAACTCCACTGATTTTACACATCAAAGTCTGTTTATAGGTCTGGGGAGGAACACTACTGCATATGTAAAAAAAAAAAAAAAAAAGTAGTATACAGCCTCGTGTGACTGCAGAGGGAGCTGCAGCAATCTGAAAGGTTGCCGGCTGGGAGTCAAGATGTGACTTTAAAAATGCAAAATGTCTTTGAGAAATGAGTGGGAAAGTCGTGAGGTTTGCAGTCCAGTCAATCGAATCAAGCAGTGTGGGTAATGTAGGTGCCAGGTTTTGATAAGGTATAAAATAAGCAATTTCTCTATTTGTGCTTCATTGATTTGCCATTTTAGTAGTAAGATTGAAAATGTTGTAGAAGAACAACACTAAATCTGTGGAGTAGGTTTGCTTAAGAACGATAGAGAGGAGTTATAAAGGCTGATCACAATGGGGTGAAGGAGAACTGTCAGTGAAGTGTGTGTGTGTGTGTGTGTGTGTGTGTGTGTGTGTGTGTGTGTGTGTGTGTGTGTGTGTGTGTGTGTGTGTGTGTGTGTGTGTGTTTCAAAAGAGGCACCAGCTGAAAGTGGATCCTGCATCATCTTGACTAAATGCTGATATTAGTCAGAGAAGGAAGAGCTTTGACGTCTGCAGACTTTATGTCTGCTTGTCAATCACAAGCATTGGGGGAGAGGAAGACGGAGATCTGTTGCACTTAATTCAGCACTTTTAAAAGATCCAACATCACAGACTACAGTGTAGTGTGTGTGCTGCATAATAAAACAGACTCTTTGCTGATATGTCTTAGGTTAATATCCTGCATGGAAGACTGCAGTAGAATATAAACTGCTGAATTATACAAGATGATACAAATAGCTAATGCAATGTAGCCTACTGCCTCCCTCTTTTAACATAACTTCTAACATAAATGTGTAATACTGTCTTTATATGTGTATGTAGTAGTGTAGTAATCCATATCTGTACGCAAGAACGCCTGGTTTATTTATCGCTATCATTAACTGACAACATAGCAGTGATTGAGCTTATATGCAGAGTATGAAAGCTATGACAACTGGCACATGCTGCACACTCCGCTCTCCTGGGGATCCCACACTTGGCTTTTACCAAGGTTGTAGATAGATATTTTCTTTTTCCTTGTATGGATGAAAGATCTGAGATAAGTGGTGTCAGGTAACTTCCACTACCTTGGTTAGATTTGGTATGTTTGTTATGTCTTTCCAAAATGTTTTTTCCACATCATTCTGTCATTGCGCTGCTGTGTTTCATTTTTTTTCTACTCAGAATCCTTTAAAAGACTTGATAAGCACTGTGATACAAGACTGTTTAGGACAATTGCTGCACAAAACTCAAGCTTCAGCGTTTACTAAAAAACATGCTAGTCCCATTGGAGGACATAACATTTGCTACAAAAAAATCTGCTTCTGATGCATTATAGACAGTGATATAGGGTTGTTGAGAATGGGAAGAGAAGAATAAAAAAAGGTTAAAGAAGGAGATTGAAAGCGGGTGAAAGAGAAACTAAGAGGAGGGGTACTGTAGGTCTCACTTTGTGGCACTATCAGTCAAACTGTGGCCTTTGCTATCAAGACAGATGTAGCAGTGCAAACACAATCTGTGTCACTGTCATACTCCAGAGTGTCCAGATAAAGTGAACACACACATACATGACAGGACAAGGACAAGCAGCATTTTAAATGCAAAGGATGTCTGTATAATGCAGGTCAGGCAGTGTGATCAGGAAGGTGAAAAGGAATTTGTCGACTGACCATCCAAGCTAATGTGACTTCAATTTCTTTCTTGACATAAATTCTGAACTTCCTTTGTTAGTGCATGCTTATTTTCTTTTTAGCGTTTCTCTACAAAGACAAACTAAATATATTTGCATCTGTGTTAGTATTTATCAGCTTCATATTTTGATTCTTTTAACTTGGGATGCCATAATTGATCAGTAAGCAATCAGATCCTTTACTAGCACACAATAACTCATGTAAAAACATGATGTCAGTGGTCTGGACTCATTTTAAACATTGTGATAATTGTGACAAGTTGGGCATTTAAATACTAATATTATAATAAACAGATCTGACACACCCAAATGCTCAAAAGTTATATCCTGGGTGCAGCAACATATTACAGTTTTGAGTTCTTCTGTTCCACTCTGCTTTCCCTTCACATCCAATTATACAACAGTCAGTCAGTGTGTGGCAACCAAGAGCTGGGTCTATGACACAGAGTTAATGTTGAGAGCAGCAAAGCCAGACTGGAGTGTCTGGACTGGAGACCTCACTAAGCAGTGTGTTTGTATTAATGTGTCTAACAGTGTTTACTGCAGCCACCTGTGTGGCAGGTTTACCTTCTGTAATTGGATTGAACAATAACATACGCACTAATGAATAAAGTGTGTGACTGCGTGTGTAACATTCTATTTTCATACCTAGAGTGAACATCCTTTCAGCCTTTCCATTTTCCGCTAATTTAGTTTTCTGAATCCAAACAGTTAAAGGGTCAACTAGACTAGGTCATGGATTTAATCAATTCCACAGCCAGTTTGTCCTTTTTTAAGTAGGACAACTGTACCGTCTGTCTCCATGTGTGAGCGCTTTAATGTGTCAGCTAGTGATTTTATTTATTTTATTTGCCTTATTTTTCCACTGTGTCACATCACTATTTTGATGAACACTTTTATTAACATTAATACAGTATCAGACAATATTAGGGTTAGGCAATGTCCCCTTAATTGGCAGCTGATGATATTTACAGTGAATCATCGTGATGGACGATAATAGTCTGGAGGGGGTGCGTGCTGAGAATTCTGATATCATCAACCAAACTATATTTTTAACCCTCTGAAACTGTCATCGTCACGGACAATGAAATTACACACAGTTCATTTAATTTCATTTCAGTTCATTTTAATATTTTTTTTATCAATAAATCGTAGCTCCTTAAATGATTTTTAGCCTGAAAGCTAAGAGTCGTGCTGTTCCAATGCGATGCAATTGTGGCCCGTGTAGAAGGGTTTCTATCCACCCTGGAACTCAAGTCTCTTTCTTTATAAAATAAATCCATATGGGTAGATCCAATATTGACAGTTTTATTGTCCTTATTTTATCAAATTATCAGTCATATATTGCGGTTAGCATTGAAGGGAATAGCTATTTGTTTTCCCAAAATACTTTGAGAGAATATTTTGACCAATCAGAGGCTGACCCAGCTCTATATAACTCTTCTTCATACTGACCCACGATTACTCAGTAGTTATTTTAGAGAGTGACCTTCAACAGAAGATTAGTGAATGTTTCTAACAGGAGGGGGCATGGCAGCATGATAGTGGCTCACCATCATGATGTTGGATCATCCATCACAACAGATGATGATATCGTCCATCGGAACAACTCTAGATGATATACAAATGCAAAAGGATGGGTGTGAATTGGGACCACACAATCTTTTTTCAGATATTAGCAGGAATGAACATTCACATTGGGGGCCTGAAGATATAAAGCAAAAGACTCTTTGAAGAAGATGCATTTTACATTCAGTACACAGGCTGGGTTGTTTTAAGGTAGATGTATGTGATACCGGAGAAATGCTAACAGTTTGGTTAAAGGGATAGAAGCATGGAGACACTTGAAGCTGCAGAGACAGGCTGACCGGAGTTCAAGCGTGGCCAATTACAGATCCTCCATGGCTGAGGGGAGAGAAACTAGGTGAGACCAAGTTACAAGCAATAAAACAAGAAGGTTGCATGGATGAAAGTGAAGATCAGAGACTGAACCTGCCCTGGGGGACAGAGGTCAGGTAAGAGTAAGAAAGCATAGAGGTAGCAGACAAGAGAGAACTGTCAGAAAAAGAGGATTTTAAGTGGTGATGAGTGACATTTGAGAGAAAAGAAAGAAATGTTTCTTTGCTGACAGGACTGTCAGGACTGGCCCAGGGGTGTAGGGGAAACTGTCTGCAAGATTGTGGAAGTCTCTAGAAACAAAAGTTGCAAAAAGCTCTCGTGCTAAGTTTGTGTAGAGGAATTATATCCAATGCAACTATAATAGCCACTGTCTACACTTTGTGCAGAAATAGACAGAAGTGTACACATATCAGGAAGGGTATGCAGCTTTTAATCTTGTTGCTTTAATTTATTGGCTCATCTCAAATACTTCTTCATTCCTCCCTTATTACTTCCAATAGATCTTGGCAATGGCAGAGGAGTCCACTCCTAACATTAACTGTTAGTGTCTGTGAAAGCTTCGAGGACTCTGAGAAGACATATGCAAAGCAATGCAGATTGTAAACTAATTAGTCTTTCCACTGTTTAACCTCATGAGGAAGAAAAAAAAGCAGATATTCAGAAGTGAAACTTGAATGCAAACTTCAGCCATCGAATACAACAGACAGAAGCGTTTTGATCTCACAATGAAGTTCAGGCATTGGATGAGATGTAAGCTCAACAAAACTTCCCTGACTGAAATAACACAATATAAAACACTGAGACCACAATATAAAAAATACAGAGAACAAACTTTTCTAAAGTAATAAATGTGTATGGAAGCACGACTAATGAAAACAAAAATGACAATGAAATAGGTACGAGCCATAGTAAACGGCTCAGTGCCACTCAACCAGATAGCACAGTGGAAGCCCCAGGGAGAGATCAGGCACAGCAGGAATCACTCAGATCATGTGTTTGGGAACTTCTCCAAAATAAAGAGGGCAATGATAGAAAGCTGGCTCTCTGTATGGGGAGGTGAAGCGGTGTAATAAAAACCTCCTGCTACCTCCACATCTACTGTTACGATACCAGCTTGCCAAAAGCCAGAGGGAGAGATTGACAAAGTAGTAATCACGACCATCAGCACCAGCAGCAGGACAGCAAGAAGCGCTAGTGAAGAAAGAAACATCAAAATGTGACACCAATACACTTGGGGCTTGTGGTGTTTTCTTTGCCACCATGACACACACATATAGTTCGTATTTATCAGCCTGCAGATGCTGCAGCACTGCTCTGCAGGCTGATAAATGATGAGTAGTCTCCAGGGCTGTGTGTGCTGCTCTGCCTGGCAGCAGCAGACACACACACACCAGCAGTTTTCATCACATTTAACACCCCATTGACTGCTTTGCAACCCTGCAATGTTTCATATGTCTTGGTGTGTGTGGGTGTGTATGTTGGAGGGGGGTATGGAAGTGTTTGGGTCCATAATTGCAGCAGAGATCAACTACACTTGGCTGGATTCCACTGCAAAGCGGTTAAAGTGACATTACAGGAAAGAGCAAAAAAGAGAAAGAAGTGGAGGGGAGGGGAGATCAAATTATCAGGAGACGAAGAAGCAAAGGAAGAGAGGAATATAAGAGAGGAATATAAGAGGGCTCTGTGTAAGAAACAAGGAGGAGGAGACAAGAATTGAAGGCTGTGCTAAAAGGACAAAAGTTAAATCATCAGCTTGTATTCTAGTTATGATAGGTGGATAGGAGGTGATAAGCAAGCACACAAATCAGGTCAGAAAAAAAGCATAAACAAGCATAAATGAATCACTCAAGTGTTAAGACTGCATAACAAAAAGTGAAACCATGGATATGAGCAAGGCAATTATTAAACCAAGAGAAACTTCAAGGCTAAAATGGTATTTCAGTGAAAGTTGTAGTGATGTCTTCCACAATTTACAAAAGAAAGAAACGCAGCAAACTTTCACCTGGCAGTTGAGTAGACTCTGTGCCAAACCTATATTCAGAAAAAATGTCATGGCCTTTGATTTTGAATAGAAAGGATGGCCACGTCAAACAGGTTGGCAGCGGGATTCTTCCCTGGCAGAAATATGATGGACTCTTGCCATAACACACACACGATAAACAGAAGACAACATGTCACAGCCTGACACATGCTGGTCACTTTCTCTCAAATAGTGAACCGTTTTTCAACTGAAAGCCTGACGCTGGGACTGAGGGATCATTTTAAGGCGATTTGACATTCACTGACACTTTTGCTCTTTTGGCATTTAGCAAAGCTTCTATTTACAGTGATAATACAAACAGTAAACAAGAATCTATTCATTATTTTGCTCAAGGACATGTTAAGGCAGAATATGGGATCATGCTAGTTAATGCACAACTGTTTGCAGTCACGGGCATCAAGCCCTTGAAGAGTTGACCTCTCAAGCTAATGCAGTTCAAGTGTTTTTTTTTTTGTTCAAGTCCACTGATTATAAGTCTTAATCACAAGAGCTGGAATCACATGTAAACAGGGTGACTTTGAGTACACAGCTCAGGAATCATTCTTACAGGAGCTATACAAATTTGTAATTGGGGGATCTACTAACCACAGCCATTTCCAATGCAGCTGGAGAACTCACACCATCACTGTCTTTTGCAAAATCAAGGAAAACATAATTAATTTGGGTATATAATGAATGCACGACTCAGGCTAACAATCTACAACAGATTTATTGCTGTGGCGCTATAAAAATCCACAGATTAAATAATAAAGTATAAATTAATTCTTACAGCGCAGAGATTGACTTGGACTACAAACACCCTGACAGACAGACAGACAAATCCATTTGAAGCTATGAGTTAATGGGTTTCTCTCTTCTAAATCACTATGAAATAACGCATGCTGTGCCCCTGCATTCATGTGTGTGTGCCTTCTGGGTTTCTGCACGGTCTATGATTGATGTAAAAACTTCTTCCCCTCAGAACTCCTCAACCTGACTCATCTTATCATGTGGCTGTGAGGGAAGCAGTCCTGATTAGCCACGCTCGCATGCACCCAGATAGAATTACCGTGTAATCAACAGCGCCTCTGTGTTGTTTCCAGTGACCCGCTCTCATATAGTCTGCATGCATGTCAACATGTCTGACGCGTGTCAAGCCGAGTCCTTGGAAAAAAATTCCCAAAAAAACATCAAGGAAAGGAATACCTTCACGCTCTGGCCTCTACACCAACTTCAGTACTACTTTAACCTCAGGTTGACAGGGTTAATGTTGCAAATGCTTATATTGGGGTTTCAAAACATTTCTTTTCACCGTCACTTATGGCACAGTTTTGCTTATGTTTTCATAAAACACATTCGAGCTAGACTCATTTTCAATTTCTGATCCGCCCTTTATAACCCAGCACAAAGACACTAATCTAAAGGCACTCCCCAGAAAGAACCATCATTGCACTTTTTTTTTCTAAAAGAGGAAATATTATAGTGAGAGAGTATGTATGTCTGTCTATAATCACAAACAGACATAGTAGTTAAGTCTCAACGCCTTCATAAAGACGTGGCCATTGCCGACTCATGAAAAAAATAAAAAAATTCAGTCCCTTCTCAGCATCTGCTAGATTCAGAGACTTAAATATTTCATGGGTTCAAGACATAAAATACAAGCTATCGAATATATCTCAGAAATGCCATGTGATAGAGACAGGAAATGTGTGGCTCCATTATTTGAGCTGACATAAGAGCTTTGATGCTGATTTTGATGCAGATGTTTTAAACTTGTGAAACATAATATAGCAAAGCGACACACAGTATAGACTGAACACATGTGTATGCAAGAGAGCATAAACATAATTTGGGGGAACAGCAATTGACATAAACGGAAACCAGCAGAGAACAGATCAAGGTCTCATGCAGGACAGTCTTCTCTTATGATGAGTTGCTGCACAGGAGGATCTATAAATCACTACTGGGTGCCTAAAGCATTTCTATGTTAACATAAAAACTAAACCGCAAGGTAATGAGCAAACAAGGAAACAAAAGGTTTAAATTTGAATTTAGACTGCTTAACACAGTTGTGGATATACCTGATGGGAGGAGAGGCAGGAAAGTTTAGACATTTATTAACGTGGAATAATAGTAGCGGACTGAAAAGTTGTACTTTTCTACCAGCACATGAATTTACCACAGACCTTTCCACAGGCAGATTCTTTAAATCACATGCGACAAGGGAGCTATAATGCTAAAACACAGATATATGATCCTTAGGCACTGCTATAAAAGAAGGAAGAGAGAATATCTGCTCTGTACATAGTCGCTTACAAACCCGGCAGGAGGGGGGTCTTAAACAATTAAGGCAGACGGACCTTGTACTGTTCCATCACATCATATTAATACGTAGGTATAGTCTAATATTTACTTAAGCCTTAATGAAAATATGTGCGTTTCTTTAAACCGGGGGCAGCAGTGACGGGAGAAAAAAAAGGCTACTGGATAGATGGATTTTCAAACTGGTCCAGTCACTTATGTTAATGCTAAAGCAGATTTATAGCTCTACTTTACAGATCCACAAGCAAGATTATGGCTTATCTGATGTTACTAGAAACTCACAGTAGTTCCACTGCCCCACATTAGGAATACAATTTGCCTACATCTGTTATTTTGCTGGTAACCATTGTGTAATCACAATTTTACACTCAAGGGTGTCCTTTGCTGTCATTTTTGGCACAACAGTGACAAATTCAGGAACAGGGCACTTGCGTTCTTGTGTAATATTGCTTAAATGATTTCCCTGCTAATGATAATTACAGAGTAGTTAGTGAACCAGTTAAGCAGAGCAGTCATCCAGTGAAGAAGCCATTGAAGTAATCTACCACTGATGAGATAAGCAGAATTATTACAAGTGTAAACACCAGAAAGTCACCAGATAATACATTTATTAATAAATAGATTAATGGCAGTTCATCAATTTATATAGTGGTGAAATTATATGTTTCATTTGTTTTATTAACGTATTATGTGTCAAATAGACTGAATGATGTCTGACCCTAACCTGAATTATCATAATGACCTGCCATAGATGACAGGCAACAGAAATACTCAAAAGTTTTTAATCAAAGATGTTCAATCTTTGAAAGGGGCAGTGCTGCAACACTGAATGGTGCTTCATTTCACTGGCAAACCCAAACACTGAACTCATTAATGTTTTAAAGGCTAGTCTGAATTGATTCTGGAGTCGATGTGGCTATGGGAGTGAAATGCTAGCTCCCTCTGCTCCGCACTGGACTTGACAGCAACTAGGTCAGAGACAAAGACCATACATTATTTTACAAAACAGAAAATATCACAGAACACACTCTCTCATCCAAGGAGCCTCCTCTGTCACAATTCGCCTACCATCCCAAGGATAAAAATATGAATGTTGTGCAAACTGCTCAAAGTAGAAAGATCTTTAACTTGTAGAGGAAGAAAATGTTGTAGGGATCTAAACTGGTGAAATCACTGATCTGCTGGGTTAAACAGCCACAAATTAAGGTCGAGTAGCGCCAGTTCTATCCGTTACAAAACCTTCATGCCAGGGTCTGCAACAGACATTAAACAACCGACCAACTACCAATCAACTCTCAGCTCTCAAATGATGGTTGAGAGTTGACTTGGTGCATCAGGGCCTATAAACTTCCTGAGAAGACTCATCTTAGAACTCATCTTAACTAAAGATGCGAAAATGTAATTGCAAAAGGTCCCATGTGGAGTGAAGTTCCCTGCAGAGAAAGCCAGGGAGAGGCCACATTACCTGACTAATTACAGAGGATTCAAACACTAAAAACATTTACTCTGGCTGGATGAAAATGCTCATGTTAACTCACCCTACATCCACACAAAAGAAGTCAAGCGACTGATCACACTTTAAGGCATGGGAATCACATGTGAACCCTTGAACTTATTACCTACTGGTTGTTTGAAGTGTTCTATATAATCTACACACAAGATAATTCTCAGAAGCCTCTATGTGCCAGACAAATGTAAAATGAGTGTTTACATTCAGCACAATGTACATTCAAAAGCACCCACATCTTTATGTATGGGGCATACATGCATGCGACCAAACACAAAGTAAGTGTTCGGCCTTTCGTCCTGTTATTGATTCAAGAAATGAATGGAGGGTGGGTTAAAAAAAAAAAACTGTTTGACTTTTTGAAGGTTTCAGGATTAGAGATCTACTGGAGCTCTAGGGACTGTTTCCACTTCCAGTCTGCGCAGATGGAAAGTTTCCACTGCAACAGTAACATACCGTACTGATGAAGTCCAAGCAAGGCAGAAAGCGTGTGCCAACACTTTCTCACACACACACACACACACTTCTATCACGGCATACACACACATAACAATCAAAAATCAACGGTGAGACCCTGAGGAAACACTCTTAGCCGCATTTTGGTTGTAAAAGCCAACATTTCTCACATCAGATGTGTTTTGAAACCTATTTTATACACTAAAGCTGACAATTAGAATGAGCGCTAGCATTACGCACTGACTGGTGGATCACTAATGGCAATATGAAATGGGCATATCCTAACCTTGACATGACAATAGACTTTGCACATATAGTAAATTAGTAGTAAATACTACATTGAAGTAGTTTTTGAATTCAGTATGAACACATGGTATATCCAGTGGTTGATTAATGTAGATTTTATGCATTTACAAATCAGCGTCATTCCAAACCACTACAGATAGGAACCAAATTAAACAAATACAATTGCACAGCTTAGATTGTTAAACAAAGCGTATACTGACTATGAGCCAAGCCGAGCCCACCCACCCTTTGCTCTGGGAAGAGATGTACATTTTTCTCATTCCATTCTCCAACACGTTAACATCTGTCCCAGGTTGAAGCTGTGCGCGGGTGTGTTAGTCACGCCTACAGCGAGCCATTGGAGAATCCATGTCTGCAGGGTTTGTCTTTGCTTTATCTGCCTTTCACTCATTACCTGCAGGCTGAAGTGTGTGCCACATGTATCCACCTATCTTTGCACTCCATCTTCACCCCTGAAAACTCATCTGATAGCCCATTCACCTTCTTCTAATGCCATTCATTCATTCTTTACTACACAAATATCTTCGGGTTGTACGAGTCAAAATCCATACAATATCAAAAGGTTATTTTCCCTCATGTAGGTTTATATGTTTAACTTATAAATCTAGGTCATTGCACAAGTATCAGTAAATACTTATAATTGTTATTACTTCGGAATGACAAAATTGGATGTTTCGCAAATTGTATGTGAGACTTTGCAATAACGGACCCCAAACATGTAATTGCTACAAGAGGCTTGGCAACATTTTTCCCCTCTGTCATTATAATAATAATAATTATTATGAAATTCTCTCAGTTTCCCTCCTTCCAGTGAGGTCAGAGGTCAAGATCAGACTCCCAGCAGCATCCATGGAGCTGTCAGATGTTGAGTGGTTACGCAAGGACATTTCAGAAGGTTAGCAGCGTGAACTCAGCCCATCGGGTCAGAGGGAAATCTATCTGCATGCCTGCAAGACTCAAACCAAATAAATTCGACATTGGTGCACAAGAAAAAAAAAAGACCATAGCAATTTTACAAGGCATTCGGGGCCCCTCCCAGCATGCAGACATGCCTGCACACCAAGGAGTGTGTGGAGTGTGTGTGTGAGTGCCTCTGTGTGTGTGAATTATGGCCACCAGGAACGAGCTTCTGCATTCCAGCATAGACAGACACACACACACACAGTTTTCACGGGGCTTAAATGACAGCACTGTGGTCACCTGTAATTCCCTGAAAAAACTCACCATTTCTTAGTGCATTCCACCATGAGTTCCTGATAGGAAGCCACAAACTGGAATTTGGAGGCATGCTTCCCCACACGTTGCAGTCTCTTCCACACCGAAGCCATGTTTCTTTGGGGAACGGGTATTTTCTGTGTACCTATCCCGCCCTGGGACTTCCTTCTCTGGGCTCCCTTCGCACGGATTCACGCTAATGTTTATATGTATCTGAGCATATCCAACCAGCGTAGACACATAGTTAATCTTTCACTGGAAGCACACTGGGGGAAAACAACAAAGATCCAGCCGCAGCTTGCTGGTCTTTAAAAACCGGCTGATAAATCCAGATGTAAGGACACAAAATCTCTGCAGCGGTGGTCGAGTTTTGATTTGACGGCGCGCATGATGTTATCTAGAAAAATCACTCCATAATCTCAGAAAGGCGTGACGAGTAATCCACCGGGTACAAATATCATATCTTCATCTGATGATCTTCCTGCAAAAGAAAAAGGAAAAAAGACACCGTCACTCCAGTAAGTGGAGAAGTTACTCCACTAACAGGGATGCTTTGTTCTGCTACGGTCGGCTGAAGCACTGCAGATGTGAGAACAACACTGTTTATATACACTTTGCTAATGTGAGAGAATGTGGAGGACTCCCTGCACCAGCACTTTAATGCTGCCAGCACGGCGTGCCGGGAGGGGACGGCTATTTACTGGCGTGGCAAAGCTAACTTGGGATGTTTGATAATAAAATATTAATTTAATGTTCTGTAATAGTGACAGAGAGGCATTGACAGTAGACTAAAACAACTCGTGTTAACCCCTCTGGAATCAAAGAACCGCACCGAGAGGCGTCACCCGGAGCCGGAGATTCACATAAACATTTTGTAAACATGGAATATATTCGGCGGAATGTCTCTGAATCCGGGGAATAGCCCGAGCCCGAGTGATTCAGCCGCTATGCTAACGAGTTAACGCGTGAAACTAGGTTAACGGTGCCCCGCGTGACACTCACCTCGCCGTGATATCCAGCGTGTTGTCCGGTAAGTGGTTTTATCGACTACGAGATGGAGAACTGTTGGCAACTTGCTCGCTAATTATCGCCTTCTTCCTCCTCTTCTTCTTCTTCTTCTTTGCAGCAGCAGCAGCCGAACAGCTAGCTAGCCAGCTAGCCATCATAACACGGCACGAGCGGAAACCGCTGCTCCGCCACGCGCTTCACACATTTACTCCACAGGTAACAAGTAGCTGAGTACTGTATAGTACTGTACTGTAGTACTGTACATTATTCAAGTACTGTGCTTTACTTTACTTGAGTATTTCCAGGTAATGTTACTTTATGCTTTATTTGAGTACACTTTAGGGGGAAATATTGAACTTACTACTCCACAAAATCTATCTGATAGTTTTTTTAAATGAAGATTTGAGATATTAACACAATAATATATGTTAATATTCTAACTCTTTAAATTGTTGTTCTTTTATTTTCTTTTTTAATAATGTGTTGTGTAAAAACGTCTTTATAAATGTATTAAACATGTGATACACATGATATAATATGACATATTATCTATATTATGATGCAATACCTTTACTATTAATCTACCCATAGTAGGTAAAACTGGCTCCACATTGATGAACTACGCTATTAAAATGTACTCTTCTGTTTATTAGAGATAAAAGTAAATCATATAATATACTGTAATAATGTAACGCTGTCTGTATAATGAGTACTTTGGATAATTTAAGTCGATTTTGCTCATAGTTCTTCTGTACTATGTAACATTGTGAATTCAGTACTTGTAATTGAGTATTTTTAGATGACAGTTCTTCTGCTTTTACCTAAGTACAAGATGTACATACTTGTTTTGTTCAAGACAGAAGATATTTACACTAGCAACATTTATTTGAGTTTGTTCCTAAAGTCAAAGTTAAACAGTTGTGCATTTAATAAAACAATACAAACAAAAAACAACAAATATTAAAATACTTGGGATGGTCAAAATACAACTAAATGTAAACTTAAGACTTTGAGTAAAAAGGACTATGACTATGTGAATGCTATGAAAATAACTTGAAATGCAAGCGACACAATTTCATAAAATTAAGCAAAAGACTGATTATTTATGGATAACTAGGAATAATACGCCTTTACACACTTTCTCCTTTCTAGCCATCAAGATGAACTGTTTTATTTTGAAGGCCAAACCTCACACTTCCGGTGTGTGTCTGTATGCATCGAGTTAACTTGACACAGTTTCGCCTCTCCATCATTTTGCCTGCCGCTGCCTGGATGACTGAAGGCTGGAGCAAAACGCCCCAGAGCATCACCCATTGGAGGAATCCTGTTGCTGTTTATAGCTTGTTTAGTGATTTATGAGCCATTTCTGGGTAGTTGTTATCACACTGGTCAAATCCAATATCAATCAAAGGCATTTTATCCTGCACTAGGAATACAGATCAAACGCTTTCTACCTTTTTTTTCCAGTTTTCGAGTGTTTTTGCTACACTCTACAGACTGTGCAATTGTGCAGGGTTTATTAATTCACTTTGATGTGCAGGCCTATAAAATACCTTAATCACACTGTTTTAAACTAAATGATACATTTCATTTTGAATACATTTTACATAGTGTCTATGTTTGGGTATGGGCAGAGCCACTCATGTGAATTAGCAGCCGAATTGGCTAAAGGATGTAAACAGTGCATTTAGTTCACCAAAGCATCAAAGCTCATCCTCTCAGGTTTGTGCTAATGAGATGCATTTCCTGGTTGTGTCACATTAATAAGTGAGTGTTAACCTTGCAGTCCTACATGCTGGGGGGGGGGGGGGCTTTTTCACATATTGAGAGGAAATAAAACACCTACCATCCATCGAAAATCAATAGCCTCTCCTCCACACGCACACACACACACATGCACACATACCTCACACCCAGGATTGTAAATGCAGGGCAGGCAGAAGGAAGGACGGAAAGACAATATGAGGCCTATTTATTTAATAAAAGAAGACCTGCATTTAATAAGAGAAAACTGATGTTTCATCATATTGATATAGATATCTTGATATATATCATGATATTTGTTGTTCAGGGTTGTAAACTATGTGAAACAGGGTGGATTTGTTTTCACTTCTTTTTGGGTGGGGTGGAGGTGCTACAATGAATGCCTTAAAAGCTCAATCAAATTTAACTCACCAGAGAGATTAACTAGAACATAAAAAGTGATATATGCTTTCTGAATGCAACACACAATTTTCAGCTCCATATAAAAGCTCATTAACACTGAGGATTCTGCTCTCTTGTTTGATCTGCATTTGGGGCTGCCTAAAATAAATTTAGAAGGGAGTTTTGTTTGAGTTTGGATGTCACCCATTTGACATCATATGGATTAAAAGCTAGGGAATTCCTGTAATCATCCACAAGACAACAATGTTCATGATTATATTATGAGTTGTATGTTTTAAATACAACTCCTGATGTATTGTGGTTCAGGGTACAGAATATATATATTTGTTTTTTTTTAGATGAAAGTCTTTGTCTCTTTTTAAGTTACACAAAGCAGTACTTCATATCAGCTTTCATTCAGATCCGTATTTGTTAACTGAGAACAATTTAGGATTTAGAGTCAGAGCCGATTTGACAGCAGGGGGCCTGCTGATCCCGCTGCTCCATGTAGCCTGTTTACATTTTACTCTGACAGATTATCGTTAGCCTCCCTCCATGCGTCAAGGAATGCTTTGATGTGACAAATGACCCGGTGCTAAATGACGCTTTGTGTGTCTGCCCGCATGTCAGCAAAGGCCTCAATTCATACATAACACAGGAGGAGGACCAGCCTGCTATGTCTGTCTGTGTGAAAGAAAGAGTGTATTACAGAGGGATAGTGTGAGAGAGAATGAGAGTAGCACAAGTCAAGTGGAGTCCTACATGTACCCAAGTCTAGACACCTCCTTCCTTTTTTTTTTGCCTGAATCCCAAAGAAATGCTCATTTGCACCCCCCCTGTTGTGAAACCATGATTTTTATTCTTATACTGTTATAATGACTTAATTATGTGGGAAAAAACAGAAAAGGTAGACACTCACAGTGTTGCACTAGAAGCAGTTTAGCAGTTTCATCTCTTAATCACTATTTTAAAGCTCCACCAGGGAACTGTTTCATGTGCAAATACCTTCTTCTCAGCTTAAAACACAAAGTGAGGCTCCGATAGAGAAGAGCGCTGTCCCCCCAACTGAGACTTGCCCTATTTGGCCGAAATCTATTCTTTATCCAGATACTGTCACAGACAAAGTGCTCTGAGTCAAAGCAACACAAGACTGTCAGCAATAAGACAACTCTGCTGTGTCCAGAGAAAGCAATATGTAAAAAAAAACAACTTAATTATCCAATACCAACAGAAAATACAAAATAAGTTGTCTGACAAAATTTTGACTCTTGTTTTGTTCCACAAAATTATTTCATTCCCAATCCAAGTAACGAGAGCTACTCCTGCTGCTACACTCAAAATAAAACGCTTTTTACATTCCCAAATCCTCTGAAACACATTGCCATTTTGGCTCTGTTTGCTGCACAGTTGGAATTTCTCAGTAGTAATGTGTAATTTCTTACTCTGGGTTTTATTTTGATTGTGCTATCAGCGTGGCTCCAACCGACTGCATAGGGAGAGTGGAAGTTTTCACACTTTCACTCCTCTCCACTGTTTCTCCATCTCCCATGCACCCTCAATGGAGAGCCAACAACAGCACACCCCTCCAGGATCTAAGCCAGCTCTTCAAGTGCAGAGATTCTGGTGTTTGGTGTTAAGACCACTTGAAAAGACCTGTTAACAAAGCTGAGTCCTTTAGATAGAAGCCAAGTGGGTCTGAACCACTTCAGCACAGATAGGCAAAAGTGTCACTGCTGACACTGTTGAGGAGCAAACAGAATAACAAGGACTCGGGTATTTGAAACTTTGCTCAGCCTGGCATGGTATCGCAGGCTTTTCGGCAAATTGCATTCATGTTGAGGTCTTTGTGTAGTCTGAGATATTTGTCCATCGGATGGGCATGTGAAAGATTTTTTAACTGGTGGATGAAAATATCCAGTTAAAAAAATCTAGGCTATTGTCCCTGGGGTTTGAATGAGCAGTGGTTTCTGTATATTCAGAGATTTGAAAGAGTCTGGTGTTTAGAATTCTCTAAAAAGCTGCACAACGTCAACATCAAGACAAACCCCAAAAAACAAACAACGATTATATCTTGGGTTACCATATCATATTTCTTTCTAACCACTGGTTCCCAGTTGTGCTTGTCTCTTTGTGGAAATGTGAGTGCCATGCTTGCGTTGCCAGATAAGCATCTTCTGCTTAGAACAGTGCCATCCTGAGTCATGGCAGAGAGTCTGATGGTATCTGTTGCAGTTACAGGAAGCCTCAGCCTTTCCAGATGGATGACTGGATTTAGAGACAGATGAAGGGCGTGGTCATTTCCTCTTGGATCGCTGCCATCAAAGCAACAACTAGGTTAAATATGGGTTTAATTTATATACAATTTGCTGTGAGATTGGAGTACGCAATTATAATTCATTCATTCATTTTCCTTGTTTCTCCAGCGTGGCAAACAGTCAAACTTAAAAAAAAAACTACTATTGGCATGTGTGTGTGTGTGCGCGTGTGCGCATGTGTGCGTGTGTGTGTTTTGTATGACACTCACATTGTAGATTACATGACTCCACCTTGAGATACATATTTTTCCCAGTGCATCTACAATATAAAAGATGACAGAGAAAGATCAGTTCCTTGTCCAATGCAATGTAGCTGCAAGATGTTGCATTTTTATAAGGGATACAGATGTGGTCATGAAAACAGGCCAATATGGCCACCTTTAACTGAAAGCAACAAGCTCACACCTGCTCTCTGACAGCTGCCAAAATATGTTCTGGGAAAATCCTCTAGTTAAGTGGAATTAGAAGTCAGGTGGAGGGAAACTGAGTACAACAAGATGTAAGTTATTACCTGAAATAATATCTGACTGTGTTAAAACTGAGCAGCGGGTAGATTAGTCCTTTAAAAGCATAACATTTTCATGTTTTGAATGTCTCTGAATGTCTTTGGACTATTACAGGTTTATTGGCACATTTGTGGTAATGTCACACCCCTGCAGTCAAAACACTTTGTTCTTCTAATTCACTCTGAAATTAAGAGTTTTCAGGGAAAGAAAATGACTCACAAAGACAAAAAAGCTTTTCACTGTAGGATACAAAGGAGTGATGTCTGCATATTATTCCCAATAAATGGTTTGGGTCTCTTTTTTAACAAATCTGTAAGATATTTTGACAAAGCAGAGTTGCCTCATCAAAAAAGAGAATAAAATTATTCATTGGGAGCCTAACTGTGTGCAGACCTCCGCTCCATTCTATTCTGTATGAAATTAAAACCACATTCAACCAGGAGGAGCCTGGACTCTGCACAGACTGCACAATGATCCCTCCTTTAAAGAATCACTTTTCCTCTGAAGGAACATGGTGCTGATTACGTATGGCCTGCTGGCTGCTGATAGTGAAAGCCAATATATCCCATTCCCTGGTTTATGATGACAGTTAGAGTGGTAGAGAGCAAGGCGATTCATATGCACTGGACAGTATTGCTTCACAAAGGTTAAATCAATGTTTATTCAAGCTGTCATGGTTTAAAATCCCATCATCTGCTGAGGGAAATGGATCTGAATCTCTTATGTGAATGACGTCCAGTGAGGAGAACAACAGACATTAACACTAATAATGCATTAAGAATCAATATATTTGGTGGAAAGAAAGCCAAAATAATTCAAGAGTAGGGTTGCAAAGGGGCAGAAGATTTCTGGTAAATTTCCAGAAGGCTTTGGGCTCAAAAAGTGGATCTAGAAATCATGTATGCATGTGATGGAGGAATGAACAGTGCGTGAAGGGGGTGTGGCCTCAATAGCCCTGCAGTCAGCAGTGTGATGTGTGCATGTGATTGAGGAGTATACTTGAATGTAAGGGATTGCCCACCATCATGATTCCTATAGTCATAGCAACAGATGCTTTACTTTTTTTTTTTTGTCAATAAAAGCTGTTTCCAGACCAGCGGAGCAGAGCCGTGAGCTACTCAGCTGGTGCTAATACACGGCTAATGGCATTTTTTGGTTTCTCTCATGAAACTCTGTAAATACGCAATTCCCAAATGCGGCGGTGGACAAGTTGTGACCTGCACATTCACCACACTATGAGATAATAACAAAACATTATGAGACAGAATGATTTTAAGGTAAATGTAAAGCTAGACTCCAGACACAGCTGCTTGTGCTTTTGAGTCATCTCAAAAGTGTATTTTCACATGGCGCATCCACCACAGCGTTTGGGAGTTGGGATTGTGTATTTACTGAATTTGATGAGGGAACCCAAAAAATACAATTATCCATGTAGTAGTAGCTTTCATCCACAAATAAAAGGAAAAGCACCTATTGCTATGACAATGGGAATCATGAGGATAGGTGAATTTTCAAAAATGTTAAACTTTAAATCTGGTTGTTTTGTCCAAGATTATGTATACAACATATTTTCCCCAACTATATTTAATTTGTCTGTTAAATTTTGGATTTATTCCTGTTCATTACCATATATTCCCTTTAATTCCCATATGGTCTTGTTAATTCCCATTTCCAACTTCAAAAATTCCCCGAATTTTTAAGGCTTAAACAGGATTAAATAAACATGTTTTATTGAATTTAAGTTCTATCTTGACAACATTTTGATTTTATCATTTCAAGAACACTTTCCTCTAAGGAATATGGAAGTGAAGGGGGAGGGAAATACCTCAAATATAAATGTAAATGTGTGAGTGCCTGTCAATGGTGTGGTTTCAGAACATGCATTTCACATTGTTACCCTCCCCTGGTACAAGAGAGAAGAGAGACAGAAAGGGAACAACCTCGCGAGTCATCACTAGAAGAGCACACTGCTGCAAGATCATTAGCGTGCAAGCGTCAGTTGCTATCAGCTCAATGGATGAACAGCAAGAGTCCAGCAGATAAGTCGCTCTCCTGTTACTCTCCCCAAGAGAGAGCTCTCCACTTCCTTTCACACAACCTGAACAAAGGCTAAGTTAGTCCCTGGATGGCTGTCTTGGGGCTCTTTGGAACCCACTCAGGCAGCTTGAGAGGGAAGAGCCAAATGACCTTTTTGCGAAGCTCTACTTTCACCAACCAAAATTAGACACTTCCATCTGCCTCCTTATACAGTTTCTTAATCAGCAGCAGCAGGATGGATGAAGGGGTTCAGTGCCGGAAGTAATTAATCAAGACCAGAGCGCTTGTTAAATACACTAAAATCAACATAGCCTTTGCCTTCATTTACTGTATTTTATTGAAGGGTACGCCCAGGACTTTAAATCTGATGTTTAATGGGACCTTTATTATGTATTTTCTAAATACTTCTCAAGAAAGAGACATTTTTCTAACAACAGAATTAACAGAAGAAGAGTTGGACTGTTCGTATGAGAAGTGTCAGCCACCATGGGAGGAAATAAAAAGAGCCCCTAATATGTTTTATGTATTTCTTGTAAATGAGCTGAAAGGAATAAAGGAATAGAGGCTTTCTAGCAATTATTGACAAGCAATCTTTGGGAAATTCAGTTCTAAAAACATCATAGACTACAATAAGTTCATTGTGCCTATAGTCACCAAAGTAATAATTAAAATATATATTTGTTTCAAAAACAACGGTGGAAAATGCTCTTCATCCAGAATCCAAAGATGTGTTGGATTTCAGAATTTGTGAGTCATTGTTGGCCATGGTACAACAATGCATATGTATAACAGCAGATCGACGCCTTGTTAAAATAATCGCCTAAGTCATTTTTTCAGAATTTTTGTTTTTGTTTTGTTTTGTATCATTTGTTGAATATATGATATTTACTAACAATTTCAATCAAAAGAGTTATAACAACAGATGCCTATTGACATACAAACAACAAGGTCAGTCAAACATGGAACATGAAAGAATTAAATGACTTAAGCAAATTTTCTAACACGCCGTGACTTAGGCAATTATTTTATGAGGGTGATGATATGACTTTGAATGAGAGGACAGTCTATATGTGATTGTGTTCACTTGTTCCCTCCTTAATCAAAGTCAAGTTTCTGCACCAAGAAGGACTGTTTGTCATAGCACTTTTCCACTTAAATGAGAACAAAAAAATCCATATTGTGTGGGAAAACATGACAGTCACAGACAGTCTCACGCATTAGCATCAGCTATTAGGGGCTAATCTGAAAATGCATCCAGATGTGAAGATCTGCATTGTCAAAACAGAGGCTTTCATTGCATGTAAATAGCTTTTCTTTATTCTTTAACCATTGACTGAGACAGACGAGAAGGACTAGAAGAGGACACATTCTGCAGACACCTGGGGATAGTAACTGTTGTGGGATTGGAGATTGTATTAGTTTCTATAGGAAAAGTGGAAGAGTTATTTCACTTCTGTAGATTTTTTGGCAAAGCCATTTCTCCTGCTTTCCAGCAACATCAACACAACAGTGTTTAAACCTTTAAAGGCTCAACACTTTAGGTCCAAAGTATTCATGTAATTATACTCTCTGACAGCAGAGAAGCTAAGAGTTGCTGGAGGTGAAATGTGTTAAAGACACTGTGAGGGAAGTCTGCAGTTTGAAGCAACAATATAGGTGTGTGATATCAGTTGTGTTTATGAGTTTACTGGCTGTTCTGCTCAAAGCGGCTGTGAATTACTCTCTTATTGAATCAAGCTGAATACCAGACTCTTGTTACTCCATCTCTGAGACTGTAAAAGCAGCTATAGGAAGACAACATGACAACAAAGTGAAATAAGCAGCTCCTGTCTGTATAGTATTAGCTATAAAGCATTTGTCCAGGAGACAGAAAGCAGCCAGTGATTTATAACGCTGAGCAGAGGGAGCAGGGGAAAGCAAAATGTTATGAACCATCAGAGCCGAGCAAATCCCCTCTTCCCTCATTTCACAACAGTTGTGAAATACTGAATGTCAGCATGTGCTCTGTGAACAGTCAGAGCAGTCAAATAAAATGCTTCTGAGTGTCCAATTTCATTAAAATTCCTCAGTACAAATCATGGTAAACAACGTGTTTACAGTTTTCTTTCATCACCTCTCATTGATACTAAACATTGTGGCATACAAAGAACATTAAATTCTTTTAGCAGGTGCAGTATACTTTTATTTATTCATTTGGTAGACGCGGAACAAATGGTGTGATCCAGGCTTCTAAGCATTTTCCACTTGACATAATTGCCACAAAAAATATACACTTATGACCTGGAAAAGAGAGCTTTTGATTATGTATTTATTCTTCAACATCTCACCCACCAAGTTATGTAGTTTTGCTTCTTCTGGCTGCTGCATTCATCCATTCTGCTGGACCAGAACTTCTCCATCTGTTCACCAGCAACGGAAAACGAAACAGTTTATTCTCCGCATCATGACCACAGTCATATTTCAGCGTGTTGATCATCGTGACTTCATCTGTCTCAATCGATGGTTTTTGTTTGACTGACTACACAGTAACTGGAGTTGACAGCCCACCTGCACACATGACAGACAGACTTCAGAAATCTGGATGAGGTCTTCATATACGTCTTCATATAACACAGTATTTCCACTGGAGAATCCCTAGCTAGTATATCCTATTTTTTATATAATAATATCTTATCCAAGTATCAGAAACCAAGATTATATTTATATGTATAATAGAACCAGAATACTAGCCAACTGTCCTGTTGGTCCTATACTGGTTGGTTTTTTAAATATACGCTTACCATTTAAAAGTTTGGGGTCACTTAGAAATGTCCTTTTTTTGATATAAAAGCACTGTTTTTTTCAATGACGATAACTTTAAACTAATCAGAAACACACTCTATATATTGCTAATGAAGTAAATAACTATTCTAGCTACAAAAGTCTGTTTTTGGTGCAATATCTACATAGGTGTATAGATGCCCATTTCCAGCAACTATCACTCCAGTGTTTAATGGTACAATGTGTTTGCTCATTGCATCAGAAGGCTAATAGATGATTAGAAAACCCTTGTCCAATCATGTTAGCACAGCTGAAAACAGTTTAGCTGGTTAGAGAAGGTAGGAAACTGACCTTCCTTTGAGCAGGTTGAGTATCTGGAGCATCACATTTGTGGGGTCGATTCTAACCTTGTCAATGTCTTGACTATATTTTCTATTCATTTTACAACTCATGGTGGTAAATAAAAGTGTTACTTTTCATAGAAAACACTAAATTGTCTGGGTGACCCCAAACTTTGGAATGGTAGCGTATATATATGGTGTTTTAGTCAATGGGCATAATCTTATCCATGTGTTTTTCATGCAACGCCTACTAGTTTGGTTGTCGTATGAAAGCCATAATGACTCTGCCTTCAATCTGTAAAACAAAGCTTGCATATCAGGTTTAGATGATTCAGCAGCATAATATACAAACTTTCATAAGATATTTTATAGCACCTGGCCCACTTGTTCATACAGCTCATGAAATACCACCTCTGTTCTGCATGATCTGCAGAATCTGGAGACTTGCTGATCTTCTGTGAAAAGCTTTCTCTTCCCCTCTCACACACACACACACACACACACACACACACACACACACACACACACACACACACACACACACACACACACACACACACACACACACACACACACACACACACACAAACACACACACAGCTATTGGCAGAGGGGTGATTGATCTGTTCTTGAGTTTATTATCAGGAGTTTGTTCTCCCTGGCTGTCCAAACATATTGAAGGCAGGAGTGAAGGGTGGAAGACTTAGTAGTCTTGGCAGGCTTGATATGAAGAATTCAATAACAGACAAAGCAGAACAGAGGCTGAAAGGAAGAAATATTGACTCGAGTTTATGTACATATTTGAGCAAAAAACAAAAATCTATTTGTTGAGGCAATGATGAACAGGAATAAAGGCAGAGATGTAGATCAGGGAGCAGTGAATCCCTTTTACTGTCAAACTGACTCTTTCCTGAGGGCAGTTTGAGGGCACTGGAAACAGTGGAACCACACTCTCATCAAACTGGCTTTTATAAGATTTAAAACAAAAGTAGAACAATGAGATAAGCAATGATAAATTACTAAAAAAAAAGATGATGAAGAGAGAAAGTGCAGCAGAAGGTTGAATATTCTCCTCAGTTGATCTCCAGTGTGCAGCAGATCTCGCCCCTCCACTCATTGCTTGCAGGTGTAATAACATGGACTGATCCAGCCGGGGTTGGGGGTTCAGCAGCTCACAGAGAAGATATTTCTGAACTGCATTCTTCCCTCTCTGTAAAACAGCAGCTCAGCTGTGGTCTGCTGTAAAGGTAATGTCACCTCAGCCAGTAAAACATTTTCGATCACTGTCTTTATTTTACCAATATATATATATATATATATATATATATATATATATATATATATATATATATATATATATATATATATATATATATATATACAGCTATAAAGACACAGACACCAGCTTTTAAAAGATACAGCCTCCATTCTAGTGCTGTTTTATTATTTATCACTTTTGTGGCTTCAGTTCAGTTCACTAATTAAATCAAGTCATCAAGGAGTTGCTTTTGAAGCCAAAGAATTGCAAGTTGCAGCACTTTGATGGGAACAAACATTTTGCAGTCTTATACTGTGGGGATTTAAAATCAATGCTTAATAATGTTTATTAAAGCTGCTGATATGAGGAGAATATTGAAAAGACTTTGACATTTATAATTTCTGGAGTGGAATTCTTTCCTTCAGGGCAAAAGTTGTGGAATAATATGTTCAGTGATTAAATGCAGCTACTGAATTGTTCTTATCTACAGAAACCCTGCACTTAGCAAACAGGTGAAAACGGTGTTCTGCAAACCTCAAATTGAAATACCTTGTGGTCAAAGTTACTCATGCGTGAGGAATTGTAAAGTGACACAAAGAAGATAAATGGCCACCTTCTTAACTGGTGGAACCAAACTGAACTGAAGGAAACTTAAACCAGATGGGAGGTGATTCCGGGTCACAAATGGTGCTTGTATAACATCTGGGCTCCCGGTCTAAAGTGAGCCAGATGTTATGAGTTAATACTGGGTATAGTAATGTTTCTAGCAGATTAACTAACTGATGTATGATGTGAGGTCAAGTTAAGGCATTTTTGTGGTGTGTAGAAAAAAAAAGTACTCTGTTATAGACATTTACTAGGTTTACCAGACTTCACACACACACACATGCACAAACTCACACATTCAAAGAACTCAATGTTCAGGTCAGCAAGAAGTGATTGTGTGATCCTGTTGATCCATAATCACAGTATAAATCAACATCTCTCGTATGTTAAGCTTAAAATAAGTTGCCCAGGCTTTAACACTTTCCACAGATTCTCATCCAAAAATACCACAAAAGTGATCAAAATGTCTATTTGGGTTTGACGGTCGCTACGTTATGGACGTGGCTGATTAGTGTGGGTTGGCTGAATCACTCCACGCTTCTATTTGTTTCTGCAGAGAGAACTCTGAGGTCTTAGAGAGAGAGAATAAAGAGTTATGACAGAGCAATTCCCTTCTCACCCTCGTGTATTTGCATGTATCGTTTTGTTATATGATTATGCAGTATTGTCAACATCAGCATCTCACTGAGAAACAAGACAAATCCTTTTAACCAGCACTGTGTGAGCCAACAGAGGTTCCTCTGAGAATCGAGCATTTGAAGTGCTGCGAAACAACAAACCAACTCAATTATGTTCATCAAACATGACCCTCCTGGGTAACTAAATCAGAATAATTCAATTCATTTCTTTTCCAAACAGACTGCTCAGCTGTAAGTGAATTCCAAACTGTTTCAACATGACTGAACTGACAGCTGAGACAGTATCTTTCAAAGCTGAGGATTGCATACCATGAAAACGAAGATTCAATGAGAAAACACCTAAATGTGGTGACGCCCATTTAGGCACCACAGAAGGAATAAATTATGGTGAGATAATACTCAGCATTGATTTATCACTTTAATTGAAGGTGCGTACATAAATTATTTTAAATTATGTTTAATAAGGAACGGCTCATAAACAAAGTGGTCAGTTGATTCACACATAATTATGTACTAATCATTGCCTAATGATTCATTAATATACTGTAGTATCGCCCAGTCTGTTCTACAGTAACTCACCATTGTCTATAGTCCTTGAGTTATTGTGGATCTACTTTTTAATGGCTCCTCAATTATCAGGTCCTAATTAATTTGTTCCTCACTCATCCTTTTACTCACTAATCACAATTATATGTACCGTAAACACCATTAAGTATTCCCTAATTGCCTTTGTTGTGCATTAAATCCCTGTGGATCACAACTCGAGTACTCTCATTAATATATGTGGCTGGTACTGTGATGTTTTCAGGTTTGGATTTCCTGTTGAAGAAAATTGTTCACCCTTAGATTCATATAATTTCATATAATTTAATAATATCATTTTTTTTGTTGCAAAAAATTATACTTGATCAGGATCATCCAGACTAATACATTTACATTTTAAAACCTGAATTGTAGGTTGATCCCTGTTATATAATGTAATAAATGACCAACGACAAGAGCTGAGCAACAGACATTTTAATGTATTTGTGTCAATTCTTGTTAGAATAAAGGAAGACAGTGGTCAAACCTAATCACAGAGCAACATCTCTGGAGTCATCATTTCTTCCTTAAATGAGAACAGCTGCATCTCTGATCATTCAGACAGCACCAGGCAGTTCTATACCCCATATAGAGCTCAGAAAACCAGCAGGAATGTTTAGTCTGAGGTGTGTAACACTGAAATTAAACCCCACAGGTAAGACTAAAATGAAAATTAGAGATCCAGGTTTAAGGATGAGCAGGGAGCGGAAGGGTGAGAAACAGTTGGGAGACTGTACCACTGCTTACTTAGGAAATGATGAAAAAAAGTGTTTATTGAGGGAGATAAAACAGAACCCCGAAACTCTATCCTTCTGCTTGAAGCTCTTAGAGCAGGCTGAAGATACAGAGTGCTTTACTGTTTGTTTGGTTTTGACACAGTGAGAAGGTGGAGGCAGGTAGAACAGCAATGGGAGAACAGTGTTATGACAAACAGTCGGGTCAGGTTGTCTGTGGGAAAGAAGGGAAAGGTAAGGAGGAAGGAGAGCAGAGTGAAAATAAACAGGAGATGGCGAACGCAGGGTTAAAGGATTTCACTTGATTTAAAAGCGGAGAGCACACGGGACAAGATGTACGAGGAGAACAAGGAAGAAAGAAGGAGGAGAGGCCTCCTTCATGCTGCCAGAACATTAGCCAGGCACAGATGGAAGAGAGCTGTGCTGACACTGAGGGATGAATTGTAATCCTTTTCTTTCTTCTCTTTTGGGATACTTTTCTCTCTGAGGCATGTCCAATCATCAATAATAATGGCAGTTTCAGAAAGGAAACTAAAGATCCAAGGTTTACGAAGAATTTCCTCATCAATACGCCAAGTTGGGCCAAAGGAAATTAATGATTTCCCCAAGCAACAAAAGGACTGACATCACCAATTAAAGTTAATAATAAAAGACAGATTTGATATGTATTGTCCCTGAGCAATAACTTCCTTCATATTTGGAAGGAATCTTGAGACATTCACATCCATCTGGAATTTTATGAAAACAAACAAAAAGTTTTAGACAGCACAGTTCTCGAGAGCTCTGTGGTCACATGACCCTTAAAGCTGAACAGATCATGTCTCTCTCAAAGCTGCAGTTCTGTTCAACACTGGATTAGTGTTTCTCATTTCAAATTAATTCAGAATCCAATTCTGGTGGATATTTTAGGAGAAATAAAACAAAGCCTGCTCAGCCAGAAAAAGAATATAATGAAGCTTTCCTTTCTATTTAAAAAGTCAGATTATTTGAGTGTATGATGAATACATATTCACAGGATTAGGTGGTCTAATGGACTGAAATACAAAGCTATATATACTGTATATATATATATATATATATATATATATATATATATATATATATATATATATATTGCTTTTTACTTAAGTCCATTTTCCACCTGATCCTGTCAGTGATAAATAATAATAATAATGTTTGGCAAGAAGAGAAAGTCAAAAACTTTGTAAAATACAGCTTGTCATTCGAAAGTTCATTTGTACCTATTTGTATCAAACAGGGGCGACACGGTGGCGCAGGGGTTCGCGCTGTTGCCTCACAGCAAGAAGGTCGCAGGTTCCTCCTTGGTCCTGGGTCTGGGACCTTTCTGTGTGGAGTTTGCATGTTCTCCCTGTGTACTCACCGGATACTCTGGCTTCCTCCCACAGTCCAAAAACATGCTGAGGTTAATTGGCAACTCCAATTTACCTGTAGGTGTGTGTGCCCCATGATTGGCTGCCGACCATCTGGGGTGTATTCCTGCCTCTTGCCATAATGTGCTGGGATTGGCTCCAGCAGACCCCTGCAACCCTAATGAGAAATAAGCAGGTATAGAAAATGACTGTATCAAACAGAATGTCAATGTCAATTGAAAATGAATGATATATTTTAAATATTTAATCCACCTACAGTATAAAACTAGTTGATAGTTTGTATTTCTTTTTAAAACCTTTATAAGAGAGCTAAACTCTATCTTGGTATCTGGTACCAAGTTTATATGCTAAGTGAATTAAATATTTAAAATTTACCATTTGTTTTCGATTACACCATTTGACATTTCGTGTCAAAAAATCACACATTCCATGTGATTTTTGTAAAAAAATTGTACAAATGTATTTTCAAATGACATGAAACCAACATGAAAATGTGGTTAAGTTGATCTCCCTCTCCTGCTGCAGCAGCTGTATCAAACACACATTGTTAGTGTTGTTGTGCTGCATTGACACTCTTTGCATGTAGATATTGGTCTTCCTGGTAGTGAGGATGTCATCATCCTCACTACAACTCTCCGGGGGCACTCTGTTTTTCATACCCTCACTTCCTTCCTAACATTTCCGAGCCCCTTCCTTTCCTCCACTCCCTGCCTGTAATGACCATTTCTGATTGTTACAGCATTTCCTTTCCCTCATTTTCCTCTCCATATCCTTAAAAATTAAACTCTTTCTTTCTCTCTCATGCCGCATTGACAAAGCTCCTTCATCAGCCTTCTCCCCCCTCTTGCGTCCCTCATGTGTCCTTCCTTCATCATTTCTCTTCTCCCCACTGGATGCAGAGAATTAGAGCACAACTTCCTCCCCCAGAAGCACACGCTGGGAAGCTGTAAGCTACATGTTCATTAAAAGCAGGCGGCGGATCATCCATCATAACTCGCTCCACCTCCAGGACGCTGTTTCCACAATGTGTTGCAGTAAATTGCCCCTCTGTGCCCTCCTGTGAGCAGAAAGTGCTGTATAGGGATGTTCAGAGCCAGGAACGATCAGCTGACAGTGTTGGGTGAACCCTGCATATCAGGGGTCAACTATCTTTATTACTGTAATCACTGCCTCTTTATGTAAATGATTCCTTGTAATTTCCAATGGTATGGGGCAGGTGAAGAGCTTCAAACTCCTATTACACACCTGATTCTATTAATCAACCCCTAGAGCCCTTGCTAAGGATCTTTATTAGTAGAATCAGGTGTGTTACTGCTTGGTAGGAACAAAAACCTGTACCCACACTGGCTGTCCAGGACCACAGTTTGACACCCCTGGTTTAAACCATAGACTGTATCTAAAGATGGACACAGCGGGCTGTGATGTCACCCATTGGTTTGCACTGGAGCTGGTTTATGGTCCAAATACAGAGTTTATGGTGTCACCTTTTATGCTTTGGAAACTTACCCTGCTACCTCGGACCATGGTGGAAACACTAAGCAGTGCATGCTTGGACTAACATTAGCTACTTTTGATAAACTATGCAATAAGTGCATGAATCATAATCAAATATACATCCATCTGTTTTCTATATTTTTTTCAATAGTACAATAATTTCCTAAATATCTACCAGCATTTATTTGAAGCCCTGAATTCAGCGATTGAGACCATAACAAGTTCCTGAAAAAAAGATTGGCCTGGAGTTTCTAGAGAGAAGGTGAGACTTTTTGAATAGGAGTCATTTGGAAGGAGCCAGCATCTAGCAGCCATTGGCAACATTGTACGAAAAGGTGTTTCAGACTTCAGCTTCAAGCAGCTTGGTAGTTATCCCCATTGGTACAATTATTCACATCAAGAATGCAATGTAAAAGATGCTGAATTTGTGTTTTTATGGTTTCCATGAATGCACAACTACAGCCATCCTGTAAGCTGTCCATGGGAGCAACATGGAGGGAAAAAGCTGTGGCACTTTCCCATCCAGAATTATCCTGTTAGTCTGTAGCTGAACTGGCAGAAGCCTGTTTCTAGCACCTTTATTCCCCTATTTAGACACAGTAATACTGAACTCACTTGCTTTTGTCTTCTGCACAGTGGCGTGCACAGATATTTGAAGGGCAAGGGCGAAAAGGAGAAAAAAAAGGGCACATATAGTATGTCTTTGCCATTGCAGAGGGCACTTAAGCACACATTTTGGCTAAAAAAAGGGCACTTCAACAAACTTTTAGCTCACAAGCCCCCGTGCATATCACTGCTTCTGCATCACATCCACTATGTGGCTTCACAATTCTGGGAGTTCATTGTGAGGTTGGAAATTCAACAAATAATCTTGAATACGTGTCACTTTTGTTTAAACTTGGCAGTTTGCAGCAAACAGATCCACAACAGACATTTCTTTTTTCTAATCTAGACAAACAGCGACATTGAATCTGGAGAGACGTGTTTTCGGTTGCAATTCATTGCTGTGAGCAGCACAACAGATCAATTCACCTCATTGTATCGAGCCTGTGGCAGAAACTCAGGTCCAGTATTTCTTGGCTGAAAGCATCTGTTGTATAGTGGCATTTAAACATTAAACATCAACACACATTTCCTGCATTTAGGCGATTGAGGTGGAAAGTGATCCGGATCAGTGGTGACTCACTCCCTCCGTGTCACTTCAGTTACAAAGCAGCCATCACACTCACTGCGACTGTTTCCTTCACTTTGCTTGTTCCAGTGTGGAAAATGAAGAAAAAAAAAAAAACAACTTCCAAAATCTTTGTTCATAGGAACCTAGAAATTAGACCATCACCAGCTCAGTCAGCGAATAAGATGCAGCATTTCCTCTCTCTCATCATCACTGTGTTTTATGTTCAACACACTGGAAGCAGAACTCATCCACTGTAATTAATGCATGTGAATAAAAAGATTCAAATGTACCTTTTTTAGTACATTTGAACAGTCTGATCTAAATCTAGAGTTAGAAAATATTCAAAATTGCCTTTACATCATGCATTCAAGCATGAGATTGAAAAGTTTTCGTGTGGATTGCTTGTTTTTGTAATTATGCATTGTAACTTTGTGAGAGCTGTCATAGCCTGGACTCCCCTGAAAAAAAGCAATCATGTATTTTAAGAGACTTCCTGTTTAAATCTAGGTTAAATAAATCACATGAATTCCAGTTAAACAGCTATCGGAGAGTGAAACAATGAGCGGAAACTTGCTGTGAATTTGACAGGAGGTGCAGAGTCAGGTGATAATTCTGAGGCTTCATCAGTAATGTCTTTCACATCACACATTGTCATTAGATGCATCTTTATAAATTAATAGGAATATATCAAAATATTATTAAAATATAGATTATAGCCACTTTAAAGCTTTTTTTTTACTTGTAATTATGTAAAAACAGAAAAAAAAAATCATTTTTGGCATTAAAGTCTAACCTGGTGATGGCCTATCAAACTCATGTTCTTTCTTCTTCTTCTTCTTCTTCTTCTTCTTCTTTCTCTCGGTTGTTTCAGTTGTTTCAACATGAGATTGACTTTCTTTCTTGTCCGCCTGTCTTTTCATCTTTGTGCACAGCCAGTTGATGCTTTCCACAGCCCCTACAGGATTTAAAAATTGTGTTTGTATATTGTCTTCGTGTGTGTGTGTGTGTGTGTGTGTGTGTGTGTGTGTGTGTCTAAGACTGTAACACGGAGCCCTTCCCAGACCACTTGAATTCCAAAGAAAAACAACACACCCTGATCCACTGACAAGACAACAAAGGCCCCATCTATTTCTACAGCAGCCCCAAGGACCAACTGGCTGCCTGGATATTGGCTTCCTGCAGAAGTGATGGTGGTTTTGAGAGTAAAACGGCGTAAAAGGACAGAAGATAATCAGCAGTGATTAGCCCATAAATGCCTTACATCAAGTGAGAAACAGAAGCTGAAAAGGTGTGTGTGTTGGTTTTCAATGAAAAACGATGCAGGCTGCTGCTTCAGTCCCAGAGACTACATTCATTTCACTGACAGATGAGGAAGCGTCTCTTTCCTGGGTCCTGGGAGAACAGCTCGGCTCATTGTGTGTGTGTGTGTGTGTGTGTGTGTGTGTGTGTGTGTGTGTGTGTGTGTGTGTGTGTGTGTGTGTGTGAAAGATAGAGAGAGAATCAATGCTCTCATCAATTCCCAAGAACTTAAACTCCAGTTTATCATGCCTGCTTCCTGGCAGTGTGGTGTTGATGTCATCGGTGAGTCAGGGTGTGGTTATTCATCCTTCCTCTTTAAACCTGATCATCATTGCCTGCACTCTCATTGAATCATCTGTTCTAATAAAGTCTAATCAGCTCTTTATCTATGTTTGATGTATTTGTGTGCGTGTCTGAAGTTTCAATTGGTCATTGGTCACATCATAGAGTGAAATAGAACAGAATATAATAGAATAGAATGCCTTTATTATCACTACTCACACATACAATTTACATTATACATGTTTATAATGCGACTGAAAGCACTCACTTTAGTGTGTGAACACAGTGTTCACACACTGTTCGACACAGTGGGCTATTTACAGAGGTATATATAAAAAACAGGGTGATATTTACACAGTATAAAAAAATAAGAGTATCTACATTGTGCTGCAGTTGAGGTGGTCCAGGTCTCAGTCAGTCACTATATACATGTTTGGGGTATCTACATTGTAGAGAGATGTGTTCCAAACTGTGTGTGAGTATGCATTGTATGATAAATAAATAACAAGATGTCACCATGTTGCCATGTTGCTGCAAACACACACATGCCATGCTGGTTTTTAAATGGTAAACATGCAGAATTTAAATAAAATGTGCAACTCTGATCCTGGCGAAGCCAAACATTACAGGTTCAACATTGTCATTAGAGGTTGTACAGCTGTGTTCAGTATAATAGCAGTCCTTATAATAATTTGAGTTTGTAAAGAAAAACTCACACACTGCTATTTCTATTTAACAGCCTAATATTATTTATTTTTCATTTTCTGTAAAATTTATGCATTTTTCATAACATTTTGATTTTGATTTGATTTAGGATATAAAATGCAGTGTTCCCAATGCACTGAAATAAAAAATATTATAAGGATTTTGGCTTTACTCACTATTGAAGACTACTGTATATAGTAAACTGATGAGTAAATGAAAATGAAGAAACAGACAGCGGAAGAGACAGAATCAAATGAAAAAAAAAACAGGTTGAAGAAAGACATCTTTCAAATCGTTGGTGAAATGTAACTGGACTGTGCTCCTGGTAAAGACAGCCAAGTGAAATGTGCTGAAAAACATTCTGCTGGAAAAGAAGGTGGAAAAGAACTCAGTGGTGAGAATGACTCAGCTGTTCTCTGATTCAGACTCATCTGAGCCTGGTTCAGTTAAAGCTGTGGCAAATTATTTCTGGTGTTTGTTTTATCCTGCTTGGATCACCGGGTGGGTGGGGTCCGTTTTGCCTCCAGAAGCTTCAGTCGCATAGATGACAGAGAACCAAATCAGCTCTCTGTAAATTTATTGGCACTGTCAGAGCACTCTGGAAGTCTGTGTGTTATTTTTCCTGCAGCTCTGGTCTCGTCTGATCATCCTATAATTCTGATGTGTAGAAAAAAAGGGAAATAAAAAAATGAATCATAAGAAAGGACCTTATTGTTCCTGACCAAAAAAACAAACCTCTTAGCTTTAACCACATCAAGAACTTCTGAATGTTCAATATTCAGCAGCAGTGATGATAAACCCATCCTGCAGTATGAGTTATTATTTCAAGCATTTCCATGTTTTTAGTGCATCAACTGAGTCAATTTAAGTTTGTTACTGGGATACAGTGAAACTATATAATCTGCAGTTTTAGTCTGATTGACATTTGATAATTCCCATTAAGCACCACTGAACTGCAAAGAAGACTTCATTAAATCTGAAACGAGGACTTGACTGCTGTAGGAAAGAACATTTTGACCTTTTAAAATCTGACAACTAAATAACAAAGTGACAGACATGATTTGCAAAGCAGCAAACATCGATCAATAAAGATCAATTCCAGAATTTCTTTTCTAAAAGAATTTTTTAAAATTCTCTGCTTGAAATAAAATTTGAGTCTGCTTTTTCATCCAAAAAAAAGTTCAGTAAAAATTCTTGAAATTACATCTACTTGTTTTTTTCTCATTGAAAAAATATTTGTATGTGTTCATTCTCAATGTTTGTGCACTGGAGTTGCACACTTGCTCCGTACTATTTGTGATGTCATGAATCACGCTCTTAGGTACATAACTCTTAGGTAAACTCAGATTTAAAGTGAGCTCAGAGATACTTTCCCCCCTTGGCAGATGAATGTGAAACATCCTTTTAGTGCCAAACATATATATCATCCTGCACAGCAAAGCTCAAACATCCACCTGATGGAAGAAGAAAAAAAAACACATTTTTGAGTGAAGGGTGATTTGAATTATACGATATCATAAGCATTGAAAGGTTGTATGTTGGCTTTGTGAAAATCAGCAGCTGTAACGCTTCACTATCAAATCTTTTTGATTTGAACATATAATTTGTATTGCATCAGTATTTAAAGACCTGCAAGTCTCTGGACTTTAGAATGATTTGCACTTCTCAATTACCTGAGACTTAACTTGCTTTGATCGGACTTGAGACTTTAGACTTGCAGCTTGAATAACCTGAAACTTACAGTATGATCAGCAATTACTGACTTGAAATGGTTCAAACAATAATTTAAATCTAAAAGAGAAAAGGAAACTGTTTTTGTATATTTTTGGGGGGTGGGGAGGAGTGTTCAAAGTGTTCAAAAGAAAAAAAAAAGAAGCTTGGGACATCTGTGTTATCTAAAAGGAAAAGGAAACAGTTTCCAAGGGCAGAGACCTAAAAATACACAAAAACCATCACACTGATGCACTGAGTCACTGGGATAGCTGTGAGGGTTGGTTGTAATCTTCATCTTCAAGGGCATAGATACTTCATAACCTGGTGTTAGACAGCAGCATCTTGTGATTTTTTTGTTAATTTGTACACTGTGAGCGCACGTTACTAGTTTCCTGTTACCTTGCAACAGTAAAATCTCAGCTAACACAGCGTCTATGTTGTGTTTGGCTGAAACTGTTTCAGAATGTGAACTCTTCCTGGCAAAGATCAGTTAAAACAAAGCTGAGGATCACAACCATTTATCTTTAATTGTCTTTCCTTAAAAGGCCATTGGATTATCAGTGAGATAATAGTATGCAGTCTGGAGAAAATACACACATGCACATGCACATGCACATGCACACACACACACACACACACACACACACACACACACACACACACACACACACACACACACACACACAGCTTTAGAGAATACAATCGTCATGACAAGGTGGGACCTGGTCCCACCTTTCCCTTATTCCCCTGTGTGAAGAGGTGTAAAGGGTAAGCACCCTGGAGAGGAAAGGGCAACAGGTCTGTCTCTAGGAGGAGAGAGCTGGGCTTCGTCTGCCTGGGTTCACTGGGATCTGTTTTTTCTTACCTATCTCTGTGTGTATCAGCTGTTCGCTGATAGCTTGCAGATCATGAGCTGTCTCAGTATGTTTGACCTTTTGGGACTAATGGCAGTGTAGGGGTCCAGATGCATAAGGACATTTGTGTGGTTGAATTGAAAAAGCTGCTTCACAGTCATCCAGAAGTTTGATATTAGTGAAGTCCCTACCCTGCATGCAGACTAAATAAAAAAAGCAACCTGGATAATCTAATTGTCCTTCTATTAAAACTTTATGCCAACTTTGTTCTCCCTGAAAAGAGCACCCTGCTTCACCAAGATCCTAAACCATAGGTTTACATTCACTAGAGTCACTGATAATTCTCTGTCGGCTCATTGTGATGCATGACACCCATCACAAGTGATGAATGTCAGAAAAGCTGCTCTGTAGCTCCAAGACTTCCTGTGAGATTAAATAATAAAATGACAAGGTACCATGTAATACCTGAAACATGTCCGGTGTTTGCCTAGTGTCTGTACCTGTGCAGACTGAGAGATTCAAGATATTAATTACATCAAATATTTAACTAACTTTCTATGGCAACTATAATAAACGAAGGTCAGCTCGACTGGGAGGAACGACCTTAACTGTCTACTTGTCTAAGGAAGATTTTTATAAGTGCCGCACACAGTATATGACATGAAAAATCCCTCACAAACATGGATACAGATTTATTGCTAATAATTCATCTTATGATCACAACTGAGCATCCTGTGTGCAAACTGTGCATCACTCTGTTTCCCAAATCTAAAATTTGACCATTAAGTTGCATTTCCTGACAAATTGCATCATCTAAAGTCTAACATGAGCTCATGTTTTAGTTTAACATTCGAGGAAATATATGAGATTATTGAATTTACCTCTATAAACCAAACTAATTAGTTCTGCATCATGTCATGTCTACCTCATTGAAAAAAGGACATTACTATACTTACTGTCATAGTTTCATAATAATAATAAAAAACCATACTCATTACCCTCTGAGTAAATGACCTCACACTCTTGAGTCAGATCTTAATTTGTAAGTCTGGTAAAACTGCACCAGAGGGAATGAAGTGAGTTATACAGTTTATACACTGCTGCCCTCTGTGGGTGAGGAGCTTTCATTGCATGAACATCAAGGAGATTTGACAGAGTTGAAAGGTTCAATGCAATACTTACATGCAGATTAGTGTTCTAAATTACATACTACACACAACAATTTAGGGTTATTGTGAGACTCAGCGGATTTAATACATTTTTGGGTAATAAATATTAAACTAATGAAAATGCTGTTTCTTCCTTCTCATTTTAGTAATATCAAAGGAAACTTTTACTTATTTCATTAAAATTCAGAGCAAACAGAAAAAGCACTCGTGTAAATAACAATATCCCTAACTTATTGTGAGTAGGGTACTTTCTGGAAACAAACTTGATGTTTGTGACAGTATAATTATTCTTCCGCAATTCATCTCTAGTTTTATGTTTGCTACAGTGGCTTCATACAGTGTTTCAGAAATATGGCAAAAACACTCATCTCCCAATAAATACTAAAGTGAAGTGGTTTAGAAAAGACAACTCTGTTACACTAGACTATAACGTTTCCTGGTTTTGGTTTAGTTACTGTGAAATATTGAAAAAGTGCACACCTCTGGATCTCTAAAAATTATTTAAATAAATAACCCAAGAAAGAAAATCACTCCTTGGTTAAACGGCTCACAACTCATGTTCATAGAAAGCCCATAATCTGTGAAAGAGTCAAAAGTAGACATTACATTGTATGAGGTCATGAGCCAAAAAGGTTGGAAACCACTTATTTAATAGCTGATGAGGAACTTCACACACAGAAAATAACGAGACACTCGACCTGTGCTCAGGCTGTAATCCTCATCATTTATAAATGGTGTAACTTTCATTTAAAAAATATGATGAAAAGACTTCTCTTACTTCACATAATTTATTTGTATTACAATAAAAATGCATAGAACAGTACAGTATATACAAAAACAGCAAAATATAACTTTTGAAATAATCAAGTCATTCTAGGTAATAAAAAAGCGATCACGCTTAACATGTTTGGAAGAATCTTATACGTACAGTACAAACAAACATCAGGCATAGATTTGGTGATCATCTCTGACTAGTGCAGGTGTTGTATAACACGGTAACAACAGGTTTCTGAAATATACGTTACAGTCAGAGAGTAAAACAGAGGCTTGGACATTTAGGCCGGTAGCTCATTAAAACCAATTCCAAAAATTATTTCTTTGAAATTATTTCCCAGAGAAATTATTTCTCTGGGTAACATTCAACAGATATTTGAGCCAAATCCTGATTCACAAAATGGATATGATGATCAAACACTTGAAGCCATTAGAACTTTCAGTTGTTTGCTGAACAATTTCAGGGACTTTTGAAGCAGAGTTTACCGCAAACACTTGAGTGTTTTTCATGTGATAAAACCTCCTTGCTCTAGACTTTGTTATTTTTCTCTGAGTGGAACTCATGCTGATGATCACATGGAGCTACTGTGAGATTTCAAGGGATGTAAATTATAATATACTGTTTATCTTGATCCACCGTTAACTATAGATGATCAGAAAAATGACACATACTGTCAATTTAGACCAGAGCAATACTGGCAAAAACACACAGCTAACATATGCATCTAAAAGAAACAGGAAAACAGTGAAGCAAAATCACAAAAGAAATCGCATTAATGGGTCAAAGTTTAGGAACCAAATATACGTAGTTGGAGGACAGAGACATCAGAGGGGTGAACATGGAGGAGGACAAAGGTGCTTTCAGCCTGGGACCCGAAAAATACCTCTACAGCTGATCACCAGACAGGAGTAACAATTATAAAAATAAATGATGACTTAAAACATGTAAACATTTCAAGTAGCCACAAACTGTGCAACAACGAAAGAACAAAACTGACTATTAGTATGTGAGGGATGAACACAACAAACAGTGAACATGTTGAGGATATAGACTCAAAATGCAGCCACTTAAAATATATTAAGCATGGCATTAGCTCCACCCTTAGCTCCTATTTCATCTTTTTATAGTGTTTGTTTTATTCTACATGGAGATATATGGTTTCTACCAGAAAAGGACAACTAATATAGTGTCCAGTAAGAGGGTTATTCTGGGAAAATTACTAAATTAACCCTTTTAGGACCTTTAGGATTGTCAAGACTTGTTTTTTGTTGTCCCGTGTGACAAACCTCAAGTATCTGACACCAGTGTAGGCTAAAAGTAACCATGAAGTGTCTTTTTAAACAGTGAATGCAGAGAGAAATTTCTGTAAATGAGGATTTGGGGAAATTTGAGGAGCCAACGGCTGAGAGAATGAACAGATGGTTAAATCATGGATGATTAAAATGGACTTTTTAGGGTCATGGAGGTGCCAGTGTCCATATAAAAACTCTGGGTTTTACAGACTTAAAGATGTTCTCCCTGACCAGCAGGGGGAGCTCTGACAGCGGCAAAGGAGCGTGGAAGTGTAACAACCAGGTTCAGGGTCAATCTAAACATCATGACTGAAACTAACATTCAACATGCAACTTCTTTTCAGTAAGGACTACAGTAGGACCGGGTCCACTGACATTCTGAGTATGAATACTGGAGAAAATCCACTTCTTGAATTGAAATCAATGAAATGAATCAAAGTGGACCAACCCTAAACCTAGGTAAAGATACATTCATGTAAACCTGTAATGTCACCCTTGATATATAGCTCACATACATACGACTGAAAAACATTTCTTTCTTTTTACAAGAACGCAAAATACGCATTTATTTCACAAAGTGAGTACACAGTATGTGTGCTAAAGCCATACAGTAGTGAGCTGAGCAGGAACCTTCAAATAAAATAAAGACTTCTTCCTAAATTAGTTATCCGCCATTTTAAATCTATTCTGGAAAGAAAGTAACAACTTCCTGAATATAACCTGAATATAATGTTTTTAATGAATAACCTTTTTTTAAATTAAGGAAATCAACCATCGCTGGAGAGATTAACACAACACTGCATTTAACACTTTAACACAACAGCTGCAGATACACATGAGGAGAGTTATGAGGAGTATTTTCAGACAGAAGCTTTACTCTAGCAGCTTGAAATAAACCGACTCTGAAAATGCACTTTGGGTTTTATATGAGCAGGCTTTCTTTTTTGTGTAAAGTGAAAACCTGAAGCAATCAGACAGCATGTGGATTTCTCCATCCATGGCAAACTTTGCCCGGACCTGCCGGGCTCCTTCTCCTCCTGATTCCTGAAAGCAAAGTGTGTGTTCACTCCACCAAACACTTCAAAGTTTTACGATTACAAGTTTTGTCCAAATGTGAGAAATCTTCCGGTTACAAAAACACGACAGACGGCACAAACTACAGATACAGAGACACTACACTAAGCATCTGGATTTTTAGACAAACTGAATAATAGACAGAGTTCCGCCCCAAGTCCTAAACAAGGAGAAACCTGTTGACTTTGTGATGGACTGAGCCACGAGTAAATACTTTTAAGTGAGTGTGGATGGGAGTAGCAGCACAAACTAAGCCTCCAGCAACAACTATCAGGATGTGTTCACCAGGAATAAACTGCCGTCTGTGGGAAATGTTAAAGAACTGCACTCTTTGATTTAAGTTTTCAAATATTTACGCTTGTAGTTCTTTTATTCCTGACAATTCAACAACAGTTCCAGGTGAACACATCCCAGGCCTCAGTCTCCTTATTCATATAATACAGCATTGAGACGCTCCTTCATGGAGCCGACACACAGTGCTCAAGCATTATAAAGGCCATATAAATAGTCGGGACATAAATATGTGCACGCGAAGACAGACACGGTCACTTTGGGTGAACTCGTTCGACAGTAAAGCAGGTTAGCTCGTCTGTGGAAGTCTTGACGTTTGAGTCAAAATACTATGGTGGCCGTTCTGAGTAACGGAGCTGACGATGCATCGGCTGCATCGCTGTGAGGCTCCAAGAGACAATTACAATAACTTAAAGCTGCCGACCTTAAAGTCATGACCCTGTTTAAAATTAAATATTTGGCACTTTGACCTTTTTGGGACAACAACAGCCGACTTTTCGCCATCTCCAGGGTCATTTCAGTCTGATCCCAAACCGGCTGCTGTCACTGGCAGGTCAGGTCTGGGCTACTAAGCCAGGCCCAGATCTGGATCATCTCTTGCGGGGTCCTGGGGTGCACCAGCATTAAGCTCTTGTAGGCGCAGGGGTTGGATCTGTACTTCTCCTCTATGTTAAAGGTCCTGAAGCCTTTGTGCTTCTCGGGGGCCAACCCCAGCTTCCTCATGCATATGCCTGTGTAGACATCGTCTATCGGGTAAAGCGCCACGTGGCGCGACGCATTGTACAAGCGAGCAGCGATGTTGCCTGAATAAAGGTACCCACCGCCACCCGCGTACGGAGGGTACGTCCCTGTGTACAAGCTCTCTGGGATAAAGTATTTGACTTTCTTGTCTCGGTGGGGACCCGCGTTGGTGATCACGTCGCCCACGAACAGGTCTCTGGCTTTGGGCCCTGGGAGGCTCTTGAGGAAGTCCAGGATGCGGTACGTGTTGACAAAGACGTCGTCGTCACCTTTGAAGACGAAGCGAGCGCCGGGACAACGCGTCTGGATCCACTCGAGGAACAGGACCTCCTTGACGGTCAGGTTGAAGAAAGAGTCCCGGTAGTCCCACTGAATGATGTCGTTGTGGCGCTCGCTCTCATAGCGCAACATCTCCGACAGGTCCGGGTGGTGGTCCCCGGCTGTGGCGTTGCCAAGGAGAAAGATGGTGACCACCGTCTTGTTGGCTACAACACCCGCCCGTCCCCATGACTGACGGATGGCCTGACGCCGGTCGAAATGGGGCGCCAGCGATTTAACAGCGAGCAGCAGGAACGGCATGTCCTTACAGATATGGGGCTGGTCCACCTTGATTGGGTAGGAGCGGCAGCGCATGTAAAGCAGGAAGTCCTTAAAGCGGTGTGGCAACGAGTTGTAGTCTTTAACCCGGGTGGTGACCCTCAAGTCCGGCTGGCAGGGGTCAGAAGTCAAACTGGTGTCATTGAGCCATTCGGGCATGTCTGTGTTACTGTAGTTGCTCATCAGGATGGGATTGTTCTGGAAGTCCAGGATCTGCTGCTGGCGGTTCCAGTAAGCCATGCTGGGAGCTAGTTTGGTCCAGAAGGGTTTAGAGGGGATGGTGATCTTGTGGTGTCCGCTCTTGTCTTGGCTGCTGTGTCGGGAGATGATGATGAAGATGAAGAGGTTGACCATTGTCACTGTCACCACGAGCTTCAGCCTCCTCCGCAGCAGCGCCATGACAACTCCTACGCCCGTCACCACCTGAACACACGCACAGAATAAAGAGGTCAGGGATAACGGAGCAACACCAACTAATGAGATTCACAAAGGACTGATCAACAGAACAAGCCAACAGCACAATCTCTGCTTTGGAAATGAAGTTCTCAGGGAACCACACAGAGTTAGAATAAGAGCAACGCTCCTGTAGAAGGTGACCACTTCACAGGAAACTGCGGAGCCTCCAGTCACACACGGAAACTCTTCCCCCGCTGTCTGTGCTACAACCTACGCTTAAATCATCCAAGATGCAAACGGTCATGTTTTTTTTTATCTTTCAAAAAGCAGAAGTGAAATTGTCAGCATGTGAGCATGTGCACTAGATTCCTGCACTTTTGACTGGTCTGTAGCCTGTTATCAAATGCTGTAGGTCTATGAGCAAAGATATATACAGTAATCCCATCGATCACAGTGATGGATCACAGTTAAATTAACTACCGAAACGCGTCACAGATCTTTTGTGCAGTAAAACCTTTTAAGAGCTGTTCAGTCTTGACAGGATGTCGTGATAGGGGGAAAAAAATCAATTAATTGGTCAGGGTATTGATCACGTGCTTTCCATTTGAGGGAAAACAAGATTGTGAGCACTTGTTTTATGGCCAGTTACAGGTTACACAGTGGTGGAGAGTTTACTTTTCAAGGGTTTTATTTGAAGCATCAATATCCCTGACAACATATATTTATGGTTATAAGAACTAAAAGTCATCTCATTATAGTTTTACATTTCCTCTCTCGAGCTTCTACCTGGAGCTCTAAAAAGAACTGGTCATTTTGTACTATTATTAATTAGTCTCTCCTGGTTGGTGCTGACTGTATAGTTTTGACATCACAACTTCAGAGTAGTCCTGACTCCTTGTTTTAAAGCACAGTTTCTGAACATGGGCTGTGTGCATTAGGATAGTATTTCTATAAAGCCTGAACCTTATTAGCAAAAAGCAAATAAAATGTCACTTTCTATGATACGGGGCCTTTAAGAAAAACAAAAACTGCTGGAAAAGGAGGAGCAGATATTACAACCACAAGATCATGACACAAAATCACATGAAGGCTTGTTTCTGACAAAGAAAGTCATTTATAGCTGAATCAGGGATTGAAAATATGCTGATTAAATATGTTGAAGTTCAAACAACCAAACCCAACAAACAATTCACCTCCTAAAGCTGCTAAGTTCACAGTTAACTTTGTAGGAGGCTTCTTTGTCGTGACTTTAGATTAAAGGGAGATACTGAGACAGAGAGTTAGAGCTGCTTATCCTGTCATCTGTGCCTGTCTAAGACAAAACAATCTTTTACACACCACATAGACCATACTTGTTGCTGCTTTATATCTTTGTACATATGAAATATTGTATTTAACATGCATAAGGGGCTGTAATTATTAACCAATAGTTTTGTCCTGATGCCATGCTTAAAAATGCTAAACATTTACTGGTTCTAACTATTAAAATGTGTCATTTCTTTTTCTTTACATTTCTTCAATTATTGTTACTGATGTGGTGTTAAGTACTTTGTAACAATGGTTAAAAAAGTACAATATGAATAAAGTTATACAGAGAAATCAAAATGATTATCTTCAGAAGTAATAGACTTTGAATTTTAATATTTGAATAAGTAGTAAATGATCATCCAAACATTTTATTTCAATTTGAGAGGATATGAGCAGTTAGCAGGATGCAGGAAGCTTATTAAGAGTGAAGAACGTGCCGCTATTAACGCATGGGGGCATAGTCTTATCACTTTGCTAATCTCTGAATGGCTCTGTCTTTGCTTGCTGCATAACAAGAGCTAAGGTCTTAAAGAAATGTTCTTACTAACAGGGCTTAAATTTAAGTTATGACAGAGTCTGGTAAGTCTAACCACATTTCCTTTCCTATTATCGACTGCTGTCTTTCAACACTATTTAAACAACGTTAAGAAAGAAAAACATTCCACAATCTGTTAATCATCAACTTCATTTACGGACAAGATAATCGTTAAGCTGTATGTTGCACACATAAATGGGGAATACTGGCGACTATCCAATTTAAACACACTAAAACAATAAGACTAAACTATTCATAAAAAAGGTTTACTCGAGTTCAGGTGAGGTTATTGTGTAACAAAGCATGCTCTCTGAAGCAGGTATCAGCGCTGATTAGTCATTTGCTTCTACACCTGTGGCATACTGCCATACCTCTTCTGTTGATTATGACATTATTTATGTGACTTAATGTCTGTGGATAATTTCAAGAATGACAAATATTTGAGGATATATTTTCAACTTGGATTCGGCCTTGAGTCAAACCTCAAAAAAAAAAAAAAAAAAAGAGGATGAGGACAGCATGTGAGAGCTGTGCTGGGCTCATGCAAACAATACAGTCTTTCAGGAGGTTGGAGTCTGCCTCAGGTTTCTGCTTTGGCCGACTCACACGTCCTCATTGATAACATCCTCCCTGCCATGTCTCACTTTCTGTTCTCTGCTTACTCTTCATGTCTGTATTCTGCCTTCTTCCCCTCCACACTTTCTGGGCCTCTCATTCCAGATGTTGCCCTGGCACCACCTTTTACTTCACATTTGTTCAATCCACTGCAAGATTTTCATTCAGTTATTGATGATCTACATAACATGTGACTCTTTTGTATATAGTTTGATTTTTTGGGCGTCACCTATAGAAACATTTCACAAAGTACAGCTGATGATAAGACTATCAGTTTTGCAGGTTAAAGGTACAGTGAGGTGTTCTAGTGGCGTCTAGGTGACGTTGCAGATCATATCTAACCCAGTACCAAAGTAGAAAAATGTGCAGGAGAATCTATGATGGTGTAATGAAAACTGAAAGGTTTTCTCTAGAGCTACTATTTGGTTTGTCCATTCTGGGCTACTGTAGGATCAATCTATGAGAAGAAAAACAACAATTTAAATTATTTTGATTGAATTATATACTAATTATATACTAATGAAGACAGACCTATGGATATTATATTCCATTTTCTGCTAGATGCTTTTAAATGGCACTAAATCTTAAACACTGTATCTTTAAGGACTCATAATTACTATAATTAATCCTGAAGGGGACATGAATGTGTACAGAAAGCAATCCATTCAATTGAATACTATTTCTCGAAATGCTGGAGCAAGTGATCAGCCCTGGAGGCATGCAGCACTGTAATGTTATCTAATAAGTAGTGGACACTAAAAACTGCGTTTATCATCATGGTGTGAACAGGAGAGAGATAGAAAAAGAAAAGAATGTAATATAAAAATGACGATGAGCTAGAGAAAGTTTGAAGGAAGAGAAATTTTCTTGTCGACACTGGTCCTGACGGGTCGAGAAACTCTACTTTACTTGACAGATACCAGTTTAAGAGAGCGTTTTTTTTTTTTTTTTTGGGGGGGGGGGGGGGTGTTACCCTCGTCTACACCACTGCTGCATCCTTCCTGTCTCTGTATCGTGTTGCTCTCTCCGCCTCCTAGCAACAACTATGCTCTGCTGCTCCTGTTTGTTCTTTTTCCTTAACCCGCTCAGCCTCTTTCCTACTCACTCCCCCTTTCTTCCCCCCCTCCTCCCACTGTCTGTTCCCTTTCTGTCCTGCCCCCTCACTATCTTGAAATGTGCTCATATTTACGCACAAACAGAAAGACAAAAGGGGACTGGCAGCAGCACAGGATGATGATATATAATCCTGAAGGTATATCAGTGTTATATTACAAACAAACGGCAAGCACGGGCATGGCTTTTTCCTCCTCGGACCTCCTGCGTTCTCTCCCTTTTTTCTCATGGATAATTACCTTCCTGTCCTCAGCATCGCCATACAAACAAAAAGACTTCTGGGAAATGAGTGGGCGGGGGTGCTGGGGGGAATCTAAAGAAGAAGGCTGAACAACATGTTGACAAAGCCACAGCTTCCGGATGTCTAATTAAGCATCAGTAGTCCACAGCTCAACACACACCTACCTGGACCATCTGTGGCTGGTTAGAAAGCTTTTTAATTTCAATACCGTGCCCATCAGTGGATCTGGTTTGGGTGCTAAACTGCGTTTTATTGGAGTAGAATCATTTGACTATTGTTCAATCAGCGATAAGCGCTGTGAAAAACATGTGCTGTGTAACCATAGGGTTGTTGGTGCTGCTGTTTTTTCTGTATTCTGAGCTGAAATGAAACAAGTGCACATGATTTTAGTAAATAAAGATATTTTGTTTCTTTTAAGACAGGAGGGCGGTTCTGTTAGCAGGGCGGGCTGCTGCTCCAAGGTAATACTAGGAAAAGAGATCCTATTTTTTTCCAATATTAGATTCTCTGCACTGGCTTCCTGTCACATCCAGAATAGATATTTTTTTTCCTCACCTAGAAAGCCCTAAATGGCCAGGCTCCATCCTACCTGGCTCCAGCAGAGGGCTGATGCTATTACTATCATTAGTCATATTTCTAATTTTATTCATGCTGGTCAAGACCGATGGCTGCCCATCTACAGCCAGGTTCTGCTTGAGGTTTTGTCCCATTAAGATTTGCTTTTTTCCTCATTGCCGATGCTGAGTCTTTGCTCCTGGGAAACGTTGGGTCCATCCATCCGTTTTCTATAACCGAGTATTCCTCACTAGGGTCACAGGGCTAATGCTGGAGCCAATCCCAGCGAAAGGCAGGGATACACCCCAGAGAAAGGCAGGGATACACCCCAGAGAGGTCACCAGTCTACTGTGGGACACACACACCATTCACTCACACACTCACACCTATGGGCAATTTAGAGTCTCTTTTTGGACTGTGGAAGGAAGCCAGACAACCTAAAAAAACTGAATTGGACTTGACTAAGGGAAACATGGGAAGTAACTTTTCTTGCAAATCTACTTATATTCATATTGGTCGACCCAAGCGAAGGGGACTCCACGCCCCTCCTGAAAGAAAGGAAACATGTTTCTACATGTTATTTATTTAATTTATTTGCACTCCATTCACTGCAGCTCAGGGTGAGAGTCTCTCCTGCTTCTTGCTTTCCTGTATGCTGTACTAGTTTCTGCCTTCTGCTCACTGGGTTTCAGTGAGGGTGGGGCTCAGCACCCTAACACCCACACACCAGCACCTAAACCACAGAGCAGAGAGATAGAGGTGGAGATAAAAGAAAGCCTTCACATTAAGTTAAAGTGTTTTCCCTCCACTATTGAAATGCAAACTCCATCTTTCAGTTCCGTTGCTTCAGCGGTTTACTCTTGCGGTAATCTTAGTGCAAGGTATATGTTGTAAAACCAAAAATGGTGCATTGGCTTTACAGAGTTAAATGAGAACACATTAACAACCACATATGCTCAGGTCTTATATTAAGTATTTAAAAAAAATAAAGCACCAGCAGAGGCGTGGAGTGCGGAGCATAGACAGTTATATTTACCTCTGTAACAATTAATTTAAAAAAAACTCTTTACATAATCACCTTTGCACATTATTTCCTATTTATATATTGTACTGAACAATGAAAAGAAAATTCTATCATAATTATGAGATATATTATTTAAATTTATGAATCAAACATATATATTACTTAAGTCTTTTAGGTTTTGACAATGCTAAGCTAAGTGGCACAATGGCAGGACAGTCACGGTGGAACTCGCACTCTAGAATTATTGTTCCATACTCTGGAATAAAAGGATTATTAATCCATTTTAAAATAATTGTTTGGGTGAAGCCAAAGTGTGCCCACATGACAAAAATGTTACCTTTTTCTTATTTGTTTTCCACCTACATCTGCTCCCAGTTGACATTTCTCCTACATTTTGAGTTGTTTTATCTTATATTGGCTAAAACTGCTGAGAGGAACAACATGACTCAATCAATCAATCGATCTTTGTCACATGTAATTACAGGGTAATCACAGTGGAATGTTGTGAACCTTCACTCTATACTGGTTGTCTACTAAAGCAAGTCTTAATTCCATTGTGCTTACTCTGACTGTGATATTGTTTGTGTTTCAGTAATTCAGTCAATTCTTTATATGTGAACTCAGTGCAAGATAATGTAAATGTAGTGAGTGTTAGTTTGATGTGATACACCACTCAACACACCTCTAGCTGTATGACTTCCACTTCTAAAGCTCAATATTTCTGGTAATTCTAATTTACCACAGTCTCAAACGGCAAACATGCCCTGTGAAGTTTTCCTATAAGCACTAATTTAATAAATTTCCTTCCACATTTGCAAAGCTGATTTTTAAGTCATTTAAAAATGTAGCTGGACATTAATCTGTCACGAATGTTTCTGTATTTTAAAGTGAAGGACAATAAATGATCTTTTTGTTACGTTTCAGGTTCTCTTTTAGTAGCTGAAGTTACTAACTGGCAAATCAGGGACAGGGACAGAAACAGAATGAAATCACAGATCAACAAATAAATATTAAGACTGAATAAACCCTCTAAACCAGGTAAAATCTGTCTAGCTCCATCTGTTGAACCTAACAAAAATTTCATATTTACAGATGGTGCATTTTGGCTCCTAGCAACATCAGTGCACCAGATGGACAATGATCCTGTTTGCAGTTTCAGCATGAGACAACAGGGTTGTCTCACACTGATTAGATCTGGCAGTAATCAACAAGACAATGCCAGGCTGTGTATGACCATTGTGGTGTCCACCTGATAAAAGCTTCAGTGAGAGGAGGCGTCACACTCGTGTAATAAGCATGAGACAGCAGAAACAAAGGCAGTGGCAGACTGAAGAGTTTGTGTATTTTAGCTTAATGAGAGCTAAATGACTTTCTAGGTTGTGTTTGGGTCAGTTGATATCAGATGATCTTAAGTGAAATGAACGGTTTCTAATGTAAACATCCTCATAAATTGAATACACCATTTCTGAGGATGTACTAAAGGGCTTTGCAGATAATAACGTGTAATTAAATATGTGACTTCTGCCTAAGTGTATGCGTGTCTTTTGAACCAACCCTCAAAAAGGAAATGAGTCACCTAAATATAACGTTGCATGTCTGACAGGGTGCACATTTTTTTTTGTCCACCAGCCAATTATTAATTTTACTAGCCACAAATCCACAAGCTGCTTCTAACCTACATGAATTTGGCTGCTGTTAATTTAGTTTGAAGGTGTGTGTGGTGTGTGTGTGTGTGTGTGTGTGTGTGTGTGTGTGTGTGTGTGTGTGTGTGTGTGTGTGTGTGTGTGTGATCTTACCTGTGTGAGGTGAGTGGGCCTCTTCCGCTTGTGTCGTCTCTGTGTCTCCTCTCAGTTCTCTTACCCCATACTTAGCCCTGCCCTCTTGGGAACAGCAACCAGTGGGGGACCAGGGATCAGGAAGGGAGGAAGGTGAGGGGGTTGAACCTGAAAACGGAAGAAACAAGACCATTGTGTCAACAGCTGTGTGAGGTTTGGCCTAAACGACGAGACAAATAACATCAAATGGAGCTGTCTCTGTTAGTGAACAAAAGTAGAAAGGCTTGAGTGCCTTTTCTTTTTGAATCTCACAAACGAAGATACACAGTGGCACTGGAGAGCATTAAAAGAAAATACAATTTGTTGGTAAAGCTTCTAATTTTTTGAGATGAGAGATGAAATGAGAGCTCTCCATCTCTCATTTAGACAAGTGTACGGAGCAGCTCTGGATAGCTTTATTCTGATATTGCTGCAACACAACATGAACACCTCAGCACAAGTTTATCACCAATAGACGTTTAATATTTTATAATCACAATAATGTTGAGTACGTTGCAAGGCATTTGAAAAAAAAGTCTGTTATTTGCCTACAATGGATATGCATCCATTATTGAATCCTTTTTTTATTTTGTATGTATGTATATTTCTTATAAATAAGTCTGAAAGCTTACTTGGACCTCGAATCACATATTCTTATAAAACTTGGGTAACTTACTGGATGGTCTCGCAACATGTTACTGAACATTTATGTAAGGACATTCCTTTTTTTGAAAGGTAAATAGTCAATATTTTATATGATCCATATTGCTAAAAAGAAGGGAAGGGTCTAAATCTATGCTTTCCATATTTTTTATCAGATTTTTAACACTCGTAATTGCAAAGCTATTTTTTCACCTTTATTTAACCAGGCATGTTGCTTGAGATCAAATGATCTCTTTTTTGAGCAAGGCCTTTATATTTGTTGAAATGCTCAAACAAATGTCAATCAAATAAAATGTATAGGTGAAATCTAGTATATGGCTGGATGCTTTACACTATTTATGAAAGTTTAGCCAATTAGTTCCCAGTTTAATGGTGCTGTACATCAGGAAATCAAGACTAAGTTTGTGACCTTGTCAAGGTATAGATAATTTGTTTTAATTAAATTACAGTACACTCAACAGAAAATCATGATAACGTACACACACACACACACACACACAAAAAAAAAAGATCACTTAAAGTGCTGGTGTTTAGAGTGTCTGACCGGCCAAAATAGATGAATCAATCATGCTCAGATGTACCTTGTTAATAAAGAATGTTGCACACTGCCTTCACCACAGCTCCTAACACCACAGCTCCTAACTGTTACCTTCATTTCGTTTCACTTCACTTTCTTATCAGTCTGTAAGACCTGATTTCTATTTCTCTGTGATAAAACTTCCTATGTTCTGCATATCAAAGTCTAAAATGATGAGACTTTCCTGTGTTTTAAGGGAAATTGAGCCATGGTGTGAATATTGTTTTTATACAGCACAACATGGCTGGGAAAACAAACCCTCAAACTAAAATTTGGAAATTTGTGTTTAATAAATTATTTCTCTGTGGTAAAAATGCCACACCATTTGTAAGCAATGTGTTTTTGTGGGGTGAGCAGCACAGCTGGAATATGTGTTATTTAAGGGATTATGTGTTTTTTTTATTTATTTATTTTTTTGCCTGGTGTATAGCTGCTATTGTTCACTGTGAAGAGGAAGCAAGAAATCGGCAGAGCAATGTGTTCCCCCAACGCAGAACTTTGAGTGCTCAATACCCGAGTCATGTCCATGGCGTAGCTACGTCCACAGAAGTCAGTAAATTAAGCTTTAAGAATATGAAATTATATATATATATATAAAAAAAATCAGACCAGAAATGCTTGCAAGAACAGCATAAAAATTTGCTGCCTCCGTTCAAGTTCTTCTTAAGAGACATTCTGATTCACAAGCTTTCACTTATATTTTAAGAATATGAAGCCTTGGGAGTACAACATTATTATTACATAATCTTATTAATGTGATGTAAGGTTCCAAATGGAACAGAGGAGAGCTGGTCTGTGGTTGGAATTTGCAGAAAAGCTCCCAGGTAGATGAACAGTGAACAGTCTGATTTTTTTTTTGCAGTTATGCATCTAATTCTTTGGAGAAAACCTTTAGATAGGGTTTAACATCCAGAAAACTTCATACACAATTTAGTGTACAAAAAAAGGTTTATATCTGGAAGTATAAAAAGGAGAGAACCTCTAGGTTCCATCAACAAAAAAGTTTAGTTACATTTGACAGAGTTTTGGTCCCATGTTGCACCTGGAGCCCTGCTTATATGTAGCATGGGATATGATTTTAATTTCTCTGTAGTTGTCTGTCTGCTGCCACTTCCTTGAGTTCCATAATGCTAAATGTCAAAGGTCTGTTCCATATTTACTAATGGATTACAACAAAAGACTGATAAGGTTTTTCTTTTTTTAAAAAAGTGCCACACCTCCCTTTGAACACCTTCATCATCATTCATCTTAACTGGTGCATGTGATAATAATAAAATGTGAAATCATTTGAAGGCAGCTGAAGACTGGTTATGTAAGTTCATGTACACACACTGACTGACAGCTAAGCACAGGTAGAGGAAAGAGTAGATGCCATCCTTTGCACACAGGGAACATTCAAGACACAAAACAGACACAGGCTCACTCCATGTGTAATATATACAGCACTCACACTGCCACACCACAGGAAAAACATCAGGAAATGTGGCATTTACCAGACGACCCGGACAGAGTCACAGATGTCCCTCCCACCACAGAAAGAAAAGGGTGGTCTAATAGCTGTTTTCAGGGATTTTCTCTAGGTTAGACATTTGTGCTCATCCTCATTCTTATGTCAGAGCTTCTCATACTCTTACAGACATGCTGTTGCATGCATGTGTGCTCCAGATTTATGGCTTCAGGGAACAGTCTCAAAATACACGATTATAGCTCTCATCAGTTTCCTATGAAGCTTGTCCAGCACTTCACTCCTATTAGTCAAAAGTGTGTGTAAAAGCTGATACCACAAACACAAGGTAACTCTAAACTCATGTTCATACTCTATCTGGTATTCAGATCTATCTAGATTCGGTCTGTTATTAGGTAAGAATTCAAATGGCTGTTTGTGATCTTCACACTTTATTCACATTTAATCTTGTGGGTCATAACCAGAAAAAAGAAACATTTGCACTTGGGTATGACGCTAGACTGGAGGGCAACTTTTTTTCGTACCTGCTCTTGAGTGCAGACATTGAAGCCTTGTTTGAGACTTATTTTGGAAACCAAGTATAATTCAGAGCTGCCCACTTGTGCTCGAATCAAAACAGGATGCATGTTTTAATGCTGAGAGCAGACTGTGTGGAAGCCAAAAGCACAAGGAAACAAACATTAGCATGGTACACAGTACAGCATGTCAGTAAACACCTCCCCATTGACTTGAATGAAAAAGTATCTCCAACCTTTTGAGGGTAGTGACTGCTGTCCACACACTAAACTAGTTATTATTAATAGCAAGTCTGAGAGGTTTATCAAACAAGTGGGGTCAACACCTGATGAGCATCAAATGCCACTACAGTTTGGTTTTGGTTGTCAAAACACTTGGAAATTTAAAAACTACTATCATCTTAGCTTGTGCCAAAGACACTGTGCTGTAAAAAGTGCCTTAATACGCATGACAGGGTTTTGTTAATCATTAAGCCTTTGAATTGTGCCGGTTTAGATATGAGGGGTCAGCAGATAACCGGGATACATCACCTCTAAGGACATTTAGTTAACGTAGTGACTGTTTGAAATATTTAAAGAACGCGAATGCGCGCACGCACACACACACACACACACGTCAAAAAAAGTATGAGCAGGAGAGTTAATCAACAGCGGAATGCCTCTATGATTTCGGAACGCACTCACTGACACTGATCTCATGACCTGGGTGCTCTGTTTCTCACCGTTTGTCCTGTTTCATTTACCAAAAAAAGAAGAAAAGTACCTTTCAGGACTTGACAGACTGAACTCTTCAAAAAAATTCCCCCTTTTACTTCCTGGTGTCTATTCTTTAATTATAATTTGACACATCACAGGGCTCTTTTTTCACATTCCGACTTTCTTTTTATAGATTTTAATGTCAATAATTGAAGAAGTCTTCAAGAAATTCCCCATTATTGATTAGACATCTTTAAAAAAAGTCTTAAAGTAAGATTTTAATTTTCTTTTTGAGCATAAATAATGTCTAGGTGTTATAGAAATACTGTTGCATGTTTAAAATTCAGTTGGTACAGGTTCTATATTGCCGCACTGACCAGTTAATATTTGAGCATGGAGTTAATATTGTAGTTTACTCATGAGCCAGAAGCAGAGCAATAAACCCTTTCTAAAAGTAACTAATGTGAAAGGGGTCATATTTAGAGCTGCGACAGTTATTGGAGGATTGCCAGCTATTCTTATTCATCATTTATTTATTGTTATTCATTTTTTTCAGTCCAATTCTACGTTTCCCGATTCTCAAATGAGAATATATTCTAGTTTATTTATTGTCCTGAATATCTTTGGTATGTGAACTGTTAGTTAGACAAAAGAAGATACTGGACCAAACAAGTAATCAATTAATCCAGTGAAAAATCAAAAGATTAGTTGATTGATTAAAATGTGACACACATCAGGTGTTGGATAAAGTTAATGCCCATTCAACCTCTGAAAGAAACGGGGCACATTTACAGCAACTTTACAGTTTCAACGGTGTACAGAGAACAGTGGCACAAAGTTCCAGCGGTGTACTGGCTGAGCCCATGTGTGATATTTCTGTTCCACCTGACAAAGTCAAAGGATTGGGAAGTCAAGACTGGGCTCTGGATTTGAAAAGGTTTCAGTTTCCAAATTTCCTTCCAGTTATCAGACACAGTTTCAGACTTCAATATATATGAATTATAAAAGAAGTTACACATACAGAGTCAAATAATCACTAATCAATTTCAGTGAAGAGGATGAGGGCTGCAACTGTTTTCTTGACAAACACTGTTTGGCCTACATGCCAAAGAATTGTATTGCAAAATAATTGTAAAACAAAAAAAAAGGTCAATTGAGAAACTGGAATGAGTAAGGAATAAGTGAGTCATTTTACTATTCTCAGTGTGTTTTATGGATGATGCTAGATCTTTATTTCCTTTGTCTCATATTCATTATGTAAAGCACTCTGTACCTACACATTTACGTGGCCCTTATGACGTAATTTGCTGCACACAGTCCAACTTGCCTGTGTAGATATTTTATTTATTTATTTATATTACTAGATATTTTGGAGCATTACTTGAACCCTGTCAGAAGAGTATGAGAGGATGTTGAGGCATGAGGGAATGTGGGCCTAATAGCGACCTGATGCAAAAAGGGAGCGCCATAAATAGCCCGTGGGCTGCAACCAAGAGAAGTGCTGTCTGAGCTGGAGTCTGCACACTAAATATCTACAGTCAACACCAGCATTCACACTGAGCTAATGGTCCCATGTTATCTATTAATGTGAGTCACAGACATGTAGGCTTGACTGGTGGTTTCTGTGGGTTTTAAAAACTGCTTCTGGTTGTTGTGTTCATATTAGTCAGCAAACTACAATACAGGTTATAATGTTAAGCCATAACAAGTCCAAAACAGTGCTTTAGACAGCTTACTGGGCCCTTTGGAGATCAGGTTAGCTGTGAATCAGTGTGTCTGCAGTTTATTGCTAATACTGAATTCAGACCACAAAAAACTGACACCAGAATCTGCTTAGAAGGGTACTGAGATCATCTTTTTCATGCCACCCTTGGTCCGGTTGTTGGAAAACAAAAACAGGAAAAAAAAAACTTGCAGAAAACAAAAACAAAAAACAGGGGTCTGAATAGGAAATGTGTTTATCAGCCATTGTATGAGCTGCTTTGTTTGATCACTGATCACAGCCAGGGATGTATACAGCCCACCACTTTTTAAATGTCTTCAACTCCATAAAAGTGTCATTTCGGTTCTATATCATAGAAAGTGACACTCAACCCAGAGAGAAAAATACACAGCCTGTACTCAGAAGCCATCCAGAATTCTACGAAGTTGTGATGTCACCCCCAAGTCACAGCCATTTAAATCAGCCAATCAGAGGAGAGGCTCATTTATATATTAATGAGACAGATGCAAAACAACCTCTTGTTTCTAGAACTCCAGGGGGAAGCTTGAGAGAGGATAAACTCGTGTCATACAGGACCTTTCAGACTGTTTTCAGTCTGAATACAGCCTTCTTTATTGGCACAGGACATACAATACTAATCAAATGTTTGAACACTTCCCATTCCCTTGAACGAGAAAGTGTGTCCAGACTTTTGACTTGTACGATAAATCAGCTGACAATACTCCTGCTCCCCCCTCCCCACATGCAAATTTAAAATAGAACAGAATTTCTCATTATCAACAAATACTTGTCACTCCAACTCTGCAGGCTAAGGTCATCTCTATGTATGGCGAGACCCTTTCAGTCACACCAATGTAATCTAAACGGAAAGATGCGTGCAGTGCATGTGTGTGCGTGTGTGACCGGAGTGACGAGCACCGTCGCTGTCCATGTCGGTGCTCGGTTAATGCATTTCACAAACATGCCATGTTTAATCCTGACTCATGACTCGGTGTGACTTGATGAACAAAGACACTGTGTACATATCTAAGGCTGCAAAATTAATCATGTACTATATATAGCTACAAGTATAAGAGCCTGACCGTAGAGTAGAGGAATACAACAAAACCTCAGGGTTGTAATTTAAGGGATGATGCAGCATTAAGTCCATGACCACTGTGGTATTTGAGTACATTTTAACATTGTACTTAATACATGGTCTGATCAACCTTACCTTGTGTTAGTAATACATTAACACCACCACTGGATACAATCTGAGCGTCTACAGGCCATCTACAGAACACTATGGAAATACAGACATTGCACAACCATATGTGTGTTTTATCTTATTGCCTGCTTTCGGAATGATGACTTCCAGCTTCTCCCCTGCTGGACGTTCCAAATACTGAATTGCTGCAGTCATTCATTTTCTGCATTAAAGGACTGACAAAAAGCCTACATTGCAGCTGTGGTTGAGGTGGTTGTTCAGTCTTGCAGTGGAAAAATGGCAAATTGTAGCTAATAAGAGCAGTTATTACAGAAAAGCAAACAGAAGGGGATTTTTTTTTACCAGAGAAAACACAGTCTCAGGGTATTACTGGGTACATCCTCTTACAAAGACAAGGCCGCAAGAAAACATCAAACAGAGAGCGTGGTAAGATAAGGTGAGGCAGTCTAGGAAATGTTAGGGAAAAGAACACACAGACACAGCGGCTGTGTTTACAGTAATAATGCTACTAATGCTAATGCATCGAGGAAGGGAACAGTCTCATTAAGCCGTTTATGTGATGTGAATCTCAACTAAGAGTAAAATTACATTAAGATAATCATGCTAACATTTTCCATGTGCATTAAGCTCATGTGGGTAATTAGGTAAAGAAGAAAAGAGCACCATAACTCACACAAGATGCTTTGGACCAGCTCACAATACCCTGTTTTGTGCAACTCCTTAAATAAACAGCCAGTAAATAGGCATATGGGAACAAGCTAAAAAAAAGAAAGAAAAAGAAACAAAAATGTGCGATTGGTTCCTGTGCAACATCACAGAAGTGGAATATCCGGCTTTATGTCTGGTTATGAACCATAAACTGCTAAATAAGTACGTTGTACATCCCCAGGGAAAGAGGGCAGGAAAAGGGAGTTAAGCAGAGAGAGAGGGGAAGAGTTCAGACAATGGTGCAAACAAGAAGGGAGTCTACTAATAGATAACTGACGTGTTCAACTTACTGGAAAAATAACCTTTCTCAATGTGTGATTTGGCAACAAAGAATCCAGTTTAACCTCTGACTGCCATGAACTTCCTGGTGTCACATTTATAATCTTCAGATTACACTGAGGTACTGTGCTTTGTGAAATCATTGAGGCAAGCTAGTTCCTTGGAGACTGATGTCTCGTGTCGGCGAACTGTCATATCATGTTACCGAAGCATTGAGGGCTGCCTCATTAACCAAACTATTGTCATCCCTACCAGACAGTTAACAGAAAGGAGGCACAAAGCCAACAGTCTACAAATAAACAGTGACATATTTTGTCCACCAGGCATGTTTCCACTATGAGAACAGTATGCCTGAGCTCCCCATAACAGGAAATTTACAAACAAGAATGATTTGGATATATGCCATTACACATATAGGCCACAATATAAGTTAGGCCTTTCCTGGTAGGATAACCTAACTGTGACAAATTATGAAAATTCACAAAGGAGACAGTATAGTCAACGCAGCAGGTCTTGGTACATAATTTTATTATTATAGTAATAATCATAATAATAATATTTTACAGTTTTTCGCACAGTCTGCACTGCTGTGAGACCAAGCTTCATTTCACTCCTTTACTTACTCCACACCCTTGTGTCTGGCAATACAAAACTTTATACAGAAGCAGTGTTTTTATGCTCCACATATCTGAAACAAACTCCCAGAAAACTTGCAGTTCTTTTAAAATCAAGGCTGCAGACAAAATGACTGAAACATAAAATACAACAGTCCTGTGTTCAAAAAAGCCCCCGAATGATTTTGGGAAACTCAACAGGAAATCCAAATAATTATGAGAAACAAATGTAGTAAAACCTTCTAAGAGTGAAAGACAATTATAGCTGCAAGACATTACATAAACACACCATTCCACTAACCTGGGTATACATATCCTTCTTTGCACGCAAATTCACTTCACTCTGCAATTTAGTGTGGACACCAAGGCTCCCCTCAGCGAGGGAGCCAATCACAGAACGGGGGAGGGTGCAGCAAGATAATGACGAAACACAGAAGCTACTTTTTTGAGAACTGTGGATCCAACATGGCAACAGATGGGAATGGAATTTACCTCTCGATGCAGCCTTAGAACGTGTTCTAAGTAATTTAGACCACAAGTTTATTTTTGAAAAATTATCAACTTTTAGAGATAATCTTTTTCCATCTTCATTGGGTACCTCATCAAATATGTGTGATACAAGTGGCTATAAGCTCTGTACAGATGCAGTTGACAGACATTTGTAGGGTCCAGAAATGGTTTTGGGCTCTCATAAACCACACCTCAAATACTAACAAATGAACAGATGGTTCCCAGATCTCCTCTGGATCTACACTGTACTTTCACAATTGCATTTCAGACATTGAGTGCTCTGGCTCTGTTATTGTACAAACCGTTCCGTTCGTCTTTTCCTCAGACTATAATGGGAAGGAAATGGTGCCGAGGTGAACAGAGAAAGACAGGTGAAGGATGAAGGAGAGGGAACACTACATCATTGCATCAACCAGAACACCAGACTCATGAATGGCATGTTTTAGGATGCTGTTGAAGGAGCTTGAGTGAGGATTGTATATCTGTATCTCCAACATTGCTATTAGTTCCCAGATTAAAATGGGATTAGAATGAAGTAGTAGAAAGAAGCAGATGGACTTCTTAGCTTGTTTGAAGATGTTTTACCGCTCATCTAAAAGGCTTCTTCAGGTTCTGAGACAAATGCAACAAAACAAAGGTATTTAAACCCAGAGTGTGGGGTCCTATGTTTGGTTTCGGGTGACAGCCACACCCTGAAATTTGAGACGCATAACCACACCCCTGAAGCTGGGGGGTGGTCATGTGACTAAAGGTCAAATGCCTCCTGTGGCTAAGGGTCAACCGGCACTACCTTGGTCTGTTCATTTCTTCCTACTGCCATTATTGCCAGTAACACTAGTGTATTAGCCCTGATGTATTTGCTTGTCAGGAGCTACTGCTGTCAGCAAAATGACTGCAGCATAATGGATTAGGTGTGTCCATAAAACAGTATATCATGTGTTTAATATTTCAGGAAGTCATGGAAGTAAAGCACTTTAATGGCAGCAGATGCTTCTGACTTCTGCAGGTAAATGTATTAAATATAATTTGTGTTAGTGCTAAAGAACCTGCCAGTTCAACCTTGGCTCTCTTGTTTTATAAGGAGTTAAAATGGAATTGTGTTAACAAATAACATGTTTTAGCTTAAACATTGCTAGATTGCATCATACATCTAATATAGATCATAGATCAAGATCATAGTGGCCAAAGTCGGCAGCCATTCATAAATTCTATGTCCTACTTAACTACTTACAAATAAAAAAAGGAAAAAGAAATTATAGCTACGCCTATTCCCTAGTTTGATTGACATGTCAGTCAGGACTTCTGTCCATTGACAATGATTTCAAGAAATTACAAATTAAATGGGCCTATCAGAAACGATGATTGAGTACTATCGTTATTAGAGTAAACCCAGATGTAAGTACAGTTATTGCATAAATAGACACAAAAAAAAAGTAGTCACTTGCAGAAATTCTCACAGGAAAAGACATTTTTGCCTTTCTCCCAACTCGATTTGACAGAAGCTTGATTCAAGAACTTTGTTTGAAGGAGTCCGCCTGTCACCCACTGAAAGTTTGCACTAAATTTGCAATCGAAAAGAGGCTAGACAGATACGGGAAGCAAAAAGAAGTATTAGCTTACATGATGAAGTACTATTTCCCAACAAAGTGGTAAAGTGGGGAAAGAGTATGTTCTGTGCCATTGCTACGGAAGAAGAAGCCCTATAGAAAAAGGTATTTCCTAGTTATCGAGGCATGTAGAGACATCCTTGCATCCAAACTAACTTCTGGTTTGTTATGCATTTACCTGTGAATTCCTGATGATCCTCTACTCTATAGATCGTTTGCTGAATCTGGAACCATTAATGTAGCCCATAGATTTGGATGACAATGAATCTTCTCTGGTTGGTCAAGTCAGGGGTATCTTATTGAAATCCCTGTACATCAGACCAGCAGGGTACTTCACAAATCATCACAAATCATCAGAAACCCTCAGATCCTATAGACATCAATACAATTGACCAGACCTTTTTTTTTTTGGCCCACCTCCACCCCCCCTCAACAACTTTATTTTTAATTTGGACTATTTACAAATATATATCAAAATCATATACAATGATTGTTGCAGACTCACCCATATCCCCTAAATCACAGACAGTCAAAAACTGGACATAGGGCAACGACAATGGGCGGGAAAAAAAAAAAAAAAATTCAATTTCCAGACAAGTATCACTTATCCAGACAGCTACACATATTTGATGGAGACACCAGGTAGCAATAGACTACGTCTTTGGATCTGTGTGTTTGTTTTGTAACCTGTTACAAAAGAGCTTTGTCATTTTCTTCCATTATGTTAAGGCAACTTTTTCCCTAAAAAGGGGGCGTGGTATCCATGCTTGATAGGGGTGTGACGAGATCTCGCGAGATGTGATTTGACGAGATTGCTCGTCGCGTTAAAATTCTGTCTCGCGAGAGTTATCCAGCAAGCAGCCAGAATGACGGAAAACATGGGTATTACTATTGACGACGCCCCCACTGCTTTTAAATTGTTTGTTTGGCAGCATTTTGGGTTCCCGGCAGAAATGATGAATGGTAAAAGAGTGACTGATAAGACACAAACAATATGCAGACACTGTATGCAAACAATGCTGTACAGCGCGGCGAATACGAGCACAATGCAGAGACAACGCTTATGCTTACATAGCGTACATAACGCTTACAGAGTTATAAAATCCATGTGCAACTCAGTTAAATAAAAGTCTGTTGTCCAGGCATTCATTTAATTTGTAATTTAGTTTTCTTAAAATCTTGTCTCGTCTTGATCTCGTGAACTCAATCTCGTGTCTCGTCTCGTGAGCTGAGTGTCTCGTCACACCCCTAATGCTTGATGATGCTATGCTGATCTAATGTATGACATGTTAATATTGTTGCACCCATTAGAGTAAAACAAATGAAGCCTTAACATATTAATTAGTCCAAGGCAATAGCTATTCCCACCTTGGACCTAAGAGTTTAATCCCTGTAAAACACCTGTGGGGTTGTATAAGGGCCGTAATAAACACATTTGTGTCAGTTTGTATGTTGAGTCTCAAACACTGATGATGGGAAAGTGAAAATTCATTCCAGATACTAGGTATCCTTTGGAAAAATCCCATGCTCTATACCTCCAAAGCCATATTTGTTGCATGTAGTACTACCATGTGAGTGGAAACTCAAAATGAGCCATAGTGGTTTACTGAGCAGTTTACACATGCAGTGGAGCTATTTCATGACCAACAGCAGCTGCACTCAGTGCTGTAGTAGAGCATTCCTTTTGAACACTGTTAACTGAACAAAGGCCAGATGGGATGTATTGGTGACCTGTCAGTAGGCTGCATGCAGAGATTGAATTTATATTGATGTTTTCATCTAGTTAACGGATCACAAATCCAAAAAAAAGATGAATTCCTAGAATGTCTGACATTAAGTCAATTGAGAGTCCTCAGTGGACCTCTGTGAACCAGAACCTTAAGTGACAAGGAGAAAGTTCAGGGTGATGCTGCTCCTAGTTGGTGGCCAGCTGGTGTAGCAGCAGTAACATCTAGACAAACCTGTTGCTAGCAGACAGGTTTCACAATAATGTTTGCTGAAGGAGAATTATTGTGCTGAATTCCTTAGTTTCTCATTGAGGGGGGGAACAAAAAAAAAAAAAAAAAAAAAAAAAAAAACGGTGACAGCATCAGTGACTAACTTAGAACATCACTTCTGCCTAGTTTTCCTTATAGTCATGTTAATGCAAAATGTCACTAGCTCATGTGCTTACAGAAGCTTACTGTAGGTAGCAGAGTTAATAAGGGAATGTCCATTGTTCTATTGTGGTCTTTCCATCCACTCAACAGTACAAGTACACACAGGTTTCTATGGTTCTACATCAGACATAAACAATGCTTGTCTTTGTTTGCCATTTTAAATTGGGCATGATAATGAGCTGGGACTAACACCCAGGTAAACACATTAACTCTGAACTCGTGTAAGATTTAACTGTCGGAAAAGCTGTATGCAATGCAAACTATTACTAGTACTAGTTCTATCTAAAGAGGACAAGGCTGATTTCTGTGTCAACACTTCAACATGGTTATAGTACAGACCTGATGGGATGTCACCAGAATTAGCAGCACCCCTGTCCCCTGGGAATCTCCAGATCTCCCAGTTGGGATGTGCTGAAATTACTGACCTTGAAACGGTAAGAATGCGGTTGGTGAGACAGATCTTTGAATCAGAAGGAGACGCTGCACACTTACACCCAAAACTACAGAGCACCTCAGAGAGACTAATTTAATTTGAATATTCATTAAAATACACAGACTGACTCCATGATTCTGGTCAAAATTTAAATCTTGACCCCACACCCCTTGTGAATTTTGTTAGAATACCATTTCTTCTACAAATACATATATATAGAATTCACTATTGCCTTTTTCCAGACAGGACAAACTAAATGGGGATTACCCGTTTGCCATCTACTACAGTTCTGTTGTTCCAACACAACTTTTCTTTGTCTGCATTTTACGCCACTGTCACTCACATGTTACATTTTTTTTACATCAATATACTGCCCTTCTCTACCTGTGAAGTCTGCAGCTAAATGTCACGCAGACACATCAAATGAATAAATCAATCTCCCTCTGACATTTGTGTTCTTGAACACAATGTTATAGGGGAAAAAGACTCCATGTAAAAGACCACTATTACTCATTGCTGTTCCCCTCAGACTCCCTATAAACTGTTAGTCAGCTCCTATCAAGACTGTTTGGAATGATAATGAGCAACAGTTTATTAGGTGACATGCATTAGCTGAGATGAAAAGAGAGAGGAGGAAAGAATGCGTGGAGAAAACGTCCTGTATCTAAAAATGGTTCACGGCGGGCTTGATTTAATCAATAGGTGAACGCACATTACGTGATGGACAATGTGTCCTTGAGAAGGGAACTGGAGCTCGAGTCTGCTGCTCAGTGACTGCTATTGAGCTGGAAGAGATCAGCAGCAAATGTCTCCACACATGATGAGAAGTAAATATGATTGGCTATGATAGAACGCTCCGTGTTTCTGAATAAAAGAGCCTCTGATAGTCCATTTCAGGGATCGATGTACAAACTAAGCTAACTATCACTACATCAGTTGCTATCATTTGTGCTCATGAAATTGAAACAAAACTCAATACCTCCTCCTCTACCATAGCAACTCGATACTGCAAATGAGCAGCTAATTGGATCTTCTAAACATGCTCTTCACTAGAATCGCTCCCTCACAGTGACTCACACTCACACACACACACACACAAGTCATCTTAACTTAATTTATCTGATGTAACCGATCACAAGACGTATGTTAAGTACACGCTGTTTTATATTGGGCTACTTTTCTAAACCATGCATACAGGACAGGGATAATATATCTATGTGTAAAGATATAAAAAGAGGCGATCTTCCAAAAACACAAATCATTTAGTTCCAAAAACCGTGTGTTTCCCATATTTTCACTCACCACAAAATCTGTAGTAGGACCTTAAATCAAATCAAAATCCAAAAAGGGACCTTTGAAGAGCAATTATTCTGATCTAAGCAAGGCCTAAAGCCAAAGATATTTAATTTACTTGCAGCAACTCTCACATGTAGGAAGCTTCTAAACGTGTTTGGCATTTTTCTTGAAATTTGGCGATGATCAAAATAGTTTGTGATTCGTTTCCTACTGATCAACTGATGGATTAATTGACTTGTTTTTTGCAGCTGTGTTCAACAAGTCTACAACAATTGCTGAAGAGTTAGGGACAGAAGTGTTTGCTGGGTAATTGAGTGATCCGTGTTCATTAAGGACATTAATATATGTAAATTGATCAAACATAAAAAAAGCCTTTCTGAAAATAAAACCTTCTTAATTTTGTTCTCTTTCTCTCCATGATGTTCACTAGCTGGTCATAGTTGAGCCCCCTTTTTTAAAGACAGAAATTTAGGCTACAAAGTGTGGTTTGGACTGTTCAGTCTAAACATAGCATGGAATACAGAGCTGACACACATCTGTGCAGCAACTCTGGAAAATGTTGCTCATGTGATTAAAAACTTTTATCTTGGAGCGTGCACATGGAATCAGAGAGAAATGGAGAGTCAGAGGCAGAGGAGAGGAGGGTTAGAGGGAAACAGCAGGTTCTCATAGTGTGTTAAGTTTACAAAATGTTGATTATCAGAAATAAAAGACAATTAGGCAGCGAGAAAGCCCTTTAAACATTTATTCTCTTATTTCTCCAAGTTATTGCCTTTAAATATCCAATTCACATTAGCATGCTTTTCTGCCAGTTGATTTGTTGTGTTAAATTTTAACTATATGCTTTAAAAAAAAATAACCATTTTGCCCATAATGGATTTTTTTTTTCAAAAAAGTGATCAACTGATCAGTCTAAAAAAAAAAAAAAACGCAAAGATATTACGTTTACTCTAATGTAAAACAGAGAAAATGAGAAAATACTCTTTTTAGAAGCAGTTACAAGTGTACAGGTATATATGTGGATTTTGTTTAATAAGTATTTCTTCTTTGCAAAAAAAGGTATTTAAATTCTTAATTAATATTAAAAATTGCTGATGATTCATTTTATATTGGAGAGTCCATTCCAAGGAGCAGGTTTAACAAATTATCACTGTATCGATGAACCTGAGAAACTAAGTTTTTAATTCAGTCGATCGGCGAGTGTTTAAACAACTCTAGAGCATGTCCAGAGCATGCTCTAGGCATGTTCACTTTGAGTTAAGCTTGTGCACAGTGAATGAACAAAAAGCTATCATCAAATGAACAAAAAGCCATCAACTGAACTCCAAAATTGCAGTTCACCATGACAACAGGTAAATATTTAATTCAGTGGATGTAGAAAGAGAGCTCATGATCTGATCCCGTTATAACATGTTCTGTGATGTGCACAGGTGGTTAAAGTATTTTTAAATGTTTAGACATTTACTTGCTACTTCGACAAGTGTGTGTGTATACACACACACACACACACACACACACACATATATATAAATATAAATAAACTACTTTCAAACTACAATCTGCAGCTGCACTATAATCTTACTCGCGCAGAAATATGAACATAATCGAGAAAGATGTTCCAGCAGTGTCATCAATAGCATCCTGTTCTAGATTATGGTTCATTGGTCGTTTGCATCTAAAGGTTTTATACAGATTTCATTATCAAGATTACATATGTGCAATAAAGAGGTCAGTGCCGGAACTGCTCTAACAAACTGGCATCTGTCTTGTGTGCAGAGTGTCATAAATATTAAAGAGGTTTTATTCTAAGCCAGTGGTGACTTGATACTGTGTGATATTTGTTTTGCGAAGGCAAAAACAGCTTAACAACATACCACTATCCAACTCAGAACTTGATTCTGATACACCAGTAGTGGAAGTAGTATTGAGATCTTTTACTTGAGTAAAAGTAGTAATTCCACAGCATCAAGATGCCCCATTGCAAGTAAAAAACACCCTGCATGTATGCTACTTACTAAAGTGTTAGTTGCTAAATTTTACTTAAAGCATTGCACATACTCATTATTCAACATATGTAGGCCTATATTGTGTTTGATGTATATAAAAGCTCTATTTATTACATATAGTACACAGATAAACAGCATCTGAAAAAGTATTCACCATCCTTAAAGGTACAATGTGTAGGTTCAAAGACTTTACATTTTGGTGGGTTGAAATCACTTTTCTCAGCTTGGGAAAAGTTTTACAAATATAAAACCCCCCTGAATCATAAATTGTTAATACAAAGAGTCATAAGTGCAGATGTTTGTGGTTTAAGGTGTGGGATTTTCCCAGCTATTTGGCTGCAATACTGCAAGCAGCCACTGGAAATAGAATTGACCGAAGGCTGAGCAGGATGCCCTATCCAGATACTATTATACATCCATGAGGGAGACCCACTCCTAATATAAATAACTCAATCTAAGGGAGGCTAATAAAAAAGGTTATTTTAATTGAATTAAATACCAATAAAAGATATTGATAAATATTTTATTCCACTTCTGCCAAGTCCTTTCTGCTAGATAACCTTTGAAACATTTAATCAAAGAGGATTTTGTGTGAATGTTTTCGCACTGACAACAGAAAACGACCTAATTAGAGCTTTTAAATAAATATAGTGGAGTAAAAAGGACTGGTATTACCCTCTGAGATGTGGAGTGGAAGTATAAAGTACAAGCTCCTAAAGCCTGGATAAGTACAGTACTTGAGTAAATGATAAGTTTCCACCAGTGCAGCAGCAGCAGCTTCACCTCCGCTAATTAACACGCTTCGATCCGTGCTTTGATATCTCGACTAAAGGAGGAAATGAGCCGGCGGGTCTGACTCTGAGGGAGGAGACACCAACTCCAGCTTTGTGGGAAGAAAACCTGCCGGCAGCAGGTTAGAATCCACTCACTTATCTCTGCCTGGAACTTAGTGTTCGAACAGCGAGCTCAAAGTTTCCACCCCTTTCTGTAATAAATTGGTCAACACTAGCCCTCACTAGCTAGGATTAAAGTGACTCTTTTAGCTGATATTCAGACAGAAATGTGAATTCACAGTTTATTTACAGTTTATCCGTTTTGTGGAGGTTTCTGTAATTTCCATAGTGTGTGTTATATTAAAATAGACCCGTGGCTATTATAAACCGCTTTGAAGTTTCACACACGTACTCACACACACTCATGCTGGAGTTTACCTCGGTGTGTATCCTGAGAGCGGTCAGATGTTGCTGTGATAAGTGATAAGTCTGACAGAGACGCCGGCGGCCAGCTGGAACTCACTTCGGCTTGTTTTGTCGCCGTCCTCCTTCAGCCCGAAGTGAGTCCAGGAACGGCGGGAAAGTTCAATAAATCCATTTGTGTTTTCTTCGGTCGGCGTCTGTTAAACCGTGAAGTTACTCCCGTTTTTCTCCTGTCCACAGTCTGAAGACTCACTGCGTGTCAACTGGGTCTACAGGATCTACTTCTTCTCCCCACACCACCGAGATGACGCTACGCTGCTACCACTGGGCGGAGCGACACGAGTCTCTCTCTCTCTCTCTCTCTCTCTCTCTCTCTCTCTCTCTCTCTCTCGCTCTCTCTCTCTCTCTCTCTCTCTCTCTCTCTCGCTCTCTCTCCAAACACATGGCACACTAGGTTATATTTTTTGAAGGTCCCCTCGACCTTCCTTTGGGTAAATTGTTCCAGTACCTGGCTTGGTTGTTTAACTTTCCCTAATTAACTGGCAACCATCTTGAACTATGTAGTCTATGCACACAAGCGCAACAGGTTAAAGGTCCCACTAGTTCCACTGGCTCCACTAGTCTAGATATGTTAGACCAGAAGCTTCATATGACTCCAGTAACTAAAGTTGAAAAGGAAATCCATCAAAGACAGCACATTTTGTTAAATTACATGTCACCATGATTTTTTTGTAAAGTAATGAATTAGTGCAATAAATACATTTTTTGCTTTAATGCATTAATGTAAGGAATTACAGAAAATTGTCAGTATCGTTTTTTTATTTTCTTCATAAAAAATCACTGCAAGATCAGCAGCAGTGAAATGTCTGCAAAAAATGTTTCACTTCCTTTTCCTTACGGCTCAGTAGACAGAAGATGGAAATGAATGAAGCTGGAAAGCCTATTCTCCAGACGGGCATACGCTCATTACTTTACATTTGTAACACATAAGAATTTGAAGAACATTGTAGTCAAATGCACTTTGTGTGCTACACCTAAAGGACCGTCCACTTCCTGAAATAGCAGCGGTAATTTGACATTACCAAAGTAAAGCCATAGTAACTTGAAGTTAACAAGGAAGCAAGCGCAGCATGAGAGTGGAGATAAAACCACAAAACAGACAAAATTAATGTTCTCCTGCGCTGAGATTCTTCATCATCAAGAGGTTAGGAGACATGTGTCGGAGTGTATTGCTGAAGACATGAAAACCACTTTCAACAGTGGAATCACCAGCTTTTTGAAAATGTCAGCAAGATCCTTGTTGTGACCAGCAGCAATAATGACAAAGGTGAGCTATATTTAGATCGCTGAATACATATTTCCAGGTATTTTGGTGAGAGTAACTTAAAAGTATTGCAATGGTAGTGTAATGCCTCACATTTCAAATACAGTAATATTGTAAGGTAACAGATTACTTTGAAATAACAGTAACAAGTAATAAATAACACATTTCAGTTTTGAAGTAACTTGCCTAACACTGTTTACCAATGATACTATTTAAGGTTCCACTCAGGTCAAACAGAGTCAGGCTGCTGCTTTTGTGCATGTTGGGTCACTGGAAAGTCTCTGCTACCACTGAGGCCCCAGATACACTAGTTTAGATTTTTTTCTAAACAGATATTTTTGTCCACCGGTTAAAAAAAATTCCTTCTACACATTCGACAAATGTCTCAGCCGACACAGAGACCTCAACACGAATATGATCTGCCTAAAAGCCTCAATACCATGTCAGGCCAGTAGTGGCTGATCAGCAGAATTTCAAATACCTGTATGAAAGAAGGTTTTGAACATGCACAGTGCAATGTGGTAGTAATTCAAAAACATAGGATCTACACAGATATACAGTATGTATTATATGCAGATCTACTTGTACTTAATGCAGTTTAATGTCATGAATCTGAAAAAATTGTGGTCGCTACATAAATGTACTTGATTTGATATTTTTTAAAATCTTTTTAATAGTTTATCTGGTTTGAAAAGTGCTGTGTCCTAATTGAATAGAAACATTTGTAGATTTATATAGAATATAATATTTAAACATATAAAATATAATATATAATATATATTTTATCTACAAACTTTTCTATTCAATTAGGACACAGCACTTATCCATTTTTTTATTATATTCTGAGTTTAATATTTAATTTTCTTGGTCTGCATGATAGTCCAAAAAAAACTAGTTAAACCTGTGGCAGCAATGCCTTAAGCAAGAACTTTCATTCCCTTTGAGTTGTTGTGAGTTGTGAAAACAGATATGCTCCCCTGAAGGTATGATATGACATGAAGCGTATAATACGGTCACTTTTTCAGATGTGCTCTAACCTTTATTGAACTAAGACTCTGACCAGAATAAAGACAACACTCCAATCTTCTAATGACCAGATCTTTATTTTATCCATTCACCGTTCAATTGTTAATAATTTGCCATGACAATGGCTATACCCAGTCTAGAGTTGTGATGCATTCAAACATAGAATAAAAACATAAAATAAAACACGTTTTATTTCTGTTCTATATGAAATTTCTTTGGGGGGGAAGCACTCTTTAAATAAAATGTAGGCTTATTAAAATAAACACAGTTTAAAAGGGAAACAACAACTGTTGTTGCCAGTTGCCAGTAAAAAATGTTCTTATACAGAATCAGCATCTTCTGTTTTAGTAGTATAAGATCAACATTTAAGATGTAATTATGGCTGGGAACATTCCAAAATATGCAGCTTGGCACCTAATAATGCATAAGTACCTGAAAACCAAATAAACATGGGTGCCTCATGTTGGTGAAAGCTTGCCGTTAAATAAACATAGATTTAATGCATATGCAATGGTAAATGCACAACATTTTAAGTGTCACAGGACCAACTCTGTAAACATACAACTGTCTTGATTTACAGGATTATGTGAATGCTTGCCAGTAAACAGTAAACATTCCCATTTCTATTAATCCAATCTGATGTGAACTCAGCCTTATATCACTATAAACACCGTCTTGTTGACTTTTCATGACATTAATGCAACCTCACAAGTTCCCATTGATGCAGCATTAGCAACTGTGTCATTTGGTTTGGCAACTTCCTTCCAACAAAAAAACATTGCAACAAATCTAAACAGATCTAAATAAACATAAACAGTTTGACTTTTTTGGAAATAGGCTTATTTGCTTTTAACTTGAGCTGCATTTTAGAAAGTTGGAGGAAAAGCTTGATACAACTCTAGAACCAGGAGGCAATTGAAGTTAAAAAAGGAACGCCTTCAAGGAGTATTCGTCAGTGTTTATTGCTAAATTATTCTTTTTCACAGCAGCCATATTACCATGAAATAATAATAATAAGTAAAACAGATTTTTTTTTTTTTTTTACCAATGATACTTGTTAAGGTTCCATTCAGGTCAAACAGAGTCAGGCTTCTGCTATTGTATATGTTGTCTCACTGGAAAGTCTCTGCTACCACTGAGGCCCCAGCAACACGAGTCTAGATTTTTTTCTAACCGGATATTTTTAGTCTGTGGGTTAGAAAAAAAAATCCTTCCACATGTTCGACAAATATCTCATAAACACGATCTGCTTAAAAGCTTCAATAGTGGATGATAAGCAAAAAGTTAAGCTACCTGCATTAAAGAATGTTTTAAACATGCATGGTGCAGCATGGTAGTGATTCGGGTGTGATATGCAGATCTACTTGCACTTCATGCAGTAATTTAAAAGTTTAAATTCGGCTATAAAGCTTAAATTATACCAAAAGTATCAAGAGTACAGACATATGTGCCATCGAACTGAATGTACAAGTATGACCAACCAGAGTCGTAGCCACCATTCAGGAGACTGAGGTCATGATCTCTGTATTGTATGTTTGACTGAATCAGAGGATGCAACATAAGAGGCTGCATCATCAGTCAAAGTGATCATTTCTTCCAGCAAGAAAAGCAGAAGATGACCAGGTAAAGACGAGGAAAGATGAAAATTGTAATATTCTAAGAGAATGACAAAAATAGTGAAGTAGCTACATATGCTACAGGTAGCAATAGATTTTCTAATCTGTATGAATACTGTAAATGTAGCCTAGGACTAAATGTGAAAAGGATATTCAATGAATACTGATATTTTAAGGTCATGTGGCTGGCCAATCTGGCATCCCTGTGTGTCTGGCAACCATGCTTTAAAACGAGGCTTGCGACCAGCTCACTTATCAGCTATGTTTCTTCTGAATTGTCGGGACATTCATGTGACTGCTTGCTGCTAGAGTTGTGTGGGTTTTGCTTTTTAGCTGCTAATAATTTCTGGATCTGAGAGGCAGCACCCCGGCAGTTTCGATTAATATTTGCAAGACACAAATGTATGAATTTACTAGTTCGACTTGTTTATCTGGCAGTTCTCCAGATAGGTGCTGTGTTGGTGTGGTTCAGAGGCTGAATTGTGTGTGGTTACCTGTTATTTCTAGTCATTGCTTCAGTGAAAAAGGTCAAACACAGTGTCTGTCATCATCACTGTATGAAACACATCACACCTGCTACAGTTCATTTATCACAGAGTCTGTTATAACACATCAGACTAAAACTGCATCTCTGATCGAAACACAAAACAGAAGCAGAAAACAAAATGCTGTAGTAGTCATGCTATCTGCCACTATAAAAAGACATGACAGGTCAGCAGTGTACTTGACTACAGAGACTGACGCTAAACAAAGAACTAGCATGACAAAGTACAGGCTCGAGTGAGCAGACTCATTGAGTGCTCATCACAATCTGTAGTCCCCAAAGAAGAACAGTTCCACCAGCTGTGGAAGGAAGACAGTCGAGACAGATCTGCATTTACTGACAGAAAACTCCAAACTCCAGCCTGATCCTGTGAGAGAGCACAGAGAGCTGCAGTCTATCATATGGTTTTATTATTCCACTTCTTCTCTCTCATTCAAGCACAATTGATATATTCCAAAATATTGTTGATGTGGTTGTTGTAAAATATACTGTTGACATTATGTTTTATTGTTTGCGTCTTAAAAGGTTACATATACAATGTACTTTGGTAATACTGTTCTTAATATTGTCATGTCATTGAAGCCTCTTTAGAATAAGATTCTTCAACAAATAAGGCAATAAGGCCTGTTTCTGCAATTGCTTTGATTACACTATATGGTTTTATTTGTTATTTTTTTTCCCAAAAATATGCTATTTGCTATTGTTTCTAAAAGGACAAAAAAAACCTGCAACTGGCAGTCGATTAGGGTCAAACTAAATATTTCTGCATCTGCTGCTGTATTTATTAAACAAAACCCCAAAATCAAGCACAAACAAAGTGGGAGCTTGCTCTTGTATTTCCTGTTTAGGAGAACTAGAAATCAGATGCTTTTCCCGTGAACTGATACTTTATACCAGATCGTACTCCAGCATGTTAATGTGTTGCCACTGTTTTTTCTTCCTTTAATAATAGAGCATACACTGAACGCTGCCTGAAGGGTCCAAACAAGAGGCACCCAGATGGCAGTCGGAAGTTGGAGGTACGTGTTGTGTGTGAGATGGGAGTGGATTCTCCAAACAGCAGGGGGCCAGCCCCCAGGCCGTCTACTCCTAATGATCCAGGTCAGGACAAAGCGGGTGTTGCTGTGTGAAGAACTGGAGCCTCGACCACCCTCTGTTTAACAGATACCCAGCTGGTCACCCCTCGGAAACAATGGACACCCTGCCTGTGCTCATACATAACTATTCTGACATGCACAAATGATTAAGCTGTGCGTGTATATACTCTGATCCCTGAGTGAAAAAGAAAATATATATATTTTGTTTTCTTTCCTCTCACCTTACTTCATGTTAATTATTTTAGCAATAGAGACTTTCAATCCATCAACATTTCATCATCTGTTCACTGATGACACGACTTGCCCTCCCGCTAAGTTTGAAGACATATAAAAATACTCTTACAACTAAAATACTACTTTGAGGTAATACTACTTTGATGTATAATCTTTGCCTAATATGGTTCATCACTTTGTTAAAATCCTTAAAGCCACAGTATGTAGTTTCTGGTTGGATCTAGTGGTGAGGTAGGACACTACAACTAACTGAGTATCCCAAGAATGTATGGGTGGCAAAGAAAAATGCAAAAAAGTTGATACAAATGGAGATGTAACCACTTAATCAAAGGTAAAACAAAAGCAAAACACAATTCTTATTTTTATTGAAGTATATAATAATTAAGACGGACCTCTGAATATTATATTTCATTTCTGCCAAGTCTGCTCTCATGGATTCCGCTAAATGCTGCTCAAATGTACATACTGTACCTTTAAAATGACACCCACTAGCAGAAAAAAGTGAGAACAGCTTTCAAGTGTCAAATTCTGCAGAGGGTAGGTCAAATATCAAGCTGAAGGAACAGGAACAAAAAATGATTTTGTCTGGAGAGGGAACCTTAAACATTTCACAAAACAACAAATACACAGCGACTGGGAGTAAAGCTGACCATTGCTGACCAGTTGCAGGTATGAATACATTGGTAATAGAAAAAGGGCTGAGGAAATGTTTTGATAAGGTCTGTTCTTTCAACTTTGAAGACTATGGCAGACTGCAGACTAGGGCTTGTGTCTGCAGCCAAAATAATCTACATTTGCAGCCAAATTTTATTATTGATGTTTTCTTGAAGCCTGGATCACGACTCCGTAGTTCACTTCTTCTCCTCAGTGATCTCAGAACTTCTTGTTTTAAGAAACAAAATGTTTTCTACAATAAAATTGAAATGGAATTGTGCTGGTGAGTCAAGAAGGATATTTGTTCCCTCTTGGCTCACCAGGCCCACCAGGGATCTACTGTAGTCCTTGTTAATCCTCCTATTGTAATATATACAGTGATACAGTGTGAGAGAACTCTTGGTCACATGCAAAATTTATGTATGAATTATGTATTTGTGATTTGAATTTAAAGATTTACATCATCAGCAAGAACTAATAGGCTAGGGGCTCAGGTAGATTATTCTTCTCAATTTATGTTAGTCCCAATAGAGCTACCATATATATTTCCTGTGTTTCCTCTAAATAGGTTTTCCCCTGGCAGAATGAATCGATATATACTGTATTAATATTTTGGTTATATAATGGAAATGGTTTACAAACACATCAATTTGCATTCTCCTCACTAAAACATGATCACGGTTGACTTGTGGTTCTCCTGAGTGTAATTACCACAGAGAATAATTACCTATTTTTTCCTCAAAGATACATACATGAATAGATAAATCACCTTTACTTATAGCACCTTTCATACAAATACAGACAAAATACAGATATACAATCAATCAATACATTTAAAAAGAGTTTTTAAACCAGTTAAAAAAATAACACAAGAATGATGTGCATATGGTCAACACCCTGCTGTTCATGGTTAATTGCTGCACATGCATTGGAGCTCTCCACCAGTCACTGTGTCATCAGGACAGACACTAGCAGTGGTGATGAGACAGGATAAGATGACCACACAGCAGTGAGTGTGGGTGAATGAGCTCCCGGTTAGCCAGGACTCAGGTGTCTCTTCCATTCGCCTCACAGAGTCTCAGGTGGTCAGTGAGGCGTTGTTTGCTGTGAATGTGATCACCCAAGGGTGTCTGCAGAGCACACACACTGGCACTTGTAGCCACCGCTGCCACCCAGCTGCTCATGTATCAGGTTTAATCAAAATAGGACCAATGCAGGGTGCTGTTAATGAGGCACAGGAAAAGAGAGTGAGGGATAAAAGAGTTGCTGTGCAAGAAGCTCTGATGAAACAATTAACAGATTAAACCGCCTTAATCCTGGGAAAGCACACTTCATTCAGGTTGGTTTTAGCCGAGTCACACACACATACGGCAGAGCAGGATTGTTGTAACACTGAACTGCATGTGCTACAACATAGACATACATATAAATTCACTATTCATTAAAGGAAGGACACACCTAAAAATAATGACTACTATCTCATCTATAAAGTGAGATAACTATGTCTTGCTGATGATGACATTACTCAGAATCTCCCTGATAAGCTGAGTGGCGCTAATGTTCAGTAGAGGTGTGTCTGCCTGCTGCCAAATTGAAATGGTTATTGTGACAACATGTGATAGTGCAAAGTCAGTCAGTCCCACTGCTTCAGTGTGTCGTCCATAATGCAGCTTCATAATACATAATTACAGCAGCTGTCATTTTGTCAAATCAATCATGACTGTTTCATGAGGCATGACTCAGCATTCAAGTGGAATGTGGAAGACAGAACAAAATAATAGACCAACAGTTGTAAAGCAGCATTGCTGTGATTGTTCCAAGCCTCTTTACCTGATCACATCACATCTGTCACTGCCATAAAAAGTCACTTCCCATATTTGTGTAACCTGGATACCATTAATATAATCTCTCCAGCCTTTTTAAATATTTTATGAATATCTTTTGAAGTCTACATCAAATGTCATTTTAATAGACAAGTTGTGAAGTATTGGCCATCACTGAGTTTAACACTGGGAAGTAAACTAGCTACATTCAGCTGACCAGTATTTGTGTAACATGGAACAGTTGGACATTCCCAGTGGCAGAAGATGAGAAATCATCTGCAAAGGTTACATTGTAAAACAAATACATTTTATGTAACAAAAATGTAACTTTGACTCAGATGTGACATAATCAGGTCAGAGGTTTGGAACAAAAATGTCAATGCTGCTTTGCAATCTTTTATCTTAACAAGATGTCGTCATTCTGTCTTCTACATTCATAAAAGGTTTTGCATTAATGTGGATGAATGGTATGTGTGAGTCATGTCTCATGAAATGTCCATGAATTCTTTATGTGCACTTTATGAACTCACCCATCAAGTAATGTGTTACCAACAATAAAAACTACATTGGTAGTGGTGTTATATTATGTATCCTGTGTTTTGTACCCTAACCCTAACTATAATTGAATAATAAAATAAAGAAGAAGAAGAAAATAATAATTGACCAACACTGTACTAAAAATGAGCTAATTAAACCTGACTTTAAAAGATAAATTACTTCTAGCATGTATTTAACCGAATGCTGGGAATTTGAAGCCAGATGCAGGCTGATATCATGTGGTCAATTCCTGAGGAGGAGCATAAAATGCATTTGCTGAGAAATGAAGCTCTTAGAAGCATAAAATTTGAGCTATGTCAGATTCGATTGACACATGCTGGGACCTCAAATATCACATCAAAGATTCTTCAAAGGCCTATCTGCAGCCCTAAATTTTGTTAGTCTCAGAGATATGTGCCTTGATTTGGTTAATACCAATTATAAACACAAGAAGACAATGCATCGCACGGGGCAACAGAGGCCATCCAAACCACAACAAACTGCTGTAAAACGGAAGCTCCATGTTTATGATGGAAAATTCCTGAGACGTCTCTGAGCAGCAGAGAAATTGTACTTCTTTCCCGAAGGAGCTTGTCCTCTGAAGCAAAACTGACACAATAGGTTGTAATGTTAGTCGCCAATATTTACGTTTGAGTTACAAATGATAACTGAAGTAAGAGTTCAGATGATGATGTTCAGTGACAAATTTCCATACATGGAGGTGGCTGCTGTTCACTTCCTGTTTCCTGCTGTGAATCAGGCCAGTTTGTCAAAAGATGTTACTATGATTGTTGTAGTTATGAAGGAGGTCCAGCTGGTCTGGCCAGTTCTTCCCTTCATAGAACATGTATATGTACATGTATACCAATAATGTCTATTTGTGACTTTTTGTGATGTAACTAATTGACTAAATGCCTTGTGATTATCCTGCAATGGAATTTCCCCACAGGAGGAATGCAGTTTTAAGGAAGTAGTAACCAAACTATGATCCTACATTAACCCTAATCAGACCTTTAACAGCAGTTTTATAACACCATAAAACATTTTTTTTATCATGTAAGACATCTGTGCAGTCACAGATATAGTCATATATGGACTCACACTCACACAAAAACACACTTCTTATGAAAAAAAACTTAGCTGTATGTGCAACTGCAGGTCACAGTCATGGGAAAATACTTTGGATGGTGGTGCGTGACAAATTGCACAGACAAAGCTTCATACTCATTTGATCAGGCCAGCAGGCTCTGAAGTCATCATTGAATCATTGTTCTTTGCAGCCCAAATTATGTCAATGTATTTTTAAATATATTGCTGATACTTTTGTGTTATTAAAATAAATAATAAAAAAAGACCAGAAATTCTCCTTTTCTTTTCATCCAGCCTAGTCTCTAACAGCAATTAGTTGTTAAACTCATGAAGTGAATTCAGTTAAATATCAATCTTTATTCTGTCTTTATTTTCTCCATAGTTGAAATGTGCATGAAATGTGCATAAACCCAGGGAACCCTATTGTTTTTGCGCAGGTTTTTATTTTTATTTTTCTCCACTAAAACTGGTGCTGCAGCAACTGTGTAAGGTTCAGTCTTTTGCATCACCAGTGCACCACCAGTGCACGTCCCACTGCAGTCAATACCACTTCCTGACATTATGTACTCAAATTTTCATTTATTTAAAGAATGAGCCCTTTACAGTTCATCTGAAAAGTAGGTGTAGATTCCAAAAATGAAGAACAGATACTGAGTGGAGACCAAGAATCTTGAGTCTCTGCAAACTGGAGAAGGTGCCACTCCTCTGACCCCACATCAGTCTTAAAAACATGATGAGTGAATTCAAACTTCTCTGTCAAAGTGTCAACCAAAGCCTCAACATGATTGCTGCAGGGCTATTGTATTGTGTTATATTGAAACAAAACTGCAATAAGAATAAACCGTTAATTAAACATTGAAGTTTCTCTCTATATATTTTTATGTCTATCTAACATATGCACACTAATTGAACTCTCTGGAAAAAATATGGTTTAAATGAGCAACAAACTGAACCCTAGCAATGTGTCTTTCTTTTTGTTTTACAGTAACTCCGGTTGGTTGTAAGTTGAAGGCTGGTTGAGATTCTTTGTCATTTGTCTGCTCGAGGTTCCTCTTGGAGCAACAATAGCAGCTTTGTAGCTTTTTACCCAGATCCTGGCAGCGATGTCCTTGGGTCCTGTGACTTTAGGTCCCGGGTGTCTGTCCTCTAACACAATCCAACCACTCTTTAGCTCTCATTGGAGGGGGCAGATCAGAAGGCTGTCTGACCATAGGCCACTGCTAAAACCCATCAGACCAGCCGGATACATCAAAGTAAATGTTGGCATCCCAAAGCTGATGGTACACCATTTATTTTATGCTATTCAGTGTACGACGTTTGCCTTTATAATTTCTGCACTCACACACATGTTTCCAATTATTCTGGTTAATTGAAACTCTGCTCAGTTTAACGTTGGGTGCAACTGTAGTGTGGCAGGCATCTTCACAGAGGACATCACAGACAGAAACACACAGGTGTAAGCAATAATATCCATGATGGCTAAATTCCATTTAGCTGCTTCAGAGTCCTGGAATAGAGAGCCAAAATCATGACGTCACATCTCGGTAGCATCTGTTTAAATAAATGTTTTCATTGTGTATGCATAAAAATGAAGAGAAGATTTTCTTGCTTGGAACCACAGAGCCTTACATCACATAATTTGGTTTTGCCCATATCTGAAGTTCCCTATTGTGCTGATTCACTATCAAACTGTGGATAACTAGGACATTTGAATAGAATGGAGCTATCATTTAATCAATGTAATTATTAACACTGTTTCCTTACAGTGGTGAGACAAAAGGGATCATAATAATTTATTTGCAATGGATGTATCCATTAATTAAAAATAAATCTGAATTTAATTTTCATAGTTCAGAACATCTTTCTTCACACATCCTCCACTTCATTGTGCTGCTCATTCACTTTCACTTTCCCAGAATGTTCAACTGTTTCTCCCTTTCCCTATTTGCATAACTGATCACTTTCAACTTTATCAAGTTTCTTTTGTTTTATACAACTCTCCACTTCCCAAATCACTGCCACAGTCCAGCCTATATCAGGTTTTGTTTTCTTTATTAAGATCTCCATTAGCTTCTGTATAGAAGCAGCTATTCCTCCTGTGGTTCACATGATTTCCAAACATACACAATAATACTAAAGACACAAAGAATATTCATACAGACATCTGTATGAGCATGTATCCATACGTACACATACATAAGCAAGGTTAGAGCAAGTGTTTTCTTTAAGGTATTTGTTATCTATATAATACTTTTTTTTAAATGAATTGACCTCTGCTCTTATTGGAAAATTAAACATCATTACACACTCATGCATGTGTTTTCACTTATTTGCCTGATTAGATTCTCTCAAGGCTCTTTGGGCAGTGTTTTTCTATTTAAGTAGAAGAAAAGTGAATCAAAGGCAGAACTTTCCACTAAAAAGACTGTAACTGAAATATATGCATGAATTTGGACGGTTGAAGTTTACCTTCAAATAAAATGCATTTTGAAACTTTCTTTTGGAATGAAATTTAATGAACAGTGATGCGAACACTTGTATAACTGAGACACAATGATAATGATAATAATATCACATAATTTCTCAAAAATGTTCTCTCCTCACATCTCTCCTAACAAAAAATCATATTAGGCCAAATGTGTCAGGATGATGTTTAACACCCATCATCATACTGATAATGTAATGATGTCAGCATTTGCTGCTTTATTCTGAGTGACTTAGAATGATTGAGCAGGTAGGATTTGAGTATCAATGGCCATGCTGTGATGTGAATGGACATGCTGCAAAACCAAACTGTGCACTCAGTGTACCTGACAGAAAAGGAATTATTATGTGAAGCAAAGGAGGTTCCCAGAGCTGGTTAAAATGTTAATCATTAGCTAACATCAGATAGTCCAATAGTTACAGTACTGTAAGTCTGCACAGAATGTTCAGGGTGTTTGATAAAGAATGCTGCATCACATCTGTGTCATGTCTGATAGAGAAACACATCCCATGATGTTTGTTTTTTCTGTAGATTGAATCGTATCTTTGCAATGACTTTGAGCATCATGTTTTCTAACCACAGTCTCACATTGAGTCAAGTTCTCTACTTTACTGTGATATCACTTCCAGATCTCTTTAATGGTGCAAGACCAGTGTCAACAAGATAGAAGTGAAGCCATGCCTGTTATTGTCTTATTTCTTCATGATGTCCAAGTGTTTTATTTTAACTGCCTTATTGTTCACATACTGTAAGTGAAGGTTTCTATAAGTGAAGAGTGAATATGAAACTGTAAGTTTAAAAATATGCTGATTGTATCTTTAAACTGAGATCTGCTCTCAGCTCTTTGCCTTTTTCAACTGTAGCAATCATCTTCTGTTTAACTTCTTAATTCCTATCAAGTGATTTGTCTTATATTGTCTTATGTGCTTTTACCATGTGTATCATGAGTCATCATGGGACACAGCCAGATGTGTAGTGTGAGGATGTTCTCATGACTTTAGTTTTAAAATACTGCATTTGTGTCTGTGTGCGTGTTACGTTGTAGCACACATCCTGTTTCTGAAACCACAGATAGAGGTAGTTGTTGAGTAAAGCGGATGGAGAAAATCATGTGAGTGCCGTTACAAGATTGTGTATTGCACCAGTTAGTAGGACACTCACTTTACGGTTTATTAGACACACCAATAGCAACTAGTGCAGTATAATACAGCCCTGCAAAAGACTGTTCCTTCATAAATGTTATATAGTGTTATAATTTCTAATTTTAATCTAATCGGTTTTAGAGAGGCCTTTAATTAATTCATTCATTTTGGAGGCTACAGTTTGTGGTGCTATTTTTTTTCTTTAACCCCTGGTTTTGAATAAATAATAGTTTTTAAAATAATTTTAGATGTGATGTTCTCTGACTTGCTGTATATCTCTCTCCCTCCACCCCTCTCTCTCTCTCTCTCTCTCTCTCTTTCTCTCTCATCTTTCAGTGCAGAGTCATCTTTCCATGAAGCTTATATATAAGAACCCTCATTTAACTTGCATTCATTCATACTGACTCATCCTTTCAAACCCAGTTTAATACCATCTACATGACAAAACACTGAAATTAAATCCTTCAGTGATAGTGTAAATGATGCCAGTTCTCATGTTACAGTCAGTGACAGACAAAGCTGGAGTGATTAGGGGAGGAAACAATGTGCTGCGCCTCATTGAGCAGCAGTGACTCATATTTTAACGGTTTGTTTCAACCTTGCCGTCAGGGTTTTCAAGTAAGCTCAGAGATGTATTCACTTAGGGAGCCCTATTATGCTGTTTAATATTTTGATTTTCATGAATTTTTTATACATATATGCTTATATGTATAAATAATTCATGAAAATGAATTAGCCTTTATCATCCTAGTTGGACTTGGAGCAGCAATACAGTCTCCCTTCTCATGCACTCACTCTGAAACTTGAACACTCTGAACTTTGTATGTGGCCATGTAAAAAATTCTAAAATGTACATATTCATGTTCATGAATCTGATGCAGCATATTTAAAATGCATTCAGTATTTTATATCTTTTTTTTGCTCTGCAGGTGTTAAACACTGGCCTGGATTATTCTTCCCTTAGAGCAATAGCAACGATGTAACTAAAAGTCTGTGGTTGGTTCTACAGCTTTTTACATCAGTCACCAGAAAATCTGTTACAGTAGGGGAAGTTACAGAAAAAGAACCATGGTCTCTCAAAACAAGGAGATAGCAAGGATGAAGTGATGTCTCAGCTATAAGAAACCATTTAGATGCATCCACAATCCCCTTAACCCTCAGCTGAAATGAGTCACTCAATCATTCATTCATTCAGTAATTTTCTATACCTGCTTATTCCTCATTAGGGTTGCGAGTGTCTGCTAGAGCCAATCCCAGCGCATTACAGGCGAGAGGCAGGGATACACCCCAGATGGTCGCCAGCCAATCGTGGTCTGGAGAGAACCCATACAGACACACAGAAAGGTCTCAGATCAAGGGGATTTTGAACCTGTGACTTTCTTGCTGTGAGGTAACAGCGCTACCCTCTGTTCCACCGTGTCGCCCGTAATGAGTCATGTCATGTAAAAATGATTTTAGAACATGAAAGATAAATTGTCAGAATAGTGACATAGTGAGAATACTTCATCCTGAGAGAGCCTTTCAGGGTGATTGCCAGACCCACTGGCTCCCAGTGGCTATATACTGTAAAGCACAATACAATGATTAGTGACATTGAATGAATCAATAATTAGTAGAAATAAGAAAAAAAATTTTCATCACACAGTTATTAAAATGAAATCAGTGGATCTGAGATTCGGATAAAATTTTCTGTGGCTCATTCCAGTCTTGCGGATGAAGGATATCAAATCTTCAAATCAAGCTCAGTGGATAAAGGCCGGGTTTTCTGTCTTACCGCCAGCATTGAGGTTGAGAGACGTCATGATGTAAACAGGAAAACTGGTCATTACAGATTAAGTACTTTAACCAATCAAGTTGGTAGCAATCTGCCAATGTCATGCAAGGCAGAGATCCACCATCAACCCGCTCTTGAAGACAGGTCCAGCAGATTCAAAGCAAGCTGAGAGCAAACCATCGACATCTTGCAATAAAGACGATCTATTACTTGGGTTTATCAAGTAGGGCCAACTAACCCGGAAATCAAGTACATCAATCTTCCAGCATCTCGGGACAGGAGATTCACTGTGAATCCACTCAGGAAGTGTTAATGATCGATGTTAAAAGATCAAGTATAATTAGTTTCATTTTGAAAAATAAAAAGACAATGACAACATGACACAGAGAGATGTTTTTGTCGGATCATGGTAGGATCGTACTGGATTTCGCTAAATTCAGTGTTGCAGCTCAGATGATGGTCTGTCCCATAGTCCAAGTACACAGTGAATTTGTTTAATTTGGATAATGGTCAGTGACTTGGCTGACTTGGCTGTGCTAGGTGGCTCTGTAACTCATTCATCAACGTGTGATAGACTTCTGGTTAATGGCTACTTAACTTCTTAAGACAAACCCCCCTTTTCAGTTTTATTTACAGAAATTGGATGCATAAGGTATAAGTCGCACAGTTCCCACATGTCACATGTCATTTAAAATCCCTGGCTATTGGCTCTGAGATTTGGATAATCTTGTCTTGGGAAATTTCTATTGGGTCACGCCTCCTTCCACTTCTGGGTGAAATCCCTGGTATAAAGTCTTGAGCATGCGCAAGGACTCGAACGTGATATGATACTATACACAAGAAGGCACAAAGCAGATTAACACCGTCCTAAATCAGGGGTTCCTATTGTACTCACAAATCCAGTTCCTACATGATCCTTAGCCTGTGCACATGAATTTGTTTTCATTGCTTTTGCTCATCCATCTGCATGCATGTACAGAAAGAATATAACAGGAAGATGTGCTGTCATCTTGGATTGTCATGGATTAGCCACATTCTCCTTGATTCTCCTTGTCAAGTTAATGTGTGTCTGAACTCATTTAGAGTTCAGAAATGTCCTTGATTTGGATCCAAGAGTGTGTGTGTATTTATATCAGGTCACAACTTTCAACAAGTTACTGGTGTGAGGGCATGTTTGACTGTTTGCACAGTGTTTTGTTTTGGGCAGGAAAGAGGAAACAGTGTCCATGGAGATTTAGTCATTCATTGAGGATTTATGGAGGGTAACTGTGTGAGTGTCAGGTAACAAACTGTTGTCTTGTCACTAACCAGACAGACCTTAATGTATGATGGAGCACAGCTTTTGTTTATTCTAACAAAAAGGACTTTTAGCATTATACCAGCTTCCTAGAGCCTGTGGATTCTTTGGTGTGGCAAGGTCAGGAAATCGATCTAGACATCCAGTATTTCAGTTGTATTTCAGCCATTCCAGAAAAAGAGGACTAAAACATCACTGTACACTCACAGTTCTTTTAGGTTCTATGGAACCTAAAGATTTCTTTAGAATAATGATTCTTAATTAATAATTTTCATGTCATGGACCAGACCATGACTCCCATATTTGTCACAGGGTTCCCATCTGATAAGATTTTTGCTTTTAGATGTTTTATTACAGAAAGTGTATAAAGCCTGTTACAATAGTCATACATTCTGTCATTGTATTACTTATGGATGGCATTATAGTAAAAAGAGAGTATTGACCTTTTTGATGGGGTGCGCCTGGAACCCCATGAAGGACTCTGAGGGATCCCAGTTTGAGAAACACTTTAGAGTATTGTCAATGTAGTGCCTCCTTTTCCTACCTGTATTCACTGAATCACGTTGGTATTTAAGGTGTATAACAAATAATATTCTTTTGGATAAAAATCACATAGAAAAGAGAAAGAATATAGAGATTATTGTTCATTTATTACACTAAACATAGCTCTTTAATGCACTTATAGGATTAGAGTATCATTTTGGAACTGTTTGACATTTTTTTTTTTATAGTATGAACATTTTCTTTATGGTACACTGTTTCTTTAAGGAAACATGTAAACAAATTAAGATCAACCCATTGCTGCTATTAGAATTCTTGCGCAATAAGGAGGAAATTCCTCAGACACCACCTACTGTAACCACCATGCTGAACATCACTGTTTGGATCTGTGGTCTCCCGACTCTTCTTGAAGCTCTGCAATTATCCATGATGGCCCCTCCCCGATGGTTGTCACATATGCCTTTGGAATGTAATGTGTGGAAAGAGAGGGAAAGAAATGGAGACACAGACGGTTTTCATATTTTGAAATTCATTGTAGGCATAAGACATGTGAGTTTTCTATGTGAGTCTGTTGGGCAGCAATCAACCATTTTAAACTTGTGATTGAAAAGGGGGAAGTAAGAAAATACAGAAGCACAAGTCATTTAGATGTTTACCTTTTGTTTTGCCAAGCTCATAGCCTGTCTTCAGTTGCTCAGGTGCAATTTTCTTGTTAGTTTGTGTTTGTGTCCAATCACTATGGCAGCAAATATGTCAGAAAATACATCCTTTTATGTTCTGGATTCAACTCAATTAAGTACACACAAAAAACAGGATATTTAATTTGTGACTAAACAAACATAGACCAGTTTGGGTAGAAGATAATGGCGGGGCATTGTGCAGTGTATTTACCTTTGTCTTTGTGATATTGTCTGTCATAAGCTCACATGGGAATAACACAATAAAGCAAACCAGCTCCGCCCTCAGCTCCTGAGACATCTGAGCACAGGTGTAGCTACAGAGACTCTGTCGTCCCAACGCATCCATCTGTGTCCCCGGGGTGTGTGTGTATGTGTGTGTGAGAGATAAAGAGACAAAGGTGTTAACCTTAGAAGAAAATCTGAATATAAGAGTGTTCAGGGATTGAGAGGGGTTGGATTTCACTTGCACTTTATGTTATTAAACACTCATCACACCCCAAAATTGAATTGTCTGCAGCCTAGTTCTTGCTTTTTTATTTTCAACCATCATTACTGGTCATTTTTATAACATTTAACTTATCAACATTATCAAAAAAGACTAAAGCGAAACCCTAGAAATACTGCAAGGCTGTAAGGTAATTTTGGTGTAAAGGCCACAGTCCAAATTATAGATCTTTGTAAAATTAACACTTTATTCTGAGCATCACAAACACTCTTGGTACTTTATAGTATCATAACTCGAGCCATTAAATACAATGCAAAGTCCTAGTTAAAGGACTCTCATGCACCCTGTGACAACTTGTTGAGCCATCTTGGAACACATAATTCTTAGTTCTTCAGCTCTAGATGTATATTCTAGAGCTCTACTGGAAAAGCATGATTTAATTAAAAAACAAAAAAACTCCTTATTTATGTTATAGTTGCCCTTTAATGGTCAAAAATCACACAGATGATCCATTGTAAAGTTTGTAAATAAGTAAATAATATAATTGCCAGAATATATTCAAAAAGATCCATGGTGAAAAAAATTACATTTGTCCCTCGTCATGAATATGTAAAACCAAAACAAACTTTACACATTGCCTGAATCAAAGCCAACAAACTCAATTCAATGTTAAGCCCCAGTTCTAACTTCAAACATGTGGAGTGTTTTTATTTTTCTATACGTGTGAACATTTGGTCCTTAGTGTATGATTATAATTTAACATAGAAATGCAAAAATGCACATGAAAATACTTGCCTTTTCCTTTCAATGGAGACAAGGTTTTAGTTTTCAAATGCATCATCCATTTACAGACTATCTCAAAGTGAAACTAAATCAAATAATTTAGTTTATCTTTGAACTTTTCAAGGTTATTATAGCAAATTATTTTTTATTACATGGGAAACATACACCCACAGAGTTGCTTTGACATTTCAATTGGTGCATATATGACTATATTTTGCATATATATGACTGTACATTTGATATATAACATTATAGTGGCTTAGTGGTTAGCAATGTTATCTCACAGCATTGTGATTCTCAGCTGGAGCAGGGCCTTTCTGTACATGTTCTCCCTGTGGCTGCATGGGTTTTCTCTGATCGCTGTGGTTTATACCACCATACAAAAAAAACAAAAAACAAAAAAAAAACACGTATGATGATTAGTGTCTTGTCAGCACCCATGACCAAGGTGCCGGCATAGAATCTGGAGTTGGAATCTGACTCGTCATGTTGAATACAGAGTTATATCACTATGCAGCAATGTATATGTGACAAATCATATACTTTTTAGAAATAAAATGTGTATATGCATGTATATGAGTGTTTGTTTGCCTGACAGCTCAGAGCACAGTGGAGGTAATATGATGTAACATGCTGTAGCCGTATTACATCACACTGCATTCTCTGTGCGCTTGGAGCTGTCGGGAAAACACGAACAGTAGCTTTGCGCATTAGTCAGATTTGAATATGAGATGTTTGAATGTGAGGACCAAACCAACCAGTCTCTGTTATACCACCTGTCACCTGGAAGAGTTCAAATAAGAATTATCTCATTCCAATGATAATTTCAAGTTTGTTTTTCTTAATTATAGTAAATTTTATTTTTTTAAAGAAAATCTTCAATCTACAATTTATGTTGAAAGTTTGGATGTCAATCTACATATCGTTTTTTAAATTGTGTTGATAGGCCAAGTAAAACAGAACCTATGATAAATCTCTTACTACATACTTTTTCCTGTATAGTGTAACAACCTGGGCATATAAATAAATGAGCTTAGGCCCAGATTCTGCTCTGTTAGGTGATAGTGCTGGGATATCCTGAGGGTCTTGGAACATGTCTTGATAAAAAGACAGCTAAAGCAGCAATCAGAATCAGAATTCTTTATTTGTCACATGTGGATGTGCATCCACAGTGAAATGAAAAAGGACGCTCACTTTAGAACTGTGCAAAAAATACAATACAAGCAATACAATACAAACAAGAATAATAAGATAAAATAGAAAGAATGGAAATATATAATATAATAAAATATAAGAATGGAAATACAAACCTCCATGGCAGAGGGAGGGAATATGCAAATATACATAATATACATATTATATATATTACATAATATACCTATATACATATTGTATACACAGTATACAGGTATGCATGTGACCAGTGCACGAAGTGTCACACAATCTCTGTGGTGGGGGTTGGTGTGCTGTGTGTATGTAGTGGCCCTGCAGGACCGGAGATGTTTCTCCGATGACAGCCACTGAAAGAATTTATTGTCCGGGTGGTTTGTGTCTTTTAAAATCCTCTGTGCTCTGGTGGTGCACCGTCTGGCATACACCTCTTGCATGGAGGGCAGTGCTGTTCCTGTGGTCCGTTCAGCACAGCGGATCACTCTGTGCAGAGCTTTCCTGTCCTGCGCTGTACAGCTGCCGTACCAGGCGGTGATGCTCCCAGTGAGCACAGACTGGATTTCTGCGGTGAAGAAGGTCCTCTACAGCGCTGTGGAGACCCTGAATTTCCTCAGACTCAGGTAGTACAGGCGCTGTCTCGCCTTCTTCTCCAGGGTGGAGATGTGAATGGTCCATGTCAGGTCCTCGGAGATGTGGACGCAGAGGTACCTGTAGCTTCTGACTCTCTCCGCCGGTGTCCCGTAGATCCTGAGAGGGGTGTGATGGCTCCTCTGCTTCTCCCTCCTGAAGTCCACAATCATCTCCTTTGTTTTGGAGACGTTCAGGTCCAGGTTGTTTAAACGGCACCATGATGCCAGACCATCCACCTCCTCCATGTAGGCTGTTATCCTGTTGTTGGAGATCAGGCCTACCGCCACTGTATCATCTGCGAACTATACAATGATGTTGGAGGGCTTTGCAGTCATGGGTGTAGAGGGAGTAGAGCAGAGGACTCAGGACACAGCCTTGGGAGGCACCGATGTTGAGGGTGCGTGGGCTGGAGGTGTGTCTTCCAATCCTCACTACCTGTGGTCTGTCAGTCAGAAACCCTGAGCTTAGTGACCAGTCTGTGGGGAACTATGGTGTTAAATGCAGAGCTAAATGCATGTAGTCAATGAACAGCAGCCGCACATAGTTCCCTATTCCACTGTCCAGGTGGGTGAGGGTGGAGTGGAGGACGTGGCTGATGGCGTCATCGGTGCTCCTGTTCGGGCGGTAGGCGAACTGGAGGGGGTCGAAGGAGGTGGGCAATGAAGAGCAGATGAAGTCCTTTATTAGTCTTTCAAAGCACTTCATAACCACTGAGGTGAGGGCTACTGGGCGGTAGTCATTATTTTAGGCAGGGTTGGGCTTTTTTGGGACGGGAATGATGATTGACCTTTTGAAGCAGGCGGGAACAATAGAGTGAGACAGGGATATGTTGAAGATAGAGGTGAACGCGGGAGCCAGCTGATCTGCACATGCTTTCAGTGCACGCCCAGGGATGCCATCAGGGCCAGCAGCTTTCCTATTATTCACACGTCTCAGAGCTGTCCTCAAGTTGTGCTCTGAGACTCTGCGGGACTCACCGGTGTTGCTGCTGGGCTCCTCCTCGTTAGCCGCAGCCGCAGTGTTGTAGCGTGCGAAGGAGTTCAACTCCTCCTCCATCGCAGGATCTGCTGCAGCCGGTGAGTCCTTCCGTCCTCTATAATCTGCGATGGTCCGAAGTCCTTGTAGCGCCGCTTCGCAGTCTTCACTTTCCACCGGAGTTCATAGGACGCCGCCTTGTATGGGACCATGTCGACGGAGACGAGTCCTTCGTTGTAGGCAGTGGTTCGAGCCTTCAGAGCCTCGCGAATAGTTCCATCAAGTCACGGTTTCTGATTAGGAAAAACCTTCACAGTCACCACTGTGTATAGAAAAGATCAGCAGCTAAATTAATGCTAAGCTAATGTTTTAGTGTTGTTTTTTGAGAGACATTACAGACACAAAACAACCTGTTCTTTTTTATTAGCAATAGAAAGAAGCTTGACCGAGGGTATGAAATTAAAGATATGATTTTTTTGTACTAAAGCAACAAATATATATTGTTTGGGACATCAAAACTTCAAATAAAACACAAGAAAAGTGTAAACAAGGGACCTTTTAGTTGACTCACTGTAACTGCCATTGAGTTGCCAGGTCCTCTCCTCTCCTTCTGAAAACCTGTGTTTGTGAAAAGAAGACGACTGTGTTTCCTGATATTATATTTTCTGGCCACACATTCCTTTCATGCGATTAAAGCTTTGAATTAGTGCCAAGGCAATGGACCCTGTTGCCTTAAATGGCGCCCCGGCAAATATTGGCTTTAGTGAAAAATAACTTTCATGAAAGAAACATATCACAAATGGGGGAAAAAATATGTGCTACCACTGTGTATATAGAGGTGATGTCAAACAGAGACATATATGGAAAAAGAGCACAAGAAAAGGAGAGAGCTTGGGTACCAGTCAGAAATGTGTTGTATAAAGAGAAGGCAGCCAAGGACAAAGCTAGGAATCAGAAATACTGTATGCAGATGGGTATAGAATATATCATCACCTGGGTCATATTCCTTCTTGGTGATTGTTTGCAACTTTATCTGCCAGACACTAAATCAGAAACGAGAAACCCAGCGGGGCATAACGGTGCAGTGAGGTGATGCAGGCTTGTCGAGAAAACGCTGACTCTGGGGAACATGGGTAATGCCAGAAAGAAGCCGGGTTCCTTTATTGTCTGACACCAAGCTGTCCTAAAAAAGCAAAAACAAAACCACAGACCACTTGCTCCTGTGTCTTGCTGCTTGAGCAATGCCACCTTGTCTTTGGCTGTCTGCATTTATGCTGCTGTACTGACATGGAGTTCATGAAGGCTGCAGCCTGGAGGCCTGAGAGGTGACAGACAAGTACAGAGATTTGATGAGTTCAATCTCATGACAGGCTGGAGGAGAGTGAAGGTGTAACATCAGCAACACATAACTTCTATTTCTGTGTGTTTCTTATGCCAGGACCTTTCCTTAAATACTGTCATCTAAGAATACTCAATTACAAGTAAAAGTCCTGAATTCAAAATGTAACTTACTGTATATCCTCTATTATAGTCTCTAATATAGGCCAGTATTTCATTACAACATTGTCCAGTCTTGTTTTGGCAGGAGTAAATAAAGACCGGTCTCTAATACAGGCCGGGGCTATTATTAAAACCAAGTTTTTTAAATGTCTAATTTACAGAAAAATGTACAGACAAGATGGTTTAATTTATTAGAAAACCACCAGAGAACTTAAAATATCAAGCCATGGCTACAGTGGCCTGGTCATGTGACATGCACAGTGACCGACTGGGGCAAATAACAAATCTCAGATAGGCTAAATCAGTTAGCAGCTGCCAAGCTTGTTGTAAAGGCTGGGGCAAGTGATAACTGTCTAACCCAGTAAGTTGCCTTTTGTTAATGTTGATAATATTCTGTATGCATACTGTAATGTAACTGTACTTTTTCATTAAATGGAAAAACAAAATCTAACTTTTCTTAATTCTACTGGTAGTCCAGTATTTCTGCTGAAATAGAAATAGAGGTCTGTCTGTAATTGTGGCCTCATTCCAATAAAGGCCTGGGCCTCAATGTGCATGAGTAAATAAAGGCCCATGCCTATATTAGAGAATTTATGGTAGTAAAAGTACAGTACAGTACTATTAACAACAAATCTATATCACTACCATAGTATATTATGTTATTTGCTTTTATCACTAATAAACACATGAGAGAATTTTCATAATAAATCATGACAATTTAAACATTAAGTATAATGAAATATATAATTTTATGTCAAATCATCTGAAAAAATATTAAAGCTGTCGATAAATGATAAATATAAGTAGAAAATGCAATATTTGCCCCTGAAATAAGGAATGAAAGTATAGAGTAGCATCAAATGGTAATACTCATGTTCATTGTTACTTTCCACCACTGGTTATCAACATAATAGTGATTTGATGATATGTGTGATGTCTTCATGTGATCTGCTCCTCTGAGATAATGAACAGTAGTGGAAGCTGATTGATTTTGGTAATCACACTAGTTCACTTTGATGTTTACTTCAAGTATAAATATATATATATATATATATATATACTCTGCAGTATTTTTTAACTTTTGGTTCTTGGCACATAGTGGGAAGAAATTAGTCACTGTTTGATGATTATACTTTATTTTCCTTTGCATTTCTATTTTATGAGAAACGAAGAAAAAAACATTCAAATTCAGCAACGAAAAAAAAAGATCACTGTGCCAACAAATATGACATCTCTGTTGCCATAGTGAAGTGATTATATCTGCATACCATGCATTTACCAAACGGAAGATTCCATAAGTGGCGGATGTTTGAATGTTTGCTGCCTATTGATTCCTATACAGTTTAGTCCATGATGCAGTGAAATTCTTCATGTTAAGTAATTCAATTTCATGCAGCAAGAAACAAAAACAAAACAAAAAAACAAAAAAGTTGTTGAAAGTAACAAAATACATTTACTCAAGTAATGTGCTTAAATATAGTTTTATGGTACTTGTACCTTACTTGAGTATTTCCATTTGATGCTACTTTATGATTCATTTCAGATGCAAATATTGTACTTTCTTCTCTATTATAGAGTAGACTATATATATAAAATAATATGTTTTAACCTCTTGAGACACTCTGTACCATGAGTGGTACAGGGGAGCTATGGCATGGGCTCATTGACAGCAATCTATCTATTAATGTTCGCAAATAAGACAACAATTAAGGTCTTGAAGTTGTTTTGCATTGACTTTTACTCGTAATGAAGTATTTTTAGATGACAGTATATCTACTTTTTCTTAAGTAAACTGACAAAAACATATACTATGTAATGAACACATGGGTGCAAATTGTTGTGCAATGCCAGTGAGGCATAAAACCAGATCACATTTCTAATAAATGCATTGTACTAAAGTACTGGGTGCGGGCAGTTTCAAGTAAAGGGGACATTGTGTTGAAATAATTTGCCTTAGTTCCTCCTTACTGTACAATGTGAGAAAAGAAACCTCTGAAGGGTTTGACAAAAACCCTTTTTCTCAGGAAAATGAAAGACAAAGAATCAGATCAGAGATCTTCGAAGAGAGATCTTTGAAAAAAAAAAAAGACTCAAGAAATCCTTTTAATGTTGATAGACTTTTATTAAATGTTGTTTTACTCAGAAACAAAACTGTGACAGTAATTGTGAAAGAGTGTTGCGTTGAGGCTGTGTGATTGTGAATGACTCACCTTCCTTTTTCTTCTTTTTAACCGTTATCGTCTGTAAACTGAAGCAACACTTAAAAAAAGGGAAACGGGTGGTTAGGTCTTGTGAATATTATCATTAATCTATCATAGTTTGCCATGTTTGAGGGTTTCATTGGGAGCTCTAATGACTTGCTCTTTTTGTAAAAAAAAACAAAAAACACTGACAGATAACAAATGCTTAGATTTTTTTTTCAAGAAGTTAATCTCAGTGACTGTTTTATTTGATGTATTATATATTAATTTGTGTTTTGTGCTATAACATTTGACAATAGCTTCCTGTGCTGTCGAGAGCTTGGCCAGATCTCTCCAGAATCAGAAAAAACAACAAAAAACATATATTTTCTCACTTCCCATCATGTGGATAATTTTGGTTTTATCTGCAGATGATTCAGAGATCTGTCTCCGTGGTTTCTGCCTCTCAGTGCGTTGAGATGAATGGAGCTTCCTCTGTGGTGCTTAAAGAACTGGAAATTACTTTTTAAAGAGATTTTAAAATGGATTAAATTGCATAAACTCTTTCCGGCTGCAATGCTCTGGTTGCTTTGGATAATACACAGACTTCACTAGAATAGAATACAAGTGTCTCTAAAAGAGTCTCTAAATTCAGTAGGTGGATTCCTCTGGCTCCCCCATTGCAACACAATTTATGTTTTGGACAATCACTTTTGAACTGCACGTCTCAGAAACAATTTTTTTGGGATTCTGGGGTTCAGATGAATCTATATTCATATATTCCCATCCATCCATTTGCACCTAGATGGATTTTTTAGACATTTTATGTTTTTTCCAAATCAGTTTTTTTTGCTACTCCTCCTATAGTTTTTGAGCAATCATCATCAGATTTGCCAAACAGCCTTGGGGACATGAGATACAACATGTGAGTGTAATTGAGCAATATTGGTCTGAAAACATGTCAGGCATTGATAGTTTGATGGGTTTAGGATATGATCTAACTCATTCCTTTTATTGAATCAACAAAACTCAAATGTTTCAAATGGTGTTCAGACGTGTCAAACAATGAATCTGCATTTAGTTTCCTACTGGAATTAGTATTGTAGGCACATTTTCTTTTGACAACAGCATTTTGAATGTTGTAAGTGGTTTAAGTTTAAACAGACTCACATATTTCAGTCTGGCACCTGATTGATGCTAGTGCCTCAGGTTGTAAGAAGTAAAAAGTAGTGCAGTCAGTAATTCACCTTCTCTGGTGATATAAATTGAACTTGTTGAACTTTTATTCTTGTAATGATGAAACACATTCGGCATTGGTCTCACTCCTTAAACAGAAACAAACAAGCGGACGTGACTTTGCTTGACTTTGTGAAGCCTAAAACCCGCTCGTTGCTGCTCACAGCTTTAATATTGTCTGATTGAGCTGCTTCCTCCCTTCAACCAAAACAGGCTTGAAACAACAACTTGCGGCTCTACTGAGGAAATAGTCCCGATAAAAACAATTCACTATCAAGCCTTTGTATTACTCAGTGTCTGGGGACACCATGCAGGAGATTTTTTTTCATGGGAGTTCCTCTTTAAAGTTTTGAAGAAGACATGTTGTTGCCAAAAAGTCATCTTATGTGATACAATCTGACCCAGGAAATAGGAGAAGTTCACACTTTAATACTACTGACTGCAATGGTGGAACTGACCCATCATAGAGCCCAGATTTGGAGGTTGTGTGAGTTCATGGCCAAAAAGTGGGACCTATATATACAAGTACTATCTAAAAGCATTGTGAGGCTGAACAACAGAATATTGAGTATATGTTCTGATTTTATTACGATTCTTAGGATAGCTTCAAGTGATGTTGTAATGTTGCAACTGAGGGCCTTACTGGATCATAGCGCTTACATGATTAAGTAAATATCTATTTAAAAAGCAGGCAGAAAAAACTTAGAGCTACAATGTCTACAATATTCTGCTCATAATGGTCAGTGAATGCAAGATGATACAAGCCAGGCGCCACAGATGTACCGTACGTACATTAACAAGCGTTCAGTCATGTGTCAGTGGAGACTTTGTGGCTCAGCCAGCGAAACGCAGCGAGGAGCCAGGGAGTCTAATGAGAGCAGGAACACAACACTCAGGTTGTGTTTTAGAGATTAGAGGAAAAGATGAGAGGAGCAACACGACTGGACCACAGCGAAAAACACCACTGGAACAACATCAAGGTCCTTTTGTCAAAAGCCACAGATAGTACACAGTCGCAAATGTACACACACATACACACAGAGAGAGGAAAAACACACACACACCTCACAGCAATTTCATATCAAACGACCACATCTAATGGGTCACTTCCTCTGCATTTATTCTCTCTCTCAGGCTATTAACATTTTTGTGGGTGTGCCATCATCAGGAGATGCACTGTACCACTTCATGTTCACATTATCAGAGCTCAGGGAACAGCACACACAGTATTTGATACTGAAGATGATTACTTCCTCTGTAGATGGTTAATAGCTGCCAGCTGAGCCTCTTTCATCTTCATCATGACAATGGTGTCGTAAAGTTTAGGGAATGGCAGCAAACAGAACTTTGTCTAATGGTTAAAGGGTATAGGATCGAATTTACACTGCTGTAGTTCACAATAGCACAATAGTTCTGCTTTACTATTTGCTAGCAGTTGGCTCTAACTGGTAAAAGGGTAACCTGAAGAATTTACAAAAGTAAATATTATAAAGGGGAAGTGCACTTTGTGCCCTTTTCCAGGCCGTTATTTGATTCTCTGCTCTGATAGTTTCTGTCTGAAAGTTTCTCTCTATTTGCTCCTTTTTTAAAAAATAATTATTGCAGGGAGTAAGTTATTTGGTGTGATTAAAATGTTATATGTGAAATAACAATGTACCGTATTGGCCTGAATATAAGACAACCCTGATTATAAGACGATCCCCACTTTTTCAGTCTTATTTCAATGCAAAAAACACTGTCTTATATTCGGGCCAGTAGGGTAATTCTAAACCTTATGTACAGTATTAATCAATATGATTGATACATAATTAAATTACGTTATAATATATTTCATCATGACACATGTCACCGGTCTTGTGGTCAGCTATAGCATCATAAGCATTGATGGTAAAAATTGATTAAGAATGCTAAATCTATGTTTTTATAATAATGTGATTATGAAGTAAATAACCAGGGCTGTAAATGCAGCGATGAAACAGGCACATGACTGGCTCAGGTAGAAAATGCACAGGCTGGGGATTTTTAAGGATTAATAAAAGATCTATCAAAGGTCTGTAAACTTATATTCTGGGGCTCAACTGGAACATATTTGAATGATTTATAGTTTACACTCCTTATTTTATTATACACTGGCCCTTTATGCAGCCCCTCAGTTCAGCCTCTGTCTGAAACAGGGGAGATGAGCCCACTCTCTTCTGATTGGTTAGTTTCCAGAATCTAATCTTCCACAAACTTCTGGTGGCATGGGAGGATAAACAAACAATAGTAGTTAAGATTTTACTACTGTACATGTTTGAGGCCAAATCCAAACTAAAAGGTGAACCACACATGAGACAATCTTTACTGTAAACTAACAAAGGCTACTGAATGGACGGATGTATATGGCCATGCAGGGGAACATTTTTCAAATACATTCATCTCAAGTTTTGGACCTTTGACCAGGTTTAACATAGACATCAGATATCATATCAGTATAGAAACAACAGAAAGTCACAAATAGAATATGTTGATTATAAAGTTGAATTTGAGAGCTGAACAGTCACCATTAAGGAAATCAATTGCAGCAGCATCATCTGAATTTAAGAGCATTAATCTACTACTTTACTTTCCATTAAATGCTGCAAACCACCATGGCAGCAGGCATTTTACTCATACTAATGAGGCATGCATTTACAGGCATAACTATACCCCAAACCAGGGATCTTAATCTTGAAAAACACTGTTGTAAACCACTCAAGCTAAAAAATAATGTGTTCTCTCAATACTTCCTGACTTTCTTGTCTGTGACACACACACACACATAGTTTCATTTACTAAACATCTGTACACTGTAGTTTTTGGCAATTGTTACTCAACAAGAGGAAATTGTGCATTTGTAAGGGACTATTTCAGTTTTTGAATAACAATGGTCAGGGCATTGAGAGGCTGTGGTTTGGTGGTCTCAGGACTGGGTCGCTGCTTTTTGAGGATGATCCGGTCCTGTTGGTTTCATCGGACGGTGGCCTTCAGCTCTCGCTGGAGCAGATCACAGTCTAGTGTGAAGCGGCTGGGATGAGAAAGAGCAAAAACTCCAAATCTGAGGCCATGTTTCTCAGCCGGAAAAGGGTGGAGTGCAGCCTCTGGGTCAGCGATGAGATCCTTTCTCAAGTAGAGGAGTTCAAGTATCTCAGGGGTATTGGTCACGATTTAGAGAACAGATAAACTGGCTCGGGCATCAGGTGAAGATCCTCCTGGAGAGACTATGGCTCTTGGCTGGCCTGGGCCCTGCTGAAGCTGCTGCCTCTGTGCCACTATCTTGAAAACGAGGGAGAAGATGAAGATGCCGAATAACAATGGAAGTCATGTTATAAATTTTATCTCTATCTTTGGGTTAACAGGCAATAGTTGAGATCGAGTTGATTTCTGAATAATTGTAATGATCATAAAAAAGCTGTGCTGAACAAACATTCCTGTGAAACACAATGAACATACTGAACATACTGAACACTGGGCTGCCCCAGGACCAGGGAACCAAATTTCATTCATGATATGTACATGTGCTCAATGACAATAAAGAATCCTTGAATCCTTGAACCCTTGAACATGGAAAGCAGTATATGTGAACACAAACCCAGAGAAAAGACTCCACTGCTGCCTGATAGGTTTGTGTATGGTCTCCACTTGTTTGGACGAGCTACTATGATGCCTATAAAAGGGAACAGGAATCACGCTCTTCCCTTCCAGTAAAAGCCAACGGCAATGATACAATAATAGAAGATCTCTCTTTCTTTCTCTCTCACTACAAACCAACCACAGTGACCATGAAACATTTGTCTCTTAGAAAATAGTTGAAATAGTTCAAACATCATAGTGCACACTAACACCCTCATATTACAGGTCTTCTTTCCTTTTATTCCAAATTGAGTGAAAATCATTTGTAGCACAAGGACTGTGATGACCAAAACACAGTCTTGGATGTATGGGGACCGTTGAAAAGTTGAAAAGCAGTTTAAACTCATCTGAAACAGTTTGACTTTCACAAAATAGAAGCTAAACACAAGCTTCTCTGCTTGCTTTAAAACTGTGAACTACAGGAACATTTGAGGCTTCCTGTGTGCCTGTGAGAGTTATCATACATCTCTGCCTGCTGTGCACATGTTTATAATTTTTCTTCTGAGAAACATGGTTATTTTGGTTGCCCTAATAATAATAATAATATGACCACAACTTAAGTGTTTCCTGTGAGAGATGCAAATGTTGTTTGTTCCAAAGAGCACACAGTTGCTCTGAATCATTTTAAGGGGCTTTAACAGCATTTGAATATTTGGTCCACACCAGGCTATAAAATCTTTACTAATTAGCATATAGACTCCAGCGTGGTCCGCTTCCACACCTGCAAATGAAACAAAATTGGTCCGATTTACATTTGAATGTTTATCTTCTGGTAGAAATAAGCGCCGATTGTGACTCGCTGCTTAAAACGTTTGAGAACAAGATATACAAAGAGGGACCTGAACATTAACTTACATCAGTTAAATACAATGTTTGCATCAGCCACTTTTGACAGTTTGAGAGTCTGTAATCCACTTTTAGTCTTACTCATTTCTTGTAGTTTTTGAGGTTGGAAATGGTGTGAAACCTTAAAAGTGTTAATGTATAAAAATAAAAGCAAACACTCACACATGTATAGTTTTCTATACCTGTATGCGGTTACTATATTTCTAACATAATAAAAGTAAATGTGCATTGTCTACAGTGTTAGATAATATGCTGTCACAGTATTGGACATCTACAAAGTACATTTCAACTTGTCATTGTGCTTCACTTCCAATAGAAAGAAAGAAAAAGCATGTCTTGATATATATCTTCTGCTACGTAGTAGTAAACAGGAAGTGTTATCACACAGTTATTTCCTGCTGTTCAAGACCCTGATGCACTGTTGTATCAGTGCTCTCAGCTAAAACTAATCTGAAAGTGTGTAACCAGAGTTCGAACTGTTTTAACAGTAGCCTTAACTGACCAGAATGCACAAGTCATGTTTATTGGTAAGTGCTGCAAATGGAAACTCTCTTTCTCCATTTTACTTTTGTTATCATGACTTGTTCATGTGTAACCAAGAACCGACATGAGTAGTGTTATATTTATTCAATGAGGTATTTTGGGAAAAGCGGGAAATATCCATTCAAACAGCGATAAGCATATTATTTCAAAAATTGCAAACACTTCCCAAAAAGTATTCCTGGAATGTATTTGCCATCACAGATAAAATTTCAGATTATATTTACTATATTATAGTATATAATCAGTTACCCCCACCCACTTTCCACCCCAACGTAAATGCTAAATGTAGTCCTCTGCAAGTGTGTGTGTGAGTGTGTGTGTGTGTGTATGTGTGCAGTCTAGGAAGTAATTAAAAGTGCTTATAAATTGTCTACAGTCTTAAGTCGTCCCCTGGGATGTGTGGTTGCAGTGTGTTGGTAAAGGTCACAAGAATCTTGGATCTTACCTTACAGTACAGGAAAGACCTTCAAAGCAACGCTTCACACCGCATGACACATGATCTGACCTCCTGGCTGCTTCTGGCTTGCATTTTGTGCATGAGCATTAAGATTAGAATCTGGCATGCAGAGCAGATGCAGATCCTGTGGCAGGCAGAGTTGGTGGAAACATGAACCTGAGAACACTGGACATCCTGCAATGAAACACACATGAAATACATTCACATATTTATAATAGAATTCTGATAATAATGAATAAAATATTATTTTGCTTTAGTGGATCATTTGAATGAATAAGTTGGGTGCTGCCATATGAAGTTTATGACATCAATTTAGTTATTTGTGTCCTCTTCAAAGCATGAAATATTGTATAAAATAATGCATTATGGATGTTGCAGCGATCTGCCTGGAGCATGACAGCGTGCACGCACACATGTGACACTGTGTGTCTTCAACAGGTTAGAGCGATCAGACTAATTAACAGCTTACAATAGGACAATAGGACCTGCTCAGTCAAAGAGCTGGATGCAACAGAGCTGAGAGCAGCATTTTCACACCAAATTCATGGGAAACATTACATGCTGTAATTACATGCTGTAATTTATCGCTTATCTCTGTTCTTTGTTACCCTATTTATTGTGAATTAAGCCTAAAATTTGTAGAGTAAGAATTGGCTAATTAGTTTGTCTAAATCTGTGTTTAAAAATGACACATTTCTCTATGAATTGGAATCAAATTACTATTGAAAGTAGTTAAGTATCAAAAGTATCAAAAGTAAAATATTTTATGTATTTAAAAAAAGAGTATTTCTGTTAAAGGTTGTAAACATCAGTAGCAAAATCAGTTTAAAATACTTGATTTTATTAGAGAAGAAGAATGCATGTATATACTTTCCTTTTATTTAATTTGAATGCACTTACCTGAAAATGTCTTGAAATGTACTTACCTTGGTTATTGTATTGCTGAATTCTACTTACATTAGTTTTATTCATTTTGTGTTTCACCTTCCTGTCAATTCTTCTTGATGCCAGTTAATTAAACCAGAAAGAGAATGAAATCCTGGGAAACCAGAGAATTCAAATACAGAATAGATACAGAATAGATAAATCATTTTGATGAGCTGTGTTTCAGTCACTACTACTGTTGACTGATCAAATCATGATGCATACAAACATGACCAAAAGTATATGGACACCCAAAGATTACACCTATATATAATTGCTGAATGCCTCAATCCCAAACAATTTGTATAAATCTACTTCTACAGCAGCCTTCACTCTTCTGAAAAAGCTTTCAATAACAGTTTAGATGTTGTTTGACAAGAGCTGGCTCACATGTAGTGTAGTATGTAGTGTTGAGGTTTCTATACAGTCATATTCTTACACGGAAAACTTTACATAACCATTTCTATGTTATGTTGAAACCGGAAATGGACACCCACAAACTTAGAAGAAGCACATTTACAAAAGCATTGTGCATTCACATCTTGCTTGTAGACTTAAAGAGTCTGACTCAAACTATATAAAACAACTTAAGACCTAAACAAAAGTGTCCACATACAGTTAACACATGTATATTTTCAGACAATAATCTCACAGTCCTGCCCACTAAGATCCACATATGACTTAGTTTGCATGTTATCTCTTAATGTCACTTTAGTGAGGCAAGACAGTCAATCATTTAAGAACACTGAATAATAGTCAAGCATGTTAAAAATCTTAAGGTTCTGGATGTTTTTATATATTATAAATGTAATACATTTTAAATGTCTTATTGTTTTTTTACCTTCCTACGGCAAAAGGTGGAGGTACAGAAGAATTTTCTACCTTGCTTGAAACATAACACTGAACTATTAATTCACCAATATTTCCCATTGTGTCTTTAGGTGCGTCAGTCATGTTTATCAGGATTTTATATTTAGGGTGCAATCAACCTCCCATTCAAAGGCCAGCCTGTGTAACGAGTGGTTTGAGCAGCTCACAGTAACGAGCAGGGCATGTTGATGAGAGGGTGGAGTGCTGCTCTCAGAAACAAATAGGTTGTGAAGTGGGAGGTCAGCAGAAGCGAGAGCCACTCGTCTGGTTCCTGTGGAAGACTACTGGGGAATGTCAACGGGCTTTTGAGAACAGGTGCTTCATGGGTGAGTGTGTGCACCTACGTATGTTTCTGTGTAATCACGCAGCCTGTTCCTCTTGTGTAGGAACTCTGAGGCGGTGACCTGAGGGGGATTTCCTCTTAAAAACAGACCTTTTTCAGAAACGATGCGGTTGTGGTGTTTCTCGGTAAAGCTGTGGCTAAAAGGGTCCTGACGGGGGGAAATACACAAGAACAAGTAAAGTTAAAATAGGAAAGACCTTCAGATGTTTCAAATTTAACAAATAATACGATTCATTTTGTCGAAGGCCTGAATCATGTTTTTATTACAACAATGAAAAAATGTTTGTGTTTTCCTGATGTTTCTTTTATTGTATGATTGACTTGACATTGCTCTTTAAGGGGTGAATTTTATGAATTTTCACGCCTACTGTAACTAGATGTCAATCTAAAACAGGTTATATCTACAGGCTCAAATGTTCCTAATTGGGGTGATAGAAACACCAAATGCTGTGTTTTCCAGGTAATGTTCTTACTGTGTACAGTGCTGCTCAAACATAATCAATATACACACACTGCTATAAAGGTAACAGAATTTGAAGAATATCATATATCATATGGATTGCACTATAAGAATCTCATCAAACCTTTCAAGAACTCCTTCAAATCTGGACCTTGAACAAAATATCCCATAAACAGTAGTTTGACTAGGATCCCTACATTCAGAGCTGTACATATTGTATTAAAGTGCCACCAGACATCTTCAGAGGAGAATCTGAGCATAAGGGATTGCTACAGAAATATTTGGTGACGCTGTATCTGCTGTGTATAGAAGTGTAGCATTGTGTTGCCACACTGTACTCTGTGTGGCAGGGGCTTGTGATGACTGTTTACTCAGCCCCACTCTGACTGAACACTGCCACTATTCATCCCACGCCAACACGCCGAGTAGCCCAGTGGAAAAGTAGACACACACAGAAAAAAAAAAAAATACAGTAAGACAGAATGCCACACAAAGCCAGAAGTGAATAACCAGATATTTGGAGTGGGTATATACTTTTACATAAATAAGATAATAGTAAGATGATAATATATGATTTCAATCACTTAATAGTCCCGTCACGCATATATTACACACACACAGACACACACGTAGACATACGCAGTTTGAACCTCAGAGGTGGGAGGTTGTAGAGTTCTGTGAACTTTGAGAGCAAGGTGTTCTTGAAACAGCAAATCGTAGTAAAACCTGAAACACCACAATTCCAGGAACAATGTGAGATGATAATAAAACATCATTAGAGAAACAAAATAACTTTAAGCTCAAATCCAAAATGCCTTAATGGTCATCGCTCAGAACAACATCCGAAAGCTGCTGATGATTAAAGGTGATAAATATTATTCCTATTTGAAATGAAATGTTTCATGCAGAAGCCTCTGCTTCAGGTGTAATGGAACCAGAAGTCAAACTAACAGCTCCATCTTGTGGACAGATGTTGTCTCTGCTGGTACGGACTGTGGTTTTGGGTGCTTTTTTTTGGTATATTAAAATGTATGAAAATTCCCGAAATCATCACTATGGGACTAAAATGTTGAGATTCAGGATTTTTGATGACAGGATTTTTGTCATTCTTCACTCATTTTAATCCAAGACTTTTATATCAAGGGGCGACACGGTGGTGCAGGGGTTAGCGCTGCTGCCTCACAGCAAGAAGGTCGCAGGTTCAAGACCTCCTTGGTCCTGGGTCTGGGACCTTTCTGTGTGGAGTTTGCATGTTCTCCCTGTGTCTGCGTGGGTTTTCACCGGGTACTCCGGCTTCCTCCCACAGTCCAAAAACATGCTGAGGTTAATTGGCAACTCTAAATTGCCCGTAGGTTTGAGTGAATGGTGTGTGTGCCCCACGATTGGCTGGCGACCATCTGGGGTGTATCCCTGCCTCTCGCCGTAACGCGCTGGGACCCCTGCTGGGCAGCAGACCCCTGCGACCCTAATGAGGAATAAGCTGGTATAGAAAATGACTGACTGACTGACTTTTAGATCAATACTCGACTTCTCAGAGCATCCAACATCAGACATGTCCATTAGAGAAAGAATTCACTTTGTCACAGCTTAAATACATTATTGTGTGAAATGTTAGAAGTGTTAAATGGAGTGAATCCATATGGTCTCCAACATCATCCTCATTGCAAACAACAGCTAATAAAATCTAGAAAACAAACTAAAACACAAATTTAAAACATTGTTAACAACTATATGCTAAATATTTGTTTTACACATTCTAAAGCTTTCATCGAAATAAGACATTTTATTCAAGTGACACTGAAATATGACAGTGCCACACTAACTCTCCCTGGTCTCCTGCTCAGCAGGACAGGAGGTAGATGGATGGAGGACGGAATAGAGGGAGACAGGAGACAGATGGACGAAGATGTTGCAGCACAAGGTGAAGACGTTTAATGGCAGGGAGTAAACGGATTAACACCGTTGACTCTCTGTATTCGACCTTCTAACCTCACAGCTGAAGTGAAACCAGGCTTCACTTCACTTGAAGTGGGAGATTTCCACATGTATGACTGGGGAGGGATGTCAGCTGTGTAAGAGGAGAGTACAACCTGGAGTTAAGACACCTATTGTCACAACCTCTATGGAAAAACAAATGCAAAAACTCATGTATCTGTAATAATTAAAAGCATGCCACACTTGCATAAAATATTGTAAATAAATATGCATCTGTTTTTTGCTTGTTAATGTATGTGCATTAAGTTGGTATGCTGTACACTGAAAAATTTGAAGGGCCACTGATTTACAGTTTGAAATTACAGTAATGACTTATTTGTACACAGAATTTAGCATTTGCTGCATTTTGTGGTGTTTGGTGAAAGATGATTGACAACTTATTGCAATACATGTGGTACAAAACTGTACAAATCTGTCATCTGATTGGTTATGTGTTCCATTCTTTGTATGCATTGGAGTTCCTAAAGAAAAAAAAATAAAATTATGTAAATTTTGCTTTGATTCTCTTTGCATTAAATTCATGCTTATGGACATGATCCCAACAAATCTGATTAACATAATCAAATGATGAATTACAAATCTATATATCACAACCTTATAGAATTAACAGAATTCCTTGAAAGAAGAGGGTCCTGTGACTTTATTTATGCTATACATGTATAATGCAATAATTAATATCATGAAGATGCATTTTATTTTAAGTCAAGTCATTAGTCATGATTTCTTTTCACTTCTTGACCTTTATTCCTGCAGATATTTTGTAAACTGCAACAGATGCAGTGCTGTATTTGAGATAATCTGTAAATCAGATTGAGAGCATTCACATTGACATCTATCTGACTCATGTCTTCAAGGAAAAAGCCATGAGACCATCTGGCTAACTGCCCCAGATGACTGTGAAATCATGACTCCTGGTGATAAGAGGATAAGGCTCTCAGAGTGTGTGTGTGTTAATCTTCGCTGGAGTCCTGCCCTGTTTGTCCAGCAGGTCATTGAACAGGCTGAGGTGACCAAGGACGTGACACCACAGGAGCAGCGTTCCACTTCAGGCTGGTTGTAAAGTTTCTGTTCTCCTGGGAGAATAATCAGGAAGATGGCGGTGATGTATCAGTCACACTCTCTGGACAACAAGGAGGTGACGGCTCTGTATGAAGGAGGACAACATTACTTTGTTAGAGATGATGACTCTACCAGTGAGGTGAGGATTTAAAACCGCTTTAAAAAGTAATGAATCAGAAATATGATTATTACTAGGAAAGATCGACAAGAGTGATAGATAGATAGATAGATAGATAGATAGATAGATAGATAGATAGATACTGTAACAGTAAGATTGTGTTTTAATACAGAAAAAATACTTTATTTAGTGTTGGAGCTGAGGTTTTATAAAACTCAATGCTGCCCCCTTAGGGTTTTTTTGGGGATTTTAACAGTTTTAGTAGTAATAATAATTACATAGGTTTAAAGGTAGACATGTTTTGTAAACATTTACAATAATTAAGGACTTCTCCCAAGGGGAGCAGATGTGTCCTGTTTTTTTTTGTTTTTTTTTTTATCGTCACTATACCACCAAATAGCAACTTGTTATCACATTTGGGTTATGTCGTTGCCTTTCCTTTCAGGATTATGATCTAGATTCAGACAGCAGCGAGGAAGGAAAAGGCGGGAGAGGCGTTCACAGTTCTGTCACTCTGGAAATTAACGGTAGACAGAGAGAGCAGAAGGTTCATTTCTCCAACCAGGCATACTGCATGAGGCTGGAGGAGCTGAAGAACGCTCACCTGAGGAACATGGCCGAGCTGGAGAAGATGTACATCAGCCAGGCAAGAGAGAGACAAAGAGAAGAAGATGAAAGAGAGAGAAACAGAGAAGCCAGTCAGTCATTCAGGTTGGTTTATCCTGTAATCCATTAAAGAAAAAACAAAAAAAAAAAAAACAAAATCCTTAGACTGTACTGTCAATCTGTTTTTCATTATCCCATTTATTATAATGATACTGTTACATTCATGAAAAATAACTACAAAATGGTTTGAGCCCACACTGTTTAATAATTAGGGAAGAGGCCTGATCTCATAAAAAGATTACACTAATTAAAACAGCATTTATTCAAATATGTTTGTATGTTATAGGCTGCCTCAAGGTCTAAAAACATTCACTCGTCAAATTAATTTAGCCCAATTATAAAATTACCATCTTACTGGGTACTTGTTGGATTTGTTGCTGTTGATTAAATGCAGGGTAAGAGTTTGATCTGATTTGTAGCTGTTATAGACACACACTGCAGACACTGTTAATGGGCTCATCAATACAACGACCACAGGGTGCTGAATTATTATTTAAACCTAATTCACCTATTGATTGTTTTGTTTTGGTTCATGCTTCTTGAAAATAAGAAAAACACTATAAATAGGTTAAAATTTCCCCCACATGGTGGTGCTGTTGAGTTTCAAGCACTTATCCAGGCAGCCATTGATGTCTTGAGCCTTGAGTTAACGATTCTCTAATCATTTAGTAGGGCAAAAGTTGTCGGTTTCTATTGCCAGTTGTCAGACTCTATTATGCCCTCATTATCATGAAGCTTGGCGACGGCTTGATAATGATAAAAATGAGGTGTGTCAGAGCAGGGCGATACCTTAATGCAGCACAGTAGCTCTCCAGGAGCACAATTAATGACCACAGGTTCAATGTATACATTTTTAAAAAGGGATAAAGAGTTGTCTTTGTCTCTACACTACAGATTTGGAATCAATTTCCCTATCAACAAAATTGATAAAGAGGTTAATCACAATTTCTTTGCTAATAAATGCCAAACTATTGTGCTGTTCAAGGTTCTTATATGTGGGTTTTCAGTTTTTCTTTGTCTCCTTTAAAGGTAAACTGGATATCTTAGAGTTTGTCTGAAGTCATAAACTTAGTTTCTGGGAAAAAAGCTGCAGTTTTGACAGGGAGGTAAATTTCTTCCACTTCCTAATCCCTGAATCCTGTATTAGTGGCCCAGCCAGGACACTTCAGAGAATCAATTCCCAGGAAGAGCTGGACATCCAGGAGACATCAAGCAGGTCTGACCAGGCCAACCTCTGTAGAGAGGACAGCATGGAGGACCTAGAACTGTACAGTCCAGACAGGACTTGCCAGGACGGAACCTTTAGGAGGTTGGTGAAATAGTAGCAGACAGATCTGCTTTTCTTTGAGTTGAAACCAACACAATTAGATAAAGCTTTATTGCTGATTTACTGAGTTATGACCAATTCAGAAGGATCACATCACATTACTGTTATGTTTCACACTCTATTTCATTCCAGAGACGTCCTGCTGAGCCTGGAAGACATGATGACCCAGAAGAAGTTCAAGCTCCAGATCAAGGCCTCCTATCCTAAACCACAAGGAAGACTATTCCATCAGACTAAGGTCAGAGTCAAGTCCGACTCCAAGGTCACTGTGCCTAAACCCTTCCAGATGATGCTGAGAGAGGAGGAAAGGAAGAGGCACATGGTGCGGACACGCTCAGAGATCGAGCTGGAGAACACCTTGCTGAGACGGGAGGTGGAGGAGCTCCGAGAGCGCCAGAAGAATTTCCGGACATCACCTGCACCGGTGCACATACACCTGCCTCTCTACGAAATCACCAGCCATCGCTCCAATCAGCGAACACACCGGAGTGGTGGTAATAACAGCAACCGTAGCACTAAAAGTGACCGGGCCTCTGCTGCTGCCTCATCACAGCTTTTCCATTTCCTGGAAAGGGAGAAGTTGAAGAAGGAAGTGAATATTGTGGCTGAGCTGGAGAAGCAGGGAACACATGATGAGCGATGGGCCTTCAAGGCGAATCCCATGCCCAAGTCTGTGTACAGCACCAGACACAGAGCACACACCAAGACCACAAGGCCTTAGTTATTAATTACTTTCATAATGGAGACGACTGAATCAGTGCCCCAACCTGGAGCCATTAGTCAGCCTCAGACAGGTCCTTCAATCTAGTGAAGAAGCAGAAACTGAGATCAACACATCTCACCTCAGAGTAGGGATGCACATTTTGGATTTTTTTTATGGCCGTTAACCGACGCCCTTTAATGGTTAATAACCGTTAACCGATAAGATTTAAATGCCCTTCCATGCTGCCATCCTGACATACTACCATTTAGACATATCACCATCCTGAAATCACTGACTCAGCACTGTCTGGTGCTGAACTGCAGATTTTCAAATTTCGGCAAATAGTTCGATTACTCATCTAAAGCTACAAGCTTTAGATATAATTAACAGTACTGTAGGCTTCAATCATCTGCTATTGCTTTTTGAATTACGTCAAGAGCAAGCACACTGGTGATTTCTTTGTGTTCTGCTTCAGCAGCTCATTCCGAACAATTTTACTGTAAACCTGGATGAACCCGCGATGTGTCTGGAGATAAAAAAGTAATATTCAATGTAATGTGTTTTTACACACCCTCCCCTACTGTACAACACAAAGGAGACTACCGTATTTTCCGGACTATAAGTCACGTTTTTTTTCATAGTTTGTCCGGGGGTGCGACTTATACTCTGGAGCGACTTATGTGTGAAATTATTAACACATTATTACCGGTATATCATTTCACATGTTATTTTCACACTAAACCGGCAGAGGGTGCTCTAGGTTTGTGTTGATGATTTCAACATTGGCGGTAACTTTTAAAAGCAACTGAGAAGGGCTTAACAAAAATGGCACCGAAAAGAAAATCATATTCTGCAGATTAGAAGCTGCAAGTAGTAAAATATGACGTCTGACATCATCGACGTAGAAGAGGAAGCGTCACATCTTCTACCTCCGGAGTTAGAGGAGTTGATGAAAAGTGACACCGAGGATGAAGATTTCATTGGATTTTAGTTAGCGGGTATTTGGAGTGACACAGATGGTTTTGGTAAACTTCTTAGCATGTTATTGATGCTATAGTTAACATACCAGGCACGTTCTCAGTTGTATCATGTAACGTCAGCGTACCATTCAGCCTGTTGTTGCCTCTATTCTATTTTTATTTTTAATTGTTCGTCATTTAAATTTTAAATGTCTGTTCTTGGTGTTGGATTTTATCAAATAAATTGTGGTAACTTGTCAAAACAAAGGACCACAAACGCAGATGTTGAGTTTCACTTTTTATCGATAGACAACAAGAATACATTCCTTCCAGTCCCAGGGAGGACGACAACTCGCGCATGCGCGGAAACTTCACTCTTCTCTAGTAAACCTTCTTGCCACAATGATCACACAGCGACACCCACTGCATAAACAATCAATTTCCCCCTAATTACCTCTGCTTCACAACAGAAATTTCTCCCCAAAATGCGACTTATACTCCAGTTCGACTTATATATGTTTTTTTCTTCTTTATTATGCATTTTATGGCTGGTGCGACTTGTACTCCGGAGCGACTTATAGTCCGGAAAATACAGTAGTCAGTGACTTCAGGTGTCTTCTGCAGAGCCGTCATTGATATCTGTAATATTAATGTTCATATGATGCCAGCGTGCGTGGAGACACATGGGCTCAATGGAGAGCTGCGCTCCAGCTGCTGCTGTGACAGGTGAGATTCAGACATGAGTCTAACATGTTTCACACTAGCCCGAGTTACATTAATACGTGTACTAGACATATACCGCTGTACCGCATCATTTGCAAACAACCTCCTTCCTTTTCCGGTTGAAATTGTCCCACACAGAACTCCTTTATCCTTTTTGCTCTCTTTATCTTCGCTGTAAAGTGGGCTGTGATGGAAAGCACGTGATGGCACGTGTTGCACCTATCGACACGTCCCCATGAGTTGATTGAATTCCGTAGCTTAAAAACAAAATTGACCGTTAATATTAATCGGTTAGAGTTACTGTCATCGGTTAACGGTTAAACGGTTAACCATGTGCATCCCTACCTCAGAGCATCAAATATTGCTGTTTTGTCCTGTCCCTCAGCGTCGGTTACTGATGTAAAAGGCTTTAACATCTGTGTGAGATGGACCAGGCTTTCAAACTTAGTCCAATGGAAACCCATCTGCATCAATATGAGATGCACTGGAAGTGTCTGGATCACTTCCTCATCATCGCAGGTGACTGGGAGCTTATACAGATGTCATCAGATGATTTGTATTCCAGATGTTGGTGTTTTATAGAAGGCTATGAGTCTTGCACGTTGAAAATTGGTGCTAACGGTTACCCATTGTGGGGGTGGCTTTAATATTTTTCCCGAAAATAATGAGACAGATCCCAGGATAAGACAACCCATTTCCTGGGAATCTAGATCTGGGAATCTTTTTCCCAGGAAATTAAATTGTTTTTTTTATTTTGTATTGCTTATTGTTCATACAAGCGAATGACTAATTTTGCTAAAGTAGCGATCTAGCATCCTCTGATGTTTTGAATCTTTGGATATTTCTCCTTCTGAGATTTTAAATATCTGGACAATCCTTGTTGATCTCCAAGGCTCCATGACAACTCAATTATGTTACCATCACCCCTGTCAATGTTACTGTATTAGATGTGCACTATTGATTTTTTTATTAGGCTATTCCATCATTGAGAAATAGATTTGATCAGGTTTTTTGGGAATCCCGGTCCCAGGATTAAACTCTAATGCCGGGACCATATTTTGACTCTGAGAATGAAATTGGTCTGTTGAGATGGTGAAAATGAAGCAGTGGTCCTATAGTAAATCAACCACCTGCAACAGCTTTTCACCTCTGCAGCCAGGAACCTCTGCTCACTAACTACAGTGACCACAGCTGCAGTTAGAACTAAACTGTTTTTCATGGTGGCGCTTTACTAATATTTAGAAGGAAAACAGTATTAGGGGGCAACACGGAGGAGCAGGGGTTAGCGCTGTTGCCTCACAGCAAGAAGGTCACAGGTTCAAGACCTCCTTGGTCCTGGGTCTGGGACCTTTCTGTGTGGAGTTTGCATGTTCTCCCCGTGTCTGCGTGGGTTTTCACCAGGTACTCCGGCTTCCTCCCACAGTCCAAAAACATGCTGAGGTTAATTGGCGACTCTAAAGTGCCTGTAGGTGTGAGTGAATGGTGTGTGTGCCCCACGATTGGCTGGTGACCATCTGGGGTGAGGGTATGACTAATTTAGTTTAGATTGTCTTGCCAGTCTGTGGTGTGTTCTGTTCTATTTTCTTCTGTTCACTTCATAAGTGAATAGGGGAGTGTCATAGTCGAGGGACCGCTGGTGGAGTGATATCATGCCCGGTCGGTGATTGGTAGTAGTCAGGACCCACTTGACATATAAGGAGCAAAGATGGCAGCCGTCTGGGGCATTCCTCATCCTTCTAGTCTTGCAACTGGCCACACTTCATGTCATGACATAAATTTAGCTCAGATGCAGCAGCAGCAGTATGGGAAGACTGCCAAATTCTGTTAAAGCTTGTTTGTTTGTGTTTTTTTTCTTTAGAGGCAAGCTTTATGTTGTTTTTTTTATTTGTTAGGCCAATTTCTTTTTTTCTAGATAGGGCTAGTTTGTTTGTTATACTGGCCTTAGTCCATCCCAAACCTATTTTTCCTCTGTTACATATTCATCACAATCTGTAAATAAATAATCTCCTTTTGCATTAAGTCAAGTTTTGTGGTGGCTACTTGGGAGTTTGGGAGAATGGGGCCTTCATATCGTCGTAGGCTCCTCGAGGCTGGGGGCATACATAGTTAATGAGCTGTTGTGTCAGGTGTGCTTGCTAAGCCATCAAACACACCAGCATTGGGTTCCTCTTTTGCTTAGTAATCGTGCACCACAGCTCAACATGGAACGACTGTCAGAGGAAACACACTTAAACAGGGGATTTTACACTAAAAAAGAAGAAAAAGTGACAGATATGCACTTGAAATGACTAATGGCAAACTGCTGAAGTCTCCTTCAAATACATTTATACATTAAATACATGTAACTGTGGACACACTGTAGTTTGTCCTTCCACTTACATTAAATGCAATGGGATCTTTGAATTGCCTGAATGAACAGGAAGAATGATTACAGTGACTCACTTTAAATAAGCCTGAACCTCTCTTTAATACTTTGAATTCGCGTTAAGAATACACTGTATGCAGGGTGTTGTCAATAAGTTGTCAATAATCAATACTGTTAGTAAATCGTTGCTGTTAAAACATGCTTTGCAGTCTTTACAGTCTCGGCTCCAGGCTAATAATAAACACTTCCTCGTCATCCGGTGGGGTGATCGTGTCAGGCCATTTTTTTATTATATCTTTTTCATCTGCATGCGGAGAGCAAGGGGTTTTACCTTTGAGGTTAGGAGTGTCTAGATGTCGGCGTGATTTACGGAGAAAGGACGACTCCAGGACTTACTTACGGTAAATCAATGCCACTTTTCCGACGGTTTTCTTTCAAAATAAGAGCACGCGACAGTCGGACACGCGTAGAAGACGTAGGGAAAGAGTGGGCTACACTTTAATTTAGTTTAATTTTGAAGGCGAGCGGAAATGGTTTCTTGTAACAGCCAAGTATTGACACTTTCATAGATTATATAACATACCGGCTCACGTCTCTATACGCTGTACAAGAATGCAACCAGGAGGTGAGATGCTGCTGCTGTTTGTCCTCTACTGTGAGTATTTGAGATCTTTTATTTGCATTATATTGACATAATATAACATTTTATTTAACACGAATTTGCGTAATGTTTAAACAACTGCGTGAGAAGTTCCACTCACTGTAGCGTTTGAATTTTCTGGGAAATGAGTTTCTCATCAGGACTAAAACTGGAGGTTGACGTGAATTAAACTTTTAGCTGCTTAACTCAAATCATTTAGATTTTAACATGCGACGGCAACTCATCGTCACGCGCACCTGTGCGCACCTGTGCGCACATGAGGATGAAGTAAAAAAATACGGTGGATTACCTGCAGAAAATAATGGACCGTTATTCATAATGTAGCCTAAACATCTGCATATTTGAACGTTGGTGTTGGAACGCTGGACGTGGTTGATTGTTCTTTAATAATGCGACACGGTGTTTCATCATCCTGGCTGCAGATGTAGGGCTGGAGGAAGGAGGAGGAATGTGTGTGCGTGGGTGCGCGCGTGTGGGTGTGTGGGTGTGTGGGTGGGGGGTCGAACTGGTTTAACCGGTTCTAAATGGCATATCAGTCATATCACAATAAAGTAACGGGCACAGAAATCACAAACAGATCAATTGCGATAGCATGTGTCTGACCAGTATTGAATCATTTTCAGTTCTTCAAATAAAATATATAGAAATACGGAGAAAGGAGAAGTTGTCAGTACACTGAATTGATGCAACCTTGCCAGCAGAGGTGGAAAGTTATTAATTACAGCTCTGGAAAAAAAACAAAAAAAAAGAAACCACAGTCATTCCATTTCAGCGTCTGTTGAATTCCAACACATGGGATGCACAAGAAAGCTGGAATTAAAAATAAGGGTTATTGCACCAAATATTGATTTTTGAACTCTTCTTAAGTGCAAACATTAGTATCTTGTCTTAAAATGAATTTGATCTTGTTTCTTTGCATTGTTTGAGGTCTGAAAACATTGTATATATTTTTTGTTATTTTGACAATTCATCATTTTCTGCAAATAAATGCTCTAAACGATAATATTTTGTTTGGAATTCGGGGGAAATGTTGCCAGTAGTTAAACTGTTGTTTATAGACTTAAACAACAATGTTCCTTTTGCCCAAACACATATATATAAGTAGTAAAAAAAAAATCAATCAATTTGCAGTGGTCTTCTGTGTTTTTTCCAGAGCTGTAGTACTGTACTCCACTACAACTTTGATGCACTTGACTATTTCCTTAGTTCATACTTCCACTCCACTCTAGAGGGAAATGTAGGTTCTACTTCACTACATTTGTCTGACACTAAGGTGAATGACTAAAGCAAGTGACAAACACTCACTTAACATTTAGTGATTTCCTTGGTAGAACACACCTCCTTCTGTGGTTGCATGTGCACATTTTGGTTTAAATGTCTGGCATGTTTTACAGATGGAAAATAAACTTGCTGGTGAACAAACAATGCAATAAGACACTGTTTCTAAACTACCTCAAACATATTTTAAGCATGTCAGTTTCTTGTTATCAGCCAGCGTGTAACAGAAATAAATGTAACTTATATCTGTGATTATCAATGTTACAAGTTACTTCAAAACTGTAATGTGTTATTTATAACTTGTTAACATTTAAGACTAATTAATTACATTACAATATTACTGTATTTAAAATGGAAGGCATTATACTACTATTGCATTACTTTCAAGTTACTCTCACCAAAATAACTGGAAATATGTATTTGGTGATCTAAATATAGCTCACCTTCATCAATATTGCTGCTAATCTTGCTGACCAGTTTTCAAAAAGCTGGCAATTCCACTGTTGAAAATGGTTATCATGTCTTCAGCAACACACCCTGATACAAGTCTCCTTTCAGGAAGTGGACCAGTTGTCCACTTCCAAAAGGAAGTGAAACGTTTGTTGTGCTGACGTTTTACTGCTGCCGACCCTGCGGTGATTTTAGGGATTTTGTATGAAGAAAAACAGAAAAAACGACGACTTCAACCCAGAAAAATGCATTGTAATGCACATTACTGACATTTATACCAAGTAAAATATGTCTTTTTTTCTGTAATGCTCTCCCAATACTATAAATATATCAGCATGATAAGTTATGAGTTATATCAACAGCTCAGAGGAAAATAAAAATGTGTTCCTTACCATTTGTTTTCAGCATTCTGTGTTTATTTTCCATATATTTTAGAGATTCAAAAATTATAGATTTATTATATTGAGCAGCAGCTTTAAGAACAGTAGCCTACACTCTGTGCATGTGAGATATAATTATAGAATAAAATCTAAAAGCTTAGTCTCTGATCATGTCTTTGTCTTTTTCCCATCCAGGCACCTTTGTACATTTTGTCACTGCAGAGCAGCTTCCCTGCACTGTCACTGAGAATGATGAATGGACACTGTACAGTGTCCCAGAGTTCACGGGAGTGGACTGCCAATTCCAGTGGATTCATGCAAATGTGAGTAAAGTGTTCTTTTAGTTTTGATGAAGATGCTGGTGGAAACACCAGATTGATGGCTCATAATATGGATTGTTGATATGAAGAAGTTTGTTAAGCAGTTGAGGTTTTCCCGTCTTCCATATGCTGACTTTAGGGCACCGTGGTTGCAAATCATGGCAAAATAATGCCTGAACTTGTGATGTCCACCAGCAACAGAACGCTTGTCACATACAACTGCTACGAGCAGATGAACTACACGAGAGACTGCATCTCAGAGGTATTACACTTTTGACATTTGAATAAAACATTACTGCACATTAACCAACACATAAAGAATAATATAAAAGCTACAAAACTAAAACCTGCTGCTGGAACAGGTAGTGTATGCCAAATTAAAACCAGAAATGCATGACAAGAATACAAAAAAAGACATGTTGTGAGCTCAAGATAACTATTAAACAAAGGTGTATCTTGAGGTAGTGTTTAAAATATCATTGTTGTATTAGTGCATGTAAAAGACAAGGATCTCTCTCCATCTTGGCCACGGTTTACATGGCACTGTATGTACGACTAAAGCATCTGAGCTCAGTTTTATTTTGTGTTATTATTGTTGTTGATGTTATTTTGTATTATTTTCACACACTTCCAGTTTTATTTTGGCATGCACTTCCTGGTCTGACCTCCACAGTGGAGGTCTTGCAGCCAGAGCCCTCTCAAGCTCCATACACTAATATTTCAGTATTGTTCCTCTGCTCCTTCTGTTTAGAAGTCACCACACACAGCCACCTGCACCTGTGAGTATCATTGCCAACCATGATATATTACACAATATTCATAATGGATAACGTTTCTTTAATGGATTGTGAAATGTGAAGTCAAATTTTTTTATTAAATGAACGTCTTTTTACAGGTAACTGCACTTGGGTTGACAAACACTCAGGTACAAATAAAGAGAAAGTATACATTATACTGTAATTTTGATCAGAAATGAGTTACATCCCAGAAGTGATATGAACTGTCTTTTAAAGATTCCAATCAGACATATGAAATAATTTGAACTGAACAGGAAGGCTCGCAGTGTAAACTCAACCAGATTTATTGCTGTCTAAGCAGTGGACAACATTACATCATACTGTACTCTACTTCCTGTCTGAGTGTGTGCAACACAACAGCTCTTACTGTTTATAGCCAGTTCAGTGAATCAAGAAGTTAAAATGCTTTTAAGAATTTATATTACTTTTAGTTACAGTATTTTTTAAATCTTATGTATGAAGGAATTAACTTGTTAAACCCTCTTCTGACAGAAGTGAAGCCTGTTGTCATCAGCTCAGTGGTGCTGCTTGTGGTGCTACTGGTCCTGCTGGGGTTTTTCCTTTGCTACAGGTATGGGTTTCCAATGTGCAGGCATTGAAAATAAAATATATATATATATTATTTCATTATATACAGTGACACACTCTCTGTGAAACACACATATTCTAAATTATGATCTGTTTTGGTCGTTGTAGGTGTCGGACTGTAAAGAATTCTTCCCCCAATCCGGATGTGATTTGATTTCTGGCTTCTCCAGCTCGAAAAAAAGAAATTAACCAATTAATCACAAAAATGTTCTTTATTGAAATTAATCATTTTTTTCTTCTTAATATTGAAGTTTGTAATAATTGATTCAAATGCACTTTTTCTAGCATCTCTTTAACTTCTAAAGGGAATTTCAGCAATGTCATGATAGTTCTCAAATATGAAGAAAAAACAAGGATGATTCTAATTTATGCATGAGGACAGAAAGAGCGTCCAGGAAACACTTTCCCTCTGCCAAAAATGTAGCCTAACTTCCTCTTTCTGCTCAGGTGTAATTTCATATCATAGCTTTATCTTTTGCTTAACTCTAAATCATTCCTCCTCAGAATCTGGAAGAATAATGCCTTAATAAAATTAATGTTAATTAATGATCACATTTATTCGTATTAACACATTTTATTAAAATGACTTTTTAATGTTAATTAATTAAAATTAATTAATATGCATTTCAGACATGTTTCTAGATAGGCCGCTACCAAAACTATTAAAACAGGAGATGTTTATTACCGCTGTAATAAATGCATGGTTATGATTAGTTGTGACACATTCAGACCACAGCTGAAAGATCATATGTTCTTGTGACTCAGACAAACATTTTTAAAACAGCAAGTTCAATCAATGCATATTTGCAAAATTATAATTATGTTTGGTCGCAAACAAATTACAAACACTATTTTAACAGTATCAGCCATGGTAATATTTGCTAGGCCAATTATTACCTATGATTTATTGGTGCACAGATGAATAAAAGAAGCTGTGGAAGCTTTATATATTTTTAAATACACATTTTATATAAAAAATTTATTTTTTTAATACAATATAATTAATATAAGGACTATTGTTGCAGTATCTGTAATGACAATAGTTAGTGATATATATGATATACAGTAGTGTTCAAAATATGCAAGATGACATACAATAGCAGTCTAATGTGACTAACCAGATTATTCCAGTTTTTTATTATATTTTTTTAATGCTACATGGTAAACAATTTACCAGTAGGTGCTATAGATTCTTGTTGGTTGATTCTAGTTCAAAGGGGTGTGTTCAAAAACATTTAACACTTTACAAACTCAAAACTATTTTGTACAAACTTTTTTGTTTCTAGGATTTAGCAATGCTGTGAATCACTAAACTAATATGACCACAGTTTTTTTTATAACTCCTTCACATCTGTGCGGCATGCAGTCAACCAACTTGTGACACCTTTCAGCTGTTATTCCACTCCAGAATTTTTTTTAACAAGATTCCACTATTCATTTGCATTTATTGGTTTTATTTCCAGAAACAGCATTTTTGATGTCACCTTACAAGTTCTTGATTAGATTAAGGTCCAGGGATTGGGTTGGCTTCTCCATAACATTAATTTTATTGGTGTGGAACCAAGATGTTGCTGGTTTACTGGTGTGTTTCGGGTCATTGTCTTGTAGGAACACATTTCAAGGGCATTTCCTCTTCGGTATAAGGCAACATGACCTCTTCCAAGTATTTTGATATATGTAGACTGATCCAGGGGCGACATGGTGGAGCAGGAGTTAGCGCTGTTGCCTCCCAGCAAGAAGGTCACAGGTTCAAGACCTCCTTGGTCCTGGGTCTGGGACCTTTCTGTGTGGAGTTTGCATGTTCTCCCTGTGTCTGCGTGGGTTTTCACCGGGTACTCCGGCTTCCTCCCACAGTCCACAAACATGCTCAGGTTAATTGGAGGCTCTAAATTGCCCATAGTTGTGAGTGTGTGTGCCCTACGATTGGCTGGCGACCATCTGGGGTGTGTCCCTGCCTCTTGCCGTTACGCGCTGGGATAGGCTCCAGCAGACCCCTGCGACCCTAATGAGGAAAAAGCAGGTATAGAAAATGACTGACAAACTGATCCATGATCCCTGGTATGTGATGAATAGGCCTGACACCGCAGCACCATGCTTCACTGTCTTCAGAGTGAGCTGTGGCTTGAATTCAGTGTTTGGGGGTCATCTCACAAACTGTCTGTGGACCTTAGACTCAAAAGGAACAACTTGACTCTCATCAGCCCACAAACTGTTCCTCCATTTCTTTTTAGGCCAGTTGATGTTTGACCATCCTAGAGATGTTCAACACGTGCTGGCTTCATCCTTAAACAGGGGTCACCTGATTCACATCTGTTTTTTCACAAAATTTCACTATATTTTTGAACGCACCCCTTTCAACTAATTGCGCAATGTCACAGCCTTAAGAGCACGCATGTCATGAATACTGGGTCTTGTTGGTTTTCTGAGAATCTACTGCACCTGCTTGTTGTTTACCATGTAGCAATAAAAAATATTATAAAAACCTGGATAAATCTAGTTAGTCACATTGGACTGCTATTATTTTGAACACTACTGTATTTTTTTATAATTATTTTATAATGCACTATGATTGGATATACCAAGGTGTTCTGTATTTTGTTGCCCTTGCTGATGCTAGAGAACATTATGGTGTAGATTTGTTTTCTGTGCTGTGTTTTTTTTTTTTTTTTTTTTTTTTACCATGCATTAGATGTCATGAGTCCAGCTGTTAACGCTTCACCTTATGAAATTTGTGTTTTTTATATCATGCACTGTTTCTGCTCTGTCAAATCAATAAAGATCTACATTTTGAAAAAAACGTGTTTTGTTGTTGATGTGCAGGTTTCTATAACAACAGGGGTGTGTTCTCAGATCAGATGGTTTAACACAGCCAGTGAGCGTAGGTAAAGATGGGAATTTCTAAGGTGGTGTGAGGAGTCTTGTGACGATGACTCACAGGAAATGATTATAATAACAGGAAATACAGCATGCATGTCTGGAGAGGAAACAACTTTTTTAAAAAGCTCCCACCAGCTGTTACAGAGTAGTGATTAGTTGTTTAAGCAGTTTTAGGATGTCGGGATGTAAAATAGTTAATATATTTAAAAAACTATGCCTTTATCCTGGAACATAAGCAATAATAATTAAAAAAATCAATATGCAGTAACATAAGGCTGCTCAATTATACAAAATAATCATTAATTCTTTAATCACTCAATTCATTTATTCAGCATGAGGACTTTGTGCCTTTGTTTGAGATGTTAAACAGAATTGTTGCCAAGAGTCGTGGATATCACCTTATAAAAATCTTGTAGGTTATGTGCTTTTGCTCCTCGTCAGATTTTTGGAACACGAAATGTTCCCATATTTCTCACCCAAGCGTCTCTGCCCTCCCTCTGCCAATCACTTGCTTTCACTTTCACTCTGTGCGAATGTATTGCACAAGTGTGTCTGTTTCAGAACTTGTGCAAAGAAAAATGTCAATTAAATCGTTTCAACTCAATTATATGAGTGTGGAGACCTTTTTAACACAAAAATCTAAATCACGATCAAAATTCAATTAATTGTGCAGCCTTACATTAACAGTAAACATCACTGGACCAATAGATAACCAAAATGGAAATATATATCAGACAATAAGATATCAGAGCAATTCACTATTAACACATTAGCCTGCTCCACTTCTGGTCCACTAAAAGTGAAAGGGTGACATTTAGGTATTTATGACTACATCTATGTAGTCATAAACATGTCAGGTTTAAAACAGCTGATCACGCTGATATCATCTTACTCACACTAAATAAATGCAGCCACAAATATGTAGCTGGAGTGATGTAAGACATAACACAACATAAACATCACATGGTGCAATTCTAGGGCGACGGTGGAGCAGGGGTTAGTGCTGTTGCCTCACAGCAAGAAGGTTACAGGTTTAAGACCTCGTGCGTGGGTTTTCACCAGGTACTCCGGCTTCCTCCCACAGTCCAAAAACATGCTGAGGTTAATTGACGACTCTGCGACTTAAATGTGTGTGAGTGAATGGTGTGTGTGCCCCACGATTGGCTGGCGACCATCTGGGGTGTATCCCTGCCTCTCGCCATAATGCGCTGGGATTGGCTCCAGCAGACCCCTGCGACCCTAATGAGGAATAAGCAGGTATAGAAGATGAGATGAGATGGTGTAATTCTGTACTTTGGAGCTTTGTGTTGAATGCTAACATCAATGTACATCAGCAATGCTAACCAGTGTTGGGGTAGTTACTAAAAAAAGTAACTAGTTACAAGTTACTAGTTACTTGTGAAATTTGTAACTACGTTACTTTACTAGTTACTGCATTTGAAAAGTAACTTCACTACTAGTTACTTTACTTTCCAGTTTTTTAAGCAAATGTTAAAAGTTATGGATGGATACATGGACAAATATCATAGCCTTTTCATCGCTTTATTTTCAAGTATCAGTAAAAGCTTACTTTCCTGTTAGTGGGTGTGAGCGGTCAGATCAGGTCTATTATTATGAATAATAAAAACTATTGTTATAATTATTACCCTTATTAAAATAACATACAAAATAACAACATAGCACACATGCACACATATACACACTCTCCGCACCCCCCCGCGAGCTGGGAGTAGCGGAGAGCGGATTGCACGGAGATGAACGAAATGAACGAGATGATCGGTTTTTACTGACCGATCTGAACTGAACTAGTTCTTCAAAGTGAACGACAATTCCCATCACTATTTCCTACACACCAGCAACTACGTCACTCAACGCACTCAAATCCGGTTGCTGTGGCAACGGTGCCCAGACAAGTACACAGGCAGGTCCAACGACGGACAGAATGCATGCATCACTAAAACATATTAGAACTTTTTAGACTGACAAGAGTGGTTTGGGTAACGCAGGAAAGCACGTTCCTAAAGTTTAGTAAAGTAGTGTAGTTACTGGTATTTGGAGTGTAACGCGTTACTGCACTTCGTTACCCGTGATGGTAATAAAGTTACTGTAATCCGTTACTTTGTAACTCGTTACCCCCATGCTAACATGCTGATATTTAGCAGATATGCTTGCCATTTCAGTTTAGCATGTGAGCAGGCTAACATTTGCTAATTGGCATTAAACAAAGTACGGCTGAGAGAACATCAGTTTTGCAGGTGTATGGTCACAAATCAAAGAAACGGTCAAATTAAAATGACTTGAACATGATTATGGCGCTACATGAAAAGGTCAGAGCATCAGCAATGGTGTTACAGTCTAATGCAACCAGAGAAGAACATGAATGTCTGTGCAACATACCAATCCATCATGTCAGATATAGATGGAGGGTACCACCAGCCAACCACCATGTTAGCAGCTAAAAAAAACTGCCTGTATTTTTCCATTAGTCATAAATTAAACCTTCCATTACATGGTGTTCAGCGGTTGTCAAGACAACGTCGTTAGGATGACCTAGAAAACCTGCACACGGAGACACTGAATTGCTAAATCATCAGTCGGCAGCCACACCCACTTCAAAAATGTCAGGGGGGGATTTCCCTTTTCCAAATACCACAGTGTTCAATGATTGTTTTTTAAGCACCATGGGTCATCTCACACTATCTCTACTTTTAAAGAAGTTCAATCTATGTTACAGTAACAGTACTGTAGGTTATCTGCTATTGTGTGTGAGATGAAAACTGAACATCAGGTAACTTAATGTCATTGAACCTTTACCTCATGCTCTCGTCTCGCTCATTCCTTCCTGTTGTTTATTGTCCTGTTGTTCGACAGATCCAACATTACTACCGGTGAACATAGATGGAAGTTAATCATACGACCATATTTGGACATTTCCTGTTCCTTACACTTTTGCTATGTCATACAGTCTGGTACAGCTCCTTTCAGATGAGTCTGGGTGATGTGGGTGTTGCTAAAAAGACCTAACTACAGCTGAGTGTGGAAAACCTTTTGTACACTATTTTGATGTTTTTCTGGGAAGCTTTATGAACTGTTTGAGAAATTTAGGATTAATTAAAGATGAGAAATTTCAATTCCAGAAGGCTTGAGAGTTTAGGTTTAAACAAACAGTGTTGTCACACAATTAAACAGTAATATACATATTTGCAGAAATGTAACTTACAATTTTTCCCTCTGGATTACAAAATCTTTCCTTAGACCATTTCAGCAAACTATTCATTATCTTTATACAACTCTCAATAGGCAGGGATAGAGGGGGGCATTTTTTATTTAATTGGAGTGTTGTTGGAGTGATTTCTGTTTATTCGGTAGTTAAATGGCTTTAAATGATATATCATGTTATCACCAATCTAAATAAAACAACATTCAGCATACCTTCACATCTGCATGTACAGCAGTTACCCACCCCGTGTGCCTGCCATGTGTTTATGTAATAAAGATAAGGAAGCTGCAAACATGAGTCACAGAAATGTCTTTCATCTCTCCAAAGAATCAGTTTCCCATAGAGGAAACACTCTTCCCTTTTCACTCCTGATCTTGTACCAAGATATTTATGGATTTGTAGAAACAGTTCTCAATTACTGGAAAACATGTGACACCAGCTGGATTGTGTTAAGAAAATATCTATGGAGACAAGTTGCAGTTGAACAACCTTTTCCAACTAATGGCCCAATCTCAGAACCCACAGCCGACCCTGTAAACAATACAGAGGCCAAATAACAACAACAAACAATATATTTTTATGTCCTATTTAATGGTAATTATTGACTATTCAGGACTGAACTGAAAGCAACAAATAGAGTTAATGACTGGTTTGTCAGTTTATTGTGTCAGATTTCCTTTTTTTTCTTTTAAACTTCCTAATAGATTTTTAATGTGTAATATAACTTTAGAATTGTTTTAAAACTTAAAAAAGAAATTAACAATACTTTTGCATCACTGTTGCATGGTCAGACACGTGATATGTTCTGGGAAGTTCATGACAGTTTGGTGTGTGTGTGTAAAACAAAATACATGGGTGGATGAAAAGCAGTTTTCTACCACAAGATGCCAGCAAAGCTTTATGTTTCCGTATACGAATGTTTCACACTTGAAAACATTTGATCCACAAACTAGCAGTTCAGCATTGTTTTTATGCTTGAAATTATGAATTTATGAACAACTCCAAGGAAACCGTATTACAAACAGTTCCAGTAACACCACGTGTTATCCTGAGAAGGTGAACTAAATGTATGGAAGTTCCAGTGTGATATGGAGAAATGAAAGCAGACAATTTCCATGATGCAAAGTATCTCTCTTGCTTATTGCACTAGAAAGTAATGAGATTTTTGTAATCGACGTTATTGACAGTATATGACAGTTATATAACAATTATATGACAGCCTTGTTTTTAATTGGTTGGCATTATAAATATATAGAAAGGCCAGTAGATGTTGGTTGGCACTAGAAAGGAGCCTCACAGCAAGTTACTACTCGCTCTTCTAGCATAGATTGCTCAATATATATCCCTTTTAGTGGTATTCATTCCCATGCTATGAAAGCTGTTCATTACCACTTACATCAGGCATCTTGCAGTAAAGATCTCAGAGCTTTGTAACACTGTTGTGACTGAAGTTAATGTAGCTTCATAAATGAAATTTCAGTGTTGTGGATTCACAGTTTCAGAGCTCAGGTAAAAGAAGAGAGAGGCAGAAGTAAATGTAGAAGGGGAGGGGTTGTGAAACTGTTATTTGCTGTATCACCATGAATCACATATTAAGCACCCAGTTTTTCCACTTTATGGAATAATACTGGGTAAAAGGTTTTATGGATAAAACTTTCCATTTTATCTCCAGTAATTTTGCATGATGACCCATATGCATGTTTTCATGGATTATAAAGCTACTGTTACAGTTAATGGCCAATTAATTACAGTGCATTGGAAACAGATTTTTTGTGATTGAACTATTTTTGTTTTGGGATTTGATCAGTTTTCTGTTCTGTTTGGCCAAAATGTCCCCACTTTCCTAAAATGTCCTACTTTTTAAGGTGTAAAACTCAAAACGATCTTTAGGAGTATATAAACACAAGAAAATACACAGAAGCCCAATGGAGGGGAAAAGTACATAGGAGAGGCCTTAGGTGAATTTTGGAGTTTCCCAAGGAGAATCCCTTTGTTTATGATGTTTAGCAGGTCAGTAGAGATCTTGGAGCTGTGTCACACGGTTGTGGCTGAAGTGAATGAAACTTCATGTTTGATATATATGTACAGTAACATAACCCTCTAAATGGAGGAGAACACAGCAAAGAAAAATATTAAAGGGGATGTAAATCTGTTTTTCTTGCTCCCTAATGGAACAACCACTCTGGTGTTGTTTAGCCCTGTCAGAAATGTGTTCCTCCTCAGAGAGCTTGGGTTGGTTGGAGAGACAGAAGTCAAATACGAGCAGTCGAGAAAATGGCAGCTACATGGATCCGGTGGTAGGTACTGTCACCTTCCATTTCTGTGTTTCTAAATGACTTGTGTCCAGCAACACTACAGAGGAGCACAACAGAAGGAGTGAAGGGGCTTATTTCACAGTTTGCGACAACAGAGATTTTTCATCTACCTTTCACTTATTTTGATGAAGTGATTTAGATGAAGATTTGACACATTGGGTAATGTAACCAGCTTTTAAAGTACAAAAAATGAAACCACTGGTTTCAACATTGTTGCCTTTTGACATCTTATAAGCAGTAGCATCGACTGACAGCAGCATCTAAACTTCTCATATGGTTTAATTTCAATAAATGATTCAATATTTCACTAAAAAATTAAATAAAAAAATCTTTCATTCTTCTTTCCTTTCTCAATCACTTCACGACCCCTCAGATTTGTCTGTTGACTCTTTGGAGGGGCCCAACCCACTCGACTAAACTAGCTAAGTATATATGAAGTAGTTGAAGTAGAAACTAGCTCCACCTCCAGCAGCTACAACAGTAACATGCTGCCAAACACTGGTGCTCACTATTAATAATCTAATGATGTCATATATAATATGTCAGAGAAACAAATCACTACTTTTACTGCAATGGCTACATCAATTTGATATTAGTTATGTACTTTTAATTAAATATGCTTTCATTTATGGAGTACAAATTGCTGTATATAGAGTGTACATTTACTTAAATAAATATTGAATGAATGAATATTTCTTCAACCATTGAAGTCAGGATTCAAAGTGTTTATTGTCATGCACAGCTGTTTCCCTGTACAGGGAAACACTTTCATTGATATGGACGCCAGACAATACAAGTCTGGACTTTCGCTTTCATTCATGAGTCACACAAACTAGCTACACTAAGTTACTCTACACAGAAGGTGGATAAAATACAGAAGTTAGAAATAAAAGTTGAGAATTGAATTTGAATTACAGATCAGTGTGGAAAAAGGGATATGGTTACCATATCTTAATTATAGAATAGAAAGTTTTTGCTTAAAAAAAAAAAAAATCCAATGTAGTGCCACGGGGTGTAGTAGGCACATGCTGCTCACTGCACTTCTAGACACTGATCCCTTCTCCTTTTTTCCCTCCTGTTGCCGCACCTCCTCCCTACTACCTGTCATTCACCTCCAGGTGTTCGGCTTTCTGGCCTTTCACGTGACCTCAGGCAGCAAAACCAATTATGGTCTAATAGTGAACCGGAGACCTACCCCCAAAACCTCTGAGCTCTGTTTTTATTTATTTCTCTATGTGACCACAACACAATCTCTTCCACTTAACCCTTGTATCTCAGATCAAGTGGAGAGATTTAACACAATAATGTTTCTGCGCTCCACTGATCATAAGGAATAGACAATAAATCACATTTCATTGTTGGAGTTTTCAGAATGCTGTTTGTATCCATGTGTTCTTTTTAAAAGTTGCAGCTATTTGTTGTTTGCTGACTACATTTAGGGGACATGGACATATTAACATATCAAATCCTCTTTGCCATCCCTCTAAATAAGAGATGAAAATGAATAATAATGGCCTTTGTGCGTCTCTTTGTTTGCTATATTAGCATTTATTTGCATCCAAAATGTGCTTTATTGTTTCCAGATGAGTCACTCTATGGTTTTCTATCTGGCTGAACTGAATAAGATTAGTGGCTGTGATTGTTTCCATTGGACAAAACCCAACAGAGTTGGTAACAAAAGAAAACATCATCCTCTAATGTCAGCCTGAATCATATCATCAAATGTCCCCGCTTACTCTTTTTGTGAGAGAAGCGGGTAATTAAGGCTGATCGATACCGGTGCTTTGTGAAAACATTTCTGTTACAAAAGGTTTGAGTGAGAATGTGGGGAGTTTTGTTCACCTGCATCGATAACTTTGTTCTCCCTTGGTGTAGCGTTCTGTTTGACAGGCGGGCTGACCAGCTGGGGAGAAGAAGATCGAATAGCATTGCTCTGAGATGAGGAGGCCTGGAGGTTATTCAGTGTGTCTGGAAATAAATGATACCAGCTGGGACGCTGTGAGTTCTATATTACTTTACACCTCCACGCTTATCACAGGTAATTCTAATTCATTGTTTAGTTTGTCAGAATGCAATGATAATTTAGCAATATGACACCATGACTTGATTTAGGGGTGACATAATGACTCAGTGGGCACTGTTGCTTCACAGCAAGATGGTTGTTAGTTCAAGTCCTTGACCTTTCTGAGTTTGCATGTTCTGTCTGTGTGGGTTTTCTCCCGCTTCCTCCCACAGTCTAAAAATATGCTATGCCAAAAATCACAAAGATGAAAAGGGAACTCAAAAGGGCAGCAAGATATTTTCAGGCCACCATCACTATTACAGATATGGAACATTCTGTACTTCACACATTGTCAGAAGTCAAGCTGAATGACAGACAACAAACTAGTGCCACCTCGCAGCTGTTGGATCTGTTATGAAGTGAATCAGGTTGGATGTTGGATCTGAATGGGACTGTCAGTACAGTAGACAGTTTTCACACTGATTTAGCAGATGAAACACTGGTGTTACCAATGATAATAATTAAGGTTCTGTTCTGTTTGCAGTGACAGAGATTTTCCAGTGAGACAACATGTAATAGCGTCATCTAGACTCTGTTTGACTTGAAGGGAACAGAACCTCAATTAGTATCATTGGTAACATGCGTTTATCTACTATTTCATGTTAATATGGCTGTTGTGACAAAAGTCTACTGAAAAGTAAGAAATGGACGACAGGAGCCATGTCAAATACAAATATTTTAGCTTCATTTGGAGGAAATAATTTAATTTTTGTTTATTTTATCCACAGTGTAAAGTATGATTATGATGTACATATTAATTACTGGGTGATGCAGGGGTACAGTGGTTAGCTGTGTTGCCTCACAGCAGAAGAAGCTCACAGGGTCAATTCCTTTTTCTTCCTTGTTCTCCTGCTTCCTCCCACAATCCAAAAACATGCTGAGGTTAATTAGAGACTCTAAGTTGCCCACAGTTGTGAGTGTGTGAGTGAATGGTGTGTGTGCTCCATGATAAGCTGGTGACCATCTGTGGTGTATCCCTGCCTCTCACCTGTAACGAGCTGGGATAGACTCCAGCAGACCCCTGCAACCCTAATGAGGAATAAGCAGGTATAGAAGATGACTCTAATTTTAATTTCTGTTATTGATGATATTGATGTAACATGCAACTTCCTTTAGCTTTGCTACTCATGATCACATACATATTTTGAATTTGTTTGACTGTTTCCATTTCATTAATATTGGAAACCAAACCAGACAAAGCAAGTTTCACAACAATAGCTTAAGATAAACAAAAAGAAATGACTTCTAGGCTGTGACAAGTCTACGGAGCCTCATACCTCTATGCCTAAAGAATATTCTCTTGTTCCTTGTTGTTTGAGGATATGAATAATTGAAGGGAGAGGGAAGCCTTATCATGGTCCGCGGGTTATTTCTGGATAGAAAATGACAGGCAGACAACGGAGCATGATAACATTTCAAAGACAGTTTCCACTTCCTCCTTGTGTTAATCAGACTGATTGAAACGTTTCAGTCATTGGCAAACAAAATACTATACAAACACACAAGTGTTTGCATTAATGAACATCCCTTTGTTAGACTGATGTGGAGAAAAATATCTGGGAGGCAGTGGATAAATGTTTTAGCAGTTGAACCTATTCATGGCTGCATGTCAATGCACTGGCTCTGGAAGCATTTTGAGTCTGAACAGATTGTTTTTTTAACCTTCGTCAAAATAAAATCCTATTATATCCTAGAAGAAGGTCATGCAGGTTGTTTTTTGGTTTCGTCATCACGATGATTAGATCACACTCCGAGGTCTTTTTTTTTCTTCTCCATAACAGGATCCATTTACAGAAAATCATGTTACTTGAAATTAAACAAATGCTGCCACCTTGTGTTCATTTGCTGCGTGTAGCTTTTGTAGATGAGTATAATTATGAAGGTCAAATTTTGTGACTAAAAAAACAGTTGTAATTGATTATTTGTGAGGGATATGTAGTAAATATACTGTATTTATATGATTTTCCATAACTGGAGGTTCTCTACGAATGGCCACTCGCCTTTATCCAGTGCAGTGAGAATGTGATTTCATTCCAGGTACTACAGTGTTCAAATTTTAGAAAGTTTTAAAAGACACAAATGGGCACTTGGGAGACTTTAGACAGTTAAACCAAAAAAGAAAGAAATAGCAATATATATATATATATATATATATATATATATATACATATTATATATATATTTATCCAGCAAGCAGCCAGAATGACGGAAAACACAGGTATTACTATTGACGACGCCCCCGCCACTTTTAAATCATTTGTTTGGCAGCATTTTGGGTTCCCAGCAGAAATGATAAATGGTAAGAGAGTGACTGATAAGACACGGACAATATGCAGACACTGTATGCAAACAATGCTGTACAGCGCGGTGAATACGAGCACAATGCAGAGACATTTACAGCACTACCACAGCTCAGTACTCACATCAACAACTGCTGCTGACAGAGAAGAACTTGTGTTTTGCACATATTGTTTGCACTTGAAAAAAGGACAAATGTATAATTTTTTTCTATATATTTTAACTTTTATAACATTCTATTTTAGTTTCAATTTCTAGAGGAAGAAGTTCATTAAAAGGAATAAGTTCATTAAAAGTTAACGCTTACAGAGTTATAAAATCCATGTGCAACTCAGTAAAATAAAAGTCCATTGTCCAGGCATTCATATAATTTGTAAATGAAAGACTGTATAGTATTAGTGTCTGGGCGTGTAGTGAAGTTGTCTTCTTGGTCTATTTTGGCTTTGGGCTTTAGCTTTACACAGTGACCATAGGGCATGGTGCTGGTGGTCAGTAACAGGAAACTGCTTTTCTCAGACACCTTCATGAAACACTACCCTGGTGTGCCATGCAGTGAACAACAGTTTTGTATCGAAATTATTTCATGCAAATGTAAAGCAGCTTCAAGAGCGAGAGGGCATATGATTACGGATCAGATTTTGTTGCTGATTAAAGATGGAGATGATGAGAAAGAAACATGACAGAGAGACTCTAAATGAAAGGTATAAAGTGAGCAGGGGTTTGCAGCATATCCTCAGCAGTGAAACAAAAGGCAGGTAATTTAAAGAGAGTCTGGAGGCTGAATCATCACCAGGGAATCTGTCTGTGGTGAAACAAGGGAGAGAAAGTAATGATGAAGAGAGAAAAGAGGCACGCAGACGACAATAGAGAGAGAGAGAGGGAGAGATCAGAGTTGTCAAGGTACTAGACAAAGGAAAGGAAGAACAAACAAACTTTTCTTCTTTCACCTTTACTGTCTGTCTCTGTCCTTCTCATCACAGCTGCCTTTCTTCTGATCATGAAATAGACAGCTGACTACTTTCAAAGCTGCCTGAAATATATTCAGCCATATATGTATATATATATATATATATATATATATATATATATATATATATATATATATATATATATATATATATATGTGTGTGTGTGTGTGTGTGTGTGTGTGTGTGTGTGTGTGTGTGTGTGTGTGTGTGTGTGTGTGTGTGTGGTTCAACCAGATCTTATCATAAGGTGTCTGATGGCTAAAGAAGGTCAGAATATGAAGCAGTAGCAGGTGGGATCATATTTGTTTTGTCAGTTTTCTTAAATCTTTCTAAGCTGCTAAAAACTGTGAGAGGTATATGAGCACATTTCTCCTCTGATTTATCTTTTCTACCGGCTCCCTCCTCCTGACAGCTTCGCATTTCTTCACAATTTCTCTCATTCATTCTTCAGCTTGTGGGATCATAGTTGATCTTGAACATCATGTTTATAACTAAAAACAGCACCAACTTGAATCCCAAATAAGACAGCAATAATATCTGTCCTCCCTACAGCAACAACTGGGACACTGACTCTTTAAATTGTAGTGGAATATTTTTCACTTCATGTTTGAATCACAAAGTCCAGAAGATGGTGTTAATTTTTTTTTTTTAAGCTGAGATATTGTCAAAAGAACACACAGATAGTTCAAGGTCAGGTAAAGATTCAAAGTCAGGTAAACATTGTGGGCACTGTGGTTAATACCAAAGTGCTGAAAATATGAACTTTAGAAAGATCTGCAAGTGTCCCAAGAGCCTCCAAAACATCACATTACTCCAAACGAATAAAAAAGATTTAACTTGTCTTCTGTAAATGATACAATGTATAGCAATGAAGAAAGAGAAAGAGGGGGAAGAATCAATTGTCAATTATTGTCAATCAGTTGTGACATTTCAATTAGCCTCCCAGCACTGACAAATCAGTGTTTACCACACATAGACCAATCTGTGGTGAAAACTGAGCACCACTAATTGATTCCATCTCTTTTTTTCACTATTTACAAAAAAATAAATAAATAAATGATCACAGACTTCATGATCAACTAAGACAGTAATATTTGGATCAGTACTAATATATGTTTATAGAGAATATATAATAAATATAATAAAGATCTTTTTAATGTGGGAAGAAAAAAGGACAGAACAATATAAGCTCCGAATGTTCATTAATGTTCAGCTTCTAAAGCTCCAGGCTGAAGTTTTTTTTTTCAATATTTTTGGACTGAATGAGATCAAAATCACAGCTGTGGTATAACTATTATCTAAACGGTAGCACAATATAAAAAGGTTAATGGGTTTTGTAGAAAGATAGAAAAACACAACCAGGCACCACTTCAGTTCCAACAACTTCAAACTAAACAAAGTGTGACAGAGGAGGATGAATGCGGGTTCATCTGAGTCTTGTGACACAACCATAGTCCATTCTTCTTCTTTTGGCAGTGAAATCACTCTCTGCTCGTCTCCAACAGAAGCAGCACATCAACACGATAACGCACTGACAAGGTACACATACAGTGCAAAGAATTCATAATGGAGAGAGGTTTAAGGAGAACAGAAGCTAAACTTCTGTTACACTGAAGCCTCAAGGATTCTGTAGTGAAAACCTATTTTAGCACATAAATGCACCTTTGTTGACTAAGATGGTAAAGATCAGAATATTAAGTAAAATAACACTGCTAATAGCCCCACTGCAATGATCACAGTGGAGATTGATGTATTAATAATGATCAGGCTTTAATTATAGCACCCACCCCCTGCAGTTATTGTGATTATATTCTTTCAGAACTGACACAGCAGTGAATACAGAAAGCAGACGGCTTGCAGAAGCAAAGGTGTGTCTTACTTTCTTCAAGCTTTTTAATATTCTCTTCAATCTCCACAATACTGTTGGAAACTGGGTAAACACGTATGGCTCCATAGCCCTTTGAGGTCCGCACCAAGAAAAAAGCAATGGACAAAATGTTTCTTAGTGTTTTTTACTCACTTAGGATAACAATAACAACAATCAACTGTTTTTCCAAAATAAAAATAATAATAAATAAATAAAATTAATAAACATACTGCTCGAAGACACAGAGCCATCTAGAGAATTTTTTTAGCATAGTGCAACTAAACCAAGTGGTAGCGATGGCTCATTCAGGTTGAGTTAAGCTCAATGCATTATTCAATGAGATATAGTGACTCAAAGTGTGGTCTACCAAACGGTTACACAGAACCTTAAAGGGCGATTTTCTATATTTTGCTTATTGTCAACAATCCTTATCTGCAGAGTCAAACTGACAATGAACTAATCCTTCTTATTACACTTAAGTGTTGTGTGTGTATCCAAAGCCTGATATATATCAAATTCCTCTGCTGTAGACCCTTGTTTCTGTCCAAAAACTATTAAGGGGAATGTTAGTTTGTTCAGAAATGGCTCCAAAAGCAATCACTCATTAAGTATCTAGAGAGCCGCTGAGTATTTGTGGGAACGTGGTTTGTTTTGTTGCGAGTGTGCTCTATGGCACAGAGGAATAAGATAAATCAGGCTTTGGACACACACACACAGTAGACCAATTCATTGTTGGCTTGGCTCTGCGCTGAAGTGTGTTGACATTAAGAAAAATAAAGGAAATCACCAGCTGTCTCCTTTAACACACCACTATAAATCCCCCTTTACTGTAGCAATGACACAGGCCACTGTGGTAAGCAAAGGAGAGCATTAACAGTGTTTGTCTCCTGATGTTTTGTGCATGGAGTTCTCACTGTGTCACCTAAATGATCAAATCATGGACCAGATGAAAATTTGCCTTCTTGGATCACTAGATAGAGTTGTGGATAACTTCAAGAGCTGTTGGACTCATATTTGGCAAACAGCATATCCTTGTTCTCACACCTAACCAAGGTTATTTCCAGATATACAGGTAAATACACCCACACAAGTTTACTATTCAGTGCAATTTACCATAGTAATTATACAGGTAATAAAATGTGGATTAGAGCAACCAGCGATGCAAACTATGAGAAATCCAGCATTTATATTAATCTCTCTTTATTGCCAAGCACTAAATTAACATGCTGTATCCATTTTTAGAGCTTGATGTGAGAGAAAGGAAGGAAAACTTTTGTTTTGGAGGGGAAGGCATCCTTCAATAATCTTTGAGGATAAAATTGTTTGATCCCAGAAAAAAGCACTCACGAAACTGAAAAAAAGAAGAAGAAATAAATCAAAACAAAGTGACAACAGCTGTGGAAAATTAGGAGCGTGTCCAAGCCCGGCAAGTGTGTACCCACCTAGGATTATTGTGTATGTGTGTGTGTGGGCGTTCACTATTCAAAAATGTGTGTCTCTCTGCGTGTGTGTTGCTGAGCATATGCGCGTGTGGATCTAAGCTTGTGTGTCCACCAGGGATTCAAAACGTATTTGATCCCTGTTCTCTCAGAGGGAAGTGATGCATGTGAAAAGGATAAAAGATGTGAGGCAGCATTGTAGCCAGCTGAGCCGACGATCAAACCCTGTCCGTCCTCCCCTGCCAAATCTATTGATCAAATTGATGTATTCAATCTGAGAGCTGGCGCTGGGCCACACAGGATTTACACCATCTCTAACAGAAGAACATCCTTCTGAGGATGTCTTGTGTGTTGTCAACTCCCTGTGTGTTAAAATGACCGATTGGACTTTCCTGGAAGCGTTGTAGAAATGATCAGAAACACCAGCCATAGGTCCGCTGGGTTTTTAAAACTCCAATTTAGTTTTGTCAAGTTAATTGCCGTTGACTGAGGGAGATAACAACGCTAATTTTGGCTCATATCTGCTTTCATTTGATGCTAATTGCATCATTCCATATGGATGGTGCTCTTCTCATAAATACTTGGCTGGTTTTTGTCATTCTGCTCTGATTCATTTGCAGTTAAAGCAGCAAAATAAGAGCCCCTGCTCCTGCAGCTGGTGCAGGCATGCTCAAGAAAACAGGAAGAGCTAATTTGATTTTCCCACTAATTGTGAAAACAGGTTTTAGTATTTGAAATGCTTGCATACAGATTGATATCTCCAACAAAAGCTCTTGAAGTACCATATGCTTTGTGTTTGTCTTTTCCCAGCCTCGTGGCCATGTGCTTCTTCTCAGCAAAGCATCACTTCACATATTGATACTCAGGAGATGCCAAGTGCAGCAACACTTTAATGCATGGTCACACCAGAAAGCGGCATAGCCAAATTAATTGTTGTGGTTACATAATGCCTGTGGTTAGTTCCATTTGGGACAAAACAGATGTAAAGGGGAAAGCTGTGTTGGAGTTGTTTGTCTGTGGTCAGTACTCTGTAAATGGCTAATGGCTGGAATTTGTCAGGAGTCAGAAGTTCACAAAGGTTGAGCTGAGTGTGAAAGCAACACATACAAACACCTCCACTGGTTGTGACAATTCCAAGGTGCTTTTGTGTGATTTTCTTACTGTTGATGATGTCTGATGTCTATGTTTAACATGGCCAATCCTCTTGGTGATGACATATTGTTCTCACATACCCAAAAATGGCTGATGGTATGTTCTGTAGCTTTTATTTGACACCAGAAGTGGGCGAGGGGGTCGGGAGGCTGAGCTCAAACAGCCTGTTGAGTCTGACTGAGAGGCTGTATCAAGAGCCAATATAGAAGATAAATGGGTTTTTTGAACTATAAATCATGAAAAGCTATTCATGTAAAGCCCCATTACATAAATATAGAGTTCCCTTTAAAAGCATACCTCCTCTGTTGTAAATTCTGTACACTCAAACATCTATTGCATACCTGTCTGCTCTCTGGAAGATGCATCTTTCCTCTGTTCTTCACACTGAGGTTTCTTGCATTATTTCCCTATTTAAAGTGAGGGTGTGATAACAGATGATGTTGTATTGCTGTGCAGATTGTAAACCTCACTGAGGCAAATTTGTGATTTTGGTCTTTGCAAATAAATTAAACCCATAATGCATCGCATGCGAAGTTGATCCATATGTTCTGCAGGGTATGCCAAGCGATCTTTCTTCGTTGAGCCACAGAGCATAAAACTGGTGGTATTTTAGTTCTACTGTGAAACACAATGCTGTGCTCCTCAATAGGACAAGCTATATGCCAAGATCCACCTTTAAAATTACAGGGACAAGTGTTTGAAAGTGTTGATAGATTGCAGTGGAATTTTCCTTTTATTTATTTGAAATACCTTGCACACAGTAGGCCGATATTCACATTTATTTAACAAATAAAATGTCAATTATCTCCTGAAACATTTATATAATGCTTCAGGCTTTAATGTGTATGTCATGTCTTGCTGTCCTTTGTTTGGAGATATAAATGAACATCGGGGTAGTGGAGCAGAGCTGTCACACAAGAGATGGGGGAGGGGTTGGGAGACAAAGATTGGGCTTCTGGCTGCTGAGGCTGACAAATCACGAGTCAGATCGTGACACTTCTGTTTACATGAAATCAATGGACGGAAGATTACCCATGAGCCTCTGGGTCGGGGCCATTTCATGCGGACAGTGTCTGTGGATTTAACAGAGGAGGAAGCTCTCAGTCAACAGCGCCCAGGGAGCAGCATGGACAGAATGCAGAGGGACTCAGAGACTCAGACGCACCGCGACACTTCAAACACTGATGACTGAGCAGCTACTTGTGTGTTGGTATCACATCACACTAGTGTTGTTGTCTGCTATTTTTGCACTGGGTTACTGTTCTAATTGTACTCACCCTTGTACTAATTAAACTCATCCTACAGCGATGATGCATTGCAGAGCGACACTTCATGAACACCACCACTCTCACTAATGCATAGAGGCTGCATCTTGAGACTGGTTATGTGTTAACATGTCAATTATCAGCAATTATATGTGAATTTTATCTGCCAGTGGCAATAAAGCAATTAAAAAAAGAGAAAATAATATGAACAATGACTACATCACTACACGGTTTATTCAGACCCAGAATAGTGCTTGATTTCAATAAACAACATATTCATTTAATGGTTTCTTCATTGCCAACATTTAAGTGAGTAGAGAGTAATAATTATTATAGGAAGGCTAATTATGGATGTTTGTTACTTTGTTGAGCCCAGTATTTTCCAAGAAAAGAGCTGTGCATTAATTGCTTCTTTTTATTCAGTTTGGCCCTTGTTATCATCTTTTGAGCCCAGAGTTATCAAGGTTAAGTAAATTTAATAAGGTATAAAGAAGAATAAAAGGAAAAAAAATCATCTGAAAACAAGGAGATAATATAAACATTTGTTTACGACCACACATTATACGACCAACCTACATAAACTCATCCACAGTATCTTACTCCCTTTCTCTAAAAATTCATATACTGATAATAGACAAAAAAGGTAAGTGTATCTATACAACACTGGTGCTAAATACCATAGAAGTACATTGAAAATAAGACATTGAGATAAAAAAGAAAAGAAGAAAAAAGTGATGGACAAGATGAAACTGCCTGATGAAAATATTCCTGAACCTATAGGCTAATGAATCTGCAGCAAATCCTTTGGGGCAGTGAGATCTATTGTTTCCTGACCTCTATCTGAACTTTCCATGAAATTTAATTAATATCTGTTCACTTCCAGATATCCTGCTAACAAACAAATAAACAGTCAAACAAACACCTGGGATCACAGATATAACCTTCTTGGTGGATGTAATAACTGTTCAGCGTGAAAATGAGAAAATCGCTTTGTGGGGGATTTTTGGGGTTTTTGCAGCCAAAAGCAGTGGGTATCTGAAAATGTGTTGATTTTCTGACTGAGCCAACTGAGCCCGAACACACTGATTAACAAACAGGACAAAACTAACTTCAGACGGAAAATTAAACTGACACTCTTTTTTCCCAAAATAATGAAATACCTTTTTCACCATCATGAAAAAGTGAGATGAATTAGCACAACCAAATAGATATTGCTGAGGTGAACTGACTCAGATCTCGTTGTGGCTGCAGGTGACAATAATTAGATGAGCAAGAATTCCAACTTAGAAATTAAATAGGGTATCTTTCTAATCTGAGAAGATACATGATACTTTTCATTTTCATTTAATTTATTTGGTGAGGAATTGTGTTATTGCTGGATATGGAATGTATTGATAGGGTACTAAAGAGAAGAACATGTATTGGTATTTGCTGAATTGTATGCATATATATGTACAATATGTGTCTTTGCCATGTAGAGGAATTGGTTTCTATCCACTGAAGCAATAAACATGTGACCTGCATCATAGCTCTAATTTTGTTGTTTTATAACCTGTTTGCTGATAAATGTGAGGCCTCTGTGGGAACCCACCAACTTTTTGCCTCTGATCTGCAGCTCTTTTATGTATATAACAAGCTGTCTTGAGGTTATGGGAGCCCTGTGGAGTTCTGAGAAGTGCTTGATAAAAGAGGAGATTGGAGAAGAAATAAAATAAATTGAACTAAAGCCACAGCGATGCTTAAAAATGTGTGGTATGGTTGTTGAAGTAACACATTCAGGCCACATACTTGGTGAATGAATTAGAAAATAAAAAAATAACACCTCAAGCAAATACATTGTTTACTTCATTCTTATAATAATAAAAAAAATATTATTATAATAACATATTTTATTTAACGGCACTTTTTGGGACACCCAAGGTTGCTGTACAAAATAAAAAAAACATATAAAATACAATCTTAATCCGAATCCTTGATTTCCTTAACTAATAAGGTGGAATTATTATTATGTGGATGCAGGGGAAGTAAATACATGGAACAACACACACAGCGCTTGAAAAAAATAAGACACCACTGGATTTTTTTTTTCTGAAATCAGCATCTCTACATGAATTCCAGCCATTGTAAACATTAGTATTATGTTGTCTGAAAACATTGTATTTTTTTTGTTATTTTAACTATATGTCATTTTCTGCAAATAAATGCTCTAAACAATAATAGTTTTATTTGGAATTTGGGGAAAATGTTGTCAGTAGTTTATAGACTCATATAAAAATGTTCTTTTTTCCCCCAAACACATACCTATAAGTAGTAACATCAGAAAACCTGATCATTTTGCAGTGGTCTCCTAGTTTTTTCCAGAGCTGTATATTGCCAGAAGTAAACATTATACCTTTAACATGGAAACATTATCAATATCTATAGTAAGATGTTAACAGTTCAGAACCAGAGTGTGCTGACCACTTAGACAATATGTCATTGACTGTAAAACAATGTGAATATAGAGAGGCGTAGGGGTTGTCCTGGGATCACTGGCAGGCAACAACACATTTGATGAAGTGAAGGCAGTGAAAGATGAGGGAGGTTGACTGTTGGAGAGGGTGAAGTTTTCTCTTTAACAGAGAGGAAGTTGCTGTTTCCTCACAGGGAGGCACTCCATTTATCCTACAAGATGATGAAGGTCCACATTAGGGCATCACACACACAGGCCATTTTTCCTTCAGGCCCTGTGAGGTGTCAATAAAGACTCTTAGAGGTCTTTTTCTTGATTTGCTGAGATCTGTCACTGTCCAGCCAAGTTCAAGGCCCTGGAAAACAGTAATCCATCACCGCCTCTGCTCTCTGGACACTCGGCTCTGACCTTGAGCCATAAACAGCATTACTGATGTATTACAGCAACTGAGACTGAATAATTACATAGAAGAGGAGAGGACCTTTTAGCTCATGGCCTGGTTGGCTTATGGCTGGCTATAAATATGGATGGAGAGGCGTGATTCTAACACGGATAACACTGCAAAACTGATTATATGATAAGTGGAAATGCAGTGTGGGTGGTGATTGTGATGGCGCTGAAACACCACACCGGGCTGGCATCTATGCGGAGCTGTCACTCTGAACCTACCCATCTGTGGTAAATGAATGAGTTCCTGCTGCAAATGTGATATATAAAACGCACCTTGAGCGATGTCTGTGTGACAGAGTGATGATGTTACAATGCAACGCTGCACAAGGTGGTTTATGTTTTACAAATTATTCACAGACTGTGTGCTTGTGGGTTTCTTCTGATTTAATCTTCACTGAATTAACATCTGAAAAAGCAAGAAATGTGTCCGGAATGTATTTAATTAAGCACTGTAAGTTAAGGATTGGTGTTCTTAGTCTTTAAATATATACTTAGTGTATGGACCAATGGCAGAGAAGTGGATTATGTTGTAGGAGTGGTTTTAGAAAGCTTTGTACAGCTCTATAGGTTGACAATGAAGTGCATAATTGTGAATCTAAGCTATCTACAGCAACAGTAAGAAACAAGCTACAGGCTTTTCAAGTGTCCATGTAGTGAATATGTGATTAGACTCTTGGATTCTGAGTAAAAGATTAATATTAACTAAAGAGTTAAAGTAATCAACTGACTGTTCTTCCGAAGAAGATCTTAAGGTCAGTTCCTTAGTAAAAACCACAAAGGGAGTTTGTAATTGATTTGTTTAACTTCTTTTTTCTACAAATCTCTACTTTTGACTTTTTAATCAGAGAGCCAGATATTTTATGAACAGTTGTTCATTTGTTGCAGATGAACCCATGCCCTAAAGGTGCTGTAACTACTGGTCATTGCACTGAATTGTCTATGTAATGCAGGACTGCATTGCAGATTGGACTCCTGTCTGAAAAGTAATCCCTATCTCGGGGTCACATTTTCAGAAACAGAAGTCAATGTAATCTGTCAGAAAATCCAGCCTGCTGCTGATTAAACCAATTGTCAAAGATAAAAAAGAGAGTTTCATGCTGACTGTATCATTCCTGTGGTTCATCATAGCCCCTGGAAAGATTTTTGTAATTATTCCTCAAGTGATCTGTATTATTTCAATACTTTGACTTACCCTTTTGTAGTTTTCCTAGTTAGATTGTTTTGGTTTCTGCTTTGCTTTTTGTACTTTGCCTCTTTAGTTGTGCATTTCGGGTATTTTGGTTTTGGGTATTTTATATTTGTGATTAATTTTGATCTCTCTGTAAATATATTTTATCTTTGACAGTTTGATTAGTGTCCAAAAAGTCACATAGAATCTACTTTAAGTACAAACTGAATTAAATAAGGTTTCACAGGTTGTTATTACTAAGAGAACTGATGCTATCACTGTAGCTTTTAAACCATAGAGCAATTAAATATTATCATTGTCTTATGTTTTGTGATAATGCAGAGTTTAGACATTTTTTGACAGTTTTAACATTTTTTTGGTTAATCTAAAAGAAATAACTGGATAAGTGGCTAATCAAAACAAAAATGAAAAGGCATTGGATGACTAATATCACTCTTTATATTCATTATATTTGGAAGGTGAGGCTGAAATTACATGTTGCTCTGATAATTCAGTCACATGAGCCTTTGTTAATGTGGAACGTGCTGATTTCTTATATTAAAATGACTAGAATTCTAGATTATGACATAAAACCATGTCAGGTGTTGCATTAATAAGGAGGCGCTAATGAAGAAAGTCAACCCTAACAGAAGGTTTTACTTACAGTATAGGATTTGGTTCATTAGATGATAGAAGTTAGATGTGTCAGATGAGGCAGGAGAGATTAATGTCTCTTAATTACTGTGAGGCTAGTTCAAGACTACTGTAATAAATGCATTTGAATAAAACTTCAGCCTTCAGATCATCATTGCAGCAAAGCAATAAGTAAACCAGTCAATATGACCTCTCAAGAAGCATATGCATAAAATGATAATTTAGCGAGTGAGAACTTGGAATTGGTAGATAAATACTGAGAACATTTTAAGAAAAGTATATGTGTGGATATTGATGAGACTCTAAATCTAAGTTTGTGAATGAAGAGTTTTTGTTTTTTTTTACCTCATATGCACTCCATCTCATCTCCAGAGAGTTTGTTGTTAAAAGCTGTCCTCTAGAATTGTTATTACGCCATTGCAGATTACCCCAACATCCCCTGGGTGTGTTCAATCTCCAAAATAGACTTTCTCACGATTATCTCAATTTAGGAGTTCTAGGCAGCTAAGCGCCTGATGGCGCTGAGTGCAACTGCATTAATCTCATAAATATTCCCAGCAGACCCGCAGCAGTTTGGGACTCTTTAAACTACAATGGTTTTTCAGAGGAGTCTTTTAAATAATCTCTAAATAATTGAGACAGGACAGACACAGATGTGAATAACATGAAACCAAACCCAGCAAGTGTCTGGACATTTTATCATGTTTATAAAGCTGCTGCTTGTGTATTTATTAGTTTAAAATGTTCTTGGAGGATTGGTTTAGAGTTGCACGAGTGCTTTGAATTTAGTTTAATTGGACAATGCAATTTAACTTTTTTTTTAAAGGAAAAGGCTGATGATCTTCTTTTTTAAGCACTTTATTTATATTGTTTTAAAAGAACGAACCTTTCATAAAAAGCAACATCTTTGGGACATCTTCTGAATTGACCACCTGTTAAAGTTACATCAAGTAAAAGTTAAGCTTTCAACAAACTCTATGAAGGGATTCCAGGTTTGAATGTATCTATCATTGTAACTGCTACAATATTATATTTCATTTTCTTATTATATTAATTATATTTCAGTTTCTCCAGTGGAATCATAGAAAGCACTTCCTCAACCTATAATGGAGGTTTGACCAACTTCCACTGCATAAGAATTAGCCTCCTCGCAAAGGTTATGGCATTTGATTGTAAATTAGTGAATTGTTCTTCTGGGGGTGCTATCCCAAAGAGAGCTATTACAGGTTTGGGATCCACATTAATACTTTGAATATGTGATATAGCCTCAAGCACTTGCCCAAAAGTTGTCCTGCAGGACCAAAATATGTGACCCACTGTAGCAAGACTATGGCTTCATCTCAGACAATCAGGTTTAAATCAAAGATGTATTTTACCCAATTTCACCACTGAATAATGTAATAGATTGATTTTAAACTGGAAAGGCCATGTCTTATGCAGACGGATGCAATATGAATACGCCCTCAACTGCCTTTCCATGTTTCCTCTGAGAGTGAGATGCCTAAATCCTCCCCATGCCAACCTTGTATATTCCAACGATGGTGGGCTGATGTCTTGTATTGCTTGATAGATCTTAGTGACCCTCCTCTTATCACCAGGGTCCAGCATATTTTCATGGATGAATCAAATAGGGGAACGAAAAGTGTTATTTGGCAAAACTAAGAACTTGCAAGTGTCTCAAAAAGTGGCTCCTGTGAATGTTATGATCTTTCTGTACTAGGTGAAATGATACAAATGTGCCATCTACAAATAGGTCCAATGCAGTGGCAATTTGAGATGGAGGAAAGAGGTGTATTAGGTTTAGATTCTTCCTAGATTGTTAGGGAAGCTTCATGCTTTGAAGACTGTTGTTAATGGGTAGAGGGCTACTTAAGATGGAGATTGACTTGATAGCTGCCCATTTTGGTTCCTGCTTGTTTCCATATGCAGAGATCCAACAGTTCATAATATTAGCTGCTCAGTAATAGAATAGTAAATTAAGCAAGACCAGCCCCCCTGATCTTTGGGGCACCTTCAAGAAGGTTTTTTGATTCATGGTGAAGAGTTACCCCAGATAAAGCTACTGATGTGGACTTTCAACTGTTTAAACCATGCCTTGGTTAGTAGAATCGGGATCATCTAAAATAAATCTAGGAAGCATGGTAGGACTGTCATCTCATTTATGTTGACATGATCTGTTAATATGATGGTGAGAGCAGACCATTTTTGGAAATCCTGTCTGGTGCACTCTAGCAATAATTTTAAAGAGTGATAATAGAGGTCCTTGTGTAGTTGTGTGACATTTATGTCCAAGTAGGTAAAGGATTTCTGTTCTAGTTTAAATGGAAAGCTACTGTAATCGATCAAATTTGCTAGTTGATTTATGGGGAAAGAGCTCTTGGAAAAATTAAGATTAACCTGATATTTTCCCAAATTGTTGCAGTGTGGTTATAAGTTCAGGGAGTGATTTCACTGGGTTTGACGTGTACAATAAAAGGTGATCTGCATATAGATACATTATGTAATGTTTCTTGTTATCCCTGAAATGCATTCTCACTGATGTAGCAAGTAACCCTACAGCTAAAATCAAACAGAAATGGTGAGAGGCAACACCCCTAAACCTAACATAATTTGGTCTAATGGAGTTTGTATGTACTGAAGCTGTTGGTGAAGTATATAGTATTATATAATGTTCTAAACCAGCAAATAAATGAAAACCAAAACCAAATTTATCAATCAACATGAATAGTTAATCCCACTCTATTTGGTCAAACGCCTTCTCTGCATCAAGCAAGATCACAATTTCTGCCTGTCAGGTTGAGTGGGAGGAATAAAGCACATTAAAAAGGGGCCTCATATAAAATGACTGTCTTATAAACCTAGTTTGATTGGGATCAATATTTTTTGGTACCACTATTTCCAAGCGACGTGATAAAACTATAGTGAAAATCTTATAGTCATTGCATAAAACACTAATTAGATGGTATGAGCCACAATCTGATGAGGCCCTACCTTTTTTTCAGCAAAACTGATATTGTTGCCTGGGTCATTGTGAGAGGTGGTTTTACATCTGAGGGAATTTCCTGAAACAGTAAGTACAAAAAGTGTGCCAACTTAGATATAAGTGTTTTGAACTCTATAGGGAATATTGGCTGTTAGTGACAAAGGTCATAGCCCAATAATCAAGTAGATAAAAATCAATTCTTGTGTGTGGAAGATGAACTGGTGAGAGAAATCTGTTTAGCAAAAGGGTTGGCATGTCTCCAAGGATCGTATACTCTATAGGACTGCATGAAGGACAGAATTAATGTACTTGATTTAGAGGCCTTTCTGTTTTGTTTAGGGTTAGATTTCTCTATAGCCAGTTTTAGTGAACAGTTAAAGTCACCCCCTATTATTATAAATGTGTGATAAGGTCTGGAAGTTTACCTTTGAGATGATTAAAATCTGAAGGTTATCCCATGTAGGACCATAAAAGTGGACAAGTCCACTAGGTTACCATATAGTTCCCAATACTATAAAAAATCATCCCTTGTCATCCAGTATATCAATTGGTGTAAAAGGGATGCTGTTATGACCGGAAATGACGTAGCCAGAACCCAAATGCAGAGTCACGAACAAAGTCAGTTTATTTAGATATTGTCCAGAACAGAAAATCACCTCGTAGCAGGGAAAAAACGATCGACAAAAACAAACTCTATAAGCAACCAAAAAACCCACAACGGGAAACTAAAAAGTACAAACAAAACCAAAGTCGCTCCGCAGGGGAGGAAAAAAGCACACAGGGAAAAACAAAAACTCACGACTATCGTGGCAAAGGGAAAATACTCGGGGGAACTTGCGGGGAGGATCGTGGGGGGAGCAGGGAGCTGTGGCCTTGGGAAAATCCACGAGAGCATGAACTGCTGGACGGGAGAAATTGGTCTGGCACTGAGGAGAAGTTGGGCTGAGCTTAAGTAGTTCTGCTGGGGAGTCAATTGGGATCAGGTGTGTCTAGTTACTGTGGCCGCAGCTCCGCCCCCCTGCACGGCCTCTAGGAAACAGAGAGGAAAGTTAGGGAGGAAAACACACCAAAAAACAGAACAGGATCATGACAGATGCCTTTCCTTATGAGTCTCGCTGTTCCACTAGCTCTGTCCCTATAGTCTGAATGAAATGTCCAATGAAATGAATTGTCCAATCCAGTTTTTCCTAAATTTACTATGTTCCTCATTCTGAAGATACGTCTCTTGAAGATACATAATCTCTGAGCCTAGTGTTTTCAGTCATGTGAAGACCCTGCTGCATTCAATGGGATGTTGAATAACCTTTATACGCCAGCTAACTACTCTAATTGAGCCCAGACCCTGAGTGTTTGTCATTGTCTAGGTTTATTATGTGTAAAATACATTTGTGTGACTAGGTCACCCAACCCATGTTCATCCCATTGCATAAAAACATATGAACAAAAAGAGAAAAACAAATGCCTTGAAACCCCATGTTCTAACTCAAGTTGCAGTAGCCTCAACTAACTCTATGTTAGATCCCCACATAATAATGTTACGGTGAACACAAACTACACTATCCATTGAATCCCCAGAACTTGTAATTCGAAGCACTTGAGAGATATTGAATAAAAACTAAGGTAAACTAAGACAACATGGTATATATATATATATATATATATATATATATATATATATACAAAAATTACAGCAATAAAGCTGTAGATTTTCTCTCCTCAGTATTTGCCCGCACAAAAAAATAACAATAAAAAAATAGTAATAATAATAATGATAAGTAAATGTAATAAAATAAAAACAAACAGTAGCTGAAATTGTAGAAACAAGTAGAAAACACAGAGGAGCATAATTAACAATGTAACTATGATTTAGAAGCAGGGCTAATTAGCTGTCTAAGAGCAGTAGTCCATGTAAAGTCACCACAAATGTGCCAATGGACACACTGTCCTGATCATCACCGTTACTCCCTGGTTGAAGCCCTCTGTGTAGACAAGTTCTCTGAAATGGAAGCCTGGGCCTCTTTTGGTGTTAAAAAAAGAAAAAAAAACACTCCTGGTTGTTGGTGAATGTGGACCCCCTTCAGCCCCTGAAGTTGCTGTCTTACTGTGTTGTATCCAGCTCAAGCTTCAGCCACCTGTGTGGTGCAATCTGGGTAGACCTAAATAGTCATCCCATCCACCCTGATCCATTGCTTCTTCCTGGCTAGGTGAAAGATGTTGACACGGTCCTGGAAATAGTGTAGGTGGGCAACAATGACTCACGGCTGCTCGCCCCGTGTTGGCAATGGCTGCAATGACCTGTGGGCTCTATCCAATAGCAGCGCCTCTGCCAGATCCAATGCATTCTGAAGAAGGGCCGAAATTGCTGCATGGCTGCTGTTCTGGCTCTATGGTACTCTCACGATCCTGATGTAAGTCCTCCTTGATCATGATTCCAAGTCCTCACACTTATTCTGGGGAATTCTATTCCGTCTGAGCATGAAGGTGCTTCATGTTGTAGTGTGGCGATATCGCCTGTACATCCATTTCCCTGGTGGTATCTTTTAGTGTGGCTAGCTCTGTAGCAACCGTGTCCTGGTAGGGTTGCAATTCATTTTTACTACTTTTACATCGCCTTAGCCCTGTAATCTCTCTACAACACATCAAGTATTTCCAGTTTGATAATACTGCTGGGGTCTTCCCGTAGTGACATGAGCAGCTCCGCCGATGGAGCAGTATTGCTGGTCTTTGGCACTTTGGTGGCCAACTTGTGGAAATATCTTGAAATGTAAAACAAAATTTAACTCAAAGAGTCTTAATTTGCTTCAAATGGTGCTATTTTAACATTTTTATTAAAAAATATTCTGCTCACTAGACCACCCCAGGCTGATGATCTGACAGTTTTTGGACGAAAAGAGAGGTCTATGGTGCAGAGGTAAACGATACATCAGACATCAAACCCTGTTGGTATTATTTTCTATAAAATATTTCCATAATAGTGATTTTGCTCCCAGTTCCAACTGTTTAGTTATTTTCTTGTTGTCCAAAGCACATGATGAGAAGTGCCATTTATTAATACCATGGTCTGATTGCTGCTACCACTCAGTTCATTTACATGACACTTAAGAAAATGAAATTATTGTGTTAATCTGAATATGGTCAGATTTTAAATTGCTTGTATTCAGCTATATATGGTGGAGCGAAGGGATTGTAGATTCTGCCAACAACGCCATCAAGGGGATTTTACCCCAAGAAGTTTAGTTAGGGGGATTGTTCAGGCATCCAAGTCACAGGTACAAAATGTATTGTTTTATTTAAATTGTGTGTGCAACACAATAAACAACCAATTAAAATACAATATTTGGACACTCACCCATAAGAATAGGCAAAGTAACATGGACCAAGACGGCAGAGCAGGCTGCTTATGACAACTACCGATTGGAGAAACAGGGCTGTAGCTTACCATGGCAGGGAAAGATAGATGAGGAAGGGGGAGAGAAAGATCCAAAACCACACTACAAGTAAGCACAGCAGAGGTAAATACAAAAAAATACTGGGGGTATTGCCGTAGGGCAAACAGCTCCTCTCCTACAGCAGAGAGAGAGAAGACACAAATGAGTTTCACAACCAGCAGACATACACAGAATGGCTAACTGATCGTAACAGGTAGGAGGTGTTGGATACTTACCTGCTCCAGCATCTCTACCTTGCTGAAAAAGGTAGCCACTGCAGTCTATGACCATTGTAAAACAGTGTAGGATTAACACATGCACACAGCCACACACACCACAACTCAAGCAACTCAAGCTCAGGCAAACCGCCCAGGCACAGTTCAGGTAGATAAAAAGCAGCATGTTACACCAGGTGAGGTCTGCAGTGGAGGTAGGGACGTTGTAGAAACAAAGCAGCAGCAGATAAAAGATGGCCATGAGACAACTTTTAGAGCTGTGCTGAGGGCTAAGTGATACTCTAGAAAATAAATATACTAGCATTAATACAATCCAAATAGCCACAGAATGGAGGAAGCAGAAATAACACATACCCAGATACACAGCTGATCCTGGGCAGAGGCAGAGACAGGAAGCACTACCAGACGATGCTAAACCAGATACAGGTAAACTAAAGGAAACTTCACTGGCGAGAAATGAATGGACAAATGCATAGGTTAGCCATAATCATTGGGTCAATACCTCTACGTTTACATCTACATCCACTGCATTGTGAGGACGTGCTATAAAACAAGGAAACATACACAAATGAGGCAATTACTCAATGCATAAAGACAAGCCATGCTCACCGCTAACAATGCTAATCCACAAGAGCAAAGCCTTATTTTGAAGTATAACCATAGCCCCAAATAACAACAAGCCAAGACAGACTCCATGCCAACCAAATATGGAAGTCAGCTGAGAGGGAGAGGGAATGCAAGCAGCTAAATAAATACGATCAGGACCGCCCTATGATTAAAGGGATAGATGATGATAGCACAGTAGTACACATAGTACACTAACACTGACTTACCCCCGACATTGTCCTGTGAGCCGAGTTCTGGTCCGGTTCTGGTCAAAACAAAAGTAGTCCGGCAGGTTTCCGGGGGACACTAAAATAAATCGTCTCTCTCTTGCGCGCCCTGCGCAATCGAATTGAATCGAATCCCGGAACTTCCGGGAGACTTGTGATGATACAACTATAAACATAACATGATTTTTACACATAACATATGTGTAAAAATGGGGCGCACTTGTGACTACCCAGGCTGTAGAAATAGAGATGTGCCTGAATCTCCTCACGGATTTTATCGCGGTCGTCTTGTGGCAGCGCATAAAGATACGAAGGGAGAGAAAGTAGGGCCAAGGGATTATGAGCTGGGACTTCTTCATGGATATTGGTTTTGTGATGCATATACAGTATGTGATGCATATATCACTCTTTTGAACACATGCTGTATGAGAAGAAAGACGTTTTATTTTAGTGTCCCCCGAAACCCTGCTGGACTACTTTCGTTTTGACCAGAACCGGACCAGAACTCTGCTCATAGGACACTGTCGGGGGTAAGTCGGTGTGAGTGTTGTCACGGAAAAAAAACTAACAAACTAGTGAGCAGATGAAATAAGAGATCTGTTGTTGAAGATTTAAGAGTCGTCTTTATTCTTCTGTGCACAGAGGGTCAGTTCAGTCAGAGTGACACGCAGGTCTGCTGAAGTGAACCAACCTGAAACCTAAACACAGGACTTAAGTACAATTCTCTTATCTCCTGAGGAACAAAGACTAACCCACTCCCCAAGGTAACTTCAACCTTGCTCTTACAATAGTGACTGTGTGATGTGGTCACTTCCCAAATCATCAACCTTAACAACACCATTGTCCTTGTCTGTCTCCGGACAGGTTAAACACTTTTTAACTTTTAGGACACCTTACACATTCTTTCTAGAATTTTCCACCACAGTTCCCTCCTTTTTATCAAACATACACATTGATAAATTCATTACATTATATAATATTGTATCAGTGATTACTCAATCAAAATAAGAGTTTACACTCCCTTCATTCACACCTTGACATATATAAAATGGATAATACAATTAACTCATTTGTTAGCACACAATTTCAAAATATAATCATTCATCACTAAATAACCACCTTAACTTTTAGGACACCTTACACATTCTTTCTAGAATTTTCCACCACTGTGAACACTGATGATAGGGATGCCATACAGATTCATGTCAAAAATACCGAACTATCCCTTTAACATGACGACTAGATTGAAGGTAACCATAGAAACGAGGAGGAGCGTTAGCTACCCTGCTACATAGAGTCAGACTGAAATCGGATAGAGTTCTAAATCCAACATTAATTTACACAACTAGATAATGCAATTGGAATTGGATTTTCTCCAGCATGTATACGCCTTAGTCAGACCTATGCTGGACAATGCATGATGGTCCACAACAGTAGAGATGGGACAAAGTGAATCAGAGAAGCCACCAGAGCTGGCCAAGTAAAGAGAAAAAAAGGGAGTTTGTGGCGTGTAGAGTGAGTTAACAGACCCAGAAGTGGAAGCGGTACAAGTTACCATGAGTGTTTATTTACTAGTACTGCACTGGAAAATGAGAGGAGAGGCACAAATTAATCACCAAATCACAGGGTTCACAAGTAGACACAAATGTTGTTGGGCTGAGATGATACCGCGGGGTTATCTGGATAGTCTAGGGTGGAGGAGTGTCACTGCTGTCAAGCTTATTAACTTGTTTATATTGCCTTTTTTAAGAGGGAAGTCTGGGCTTCCCAGCTGAAGCTGGTGTCCCTGCAACCTGAACAGGGGAGAAGACAAGAAGAGACGAGACGATATTACAATTTTTACAAGGTGACAGAAAAGTCACCAGATATACACGTATATAAATCTATGACCGTTTCAACATGCTGAAACAACAGGTGACGCTACCTTCGACAAGGACAGAAGTCTGACTAGATGTAAAAATCTGATTTTGAGCATAGTTCAATTACTGTATGAGGAGTCATAATGGACTGACGACCATGCTGTGATGTGCTGGGATGTGGTAGGTGGGTAACCGTGTCACTCTCTTGCTTTAAAGCATCAAGGTATGACAGCTAAAACTGTAGAAATCAGGCAATTCTTCCTGTGATTCTGTTACAAACTGGAGGAAAAAAAGAAAAAGAAATGCAAGTCAGATTTGACTTGGAGCGTTCCGCTTGAGCAGCCCAACCTCTGTCCTACGTGCTGCCGACCCCTGACGACGGCGCTGTTTGCAGAGAGAGGGAGAGGCGGGCCACATGCTGTCAAGCGGGGCTTTTTACCAGTGCTGGCTGGCTCATACCTCAGACAGCAGGATCTCGCCTGTGACTCAGCGAGTGGTAGCATACAGCTTAGAAGTCTTTTAACATCAATAAATGTCACATTTATATTCTGAAAGCATTTCCCTGCCTGATTATGATGGATGTGCGGGCCATGCCGAGCCAGAGGTCCACGCTCTCGTTTACATATTCAGGTGTTTCTGTTTGTGGTCCTGCGGTCCCAGGAGATCTCTAATCAGATAGCTTTTAATTATCCAGGTCACATAGTGTTTGTTGGAGAACACAACAACCCTTCTGTCCTTTTCTGTATATCGCCTCTTCATGTACATTTTGTGTTCATATAGGAAGCTTTACATCTGCATTTATTAAGCAGAAGGTAAAAATCAGAATATGTATGTAAAGTTTTTAAGGGGGATTGTTGCCCTTATGTTGCTTCCTATGAGTGTCCTTTTCTGATCCTTTATTTAACCAGGACATGTCTGTACGTTATCAGGATTCTCCAATGATTCTTTTTCCCCTCAGGCCAACATGATTCCTTATTCCCCTCTGGTTATGCAGCTCAAGTGCTACTCTGCTTTGACCTTAAGGGAGATGAACCTTAACACCTTAGAACTGCAAAGTTCAAAAATTTTCATCCAAACTGCTCCGAGTCTGGCCCAGAACCAATATTCTCTCTCTCTCTCTCTCTCTCTCTCTCTCTCTCTCTCTCTCTCTCTCTCTCTCTCTCTCTCTCTCTCTCTTTCTCTCATGCAATCCATAGGTCATGGTTGACCTTTGTGTGCATTCAGTTAATAGAAACACATCTGCACTTCTGCGTCCTTTTAGTACATTAACACACTTGTCAGACAACAAATTGTAGTGTCACAATTTGTGATTGCTCTCATTAATATCATTACCCAGTATGTATTATCCAGACCACACATGGCGTGTTGTAGTGATGGCACATTGTCACAAATTCCATATATATATATATATATATATATATATATATATATATATATATATATATATATATATATATATATATATATATATATATATATATATATATATATATATATATATATATATATATATATATAGCGAGCAGTAAGAGGCCTCCATCACATATCAAAGCTGTATAGGGGTGATATCTCTCAGCTTGGAGAGGGGCTTGGTGCGCCTTTGACAAAAATTAGCCTGACATCTCCAGCACCTGAACACTTCACAAAGCAGCGGGCGGTGAAGTTTATCTCCTCTCTGCAGACAGATGCATATTAATAGCCACCAGAAATGTCACAGGGTGAAGAAAAGAACCAAACCAGCAGCAGCAACTTTGAAAGGGCCAAACACTTACAGACCGATGCAACAGAGGGAAAAAAAGGATTCAAGTTTAGGAAGCTCAAATGATGTCTTTAGCACCTGTTAAACAGTGTTTATTAATCGAATCTCTTGTTCATTGATTCAACACTACTTTGTACTATTTCACAAGACTAAGAACCTACTTTTACAATGATGTTATTGGAGTGAATGATAGTCAAGTCAAGAGTCCAAAACAATCCTGCTGATGAGATAAAAGCATCAATGCTTTTATTTTCACTGAACAGAACTTTGTTTTGTTTGTTACTAAAATATCTGTACAGATTTAAATCTTGCAGCAGATCACTCACACTCACACATCACAATGATGCTCTTGTATCTTCAATATCATGTTGTTTCAGTTCAAAAGTGATTTACTACCAAAAGAGATGCCTTTGTTGCCCCAAAAACATGAAATTCATTCCTCAAAACAATTTAATGTGACATTCAGTAAACAGTTCACATTGTATAGAGCTGCTTCATGTCTTCAGTCTCTGTATTTATTAGTTTGACAGATGATGGTCTTTTATCATGAACTGTCACCAGACTGAAGCTGGTTGTATTACAGCTCTTTGCTCTCATCTGTCATTTCAAGTGTGTGATACCTGGGAAAAATCAAGAAATCAAACACTTTTCATTTATGCACTTAGCAATTTTATAATGTGGCATCTAAATATCACGTTGTCATGTACTCAGGGTCAGATCAGAAAATAAAACGTTTTTCATTAGAAATGTTTATAATTAATATTGTAATTACTTGCTATTTGGATTCATGGTTGCTTCCTTACTGAAGTTGGCTATACAAATAAACCTAAAACAACAAAACAAAAACACTTTGTTTTTTCATTCACATGTATTACTTTTTAAGACACAGGATTGTTGACATGTTGGATCAATTATTACAGATGCTTTTGAACTCTATGAAAGTGTTTCAGTGGAGACAATTTTGTGTGTTTTTCTGGCATTATATTAAAGGTACATTGTGTATTTTTTCATGACATTTAGAAGAACAGACTTGGCAAAAATGGAATATTATATTCATAATATTCCGCCCCCCTCTTCACTCATGGCCTTCTCCCCTGCCAGCTCCTCTCTCATCACTGACATCGTCACTGCCTCCCTGAGTCTCCTCTCCGCCCCCTGACCAAGGTCTGCCTCCATGCCCTCATCCCCCACTTCACTACTCTCTTCAATTACTCACTGTCCCAAGGTCATTTTCCTTCTTTCTACAAACTCGCTGCGGTCACCCCCATTCTCAAAAAGCCGACTTTCACTCCTGCCAACCATTTTGCCCCATCTCCAACCTTTCATTTCTTTTCCAAAACCCTAGAGCACATTGTCACTTCCCAACCCCAATCCCACCTCCAGTCAAATAACCTCTGCAAACCTCTTCAGTCTGGTCAAAGTAATCAATGACCTACTCATCTCTGCCCTCAACATCCTGATGCTTCTAGACCTCAGTGCAGCCTTTAATACAGTAAATTATTCCATCCTCCTTCAAAGGCTGCACCAAATGGGTGTTGAGGGCACCACACTGGATTGGGTACCTGAACCACAGCAAACTAGTCATCTCCGTCTCTAGTCACACCTCCACTGTCTCCTCCTTTATACAGGGGGTCCCCCAAGGCTCAGTCCTTGGCCCTCTACTCTTTATCTGTTACAGATTTCAACCTGATCTGTGTCATTTCACCCTCAACATGGATAAAGGTATAATAATTATTGGGGTAGGTTTTTTTCTTTTTTTTATAGAATAGATAGTTTCTATAGATAGAATAGAAAGTAGACATTGTACTTTAGTTACAACACACACCAAGGAGGTGTTGAACCTGCAACCTTCTTGTTGTGAGGCACCACAATCACCATCATCTCTCTCTCTCTCTCTCTCTCTAAACTTTATAGTCTTGTTGGCAGTAAAACATAAGTTGTTCCCACTCTTCCTGTCTCTTTGTCCCACTGAATAATATCCTATTTAGTATGTAAATGTGGATGCTCCACTCAGATAATATAATATTGTTTGCGATCTTTCACAAATACATGGCTTCCAGTCAATCTGCCTGTCAGACAAAGAAAGGTCAGTGTTTAAATTACGATTTGAATGTTATAGTTTGAATGACTGTGTGAACACAAAAAGATTGAATTGGTTTGTGGTATACATGTCCTCCTCTGAAAAAGGAGGATAATAAACATTAATGAAAAGATAGCAGAGCAATAAATAATGAAAGAAAAGTGAAATTACTACAATCCAAATAAAATGAGACATGTTGGATGTGAAGGGGTGCATTACTTTCCCACAGTTCAGGTGCAAAGAGTCAAAAGAAAAGTCAAAACATAAAAAATAACAAGCTGCAGCACCCAAACAACCTCTGACATGAATAAACTTGGTTCACTCACTCAAAACAGAAAACATTCATTACCCTTGTCAAAAATTCATTTAAATCATTCCAGACCCCCCCCTCCCCCCCAGGTGTCTTAACGTTCATACCATCAACATCATGGAAAATACATTTCAATAAGACAGAGAAATACAGCTTGATATAAAGTCATACTTTAAAGATTTACATCATTAGATATTTACAATTATTCCACAGACGCATTGTAAATTTAACACTTTGTTCGTATGCATCTTTATACAAAATAACAACCACAGAAGCAAAATTAAAATGTCATAAAACAAAAAGACAGAAAATGAGTGTATAGTTCTGTGTGTGTCTTCCTGTCTTGTTGAGCCACTGTTGGGTCTCAGTTTAAAGCACTGAGGCTTGACAAGGCATCTCTGTCTCTGTCCTCCTCCTCAGATTAAATACTGCCGGGTCGGCAGCAGGTTGAACGGCCGCCTAAATAAAATATTCCTTCTGGTTCTCACTCAGACCCTTGTGTGAGTTGGGCTGGCTGCTGAACGGCAACTCCGGGCTGTCTTCAGGTTTGACTGTTTTTACGGCCTGGCTCTGACATGTCCCTTTCCTACTGTACAGGACACGGCCCATTACTGCTAATCCTGACACGGTCACGAAGATCACCACGGCTATCACACCTGCAAATAACAGAAATGTAAAAAGACAGTGCAGCTCAGCAGCAGAAATGTGGACATTTTTTAAACCCCATTTTTTGCCATGTTGCGGAATTCTACTAAAGTCTCCCTCCAGTCAAAACATTTATCAATAGAAGGATTTCTTTCAAAGAAGGGGAGTTCCTCTAATGTAGTTCTTAATTGCATATGTCAGTAATTCTATTACAGTAAAAACCTAGGACTGTTTAGGTTTGAAGATATGCAGAAGGTCTCTATCAGATTTCTATCAGATTTTATCAGACATATCTTGATATTAAAGGGGCCATTTCATACAAAGTGAGATTTTAATTGTTATAATCAAAAATTTAAATTTTTGATTATAAGAATATCTAGGTGTTATATGAATAATTTCCAACTTATCAAAAAATCACAATCCTGAGAAATGCACTCAGCCTGTATTCAGAAACTATGCCTTAAAACAGACTGTCAGGACATCAGTGAAATTGTGATGTCACAAATATGCAGTCAAATCCTTCAGATTAAAATAGTTTTAGCCGTGCAGGATATTCGTGTATTGTATGCAAATGGAAGTTTTTCACAATTGTTTCTCTCCTAATCTTGTGGTGTAGTCAAATCCTACATTGCCTGAAGGCAACATTATAGTGGTCTGTAGCTTTTAATGGAGATCTGTAGCTTTTAATTAATTTAATTAATTTTAATTTAATTTTTTATTTTTTTATTTTAGATGTTATGAATTGGATGGATTGGATGACTTTTGGACTTGCATTGCATGTGAATGCAATTCAATTCTCAGAGTATATTCACAACATACTGCACAGTGGAGGTCTTGCCAGTATAATGTATTGCTTTGTTGTTCATTTTTGAAAAGTCACTTCTTTTGAATTTCAATTTTTATATTTTATTTGGTGGTTTATGATTCTTGCTTTGTCATGCGAAAGATTAGCTCTGAAGAATTAAAGTGAGACAAAACATTACAAAAAGAATAAAGAATAAAATTGCACTTAAAAAGCAAGCAGATGGAACGGAGCCTAATGGAAATGAGTAGATTGCTTTGACTCATACATCATTAATGCATACACTCTTTTTCCATGAGCTCCCCAGGCAATTTCAACTATTGGAAGGTCCTTGCACCAATGTCAGCAAAACAAAGCACAGGCATTGTACATGGAAATACATTCTAGTTGTGTTTTTTATGTGTATGTGCTTATACAACTTGGGACTTTCGTTTGAAACTGCTACCACAGGTGTTGCAACAGAGCAGGAAATTCAAACCACTGGCCAGGGCTTGGAGCTGGAAGGGGCCCCACCGAGTGGCTGACATTTGATCATCACACTGCAACGACATGCTGAGGAATCCTACAGCATCTAATTGCTGTTAGTGTCAAATGTTGCAAAATTAAGTGAACGTATTGTACAGGGCATGCCAAAAATATCAATTAATTATAAGAGGAGGATGAAAAAAGATGTTTTGTTATGTAGGGGTTGCTTGAGGTCTCCAGAATGTCTAATAAATCCACCTGAATTCTAAAAAAGATCTGGTTGCATCACATATTGTGAAGGGCTTTTTATTGGAGTTCTTGTACACCACATCATTCCTGCTTGCTTTGCAGACAGTTTCTACCTCATGATTGACAATATTGACAGTGTGACAGTGAAACAAGTTGCTGTTACCGTACCTCCAATTAGAGCCGAGTCACTCCTGACGGCATTGACCAGAGGCTGACCTGTTCCCACTGATCCAGACTGGCCTGCAGCACAGACAGAAAAGAGAAGAGAGATGTGCAGAGGAGGGATCACAGGGGAATAAAAGTATGGCAAGAAATGAAGTTGACCAGATGAGGAGAAAAGGTAGAAGGGGAGGAAGTCATTAGTGCCATGAAAAATAAGTGGCGCTACCGAAGTGAGAAAAGAAACATGTTGACGAGAAACAGGAATCATATACAATACTATTGTCGTTCAGTAAGTCAGTTTGAAAGTCCAAACTACACTTAAAACACACTGGAGAAATGTAAACATCAAAAAACTTGAAAGAACTTACAGGGTGGCAACTGGTGAGCAACTGGAAACATATAACAAGGCTTTGAAAGAAGCAAGAAACAACTATTTTAGCAGAATAATCTCACTTCACAAATGACCATTTAATTAATTGGGATTCCAGCAAACCCTGACATCCTCCAACAAACTTTGCAGAACTCTTCAGGGGTTAAAATTGATGATCCATGATTTTAAGTAATCAAAATACAATTTTAATGCAGCTGAATGCATATTTTACCCTGAACAAACACTGGAAAGTTTTGTTCCAGTTGATGCTGAGATACTGTGTTGAATAAGTTCCCAAGTTAAACCAACAACTTGCCTTTTAGAATCATTTCCAACATCACTTTTTAAAATATTTCATGGATTCTCTGAAGTTGAGCTTTTAAACTTTCTAAATTGTTCTCTTCAGACAGGCAGAATCTATGAGAAGGTCCAGTCTGGATTTAGGATGAATCACAGTACAGAGACTATTCTTTTAAAAGTTGTTAATTACCTCAGGAGCAGTTTGGACACACAAGCTTTCAGTCCATGTGTTACTGGATCTAAGCATTGCTTTCAATAAAGTAGATCACAATATTCTTTTAAATAGCCTCACTCAATAGACACCTGGTTAGCCTCTCTCACACTGTTCTTAAGTGGTTCACTTCCTATCTCACAGACAGAAAATTCATAGTATGTTCAGATACATGCACCTTGAGAATACATGAAATAAAATGTGGTGTGCCCCAAGGATCATATTAGGCCAAGTCTTTTTAATTTATATATACTTCCACTTGGCAGTGTCATGAGGAGACATGGTATTAATTTTCATAGATATGCTGATGATACACAGCTGTACATTTCCTATATGTCCCTATATGTCTTCTGATGACACAAAAACACTTGATGCTTCTTTTAACTGTATTTGAGACATCAAATCCTGGATGGCAAAAAACATCCTACAAACTGCTATCAAAACTGCAGACATTGTCTTTAAAACCATCCAATCAAGTACAAATTCTGAGCTGACTTTTATTCCACACATTAAATCTGTTACAAAAATGGGATTTTATCATGTAAAGCATATAGTCAGAGTCCGCCTGTTTCTCTCTCGGGCAAAAACTGAGATGCTGATGCATGCTTTTGTCTCCTGCTTTCAGGTCTTCCAAAAAGTATTACAAGTCTACAACTCCTACAGAACTCAGCAGCATGTGTGCTGACGAGGACCAGAAGGCAGTTGCACATTATACCAGTTTAATAATCACTGCATTGGCTGCCTGTCTGTTTCAGGATCAATTTTAAGACTCTCTTAATGGTTTTTAAATGTCTTAGGGGTCTTGGGCCTTCTTATCTTTCTGAATTGCTTTTACTTCACGAACCCTCATAGACCCTCAGGTCCTCCAGCACCAGCCTTCTATCTATTCCCAGACATACTGTGAAGCATCCTTCCAGTTTTATGGCCTCTGATTGTGGACCAGCCTGTCAGAGGACCTGAGGGCCACAGAGAGTGTTAATATATTTACAAATATGCTCAAGACCCACCTATTTAATTTGACTTTTAACTCATTTTCTTAATATAATTTTTACTTATTTTGTATTATTTTATTTTAGTATTTATTTATACTCATACTTAATCTGGCTCTTTTATTACATTCTTAATGATTGAATAATCCATACTTTAGTTTTGGTATTGTTTTATATATATTATATATATATAAATATTATATATTCCTATATATTTATATATGTTAATTTTAGCATGTTCTCATTTGATTTCATTATAAAATGTTTTATAGTTTTATTCCAGTAAATATAACAGTAATTTATAAATTTATAAAGCTTTCTTTATAAATAAAGACTTGATTAATTGTTTGATTGATTGATTGATTGAGTATAGTTTTTACACCTTCAACATGAGCCTATAGTGTTTTGAGGTCAACCTTAAGTCCTTGAAGGTGGTGGTGGAGGTGTTGAAGTTTAATTGTTGCTGACCACCCTCTCACATGTGATTATATCAGAAAACGCATGTTTTTCTCAAATGACCTGGGTGGAGCAAGCTACAGACACCATGAACCCACCCCAAACAATCCACTTCTGAAGCCGTTCTGCCTCTGTGATGGACTGTATTGATGTTTTTCTAAGCTTTTAGCCCATCAACTACACATCTGTATATTAGACATCATTATCAACCATTCACCAACAAATTACATTTAGATTGATTGCCTATCATCTGAAAAGCTGTTACTTTCCATGCTTTTGTCCACAATGAAAATCAATGGGCAGAGATAATGGGCTGAAACTTGCCTGAGCGAGGTAATCTATCACACTGGATTCAAAACATCTTCATTTTGCTGTGTAAGGCATGCCACTGTTTGCTTAAAGTCGCCTTTAGACTGTGCAACAACAATGATTGTGTTGGCTTATTGCAAGTCACACAGTGCCAGACGCCTTTAATAAAATCTTGGTCGCTATCTGTGTCCATGATGAGGGTGAGATTGTGCACCGAATGCACAGTGAATTCTAGAGCTATGGTGTGAATACAAAAAGGAAATGAAAGCAGAGGCACGTCATCATTTGCCATCTGCTTGTCATCAGTCTGCACCAACTTGACAAAGCAGAAAAGTCACTCTTCAGTCACAGTTCACCTCCAGAGTTGTCATATAAGTTATATTTGTATAGCATATTTCAACAAGAAGGCAGTTCAAAATGGTTGAAACTAAATATATATAATAATAGTAATAATAATAATAATAATAAAATATATTACAATAGTGTTTGTACACACAATTTTGACCCTAGTATTTTGGTAACTCATTTTTAATATACTCATGCTGTCTAGTTCTAGCATTACTTAAGCTTATGCAACAGACAAGTATATATTGTATATGGGATCTATTAACTGTCTGCCTAAAAAAAAAAGAAAGTAAATTGTAGCTCGTAACATGTACATGACATGACAAGAAAATGAATAATATTGTGGAAAATGGGGGCAGGGCTCGATAAGCTTCAGCTTCTCCTACCACCGTTTCGGCCATGTTGGATATGTATTGAGACTATAATGATGTGTGATGTCAACTGATGAATTGACATGCTCCGAAACAAACAAACAAATAAATAAATAAATGTTATTTGTATTTGAGGATTATAGATATATACAGAGTGTGAATTTTGTGTTCTTGGGTACTATAATGCAATAATATATGTTTTGTTGTCAAATGTGCTATAAGGTCATTTGGTGTCCATATGCAATAATGCACAGATCACATACTATATAAGTCTAGAGGACAGCTTGTATAAAAATAAGTTCTTTGAAATTTTTTTAAATTGTGGAACAATTTGATCATCACGTTGGTAATGGCCCAGGCTGAGTACATTGGGTTTTCACAAAAAAGGTCATTTAAAGATTCAAAACTTGGCAAAAACGGCAACTATAGTGTTATTTCCTAGTGGTTCCTACTCTTTTTCAATTCTCTCCAGCCTGATTTTCCCTCCACACCTGTCCTGTTCCAGCCTCGACAGTCCTGCCGTGCTCTGTGTTCCCCCCAGCCTATTCCCTATTCCCTCATTAGTTCGGTTTTTATTTTAGTCCTGTTGTTCAGGTCAATTTTAGTTGGATCGTTTGTTCTGTTCTGCTTGCCTGAACTCCTGAGTCCTGTTCCTGTGTTTAACAAATTTATATTGATTCTTCAGTTCCTTCTACCTGTTGTCTCCTGTATTTTGGGCCAAACTGCTCTGCTCCTTGTTAGATAAACTTTATTAAAAAAAATGCTCTCATGAAATGTCACTGGCCAGTGTTCTGTGTGCATTCTGATACTATTTTGCCTCAGGCCTTCTTTGGTCAGCAAAGCCCTACATTGGTTGTTGGTGGACACGTCTCACCGATTTTACCACATTTCTTACAAGATTGTCAGCTTTTGTCTCAGACAGCCCAAAATTGCACAGGGCCCTTCAGATTTGAGATTCTGCAGAAGAAAATTGTGATATTGAAAATCAACAATAGTTTTAACAAATATCTTTCCATGGGGCATGCAGTAAAAGACACCCAAATACTTTTATGTTTATGTCAGCAAGTTTTTTCTTTCTCTCGTGGTTCATGAATAGCTGATCAATACTAGAATTTCACAGAATGTCAATAGCAACTCTTGATTAACCTTTTTCATAAAACACATTTGCACATGTCACAGTAGAAAGAGTACAGGTGTAAATAATTAATCAATGATGACTGAATTCCTGTCAGCATGATAGAGCCATCATTAAATCTAGTAACACCTGTAGTTCTCTTACTACAGGTGACAATGTGACAGCAGACATTCTGAAAAAGAATTATTTACGGTACAGTTTGACGCTAAAAAAAGTGAAAGCTCCCTCTGACCTGATAGGTGGTCTATGGCTTCTGCTGTGTGGGGATTAGCTGAAGTGGAGCCACATTTGGACTGGACCAGCGGCCCAGTGATAATGACTGGACTGGTGTCTGAGTGGAGCAGAGCAGCCTTCAGAGGGCTGATAGAGTTAAAGAGGACAGCAGAGAGGCAGCCGCTGAAACCAAGGGAGGCAAGCCGAGCCATTTCTGGATCCAACTCAGAATCAATGTCTGGAGAGAAAGAGAGAAACAGATCACTGCTACTACACTAGTAATATGCCTTAGTACCAATCAGAGTTTCCCTGAATAGTCATGCATCAAATGTTATACTCAACCTAAACCTCAATAAATCCTAAAAGCATTAACTCATATTTAATTGTTTACAGTCCAAGTACAAGTACACTGATCTGGACTACCATAACTTTTACTAGTGTGGTTGCAGTGGCAGTGCTACACCTGCATCAGGAAAGCCTCTGATCTTATTAATTATTTCTTAGTTCTTCTCTGAGGGCCCCATTCAAGAAGAACATAACTAGGTCATGACAGAGCCAATTATAGTGCTGTCATGCCTGATCTGTTCAAACGAAAAACCCAAAAGCAGAGGTATTTTGGTAGAATAGTCTTCTATCTTGAGACAGGTTAAACTGTACAGACTGATTCTGTGGTTAATATATATTTAATTCTATTAAGTCATCAGTATCTGCTTTTCCTTCTAAAATCTTCAAATCTTTGAGCAAAGCAGATTGACTTTAGCTGGCCAGCAAGAATCAGAGACAAAAATGTAATTGTCTCTGATTCTTGCTTAACACTGTGATAACCCTCTATGAACGAATGAGAACACTCTACTGGACTGTTGCAGAAATATTTCAAATAAATAAATAATAAACAAATAATACTGCTTGTCACACCCAAGACAGCCATTGACATAATCAAAGCACTTACAACCTCATAAAAGAACATCCTCAAAGGTATCTCATAGGTGCTATGACTTTATTACAATGTCTCAGTGGGACTGTCCTGTCTGATGTGTATACGAGCTCAAAACAGAAGCATGCAAGAAACAAAAATGCATTTTTGTGGTGGAAATAAGGAAGAAAACAACAAAAACCTGTTATGTACTCTCTACTCTTTTATGAGTGGCCTAAACATATTTTATTCAGGAAGGTGTTTTGATGTTTTTTTGTTGACTTTTGGCAATTGCTGTCACCAATTTCTGTTCTTTTTTGTTTCTGTTCATCCATTGATTTATATTATACTTATGCTTTCCTTATAGTTTGTCTTACTATATTTTTACTATGTAGTGGATCCGTGGCACTCTGAAATTCATTTAAATGTTACAAATACAATGCATTATTAATAATATTATTATCATATGAAATCCTGCAGTAGCTGCAAGTGAAAAACTTGAATACCAGTCACAACAGGAAGTCTCAAAGCTGCACTGAAGGGCAAACAGAAGCCAAAATGATGGAAGCCAGATGGACAATGGCACTGCTGATCTCTTACTCAGTTTGTTTGTCATTTCCCCATTGGTAACTATTGGATAGATCACCATTAATTTTATTCAGTTGTCCATAGTGATCCCTAATGATTCCTCTGGTTTTACCATGAAGTTCACATTTGTGGTTTTGATGTATCAACAACTATTAAATGGATTGCTGTGAGATTTGGTGCACACATTCATGTCCATCTCTAGATGTGTGTGTATGTGTATATATGTGTGTGTGTGTGTGTGTGTGTGTGTGTGTGTGTGTGTTTGACTGTGGGTGCAAAGTTGTGACCTATTTAAGTCATTGTTGTATGAATGTGTGTTATGTAAAAGCAGACTACTTAATTGTGTTGATCTTTATTAACTTCTGTTTATCATTTATCTAGTATTTACTCTGAATAGCAACTGGTCAGAAATGGTCAGTCTGAGAGTTCTGCAGACTGAAAAGACCAATCCAAATTTCCTCTCTGAGGAATAAGCCCTGAACCTTTATAGACCTATGCGATGTCACCTGGTAAGTGCTTGAGTGGCTTGCCCCTGTAACCTCTTATGTCACAACGCTACAAACTGTGGGTAATTCCCTCAGGTAAAGTCTACAGAAATGTCAACTTATAGAAAGTGGGCATAAGGGGCTCAAAAAGTCTGCCAGAGAGCATTCACTTAACAATATGATAATGGTACACAGGACTTCAAGACTTCACAGGAATGTGCCTCAAAGTCTGTGAGTGTGGGCATTGGGACTAGATCCTTGTCTGGGATTTTGGAGCTGCTACTTACCATGCACTCTGCCAAGAACCAGAGACCTGATGGCATTGAATTCCACATCAGATGTCACGTTAAAGTCTTCTCTGGAATTCTGGTCGATCTGAAAGTGATGATACAACTGAAAATGTTAATTATTTACACAACATGATAGCATAACTTGGTGCCACGAGTGTAGCACATTAATGCAAGATTATAGGACAGTGAGGACTGTAGACATTGTAGTCTGTGTGCGTGTGTGTGTTGTGTGTTTTACCTGCATAGAGACAGCATCTGCCAGTCTGCTGACAGTAACACTATGAAGCTGTCCGTTGGCAAGATTCCTCACTTTGCTGCTTAGAATGTCTGCATCCTTGCTGCTGTCTAGACCGTACCTCACCTCCAGCCTGTCTGTACAAACACATCAACAAAACAATACACTAAGTAAGGACTATACCTGTGTATAGTCGTTACTTGCTCCTTGCTTAAATACAATCCACAAGAGCATAATCGTATTGTTTCTTCAAAGAAGCTATGGTAATACAGTATATATACAGGAACTAGGGTTGAATAATATCATTTCTGATTCTTAATCTAAACAAACAATTTCAATTTACAAGAGTTCAACATCTAAAATAATCAAGTAACTATTACAATACTTGTTTCATTAATTGCTGAAAACTAACCCAATCTACAGGAAAAAACAGAGCCGCTGAAAATCTCTTGGCTAAGAGACTAATTAATTTAAGAGTGGTCTGCATATTCCAAGACAACAGCTGCTGAATAATTAACCCAAAATAATCCAATATTTGGAGTATTAACTCCTGCAAATATATGAATACAGAATCAAATTCATTTATATGATGTTTTACATTGTTTAAGATGAGAAATTTCACATTCCATTGACATGAATACCATCTGAGTCTGTAGGCTGTGGATGAGAAGAAGACACTTAGGCAAAAGTATACCAGGTGGTTTATATTTAAGCATTTAACATGACACTTATTTCAAGTGAGTATGTCTTGGATAAAAAATAATGTGTATAACCTTATGATATGACAAGGATCAGACAGTTTGTGTGTATAGCAGTAGTAGTAGATAAAATGAGAGAACTTTGTTTTTTCTAAGTTCGAGAATCATGCATTTTTCATATATATTAGCTCTAATAATATTTTTAACACTTCATGATTGCCTTGAAAAACGCACTTCACAGGAGATGAGATAGAGAAATGTGAGATGCAGTGTTCCCACTAATGACAATGACGTTACAAAGTCAGTGACAATAGAACTGACACACTTGTGGTTGTTTTGAAAAGTTTTCTTAACACCATCAGATTTTCAGATTTTCTGAATAATTTATCATGCCAAAAAAATTATTACCACAATATCAATGTATATTGTTGCTTTGTTTTTCTTCTGGGTTTGCTTTTCATTGGTGTACAGTAGCGTTTGGGTCATAAATAAAAAAAACAAACTTTTATATGATGTTGTATGTAGGTTGGACTGAAATAAACTATAGTGTCCTTGATCATTGCCAGGCAGAAACATGTCATCTACAGCAAAGTTGTGGCTCACTGGAGTATTTTTTAATTGTTTTTGGACAATAATGATGCACTATGGCACAGAGGAAGAATTAATTATCAATTAATTTTTGGTTTTGGCTTTTCTTAGGCTTTTTGATGATTAGAAAATAAATATAAAATATCACCAGGCTTATTCTTTCACTTTATGGAAGAAAACTAGCCAAATAGAACACAAATTTCCTGTTCCAAACTTAACAGTGACACCTAAAGTTCACCAAAAAAACAAAAAATGTTGTTCAAGAGTTTTAATGAGGTGTTTTGGTTTACATGTAGCTACTTGCTGACTACCTGATCACCATGGTAACTCTAATGACCTGTTGGCCATCTGCTTTCTCCAGTCTGGGATATTAAAGCAGTCTATTCACAGTCTATTTAGACCTAATCTACAGAGAATCCAGCCTTTAATAGGTTTATCAGTTCCCCGTGTCCTTTAGAAGTCAGAATGACAACACTTGCCAGCCTTCTGGCTGAACTCATGACAAGTTGATTAAACAACACAGTGAAAGACTGAGGGTTGGGGGGAGAACTGGATAAAAGAAACAGGGATGAAAGAAAGGTGTTAGAGTAGAGTGACAAGGAGATTTGATTTAGAAGAGGAGAAAAGTGCCACAAAACACTCACTATGTCTGTGCACATATAACAGTGGTTTCAGCCATGTAACATAGCTAATACATAATGAATAACATAAAAAAGAGTAAACAGAGGAAGAAACCAAAGCTTCCTTTATTCAGCAAATGAACAAGGAAGAAAATCAACCTTGTGTTGATGCTGCATGAGCCAAGCCATGTGATTAGATACTGTAGTGTATTTTCCACCACTTAACTTGCTTATATCTAAATTATTTTTAAGGAACTTTACTTGTTTGGAGTTATGGTATACATTTGGACAGAATAAAAAATCTACAGGGTGAAACAGTGGTTAACACTGTTGCCTCAGAGCAAGAGGGTTGCAGGTTCAAGACCTTGCTCTGGGACCTTTCTGTATGGAGTTTGCATGATCTCCCTCTGGGTTCTCTGGCTTCCTCCCACAGTCCAAAAAATGAAGACTCTAAATTGCTTATGCCATGTGAATGTAAATCTTGTAACACTGGAAGCTGGACATGCAATGGGTACAAACAGTAAGAGGGGTTGAAAGTTCTACAGCAGGAGTCACCAATCCTGGTCCAGAAGGGCCAGTGTGGGTGCAGGTATTTGTTCCAACCAAGCAGTAACACGCCTGATTGTACTAATCAACCACTAGAACCATTGCTAAGGACCTTCATTAGTAGAATCACCCACACCGGCCCTCCAGGACCAGGATTGGTGACGCCTGAAGTTACAGGTTAAGAAGCCTCTGTGGTATTTTCTATAAATTGCCCCAAGACAGCTGACTATTTCATTATAGGTCAACTGCTGAGCTGTTTTGGCCAAATGGTGAGGCTTGACCTGAAATGGACACTCTAGAATGGAGAAAGGAGTGGACTTAAGAAAAGTATATAAAGAAGATGTTTGGGATGAGTTAACGCTGTTGCCTCACAGCAAGAAGGTCGCAGGTTCAAGACCTCCTTGGTCCTGGGTCTGGGACCTTTCTGTGTGGAGTTTGCATGTTCTCCCCGTGTCTGCGTGGGTTTTCACCGGGTACTCCGGCTTCCTCCCACAGTCCAAAAACATGCTCAGGTTAATTGGAGACTCTAAATTGCCCGTAGGTGTGAATGTGTGAGTGAATGGTGTGTGTGCCCCACGATTGGCTGGCGACCATCTGGAGTGTATCCCTGCCTCTCACCGTAACACACTGGGATAGGCTCCAGCAGACCCCTGCAGCCCTAATGAGGAATAAGCAGGTATAGAAAATGACTGACTGACTGACTGACTGACTGACTGACTGGGATGAATGGGGTCTTATATTGGCACAGATGCTCTCCACAATTCAGCATTATGAAGAGAGATCTACAATTTTGCCCCAGAGATGCTCTCGGATTCTCCATGTCTTTTTGGAAACTGTGCACAAGAAAAGATGTGTCGGGTGATGATTTCTTTCATCAGCATATCAAGAAACAACAATACAACATAGTGAAGCTCAACAGATCCAATACAGTATATATATATATTCAAAGAATAAGAGGCTGTGAGTGCTCACCATGCTTATTGAGCAGCAGAGCGAGGTACTCTTTGTAGTAGGAGTCGACATAGAGGAGCACAGTTGGACTCTGGCTTGTCCTGAAGCTCAGGGAGATGTTTTCCGCCCTCAGGGTCATGCCAGAGTAGATAGAGGAAGGCGGGGCGCCGCTCTTGTTTGTCATCGGCTCCTTGAAGGTGTAGCTGATGGATGTTCCTGGCTTGAAGCTGGCTGAAAGCTCTGCAAGCAGAGGGATAATGAGAGAGTTTGCTATAAATATGAGTTGTAGCAGTATTCTCATTTGTAACTGGATATGAAAGGCAGCTGTGTTGGTTGGATTTACATTTTGGAATGCAGCAGTCAAAGGTTGCTCTACCTTTTATTGAAAGGTGTATAACAATTTTCTTAACTGTTTTATATATGTTTTGGTGAGAAAATAGGACCCAATAACAGTTTATCCTGAGCAAGTCAACAGTTTCCCAGAGACAGCATAAGAGTAAAATTTGCTTCTAAATTTGCATACGTCTTCATGCTGCATCTAAGTAACAGCTAATTTCACAGGGGAACTGTACAGTAGCAATGACTCAAGTACTGTATGTACTGTAGAGCCAACTGACAGCGTCTAATTAGTTCGTTGGTGAGAAGAAGCCACATGCAAAAAAAGAGCTGACAGACGAAAAAAAAAAGAACGAGAAAAAAGTGAAATGCTGCTAATTATAACAGTCATGTGTTGTGAATTCTGTCACATATAGAGTAGATTTATGGATACAGCTAGGCTTGTTAAGGTCTAAGGAATACATTTTAGCCTGTTACTGTGCTGATGAGATGACTCCTTTGATAACTCAAATAACAAGAGCTAGAAAAAAAAACTCAGGATGCCCAGCCAGGATAACTTGGATATCTACAGACTTTGATAAATTATTGCTGTTCCTGAGTTTGGTTTTTGTACAGATAATGCAGATAAACACTACACTGTATTTTGAAGGGACACTTTACTGTAATCAAGTTTATAAAAAGCCTATGAGAAGTACAATATAAAGATAAATGCCCATTTCCAGGTCTATATTGATAATCTGGGGCTCCACCAGAATATCCTTGCATTTTTAAAATATTGTTTAGGCCAATATCTTATACGAGGCCTTTATGTAACCCCTAGATTTTTTGTCTGAAACAGGCTGTTTTAGTGCGTGTCTCTTTAAGAAGCCCCTCCAGATGAGCCCACTCTGCTCCTGCAAGCTGCTCCGAAGAAACATCTGGAGGATATGAAAAGAGAGTAGTTGTATTTTATTTCTCAAAAAAATGTTCCCAAAATATAAACTTTACAAATATATATATCTATTCATATCTGAGATGAACTCTATTCTGAAATATGCAAGTGGACAACTTTAGGGTATAATATCTTCCCCAGAAATTACATTTCCCTGGAATCCCAGGAAATAGCTGCAGGATATTTTGTATCTTTTTTTTTGCCTTTTATGAATATGTATGATTTAAATATGCATTCCAAAATCCTAAACTTACATTTTGTATCAAATTATTACACATTACTTGTATCATTATAAGGACAAAAGAATACAGTTTAGGCTATGTCCATCAACACAGTAATAATCATAAATTCAGCACAATTCACTTGTTGATTTCCTGGAACACTTGATAACCCGGTCACACAACTTATACTTTATGTTGTCCTTCTCTCTTACAGGACATTAATTGTACAGACTAACATTTATTTTATGTATTAGAGAGATTTTGCAACATGCAGGCATAAAACACAAATGTAGGAGAGAAAGGTCAAAACAAGACAAACTATCAGCCAACCACAAACCTAATAAACAGTCTCGGCATATACTGTGTACCAGGTCTCCCACAGAATCAAGATTATTTGTAGCTGTATATAACAAGAATGTGGTGCAGTGGTGCTGCATTTGGCTGCAGTGCTCCTGTGTATATACAGTAGTGTTTAATTATTCAGTTTGTGTGTGTGACCTCTGTGTGTGACCTCTCCTGGTATCCTGATGTGTGTCTTTATTTATAAACCACTTTCAGGTGATGTACTGTTACACATATTCTGGTAAAATGTCAATAGATTGATAATAGATGTCTTTGACTGGAAACGGATTTCTTAACCTCTGATATGACTAAAGAAATTTGTCTTTAACTGAAGTCACCTTCTTAGGTTTATAGTCATGGTATCTAGTCAACAGTTACCTTGTCTCTCTTTAGTCTTCTTATTTACTACTTGGTTACTTATTATTTGCACATAATTCTGCAGTGTGTCTCCATGATGTCTCTGAAAGACTGAGGACATTTAAGCCTCGCTACCTCTGTCGCAGAAAGCTCCAATGTAAGCAGACTGTCCACAGTCGCAGGAGAAGCTGTTGGACCTCTCCACACAGCGACCCTGGTTCTGGCAGAGGGATCCGTAGCTGCTGCAGTGACCTGGACATCCTGCCTGAACCCCAGGGGTGATCTTGGCCCGCTCCTCCAGGTCCAGGGTGACACCATTCAGCTGCAGAGCACGAATACATCCCTGAAAACCCTTCTGTCTGGACGCCGTGCCTCCTGAAGACACACAAAGGAAGCATTTCAAAATGTATTTATGTATTAGATATGTACGTATTGTATTTAAATGTTGATCCGTTCTCTTTCTGCTTCTGATTGCATCTGCAACTGATGATTATTTCATCAGTTGCAGATCATTTTTTTAAATGTTTGTTGATATTTTGTTATATAATTTTTTTGATTAAGCATGTCACATTTTTAGTGTATAAAATGTCAGAAAATAGATAAAGTTTCATCATGCTTTTCCCTAGCCCAGTATGAAATTGCCATTTAAATTACATACATTATTCAAAATTAACAAATGAAAATCCTTGAACCAGAGAATTTTTGACCTATCTGGCTGGTAAATGAGATAAGGAATTAATCAATAATCGGACCATTCTTTGTTTTTATAGACCAAATGGTTAAGTGATTGAGAAAATTCTATAGAATGATTAAAGTACTTGTCCCCCCAAAATTGTACTAAAGTTATAATAATATATTAATGTGCTGAGGTATGGGTTATTGCAGGTAGTTATAAAACACTACGGTAGCAGGGGTTTGGAAGTTTTACATTCTTTAATGTGTCTTTCTGAAGGATTTTTATTCATGTGGTGAACATCAGGTCTACATGATTTCCTACTTTCATAGTTTGTAACTGTTTGCAGCAGTCCTGATTTATTTGAAAGGTCTGCAGTACTTCACTTTTCAACCGTAATATAACTATTTAAAAAATAAATGTAGACATGTTCTCATTACGCATATATTATTATATATAATAGTCCTATAGTACCTTATATCATGCAGAAATGAATGTAAAACAAATCACTTCATCTCTCTTCATCCAATCTGGAAGTAACACTAACTGATATCTGATTTCATTATTAACATTCTCCATCTCCAGAAACGAAGAATTGTCACCACGCTCGCACTGAATTTTTAAAATAATGGGGTGATGAAACATGGTGAAACACAAACTAACAGGTAAAACATTTAGGAGTAGACTTTTGATTGGCTGTCTCTCAGTTTGCCAACCACCATGCTGATTCTTGTAATCTTGGAAGTTGGCGAGCTGTCAGTTTGTCTGACAGTCTCCTTGTCCTGCCTCAGCTATCTGACTGACAGGGGAACTCTATTTTCTCTCGGACAAAATAAACCTAAATTTATTGTTTTCCAACTTCTTCTTGCATTACAACCTCTGACTGTCCTCAGAGTTCAGGCTCTGCAACATTATAATTGCCTCAGAGTGTTGAAACTGGCAACCTCAAGACTGTTATGAGATAAACAGCTTTCGGGGACCGCAGAGTTCACATTAGGGTCCATTAGTTTCATCAGGAGCTGTCAGAATGAGAACTACCTTAACTAATGGACTGGGATCAAACACTGTTTCAAGGTTACTGCAAGGAAACTGACCACCACAAACATAACTTTTCACAGCATCATCCTGGCGATATTTCGCACATTTTGTCAGTCTATTAAGTCTATTAAGTTTTATAGAGGTATTGCTTCTTCAAAGAGTGTAGCTGAAAGGATAAAAATTATCTCCTACATAGCTGAGGTTAAGATAGAAAGATTGAACTCTCTTGGGTCAACAAAAATGTACGGCAGAGGCACCGTCTGTTTGATGTGAAAGAAATAGAAGAATATAGAGAAAGTTAAAGAAAGAAAAATAGATGAAAGCAAAGAATATATAACGCTAACGCTTGATCATGACAGATATCACATGGTTCTGAAGCTGGCGATGTGTGGGCTGCTGAAGCTAACATGTCTTGCACAGATAAATCATTACTGTGCAGAGGAGGAGATTCCATGAGTATTCTATTGGTGTGTTCTTTGTTGGGTTCTTTAAAAGGCTGCATTTCAAATATCCAAACCTACCTATAAATAATTGGCTGTTGAGCTGCAGGTGGATGTGGCCATCAGCAGGAGCCTCCTGCGTGGCGGCAGGCAGTTCATCCACATGAAGAGACGCCTCTTTAACGTTCCGCTCGGCCCGGATGTGATGCCACCTGTTGTCGTTCAGTGGGTAGCCGGCCTGCACATGAACCTCCAGTGGCCCGTTACCCACGTCAAAGGAGAAGAGGACCTCAGTGGAGGCTGCATCAGGGAACAGAGAAGCAGAAAGTCAGGACTTGAGTCCCTTTGGTGCCACCCATCCATCTGGCTGCATCTGTTCCGTTTCCTGCATTACTGAACAGAGCAAGTTTGAACAATGAAGATAAATTCCCAAAAATAGAAAACCCAGTACCATGCTTTCTAGACCATCCAAATCAAAGACACTATTGTTCTATTTCCATGACAGATAATGTGGCCAACAGTCGGCATATTTTTTTCTCTTCGATTTGCTTGAATATAAAAGGACCCACTTTCTCTCATTGACTTATCTCATTACCCTTTTACCAAGGACCGGGCTCATTTGAAGCCTTTATTCACAGTAAAGATAACGCCATCTGTGGAGGCAGGTGATGAAATGATTTATATGGCGGGAGTCTGAGCCAGTGGACACACAAGCTCCACGGAAACTTTGATAAGGAAGAAATCTATTCAGACTGAAGTCATGTATCACTAAAGTTATGCAAACATAAACTGACACCAAGCAGCTCACAAGGATGTCACCCTGATGAGCAGCTGTTGTTATGACAACCGGTTACAAAGCGCTACACAAGGTGGATTTCACAGCAGCTAGCTACAATGATGCAAAGACCTCAGATATAATGATCGGCTACGTTATTTTAGATTAAAGCCTCTAAAAATCCAACAACCCAAACTATTCTAAGGCTATATAAGGTAAAAAATTCTGACTGACAAAATACATTTTCTGGGCCTTTAGGCAGGACTGACTTCTTCATCCTCAGCTTCATTATGCCTGAGTGATTTGATTTCTTTTCAATTTATAATTTTAACTAGGTCTCTGAGTGACTTCTTCCATTGAAGCCATCAATATCACTGTGGCAACAGCAGAACTGCTCTGTATTCCTTTGTTTAAGCCTAATATTCATTCATATGTTTATTTTTGTATTATAATGATCCATAGCTAGATGACCAGCTAGTTTTCTGGGATCAAAAAATGCATGATAAAAGAAGTGAAAGGAAATGAATTAAACATAAAATAAACATACAATAACAAATTAATACACAAATAATCAAATAATCTAAACATTAATCTAAAACTGAGACAAGACAAAAATGCAGGAGTAAAAATTAGATGAAAGAATAAGTGCTGAATATTAACTTACTTGCTGCAATAAGAAACACTATATTTTCTCACTGCTTAGCCTGTTCTTTTGCTGCTCTTAACTGTTTGTATGGAATTAATTCTGCAGCTTCATATGTTATATAATATATTAAATAAACATACCGTCTGATTATATATATATATATATATATATATATATATATATATATATATATATATATATATATATATATATATATATATATTCTTTCAAAACCAACTAGAAACTTTATGAGGTGTAATAAACGACAGTTTTAAGAGCAAACACTATGTGAACTGTTGTAAAGTGACATAAAGTGATGTAATATTTTAACACCAACACACCACTATGATACATAAAAAGGAAATGGACTGCAGTGTCATTGCTGTCGCCCGCTGCGGTGCATTTCCTTTATAACCACGAAGAAATTAGAGTTCTCTGTGATAAATAACATCGGACTCCAACACTTTATGGCAATTTATGCAGCATGATTCACACACTGAAGGAAAAGTAAATGGTGGTGTTGCATCTTTCTTTGACAGGGACTGAAGTGGAGTTCCACAAAAGGCTGTCACCTCCGGCTGAGTTCTAGGTGAAACTCTAACTCCCCGGTGGATCCTCCTTGCTTAGTTTGTACTCACATCTAAGGCCGGTCTGGATTAGATGTCTAACCTAGAGGTTTTACTTACAGCTGAGCTCGATCCGAATGAAGTCTTTGATGCCCAAGTTTTCTAGGAAGACGCCAGAAGATGAAGTGGTTTTAAACAGGAAGGCGATGTCCGCACTCAGCTCTCCATGGAATGTGGGAAAGTGGAGGTATGACGTCTCCGTGTCAAAAAAGGCAGCGTTCCAGACATTTTCTGCAAAATAAATGAAAACATATTAGTCACAGTCATGAGTAAATGAATGGTTTTGTGATTTAGCTGATGCAAAGGTTCATTAAATGTTCGCTGTCTCAAGTTTGGTTAACTGAGGCATGATGCACAATTTCAAAAACATGCGCAAGGTGACATTGAGGGCTCCTGACTGGACTTACTGTCTCCATGGCAACGGAGAGGCCCTACCCTGTAGGCGCTTTCCGAGCCAGGCCTCTGGACGTCACCCAGGACCAGAGACCTGACAGGGAGGGTCTCCTTATGGGTCAGCAGGCCTGAGTCATTAGCCCTGGAAGGCAGTGATAGGTAGGTGTGGAGGAGTAAGAGGAGCAAGAAGCAGAATTTAAAAGAAAAAAGCCAAAGACTAGAGGAGGAAAAAACACATACTTTTATTGCAATATGCAAAAAAGACATGCGCAGTTTGATTAGGATTATCATAAATGGCAGGAGATAAAGGAAGGATCCAGAAGGGAACGTCACCCAAGCAATAAAGTGAAAAAGAGGAACAAAGAGAAGAGTGATTAATCATAATTTATAACTTCTATTTTAAATTACAATATGACCAATAAATTGGTCATATTGACTTTAATAACATGATGCATTAAAGGTAGGATAGTGAACTTTGAAGAAAAAAAATTTAAAGTCCAAACCCCTTTCTTCAGACTTCAGTACTGGAGTATTCAGTCCTGCCCAGCCCACAGGTTAATGTTTTTTCTATATGTATCAGAGCTGGAGAAGGAGATTTTAAGCAATATGATAAAAAATGCACCTGGAAAACATAATCCACCCCACCTTTAACCTACCAACCGTACTATTATGCATTTAATTTGTTAGACATTTAGGGATGGATTGTTATTCCAGCGTGCTTCATCCTCAGTTTTGATAATGAAAGAATGGTACCATTCTGTGTGGTCGGCGTCACAGTTGCAGTGGTGTTTGGGGTCCATACAGTTGTTCTGCAGGCTGCAGGCACACAGCTGGCTGCCTGGAGGAGCCCCACCCCAGTGAGTCTGCACCTGTCCCTCACCCGGACCTCCAACCCACCAGCTGAGTGGAGAGCGGTCTACAACACACATGGGCGCTCATCACTTGTGAGGAAATATTCTGCATTTGAAGTTTTCCCCTAATGCCTTACTGCCAAACCCAGTGGCATGCACAGGTGGGGGCAGGGAAAGGGCACTCACCCCCTTGAGGCCCGGTTGTTTAAAAAATCCTGTTGATGTGCTAAGAGCCAAAAAGCATGATAAAGTGCTCTCTAGAAGCCAAAACACATGTTAAAGTGCCCTTTTGGAGCTGAAAAGTGTGCTAAAATGCCCTGTTGGGAGCAAAAATGTATGTTAAAGTGATCTCTTGGAGTAAAAATGTGTTAAAGAGATAAAATGTGCTAAAGCGACCTCTTGGGAGCCAAAAGGTGTGGAATAGTACACTCTGATGAAGCTAAAAAGTGTTTTAAAGTGGCCATATGTACAATATATAAAACATATCTAAAGTGCCCTCTTCAAAGTGCCATTTTTACCCTTGCCCTTCAAAAAGTCTGTGCACACCACTGGTCAAACCCAATCTTAATGCATTTATCTTTGGTTGTATATGGTGTCAAAATATAAGCACATTTACACATTTAATCTGGAGTGTAACATTTGGATTAGCCCTTACCTGGTGTTGAGAGGAGGCGTGACTTCCTGCAGTGATACGCCAGTTCCTGTTCGCAGTGATCTGATTGGCCGATGATGGCGGCTAACTGTTCCTCCTCAGACGTGTATTCAAAGTGAGCCGAGTGCTGACTTTTACCAAGCGAGGGCCGGACTCTAGTCAGCTCTGTGTTGTTGTGCTGGATCACCATCCACGTCTTGTCCTCTGGTGCAGGGAGTGTGTGTGTTTGTGAAATTCAAGCAGTCAACAGAACTGACGGACAGAAATAGAGCAGAGACATGAGGGTGTCTGCAGGGTGTGTTTTGATGTGTGTGTCAGCTACCTGTCATGTTGCAGTATATTAGCTGTGGTCTGATGGGTCCACTGCCATCCACGTCGATGTAATAATACCCCGACGTGTTCCCTTTATGTTTGTATGCCTCACAGGACTGCTCGTATATGGCTGAGGACAGGGAGAAGAGGATGTTTTTGTTAGTCCTCTAAAGTCTCATTGACATTCATCTAGGTGACAATTTGTTTCTTTCCATCTTTTGTTAATACTCAAAGAAAAGAACTGTGATTGATTAAAAGTGATGTGATGGACCTTCCACAATGTAAGTTTCTTTCTAAATTTGTAGGTTAATGGCTGAAAGCACTTACACACACAGACACCATTTACTCAACGATTATATTGTGAACAGAACAAGAACATCTTTCTCTAAAGAATCTGCCTCTTGGCTGAAATTGAAGTACTATTTCTTACTTTTATACTTCTTCTCTCTGTTTCTTTTTTTTTTTTTTTTTAACAATCTGTTTATTGATTTTTACAAAATTAACAAACAAGCAATAGTGTTCCATATGGTAAAAATTACAGATGTAAATTCAACATACCACAGAACAGAAACCAACCCCCACCCCCCCTCCCTCTGGCACCTAGCCCCAACAGATGAGCACATATAGTTGAAAAATAAAGACAAAACAAACAAAAGAAAAACAAAAAAGATGGGTTGATAGAGGAAGAGAGAAAAAGGATGAATAGATAATTAAGTAAATACATTAATAAAAAAAATAGATGACATAAATCATAATAATAATAACAATAATTAGAAATAAATAAATGAATAGATAAATCGAAAGAGAAAAAAAAAAAAAAAAAACACACAAGTTCAGCTAGGCAGTACTTAACTCACAGTGATCAGACAGCATGTGCTATTGACATAAGACAGGAAGGGATTCCAGGACCCTTTTCTCTCTGTTTCTAACCTTGAACTCTCTTTCTTTCTTTTTTTTGATGATTGCAAGGAAGAGGTTAGATCTTAGTCTGAAACTCGTGCCAGTGCAATGATTTCAGAACCTGATATTAAAAGCAGCTGGTTGTCTCATTGTAGGAAACATGTGCAAACATACACACAGAACCCCAGACTCTTAAAGCATCTTACAGCTGTGGCAGGTGGCTCCAGTGTAACCGATGCTGGAGCAGTTACAGTGGAAGGTGCTCCATGACTGACTGCAGCTGCCTCCATGTTCACAGTGACTAGCAGAACACCTGAGAGAGAGAGAGAGAAAGCATGCATTTAGACAGAATTCTACTGTGTTAATATAACTCCAGAATGACAGCAGACTGAATGTGAGACAACAAACAGAGAATATAGAAAACAAATTCATGTCAAACTCATTTTAGTTCATAGGCCACGCTCAGACCAATTTAATTTCATGTGGGCTGGACCAATAAAACTAATCCATAATAACCTCCTGTATAAATACCAATGTCTCCAAATTTCTACTCTTCTTTTCATGTTCAGTGTCCTGAAAGACTCTTTGAATACAATTTATTATTATTATTATTATTATTATTATTAAAGAGGTAAAGGGGGCTTTTTACAAAAGAGGTGATGAACAGCCTGGAATGTCTACAGGGAATAAGAGTAATCAAAACTATTATTATATTCAATCATATTTTTGAAATTACAAGCTTCAAATTTCTAAGAAGTAGAAATTGTTCCATTTAGCCTTAGACCATTTGGTGGGCTGATTCTGGCCCTCAGGCTGCATGTTAGACACTGATGTTCTACATATTCATAAGGTATTATAAGTAGACATTGACTCAACTTATGGTGAACTAGAAATAACATTGCAACAATTAAGAGATCAAAACATCTCATAAATGTAATAAAAATAATGCAAACTCTAAAACAAGGGATGTTATGCTTTGGACATAAATTACAGCAAAGATTTAATTTTTTTTCAAATATTTAAACTGTTTAAAATAAGGTTAGCGATCAATATAAAGATAAGGAGTTAAAACAGTCATTCAAAAGTTTGAGTATAAGATTTTCCAGATGATAGAATAACAAAACCTACATCTAAAAGTGAAATCTGGGACTTGTGAGCCAGGATTTAAACTCAGATCCACTAAAATGAAATGTAATTAATAATTCACTGCTCCAACCGAAACACCTTTACTTCCACTGGATTCGATATCCAACCACACCTCACGTCTGGCTCTGCCATTTATCATCATAATGAAAGGAAGAAGAATTTTATTGATCTCTGTGGGGAAATTGTTTCTGTACATGTGATCCATCCTATACACAGAAACATTAGGACCAGTGCCCAGGGACCAACTCCAGTTCTTCTGCCAGTGCAGGAGTACGAACCGTAACATATATGTCTGTGATTGTGGGTGAAAGTGCTGCTGGGTGAAGTGGCTGAAAGTGCTGCATCCAAGAACAATTCAAGAAAGGGAATTAAGGTTGAAACAGGGATTGAAGAAGCAGAAGGAGCGAGGGAGTACAAAGGGCATGATGGTTAGAGGAAATGGAGCTCTACAGGGACTTGGTAAACATATTTGAAAGAGAAAATGAGGTCAGCGAATTGTGACTGTAGAGGGACTGAATGAGACTGAGAGAAGCATGTACTTTTAATATTTTAGTTGTTAGAAACAGCCTCTCTCAGCAGGTGTGTCAGATGGTGAAGTTTGTTTCTTAGCAATGATTTCACTGCTTTTCTTTGATCTAAAAAATAAGCAGGTGCAGCACTTTGTAGTTTCTCCGCCACTATGTGCATTTAAATGCATTATATAAATTCTGTCAATCCGTTGCTGTTGCTGCCTTGCCTACTTGCAAACATGCATATTTTGAACAATATCTGTCAAAACTTTTTTCCAGGGGCCACAGGGTCCCTCGATAATTTCAGAATACATATGATCAGTCAAGCAGCACTAATTTGGGGAAAGCATGCTGCAGGTTGGAGGTGAAGGGTTTGGATAGTGCAAGTCAGTTTTTCAACTTGACATTTTATTGAAAAAAATGTTGCTTGGTGGATAAATGGTGTTTGCAAAATATCATTGGACTCCAGTGATTTGGAAAAATGGTCGAATGTCATGCTCTCAGAGCAAAGTGCTCACACACAAAACAACATCTGACATAGCAGAGTTTGACTTGACATTTTCTGCAATATAGAAAAAGGCAAAAAGAGACATATTAGATGTGACGGTTTCTTCAGTATCTGATGAAACAGGGATGTCGGGAATATTGATTCTGCCCAGTGGTGGTAACAGATCTTTCAGAGTACAAATCTATGTTGGTTCAACTGAGTTTTAGTCCTCAGCACTAAGCACTATGGCTCTAATTTAAAATGTAAGTGTAAGTGTTCCTGAAGAGTAAGGCACTGTGTTTTTTATGGAAGCACTTTCAAAAACCTACAGCGGTAAATGGTGTTAAATTTGACTATAAGCTGCGAATGTAGTCCACCTGAAGTGTCTTTTATTGAGGTGTTTAAATTTAATTGTTCACCATCAAGACATCCGGTGTCAGTTTTCTTTACATTCTGCTTCATTCACAGCAGTAAAAACTTTCCTTTAAAACCATTCAAACTTGAACATTGTCTGTCTTGACATGTATGAAAACAATCAACACAATCATTATAATGATGATGATGATCCAGTAAATGTTTTGTTCAGCAGAGTGAGAAAGGAAAATGGAAAGCAAAACACTAACTTTTTGCACCAGTAAACCCTCTGACACTTACACTTACAAAATAATCCCAATTTTTTTCCAAACTCAATCACACACAGAAGCAATCAGTGCCAAGCAGATATAATACTGGGTAAAGGTCACTTGGCAGCAATCAGCAGAAAAGAAAAAAAAATAGTTTGTGCACTGTGTGTGTGTGTGTGTGTGTGTGTGTGTGTGTGTGTGTGTGTGTGTGTGTGTGTGTGTGTGTGTGTGTGTGTCCTGAATGGTATTGCCAACTCCTTCCAGAAAAAAAACAAATACATTGTACCACTGATCTTCAGAAATAAATCACATTTTCAAGAAACAAAGGATCCTAAACCACATTTTAGCTCAGAAATACAAAGCTTTACCTCCTATAAACAATAACAGGATTGTTTTCCTAGCAAGGAAACATTACAGAAAACACAAAGATTTGAGTATTGTGGACATAATTCCTTTTGTTCCTATTGTTGACGAATAATCCATGTATACCACCATTCAGCAGGAAACTGCTCACAAAACAGAACCTCCAGTGGGAGATTAACAGGGCTTTCAAAGGAAGAATGATGACAAAAAACATCTTTTTGAACGTCTGCAGAAAATGTGATGTTGAGTTCTACATGCCCAACAAAATTTGAATGGACGCATAAACGTAAAACAAAACTAACAGCTGATTCAGCATTTGCTAAAGCCAGTTTCACCTGTATAAATATTAGAGATGCACCAATCCAATACCTGCATCTGATATTGGCTCCGATATTGTACAGTTAGCTGGATCAGATGAATGAGGCGGGTTCAGTGTTCTGATCCAGTCACTTTTTTTTTATTAATATCATACACAGCATAACAGATACAACATTTAGTCACTTAGATTCTATATTTGCAAGCTGGTTATGTCAGCACACAGAGCAGTACAGCATGCCGGCAAACATAGAAACATGAGGCATTGCCAGACTGAGCCAAGTCTGTTGTGTGGAAATATTCCAAACTTGATACGACAACAAGTCTGACGGCTATGTGTAATATCTGCAACACGAAAATTGCGAGGGGTGATAATAACATTGCTAAATACAACACCACAAACAACAACCCAGCTCCAACGTGTTCCCCAGGCTCTGAACGACCTGCTCACAAGCTGCTACCGAGGGGTAGGTGTATCACAATGGGTTTTTCTGTGGTGTGGTGTATCCCCTGTGCAGCTCTACCAGCTCGAGTTATGCACTCCACATAAAAAGGATTTTGGCTGAAAAGATGCTCATCCCCCTTACCGTCCAAGGGAAAACAAAATGAAAAAAAAGAAATAAATTCTATTCTCTTGTGCTTCTGCCCTGTGCCCATGCAATAATTCATTCATTCAACAGTAGTATCAGTATCATTCAACGCTCAGCCCAGGTATTGGTATTGGATTGGAAAAAAACTGAATCGGTGCATCACTAATAAATATCTGGAAACAAATGGTGCCTTTATGTCTGACCTGTCAATAATGCCGCACATATCGATCTGCAGGTGGCTGTAGTTTCCTAACAGCCTCTGCTGCACCATGATCAAGTCCACGGGTTGGCCGTCTATAGTCAGTTGACGCATGCAGCCCTGGAACACCATGAAGGGGTTTTTACAATCCCCGTGGCGTCCGTCAGGAGGACAACCTGCACAGCAGAGGAAACAACATCCATCAGCTGATAAAACCACACGGAGAAAACCCTGATGTTCAACCCTCACCCCTACATCACATATTACTGCATGTGTTCATTTGTATCAGTCTCTTACCACCGAAAAAAAGTTGCCCTCCGGTGGTAATAGGAAACGAGGGACTGGCGTGAGCAGTGGCTCCTTCATCTCTGTCCACTGCTAGAGTCAGACGTCCCCGCCTGGAGACCAGCTCCACAGAGTGCCACTGGGCGTCATTCAGAGCTGCACCTGAGCACACACACAGATATACTGTACACGCCTTTCACTGTCTTGATTTTTCATTTCATCCTTTAATGCTGCAGTCTTAAAAAAAATCCCCTCCAGACATGTTTAAAGATTTAAATAAAATATTCTACTTTGAATCAAAATTAGAGTCTCCAACGGAAAATGTATTTGTCTTGTTAAAAATTTTTAAATAACAACTAATTCTTGTCATGAAAATTTCCTGAATCTATAAATATGCAAATATGTTTAATTTCAGAAGTTTAACTGCTGGGCTTAAGATGTCTCCTACTTCACATCTGTTCTCAGTGTGTTCTGTGCACACTGGAGGCTTCAAATTTCATATCACACTCACATAAATTAAAAATTTGACTTGGATTGTGTCCAAACTAGTTTTGATGGTACAAATCATGCTTGTAGGCCCTGCCCCTTAAAAACTGAATTTTCAATGAGTTTAGAGAAACTTGCGATTTTTGGCTAAGATGAGAAAATAAACAATGAAAGATTTGAAAAACATCTGTTCAAATTAGTTGTGTCTGTTCTGTTATCTCCATGTGTGATAATGAATATATTATATGAATTAACTTTTGCATTGTAGCAAAGTGGTAAATTTCCAGCAAAAAGACACTGTCAGTCAGTCATTTTCTATACCTGCTTATTCCTCATTAGGGTCACAGGGGTCTGCTGGAGCCTATCCCAGCGCGTTACAGCGAGAGGCAGGGATACACCATTCACTCACACCTACGGGCAATTTAGAGACTCCAATTAACCTCAGCATGTTTTTGGACTGTGGGAGGAAGCCGGAGTACCCGGTGAAAACCCACGCAGACACGGGGAGAACATGCAAACTCCACACAGAAAGGTCCCAGGACCAAGGAGGTCTTGAACCTGCGACCTTCTTGCTGTGAGACAACAGCGCTAACCCCTGTTCCACCGTGTCGTCCGCAAAAACACACTGAACAAACACATTAATAATTACATTAATAATACATTATTAAAAGTTCAATAAACATATGGACTCTGATGGGTTATAACTGGACACAAAATGGAGAGATTCTACTCCAGTAATCACAGATGGTGAAATCTGTATGAAGGTGTGGGTCACACGAACCTGCACTGAGCTCCAGTGGTGCCCTGCCCGGCTTGTGTATCTGTAGATGGAGCCTGGCTATGCTTAGGTAGAGCCACACCACACCTCCTTGTTTTGGCAGGTCAAAGGTCAGGAGCAGCCCCGCTTTGTTCCATGTCCGGAACTGAAGCTTCACAGACATGCCAGTTGCTGAAAGTTCTGTCACCTTTGGCAACCACAGGAAACTCTGGGGGCTGGTGAACGTCATGGCAACAAAAACTGGCTCAGCACAAGAAAAGGTCACATTGCCCTGAGATAGATGGAGCGGAGGAAGGAGAGAAGATGTGGAGAGAGGAAAAGAGGGAAAACACGATAATGCATGAATATGAATTAAGAGGGTGCGTGGCAGTGATGCACAGATATCTCATCAGCAAGTCTCCTTAAAGAGCATGAGACTATTACCATAATGATAATAGCCAAGCAAGCACCAGCAGATCAAACCGAAAGCATCAATGTCACTGAACAGCTTTCTAAGGTCATAGAAGACATGAGGAAGTAGAAAGAGAGAGCGAGAAATAAGATGGCGATTCAGTGACTTGGAGCAATCGGTCAACTCTGCCAGCAGACCCATGGTTTTGATACGTGGTGATTACAGTAAGTCACCGTCCGAAACAGCAAAACTGAACACTGGGATTTTACTTTAAGTCAAGCATGTAACACACAGAAACTTCATCAAATCAAAAAGCTTTTTGACCAGAGTAGAAAATATCAGACTCTTGCTGGTGGTGCTTGAATCCATCTTTTATCAAAGCAATGTAAAGGTATGCAAAATTTAATTGATGACACAGCGCTGATATAGTCATGTGCCATGTGTTTAGTGTTTTTACCAAAGCAGGATGTGTTGTTGAGACAAATGTAAAAAACAATTGTATAAAAAAAGCAGAAGCATTGTTGTTATAATTTCCTATAGTTATGGACATCATATAATGATTGTGGTGATGTATTATAAGCATACATCCTTGAACTAAAATCTATGACTCTGTTATGTGTAGACATACTACACTGGAGTATGTTCCAGTGTAGTATGTCTACTGTGTACATATACACAAACACACATGCATTTCATTTGTACATTTATCAGTTCACCTTTAAAGTAACCCGCTGGTCTTTGTGTTTAGCCAGGTCCACCAGGTTCAGGCTGTTGTAAACAAGGTTTTCCATACAGCCCTGAAAGTCCCTGCTGGGATCCCCTGACCTCCGAGAATCAGAATCTTGGTCTGTTCCCACACTCATCTGTAAAGGAAAGACATGAGCGTAGAGAGAAAAAGGTAAACAAATACAACAAATAAAGAGGAGCAGGTATGAGTGTAAGTCAATGTGCCATAAATTCTCTAATATAGGCCCAGGCCTTTATTTACTCAAGCGCATTGAGGCCCAGGCCTTTATAGGAATGACGCCACAATAAAAGACAGGTCTTGATTTCTATTTGAGCAAAATAGACTACCAATAGACAGACAAAAAACAAGATTTTGTGTCTACTTGAATTTATAAAATATGATGTTCATTTATTGAAAAAATATAGTTATATTATGGTATGCATACAGAACATTATCAACATTAACAAATGTGAACTTACTGGTTTAGACAGATTACCACTCTATAGTTTAACCATCCTTTAAAAAAAACAAACAAAAAAAACTAATGATCTAATTCCATTTCATCCTCCTCCTCCTCTTCCTCCTACTACTCCTCCTCAGTATCCTCCTGCTCTTCATCTCTTTCTGTAATATCTACATGATTCACACCAGCCTCTGCAACAAGCTCAGGTGTGTTTGCTCCTGTCAGCCACCATACATGTCACATGACCAGGCCACTGTAGCCATGGCTTCATATAAAAGTCCTCAGGTGGCTTTTTAATGAGCTAAACAGTCTTGTTGGTATATTTCTGTGTTAAATTAGACATTTAAAAATGCTGGTTCTAATAATAGCCCGGGTCTGTATTAGAGACCGGCCTCTATTTACTCCTGCTAACCCACGAGACAGGACAATGGGCTGCTAATGGAAAATCTATATTAGAAAATTTATTATAGCTCCTTTACTTTGTTAAACAGTATCATGTTCATCTTGAGTTTCCCACCTACACTCACACACACACCTGATCATGGTCCCAGTGAATGAATCTTGGTGGAATCTGCACCCACAGCATACTTTTGTCCACAGTGAGGTTGAGGTGAGAGCGGTGATGCTCTACTGCAACGTGGTGCCAGTGCTGGTCATCCAACAGGCTGCCCAGGGACACGAGATGGCGGCTGTCAGGAGAAGAGCTCCTGCCTGGAGGTATTCAGATAAGCTCTTTTTATTTCTGCTGTCACATGGATGAAACATCATGGAGAGATGCACTTTAGTGTTTTCCCTTTGTAGAGATGTGACTTGTTCATTTTTTTCATTTGTTCATTTTTTTTCCCTAATGTTTTATTCACGGGAAGAATTCTGAAATCGTGCTTTTAGTGGCATATTAACAAGTTCAGCCTCTTCTTCTCTGACTTCCATCTGTCTTTGGGAAAAAAATGAGTACAGTAACACTGTTAAAGTTATAGTTTAAACTGACTGCTTGTTGTAATTCTCTGAACTGGAACCAAAATGTCACCGCAGCACCAGATCTACATCCACAACAGGAGAAAGAGCCAGAAAACGATGGATAGCACATAATTAGAACTAAAGGGAAAGCACATAGATAAACATAAATAAATTACAAAGGAAATGCTGCTGGTTTTCTGCCCTCCCTAAAGTGTTGGCAGAGATCAGAGTTTCTGCTGAGAGAGGGAGGTGAAGACAGAGCTAAATGCACTGGGTCATTAAATATGAATTAGATACCGTTTCAACCAGAAAAAGAGACAGACATAGACAGAAAGGGAAAGGGTGAAGTGTGCTTAATCATCATTGATCAGAAGATGGATGTTTGCACATAGAAAAGGGGGAGAAAACAATTAAAGGGGAAAGTCAAGTCAAAAGAGTCACAAGGCAAGATGAGTGTACATCCCAGTTTGTAGATTTGCCAGCTTGGGTAAAATAACTTTTCTCAAGTTCAACTTTGGTTATCTTTTGACAGTGTGAATGACCTTTGAGTCCAAAATGAAAAAAACTACTTTATTAGCTAGGTCACACCATCACTTTATACATTCCTCTCCTGCCGAATGGGACAGAACGCCATAAAGAGCTTTCCTCCTCATTTCCATTTCACCATGAAGGAAACTAGCCACATCCAATGCATCAACAAGCTTTCAGCACAACTTACTTTATGAGGCTGCATGGCTGAATTTAATTCAGCCTTTTGTATCTGGTGTGACTTGGCACTAAGGAGTCTGGCAGTGAAGTAAAAAAAAGGCTACTATATTCCTTTTTCGTGTATTTTAATATTATCTCTCTGCTATGCATCTACAGCACAGTGCAATTGTTGAAGTTGAAGCAACAGAGAAGCCGTTTGTGGAGGCGACTGTAGATCACCACGACTGAAGTGTCCGGTCTACAAGAAGCATTCTCAGGATTTCGTCAGCCTACGGTGTAGAGGTCTAGGTTGACACTGTAGCTATGTAGCAGAAGTAAAAACTAGGTTCTATGCGTTGCGTCTAAGTTTTCACATTAAAATGATAAAAATAGCATGTTACGATTTGTGAATATGGTCTGTGAATAAGTTGACATTAATATAAAAGTGATAAGTAATATTGTTGAATAAGTTGTGAGCCTCATGCACATTCCATAATTAGTCCGAGGCCTACATGTTGAATTTTCACAGCAAAATGATAAAAATGCCCTGTTGTGATTTTCCTGCATTTTTTATATTGATTCAAATCAGTCCTAAATGTATTTTTTTTTTTTACATTAAAATAGCAAAGTGGTCTAAATATGTGTTCATTTGCTTCTGCTTTTGCTTCTGTATTGTTTATTGAGTCAGTGTTGGCATTTAGGAACATTTAGGAGATTTCTAAGTGGGCCCTGAGCTGGAAAAGGTTGGGAACCCCCAAGAGCATTGGAGTCAAACTCATTTTAGTTCATTGGCCACATTCAGTGCAATTTATTTTGTCATGGGCCAAACTATCAAAACTAACAACATCTATAAATTTTCTCCTTTTTATATAAATAAATAAAAATATTTATTTAGAAAACAAGAGAAATGTCTCAAGAAAAAAATGTGCAATTTCAACAGTTTGCTGTCTTATTCCATATTCAGTCAGTCTACTGTTGCATACATTGCAATTCAATTATTTATTTATTTATTTATTTATTTATTTATTTATTTATTTATTTATTTATTTATTTATTTATTTATTTATTTATTTATTTATTTATTTATTTATTTATTTATTTATTTATTTATTTATTTATTGTAGGTGAAGTTATCTCCTGCATTATAAACCATTTACAAATCTAAACTGTAAACATTTGAAGACAATGAGCCCTGAAAGATGCTCACTGACTTCACATTTCTGTGACAATAGGAACTGCCTTTAATTTAACCTTTAATTTTCAGTGTGTATCTTCTGGATTCTAAAACCTTCTGAACTTTTCCCTTTTTTCATAACCCAAGAAGATGGTAAAGTTCCTTAAGTTGTTATAAAAAAAAAAAGTTTTTACAGTGTATGCTCTCATGAAAGTTCATTCCAGACAGCTCCCCAAAGCAATATCACCTAATCATCTGCTGTCTGCTTCTGCATTACGCCTCTCCACTGTGACGCTAAATCTAATTTTCTTGGAAGACATTGACAGGTCTTATCAGATGACAGACTGCTGTAATTGTTTCAGCATTTTCATTATATTCCGTTCGGCTTAAGTGATTGAGACGTTACATCCAGTCAACACAGGAATAATGTGCAACCACTGAACCTGCTCATTCAAATTTTTTAAAAGAAGCAAAGAAAAAAAGTTTGATGTTGATTGATACATTGATATTACATTATTCCAAGACATTCTGCTACAATTGAGAAGTCATTGTAATTCCCTCTTTCCTTTCTTTCTTTTTTTTCTTGTTCTGACAGTGGCTGCCTCACTGTCAATAAAACCAGCAATTTTAAACTTCAGTGGAGAAACATATCCATAACAATAACTCCAGAAGAAAATTGTAAAATAGTGATATTTGTTTGAAGAAGCCATGTTTCAAAACCATAAACAACAACCTTAAATGCAGCATCTGTGGAGTCTCTGTGTTGTTTGAGGGATTCAGCTGTGGGCTGTAAAATTAAACACAGATGACTCTTTCTGACATTAATGTGCTGCTCCGTGGATGAAGGCTAAGCCGTTTATTTACAACCTTGTGAGACTGAATACAACTGAAAGACCTTCCTATACATCAGTGGATCGAGTGTGTATAATAAGGGAAGTCAATACTGCAGTACACACACCATTCACTGTGACAGCTCAGCTGACAAACTGTATCCCAAATAAGTCATTTCCCATGTGTTTTTTTATTTAGCTATAGTATAGGACAACAACTGCATGACAGGAATAATTTAAATGTTTTAAACAGATTACACACACACACACACACACACACACACACACACACACACATACACACACAGTGTTGTTATTAGTGTCCAAGATTTTCAATCTTCTACTGTGAATGAAAAAAAACTACATAGGATCAAGCTGGCCAGTGCTCCAGACATATTTCAGGCTTTCTGGTTCTCTGTCGTACAGTCCCATCAGCCAGTTAATACACGGCGGCACCAAAATGGATTGAAGCACCTGCCCGAGCAGTTTTTAAACGACCACAAATCAATCATCTCCATTTCAACAGCTCCTATACCCGAATCTCTGAGCATCACAAGGCAGACTCCGACAGCTCGTTTGAGCCTTCAGGTCATGAGTTAACCGCATGGATAAACCCATCAGAGCAAACTTTCCCTTTAACGCTTTCTACACTTTGTGTGTTGTATGAATACATAGTACTGTCCAGAGGTTGATGATTAGATTGTTATCTGTTATGCAAAACCATAAGGGAGTCGTCTGATTGGTCCATGTGTTCTACAATATGAAAAATGAGAAAGGCAAAGCATGCTCACCCCCAAATACTGATCTGTTTTAGGTTCCTTCTGCAACTGAATACTGCAACTGTATGGAGTTGATGAACCTTCCTAACTTTACTTGTAATGTCAATACTAATATATTGTATATACGGTATATACACTCACCGGCCACTTTATTAGGTACACCATGCTAGTAACGGGTTGGACCCCCTTTTGCCTTCAGAACTGCCTCAATTCTTCGTGGCATAGATTCAACAAGGTGCTGGAAGCATTCCTCAGAGAGTTTGGTCCATATTGACATGATGGCATCACACAGTTGGTGCAGATTTGTCGGCTGCACATCCATGATGCGAATCTCCCGTTCCACCACATCCCAAAGATGCTCCATTGGATTGAGATCTGGTGACTGTGGAGGCCATTTGAGTACAGTGAACTCATTGTCATGTTCAAGAAACCAGTCTGAGATGATTCCCATGCCCATCTGCCTCAAAGTTCGACGTACTGTGCTTTCAGAGATGCTCTTCTGCCTACCTTGGTTGTAACGGGTGGTTATTTGAGTCACTGTTGCCTTTCTATCAGCTCGAACCAGTCTGGCCATTCTCCTCTGACCTCTGGCATCAACAAGGCATTTCCGCCCACAGAACTGCCGCTCATTGGATATTTTTTCTTTTTCGGACCATTCTCTGTAAACCCTAGAGATGGTTGTGCGTGAAGATCCCAGTAGATCAGCAGTTTCTGAAATACTCAGACCAGCCCTTCTGGCACCAACAACCATGCCACGTTCAAAGTCACTCAAATCACCTTTCTTCCCCAAACTGATGCTCGGTTTGAACTGCAGGAGATTGTCTTGACCATGTCTACATGCCTAAATGCACTGAGTTGCCGCCATGTGATTGGCTGATTAGAAATGAAGTGTTAACTAGCAGTTGGACAGGTGTACCTAATAAAGTGGCCAGTGAGTGTATACTAATATATATACTAAATATATACACTATATATACTGAACTTTGGGGTCACCCAGACACTTTTATGTGTGACTTTCAGTGTCGGGGGTAACGAGTTACGGTAACGGTGCGGAGGAGAGCGTGTGTGTGTATATGTGTGCGTATATGTGTGCATGTGTGCTATGTTGTTATTTTGTATGTTATTTTAATAAGGGTAATAATTATAACAATAGTTTTTATTATTAATTATAATAGACCTGATCCGACCGCTCACACCCACTAACAGGAAAGTAAGCTTTTACTGATACTTGAAAATAAAGCGATGAAAAGGCTATGATATTTGTCCATGTATCCATCCATAACTTTTAACATTTGCTTAAAAAAACTGGAAAGTAAAGTAACTAGTAGTGAAGTTACTTTTCAAATGCAGTAACTAGTAAAGTAACGTAGTTACAAATTTCACAAGTAACTAGTAACTTGTAACTAGTTATTTTTTTTAGTAACTACACCAACACTGGTGACTTTTTTTATGAGTTGTAAAATGAATAGACAATTTTATAACATTAGCCTTCTGACGTAATGAGCAAACGCATTGCACCATTAGAACACTGGAGTGATAGTTGCTGGAAATGGGCCTCTATACACCTGTGTAGATATTGTGCCAAAAACCAGAGTTTGCAGCTAGAATAGTTATTTACCACATTAGCTATGTATAGAGTGTATTTCTGATCAGTTTAAAGTCATCTTCATTAACTTTAAGCTAAACTCTTTTCTTGTTTTCTTGACTTGAGATTTTTGAACAGTAGTATATGTGTATATATGTCTGTGTATGAACTGTGTATGAACTGTACTCTGTGCCTTTGTGCAAGCCAATGCAAATTAAAAATCCTATTTGCAAGATTAATACTTGCAAATTAGTTTTTTTGTAAAATGTTTTTGTTTTTATTAAACTAACAAACTGTAGCTCAAGGACTTTATTGGTTTCATTCTTTTCTATTTACCCACAGTAAGAAGGATGAACATCGTTCCCTGCTGTATATTTACTTTCACAAAATATTCCAGTGGCAAAAAGATCTGAGCTTAATTATGAGCCAGTGAGCAGACGAACTATAAACTGACATTTTGATGAATGTATAGCAGAGAGGGAACGAGATGCTTTTTGAACGAGTTCATGCATTTTAATGAGCCGGTGCATTTATTCCCAGAGTTTGGACAGTCAGCTCCAGACAAACAGAGTGGAACTAAGTGTCTCCTGTTAAATGCTGCTGAAGGCTGTGGGGAATGTAAGGGAACAAAACTCCCCTAATGGGTTGTTACAGTCGGGGCCAGACCAGCTCACATGAAAATCAGTTAATTGCCTCTAATTTAAAGAGTTAATGTTTTTAAACTTTTAAAGGGATGCACAATGAATTGGAATTCCAGTACATTGTTAATGCCATAGATCAAACCACTGAACCAGTAAACCTGTTCATGGCTGTAATGGGGCTGACCCTTCTGAAAAAAAATGTACTAAGTGGCTACATTATGAATCATATGAGTGTTGTAGGCAGTGCAGTGCACAGGTGCACCGGAGCAAAAGCAAAAGCTCTGATAACTGAATACATGAATTCACATTACATGTATGTTGTGTTGTCATTGATTAGCAGGTAGTGACGATGACGTTGCAGCATAAACACACACACACACACCACACACACACACACACACACACACACACACACACACACACACACACACACACCTTGAGAGGAGAAACCAACTGGAGCTTCTTTGGGCAATTTTTCAAGCAATAGGGAATCAATCAATCTGTCGAACTGTTTCTCATCAGAACCAATCCCGCAGTTTCTAACAATAAAATCAAGTTGAACTACTAACTCTACACTTTACACTCAAGAAGTAAGGTTCATTTTGTGGACTTTTGAGTCCCATTCAGAGGAGAGGAGGAAACAACAAAAAGGAAATAACAACAACAAAAATCAACCAAAGAGCAGAATAAGCCACGACCCTTTGATTATTAACATTTTAAAAAAAGAACATAAAATTTTGGTTACAACTTAAATTGAGGCCCTGAAGCAAACTGAGATTCCAGCACTACAAGAGTCAAATATCACCAACACTGTTCAACCTCAGGACCAGCACATCAGCAACACTGGATGAATCAAACCGAAATTTCAAAACAAAGTGAATTGCTATCTGGTTATAAACCATGAATATAAATTGCCAAATAAGAGATATATGCTATCAAGAATACAAAGCAGAGACTCATCCAAACCAAACACAGACTGAGTGATCACAGTGCAGCCAGCAGAGAAAGGACGATACAGAAGAACCTGTGGTCGCTGCACCACAGGTGAGACAGACATCACAGAACAAATATAATAATATGAGAGTGAAATACTTTGAGTTATTATTTCCAGACTTTACAAAACTAGATGATGGTGAAAAGCAACAGATTCTCATTAGAGACATGCAGCAAACTGAACTGACTGAGGACACAGAATTAAAACATTATTGAATCTGAAATTATTTTAGCATAGTCTATCAAACATATGTAACAGCTTTATCTAATCCAATGATCATTATTGTGAATGTTATATTCCATAATGTGTTTTATCTTAATATATTTTATTCTGAGATTCCCCTGCATCACAGTGAACCATAGAGAGGTGCTATGGAGCAGAAATTACACATACAAAGCAGGTTTTGAAGAGAAATAGAGGCAGGTGCAATATAAAGCAGCAATTGTATTGAAAAATATGCAACATTGAAGAAAACCAAACAAGCAACAGCTGTGGCTTTTAGGTAAGCACTGTTTTTTTTTATGACTGGCATATATACGGAAAACTAGGGGTGAAAGAGACTAACTCCAGACAAACGTAATGTACTTGTGGTCATTTTAATGGTGAGTTACAGTATTGTCTAAGTTATTGGCAATGTTGTGATGTTTTAATGGTTTCCGTCTGATCTGCTGCATTAACTTTGGTGGCTATGAGGACGTGGAGGAGAGAGGGGCTTATTTGGTCTCACAGAACTAAAAAATAACTCAAATGAGGATGTTATCCAAACACACTTTTAATTGAGAATTGGTGACTTGGTCTATATTATAAACTATACACAACTTGCAAAAAGTACACATATCTAGTCAGAGGGCAAAATGGTTAAGCACCACTTGGGGTCTATCTGTGCATGTGTTTTTTGTTACTTCAAATAACAGAATAAATCATTATGATTTGAAAAGTCATCATAAAAAAGTATTTTTGTTGCATGTCTGAATCCTGCTTTCCAGCCATCTGGCCTCAATTTTGTCCACTTTCATAAAGTCACCAAACATGGTCTTTTAACAATGACAGCTTTACAACTGGGGATTTAAGGCAGGGATTTTCTGATTGCAAAAGGAGGTAAAGTAAAGCAAGAAGAAAAACGAGCACAACATGGAAGGAATGACCCCTTTTGAAAACACAACACAGAAGTGCAATTACATATTGAAAGGGTGCCAGACTATAAAAAGGAGAAAGAAGAGGGAGAATGGCTGATGTTGATGGAAAAAATGAAGTGATAAATGAACAGAAAGGCAGAGAATGATGCAAAATAAAATTCAGACAGACAACTCTGGATTACGAATTGAATACAGACTATTTACAGATTTGTTGTCGACACCAAGCTCAACACAGCAGCAATTACACTGAAATAATAAAAAGTAATATCTGCTAGGTGGAGTTCAGCACATTAATAAGAACAGAGCGAGAGTGAGCTGAGTGTAGAAGCTGTTCTCAGCAGTTCAGAGGCGACTGACATGAAGAATAGTGAAACAATCCGTTTGAGTTGAAACATTTTTCAAAGGCTCTCGGAATAGTAAATTTTCCACATCACAGCATGGAAAATATGCACAGCAACAAGAGCCGAAAGAAGATGAAGCTACTAAAAGAGCTGAGGTGGTTTGTTATTGCATGTCCATGAAGTTTGGGAACTCACAAGGAAAACATGACATAAGATTGTTCTACAGAGGCTGATTATATCCTGACTCTAGTCTGTATCGGTCACCTTTTAAAAATCACTTCATCCTACATATATAATGATGCAACTTTACAGCGTTTTGATGCTGATGTCTTTCAAGCACCACAGTTTCAGTTTTAACACAGGCCTTCTTACTCTTACTCTCTAACTTTTATAGGATGAGGCAAGTGACTTTTATTTATCTATTTTCCTCATTGTCAACAATTTGCTCCACTCCTCTGTGCCGTAGCTCTTCAATGTTGCCCCCAAACTATTAAAACCACGTCAGTGAGCCATGCTGCAGGTGACATGTCCCTTCCTTCATTAAAAGTTTTTAGACAGTGTTGCAGCACAGAGGAGTAGAATATATCAGGCTTTAGATACACATACAATACTTGTAAGTAACTCAATTCACTGTTGGTTTGGCTCTACACATGAGATTTGTTGACAAAAAAAGAAAAATATATAGAAAATTGAAAGCACTATCCTGAAACTCTAAAAAGCACAATTCTAGAGAGTCCAGTTGTTCGACAGGATTGAGTGTCTGCCAAGACATTTGTATCACAGAGAAAGTTTCCTTTAAAGTAGTACATGATTGATAATATTTCAAAGTCTCAGCTTGTTTGATAAAGCGATGCAGCACCAGGACAACTTCATGACATTGTGTGTCAGACTTGTACCTTTTTGGAGGAGCAGGAGAAGCTTCCCCTTCTCTAACTCAAGGGTGAGGCTGTGTTCGCTGGGTCCTGCTGCATGAAGCAGAATCCCGGAGTTCCTCAGGGTTTTAAACTTCAGAGAGATGCTCTCTCTGGTTGTTGGCTTGGGCCTGGGAGTCAATCTGTAGAAAAGGCTGCTACGGGCATCGAAGCTCACCACATCAGAGGCTGAAAAACAACACAACTGTGTTACTACATTGTCATGTACTGAGTGTATGAAACAGGAATCAAATGGGAAAGATTGTCATGGACAGTGGTAAAATCATTACTCTAAATCATTACTCTGGCCCTTAAACTCAGGAAAACTAGACCACCAAGATTTGTGCTTTAATAAGTTTGATAAAAGAAAATGTCAGAAACCCAAGGCCCAAATTATAGATGACTAAAACTGCTATAATCAAGAAGAAATATATAAATAAATATTTGGTAGCTCCTCAAGGACCCCTGCGGGTCCCCAAACCCCACTTTGAGAACCACCGCTATCAACACACCACAGGAGACTGATGGTCATGCAGAACGCTGAAAACATGAAAGCTAATACTGCTCTGTGTGAGATTGTTTCTTTAAATCCTGCAACGTTATTTCTCTCACGATTGAGGCTGTTTCTCAAAACACATCTATTTAAATCATTCTCCTAATCTGTCTCTTTCCAGAGGAGCTGTTCACAGAGGGCTGCGATTTAACAAAGTGACTTCATCATAAATCATTTCTCTGCACCTTCACAACAGATGATAATTCAAAATTAAGAAAAAGCTCTGATTATAGAGATAGATTTTTAATGATTTACATATGCATTCATACATAATTGAAGGATTTATTTATGAAAAATAACCCCACTTGTTCTGTCTGTAAGGAAAGTAAACCTTAATTTTGTAAATATGTTTGGTGGTGAGACCTCCTTTTCTCATAGATTGTACCTCTTGGTGGTGCTTCTTGCCTTCATTTTGTGTTAACAAATAAAGGCAACAAAGACAAAAAAAAAAATGAATTGTCTTTCTTGCAATACAATCCTGTTTGCATTCTTACACAATAACAGCAACGTTTTCTATGAACATCTATATATGAACTGAAAAAAAATGTTTCAAATCTATTTGGCAAATATATTTTGCATGGTACTCTTTCACATCAACATCTATGTTTTTATTCAGAGACTGTATCAAATATTACAAAATAACCATTCAATTTGCAATCTAATTTCTGCTCAGAGGAAAAATGAAATAGAGAAATCCCCAGAGGAAAGTAAGCCCAGTGAGTGATTAATGATAAACAAGTAGACTCTTCAGCTTGTTTCTTGATATGATAAGCTGATAGAAACCATGGTGTGTCTTTCATGTCATTGAAAAGAAAATGAGACACTAACATGGCACATCGTTGTGTTGAGCGCTGCAGCACTGATATTACAAATCTCCCGTCTATAGAGTCACTATCGAAGCATCAAATTAGAAATGTCAGCTGTGATGCATCAATTATTGCATTCAGTGGATTTGGGCGTTAATTGCTGAAAACAGCACAAACCTTCAAAAGATATATTTTCTCCTTCTTTACCACTTGGATGAAGCGTGGAAGTGTTGGCAGCAGCATTAAATCAAACTGAACCAGGAAATGAGCACAATATTTTGCTGTAATGCTATTTTACCAATCACAGCCTTCTTGCAGCAAGGTTATCTGTTTTGATAGCACCAGGCAACTTTATTTTTAAAATGTCTTCAAACTGTCTGTCTTTCTTTCTGTTGCTGGGGGCAACAAAGTAATGATTCACTTAGTGACGTCTGGAAAGCGGCAGAAATAGGAAAAAGTCTATTACTGTCATCGCCACAGCTGTTGTGTCCTCTGCTGCCTCCTCTGACCTCACGTCTCGTCTCCTCGTGCTGTTCCTGGTCTTCCTGCTCATTCATTACCTGTCCAACAGGTGCCAGGTGGGCGTCTGCTGTCCATCACTCCTGCAGCTCGTTCCTAATCAGGCCTGGTCTGCTGCCTCCACTATGGTGCCTCCTCCTTGTCTCCAAATAGTACTGTGTTTATATACTTATATAATGTTACATTGTATAGTTTGGACACAGATGTGTAGTTTATATACAACACATATTTAAATTCAGATTTTTAATTTATGCACTGAAATACTGAAATCTGTCAGCTCAAACATTACAAAACATTTCTGTACAACATATTAATAGCAGGGTTAGTAACAAACAATGGTTGGCAAGATGAGAAAGTCAAAATTTTAACCAAACATTTTAATCACTGATTTTTTATAATTCTTTTCTTTTCTAATCCTCTAATCTTTTAAAATCGTATTGATCTTATTCTTTTTCTAATTATTTTCTTTTATTTTCTGATTCTCATGTTGGTGACTTCAACCTACAATGGGGGACTAAGAATGGCAAGATTATAGCCATTGGCTATAATCTTGCATATTTACAGATATATGTTCATTTATATGCATTGTCCCTGTTTTAAATAAATAAACTCAAACTCAAAAGGTTTTACCAATAGTGTGGTGTTCATGTTGTTTTTTTTTGTTATTTAAAAGTCCATTTGTATCATTTTTATTTACTAAAATCATGATTTTGTGGAATTTGTTTTAAGAATCATACATTTTAAATATATATTCCACCCAGAATATAAAACTTGTTGATAGCATGTGTTTTGAATTTTTTAAAAGAGTTAAACTATCTGGTACCAAGTTTTTTGGTTACACCACATGACATTTTTGTCACTGACCAAGAAACAGATGGATATTTCTGAATAAACATTGGTGTTGTGGCACCTTCTGGTACTGTAGACAAGTGTTCACGTCTCACTGTTATATTCCTGCACTCAACCAGAAAAAAAAGAATACAAAAGGATTGTGTTGGGTGTCTGGTAATCTAGTACCATCTTGCATGTCCTCTCCTTCTTGTCAGCCATAACGGCTGATGAAATGTCAAACGGATACGGGTCGATGAGACAAATTCATTCATTCAAATAAAATACTGTGAATGCCATCTGAGATTATGGAAATGCCATGAAGTATCTGAGAGTTTCCAGTGCTTCATAAAGTACGATTATGTAGTCAACATTTTTTCAAATCATTTTGAAACCTCCAGTACATTATACAGTACATGACAACGCATGTTTAGTGATGTAGGAGACATCTTATATCGAGCAATTAAACTTTTGAAATTAAAAACATATGCATATTACTAGTTGATTTTTAGTTATTATTCCTGCAGCATGCTGGATACAAAATATCTGATAGCAGTTTCCTGTCTGTGCACTGTATGTGCACTGACAGTTTTAGTTCCAACATAATGTTTATTTATTAACAAAACACTTCAAACATTGCACATCATTTTGCACAAACAATCGTTTTTGAGAGGAGGAGTAGTATTAAACAAAAATCTGTAAAAACTATATTTGTTATAAAGGACTGCCTGGGTAGTAACTTGAAAAAAAGCCCTTGAATTATTATTATTTTTAAAATGTATTTTTTAATGCATGGCTTAATATCTGGCGTTAATGTGTATTGGTTAGAATTTGAACATACAGGCTGCCTGATGGTTCATTTCATGATATGAAACAAGTAGTGTAATCACTTATTAATTCAAGCATGAATTTAAAAATAAAACAAAACTGACTGTAAGGACATCCATAGGCCTCCAGTCTGAGTCCAATCCGTCCGTTGGGATTCCAGTTTGTAGGGATCAGGCGGACGTAGCGAGCGATCACTGGATGCTGCAGCTTGTGCTGGACCACGCTGTCTGCGTTACTGTTACCTGGAAAGGCCTGGAATTAAAAAACAAACAAAAAAACATCAACAGTAGCTAAATTAGTTTTCTGGCTTTCCATTCATGAACCTGTCCATCTTTAGCTGGTGGGACATCATAAAAATAATTGTGTAAAAAAAAAAAAATCCCCTCTGGATATTGATTGTAGTCAAGTTTACTGCTAAATATGTGAACATGTTCGCTTTCATCTTTTCATTGATATTGAACTGCAATCCCTAAGGCTTCTATGAGAAGTGATACGTTTGATTTTCCTCTTAATGAAGGGAATATTGTGGAGATAGCGCCACGTTCCGAGTGAATGGGTTCTCAATCAGGTAGAAAATTAGATTTGTGAAGCACTAGACCAGTTTTATATGTATTAGACGCTTTGGTAAACACTTGGTCCATGGAGAATTACATTTATTAACCTCCTCAATCCTACAGCACTCTTTATGGATTTTATTTTTTAACCTTTTTAAACTTCAGTTTGGACTTGATCTTAAGACTTTTTTGATCTTAAGAGTTTCTCTCTCTCTCTTATTCTCTCCTTCTCCTGGTAGTTCTGCTTCCAGTAAATTAGTGTTACTGTAGGAAAAAACATTTTAACAACATGAAATGCCATAAAACCTTATACTGTACCTTTAAAAACAACTACAAAGCCGAAATGTCATCAATGAAACTACTGAACCTCTGACCTCCTCTTTGACTTTTAACAGTGGGCTAATTTTGTGTCTGGTATTAGTGTGTTAATGTAATATTGTAATGATTCCTCTAACTCACTGCCTAAATGATCAGCATTTCCACAATTGCAACACATAAAATGCTGGGTTACAGCTTTGAACAGACAGGTCTGTCAAAAACCAGGAGTCTCAAGCCCTGAGGAGAACAGAGCCTCATTTAGTTGAAGTATTACCTTTTGAAATATGACCTGAGTCGAGAAAGAAAATCCTCCAAAGGGAGACTTTAATTAATTGCAGCGTGAGAGAAGGAAAGTAAAACAAGCGGTGACAGATTGGAAGGGAAAGTCTGAGAATGACGAAGAGAGAGTGGGTAAAAATGACATCATAATGAACGATGATTAGAATCTTATGTATTTCTATTTAACACAAAATATTCCTTTCATTTAGTTCTTAGTTGTCAGTTAATCTGCTTCATCCGGACTGTTCATTTGGTTTGATCAGATTTGATTGATGTAAGTGACATTATTGTACAAAGAAATATATGACATCAACTTTCTCCATCCGAGTCGTGCCTACTTCAAATCATTAGAAAAGGAAAAAGAAACAGAAATACAAAAAAATCTCTCTTGTTAAATAACCAAAACTGTCCAAACTTTGGCAGAAAATGTTATGGCCTTGTGGACTCCATCGCTCAAAGTCAGAAACTGATTAAAAAAAATCTTTTTCAGGGTCTTTTTTACACTTCATTAGACCTCTCCACACCTTCTCCTCCTGCCTGTTTTTTTTTTTTTTTTTTTAGCCTTTTCCACTTTGATGAATATTTGCACATTTTCAATATCAGGACAGGTGAAGAAACAGTATCAGTTTCTTCACCTCTCCTATGTTTTTCCAGTCCCTTTTACATCATTTACAGTTAAGGACTGTATTTCCCCTGATTAGGGGAATATATATATGAAACACCATCTGCTCTTTCACACCTTTGTAGCAGCTGTGAAGAAAGTAAGAACAGAGAAGATGAGAACAGAGGGAAAAATTAGAAAAGGAGAGAACATCACTCAGCCTCACAAACTCCGGCCTCTAAGAGGAGAGTGAAAGGTCCTGGAGGATTTGTGACTGATGAAGCAGCTCAGCCATCGACGCTGTTCCCCGAAAGCTATAATAAACTAGGCTGACTAATATGCAGGGCTTTAGAAGGACTTTTGAGACATGCTGCGGATTTATACCGAGTGTGAAATCAACAAGCCTCTAAGCCGCGAGAAGCCCTTCTCTGTTCTCCCGCTCTCTGAAGGAGCCTCAGCCTGATGTGAGGTTTACCCTCGCTGTGAGAGCCTTATCGCTCATCAACGTTAAAGTGAAACTGTTCATCACAGCATCACTGCAAGAGGGAGAGTTTCCTGTCTATACCATTAGCTGCCAGGAAATACTTGATTGCCTCTATCTTCTACACTACAAAAAATATATAGGGAACACTCTAGGTTTTACTCTCATTTTTGGACAAATTGAAATAAAAGATCTTAGATAATTTTTATGCACAAGCAGTTTACTTCTCTCATTTTCCCAAAAGGTTTGTAGAATCCATCTTAGTATGCCATTCCCCATGCATCTTTGTTCAGTGTATAACATGCTTCACACAATGAGCCTCATGCAAGAAGCCCTTGTATGAACAGATTTGTTCCTAAAATAGATTTTGTGATTTTCATGGACATATTTTGGTGCAGTAATTTCTACATTTCAATAGCTGCGACTATAGAAAACTTCCCTTCCTCTGACAGCTGTGCCTCCCTGCAGCTCTCATCATGTTGTGTTGCAGCTGACATCACTTGTAGACTATAATATTTTCATCTAATATCTGTGTGACTCTCACAGCCCTTGATATTCACATCAATGCATTTCTTCTGTATTTCGGTCACAGTACAGAGTTGCTTCATATTTTCTAATTGCTTCAGGTCTCCTACTGTCACATCCAAACATGTACACTCGAATAACTTGGAGGTTTGTCCTTGGTAGCTTGACTTAAAAAAAATTAAAGAAAACATTTTCTTTTAATTAAGTGAGCAGTGCCTGTTGTTTTGATAGTTCACACGGGGGTGAGTTTTTACATCTGATAACTGATATAACTGATCATTAGAAAAGGGGGAAAAGGTCAACGATGGCTGCTAATGAACAGCAAACAGCATCTCTTCAATTGGTGATTCAGGCTTTTAATGGATATGTTTTGTGGTACATTTTTTTAAATAATACTTAGAAGTACTGTCTTACAGTATTGTTAAATAAGGTTATTCTTTTTTTTCTCTAAAAAGGCTTTTTTCGCTAATAGATATTTTAAGACCAAAGAATCAAAGAAAAAAGGTAAGCAGCAATGAATGAGTAAATATCATCAATGGTACCCAACCTTTTCACAGCAGTGTTATTTTTTTTTTATCTATCTATCTATCTATCTATCTATCTATCTATCTATCTATCTATCCAGTAGCTGGGAAACAAACCAGGAGAGGCTGTAATAGTGTACAGGTATTGGACTAGTGCACAAAAGGGCAGTAGTGATAGATGTGGTGGTACCAGCTGACAGCAACACCAGGAAGTAGGAACATGAAAATAAATGCATATACATATATGTTTACATATATATGAGAGAACATGTTGAACAAGATTGAACATCAGCATATAACATCAGAAAATGAAATGCAAAGTTATTTGTATCCGCCTTTAAGAGCTTTTGAATATTATATTTATAATAGTTGGAGTTTTTTCCATTTGAGACATTTTGACAGTAGGAAAAGAACAAATGTAAAATAATGAAATTATTGATGTCTGACTATGTTTTGCCAGTTTACTGAGACATTCGACATGAGTGAAGCACTCATTATTGTTATTAGTAACAGCAAAGCTTTTCCCAAAATAAAAAAGTTAAACTATATAATGTGAAAACATGATGACAGTAGAGTTGCAAACTCCCCGTTTTCATATAGTAAATCAATTCCATTATTACAGTAAATCAGCCTTCAGTGGTGTTTTGTTGCAGTGCTCTCACCCCTATACTGTCTTCCTGTCGATACTGTTTCCAGTTGTGTCCTGTGTCGCTGAACATCAGCAGGTAGGCCGTCATCCAATCAGAGCTGCCATAGCGACCTTGCGTGGAAACAGCAGTGATTTGGGTCCGCCCACTCAGGTCGACCTCCAGCCACTGATATCTGTCTGAAGTGCGAGGAGACCAGCCTCCGGCTCCTGGACACAGAGAGAGAGGAGGGAGAGAGAAATCTGTAACATCTAAAGAAAAGAGTTCAAAAAAGTAGAACTGCAGGACACAACTCAACTAGTTTCATCAAACACGAACCGTTCTGTAGTGTAAAGGCCCTGGGGACAAATGATTTGTCAAATTATTTCTTTGATATCTAATTTGGAACAGTCAAAAGAATTGAATCTGTTGCTTAAGAGCTATTATGCATAATATAGGCTGCAGCTGAGGCATTTATGGGGAACACCACGAGGCTTATGCAATATTAAATATTAAGTGGGCAGTTCATAGCAGACCTTCATATAATCTGAGTAGCAGTGCAGAAATCCATAAAATGAAGACATTAAATAATTAAAATACCAAGAAGCAGTAAAAGTGCTGAGTCATAGCAGAGAGACATTTTAATGGAGATTCTTCTTTTAAAATATAATGAATATATACATATATGAATGTATTTACATATTAAATTGTGTTTATTTAACATGGATAATGGACATTCATTGATTATCCCAGAGTTAGCTAGAGCGATAAATTTCATCCACCCTGAAAAGATAAATATATATAAAAAATTGAATATTACGTAAATGTAATGATTCATAGTGTAGTAAATAAAAACCGCATCATAAAACATTAAAAGCACTTTATATTTAATGCAATAAGCTACATTATACAAAACATGTAATAAAACAATCTCTGTTTAGTATTGATGTGCCTAATGGTCACATGACTGGTCTAATTCAGCGATTATTTAGAGACAGAAGTATTTCTACCTTCCCATCTCCCCATGGGACCCTAGGTTTGATAATTGATATCACTGCAAAGGTTACCTGTTTAAACAAAGCAAAGGGTGGCTATTTTGAAGAAACTAGAATATAAAACATGTTTTCAGTTATTTCACATTTTTTTGTTAAGTAAATGTGTTAATTTATAGTTTTGATGCCTTCATTGAGAATCTACAATGTAAATAGTCATAAAAATAAAGAAAAAACATTGATGAGAAGGTGTGTCTAAACTTTTTGTCTGTACTGTACATAGTTTTGCAAAAAAAAAAAAAAAAGTTGACTTTCTTGACGAGCAAAATTGTCTTTTGAACATCATATGTGTATTTCATGGCACAATTCAAACACGTTTTAAAGATCAGTCATGTCTCCCCTTCGACTAAAAAAGAAAAGGCTCTAACAGGGAAAGCGGAAAGCAGAACTACTTAGGTAACAGCAAGTATTTGTGTCAAGAATGAAAAATGAGAGCTACAGAGAGAAGTTCATACCATGGCTCATTCCTCACCTTCACACAGCTGACCAATCATTACATGAAGATGGTGTGAAACAGAGCCTCGTGTCGGGGGAAAAAGTTGAGATGTGGCTGTAGTTCCAACAAAACTTTTCTCCATGTTTAAAAAAAGATTAACAAGCTTCTCACTTTTGGGTGACTTTGAAGACAAATCTCTAGTTAATCAGTGACATTCTCTAGTCCTGTCAGATATAAATATAGAAATATTGTATAATGATGCAGAATCGGTCGCAATGATATTTTAGAAAGAACGTGTGTCTGGGCTCTCTGCCAGTAGAGCTACCAGGTATCGGCAGAGGTGGAGAAAGAGCCTTCGATGATAATGAGAAGAAAATCACATGGTTCTTTCTTCCCTTTTTATCTTCTCATAGGAGCAGGAGGTTTCCACCAAGATGTTCACAGAAGTATAATAGAGGAAAGAGAATTAAGTCTAGAGACCCCCCCCCCCCCAATCACAGCTAATGTTCTATGAAGGTAGAATCTCATAAACATGGAGGACTCACTTCCTCTCCCAAAGCAGATAATTTAATTTTGGTTCCAACTTGGATGAGTTATAAGAGCGCTGCCAGAACTAAGTGTTTTGAACCCAACCTCAAGGTTGGACCCAACTATCAGGCTGCTCAGAATGAAATGTGATGTTTGTGCAGAGAGAAGCTGGCAGCTGAGATGTCCGTGATATCATATCTGGATATGAGCGGACGCCTTCGCCAAACGCAACAGATGACAAAGTCCCCGCGGCCATCAATAATGCACCGCCGCTCTCACAGACAGACAGGAACACTGAAACAGTTAGGAAGGAAAAAGAGACAGAGCTTGTCTACATTGTTTTCCATTTTGAAGTGCTTGGGGGATACAATTTTGTACAGGGATGTTGATTATTTGGTTGTATTTGACCACAGAATTTTTGACCATTGTCCTCCTTACTTAGACATCAATAGTCCATAGTGTACTTGATAAGAATGTGTGGGCTAGAGCACTTTTTTATATAGTATAAGAAAGAGTATAAGAAAAAATTAGGCTTTGTTTTTTAGTGCCCTTCCAACTCAATCTTATCCAACTCGTGTTTCTGTAAAACCTACTGTTCAAAAGTTTGGGGTCACATATTTTTGAAAGGAAAACACAGTTTTTTAATGAAGATAACTTTAAACTAATCAGAAATACACTCTATGCATATGCATTGCTAATGTGATTAATGACTATTCTAGCTGCAAATGTCTGGTTTTTGGTGCAATACATGTATATAGAGACCCATTTCCAGCAAATATAACTCCAGTGTTCTAATGGTACAATGTGTTTGCTCATTGCATCAGAAGGTTAATGGATGATTAGAAAACCCTTGATGCTAACATGTTAGCACAGCTGAAAACAGTTTAGCTGGTTAGAGAAGCTACAAAACTGACCTTCCTTTGATGAAAGTTTGTAGGAAAAAAATATTATTTCAAATACAAATCATTATTTCTAACCTTGTCAATGTCTAGACTATATTTTCTATTCATTTTGCAACTGGAAAACACAAAATTGTCTGGGTTAAATATAGTGTATTTTATATAGTTTTAATCATTTGAATTTAGTCTGGTTCTTGATTCAATCGTGGCTGGCAGTAATGGAGCAATTTAAATAAATAACATTTATTTCTATTTAAAAGAACTATGACCACGTTCTACGTGTGATCTTTTAAAGACTTTATATTTTTAATGCACCTGGTGAATGTTCCTGACATCTTGTGTGTGCTATTCACAACACTTTGTGTCTTGTTTCACAACTTCCTCCCTTTGCTTCTCTGTGCTTCTGTGCAGATGAATATGCTAATACATGTTTTGCCATTGCAGACACATCTGATCTTCCTTTAGCAGCGTCTGATCCTCCTTCACTGAGATCAAACTCCAATCGGTAAGCAGGCAGAGCAGATTGACTGAAGTGAAGCAACACAGCGGTTGTGTTTGCTCACAGCCTTTGCCATCAAACACATGAGGAAACAGCAACCTGCAGGCTGTTCTTCCTGCAGCAGGTGGTGGGAATCACTCAGATCTTCCACTGTGTTCAATACAAAGACATTGCAACATTTTCATTTAATTCTTGTCTCTGGTACAAGAGTAAACCAGCCAAACATGCCAAAAAGAAAAATGTGTTTCCTCAAAGCCCTGTATCTGTACAGAAGCAGTACACTGCTCATCAACTCTTGCTCAAATCTTGTCAATTCTTCTTATGACAATCAACAAACCTTTAGCAACGTCTGTGAAGTACTTATCTAATGCAATATTTGCCCCTAAAAACACAGCAGTAAGGAGGAATAACCACTATATCTGTGTGTCCATCTATCCGATTGACCCCATGAGGTGTCAGTTTGTGCAAATCCAACTGAGACGTGTCTTTGAACTTGATTGCTGTGTGTCCTGCAGGGAATTGAATCGTGAGGTGAGCAGCACTGCTGCAACACATCAGAAGAGAAAAAGAGGTGTTTTTCCTTTTACTGCACATTTTATCTGCACAACCGGTGAAAAGATGAGAGAGGAGAAAAGAAAAGAAGAATGCGGTAATCATTTATTGATGTTCCTGCTATATTCTATATGTGAATACTGGGGAGTAGCTGAGGGAAGATGGAACCATGAACAGTAAAATCCACTCTGGCTGATTCTTAATTAACCTTAATGTAGAAAGCCTTGAGCCTCAGCATATACTCTTTAGACACAGTATGAAATGTCAATGTCCTGGGGTTTAGAGAAGGAAACATCAGATTTCAGGTCAGCTACCACAGTGTTGGGAGCAACGCATGTGTAAAACTGCCTCATGCAGTTTTGGGCAGCAAAGAGGTTTGAATGTGTGCATGGACATTCAATATGTATGGAGAAGATAAAGTTAAAAAAAATGAACAGGCATCTTAAACAAATCTGCACTTTATATTAACTAATTTACACTGTAATTAAATAACGTGTTATATTATAAATAGCATGATCAACCTTGATTAATTAATAACTTAATATTATTGTTGTCAAAAATAATAAATAAATACATCTGTGCAATAAATAAATAATTATATGTTTCTGTACTTTTTAATAATTAATTAATATACAGTATGTGTTTATTTCTTCACACTTGTGGATGTTGTGGAAAGAAGTGCCACACTAGCTAATGAGATGCTACTATCTTTGATCTAAATTGTAATGAGTAAAAACATATCAAATATACAGTATATAATTTGTTAACGCTGCCATCTCTGTATTAAATAGAGAACTAAGAAAACCTAGCACTCTGATCAATGATTCAGTGTCGTACTGTCCAGGAAACGTCTCCAACCATAGTGAATATACTGATATACTCAGTTGCACGTCTTATATACACGTCTGTTATTTGGCCGTAATTTATGTTTGTAAGACTTGAAAATATAAATTGTTAGCTCTTAAGGCAATAAAGTAAATTAGCACAACAAAGCAAGACAGTTGTATGCTCCAAAGTAATTTGGTAAATACTCAAGTTGTGGTTCAAAACAAGGGACAACAGTTCTGCTAACTCTTTTTTCGTTATTGTGAAACATGGTAAAGACTTACTGCGTTAGCATATTTCACTTCAAGTCTCGTTGTGGCCGTGCTGCTGCCAGCAGCTGGAGTCCACACAGGAAAGTTTTAAACAACCTTTAATTTAAATTATTTTCACTTTAAATGATATTTGAATTCTACTTTGAGTAGTGTCGTAATGGAGAAAGTGAATTATACATTTTCAACATTTAAACACAAGCTTTTCAGTCTTGAGCAGTTACAGCTAACTGATGCTAGCAGGGCTGCAGCAGTTAGGTGCTAACGTTAGCTTGTTTGGGAAAATCCCAATAAATAGAATGTCATGTTTTCTTCTGACTGGTTGCTATTGTTAAAAGGATATATAAAAAAAAATATTAGAAAATTTGCCTATTGCCTATTGCAATAGCTATTTTTGAGAGAGTTAGCACAAATAACAGTTATTATATTGTAAGGTTATTACAATGTAAAAGGTTATTAGAACTTATTGTGGAGTTGATAAAATCTGAATTTAGAGTTGAGCAAACTCAGAAACAAAACATAACCCATTTAGTTTGATTGCCCAACTTAAAATTTTATCAGAGTTTGCGGCCTTGGAATTTCGAGTTGACCTAACGTTTCTTATATTGCAGTGAACAACAAGATGTTTTGCAGTTGTTTTGCAAGTTTTTATTACTCACCTTCTCTCCGGTTCAGCTTAGCGAATCCTGGCCCGTGGCTGCTAGACAACTGGGAGGAGCTTCTGAAGGACGATGGCAGTAGATGGGAAACCAGTGAACTGTGACACACCTCTGTAAACGACAAACCATTCACCATCATGACATAATACAACAGTATAGTATCTTGACATAGCAGACTCATGAATTAGAACCATTTTACTTCCATTTTACTGTATTTCTGCATTCCTGCAAATACTTGTACTTATGAATTTAAACTTAAAATTTGCGATAATGTGGTGTTAAAAAGTAGAGAAACCTCTAGAAAAGTTGATGTTTGTGGTCCACACAGACATTCTTCACACATTTGTCAGTAAATCTCTATCATTTGTCTTCTAATGCACTGCAAACCTAAATGACCCAGTAAAGACTTCAGCTACGTTGAATGCCGGCGGGAGTCAAACATCTCCCAGACTTCAGATATTTCGCAGAGAGATTTTATGGAGTAGCCTGAGTTGTCTTTACTTTGTTTAGTCCAAATTTAATCAGATTTGGCCTCACTGCTGTGGTATCGGATATCAAGGGTTTGACTTTCATCTCTCTTGTTTACACAGTTCCACACACTATTCTAACGAGGTAAAACATGTTCACCAAGTCCATGAAATCCTGATGTAGTAGTCAGGTATGGAGGTTTAAAAATGTGAAATTTATTGTTACTCATTTGTTGTTTCACCAAGAATGAGTTGCAGGGCACAGGAAGCTTTTATTATTTCTGACACAGTGGGAGCATAAAGTAAAGCATGTAGCATTAAGAGTATGTCGATGCAGGTCTAAAAGTGTTGTATTTATTATTTTAATATTCTTTTCTGAAGATCCAAGTCATTTCCTCTCACATTAAACAATGTATTGTTTTTATTTTTGGCAGCTGATACAGGAATAACTCTGAGAGAGTATTTTAAGATAAACATTCAAGAATGCCAAGGTGTGATGTGATGTTTTCCCAGCTGTCTGCAGAAAATAAAAGCAAGTGATAGCATTTAAACATCTTCCAGAGTGGGAATTCTATCTGTGTGTTTGATTTAGATCAGGGCATTAAAGGGTCTGTGAGCTAGTGACAGTTGTTTTAATGTTGTAATCATCTTCGTTGGTTTTGGAAGTTTATATACAGCCAAGAGCCAATGAACTGAGAAAAGTTTAAACATACTGTAGAGGACCTGATCAACTTCACTCTCTCTGCATAAGTCAATGCCCCACGTGGGTCTCCCCGGTCAAAAAAATCACACACCACTGGTCTCAGGTCCCACAAAATATTTGAACCAGTGAAAATGATGTTTCCATGCAACAACAAATCAATTTCCTGTTAAAGTAAGTAATGTTTCACCTGTGCGACTTGCTGTGTGTTTTATATGATTATAAATCTCAATAGATTAAGAAACTACTTGACCTTTGCAATCCACAATGAGTGACTGACCTATTTCACTTTTCTATGGGTTCGGGTCGCCTGACTGATTAATACAAGAAGTGTAAGAGCAGCAAACATTATTTCACAGGGATAGAAAAACACCTCCTTCTGGCCTCAGGTACACATGACATACAGGAGACAACTAAAATAAAAGGATTTACTGCAGCTCGTGTGTGAGGTAGAAAATGCGGGGGACCTCCAAATCACAGTTTGTCTTGCTTTCTGAAAAAAGGTCCGGCACAAAATCCCCTGACACATCAGCAGGAAGTTGACATAAATGTTGAGCACAAGCTGGACTCCCAGCAGCTAAACACTGCCCATGAATACAGAGAAGGAAATGCTGGAAAAAAAAAAAAAAAAAAAAAAAAAAAAAAAAAACTAAATGTTGATGCTCGCTTCAGGCTTTGCAGAGGTCCTTCTCCTGAGGCTCTCAGACTTAAATGTTCTGTGATAAGAAATAAACATTCACTCCAAACACTTTAAAGAGATCTGTAGTGTGTTTCCCAGTCTGGATGTGCTTTAATGTTCTACAAGTTTTGTAAAGAAATCTTAAATGAGGAAGATGACGACAGTTTCCCAGACTCTGCCTGTCTGCTGGGAAAGTTCACGATGTACCTTTTCAGTATATCATAATGTGGAACTGTTCATTATACACTGCTGAAAGTATATCAACTGATGCCAGGCAACTGTTTTTGTGTTGAGGATTGTTTCAGTAGTTTTTAGAAGCCTCTCAGCGACACACAGAGGATTCTTGCAGAGGCTGCTTATAGAGTGTTAGTCTAAGAGCCTCTGGCATAAACAGAAACAGAAATTGAATCATTAGTCGTTCCCTTTCAGCTCTCACATCCACAACAAACACTATGAACTGAACAACCCTCCCTGGACACCTATGACTTATGTTAAATCATTGTTTATTCAACTCCTCACATCCACCTATCTCTCCATCTGCTGCGTATCACCCACTTTGCCTTTGTGCTGAAATAGCAGAGTTCCAGCACAAGACGTGATTGCATCAAAGCCGATGTGCACTTCCTCCACTTCAGTAGACAATACACACAGAATATTTACAGGTTCAGAGCTTTTTTAAGGGTCTTGTAGAGAGTGCTGCTCAGATTGCATCTCTCACAGCGATGTTGATGTAGATCCATGCATCACTGGGCACAGTAATCATGCTGAGTCCTGTTTATGGCCACAAACATGAGCCGCCTCATCCTCAAACAAAAGTGTGGAGGTTTAAATGTGCAAAGTGTCAATCTAAAACTTTACCAAGGAGAGCGTAGCCTGCTCTGCCTTCCATTAAACAGTATGTTTGTGCATTTGTGATGAAAATAATTGACTTCATCTCATCTTGTTCCCAAGGATACTCTTCAGTGTTTCTGCAATCATGATGTTTTCCCTGCTGCTGGTTACATTCATTAAAGTTGTAATGTAAGGTAAGGAAATACTGAGAATGAGAACAGCATCAATAATGGAGGCAATCTACATTCACAGTAGACTAACAGTCGGTGTGCAGCATGTTACTGTTGTAGCTGCTGGAGGTGGAGCTAGTTTCAACTTTATATAAGGTTAGATAATGTAGTCCAGTGGTTGCCAAAGTAGGGATCCTGCCCCACCAAAGTTTTACCAGATAAAATTGAGGGGTCATGAGATAATTATTGTGAGCAGAAAGAAGAAAAGTTCTGAAACACAAATCTGTTTACATTTTTCAGACTTTTTCTCTTATCTTTGATTTTTGGTGAAATAATAATCACTTGAACATTTTGTGAACTCTGAGAGCATCCACCGAACATACATTCAAACAATGCAGGTGCACAATATCAGGGGGCCCGGTACAATAGTGTCTGTTTGAAAGCAAATTTACCTCAATGTTACCAAACAACCAAAACTGATCCAAAAAACAGAATTTTAATCACAACAATCATAACAAAAATCCAGCCCAAACTTTTTGAGATATTTTGCTAATAAAGGAAACAGACAGACAGAAAACCAAGTGCCGCAATCGCATAACCTCCTAGGTGGAGGTAATGAAACAATGTGAGAATTTTAGGGGGGAAATCGCTATTTGGTGAAAATATTAACAACTCATAGATGTGTTAAAGATTTGCAGACATCAAAAGACAAGTAGGTTATAAATCTTTCATCTTTATTTTCATTATCTTTCATTATGTGTCAAGTATTCATCTGAAAAGTAACTAAAGTCAAAATAAATCTAGTGGAGTAGAAAATATATTTTCCTCTCAAATGTAGTGGGGAAGACATAGAAAGCAGCATCACATGGGCCCCAAAATTACAGTAAGTAAAGAACCTGAGTAAATTTACTTAATTACTTTCATCACTTGTAATATTAATATAAATACCTAGATCTCAGGATGTTTGATTATGAACTTGGAAGCTGTGTGAGCACTGCCATAACTGGAACAATGACTGAAGTAATTAAACCATGGATGATTCCTCCCACATATCAAGGCCTTGGCAATCTCAGGAGAATATAAGTACAGCTCATGCTGTGCTGACTTCTGATTCAATTCCATTTCTTTACATTTCTTCAAAACGGAATGGTGGTTTGGGACTCAATTTATCCGAGGTGTCAGTGCTAATTGAATTAATAAAGAGAAAACGTCCAAGTCAAAGAAATGTTTTCTGATCCAACTTCACTGATGATTTGAGAGACATCAGTTGCCTGGTGATGACAAGCTTATTTGACTTAATATCATTTTTTGAAGTTGTATTTCATCAGACTGGTCTGTGTTTCCTGCGTGTCTACCATCATCTATATCTCTTTGTGATTCTAGTCTTCTGAAGTTCATCCAATAAGAAAATGTCAATAGCTTATTCTGTTTAAGTACTGCTGCTGATACCATTAAACTATACTTACAGTTAATATACAAGCTATTCTTGGATCCTGGTATGTTAGAGGATACAGGATTTATTTCACTTATACAACACGTCTCATGTGCCAAACCAACAATGAATTCATACTTCTAAACATTATGTGTGTATCCAAACTCTGATCTTATTCCTCTGTGCCGTAGACCTCCATTGTTGTTCAAAATCTATTAATCTCTTGACTTTGCACTGGATTTTAAATTTCTCAAAGTCAAGAGATTGTATAGAAGCTCTTTAAACAGAAACATGTTCAGATGCACATTCAGTGATGACTGCTTTAAAAGAAACTGCTATCACAGCAGTGATGTTTGTGACAATGGAATACGTCGCTCAGTGCAACTGTGCATCAGTATTTGAACACAGGCCTACGGTAGAGTGACATATATCAGCACTTGAATCACTTCATTGTTAGATTGAATGTGCACACAAGATGTTGACAATAAGAAAAACACATATTTATTCATTTATGCTCATTTGTCAGGGACAATACAAAAACAATGCACCAAATTACAAAACATGATACTGTTGTATTGTAGTTGTTTATAGACAAGGCTAATTTACATCACTAGTCCCTGATTAGGCCTGTCTATAATATACACCTGTTTACCTGAAGTTGAATTTTTATAATTTATAAAGTTATAAAATAGTTCACCTATTCACTTATTAGCCTTGTTGGACATGTGCTGCTATCATGTATGACATCCTACTGACAATATCACTATTTATTGCACAGGCATCGTATTGCCTGGAACTGCTGGTTCATTCTGCACACAAGGTAAACACAAACTCCTTGGCTTCAATAAGTTATCGATTGTTGGTTAAAACTGCATAAACAGGGCCTGACCCTCTGCATGATGGAGAATATTAATGCTGTGAACGTGTTCAAGCTCCATTCAGTAAATTGTAAGCAACAGAAAAGGTAGAGGTCCTTCCTGTTGCCACTGCTTTGTGTTCACTGAAGCATCTCCTGAGTGTATCCACTGACTCATCCACATATAATATATAACAAGGGCACTGAAAAGCATAATCTTACACCTTGGGGAGCATGTGTAGAAAGGGATTTTGCTCATCCTTTATGTTTTTTTAAGAGTGCTCTGAATATCTCTGTTTAAAGGACATGCTATTTTTCATTTTTCTACTTTTAATGGTGCCAATATTATTGTCTTTGCAAAGTCCACATATTCATCAATTCAATAACATATGCAAAAAGAAAATCTTTATAAAATATACCCTAAATTACCTAATAATAGCCAGAGCATTTATTTGTTTCAATCACTTAACAATCAGGTGTTTATTTGAGACCAGGCTACAATTTGGGACAGGAGATTAATTATTTACTGTAAATTACTCAAATTCTTTTATTAACTACAATGTAACTTACATTTTTCAAAAGTAAGATTATAGTACTGTAGTTAAACATCTCAAGGCTGCTTCTCTCTGTGTATTTTATGACAGAATGTTTGAATTTCATGTCAGCCTTTTTTTTTGATGAACCGGGGCCATGACGATCGACAATTAAGCGATAGGCGAAGAAGAAAAATGTGCAGTGTCAGTCACGTCTTCTTCCTTGATTTTATTTTATTTTTTTTAATATAAATCAACATTTCTTTGGAACCAGCAGTTATATATCAAAATACACAGCTGCACCCTCTGTCTAAAGGACCCCGTTATGTGAACCTCAGCTTTTATTTGGTAATTTACAGTATAGAGGAGAAAAGTGGTAAATAGGACTCTATGTATCTCTATCAGGGACAATGATTTGGTATTGTAGATTAAATGGTTGATGTATGATTATTTGTACATATAATATGTTTATTGTATTAATTGCTGATTTTGATCTAGGTTGACAGTTGAAAGGGGGAGTAGGACTGGATCAGCATCTGCTTCTTCCTTTACCTTTTTGAGCAAATCATGTCTGAGTTAGGATGGTATTGTAAGTTTTTTTTTTTTTAGTTATTTATTATTAATCATTATTCTCTTTTTTGTTGTTTCTATCTCTCCACTGTCCTTTTTTATATATTTAATTTTTTGGTTGTTCAAAATAAAATAAAATTAAAATTCATTCATTTCTCCTTCTGAGTGTCTGATGGACTGGTGTCTGATCTACACATCATCCCCTGTTCATTTTATGAACCTGTCTACTATGAACTACCAGACCTCACCAGATTGCACACTGTTAGTGGCTCTCCAGTCAACACTGTTCAGCGCTGTCTTCTGTAAACCTTGTGGTTAGTTTTTTTATTCTGTTTGCCTCAGAACTTGCCCCCAGCACCAGTTCTTCATCCTGCTGTTCCTCCCTGCTGAACCCTCTGTCCTTCTTCATCTGGAGCCTCATCACCCTCATCTCCCCTCATCTACCTTATTTCCAGCCTGGCTGCTATACCGCCGTCACCTCCAGTCCCCAATAATACCCTCTTTGAACTGTTCATCTGCCCATCTGTATCATCCCTTTGCCTCCACCTTCCGTTAAACCTGTTACAATCATGCAAATGTCTAACATGATATATTTGCTATTTAAAATATACAAATTCAACTCAATGTCAATTTACAAAGTACTCTCAAGCACCTTGCTGGAGCTCCAGAAAGCACAGGTCATTTTTAGTCATCTCATAAATATTCATGAGCTTCTCTTCTGATTGGCATGACTTTACTTGGAACAGTGAGGGCAGGAGGGCCTTGCTGGGAATGTTTGCAATGCACAAAACTGCAGGAAATGCTGTATACGATGCTATATGATGTATATGATTAGTAATGAAGTAATGGATTTTCCAGATTTAACCGATTGTCGACCTGGCAGGGCAAAAAGCTACTGTCATTTATGCCCCTGAGCAAGGCATTTGACTCCCACTTGTTCCAGTGAAGTGCTGTGAGAGTTTAAGGATGCAATACTGATGGTAAAGTCTGTTAATGATCCCTGTGTTTAATTCATTCTTAAAACAAAACAAACATTATACTCATTAAATCATTCAGTCAATACATTATTTCTTAAAATGTCCTAGAAATAGCTAGTAGCTACTTCTTAATGTTATGACCAAGAACATTATTTTTCTTTGTCACAGCAGGAGGATTTATTCTCATTTTATACAAGTTTAACATGTTTTTAAATTGAAACAGAAAAGGGTTCAGCATTGACTGAATGTTGGAGCAGAACCAAACATGTCTTTCTTCCTTGAAAGTGAATTCTCCTGCTTCTTAATGTTTAGTTTTGACTCTGAGGAGGGAACTAAACAGGAAAAAGTCATCAGATGCTTCCATTACTGGATGTACCAATCATGCCTGAGACAAAATTCATCCATTAAAACATTTCTTAACAGGAAACAACAATAGTGATGATGCTGTACAGATCCATCCTGAGAGCAACTCCTCTTTGTAGCATCCAGGTTTAGTAGTAGAACACAGACTATACCAAATGTAGCACTGCAGTAATCTAAATTATACATTACCATCAAAGCCAGACATTGTGTGTGTGTGTGTGTGTGTGTGTGTGTGTGTGTGTGTGTGTGTGTGTGTGCGTGTGTGTGCGTGTGTGTATGTGTGTGTGTGTGTGTGTGTGAGTGTGTGAGTGCAGGTCAATGACATGTGAATGTTTCAATTCATCGCCAGCACAGGTGCTTTAGTCTTACTTACAGCCTCTGCCCCGAGGAAACGTTAAGACACAATCAGCTGTTAAAAGGATCTGCCCTTATAATCAACATCTCCTTCTTCTTTGTTACCCTATTGATTCCCAAAGAACTTATTTACAGTTAGATCCGTGTGCAGACTAAGCCACTGATCAGCACTTCTGGAGTTGGCAGGAGTCGGCACAGGCCTGCTGACTCGGGGTTGTGAGCCGAGGCTCTGTTTGAAGGACAGACCGCTGCCTGTAATTTACACCCAGAGTTCTCAAACATTCATAGCTCACTGCAACACAGGGGCATGTTCTTTAAAGGAAACCCATCACAGTGAAAACAAACTCCTTTTTTTATCTTCAGCTGGCTCTTCATGCAGTTCAACTTCATAAGCCCAGTCTTGAGCTCATTTGGGCATCATGTTGCTACTTCATGTTTCCACACCACTACATTACACCACCACTACACCAGCAACATTGTACTTTCTACTCCACTTGTTTTTTACTCTCTTTTTCTGTTCTAGTTATTTCCAGTAATTGTCTCCTTTCTTTTTTATTTGCTCTGTACTCTGTGTGAAATGTACCAAATATGCAATATTGATAATATTAATCTACCCAATATTCTATGTTAAACTGGCCAAACATAAAAAACGAAAGCATTCAAATTCTCTTTAGCATTTAATAACAAGCATACTGTACTCTAAATAACACAGTCTGCATAATGAGTACTTTTACTTTTGATATATTTATACTTTTACTCAAGTAAAAGATCTAAGTACCACATCCACATCTGAATTTTATATATTTTTTACCTCAAGCTTTGAAACTTGATCATGCTGAACATACTGTAGATCGTAGATCATAACAGTAATTTACAAAAAAAACTTAAAAAGGTCAAACTGATACAGTTACTGGTGGTGGATGTGTCAACTCCCTCTGGATAGGTTTGCTTGCCTAAAAAAATGTCATAAAACAATCAATTTTATGCCTAATCTACATTATATGGTTTGGGTTGTCATTGTTCACTCTGCTACCAGCTGTTGACCTTGTCCAGTTGGTGGCGGCACTGCACCACTATGTTTAATTGCTATAAAACATCATAGGAGAAGAAGAAGCACAACAACAACAACAACAACAACAACAACAAAAATGGATATCAGCAACAGGTCACTAGTTTACCTTTCACCAACAGACATGTTCTAATCCAGAAGATATGATCACTGGTTCACCATTGATCAGGTAAAACCAGGAATTATACATCTGGAGCAGGTTATTGAGAGAAATTTGAGATTTGCAAATTACTTAAAAAAAAATTAAGAAAACAGTGGAATGAAAGGAGGCCGTATCCTGGATAAACATCAGTGACAGATCAGATCTCCCTGTATTCTCTCCATAAACTTTCTGGATAGGCTATGTGACAGAGCCATACACTTGGATCTTTCTGGATACTGGACATTTTTGTGCAGTGGAGTTTTTTTTTTAATAATTTTTCAGTTGGAAATATGTACGGGTGAGTTCTCTAGTTTTGATAAATATGCAAAGCTTTTCTTATGCATAATACACAGCAGTTCCCTCTGTGGAGCAGCGAGAGATTTACATGAGTGCACTGCTGGTGGCACAGACACTTTTCTTGAAATAGTTATGAAGTACAGTTCAGTTTTTGCATAAGTAATTCAGTAAAGTGTTGTTGGGAAACCTCTTAGTGGAGCATTTTCAGCAAGAAATGAATCAGATTCTGTATGACTCAGGAGGACGTGGCTACAAACCAAATCTGTTGCCAATGTGTTTCACATTCAACATTTTAATCGAGGCAGACAGATGTTTTTTCTGTATTGTCGGATAGGAGAGGGACCTTTAATACTTAATCATCACAATGAGTGCAATTGTGATTTGTTTGCTTTGACAGAACTATTCTCTCATAAGTGTCAGATTTCATTAGTGTTCATGATAAGGAGAAAGATGGGAATCCTGGTGAAAAACAATGAAAAACGGATGGAATAATGCTTAACTGGGACATATATATATGGCTGCTTTATGATTCAGCATCATAACTGCGATTTGCAAGGTTTTCACAAGAATTAAGGGAGCTTTCTTGATCGTGACCAGGCTGAATTCCTGCCAGCCACAGGGCTTCTGTCTGGTGTAATTGACCTTGAACTGAAGTGCTATTTAAATGAGGTAAAGAACGTTTCAGAAAACTAAAACTTCTTTCTGCACCATCTCCTCGACTTCAATAAGTGAGTCTTTACCTTGCTGGTCAGACACCTTCTCTCTGTTACTTTTGGCTTTGACTCAGGTTCATCCTACAGTATTCAGTGTCAGCTACGGTACATAATACCCTTGACATTTGCTTTGCCCTCACATTTACTAAGACATTGCATGTGATCTAATTATCTCTTGTGGCAGCCTGGGGTGTAAGAGGGAACAGATGGTCATTTACAGTCTAAAGGATTCTGGAGACAGCTCCGGTATGTACTGTTTTGTTAAATTACCCCCCAGAAGCTTGAAAATTTGACTCTGGCAACAACAGAACATCAGATCAGTCGTGTGCAGTATTCAGAATACACTATCTCGGTTCTGTTAAAAACATTACACCCAAGGCTCTGGTAATAAATTAATCATTAACATAATATTTAATAAATTACCATTTATTAATAAATGAATAAATGGAAATGAAAAACACAAGCCATAAAGATATATTGCTTCAGGCATGAGTCACAAGGTCAGTGAGTGACTTAGGAGCTGCTGTTTCTATTCGTGGAAGCTGCCCAAAATCTGTACTAACATAATATTTACAGTAAGTCCCAAAGTTTTACAAGGATAAAGCATAATTTATACATCGCCAATGACAAAAAAGTAGAATCAATACCTCTCTAAAGCTGTCTCAACAACAACTAATCAGGACAATCACCAGGGCAGAGATCTATATTCTATTAGTTTTAGAAAATACTGAACAGAGTGGATTTATTAATTTATTGTCCAAGAATTACTGGTGGATTATTAATACAGATTATGGTATAAAAACATTCACAATTAAAAACAAACAGTTGGACATTTTAACAATAATGAGTTTGATGAAACTGTGATTGGTAGATGTAATTTATTCTGACCGACATGAAACACATTACGTATACACTAAACAAATGAAGGTAATTTGCATTGATATTTCTGAGGAGAATAAAAGGGAAAAATGAGTAACTTTATCATGTTGGTGGCACTAATTGTACTAATTGAGTGAGTCTAGCTAAAAAAAGCCTCATGGGATTTACTCAATAATAGAGTGAGATATTTAAAAGGTTTATTGCAAATTGTAACAGTATTGTATATTTACTCTTTTGATATTGTTTTTTTTTATTTTTGAAATAAATAATTCATTTATTCATTCATTGAATGTTTTGAATCTGAGCCAGGTTATTATTTTTCAGTGAAGGTGATGACAGAGCCATGTGATGAATGTGTGTGTGTTTAGGGAAGCAGGGCCCGACTGGCCTTGAGCAAATATCAATGTGTCACAAAGTCAGATGGACTGCAGGCTTCTGTCAGTTTTATCACCTAACTACTTGTCCCTGGGTTAATAAATCTAGATTCCTGACTGACATCTCCAAGTTTACCTGATGGCCACGACTGCCATAATGTAGCCTTGGCGTCGGATCGCCTTCGTGGCTCCTCTTCTCTGAACACACATTTTCATAAATGACACTAAAGAAGAAATATGTGAGCGGGCGTCTCCTTAGCTTCCTCTCACTTTTCCCATCTCCCCTGTCACAAACTCCAGACTCTCATGAATCATAAAGGACGGTGGGCTACTGCAGCGGGGTACACAACTCATTCACACTAATTGGATTATATTCACAGGATTATGTCTCATTCAATACAGACATCCAGTTCATTGAAAGATACTGAATTCCAATGATCTGGTTAAAATGGGCAGAAGTGTGAAATTTTTTTCTTTTGCCTATATCCTCAGATTTGTTAATAAAAATAAATTGCAGTATAAGCGTTACTGACTTTAATTAATCTCATTAAACACCTAATGAAGTCTACCAAATGAACCATATTATTAGCCTGCAGTGATCATTAAAGCCTGAATGAAATCAAGCAGGAAACAGCATCTTGTCATTAATAACTAACTTCTGTCTTTATCTGGTTTACATCTCTTAAACATTGCATCACCCAGGCAAAAATCTACATGTTCTTAACTTCAGGGCTGAATTCATTAATCAGTTTATCTATAAAATGCCCTAGAGCCAAAATCCAAGGATATTAGGTTTACTACTATGTACAGAGAAAGAAAACTTCAGATCCTTACATTTCAGAATAAACCAGCAAGCCTTTGGCACTTTTGCTTAAAAAAAATAATTATTGGATGATCAATATAGTTTCACTTTCTATCAACTGATTGATTAATTGGCTAATTATTGTAGCTCTTTCTATTAATAATTTTTAAAATACAATTTCTGTGATGTCAAGCCTTTAGTATGACATTAAAACACCAACTCAGCTCAAGCAAAGTAAATGAATCAAACAAATCAAATTAAAGCTTTATGATGACAGGGAAGTTCTATTTTTTTTGTAAAAACTTGTATTAAACCTGTAATGGGTTACCCTTTATGGTATCTATCTGAAAGATTATTTCCAACAAATTTAAATTTGTGTCATGGATTAATGATCAGTCACCACTTACAAAAGGCAAAAAAAGACATGACTGACCTCCAGGAGCTGGTGAGGATTCATTGTCTTGCTTCAAGAAACATGTCAGCCGATACAGTAGAAGCTAACTTTCCCTCTTGTCTTGAAATGTATGTAAATGAGTGATTTACTTTTCCTCTTGATGGTACGATCACAGCAATGAGAAAAGAATAGGAACAAATGATAGTTTTGGCCTTCAAAGGTTTTGGTCTTGAGCAATAATTACTCCTAAATAAACCTTATTGTTATAAACTTAAAATATGTTGAAGCTGCCGTTTGTGGGCTCTTATTATAACTTTGTCTTCAGTTTATTTGCTGCACATGTACAGCAGCACATGCACAAAACAAGTTGGTTGTAATGCAACTTATTAGCTAAACTGTTCTTGCACAGGGTCGCTTTCAGTCTCTAGAGCATGTAACTGATCGCTGATGAACAGAAGAATATGCTTTGACCGGCAGAAGTACTTCAAAGTAGTGCTACTTGCTGAATAATCACACACCTGACACCAGACACACTTGAATCTGCGATGCAGCATTCATCACCACCAGCACCAACCACCTTAAACCACCTTGAAACAACTTTGGGACAAATCAGATGACTCTGAATTGAGAAAAGACAACACTTTCTCTGCCTCTTCTCTATGCAGAAGCACCTGACTCTCAATGGAGATGGGTGACTCTGAGACATGTGCCGTTTGTTATCCATACCCACAAGTATTTATTGGCATTACTATATGTACACACACACACACACACACACACGGAATTGGTTTCTTATCTGAGGAGGCATACACCCACACTGCCACACAGACACATATGCAGACACAGGCACATACTGTACTGGTGTGCAGAGACAGACAGCGGAGTGCAGCAGCATTATCTGTCATTAGGCTGTGATTAGAACACACACTCTCCAGACTCCAAATCAGCGGAGAGAAAAGATAATTATTTGTTACATTTGTAGCAAAATTGTTGGACATTTGCAATGGCACAGGAGAGATAGGAGCAGAGAGAGAGAGGGAGTGAATGATTTTTTTATGAAGCATTGCACGTCTCTTCCATGTATGTATAGCTGTGTGTGTGGTGAGGGGTGAGGGGCTGGGGTGGGGGGGTTGTCCACAGGCACAGCAGCCTGAAAGTGCACTTTGCCTCATCTGATGCACTCTAAGTATGACAGCAGCTTCTTCTCCTCAGTGCATACTAGTGCAGCGCCCGTTCCAAATGTGCTTGTTCAGAGGCCAGTGTTTCTTAACCTCCGGTATTGTTGCTTGCAGCTTCCTCGAGAACCGCTCATCCAAACAGCTTTACACTTGACACTGCATTTCCTTGGGTCCTCAGGAGTACAGCCGCCAAGCATGAAGTTGATTAGATGAACAGTTGTCGAGATACCCGGCCAGGGGCTCCTCACATCTTCCAAAATGTCAGGACAAATTTTCAAAAAAAAAAAGAAATGGTTACTTTTTTGACTGAATAAACTGAATAAAGTGACACATTAAGAAGTATAATATCGCAACAGCTTTTAGCCTGGTGCAAAAATTACATCATTGCTGTGCATGGCTGGAGGCTTTGGATTTGGATATTTTCTGATGAGAATTTGTGCAATTCTAAAGATAAGGGACAAAGACATATATGTAATCCTTTTGTTTTAGTGATCACCACACCATTAGTTGGTTTAAAGCTTTATACCTTTAAAAATATTTGATTTTTCTCTTTGTTTTGCCAAGTGATGGCGTAGAAATCTCTGTGGCAAATAACATACCAAATCAATTCAAAATAACTTGAAACATGCTGTTTATCTTTAGGCTATACAGCAGACTAAAACACTATTTTTGGAAAAGTTAAATATCAGCTGTGGTTATTATATACTGTAATACTGTTTTAAAAACAACAAATGACAAATAACTGACTTGTGCTTTTGTGCTCTGTATAATTATTGCACTATTTTGATAAGATTTTCACAGTTTTCTTTTTTGGGCTGCAGACTTTACTAGAGTGCTGATGAGGCATCAGCTGTTTCAAAACCATCTCCTGCCTCCGCAAGCTCGGCTCAGAGCGGCTGGACTTGTTGCTCCCACAACCATAACTTCATTAGAGAGCATTTCTATGCGGCTTGTCATTCTTTTTTTTCAAATCCCACCATTAAACTACATCTACTGAGCTCTCCTACGCTCCCTGAATGCACTTGAGGGCAGTCACCAGTCTGACTGAGCTGCTGCGTTTGTATTTCAGGAGCAAATTACACACAGATTAGAACATAACTGGAATGAAATGGTGTTAATTTTCTATGTAAATGATGAAAACAATAGAGATACATACGACAATTGAATTAACTTTCCTGAGTAATGACTATGACTGAATCAGCTTTATTTTGTTAGATTGATATTATTACAAGAAATTGACAGTCATTGAGTCAAATACTGTATTTGTTGGCCTTGGCAGTAAAGGTGTAATAAACAGAAAAGGCCTGTAGAACAATAACTGTTTCTACTTAAATGTAAGAGTAAAAGTACAGGTTAGAGACATTTCCATCCTCTTTGAATCAGCTCCTTACCTCCTTTCCAGGTCTGGGTCTACTGCAGGGACGCCGACACCTTTTATGGTTTTCAACATCCTTGATCAAATTTAACAACTTGACAATAGCTTGTGCTGAATGTCCTGTCTTGAAATTCCACTGAAGCTGCAGTATTCACTTGACAAGTCTTTGCTTTGTGATATAGTGCTTCCTCCCTAGATATGTTTGTCGAATGTGAAAATAGAGTCAGTTCCTTGTGTTTCCTTAGGTCAACATATTTTTTTGACAAATTAGATATTTTTTTATTCCATCAAAGCTTAGGTTTTCTACAAACCTCAAAGAATCATTTGGATGATTTGCTACTGTGGCTGGTTGCCAAATCGTGCACAAATCTGCATATTTTCTGCTTCATCCTGCACAATGTGGTGTCGTTCATAATATAAGCGGTGCAACAGGAATAATTTCAATGTGTTTAACTAATGAGACTGAATCACTTGACCGTTTGTACAAAACGTCATTTAACAAAGAGAGTTTTTTTTCATTTCTTCGAGCGATTTCATGACAGATTTGTCAGCTGTCAGAGGGATCAAACCTGTAGCTGTCACGGTGCAGAGAGGCGTCGCTCTGACCACTTTCAGAAACACAGACATCTGTTCTCCCACAGTGGTTTCACCTCCTTTGTTCACTCTGATGAATAGCTTGAGTGAAACCTTGCCTGTAGCACTGGCTCAGCACACGGAGTCAAACAAAATGTGGAAAAGAGGAGGTGGATATGGGAGATTATCAAGCGGATGATGTGCCGTATGTTATCTCTTTGTTTTATTGTTTTATTTTACCCTGTCAGAGCCCATAATGTCAGTATGTCTTTCTCCAGCAGCTGTTGTCTGTCAAGGGGAATATAAACCTGACGTGGTTATAATTACCATTTATCTGTCTGTCCCCACTCTGCTCAGCCCGAATCCCTTAGTGGCATTTTATTTCTTCAAATGTCAAATTCCCCAGGCATATCATCTGAGAATACAGTTTACTACAGCATCACAATAGATTATAAATTATCGCATACTGCCTAACACCCACTTTATTAGACTGATTTAGCACCATTGTTTGGTACATCCACCCATATTATGTAAAAATGATTCCCCTGGTGACATTTCCAGCACAGTTTATGATCAGGATGCCAAAAAAGACTATCAATGATACACAGGGTGGCTTTTATGTGACTTGAATAGCTATGCTTTTTTATAATTATATTTTGTGGTCTTAATATTGCCTCACAACTACAAACATAAGAGAAATCCAGAGGGCTATGAATCATACCACCATGCAAGAGAATGACAAGAAAAATCAAGATGATAGTATAAAAGTTAATAATTATGTTAGAAAACAAATGTTAAAGTTAAAGAAAAGTTTATTTTTTTTTCCAACTAAAACTCCTACAGCAGAGTAGAGTTATGCAGATTTTCTGCTTGCTGGTGTTTTTCCCTCTCTGGGAAACACCTTTCCATTCAAACCTCTGAATTACTGAAATGTCAAAGTATACACAAACTTTTGAGCTTAAGCCATACATAAGTGTGCAACTGCAAACACTCCAGTGGAGTAGATGAGGCTGGAGTGTCTTGCTCAAGGGCAACTGTTTAATATGCTGTGGGAGAGGAAAGTGTTTCTCATTCACTTTTCCCCCCCACCCACACTGCCCCATTGTAAAGCTTTAAATGGGAAGCCGTGCGTAAAATAACATGAAAATACATCAATGAAAAGATATCGCTGTGCATGTTCGAAATCGTCCATTTGCAAATTAAAACTAGTATAACTGTAGTAACTGTAAAAAATACCTTTATAATCTTAGGAACTCTGAATGGCAGCAGCAATCAAACAATCCCATATCAAATATATACTGTCACCTATTATAATCATTTTAAAAAATATATAATTTTGATTAAAAAATGTAAAATTTTAAAATATGACTGCTCACCTGCTCTCGTTGCCCCATGCATGCAGGAAAGTATCAGGGCGACCCGTGCAATAATTCCCGGGACTTTTTTACTCCAGAGATCCATCATGAAGTGGAAGGACGCTGCAGAAGAGCCCGCCAGGTGAGGGTGGGAGATAAGCTGCCGTCTCCTCTCCACTTCACTCCGCTCCTCCTCCTCCTCCTCCACACTCTCCACTACCCTGATGAATTTTTCACTTTTTCTCTGTGTCCACAGCGCTCAGCACAACATCCGCCTGCCTCCACTGCGATGACAGCAGAGGCAAGAGGCTGCTTTCTGTTCAGCTGCACTCTGCAGAATGAGAGGATAGAAGAGGCTGAGAGAGAGACACACACAGAGAGAGAGAGAGAGAGAGAGAGAGAGAGAGAGAGAGAGAGCTTTCACTACTGTCACAGCTCTGGAGACTTTAGTCATTGAAAGGACTTGGAGACCCTGTGCTCTGCCAAAATCAGAGAAAAAAAATAGAAAAAACACTGTTGGCTTCTACTCTGTTCTGCTCCAACAATGTTTGAGAAAGAGTCATCTCAGGAGCCATTAAGCTGCAAGCTGCTGCCCACAGTCTGTTTGTCATCATGTAATGCAGAAGTTCAGGTTGGGTGGTCACAGAAGGAATTCCCGCCACAGCCACTACAAATCAATTGTGAAAATATAGACTGAGAAAGTATAGAGGAATAAAGATCACTATACTTGTTCTAATTATTCTCTATACTGTTACTGTTACTCTAAATCTAATTGACATTTACATAATTTTTTTTCCAAACCTTGGCCAAAAAGCACTGCCCAAATATAACATTGTTGTAATAATGAATACAGTCCAGACAACATAAGACAAGGCGTTAAAAAACTGCACAAAAGAGCATTTTATTTACTTTTCATTTATTCATAATTACAGGAAAAGGTATAAAAATAACACAACAGAAATTAAAACTCTTTGCTGCTACTCTGCTACTCAGCAGAAATGTTGGTTTGCAGTGTTCCTGAGTTGGAGCCAAAGGGAGGGAGAAAGCAAAGGATGTTTAAGTGACAGAATAATAAAAAGAAAGAGGTAAAGAAAAGGAAAGTTTAGGGAAAAGTTGGTTTAAATCTACCTATGCTGCCTGCCTGCCCACCCACATGGAGCTTCTGCAGAGCAGGAAGCTCTCATACGGCCATGTAAGGCCAGCAATGTAAATGTAGAGGGATCAAATTCCAAATTTACAAATGTATTGTACCCCATTAAAAGTCCATGTACATAAACTACCTGCACTTCAGATTTGGATATAACATCCATATATATATATATATATATATATATATATATATATATATATATATATATATATATATATATATATATATATATATATATATATATATATATATATATATATATATATATATATATATATATATATATATATATATATATATATATATATATATATATATATATATATATATACCATTTGGTGCAATATATTTAAAAGCTTTTTCATTTAGGAAACTCAGCCAGGTGCATTTAAACATCACAAGACAGTAGGACATAGTGGCTTCAAAACATAAAAGTCCACAGATGTGAAAATCTTTACTGAAGATCTCACACATGACAAACACACAGCATTGTTTACATCTGATATGCGCATGCTCCAAAACGTCATTGTTCAACTTCAGTTCCTATTGGTTATTCATCATAAAAACTCTAAGCATTAAACTGAATATGGATTATACCAAATGCAAATTATAAACAGTAATGTAGTTATAGTGTAATCACAAACGGAATGAAATATGCAAATACTAAATTTAACCAAATAATCATAACTAAATATGAACTTAAATTATTGAATAGAAAATGGCACCAATAGAGTTTTTTTTCTCGCTGTCTCACCCTCTTTTATATTTAAAAGGCTTTATCAGCACACAAAGTGGGATCAGCTTTTGATAATGACCAGCTGATGCCACTGCATTTAGGCTAAAAGTCTTCAGTCATCAGCATGTTGAAATAGAATATATCTTTTTCAGAAGTTGTGATGTAATCTATGCACACTCCACTTTACATGACTCTTCATAGATCTCTGATCTCTGAGTGAGTCAGATCCACTTCTAACATCATGATTTCAGCTAAAATGAGTTCAGCCATGCAATATTAAGATAAAGAGTGTTTTCTTCTTCTTTTAAATCTTAACAGGTGAAGATAACTTGTTTTTCTTACAATTAATCCAATATTGAGTAGTAGACTAATTGATATCTTCACCTGTGAAGATTTCAGTTTTTGCACTGAATATGGTTCTAAAACAAGCAGCAAATTTCACAGCTGACGTGTTACAAAGTATCCGGATGGGACATGTATGACCAGCTGTCTTTGTCCTCTATAGGCGATGCTTTTTGCCTCTGTCAGGCTGCTGGCTGCATAATGTTCTGTTCACACCAAGAGAGACTCCAGAAATCAGCAGCAGCAGCAGCAGCCAGCAGCATCTGGCTCCATTCCCCGGCTCTTTTCTTCATGGCTGGCCGCTTCTCAGCAGCTCAGTTTCCACACACAGGTGATTTCCTGCAACAACACGACTCCCCCGAGACTTGGGGGAAACTTCCACTACTCCTCTGCCTTAAGATAACAATCTGAGCCTGATACAGTGCAAAATAATATTGCTTATAGACAGGGCCGGACCTAGAACATTTAGTGGCTTAGGCAAGCTTCACCCCCTCCGCCGTCGGCCCTCCCCCCCACCTCCTGATCCCAAACAACACTGACAATCTGCTGTTTTTGTAAAGGAATGTCTTACATGAACACATCTACTGCTTCCTTTTCACTTGTTTGTTCTGTTCTAACCTCAGGGTGTGATAGGGAGTCACATCATTTACATATGTAGTATAAGGCAAATAAGGACTACACACATAAACTAACATTATCATGCCTGCATTGATGCAGTATAAGCTGTTTGTCCCTTTAACTTTATAATACATAGACATAGCAGCAAACATATAGGTAAACACAGACAGGAGAAGCCAGATTAATGTTGGTTTGTTGAGAGACTTCAAGACAACAGAGATATGGAGTCTGAAACATATCTGAAATAATGAATACAGTACAAAAGGTGTTGTGCTGCAGCAATCCATGCTGTCAAATGTTGAGTAAAAATGTTTTGCTGCTCACATCAAACTCATATTTTATCACATTATCAGTCTGCCGTGTGTTTCTTTGCTTTTCTTTTTCCTTTTCCTGTCACACTATTATGCACAAGTGAAACGCACATACACACATACAGACTGGCTTCATCTTAAACCTGGTTTATACTTCTATGTACATAGCTATGCTGTAGGCTGATGCACATGCTTCAACATTTACTATAAAAGTATTGTCCTTTTTAGCTGATTTGGGTCAATTTGAATGTGTTTTAAGAAAATAAGACTGACGTTTTCTTAAAAAACGCCTAAATTCAAGGAAAAAAGCTTGTAATAAGCTAAATTATCTGCCAGTGGAATTAGATAATTCTACTCAATATTGGAGTAATTGTACCAATAACAAGATATTTTTTATCTGATAATATTTCAGTCTTTGTAGTGTAGTTTTTTTGCCAAAGCACTCATACATAACTCCACATGTGTTCATCATTTTGATTCCTTCAGTGAGAATCTACAATGTAAATAGTCATGAAAATAAAGAAAACAGATTGATGAGAAGATGTGTCAAAACTTTTGGCCTGTACTATATGTATATAAAGAAAATTAAAAAAAATATAGCTGACAAATGGAGAAGGGCATCTCAGTCTATAATTCTTTAATTTTGAAAAACTTTCAGAAAAAGTCCTTTAGCTTTTGTGAATGAAATAAAACAAAAAACAGAAAAGAAGACGTTTCCTGTCTGAAGAACACTGTCTTGGTTTGTGGCACATTTGAAAAGTCTGATAGTAACATTGCACAGCCTGTCTGTCAACGTCACACAAAGGGAAAGTGAGAAAAATCAATTTCTCCATGTAAACTGTGTTTTCACGCTCTTATTTGAGTGCTAAATATCTCAGCTCTGCAGAGTGAAGGTAGCGATCATGTTTACAGTAAATGTGACTCTTCCTGGATCACATCACTGTCCTTGTTTTATCTGCCAGGATCATCTCATTATACACATGGAGCAGAAGGCCAGACAGCGTGCGAACGAGACAGGAGACGTGCAAACATGAACTGGACATTTTTGTGTTAAATGTGTGTTATTTTTGCACATGGGAGCTGGAGACAAAAAAAAGACAAGGTGAAACTGAGCTTTCACACATACAGTATGTATTAGGTATTATCTAAAAAATGTTGCTGCTTAGTTTAACTTTGTCAAAGTGATAAAAAAAGATTGTCGGCGCTACTGTAGATTAATGAAAGTGAATATTTGCAAACAAAATATTTACTCAGCCCATCTGCAAATAATTCTGTGTATCATCAGATGATTCTTTGTTTGATATGAAACTAAAACCAGCCAATGGACTGATTTTAATGCAGTGTTGTGATTTTGGAGGAGTTATTAATGTTATATCATCAGCTTGCTGTGGTGTTAAAGCATAGATTCACAACTTTAAAATTCTAAAAACAACACTCACTGTAATTATCCCTCCTGTTCATAAAGACCATTAGAAGATCCCCTTCAAGGCATTTTAATCTGACATCACATAGTCAAGGAAGTAAAGACAAGTGTGAAACAGCAAAGCTTCTAAATGAAGGTTCCATTTCTTAATTTTTCAGATTTTTCTTGTATAATACAAACTTTGCTTTGTTTATCTTCCTTTGTGTAAATCACAGCTTGTTTTGCTTTGACTTTGTCACTTTGCAGTTTTGCAGCTGTATTTGAGCCTCTCTGCAGCCTCCTGCCAGGCCTTCTGTTTTGTGTAACTCATTTTTTATTTTGCATACCAAATGAAGCCGACCAATGACTGATGCACTCTCACTCTACTTTATATTCACAACACCTGCTGCAGCCTGTGTAGGGCTTTTTGGCTCCGTCCAGCAAGCCAGTCGGCCAAAACAGGAAAGACTCAGAGTTTGATTAAGAGGTGAGTGGGGATGTTTTAAACTTGGTAAAAGGAAGAAAAAGTCAATATCAAGTTAGTCTCTATGTACCGTGAGTAGAAGCATTTTGTCACTGATGATGACTTCAGACCAATGCAACTTTTCTTTACACACAGTGAGAAAAGGTGATAGTAAAAGGTTTGGACAAAATGTTGCTAAAAAAGTTAAATTTAGTCGATTCTAACCTGCATCTTAATGATATGTGACTATATATTATATTTTAAAGACATTTCTTGGCAAGTGTCCACACAGTGAAATCCTTTTCCATAAATTGCAGTGTTCTCTGCAGGTTTACAAGCGACGCGTCAACACAGTAATGATGGCTTTCACCTGCAATGCAGTTTTTTGGATTGTCTCTGAGCAGCAGAAACCATGAAAACCACAGAGAAAGTGTCTGAAATGCTTTCTATGTAGGAGCCTCTCTTTTCATTCACTTCATCAGAAGACTATAGTTGCATATTCCAGTTCCATATTATTCTTGTTATTATTATTATTATTATTATTATTATTACTGTTAGACAGTTGAATTGGAAACCGCTAAACAGGCATTTAACTTGTATTTAGTTTTGGTAGCATTTATAATTGTCTGCTTTATTAGGTTATTTGACTTTTGAATTGTAAAATCGTTTTACATCTTATTTTTTTATGTATATTATTATTTGTTCTCATGTACTTGATGCCCTATGCACTATGAGCTCACCAAGATAACATTTGTTGTAATGACAATTTAATTAACTCAACCCATTAACAGTATAGCTGCTGTAGCACCACAGAAACCACAGAAGCAAAAGGTGCAACATATTGATAATTAACTGTAGTGAATGTTCACTCTTCCACTGACTTTCAAACATTTCTTTGTTCCTTCTCATGTTTAAAAAAAGAAACAAAATGAAATGCTAATATTCAGTCTTTGGTCACCTTGAATATGAATGAAAGATTATCTGACTTGTGAGCAAGGACAATGGACACCTTGTTTACTGTGCCAACTGAAGCATTTCACTTCAAGAAAATCATGCTTCTTCGTGGAGTTGGGAAGCAGGTGTGTGTGGATTTTCTTTTTCATTTAAATGTGCAGTCCTGACAAACAACAGAGCTCCTCTACATTAAGACTCCAAGACATGATAGGCTACCGCCCGTTTCAAAGAAGTGGTTTCATTTCCATTATCGATGGCAGGTTGGTTTCCATTATTGACCACAAGAAATGTTTGTTTTCTTTGTGCTACGGCCGACCTCCAAACAGCTACCTTGGACACTATCCCTGCATGAATAGGAAAGGCAAGGCAACGTTTCAGCAAGACAATTCAAACTGTTTTACATAAAATACAAAAGGCATCAAGGCAAAATGGAAAAAACAACATAAGGCAATATAAAATACATTTAAATACAATAGAGAAAAAGATTTAAAAAGAAAATAAAAGGCTAACCTAGAATAAGACAGATAACACAGGAGAATAAAAGTTGCAGTGCAGTGTAGGATAAATGAAAAAATCTACAGCCTGGCAACAAGCCCACTGTTTTCTGAGACTTTTCTCCAGATATGTCCTACATAAAAACTGAAAATGTTGTTTAGAAAAGAATGACACAGACTTTGTCTTTTTTTCCCCTGAAAACTTTGTCATCAGTTTGTGGATTTCAGGGTGTGCAGTGTGCTGAACTGTTGCATTTTAGTTTCCCTTTAACCGTTTTTAAAAAGTGGAGAGAAAAATAGATAGCATGTGTACATTTGAGGTTAAGAGAACAGACAGCAGCAGTGTTTTGGGATAAACAAAATACACTGAAGTATCAAAAGCACTGAACAGATTTCATGCTACCTACAGGAGTTCCTCTAGGATGTAAGAAAGCTGTGGCTGATTTCAGATCTTTTAAGGCTGCTGTTGGTGAGAAACTGTTTTGTATCTCTGTATCTCCATTTAGGCATTTAAGATACCACATAACTTATGTATTGGCTCATATGCGTGTGCTTAGATTCAATTCAATTCAATTCACTTTATTTATATAGCCCAATTTTACAACACAGTTGTCTCAAAGTGCTTTACAAAATCCAGTCCAAAGTGACCCAGACATCCCCCGTCCTTAGACCCTCCTTCTCGGCAAGGAAAAACTCAAAAACCCAGTGGGAAAAAGGAGAAACCTCGAGGAGGACCACAGTGAAGGAGAGATCCACTCCCATGGACGGACAGGCTATAGATGAAACAGGACTGACAGACATCCATCTGATGATGAAATAATAGTCTACAAAGATGTTTCAGTCTGTAGAGATGCCGTAGGGTGGGGTAGAAGGGTGGGTCCAACCAGGCAGGTGAAGGTTCATCAGGGGCCTCGTTGAGTCGCATCAGGAGTCGTCATCGTTGGGCCTCGTGCGGATGATCAGTGAACGAGGCTCTGTTGGATTATTTTTTTCAGTTTCAACTGTTGTGGCCAGGCCTTACTTTATATTTCTCGAAAAAGCAACATGAATTTAATGACTTGGTTCCATGTATGCAGCCAAATATCACCAGATTTGTTCTGTTCATCACCTTCATAATTGACTGAAAAGTATTGTGTGCAATATACAGTAGTTGGTGGTTGGTGAGTAGTTATGCAGCAGTTGACTAAAATGCAGAAAATCACTTTTAGTTGGATACAACTATAACTAGAATCAGCCAATTACTACTGAATAATGGCAACAATGGTTGTGACACGAACACAACACAATTCTCTCAGACTAACTGATTACTTAACTGTAGCTAACATGGCTGAACATCTACCGCTTTGCTGGCTGAATGACTGCACTTATATTTCCCTCCCAACAGAAGACAGCTGATTTTCAGCTCGGTGGCTTTGACCTCAGTGAGCAGCAGGGTGAATGAATGTGTACTTTGGTGTTCTGGGAGAGTTTAGGCTGAGCTGGGATTTTTCGCATTGCTGCAGGGTATTGACGAGGTTGTGAAGCGTGATATTAGGTGCGGGTCTTCATGCCAGGCCACCTCAGAGCCTTAACGATCTCTGAGTATTGCTGACCTGTAGACAGTGACTGACAGGAGCCGTTCAGCTGGAAGAGAACACTGCTTTGGGCTGCATCTTTCACTATTTAAACAACAGGAGTCAGAAAGTGTAAATAACAAATTACTCAAAGACACTTAACATACATGCAAATATAATCTCATGGTGAATTCAGACATTAGTCACAAATGCTGTTTCAAGATTTCTTCAATAAACCTTCTCAACTCAATGTTAACACTCAAGTTCTCATACCCGTTATATGTGATTGGACTAGTGCTGTCAATTGATTAAAAAAATTAATTGAATTATTTACAGGATTTTGGAATTAATTAATCAAATTAATTGCATTTTAATGTCATATCTGCTAAAGGTCTCCTGATAAAGAATTTGAATTCTAGGATATTAAAAAATTGTAGAGCATGACTAATCAGTTGAATACAGTAAGAAGAGAAGATCTGAAATCCAATTTTTTATTGGTGAACTGTGCTTCATGAATTACATCCAAAAGTAAAGGTCCAGCACATTAAACCAGTTAGACCAAGTGCATTATTCATAAATGTAAAACAAATACAACAATTCAGTTAAATAAATAAAATTCTGAAATAAAGTATTAAGTAAAGTAAAAATAAAGCAGTCATTTAAGCTCAACATAGCAATTCAAAAATGAATAATAGAAGTCGTCTATTTTGCGCTGCATTGTGCCAACATAGTTTTGCTCTGTGAGAGCAAACACATGTGGTTTGAACCAATCAGAATTAGCGACGCTGATAACGTGACCACGTGTCCATCAGCCAACCAGAAACGCATTTGTTCAGCTCGGCTCGCCTCGCGTTGCATAGCAACCAGAGACGCGCTCAAAACGTGCCAAACGGCACAGACACCGAAACAGCGTAGATTACACTGAAACGAGCACACTGGAATTGTTGCAGCACTCGGATAATGTAACTAATGTGACTTTAGTACATCGTTTTCTTTATTTAACATGGGATTTTCGCCACCATCGATACTCATAATTAATTGCGTTACATTTTTTAACGCGTTAAGTTGCGGCATAATTAATTAATCGAATTAACGCGTTAAAATGACAGCTCTAGATTGGACCAACAAATAATAACTCTGTTGGGTCAGCATTTAACAGCAGAATGCTCATATCAATCATTTTTTTAAATTTCCGATAGACATGCCTCTTTGTTAGGAGTAAAGAAAGGCAATCTGGCTTTACAGGTACAGGTGAATTAGCAGCATATCAGTGCAAATTAATACTACATTTGCAAATGACATCACCAAAGAAGAAGCATATAGCTAGAGAAAACATAGGACCGATGACCAATCCCTGTGGTACACCAAACTTTCCTACAGAAAATTCAGAGATATTATTGTTGTAAACTACATGCAGGATTTTATTTGAAAAATATGAATGAAACCATGAAACTCTTTGGTATCTCCTAGACATCAATATGCTTCACCAAGTAGCTGTGGTCCTTGACCAAGCTGCATTCAGAAGTCATGGTTGGGCTTTTTAAGCTGCAGTTTAATAATACCAGTTTTAAAAGCACAGAAAGCAACTTTCTGACAATATCAAGAATGGAATAGAATCAATAGTTCCATTATGGGACTATTTGAAACAGGAAACAGTTCCTCAAAAAGATTAGATCTAGGTCTAACATGCAGGTTGTATGTTTGGAAGCAGTTTCCAGGCTGTAAAATGCCGCAGGGGAAATCAGTTCAAACTGTGAAGGAGCACAGTTGGTCCGAGTCACAGTGCCTGCATCTATCAAAGTATTGTAGAGTTTAAAGTAATCATTCTGAACGTGTGTGGGCTGGTGACTTTATCTTTAATTGAGTCATTATCTAATTGAATCTTCTTTGTGAGGAATTTCAAAAAATCAGCAGAATGAATGGAGAGCTATTGGCAGGGGTATTCTCTGTGACTTTGGCAACTGTAATAAACAGAAACTGTCTGGCAGAAGCTTTAATAAGTTTGCTAAGGCAGAGCAAGTATACAATATGCAATAGAAATGTAGACCATATTGATAAAATCACTAATATATCTCATGAAGCCAATTAAGGATGAAAGGTGAAGAATCAAGCTTCGCCAGGATGAATGTTTTGCACTTTACTTATTGGAAGTACATCATCAGTCTGAATTGAGTTACATAGGACAGGTATTGGGCGATCATTGTGCTTAGGGGGGTGAGGAACAAACATGTTTATTAGATTCTTTTGGGAGGAAAAGTTTCATCTTTCTTTTAAAGGTCAAACCAGGACAGAATCAAAATATGTTTTTCTTCTTGTTAACAGTTGTTTGGGCTTCACTGTGCAGAATGATGTATATCTAGAGAAAAATGCTTTATTGTATTTCTTATTGCTCATTTGAAAGCATTTCTGTTCCATTCAGGCCATACAGAGTCAGGGTGCTGTTATTGTGCAGGCTGGCTCACTGGAACAGGTCAGCTACATAAATGGAACAGAACCTTAATTAGCATAATTTAAAAAACCTGTTTATGTATATTTCATGTCAACATGGCTGCAGTGAAAAGGGTCTGTTCTGAAGAATATAATTCATTTTACACGGGTGTGGATACTTGTATAACTCCAATGCAGAAACACTGAATATAGACTTTGCAGTGAAATAGGAAATATTTTGTGTCTAAACTTCTGAAATGAAATACATTTGCATATATTCTAGATTGTTAATGACTGTATGCTCTTTTTGTGGAAAAACTATAAAAACACATATTATTGTTCTATCTTTTTATTGCTTTCATTATATGTCTTATTGCATGTCTGGAGGGGGTCTTTAAATAATTTTACTTCATGTTGTAATAGTTGTTCTTTGCACAAATAAATGAGTATGATGATGATTTTACTTTCCATAAAAGCAACTGAAATCTGCCTTTTGAGCCAGTGAAACTTGGAATTGTTTATTACTTCTTTTATCAGTTCCTGCATATCAGTATTTATTGCTATCCTAGCCTATTCTATTCTCTATGGTCTGCAGCTGTGTCACATTCTTGTTAACATTACAATATACATGTCACACAGATGTGATCACTGTCCACACCCGCGAACATCACACTACCTGGTGAAATTGGTTTAAGGATTGATATTGCTCTGTCTTGACCTGTATTTCTGTTAACAGCATTACATCCAGTCAGTAAACCAGTCACAGCGGTGACCTCTGACCTCTGCAGTGGGTTTGCTCTGTGTGTAATTATTTGGTGAAGTTGACCCACAGCTTTCTTTCTTCCCTTAGTCTTGTTGTCTGATACAGCAGGACTATAAATATCCCAAATCTCTGGCTGTTATTTAATTTCTCTGTGAGTGCTGCACTAAATTTATGAAGCCTGTAAAATTCTCTCTGGTTGCTCTTCAGATTTCTCTGTACAGCACGTATCTCTGCTGCCCAGCTCTGGATGCTGTGATCAGGAACAGGTTAATTTATTACTGAGGCAGAGATAACCTCTGCTCTTCAACTCACTCACCATCCATATCAAGGCTAACGATTCTCTCTCTGTCTCCCGCCATCCTGTGGTGTCGTTTGTCCATGTCGTTCTGTTTTCCTTCCTCTATGTGTCTGTCAATACTGATTGACACCTTTTCGCTCAACCAATCTTCTGCTAACAAGAGCAGCATCAATCCGAACAAACGGATTGCCTTCCTTTACAAAAGGAAAATGCAGCTGTGTTTTCTTTTTCAATGTAACCTTTGTTCTCATGTACAGATATTTTTGGAATTCCGCTGGCAAACACACAAAAGTGAATATTCAAGGTAACAGATTTTCAAATTGCCTTTTTTTGGTTTTCAGTTGATCATTTCTATAATTAACTACAAAAGCACTATGAGAGTGCAGACTTCTCCTAAGCATATGGCCATCTATCTAGAAACCAGAATTTCTTCAGGATCAGTACAATCATTAAATCATCTGTTCATGGTATCATTCCCAACATTCACTGAAAGTTTGACAAAATTCCGTCTGAACTGTTTGAGTTATCTTGCTAACAGACAGACAAACTCCGGCAAAAACATGACCTCCTTGGTGAACATCATTATGCACTTAGAAACAATATCTACATATTGCTCCATGGTTCTGTCAATGTTATATTCCCTGTCTGTGTTGTCCCAAGTTTGTACTATATGTGAGCTCAGTGTGGCTACCTGCTCTCCTGGTTGACACCTATTCATTCTGAAAGCAATCAAGTCTGCACACCTGCTGTAAATCCATTGATTATCTCCACCTCCTGCCTGCAGTATATAAGGCCTAGCAAAACTACCAAACTTTTATTGACCCTGGTTAAAGAGAAATTCCTCAAACAATGTCATTCACATGCCAAAGCAGTAGGTGGCGATAACATTCCTAACAGGAAGGACATTTTAGCCAATCCATGGAGACTCTACACAAGTCTCCATGGATACAGGTTACTGTTTAACTGTTAACACAGTGTGATGTCAAACAATGTGAACAAGAAATTGCAGTACATGTTTTACTTTTTTGTGGAGATCATGTCTACCAAAGAAAGGACAGGAACAGCTGGCTGGAATAGCATTTTAGAAATAGGGTCAAGTGGGAGGGAAAGACAATATTTTTTTGGATTATATAGTAGGATATAGTACAATAAACAAAAAGCAATAAGCAATGTAACTTTTTGATGCTGACTGCCTTAAAACCCCAAAGAAGAAGTGGAAAATGTGGTTATTCTGTCCACACATGACTTCTGAAACCAAACTTTTCAAAAAAGTTCACCCTGGACTCCAGTTACCAAAAAATCCTGGTTTCAGGAGTCCACAGCTGTGATTATGTAGTGGCTGAAAAGACAAACCATGCATGCACCAAACATACAGTTTCAAAAATACCTGCATTAGTGTGTACGACCCCTTAGACCGACTCATTCAACCACTCATCACCAGATTGTACAGTCACCTACCCTGGTATGATGTCAGGATGACATGCTTGTCTAATACCATTTGTGTTTGCTATTCTGTCACTCAGTAAGTTTAAATTCAAGAAAATCAAATTATTGTGTTAATCTGACTATGGGTGGATTTTTTTAATGAACTTGTAGACTTTAGTCGGGTTGAAATCGGACTGAGTTAGACTTCGCATAGTCCAAATAACAGACCCAAATAATGCAATTGGATTTCAGTTTTCTCTGTCTTGTACACACCTAGTCAGAGTGAAGCTGGACAATGCATAAGCGCATGTTCCATAACAGTAGAGATGGGACAAAGTGGAGCAGAGAAGCCACCAGAACTGGCCATGTAAAAAGAAACAAAAAACGGCATTAGCGCCAAGTCAAGTTAATTAAAAAGAGAGAGACAAAAGGAAACCAGCATCCTATTCTCAGCCCAGACAGCACTGTCCCAGACCCGCACGTCTGGTCGGAACTGTAGTTGAGAATTTATTAAGCTTATTAAGTTGTCAGATATACACTGGCCATATTAATCCACTAAACAACAGGTGAAGCCACATGAGGTGGTGGGCCCGTCAGTTATTGGATTTTTTCAGTTACATGTAAACTGACCAGAAGTCGAACTAGATGTAAAAATCTAATTTTGAGCATAGCTCGATTTGCCTCTGCATGTGAACTTACTGACTGACTCAAGTCCCTGTTCTTCAGCTCCAGCCTCCATCCTGCACCTCCCACCTCCTGTCCTCCCCTGACACCTGCCATAGCATGCAGATCCACTACTCTCTATGCAAATCTCTGGCTTTCCATTCCACAACTAAGACTTTCTATTCCATAATTTTGGTCCAAGTATTAATAGCTTTATTTCCCTTTTATCAATCTCTATCCTCTGTCCACTGGTACTCTTCCGCTATTATATCCTCAGTTCTAATGCAAACCCAAACAGAAGATCTGGCCAGTGTGGACACAGCAGACACCATGCCAGGTGGCAGGACCTTTCAGCAAGCTTTCCTATCTGATTGTGATTCTACATCAGAATGACCAGATGTTCAAAGCTCTATTCGAGCAATACTATCATGGCCACATAAATCACAAGACTCTCTGATTGAATTGCTAGGTTATCTTAGATTTATCCTAAACCCCCATGAATCCCATGCTTCTGGTCCTCCCCACTTCACTTCAGTTAACTTTTTCATCCCAACTTTAAAGGATCTGCCTCTAACCATCTTCTGAGTCTCCGTCAGGGTAGGAGGAGTGTGGCTGAGCATTAACTTTAAAGTGTTTATGAATTTTAACTGAAGACATGAGACCGACTGAAGACATGGTTGAGCTGGAGACCGATCCAGCTCAACCATCATGCTTCATCTGAGTCTTCAGCCGAAGAAGATGCACCCAACTGAGGAATCAACGCAGTTAAGTAGAGCCAAGTTAGAGCTTGAGCTGCAGCCAGTAGTAAGTCAGACTTGTCCTTTGTCACAAAGTCTGTTCATAACATTTATGGACAGAATTTCTAGGTGCAGCCAGGGCGTTGAGGGGTCTCAGGAGGGTGAGCTACTTTTTGCTGAGAATCTAGTCCTGCTGGCTTCTTCTAATCAGACTGTGGTCTTCATCTCTCGCTGGAGCAGTTCGTAGCCGACCATGAAGTGGCTGGGATGATAATCAGCATCTCCAAATCTGTGGCCATGGTTCTAAGCCAGAAAAAGGTGGAGTGTGACCTCCAGTTCGGGGATGAGATCCTGCTTCAAGTGGTGGAGTTCAAGTATCTCAGGGTCTTGTTCATGAGTGAGGGATGGATAGAGCGAAAGATTGACAGGCTGATCAGTGTGGCGGGGATCTGCAGTAATGCAGGCTCTGCATCACGGTTAAGAAGAAGCTGGTCTGAAAGGCGAAACTCTCAATTTACCAGTCAATCTACATTCCTACCATCGCCTATGGTCACAATCTTTAGGTAGTGACCAAAAGGATGAGACATGATTACAAGCGGCTGAAATTAGTTTCCTTCGCAGGGGGGCTGGGCTCTCTCCTAGAGACAGGTTGAGAAGCTCGGTCCAGAGGAGTCAGAAACCTGCTGCTCCTCCACAATGAGAGGAGTCAGATGACATGGCTCTGGCATCTAGTGAGGAGTCTCTTGGGCACCTCCCTGGTGAGGTGGTCTGGGCATATCCCTCTGGGAGGCAGCCCCACGGAAACCCAGGACATGCTGAAGAGACTCTGTCTCTTGGCTGGTCTGGGAACACCTTGGGGTTTCCCTAGAAGAGCTGGACAAAGTGGCTTCCCTGCTGCTGCTGCTGCCCCTGGACCCAACTTCAGATAAGGGGGAGAAGACAAAGACAAAGATCATGGAATTTACTGATGATACTAAATTTTGATACCCTTAACAGGATATATTTGTAGTTGTAAGGAGAAAAAATCATCTCAATGTATTTTAACACCTTTTGGTTGTTTTGGGTCTGCCTCATTAACATCTAACTGTCTCAATTATCAAAATATACATGATATGGACCCTTTAACAAAATTTGTCAGTGAAGCATGCCACCAGAAATTCACACTTCAATAACAGAATATCTGAGAAAAGAGGCATCAAACAGCCAGTAAAAACACTAGAAAAAGGTGCTAGGATGAAGCACATATATAACACCTTTAATATCTTTAATTTAGCATGTTCATGGTCCAAAAAGCTGCACAACTTCTGAAAGCTCACCTTTGCCATTGTACTTTACATTTCAAGGCATTGAATCCTCTGTGATGAGATCCATCTCAATCACAAAAGTCATGTGCATTTAATCACTCTGTTGTTTGAAATGCCTTCTGCTGCCAGTTAATTGTAGTAAACCAGCAGAATATGGAGGTAACGAATTAATGGAGAGTCCAACAACTGTACATGATGGTAATGAAGCTCTTTATATGTCACGGTTTCCGGGTTCACAGGGTTAATAGAGTATTAGTTATCTAGGACCGTGATGGCAAATAATCTGCTATGGAGGCCTGAGATAAATCTAGTAAAAAGAAAGATGTTATTGAGGGGAAGAGAGAAAATTGTAGGAGGAAAATGTTGAGAAGAGGACTGAAATGGGGGACACAGGAGCCACACATTTGATCATTTGTCTTTGTGATGGCTTTTGAAAAGTTTTCCAAACTTGTGGCGTATAATTGATGTAAACTGAAAACCAGACAGGAAGAGACTCCAATATTTTTCTTTCATTATTCATCTTATCTTCTTCTTTCTTCTGTTCATCACTTTTTATCAATTTCTACTTCATTAACTACTTTCCAAATATATAAACTATATAATTGGTCGTTTGATTGAGAAAGATGTCAAACATTTCCATTGTTTTTCTTGATAAGCACCTGTGCAGTGTAATTCGAACAGTAATAATCCTATGAATTATATTTTGGAAGTGCCTTTGCAATAAAGTTTTAAATATTATCGATTATCAAAAAAGAGGGCCAAATATTTTTTCCAAAAAACTAAGGACATGTTTTATAGTATGAGTTATTCTACTCAGAGATTCTTCCACTGCCTCCATCAATCCTATTTTTGTAGCTCTCTTTGAATTAATGCTCTCTGTTTCTTGGTTCTTTCCTTGAAGTTTCCTATTGTTATCGGTTTCCTTTCAGCTGATTTTCTGCTGACTGAGATGTATCAGCAGAGCTGTTACCAGAATTGATGTTTGGGTTTAATTGAAGAATAGCAAAAACCTCGGATTTGAATGTGTGACAATGAATTATAACTAGACAGGCTGTATTGTCTACCAAGGCAGCAACAGGTTCATGTATTTCAAAGTCAGCATGCCAGCTACATGATTTTCCCACCTGTGGTTTGGTTCCTGTTCAGACAAGCTGAATATTAATGTGAACTGAAACAGTCAGAGGTGTTTTATGTAAACACATCCAAAAAGCTGCCACAACGATGAATGAGATTTAATGTGGACAAGTGGAAAAAATAAGTGTGAAACCACACAATGTTCACACCACCATCAGACCTCTTCCTTTACCACACACTGCAGTGTGCTCTTCAGCAGTGACAGATATATTTATACCAGCTGGGGATGAATGGTTTGATATGTGGCAGTTTGCATTGTCTTAATGTGCTGTTTCTGCTTTCTGTTGCACTGAAGGTCGTCGTGGGCAATTTTTCATCCGAGCTGAAATTCATTTTGGCTGCCTGCCTCTATCTTTGTGTCTCTCTGTGTTTTGGAGGAAGAGGATGATAAATCAGATTAACTAAACTTTTCTTTTTGTCTGCAGGGGGCAAAGAGGTCTGTCGAAAAGAAGCGAGAATAAAAAGTTTATTTTTTGCTGATGCCAGACAGTGACACATTATATTACCATCGTCTCTGACCCCCGAAAATGAAGTATTGTGAAAGATTGTTTTGTTAATTAGTTTTGGTATTAAGGTTGTAACAGTCATATCTGTCAGTAGTCTAAAGTATTGTGTGGGCTCAATTATGGGGCATTCCTTCCCGAGAAGTGGGATTAGTCAATTAATACTGACATGGTAATACTGTGTTCATCTGATGTTTTTGTCATTTCACACTATAAAAACAGGATAAATGTGTGGAGTCAAATATTTTAGATCTGATAACTTTGAAGTGGATTCACACGTCTCTGCCTCATTGCTGTTGTCCTTGGAAGCGTGTAATGAATGGTTTTAAGTGTGTGTGCACATATCTGTGTATGTGTGTGTTGTCCTTCAACTTATTTCAGGACATTAACGCAAGCTCTCTCCAAGATTCTCTCCAAAATCAACATGTGATCAAAACGCCTAGGAGCCAAACACAAATGACTGAAAATTGGCTCCAAACTGCCGGCATTTAAGAATTAAATCATCAACAAACAGCCAAAATTCTGCCCTCCATGTCCATTTACTGATAATCAAGAAGTGGTGACAAAGCCCAGACAGATGAAAGGCCTGCATTCAGTCCAGACCAAGCAGCAAGCAGCCTGTCTTAATGTATTCCTGTTCATTTGTGTATTTGTCATTTGTTGCATTTCCAGTTTGTCGCTTGCAAGCACCGATAAGGGAAATGGGAAAAAAGTGGTTCAGATCTCATCCAAGTTTTAAAAAATGATTTTTCCCTGTCATTTGCTGTCATTTTGGAAGGTCTCAAATAATAAGAATTTGGAGCTTCATTAGAGTTCTTTAATGGATGGTGTATCTGGAGGTTTAAGTATGTTAACTGCCAGTATTAATATCCCTGGAAGCCACTGGTTTCTGTTAATTTTGGCATGAAATTTCACAGCAGTATGGTGATTGTCATTCACCCTTTCATTAATGTTGTGAGTGGGGATTGTTCCCAAATTGTCTTGGTTGATGCACTCATGAGCACTCCACAGGACTCCATCTGGGAACTACATTGCCAGGAAACCTTGTATAAGTAGAACAATTAAAATGTTTCCAAAAGGTCCCCTATGGCAAATTCAATAACATAATTTTGTTGAAGTGAAATAAATATGGATGCCTATGTAATATAACACTACAAAATTATCATCTCAATATGAATATTATCATGAAATGGCCCTAATACAATAAATTAAATAATATAATGTCCTGTATTATTGCAGATATTGTTATTACTGTTTATATAGTGGAACAATGTGTGATTTTTTTCATGCCCACTGACCAATGAAAGAAGAACAGTGAGAAAAATCTTTGTTGTTTGACCTAGAGCTCAAGCTGTTCTGTTGAAAAACTGCTTTGATTATAATAATGCACCACATTTGTGGGCAGTAGCGGTAACAGCATTATAATGATAGGAAGAGTAATCAATTAACAAGTAACACTGTTAGTGATGCCATTATTTCTAATCTTGTTACTCCCATCACTGGAAATCATTCATAAGCAAACTTAAAACACATGATTTAAAAATAAAGACAAGAAGTAGATTACAATATATTTTTTCTAGCACCATACAACTGATTTGGTCAAAATTGTTCAATATCAAATATTCTTGAAGGTTTTCTTCAAGAAATCTTGAACCATTAAAGTTAATAAAGAGTGAATCCTTGAAATATATTTTCTGTGATTTCTATTATAAGAATAAAAAAAATCCTTAAACCTTAAAGTCTTTTACTTTCAGAGTGCAGCTGCTCTACACTTTCAATTGGTATTCTGTTTATTACTGCAGAAAAACAAAAAAGGTGTCACTTTGGCTGCCCTGCACAATCAAAGCCTATCTAAGAGCTTTGATTACATTTTAAAAAACAGAAATTACTTGTTTTGTCAAGCCGGTGTCAGTGGAGGAGCTGACCTGCATGCTTCATTGTGATTTAGCTTCTTTTTTTTGATAAAAGGATCCTATGATTGTCAAGTTAACATGTGATTATCTCCTTACACACGCACGCACACACACACACAAACAGCCGTCTGGATTGTACAAATAGTGGGTGATGAAACAGAAGTTCGGTTTGCACCATGAAACGTGGCCTGCAGCAGCCAAATATGACAGGACTGTACTGAATCACAATACTGCTGAAACTGCTTGATCAGACTAACCAAGGAACAAATATTTGACTTGTTCCCATAATTTGCTCCTTCCTGTTGTACACATTCCAACCTGTACTGACCTGTATGCATTTCAGCAACATCCATCTGCTCCAACTCCATAATTTTTCCATAATCTGCTACTTGTGATCTCCTGCATTTTTGCACAAAACAGACTTGTGCTCTCATAATGCACAGAGCAAAGCATTGAAAGAATACAAGAGACTTTATTCTAGAAGAGTCTGATAAACACTGAGTCCAAAGTTAGTTGAGCTAGTTAGTAGCTAGCCAGCTAATTGTACTTGAGTTAATGATGACCACAACCTTCCAGCGAAGATCTTCATTTTTAAATCCCATCCAAATTTGACAAAACTGTAGCAGGCTGAACTTTTTACTTGAATTTACTGGAAGTTGAACAAAGTTGACAGGATTACGTCAAAATGAAAAATATGGCTGCACTGTGTTTGGTCAATGTGGGAAACATTAGGATTGTTACCGTCAGGTTCTCTGTATTTCATAGTATACACATAACATCATATAACATCATTATATAATTAATTGTTTAACTGTTAAGTGATAATACAATTTTTTAATGATTAATACAATCTAAGTTACTAATACTAAGTTCACTGCATCGTTGCAGAGTAAAGCTGCGGTTTAAGAATAGAACTTAAACGTCACATGCAATCCTACCTCTGACCACAATGGTAGAGTGGCGCTGTCTTCATCTCTTTTACTCTGCAGCAATGACACAGCAGAAGTAGCGATCACATGACTACAGTTTTGATGAAAGCTACAGTCTGTTGTTGTCTTTGTTTTGAATGAAACTGCTAGGACTTTGTAGCAGCTGGTATTCATCTGCTGGTGTTTTTAGAAACATATTCTAGTTATGGCCTGGCTGTGAAATAACATCATAGTAAGCACCATACTGGTGCAGGTTGAGCTTAACAGCACCCCCTGACACCACATGACCCATCCGTAAAATGGTGTGATCTGGCTTCTTATACAATGGCTTAGATTTAAAGTCCCTGCAAACTAATGCTGCATCCAAAACCAGCAAATACCTTCCTATGTAGTAGGCAAAAACAAACAAAAGTGGGTAAACCCGGATAGTTTTCTACATCTAGTCATATTTTGTAGTGTGCAAGGGAACCACACTTCGCTATCCTAGAAGTCACCGGAAAGCAAGATGGTGGTGCTGTAGTTCATCTGAATTGTGCCTTCTATGATTGAAGAAGCTACCATTGTGGTGTTGGAGTAGTAGCTACTGGTTAATAAAAAGTGATACTAAGGTTTCAGAAGCAGCTTAAGCCTTGAGCCCTCACAGACTGGTATCAAACTGGTATCATTTGTAAGTGATTGAGTTTTGGAGGGGTCAGCTTTGAAGCAGGTTTTGAAGGTGCCACCAGCCTGAATTCATAATTTTTTGCAAGCTAGGCAACAGGTACCCAAGAAATTCCAATTGTTTAATTTGATAATTATACAATAATTTATTATATGTTTTTAATGTAAAATATGTATAAAAATGTTGACGATGTGTGTTAGCTGATAAAGTTAAATGTGTAATATTACTACTATTTAATAATACTATTTAATAATACATAATATGAACTTAATCTGAGTGTTTTATTTTTTTTACAGGGTAATTTGTTGTTTTTCTTTATTCCAGCCATGGCTGCATTTGTTTCTTTGGTCAAGCTTTAGGGTAGAAATTTAAATGTCAAGCTCCTTATCAGTTCCTTCCTTGTAGTTCTGTCTGTGGGTGTTTACTTTTGCTTTTGGGCTTCTTTGTGAACTCTGTGTCATAACACAGTGAACTGTGGGTAATACCCTTTAGCAATGTCTGCATGCTATGCAGATTTACAGAAAAGGCTCAGAAAGGGTGCAACTGAGTGCTCAAGCACTTTAGATTTTGACAGCGTGACACCCCTAAACCATTATGAACTTAGCATGAACGCACATTTAAATCTGTGAATCTGAAAAGGGGGACTTTGAAACTCACTCAATCATTCACTGTTAACAAAGTAATGTAATTCATAACTAGGCTTATAACAGAGATCAACTAAATATACTTTAATGTAACATGAACTCAAACAAAAACAGCTCTACTAAACACAGAGCAGGAGCTTATATAATGGTTGCCTAGACTAGTCTGCAACTGAAAGGGATAAACAAATTAACCCACTAAACAGTCATCTTCTATACCCGCTGATTCCTCATTAGGGTCGGGATAGGGATACACCCCAGATGGTCCCCAGACTATCATGCACACACTATTCACTCTCACAGCTATGGGAAATGTAGAGTCTCTGATTAACCTCAGCATATTTTTGGACTGTGGGAGGAAGACGAAGCCAGAGAACCTAGAGAGAACCCAGACAGACATAGGGAGAACTCCACACAGAAAGGTCCCAGACAAAGGACTTGAACCTGCAACCTCCTTGCTGTGAGGCAACAGAGCTAACCAATGCATCACCATGTCACCCACCCATTAAACAGCTGAACTTAATCATGAATAACAATAAAAAGAGAAATGTTAACACCAACATATTTTAACAACAAAAGAACAAAAGAAAGAAAACTCATCTAATCACAAAAGAAGTTATAAAACTCTCATTCGCCCCCTTAAATCTTCCAGTGCATTGCAGGTGAGAGGCAGGGATGCACCCCAGATGGTTGCCAGCCTATCATGGGGCAAAACACTCACAACTATGGGCAATTTAGAGTCTCCAATTAACCTCAGCATGTTTTTGGACTGAACACGGAGAAAACCCACTCAGACATGGGGAGAACATGAAATTCCACACAAAAAGGTCCCAGTCCAAGGTTCTTACTGTGAGGCAACAGCGCTAACCCCTGCTCCACTGTCGCCCTGAACTGGTAACTCAGAAATGATAAATATGTAATTTACAGAAACAAAAAGCCACTAAAGATATGCATTAAAAAATAAACTATATCAAACATATGCTGAATGAAAACCATGAATGATGTTATTTATAATAATATAAACTAAATTAAGCTAAACTAAATATACACAATTGTAAAGTATCAAATAAGTGTCAAAGTGTTACCGGCATTCAGCTGACTGTGTGATCATAGATGAGGCCGTCACATTCACACACTCAGTCACAGATAACAGGGATGTAGGACTGTCCAGTAAACAGTCAGCATCATTATCCAGCTGCAGCAGGGTCACCAAGCCAGTTTGAAGAAGTGTTTTACATTGAGACGCTAACTGGCTATTACATCACATGTCTGGAAACATTTGTGTGTACATCCAAACAGCCTGTGCTGTCTGTGATGTTCATGTCGTATCATTATGTGGATAAAGGAGAAATCAAATAAATAAAAGTCAACAGTGGAGTTGGTAACATTTCTCCTTTCACTACAACCACAGACTGCTGCTGTTCATCGTCTGCTTTCTGCAGCTCCACAGCAGCTTTTACAGGCACTCCCCTGTCCCTCAGAGGCAGACAGCTCATCAAGATGAGTGACAGGATGCGAGGCCCGCCGAGGTCACGTATAACCGCAGTTTTGTAATCCGATGGTTCAAGGCAAAGACTTACGTTGCTTTAATCATTTCAATGAGCTTTATTCCCTCATGGAGTTTTTTTTTTTTCTTGTCCCCCTCCAGGGAGTTCAAAGGTCAGCCCCAGGAAGAAAAACACTGTCTGGCTCAAGACATTAGAGCAGTGTGTGTTGCCTTTTGGTGCATTTATTATAACAAGCTTCACTACGGCATATAGAGTAGTTTCATATTTTGTTCAAATGGAGCCAAGATTTTTTCATTTATTTTATTTTTTTCAGTTATTTTGAGAGTGTCGTACTTCCACAGCAGAGCAGGACCTCGGAGATCTGCTCCAAACATACCCAATCAATTATATTGTCATTGTTTTTTTGGTTTTTATTGTTTAACTTTTTTGAATCAACTAAATTACATCAAATCTATTCACAGAAATCTGCAAAAGGCTTATCTTCATTGTCTTGCTTGTGCCTTTATTCATCGTTTTAATTTAATTGCTCTTCCTTTTCACACAGATTTATAATTGTGTTAAGGGCGTGATTGTTTTAAGATAATGGTGCAAAGTGCTCCGAGATCTGAAATGGTTTCTCTGTTGTCACAGTCATCTTTGACACTTGCATTCAAAGCAGCTCACAAATGGTGAAAAGTTCTACTGGCTGATGTTTCTAATCCTACAGACCTGCACTAATCAGTTGTTTTTAATTGGTATGTGAAACAATGAATTTAGGAAAAACAACAATCAGCATTTCTATATGCCATTAAATTATAGAAAAAAAAGGAAAAAACATGACTACAAGGTGAAGCCGTAGCATCATGAATAGCAGTAAAAGTGTGAATGTTTCCTTATTATACTATCAGCACATTGGCAGCAGCTGGCAGATTGTGTTTGACATATGCTGCTTCTTCCTCTCGAGCCCTGGAGATCTGATGCAGTTTAATTAATGATTTGATAACAGTTGAGGTGTTAAGAGGAGTGGAGGCATGAAATATGCTTGATGAGAGGAAGCAGAACTAAGCAGGATCTTTCCACCTGGCTCTCCATATGCTTTGTGTCTTGTGTTTTCTCTCTCTGTCTCCGTCTTGCTTTCTCTGTTTTCCATCTGTCTCATTCAGTGTGTTCCCTCCCTCGCTGTGTTTGACACTCTCTCTCTCACTCTCTCACACACACACAAGCTCAAGGCAGCAGAAGTTCTGTGTAGGAAAAATGTATGGAAGTACAGCATTTTGCAAGGCAGACATTTTCCCAGTTTTAACATTAGACTTGTTTTACTACCAGCATCTGATTTTTTTTCAAGTTTTTTGACAAAGGTATTGGAGACAATCAGTGAGCAGGTTAGGAATCTGCTGAGAAGCCAAACCAAGATTCATGGACTATTAGAGTTTGATGGTAATTTTATATTGTAGCTTCTCTGATTGCTGCATTTTGAATGAGCTGGAGACTTTTACTGATGACCACCTCCTTGTCATCCCCCCTGGGAAAAGATAAGCCTGCTTCTTCCTGCTTCCCCAACAATATATCTTGATGAGCATGGATTCAGCCGATCCTCCACAGTCCAAGTATCACAATCACTTAGTCTTCATGGCCTCGGGCATACTGCAGCTGAAAGTAAGTTCTCTGCAACCAGCAGTGGAGAAACTGCCAGAGACCCACAAGAGCAGCGTTCACACTTGCCTTCAAAGCAATTATTATTATTACCTTTGAAAGTTACAATGGAGAAGAGGTGGGATTAAAATAGTTTCTACTTCCTCCAACTCATTCTTGGACATGTAAATCAAATTATTATATGGGTTTCAATTTTCATTTACTTGAAACCTTTTATGTTCATTCATTACGGTATGTTTATTTAGTTAATTTATTTTTATCATTTTCTTTACATGTCCAAAATAAAATAAGGCCTTTTTGTTCATACTGCTCTTGACACCCCAGATGGTCGCCAGCCTATCATGGGGCACACACAGCATTCGCTCACGGGCTACTTACCTACGGGCAATTTAGAGTCGCCAATTAACCTCAGCATGTTTTTGGACTGTGTGAGGAAGCCGGAGTACCTGGGGAAAACCCACGCAGACACGGGGAGAACATGCAAACTCCACACAGAAAGGTCCCAGACCCAGGAGGTCTTGAACCTGCGACCTTCTTGCTGTGAGGCAACAGCGCTAACCCCTGCTCCACCGTGTCGCCCCTGTTTAACTGTCATACATATAATTTATATTCATGGAAAACTTATGATGATGATACAGACATTCTAGCTGTTAAATCAAATCTATTATTTGACATTCAATAAAATGCTTTTACATAGAATAAAAATCTAATTAATATTCAAGGAAGAATAAATATATCAGATTGGGTGTGGTAAAGGACCGGGATAATGGATAAGAAGGTTGAGAAGCACCACTATAGGGACTAGAAGGACAGTGTTAGCAGTGTCAGAGATGCTATCTGTGAGTCAACTTGGACGAATAAACAGCCCTGCACAGGCAGAGGAGCAGATGATTGCAAAGTGTGGGGCTGAATCAGTCGTATCAGACCTTATCAGTGTGCAGGTGTGGAGCATTTCAGAGGAGGCATGTATGGCTTTCAGTGCTGGGAGCGATAACACTCTCTGACAGAGGATAAAGCATACAGATGTTGTGTTACATTACACCTCGCTATTCCATGTATGTGGACATAATATAGCTCATTCTGATACTGATTGTGGTGCAGACTAAATTGTTCTTCCAACTCTTAAAAAAGATACAGTTCATCAGCATTAAATTCAATAAAGCAAAAAGAAATACACTTGAGATGAGTCATACAGAGCCTCTGAGGTCCTAAAAGATGAGACAATATATTATCTTGTCCACATTAGATTAAAAAATATATATCTTTTTGTTCTCCGTAAGTTTAAGTAGATGATGAAAAAAAAATAAAATACAGTATACAGTATATGTAAAGGGTGATTTCAGGTAAGTTGGGTTACTTTTTGGTAAATCGCTTGGGACAACAACACAATACATGTATATTTATGATTAACAGTGACTGATTTCTGATCACTGTGTGTTGGAATTATGTGAAAAAATATAATTATTTAGGTCCTGTAGATCTTAGTAAATATCTGCTGTGCCGCTTTTTGCATAAGCAGTTTCGGGTAAAATGGGCAATTTCATTAGGTAAAATGGGCTTAATTAGATTTGTCATGCCAGGCTACTTACCATGCACATTTCTGGATCAGTCTAAATTTAAAGTATTTTCTCACCCACCATAGAAACCATAAAATAATCAGTTCACCAGTTAATGTCAACAGTTTGAAATCCTTTCCAGAGGAGCTGGGACCCCCAAACCTTAAAAGGCCCATTTTACCTGATATCACCTCATATATATGTTTATCTTGGTCTGTTGATTACAGACATCAATCTGTTAATCTGAAGATATTTGTAAAATTGTACAGATTGTATTTAATGTAATACCACTGGAAAGCATGATGTTTGCAGCATGTTCTAGGCATGGTAACATCAGTCTTTTGGTCGATCTACCTGTTACACATAGTTACTGTAAGTGAACCCATGTGCAGACCTCGGGGGGCAGTGAGTAAAGTTCAAAGACAGTTTATTACTTGGCTGGTAGCTGGGAATCTGGGGTGAGGGTTTGGTCATGAAGCTGGGTCAGTGCTCCATGTTGAGCCAGGTTCCAGAGAGACAGGAGCTGAGCTGGTGAGGTAGACAAAGGGCTGGAGTCAGGCTGGGGTTAACTGCAGGAACAGAGAAAGAGGTATTAATCAAAGGCAGGATACTGACGGAGCCATAATAAGAATAAAAAAAAATGCTGGAAGCGTGACTGACTGAATGAACAGAGACTACAGTCTGGAGACGTGGTGGAGTCTGACCTGGGTATTTCTGGCAGGGGTAATCATGATGAGTGGCAGCTGCTTGTCTTACTCCTGCAATCAGACACACTCACACAGATGAGAGGGAGAGGGGGGGGGGTTACACTCTTCTGCATGCATGGAGCAAATACACAAACCCCGCCCGTGCTGCTGGACATTTGCTTCGCCATCTCCCCTCTTCCCACTCGCCTGCCTCTGTTGTGTGTTTGGCTGCCAGTGTGTGTGTGTGAAAAGCAGCCATCTGTTTAGGAGGAAAGCTCGTCCTTTTGCTGGCTCTTTGCTGTAAGAAATAAAGCATCTGCTGTTTTTTTCCCTCTAAAAAATCATTGAAATGTCATCAAGAGAGCCAGATTGTCCACTGAGAGCTCAATTTGACAGATCATTTTAGTATGCAGGATAGATCATGTATTCATATGCCATTTGTCAGTCGTACTTATCATGCTGTATAACCTCTTGAGCCAGAGCATCCTGTTGAACCAGTGTTCTTACATACAGTATGTAACCGTGACAACCAGAATTTCGGATCCTATTGTATCATGTCATGCTCCTCTCTATGCACTGTTTACTATACATATCAGCACACAACAGGGAATTGTCGATTTCACCCTTTTGTTTTCATACAGATTAAACAAATGAGATACAATGAGATACACTGTGTTCATTAGTGAGCTTTGTGCTGGCAGGTGCAGTTTGTTGCCTTTGGACAGAGCTGGCAGGCGGTTCCCCACAGTGATCAGTCTTTGTATTAAGCTAAGCTAGCTGGCTGCTGACTCCAGCTACATATTTACAATTCAAAGTGTGTGTTATCAATATTGTTTTAGGACTCACTGCAGAAAAAGGGAACACATTTATTTCCCAAAATATCAAACTATTGCTTTAAGACATTTTAATAATGACCCTTCACAAACATCCACAAGAATAGAGGGTGTTTTTCTTGAACTCTCCATTACATCCTGCTTCTTTTACAGCCCAGAACAGCAAAAGCTGCAGTTAAAGGCCAGAGCTGACATCGTCTTTCTAGGAGAGAATAATGATGGTTACGTAAATGTTGCCAACTATGCTCTTATTTGTTTACAGTGATTACACCAATGTATCACAAATAATTTGATAGTCTTTATATCAGTGATTAAAAAATGGCACATTTAGCAACTTCAGCAACAATTTGATGTCCAAGAAAATACATTTGATTAGAGTTTTACATCATCTCTGCTCAGACACCTTCCCCAGCAGGGTCTCTGAAACTCAGAGCAGGATAAGGATGTTAATATGCAAATTAATTGTTCTTATTGAGTTTTTAGAATGTGTGCATGACATCAGGGAGAAAGCTGACCTGCATTCAGCAGTGATGAGTTAGTTTACAGCAATGAAAACATAGTCAATATAAATAAAAGCATGTATTAATGCACATAAAATCTGGCCTACATAATGAATCAGATGGTGACCTGACCATGACCACAAACCATAGCAAACATCCAACTTTGCATTTCGTCACCCTCTTAAAATAAATGCCTAAGTCATAAAGGCATGTTAGAAAATTTGCTTAAGTCATTTAATTCTCTCCTGGTCCATGTCCGACTGACCTTGTTCTTTGTGTGTCAATAGGAATCTGTTGTTATAACTGTTTTGATTAAAATTGTTAGTAAATATCATATATTCAACAAATGGTTCTGTTTTTTGTGTTTCCTGAAAAAATGACTTAGGCAATTATTTTAAGAAGGCGTCGATTTATATTCATATTTTGTTTTTTGTTCTGAAATGATCAATGAATATACTTTTGCAGGAATTATATTTTGACTAGGAAAACTATTTACTGCTCCTGGAAATGTTTATTTTTTGAATTATAAAAAAAATAACCAGAATTTGATGAGAATTGGACTCAAATCTAAGAAAGATAACAAACCCTGCTTTATTCTGTAGACATATTACCATCTGTAGTATGACATGGTTCTGTTGAATTCTTGCTGTTGCACTCCACAGGTTCCTGTTTGTTGAACCTTTAAAGCACTGCGTAGATTACTCAGCATTTAAGTGCCACTATGGCTTCATTAGTTGACATTCTTTTCTTTAAGTTTTAACAGGCCATCAATTATTGCACCCTATATTTTGCAGAAGTGCTGGGTTTTATTTAATCATCTCGCCCTCAGCCTAAACAGTTACTCTACGAAAGGTTATTATGCTTCAGGTCATTGAAAACCTTTCATGCAGCGCTTAGAAGTACGGTAATTATGAATTCTTTATTCCAAGCAGCTTAAAGTCACTAAGGCATGAAGCCACACTGTCCTCTGCACTAAAGCTGAACAATATGAATGGAAGCTATTTAATGCAGGGGATGTTCCTTTTAAATCGCACTGATGAAGGCACATTTTATTACAAGGCTTTACAGTAAAGCCCACAAGAAACAGAGGAGGCGGACATGAACACTGAGGTGAGACTGGCAGTTACTGTTTATAGACTAACGATATCCATTTCACGATGAGGTATGCATCATTTTAATTAAAAATATGACATATTACACGGCACGACAACAAAACAGACAAGATTGAAAGCACAAGCGCAAACATTAGACTTTTAGTAATGTGGCATTAATGGAAATGCCTCCAATAATATTTGGGATATTTCACTTAAATCCCAAAGAGTCAACCTCCTGGTGGAACTACAGGAAAAAACAGTTGCAGTCAGTTAGGATCATCCTCTGGGGATCATAAATGAGATTGATATTTTAATGGCAGCCAATGCAGTCACTGTGATATTTGTTTGTCTGTGTCTGTTTATCTGTGAACAAGATAATGAAAAATCTGTTATCCTGATTTTCATGATACACTAAGGTGTAGAATTGGCCAATGACAAACCCATTCATTATTTGGAGTCGATGCCATTTACAAAAAATTGCACAATGATTGTTTTAGTGTTTTGGTGGTTATTAGAGGCTCCTGTTGGTCAATTCAATGTTAATGGTCGAATGGTCAGCTGATAGACAGATATGTGCTGTCCGAGTTCCCTTCTAGTGGTTGATGCTAACTGTCTGGACAGACTTTAGCTGGGATTTCTTCTCCCCAATAAAAATTACAAAATCTAAAGTCAGACAAATAATCTGGGCTGCTACACCATTTACAATTACTGACATTATCTCACTGTCCCTGCCTCAATTCTCCTCAAACCCTCTTTCTGTTTTTTCTTTCTTTTGTTTATTTTATTTCCACAGTTGAGCTATCATATTCTGCTTATCCTTTCCTTCTTATCTCATTTCAAGGACAAATACCCCAATATTGGATAAGGAGCAGATCAGTTGAATTCACCTGAATTTATTTTGTATGTGTTTTATTGTAAACTGACTATAGACTATACAAATTGATCTTGTCCTGATTAAAATCCCCTTGCCTGTGATTGGTGCTGTTTATTGACTGCTTCATTTTAACACAGATTAGTAAAATGGGGCATGGAGAAGGCATGGCTTTCCCATTTTATTTATAATAATCTGCTAAACTTAATACCATATATGTATAAGTACATATGAGTATGCATGATAATAGACACACACTTACTGGGAAGCAAAAGAGTAGTGTAATTAATGCAGATGATTATGCAGGAATAAATATCTCTGTGGAGCTTGTTGAGACTGATGACTGGAGGAGGTAAACTTGTTGAGTTAATCACCAGAGGAGGCAGAACTTCAGCGCTGACGTGTGAACAAGTGTCTGTGAGGGCTTAAAATCTCAACACGTCCTCGACCTCAGACACAAACGCCTGCGCACCTCCTCCACACACACACACACACACGCACGCGCGCACACACACACACACACACACACACACACACACACACACACATACATACATACAGATGGCAGATTGTACAGATTTGTGATATTCATTCAGTACCATAAGTTGGAAGTTTAATAGCTTCTACTTTCCAATAAATCACAATTCCAATTTGTAGGGAGGAGAACAACACTTGCAATATAGATTCATCATGATCAGAATTCATCACGACTATGAGGATGTACCATATACATTTCTTTTTTTTGGTACAATATCATGTTATAAATCTTTCTGTAAAGGTTTTTAATGTATTGTGTGTTGCAGTTTTCTTTCTACCTTCTGATTTTGTTTTAGCTTCATGGAAAAGGGACAGCGGCTGTTGAGTTACTGATTCTCATTAGATGCAGGGTATTAGCTTCTTCTGTTTCTTTACACACTGTTATAACATATTTACATACTAGATTCTGCTAATGATTTCATATAAAATGAAAGAGGGGAGAGGAGAGAGGAGAGGTGGGGGGTCATTGTTTGATGGGCAGCGGTGCAATACAATGGAAATTTACCACGATGAGACTATTCAAATCTGATAGCCAATAGCCAGGGCTTTTGAACAACATGTGACATGCGGTAACTGTCCTACTTACAAATTGGGCTTACTATTTTTGCAAATAAGACTGAAAAAAGGGGGGGTGTCTTAAGTAGTTAAACCCTAATGATAAATACAGTACAGTGGTATCTTTTTTGAGCATTTAGTTTAACTGGGGTGAATAAAACTAAAAATATAAATTGGAGCATAAACTAGAGAATAAAGTAAAGTTCTGTGAAAATGAGCACAATTTCATGTCAGAAGCTCATTAAGATGACGGATAAGAGTGGATAAGAGTTCAGTATGGATTTATTTGGATTAGACTACTGTTTGCTGATAAAATTTGGATGTCAGTGTTGTCTCTCTCTGAGTGAATGAATAGAAAAGTGTTTTGGATTGCATATCTAGATATGATTAATAGAGCACCTGGGAGGCAGATCATTTAAACTGATTTTAAACTGCCAATTTCACATGAAGCTACACGTGTGGTTGTGGTTGTAAATGAAAATGATGTAATATTGAAAATACGATTTGCAGAAGTAAAACTGTGCAAGGAAAATGAAGTGGAATTAACTTGTTGATTTTCGACCAGTTTGAGGTTTAGGAGTTCTACATGAGTGGGCCATGGTGTTATTTTTTGGAAAATATAAAATATGAGAAAATAAAATCTTGACACTTGTATAGTAATCTGCTCAAATATCTGATTAGAATTTGTCCTTGCTGTAGACCGGTGAACCCTCAAGCCAGCTGATTATAGAGTTAAAGGATTACAGTCTGTTGTCAGGGGGTGGAAACATAGAGGAGTGACTCACAGAGAACACACTAATGATCCCACACATGTAGAAATAGAACACATATACAGTACAGGCCAAAAGTTTGGACACACCTTCTCATCAATGTGTTTTCTTTTTTTTATGAGTATTTTCATTGTAGATTCTCACGTAAGGCATCAAAACTATGAATGAACACATGTTTATGGTGTTATGTACTTAACAAAAATGGTGAAATAACTGAAAACGTGTTTTATATTCTAGTTTCTTCAAAATAGCCATCCTTTGAAAATAAAGAAAACACATTGATGAGGTGTGTCCAAACTTTTGGCCTGTACTGTATATTGTTGTATTTCTGTACTGTGTCTGTGTGGGCTGTCATTAACCCTTTAGTAAACAATCACCTAACCTCTGAACTATCATACCTACAACCTAAAGATGAACCTTACCTATTTCGCTGAGGCTGTCTCTTTTACCACATTTATACCTGGTGTTGAAACGCAATCTGTATCTAGATACATTTTCTGGATAAGGGGAAAATGCAATCGGATTGGGCCATTGCCCAAATGACAGCAAGCTCCTCCTCTTCCTGTCAGCTAAAGCAGTGGTTCTCAGTATTTTTCAGTCACCACTCCAAATTATCCACTGATGTCCACAACCTCCTTTAACATAAATAGTTTAAATTATAGATAACTGTAACCAGTGTGTACCTAAAAGCCTTAACAAAACACAATAGAGACAAAACAGCCCATGTTTCATTCATACATCTATGCTGCTGAGACTTTTTCCCACACTATTTGCTGTAGGTCATTATGTTCACAATACCCTAGCTACTATAGGTGAGGTTTTTGTGAATTTATTTTTTATATATGGACAATAAACATTTAATACCTGAAAATATTCACTAAAAATCAATAAATATACTTTTTTATAATGCTGTTTGCTGTAGTTCACAATGTCCTGACTACTACAGATGGGTTTTTTTGGAAAAAATATTTTATATGGAAAAATAGACTTCTATCATTTTGTTTGCTGTAGTACATCATATTCACAATTAGGAATATTATATGATGTACGACAGTGAACAGAGTAGAAAAGAACTCTGTTTATTTTTGGTGAATAATTTTCATTAATCAATTCCTACTGAAGCATGTGCAGAATGAGGGTAAATTGACAATGTGGAGATGCTGTTTTCTTAAGCACACATAAAAGCATCCCTGCTGCTGACTATCTTGAGCTGGAACACATTTTTAGCCATCACTTTTAGCCATTTGTTTGAGCTAGCAATAGCTGTGGATAAAATAAAAACTATTTACCTGTTTTATTCTCTCTTTCTTTTATTTCCCCCCCTGTGCGTCACTGACCAGATTCTCATGTGCAAAGAGCAAAAATCAATTCTGGACAAACAATGAAGCAGAACACAACTAAAACAACTTTTTATTTGAAATTATGTTATGTAACATTAATGTAATGACCCTTACTGCCGTAATGCCTGAGTAACCTGATGTAAGTTCTGAGATTTCAGGCTGGCTATGAACACATATTTCCTAATGATGAGCTGAGGAGCGGGGTAGAGAGGGAGCTGTCAGCTGTGTCTGTATGTGTATCTGTGTGTGTGAATGAGGAGACGAATCAACAGGTTAGTTGTTATTTTGGTGAAGTTACAGCCCACAGTAAGTGGGTTTGAGCAGTTAAACACCTCTTTGAGACCAACCACTCTTCATCCTTCTAAGTTACGATCGGAGATGATATTGATTTTACAAATTTATATTTTTCTAAAAATGATTTTGCGACCCCCAGAAATTATCTTGCAACCCTAATTGGGGTTGGGATCCCAATGTTGAGAATGGCTGGTCTAAGTCTATGTGAACGCATCACTTGTTCAAGAAAAAAAGTTGAAATAAATCATCAATACATTTTTATTTCAATAGAACTTTTAAGGGGTTAGCGCTGTTCCCTCACAGCAAGAAGGTCGCACGTTCAAGACCTCCTTGGTCCTGGGTCTGGGACCTTTCTGTGTGGAGTTTGCATGTTCTCCCCGTGTCTGTGTGGGTTTTCACCGGGTACTCCAGCTTCCTCCCACAGTCCAAAAACATGCTGAGGTTAATTGGAGACTCTAAATTACCCATAGGTGTGAGTGTGTGTGAATGATGTTTGTACCCCACAATTGGCTGGCGACCATCTGGGGTGTATCCCTGCCTCTCACCTGTAATGTGCTGGGATAGGCTCCAGCAGACCCCTGCTAATGAGGCTAATTTTGTTGCTTCTCAAAGATGTATTTCTGATAGTGATATTCTTGCTCAGAGAGTTCATTTTTGCATTGATTGCGACTCCATCTCCAAAATCTCTTCTTGTTGTTGTTGTTCTTCTTCTCCTCAAAGAGGAAAAGGTGCTGTTTAAAGTCACCTGAAATCAGTTGTTGGAATGAAAAAGATAAGCTGCAGCAGCAAATCTGAAGTTGGAAGTTTTGCTCTGTTAACTGTTGGATTTCTAGGTGGTAATTTTGAGTTCTTTCTGGAAGGAACATTCTTGCCCAAAGACAAGACTACTTGATAGCGACGTTCTTGCTCAGAGAGTTCTGCCTGTTTTTTCAATGGCTGCCAATTTTCTTTCTGTAGTCTTCATTTCTTCCAGCAATTTAAAAAGGTGAGCTCTCCAGCATTCTCTCTCTTTGACAAATTGTTCCTCCTTTTTCTGCATCAATGCTTGTGTAGTTTTTCTCATGTCCTCCATTCCCCTGGTATACCCCTGACATAGAAACACAGGAATCCGTGAGGACATTTTCATATCAGAGTAGGATACCTGATGCCTGTATTTTTACAGTATTCAAGTATACACACAAAAAAATGAAACTATGCACACAATTCTGAAAACTTGAAGCTCATGAACATGACTCCAAACAGATCAACTCTTAGTACATTTCCATTGTTCTTACTCACAAATTCTAAATCAAATTTTTACAAAACTCTAAACACAAGTTGCATCATTTAGCACATGTTGCTTACCTGGAAAACACTTTCAGAGAGTAAGAGCAGGGCCTACATATAACTATTGTTTGTAGTCAATGCATTCAGCTGAATATTTAGTAAAATATATTCTATTTACTTTTGTACTTCCTTGTTATATTTGTGCACCGATTTCAACTTTACATTTCCAGATATGTATCATCTTACTGTAATATTTCTCAATTTACTTATCAGTGTAATTACTGTGAATTGGCCAATACAAACATTAGTGTGTCTCAGACCTCAACAACATTTCAGTGTCAACTGTAAATTCACAGTCTGACTCCGTGAAGCTGGTTGTTGGAGCTCACTGAATAGACAAATGTGCATTTTATCTCATTCTTACACAAAGAGTATGTCAATCTATAAGATATTTTCACAGTATTACGACGTGGTGTCAGACTTTATACTGCACAGCAACAAAAAATAAAATTAAAAAGTAAACAAATTCTACACTTGTTTGATATGTAACATGGCCTCATGAAGCCAAAATATACATGAACACTATTTTAGTGGTGTTTTAGATTTATCACACCTGTGAATCTGTTTGTTTAGTTTTGATAGAAATAAACAATTATGAGAAGAGAAAAAATCAGTTCAGTGTTTAATTTTTGCAAGAGATTTGTTGGATAAAACTCTTTTCAGTTTTGAATAATTGAGCGACAGTTTCTGTAAATGTGTTTAAACATTTGGGGAAACGCTGTAATGCTGAGAAGAAGTAGATATCACATTTCCATTTTATATTTATTTCCATTTTTCCCTTTGATAAGTCCTTAATTATTATGGGCTATTAATTTTGATCTGAGGTCCAGCCAAATATTCACAGGTTTTATCTTTAGAAATGCGTTTACACTTTTTCTTTCTGATTCATTATGCACCATCTTTTCAAACTATGAACTATAATCTCAAACTGAAACTGTCTGCAATAACACTTTCTGAAAACATTCTAAAAGTGTTAAATGATAATGACATTAACATTATTAACATTTGGTGGAATTGTACCTGTGTGGATCTGGCCATGAAACTTCAAATTAGTAAAGCAATGTAGAGACAAATGTTTCAAATTGATCATCCACTGCTGTCTACAACCCCCTTTTAAATAAATCTTTTTAATTCTACAAAACTGTAGCATGTACTTAAAAGATTAGATTACAGTTTAGTTGTTGTTTTGGTGAAGTTATGGCCGACAGTAACTGGGTTTGACTAATTAAAAGTCTCTTTTGAGACCAACCACTCGTCATCGATTTGGCGACCCCCAGAAATCTTGTTGCGGTCCCAATTCGGGTCGGGACCCCAAGGTTGAGAATGGCTGAGCTAAAGCAAGCCCTATAAAGCTATATATAGTAGCAGTAGCTAATTGTTTTCCTTTTCAAAAACAATGGTTCTGAAAAGAATGACATCTGTTCATGGCAGTCATGGATGTATTGAGGAGAGTAAATGTAAAGATCCATGAAACAGATGTCATACAAAGCTTAAGTCCCTCCCCTTCCCATGACCCAAAAGGACCTTACTTCTTAAAAAAAGATAATAATAATTTGTCGATTGCTTTTGAATTGTGCCAGGAATATATTTGTCAATGTAAATAACAAAAAAAAGTTCTCTCAAAAAAATAAGTGTAGAAATAGTATAGTTTGGTAGTTTTGTGTGAAACTGCTCAGTAAACTACATATCTCTATTATCCACAAAATCCATCCATATACAAGCCTTTTTAATGCAAACACAAATACAATCCCAACAGCTTTACTGGGAGCTAAACCTAAGGCAGGCCTTAAGATTGAAAATTGAATCTTAAACCTCAAACATTTGAGTCACTTTTCTAAAATGTCCCTATTGTTATTGTACTGACAGAATCAGAAGTATACGACAACAGCACAAACAAACACTCACAAGTGGGCTAGTTGATGTTTGTAGGATTGCAACATGTGCCTATTCTGTTTCTCTTGGTTGTTGCATTCACTTGCTGTTGACACTGCTGTTGTATGTTCAGTTCATCATACAACACAATGTTGTACAATTTTTGCTGCTCCAGGTTGAGACAGTGGTGTATTATACTGCATGACAGCAAGGAGTTTATACTAGTGCCTCTTTTATGGATGATTTGGTGTGGTTGTTTTTCCAGGTGCTGGTTCTGGAGTTTAAAGCTCTGAAGTTTAAAGATTTTGGTCTCTCCCAGCAAGCATTGATTCTGTAATAAAAAAAAAAACTTCATTCACCTTGAGCACAATTAGGAAAAACTAAATGAAATCAGATTTGAACATTTGTTTAGGATTTTTTACATTACATATGTGAAATGCTGTTGGAACAATGCAAGTATTGAATATATAGATTGTGTTTGTCATTGAAATCAACTAATCCCTACTTACAGGCTGTTTTAAAGCAATGTTTTACTGACAAACATTGTATTAGATCCCTTGAGAACAAATTATATCTGACTTTTAACTGCTGTGGTCTGTACCATTTGTCACGTTCACCAAAGGTAATGAGACACCCCTGTAGCTGTTCCTCTTTCTAAGATCTTGTCATTTTGTCAGCTCTTATATTTGCAGAACACAGAGGAAGAGATTTACCAGCTATGAAATTAATTCTTCATTCCTAAAGGCTTCTAGTAATGGCTTTAAAGGCTTGTATTTGGAGTCTTGTCCTCGTGTTCAGCCTGTGGGGAAAGTCGGTTGTTCTGGCTACTAAATGATCAATCTATGAGGCGAAGAAATGCCAGTCGATCAGCAGATTGGCCTCTCTGGATAGATCTCATTAACTCAGGAACATGCCATTCCCCCGTCACTTTCCAAGCAGAAATGTCACAGGAAATTAGCACCTTGTCCAGAGTGCAGATGGAATTCATATGAGGTTAATATATATTCTGCGCCCCAGAAACATTCTGTTCACCCATGGTCGTCAAACATGGTTGCAATGAACAGAACAAGTTGAGCTGAGGGACTAAAGTGAGATTACACTCTTGTATGAACATCATTTCACAGCTTGCTGTGGTATATCATATATGTAGAAAAGCTGTTATTATTAATGTGAAATTGTGACTGTTTCTGCATGACATCAGTTACATGACGTAAGACTTTCCATAGAACGCTACCAAATTCTACTATGAATTATTTCAATTTAAAACAATAGCTACAACATCTTAGCCAAATCGAACAGCATCTAGCAGAACAGACTTGGTAGAAATGGAATAAATTATTTAGTAGTATGTTTTTTTAGTATATAAATACAATCAATATAAGAAGCCAATTATTTAAAAGCATTTTTATCTACAATGGGGAGCGGAGCCTGTCATGTTTCTACAGTAGCCCAAAATAGTCAAACCAAACAATGGCTCTAGACACAGCTTGTATTTTTCGTGTTTTTTGTACCACTGTAGGTTCACATTTGGAGTAAAAACTTGGTTACAAACCTTAAAATCCCCACTAGATACTGCAAAAAACTACACACTGCACCTTTAAAGATAGATTTAAACTCAAAAGGTTTACTGTGAGATTTTACCTTTTTCGAACATTTTCTGAAAATTGATTGAGCCCTTCAGCACTGAACTCTCAGGAGCATTTAGAATAATGACATTTTTAGTATATTTATAATAAAAAGATGCGCAGGGGGTTTAGAAAGGAAATTTGATTCTTTCAACAAGCTTTATTGTCGAAGAACTGTCTTCATCCTGAGGGTAAAAAGTGACACGATCAAACTAGGAATCAAGTTGCCTCCCTGAACTTTTGGTACCTTCTAAGAACTTTCCTAATCCTTCTGTGGTCCAACGCAGAAATCCCTGTATGATTGCAATTCTTTCTTTCCAACTGATTGGAAACTGATCTTCGTGACCTGGCTGTGCATTGTACTACTGAGAATCTTTCAAATAACCATGCTTTTTATTGATTGTTTTCAAAGTTCAAAGAAATGGACGATCCGGAGCAGCCTATATTTGCGAGAAAAGAGAAGTGTACCTGAGAGAGGGTATTGCCTCAAGCTATATGCAAAGAAACATGGCAGCAGATCTACTTTTGAGTTATGCTGCAAGTGTGTCCCAGTGAGATTAGTAGGTCCAGAGCAGATCCCTGCTCTGCAAACACAGGGCCAGATATCATGTCTCCTATGACAAGCCTGGGTCACATCTCGGTAATCTGACATCTACAAATAAATTCAGGACAGAGGATGTAGAGAATGGAGATGCAGGCGGTAAGGAGTGTTGCTTTTTTGTTAGCTGCAGGCCCTCTACAAGCAAACAAGCACAGCTGGCTGACATACAAGGGGAGAAAGGATGCTTTGTGTTGATCCTGCGGGTGTTTTTGCTTTTAAGCTTGAAAACTACTCTTCAAAGCTTTAGTGTTCTTTACCTTCAGGGAGGGAATGCAAGTTTCAAAGATAAAAAATGAGGCAAAAGATTTGAAACATTTCCAGAGACAAAAGCACACATAAGGAAATACAGAGATGCTTTGAAAGCAGATTGGGGTGGTAAGGTAAAAGGCTCTCAGCAACCCACAAGTGAAATTTTTTGGAGCGACAGCTGTATGCGCTGCTTTATTTGGCCTGCAAATATGGCAGCTTTAACCAAAATAACAATGGCAACATTGTCATTTTCATGGCCTGCTGCTGTAAATTTACTCTCTGGATAGAGGCCAGTTTCAGAACACTAGAATGCCAACAGTACCAACAAAGCAGAAATGCAGGCTCGTTGCTTCTCCACCGGTGGATCAGCTGGATTAATTGGTGTATTCATCAACTGTGTGTTGCAGACATTTCCCACAGAGAGAAGGGGGAACATTTATGTCTCTAACAAGAAGTAAATGTCATTTCGGACAACTAACAATTTGTCATTTTGGGAGAAAAGACAGTCAAAGTTTACATTTAATTTAATGTTTTCTTTCTGTGTTACTCTCATATTTTGAACCCTGGCTGGTTTCTCAAGTCGTTGCAAGTCTGCCTTGATCAGTCATTTAATTTCCCTCCTCTGAATCAATGTGTAGGGAGAATTAGTTAGTTTCAACTACTTCATTACACAGGTAGCTAATCCAGTGGTTCCCAACCCAGAGGTCAGGTACCTACTGAGGGTCACTAACATAGAAAGAATTAAATAAGAGAGAAGAATAAGTAGAAGTTATCAATAAACATGAATTTGGATTAATTTTTCTAGAATTCTCTAAGCCCTGACTTGGAGTTTTACGCTTAATAACATGAACCCATATGGGTCATCAGGAGGGGAAATGTCTCCTTGGTGGAACTGCTAATAATGACATTATATACATAATTCAATAACACAATTTATAGAAGAACTCATAACACAAAATGGTTTGGTACTAAACTCTAGTAACTACATGCTGTCAAATAAATGTAGTGCAGTAGCAAGTACAATATTACACACTGAAATGTAAAGGAGTGAAGTATAAAGTAGCATTTCATGGAGATACACATAAAGTACAAGAACCTTAGAGAAGTACTGAATAGAACTTAGAAGTCTTCTTTACTTTACTTCCATCACTGCTCATGTATATGTGAAAACGTTGTTTCTTTCATGCTTGTGAACAGATTTGGTAAACAAAGCAAGGCTGTTGATTAGATGAATTGGAAAAGCACAGATTTTGTGCAGCAAAACATGTCCCTGTTCTGTGGTTAAAATGTGAATAAATTGTTTTCTTCATCTGTCATGGTGTTTACACAGGGCTTTGTTTGTTCCAAAGAGCCATTTGTTGCTGCTGTCTGAGACATACAATGCAGCACTTCCTGTGAACAAAATTTCATCTACGAAAAAGAAAAGAAAGCAGCATAGCCAAATTTTACTCTATAATAGGTCTGGTCTTTTGTCAAATTTTAAATCAATGTATTGGCCTTGTAATCATGTGTATGAACATAAAGAGGAGAGGCCTGCCACCCTCTCTTTAGCCTTTTCTTGCCTGATTCTTTGATCTCAACAGTTCAACCAAGCACACATATCCAAGTTATTTGTTCTGATAGGATGCAGAACCCAGATATTCCTACACCCTAGAAATTAAAACAAAATAAAAACAACCACAAGTTCCTTTTCACCACTTTTTCCAGGTCAACGAAGAGTCACAACTCTATTTATCCACATATTCTTACAACAAGTAGCAACAAGTTCTTCAATCACAAAATTATGACTATTAGAAACAGACTTCATCACCCCTTGCCCTCAACTCGCATAAATTGACCATCAAACACAGGAACCCTAGAGACAGATCAAAGAGTTAATATATATCTAGACTCCTTTTTCCCAATCAACCTTCTTGAACTAATTTAAATGATTTCCTCATCCAAAAACACCAGCTTGTCTCTTAGACCTTGTAACAACTGGATTGCTTAAATAAATGTGTGCTTTGTTGTATACGCTCATTATGACCACATTATCTGGTTATGTAGCACAGTCCTTAATAATAGCTGTAATTAAACCACTTCCAACATTTCCTTGAATGCAGTCAAACGTCATAAAATATACATACAATTTACACGGAGTGATCTATACATCATATACAGCAATATATAATCAATAGGTTTTTTCACAGAGGAGCGAGGGCCTGTTCGTCACTGCTTGCAGCTTTAATTACTCAATATTACTAATAATCAAACTTGCCCGTTTTAAATTGTAACAGATATCAAATGAGAAAATGTCCAAGATTATTACTTTAATATTCTCTTTATCTTCTTTGCACCATGGGACTCCCAGCTGCTGAGGCAGCTTTAGAAGGACCAGAAGAAAGAGAGATGTGTGCACAGCAAACCTTCCCTGTAAACACAGATGAAATGACAAAAATGGTTGCCCCTTTGTTCTAATTGAGTCCATAAATAGCACAAAAGAGTCCATAAATACAGAAATGTGCTCTGTGAAGCAGAACAGCTTCCCAAAGGTTTTACTCAGCTGCTGTCCAGTTTCATCCTGGTTTGAACTACTTCCTTTTATTGGACAGAGAGTGGCTGCCCAGCTCGCTCTTAAAGTCTGCAGTCACTCAGGCTTATCTTAATAGAGATCTTCCTCTCAGACCGAGCAATCTATTGAATCTCATCAATTTGGCAGTGAACTGAAAACACAATGTGGTGAAGAGTTTATATCTAGTGTAGTGTGACAGTGAGCACCATGCAGTGTTGTCTGTTTACACAAGTATAGATTCAGACTGAAAGCATGGATTGAAGGTTCTTTGATGTTATTCACTCACTTGAATAGGAATAATTTGAACCTTTTTAAATTTTAATAATTTTTCCAAAAAAAAAAAGTTATGAGAATCTAATTTCTAATTTATTTAAATCATACCCTTCCAAGATATTTAACATAGGACTACCAATTCAGTTGGATGAACTCATTATAGCAAAATCTTAATTTATTTCTTGATTTTGAAAAAATATCTAGTTAAAAATAGTGTTGAATAAGCAGCTTTTTCCACCTCAGTCCATGAAACAAAGCATTGAGTCATCCCCTGAACACTTCCTCTTGCCACTAAGAAAGATGAGGAACATCAGCTGAACTACAATAATGTCTGAAACATTGACATTTAACATATCCGTGGTTTCCAAATTTCCAAACATTTCTTTCAGGAGACTGGGATGTTAGATTTCGGTTATAAGATCTATGTCTAAATTTCTCAATTCACAGAGAAATGCACAGCCAACATTACAAACTGTGCTATAAAATGAGCCATCGGGATGTCTGTGAAATGATGATGTCACAAATGTACAGTCACCAGTTTTTTCCTTTCAGATCATAACAGTAATAATCAATGGGCCCAGAAGTGCCTGTTACTGTACATACATGACTAATAGCTTGTAACAGTGATGGATTTCAACCCAAGGTCCCACGATCACGTATTACAGCTGAGTTCTCCTCTTTAAATGCTCAACATTGATTGAAAATACAAAGACAAGTTCACCCCTAAACGATTTTCATACAACAATAACATGGAAGCTAATCTAAGTGGAGCTTTTTCCGCTTATCCCGATGGGCAGCTATCTGAAATTTTCAACACGCATTTAGCTCTGAGACACGCCAGATACTTGAAACCCAAATCTTCAATTAGTGTTGCTTCAGATGGACATTATTGTGCTCTGAAACCCTGTGTGCTGCACTGTTCCTTCTATACTAAGCCTCTCCTCTTCCCAGGCGATAAACCCTATAACCCCGCATAGATCACACAGGGACATCACTACTGTCCTTAAAACAGCCTCTTCATAATGCTGTCTCATTTTGAAGTAAAATAGGTCGCTGCTCAGCGAGAAGTCTCCGCTGCCCTGAAAAGCTGCAGAGATTCCATGCTTATTGTTTTAAGACAGACACTCTGACATCTTTCTTTGTGGAAGTTATATATCTTTCTTTGTTCTGTGTTTGCTCTCGCTCCCCATGTCTTTTGATTAAAATGCCCATCACTGCAGACTTAATTCAACAGTCATTCACTTCTTCTGTGGAGCCAAATATGAATTAGACTGAGGCAGCAGACAGGCCACAGTGACAGAACATAATTACAGTAAAAGGTCAACAGAGACCCAATCTGCTCTAACGATAGGATGGGAAATGTTGGCCGAGTCGGAGAGTGTAATAGACTGACAGAGACAGAGACTCCGCTGCTGGTCATCAGTTCCTTCTGTAGATCCAAATATGAATTAGACTGAGGGCAACAGACAGGCCGCACCGACAGAACATAATTACACTAAAAGGTCAACAGAGACCCAATCTGCTCTAACGATAGGACGGGAAATGGTGGCTGAGTCGGAGAGCGTTAAGACAGCTGCAGAGACAGACACAGCTGCTGTTTGATCCTGGAGGTTACGCATATAACCAACGTTCCCTGAGGGAGGGGGGGGGACGAAATACAGCATGTCAATATAGGGGGATTGTGTCCTCCTGAGATCAACCTGAAGAACCTTATTCAAAATGCTGTGTCAAGGCCAATTAGCCTGTCGCAGGCTGGGGGATTCCTGCCTTCCCCTGGGGCTGCAAAAGACTTCACCGAGTCAAATAGGTTGACTTGTGTTCACAGGAAACACTGGTTGTGTGTGTAAACTCCAGATTCATATCGGTCAGCACACTGGAGAACATCAGTATGGGCATAGAGCAACACGCCTCCTGCAGATAGATGACATCCATGCAGGGAAACAATACATATATTCATACATGCATTCATGAATGTGTGTAGAGAAGAGCAGCTGACAGGGGAGCACACATCCTCCATAGAAATACCTTTAACCTTCCTCTTGTGTTAGGGTCAGCACCATCCTGTTTCAGATTTTAAATGTATAAAAGAACCACTTACATTTTTTTACTTGCAGCAAGGTTTTTTGACTTTGTCAGGTACCCCTAGTTCAACAAAATAAAAGAAAAACTAAATTATAAAATGCCCAGTTTCAACCCAGTTATAAAAATAAGACTTAATGCAATAATTAGAAATGAAAAAACCTGAAATCATAAGTGCACTGACAGCCAAATGACTTGTTCTGATCTTCATTTAGTGTTTGTATTAAAATTACATTGCTGAAGAAAAATATTTTCTTTTTTATTGAAACAAATAAACATGGGAAATGAAAAAATAAATGAAACACATTTATTCAAGAGATGTGTTTCAATACCCCTCAGGAATAGTCAGATCACCTTTTATTTATATATACGAATCTCTTGAGGTTCATTTTACCATTTTTTAAAAATTGAAATGAATGGATATAGTGACAAAAAAAAGGCCCAGAGACCCTCACTAAAAATATTAAAACCAATATTTTCATGCTTAAGAAAGACTAACAAGATGCCCAATAGATAAGAAACAAACTGGTTGATGGATAATGGTTTTAAGTGTATTTTATAGCTGATTTAAGACATGGGACAACACCGGCTGGTTAACATAAGGGATGGTAACAGCAAACTAACACAAAGGAAGGGTTAAAAGTGCTTTTAGAGGCACAGAAGATTTCATGATAATACTTATCTTCTTCTCTTTACTTATAGAGGACTTCTTTTAGTGTTACAATTTAAGAGTTTGGTCTTTTAATTTGAAACGTGATTTCTTGATTTCGCATTCAGGTTTTTAATGATTTCCTATTAAATCCTCCTCTCACATCCAAAGCGTCCCAGTTCATGCACAGATTTGCTCTGGTCCTGCTCGGAACAGCCTGCACTCAGCTATAATGTTGCTTACACAGATGTCATGTACTACAGCTTAATTCCTCCTCTTGCATTCACATTGGTTCTGTGTGCTTGTGGATTTTCTCTGCCTGTACTCAGATATATTGTAGTATTGCTTGTACTCCAATCCTGTTCCTTGAATTCAGGCTGCCCCTGTGTGCCTGTGAAATATCTGCTCTCATATTTCTCGTCTTGATTTCAGATGTCTTGCGCAATAGAATTTATGATTTCAGCATTGAGGACAAGGATGTTTCCTTTTAATTCCAGACTCACGGTTCAATATTTTATTACCATACCAATAAAACATTGATTGGAATTTGTCTTGATGAGAAAAACAAGACGATACAAGCAGAACTCACAATACAATAGTAGACATCAGTATAAACAAAAATATTCTTACATAAAACACAGCAACACATTGCTGGAACAATTTTAAAATGTCTGGTGCATTAAAACTTCTTGTTTGCATCAGAAGTGGAGCTGTGTCATGCTGATTGCATTGATATTTGTTGCATCTGTGCTCTTGGAATAAAGAAAGAAAAATCACATAATTAAACTTTGCAATATTAGCCCATTGTAATTATTTATTGCAATTGCATTTTGTGTTGTATTTATATTATATCTTAAAGCTGCCTTAGTGCAAACTGTGCCAACAGCCACTGAAAGAGGATTGTTGATTGTACAATGTGAATCCATTAAAAACTCAAAACCTGTTTCGAATTAATTGCGTGACCTTGTCTGATCCCTCCTGAATATCAATGCTCATGCTACATATCTCTTCTGGTGTTTCTACCCATAATGTATACAGCCGTCACTACTGCTGCGGGAAATGCAAGAAGCATCACTTAATGATATTTCTGTCAAGACCTACCAGACACCAGAGGGGTTTCAAACAGTACTTGTGAAACTTTTATGGGCTTTGTGTAGGTTGAATCCCTGTTGTGTTGGATCACATGACCATATCATTATTCGTTTAATGATAGCTGAGAATGCGTCATTAAAAATATCGCATTCAAGATAGGATTCAGATACTGCTGTGGGCTGTGATGTTAGTAAAATCATATATACATAACCTAACATCATTAAGCCAAACTGCACATATGCATACACATCAGGACCCCCCCCCCCCCACACACACACACACACACACACACACACACAGACATGAGCAATGTACCATCAATGTTTTATTTGCCAAGGTTGTTGTTCTCTCTTGTTGAAATAAATCTTGGTTGGCAGCTTCCAAACAACAAAGAGATGCTCTGTCTTGGTGTAAGGCTGCTATAATAAATTCATTAGAACAAAGCTTGTGTGTTCTTGTATTCTTTGACATAATGAGACAGACAAGGTAGTTCAAGAAGAGTACACACAGGGAGAGAAAAAAAACAAAAAAACTCTGCCTTATATCCGTCCACTTGCTCCACAGGAAATATATTGTTTCCTTTCCAAAGAGCACTGCTCCAAATTGAGATATACAATATACCGTTGAAAAAAAAAAAGGAAAACACAATCTCAAGTTCAGATTTATTTAAAGTGCCTGATCACACCATAATCTCAACACACTTTACAGTAATATGGCACAAGTACCAACAACAAGATACAATACAATAAAGTGGCTCTGACAGATCTGCAAAGTACTTTACTGTTAGTGTTTTTCATTTCTTTTCCCTGCTGCAGGCCTTGTTGACTAAGAGTCAGATTTACAAATCAGCTTCTAGTGTTGCTTCAGATTCATATAGTGTACAAACATGAAACACTCATATTTCTTGGTAAAGAAACTTTTTTCCAGAATCCAAACTGTAATTTTGCTTTCTTTGTCTTTTTGGTATACACATTATCTACTGCATATCTGTCCCCCATCTGTTTCTTTTCCTCTTTCTTTCATTTTTTCCCCAGTAAAGAGGTTTTAGGGTATTTTTTGTTAGTCAAATGTGTAAATTGTATATGTATGATGTGAAGCCCCTTGAGGCAAATGCGTAACATTGAAATTAATAAACAAATAACTTGATCTGAACTATTCTTTTGAATGTGATAAGACAGAAGGGACAGAAGTATAACAACACCTGGAAAAACACTGAACATAATCTTGGTTACGTTGTTTTATCCAAAACTAGCTATTGAATGTGCAGTTCAATAGCTAGTTTTGATACAAACACATTTCTAAAGAACAGAACTGGATCTGCAGAAAGAAACCAGGAGTTATTTCAAATGTGGAAAGCTTTAAAAAAGCAAGATTCTGCGATTTTGGGCTACATAAATAAAACTGACTTGACTTGGTCTCCTGCGTCTAAATGTGACACCTTAAACAACCACCCAGCATCTATCTGACATAAAAAGAGACAGAACAGAAACAGCATGGACTCCCGCCAGCTTATCTTTCTGAAATCCTCACCCACCTATTTTAGCACCAGACCCCTTAGATCTACTGACCAATCACTGCTCTTCACTCCACGTTCTCACTGATTGGCTACTTTCCTCTGTGGAATAGTTTGCCTCGTTATTAGATTCGCCCCCTCACTTGATATTTTTAAAACACATCTCTTTTCTTCAGCCTTTGTCAACATAAAGACATGACTGGTCACATTCTGCTTGTATTATGTATTTGTTCTCTGTTTAATGCTGCAGTGTTTTTATGATTTTATCTAAATGCGATTTATACTAATTTGCATTTTAGCCAATTTTTTTCATTCTTGTAATTATGTGTGTGATTATATTTTATTGTAATGATTTCTGTGAAGCACTTTCATCAACATTTGTGATTGTGATTGTGATTGTGATTGTTATCAACTGACTTGTGTTATGCCCACGGTCTCATGGGAAACCTAGACGTTGCATAAAACGAGCTCCGCACAGTTTCCCACTCACAAGCAATGCCAGCACCACACATCTCAGGAACAAAAGTCATTGTATTTAGTTTTAGATGTGAGCATGTCCCAAACAAGAAATAAAAAAGTCTTTATGCCCTAAACCTACCTGACAGAAAATGAAAAGCAAATAAAAAGACAGCCGGCTTACCTGGACTCCTAACTCATAAACATGAGGAAAATGGTTTGTCAAAGAAAAGGGATGTGTTATGATACTTTAATCCTGAACTTAGTTGCGTTCATCATCATATTTCTTATATAGATTTGACTCAAAGAAAAAGCAACCACCACCCCCGTATTAAAGTGTTCTGAGATTCACTGAGAAAGTCTGGTTGCCTGGTTTTAGTGCTCTTATAAAATAAACAAGACCCGGCAGCTGTTTCATCTTTGTTTTTCTACCTTTTCTAATAACAAAAAGCTTTTTAAAAAATCCTATTTGACAGATGCTGTACTAACAAAAAATTGCTAGACGTATTGGCTTTAAAGTCTGAATGTTTATTAGACTCTGGGTTTGAAATGATGTCCTCACACTTCAGTGTGAGGTTTTTCACCACCCAGCGGTCTGTTTTTTCACATTTCCTTCTTGCTGAGAGATCTGACAGGAGGCGACCGTTCAAAGGCTCTTCAGTCATGGCTTTTAGGGGATAATTCCTTGGAGTCACAGTTGTTTTAGAGGTCTGTTTTACTATATAAAACTAACCAAAACGCCCTGCAGGGAGAGATCAAAAGTCTGGCCGAAGCAAAGGGCTCTGAAATGTAACTGAAAGAAAAGACATCAAAAAAACATCTATTTTCCAATCTTCCAAGAGCTGATATACATGAGAGCAGTCAAAATGTTTAGCAGCCAATCTGAGGAATAACACGAGGGGATAGAGCAACAGGGGGAAAGTCAAAGCATTGCTATATCTCTACATCTGAAATATTTCCACGGGAAAAAAAATAAAAAGGAACCTTTGCTCTTGCCAGCTTGAATTTAGGCATTAACTGATACAGTCATGTATGACCTCCAAGGATTCAATCCAAACCTGACTTCAGAAGAGATATGAAGCTCACACAGTGTGTTGAGAATCTGTGAACCACAAGAGTTTGAAAAAAAGGATTTTCTCTTCTCTTCAGCTCTTTATGCATAGGACATGTTTTACATTTAAAAAAAAAAAACATAAAGGAGCTTTTGGGTTGTCTTTTTTTACATTTCCTGTTTAAAATGATGTTTAAATTAGAAATATTGATTGCCTGAAAAGAAATGATTTATGAATTTTGGTCACCATACCAGAAACCTAAAAGTAAATAGAATATATATGAATGCCTGGATAAAACCGTGGAAGTACAATAAAACATACTGTAAGTGTGTAACTATACACTGCATCCATTATTTTTTTTTAGTACTTTACAGTACTTAGTTTTGATTGTTGTGCTTTTATTGAATTTAGTCAATAAATTTCAGATTGTGTTTAATGATCCCACTGTGTTTTCTCTCTAGTGTTTTACAGTGATGTATTTACATGCAAAACATGTATCACAGATTATGTACAACAATATTTAATGATTGTATGAACGACTATACCGTGAAATTGGTATCTTGTGTGAGTGATCTAAATGACTGTTCCCATAGCATTTCATGATAAATGGGTTATTTAAACCAATGAGTCTGCAATTGCAAGTTTTCTTTAAATATATAAATTCACAATGCATTGTTAACCACTCACTTCTTCAGGAACATGCCACCCAGCGCACCTGTGTGATTTTTTAATATCTTTCGGCCAACAATGGAGTGCAAAGAGGTATGACATATCAGACTTTGAACACACATACACACACACAGACACACACACAAACACACACACACTACTTATTAGTAGGATGAGGTCCAGTGTTGGTACAGCTCTGTACAGGAGATTTGTTGACAATAAGAAGAATATAGAAACTTGTCAGCCAAATCCTTTAACATGGTCTTACAGTTAATAAAACTGGCACTGAGAAATAGTAGAAACACGACACAGTGAACAAATGACTCTCTGCATCATACGTTTGAAAACATTCAGTACATATATCATACTAAAGAAAATCAACTTCTTTTGTTAATCTGATTATGGTCAGATTTTAAAATGCATGTATTCTCTTCTTCTCAGTGTTGAATTACCACACCTAGATAATGCGATTGAAATTGGACTTTCTCTGTATATCCCTTAGTCAGACTGAAGCTGGACAATGCGTAAGCACATGCTCCACAACAGTAGAGATGGGACAAAGTGGAGCAGAGAGGCCACCAGAACTCACCAACTAAAGAGAAAAAAAACAGTGTTAGCACTGATTCAGTATGTTTTCACACAGTGTGTGACCCCTTTAGTTATTTGATTTTCTCAGTTGCATGAAAACTGAGACATGGACAGAAGTCCAACTAGACACAAAAATCTAATTTTAGACATAGCTTGATTATAGCTATGCATGTAAATGTACTGATTATCAATACTTTAGATCAGGGGTCTCAAATTGAATTTACCTGGGGACCACTGGAGCTAGGGTCTGGGTGAGGCTGGGCCGCATCAGGTTTTCAAAAAAAACAAACAAACAAACAAACAAAAAAACGTATTTATTAAAAACAGAAAAAAATCTGTCTTCAATGCTTTTGGTTCTGCTATACCCTACACTTTTTCAGTGCTTTGGTTCCGGTTTTCCACAAGAAAAGCTCTGATAAAACATTCCACTGTTTTCAAATATCTTCATTTTTATTTTTCTACACAAAATAAGATGAAAGAATAAATAAACAAATCAAGAATAAAGAAAATAAATCAATCAATCAGTAATAAATAAAATAATAATAAAACAGCAAATAAGAAAAACTTAAGAAACCATGTATAGTTGGTGAGTAGAGAATTTTGTTTTTTTTTTCAGATTCAAATTAACAGTATTAACAGAAATCACACATACTGGTGTTATTGTCTTTTCCCCCTTTTACTTAAGCAAAGTTAAGTAAAGTCAACAACTTCCGGGTCACAAAACATTGAAAATGATTAGGGATGTCCGATATTGACTTTTTGTCGATATCCGATAGCCGATATTGTCCAAATGTTTGACTTCCGATATCCGATATCAACCGATATCGATAGTGTGATGCCCGACCAGATGCATTTCACAAACTCACGTCTTTAAAAAAAATAAGGACACTATTTGAACTTTATAGAAAAGTGCCATATTTATTCAAATGAGATTTGAAATCCAAAACAGATTTGGTCAATTCACTCTTCCAAACAAACATTGTGACCCTATACAACTATGTACATCATTTAAAGTAAACAAGTGTACTGAAAACTGCTCATCTCTTCAAGGTACAAATGACACTTTGGGAGTGAGGTAAAATGGTAGTAGAACAAAGTGCAAAGATATACAGTACTTAGCTAAATCAAACTTTTTCTGCTCCCTCTTTTATAAAGTAACAAAGCATGTGCAAATAAAAAGGCACAAAAATAAAAAATAGCTTCAGTTGAAAACGTTCACATTTTATATTTCACAATGTATTCAAACTTCTTTAAAAAAGTTAAATTAAAATGTAACAACTTAAAGTGCACTTATTCTTACCCTAACTGGAAATTATTTGGCTTTCACATTTTACAACAATTCAAATCTTCATGTTCTTTTCATCCTACTTTTTAACCTCTCTTTTATTCTCTTATCCTACTGTTTAAGAGGAAGATTTTTCTGAATGAAAATAAGCATCTCAGCATTGTCGCAATGTATATGATTTCTCTTCTCGTCAATGACATGCGAAACAGCACTGAACAGCCGTTCGCTGTCTATACTGGTGCAGGGTGCAGTGAGGTACTTGCGTGCTACACGGGCAAGAGCAGGGAAGCGGGCCTGATTACTCTTCCAGTAGCTCAAAGGGGATTCTTTCTTGAGGATGAGGACTTCTCCCAAGTATGTATGCACCTAAAAGAAAAAGTACAAACAAAAAAACAGAAATTTCTCTTAACCTTTTAAATCACTGATAGCCAATGTTTGTTTTTCTTCATCTAATGTACACTTAGATATGAAGCACTAAGCAAATTCAAAAAATAATTTGTCCATAAGTTTATTATTTACTGACCTGTGATGCTGTGGTGCTTGTAGTTGCTTGATTGATGATTTCATTCTCTGCCAGGATTTCTTGATATATTCCCTCCAGGCTATCACTCCGGGCCTTCTTAGGTGCTGGGTTCCCATCATCTTTGTGGTGATCATTACCACCATCTGCCATGGCATCAGCAGCCTCTTGCTGGTGACCATCAGCCAGTTCATCCACAACACTCAGCAGCATTTTCAGTGCTTCCCCCTTCTTGTCTGAGTCAAAATAACAATCTTTGTAACGAGCATCAACCATAGTTGCAATGGCATACAGTGGTTCATCTTGCACACCGTTAAAGCGATCACGGACAGCTTCGAGTAGGGTACGTTTGGCTGCTTGCACGCCCTTGTCTGATTCATCAACCCTGGCCAGCAGACGTGTGAGGGACATCACAGCAGGGATGACATCTGCAGCAGAGGCCTCTGTAGAGCTGATATCTTTGGTCAGCTGTTCAAAGGGTTCCAGAAGGTTGATCATCTTCTCCAGAATCCCCCATTGAATTGAATTCAATGTTGCAGGGAGGCCATAATCTGCAGCATATGCGCTCAATGCCCTCTTTTGCTCCACCAGGCTTTTCATCATATAATAGGTGGAATTCCACCTGGTGGAGACGTCTTATTGCAGCTTTTTCACAGGCATGTTCAGCTCTTTTTGGATGTCGTCAAAACGACTGCAAGCCAGTGGTGAGTGTTTGAAGTGTCCTACTACACGCCTCCCTACAGCCAGCGCATCTGCTATGTTGCGTTGAGACAGCGCACCTCCGTTTACCGCCAGCTGCAATGTGTGTGCCATGCAGGGCAAACTAGACACACCAAACTCCGATGTAGCTTTACCCATGTTGCGTGCGTTGTCTCGTACTATTACGTGCGCCTTCTCCTTGGAGATTTTCCACGTCTCAAACATTTTTTCAAAGGCACGCGTGATCGCTTGTGCAGTGTGAGACCCATGACACTCTTGGGAATTAAGCACAGCTTTGACTAACTTAAACTCCGGGTCTAGCCATTGAGCAGTCAAACTCAGCATGCATGATACAAACCAAAATCGATCAAAACGAAAATCCCATGATAATTCCATTCTCTCATATTCTATTTTAGGGCGACACAGACTCGCAGTGGTTAGCGCTGTTGCCTCACAGCAAGAAGGTCACAGGTTCAAGACCTCCTTGGTCCGCGGTCTGGGACCTTTCTGTGTGGAGTTTGCATGTTCTCCCCGTGTCTGCATGGGTTTTCACCAGGTACTCCGGCTTCCTCCCACAGTCCAAAAACATGCTGAGGTTAATTGGTGACTGTAAATTGCCCGTAGGTGTGAGTGTGTGAGTGAATGGTGACCATCTGGGGTGTATCCCTGCCTCTCGCCGTAACGTGCTGGGATAGGCTCCACCAGACCCCTGCAACCCTAATGAGGAATAAGCAGGTATAGAAGATGACTGACTGACATATTCTATTTTTAATTTCAAAACAGCTAAAAATATGCCGCTATTTGTTTATCAATTTTTGATTTGAAAACGAAAAATGAAATAACAAGTCGTTATCCGTTTTCAGATTTGGGATTCTAAAACGGATATGGAATGATACATCCCTCTCAGTCACTGGGAGAACAACAACAACAACAGCATGCACATGTGCGGAACCTCCAGTCTTCTTCATCAGTCATCCATAATGGTCATATAGCGCCACCTACTGAAGAAACAATTATTTGCCCCCTAATTACTTCTGCTTCACAACACTTCCTCTTCTTCATATTTGTATTCTTCTTCTTCTTCTTCGCTCACATAAAAAACTACATGTGCACTGTCACCATATCACAATATCAATGCACATTGATATTCAGTTTGAGAACCATCCATTCATTTGTTCATATTGGAGGTGTGGTTTATGAAAGCTCAGAGCCAATTATTGGGTGCTATAAATGTCTATCAAATATATCTGTACGTAGCTCATAGCCAATCATATCACACATACCCAATGACGTACTGATACTGGATGAAAATTTACTAGTTTAGCACCAAAAGCTGCTCATTTTTCAAAATAAACTTGTGCTCTAAATGACTTAAAACACTTTCTAAGGCTGCATTGAAAGATAAATTACCATATACCGCCATGTTGGATCCTCAATTATCAACAAAGTCCCTTCTGTGTTTCGTCATTGTCTTGCTGCACCCTCTCCTGTTCTGTGATTGGCTCCCTAGATGAGGGAAAAATTGGGTATTTGGTTTCCAGACTGAATTTCACAGTGAAGTGAATTTGTGTGCAATGAAGGATGGTTATACCCACAACCCCTTTTTTCCAAGAGAAAAAAACAGAGAACATCACATGGCACTGTGTGTGCATGCATGTGTGCTGCCAGTGTGGAGAGGGGAGGTCTGTGGCAATAAACGAACACGTGCTGCTATCAGGGATAGGTCATGTTGCCCATCCCATTGTGAAGGCTCATTCCCCCTCAGTGCAACAAAGAGCTACAGAACAATGCTCAGCAGTTAGGAGCACATATGTAAAGATAGCCGACTGCCACAGAGTGTGTGACCATCATTAACAAACCGACTGAATGTCTGAGGAGGGAGACTGCCAACACTGCATGTTGATTAGTGTCGATCTCCATACCACCTGGGTGGAGACAATGGAGCTGAACCTGAAGAACCACAAGCACACTTTCCAGAGTTTTAGAAAGTTTCTTCCTCATCATTAATTGAAAAATTCATGCAGAGATTTTCAAATTCAAACAAACTGCAAGGAATAGGGCAGGACTGGGACACAAATTCAGGCCAGGAATCTCATACCTACCCAGGGCCACCTCATAGTTGTCAGAGGCCTGACAGCACAGGCCAATCAGCAGACAAGGGGAGCCAGCAGGAACTGGTCCACTGGCTCCCCCTCACCGAGGTGCCTCTTTTCATGTTTCACAACTCAAGTACGAGATGTCTCGGTTTTACAGAGCTGTGACAGAAAGTTTTCTCACCATCTCAGGAACAGTGTGAAATGTCAGTGGAGGAAACACTTCAGACAGTTGCAGAGATTCAAATTGAGTTCCTGTTGAAAATGTAATTAAATACCCCTATGGCCAGGGAATGTAGTTATCTGAGTGTTTTCTGTATATACATGAGATAAGCCGCAGGATTCCAGGACATTCAACAAATTTGAAATTCTATTTTTGGATATTGCAATTCTGAGCTAAATATAGGCTACAGTAAATCCCCCCTGTGTGAAACTGAGTCTAATGTGTGTGTTGTAGCATGTGTGTTAGTGCATGCTTCTGACCTGAAGTTAATTTCTTTCCTTTGTTTCTTAAATGAGGCTCATCAGCTCTCTTGACATTCCGCGCCGAACAAGAAGCGAGTGGGTGATTACAGCCTCAGCCATGACGTGAGAGCACAAGTGCCTGAATTAAAAACCCGTTTGTGTTTTCAACTCTCTTCCTGTTAATGTGTCCCTACAGATACCGCTGTTCCTCTTTCAAAGATAAATATTGACATTATTAATTAACGCTCACTCAGGGAGGGACCCCATCTCGCTGTGAATCGACTCTGGAGAGCTGGGTTCACTCAGATCACTAAAAGCAGTTTGGTGTGTATCGCTGAGCAAAATGAATGCTACTTGAAGTTAAATGAGGCAGGCAAATGGTGAAGCAGCAGCTTAAATAAATGATGTAATTTTGGCTATACCCCTGATATGACCGTTTGCTGATTTATTGATAAATTAAATGTTAAACGTTAAGAGAATTTCAGGCACAAATGAGAGATTATTCTCAGATTCCTAGGCCTCATGGGTGCACTGCAAATCCCACACAAGCCACCTTCAGCCCACCTTCTTCCCATCAGCTCCATGACATTCATGACATCCAGGGGGCCTCATATCTTTATACTGGGCCTACACTTTATGAAGAAGTTCACTTAACATCTATAAATATTTTTTATACATTTCAAATAGATATCTCCTTGTCTCTTCTCGGCTGTCGCAGTGTTTCTGAATGTGCACATTAGCAGGAAAAGGAAAAGGTGCACACCATTCTGAAATGTGAATGATTCTGGCATGATGCAATTATTTCTGCTTCCTTTTTATTGCTCCTTAAAACAAACTAATCTTTCTTGTTCGCTTCTAATGTACAATCTTACCCATCAAAGATAACTTCTACAGAGAGGAGGAGGAGGAGCATAACGTGAGGAAAGTTCCTAATACAGGATGTTGATGAACACCGCATTATTGAACATTGTCTTTGTGTTTCATGGGCCAATGTTTGACCTGACCTTGTGGCTGACGATGCATTTTTAATTCTGTGAATCAAACAATGATGGACAGGAGACCTTCCTCTGCATGAACAAACACTGCACTGATGATGAGGAGATTCTCACTTTCTTAGAAGACGCAAAGCTTCTGCAGAGCAGCAAATCCTCTAATGAAATGCAATATGTATAATACCATCTATTGTGCTTGCGGTGCTTGCTCTCTAGGCTTAATTATACAGATGGAACATTGCAAATCTGTATAACGCTGTTATGCTAAAATCAAGTCATTTATTTCTATAGCACAGCCTTAGAGCTATGTAGACCGCAGTGTTTGAGTTTTTGTCCTCATCTTGTTTCTCATGAAAAACACTGCGCATCATCAGACTTGTAGTGTCAGTACCGTTCTTAAACACGGACTCAGGCGCAGAGGTGTAGGTGAGTTTCTTTATTTCAGGTAGCAAGATCCCTCGACAGAGTGAGGCTATGAAATACAGGCCTAAACTAGGGAAAATAAAAATCACTCCTAAGAGGTAAAAACGCGAATCTATCAAAGTTATCAAAATCACTCTTAACGAGGAAAACAAAAGGCTGAAAAACATTAACTGAATTCTTCGAGACCTAATCTGTACTACAAAAACTATCCAAATCCAAATCGCTCTTAATGAGGAAAAACAACAGGCTGAAAAACATTAACTACACTAAACGCGAGAAAACAAATGGCTATGCTACAAAAGCTACAACAGAAAATCACTCTTTCGAGGAAAAACAAGGAAACGCACATGCAACAAGGCTATGGCCATGGCTGTAGCTATAGCTATGGCTATGGCTATGGCTATGGCTATGGCTATGGCTATGGCTATGGCTATGGCTATGGACACTGGCACAAAGGGCTTTGGTGAACGAAAGAACGAAACACTTCGGCACAAGACAAGGGGAGACGCAGACAAGATATACACCGGGTAATGGGGAACAGGTGGAAACAATCAGGGCGGGGCCGACAATCAGATTGATGACACATGAGGAAGGGCAAGTGACCTGAAACGAGAGGAGAGTTATCTTTCACAATAAAACAGGAAGTGACAAGACAAAATGACAAGACAAAACCCAACATGACCTAACCACCTGACATGTAGCACCAGTCAAGATTCAAATCTGTGTAGGAAATGTTACACAAGTGGTTCTCTGTTCATCAGGAGACCGGATCCCTTTCATTCCAGTTATCTAAGTATTAGTATCTAGTAAATCAGGATCTAAGATCTGCGGTTCTCTGGATCTCAATAACGATGATTGTGATTATGTGTTACAGAGTTGTGAGAGACAGAAGACATGTCCTGTATATGATTCGCTGTGCTACCAACACATTACAGAAAGAAATGAACACATGCAAAAGAAGCCAAAAGACAATGGCCAGTCTTACTGGTGAGCTCCTGAAATGTAGTTATTAAAGGGGCACGTTGGGGTGCATGTGATCTGCCAGAGGAAGGTGCCTTTTGCACTTAAGCTAATGCCATTTTCGCTGCTCATGCCAAGCAACAAAGCTTAGTGTGATTGCAGCCTTTTAAGAAATTCAGCCCGTGGGAAAACATTTTGGGATTTTATACGGTTTTCATCGATGTAAAACATGGTCAGATTTCCATGACTTGCATACCCACATCCATTCCATAGCCATTGTTGCTGAGGTCGTTCACACTGTCCAGTCATATTTAGACATGTTCAGATATATTTCCATTCAGTTTGAGTAGAGGGTGGGTTTAAAGAGACAGGACAAAAAATGGCCTGTTTCAGACAAAAGCTGAACTGAGGAGCTGCATAAAGGATCAGTATAAGATAAATAAGGAGTTTTTAACTGTAAATCATGTTCAAAGGAGAAGGTTGTTCACACCTGGGCAGAGGACATGCACAAAGGAGAGGCAAAAAAGATGCACTGGAACAAGAAAAAGTAAAAGAAGCACACTGTCAATCACTTAGCATAATAACGATTTTAATGTTACAACGTTTGGGTACTTAGATCTTTATCAGATGACCTGATGAAGTTCTGAGTACTGAAATATCATAACAATAAAATCATTATTTTAACTGATTTACAGTTACTTTAAGTAACTGTAAATCATGTAAAAGATAATCCAGTAAAGCCCCAAAGTAAAAAGGCTAGAGACTAGAAATGTGTATGATACTTTCCCTTTTATTTAGATGTTTTTGAATTTCATGCAATGGTCTAACTTGTTCTAATTGTTTTTTGCCCACTGCAGCCTTCATACAATCTGTTATCTGACCTTATCTAAAGGTAACATTATTTACAGCTATTCAAACCTTCACACAAAAGCTATGTGAAAAGCTTGCTGTCATACAACATGGAGTGAATGCAGTAATCATTTAATGGGGATAATGTTGCACACTTTTGAACATCCTTTCCTCCAATTATACATCTCAAAAAGGAGAGCGTGGTTAAAACCCTGCTCTCCATCTTGCCTCTGCAAACCTGTCCAGTCATTGTTTGAAATTTTAACAAAAGGTGTCAGAGGCACGCCTTACAAATTGCAAAATGGGGCAGTATCTCAGACGCTGCTCAACATTTTAACACTTTCACCTCAAGCACCTGATTTCTGTATATTGTTCCATTTTTTGTATATGATACATTATATTGTCTTATTGCCAACAGCTTTTCTATGTCATTATATGCACATCAGGTGTTCCTCTCTGGGCCCATCAGCAGCACTAGTGGAAGATTAAGATCTGCTTCTATATAAACAATGGACCCACTCTGACCTGAATCACTATAAGAATAAATTAGAATGAATCACATATTACACCCAGTGCCACACCTTCCACTGGTATAGTTAAGAATTTTTAAAAACATCAGTTTAAAAGCAGAGAGGCTGAGATAGAGCCTCTGACTGGTAACTGGCTATATAGAAAAAAAATAAGAAATTTTAAGATCTCAAACAGGATAGAGGATATTTTTTTCCACTATGGAAAAATCACATTTTTACAGCATTAATCTGTTTTTTTACACTCCTGTTAGCTAAAAGACCCTGGTACATGCTGCAATATAGATTTGAAAAATCTTAGTTTAAAGATATATGTAATAAATAAGTAGAGGAGAATAATGTTGTATATTAATGCTACCAATGTCTACACCTTAATAATAACTATAATCTTGCAGGAAACCCAGGATGGAAAAACATTTTTGCACCAGTTCAACATGTTATGTAAAGTTTTTGTTTTTCCATCTTTCCTTTCCATCTAATCCATCCAGTTTTTAATTATGAATCTGTTTATCACTCTTTCCCTCTGCAGCTGCACATCAGCATGACTTTTATGTGACAAAATGCTATGAAGGTGTCAGAATCAATAAGCAGCCTCATTATGTGCAAAAAAAAATCATGCAACATATCATGTTGTAATCAGGCTTCTAATGAAACACACAAAAGGGTCCATTGAGGGTTTCTCTCAATCACCTTTTTTTAAAGGTTCCATATTTATACTTGGGTTTTATTTTAAGTTTTGATATCCCTAGAAAAATATACTTATATACTTATATATACAAAATGATATATAAGTTGATAGTTTTAGGACCCTGGGAGCCTTTAAACTATATATTCATGGTACTGCAACAAAATCCCATGTGACCCAAAAAGTATTTGTTTGGCATCCTGTAGCTTGTCTGTGCTTCCATGCCAGCACCATGGATGTATTATAGGAACTAGATACCAGACCGAAAAATGGCCACAGTTTCATATGAAGTTGCTCACTTGGCGCATATGCCGAAAAAATTCTTAACCTTGTTTAGTTCTGTGTTATGTGACCCATAAAGACTGATCAGTAGTCACTCCCCATGATGCTCTGGGGCCTCCCATCATGACCCAGACAGATAAGAACATGCAAATCATGAAAAAAAACATACCTTTGAGTCATTTAATTCACTTTGACGACCGCATTAAGCAAAAAGAAGCCATCCTTACTCCCGAGACACAGCATGATTGCCGTGCGTCACACAGTTCTGACTTCAGCTGGGAAAAGACATTTTTCAAGAGCTTTTCTGACCGTTAGAAAGGTTTTTGACAGATAAAAATCCATTTCTTTCTTTTGGTTATTTATTGCAAGTGGACTTAGTGTAATTGTGACTGGCCATTGTGAAAGTGGTTGGTTGCAGTGATTCAGATACCTATAAGAATATATTCAATACAGATAGGATAACAGATTGTTCTTAAACAAAATTTCTGAGAGATCATTTTGGCCCTTTGTGTGCTTAAAAATGGGGATGGTGGTGTTGAGTAAAATAGTCTGTTTCTGCCATCTGCTGGAGAAACAGGGAGACACAACCAGTCAGTAAATGGGTGTTTCAGTACATAAATCTCTTTTAGGTTTTTGGACCTTTTCTCTGATCTTTCTAAACTGTTACCAACTCATAGAAATAAAGTTATTACGGCCATGATTATCTCCATGCTGACTTCACTGGATGCTGTTTACCACTCAGCTTTTAAGATTCATAACCAATGATCCATGGCTATCCTCAGCAATTAGAAGAGACCAGCACTACTTTTTATTCATATATATATATACATTTTTCTTACATTTACTACCTCCTTATGTATTATCTCTGTTGATTCTGACACCACACTGAATTGGGATTGAAACAGAGAACTGTATATTGTTCCTTACTCCATTAGTCAGGATTGAATTAGTCAGGATTTTTCATGTAACACACTTTACACTTGGAACAACCTGAAAAAAGCATAAAATTTGAATCTTTACCATCGCTACAGATGTACAAAAGCCTTATCTCAAGTTCACTGTATCTGATTGTAACTGCTTGTAAATTCATTTCTAATTTCATTTTCTAATTTAACTCTCAGTTTTGTTTGTTTGTTTGTTCATTTGTGTTGGATTATGTCTCAACTATTATGCATTTACTGCATTGTTATCTCGATATCATCATTGTAAATGAGGATGCCTCCTTCAAGACATCACTATTTCAAGACATCACTCAAAAAATAACAAGCAAGACAACTTGTTTTACTGTAAAGTTCAGTATATGCAGATTAGAGGTGGAACCTGCTGGGTGTACTGTACCTTTAAGACGCTTCCGCTGTCTTGGGCTCTCTCGCTCTCCGTACCGCTACCCAGGAAGTGGTTGTATTGTTTGGGTGCAGGCCTCTATGGTGCAGGCAACAAGTTGTGCATTGAGTGTTTAGCGTTAGCAGCGTTATAGCCCCGCAAGTTCAGAGCCAGATATTCAGAGTTTAGTTGGACTGGGACACCGGCGGACATGTCTGGAGGATTACACCTGGAGAACGCCAACCCGGTGATATTCGAGCGGTCCGGAGACAGAGAGCTGACAACGACAGAAGAGGATGAAGATGTTCACGACCCCATCGACGACAGAGAAATATTTGATATCCTGTTTTTAACATCAACTAAAAGATATTTCTCCTCTGTTTCATAGTGAAGATAATTGCATAAGTGCTTGCTAACTTGTGTTGCTGGTTATATTGTTGACATGTGAGTGCATTAACAAAAAAAAAAAAAATGAACACGTTTATTCAGAAATTCTCCTGTTTATTGGACCATTTTATATTATAGCGTAATTGAAAATGTATTTCATTCATAAAAAGTGTAACATCTAAATATTATACTATCAGATCTCTAAAAGCTTCATTTTCAAATTGATAGTCATCACAAGTTAAAGCTCATATTCATATTAATGAATAATTTTTGCTTCAGAAGTTTGGTAACTTTAGAGACTAGTTATGAGAGGCTGCTGTGACTCAGCAGAATGTGAAAATTAGATAAGAAAAGTTACTGGTAGCTGTATCATTACATATAGAACTTGAACAACTTAACATTACATATTTACAGAGAATAACAATAACTATCTAGCACTAAAAAACGTTTTTTACAAAGAAAAAAATTAAACAAAAGAAACTAACAAATAACATGAATGTTGAATAAAAGTATGAATTTACTGAATTTACTTTAAAACTGAATTTATCTACTTAATTGCAGTGAAAAGTTACATTATGTTAAATATCTTAAGCTTAATGTAATGTTTCCATTAACTTTTCCCGGAAAATCAGAAGATACATTCAGTAATATTATCACTTCTCCTTATATATAATATTTATGGTACAATTTTCTTCTATGTGTTATATGTGAATTATTTGTCTTTATTATTCAGATGTATATATGTTATTATTTATTATTCAGATTAATATATACATGAAGTAAGTTTTATATTATTTACCAACCTAAATCATCACAGTCCTATTTTGTGCTTTTGGTTACAATGAATGTGCAATTGAATAGTGTAGATCGTTGTCTTAAAATCTTTAACAAACATTACATCTGATCAGATCCATCAACGACCCGGAACACCCCCTATCTCTGGAGGAACTCAATGTTGTCGAGCAAATGCGAGTCAAAGTATGTCCCTGTCATTTTGTGTTTTGATGTTTTTCTTCAGGTTACTTCAGGATGAATAAAAATAGCCTGATAACAGATTTAAATATGCATTTTCTTTAGTGAAAGTAGTTTGTAAAACTTGTCTCTTTTTTTATATGCAACTGTCATTCCCGCATGTTTTCTGTCATGTTTTCTGTCATTCTATGTTTTCCCATAGACCGCAATCATAAAATAGATGCCTATAAAGCTTTTAACAGGACACCCCCAACTATAACCTCTGTTAATTACAATTTTACAAAGTCATGGGCTTTTTCTCCTATTCACAGATCGAGGAAAATAAATCACAAATCACTACTCAAATGAATTTACACTACTTACAATAGGTTTGGGATATTGTGAGAGACTTGTATGTGGATTTCATATAATTCTGGGATAATAAATATTAAACTAATGCAAATGGTGTTTTCTTCTCATTCATTATTAGTAATATCGAAGTAATAGTGAACTTTTACTTATTTTATTAAAAATTAGACCAAATAGGAAAAGCACTCATGTAAATAACAATATCCCAAACTTATTGTGAGTAGTGTACTTTCCATCACTAAAACCATGAATATAACTTGGTCAAAGTGAGACGTATCCTCTTGATTTTTGCGCTTCTGTTAGGTCATATTACAGCTGATAAAGTTAGACATATCAGATTCGTATAGGCTCGGAGAAAATCACTTTGTTACATTCATTCTGCACCTGGATCCCCCCTGCATTTATTTACTCCACAAATGCGTATTACTGCCAAAATGGCAGCTCGATCGGTTTCGGGGCTGTGACACCATGTCCCAGAGATCTATTGAAGTTTTCATTTTAGTTTACTAGTTGTTTTTTTCTTTTATAAAGATTCCATTGATGTGTTAAAATTTGAAAACTTCAATAAAGTACACATCATAAAATAAAAATGCACTAATGCAGCCTTAAATACAGTTGTTCGCAGATAATGTCTTTAATTACAGTAAGAATATTTTTCTTTTGTTTGACAGGAACTTGGGTTTTTATTAACATAGAAGGAGACTTGTCAAATAATATGTATTCCTGTGTTGCTCAGGTGAATGATGCAGAGAGCACTGTGGCTATTGAGTTCACACCCACCATCCCCCACTGCAGCATGGCAACGCTCATCGGCTTATCAATCAAAGTCAAGCTGCTTCGCTCCCTGCCGGACAGGTTCAAAGTATGTTTTGTAGGTGTGATTTAACACCTTGTCTCCTTTGCTTGAATCTTCATAGATATAAATCATTTTAGGGTATTGATGCATTTCTGTATTTTGATGTTTATCTTCTTGACTGAGTGCAGTATGTTTCTACTCAGATTGATGTCAGCATCACTCCAGGGAGTCACGCCTCAGAGGAAGCAGGTAAAAATGTCACAGCAGATGTGATGGTATCAGATGGTGACATTTTCTATAAAGTGTAATATTTACTGCACATATCTCTTGTTTAGTGTTATGTTTATATTTAGTTCAAGTCATAAAAGTTACTGATTGTTAAATGAGAGTAATTAATTCTGTTTACATGTTATGTGACTTTTTTCTATACACGTTTTCTCATTTTGTGCATGCAGTGAACAAACAGCTGGCAGACAAAGAGAGAGTGGCAGCAGCTCTGGAGAACTCGTCACTACTGGAGGTGGTCAACCAGTGCCTGTCTAAGAACAGCTGAGCAGCCAATCAGCTTCGTGGTGTTCTGATTTCAGCATCAGAAGTAGAATCATCTTTGGCTCTTTTTTAGACAATACAGATGTATCTGTCTGACCAACTAACAGAGAATCCCAACTCCAAGAGTCTAAATGATCATGCAGAGCAGTTAAAATAAAGCTGTGAATTTTAGGATTCATCAATGGGGAAAAGTTGACAAACCTCCTCTTGGTTTATATTATGCAATTCATATTATAATATTTGTCCTCAACTTCTTCTGAAAATCTGTAGGAACAATTCTCATTGTATATAATATTAATGCTTTTGACATTTTATTGAAAGTATGCAAACCAGTAATGAAAATAAAATGAAGATATTTATCTTTTGGTTGTTTTTCTTTAATTTTTCAGGTATGCAAAAAAATCTATCAGACTGGTCTGGTCTTGGCTGGCATGTATTAGGACAGTGGCTGTCAAAGTGGGGTCCAGGGACCCCCAGGGGTCCTTGAGGGGGTACCTGCAAGCACTACAGCAACTTCTTTAAAAACTTTTTAAGAACCAGATTATTCCTCTGCTCCCACTGATAAATGGGTCAATCTTTATGATTTCATAACTAGACTAGAGACATGCAGACAAGACCAGAGGTTTGATTATCACCGGTTCATTCTGTTGTTGGAGAGAAAGACTGAGAAAAAGAAACTAGAACACTTTCAGGCTTTGTGGTGACAGAGTTTTTCAGCCTGAAATAATGTCTCACTTTTTCTTGGTTCTGCCTTTTTACGAGCAAAGTCAGAAAATAAAGAGTCAATAGAGTCAAAGTTAAACTCTCACAGAAACAGAAAATAGTATAAGGAATTTTAAAGATGAATTTAAAAAATGCTATAATTATATACATTTTTATTGTTGACATTTAATTGTTGAGTATTTGTAAATCACTTTTACATTTACCTTTTTCACATCAGTATGTTGATCTAGTTCAGAGAGGTTTTCACTTAGTATTGTCATCAATGATCATCTCCATGATATAATGTAAGCTGAATATTAGCCATTGCCTGATTTATCCTGCACATGCACATAGGATATGTTCATTCTTAATGGTCCAATCAAATTCCTCCAAAACTTTTCTGAAAAACCAGAAACAAGTTCCTGAGGAATCTTTTGAGTTATGGACAGATTCTGAAAGTGTAGGTTCGAAGCTTCCCAGTGATGTCTAACACATGGAAATCTGAGAAGATATGAAGAAAATGTGTCCATTTGAATGTAGGCATTCCTGAAACCAGTGAGAAATCTCGCCTGAAAGTTTCTGAATTGCCACTTATCTGTTGAAGTCTGTTGAAGTTGCTTAAATTCGACAGGGTTGGCATCACCGTTCCATAGCTCTGTTGATTTGTTCATGGCTGATGAACATAGCTGGTGGTGGCTTTTAGCTCTTCCTCCTTAAAAATGGTCTTGCCCATTCTTATCAAAGTGTTAGAATGTCAGTCAGAGTGTCTTTGCTAGTTCGAAAAAGACAAAAAAAACATTGTTCCAGATCATGTGTCATGTAAACAGGCACCTTGTCCCTGAACCATTAAAATCAGTAAACACTAATCATGCACACAATGACTTAAACCTACAACCTTCTTGCTGTGAGGAAACAGCATTAACCACTGCTCCACCCTGTTGCCTGTATTGAACCCACAGGTGTGTTATTTACACTTTATTCAAGCGTGTCATCAGGTTGGCATGTTATTAAACTTAATAGCAGATGCTCACTTAACAGCTCATCTGAACCATATGAAATTAAGTAGGCTAGATAACTTGGACTCAGTGGATTATTAAAAGATGGCATAGCATGAACAAATAAAATCCCTGTATGTGTATCTTTATGGGCCTCACCCCAAAAGTCAGTGACATTTCCATTGCATTCTGTTACATTTTATCACCATGTCAGGGTCAGTTAATCCAAACTGGTTCTGTGAGATGCAGTTTTGGCTCAAAATATATGGAGCAAAAAATGGTCCAACATAAAAGTAATTGTAGTAGCAATGTTTCATAGCATTTCCTGGTCCAAGTGAAATCTGGAGTATGGAGATTTGTCACTGTTTATCTCATTTGTATGACCATTTATGTCAAATTTGTATATATATATATATATATATATATATATATATATATATATATATATATATATATATATATATATATATATATATATATATATATATATATATATATATATATACTCTGCCAAGATGATGTCACAGAGGTGATGATACTTTTCATTCCTGAGGACTACTGTCTACAGTGAATTTGATGACATCATCACATGTACAGAGGAGATGATGTCATAGAAGGAAGAGATGAAAGGATGTCACAGAGGGGGGAGTGGCCTAAGGAATTTGATTGCATCATCATATCTTTGATCTCAGAGATCAAAGAACCAGAGGTTATATAAGTCAGACACGCTCTTACATGATTTGTGCGTTTCAGATTCGGAGAATTTGCAGGACTTACAGGATTTGTAGGATTTGCAGGATTTACTGGATTTACATTGTGTTGAGCAGACTGGAATTAACTTTAATTAATTCACAGCTACTTTGCATTTGATTTATTTGAAAAAACATTCAAATAAATTTGTGAAATCAGACACTGTCTGGTATAGCACAATAGAGCTACTTTATTTCAAGTTCAACAGTTACAAATACACCAAGAAAATCTCATGGAGCCAGCAGGACTTACCGTGGATGATCTTCGTCCATTGATTAAATCCTTCTTTGAGGGAATCTCACAGGAGCAGTGCAGACTGCTGAAACTGGGAACACCAGACGATGCCACAGAGGTCCTCTTGGTGGAGCTGTTGTTGGAGATAATTGGATGCATCTCAAATGCGATCGTAGCACGTCTTCAGCCCAAAAGGCCAATTAGGGAGAAGGACATTCACGACAGTGTGAAAGAATCTCTCTCTCAGAGCTTTGCTCAAGAGCTTGACATCGAAGAGAATGATGTCCCCTGTTCTGTGCTGACAAAACAGATAGTAACAGAGGTGACTGCGAGTGTTAACTCGTCTATTGCTGACTCTGATCATGAGGAGGTTTTCATCAGCCAGCATGTCACTCCTCCCAGCAGACTTACCACCATGGTACAGCAGTCTGGAAAAATGATCAAGATGATCATGAGCAAAGTTAAAAACGTGTGCAGACCTCGAACATCTAAGGTGAGACCACAGCCAACCATAGATGAGGAGGCTATTGCAGAGGGAGAGGTTACCTGTCAAACTCCAGTTGAGGAGTTTGTGGACATTGACCTGGACAGTGAGGATGATGATAGCGAGGACGAGGAGCTATCAGTGGATGCTAAAAGAGAGAGACTTTCATCTGATAACAGTGGTCTGAATGTGAATAGACATGTTGAGGGTATTCTCATGAATGCCTTAACTGAGCTGAGGGAACCTCTCATGGATACAACAGACCAGACAGAGTATGAGCGCCAGCGATCGGAGTCCTTAATTGAGATTGAGGCTTTGGGGAATGAAATTGTTACTTCTCTAGTTGTGGCGAGTATGAAAGGTTCACCCATCAAAACTGTGAACAAGAAAAGCAAGCTGTTTCACAAGGTGAAGATTTTCTTTGCCAGGGAGTACGCTAAAATACTGGTCTTTCGGTTATTGAAACACCTGAAGACCAAATACCACTTTGGAGCCAAAACTGGAAGCAAAAGATCATTGAAGGCCCTAATGGAGGGAGTTGATGGTCTGATTCTGACGGAGGATGCCAATAAAGTGGTATGCGTGTCCGGTCCCAGGAGGAAAATTCACATGTTCAAAAAACTGAATGAGCTTATCTACGCTCACATCAGGCCGAAAAAGATGACTCTGCATAAGCGCTTGTACGCTTGCATAGCAAACAGAGTTCGGACATTGCTCAGCCTACTGAACTGGTGGTCTACGGAACAGCTAGACAGCCAGAGTCAGAGGATTGTCATGACCATTCTGGACAATGAGCTCATTGCCAGGAGCATGCTAACATGGAGCACTGTAGCAGAGACTGCAGGAGCATATGAGGAGGACAAGAGGACTGGATCTGCAACAAAGTCAGTGTCCAGCCAGAGGTCTGGATCTGCTACAAAGTCAGTGAAGAGCCAGAGGCTTGACTCTGGAACAAGCTCAATCCGGGATGACAAAATGATTGAGAGGATGACTAAGAACAAACTGATGTCCAACCATCTTGTTGTGGCAGTGATGTCAAAGATGTTTGCTAACTTTAAAATCTACGGTCCTTATGCAGACAAGCTAGAGGCCATTGTAGAGGCTGTCACTGAACGCATACAGGCTGCAGTTGAGAGGATAGATTGGGTCATAACTCCCAAAATGTTTGACCTCTTCCTCAAGGCCATTGTCAAGGACCTGTGTAAATACTCAGGCAGTCTGAACATGTTTGTGTTTTCAGCTATTTCAAACAAGCCAGGACTAGAGGACTATTTGGTCGCCATCTTCACAACATACCTGACCTCACGTCCAAAGAAACACTGTGCCATCTGTCGTTTCTTTGCATCTATAGGCAAAGTTTTTACTTTGTCCTATAGATGCACAACTTAATAACCCTCCCATACACAATGGCCACGTTGGAATTTAGTCTGTTGGTGGGAGCGTTGGCTATGAGGTAGACCTGGGTTCTGAAGAAGGACCCATGTTGACCTCATGAAGCTAATGCTTCTATTGATGGACTAAATTCCAAAAGAAAACACCAGTGAGCCATCCCCCCCAACCCCCCATTCCCCCCTCTCTCTCACACGCTCTTTCTCTCTCTCTCTCTATCTCTAGCACACACACCCTCTCTTTTTTACACAAAGTGCCCCTTAAAATCTGATCGGTTCGGATCCACCTGATGGTGGTTGGGCTTAATATGGTAGAAACAGCGTTGGCTTCCCGAGGTTGACCTGGGTGCTGTCAAAGGCCCCATGTTTGCTTTGTGAAGCTGACGAACCTACCAGTTAACTAAAACACCAGTGAGCCAACTCAACACACACGCACAAGAATCCAAGTGGCCCCTTAAAATCTGATCGGTTCGGATCCACCTGATGGTGGTTGGGCTTAATATGGTAGGAGCGGCGTTGGCTTCCCGAGGTTGACCTGGGTGCTGTCAAAGGCCCCATGTTTGCTTTGTGAAGCTGACGAACCTATTAGTTAACTAAAACACCAGTGAGCCATCTCAACACACACGCACAAGAATCCAAGTGGCCCCTTAAAATCTGATCGGTTCGGATCCACCTGATGGTGGTTGGGCTTAATATGGTAGGAGCGGCGTTGGCTTCCCGAGGTTGACCTGGGTGCTGTCAAAGGCCCCATGTTTGCTTTGTGAAGCTGACGAACCTATTAGTTAACTAAAACACCAGTGAGCCAACTCAACACACGCACAAGAATCCAAGTGGCCCCTTAAAATCTGATCGGTTCGGATCCACCTAATGACAGGGTGGTTGGGCTTAATATGATAGAAGTGGCGTTGGCCTCCCGAGGTTGACCTGGGTGCTGTCAAAGGCCCCATGTTTGCTTCATGAAGCTGACGAACAGTGAATTAAATTCCAATAGAAGACATCAGCAACCCAACTCAACACAGGTTTGCACATGCGCACAAGCGTACACACATGTACTGGGGTGACTGGGTTTCCTCCCACATTCCCAATAACATTTTAGTGCTTGATTATGAAAACATAAATATATATAAAACTGTAATACTGAGAAGAACTAGATATCACATTGTCATTTTTTGCTGGAACCCTTCGATAAATCTTTTAATTCTTGTTCATGTAGGCTATTATTTTTTAATGTCAGGTATTTATCAAGCCAGATATTCACAGGTATCCATGTTTAGTAATGGGTTTACATTTTTTCTTTCTGATTCATTAGATACTATATTTTATACTCTATGTTTTAACATAAATACAGTACAGGCTATCATCTGAATAAGCACATGAAGAATTTAAATTCCATTTTTTTCATAAACTATTTCATAGCTATTTAAAAACTGTAGACGTTCAGCTGTGTGTTCTGGTTTGAACATCTTACTGGACTCAGTCCTCTCAACAAGGTGGTCGATGATCTTGAAAAAAATCTGTTGAACTGTTGAAACCAATGTAAAGTCTTGCTGTGAATCTGACAAATGTGTTTATTCTCTATGTGAAGTCTGTTCAGTTATGAACCTGAAAAATAAATTGTTTACTTTCAAGAATGTAACCCTGACAACATTATATACTACTAAGTTTTATTGTTTACATTTGGATCCCCATGATTTGTTACCAAGGCAACTATAAATACATACACTCACACATACAAACTGGTATAAATGTCTTGGATTTTATGAATAGCTAGAACTCTCTAAAAAGAACAGAGCTACTAGAAACATATCTGAGCAAGAACAAAACTACCAGCTAGAAATCCAACACCAAACAGAGAAAAACCTCCAACTTCAGGTTTTTATCATTATCATTCTATTGATTTCAGATGACAAATATGCATTTTTAAAAATTAATTATGATTTTTCTGGCAGATATTACATTTTTTACCAACTATCTTTATTTGATTCAGTAAAAGTCAAATGATGCAAATCATGCTATTACCAACAAGTGTTATATTCTCTGTAGATTCTATATTTAAGATGTATCATTCTTTTTTTGTCACCATCTGACATTTCTTTGAAAGAATGGGACAAAATTGTGTTTGTAAATTAAATTATGAGACAAATGGACTTTTAAATCACAAGAAACCAACATGAACACAAAATGTACATTTTGAGAGACCTGATGAATGCTTTTTAAAACTGTTTTAATTTCTCATCTTGCCAAACATTATCTGTCACTGTCCCAGACAGACAAACATAATGATTTCATACGTATAAATCTGACTTAAGAGTGCAGTTTTCAGTAAGTTTAGCCCCTTCACTTATTTTATATTATCATAACATTGCTGATTTAGATAACTATTTTACGAGTCTGGAATAATATATGACACTATACAGTCAATGAAAACTTCTTTTCTCCAGACTGGGAGTAACTGTTACTGCATTTAAGAAAAAAAGCTTTTTCTGATCCAGAATAGCTGTGGTTTAGAAACAGAAAAAAAGTCTTAAACAGAGAAAAAGTCATAATCAACAATAGGATACATATAAAATAACCTGTATGCACACAACAGAAGTTGCAGAAAAACTAAAAATAATTTTGAAATATAATGAAATAATAATTGAAATATAATAAGAAGGCTGAGGCCTAAAATGTAGGTATCTTTAGAAATATGACTTAAGGGAATCAAACAAGGGTTTGTTTGCTTTTGTTAATGGAAAAAAAGCTTCTAATTATTATTATGCCCTGCAAATAAAAAACTTAAAAGTAATATCCAACTGTTTCAGCTACTGGAGCAAAAAGAGATTCTCAGTTTGTTAAAAGCTTTGTTTTAAAACCAGAGTAGAAACAGAAAACCGGAACAGTCAGTCATTTTCTATACCTGCTTATTCCTCATTAGGGTCGCAGGGTTCTGCTGGAGCCTATCCCAGCGCGTTACGGCGAGAGGCAGGGATACACCAGCCAATCGTGGGGCACACACACCATTCACTCACACACTCACACCTATGGGCAATTTAGAGTTGCCAATTAACCTCAGCATGTTTTTGGACTGTGGGAGGAAGCCGGAGTACCCGGTGAAAACCCACGGGGAGAACATGCAAACTCCACACAGAAAGGTCCCAGACCCCGGACCAAGGAGGTCTTGAACCTGCGACCTTCTTGCTGTGAGGCAACGGCGCTAACCCCTGCGCCACCGTGTCGCCCAAAACCGGAACAATCAAATGTTTTTACAGACCTGTGACTTATGAAGTGATCTTTTTTTGTCCATGTCTGGATCCTGTAGGAAAGATGACGCCTTTTTTCCAGTGAATTGATTGGGCACTGTTCGGTGATGCTGCATTCATGTGCTCCTCGGTGCTCCGAGATGACAGGTCAGTCTTTTGACTTCGTTTAATATTATATATTAATGTTTTTGTCCCAGACTAGTTGCTGCTCTTTTCCCTAAAACCACCAGCTTTACCTAATATGTTATCAAGGTCCATGATAATTAGTAACATCCCTCAATATTCTTAATATGCAGTTCATGACTTAAAAAATTTTACTTTCACAATTCTTATTTATATTTATTATTTTAACTGTTTCTATAAACAGTGAGAAAAAGAAAATGTATAGCTCTATAGGATTTATAGCTAAATATTTAGGCATAAAACATTATAGGACATAAAACAGAAGTATTCTAAATTTCGTGATCATGTATACATATGTGTGTACACATTTTTTCTTTAAATACATTTGTGACACATTATTCTAGTTTCAATTTGATTGTGTCGATGTTTATGTAACATGTAGCATTGTATATTTGTACATTTGTATGTTTTGTACTTCTCTGTGTAATTTTTTTATGCTGATGACTAATGCTGACATTTGAGAGAAACACAAAATAAAACATATAATAATAAAAATATGATTATTCATGTTATCATAAAATGAATAGTTATATTTAAAACGAAAAAAAAATCTCAGAAAAAAAAAACTGTTGAAACTATGAGTCTATTATCCGGATTTAAAGCTTTCATTTAAATGACGTTTTATTTATGTTGACCCCTGGAACGTTTTATGTTATCCTTCATTTATTTATTCAATATCGTTTAACATTTTATTTACATAAATTTCAATTAATCTTAATATGTTATGTTTTTTTTCATTTTCCTGTACTACAATACATCTTGAAGAAACAAAGAAATAAAAAATACCACTTAAATCATTTTATTTACATAAATTTCAATTAATCTTAATATGTTATGTTTTTTTCATTTTCCTGTACTACAATACATCTTGAAGAAACAAAGAAATAAAAAATACCACTTAAATCATTTTTAAAAAATCTCAGTCGAAATTCGTTTTACCGGTGTACCCGATAGCACATGAACGCAGCAGCAGGTCGAGTCAACAGCAGTGAATTATGGGTAATGACAAGGTCGGTGTCCTCAACTTTACACAATTTAACATTGTTTTAAAATACACATTAGCCGTTATAACAAACTACCTGACTTACGTCATTCAGCAGTCACCAGTTAACGTCGGAGTCAACGGTGGGTGCTGACGTTAGCTCAGGAAGTAACGTCAACATCGCGTGCAAACGTAGCGCTAATGCTAACGCAAGCTAACGTTAACGACAGTATATTCACCGCTCTGCAGAGCTGTTAAACTTTAAAAAGTTTAAACTAAACTTGTGCATAGTGAGTTGATGAACTGTTGGTGCCTCCAGCTCATTTAGTCCGAGAAAAACGTGGCCTCCGGTATTTAATTACCCAGCAACAGCTTACACTGTGTCATTACTAATTAGATTAAAGGACGGGTTCACAAATTTCTGTCTCTCAAAGTAATTCTAACTGGCCTAAGTATTTTTTTTATGACAAAAGTGAGTTTTTGACCTAAATCTTCTCCTGATCATGCAGCCGTGTCCGGTGAATCTTTAGGTGAGAGGGTCACACAATTTAAGCTCAATAGGAAAATGTCCGTTTTACTTAGGCCTTTTTTTAAAATATATTTTCAGGATAAAATGCTTTGATTTAGGTATATAACGTAAAGAAGGAAGGGAAGTTGCAGGATCTCAATCCATTAAACATGTTGATGAACGTTGAGTGTCATCACTTCACTGAAAATTTGCCACATCTATTTTGGATTTTTAATGAGTGATGACTGATAACATTAAAAATCTCCTTTTCCTTCTCCTCAGAATAGTTTTGTATCTGTAAACGCTGACAGAATTGTAGATAATGTTCTTGTCCATGATCAGCTGTTGGGTGTCAGCTGACCGTCAACTGTTGTCATGGAGATATTCACGCCCTCCTATGAGGTCATCTCACGGCGAACACTCCCCCTCCCATGTATCGCAAAACAATAACTAATGGAAACCGACATCATTTCGCATTTTCTTTTTGCAGATTTTACAAAATTTGCTCTAAAATGTCTATACGTTTAGGTGGACACCCAGTTAGTGTTGTATTTTGTCTCTTATGTGCTCTGTGCGTGACCAGATATTACAGCAAAATGCAGGATAAAGTCTCACAATAAGCTAAAATGTTAGCATTTCAATACAGCAGCAACACCACCTACAGTAACAATAACTAATATAAGATGTCTAAATACACCGTAAAGTTTGGTCCCCATTACTTACATTAAAGCACATTTAAAGGGAATCTTTAATCGCCGGTATGAACAGAAGGAAGAACCTGAAAAAAACCTCTTGGACACCTGACAGTTGTTTTATTAAAGGTGTTCTTAAATAGTAACTAAGTTTTTACCGTACCTTACTAAGAAATGGGATTACTAAGAAACTGGTTGTTTTAACTAATTGTGTGTGTGTGTGTGTGTGTGTGTGTGTGTGTGTGTGTGTGTGTGTGTGTGTGTGTGTGTGTGTGTGTGTGTGTGTGTGTATAGGATCCTCTGACCCAGCTCAAGGACCTGGTGGACCTGAAGGACCAGCTGGAGGATATCCAGAGACGGATGGAGGATGAGATCCAGGCTGGGGTTCCTCCTGTAAGACACACAGCCTCTAACATGTCCAGGCTCTGGATATTCAGCCCTCCCCCCAAAATAAATAAAAAAAAAAAACACATGCAAATTTCTTTTATGCAGCTCTGGATAAACAAACCAAGTACCAGCTCTGATATCTCTTCTCTTTTCTCCTCCAGGGAGGCAGCCTGCTGGCTTCTCCCTTCCTGAAGGGCTTTCTGGCTGGGTACATTGTTGCTAGGCTACGCTCCTCGGCGCTGCTCGGTGTCGCTGTCGGTACATGTACGGGAATCTACGCGGCACAAAACTATGCCGTCCCTGACATTGAAAACACCATCAAAGACTACATCCGCAGTCTGAAAGGAGGACGTAAGTGAGACAAGAAGAGAGTTTTTACAGCTGAGTATGGGAACAGATACAGAACCATTTTAATTTGTCTGGAAAGGTTCATAAATTAAATTAATCACTAGACATGAGACACAATGAGTCCTTCCAATTTGGTCAATTAACAGATAAACTGCTACCCTTTAAAAAATTGATTTCTGACCCCAATATGTTTTTGCCTGAACTACATGTTTTTTGAGGATTTCTTGTCACATTTGGGGGTGGGTGTGTTCATTTCACCTGAAATGTGCCATTACTGTTCATAAAGATTGTTGAGTTTCTCCCAGAGGAACATTTTGCACAGTGCATTGTAAAGTTTGTCTTTATCTAGTGTCTGGTGAACAGGGTCTGAGTTTCAATCTTGTCTTCTGTCTTCTGGTCATCAGAAATCAGTTATAGCAGCTATATATATATATATATATATATATATATATATATATATATATATATATATATATAAAATTATTTTTGTTCTGGACTGTGGCAGCCCTGTAAATGCAGAAGTCTGTTGTGTCTTCATTGGCTGACTGTAATGATGAAACTTTATCTTTAATCTTTATCTGTATCCTTAACTTTTGTCACCACTTCCTGTTTCCATTGTTTCAAATTAAAAGCCCTCTAGCGTTTCATACCCAGTCCGGCCATAAACTAGGTTTCTGACCTCATCTTGCTGCTCTAGATCGAGCATCCAACTATTGTCCCACATCACATCTTACAGTGCACAAAACCTGTCAAAATTTGGTGTAGTCTTTGGTGTAGAGTGATGTCTTTGTAGGTACAGCACATCCTTCTATGTGGTTTTAGGTCAATTTTGTACTTGAAAATAATTGTAATGAATTGAATCCCTTTTCTCTGTGGAACTCCATGAAAAGTCAGGTGGGCTTTTTAGAGATCTGTCATTTTAATAATTGTACAAATGTAAACATTTATACACTCCATTCAAACATAGGAAAGTATTCCCAAGACTATGTTTCACTGTATATTCTCCCCCACACTGCTAAACGAAAGTCAGACTTTAGTTTACAGGAGCTGGGAAAGGCAGTTACTTGGCTGCCAAAAAAAAAAACGTATGTCTGTTTGAAATTTTCATTTTAAGATGTAGTTTTTATTGCACTCTAGAGTTTTAACAAAACAGGGAAGGTTATTATGCGTTTATGTAAAAAGTATTGAGTGCCTCTGGGGTCTGGATTTGATTTTATCATCTCATGCCTTTTGTGCAATAGCCTTTCCTGGTGGGATTTGGCTGCCTATTTTTTATATGCTGGAAACGTGTTAATCTATTGCACTTGAACAGATTTAAACCTGTTACTTTGCCCTGCAATGAACGATGATGTTTATTTTTCTCCATGAATATCACAATCATGCTCAGTGATATTTTACTCATTTAAAATACAGCATCTACATCATATGTACATGCTATTATACTGTAAGGTGTTGCACTGTAATAGTGATAACAATACTATTGCTGCAACAAAACAGCACACCTCAGAATTTTGCTGGTCAGATGTTTCTCTTAGGTTCATAACCTAGAAAGTAACACACAGTTTTCACACTCTTTTATGCTTTAAGCCCACAAGTAGAGTGCATACACATCTATGAAATACAGTGTGAGCTATGTATTATAGATATTATAAATATATCTTATTAAAACCATTATTCTCAAAACAATATAGATTTATACATTTAAACACTACAATTTACACCTACTGGGAACTTTACAGCACCAATTACTGTAGGTATACCTGTGCAATCTTTTGCAATCCAGTACAACAGCTCTGCCATAAACTACTTTTATGCAGCTTACACATTTTCAGCTCTCATGATATTTTAAGCTGTTGTATCAGATTGCGTCGGACTGTGCAGGCCTCCCTAGTAAAGTGCTTGGTGAGTGTACATTGGTTTAAGAAAATTAAATTTTGATTTAAAAGTTATTCAACAGATATTAAGTTTCATATGACAGCAACATTAGTTTTCCCATGGACTTTATTGCTTTGCAGTGCAATAACAGATACGACACAAAAAGCCATAAAGGAGAAAAGATGTTTCAGCTTTAGTCTTCATTTTCACATCTACTGGAAAGATAAGTGTACTGTATGTTTGATAACGACAGCCCAGAAACATGTGCCTATTGACAATCATTGTGTTGCTACCTTTATATTGCATGGTTTAATTTCTTAAATTCCTGTAAGAATTGTCTTTGCATGTTTTCTTTTTTTGAGGTAATACTATTCTTTTAATAGTTTGATATGCTGTAGTATCTGATGAGTCAGTTGATGGTGTTTTATCTCACTGGCTAATCGAACCATCTCATTGTTTTCACTCCTCCACCTCAGTCTAGGAGTATTCTACTTCATTATTTGAAATCCCAGTGTGATTTGACTAAGAACCATGAAAACTGTGTTCAATATGTTTATTTTCAGTTGTTCAAATAAATGGGAAAAATAAAGTGCACCGTCATCACAGAACTGGTTTCTGGTTGTTCAGCTTTAAAATTTTCATTGTTATAACCATGATCAAAGTTTCCCTGATCCATGTGATCATGCTGTTTATCTGAAGGATTTTTTTATTCTTTGAAAGGTCTGGTGGGCCTACATCTATATGTTGCCAAGACAAAAAAAAAAAATATCACCAGTCTTCTGCTCACATGAAGCCTTTTGTTCATGCTGTTATTCATCAGGTCACTGCTTTTTACAAACCTTCCGACATCCAAAGTTTGGTCTTTTTATTAAACTGACATGGGACAGTTTTAGAAACCTAAAAAAAACAAACATTTTTTTTAGCAAAGCAACAATATTTTAAGTCCTTAACTTTTATTTGCTTACTTAATTTTTACTTAAAAATGAAAAATGGCAGTTTTTTATATATATCTATATATATATATATATATATATATATATATATATATATATATATATATATATATATATATATATATATAGGATTAATAGCAAAAAAGTACCGTGGCCTATATAGATATATAGATGAGATAAATTGATAACATGAAAGCAAGATGATAAATTGATAACATGAAAGCAAGATGGTAACACCATTATTTGGTGATTAATCAACAGTATCTAAAACTACATTATCTTGTCCTACAAATGTTATGATGATTATAAGTTGCTACAGTGGTAAAATGTCCCAAATTGAGCCGTTGCTGGTCTCTGGAGGAGATTTCCATCAGCTGCAAGTACCCAAAAAAAAGAAAATAGATGATATTCAGGTATGAAATACAGTCAATTTAAAGTTTAAACAGCAGTTCAAAGTAATTTCCCTTAAAAAAAATCAGCACCAGGCAAAAGTATATGAATGCTTAAGATCTGAAAAAAATGCACTTTTTGATTGGAAAAAATTAAACTGAATATAATTTAATTTGTATATAATCACATCCTGTGTGAGTGTCAGAGATAGAGACAGTAAATCAGAGGAACGCCATGTAGGAACTCACCTCAGTCTCAGTTTTCATCAGCATCAGCCATAGTCAGCACATTGCTCAGGCCGCCTAAAAAGACAAAGTATGAATTCATAGTGGATGGAGCTCAGGTTTACAATCTTTACCAAAATAATCACATTGTTTGTAATTGACCAGATGGACCAGTCTCGGTCCGCTCATAATTCATAATTCTATTGATACAGGAAGGCTACACAAACCTCTTAAGTAATAAAATCTAGAACTGCATTGTGAATCTGACATGTAATGACATACTAGAATTTAATTCTTTATTTAATTCTATTAAATATAATTCATGAGTTATTGTCTCACAATTATAACAAAGCAAGGTTTCAGTGGGTTCAAGGGTTCAGTCTTGTAGTTTGACCCATCTTGTAGACTGCCTTGTCCCCAGATTTCATTGAAATATTTGTTTTTTTAAGATATACAGCTAAAAAACACACAGAACTGGGAAAAAAACTAAAATATGACATTAAATATATGACAGCAACAACATAAATACTATTTACTATGCTGTATGTAAAGCAAAAATGTAAGAAAGTTTGTGTAATACTAGTGAAATTATGTCATAATGATTACTGTCAGAACAATAACACTTGAGTGAAATACACATTCTGAATCAAAGTACTACATATATTACCAAAAAATATACATTTTTTCTAGTTACCTATAAATCCTAATCTGATTTTTTTAGTTTATCAGTTCTCTCACCAGCGAAGAAAGAAGTCTTGCAGCCAGCCGCTCCCCTCATGATGGATCCGGGGATCTCTTGCCCAGTGACTGGGTTGACACACCAGCAGTGGCCCATGTAGCACTGCTGGGCCTGGTAGAGGCCGCGGGCGTCACAGATGGGGATGAAACCGCGCATCTGCACAGACTTCATCCCACTGGCCTCCAGCTGGCATTTGGTGGCGTGCTGAGGACCTGGGTGAGAAGGAAAAATGTACAACATACAAAGTGGGAGGAGAAGAAACAAAAAAGAAGGTAAAGACAAATTATTATAATGTTTAAATAGGATGAAGGTGACTCATGCATACAAAAATTCATCTATATAAATATATGTAGAACACACCTGCTTTCTCTGGGGATTCAGTGGAAGCCTCCTGCAATACAATCATTGGAAGAGAAAATAAGAAAAGGATCCATGTCTTGAAATTAGTTTTAGTAAAATATAATGGGATTAATTCCACAAGAGGAAGAAGACAGAAATATTTGGTGTCACCCTATTAATTACATCACATCATTAAACAGTCTGTCATTTGATATATCATTCATAGAATATGTGTGGAATTTGTAGAAGAACACGTTTTACAGTAACTAGAGCTTGGACTGAAACAAATCTAAGGGATCCTCAAATAAATATATAAAATATATATAAAAAATAAAATATAATATCTTTATTTGAGACAAACTCTCCAATATTGATTTTTATATCAACCTCAAGAATCCTGCAATGGGCTCTCTTTTTACCTCATCCACAGACTCATCCATCAGTGCAGGCATGACGTGCATGGGGATGCGCATCCGCACAGGCATAACTATTAATAAGAAAGAAATATTATGTGTGAGACGTAGCAACATGTATCGATAAATAAGATGACGACAGAGAGAAATAGGGAAATTACTGTAGAGGGGAAATAGATATTTAAATCCAGTCTGACTCTACACACAAAAAACAGCTTGTTTAAATACTGACAATTATATTAAACTTTTCGATTTATTAAAGTCATGTTCATTTACAATAAAAGCAGAAACAAGAGGAAAAATGTTTTGAATTTGTGTTCCCATCCCTAATTAACTGTTGCTTTGTTAACGCATTCCTTTTTTCCCTTGTTCTATCATGTTACCAAAAAACAAAACAATTCATTCATTTCGCTGTACTAACCATTTCTTTCCTTCGACATCTCTGCCTGCAGACTGTAGCTTTGTTCCTCCAGAGATTTGATGTCACTCCTCTGGCTGAGGAGGAAGTAGCCGATCATGACCTGGCCAGCAATCAGCACACAGGCCAACAGGGTTAGTCCCGCCACCTTATAGGCCTGAGAGGAACGGGCACTGGAAAACAACAAGAGGAATGTGATCAGACTGATCAACAGTGAAAAAGGAGGGAAGTCTTTCTACTATTTTAAAGGGAAACATAATTGTCAGTCATTGTGTCTGTTAGTAGCATAAAGATCAGTTACTATATTCTAATATTGATAAATCATATAATATAATATATGAAGTGGAAGTTGCAAGAGGAATTTTCACATCTGCCTTTTATCTTGGAAAGTCCCATAAATTCCAAATGACTTCCTCTCTGTGACAAAATCATTAAAAAGAGTATTGTTTGAACACAATATGAAAACATCTAGCTATAGAAAAATAAAATCCCTGTTTAAAGGAGTAATGTGTGTGTGTGTGTGGGGGGGGGGGGGGGGGGGGTGTAGGTAGGTTTATTTTCCATAAATCAATCAGCATACTCTCTCGATCTGGCTAATCAATTATTCTTTAGTGACACTGTATTACCTCAGAACAATTATCATTTTGCCAAAACATTAACATATTTTTAACATTTAAATATTTTAAAAACACATGCTATAAATAAGTTTTATATTCTAGGTGGTTTAAATATTTAAAATGTGTCATTCTTTTTTGGTTTCACCATTTGACATTTTGTGTTAAAAAATTCAAAAAAACATGATGTAAAAAAAAATGATACACATGGACTTTTAAATAACAAGAAACCAACATGAACACACAATGTACATTTTGAGAGAGATAAATACTTATTAAAACTGTATTTAAAAATGTTTTATTTTACTTTCTCATCTTGCCAAACATTATTTGTCATAGACCCAATTGTACTTTTTTGCCAATGCTGTTTGGAAGGTAGGAAATTAGATAACACAAAAGAGAATACCATTTGTACATTATGGTTGATGTATTTTATTAGGTTGGTATGGTCTGTCCCCACCTATTCACATGTAATACAGTTCAATCTCTGTAATGGTTTCAGTATTACATCTACAGCTAAAATCAAAATCACAGGAAACTTTTAATCCGACTTCTTTTTTCTCACACTCCATGATATGACTGAATTGTGACTGTTTTCATTGTTTTTGGGAACACATTAAAACACACACAAACATACAGAATCCTTACCGCTGTGCTGGTGCTCCTACATTGATGACTGCCTGGCTGGGAGGCCCAATGAGAGGCTGGGTTGTATTCTCAGAGTCCGACATCTTCACGCAAACCTGGAACCACATATGTATATATCCACATGAGTGTTTAAACACAGAAAATATGATAATATTGACACACACACACATACACACAAAGATAAATCATACTGTACCTTGCTTCAGACGAGGTTGCAAGCTGTTTGACAAATATCAATGAAGAGATTCAGTGAAGTTTTCCCTTTATTGACAGAGAGAGAGGAACTGAAAGCAGCAAGGGGGTAAATCCACACACACACACACACACACACACACAGACTGAACAACCAAATTGTTCTCTGACTGGATTTATTTGGAATCTAGTTTCTCATTGGTTGCTCATGTTGAGGCATCATCAGTTACCAGGGGCAGAGTGTAAAGATATTTAGCAATCATCAAACAGCTGGTTTAAAAGGTTTTGGGATTCTTTTGATATTTATTTGATATTTATCATTAAAAAGTGTAGTTTAGATAAAATAATATGATAACAATTATGAATAAAAAGATTACCGTTGTTAAATAAGCTAATTTTTATGAAGTACTTGGTATTGTGTTCTAAATCTGGTTTTGGGGGACTTTATTCTCTACTATATTCTCTTACTATTATAACATCTTAGACACTATATATATATATATATATATATATATATATATATATATATATATATATATATATATATATATATATATATATAGATAGATATAGATAGATAGATAGATAGATAGATAGATAGATAGATAGATAGATAGATAAGTTTGGACACACCTTCTAATTCAATGTGTTTTCTTTATTTTCATGAATATTTTTAGATTGTAGATTCTCACTGAAGGCATCAAAACTATGAATGAACACATGTTTATGTTATGTACTTAACAAAAAAAGGTGAAATTACTAAAAACATGTTTTATATTCTTGTTTCTTCAAAATAGCCACCCTTTGCTCTGATTGATAAAGCAAGACATTCCACTTCCTTATTTGCCATATCAGGGTTAAATAGTGGATTTTTCTGGCCCTTGATCAAAGCCCCATTTTAGGTCCCTCTATCTCCTGCATTCAGATGCTGTCATTTCAAGAATTGTATGTATGGATATATACATTACCCCAGATTAAGGCATTAAGGCACTTTTTTACCGAAATGTTTTTTTTTTTTTTTTTTTTTTTTTTACCACACTGGTTCATGACATCTGGCTGTGCTGTCTCTGAGTATTATCATTTTGCCACTGGGAGAGTTTGTAGTCTTTCGGTTTTGATTTGTTCTGAGTTTTGAGAAACAACACAAACTTACATCAAATAGAGATAAAATGATAGTCTGACATTTGAGCAGAGCTGATTAAGGGAAGTGAGACTGCAACAGGGGAGAAAGGAGGGAAACTCTAAGTACAGTAAAAGTAAACGAGTTACCTCATGACTACTGTGAGATATGTTTAGTCTCAGTAAAGTCTAGTCAAGTTTCCTTCTCCTCTTCTTATCGTTGCATCATCTGCAGACAGAATAAATCTGGCACTCTTACAGACTGTTTTACAGACTGCCAGTATAAACACTGAAACGGGTCGTAATTCCTACTGTTCATACTGACACAAGCCACAGCCTTTTTTAGAGCAAAAATATATTTAAAGGTTTATCTGAAGTTAATATAAGATTTCAGTTGTCTGAGTTAGTCAAACAACTCAGACAATATATTTTCTGACTACCTATGGATATTTTCCATGGGTAGTCTTTAAAAACAAAAAAATCCCTCTTTGCATCTCAACAGACTTTTCTGCTCAGCTGCAGTAGAACACACTAGTACATTATGATGCAGTACTTTTACTGTTTACTATACTATAATATAATAGACTGTAATAATATAATACAATTTGCATAATGAGTACTTTTTTATAATTTCAGTAGTTTTTTTCTGATTATACCTTTGTATTTGCATGAAGTAATTGCCACTGTTAATCTGCTGCAGCTGCACACTCCAGTGCAGTAGGTGGCGGTATCGAACCCGTAAGGTAATTTAAAGAATGACGTCATCGTATGAAGACTTTCGGACGCTGTCATTGGTTGAACCCGGTTAAACAATATGTTGATGCAGGAAGCGGCTTCACTAGCTTGGTTTCCAACACAGTAACTGTATAGACAACAGAATTTCCAACAGAACAAAGGTAGGGTTATCAGTCGTCACGTCGGACATCCTGTTAGGATAGAGTCAGAACGGAACATGACACGTGGAATTGGCGGCTAGCCATTAGTTTTGCTAGCTTGAACGCGAAGCGCCAAATTTGAAATGAACGCCACAGCTAACCTCGGCTGTGACAGCTAGCAAACTTAAAAGTTTGTTTTATTTCATGTAATTTGTTGCTACTGAAGTCGGCACTTAAGAAGTTCTCTATGTAACGTTAACATTAGTTGCCTTGGTAAGATTTAGCCTCGTATAAGATTCTCCGGGATACGCACTCAGAAGAGTCTCGTTTCCTTGCGTCAAAAATGTGTAACGACCGTCTTACATTTCGTCCCTATGTTTTCCTACTTGTACCAATCAATAAAAAACGTGCTTATCAGAAAGCCATCGTTGTTATTCGACGTATCGGTGTGTGTCTCTTCTTCATTATTGCGTGTTTTTAAATAAAAGGGGTGTTCATCACGCGTAGGCATCAATTTTTCTCCAAGACCTGCTTCATGTTTAATTCCGGGTTTCACCTGCTGCAAAGTGAACCAAAGACGGGGGCGCTGTGGAGCAGCTGAAACTTAAACTAAAGGGTTATATTCTAAATGGAACATAATTAGTTGAAACTAATTGACATGTCAATGAGCTAACTTAGCATTCTTTAACAGATGATGCGAAGACCAAGAACAACTGCGAAGCCTGTTCAGTACAACGATGAGGAGTCAGAACAGTAAGTATAATTGTTTGTTTTTTGTAAGTATTTCTGCCCTTTCAGTTTACTTATGTTCAGGGTCAAAAGGACATGTTCATTAAAAATTGTTTTTTTTTTTTTATAAAATTTTTAATGAAAACGTATTTTTTATATAGGTGAAACAAAGATATACATAATCCTAGGCAAACTTGTGGAACACAAGGAGCAGAAATATATAATTTCTCTCCTTTTTATTCTGCCCTAAACCAACCAACCAACACAAAACAAACATTTCCACATATTCACTAGGACAAATAAAAAAAAACAACAACACACACTCAAAATATTAACATAAAACAAAGAATGAAAAACATTAAAAGTTAAAAGTGACCTATTTTCCTGGCTTATATATGGCACATTTTCCATTTACTGATTGAGAGTTGTACAATGCAGATGTAATTGATAATAATTATACAAGTTGTGCAATTTTGCTAAATACTAGATATATGTATATTTCCTCTTTTCATTCCATTATGTGACATGTATATAATAAATATTGCAACCCCCCACCCACCCACAAAAGACACAGATCCCACATTGCCATATCTTTGTGTTTTGACCACGTTCTGGCTATGCTTTAATACATATGTTGAATAAATGGTACTTTTGTTCCTACTTTACCATCAGGTCATTTTCCCAGATAATCTCTAGTGATGAGGAGGATGTTGAGGAATGGAGGCCACCAGAACTTAAGCTGAAAGCCCCCAGCGGTACCACGAGAGCCCCTGCAGCAGCAGAGAAGAAAGCTGCTGTCAAGAGGACTGCTAAACCAAAGGAACCTAAAGAACCTAAGCCAAGGGCACCTCGTAAACCTGCCACAGAGAGGAAACCACGGGGCCCTGCACTTCCGAAGGAACCTGGTGCATCAGGTCTGGCTGGAACAAAGAGGAAAAAAATTGATGAGAGCAAAAATTATGATAAGGGTGAAGAAGGTGAAAGAGAAAATCCAACACACTGTCCAGAGGAAGACAGTGGGCCAAGTGTCAGGATGAAAGAGGAGGTAAAATATATATTTTTTTTATATAATTTTAGTAATACATACACACTGTGACCCAGATATATAATGACTCTAATGACAACAATGCTCTCTTTTGTGAATAGCCTATGTTACCTTCTAACAAACACATTTGCTTACATCAGTAATTTTACATCACATATTGCTATATTCCCTCTTCTCCCTCTGTTTCTGTTTTCTCTTGTAGAGGGTGTCATTTATTGTTTCAGAAGCCTATCAGGCAGACAGTTGGGCAGGCGAGGGGTCATCAGTAGCTGGGTTTACAGCAAAGAAGGAAGAAGAGGAGGATTTTACGTTTGATGAGCCCTGTCTAAAGAAACAGAAGACCAGCAGTGCCTGCCATGGACAACAAAATGCTTTACCATCATCAAAAGCACAAGCTCTGCGGAATGAACTCAATATGAACTGGGACCTGATCGAGGTATTTTAGGTTTTCTCTGTGGGTTTTATGTGTGGAAAAGTGTGTAACTGGCAGACACACTGGAAATATCAACAAGATGTAATAACTATCTTGGAGAGTTTAGTGCCATGTGTACATGAAGATGCAAAGGATAGGAATTGATATCGGGTAGCTAAAAACTTAACTGGAGGATATGGCTGGGCAATATGTTAATATTGTATTAATATTGTGATATGAGCATAGATATGTTAGATATATTTTGTCTTACATTTTGGATATCATAATATCATGATATGGCACAAATGTTCTCTTTTGCTGGTTTAAAAGGCTGCATTACGGTAAAGTGATGTCATTTTTTGAACTTACCGGACTGTTGTAGCTGGTAAACCAGAGGCTAGAATAATTGGATCGACAGAGCTGCATGATCACAAAGAAAGAAGCAAAAATAATTGAATAAGTTTAAATACATGTCTATCTTATAATGACTGCATGTGTATCTGTAGCTGCTTATAGCTGAACAAACTGACTACAAAACCATTGAAAAGCTAGTGTTTATATTGTCAGTGTTTGATGGCGTACATGTGTTTATTTTCCCATCAGCTGCTGTCTGTCCTGACGTGTGTGGAGCGATGGGTGTGTGTAAACATTGTTATGCTGCTGCGTGAGGAGAACACTGTGCCGTTCATGGTGCGGTACCGCAAAGAGATGATTAACCAAATGGACGCCGATGCCGTCCGAGACGTCCAGCTGATATATGAGGAGTTACAGTAGGAAAATGAAACATCTTAAATTTATTCAACAAAAGGAAACGCACACCTTTTATTACCTCATTAGATACGGTTCCCTTTAAACTCAGCAATGAAATGTTTGCTCATAATTGCCGAATAGGACAGGGTTTTATCTCCAGGCAGCATATTTGACTTTGGCCACTAGATGGTACTGGTGGTCAAGCTTTGAGGCTTAGAAAAGTGATAGCTTTACATGTGTGGATATACCTTTTATCATGTGTAGTTTGTTGTAATTATTTCATATGCACTGTGTGTATAATCTGAACATGTAATAATTGTATTTTGCTGAAGAACTCTGGCTAAGAAGACCCAGTCTGTGATTCAGACCCTGAAGAAGGATGGGGTGTTAACTCCTCAGTTGGAACAAGACCTGAGGAACTGTCGATCAGCTGATGAACTGGATCATGTGGTTAGAATGACATTTTTTAAGCAAAAGTAATATCTGTAATCACCACTTTGCACTTTGTGTAAAGTGGTTCTTGCCACTGTCTTTACCAGTCATCTGAGTGCAGTGCTTGTGTGTTTGTCTGTAGTATACTCCCTATAAGAAAGGCAGCAAGCTGACAAAGGCTCGCAGGGCCAAAGCTCTCGGCCTTGATGAGGCCGCCTCCGCATTGATCAACACGCCACACTCCCTGGATTTAATAGCATGGGTTAAACCTGGTACTGAAGGTAACAAACATATATATATTCACAATGAGATGTTTGCATTAAACATGCACAATTGTGTATGGATGAGAATCTCCATACATAATGATTGATTATGCACAGTTTGACCAGTTTAGGATATTTGTTCATTTAAGAGATGTTCAAGCCAGCCACTCGGCAAGACTATTTTTTTTAGTCAAATAGAAAACAAACAGATTCAATCACACATTCCTGCATGCCCACATATAATCCCAGTTTAAAAAGTAAATTTTCAAACAATATATTAAGTCTAAAGAATTATACAAAAGTCAAATGACTGTCTTTAAGCCCAATATATATGTGTTCATGTTTGTATCAGGTCTGTCATCAGTGGAAGAAGTGGCTACAGGTGTGGCACATATCTTGGCTGATATGATAGCCAAAGACCCAGAGACGCTCGCCTACGTGAAAACATTGTAAGAACATATCCACCTGTGCACATGTTTACATTTTTGTGATCAGTCTTTTTAATCTTCATATTGGATGATATTTCTTTGCTGCTTGGGACTAGATTCTCTGACATTAATAATAATAATAATGTATTGCTCACCTCTTCATTTGTTAGGTTTGAGAAAAGCTTTGTGACCATCCAGTCCTCTGTGTCCAAGTCAGCACTAAAAGGAAAAGAACAGGAGAAGTCTGCTCAAGGTCAGAAAAAAACAGGGGCCCAACAAACCAAAAACAAGGACATTGACAAGTTCCACCTCTACTTTGACTTTACCTGCAATGTCCAACGCATCCAGCCCCATCAGGTAGTCATCTAAATTATAACAGTCTCATCACATATCCATCCATCCATCCAAAACAGTTTTTATAAAATATCGCTACACCAGAACAGACATTCACTTTTAGGTTCTGCTGGTGTTTTTAATCATTTCCTAACCCTTCCAAATCTTTTACACTTTTAATGTGAGCCAGATCTTTTATGGAGACTGTTCTTTTTAAGATCTCTTCAACAGACCTAATATAAGATGGAACAAGTTCAGTGCCAAAGACAGACACATTTTACGCATACTTGCAACCCACACATTTCATGTGACATTTCATAAAGGCATTTTATTCAAGTCCAAGCCATACCAGCAAGTACATGAATACAGGTAAAAAGATAATTGTGTATGAAAGCAAAAATTATTCCACACTCTAATGATATTCCTGTATCCTGCATTTACGCACGTACACACAGACACACACACATACAAAAACGCACACCATCTGTTTGTGTTTGTGTCATTCCTTCGTGTGTGCCACTTCTTATATGCTAGCCATGTCAGTCGCAGTTAGCCTTGCCTGTGCCTCGGTATTTACCCCTCCTGTGCCCTGCTCTGCTGCCTCTGCTCCCCCTCTCTCTCTCTCTCTAGTGTCTGGTGGGTTGCTCAGAGTTGGTCCCAGGCCTTATGTGTCACCACAGCTTCCATCACCCGCTGCCCATCTGCCACACCACACTCTATGGCGACCACTCTCTGCCCTGCAGTCATACAATCACATACACACAGACGCATGTGCACGCACTTGCTCACACACATGCTAGTCCCCTTATTCTCTCCTCTTAACATATGTGACATGTCCCCTGCCGACATGCCATTGGATTAGGAGGCTTTGATTGACAGGCACTCTCCTTTAGTGACAGCTATTGCTGCTGGGCCCACAGGCGAACGGAATGATGGGGAGAGGGCGTGGGGGTGGTAGAGTGAGGGAGAGAATGTACAGTGAGTGCAGATGAGCGACATTGAGGTCCATCCGTCACTTATCTCTCATTCAGCGCTGATCTTCCTCCTGCTCCCTCTCTCTCTGACTAAAATCTCCAGCCCACAGCCCTCCAATCCTCTACATAACTCCCTTTTTCTGCTCTCCTCTCCTGCGTATGCAAGGCCTTTAATTTGTTGATTCGCCTTTGTCACGGAGTGTTAATCCACAGGCAGCTGTGACCCTGCTAGCTGTCAGATTCCGGCTAAAATGAACCTTTTCTAGCCATCAAGTTAGCGGCATGGGGGAGCAGGTGGGAGATATGTTTTGACAGGAGGCATGTGTGTGAGCACACACGAGCCTGTTTGCTTTAGCACATTTTATTAAGCTCCAGCTCTGGGGATTGGTTAAAGCAAGAGATCGGGGCATTATATGAATGGAGCGATAGAAGGATGTTAGAATTGAGCCAGTGAACAAGTTCATCTATAGGTGGTAAATATGATGGAGTGATGATATTAGGTAGCACAAAAAAATTATATCTTTAATATTTATACTTTACAATATTCATAGATCATTGAAAAACTATGGAAATAAGATTTATAAAAAATATATATATGTAAAGACATAAAATTAGTGATCCTTACAATGTAACAGTTTTATAAAGTGACAAGTTAGTTTCTGAATCAGCCTTTGACATCTATGTGAGTCTTAGCTCTGATTTAATTCCGTCAGATTTGATTTGAAGCCTTCTTCGAAGGGCACACATTTACCTTATAGCTATTAGCAGCTGGTACGCTTTTCACTATGCCAGAGTGGATTTGTTGAATGTGCAGTGGGCTATTTTTAATGCGATTTGCGTTGTGATCAAATGGTAGTTTAGCACTCCAGTCAGGAGCTCGCCTGCAGAGGAGTTTGGATAAATGGAACTGTTTAATCAATTAAAAACTCCATTTTGATGGACAGGTGGAGAAGAGCAATTTTATTTGCACTGTCGCTTACATACAGAAAAACACTTTTTGTTGGTGTATTGCTCATGCTATAGAGGTCCTCAGAGAATTTGAAACATTGATACATTGGTATTTCTTAATGAATTATTAATTCAGTAGATACATTAGTTATGTGTTGTACACATCATATTAACAGTGACCCATTTTTCCATTTTAAAAAAAGAAATGTGATATGTATATTTGTAGCATTAAATCACTTCTTATCAGTCCTTTCTGGTCTGTTTAATCCCCTCCCGTCTTCTTTTTTTAACTGACTAAAATTTAAAATATTTATTACTGAGATAAGCAAACAAATTACTACGATTCATTCCAATCCAATAAAATCTTTCTTTGCTCTTGTTTTTTTTAAAAGCAATCTTAAGGCTCCATGCTGTGTTGAGTTTATTTTTGGATAGAATAAGAGAGTGTAAAAGGGACACAAGTACAGGCTTCTCCCTGAGCAGCCAGTATGTTTGCATAAAGATCAGTGAATCATGCTGGACCAGGTTCCCTTGAGAAGCTCATTGATATTTTCAATGTCAACATTTATCTGGAGTTGTACTGTCTAAATAATAATATCCATCAATTTAGCTTATATTTCATATGCCTTTGAAATTATAATTTTGTTTATCAAGAATGATTTATGCTCAGTTTGCCTTTTGTGTTTTAACCTTTTTGTACTGATGTGGTTGTGCTTTACTTTTATTTTATGGCAACAATGCAGTCATGCATGGTATTGTGATTCATCTGTGAATACATAAGAAATTTATTTAGGCATTACTATTTATACTTGTTATTTAGACTTGTTAAGAGCTGCAACGATTAATCGATTAGTTACCAACTATTATATTAATTGCCAACTATTTTGATAATCAATAATTGGTTTTAAATATTTTTAAGAAATGTCCAAATTTTCTGTTTCCAGCTTCTGAATTCTGATTATTTTCTGGTTTCTTTAGTCTTCTGTAGGTGTAATCTGATTATCTTCAGGTTGTGACCTGAGTTTTAGTTTGCATCTCTGGCTGTGGAAAACAGTCTTAAAAATGTTCACCATTATATGAACCAATCAACTAATCAAATAATTGCTTCAATAATTGAATGTCAGAATAATATTTGTGGGCCTAGACTTGTCCCATAAGGTAAAAATTATTTAAAGGCCATGTTGGCATTCGGCAATTATCAATTTAAAAGCATTTACTTTTTTATTCAGTTGTCAAAAATAATAATACATAGTAATTATAGTATTTATCAAAATATGTTTCTTTTGAAGTTGTAAAACTACATTCTTAAATCCAATTTAAAGCCTTGAATTTTGTTTTTAGGTTTTGAAATGCTCACATCCTCTGTATTATGTTAATTGCTTGTTTAGTAAGTCAGTTTTTATGGAAATTTGGTGGATGAATGAAAACAATAATACAAATGTTTTATACAGATTCATTCACAGAATTCTGTACAGCTCACAGTGCAAAATGTATCACATGTGTATCATCCAAGTCAAAGTCTGTGTGTGTATGTGTGTGCTTGATACCTCGTGTGGATAGATGTGTTGATGACAGTATTCCTCTAAAGAAAGAGTGAGAGAGAGAAGGAGACAGACAGAGAGAGGACGGTACTGGCCGGCTGCCCTCCCTGGAGGGCTGGTGGATGGATGAAGGGAATCTAGGAACGACAGTCTGTCTGCTCGTGTCAGGGTTTGGCCGGTACCTGGCGCCCTGTCACTCCCGGCCCATCTAATACACAAACAAACCACCTTTCCTTTCAGATCACTCTCTGCCTCAGACCAGTGACCCAACCCAGGCAGAAACTGAGCGCTGTCGAGACAGACACTAGATTTTTTAGCATTAGCAGGGACACTGGCCAGCTACAAATGGACAAAAGGCACAAATTGCCCATTTGTATTAGTCTGTTGATATTTTTCCATTTTGTTGCATTTGCCACAGTTTGGGTTTGGCAACCAAGCAGCAAGCATATTAACTTTGGGATTTTGTGGTAGTTAAATTAGAGGCTGCTCAGAAGAAAATGTTTGGCTTAGGGTGAGTAAATTTATAATAGAGTTGATCTGTTTTGCCCTAAAATGTATATTTATCATGCAGGACAGATATAGACAGATGAGCTTTGGCAAATGTTAAAAGCCTGGCGCATGTGTGTAGATAGGCACATTTGTCCATCTGTCCACTGTTACCTTTAAGTATTGTGACCAACAATAGATATTTTTTCTGACTTACTAAAACCACCCATAATTGAAATATCAATCATTTCTTATTTTTAGTTAATACTTTTTACTGAGTCTTGTTCATCCCCACATTCAACGAGAGAACATACAAGGTAAAATGTATGAATCAGTGGTATCGCTTTTCTGTGATGTAAAGTCTTCTTGTCAGCCTCTATCACACAGTTTGATCTTAAAAGGTCGACCGGGGAATGTTGGGGACATGGATTTAGCAAAGGCTGTTTTCTTTTCACTACTTTAATGTCACTCATAGACTTTTCCAAGATGTTGAAAGAGTTCAGAAAGAGGTGTTGTGCTTCCTTCCTTCGACAGCATGTTAAACTTCATTGCTTTGATGAAGATTGTTTGAGAAATCTCATCAGTCAGAGTTGCAGCCCCGGGCAGAAACATGCCAACAGAAGAGAAATCTAACTTTCATCATAAGCAAGCTCGCTGCATTAATTCTTGTCTCTGCCATGCCATTAGCTGTGTTTTATGTTTTTGTTTGTGAAAGTATATCCCAGGGTGTTGCTGAATGGTAATGGTTGTGGCACCATGTGTGTGGGTGTGGGTGGGGGGTAGGCCTTGCGGTCTCAGTGCTGATGGTGGCGTAGTGGTGGCATTTGACAGCTTGCTTCTTCCGCTTGGGCTCCAGATTGACATCTTGTTTCTTGGCCCTGTTCTGTGGTGGTCTAAAGGTTCCCCACTGAAAAGGTCAGACACTTACTACTGTTTGCTTAACAGCATGTAACAGTTCCTCTGAGGGGGGACCAGCACACCACACAACAGGCCTGGCCATAGGATATATGCTATGGCTCTTCAGTTGAACCCGTGTCTATGTATGGAGATTCAATGTATTTAGTTATAATTTTTTTTGTCCTTAATGCATTTTTTAGATGCACATATATTAACTATGTCTTGCCCTATGTACATTTGATTGATTCTTTTAGTTTGGTGTCATTACATAAAGTACCCACATGGGTTTATAAGGCACCAAAAGAACAGTTGCCGCAAGTACATCTTGTTACATGTCATTTTATTACAAAAAATGGATCATTTTACAGCTCAGTCTTGAACAAAGTATTATGTCTCCTCTCTGATGCAAAATCTGCTTTAAAAAAAGGTTCCCTTTCTAAAGCACTCAATATTTTCATAATTACCCCACTTAAAAAATCTATATAAATGCAGGACATTTTATTAAAAAGACATTCCATAGGTCCTTGTAGACAGGAAAGTAAAACAAAGTGAATTCCATTCTCAACTTCACCTAAGTCAGTGTGTGTTGCATTAAACCTCAGTCGATGTGTATAAAGGTAATGTTCCTGAATCTAACTGTGCACATAGTTATCTTTGTTTTTTGTTTAAATTATGTTTCACGTAAGACTCTACACTATAGAGATTCTTTATGAGATAATCATTTTGTATTTTTTGATTTTACCATACATCAACAGACCCTTCTTTCTTTATACAGCAAAAATATATTACTCCTAATATCCCAAATACTGCACAGTAACCTGTTTTGAAAAATAAATGATAAATAGTTTAAATAAAATAAGAATTTCATCTCATTAACCCAGGAATTTTCATGTGAAATGTTACAAATTAAATGACTTTTTATTGATTCTCTGATCAGACATCTATATAAATCTTTTCCAAAGCACACACAAATTATATGTTTTTGTCATTGCTCTTATCATTTAAAAAAAGAACAATAATCTTTTCTAATGCACTGCTGCACCAAGAGTATATGGTCCAAGAAAGCAGGTGTGCTTGGAGTCTGTCACAGTATGTACGACTGGCTATAAACTACTACTTTGTACTTGATGCTTGCACCTTTTAAACAATGTTATCAATCAATGTGAGCTTTGGGAGAGCAGTGGATCTTTCATCTGTGTTTGTGTGTACACTATACTGGTTATTACCACGCAATAACCAGGGGATATGGATTTGTCTGTGTGTGTCTGTGTGTACGTACACAGACCCTGGCTATTAACCGAGGGGAGAGTCTGAAGATTTTGACAGTGAAGGTGAACATTCCTGACAGGGTGAAGAGTGACTTCACTAGGTGGTGCATCAACAACAGGTCAGACATACAGTAATACACCATTCACTGCCCTCATGTGTGGAGGACTGAATTAACCAGATTCATAATAAATTGCATAAACAGAGGGTGTCCTTTCAATCTGGAAAGTGGTACCTATGATACAGAAAGAATTTAGATTCCATCTGTAATTTATTTTCATAAAGTGCAGTTTAAATGGTGTGGGATGGAAAAAAAACTGTCACTGCTGCATAATTTAGTTTTAATCACACACAAATATATTTTTGAATGTTGAATTGGACACAAATATATTTAACATTATAATTTGAATAAAAAACTACAAATGAAACTAAGCAGCATTCATTGTTAAGGCTTGAATAAATAAAGGTAAAGAGCTCCAGGTAGATGAAAATATAAAATATGTTTTATTTTCTATTTTCTTTTCAGTGGTGGGGCATGTTTTCTCCTGAGAGGGAGTGAGTCCATTTGCAGACTGGGAAAAGTCCATTTTGCTTTAATAGCATGTATTTAGTGGAAACTGCCAATAGAAAAATATAGCTTAGCTCTGTTTTCCACTGTTTTAATGCAGATGGAGAACAAAGACATTTGCAAGAGAAGAGCTTCAGGCAATCATCAGGAATGCTGTAGAGGATTCTTATAAAAGGCTAATTCTGCCTTTCCTCACCAGGAGTTGCAGGTATAGTGTGTGTCTTTGTCTCTGTGTGTGTGTGTGTGTCTGTGTGTTCAGGACATTTCTCACTTTTCCTTTTCAAGTTTTTCTTCCCCTATTTCATGTGTGTAAATCTTTCTCCATTTAATTTATATATTTTTACTCTCACTATTCTTTTTTTATACCTTACCCACCTCACATTTCATTCCATCTCACTGTCTCTTTAGGACTAAGCTGACCAATGCAGCAGAGAAGGAATCCATTGCCTTGTTTGTGCGGAATCTCCGCCAGCGCCTGTTGGTGTGCCCAGTCAGGGGCTGTGTCATTATGGGGGTGGACCCTGGCTATAGACATGGCTGTAAGCTGGCAATCCTCTCCCCCACTAGTAAGTGAACATAGTGTACTGGTCTCATGAGTATGTAGTCTGTATTTATCTTAATTTGTTTCCAGGTAGCACCTAATTCTGCATGAGGAATAGCCTGAATTTTTCAGCGCATTGATTCAAAAAGATGCTGGAATGGAAGGAACAAAAATAGTGACGATCTGCCAATTTAAGTTTACATTCTTACTCTCATCTGACAGTAATAAACACCTGCATCGTCAGCATTTGTAGCTACTGTATTTCTTACAGTGATTTTAAATTTCACCTGCAGATTCATAACATATCTGAACAGCAACAGTGCCTGACAGGTTCAAAGTAGATCAAGTTAGATAACCTGGCAGATTCATAAGAACAGTGGGCCTTATTCACCAAATCTTCCTAAGTTTTTTATAATTCTTTTTTTCTTAAGAAATCTCTATCACAGATTCACACATCAGGACATTTTTTACATTGTCCTCATAACTAAATGGACATGCCAGGTGATTCTTACCAACCCTAAATGCCCTGCCAATTCCCATTTAACTACAGGCATAAGACTACAGACTAAATTCTCATATTGTAAAAGTCCAAACAAAGTCCTTATTTACAAACAAGCAATTATTGGCAGTTGAACTTGAATGGAAATGTGTTGTGACGAGTGGTAGGGACACAAATCCTCTTGGTATTGTAATGGTATAGCATGTGTCCTTGATGTAAAATAATGAAAATAAGTTTTTAAAAAATTAAGAAAAAATATATTAAGTAAAGGATATCAAAGGGCTATATTTTGCTATGTCTCTCGCTTTTTAATCTCATGGCACATGCTTTATTCACAATGCTATTGGTGATTCAGATAGCAGATTGCTCCATTATATTCCACAGAGTATTTTATTAATCAGTAATAAAAATGAGAGGACACTCTACAACCAGGCATCACTACCAAGGTTACCACCAAGGTAGGCGTGTTCACGCGTGCGTGTGTGTGTGCGTGCGTGCGTGTGTGCGCGCGTGCATGTGTGTGCATGTCAAAAACTAGATGCCAGTTGGCATGACCCTGGCGGGAGGAATATGTGCGTGCGTGAGGGTACATGTGTGTCCACTGTGCTGTACTGAATATCTCAGCATGTCTCCCAGTGGGTCTGGATTCACACTGGGCTGGGGTAGGTCCCACCCTCTGGGTGACTGATTGCGTGGCCATAAGTCACGCTGACACACTTACAGCAGACAGACACAGGAATATATCAGGTGTCAGGCCCAGCATGACATGGTCACAGGTTTGGTGTTTCCAGGCTCACATGACTTCCTGTCAGAGCTGTCTTTTCAGATCCACCCTTTCCTCTGAGGAAGCCGGGAGCTGGCACAACTTGGGCTTCCTGTGGAGGCTTCACAGATCTGGAGTTTTTTTTATTTATTTGGGGCATTGCTGCCTCAGCATACAGTTTAAAGACATGTGTTGATTGTATATAGTTTGGTCTGCTGAGACTCCCTTATCATTATAAAAACTTAATCAGCATTATTGTTTATCTTCGTCTGTATGCTTTAAGGTCAGATTCTCCACACTGATGTTGTCTACTTGCATCATAATCCAAGCAATCAACAAGAAGCAGAGAAACTACGCCACCTAATGCTTAAGTACAGGTACTGGTGCTTGTGTCTCAATAATTATTGTTAAATTCAGAAAATGAATAGATTTTATTTTTTCCTGCTACAACTTTTCTGCCTATATTTATTTATACTATCAGAGTTTTTCTGTATATGAGAGAATATTTTAAATGGGGAAACTGTAAACATAGCTTAAGGTTTTTGCTCCCTTAATTCTCATTGTTCTCCTTCTCCTCTACCTATATGTACTAGATGCACCAGGGTTGTCATTGGCAACGGGACTGCTTGTCGTGAGACTGAGTCCTTCTTTGCTGACCTTATCTCTCGCCAGTTTTTTCACCCCCTGGATTTGTCTTACTGGTAAGGTCTCTTATTTACGTATTTACTGGGTTCTCAGCCTTCACATATTAATGAATAATAATTAACAACACATTCTGTATGTTTTGGAAAAACAAACCAAGCTTACAACACACACACCTATGTATACACTACTGCTTTTCATATTTCCCACCATTTGAAAAACGCAGTTCAAGCATATTCCAAGAGGTTCAAATATTTAGGAGAAAAAAACAGAGGATGGTGTTGATGAGATGGAGAAAGATGCTGTTGAAAGATCTCAATATAAAGTTAAGTTTGTGAAGAAAGAAGGGCAAGTGAACAGAGGGATGAGGAATGTGAGAGAATGAAGGACAGAGGAGGAAATGTGTGGGAATGAGAGAGACACAGATAGAGAGAAAGACAAATAGGAATGTGTCCCTCAAGCGAATATTATCTATTAAAGCCATCTGGACTGTGTTTCACTTCGGTCCAATTAAAGAGACATTTTGCGGTCCACGTTGTGTCTGTAACCGGGCCCAGTCCACACTTCAGAACACAACAGCACAGAACCTCGGTCCAAGCATAATAACCACTGGCCTCTCTTTGCTCCGGCTCTTTCTCTCTCCGCTGAGTTCCATGTGTGTTTGTTGACATGAGGTTAACAGTGGGACCACAGCCTAGAGTGATTCTGAGCTGTGCATGAATATATGTGTTTGCATGTGAGACTTTTTGCCTTAACACACACACACACACACACACACACACATTCCAGATGTCTTAGCTTTGGTGCAAAAGCCCATTTTTTCTCTAAAGTTCCATTTTTTGTTAATTTGCCAGAACAGACACAGTCAAAGTGAGGCATTTATTAAGTTAACTTCCACTTGATTATTTTCATGACAGACACTTTTTTTTTCTTTTAAGCAGACTTGAGCACCTCCAGAGCACCCAAATTTCACATCTTGATATAATGTCTCTCTTGTTCATTCTTTTACTAAGAGCTATTGGCATTTGTGCTTTTCACAACACATGAGAATGTTGGACTTCTTTTTGATGTGGTCCTGGCTGGATGTCTTGTATCACCTGATATGATTAACTCTATTTTTGCAGCACATAACACATGTAAATGTTCTACTTTGGCCTTAATAGGGTTTGTGGAATAAAGGCTTTTTGCAAGTGCATGAACTTGCAAAAGCAAAGATGTTATTTTGACATTAGCCATAGAAATATGGTTGTCGTTATCCAGATGATATCTCTTCAAAGTTGTCTGGTTTTATGCCTTGTTTTGGTTTTGTTGGGCTGCAACTGTAGGCTCAGAAACATAGATGTTAAAGCTTAAGCTGTGTGTCTGAATTGAAATATACACATACAGTCCTTTTCCCTACCCTCATTCTCTCCTGTTGTTTACTTTATCAATATATCTCCACTCACTGTCTCTCTTCTTTTATTTTTTCCTGGCCTCTTGTCTTCTATTCCACTCTCTGTCCTTCTGACATTTCCCTCATAAAATCTTGATCATTAAATGTTCCAATTCTGGTCTTTCTATAAATGCTCTCTGACTCCAGTAACCTCTCCTGAGGTGGAGATCTCCTCCACATATGTCTTTGAAATGTAATATCTACTCTGGGCTATGGCCCCACTTTTTGCATCAGTATTATACGCACTGGGATACATTTGATACCTGTGTGGGGTTAACCTTAAAGTTCTTGGAACCAATTAAATTTCATCTTTAACTAGAGGCCATATAACTTATTAATCCTTTTTTTTTTTACATATAAATATCTCTTTAAAATTTACAACACAATCTTTAGAGATCTGGAGAAATTTAAGTAAGTGTCATTCCTTTTTTTCCAAAGTTGGCCTATAATCAATTATGACCAAAATATCCCCTGAGGGATGATAATCGCAGTACACAGAAAGACGTCTGGCCCCAAGGAGTGGCGGTTGTTGCTAACTCTGAGGGTCTTACTCCCCTGCTGACTGACCCACGGCTGACCCTGACCTGCCATTAGGGAAAACCTCATTACCAGGGTAACAAGGGTGATGGCAGTGACGGAGAATAACAAAGTATGCATTAGAAACAGTGAGGGGTCATAGTGCTTGCTGTGAATGTCCTCAGTGTAATTAATTTACCCAGTTTCTTGTACACTTTTCTATACATATGAGCATTTGTCCGCTGACATTTCCCCCATAGGTTCAAACAGGTTTTGATCGACAGGTGTAGAAAGTCTGTTCGGCAGCCCATTCATAAGACACTGGCTCAGTCATGGTGGAAAACCTTAAACTGCATAGACAAACTCTTTCTCTGTTGAATGCAGTCCTGTCTGTTTCAGTGTACATGCTTGCAAAGTTTTTTCCATCTCCACCATCCATGTTTCTCTGACTTCCCTCATTTTTCTTTTCTTTGACATCCTCAGCTACTGAAAACAGCTGTTCACTTTGAAAGATGTATTTTGGATCAAAAGCAAATATTCATAAAAACCTGTGCGTGTTTGAAAGAGAAAGTGAGAGTATGTGCGAGGTTATATTTCGTCTACATTGTGTTATTTGACCAGACTGAAGTACAGTTTTGATTTTATGGGGGATTTTAAACAGAATTACCTTGTTAGGTTAGATCAGCTAGTAAAAATGTGACATTACCAGTGTTGAAAGGTTTTTAAGATTTTGGCAGAGGTACTGTAAGAGGTATTATATGGCTGTGGTTTATTTGACTCTGCCTCTCCTCTCCTCTTTGACGGTGCACTAGTTCATTAAAGACCTCAGCCTCATTTGCGCCGTCTGCTTCCTGTCTCCCTGTGAGCCTTCATTGTGTCACCACCCCCCTTCTCCACCCTTTCTTCTCCACCCGCCTGTCTCTCTCTCTCTCTCTCTCTCTCTCTCTCTCTCTCTCTCTCTCTCTCTATCTCTCTCTCTCTCTCTCTCTCTGTCCTTCTGCCTCAGTGCTCAGCTGGAATGACAGCCAGAAATGGCAGCCTGCAGGACATCCTTACTTGTGTTTGTCCTGTGTGTTTGCTCTGTGTTTGTGTGTGCGTAGAGCATTGAGTGCCTCAGTGCTGCTGGAGTAGACTCATCGTACTCACTGAGTCATCTCTTCCATCATTTTTAAAGACAGCCAAACAAGGGCACATTTGTTCATATCTGTGTGTATATTTACATTAATTTAGTTGGGGGAATAGGTATGAAAGTGTAGAAAAGGCTGATCAGTTGTATTCATCTTTATACATACCTGCATAAATACCAGGGATAGAAATATTGCAAAAGGTGATAGAACTATTGTGATAGCTTCTTTCTTTATTTCAAAATTTCAGTTTTTAAATAAATTATGTCTTTAATTAGACCACATCTTACAGTTTTCATCCTCTTCATCCTTTAATAATGACTGTGAGATGTGGTTGAAGGTTGTGTAACACACATCTCTTGCTTAAGCAACTTAAGTAAAGCTGCAATGGTTAGTTAATTATTGATCAATTGATCAACAGAAAATTTATCTGCACTATTTTAGAAAATTGAATAATTGCTGTAAACAAATAATTATTTTCAGGTAAAGAGTAGTACACTGGATATACACTCCAATGATGTATATTTAAGTTTTCGATGAGAAAGTCAGTCTCTAGAAGTGTTATCAGACCAAATAGATCATACACTGCTAGTAAAACAAGTAAGGGGTTGTGTGTTGCTATAAAGAGTTTGTCCACTGTTTTACAGCTACAAACAGCCACAACTCACCACTGTTTTTTAAAATACAAATTCTTAGTGGGGTTGTAATTTGCTCTCACTGCCAGCTGATGAAGACAGAGCTCCTATATAACTTGATGTAAAAGCTAAATGTAAAAGTCTGTAAAAGTTTTATTTATGTCTAATTTTTGACAAATGGGTAATACATAGCAATATTTCACTTTTCATCTCCTTTCAGGACTTTGTAGTTGCCTTACTTAATTAAGCCTGAACAATGCTTCTATGAATGCCCAGCATCCTGCAGAACATTGTGAAGCATGAGGTGTTATTTAGCTGACAAAGTCTATCTGTGCCTTTCATGGTCTCCACTGAATTCACATTACGTTATTATGGTACAGCTTTGCCCCAATAAATTAAAGTCCTCCTGCTTGGTGTCAGTTTGTGACATACTCTAACTCACATTGGCAATTTTACAGTATTGTATGTGGTTTAAATGTGTATGTAGAGTATATTGATGTGTGTTGATCTTGAGCGCCTAATTATTATCATTAACAACTTCTCAGAGCTAGCACACTGCCCGCTAGTGTGCCTGTGTGCGAGTGTGTTCTTCTTTCTGGCATTGACAGCAGCATGACCTTGTTTGTCATTGTGCTTTAGCACTGACTGGTAGAGCATGTAGCCTTTGTCAAAGCTCATAAGACAGCCCTCTTACTGCGAAGCATTGGCCAGACGTGTGTGTGTGTGCGTGCGCGTACGCGTGTGCTCGCGTGCGTGTGGTTTGCATGGTGACGCACAGGTCTGTCACTCTCATCAGCTGGTGTTTCTGTGTATTTGTCAGAGGAACAGATTGGTAGGGGAGACACACACACTTTAACCCTTGTGAGTCCACTATCGTCAACTAGTGTATTTTACTAAGCAAACCTCTTCTTGTTGTCCGGTCTTGACACATATTGTGCATCTATTATTGTGACTACTTCTTCCCCTCAGAGTGATGCAATTAAAGGTTCCATATCGTAGAAAGTATGGTTTTAATTGTTTTTTGATGAAAAAGTCTGTTATAAATACAGCCATTCAAATCAATCAGAAGAGAGGCTCATTAAGAGAGGTCATGAAAAAAGCTTGAGAGAGGAGATATAAAACTATATACATTTTTTGTTCTTATGTTGATTCATTCTGAACTGTACAGAAGAGGAAGAAAGAGCTGAATAAGGAAAGCCACATCATTCTTAAATCATAGTTTTATTTTCTAAAATATTGTCTTTCTAACCATATACAGATGAGGCATTTGGTGGCTAGCCTATGTTGTTCAACTTAACCTAACTTCAATTTGGTATCATAATGCTGTGATTGAGCTGTAATAAATATGAGTATTATTTATAACATTTGCATATGTGTGGTTGGGGCTGTGTTCATGAAGAATGACAAGTTGACAGTGGTCGGCTATAACAAGCTGATGTTAATGATATCAGAGGACAAGAATATGTGGGGTAAGGTTAGGGAGATCTCTGGGCAATGGTGATGATACACAAACAGGATTACAGCTCCAGGCAAACAAAAATGACATCAAATTTCTTGACCACTTGCTGTCACTCCTGACGGCGATGGGATGACTGACCCTGTTACTCTATACACGAACACACCAGAACATACTTAAAGATCTCTGTCTGGTTATTGGTGATTTATATTGATATGAAAATTAATCACATCTGGAATTCACTATTTACAAGTCAACGTCATAGTCTGTTTTATAATTTGCTGCATAGTTGCTAAGATAAACTACTTTTGCCATCATAATATTTGCTACACATTAATCTTCTTTTATTGGATACAGTTGGTTTTGAACATGTATTTGCCAGAAATTGTGCTCTGTAGCTGACAGTAGGCTATCTCTCATGTACGGAGTAGTCATTGTTCTCTCCTTGACTGGCTCATACTTAAAGTTGTCCAAGAGCAACACATAAATAAGTTTTCTACATGAAGTTGCAGTAAGATACATACTCAAACAGCCAAACACATATACACCCCTGCTGACATCCTCACAATACGCCCTTGATGTATTGTCTCGCCCTGTAGCTCACTCCCGGGGGGATGAGATCATTATTTCTTGTTGGCTGATGGACCCAGAGGACAGTGGCGTAGACTGTATTTATGACTGTGTGGGTGCGAGTGTGTGTGTATCCCCTGTCATGTCCTGTGTCCAGGCACACTCCCAGGGCCACGCAGGGTGAGTGATGAACATACAGTGGCAGGACCAGCGATGACTGAGTGAGATACAGGCACTTGGGCCTCACCGGAGGTTTGAAGGTTGGAGAGAAGGAGGTGCAGAGGAACAGATGGATTTAGAGGCATGTAAAGGCCTCAGTCTGGCTATGGGCTGTGTTTTCATTTCAGAAGAGCACCGTTTCTTTGTCTCAACACAGGGTGCATAAAGGCAGGAAAATCAGCCTAAAGCTTATATTAACATTTAAAGAAATTAAAATTGTAATGACAACAATTTGAAAAAATATCACTAAAAGGGAAAGAGGGAGGAATAATAATAGATTAATTTATGATGTAGCATCCTCAAGGCTCTGTTTTGGCCACTTTCTTCATTACATAATAGGAAGCAGGCCTTTCCATTAATCTTTTTTTTTTACAGAGGAACCATGTTAATTGTTGGCCGAGACTCAGTAAAAATGGAAGGTGTGATGGCGAGATCAAGAGCAATGGATGGAGCAGTTCACTTTCCTCAAGATGAGTTTGCACAGTCCTAATTTAATAGGATACTGGTGCTCCCAGGAGCGTGTGAAAAAGAAGAGCATGTGGTGAACTTTTCCGTTGCCCATCTCTACTTATACCTGCTTCTTCTTCCACACCTTTACTCACTTAACTGAAAAAGTTCACTGCAGATGGAGAAAAAATTCTGTGACATCTCTGTACTTGATTATGTTTTTTCTGTTTTCTTGTCAGCTCTTATTTCCTCTTTCCATTTTTCCTCTGCAGAAGCTGTTGCAAAGTGTGAATGTATACATGTTTTATATACAGTTTTTAATATATAAACAAAGTGCAGCAAATAGTACCATAGAGAACCAATAGTTCCAGGTGTATGTTTGTATGATTCAGGATGACGTATGTGCCTAATACTCCCCACCATGTCTTACTGGTGTTCAGCCCCTGTCCCATCCTTTTCTCCTCCTTCCACACCGCCTCCATTCCATCTCCCCTTAGGGCTCCACTGTTCTTTGCAGTGGTCCTGCGTGTGACAAACGTGTGTGATGAGTCTGTGTGACGTGTGTGTCGTGTGTGTGTGTGCGTGTGTCTGCGCGTGTGCGCGTGTGTATGCGATGCTAGTGTGTATGTGTTTGCGTGACACAAGTGCAGGCCTTTCCTGCTACCAGATTGACATGAATGTCTGTGAGGCTTTGCTCTTTTCAGACGTGCCTCACACTGGCAGTTAGAGTTTATGTGTGTGTGCCTTCCTGCCTTCTAGCGCCTCACTGGAGATTGACGGCCCCTGACACCTGCCATTTGGACGCTTTTCTCTGTGAAAAATGTCATCGTCTTCAGACCCGACGTGTGTGTGTGTGTGGGGTGGGGGGTGAGAGAGAGAGAGCTGGTGCATCCCACAATTTGTCTCCCTGAGGTCAAGCTTTGCAGCTGACTGAACAATAGACCCGAGCTGCTTGATAAGCCGGGACAGAGCAACTTGTGTGGCTGTCTGTTTTTTTTTACTTTCACATGAATATATTTGGGATTTTCCTTCTAAAGCAAGGCCAATTCATGTGTCTTTAACACAGTGTGGACAAAATAAGTCAGACTGTCCACATCCATCCATCCGTGCATCTTCTACTACTTCTCTCTCCCCAGCCATGTTGTCCAGCTTTTCCAGGGGCATCCCAAGGTGTTCCCAGACCAGCCAAAAGACATAGTCTCTCCAGCATATCCTGGGTCTTCCCCAGGGACACCTCTCAGAGGGATGTGTCCGGAACACCTCACCAGGAAGGTGGCCAGGAGGCTCCTCACTAGGTGCCAGCACCAGCTTATCTGGCTCCTCTTGATGTGGAGGAGCAGCAGTTCTACTCTGACTCCTCCTGGATGACTGAGCTTCTCACCCTATTTCTAAGGGAGAGCCCAGCCACCCTGTGAAGGAAACTCATTTCGGCCTTTTGTATTCACAATCTTGTCCTTTTAATCACTACCCTGACTGGGCACAATATAGGTGTGTGTCTGTGTATCCAATCCTCAGTTGTCTCAACTGTCCCATTTTTTAGTATTTTTTTTAGCTCAACAGGTAGATAGGGAATCGTCATTTCGTCAATTTTTTCTCACCTAATGATTTATGGTGGGTTTGATTTAAGTACTCAGTTCATCAACTTGAATTTTTTCTTTTAGATTTATTTTGCTAAAGGAAAATTGTTTTTCCCATTTTTTAAAAATGTTTCAAAAATTTTTCAAAATGCTTTTCTTTGCATTTATAAATGCAAAAATACAAACAGCCTCTATCCACAAACTGTGCCTTAAAATGATCTATTAGAATGTAAAGTTGTGACGTCACAACTATACAGTCATTGCCCGCCCTAGAGTAGCTTGACAGAGGAAATGTAAGACCATAGTGATTATTAATACTTAAAACAACAAATATATCTTGTCTGGAAGATTAAAACTAATCTTCCTAACTAAACAACAAATGTATACATATATGAGATCTTGTAGAGCAAAAGCCTATTCTGCCAATTGTAAAAAATGTGTGACTATTTCAACTTTAAAAAAAAATCACTGTGACTTGCCATATGCTTCTACTGATTTCCATTGCAGTACTATCAACGTGCTGTCTGGTCATATTAAGATATGAAAGACCTTTGTTTAGCATTTTCAGTAGCTTCAACAAATTATTTTGGTCACTGCCCATTTTCTTTCCCTCTCTCTGTCCCTCCCCCTCCCTCCAACTTTTTGTCCTCTGTATCAGACTGGTTGGTGATATTATTGCTACTCTTTCTTCTGTCTGATCTCATGAGCTGTTTTTAATTTAGATTTAGATTAAGACTGTCTGTGCCAGAAGTCTTAATGAGGTATCAAAGTGTGTATCCATCTCTTGCAATGTTAGGTCTCTTGAGGGGCAGCAGGGGGCCAGTCATAATGTGTTTGCATATCAGGCCCAAGGGTGTGTCTCAAAGACGATCAGTAGGGGAACAGATAGGGGAACCAGTTTGTGACTTTGCCCCAGGACAGGACAGGGCTGAAGGCAGGCCTGTATTTCCCTGTGTGTACAATAGAGGAGAAGAAGAGAGCCCAAATAAATGATAACCCTACAGGGCCAATAAGTCATCACTTTACACCGAAAGGCCATGATGACTTTGTGTGCGTGTGTGTGTGCATGTGTGTGTGCGTGCGTGTGTGTGCGCGCGCCCACACACACGCTTCCACGCATCGACCATTCACCCTCTTAGGCCTGAGAGCTGGGGAACAGACAACCTTCTGCTGGCTGCCAGGATGATGCCTTCACTATGGCAACAGCTCTGGACGCTATGGCGATGACGGCTCAGAGCTGTATCCATGACAGTGCCTTTATGCAGCTGCCCCACCGGCAGCCATAATGAACTTAGTCATGATAGGGGCTGGTGGCTTCATTTTCCTTTCCCTCCCTATTCTTCTTTCCTATTCTATTTTCTTTTCTGTTTGTGCTTGTTCTACATTTGTCTTTCTCCTCTTCCTTACCTTTCCAGTCTCCAGTCCCTACCACTCGTTCTTCTTGACCTTCGTTGTCCTAATGTCTCTGAATGAGGGCAGAGAGGGAGGGGAGAAGTGTGATTTCTTTCCTGGTGTCCTCATTTATAGCCTTTTTTCTCTGTGCTTAAATGTTTTGAGTGGTATGGATATTTATTAAAAATATATTCATATATATACACAGTGTTTGTGTCTGTATGTGTATATGTGTGTGTGACAGTGTATCAGGTTAATCAGACCAGCACCAATTTAACCACTGTGAAGGTCATGTGCCAGTGCTGGTTAGTAGCATCACCATGGCGATATGTCAGCTGTCAGCATTGATGGATTGGAAGATGACTGAAAGAACTGTGGGGCGGAGGAAAGGATGAATAGAGAGGATTGGAAACGGAGAGATAAAAGGAGGGAGGACAAGTTCATTTAAATCTCAAGGCTCAGTGTGTGTGTAGCTCTTCCAAAGAAGGCCTCATTCACTTGTGGACATTGGGGAGACACTGACCTCGTCCTCGTATTGGTCAGCCCTGAGGGAAAAGCCCCCCCTTTCTTTCTCCATTTCTCTTTTCCTGTCCATCCACCCGAGAGAACAGAAGGAATAAACAACATGACAGCTTCAGTTGTATGTCTGTAGCATTAACACCGGTATCAGTGGCTTTGTTGTACCACCATACTGTCTGTGTGGTGATAGATGATAAGCAGCCTACTTTAGACTGAATACATTAACATGGAAAAAGTAACATTTGTCGCAATGTAGAATTCCTTTGTGGGAAAAAACATGAATGGGGGGAAAAAACAATTTGCATGTGAACATAACTTTTAATGTGAATCAAATAAATCCATACAAATATAATTATGGGGTTATAATGATTATAATGGATTATTTCAAATATAAAATGTTTTTTATAACTTGTCTATCTTCTTATGTCTTTAATATGTGATCTTGTTTTCAAAGACATTTCTGTAAGTGTAGATTATGATTTTAAGTACGCTTTCATTATGAGTCTGCCAGCATTAATTTGAATATTATTTTTAATTTAATAATCAGAGATAAATGATGTGGCTAAAAAGTATTATATTGTGGATGAAAATTTCTGTTTTCACCTGAATCCACTACTAAAATTAATAGAATTAAGGACATATAGTAAAAGTAAAACAGTTTAGATTTTGTATAAATAGTGTCAAACCTGAGAGGTTTTGACTGTACTTATATATGTACTGGTCTGTCATACACTCGCACAAGATCTCACTCATTACAGAAGTGCTAATAGCAGTACACCTCAATGACCTGTAGATGGCAGTAGTGCCACACACATTGTGAATGTACAGCAGCAATTGCTGATTCAGTGGTTGGTGTTCATACACAGAAAAATGTCTTTTCCTTTGCCATGCTGTTGTTAGTCAGTGGGTAGATGTCTGTTATTTCCACATGAAAAGGGGTCAGACTCTCTCAAACAATAAATGCAGGGAATCAGTCTTTCTGAATTTAGTCGTGCCCAAAGTGTGAGGCATACTCTAAGTGGGCAAAATTATTTGACTCATCCCCTGACTCATTTAATGATGTTCTCAATATGCTCAGTAGTAATAATAGAAGAAGTAGTAATAACTCATGTTTTTTCTCTCCTTTCTCATTCTGCTGCCTTTGCACTCTTCTCTTCCTCACCTTCACCCTCACTCGCTAAACTACCTCATATTACCGTTACCTATATATCCCTCTCCCATTATCTCCCTTTCTCCCTCTCTTTCTTTCCCATCTCATCTTGCTTTCTTTCCCTTTCCTTCACCAGTATCACCAGTGAGGCAGGAGCATCCATCTACAGTGTAAGTTCCGAGGCTGTGAACGAGATGCCAGACTTGGACCCCAACCTGAGGAGTGCAGGTATGCCTTCATTCAAGGCCAATTAAAGGTCACATATTTTATACTTTTCCTAGGTTTTATTTTAGGTTTTGCCATTTCCTACAATTCGTATATACTTTCAATACATTTTGATTGGCTGATTTGTGTGAATGGGGTGTGGGTTTTGATTAGTTGTGATAGTTGTGGCAGTATTTATTTAACTTTTAGACTAGGACTACTTAAACTAAAACTTTCTTATAATCAAAAAGCAAGTAAAATTTCACTTTCTATGATATGGATCATTCAAACATGTTGGACTTTTTATAGGCCCTGGTCTATGGCTGTTGGTTGTGGTGTTGTTGAAGACTTTGTTTTATTGGACTGCACCCATTGATTATTTACATTTTTGATGAAGCCACTGTTTGTCTATAAATCGTTTTGTCTATAAAATGTCAGAAGTAATGAAAATACGTATAGTTATATCCCAGAGCCCAAGTTGATGTATAGAAATTACAATGCTTGTTTTGTCCATCCATCAATCAAAAACTCCAAAATAATGAATCTATTATGATAATAAAACTGTTTATTCAATCAATAAATTGATCAAATTACTTAATTGTTTCAACTCAAATGATACATTTTTCCTTCCTTCACAGAGAGAACCTCTGGTTATATTGAAAAATGTCCAGTTTTAGAAAGGTTACCCTTTATTTTACATATAATGTCAAATATATAGCATATTTATATGTTCACTTTTATTTTATTCTCTTACTGGATGTTGATGGTAAATACATTAAAGCAATAATACCAGTGAGAAGGATAATCAGAAAATGCTATTGAACTGTTAGACCATGATTTCCACACACTAACAAATCACAGCTTAGTGTTGCTTAGTATGTAAGCAAAATTAAATTGATTTAGTTCATACAAGCATTCATCTAAATTCTTGAATCATGTCCAAATGTAGACTTGTAGTTTAAATTTGATTTCCAGGCTCTTACTGAGAACATATCATCCCATTATTGTTATTAACATCTCTTGTGTCTCTTCTGTTTTCTCTTTGTTCTATTTGCCTCTCCCCCTCCCCCCTTTCTCTCACTTAGTCCACATACTACATCATTGAAAACACAGCAGAATAAAAAAGGAATTGCACTGAGTTAAAGAACAAATGTTTCCAACAGACTTCCTCTATAAAAGCTATAAATCAAGTGAGGCTGGATTATTCCTCACCAGTTTCCTGTGGTCAGAAGCACTGCGAGCCATGGAGAGCCATAGTTATACCCATAATGAAAGCCATGAGATTTTTACAGACTTTGACTTTTGGATTGGTATAAAAAGAGGGCATTATGGTTACAGAGTTGAATGGAGCAACAGAGTGTTTGTGGCTGTCTGTTTTGCCTTCTGCGTTCTGAGTGGCCATGTAATGTAGTTGTTGCGAGTTAGGCATCTTCCTTCTGTCTGCTCTATTGTTTGGAGATCTAGGGACACCTAGTGGCAATAGACAATATGTCAACCATTCATCAGAAGATACTTTCTTCTGCTCTCTACTCCTCCTCCTAACCTCCTTCAGAGAAGTTATTGTAACAATAGAGGAAGGGAATGAAAAAGGGACTTAGAAAGAGTGAGAAATGAAAGGATAGTGACCTAAATTAAAAAAAAATAAATTACAGATGAGTTTTCCAGGACCATTGTCTCTCTTCAGTAACTTTTCTGATGAACCATTATTCACCTCTTGCTTTGCAAAAAAAATATCCTTCAACCACGTTGCAGCTGTCTCCTGTAGAGTTCTTCCAGGTCTCCGTAGCAATGTATCTGAGTGCTAAACAGGGGCCTTCCTCTGTTGGTGATCTCTCCCTTGCTTCCCATGTAACTGTAGTGCTCATAAACTTCGAATAGGAGCTGGAGATATATGCTGGACTCCATTTACCAATTGAGAGAGAGAGAGCGTGAGCGCGTCAGAAACAGAATAGATGGAAAGAGTATAAGAGAGTTTTGATGGTGCACTGAGCAAGGCCAGGGTTGAAACTCCATCCCTGTCTAAATATTATCTCAGGCTGCAGCCTCCCACCGCAGCCAGAGTGGAGAGAGGAGAGGAGAGCCATTGATTCCAGACATACTCCCTCTACTATATCCCATCCCTCTCCCCTTTTTCTTTGTCTGTCCATTCTGCCTCGGAGATCTAAGTCATGTTTAATATAATGCACTGCATCACTTACTACTGAATTTCAAACATGCACATAATGCACACATACAAAGCACTTGCAAGTAGCATCAGAAGATGGAGAGGGATGGGAAGTTTCCTTGATAGATTATTATTCAATGAAACAATAAAATTGAGTCTGCTTTTTTTTTTTTTTTAAGGTTTTGTACCAATGTAGTGTGATTGTCCCAGTAACAACTTCTTAGTCATTTTAGGAATTTTTAAGCGTATTATCTACTAATCGGAGCATTGCTGGTTTGATCCTTAGCTCTTACTATCCTTAAGTCAGTGAATGGGTGAAAAAGAGGCACATTGGCTTTCAATAATATCCCCAGATAAATGCCATTTATTTGCTGCATACTACTTTAGAAATAATAAAATAACAAATATATCGGCATCTAAGCTGATGACAGGTCCTTTGTCCTTTTACAGTGAAGTAAATATGAACTGCTGATTAGTTGTGCTCTCTCCTCTTCAGTCTGTATGTGTGTCTGTGAGTGTGAATGGAGGGGGTGATGTTATGTGTTATGGTATGAATGTAAGTAAGGTTGTTTGTAATTTTTCTTCTTGTCACTGGACCCTGCCTGGATATCCATGGAAAAGACATTTGGCTTCATGTGAGGCAACAGACTGAAGCCTTACAGACTAAAAGCAACAGTGCTTTGGTGGATTTGTGCATTGTGTGTGTTTATTTGTGTACCAGCATGCACATGTCTGGTTAAATTAGTGTCTTTAAAGGTTCATGGCTTCAGCATCTATCGGGAGCTAAATGAAGCTTCTTGATAGATGCAGGTGCAGAGACTCTAGTTGAAAGCCAGCTTTAATTATTATTATTGGGGGTGGTGGAATCACAATTGGGTTTGGCCTTCCCTCAGGCCACCACTGTAATAAGAAGATTATTTGCATATTCAGTAATTATAACAAATATAGATTTGCATATTCAATAACTGATTCAGATAGTTCATGAAGAACACAAACCATAAAATCTTGTGACAAAGAATCTCATGTTTTCTTCCTGTGTTTGTGGACAGTGTCCATTGGACGACGCGTCCAAGATCCGTTGGCTGAGCTTGTGAAGATTGATCCCAAACACATCGGCATCGGAACATACCAGGTAATGTGTTGTGTTGCTGTGTTTTTTTGTTTTTTTGGTGGTGAGAGCTTCTTTTTCCTGGGCAGTGGAACATCTGCAGTGAGTTAAACTGAATTGCATACATGTGTGGGTGGGTGACATGCAAAGATGAGACATGTGCATTTAAATTTTTTATGTTGGATATTTGTTTAACCAGGGTTATCTCTCTTCAGTCCTGGTCAAGACAACATGAAAAAGATTTGAACACATTAAAAATCACAATTTCTCAGCAAAAAAAAAAAAAAAACTAAAAAAGCTCTTGCCAATTTCAGTCCCTCAATCTCTCAAGTTTCAAGGAACTCTTCAGTTTGACTGTTTTGAATTCTTGAAAAGTTTATTTGTTTATATATGACTTTAGCGTTTTAAGATACACAATGAAAACGGGTGAAATACCTGGTTTCTTATAGTTAAGATGCATGCCATATAACTACAATATTTGGATGCAGACCTTTGTTGCATGTCGCCCCCCCCCCCCCCCCCCCCCCCCCCCACCACCACCACCACTCTCCCTCAAATTCCTGTCATCCCTACACTGTACTTGTAATAAGTACTTGTAAATAACATGTAACCCATATAACATGAAAAAAAACAAACAGCAGAAAATGCTGAAATGCAAATCAAGCAGAAATGAGACTTGGAGCATAAAGAGACAAAGGGAAAAAATCCAGGGTGAGAGAAGATAGACTAGGAGGGAAGTAGATAAATTTGTCTGAGGCCTGTGTCAACAGATGATGCTAACACTGACCGCTAATTCAATTAATGGAGATCAGGCATGACGTATGTTGGGACATGTTTTTACTTGCTGCTCCTTGTCCATATGTGTTCAAGTGTGTGTACAGATGAAACAACATTTAGCTCAATGTTGATTCTGTTCATTGCAAATGTGTGTGTCATTTTGTCCGAAAGGCAATACAAGCATCAGGTCAGCGTGTCTGCTATTTACACTAGCTATTAATGCAGTGTTGTTCTCCTTGTATGGTAGGGCTTGGGAGAAAATGTTGGAGTGCATGGAAATTGGAGCAAAACAAAGAGCTATGAGAGTGACCAAAGCAAGTAGAATGAAGGCAAAGCTATATATGGTCAACTAACTAATTTGAACTGTAAATTGCAAAACGTTAAACTGGGCGGGTTTTTTTACACTCCGTTTGGGAAGTATTTCAATTTACAATGATACTGAACAGAGTAAATAATTTGAAAAAGATAGAAAAAGAATGTCTTTTTACAACTAAATTGGATGTTTTTTTATCATTATTGTAAGCAACTGTCATAAATTAATTTTCTGCTAATTGATTGACAAATTAATTGTCTATTGTTTTAGCTGTATTTAAGTGTTCAGATTGCCCTCCATGGGATACTCTAACTTTACACTAACCACCTCTAAGCCAATCACATGCTAATCATGCACCAAATACTGTTGCTACGGGATACACCTGTTTAGATTTATTAATACTTTTCTGAATGTTGAAATGTCTTTTTAAATATATGACACCTGTTTTGTCATTGCAACATCATTTCAGTGTCAGCATGACAAAGAACCCGACAGTGTAAAAGAAATAACTCCACTTCAAGAAGAAAGGAAAAAGGGAGGGGGGTTAAGAAAGAATAGAAGAGGATGACAAAAGGAAAAGGAATGATGGGGAATTTTAAGGGTTAGTGGAAAAATGGAGATTTGAAAGAAAGCAGGAGGTCATATTGTGCAACTGCTCGTGCGTGTGCATGTGTGCGCGGCTGAATGTGTTGGGTCACAGGCCCGTGTCTCTCATCACGTCCTGACGGGTCTCTCTAGGGTGCCTGGGGTTCTGCACCTCCCGCTCTCAGATCATGTGACTAGGTCAACAAATGATAATATAACCGGGTAAATAAACTCTGGGTGCTGACAGATATGAGATGGGACATCACTTTGACCTGCGTGAGAGCATGCACACACTCACACAATCCTCCCAGTACCTTTTCAGAAAGTTTGTGTGCATTTGTTTCAGCATATCGGTGAACGTATGTAACATATGAGAATCAGCGTGAGTAAAGGGTATATGTGTGTGTTCTTTCACTGCAAGCCCTCTTGTGTGATCCATGGTATTCTAAGCTTTCTGAAAGTTTATTGCCATTAGACCCAAAAAGCACAAGGGCAGATGTAACTCTAGACAGCTGGCACAGCATGCTCTCTTTTCTCTCTCTCTCCCTCTGCTGACCCAGTGAGTGACAGCTTTGAGAGAAAGGAGGAAATGAGCTGAGGGCTAAAAAAGTGAGGCCCATTAAAATCAGATTGGACGTAACTATTGGTGTGGGAACAGTTTTCTACAGCACCACTGGCAGACAGGTTCCACTGGATACCGAGTTTGCCAGATACATGGCAATTTGAACAGAGAGACCTACTTTATTAGTATTTTAAGTGGTTAGTTACAGTGTAATTTGATACTTTTAAAAGGGTACTGATAAGGTTATAGGTTTGGGATAATACAGAGTGTTTACATTGATACAAATTTCAGGAGTCCTCTGTCCTTTTTATAATTAGACATTCATTGGGTGTGGCCTTTGAAAAGCTTTGAACATCCGTCAATCAGCTCTTTTAGATGCAATGGTCTGTTGACAGCTGGGTAATCCCCAGGGCTGTGAAACTAACTGCTACAGGAAAATACACACATGCAGACACACACTGCTGTGTAAGAAAACATTGCCTGCCAGCCGGATATTAAAGAAACTGTCACTCTTCCCCTCACCTCTTTTAACCACTCTCCTCTCATTCCATCGCTTTTGCAAGATTTTTCCTGCTCTCGTCCTCTGTTGACCATGACTCCCCTTCCTCTACCCTCCTCTGCTACTATATTTACATCTGTTTTTTCAAAGTGCTCCAGTAGACCATGTATAATTTCCACACACTGTATGTACTGTGGAAAATGACATCAGACGATAAGTTTTCTGTGTACTGTTTGCTGTTTTTATGTTGATAGTTTGAACCAGAGAATCCAAATGTGATCAAAAAGTTTTAGTCTGGATAAGGCTAGTGTATTGTAGGAAAAAGAAGCTGCACAATCTTGGCAAATACACGTTTGACTTATTCTGTTCATTTTAGGCTCAAACACAAGGTTTATTTAATAATAAAAAGTATTTTTTTGTTTCTTTGTATGTTTTATCTTTTTTTTTCTTGTAACCATACCTCTTTATTTCTTTTCCCTTTCACTATAAACCTTTTAATATTATAAAAATCTAATCTAATATCTGACTCAATGGTGTATTCAGTTTGGATGGATCTGTCAGCGCATGAATACCTGACATTAAAAGAAGTGATATTATAAAAATATTGATTATTCATTATATATGCAGTATACATAAGGTACCAGTCAAAAGTTTGTAACTGTCACTCAATTTGCGGTTTTCACTCTACCTGCACAAATGATGTCACTTCACACTAAGGTCACTCTCCCTGCAGTGAGTTGTGTATATGCACAGACACAGCTGTGCAGGTGTATACATGTGCACTTGAGCGTGCTATATTTCACTGTTGAATTGTAGTGCCTACAGGGGAGGCAGGAGCAGACATAATTGAAAGAAGGAAGAGAAACTGAAGGTTGACAGTGATTGATAGTTATTGCTTTGACATTTACAGGCGTGGGAAAAAAAAAAGATCTTGATCAGTGGCAGAAACTGACAAACATTATCTTTCACTGTTTTAATTATTTTCATAAGTCTGTCTCAGCATGTGTTTGTGTGTTGAGGGAGGTTGCGGGATGAGTGAAGTTTACATCTTAGCTGTATAATGGATTTACAGAAGCTCATGCCAATTCTTCACTTCCACAATTTATAAAACATTGCTGGTTGTTATGTCAGATTATTATAGTTCAGCACAGTTTACAATAAGTAAGGATGTTTGTGGTTTGTGGTAAAGTTTGCAAGTAAGAAATCCTATACTTAACTGTTAATACCTGGGTTGTAGCACACTAATGAATATGAATGGAAGTAAATGATTGAGAGAGAAAAAAAAATCAGAAAACCAATGTGAGGTGTAAAATTAGATCTGTCACATTATAACCAGGGTAATTAAACAATAATTACAAGTAAGTAATCTACTATGAAAAAGTACTATGAAAAGGAAGTAAAGGTGCATTTTTGAAGAATACGTTGATCTGAGCTTACTCTATGAAGTTGCCCCCTAGTTAAAAAAATCCTGCTCCTGTTATGTAACCAATTGTTAATACGTTTGTTTTAAGAGTCTACACTGAAACTTCATTGTCTCAAGTTTGGACTTCCTCCTGTTCTTCTATTCCAATTTTCTCATGCTCAGTTTTGCAGTCCCTTTGCAGTGAGTGAATGATTGTTTGTTTTCCAGGAAGTTGATAGCCATTAGATATTCATGAAATATGTTAGGGGGAAAAAATTTTTTGCTGTCCTATCACTTTCAGGTGCTGACATATAACTAGCTTTCTAACCATTTACTTATGCATGTTTTCTCTCTCTCACACACGCACACAAAATAAGCAAAGCCGACATGCCTAAAATAGTATGAAACATGTTCATGTGTGAGTTCTCTGCGGCCCTATAGAAGCTGTCAGTCACAGAGAACATGACCTTCAGATGGATAACCGCAGGCACCTTAATGCAGTATTCACACACTCAACACAAGGAAGAACACTTTTGGAGACGCTACTCTCTCAATATTAGTTTCTATTTATTCCTGGAAGAGTCACGAACATTTTCAAGCACAAGCAAACTCCTCGTGACTCTGCAAAGAACTATTGCAGCTTCTAGTCTCACCTTTGAAAGTTGCTCCAGCTATACCCAAAGGTTTAAAAAAGGTAAATGGGTTCAGCTTCCCCCTTTCAACACTCCTCCCTGTAGCCTTACCTGTCACTTGTACCAATATTTTGTTTTGTAATATATTTATTCATCAGATGTTTGTGAGAAAGTTTGGGCCCTTATTATGGATGGAAAAAAAAAGATTTGTGTAAGAATCAAGATTCTCATTCTCTGTGATTCAGAATGTTTCCTCTGTCTCAAATGGTGATGGGAAAATCCCAGTTTTTCTTGGGTAAAGTAAAAGTTGGTATCTAATCGACATATTTTAATTTAAGAGTAAATCTATAAATTGTAGCAACACTAATAATCATTGCTCCTGTTTTAAAGTGTAGAACAGGACATGTAGGTCTAGAATCAAAAAATCTATTTTGTGACCCTAAGAATGAGAATCGAATCAAATTGTGAGATACCCAAAGATTCCCACTCTTAACCCTTATAGTGGTGCAACTATCAATTATTTCATAAATGAATTGTTTGGTCTATGAAAAAAGTTAGAAAGTGTTGGAACTCTGTCTCCCAAAGTCCAAAATGACATCCTCCAATATGTTTTATAATATATTTTTCCCAAGCCAACAGTCTACAACTCAAAGCTATTTAATTTATATTATTATATTATTTAATTTAGTACCTTAAAAGAAATACATGTCAGCATTATTAGTTGTATTAGAAAGCAGTATTAAAATTGTAAATAGCTACAGTAAGTAACATAGGAAACTTGACTGTATTTCCTGCAAATTGATTTACTGTAGAATGGCAAACGAGTATATTTTTTTATTGGGTCACTGACATGAATTACTGTGTGTCCCTGGAATGTGTTAACTGCTTGGCAAAGAAAATTACCATATTACTAAACAGTTAACCTTCCATCATTCATGACCCTGAGGCTGTTGGTATTTGTAGCCGTTATGGCTCCAGTGTGGTTGCACTTGCCGAGCTCTTAGTGGCGTCATTCATTAATGGGATTTTAGTCTTTTGTCAGTCTGAAGGCCTTCGCCATCATTGTCAGTCAACACCCCGACTCTCAGCAGTTGCTTTGCCTCACTTATTGCTCTCTAGCTTTCTGCTTCTCTGTATATAAAATTAGTGGCTTAAGATGTATATTTCATATTACTTATTACAAAGGAATCCTTTCTGTGTGTGTGTTTCTGTATCATTTTTTTCAGTTCCTCTGTGAAATAAAAAAAGAAGCTTATGTTGTTTCTCTGCCCTTCTCTCCTGTGCTGTGTTTCTTGCCACTCTCTTTTTCTCTATCTCTCTCTGATTGACATGTGGTAACTCAGCAGCGTTTAAGTACTCAAGGTGCAGACAGAAGCACTTTGTTCTTGTGTATTGGTTGGCTGGCTTCAGCTGGTTTCCGGCCAATCCAAACATGACCTTCACACATAGGGATCCAGTCCATTGGCTGTGGATGATTTTGAGGTTTGGGGGTCTGGGCGTCAGGGCCAAGGAATGAGGGAGTGAAGGTGGTTTTGAAAACGGGTGATAGCTTATCTATCGGGTGGATGCCAAGGTGTGTATATGTCTCTGTAGGTAAACTGGGGATACGTTTCCTGAAAGAAGTCTCAGTTCTGGTACTGTGATCTTTTTTGGGGGGGAAAATAACATGTTGACCCTAACTGAATCTAAGTGTATTCAGAGTAATCCAGAGACATGGAAAGGACCGAAATGAGGAAGAAAATCTGAAGAAACGGAAAAGAGGGAGATGGATTGAGATAGAACTAGAAAGATACAGGTCGACATGCTCCATCGGTGCAGTTAGTGTCACTGTAAACTGAGTAGAGCAGCATGAGTCATGACACGCAATGGACTGAGTGTATGTGTGTTTAATAGAGCAGAACTTTCCTGTGTTCTGTAACTGTAACTCTTCCATTCAATCACTGCTGTTCTTAAAATGTACATCTGTTGGTTTACCTGATTCCTGTTCATCTTTCCTTCCTAAGGAAACATTTCTATTCAAACTGTCGAAAGCTGTTTTTCATTGTTGTTCTTGTTTGTATTTGCACTGCTTGTCCATGTTATGTTTCAATATATATTTGCATTCATTACAGCACATTTTAGTTATCTGCAATGATATGTATTGTAAAGAGAGAGAGTTACAGGAGTCGGTGACTCGGTTGTACCTTATCTTTAAGCCAGATTGCTGTCATTACTCAACCATATCACAGGCCTTTGGTCACGCAAGGTAAAGTTAGGGAAAGAAATCCAGAACCATAAACAACAATCAATAAATCTAGCTTTTCACATCAAGTTTTGAAATCTACCCTTGGCCTCAGGTTGTGTTTGACAGAGGGTAAATTTAAAGACAGATTTTTCTCCTTGAAGTAAAATATAAAATTGTGATTTTATGATGCATAGCTGAGGTTTACAATGCGATGAATGAAAGATGAGGAAATTTGAGTTCTTGTCCAGCTCAATTGAGATCAGCTCTGCCAACTGGTACAGTTTGTTTCCTTTGATAATACATGATATTTAAAACATGACGTTTTTTTAGTGTTAGGCTTAAGATTTATTCTAAATTCATGAGTGTATTACCACATGTTTAGTTTTTCCCTGTACCGTACTGTAACCTACCTTGTTTAGTGGTACTTTATGGCATAGAGGAAATCCTGATTTTGTCTTTTAGCGAATCATTAGCAAGTTAAACTTTATTCATACAGTTGAGCACATTTCCGGGGAAATGCAAAGAGCTTCACAGAACAGTAATTACTTTAAAGGCCCATTATGATAAAAAAGTGTTTTTAATAGTTTATTATTTCTTTTTGATTCTAAGGAATGTCTAAGTGTTATATAAATACTTCCCAATATAACCAGTATACAGCCACTCTCACCCACAATTCATGGCTATTCAAATCAGCCAGACAGAGGGAACAGGCTCCTTAATAATTAATTAAACAGACAAAACTACTTGTTCTTTGTAGAGCTGTAGAGCAGATGTAAAACTATTGAGATGATTTTTTTTAACCATGAATATATTTTGTTAGGGGTATTTAAAATCTTCAAGTAAAACTCAGGAAAGTGTAAAATATAGGACCTTTTTAAAAACACCAGTCGTTTTGAATGAAGTATTTGTATTCAGAAATTCGTGTTCACACACCGGCTGTGTTTCCAAACCAACAAAAACTGTGACATGAAATTGTTTCACTTGGCTAGGTGTTTGTTACCTGTGTGACCTTTTTTTGAAAACTGGAAAGAAATGAAGACCTATTAAATTTTATTTACAGTTTAAGTCAACTTTTTCCCATCCCTAAGTGAGCACATTTACGTAGTATGGTGCATGTACACCTCTGCTAGCAGTTATAATACCTCAGATTCTCTTGTGCTGCTCCCACCTCTATAAGGTTTCAATAAGAACGTGAGAACACATTCATTGGGGTTTAACTGCAGGTTAAAACTCTCACTACCTCACACACCTCTACCTTTCTCGTGTGAAAACATTCTTCTCTGGTGTGACATTACAGGTGATTTCCTCTCTCTCCTCTCTGACCTCCCTGACTATCTCTGCCTCTTTTTTCCTTGTACAGCCACTCAGTGACAATCATAAATCTTTCACTCTAAGCTCTATGGGAAGTTCTTATTGTTTGGAAAGTTGTTTTCAAAATGCCTTCGGCTTGTGTGCCTTATTATGTTCTCACAAAAGACTTGGAGTGCAGGTCATGTGAAGAGTTGCCCCAAGTGCTGTCACTATCTGCCAAATTATTACTTATTGTATGTATGTTTTCACAGTAATCCATTCAAACATTTTATGGTGTGTTCACAACAACAGGTCAAACTAAAATGAATTCTTACTTCAATAAATAGAAAAATTAAACTTTATTATAATTTTTTGTAAGCTCAGTAATTGCTTTTTGTAAGCAATTACTGAGATTTTATTACAAAGGGAAACAAGCTAATTAAAAGTATCAGTAATACAATGTTGTATAAAGTGAGAATTTTGCTTTTTTGTTATAAGTTCTAGTTCATAAATACTGAAGTGCCAGCACAGAGTTTATCACAGGCTTCATGTTGTACTTGATGCTGCTGCTGTAAATGTTTGAAGGGATTATAGCAGTGCTTTCACTCTTGGTTGAAACCACTTTATGGTATTCTCTATAGATGGCCTGGTTCTGCTGCGCATCTGTTTTTTTGTATCCTAATATTCTCCAAATAATTGAACCCCTGTTTTAATTTTAGCAACCAGGTCTTTCACCTGAGAGACTCTGACTTTCCTTAGTTGTTGTGGGAGGGATGGGGTGTGCTCAATCTTAGCGAGTCATATATATATATATATATATATATATATATATATATATATATATATATATATATATATATATATGTACTGTGTTGCGTCTATCATGCTATATGAATAAAGTTGAACTTGCACTTTCAAAAACTCCAGAGAGAAGTTTAAGAGAGTAGATGTAAAAATATATTGAGATTATTTTTCCTATGTAAAAACACAAATATATCTTGTATCAAAACTTCAAACTAAAACACAGGAGAACTGTACCATATTGGATCTTTAATTAAAAGTACCAATACATGATTTCAAAATATAAGTATTTAAGCATAATGGCAGCTCAGTGAAAATAATAAAAGTATACAATTCTTGGTTTATTATTTAAAATGGGGCTCTTTCAATCACAGATAGTATTTATCTGTAAAGGTGCTGAACCTTTGCAGTGACTTAATGTCAGTGAACATTGGTTTAAACTACTAAATGAAAGGGTCAAGGCAAATACACTCACCGGCCACTTTATTAGGTACACCATGCTAGTAACGGGTTGGACCCCCTTTTGCCTTCAGAACTGCCTCAATTCTTCGTGGCATAGATTCAACAAGGTGCTGGAAGCATTCCTCAGAGAGTTTGGTCCATATTGACATGATGGCATCACACAGTTGGTGCAGATTTGTTGGCTGCACATCCATGATGTGAATCTCCCGTTCCACCACATCCCAAAGATGCTCCATTGGATTGAGATCTGGTGACTGTGGAGGCCATTTGAGTACAGTGAACTCATTGTCATGTTCAAGAAACCAGTCTGAGATGATTCCAGCTTTATGACATGGCGCATTATCCTGCTGAAAGTAGCCATCAGAAGTTGGGTACATTGTGGTCATAAAGGGATGGACATGGTCAGCAACAATACTCAGGTAGGCTGTGGCGTTGCAACGATGCTCAATTGGTACCAAGGGGCCCAAAGAGTGCCAAGAAAATATTCTCCACACCATTACACCACCACCACCAGCCTGAACCGTTGATACAAGGCAGGATGGATCCATGCTTTCATGTTGTTGACGCCAAATTCTGACCCTACCATCCGAATGTCGCAGCAGAAATCAAGACTCATCAGACCAGGCAACGTTTTTCCAATCTTCTATTGTCCAATTTCGATGAGCTTGTGCAAACTGTAGCCTCAGTTTCCTGTTCTTAGCTGAAAGGAGTGGCACCCGGCGTGGTCTTCTGCTGCTGTAGCCCATCTGCCTCAAAGTTGGACGTACTGTGCGTTCAGAGATGCTCTTCTGCCTACCTTGGATGTAACAGGTGGTTATTTGAGTCACTGTTGCCTTTCTATCAGCTCGAACCAGTCTGGCCATTCTCCTCTGACCTCTGGCATCAACAAGGCATTTCCGCCCACAGAACTGCCGCTCACTGGATATTTTTTCTTTTTCGGACCATTCTCTGTAAACCCTAGAGATGGTTGTGCGTGAAAATCCCAGTAGATCAGCAGTTTCTGAAATACTCAGACCAGCCCTTCTGGCACCAACAACCATGCCACGTTGAACTGCAGGAGATTGTCTTGACCATGTCTACATGCCTAAATGCACTGAGTTGCCGCCATGTGATTGGCTGATTAGAAATTAAGTGTTAAGGAGCAGTTGGACAGGTGTACCTAATAAAGTGGCCAGTGAGTGTATATTCTCATCCTTTCTTATACTCTCTCTCCCTCTCTCTCTCTATCTCTCACTCTCTCTGAGTCTGTGCTCATCTGTCCTGCTGTCTTGTTATTGCTGACAGAGAGGGGTGCGTTTGCTGGCTGGTGGTGTTGTTATCTGTTTACAAGGCAGTGTTTGTTCAGTGATTGATCATGTTACAGGACTACCTATGCTAGTCTCATACACACGCGCACGCACACACAGTCCAACAGTAATCTAGTTTAGAGTGTCAACTAATCCTCGAGCAGTTGCTGAGGTATCAGTGTCCAGCTCTTTGGTCATTTGGCTCTGTTCAGGCTTTCTGACCGGCTGGTGATGACAACAAGACCTGATATAATTCCTCATAAGTTTAGTTTTGGTCATTTTTAACTATTTAGTTAATAGTTTTTCAATGTGTTACTTTGTTATATTATCTGCCTCTCCTCTTGTTGAATTCTTGGCGCTCCTTCCTGCTCCTTATGAGGAAAAAGATTCCAGTCCTTTTGGAAATTATTCCTTAATTAATGGTTGATTGCCTGGTGGTTTACTTATGTGAGTTCATTTGGAGGATCTTTATCAATAGCGAGCCACACTAACGAGAACACTGTGTTGGAAGGAGAGAGAGACATTTGATAAGCCAAACTAAACATTCTCTCTCTTTATCCTCTCTGTGCTCCCTCGATCTGTCAGTCAGCTCCCTTTTTCACTTGTCAATCAAATTTCTATCAATGGGTTTGCATTTTCACCACCAGCACCTTATTGTGCTTTATTTTTTTCAGCTATTTATTATTCCCCTTTTGGGAAATCATGCACCAAATAATAATACCATAATTTCCGGTCTATAAAGCGCACCTGAATATAAGCTGCTCCAGGTACATTTATGGTAAAAAAACGAATGTGTACAATATACAAGCCGCACTGGACTATAAGCTGCAAGTGTTTTAATGTTTACTCATCATATGTAAGGGTTCGTGCACAGAGGGGATTATCAGGAATGCATTTTTCTTCCTTCTTTGACAGGCAGATAGACTGCCTTTAACTAAAAATCGGTGTTATGGATTTCTTCATTTATTTTCCGTAATGAAGGTTTGTGCATGAAAACTTCCTGTTGCTCTTGTAACGTATGTCTCAGTCTTGTTATGTCTCTCATGCGGCATTTGGTTCTACATTAGTTTTCGTTGTTGGCGCTGCTTGTCTCACTCACTTTTCTGGCCTCCGATTTTTCCAGCTGGAGTCTATCACTTAAAGGTGGGGGACATGGACTGCCCATAGAGATTGATTTAGAAGGTCTCTCAGTGGTCATTAGCTGTAAAAATCCATATCTTAGCTGCACTGTTCTCTATAGGCTGCAGGGATCAAGGCATGGGGAAAAAGTAGCGGCTTATAGTCTGGCAATTCTGGTACATGGTAAAAATGGAAAGCCTGCTCTGAAACGCACAGAATAGATCTGTTTGGTGAAGATTACAGCACTGCGACAACAGTGATTCCATCTGTACAAGGTTATGAAAATCCACTTTCATTCATTATTTTGAAGTTTTTAAGGAGGCCAACACAGGTGAAATGTATACTAATTTATAGTGGTTCACGCCAGTTATATTGATGGACACAGCTTGGGCTACAACAATGAAAGGGCTCTGCTAGACATTAAATTTCTGTTTAAAAAAACAAGAAATGATGGAATTGGAATTGGAAATGGCATTGTTGATTACAAACTGTGCAAAAACGAGTTTGCAGTTTACCGCAGCACCAACTCTATGATAGCATTTAAAAACATGTCACAGCAAGCACAGAAACTATGAAGCTGTTGGTGTTTCTGGTTCTGGTTCTGGTCTGAGTACACAACAAGCAGCCTAAACCCAAACAAATGACTGGCTTCATCAGGAAGAAAATAAGTCAACATTGGAAACACTGATGAATTCCACAGGACTGTAGACGACTATCAGTGGTTGAAGTGCATTTCAGAAAATGTGCTACAGATGGCGACTAAAATAATTGTTGCTTCTGGAATATTGAAATATTGCTCTGTGATTAATCGCAAATAATGATTTACAAAACCTGTAATTAATTATATTCATATTTTTAATCATGTTCCACCCCTAGTTGCAAATCATATCCCAATTGTAATATTAGTCAATAAATCATCATTAGTTTTACATTAGATTCCATTTAGCCTTAGCACAATAATTTTTCCCCCTACTAATCCAGTTATTGTCCTAACGTGACTTTTCCGTGTGTGTGTTTGTTTACCTAATGTGTGTTTCTAGCATGACGTGTCAGCAGGAGGTTTGAAGGACGGCGTGGACAGCGTGGTGCAGGAGTGTGTGAGCTTTGTGGGGGTGGACATCAACATCTGCTCCGGGACACTGATGAGGTAGATGACACAGAGACACACACACAGATGAAGTAGGGCCCAGACCTCTGACATACTTTCCCTTTGCAGTCACAACATGGCAAAGCTTCATTCACACTCACGCACAGAATAAGGCTCGACCATATGTACACACACACACACACACAGAAAGCTTGCCAGCTTTTTGCTGGGACTAATGCTTCACACCTTGGACTCACTTACTGAGCCAACTGGAATTGATGGGATTAAGCAGGGTAGACACACACACACACACACACATTACTCACATAAGAAACACTTTGGTACATATAGTTACAAATATCTTGGGTAGAATATTCTATGTGTCCAGTACATGCACACAACTCAGAACTATGAGAAGTCATACATATACACACCCTTGCTGCAGACACAAACATTATGAAATGAGCTAGCATTAGGTGTGGGACAGGCAGGCATCAAGTCATCTGTTTACCTGTCTACTCTGCAAGTGAGCTTTTTCCATTTCTGCCAGAAGTCATGCTACACACACTTATACACACACTGATGACTGAAGTATTATGTGGAGTGTTGACATAGCAGTGTGTTTTAGAGTGAGTGAGTCACTGTTTATGTTAACAGAGTAGACCCAACTGAGTAACAAATCACCTTTCTTTGCTAAATATTGGCTTATGTGCATCTCTCTTTTAAGCATTTCTCCTTTGTGTTTAAATGACAGGTCAACGTCTACACAATCTCCTCTGACTGCTTGTATAGTATAGAAGTCTGGTGTGAACAGTGCAAATCAAATGCTACCGTATTATTTGTGATACTGTGATCTAACAGTGACCACAACTTGAAGAAAGTGTTTGATATAATCAACAATAATTGTTGTACCTACTAGGCATGTAGCAGGCCTAAATATGGGCACAGCACGGAACATAGCAGAGTGGAGAGAGAAGAATGGTCCCTTCATCAACCGGGAGCAACTCAAACTGGTCAAAGGCTTGGGGCCCAAGACCTACCAGCAGTGCGCCGGCTTCATTAGAATCAACCCGCAAACCATAGAGAGGTACATACAGGTGCTGGTCATATAATTTGAATACCATGAAAAAGTGGTTTTATTTCAGTATTTACATTCAAAAAGTGAAACGATGCATATAATGTATATAATAATTTCACACAGGCTGACATATTTCAAGTGTTTTATTTCTTTTAATATTGATGATAATGAAAATCCCAAAATGAGTATCTCAGAAAGGTTTACTATTGAACATATCTGATGCCACACTCTAATCAGCTAATTAATTAAAAAAAACTGCAAATGCCTTTAACTTGACTTGATTTGAGATTAAGAATGCTAATCTGAAAGTTCTCCAAAATGATTGAAACCACAAAAAGTCAGATCTGTGTCCAAGCACATTAATAGAGAGTTAAAGGAAAGGAAAGGATGTGGTAGTGTACAAGCAATAGGGATAACCACACCCTGAAGAGAACTGTGAAACAAAACCCATTCAAAAATGTGGGGTAGATTAACAAAGAGTGGACCGCAGCTGAGGTCAGTGCTTCAAGAACCACCACGTACAGACATATGCAAGACATCGGTTTCAGCTGTCTCATTCCTTGTGTCAAGCTACTCTTCAACAAGAGACAGCATCAGAAGTGTCTCACCTTGGCTAAAGACAAAAAAGGACCGGACTGCTGCGGAGTGGTCCAAAGTTATGTTTTCTGATGAAAGTAAGTTTTAGGTGTCCTTTGGAAATCAAGGTCCCAGAGTGTGGAGGAAGACAGGAGAGGCACATGGTTAAGTGTACAGTTTCGACACTCAGTGATGGTTTGGGGTGCCATGTTATCTGCTGGTGCTGGTCCACTATGTTTTTTTTAAGTCCAAGGTCAACACACCGTCTACCAGGAAGTTTTAGAGCACTTCATGCTTCCTGCTGCTGACTAACTTTATGGAGATGCAGATTTATTATTCCAACAGGACTTTGCACCTGCGCACAGTGCCAAAGCTGCCAGTACCTGGTTTAAGGACCATGTTATCCTTGTTTGTAATTGGCCAGCAAACTCCCCTAACCATAACCGATACCCCATAGGAAATCTATGGTTATGGAAGATGCGAAAGCCAGACCCAACAATGTAGAAGAGCCGAAGGCCACCATCAGAGCAACCTTGGCTCTCATAACACCCGAGCAGTCCCAAAGACTAATCGACTTCATGCCACACTGCATTACTGCATCAATCCATGCAAAATGAGCCCTACCTAAGTATTGATTACTGTACATGCTCATACTTTTCATGTTCATACTTTTCATTTGGCCAACATTTCCAGATTTTTTTTTGTATTGATCTTAAGTACTGTTAAATTTTCTGAGATACTGAATTTGGGATTTTCATTAGTTGTCAGTTGTAGTCAGGAAAATCGAGAGAAACAAACACTTGAAATGTGTCAATGTGTAAAAAATTAATGCATACTCCTGAATACAAATAAAAGAGTGTCTGTGGAATTCTGTGTGTGGTGCTAAACACTTTTGAAGTAACATCTAAAAGAAATTCAACAGAATTTCTTTTAAGAAATAGAATCCACAGACCTTACTGAACAGTTTTTCAAGGTACTGTTTCAGTAGAAAATATATACACTTAAAATTGTTGAGTGCATGGGAATAGACCTTTTTCAGGGCAGCTATATTGACATGAAGTAGTAGGTAAATACAGTGTTACTATTGATACGAATTAAAGTTCCATTTAATGTAGCAGACCCATTCCAAACATTCCAAAAAGAGCACTACCCTGACTCAGTTTGACCTGAATAGAACGGAACCTTAATTAGTATCAAAATGTATATTGTCCAGTGTAAGAGAAACTGCTTCTATAAAGACGCTGTTGATATTAATATTTTGGATGTGTTTGTTCAATTCTGTGAATGTCACAAACAAAATTAAACACTCCACTGTGGGTTAAAATTCAATTCTCAAAGACAGACAAAATAAAAGTAACAAACAGTCTGCTGTTATATACTTAAGATAGATGTAGAATAAAATGCATGCATTAATATTTTTTAATGCATGGACTTTTCTGTGCAATGAATAATAATAATGATATAAAGGCTTTGTAAGCTTAAAAATGCATTTTTTTTGGTCAAAACAGCACCAAATCCACATCACACCAGGCACCAGTAGAGTCAAAGAAACCAGTGGCCAAGAAGGGCAAAGGAAAGGCTTGTATCAACATACCAGCCTCATTTAACCCCCTCGACCAGACCTGTATCCATCCAGAGTCCTACCATGTTGCACAGAGGTACAGCACACACAAACATCCAAACGCACACACTCACATGTGCACACTTGGACAGCAGTCCCGACCCCACTGGCCAAAGCATGTTCAGGCAAAGACAGAGTTGATTTTGACACTGTCTCATATGGGGATGGTTATAGTGGTAGAGGGCTATGATTTGATTTACACAGACATAGGATACAACAGAGGAGGCGTTGGCTTTGTATGTGCACAGGTCTGTGTGAGTGTGTCCTTGTGTGAGAAATGATTGTTAGTGCTGCCGATGCTGATATCAAAAGCACATTGAACATCTGCCCACAACTTGTATGTCCTGTGTGTGTGCGTGTGCGCGTGTGTGTGTGTGTGTGTGTGTGTGCGCGCGCGCGCGCATGTGTGCGTCTGCCTGCGTGCGTGCGTGCGACACACACACAGAAGGAGGGCCCTCCCTCCTACAGCTGTAGTCACTCAACTGTGTTTAGTCTACATAAGTTCTGACACTAGTGACTCTAAGCATTGCTCCCCTCATGTTGATGCGCCTTTAATGGCCTCAGTGCATGTGTGTGGGTGGATGTGTCTCTATGCACACATGTGTGAAGATGGATTGATGCAACTCGTATGAAAGTGTGATTTTGCTCGTCTTTTCTACTTCAACTATGGGATCATGTGTGGTTTATGTGGCTGTGTTCAGCATAGAATGTGTTGTACAGTTGTTTATCGAAGAGTAAGAGTAACGGGTCAGGGGTTTAAAAAGCGTCTTGAAATAAGAACCTACTAATTATACACCCCTCTTTTGAAATTGAACTCTATTTTCCTTTCCTGTCTTCTTATTTAGTTTTTGTTTTCTGCTCTATCTTTCTCTTGTGTACTAGCACACCTTCCTCCCTAAATTGAAAGCCTTTCTCTTGCTCATCCATTTATCCGGCTGTCAATCTGTATTTTTCTCTGTTGACATTTGCTATCACAACTCGGTAAGGTGCCCCAAATTATTTTAACACATCTCAATAAAACACGATTGCCTACTATGAAATCTAACAGTTTTGAAGAGATTTTTAGTAATTCTGTAGGAATGAATAAGTATATAAATCTTCTTTTATTTTGTAGCCCACAACACATTTCAACTGCTTTATTTGTACATTAAATCTCCTACATTTAGATGATTAAGCAGCAGAATGTTGTAGAACCTCACCAGTCTTCTTGGCTTTTTCTTTTCTTGCCCTCTGTCTCTTTTTCTTTCCCACTCTGTCACTGAATTGTTCTCCTGTTTCTCACCAGTCTACTTATCGTTCTCTGCTTTTTCATTTTGCCTCCTGTCCAGAATTCTTAATGCAGCGTTGGCAAATGTTTTATCCTTTTGTTATGACTATCTTTTAATCCAGGTCTGGGAATTTACTCAATTCAGCACTGATTTCTTTCTCACTCGATACACATCTATTTAGTAATTGCCTCAAATTTACAAGGTCTTGCAGAATTTGAGAGTCACATTTTTTCCAATATCCCAAAGCTTGTATTGTGGTTTTACAGTATGTCACATCCCTCTTTAAACATTACTAACAATGGTCAGTGGGGTTGAGGTTTACGACAGTGAATGGAAAGCCATACATGCCAGCACATGCTCTTCCTTGGATTCATACAGGCTGGTTTAGTATTGAAGCGATGGAAAATAAATCATTGTCAATTTCGCCTTAAATCAGAAGACATAGCATGCCTTTGCAAAGTACACTGTTACAGCTCTGGTCAGTTTGTGGTTGAGTTTATGTAATTTTCTCAAGTGCCCCAGTGCCATGGTGAGTTTAGTGATCATTTATTGTATCAGCCTGCAATTTTCACCTCTTGAGTTCAGTTTGTTGTCATGCCTGCTAAATTTTTTTTAGAAGTTGTTTCTATTATAAAAGACCCAGCCACTCTTGTAGTGTCTTATAAATAACACTTTATTTTCATTATTGATTAATCTGCAAACATTTTTTTCAATTAATCTCTGTAGGAAAGTGGTGAAAATGCCCATCGAAAGAGCCTCACAAGACATCATGTTCATCAAGTTACTTTAAATGACTTGCTTTTTCACCTAACAGTCCTCATTTTAGTTCTAACAATAATAATAACAATAATGATATTAGTGCACATTTAACCAATCACTTGCATGTGTGTGTGTGTTTAAGTTGATAATAATTACATTAGAGAAACTGGATGCTCCATTAATGCTCACAGTCCAAACATCATACCCTTTTTGTAACCATATACAACACATACATGTAAGAACAAATGGCACAAATGCAATTTGTCCACCTTTGTTTCAGAAATAGTGAGATTTCTTTGCTTTATAGCGTGTGTGCGTGTGTGCGTGTGTGCGTGTGTGCGTGCGTGCGTGTGTGTGTGTGTGTGTGTGTGTGTGTGTGTAAAAATGTCTCAATCTAAGGGATTGGAAACATAAAAATTCTTATCGTGAATGACATATATAAATTAAACATACTTCTGAATATTACATTCCATTTCTGCCAGGTCTGTGCCGCCAGATGCCGCTAAATGCCACGGACCTTTAAGTTCAGTTGGATCCGTTCCATGAAATATATAGTATTTCTCTGGTGTGAGATGAAGGAGGTCCATTCTATGAGGAATATTTCTCTGATCTGTAACAGTCGGGGCCCAATATTTCTATAATATAAGACAGAGTGGGTTCTTGCTGTGGGCCTGGATAAAATCTATAGTGCAGCTCACCGAAACCCACATTCACACACATGGTGTTGGTAGTAATTATATGAGTATGAACTCAACAGTGGTGGAGGCCTCTGGACTCCTGGTACCCCTTAAATACTAACATGCACCACTGGAAAAATGATATGGGCAACACACACAAGCACACACGCACCTGAAAGTAGAAACCCACTACCCAACATTCTGGTAAGATCTACACTCTTTTTTCTTCCTAGATCATTCCATTTCAAATCTTTAATATTTGTGTCAATTATAGGTGAAATCAATGCTCCCAAATTTAATTTGAAAAATAGTAGTGGGTGCCCTCTTGCACTTTTATGTTTAGAGATCTGGGGTTTGTTTTTAAACTCTAATTACGAGAGAAGACGTCAGTTTTGCTTCTGTACAGCGGGGAAAAAAGTATTTAGTCAGCCACCGATTGTGCAAGTTCTCGTACATAAAAAGATGAGAGAGGCCTGTAATTGTCATCATAGTTACACTTCTACTATGAGAGACAGAATAGGGGAAAGAATCCAGGAAATCACATTGTAGGATTTTTAATGAAGTAATTGATTCCTTGGGAAATTCCTTGGGAAATTAAATATTTGATCACCTACCAACAAGCAAGATTTCTCTCTTACAGACCTGCAACTTCTTCCACTTGTTACCTGTATTAATGGCACTTCTTTGAGCTTGTTATCAGTTTAAAAGACACCTGTCCACAATCTCAAACAGTCACACTCCAAACTCCACTGTGGCCAAGAGCTGTCAAAGGACAGCAGAAATGATATTGTAGACCTGCACCAAGCTGGGAAGACTTAGTCCGCAATAGGTAAGCAGCCTGGTGTGAAGAAATCAACTGTGGAAGCAATTATTAGAAAATGGAAGACTTAAAAGACCACCGATAATCTCCCTTGATCTGGGGCTCCATGCAAGGTCTTACCCTGTGGGGTCAAAATGATCACAGGAACAGTAAGCAAAAATGCCAGAAACACACGGGGGACCCAGTGAATGACCTGAAGAGAGCTGGGACCAAAGTAACAATCAGTTACGCAGTACGTTACCAGGGACTCAAATACTGCAGCTTGTTATGTACTACAAAGCATTTGGATAATCTAGATGAGGTAAAATCTTTTTGGTAAAAACTCAACTAGTTGTGTTTGGAGGAGAAAGAATCCTGAGTTGCATCCTACGAACACCACACCTACTGTGAAGGATGAGGGTGGAAACAACATGCTTTGGGGCTGTTTTACTGCAAAGGGACCAGGATGACTGATCCATGTAAAGGAAAATGAATGGAAATGTATTGTGAGATTTTGAGTGAAAACCTCCTTCCATTCCTTTAGATTTAAGAATTTCCTTGTTCAGTGTGACGTCTGTTTTAACTGTTTTAATATTGATATCTTGAATTGTCCACCAGCAAGGGCATTGAAGAGGAAACATGGCTGGGTCTTTCAGCATGACAATGATCTCAAACACACCGCCTGAGCAAAGAAGGAGTGGATTCGTAAGTAGCATTTTAAGGTCCCAGAGTGTCCTAGTCAGATCTCAATCCCATAGAAAATCTTTGGAGGGAATTGAAAGTGTGTGTTGCCCAGCAACAGCCCCAAAACATCACTGGTCTAGAGGAGATCAGCATTGAGGAAAAATACCAGCAACAGTGTGTGAAAACCTTGTAAAGAAGAAAATATTTGACCTCTATTATTGCCAACAAAGGGTATATTACAAAGTATTGAGATAAACTTTTGTTATTTACTAAATATTTATTTTTCATAATTTGCAAATAAATTCTTTAAAAATCAGACAATGTGATTTTCTGGATTTGATTTGGTCTCTCATAGTTGAGATATACCTATAATAAAAATTAAAGGCCTCTCTCATCTATTTAAGTGGGAGACCTTTCACTATTGGTCACTGAATACACACTTTTTTGCCCCATTTTATATGAAGAGATTCACTATTTTAAGATGTTTGAAGCTTCAATGGCATTCATTTCTTTTAAGTGAAAATGATAAAAGACACTTATGATATACCTTTGCTTGATGTTCTATAATGTCAGGTGAAATATTTCATTGTGCTGCATTGTTATAATTAAGGCGTAAGATGAAAACCCCACAATTTATTAAAAAAGATTAGTCAACCGCCTATGTTCCAGAAAGTAAGATTGTATCTTTTTTATTATAATAAGTTGTAGATGTTACATAAATATGTTCCATGTTTAAATATGGTCAGTCCACAGAGAAATGGACACAGCCCATTTTCAAACAGTGTGCCTTAAAACCAATTACCGGTGCTTCCATTGAGTTGTGATTGGAGGAGAGTCTCATTATTAATAACAAGACAGACACAAAGGGACCTATTCTTTCTGGAGCTCCAGAGAGAAGCTTAAGAAAGGAGATGTAAAACTACATTGAGATTATTTTTGGTTCTTGCTGCTAAAAACAAAAATATATTTTGTTAGAGATGGCACAACTTCAAATAAAACACAAGAAAAGTCCACAGCATATGAAACCATTAACTAGTGGGTGGATCCATAATACTCTTTTGAATCTATTATGTTCTGGAGCTATCTGCAAACTTTGGGGTATCCTTTTGACACAGTAGAGAAAGACGGCAAATATCTTAGGACAGAGAGTGATACTGATGATCCACAACACGGATCCTAGGCTGGATTCAAAGTAGTGAGGGCACGGTGTGTGTCTTTGTATGTTAGCCCACTAGGCCACCAAGACTCAAATATGTCTTTTGTGAGATGTGTGGTTGGAAAGTTAAGAAGCCTGGGGAGGCAAAGTGAGAAGATCCTAATGTTAGCCTTGCATACAGTTCGGTCCAAAGGTGCTGTTTCCTCACCACTAAGCCATTTCTGGCACATACTCAGCTACTATTTTGCCCTGATCTGGCTTGCTGGTGTTGAGGGATTGATTCCGTTCGTCTAGTTTTTTTGGACGGTAGACGGTCACTTTGCTGGCAGGGGCCTCACTGCTCACTCACAGCTGTCTCATACATAGTTTGTACACAAGCCGTGTCCCGTTACATCCGCACTATCCCCACTACTGCCAAATGAGCATTTCTCAACAACTTTGTGTGTGTGTGTGTGTATGTGTACGTTCTTGTGTGTGTCCACCTGTTCTGTCCATCATGGAGGTGGGGGGGGGGACAGCTGCGGAGTCTGTTTGGCGTCAGGCTGTCAGTGAGCGACATCCATCACAGACGCTACCCAACTGGTCCACACATGAACACATGCATCGAGGCAAACACATTCACATCTATCACCAGCTGTGGAAAGTGCCCACTGTTAATAATATATACAGTATGCAGAGTGCACACACACATACCACATTTTCCATAACCTTTACCACTCTGGTTCCCATGCCAGTTTGTTACTAAGTCTGTTTAGAATGTCGACAAACTAATTAGTTTGGATTTAACTCTCAGGGTCAATGAATTTTAAATGGTGCAACCTGACTGACTGTCTGGACCTTTAGAGGTGGGACATCCTCCTGAAAAAAATATTTTTTTCCAGGAATGTTTACAGTCCACTGTGGATTTGATTTGCCAGGGGATAAAATAAATGTATGTATTTGTGCATGTACTGTATGTGTTTTAATGAGCAGAAAGCCCCACTGTGGCAGCTCATGATTGTGCAGTTACTGTCACAATTTTCCTGCTCTCCCTGCTCCATCTCACTTTACCTCCATCCTTTCTGCTTCTTTTCTCCTCATCTTTTATCCTCTTTTTTTTGTTGACACTTTTGCTTTTGTACTAATTTTTTACCAGTTTGTCATCACCTTTCCACAGTCTTCTCATTGCTTCCTCTTTCCATCTCTCTTACTCAATCTCCTTATTGCCCCAGGGCTCTTTCTTTCAGTCACTGAAGGATGTTGTGCGTAAATAATAGCCCAACTAGGACATGTATGAACATTTTTAACGAATCTGACCACCAAACAAATGTATGCATATATTAACCAACAAAGAAAAATCTATTTGTTTTTGTTAGCTTTTCATTCTGAAAATTTTAATTTTCAGTCTTATTTTTTCCCTCCTACACAGATTTCTGTCCCTTGTTGGTGGAAGTGCTGACCACATTGGAAGTGCAGGCTTGCGACAGTGTGTGGAGAGCAAAGTTAAGACCAGCAGTATTGAGGAACTGGCCAGAATATTAGACACCACACCGGAGACCCTCAAACTCATCATAGATGGCCTTACGCAGCCCCCTGGGTTCGACATACGACAAAGTAAGACTGCTACAAATCAGTCACACAGACAGGTTTGATACAAACTATGTTACGATGGCCAGAATTTGTTCTGGTGATTTAAAATTGTGGAAGGCAAATATTTCCAAGAGTACAACTCAGCATGTAAACTTTTTTATGCAGATTCCTGAAACAGTTGGATATTTCATATTGTGAACCCCTATTTATTGGGTCAATTGAATTTAAAAAACAGAATTACAGTACATTCTTATTTCTCAGTATTTCCTCTAGGTTATACATCTGTTATTCCTGCATACATTTATGTGGAACATTTTGTCACTGAACACAAAACTAACAATGTTTGGACTTATATGAGATTTCATAGACCAACTGTACTTCTCTGCAAAGTAGGAGCTGCAGTAACTTCTTGTAGTATCTCATCTTCCCATCCAAGTGTCCTTTATAGGTCCCTAAATGCTAATAGAAAGTTGAACTTGTTTGTCTAGTTCTTTGACTGGTTTGCTAGTCACAACACACACATGCACATACGCATGCGCACACACACATACAAAGGCTTTTCTTGTGCCTTTATTATAATAAGCATGTCTAGGCAGTGTAACTTGATAGGATCTGACAGTGCTGTGGCTTCCTCCCCATAGTCTAACAACACTAGCAGTATGTTTCTGACAGGGTGTGATGGGTCCAGCAGACTGTGTTATTGGACAGAACATCTTGCAGACGCACACATACATAAAGACCTCTGTTTTTCTCCTTAATCTCATACTCTTGGGTTGGGTTTAAGCACACATAAACTTACCAATAGTCATACACAGTCCATTTTTGTTTCTTTTCTCTCTCTTATAATGACTGTTTTCTGAAAAGCGTACATTAAATATTACGAGGCTTTGAGCCAACTTCTTTTTAATTTTAAGACTATATGCATTGCTGATTCAGACAGTAATGGGGAAAAGAATAGTCTGTTTTTTCGAGACAGTAAGAAGCAGAGAACTGGAATTTAAAAGATGGTATCGGCAAATTGAAAAGAAAAAAAAAAAGAAACATTTGTTGACTAAACATATAATTGCTCGTATTGCCTGAGTGCAACATTAAACTCACTGAGTGAGGAAACCTTACCTTTCAGAAAAATACATTAGCCATTAATGTAGACTTGTCCTTCATTATAAAGTAAATGCAAGGTTGCTTTTCATCTTTTTGTAAAACAAAGATGAGAAGTACAAAAAAAAAAACCCAAAACAGGTAAATATATAAACTTAGGTTTAGGAAATATTTGTTATAATTGCCATCTGATTTCCAGCCTCTTCATTTAAATGCTAAATTGTCTCCATGCCTTATTACCAGGCTCTCCTTTTTCATACAATTTCATGTGGAGAGTAAAAAGTCAAGCCTGGATACCCGGGCTGGCTAACTCTTCTCAAAATTAAGGAACGCAGCTTCAAGGTTCATTCTTAGGTTGGCCCTATTCGGTTGCAGCACACTACGCTTGGCCTCCTAGCCAGTGCTCAGCTGAGTAAACAGATGGGCTGAGGCTACCGCATGAAATCAGTGCTGTGGGGAGGATAATTGGACCGGACTATTTCCTGGGGCACGAGCCTTCCTTGTTTGTGTTAATGCTACAGAAAGGAAAAAAGATCTCTCATGAACAGGCCAAATGGAAAGTGGGGTGGGATAGAATGCTGAGAAATAGTGGAAGTATGCAGAGACGAGCATTGGGTTACTGCTTGAAATGTAATATCTGTTTGTCATTTTTGTCCTTCCCCCTCATTTTCCTGCATCCTTTTTCCCATCTCACCTCCCAAACACTGGGGTCAGCTGCTACCCGTACCTGATTCTGTCTGATATCTCCCCTTACTGTCAAGCCACTTGATTTTTGATATTCTCTTCGTTAATCTCTTTTTTTTTTTGCCAGACTTTGGGAAGGCGGACTTTAAGCGGGGAATCGTGTCCATAAGTGATCTACGGGTGGGCACGGTGCTGACGGGCCGGGTGGACAACACAACTCTGTTCGGGGCTTTTGTAGATATCGGTGTTGGGCGATCGGGCCTCATCCACAAGAGCAACATCACACTGGACAAACTGCCAGTCAGCCAGCGCCGCCGCAGTCTGGCATTAGGACCTGGGGAACGGGTGGAGGTACGGGTTCTAAATGTGGACCCTCAGAGGGGACGAATCGGCCTGGATCTGATCAGGGTCTTGCAATGAGTTACTTATTTTCCATTAAACTATAATGATGGATACTTAAGAAGGGTTTGTTATTGTTGTTTTTTAAATGCATTTAATTGAGTTTTTTAAATGTATAAATACATTCAATTTATACATACACTTTGTCATAAATACAAACATTCCATTATAGTTATTATAGTCACAATTTATATACAAAAATAAATACAGACAAAATATACCTATACACCTATAGCGATAGCTTCCCCTATTTTCTGTATGCTTCCAAAATTGTACCTTCAAGGTTTTACCTTTAAGTCTGTCAAAAAATGCGAAAAAAAAAAACATGTTTCATTCTGTTCAGTGAACAGTAAACGTAAAATTTGCAGACAATATCAAACTTGTCTATATCCTCTTCCATTGGTAGACAAACATGTTAAATACCTCTTGTGCTTGATGACCAATGAAGGTTATGGGGGCAGCGCACTAAATCCATCAACGGAACATTCAATCCAGCCAGCGAGTTGTCGACCGACCACTGTATCTGAATTAACACAAAAATACTTGACTTCCACTTCCAGCACAACCCGGCCGCCCACGGCGGTCATCTCCCAATTTTTCAACTAGGCAGTGCAGATCAAGTTTGAAAGCAGATTCGGTTACAGCAATAAAAACTGGTCGTCTAAAATGTTTTCAGAAACATATTTTAGTTTAGTACTTGGCCACCATGTTGGATCAGTTCAGCAAAAACAAAAGTACGACCAAATCGCACCAGGTGACCCTTCAGACGGAGCGTTCAGTGGTTCCCTGCATTGAGATCTGTACTCCGGATTTGGTGTGTCGCCAACAACAAGAAGCAATACAATATTCTCTGCATCCGGCTTGGTATCCAATCTGAGGACTTGCAGATGCAGCAAAAAATTACAGCTATATACACACAGTCTGAGGTAGCCTGTTGTCTACTGATATAATTAAGGCCCCAACTACATAGATCTATCTATATTCATGATCTATATACACACACTTTTCTATCCAATTTGGCCTCTGAACCACAGCAACATTGCACTTACCCAAGATTTGTCAAACCGCATAAACAAGTGGAGAGATTCGAGGAGATTTGTGTAGCAACAAGAGTCCGGATCGTTTTTGGATTCACAACATAAAGTGCAGTTCACTCATGCTCACGAACAAAGCGTAGGTCACACTTACGCATTCTGTTCAAAATAATGTTGGCCGACATGTCTCAGGTTATGTTTGTGCTCTTTATACTTTTGGTATCATTTGCAGCTTTATGGCTGAATTTAAGATTACTGCATGAAGTATAAGTACATCCGTATATCATATAATCAGTGTTAATCCACCTGTGTTTTTGAACGACTACCACATTGCACTGGGCATGTTGAAAACGTCCTTTCATGAAGGTATTTGAAATTTTGTTTATTGGCCACATGGTATTGCAGGCGTTTAGGCAGATTTTGTTTGTGTTGACGTCTCTGTGTAGTCTGAGATATTTGTCGGATCAGCCTGTGGACATTTTTTTTTTAAAAGGATGAAAATATCCAGTTAAAAAAATATCTAGGCCAGTATAGCTAGGGCCTAAGACACCTGTGTAGCTAGCCAGGTAGGACCAATAGGAAGTCTATTAGAGAGCTATATCACTATAGAAAGGAAGATGCAGGAGTTAGATGTGGAGTGATGGGAAGTGAAATAGGACCAGTGAAAGAATATGCTTTTCCCCTTTTCTACAAACAACAGGAAAATATGAAAAGACGGAATGATTGGGCTGGAAGGGGGATGGGCCGAGCCAGGGAGAGGAGGGGGAGGGAGTGTTTTATCTCCCAGACTGCAGTAAAGCCTCAAGGCATTTTAGGCATGGTCCCAGACACAATTATCCCAGGACACACATACACAAACACACACTAATCAGCTGCTTCAAAATTAATCCCAGACTCCCCATCCACATTATCTAATTTGTTTGTTTTTATGAATCTGGAATAAATAAAAAAAAAATACATAAAATATGGTTCTGAGAAAGCCTGGGGTCCCCAGTGCTAAACCTTATATGAATGTTGAATACCTAATCACTGTTAGGGCTGCTGCTTCACTATCTCCCCTTTGGGGGAACAAATGGAATATATTCTAGACAGACAAACACACAGAGATATTTGATCAAGATTAATCAGAAGTGTCAGTTTGCTTAGTGATGATCTGAGAAACCGACGCACATGCAGACTCAGTTCATATTCTGTATTTCATTGTCTTTGCGTACTCGCTTTTCAAAGGAAATTGCATTTTCTAATCAAGATACCTTATTTTGTTTGATGCTAACTTTCTTTGTCATTTTGTTTGTTTTGATCTCATGCGTTATAGCTTGGCACAAACCCTTGTTTTAATCTTTCCAATGTTTCTGTCTTGGCCAACACATAGGCTACATTCGTACAAGTGGACACAGCTTCCCTCAGCATCATTGCTGCTTTTCCTGCTGATCTTTTTCCTCCCTGTTCTAAACACGAGCCCACAGATGGGAAAGGCAATCTGGCAGCCGGCTACTGCTGCCCTTCTGAGATTTTGTCAAACACTGACCAGTAATGAGCCGGTGATAAGAAGCAGAGCGACTGCGGGAGTGTTTGTGTAGTTCTCAGTTGCCCTCTATTGCACTGCTTCTCAGCTGTTGTGTTACAGATTGAGGTTTTGGTGAAGTGTGAAATAAATTGATGTTTTCACTCATAAAACATCCTGGGCTATTTGTTGCTTCACAGGTCCTAGGTTATTAGAAGTCAAGGTAAAAATAAACATATGTGGTCATGCAGGGCTCTTTTTATCATATTGTGTTCAAATTCCTGTAATGGAGAAAACTAGCGTGACCAAAAACATGTGAATTGTCCTCACAGCAAGTAAATATATGAGAACAACCCTTAAATCACTCACACTTATTATCACCAACAATGCAAATACTGACAGCTTTGCCATTTGATATAAAAAGCAAAAGCATTTTTCCTGACGGTAGTAAATAGTAATCACAAAAGTGCAAAACTTCTCAAAAAAAGTTTATTCTCTTAGTAACATAAATGTGCTCAGCAGATTGTATCTCATCAGAATGGTGAGTGTCGGATGGATAGACAGATGTTCGATTGACTGATCAATATCATCTTTATGCCCCAAAGGTACACATCACAAGGAAGATAACCTGTTTATCAAGCTCACTTCTTAGGAGGTTTGTGAATATTGTAGCAATTTCACAAAGGAGAAAATAAGTTTTAAGATCACCACACAGTTTGTGTCTATACTGTGTATTGTTCAGCCATGGCTGAACTACTCCCAGTACTCACTTTACTTGAGTAAAAGTAGAAATGCTGTTAAAAACTTAAAAGTCCTGAATTGAAAATTAAGAAGTACAGAAGCATTTTCAGCAAAATATACTTAAATATTACTTTATTGTAGTATATTACACATTTTTAGATCACTAAATACATTTTGGAGCATTAATATTTTAGTTTATTATTGTGGAGCCAATTGAAGATAGTTTGAGCAGATTAGTAATAATAGTACTGTATCATAATATTTGGAACCTTTCACACAGTGCATAGAACATTGAACACAATTTCATATGATATATATAATAAATTATTAAAGCACATTAATTGGATCTGATGGGTAACTGGATGTAATGTACTGGAGTAGAAGTAACATCACATGGAAATGCTCAATTATAGTTCAAGTGCTTCAAAACATGTACAGTACTTAAGCAACTTTTCATCACTGGAATTGTTCCTCATTTCATTTTATCTGTAAGACAATTTATGGAAGAGTTGCTTATGACACTGATTAAGCACACAACATCATCTTACAACCAATATGTATACATCTACACTATGTACAGTGCTGCATTATCAACAGGCAATACTATAAAAATGCATTGGTGACATTTACACTATCCACTAATGAAGGTAAGTATAAGTATATAGTATCTTGTCCTCTACTTTCCTTTGTCCTCATTCATGGCTATAAAGAGTCTTTGGTGACAAATTTAAGTTTTTTTTTGAGAAATTACAGTTCTCTGTGGTGTAGCACACTGAACAAACTTAACTACTCTTAACAAAGGTTGTATTCACATGTTCCCTCACAACATCCAGGGGCAGATTCCAATCAGGATTTCATTTCACTGAAACCCACTGTTTCACAAACTTTCTTCCCTGTAGCTTCCTTGAATTGTGGCCTTGTGGAACAGCAAGCTGTGACCAACTTTCCACTGACCTTGTCTGTAACATCTGGTACATCTGGTAATACAGAACACCCAAAAACATTATTCACAATTTGGAGCACAATGGATTCTTCTTGACCAGTCTTTATCTTTTTTCCCCCCTAATAATCGTTGTAAATGAATAGCTGGATGTTCTGGAAAATAGGGTTGTTCTCTTCCTGACGGAGATGACAGGGTCAATATTTTATAAACTGCATGTGGTTAGTGTTGCTTTAGCTGAAATTAACCTTTGGAGGACACAAAGTAGAAAAAGCTGATTTGTTTGCTTGCTTCTGTATTTAAAAAAGAATTCCAAGAGTGTAGCATTACAGCCATTTATACTCATACATTAAGCATATTAGTGGTAAAAAAAAAAAAAACATCTTGATGTGAGAACCAAGTATTATAATTTCTTGTCTCGTTTGCTGAATGCATAAATCAGTCCTCACCGTATTGAAACACAACATATCCCTTATTCCTGTTTTCCAGTGTTAGGTGACAAATTCCAGATAGCCAGAGTGTGAGGAAGACTTTGGCATCACTGGTGAATAACAGCAGTAAAGTATAGTCAAGAGGGTAGAGGAGAGATGGATGGAATGAGACAGGAAATGAAAGGCTTTCTCCGGTTTCACTCCCCGTGACCTCATCAGTGTGATCATGGGTTTTATGAGCTTTCCCTCTCGACGCCCACACACCACCTTACACGTGCCAGGACACACACACACACACACTTCAGGCCGGTATATTTCATTCACTGGCGAAGAGACAAACACACAGAACATGTGTTTTTGTCTCTCTGTCTGTTCCTTTTCTCACACTCTCTCCGTCAACCTTTCACATACTTCATCACACACCGGGACAACAAAGCTGACACTCATATAGAGCCACTGGCACACAAATACTGACCCAGAGAAGAAAAATTGTCTTTATTACTGATTGCACTAGCCTTTGCAGGGAAAGTATGAGACTCTGGGTAATGAAATAAAAACCCTTTTTAACTAAGAAGAGTTGATAAAATATATAAAAGCCTTGACATTTACATAAGCTGTTGAAGTACGTAAAAGCACATGATGAAACGCCACAGATGTTTCTGAGACGATGACTTGGGTTTTTTTCTTTTCCACCTCACCGACAAGGCTATAACTGCTTCCCCAGTGAGGGGAAAGATAAATGGCAGTGCACGAGCAAGCATCTGATTAGTAGCTAGCAGTTAGCTACGTTTCCTTGGGGGAAGATGAAGCTCCCTTCTTTGAAAGCATCTCCAGTGTTTGTGTGTTTCCCTTTTTTCCTCTTGTTTTTTCTTTCCTCCAGGTCTTCTCTCATGCTGTTGTTCCTTACCTGACTCTTTGCCAATTTTTTTTTTTTTTAAACTACAGTACATTATTTGTAATTCCCAGTCCCCAGCAGCTTCACCACTTATCTCCATTAAGTGGCTGATGGCTTAAGACTGTATGTTTTGTTTTAATCAGTATTAAGACGACTCCTTGGATGTAAAGTGGAAAATTGGTGTGTGTGTGTGGGGGGGGGGGTTCAAGAGAAATGTACCTTTAGCAGTTTATTCCTGCTTGGTTAAATATTTGTATAGGTGCCAGCTGTTCACCATCCTTCATCCACACTCAAAATGCAGAATATAGGAAAACTGCATTTTAATTAACCTAATTAATTCATTTTCATAGTATCCGTTAACCCTATTACATACAATAGGTACAGGTAATGAAGAAAAAAGAAAAGGACAAGAAATGGATGAACTGGGAGAGAAACTATGAGTTTAATGAGAAAAGTGAAAGAAAATTTGCCAGATGTCAACACGGTAAATAGTTTAAGCGTGTGATATTTGTGTTTTTAAGGTTTTGATGACCTAATTTAAGTTTTTTTCACACATTCAGGCCACCCTATATGACAGCTTATTTTGTTCTCTTCATTTTAATGGACTATGCACACTGTAATAAATTAGTGCATTGCGTTAGTCTTTATGAATCCAGGAAAGAAATTGAGAACCACACATTATAAACTGGGGGATCGACCTAATATGTGAGCCAAGGAAGTGTGGTTATTTTTTTAGTTTGGAAGCTTTGTTTCTCCATATGTATCTACAGCAGATGAGGCTGTGTCAGTTTACTTCTTGAATTCCTCTACATTGTCATAAGATGTGATACAGCTTAACCATGTCAGTTCAGACAAGAGTGCTCAAAGTTAAGGGTAAATTTTTAGTGTGCAGCAGGAAATTAAAGGCCTCATATTGTAGAAAGTTTAATCAAATTTTGAATTCTAGGTGTTATATAAATACTGCCCCATTCCACAGAGAAATACACACAGCCCATACAGCCCGCCAGGACTTCTATGAGGTTGTGATGTCACAACTATTCAGTCAGCACCCAGCCCACATTTAAAGCATTTCAGATCAGCCAATGAAAGAAGAGTCTCCAATGAGACAGATGGAAAACAACCTGTTCTTTCTAGAGCTGCAGAGAGAAGCCTCAAAGAGGAAATGTAAAAGTATATAGATGTGATTTTTGGTTCTTAAAATCACAAATATATCTTGTTACGGATATCACAACTTCCCAGGAAAAATGTAAACATATTGGACATTTAGTTGTTCCTGAAGGATACAGGAATATTAACTTGTGTATAGGTTGTTTTGGAAGGTTGTCCTTGAAGTCGGATGAAGAAAGTTTCCCATTAGTAGGTTCTGAATGGCACAAACCTTCACTATCCTGAATAGTTAAATACCTCTATATCTCTATATACATGGCTCCCTCCAGAGTTGCACAGTAAGATCCGTTCAGGGACAACAAGGCCTCTTCCTGTTCCCGGGTCACGACCGTGGATGGTGGCTTATAGTGATTGACAGCTGAATGTTTGGGTTAGGCCGCCACCTCTGGGGATTTACCATAAGCAAAGCTTTTATACACATCCAGTATAGAACACTGGCAAGATCTGTTGCACACACAGACTCATAGTGTCAAAACACACACATTCACACAAACACATACAAACTATGGTGTCCAGACATACTCCCACCATCCTTCCTATTGGCACACACACACACACAGAGTACAGTGAGGGTGTAGGACCATATCTCTGAGACATATCTCATGTTCATCCCTCAGGGAGCTCAGTCTGAGACCATAGCAACCTTGTGTCAGGAGGAGGAAGGAAGCAGGAGCTTAGGGGGAATTCACTTACACTTCGAAAGAGCTAAGCTTTGGAATATTCCAGAAAATTTATTCTGTTTTTGTAGGTTTCATCCGGATTATGATTTGTTTCCCCTGTTTTATGGGTAGCCGGTTGGAAACGAAAGATTATTTTAATTCCATCCATTTGTTGTTGTTCAGTGTTGTATTTTCAGTATGGACAGCTAATCCTGACTGCTGAACACAGGCACTGAAAACTTACAGACGCCATGTAAATTTATGCTGACCCAACCACTACAATAACATATTATATGCTGCATTAATTATAGTCTCCCCCAAGGTGTTCAGCAATATTTTCTCAAAACAAACTCAAGAACAGTAACTCAACAACTTGTGACAGAGCTGACTACCCAGAAAGGGTTCAGCTGTGCTGCATTTAATATCCATCTGAATGGATGGAAATGTACTGGAGAGTGATGTCTTAGCTCTTCTTGACCTCTGTGTTAGTTAATCAATAATAACAATAATGAATTAGTATTATTGAAAAAGTAGGTTAGGACTGTTAGCTAATTGAACACAATTCATCACTAAAACATATATTTCATATATTCTAATGTATTTCTAATACATCAGCTGGCGTTTAATTAATTTCAGCCACGGGGGAATAATATATATCTTAACCTGGTCTTGTGGGGTAGATCAATTTTCTCCTATTTTATTTCATTTATATTTCAAGGCTTGTTACAAACTATTACTTTGACCAAGACTTCAACTTCCTTTTATTTTTTTTTTTTGTGTAGACATTTTTACTTTCCACCTCAGTGTTTTTATTAGAATGACGCACACAGATACATAATACACAGATCTTTTATGTGCATTTTTGTGGGTTAAGTGAGTAAAATGTCTCCGAATTGTTTAACTCTGAGAAGTTCATATGCATTAACTCATCAGGGAGTCTGAGGTCGTCCCCATTCGTTAGAATGGGGGTAGTCCATTAATGGCTGTGCCATTATGTCCATCCATGTTGTTTCCACATTATGACTTAAAAGTTTCTGAACACACTGGAGTCGGACCATCCGAGGAGCACCTGGCACATCTGAGATTCTTATTGGACTTAGCGAGAGCTAATGCTCTGCAAAATAGTCTCAATAAAACAATTCTAAGTCATTGCATGCTTTTACCTCGTGGGAATTTATTAACTGGAAGATCATCATGACTCTAAACACAGCAATCCACTTCTTTGGTATTTTGGTGATGATGCTATCGCTCTAGTGTCATAACCATTAGCACTTCAGACCACTCAAGCTGTGACCGTCAGCACAGCTGCCACTGAACAAAGTGCCAAGTAACATCTCTAGCCTGTGTGGACCCCTCAGGGCAAAGAGAGAGTTAGCTAGCTGTGGCAGTTGTTTGTTTAGCTGTGTGTTTCAGCAAGCCATTAATACCAAGGCCTAATAGTGATGTCAGTAGCATTAACACACATGGGAGCAATTTCCTTGACACAGATTACACATGGATTTACGCTACCAAAGTAGTGCTTCTTGACATTGATTTAACCTGGAGTTAAAATCTTATAGGTGTGGTGTGTAGATAATAAAGCCAGTGCAAGTGGTTTTCCAAATTCCCAGCAGCTATATTTCAATTGCTCATTACATCATTTCACATTAAGATAGGTGTACAAAAGAATAATTGATGGAACATTAAGGACATTTTCACATCTTCTGTAATTAGTTTATTTTAAACCCTGCCGGTCTGACAAATGCACGTTCCCATTACAGTTTTTAAGGAAATCATAGTCACAGCTTTCCAAAAAGGTGGTCGTCTTCCCAAGCTCTTTGTCTAAAGTGATTGCACATGTGATGACCTGATCCAACAACAGAAAACACTTCATATTTTGAGTTAGAGGGTGTGAAATTCTGGGAATTAAATCTGTATCAATTTAACAGAGTGAATTGTGATTGAAAAAGCAGCTGATATCAACATTTATTAAACTTGTGACATGTAATCCTAAAACACCCTTTGGGGATTGAGATCATAATGCCGTCCATCTGGTCCTGCACTCCAAGGCTATAACTTTGAGTTGAAGACTGTTCAGAGGTAGAATAAGGTGTCTACAGAGTTCTCAAAGGATGCTTAAAATCCTATTCTTATGCAGATACCAGCACCATCACCTTACTGAATAAGAAAGTTTAGAGTTTAGATAATCTTTAGAACAGCTTTAATCTTTCCTCGAGTTCCAAACACTATAATTCATTGTTGGCAAGCAATGAGAGTTGTTGAAGGTGTTAAGTACAACAGCTGCAGTTCTGAGTAACAACGGAAATGATTTTTTTCGGAAATGATGAAGTTTCATTATCCATTATATATATATATATATATATATATATATATATATATATATATATATATATATATATATATATATATATATATATATATATATATATATATATATATATATATATATATATATATATATATATCAAGAAATGTCATCGTATCTAAGGTTGAGTCAACTGCACCAACAGAACAGATATGTATTGTTATCTGGTGAGTGATATCTGGCGTGCCCACAGTGACTGGATTTCATAGAACATTTTGTAAATCCCCACAGATCATTTGCTCTAAAGTCGAATTCAACCCAGTGGGCGGCACAGTCAAAAATATTGGTGCAAGTGTAGATTGTTCTATCCAAAGGCACATTTTCACAGATCTTTAATAACAGGAAAATATTGGACTCTCATAAGACATAGATACATTCCCTTTCATTACTGTATGAGAATTGTGAATGTATCCCCAGTAGTGAAGACAGCTGATTCTGTATTCCATGAGGTACAAGGGATAAAGTCACACTACAACTGCAAAGACCCAGGTTTAATCCCCTGCCAGGGTGTTCAGGGTTTGGCTGGGTGCTCCAATGAACATAACTGGCAGTGTTCATGGGAACGTGGGGAACGATTTGACTTGCTTTTCTTGTGACTGTGACAGGCTGGGTACTTGTGAGGTGGTATAGCAGGTACAAAATAGAGTGACTCATGTGTATTAATATTTTTGGAGAAGTGAAGAGAAGACTTTAAATGAGAGCTTTTTGGTCACTCTGGGTATGTAATAACAGCACTTTTACATGGCACTGCAGTGATAGGCTTTTCCAAAGAGTACAGATCTACTAATTTTTTTAGAGAGTGAAAGGACAAAACTCTATTCCACAAAGCATTTTATTTTTATTTATTTCTTTTCCCCTGAAGCTACTTCCCGTTGCTTTATTTTATATTTTTTCCTGCAGTTTGGTTCCTGGGTAATGGTGACGCAATATTGAACAATTTCTTTTCCCTGAGGAAAAATGGCCTTGCTAAATGAACCTGGAGAGAGGAGCGATGCAGATGGGTTTTCTTTCCTATTCTCCAAGTTAATATTGAAATGTATACTATATAGTTCACCAAGGAGGAATGAATTGAGACTATTTTCAGAAGCTGGCTCAGATTTCTCTCGGTAAATAAAATCAGTAGCCTCCCATCTTCTTGAGTAATCCCACAGCGTTTCCCTACTACCAGTCATGGCCTAGAATATGATACTTGTACACAGGGCAGATATTGTCTAGCCATTTGGCTTTTGTAATGTAATCATCACCACTATTTTATTGTTAGTCAAGTGAGTTTTCACATCTTATAGTGTTTAAAATCTATTTACCAGGAAAAAATCACTTTATGTTCACAGTAGGCAGACATAAACACCATTTTTTAAAGTTGGAATAGGCCTTTCCTTCCCCTAATGTAGCCTGGATAAAATAATAGCAGTTCTTTGGTGTGATCTGTATTTTGCTCCCCACCCATTTATAATTATGAAATACCAATCCCAAACGTCCTTGGTTCTAGTTCCAATGTGTTATACAATATCACAACCAATGTGTTTTCACTTTTGCCCTTTTTCAGTCATTTTACAGTCAACAGTCATCATTTATGGGATTTACAATGGGGTTTACCACTTTAGGACCATTTATTCAGCCTAAATTTATTGAGAGACACTCAACACACTGACTGAGGAGTTCTACAAGACATTAATCCATTGCAACCTTTTCTTTTAATAGCCATTTCCTGCATGTGTTCTTTGAAGTATGTTGGTCAGGTCGGCTGTAAAGGACCTTATTGAGACTCAAGATCACTGATTTAGAATTCAGGCCCCAACTACAAAAATCTAGATTTTTTTTTTTTAATTCATACTCTTTTCTATCCAATTTGGCTTCTGAACCACACCAGCACAGCACTTTTCCAGAGAATTGTCAAACTAGATAAATAAGTGGGGAGATTTGAATATATCAGATGGAATAGATTACTGTAGCGACCCCAATCAGATCTTTTTTGAATTCATGACATCAATGTGTTTTCCCGCATCGGACAAAGTGTTGGTCGAACTCTGTCACTAACGCATTGCACTGCGCCAGTAAAAAAGAATGATACATCAATGCAACAACACACTGACTGGCTGTAATGTATGGTTACTATGACAACCACAAATAAAACTGGCACTGCATGTTCAAAACGTTCTTTCACACAGGTATTTAAAATTTTGCTTATCGGCCACTACTTACATGGCATGGTTGACCGGTGGAAGGAGATTTTTTTTTAACCAGGAGATGAAAATATCTGGTTTAAAAAAAATATAGACTTGTGTAGCTAGCAGACTGAATTATTCACTATGATAATTAAAGGCCCAACATATAACTTTTCTGCATTTAGCTGTCTAAAGACGACTAAACCTGTTATATATTTTGTTGAGTTGTGTACTTTTAATCACAGTAATGGTCCATTTCATTTGTCAACCAAAGCGTAAAGTTATATTGTTTTGCAAATGCCTGAAATCTTGTCACCTTGTTAGAGGTTTAACTGGACTAACTACTGCCGCCTGCTGATCTAGTCAAAAAAAGCTGGTAGAAGAGAGGACAAGAACTGACAGTTGTGTCATGTCTAGTTAAACCATTACAGAAAAATAGGTCCCTGCGTTAAGTTGGCTTAACAGTTAAATAGGCAACAGCTTATATTGGCCACTACACAGCTGCATGGATATTTTCCTTGTTCATACATTTTGAAGTTATGCTGGCCTACATATCCGATTTTTCCCTATTTTCAACATTACCAGCAGTGTTTGATGTTTTCTTTGGTCACCCATTAACAACATGAATCTTGTCTGGGGAAAGCAGACTTACAGTCTTATTTCTTCATTTAGCTCCAATATAAATCTATTCATGGAAAAGTATGTCAATTCTGCTTTTTGTCTTTTGTTAATTTATTGCACCTTTTAGTCAGATAAAAAATGGCTTCAGAATCAGGAAAGGAAAAGAACAACCCCCCCTCCACTTCACTCACATGTGGATTCATTCCAGTGAAACCTGAGAAGGTAATTAAACATAATGAAGATCTATGCAGAACCAAATAGCCTGTGAGGTTTGGAAAGAGAGCCAGAAAGACCCAGAATCAGTTGCAAGAGAGAGAGACAGAGAGGGGGGGTGTAGGTTTAGAGATTGTCTTGTTAGACCGTGTGTGTGTCCACCTCACCTACCTGCCTGTGGAAAAACCCAATGGTTTGGTGTGGTTTCCTGGGAATACACTTCCTCTCTGTTCCATCTGTTCCACTGCACGTCACCCAATCAATCGCTAACCTGATACTCATACCGTTCTGCCAGCCAGCCAATCGTAGAAACTGTCGGCAGTCATGTGATACTCCAGAGACAGTTGGCAGCCCATTTGTAATGTACAGTTAACTGTATAATGGTATTTCTCCTCCACTGGAAACCACTAGAGTTACTGTGTGTGCATATGTGTGTGTGTGCATGTGTGTAATGATCAGTCCACGGCTGCATTCTTCAGAATAGCTCTGATCCTCTTTGACAGTTCGTATTATTGCTTGTATATGTGTGTGTGTTTGCACACAAGTTATATCACATTGCATTTCTGTCTGCATCCTGTAGATGCACCATAAGTCAGAAAAGTCGCCTATAGTTATAATACAGTAGATACTTAAAGTTAGCAAATGCTGTAATTAGGTGGATTGTGGCTTTGCATCCAGCTCTAGTCACCAGCCAATGACACTAATGTTCAGTTCTCCTGGATTTCACTAAAAAGAACTCGCCCAGATTCTTAAAGGCCATAAATCCTAAAGTCTGAGTCATGTAAAATCATCACTTGGATGACTGTTGATCGGTAAATTGGCTGTTGGGCAGATAAAAAAACCCTGTTCTCTAACCACGAGGCCACTTCTCTTTCTTAAATTCTTGCTCTTTTTTTCTCTCCCACTTGCATATGCTATTGGATCCTAACCTATTTGCATAAATATTGTCTGAATCTTTTAATCAAGCCTTGGGCCACGTTGCCCTGTCGTAACTGACTGTTGTTTCACCCATCATTTACAAAGCAAATAGGCTGTCATTACAGTGGAGGAGCATGATCCGTTGTTAATGGGTTCGGTAACGGCCTCAGTGACAGTTCTCAGGCTCCTACTGTGATGTTTTTTCTTTTTAAAGAGCAGAACCATATGACATGGCCAGTATGGAAGTGAAGAGGGTGGCATGGACACAGAAGAAAGAAAATAAGCATAAGAGGGCGCTAAAATATGGAAAATGGGACCGCAAGCTAGTGAAGAGTATAATATAAAGGGTGAGATATGAGGAAAGGGATATGTCATAATTTATTATCTGACTCATCCTGAAGAGAGCCTTTGTTTGGGACAGAGCATCTTTCTTGTCTATGTGTATGTCATTCATATGATTCAATTCTATATCATTCACCATAGACGCAATTTGCACCCAGTCTTTAAACACAACCTTGAACATTAACACCCACTTTTTCTGCAACAATGCTTCCACATTTATGTAGTTTCTTTGTCAGTGAGTGATCCTTCTTCAGTACAAACTCTTTGACTACGCTTGAATTCCTCATTCTTAAAGGTACAGTTGATCCTTAACAAAGAAAGGGTTTGGGCTACCACCAAAATTCAAAAGCCACCACAGGAAAATTAATATCTAATTCATTATTATTATCAGTTGACAAATGCACAAAATGCTGCTTTTGTCATAATATTTTTTATCATATTCGTGTATGTGAATTTTTATCAAATAACATGGTAAAAAATAAAAGATTAGACTTTCAACCTTTAATGATGTATAACAGTAAGAAACAGTAATGCATTGTTGCAATAAACAAGAATTTTGCAATAATCTGGGTTGCTACAGTTGTAGAAGCATATTGTCATCATCAAACCATCCAGCATCTGCTAGATAAACACATTGTTGTGTATACTGTATATTCAGGATTGGCACTTTAACTCAGAGGCCACTGGCTTGCAGGGCATATTGAGAGCACATTTCGCTGAGTATCACCCAACTCTCCTCAGACATGAAAATGATTGTTTAGACAGGCATTGAAATGACTCTATTTTAGTGTGCATGTGTGAGGACATGGGGGAAATAGATTTTCTCGCACCAGTGGTATTTATGATGGGTGAGTAAAGAGGCAAGAGAGAGAGAGGGTTGAAAAGAGAGTGATGAATGAGAAGCAGTTTTAGTCATCACGCTCTATCTCCTGAGTCTCTTTGTGTGTTGCGGTCGCTTCATCCAGAGCCAAGTGGGGATGAGGAGGTGGTGTGTCTATGTCTTTGTGCATGCATGTGAGTGTGTTGGTTTTTGCAAGTGCTTCTGGTAATGTGCTTCTTTTTGCATGTGTGTGTGTGTGTATATGTGCTTGTGTGGTATTGCTGACGGAGAACAGCTTAGAGAGGGCAAGCCAGATGCGTAAAAGGCTGCCAGAACCCTGTGCACACTCCACCAGGAACCATCATTATTAATACTTTAGTGAGAGGCCATCCTGATGTGGGGCCAATTTAGACCCACCACTACACATAAATCTATCCCAGAAGTCTCTGCTTCTGTCTGGCCAGCTGGCAGGTAGTGTTAGAGGCGTTGGAATGAGGAGAGAAATCTATCCAGTGACCTCGCCTCGTCTCCTGTTTGTGCTAGCCTAAAGAGAGAGCTTCCAATTCTCTCCCTATCTCTCTTACAATAGTTGACATTATATCTTAATGATCCTCTTATAATTACTCAGCTGGAATTCAGCTCAAGGACAGAATATGCAGTTCTGATCAGTCTCTCTTTTTACTGTGAATATTAATGGGTAGTTGGAAGAAATGTATATGCTCTTTTCTCAGACTCACATACACAGCGCTATCACTAACATACTCATTGAAGGGACTGGGAGTTAAGTTTATTTGAAATGACATCACAATAATTGCAACACACAGTTATGTACAGACCCCAAATGTGCAGCATTTAGTGGTTGTAACAAATTGGTAAATTTACAACACCTGTTCAAAGGAGGCTTTTTAAAAAGACACAAGTTAATATAGAATAAAGTTGGAGATATTAGAATGGAAAATAATAATCAAAATATCTCCACAAAAAACATAGGTAAAAATAAATAAAATGCATCCACAGAGAAAAAAAAACTGAAAATAACAACCTCATTTTCAAGTTGGAAATCTCAATATTGGTCATACATTAAAATCACATAAAACACAAGTTTAAATGTAAAAGAGAAAATAAATAAGCTTATTTAGAGTAAGAATCGATAAAACAGGAGAATGAAAATGACATTGCAGTGAAAGCCTTTTGAAGATAAAACACATTTTTCCAAACTCTCTTGAGATATAAGTGCTTCAGTTCTTAAAATCCACCTATAACGGCATTTAGAAAGTATCTAACTTCTGTATCACATCATCTTTTAGAAGACATGAACAGGATATACAGAAGGAACAAACATTTGGGAGGAATTTGAGCGGACCATTGAAAAGTAGACGTATCCTAGCATGTGCAAGACGAATGCTAACATTGATCTTACATTCTATCATGGGTGAACCACTTGCCTTGATTGACTGATAGATATAATGACAGATAATGAAAAGTGTCACATGTTATTTTATTTACCGGAAGAAAATGGGATTAATTTTGATATGGTAATACAAATGAGCATGTTTTTTTCAAAACAAAAAAAGATAAATAAGTGAACAATGACATGATCTTAAAGGATTAAGAGGACATTTTTCATTTCAGAAGTACTTTCCAGTGACTGTAAGCTGATTTCAAAATGCTTGGAACAGGCTGATATATTTCATGTGCAAACACGTTCGGAGTCAGTGGTCCCATATAATTACCCAGAGACTAGCAGCCACAGCCAACAGGAGTGAGATAAAACTGCACAAAAACGCTTTGGCATGAAATACCATTGCACAATACTTGCAAAAAAAAAAAAAACTAATTGCATTAATACGAACACAATTGTGAGTTATAGATTTGTAAGATTCAGATTTGTTGCAGCAATGTTGGCTTTTAGTAGATTACTTTGTATGTGAAACCCTGCATTAACTATATATATATATATATATATATATATATATATATATATATGTATATATATATATATATATATATATATGTATATATATATATGTATATATATATATATATATATATGTATATATATATATATATATATATATATATATATATATATATATATATATATATATATATGTATATATATATATATGTATATATATGTATATGTATGTATATATATATATGTATATATATATATATGTATATATATATGTATATATATATATATGTATATATATGTATATGTATATATATATATATGTATATATATATATATATATGTATATATATGTATATGTATATATATATATGTATATATATATATATATATATATATATATATATATATATATATGTATATATATATATGTATATATATATATGTATATATATATATATGTATATATATATATATATGTATATATATATATGTATATATATATATGTATATATATATATATATGTATATATATATATGTATATATATATATATATATGTATATATATGTATATGTATATATATGTATATATGTATATATATGTATATATATGTATATATATATATATATATATATATATTCAGTGAGAATCTACAATGTAAATAATCATGAAGATAAAAAAAACACATTGATGAGAAGGTGTGTCCAAACCTTTGGCCTGTACTGTATATATTAAATAATTATTTGAAGCAGCATTGCCAGAGTACATCACATTAAGTAGTTTGGTTTGGTAGTTAGTATGTCATCTGGACAATTATCAATGCCCCAGTATGTAAAGAGGATAGTACCTGTATGCAGAAAAAAAAAAAAAAAAACGTGTGTGTGCGCGCGTGCGCGCGTGCGCAGCTGCCTTCCTGTTGTAGTTACAGGAACTCAGCATCCTGGTATGAGGGAATATGTTTCTATCCCTTACAACTTGCCAGGATAAAAACACCATCAACACATGCATACGATTGTATATAGACTCTATAATTCTCCTACTAATTATGATGGTAGTGGAGTAAAAGTGAGCTCAAACTTGGCTTGTGTGAGTCATGATGGATAGTGTGCTCAGTATTCTGGAGTAGAGTTCATAATATTTACCCAGATACCGCAGGAAATGAATGGCTTGAAGTACGGTCGTTTCAATTTACACATTTTTCAGGCCTCCCTTTTTGGCACTTCCATTTAAATGGCTGAGAACATTATCCCTGTCTCCCTTTGTTTAATTCTCTCATCCACCTTCTCGCTCTCCTTTTCTCACACACATGCACGTGAACAGTTAAAATCAGTGCTCTACATTTTCAGATATAGCCTCACACAGCTACGGTGGCTCACTCAAACTTGCTATTCATTTCAAAGCATGTCTGACCACTGCCTGGAAGCTAGAAGTTGGACCACTTAATGAGCTATGGGAAGCAACCTGCCACTTTTCAAATTTCCTGAACTTTGTGAAGAACATTTTGGGTTTTTCAAAGCATAAAAATAATCATGTCTATGTATTTTATTCAGAAACTAAGATAAATTTAAAAACTTTCCCAGGCAATATCTTTCAAGTTCAAAAATCAAATGCAAAGACCAAAGATATCTCGGTGAGTAATGTTGATTCATCTATTCTACAGCCTGCCATAAAAAAAGCAAAAAAGGGATGATCAAGGTTTTTTGGAATGTCATTAATCTTTTTTGAATGTTCTAAAGCTTTTTACCAATACACCTGGTTTTCTCTGTCACTTTTGATATTATATCCACAGAATAAAAACACAGAAGAAAACCAGATTAAGCCTAATAAAAATATAACATTAATAACTGTTGTTTACTCTGAATACAATCCCTATAAAAATAAGATAACCTGTTAAAAGAGTTAACATTAGAGTTGGTAGATGCAATACTGCTTTACTGTAGCCATAATCAAGTTATCAGAGTGAATGTAAATGGATTTAATGACAGGTGGGTGTACTAGTGGTGTACGACTGCTGCTGTACTCCCCTGAGGCTGTGAGATTTTACACTCCCTTTCTCTGCTTGGCTTTTTCACCTGGGAAAGGAAGCTTCACTGTAATAGAAACCCCACAACCGCAGGCTCTGTACATACACACACACACATACACATATATATATATATACAAAGATACAGACAGGCTCTGGCCTTCTGAACTTAGTTCCTGGTTGGCCTGTGTGTGTGAATTTACAGTATATGTGCCTCTGTGTGTGTGCAGATGTTTTTGAGCCACAATATGTCAACTGTGTGTATTAGTGGTCCTATACTGTACACTTTTCCTTGAATTTATTTGAAGGTTTCATATCTTTTAACATTATATATTTGTGGTTTTAAGAACCAAAAATCATCTCAATATAGTTTTACATCTCTCAAGCTTCTCTCTGAAGATCGAGAAAAAACTTTTTCTTTTTTTTTTTGTGACTGTCACATTACTAATAAGGAGTCTCTGATTGGCTGGTTTGCAAAAAAACAAAAAGTAGTTACTACAATATGGAACCTTTAACTTTATTCTAAATGTATTACCTGTTTTGTGAAGGTACTCCTGAAAGCATATCTATGTGAAACTTGTGTGTGTTTGTGCAGTGTTGTCAGGTGGCAGAGTGAGCCTTAAGGTGCATTGAGATAGAATGCATGAGAGCGAGGAGGTGCAGGCAGGAGATGAATGAAGGGGGGTTGAGATGGAAACTCGAGATGTCCAGACCTCACCTGGAGGCGGAGCTGACTGCCTCAAGGCCATGAGCTGTCAATCACCACAGGAGTAAGAGTGTTGTTCCCAGGACCTTTAGCTCAGGTGAGCCAGAGAAGATGAGTGCAAGAGGGAATTAGTAAAAAAACAGAGTAATGTTTTCTCACACATACCACACTGATACCTGTTGATATATCCAGTATCATGTTTAGATTTATGTCACATTTTCACATTCCTCATCAGTTTCCGTCTCTATGTTCATCCACTGTGTACTTTAATTAATCTCTGACAGATCTCCTGTACAGAGAGATCTTTTTTTGTGTGTGTGTGAGGCAGGTTTCTAGGACATGATATTTTAAGCCATGGTGGGAGCTAATAGCTAGTATACAAAAGATTGCAAGCAGTGGATATGACATAGATCAAGAATGACTTAAATCTACAAGCATTTACAACATAATGTTTGAATTAATTACCTCTCCACTGTTCAAGAATAATAATATTGTGTACACTGAAGTGGAAAAATATGCACTTCACTGAAGCCTAGTAGGTCACATCATTTAATATATCAGTGTGGAAAGTGAGATGTGTTTGTAAAGTTATTCTTCATGTATTGTGATGAATGGGGATTCCCAGAACTGTGTTGAGTGTCATTTTTCCTGCTCAATCAGGAAGTGATGCAAAGGTTCTGATCAAATGACCCCGCCCTGTGCTGTGTGTGTGTGTGTGTTCATTTGCATGTACTGCTCATGTCTTTTGTAAATTCACTGGCATGTATTTTTAAAAGCCTGCCCACCACCAAGTCTTGGAAATGGGTGCAAAAAACACTCTTGATGGAGAGAGCAGAATCAAAATGTGTGTGAGAGTATTTTACTGGACGTCGCATTTCGCTGTTTAATTCTGGGTCCGATTACGATGGATCTCTGCCTTACAATTGCTGTCGTCACAGCAGCGAAACCTGACCGCCACGTGCTGGGTGTTTGTTTCACATGTTTATTTTCACAGGAGAGTCACATCCTTCCACCTCCTTCCGTCTTTTATTGTCTGCAGGGGATCAAGACATAAAAAAATATGTAAGCGTACTTGTGAGTATGCATACAAAGGATAGATAAGTCATTATTTTGTGGCACAGATAAATATGTCTGTAATCTCAGACAATATGTTTAGATATTTTAGTGTGGAAATGTGCTTTATTATTCAGTTCTGGTGTAGTGAAGGACCATTTTGATAATGGTTTGTAGTTTTTAATTATTTTTAGTGAATGATTAAAATAATGTTTTTAAAACACAATTGTTGACATACTCTCGAATGACTCATCTATCTTTTCTTATTAATTGAAAAGCATTTTGTTAAGTTTTTAAATGTAATATTTCACCTTTGCAAAATAGTGAAATAGGAAAAGAATGGCATCACAGAGAATGACTTGTCACATTAGGTTTACTGCATTATAGCCTGAGCTTGGAGTGCTATACATTTTTCTTTTGTGTCATGGATCCACAGTGGGTGGTTGCATTTACCAGTGTACACACACACACACCTGGCAGCCACCCACCTCTGTGGCCAGACAATGCATTTCACTGTTTTCAAGTGGCCAGCGAGTAGCTCTTCTGTTGCCTTGTTTTGAGTATTTTCCAGAGGTGGGATTAAGAACCTTCACGGGGTCACAAGATAACACTAAACAGAAGAAAGAAAATAATTGTTTCATATATATATATATACTGTATATATCACTCTTTGTTGAAACTGCTCACAAATTAAAGTTATCAGCAACCTGCTTCATAGGCTTCACTAGCAAAATAGAGAAAAGAAATTGCTACTGTAGTAACTTTCAGCAGTATTTTAGTTCAATATGGTATTAAAGTTCAATATTTCACACTAATGATTCATATTTATGAATAAAGCTAAACAAATGTTTAGATGTCATTGGTTTTGAGTCACCTGAGACGCTTTATTGCCTGTGTTTTGAGTGAATACAGTTGGAGCCGGAGTGGTCCAACTGGGAATTAAACCTGTAACCCTGACTGTATCAGTGACATGCTTTACATATTGATGTGTGAAGGACCACGTTAATGTGCGTGTATGTGGTCATTGAGAACGCAGGAATGGCTGTGTGTGTACAGTATGCTTGTCTGTGTGTGAGTACACAGATGACAGCTGACTGCTGCGTATAATGAATGAAGTGCTGAATGGATTTCTCTCCAGGGTCTCCCTAATGGGGGCACTGTGGGGAAATATAGTCCAAACACACACTATCTCCCTCGTGTGTACAAATAGCATGCACCGATCCGCGCACACACATCCCTCTTACATAGGCCTGGTCCCCCCCCCCCCCCCCCCCTCCTTTCCCCTGGCAGACATTCCTCTTCTCCCCAGTGAGGGAATCATTTGTCGGGCTGCTCTGTCTACTTGCTCCCCAGGCCGTCGCTTGGCCCCCGCTCACTTAGCACCTCCCCGCTCCGGGCCCTTCGCTCCATGCTAACATATGGCCTGGTTCTGGGAGGCCTAGAAATTAGACTCTTTTACCCCCAAACAGAAGGCCTTTGATGGGGATGGGCCAGGGGAATGAAGCCCTGACCAGAGTGAGAGACCCAGCCCATCTCAGCTTTCACGGGGGGACTTCCAAAAACCTCCAGGGACACAGGGAAGATACGGAAAATAAGTTCATGTTTTGTCCAAATATGTGACCTTGCACCCTCTCTCTTTCGATTAATACTTGGGCCAGTTTATACATAGATCTAGAAAATGTTGGCAGAAGAGGATAGGAATAGAATGAGGAATGTACAATGTGGTTTCTAGACATATTTATACACACTCAGAGGTACTTATTTTTTTTTATGCCTTACCGGTTACCTCCCACTGCAAATCTCATTTTCTTTTCTGCTCCAACTCGCCATTCTTTGTAAACTAAAAACATTACAGAATATAACTTATGGAATACAGAGGGCATTGTTTGCATTGTAGAAGTGTGTGTGTGTGTGTGTGTGTGTGTGTGTGTGTGTGTGTGTGTGTGTGTGTGTGTGTGTGTGTGTGTGTGTGTGTGTGTGTGTGGAGAGGGGGTAGGTGTCAGCCTTCCTGTAAAGTTGTTGCGACATGACAGTCCTGGCAGATCCTCCTGTTCTTGTTGGATGAACTCTCTCTGACTCTCTGTGGAGTATGTCACTTCTCAAATAGCACACACACACATTCGAGTTCCACCTGGCTAGAAAACAGGTAACAATAGTATTGTCGGTTAATGTAGTCACACCTGTTTTCTGTCTAATTACCAAACATCAATTGCAGAATTGTTATCTCCTCCAGACATGAGCCTGGAGGGGATCATGCATTCGGTCGTGTGTGTATCTGTCTGCAGTTAATCTCACAGACCACTGGACCCATCAGCCTGGTATTTTCTGTGGACATGTTTAACGATGTTCAAGTTCCTTTTCCTGGTTGCAGTGATTCACCAAATATTTGAAAACCTATAATAACGCATTGACTGCTCTGTTTCATAATGCTATTAAATGCTGTCTCTTTACTTCTATTAACCAGCCGGTAAGGGGCACAACTGATCATCATCTGCTTCACTTTGGAATCTTATATTCCCACCAATTGTCTTTTTTTTAGTCATCTTGACTGGAAGCGAGAGACACCCGGTGGAAATCTGCACTCTACTCAATGTATTCTTCTACTTACAGATAATCATATAGATAATCAGTCAGATAAAGTGAAAAGGCACCCTCAAATTACACATACAAGACAGTTGTTTTATATTTGTGTAATTAAGTGTGTTTGCTCCCGAATAGAGCATATTGACTAATAATAGCATCATTCTCAGTCCCAGGAGAGGATGTTCCCTGTACAGCAGAGGCCAGAACCCTGTTCCATTTACTTTGCTATCTTGTTGTTACATATAACTATAAAAAGATACATATAAAAAGTGGCCAGCCTTTCCACTTATTGACTCCAAAAGACATTTAGCCAGAAACATGGTGAAATCTTAGGCCATTAAAAAATATCTTGGATCTCATACTATTAGACAAATCCACAAATATCTCTGGATGTTTCAAATTCTGAAAGAAATGTCAAAGAATTTTGCATCAAAATTACACCTACAGACCAACTAATTGGAATATGACACACAATGTCTGCAGAATACACTGCTAGCTTCTAAAAAAAATATTTACGCTATCTAAAAATGCAGACTTAGAATTTTCTGTTGCTCTCTTCTAGCTGCGTCCACATTATCCTCCTCCTCTTCCTCCAAGGTATTTTGATGCATAGAAGTGTCAACGTCAAAGCTTCTTCACTGTTTAAGTGCACTTGCAAAGCATGAGAGGTGCAGATGGATGATGTGAGTTGATGACATGTCTCTGCTTTCAACAATTCACCAGACATGTATCACACCAGTTCATAAACCTCAATATTGACAGTCTGGCAAGATTGAAACCACAACTTTACTAGACTGATCTCGCCCAAAGAGACACACAGTCAACTTGTAAGATTCTTATTACCACAGAGTCCATAGGTGCACACACTACGTGCACGTTTCAGCATGTGGGTCAACATGTGTAAGTCAAATTTTTCACCTTCACAGTTTGCCACCATGTGTTCAGCTGTTCACACGTCTAATCTCTGCTGGCTTAAACCACTTAATCATGCTAAGTCGACCACTTTAACACAGACACATACAGACGCACATACAGTTCACCTAGTAATAGTGATCTCTATGTGCTGATAAGCAGCAAACTCACACTCACTCACAGAAACAGAAAGATTGACAGATTGTGAGAGAAACGCTTATTATGAAAGAGCATTTTCTACATTCCTGAAATGTCACCCAAAACCTGCTGTTTACCATTTAGTACTATAGGAGCTGTCTATCCGACTACTCTGTGTGTGTAGGTGTGTGTACGTGTGTACGTGTGTGTGTTGTCAATAGGCACATCTAATCTCACTCTAAAGGCTTTGAGTGAACATGTCAAGACCTTACTCAGGTGTGTGTGTTAGCTTAGGCACACAGTGACAGCTTGTCATGTTATCCAGGTGCTTCTGCTATACACAGCAGGTGTTGAGGAAAAAGGAGAATTGGACTAATAAAATAAAACATGCTGCATTGTAGTCCAGCATGCATACACCATAGTGATGTTTAATTGCAACCAAACATTTTGTGTCATTGTTACTTTACTTAGGTTGTTTGATTGATAAGACATGATTGGAGACACTAAAATGTTTTTTTTCAGCTCTGAAAACATCACTCAACGGCTTCATTACAGACATTTTCCACACAGGGACTCTACACATTTACAACATGAAGTAGCCAAAGAATACTGGCCTAACTGGTTTTGAACCCATTTAATCAAAACATTTGTACAGGATAGTAAAACATAGACGTTATTTCATTAATGCAAATCCATTGAACTGTACCGCTGCTTCTCGTTAACTTCACCTCAGGGATGAGCAACTTAACCACAGTTTTAATTATGGCAGGATGACACACCTTTACCTTTACATAAGCCATCAAATTTCATTCTCTGTAAAACTCCTACAAAGGACATGTTTTCAGATTATCAAGATTGAAGAAAGTCTTTCTAGTTTGATCTGTGTCATCTGTGTTACCACAGTTTGCACGTTAATATGGTGAGTAGACAAGTTGCCTCAAGTTCAACCAGAAAGGTGCAGCCGATCAGAGCAATATACAGGAAGAGAATAATGAAACAATAGGTCCATTCATAGAATTTGTGATGCCCTCACTTGCCCATTAAACAGGAAGCAGACAGACAGTTAAATTAAGCTGAAGGTGGAAGTAAAAAAAAAATGCAGGTAAGCGACTCTGACTGTGTCACCATGATAAGGCAATATAAGGTTTCAGAACTGAATTCACATGTACCCGCTATGACATTGTAGTTCAGTTCATGACCTTTGAACTTTGCCTTAAGGAAGTGGACGGCACCTGTTCCAGAAAAGAGGATAAGCATAGAGGGGCTGGGGGACAAGAAAAGCCATAAATATCCTGACATTTGTGACCCAAAATGTGCTCAGCTTCATTCTCCTCATTGTCACCTGCAGTCCCAGCCTGCACCATCTGGCTGCCTCTACCTGTTACTATCTGCCTGCATGCCGGCTCGTGTCTCTTACAGCATACGAGTTGAACACTGTTACACTAACAGAGAGAATGAAAGGGAAGAGTGATACATAACGAAAGACATCTGTCCACAGTTTAGCATCACGTTGCACTTTTATGCGTTAACTATAAATCAGCCATCTGTTTATTGTTTTGATTTATTGGAGACAAAAGGGCAAATAAAAAGTCTGTGGGAAAGGAAACTACACAGTCCTTTTGTTTAAGATTTTTGCCTAACCTCATGTTAAGTCATGTAAAATTAACCTGACACGCCAGATGGTTTGTTGCACAGAACAATCTGAAAAGTTGTTCTTTTCCTGTTTGGAAAATTGCACGCGCTTTTGAAAAATTCTTGGCAGGTGATTGGCGGAACCGTCCGTCCATCAGCATTTATCACGCATTGAGTGAGACTTTATCATGAGGTCATGCGAGGCGTTAATATGTCCGACTGGTCCAAACCACTGTGGTTCATTCACAAGTATGGTTGCAAAGGGGTGGATAATGTCCAGTAAATATCCAGAAACTTTCCATGGGAAATTAAGTTTGGGAAGTTTGGAAATATTCAACATTTAGCACCTAACTTACCAGCTACTCTATGATTCAATTATACAGTATATATATATATATACGGGCAAAATAAAATATTGTGATATTTTTAATGAATACCTCAATAATGGGACAGCATTGCTAGGATGACTGTTAGTCACTTCACAAAATATTTACACAATGAGAAATATTTACATAATGAAAATTATCAGTGATGTGGATATAACGTTAAAAGGCTAGAACAGTTAAACAATATAGACAAATTTCAAAATTGTAATACAATTTTACTATGTTTTATAAATTTCAAATAAACAGATTACATTATGTTTGCCAATACAGCCCAAGTTTTTCACAGCTAGAACAGTCTAGTATGTTCAGAAAGTCACATCACTTAAGTGTGATGCAGCTTTTGAAAGCCAGAAAAGGCAAAACTTATTCAAAATCTTCAACATATCTAGTCTCATATCATAATATAGATATAATATCTATATGATCTCTTGAATCCAGGTGCCTCTTAAGGTAAACTTAAAATGGTTCCTACTCATGAGTTTCTAATTAATTTAATATTTAATAACAGTGCGGGTGGACAATATTTGTGGGTTCTAGAAGGATCCATTGAAATTTGTCAGCAATGCTGTCCACATCACGCGTCTTCCAGCTAAGTAGACACACTGCACGCGGCATCTTGTTCTTGGCAGGCATAGAAGCTTCAGGACACACCACTGTCCTATTTTCCAGACTAGATGTGTGTCACTGCTCCAGAAAACTGGCAGTTCTGCACATCCCACTGCTGCACCTGGTGCACTCCCCGGCTGGTGTGTGTTGCACTTAATATAGTTTTTTATTCATGGGGCAAAATGTATAATGTTCCGATACTTGATATGTATGCACTTTTTTATGGGCAATTGATTTTCACACTCTCATGTTTGTGTCCTTGCCTTAGCAGTCATATGCGAACAGGTGTGAAAAGGTCAGAGTGTGAGCTAACAGGTGATGGAGAGGTGAAAGACAGCAAAAGGGTGAGAAACTGAGGCCCACAGTGGAAGTGGATGTTGCTGTGCCCCAGGGCAGTATGTGTGTGTGTATGTGTTTGTGTGTGTGTGCGTGCGTGTGTGTGTGCATGAACATGCACGCCCGGGGCAGAGTATTAGTAACAGGATATGACTGCAGTAGAAAGCTGGAAACGTGTACCTCCTTATCTAGAGGGCAAGTGAGTCTGCGTGTGTCGTTTTTCTCATACATACCTGATCACAATGATAAGATCCACCGTGTGTGTGTTTATGAGAAGTTTCAGCTTTCTGTGAAGTCCCCTTCATGGCTCGCAGGCAGGGCAAGGCAAGGATTCAACTCTAACTTTGGCACACTTCACCAAAACCATCACACAGTGGACAAATAACTCCAGACCACACATTACATTTAAATATCCTAAGCTCTATATGTTGAGTGTTCCTATAGTTCTTATAGTCACTTTAGGTGTGTCTGAATGTAGAACAATAAATTGTAGAGGTGCCATTACGAAATATCCAGGCAATAATCTATACTGTGTGTTATCAATCATTTATTCATTGTTATGATTAATATAGGATAACATCAGATTTTTGGATACTAGAAGACAAAACAGAGGTTGGCATTCAATAATAAAAGAATTTACATAAGTAGTAGTAAAAAGAAGAGCTATCTTTATAGATATAGAAGTAAAGAATAGTAATATAATATAAACACTGTACAAGTGATAACAAGAAAAAGCAGAAAAACAGGTAACAATAGCAGCAGTTGCACATGGGATAATGAATTGCACATTTGATTATTGCACATTATAATGTATCGTTTATTTATCGCTTATTTAGTGCTTGCTTCCATCTGCATGTATTTTGGGGGATACACAAATCACACTAGAGCTGTAATAATTAGTCAATTATTCTATTATTCAACTGACGTTTTATCTGTGAAAGTGATCAAAATTTTTCGAATAGACCAAACAGCTCAATTATTAGTTGAGAAAATAATGAATTATTGTTTTTATTATATTATTCTAAAAATAATTGTTCATTTACCTCTTTTATACCAAAGTCATGATCAACAAATATTGGTTGACATGGCTGACATGAGCACAGTTTGAAATATAACATATGCAATATTTCATGAATCTATGAAGAGAAAGGTGTGAATTTATAATACATTTATAATTAATTACTTTTGCATAAAAAAAAAAAAACTTAAGATATACCACTCAGACATGCTTCAAAATCCATATTTAAAAATACTCCCTTTGGAATATTAAATCAAATCATCTTACTAAAATCCTAAAAAATCATCTACCCCTTCACCCTTAATAAAAAAATCCATGATCTGAATATGCAAATATGTTAATATCTGAATTTTAACTGCTAGACACTTATCTCCTACTATTAACCGTTTTGGCATATCAATTTCACAACCTTCTAGCATCAACATCTGAAAATACATCATTCAACAGAAACTCAAACACCCAAGTGAAAAAAAAATAAGCAAAACACATTGGGCATGGGACCTCATGGGGCCCGTTGGCTTTATTTGAAAGTAGCATTAGCAACAGACAGACAACACCAAACGTGACATTTAACAAAGTTTCCCAGGCAGAATTGAGACGACTTGGTTTGCACCTCAAACCACAAGTTCACGGGGAAACCCAAAAACTTCCAATAACACAGTCTCACTGGTGTAGTTGTGAAGTCACGCCCAAAGCAGTGGTCTGACATTTACTGAGTAATTGTTCTGTATTTGTGGTGTACAGACAGGTTGGAGTGAAGGATTGACAAGTAGAATGTAATCTGAGATGTCATTAATAGTAACGATTGTAATTATTGCCTTAAATCATGCCGCTGTCGTGATGAAACAGAACTAGTCAACGTGCCAGAGTGTATGTGTGTAAAAGAATATTTTTTTTATGTTTTTTATTACCACGTCTATTATATTAAATCCTCCTCTGCCCCAACTCTACATATTCATACTCATGTTTCAGATGTGTTACAGTATCTACATGTCCACATGAGCTACAATTTAAGTCAATGTTTTCTTATCAGAGAGCTGTGATCAATATCAAAGACTAGCCTTCCTCCTCTGACCCCCCTTCATCAAAACCCTCCACCCTTTACAACAACCCAGCTACCCCTCCCTGCCACCATCACTTCCCCCTTTTCTCCCCAGTGTTTTAGGGGAGTTTTAGGTTCAACCACTTTTTTTTTGTCTTCCTGAAAAGGTAAGACGATCCATCCTCTGTTTTTTTTGTTTTTTTTCTCTGAACAATGCTGGAGGACGGTTGGAAGCTGGCTCAGGACTAATGAAGGGAGAAGGGCAGAGAAAGAGTCAGAGAGAGAACTATGAGGGTGTAGAGGTGGTTAAATGTTAAATCTAATCATGGTGTGACTCGTCATGGCTCAGGCCGGACCACCTACACTGTAGATTCTGTCCGTGAGTTTCACCCTGAGCTACCCGGCGGCTCAAAAATTTTCCCCAATTTCATTTCTGCTGTGTTGCTCATGTTTGGGCAAAGATGTTCTCTGTCCTACTTCTGTGTATTTCTTATTTATTCCATCATCAATTCCTTTTTCCATCATTCTTTTCCTTCCGTTGTTATTGCTTTCTTCTTGACTCGTATCTGCTTTCACTTATTTCCTTGTCCACAGATTGGCTCGCCTTTATTTCTTTTTGCTCCTTTTTTTTTTTTAAAAATCTGTCTTTTAATTCTTTTTATCCCTTTCTAACTGCCGTCTACCAATTTAATGTTTTCCCTTTTCCCCCCAAATCTAATATAAAATAAATATTTCCTTAATAAACAGATGTTATCACAGCTGGGCTATGCATTTCATATAATGCATCCCTATATAATGTGTATATAACTTGTGCTGGATATGAAATCTTTCTTGATGGGGATCTGACATTTTTGTAGATTGTTTGAATTTTAAAAAGCAATTGAGTATTTATGAAGCGTCCCCACTGTGCAGCAATGTTCCAGTCACATCAAGGGAAGTAAAACTAGGTACTGCAAGGCCTGTCACGTTTTGTATTTTTAATGTGATACAGCAGTGTTTGCATGTGCGTATGTCTGGTTGTAAAACAAGTAGAGATTTTTAAGGAGGTGTCTTTTTCATTCTTTCCACAACTTTCTACAACAAACATTGTATTGTTTATGAATAGACTAAATAGTGTATCTGTCATCCCCAAAACACTTTGAACTGCTAATGTTATCATGTCTAACTAACTTAGAACCTACACTAGTAACTTAGCATACTTCCAAAGGAAAATAGCATATCAGGATCATTGCTGATGTGTCCAATTCATTTTAAAGGCTCCATGAAAAGGAAGTTTGAGGGTCTTTTGTACCATATTTGCTGTTTGGCAGCCATGATTTAATCTCAGTCACTCTTTGCAGTGTGAAAAGACCTTTTCTCAAACTCTCAGTCTCCTTCAGACATACAGAATTTTATAGAGGGCTAAATCCTCTATAAAATGAGTTAGAAGTGCCCTGCAGTCTCCTTTCATGTTGCACGGGCAGAGAACTGACAAGAAAGAGAAGGGCCTTAAGGTAGACAGGGAGCTGTGACTCACCTCATACAGCTGGGGTGAGAGAGACTATGTCTTTCAGTGAAAATCATTTTCCTGCTCTGTACTTAAAGTCTTTTGTCTAAAAGAAAGGTCTGAGTACCTGGTCTGTGTGAGTAATACTTTGTCTACAGCCAGCATGTTTATCTGTCTTTGCAGCTTATACTTACTTATATTTCTCTCGCTGATAATTAAACTTAATGATGAGTTTGTTTGTGTTTGGAGGTGGAAATCTCACAATTAATTTGATTCCAATTCTTGGCGTCTACATTTATTTGGGCGGCGACACGGTGGAGCAGGGGTTAGCGCTGTTCCCTCACAGCAAGAAGGTCGCAGGTTCAAGACCTCCTTGGTCCTGGGTCTGGGACCTTTCTGTGTGGAGTTTGCATGTTCTCCCCGTGTCTGCGTGGGTTTTCACCAGGTACTCTGGCTTCCTCCCACAGTCCAAAAACATGCTGAGGTTAATTGGAGACTCTAAATTGCCCATAGGAGTGAGTGTGTGAGTGAATGGTGTGTGTGCCCTACGATTGGCTGGTGACCATCTGGGGTGTATCCCTGCCTCTCGCCGTAACCCGCTGGGATAGGCTCCAGCAGACCCCTGCGACCCTAATGAGGAATAAGCAGGTATTCCTGACTGACTGACTGTTTTGCATTCAGGAATGAAGTCGATTTTGGAGTGCATTATCTTCACATGTCTTCACGTGTCTTCACATCCTTAGGCTTAGTTAAGTTAAGCACTCTCCCTCTCTGCTATCATTAGATTTTGGTTGATGGTGTATGAAGCATTTGCAAAATATTTGACCTCCATCTTGCAAAGCAAATTATTACAGTAAGTCAGTAAATCCAACATGTGTAAGATTGAACAAACTTTCTCATTCAAGACAATGTGAAGGTGTTTTGTTTGACTGCTGCTGTGTATGTGAAGCACTGTGTTCCTAAATATCTATTTTTGGCATGTGTGAATCAATTCGGGGTCATAGTAGACAGATCTTGTTTTTATATGTGACTTTACTCACGTGTGTGTGTGTGTGTGTGTGTGTGTGTGTGTGTGTGTGTGTGTGTGTGTGTGTGTGTGTGTGTGTGTGTGTGTGTGTGTGTGCGTGTGCGTGTGCATAGTCAAGGTCAGTTGTAACCATATGTGGAGGACCTCCAGCCTCCCCTCACTGAAATGTAATCAGATTTTCTGGGACCTGGGTTGAGAAAAACATACTACCGGTATACAACTCTATTTTATTTTGCTTTTCTTTCTTTTTTCTTTTTCAGTCTTTCTTTTTTTCATTCAAACAGCCAAACTTTTCTTTTCCCCATCTTCTGGCTAAAATGCAGCCTTGATAGTCTTTTAATCATCATGATTCCTCCTCTATTCCCTCTCTTTTTCTCTCCCTCCCCCTCTGTCTCTCTCCCCTGCTACCTGATATGGGTGTCAAGTCATCGACGGCTGTGTCCGACACAGTCATGAGTCATGCTTCTATTCTGAAGGCTTGCCTTATAAACCGACTGTCATATTGGGTTACTGAACAAACAAACTTTGGCCCAGCAGAAAATCCATTAGCTATATCGATAAACACAGACACACGCATGAATGCATGCACACACACACACAGTGAAATGCAGACGGCGGCAGACACACATACACGCACATGTGCTCAAAACGAGCAACAGACGCTTAACAGGCATGTAAAAAAAAGCAAAGACAAACATTTAAAAACTAAAACAAGCACAGACATTAACATGATTCCATTAGTTCTGTCAATAAACTAGGATTAGAATGCAAAGAATCAGCTCTTTCTTGAATATTTTACATACAATTAAATATGCCAATAGAGCAAGAATATACTAAATACACATGTATTCCTAATAATAAATGAAGTAAATATGATAGTGTTTGACACTTATGACATGAATGGTTAGGACGGAGAGGGCATGAGGACCAAGGGTGTGGTTATGATGACGGTTTGCCTTTGCAGCGAAAAGTGAAAAAATTACCAATTGTACCCACTGTTTTTCTTTTTCTCTGCTCTACTTCTCTTTGAGAGTTCAGAAATTCCGGCTTGGAAACAGTGAGCTTGAACATCAAAAGGAAATGACTGTTGAATATGAGAACTTTTACATAAATTCCACTCTTAATACACAGGTCAGTCTGCATGCCGACACACAGACATACTGTATACACACGTTTCCATGCGGTTAACGCAGTGGTGGCAGTTTTCTATAAAGGTTTTTCCTCAATTACCAGCACTGTAAGGAGTCTTTCAGAGTTTGTTAACCAATCAGTGAGGTTAGCGAGAGAGGATACGCTCCCAGCACACAGTAGTTGATGAGCTGGGAAGTGTTTGTGCAATTTTACAGCTGTAAAGCACCTAATAATGATATTAGACACCATGTATTTTGTCTGAATACCCTCATTTACATAGCCCGCTGTGCACATGTATATGTGTATACAGTTAAGAAGTAAAGTATCCATTCAGTGGATTATAGCTCCTGAATTTTATTAGACTGTCAAGGCATTGATTTAACAATAGTCTTCATCAGGCAAATGACAAACATGAACAAGGGTAAGGTAAGATATGTATAAGTATTAAAATCTATGACAAAATGCTGTTGCCATGCTAACTATGTATGTCATACTAACTATTCTTTGAAATTAACCTATTGCCATTGATTTAAAACTAACCATTGCCCATCCCCTTTAAAAGCCAGGAGGCACCTGGCATGTTGCTACCTAAATGGTAGATTTGGCACATTGAAGAGTCATGTGTTATGGTCATGGTATGAAATAGTAATTGGAGAAGATTGCCCAACATTTGTCTGGTGATAGATTTAATACAATTCATTGATTTTTGCTCACATTGTCTTCTGTTTTTCCCACACAAAAAAATAAAAGAACTGAAACACCCTATCAAACAAATTGTCTTCTTGATTTGGCATAAGAATAATTTCTCTCTGACTATTAGTGTAACTGTTACAGCAAGAAACATTTCTATGATAATTAAACTATGTAATGGAACTTAGCAGTTGGTACATAAATATACGTTTTTAAAAAATCGTCCATATCCTGTGACGCCCTTTGCTTCAGCCCACTTCATTTTTATCTGGTCATGGACCATGTGATGGAGATGTTGGTGGTGCAAAGCAGGAGGAAACCATAGAGGTGCTGTAAACTATCACAGGAGGGGCTGCAAGGAGCCATGTTTATCCATGCAGAGTGACCTCAGAAGTGTCCTCACTTCTGAGGTCACTCTGGTGGCCACTTTACCACCCGACCACGGTGTGTTGCAGGTGTGAAATTGACTATGCACCGGTGGTAACTAGCAAATACAATTGTCCCCGTTATGTTGAAGGATGTTGAGACTTTCAGTTTCACTTGAAGTTTCCTCACTAGGTGTTCTGAATGTATTAGGACAGGATTTGTCTAACCCCTCTAACTATCTCACTTTTGATACCAAAGCAATAATGTGTGGTTTGTTTTCTAACTCAACCGACCCCTCTGTGCCTATTTTAAGAAGTGGGATGTCTACTTATAAAGCGACACTATATATCTTAGTTTCTTTGATGCGATTGCTTATCCACACTTTATTTAAGTTTTTAAGCTGATCTTTTTGCAATCTACGTTCATATCTTTGCTATTGCCCTGCCCTACACTAGGTTTTTGACTTTTGAGGATGGGTCACCTATTTTTTCCAACAAGATCAGGTAACTGGCCACATGACAGAGAAGACTCACGACAGTTGCATCATTTCAACATGACAAATGTCCTGTCAACATGAAGCATGATGGAACCTTTCCACAGCCACCCAAATAAACCAGGTTGTCACTCTCTCTTTCTCTCCCTCTCTCCCTCTCTCCCTCTCTCTCTCTCTCTCTCTCTCTCTCTCTCTCTCTCTCTCTTGCCACCAGCAGTTGCAATCACTGCGAGTTAGCACCTCGTCATAAGCATTCTTCAGGACATATTAGCACAGGCCTTGCTGACCTATCCAGTTTCAAACCACACACACACATGCACGTACGCAGCAACTTAATATGATCTCCCTCCCACCCTAACACAATTTTTACAGAAGGTCTCTCAACAACAAGTGGTTGGTATAAAAATATCTTGTATCATTAAGGACGTGAACTCCTATTGGTTAAGAGCGGTGACATGTGGCAGCTATCGGCCAATGGAGGGAGCAGAGGACAATGAGGATTAAGTTTCCTGCATCATTGCTGCTGTGTGCATGTGTTTGTGTGTGTGTGTGCGGTATTTATATCAGCAGCGAACGTGTCGGTGCAAGAAGGTCAGGACTTTGGGTAAACACTTGTGCCTGCAGAATCACTGGAACGCCTTGTTAAACGGACGGTTAGAAGCTTGTGTGTGTGTGTGTGTGTGTGTGTGTGTGTGTGTGTGTGTGTGTGTGTGTGTGTGTGTGTGTGTGTGAATCAATACACACGTATAAACACAGTCGCTATTCAGGCGCTTCATTTGGGATGAACAGAATTAAATTTCCATAGTTAACTGACCCGTGTCCCTCTCCCTGTCTCTCCCCTCCAGCCGACTGCCTGTCCGCCTGGAGCAGAAATCAAGGCTACCATATTGCACAATTTATGTCAATCCAAATGCAGCAGAAAGGAAAATCAAAGACTTGAGTAGGCGATAAAGTGCATATTTGCCCGGTGCTGTAATACAGTCTGTGAACCACTCACTGAGTGATTTGAAGTCGTGCAGATTGTCCGATGGGAGTTTTACTCATTCAGCTTCCCTCGCTCGTTGGATTCTTGGTGGCACAAAAAGAGCATAACCACATGTCGTTTATTGGCACCATCATGTGTTTCATATCCTTGATTGGTTGTCATCTTCTCACTCTACCTCGTCCCTGAAATCTTCATCGTGTAATGTATAAATAGCAGACTGATACCTGCTCACATTTCCAAGTTAGCCTCACAAGGGACAGTTTTGCATTGTTTTCCATGTCAAATGAAATAGCTGCTACACAGATTATCATTCAGAGTCTGAATGGGCTTTTATTTAAGGGCACAGCAGGTGCACAGCATGGTCGACCTGGTTAATTAGCGCTGGCACATTATTAGTCACACAGCAAAGGAGTGACACATTTGGGCGTGTGGCAAGACATCAGTTGCTATTTCGAGACGTTCAGAGTGGACCCTGAATGGTTCACAGGCCATACACCAACCACCCCTCCCACTCCCACAGAGCCATTCAAGCCTTAGTCATGCAGATGATCGAACAGCCACATGTCGGTTTGGGATTGAGGCTGATCTGAGAAAAGTGTGCGATGGCGCAGTGTCAAAATCTGGCGTTCCATTCAAAAGTGAGATATCCAAAGCCACTAAAATATGTGATCCTGACTCTTTTTCTTTCAAAAATAAGTTCATGAGAAAATACTTCATGTGTTATTTAATTTATATGATGTATATGTTGTACAAATTTATGACTGTAATTAGAGACAAAATAAGTATACAGAATGTAAATATTAATCTTATCATTGTTTACTTGTTTTTTTTTTATTTTTTGTTAATCTTTGCTGAAGGACTGAGAGAAATTAATGGGGAAAGAATTGCAGGAAAAATAAATGACATATATATGACTGTAACAACAAAGTAAGCGCTTTCACTCCCCTTTTCTTCACTTCTGTTAATCAGAATCATTATGCTTGGTGAAGAAAAATGCTGTGTTGTTGGTCTTGAAAATAGCTCAGAACATGACTCAGTCTCTTACACTTTCAGTGAAATAAGCTTTTTTTTTACACCACGGGGAAAATGAGGCCACTGACCGAGCGAGTCATGAGAGAGAAAAAGTAAAAACAGACAGAAAGGGTGGGAGGATTTAACATGGGGAGACATAGACACAGACAACCAGACTAAGAGACAACGAGTGGGTGGATGATAGGCTCCCTTAACAGACTGTCCTTCCAGAACTCAGACACGGCTTCTTAACTCAGCATGACCATATACAAACTCTCAGACGATCCCCGAAGACACACAAGCACTGGCCCCTAGCAGGAGGCTTTAAAGAAAAATGAAATGGTGGGCCAGTGTATCGTGTTTCACTAACTGTCATTTATACTGCCACAGGAGGGACGGGGGAGTCCCTTTACTGGCCTAAAGCAGACTTCAAAACAAAGAAGTGGCGAGAGAGGGCCAAGCGCAAAAGAAAGGGACAACAAATTAAAGAAAAGAAAAGGCAGAAAGAAAGGAAGGAAATGAGAGGGAAAAAAACAATGGCACAAATGAATGAGCAGACAGACAATTTAATAAGAGATGTGGGAACATTCTCCCAGTCATCTCGAGTTAGGTTTCATTCTGGCAGCTCCATGTGAATAGCCATTACTTTTCCAAGGCCATCACATTGTACAATTGCTACTATGTCAGGAAGATAAAACCCAAATCCGCCCGCGCCTGCGTATGGATACTGTCATGAAATCACTTCGACCATGAAACAGCCAGACAACTAGTCTGGAAATCAGTCGAGTTTGTGAACCAGGGATGGAAGAATGTGCAGCTCAGGGGTGAAACGCTGAATGGAGAAAATGCTTTTCAAATACGAACGCACACGGACAAACTCGCTTGCACCCGCACAAACAGAGCAAAAATCAACACATATTTTCACAGCAGCACAAATAGTCAGCAGGACACTTTTGGGCCAAGATCTGTCCTGTTAGTCCTCTCCCTCCTGGTTGCTTTGATTGGACCCACTTGGTTTTACGAGAGCTCAGAGCAAATCCAACTACTTTATTGAAACCCTTTCCCCACTTCTATTTTTCTTTCCTTTTTTCTTTTCTCTCTCTTCCATCGACATAGACCCACTGTGCATAAACAGCCCTCTTCATTAGATGTCTTGTTCTGCTAATAGAAGTCAAATAAAGTATGACTTTAGGTTACAGCCAGCTGGTTAACATTCAGACAAGGGCCCTTGTATGGCCTCTAAGAAAGAAAGCAAGCAAGCAAGGAAGACGGGAGAGAAAGCTTAGTTATTTTCCATCAGTGTTTGAGTGGCTGGTGGTCCATGAGTGTTATCAACCTAAACAAATCACCAAACCGCGGCCCTAATGCAGTCGGAGGGAACGTTGGATTTATTTTTCTTACAGGGATACAAATGGTTTTGTAATAAAATTTGGGCGAAGGCTTTTGGGCTTAATGGCTACCTCTTGACAAGTGTAAATGAATGGCCGGCGAGGGAGGGACACAAAGACTTGACAAGCAGAGAGAGTGGTAGTAGTAGTAGCAGTGAGTAGTGGTCTCACCTCTGACACACACATACATGAACAACAGGCTGCAAGGTATTCTCTTCTTTGTTCAGCATGACATCTTCATTAATCTACTGTACACAGCTAATGCATGCAGCTCTGTGTGTGTCTGTGTTGAAGCAGGCTGTTGTTGGAGTGTGTTGTGGTCTGACAAAGGTGGCTGGGAGTCATGAAAAAGTACAGCTGTTGAACTGTCTACAGTTTATAGTTCTATAGTATTGCTTCCTTTCACCTTTTTTTCTTATCTCCCATATCTTCATTCCTCCCGAATCTCTGTTGAAATAAGTAAGCACTATACATTGACACTCAGCTTTTACAGGTGCTTCTGTGTTTGTGTGTGAATGGTTGTGTGTGTAAGTAGTATTGAGTGTATCTGTCCCCGTGGAATTTGATGAAAATCAAACCCATTTTATTGATTTGATTTGATTTGATACCAAATTCAATTCATTCTTTTGCGTGATGAACTTCAGAAATCCTGCTTGACACAGTCAGGAGAAATGAGAGGTTCTCAAGCATATAAAATTTACAACCTCACGTGTTATTCTACAGATAATTAAAAATCTAAGAGGAATGAAAGAATGAGCTTTCATTATCAGTGTACAAACATTATAATGTAAATTCTCTAATATAGGCCCAAGCCTTTATTTACTCAAGCACATTGAGGTCTAGGCCTTTATTGGAACCAGTTAATTTTGTTGACTATTTTTCAACTTAGTTTTAATTTTAGTTTTGTGTCAAATACTGATACTGAGTTTTTGTAATTTTTAGTCAACTTTTTTTTGTTTAGTTCCATTTTAGTCAATGAAAAATCCTGGCATTGTAGTATACTTTTATTCAAAGAAACTCCAAAGTATTTTAGTGTAGTTTTAGTCAGTAGTTTTTCTTTAGTCTTTGAAAGCAGTTCGATGTTGTTGATTGAGGTTGTTAAAAATTGTATTTTTTTCTCAGGTTTTTATCTTCTATTTTTCAGTGTATTTCAGGCAGGAATACATTTATTGACAGACGGATTAACACGTCAAATGACTATTGATTGGCAGAACGTTTTACCAGAGAAGAACTCATGGCGCTGCATTTAGTGTCGACGGGACAGGTGGATGCTCCTCACTCAGCCATGCATGAGAACACACATACACACCCCTGGCAGCAGCAGTGGAAGGCACTGGGCACTTTGGATTGTAATTTAAAAAGTCTGTGATAAAGAGAATTTTATTAAGATTTCATTTAATAAGGTAGATATTATTTCATCTTTTTGTATCAACAAAAATGCATGTTAATTTTGTCACAGTCAGTGGTTAGGGGAATTGATTTCCTCTTGTCTTCATCTCATTTTCATCATGAAAAAAACATTGTTGAGGAATATATTTCATCAAATCTCATTTGACAAAATTAATACTGATTGGAACAAGGCCACAGTTAGAAACAGGCCTCTATTCCTATTTGAACAAAACAGGCTACCAGTAGAATGAAGTAAATCAAGTTTTTGTGTCTATTTGAACCTATAAAATATGAGATTAATTTATTTAGAAAGTAGCAACAAAAGGAAACTTACTCGTTTAGAAAGCTTACCGCTCCATATTTTAACCATCCTTTAAAAAAAAAAAAAATCCTCCAATTCTGTTTAATCCTCTTCCTCCTCAGTTTCCTCTTCCTCATCTCTCCCTGTTATCTTCTCATCACTCACTTTTTTTACCCCCACCAACATAGAGTCCGGCCACTGTTAGACAAAGACAGGTCGTTATATACTAAATATTGGCCTATATTAAAGAATTTATGGTATATGTTGTGGTTCAGACTGCACTATAATGTTAGCAGATATGACTCCTGTGGGCACTCACAGTGGAGGCTGCTTTATATTGAATGACAAGACAGTGAACACAGAATAGGAATATGTCCTGTAATATTTTTTCTTAGGAGGCATTATAATTGCTGACAAATATTGCACATTAAAGCTCCCATATTGTTCACATTTCCTGGGTTTTATTTGATGCTGTGATGCCACTAACAAGATATATTTGGTTTTTTTTTAAGAACCAAAAATCATCTCAATATAGTATAACATCTCCTCTCTCAAGCTTCTCTCTGGAGCTCTAGAAAGAACAGGTCACTTTGTGCCTGACTCATTAAAAGTAATGAGGCTCTGTACTGATTGGCTGATTTAAATGGCTGCGAATGGGGGGTGAGTGTTGACTGTATAGTTGTGGTGTGACATCACAATTTTTTAAAGGCATAGTCTGTGTGCTTTTCTCTCTGGATTGAACATTTTAAAATAATATAACGCCTAGACCTTCTTAATCAACAATATATTACTATTCTTAATTTCTAAAACAAGATACTATTAATAAACACTTCCTTATTTCTGTTAATTTCTCAGAATAGTGTGTTCTAAACCATTCAGTATATGTTTGTATACAATTTATCAGTCTAACAAGCACAATCAATATCTAATCTTTTAATTTTCTACTTAAAAAAATCAAGTTAAACAATGGTAATGGAGTTTGTATGTTTGAATGAGCCTTAAAACATAAATGGGCAGCCTGTCAAAGGTTAGTGGGTGACAAAAGTCTGATGTGTGTGTATGTGTGTGTGTGTGTGCGCATACTGCCAATTGTTCAGAGAACTGAGGTAATCCTCTCCATTCAGACATGGCTACCAGCGTGTTCCTCTCGGCTGTTTACACACACACACACACACACACACACACACACACACACACACACAGACATAAACCCCCCACATGTTTAATGGCAGGCTGATTATTGAGTCAGTCATTTAGCACATTCTCGACATCTGCTCTCTGTCCAACACACCAGCACTCCTGCCTCCCACACAACTACACATGCAGACATATAGGTGTTCATGCATTTGTATGTCTATAATCAGTATATCACATTTAAAACACACAACAAACATACATGATTAAGTGTTCTCTCTCACCTTTTCTTTGCCCAGCCCCAACCCCTCCTATCTGGAACTAATTCCTGTGCCTGTATTGAGTCTGTTTCACTGACTTTTGAGTTCACCAGATAAACTTGCCTTCTAAACACCCGCGGGTCACAACCAGTTTAAACTGCAGCCCTGTAAACACAACACTAAGGAGTGGACAGATGGGGAGTGGAGGATAACTTTTCACTTGCGCCGAAATTTCATTTCATGTGTCGAGCGTGAAAGCACGAAACGTCAGCTGCAGCAAAGTGAGCATGGCCTGTGATTCTGGCGAAACACAAATACACACAGACCTAAATGGCTAATGTCAATGTCAGCGTGAAGTGTACAGAAAAATCTGTCAGTAACATCCACACACATAAACACACATTCACACACACGGAGGAAAAATAGACTCCTCGCTGTCATGTCTTCTAATGTCCAGCCAAGAGACACATAGCTAGAACCTTGGGGCTGACATTTCCAGTATGTTATGAAGAGAGAGTGCAAAATAAACATAATAAATAGTAGGATTGACATCATGTGTCTGCTCTGGAGCGCCAATATGTAAAAAAAAAAAAAAAAAAAGCCTGGGGACTCAGAGAGAAACGTAACGGCAAATAAGGAGAAGGTTTATTTTCACTTCACGTTTTCTAACCGCAAACTGTGACCAAAACACTCTCACATCAACACAGTTTCTTTTTTTGTGTCACAAAAGGATGATGGGCTCTGAGTGTTGTTTTTTTGTTTTTAGCTTTGACAGTGTGAGTCATCCAGTTCCACAGGTGGCACTGCAGAAAAGCCGAAATGTGTAAGTCACCTCACTATCTCCCAAAACAGATGTGTACTCTAAAATAAGAACCAGAAAAAGTAGCTATTTTACCACTGAACTTTTACTATGTACAAAGAAAATAATGCATGTGAGTGTGCGTAATGCTGTAAAAACACTTTTCTCTCTTGGGCTCCTACATCTTAATTGATTCTCCCTTGCATCATTATAGACCATGCGTATGTCTATTTTTGTCTTAATGCATTAGTAATGGAAATGTTATTCCCCCCCCCCCCCCCCCCCCCCAACAAGCACACACACACACTGTCAAAAGTGTGAGATAGACAAAACAAGAGAACTAAAGGGAGTAGTAAAAGAGGGGGAAGAAAAGCAAAGTGTTGAAAGATTCATAACAGCCAACCAAAGCCCTGAATGTTTATTTTCCCTAATTATGCATATGAGTTGTAACCGGACACACGGTGCTGTGGGAATGCCACAAAACTAATTATGGTGTAACTCCAATCCTAATTAGCTCATAAACACACACACATGCTCGCGTGCACACACACTCTCTCACAGACACACACATGCATACATATGCAGTGAAAGTCTTGTCTCTATTACTAACTACTAAAAAGCAATTAGTATAGTTCTTACAGTTATACACACACACACACACACACACACACACACACACAACCTGGTCTGCCTCGTTTAAATGCAGGCTGCGGTATTTGGTGTGGTCGTTAATGTTAGACAGTTAAGCTCATGGCTGCTGTTTCAGTATGTTAAGAAGACTGGGAGCTCCTATAAGCCACGTTATGATGACATCTGATACATAAGTGTCTAGACGATCTTCTATAGATTTTTTTTCCCTTGAGATTCCTCAAATAACATTCCTGAGTCAAAATAAGAAGAATGTTTACTTATTTTTCATTAGATTAATTTTTTGGAGCTATTTTGCCAAGCCACAGTCATTACAGCAACCAGAAATACAAGAAAGCTTTGAAAATGAATTCATGTGACTGTCTTACATATTTCCCCATATTTTCCAATGACATTTTATATACAATACATTGAGCTCCAAGATTCCTTTGGCATTCCAACTGTACAACATGCAAAGCAGGATGAATATATATATGTATACAGTATATATACTGTATATATATGGTCATTTTAAAATGAACAATCGTTTGGTCACACCAGAACGTGGGCGCTATTCTTGCTCACCAATGATATGGAATATCCTATATCTTCATTTATATAAAAATCATGTATTGTCACAACATCGCGAGCAATGCTTTGAATGGGCAGCTGTCTGTTCAAAGTAAATTGTTGAAAATTGTATTTATAAAATGATCATCATAATTATTTAAATGTATAAATCAAACATGTTTACTCAGGATAGAACTAAATTGTAATGCAACAGATAAAGATCATAGTGAAGCTAATCAGACTGCAGGAATGTACACAGTTTACATGCTCTGAAATATGTGTAACTCTATTTAAATTCTCACCATCCCTGGAGATATATACATTCAGAAACCTGCGTGGAAAGTGTGGTATGTATACGTTTCATGTGTATGCATGATTTATATATTTGGCCCCAGATCTGTGTCAAATGAATTCAGTGGCATTTTTCATAATCCCTTCTCCAACACTTTGTGAGACTTTCTCAATGTGAGAGTTTCAGTCCATGGTATGTCACAGTATCCTACTTCTCCTGTTCCAGACATGGTCCCAGTGTAAACCAGGCATGACAGACACTCTATACTCTGGTGTAGGGTTGTTGACTTGGCCTCAGCTACACTCTAATGTTTAAATCACTTTGACTTGATTTCCAACACCATATACAGCATGTACTGTATGAATGCTGCATTCAGGGTGGGACATTAGCACCAGCCACCAGCCAAATGTTAGTAAAATATCAAAGTGGCTGCTACATTTCAGACATAAAATACTATGTGGTTGACCTGCTTGTGAATTAAAATATTTATCTTTCAATAGATGTTTCCATCTACTCTACACATTTTATGCAAAATCTTATAAAATCTTATCTTATAAAAATAAAGCAAATAAGATGTGTTTCCATCAGCTGGTTTGAAACGAGTAAACTAGATGTAATCATGCACAGTCTAATTACTGATGTAGGCTAAGTTTAGGGCAGGACTAAGTAATTAAAATATTTTACTATTTGTTTGTTAGGTTAGTATTCGATACTCAAATCAGTATTCAGAAGTTTCATTTAGGATAAATTAGGAGGTGTAAAGCTTACGGCCTTGAAGTCACAAGCCACCTTATCCCCCTGAGTCTTTCCAAGCCGGTTGCATAGCACTTGGGCGACTTGCTTGTCGCACATAGACAAAAACGCAGACAGCAGTTATCTGAGTTTAATGATTGCTACATCAGAACTTAATGGACAAAGTTGTATTTGTCTCACATTTAGTTTATTAATGGCCCTATTTTGACAATGCAAGACTGTGTCCTTATGTCAAGTGTAGCTTAGGGGGTTGTGTCGTTTTGCTAGTTAGAGGCATTTTTGATCAATAAATCTTTTTGCGCAATTTTTCAAAAAGTTCATCATTTCTTTATCCACACTTTAAAAAGTATGTATAAAGGCTAAACTCACATCAAAATATAGCAGCTGAGCATTTTGTTTGGTAAAAGGATGATGTGAAATTAAGACATTTTTATCTGTTTAAATCTGTTTCTTTCAGTAAATTTGGACTCAGACAAGATTAACTATAAAGATTAGAGAGACTGATTTCATGAAGACACGAGACTCTGCGCCTTAAATAAAAGGTTTAAACTGTGGAGCTCCAGTGATCTCTCTCCTCTTGTTACTTACACAATAATAGGATTCTCTTTCACATAGTTTTTAGTTTCTTGGATATGTTTCTGTTCTGCCCTGCCCTGAGTGAACACGCCTGTCAGTGCATCTTCTAATGTGCCAGTTAAATAGCACATGATGCGTAAGATGACCTTTTGTTCAGTCTTAACGCACAGCATTAAGAGTCCGCACGTCAGTGTTGTTAATGTGCCAAACCAGGCCTGTACCACACCCACTGGTGCAAGTCTAGGCATTTGCTATTTACACAACATGAGCACCGGGCATGGAATTGACAAATGTGTTTCGGCACTATGACCAATTTTGCGAAGTCTCAATAAGTCTAGCCCTAACTCTTTATAAAGGCAAAAAACAGTGCATAAAGACTATGTTTTGTGAACAGCCCACCTGCCTTCAATTGTGTCATGAAAAGAAACTGCAGGTGTTTGGAGCGTTGATGCTTTAAATTACCTGACAGTACACAGTGTTTTCAGTTGAACAGTAAAGGCTCTTTAGATAATTTGATTTTAAAACATTAACCATCTGAAAACTGCAGAAGATCGATTTACTGTTGAATGATACGTATATTTGCAAAGGAACATAATGTGGTATAATTGCCTTGCTGCAGATGCTTATCCCGACAAATTTCCGGTGTTATGAGTTTGTTTGTGCTTTTAAAATCAAGATAGGCTCATATTACAGGATGTAATCCGCTGTAAACTTTAATTAAATGTTTACAAGAGTTGGCGGATTCACTTCAGCTAAGAGCATTTTTTTTTAACAAATCTAATTCATTTGAGTGGATTATCTTCATCAGCTGTTATCCTATCTTAAGACCCAATGCATGTAAAGAAATATAGTACCATAAGGTTTGGAGAAAGCCAGATTGGGTTAGATTAGTGGCAAGTCATTCAGAAAGGGCCACAAGGTGTGTAATTCTATCCAACCCCCGGCTTTCGGCTTCAATTTAACTGAAAACACTGCATGCAAAGGACCCTCCGTGCACAACCCAAACTCTGTAAGGGAATAACTCGAGGGAAACACCTTAAGCCTCCTTCAAACAAATTTGCCCGAATCAAAGTGGCACTTATGAATAATTACACCGGGTGTTTTTAGGTTGGAATAAGAAGGAAAACAACAATTAACAGTGAAAGTTTTCTCTCTTTTTTTTCCTTTTCACCCCTCAACCTCCTTGCTTGTCGGCGTGTGTGCCCTGATAGCTTGGGGAAGTATCTATTTACTTAGTGATTAGGACAATTTGACTGTCGCGGGCTAGTAAATTCAAACCATTCACTCCGGTAGATTGGCCCAGACAACATCATCAAGCCACAATGTGAAATACAGACACACACACCCCGACAAACACACTCACACAGGCTTAACCCACTCTGTTCGACACGCATTCAAGACCCTCATCTGGATTTCTGTCCGTCTGTCTTTTTTCTCCATGTTACCCTCAAACTTAAATAAACCTTCACATATAATTACAGCCAATTCTGTATATTTTCATGTCCATTTCCTTGAAACACTCAAAACGATAGGCCTCTTAGAGCAGGGCAAGTGCGTGTGCCTTGATGAGCGAACAGCACACACATGCTTCTCAACTCGAAAAAAAAAAAAAGTGAAAGAGTGTCTTTTATTGATTTAAAGGTAAAAAAAAGGTGAAAAGGAACATAAGTCGTTCTGTCCTTCACTCGTGTAGAAGCCACTGTGTGTTTGGTCTGCGCAAAATGCTGTTCATCTGATCTGGTGTTGCCACGTAGCGATGAAAACATTATCAGAGTCAATATTATGAGTGAGAAAACGGTGCTCTTACGCAGAATGTGGTATTGTGGTTACGTCTCGATGTCTCACTTGCAGTAAGTGCCAGAACTGGTAAATGGGAGACAGTGGAAATTCAAGTTAAAAACTCAATCCGGAATCGCATTTGGCGCCACCTGTAACCTTCTCACCCAAAACACGCAAACACACGCACGCACACGCAAACACACACACGCTGCTGTAAATCACTTTGCTGCCTCACATTTTATGCTGAAATGAAGATATTATTTTGTTCTCTTTTGGTGTCTGAGCACTCTACTTTTAATGTCTCAAGTTTTTTTTTTCTCTTTTAATAGAAACATTTTCTGCAAAAATGATCAAATTACACCTCTGAATGTACAACATCTTAACAAGGCCTAGTTATGTTAGATGTTTGATGACTGTTCCGTTTGTTTTTCTTTTAATTTAGAACTTTTTGTCCAGAAGGTTGTCATGTACTGTGTATAAGGAGTTGTGGATAAACCTTGTGTTCTCCTTTTCAAGCAATATGCATGAAAAATGCATGTTTAATTCTTTAAGATTGCATCACTGGCCATATTGTTCACTAATTTAACTATATTTTAAAAAAAAATTATGTGTTTATCAAAATTCAATCAAATTTTTCTTTCTTTGGGGATCAGTACTCATATATTAGCTTCAGTAAGTCATTAGTTTTTATAATTCTAATAGACTTGACTATGGCACATCCATATATTTTCAAAAAAACTGGACAAAGTTGACTTGTTGGACTTGTTGCTTCACTTCACCTTATATGGTCATGAAATTATTAAAATACACAAACATTCAAATATCTTTATAATGACACAAATAAAATTGAACTCAGTTAAAAAATTGTAGCTGCTTGAATAAATTATTGTTGCTGCAGTTGTATATCTAGAGGTGGGTTTAGTTTTAGGTTGTGCTGCAGCTAACCAGTAGAGGGCAATGGGATTCATCTTTGGTGACCTTTGGCCCCTGCAGAGAAGACACAGGACAATTTAAGGAGGGAAGTGTTAAACTATGATGGTTAAGTTTTACTTCACATTTGTATCATATTTGTAATTACAAATAGGTTTTCTTGTTGTGCATGTGTGCATGTGTTAGCTGTCTTCTTCTGTGATTGTTGATTGGCAGAGGCACTCACTGGCGTTGACTGCGTATTTGTGTGTTTGACTGGGTTTCTTAGTGCTGTATACATGTTTTGTGTGCGCTTATAAGTGTATGTGTGTGGGTGAGATCTGGATAGTGTCCCTATGGCCAGAAAGGGATGTAAGTAATTACCAATTCTCCAAACACTACTTTGCCCTATTTAAACATATTACATGCCTCTCACAGCCACTGCAGGCCTCTCCCTTTGCACTATAACCTGTGAACAGCACAAACACACACACACACACAGACATATGCACACACATACATACACATACACACTATATATATATGTGCTCTACACTTGCAAGCTGACTGCAATTAACCAATCATCATCACCATCATCATGGTCATCATCATCATACAAGTAAGCACTACACGGACACGCACACACACACACACACACACACACACACACACACACACACATACACACACATTCACACAGGACACATGGTGTATGCCACAGACCCAGATCCTCATTGAGAGTTAATTTGCACCAGTGCTGTTTATGTTTAACTTGCTCTTCATTCTGTGGAGGGTAATCTGTTTTGTAAGCTTGGTAAGCTGCTGCCAAATCCAGACAGCCCTGACCTGTCCTCAACAATTTAACTTTTGACATATTTTTTTATCGAAATTCTCGTCACATAAAACATTTAACATACCTGTTATTTTCATGTCTTTGTCTAGCCTTTGTCTTTTTTTTTTTTTTTGCATTTGTGTGTGTGTTATATCGGGCACATGGCCCATGGCAAATCTGTGAAATTTAATGTGTCCATTATGTACCACACAAGGTCTCTTACACACATGCATGCAAGCACACACACACACACACACACAAATCCAGTCCCAGAAATAAATGCTTTCTGCATGTATGGAATGTAAAACATGTCGAAGATGCCTGCAGAACCCTGACAGGAAGTTGCTTCTGGAAAAAGGTCATGGATGGAAAGTGTCTGAGGTGTGTGCGTGTGTGTATGTGTGTGTAAAAATGTGTTGCCTCTGTACAGTATATTATCCTGGTATGCAACTGTTTGAAAACAAGTTTTTGGCCACTAACTGTTTAATTTTTGGGAAAGTAAACAATCTTCCAATGCACGCAAATGCATTTGTACGATTTGATCAGTTGACAAGAGCAAGATCAGGATAAAACTTCAGAATAAGTCTAAGAGGATAAACATTTGCTTGAAGCCCAGTTTTGAAAAAGAATGAACTTTATGAATACCACCTAGAAATATGCATATCTTCCTCTTTGCAAAATGCATGAAGTGCAAATCATAGCCATGCAAGAAATAGTAATATACAAAACATAGAATACAAGCCTAGATACGTTATGTAGGTTTACAAATTCTTGATTTGTATTAAAAGATCATTTATTCTTTCTGACTTTTTTTTTCCGCATTAAATCTGCATTAACTATGATTTGTGTATTATTATAGATACATAAATCATAGTGTTTTTACTCAGAAGAACAGAACAGAGGAAAACATATTAATTAGGAATTAATTAGGAAGATTGGCACCTGCATGGGTAGGAAATAATTCAGATTTTTTTTTAAAGGAAATTAACATTTAGACTTATATTTTAATAAATTTACAGTACTCTGATACATTAGAGACAAACTGAAATATAACATTTGTATAAAACCCTTTAAACAGCAGTGATATAGTTGTTGGCAAAACGTTGCTCATGTATCATCACCTTATGATCGACGGGGAAGAACAGCTGGAGCTTGGAATGGGGGAGTTAACTGACTGATTGATAGGCAGGAATGGCAGGGAATGCGTGTCACACAAGGCGAAGGCCAAAAGGCAGACACCGTGCTCCACTGCACTGTCCTGCCCACGGCCCTGACAACTGATCTATCTGCACGGAGAGAAAGAGAGAGGCTGATTAGTTTAAGAGGGCCTGAGGGCTTCATTACAATATCACAACAAACAATTATCATGTCTCTGGAGGTTCGGGAAACATGTGCGCACACACACGTGTGCACACACTCACAGACGGCGCATGAGAAAATTAAAAGCCATACTATCACTTCTTTTAGTATCAGTGTTTCACTGCACGAAAAACTCTTATATCTGTGTTTTTCTCCCCTCTTACAACAGGTGTTTTATACATTGTTAAAAAAAAAAACACTAAATGTCAGCACAGTATAAAACAGGTGAGAGGATTTCTGGTCTTAACCTTTACATCCTGTTGTTTCTTTGTCTCTGGGGAAAATCCTTGAACTCTGTATAGCTCATTAAACCTGTGAATTTTATTGTTAGTGATAAAATACATTTACTATAAAAGGCTCTGCTTTACATTAACACATGATTCACTTTGAACTAATTATGTGTACTGATATAATATATGTTTTTTTATGTTTTGGGGCCGGAAGCAGGAAAAAAAGTAATAATTAAATTGAAAACTGAAAAATGTGACAAGAAAATAAATTATATTATTTTATATATTATTATATTTAATTAATAATAATATTCAAGCACATATTTTAGCAGATAATGATCATTTGAAATCCAAATCAAAATGAGAGAATTGCATTGGAAAAGAGTGAGGCGCTCTGGTTAGCAGTCTGTGGTGAGCATCTGCTCAGACAAAGAGCTGGTGTTGGGTTGCATTGCAGTGGCCTTTGCTCAATACTCACCATGCACAAGCACACACACAAACGCGCACACATGTGCACACACGCACAAACACACTGTGGTAACCTTTTCCTCGGTCCCCAAGCAAAGGTTATGTCCCACACACCACTTAACTCTCATTTATGGGAGCCAGACTTGAACAGCTCATTCATAAATTCATGCAGCCGATACTAACCTTCATTAATAATGTGTTGTGTCATGTAACACTTGTACAAATGTTTAGAAAATTAGAAACATCTACAATACAAATAATTTTACCAACAATTTTTTTTTTTTATTATTTAAATAAGTATTCTTTAATCCTTAAAGTGTACATATTCAAACAGGATTTAACATGAATAAAAAATTGTTTTTGAATCCCTGCACTGAACATGTGGAATCAGACCAATATTTAAATTGTAAGAATGAAACAGCACTGCCGTATATATAGAGCCTCTAAGTTGAGTAATGACACATAATCACTACAACTGATGGCATACAGAATATTTTTGTACCATCATCAATGTACTAATTATCCACCTGACTAACAGCAGCCCAAATGTATCAGAGGTTAGTAACACTCATTACTCGTCAACAATGTCCAGAGCTCTTGTCAGCCTGATGATTAATGACCCTCTCACTTAGACAATATTGTTCTAACATGATTTCTAATAGAGCAACTTGAACTGCCAACGACACACAGAATAAATTGGAGGGTGATCTTTAGATAAAACACAGAACTCGCACCCCAATGCAACACAAACTATACTGCAGATGATGTAGCACAGACAGAATTATTGCAGATTTATTGGCTTGTATCTTAGTTCTTTGGAACACTTTTCCTTTACTGTTGGCAATTGAATATTATCGAGGGAATTCTGTTGCCTGTGAGTAGGTTTTCTAGCATTTACTTGTGCTTATATTCTATAAACAAAACAAAATGCACATTTGCCTCTATTTTACTGTAAGCATTTGATAAAAAAAAAATCCTGCAGAAATCACATTTACGTATTCACTTTTTAAAAAATATAAATAATGAGAGGAATATTCATTCATGCCCCCCAAAAAAAACAAAAATAAAAAATATTACAGCCTTGTTGTGTATCGCAATATATCAATTACTCCTGACCAGCAGCCCAAACATCTCAGTTTAACCAGCCGTCCAAACATAACTCTCATTCAAACTCTTTAAACAGGACAGGGAAAATATTTAGTTGACCAAAACTCCTGCCAGCGTTATGGACACTGAGATACCTTCTCAGTCACTGTCTCTGTTTCATCTGCAGTGAATTAACAGCGACAGAGTTTCAAGGCTGAGCCGGCCTCATCCTACTTAAAATAATCTCTGGTGACTTGAGTACCCTCTGTGCATGTGTGTGTGTGTTCGAGTTGATTTTAAAAAGCATGCTTTATTTCATTGGTTGTCATTAGCCTAGGTGTTAAATTAGCGTTAAAAAATTTTAGACTGGTGTTAGTGTTGATGTCTGTGCATCTTACATATGTGTATTACATATGTATTTGCATGTAAAAGTTCTGTGGGTGTAATGTGTGTGTGTGTGTGTGTGTTCCTGAGCAGTGTTGGGTGTTAAAGGCGTTGGTTAGGGGGCTCAGCAGGGACAGCAGCATGGAGTCTTAATTTAATTTAAGGCTCTGTGTTTTGACAGGAGTTAGAAGTTAGCCGGGGTGGCAAGAAAGCTCAGTAGTCTGCACCTTATAGATCAGAAACACACAGCTAAACGTTAGATATGTACTCACACACACACACACACACATGAATGCACTCAATGCATCAAGGTCAAATTTTAAACTGTGAGCACTCATCATATCTGTTGTGAAATATTTTCCAATAAATATTTGACATAAGAAGCAGTGAGATCATGTTCACTATGGTCTTTTAATATAATATAATATTATATAATTCCATTTTTTCCTATTGTAATATCAGTGGTAGTTTCATAACAATGGTGGGATTTAATACTGCATAATTAGATCCTGAGGAATAGATTTAAATAACCGTCTCTTTCAGCTAATATGTGCCTCAAGCAGTGGTGTTGTCCACCATAAATTGCTGCTGATAAACGGTAATAATAATACCTCAAATTAATAAGCAACAGCTACTCTCTCCTCCTGCCCTAATTACACACATCTTGGGTGAGGTATGCCCCTCACATTTGCCTCAAAGTATATATTCATGTGCGGGAATGTGTGGTCCCCTGGAGACAGAAAGCAATATGCTTGATATTTGCATAGAGCTGCGGGAAAAATAAACTCTAATTTTGTATATTGTTAGTTATTCTCCCTTAAGAGACCAATAAATAGGTATGCATTGGGCCTAAAGGGTATATATATATATATATATATATATATATATATATATATATATATATATATATATATATATATATATATATATATATATATATATATAGTCGTGGAGCCCACAGTGACGATTGTGTGTTGGTGTATCCATCACAGTCCAAAGCTAGGTGCTGCTGTGTGTCTTCTGCAGCATGTTTGTGGTCAGATGCGCGTTTGTATGTGTGGTGTCTGGACTGTGTTACAACAGACAGCATCTGTGTGTGTGTGTGTGTGTGTGTCTGTGTGAGGGAGAGAGTTACAGATAAAAAAAACAGAAGCGAGTGAGAAATAGATGGAAAGAGAGAGAGAAGTGATTGCGGTATCCTGGTAGGTAGGTAGGCAGGTTATGGGGCCTCTCTGTTTCACGTCTTCTCTTCCCATCGTCTGGTTTCCTGCCATTGATCAGAACAACCCACCTCCTCCTCTCCCTCCCCGCTGATGGACAGCGGGAAACCTGATCGTCAGGCGAGGAGTGGAGGTTCGGCGGTGGGGTGGGAGGGGTGGTGGCGGGGGGGGTGAGGAGGAGAGTGAGGGAGGAAGGAGAAGAGAAGGGTAAAGGCATCAGTGCCGTCTGCAGCCTCCTCTGTCAACCATGCAGAGAACCCTGCAAAGAGCCACATCTTAAATGGAGTATCTTATTCTGCCATAATCTAATTTCGCCATTCCACTTGGCTTTACTGTAAAATGAAAAGATCATCTAACTCTGTGCGTGTGTGTGTGTGTGTGTGTGTGTGTGTGTGTGTGTGTGTGTGTGTGTGTGTGTGTGTGTGTGTGTGTGTGTGTGTGTGTGTGTGTGTGTGTGTGTGTGTGTTGAGAGAGAAGGGAAGAAGGTGACGACAGAGACAGAGTCAGGGAGATGGTTAGTGGAGAAGTGAGAGTGAGGAAGAGAGGTTTTTTTCCGTGGAACAGATGTTGGCAGAGTGTCAGTCATTCGTATCACGGGGACCCTGTTTGGCGTAGCACCATCAGAGCCATAACATAACACCCCGTGGATCTCTGACACACACTCACACACACACATCGACACTCACACACATCCATGCACAGACATTTTGACTGGCAGTTGTGCTGCTGCTCTCGCCTGCCGGGGGGGGTCATCACCCCATCCATCTGTTCCTGATCGGCCCCCCGACGTGGAAAGGCAGTCGCCTCACAAAAGTCTTGTCCCTTGAACGTAAAAAGAGGAAGAAATAAAGTGAAAATCAGTGTTTAAATTCCTCTCTTCTGAGGCAGTTTAAAAGTCTTGGCGCTTCATGTAAATGTAAAACATCAGAACGGAGAAAGTCAACCGTGGATTGGGGTCAAATGAACTGCACAGCACAGTGGGGGAGAACAAGGCCATGATCATTTATTTTTCAAGATTATGGGATGTTAACCTACTGAGGCATTTTTTCAGTTTCCCAGTGAAATTGTTTGGAGGAATGAATTCAGAAGCAGGCTCCACTCCCGTGAATATGTACATATTTTAACTATATTTTTATTTACTTCAGGTGAACCTTTGAGAAACCTTTGAGTATGAGAGAACTTTTGAGCCAAGGTCATTTTCCCAGCTTTTCAAGTTAAGGTTACAGTTATACTGCTGCATATTCATTCATGTTCAATTGTCTCATTCACCTGAAACTTCCCTTTAAGGGATTTTTAAAGTTCAAATACAAAGGGCTCTATTTCATGTTGCAGAAGTATTTTTGATGACTTAATCACAATGATTTATAGCCAGTAAAAAGAAACTGTAATCGGAGATTTGTTGGGTATTTATTTCTGCTTTGGCCACAGAGACCATAAAGCGCTGCTGGAGTTTGAAAGGCTTATTGTCTTGCTCTGCTGTTGAATTACTTTCTATGACGGCAAAGTCTACCACTAGTCTGTCATTTAATTATTTTAATTATCAGCACACTTTTCTCATGATTTAATTGCACAAATATAGATTTAAAAACAATTATATTCATATATTTTCTTTTATGTCCTCTCCTCTTTTCTCTTTCTGACACACACAGACTGATTTTTACCTCTCAAGCCGAGCTCTCTCTCTGACAACTCAAGCCAGACCTCGGGTCAATACTGTAACCCGATCGGCCCACACAGTCTGGTCCCTAAACCCCTGTAGGCTACTACCTCCTCTGTCACAGCCTCACCAACAAATTATTCACCTCCAGTCGCTGCACCGCAGCTCAGTCGCTGTGAAGGGAAAAAAGCAGCGGAGGAGAGGAGACATGCTGATGAGGTTAAATTAAGCATGGTAGCGCCCCGTTCGTTTTATCGGGGTCCGTGGCTGGCATGAGTTTTAGAGATAAGGGTTGCACTTTGTGTTATTAAATGCTCGGGTGACTCTTAAATGGTGCCGGATGCCATGACAAAACAAACTCAACCTGACAAGCCATACCGTTGAAAGCATTGCTTATAGTTTACATTCAGATTGTTAGCATTTACCTAGGACCTGTAGTGGCTGTAACAGCTGTATACTTTAAGTTTCAGTTCTTGGAGCAGTGTTATTACAAGCCACACATTATGAGCGTTAAGTGTCAGCACCTTCTTTTCTTTCTTTCTTTTTTTTTTCTAAGTTTCCACATCTCAGAAATGATGTGAAGGAAGACACTATTTGTAATCTGTGCTGTAGACATCAATTTTAACTTAAGTGTTACATCATTTCAATAGCCTTCAACTATTCTTCTTTCATTTCTTCAACTCGCAGCAATGGAGGACAATGGGGTAAGAAAATAAACCTAAAAAGCGGTAAGTGTTCATTTTATCTACAGAGGAAATCTCCCACAGATGTGTGTGCATTCATCAAACTGACTGATCTCCACTGCTTGCCTGTACTAGTGGCTGAGCTGCCGTTGTGTTTCTTGTCTTGAGGGTTTGGAAACACGGACCCAGGGAGGCTTTTTGGGGGGATTATTATGAGCTATAAGCACATACAGGCTGGTAGAGCTCGGGTAAAGTGGTCCGAGACGAGTGGATGCACGGTACAGGGGGCTGAAACGGGCTCTGTGCTGTAAATCCAAGCAGGATGGGAGGATGGAGAAGATGAGCCCAGGATTGCCGGTTTCCCCTGATAAAATGTATATGTGTTCTTGACAGATGATTGCTGAGATGTACGCCACGTGAATGTGTGTGTTTCAGAACATATGGTACGTGTAACTGTAGACAACACAGAGGAAGATAAACACGTATTACAGTCGTCATCTCTGGTTTTAAAATTGACTCTTAGTCTGATTTCACATTGCAGTGAAGGCAGAGTCGCTGCTGAGGTAACAGATATCATTCAACCTAAAGAGACTGTCTGTTGTTTATCAGAAAAAAAAGACACACACATAGCACATACACACTTGCCTCAGGCATAATGTGGTACCTCCTCACAGGTTTACTCCCGCTCTGCTGAGCTAATAGAGTCAGATAATGAATTTACTCCCAGTCACCAAAGCAGTTTTTAATAAAAGGCAAATTCCCTCTTTCCAATTGTTATTGCCAGCAGTGTCCTTAGCACCTCAGAGACCAACAATTATACCCTAATGGCATTATGCTGTCTCACTAACAGTTATTGGCATTAAAACTGCTCCTACAGTATATGTAAAATTATTATGTGCAAATCTCGAAATAAATAAGTGAATACATTTATGTATTATTAATTTAAAGAAATTTATGTTACATACAAGCTCTCAAAAATATATAAAAGTTAAATGTGAGGACATAAGAACTCTGCACATTTTGTATTAGCCAGAAACATGAAGCAGATTTATTTTAGCCAATCTAATTTGCTTTAAATTAAACCCTTAACCCCTTGCCCATATATTAACTGACTGTATAAATGGATTACAGTGTGTTGAGGCACCTACACTGTGTTGGTCACTGGTGGAAAAGGAGACATTTTACTGTGTAAATAAATGATTTAATGCATTGAAACCTTTCCCTTAATTCACCCTGAGAAACTTCACAAAAAAACCCAAGGTTATGTGAAGGAAATTAGATGATTTCATTTTCCGTGCTTTGAGGGGGGAAAAAAACAACAAAAAAAAGGCAGCAGCTGTCGTATTTGTAGGAGTTAATAAATGTCATGGCCAAAAATTGAAGTTTATGCCCAAATCCAGCGTACACACCCTGAGTGAGGCTGCTGCTCCACGGCAGAGAATATACTGCACCTACTCTGTTCTTTGGACCGATGCAGCTCAGCCGCCTGTAAAACAAGCTGCTTCCTAATTATTATTCTGTCACCTGCTGTCATCGATTTTGATGACTGGGTCGATAAGTGGGATTTAAATGTTCTATATCAGAACAATAAATAAATGAATAAATCAATTTTTTTCTAATACAGGAAAACTCTTCTTTAACTAAAACGGTTAAGCTCCTGTTAGTTTGCCAAAAGAACTGGTTAAAAGTTTGAAGAAGATGTACCTGTATTGCAGAAGACTAAAAGATAATTCTTCTGAAAAAAATAAATAAAATAAAAAAATAAAGGCCAACTCTTTTCATAAAGATTAATTGTTGCAATTTCCTTAAAATGTAACAGATGTTTATATAATTTATTTTACATGGTTCTGCAGCATTTTTTTTTTTATTGCTGCCCTCATCGATCCTGTCATTAATAAATGTTATGGATTTCTCAGGCTTCCTCTAGTTAATCAGTGCTGTCTTAATACGATGCACTCCTCGTCGCCTTTTTCTCAAACAAGGAAACAATCCAATAATCTAAACCTGTAATAAATCACTAATAATTTACAGAAGATCCCTTTAACAGCTTTCGACGGTGCATCACTCAGACCCCCGGGGTCCCCATTCTCCATACCCTCTGCGCTAATGCAGCACTAATGCAGTGAACGGGGGGCTTGTTTTTATTAGCTAGTGTCCCACTGTTTGGATAATCTCTCGATTTACCAAAGCCCCTCGTTGACAGCCATCCTCGCAGACTCCCGAGCCGCTACAGGTGTCCAAACACCGGCTAATGGAGATCTTTAGGCAGGAATGGGTACAGAAAGAGACACACAGAGAGATATATTGACTCCATTTTGTCAATGCAAGATTTTTCACTGCCAAGCAGCATGTGAACTAAACATTATCATTTCTCTGGAAGTTTTTGCTCAAGGCCAGGCAGACATCATTTTATATAAAATATATTAAAAAAAAAAACCTAAGTAATGTGCTAAATTGGCCACTCAGATGCTTGGGGCAAGTTCCTCTTCCACACCGGCTGTCTAGCAATCAACGCATGTCAAACACAATAGGCATCAACCATCATCTGTGGATGAGCACCATGTGACCAGATGCCCCAGCCAAACCATCACGCTGCAAAAAAGCATTGATGACAGTAAGTGAGATTTGCATGTTTGTAGGCGTGTTTCCATCATCTCAGCCATGATAATAAGGATGGCTGAGCTGGAAAGTAAATTAGTGCTTTAGTTGTAATTGAAAGAGTACTGAAAATGTTTCTTGTAGAGTCCCGCCCTCACACCCTGCGTGCTGTTATTGGACGGAGGCTGCACACCCACTGATGAAAGGTGGACGCCCAGAAACATCTCAAACACAGCAAAATATTACCAAAGTACTGGCAGCAGGCAGGGTCTCTGAGGGCAAAGACAGACACACACTGCTGTTGGGTCATAAGTGATGATAGAGGAATTATTTCAGGCTATATGTTTTATTTTAGGAGAATGTCATTCCATCTTTAAGTAAAAAATCATTTATAACTCAGCTAGAGTTTGTGAATAGTTTGCATATAATTTAATGATTGTCTTCTTGAATGCACAGCAACACATTACATGCTGCATGTGTTAAATGATCAGGATTTTGAGAGAAAAATGCAGAACTCAAAAAGTATAGAGAGCCGTGTGTGTGTGTGCGTGCGTGCGTGCGTGCGTGCGTGCGTGCGTGCGTGCGTGCGTGTGTGTGTGTGTGTGAGTGAGACGGTTTGCCATGTCAGCCCATTGGAATGGTTGATGAGTTCACACCAAGCGGGCCTGGGTGATGATGGGATAGGTCTTAATGTAGACAGCCATAAACACAGCGGGCTATCTCTAATCCTGAGAGGCTCCTCTGTGTACCTCAAGCTGCACAAACTGTTTTGATGAATCTCCTGACCCCTGACCCTTTGATGACGGATGGCGCTCCGAGGGGAAATGTAACTAGAAGGCAGCCGTTCACTCGGCCATCCTGTTTTTGGGAGACAAAATGACGAGACTCTTGCTTCATCATCCCAGTTTTTTTTGCCGTGATGTATTTAGTTTGGATCGAGCATGGCAGACGGCTTGTGGAGAAAAGCATTGATAAAACACCACTGATTTCATTGATGACAATGATGTTTAAACCTTCAAATCAAATATTTAATTTATAGCATGCTCATTTGTTTGAATGTAAATCTCCCCTTTACACTAATTGCACGGGTTGAACTGAACTGAAGTCTGATACTGAAGCAGTTAAACATCTGTGTCCCAGACACAATCACTTGTCATGAAATCTAAACTACATTTCTACCACATCATACAAACACTCACAAAGAATTACACTGAGCATCAATCAAGTCAGTATTGTCAATCTGTGAAAACCTCATTTGATATTAGCTTTTTATAATTAGATAAAAGAACACAGAGGGAAATATTGGCTCAAACAGAATGAGAAGTACTGTTTTCACTGACCTGTAAACCAACACAGGGCCATCTCACTCATACTCACACACACATGCAGAGTCACTGCTCAAAGATCCACAAACACACACACACACACACACACAGGTCATGTCTCCTTTTGCACAGAGCCTGTTTGTAAGAGTAGCGCGTTTGTGAACCTGACAGTGGAAAATATGAGCCGCTCCCTCAGCCTCCGTTTGGTCTTGGCGTTTTGATTTGTTTGACAGGAACAGAAAATTATAACAGCGGAGGGAAAGAAATATGAAAATATGACTGGTAATACTTTCAAAACACAGATATTTTTCCTTGCTGTCTTTGCAGAATCCATAGTGGGAGTCTGTGTGTGTGTGTGTGTGTGTGTGTGTAAGCGCGTATTCATGTGTGTGTGTTTACATATGCAGTGCACGTACATGTGTACACACGTGTGTACATCAGGGTGCAACAATGAATCATCTTTACTGATGACATGGTACGCTAATCGTTTGTCTATATATTGCAGGTTTGTTTCCATATCTCAAGGGTTTCTTGTGGTCTCCTCACCATTTCTCTGATTTGATTCCCTGATCTTCATTTCATTCACTTATTTATTTATTTATCCCGTATGCGTTATTGCTTTGATTCTCTGAGCCCCGGGTTATTTTTGTTTTAATGAACGCCTTATACATCTCCTTTGTTAGAGTCAGTAACGGAACTTTTCAGAGTAAACTATCTCATTAGAGATGATGGTTCAGTTGAGGAGAGCAAACAGACTGCGCTCTGATTATTCATAAATTTGGCACATTCACATGACTGAGGTAGTAAACTCAGAGAAAATGACACCACAAAGAGGGAAAATTGAACTTTCTCTGTATCACAACATATTTGTATCTTGATTCCAATCCATACAGCTTTGCTGGTTTTATTGCTTGACACTGTTCCTTTTTTCCACTTTGCAGAAGCACACCTGATGCTGCCAAAAAGTTTTCCTGCGGACCCTGTGACCCTATGGCCTCATCCTCACCACAGCCACTATCCCTCACTCTAATAAACTCAGCAGCCACTTTTACACGGCCCCAGCCAGAAATCAACCCAAACAAATTAATGTAAAACTACAATTTAGTGCACCACAATCGCCGCCGTTGATAAGATGCTAAACTGAATATGGTTTTAGGGTAAAATGAGTAGGGCTCTGGTTGAGCCGTGTTTGTGTTTGAATCCAGACTAATCACTCATCAGCTCCTGTGTATGTGCTACAGCTACTGAGCACATAACAACTCACCTCCCCAGAGAGTGTCAAGATACAGTCGGCTTCAAAGAACCACAGAGGTTGTCTAATTGGCTCCCAGCAATAACACAACAGCTACTTTCACATAGTGGGGCCAAATGCTGAGTCAAAGTGTAACCGTAACTGTGTTAATAGCGGCGGTGGAACCGTAGCACTGCTCACAGAGTGAAACTTGTTTTGACACAAAAAACATCTAATGATTTTTGATTTATTTATTTTTTTTTGTGGAAACTTCAGTGCATTAATAATGAATAAACCTTTGCCTCATCATGGAAGCCAGGCCAGAAAAGTGGTATTCCTGCAACTACAGTATGTTTCACACACTTACTCAGTGGATGCAGTCTTTATTGGATGAGGCAGCGCTAGCTAATATATCAGACAAGCCTGTGGTGCAACGAGTCACAGAGATTAAATGACTGTTCAGTGTTTGGGTTGCGAGGGCTGAGTGTTGGCCATCGCTCCAACGCCAGAAATGAACCTAAATCACACAGAAGCAAAAAACAGACACAGAAAACACTGATGCTATTGTGCAGTGTGTGCAAACCCGGTGAGGCTGTTAGCTCGGTGGAGAGAGGACGTAAGGAAAGAGGAGGAAGATAGATTAGGGACCCCAAAAGTAGTGAAGTAGGGAAGAAAAGCAGGAAAGGGATAATTAAATGAAACAAAGAGGTGTGAAAGAAATGCAAGAAATGCATGGGAAGGATAAAATGAAAAACAAAAAAAGAAAAGAAAAGGAGAAAGAAGAAACAGGAAGAAAGTGAAGTGAATGCGAGGGAGTTTTAAGAGAATCGATGCAGCGTCTCTCTCCACTGGGACCGAGCTAACAGCGCAGCAGACCGTGGTTCTCAGGTGTCCAGTCGATGGCTGATGCATTAGGCTGCTGATACCCGCCGCTTTGGGTTCAAACACACATTTTCTTAATACAACATGAGCCCATTTCCCCCCCTCATTAATCATGTAACCTGATTAGGGCTAGAGGTCTGGCCTGTGCTGAACCCTGCTCCGCTCGCTGCCTTTTATTTTGTCAGGCTTCTCATCACACGCATTCAAGAATACACATGTGTATGCACAGAGAGATGTTAACCCATGATTTTCCATATGTCCAAAGGAAGTGGTGTACATACAGTTGAAATCAAGCCGTATACCCTCATACAGTGGTGTGTGCAGGGTGGAGTCATAGCCCTTTTTGTTCTCATCAATTTCTTTCTTTCTCACTCCAAAGAAGTATTTAATTGGTCCGATTGGTCCTTAAGCAATCTCGGAACCCATCGGCTATCATGTGATGATGGATTATCCTCTAGGGACGGGCTACGATATTTCTGTGCTTCTAGTGGAGCCAGCGGGTGTCCAGTATGAAACTTCTGTTGCCATTCATTGGTCATTGTTTATTGTCCAACAAATTCCCATAGGTCCAGAGATAAAAGCTAATAAAAAGCTAAACAAACTCCCATAAGTCCATCGATAAAAAGATAATAAATTGTTAAACAAACTCCCATAAGTCCAGAGATAAAAGCTAATAAAAAGCTAAACAATCTGAAACTCCCCTAAGTCCAGTGAAACCATTTGGCCAGTGGTTCAGCCTCTGTGCAGCCCTCCACATGGACTCGGCGCTATGCGACCATAGTAACCACAGCTAAAATATGATTGGTCAACCTTATGCAGATTACAAATGGCTTTAGAACTGTTTCCCCAGCTGAACTGTTTCTATTTGCACAACATTATTGTCCCTCAGCTACAGATTCTGCATATTCACATTCAGATACATATCTAAGAGGTAAAACCTTAGGTGATGCTGTGGTCTGACCTTTCAATTTTGTGAAAAAAATCCCATAAAAAAACAAGCTCTCTTACTTCTGAAGGCATACATGTTTAAAAACAATTGTAGATATAGCTTCTTTTTACAAAACAATTAATATGGTTCAATGTAATGAAGAGACATGTCACAGTGTTTCTAAAAATAGAAGCTTTATCGGGTTTTTCCTGCACAGACAAAGCTACAGTTATAAACTTGAGCTTTTTAGCCTTTTGATATGATTTTTTTTAAAAGTATAATGAAAAATATAGATTATTACCAGACTTATTAAAGTCTGGTAATAATCTTAAATAATAATAATAAAAAAATAATAATAATCTTAAACTAACACAAAGTACACTGACATGAATACACCTAACACTAAACTGGGATGACAGAGCAGTGTGGTATCGTTGCAGCCGTAGTTACAGGAGACAGAATTGTTCTATCCCTTCTCAGAAAGTGAGCTGGAGACACATCCATGTTATGATTAGGACTAATTTCAGCTGCTCATCAGGACACAGAGTGTGAAAGACAGGCTGACAGACAGAGTTAAACTTAATACCACTGAACTATATACCATTCTGGTATTCATTGACAAATGACAGGTCCAATCATTGATTTGTTCAGGTTGATTGTCACGCAGTCTAAGTGAGATGTGACAATCTGACCTGTGTTCCATGTTTTTTTTTTCTTCTCTCTAATTTTCACTTGCACATGTCTGTGTATTTATCTTATGAAAGTAAATTAAATGTTATAATATAGTTTATTCATTTAAAGTCCCACCAGTCCATCTTCTCACTCTTCTAACGTCTGTCCATTGCGTTTCATTCTCGTATCCATCTCACCTCACAAAAATGCACATACACAGGTTGTTAACTTTCACTTTAATATCACAAACAATTATCATGCCTTTGATATGTTTGCAAAAACATTTGGACCTTTAAAGCAGACTCAACTCATTCCTTGGTAGAGACACAGATGTGTCTTTATTTCAGACGTGTCAGATGTTCCACTATGATTTAACATTTCTGTTGCTTTTTGCTTCAGTGATTGGAAAGTTGGTTCAGTGCAGTTTGTCCACTTGAACTTCATCTAACGCTGGCTTGTTTATGGAAATATGCAAATGTACAAACACATATACACCACTGTATACATCTGCGAGCACACCAATGCACATATTAGGTTGACTTTCTGCAGTGAATATATTCATCTTGTGCCTACTGCACCTACCTAAATGGTCACACTACACTTCTCGTAATGTAATTAATTTAAACATCGAGGGATAGAGGCAATTTGATCTCATTAATTCGCATGAGTAAGCTCCTGGCATAAAAATTCAACACCATTTATTTTGCATTCATTCAAAAGCCCTTTGCTTAGACATGAATAATTTATTCATGTATTTAATGTTTATTTAAAAGGGAGCATATTAATGAACATCAGGATCAAATACAAATGTAAATATACCAGAGTCCCTTGGCAGGTGATAGATAAAAAATATACTAATGAAAATACAACAATTCATATAAAGAACAATTATGTAGCAATGTATACTACAGTATAAGGTGCATGCTATAACATTTCTACATCTATGTTATATGGTAGCAAATAATATTGTGTAACACATAAGGAATTTTAACAAATATATTGACATATTGTATAGTTTATATACATTTATAAAAGCTACCTGTGCACTGCACCTAAATGGAAAACATTATACAGGAGTTACAGTGTGTGTGTGTGTGTGTGTGTGTGTGTGTGTGTGTGTGTGTGTGTGTGTGTATGCGATGCCTCTGTTTCCATTGTAGGTCTGTATAACTTCCTGGTATAATCTTACAGTCTTAGTTCAATTTACGGATTTAAGTTCAGACAATATGAAGGCACTGAAGATATCAGCTGTCTCTCAGTTTATATTCAGTACGCTGCAAAATTGAAAGTCTATACACTGTACACTTTCAATTTTGCAGGGTATTGAATACTCCCATTGTAAACTTATTGTAGATGAAATGGCATATTTGTATATATTTAACATTTAAAAATTCCATATTTGATCATGAGTACATATATGATTTATTATCAAATTAACTTGTGTGACAATTGAACTTTTTCTTCCATATAATTACATTTTTATATGGACCTGAATATATTCAGGAGAGGGTTTTGTAATGTCGGGGACAATAAATAAAATGATTTCAACTGTTGAATATAATTTTTGAATAATTATTGACAATGTTTCTTAATTATTACATTTTCATTTTTGATTTGTTCCTGCTTTGTTTGCTACATAATGAAGTAATCACTAAAGTTGTTTAAAATTGTTTTCTCATTAAAATATAAACTAAAAGGGATGCTGATATAATTAATAATATATAGTTTCACTAATTAATATTAAATGTATATATTATGGAATGGGAGTTATGGAGTAATTTATGATGTTTTGATTTATCTTATATCTATATATATATTTTTTATTGAAGGTGCACAGTGCACAGTTTGTGTTTAATGAGTTAAGGCAGAGTTTCTCACTTGAAAAAGGGACTTGAATATGGAAAAATTATAGAAGAATGATATTAGTAAATCAATATAGTATAATCAGTTTCAGACCAAGCTATGTGCAAAGTTCACTTTAGATCAATACTATTAGGCCTGTTTTAGGTTCTAAATTTGATCTATAAATACTTAAACTTGACTTAATTTGACAAGTTAGATCCTCCAAATAAAATGCTGATGGTTTTAGTGACACACAGCTTTTTATAACTTTTTCCATCAATGATATATTAATCTCTGGCTGAGCTGTGATATATATTTGTATTAAATAAAAGATACACTCCAAACACTGATGCCAGTTGCTGTTACTTTCAGTCATTGCTATAATGTAATAAAACATTATCAATTTCATTGATAATTTGTAGGTTAAGTCCATCCTGTTTAGTTACATTATACCTCAAACTCAGACATTTTAAAACTTTTTTATTTATTTTGTGACAGAATCTAAATTGGTGCTTATACACATCATATTTGATTAAACCGCTAAAGAATGTCATCATTACATCTTTTCAACTTCCCCTTACAACCGTAATTAGAATTTTAGCCATCAGCCAACAAAAAGTCACCTCAAGGTATTTACTTAAAAACGACAAAGTTTCCAGCCTGCTTCATGTGATGATGTTGTTGATGATGTTTAGGAAAATTCATGTGGCAACTTCAGCAGTTCACTGATGTAAGAAAATCATTTGGTAAATAATTCTGTGTTTTTATACCAAAAGCAACATCCTATTGGTGAAGCAGCAAACGTCCACCTGTCAAAAAAAGTCTCAAGCAGTATGAGAATGCAGGAAGCTTTGAGGGAAACAAGAGCACTGTGTGTGTGTGTGTGTGTGTGTGTGTGTGTGTGTGTGTGTGTGTGTGTGTGTGTGTGTGTGTGTGTGTGTGTGTGTGTGTGTGTGTGTGTGTGTGTGTGTGTGTGTGTGTGTGTGTGTGTGTGTATGTGCATGCTAAGGGACCTGGAGGGCCATAGCAGACCAGGTCAGGCTGGGTTTACATGCTTGACACACTGTCACAGATACCCCCGCTGCGTCCGTCACTCAGCACATATACACACACACACACACGGACCCAGACAGTGACATACAAACACACACTCATAAATGCGCATGTGTACACTTAAACAAGAACACGACCAGTATCGGTCAGTAAAAACAGTAATCAGAAACATGTTTAGGGCTTTTTTGCTCTTGAACTAATCAACGTAATCCCGATCATGAGGTTTCAGTTAGGTTGTCGCTTTTTATGAGTAAATTCTAATCTATGCATGCATACTTTATAATCCCCTGAAATTAATAACCATAGAGATGTGACTTGTATACAAACAAGAGAGGTTTATTTCAGCTCAAGTATTACCATGTAAATGACCTAATTTCTTTTGTTTGTTGTGAATTAATTTTTTTTCCCATAGCCAGAATGCTAATTCCATTGATCTGTATTTTATTACAAGTTAAATAGTTAAATAGTTTTCCAAAGATGAGGGAAGAGGAAATAATAAAAGTTGTATTCGCTCGCTTGTAGTGGAAGTGTTTTATCATGAGGTACTTATAGAAAGCACAGATATGATTACCTGAAGCTGTGGGTGCTATATTTCCATACACTTGCACCAAGATTCACATCATTGTATGCTACATATCTCCTCTGTCTATCGCTCTTTCTCACTTAATGACACACACACACATACAGTGTACATGCAGAGATGGTGTTTCAGTCCATTGTAAGGGAGGCTGACTGTGTGGTTTCCTGCTAGAGATTCATCCTTCATCTATCACAATGGCTCTGATACAAGATACTCATCCACACACGCTTATGTTCAGCCCTTAGCCACACAAAAAGTTGAATGTGAGAACCGATACACATAATATATCACTAAAGGCAGTGATCACAGTAAAATATATTTCCGTCAGTTACTTCAATGAGCCCAATAAAATATAGTTTAAATAGGTAATGATAATCATATGTATGAAGACATAAGACTAAAAACACTGCTGTGTCTCTTAATTGCCTGACCGTAACCACAGTGGAACTGGTTTACTATACTTTTGGGTCCCTAAGCTCATATGAACAGTAATATATATATATATATATATATATATATATATATATATATAGTATTAGCCTAGATACATAAAAGCTGCAGATCGTGTGCTACACACATGCCATACTAACCCTTAGCTGTCCGCTAATGAGCCCCCATGGTCTCCAGATCAATAAAGTGTTAAGTGGCCCTTTGAAAATAAGATGGTGGTGTTAAGTTGGTCTGTCAAGCATACAGTCCACAAGGTGGGCAGCAGCACTTCAACTTGAGAGCTGCCATCTTGTTAACATGGATTTACTCATCAGCGGGCTCATGAGGCTCAGATGGACAAAAAAAAGGATGTCACTCTTTCACCCAAAATCAACAGTCGGACAATTGCAACTTTTACAAATGACAAGATACAATAATAACAAGCACTGAACGACTAATGATACTGGTGATTAAAACCACAAAATACTCTGTGGCCCCTGTTGATGGTGTGGTTATATTATACATTTGAAATGTGTAATATAAAATCGGGAAACCAAACACAGACTAAAACATGTAAAATTGTCTTCACTTCTTCTTATTTACTGAATCGGACTGCCCTTCTTCCTCCTCCTCCTCCTCCTCCTCCTCCTCCTCTCCCACCTTTACCACAACCAACTCCATCTTTCCAAAGAGTCACATTTAACCTCACTCTGTCTCCCACCCACAGCCTAGCAACACACACACACACAGATGCACACACACACACACACAACCTAACTATGAGGGCGAGCTAGCGAATTCCTGAGGGCTATCATGTTTCGGGTTGCCTTGGCGACCAAGCACGGAGGCAGATCCATTAATCATTGAGAGCCGTTCACTCCAGAGTGGAGGTCAGACTGATTGCTGTGGATAGGGTATCATCCCAAAACACACACACACACACACACACACACACACACACACACCCACACACACATGCAATGAAAGTGGACCAAGGACCTTGATTTGAATGAAAAAAGATTAGTCTGCCTCTCGTTTTCTAACTTAAGCTGCTCTTACATACAAATACATCAAAATATATACAATACCCAAACATACAGTATGTTCGTAGGACATACAAAAACACACTAGACGTAACAACTACAACATGCAAACCAGACCCGTGTTTACTCTTGTTCTGTTACTTCCCCTTTATGGCTCTCTGTGCCTCAAAGATACACATACACACAACACACACACACACACACACAAAACAATCTCTTCCTCCAATGTTGTCTGGGCATCAGGACGGCCGTGGCGGTGTCAGGTGACGTGGCTGCGTGGAGCCGAGTGGATTAAGAGATTGGAGCTCCGCATTTATTTTTCAGGGACTCGGCTGAAACACTAGACCTGCACAGGTGTCTAGGAAAACTGAGAGAGCAAGGGAGCAAGAAAGATAGAGAGCGATGGAGGAGGAGGAAACGACAGACAGGAGCAAAAAGAGACAGAGAAAGAGCTTTTCTAAAAAAAAAAAAAACATAAATATCCTCTGACTGAATATCATATATTTGTGTCTTTGTCACATCTCTGCCTTTTCCATTGCTAACTTGAAATGTTTTTATTTGTCACAGAGCATTTACATATTTGTCATCATCACAGTTCAGCAAAGAGACAGGAGAGAATCAGATAATTACAAATGGTTACAATTACAGAAGTGGACAGCGTACTGGGTTTTGGGCTGTGCAGGGCAACAGGTGGTTCAGGTAAGCCTGGAGAACAGAGGATTCTGAGTTCAGGTGAAAGGGGAGATGAGACATCCAAAGGTTGAAGTGTCAAACAACCAGTGTAGTCTTTAACATGACGCTGAGTGAACTCCTTGCTCATTCCGTAAATGTAGCTACTCTGCAGCACAGTGTATAAAATGCCTAAATTGTGAATATTGTGTAGATGTAAGTAAGGATAAAACAAAGTGAAATGATACAACATGTTCTTCTCTTAGGTCTGTGTGATTCTGGATTAAATGGAAACTCTTTTTTTTGTCTTGGCATCAAGATTATTATTCTTAGATATATGATACATGAACTGACCTGGGATAATTCTTTGTTGCTGGTGTCAATGGGCTTATGTTGTCATGTTGGTGTTGACCTTTAATGGAAATACTGACCACTTAACAATACAGTGTCTCTTTTTTAAATTTGTGTAACACTACTCTCAAAACTGAAAGTAGTGTTGTGGGCAGTAGAATTAATAACAGCGAGTTTTACACTGTAGAAAGTAATGCAGAAGGTTTTTAGTGGTGCCATGACTCCTCTATGATTTGCTCATGTGGGTTTTCAAAGAGAGGATCAAGTCACCAGTGAAGTGGGTTAGTGGGGAGAAGAGGCCCGACTCACCAAGAAGTGGTGACAAAAAAAATGACAGGTCACTTTATGTTGCTTCATGTCTTGTGTTAGACATCGGACTTGAACGCACCACAAAGACCACTGCTGACGGGAGGCTGACCTCTGACGTGCACATCTGCTCATTGTCTTCACATGTGTATCATGGGGCTCTGAGATTTATCACAAACTGTGAATCTCTTCATCACCATTGTGTTTTATATTCCAAAGTGCATGCTGTCTCAGTCATTGGGATGTTTTTTATTTACAAATCCATTCTTGGTAAGATTACAACTTTCTTGTCTTCTATTTCAGTCTTGAAATTGTTCCAAGGACATGTTGCAATGTGTTGTCCCCATAGCCACATAGTGAACTGGGAAAGAGCTTTTAGGTTTGCTGCATTTACTGCAAGGAACAAAATACAGACTGATCTTAAACATCAATTTTGAAACTCTTTTAAAACAATGGTGAAATCTGACAATTTTAAAACAATGGTGTAATCCATGAGTCCAAGTTGTGCAATGTATTATTTGATTATTTTATTGTTACTCAAATCTGAGGTTTTATGTTATGGTTTTACGTTCATTGTTTGTTGAAACTGTGTTGCTGCTTTTCTTGGCCAGGTCTCTATTGTAAAAGAGATCTTTGATAGAAATGGAACACACCTGTAAAATAAAGGCTAAATTAAATAAATAGTATTAGGACCTGTTGGAAGCTTTAAGAACAAACTCAAAAATCATTGAAAGGTACTCAACTGTAATCACTGATCTGATTTTTTTTTTTTTATTATAATATGACATTGCAACCGTGTTTGTGTATGTGAGTGTATCTCTGAGTGGGCACATGTTTGTGTATCTATGAGTGGGTGGCTTAACTGGACAGTTTTCTGTCTTATTGGCATTTTTCTGTTTACTTTGTGATGTCTTTTTCTATTTCTCCTTGATGTCTTTTTAACAAATGTCTGACTTGCATGCATCGAATGGGAACATTTATGTTTTTATTGTACATGGTCCCTTTACAAATAAACTTACTACTAACTAAATAAAGTAGATTTTGCAGCTAATGTATAAAAAGGCGGAAGTGGAAAAAAACAGAAAATCTGTGACATCGCTGATTGCTAAACAAACAGTCAATATAGACCTTTGTGCCAATAACACCAGATAATTGCAAAAACTATAGGGTTAACAGGCAGCCACAGAGAGTTAATAAAAGAACATCATTATTTAAACGTGTTACCTACAAATATACAATACAAAGGTCTCATGCAAGTACACACACACACAGAAATGCACATGCACATCTATCTCTAATGCAGTTTGTCCAGGGAGATTTACTGCGTCCTGGGAAACTTGATGTAGACGGCCACAAATCAGCGTGACTATGAAATGGAGAGCCACATGGACATTTATACACACACACACACACACACACACACACACACACCCAAGTGCATACACCAAATCTAAGCACATTTGTGTCACACACAGAAATAAAGGCACAGCCATGACTCCTGTGAGTCCACATGCGCATACGAACACACACACACACACACTCGTGCACGTACACACATGAAATATAGGTACAGCCACAGCAGCACTGAACCAGCTCCCAAAGGTGCCCACTAAATTTACTGGCTCCTCCAGCCACTTCAAAAGCTCTCCATAACTTAGAGGCCAGACGATTTTATTGTTTCATGGAAGAAAGGACGGTGAAAAAAAAAGAAGTAAAGGAGAGTGAAGGAGTGAAAGATAGATGTACTGGGGAAAAATTAAATCCTCCTTTGTCTCGGGCAATTAAAATTCCTCTAGTTGTGAGGCATATGCACCACATCTACACAATGCAAATACACGCATGAACAAACAGATACTGTTCAGTGTTCACGGCTTATTTTTACATACCCATGGGCCAGAACAGTTTATTTTTCACATTTTTAATCCTCTCTCTCTCTCTCTCTCTCTCTCTCTCTCTCTCTCTCTCTCTCTCTCTCTCTCTCTCTCTCTCTCTCTCTCTCTCTCTCTCTCTCTCTCTCTCTCTCTCTCTCTCTCTCTCTCTCTCTCTCTCTCTCTCTCTCTCTCTCTCACACACACACACACACACACACACACACACACACACACACACACACACACACACTATACCTCTATACCTCACTCTTAATGTGTTGCTGTGTGTGATTCAGCCTATGAAGTCGCCTTCGGTGTAGCTGATGTTATAGACATGTTCTCCTCCAGGTTATGAGGTGGTGAGCTGGGTAGCAGAACTTGTTAATGTCCACTCCAATTATTTCCTCCTGGCAGTGGACTAATGATAAGTAAAGGTGATTGTCTATGTCTGATGTCTGTGTGTGTGGGTGTGTGTGTGTGTGAGAGAGAGAGAGAGAGAGAGAGAGACAGCCAGAGAGAGAAAGAAACAATAACAAAAGACAAAGTTTTATGACCTTGTGCAGTAGTGTGAGATCATGGGAGTTCACGTTGTCTTCACTATATATGTTTCCTTCTACTTGTCAAGCTAAGTAAATTATTAATATCTCACAAAAAAAGAAAATGTGAATTGCGTGTGTTTCCATCAACTGATTCAGAGCAAATAAACAAGATGCAATTATGCAAAGTCCAGTTTAGCCAGAAGTTGTCATATAGGCTATGTTACAAATGGCTGTAATAAACAGAGAAAAATGGAGAGGTCTTTAGGAATTTGTTGTAATTGTTCCTTCATGTGAAGTAGTACTGAGCATGTTTTAAGCTGTCCGGGGACAAATAAAGGTATATTATAGGACTACCTGGGAAAATGATGTCAGCAGAAGCAGTCATGCAAGTTAAATGTTTGGTACACCAGATTTTATTCAACAAAGTCATGTCCAGCTGCCATGTAGTACATTAACTCTTTGAAAAAGCCAAAAGCCACATCAAGCTAGCAATTTTTTTTATTATTACTTTGTTCGTTAAGGGACTTCTTTTTCCCATTTCTGTCAAACTCTTCTAATGCAATATTTCAAAATGCACAACAAAGTTGTCGTTGTTCCTAATTCGTTCAGGATGCGTTCAGTGTTCATCAATCAGGAGGTTTTCACCAGAAGCCGAATTATCCACAGAAATCTCTCCCTCCAAAACAAGCGGCTTGGTCAATAAAACCAGTAAATACACTGAATAAAGCAGTTTTATGTTTAAAAGTATGTTTCTTCAACAATGTTCAGCTGCTACTCGAGCTGCTGCTAACATTTGTTCAGCAGATGTGCGATGACTAGAATCCTTCATCCAGTTAAAACATATAGCTAAAGTATATTATAAAAAGTGTATTCTCTATGAAAAATTGTTGGAAGCATTTGGGTTGGTGTAAGATCAAAATTCAACAAAATATATGACACAGGTAGAGATTACAAAGTAAACAGGGGAGATGGCTCTAAATTGTTTTAAATGAAGGTTAAGGTAAGGGTGTGGATTTACTCTAGCGTAACAATAGAAGGATAAATAAGAGGATTAAGTTGTTCAAAGTGTGTGTTTTTTGTGTCTGGTTTTATTGTGTGCTCTCATGTGATCTGCTTGTATCCAGAAAAAACTCACCGCTTACATGTTCTTCTTCTTCACGTGATTCTTGTACCATAGCATTATCAGTGATCAAATACTTTTGCATCCAGTCATTCAGGTAAAGTCCCCAAAATGCACGCATGCACACACACGCACACACACACACACAGCAATGGGGATAGATGAGACTGTATTTGCAAACTGAGCTTCCCAGCAGGTGGTCCGCCAAATGTTATCTTACTGACCTCACATACACACACACACACTCGCACACACATAAATACACACAAGCCAATTCAGTAAGTGAGTGGAGGGGATCATGATGTGATAAGGTGGCCTCTGACAGTCGGGTGAGGATTTACTGACTAAATTAACCTGCAGGAAGGAAGGACACAAGATGGACAAACTACCACATTATCACACACACACACACACACACACAAACTACCACAACCATGACTGAGAAAAATATATCAGGACTAATTTTCCACTATCTGTGCTACATGCAGACTTTTATGACTCATTTGTAATGGAAATAAGATTTTAATGAAATGGAAAATAAGAGACAGCATATGTCTACCTATGATCACTACCAGCAGTCAAACACAAGGGTAACACCATTATGGGCCTTTTTTCACTATTTGAATTCAAAAGTGTGATCATTCAATTTAAGAGCATGAATCATTGATTTCATGATTATGTTTTGTAATTCCTTCCCTCAAAACCCTGCCTTTTCACTAATATAGTGTTTGCTCTGGTCAAGCACTCAGATATATTGTTGCTTACACAGATTTCCTGCTCCAGCTTCAGTCCTTCTCCTCACCCTCATTCTGCTTCTGTTCGCTCGTCAAACGCCTGCTCTCAGATTTCTGCTCTGCTCTCAGATTGTTTGTGCAACAACAACCATGTGAAATTCCCTCAACCAATAGAATACCAGGTGTAGTGCTGACCAATGAAATGATCCCTGCTGTCTTGAGGGTGCGTTCACTTTACTTATAAGAGCGTCCCATATGGGTGGTTACTCTTTAACTAGGTCTATCTATGCTTTATTAAAAGGGCTCCTATTATGGAAAAAAAGATCTTCCAGTGCTTGTGTATAAATATTTAGGTCTTCCACACATTCTCCTTCTACATTTGATAAATTGCTGGAGAGCAGGAGTGGGTGAACAGTAACTGCACGCACAGGGTGCTCTTAGGAGTAAAGCGAATGTGCCTTCAAGGCAGCAGGGATCATTTCATTGGTCGACACTACACCTGGTATTCTATTTTTTGGGGGATTTTCACAGGGTTGTTGTTGCACAAACAAACCTGAGAGCAGAGGAGAAATCTGAGAGGAGGCGTTTGACGAGCGCACAGAAGCAGCCTGAGTATGAGGAGAAGGACTGAAGCTGGAGCAGGAAAAGCAACAATATATCTGAGCTGAAGCGAACAGTTTGAGTAGAAGCAGCAAATCTAAGTGTGAGCGCTGTTTAAGCACAAGGAAAGGAATTACAAAATCTAAAAGTGAAATCAATAAATCATACTCTCAATTATTATTAGATATATATCATAAAGGTACAAGGAAAAAAAGCTTCATGCACCATCTGTTCTTTGCGCTGGCCAAATCTTGACTCCCAGCATACAGTTGGTGGTCTCAGCTTCAGATACCTCACAGATTGTCTATGTCTGATGTGTGTGTGTGTGTGTGTGTGTGTGTGTGTGTGTGTGTGTGTGTGTGTGTGTGTGTGTGTGTCTTAGATCCTTCATAAGTGAATCTGTTGTTGTGTGCATGCTGCAGCCCACCAACTCAGAAAACCCAGATGGGATGAGGGATCATATTCTTGATTAAAAATGACACAGGGAGTGCTGAATTCTTCTGTGTGTGTGAATGCAACACATCCACTACACATACACACACACACTTCCATATGTTGGTTTTGTACCTGCTCACACATTGAGTTAGGTAAAGCTTGGCCCTCATTTCCTGAACAAGTTGATAAATTCCAGATATCCTACCCACCCTATAGGCACAAACCCAGCTCTGCGTGGATGGAAAGAGAAATGTGGACCAGTGGCGGGAGGCACATACTTATTCTACGCAATTAACCTTTAATTAAGCAGGCAGAGGCAGAGGTGAGGCAGCAAGGAGCCACAGAGGAACAATACGCTGTCTGTTCATTTACCGGAGCGTTTCGCCCCAGAGTCTTAACCTGAGCCACTGCCTGATGGTTGATAGATAAATCTGGCTTGGACTTGTTTGGTGCAATATTTCCTCTTTATTGGTTTATACAGTGGCATCTTTGACCTGAAATCAATGCACACTAATCGTTGTCATGAAGAGCAAGGATGGCAGCTGTAAACATCCTGTGAACTGAAATTAAAGGGACAAACGTCAATGTTTCTTTTTGGTTAATAAGTAGGATTTGTTTAAAAGTACACCTGAGATGCCTTTATTAGTCTTTGATTAAATAGACATCATAAAGCAATCAGAGGTAGCTATTGGCTTTCTAAAAGTAGTTTGTTTTTTTTATCCCATCAGTGTCACAGCTGACGAACGTTTAAGACCATATTTCCAGCAAATATGCTTTTGGACAGGCCTTTTTATTTTACTATTTTGGTGTTGTTCAATCCATTGGGAAAGAAAAGTATTTATTAGGGAATATTACTGTAAATGATTCAGAAAACACTGAAGACAAAGTTTCAGCAGGTTTTTATGAATGGGTTTTTTTTATATATATTCTGTCTGTTTTTATATATTATCTCCACTATTTGTATCTACTTCTCTTATACCACTTGATACATACTAAAATGCTGAAAGAGGATACACAGACATCTATCTGAACTGAAATAGCTGATACGTCTTCCTTGTTTTGCCTCAAAAGTTAAATCAAATCAAAAACAGTGTGCTGGCTCGCAAGTTCGAAATGAATTTCGATATCCTTCCACTTCGAACGGACTTGATTTATCTCGCTCTGTAAATGTAGAGACCATGTGCAAGCCATTTTTGAGACAGTACCTGGCAAATCAAATTAAGTGTGCCGTAGACACCTCGCATACTTTCCCGTTATTTATTTCTTTATTTTTCAAAAAATCGACTCGTCTCTGATCTGAAGGTTTAAGCGCTGAAACGTGACTTTTTACAGCAGGTAGCATGGAGATGAGATTCAGCTCTTTTCCTGTCAGATATATCTTTGCCCTGCGCTGCCCCGCAGAACGCTGCACACACTCCTTTGACTATTTATGGCAGCTGTTAACTCCCAGTGCTCTGGTAAAGAGCTTCAGCAGCAGGTGAAGTCAAAGATGTAGTGGAGAACCATATCCCAGACCTAATACAACATTACAACACATAAACTTACCGGGATGAAAAATAGCACGGGACAGTCTCACCAGGGTTAAAGATTAGCGTGTGTGTGTGTGTGTGTGTGTTTTGGGGGTAGTAGTGTGATACCAGATTGTTTCCAGACTGGTGTTTCTTTGGATCTTCGTAAGGGAATACGCCCTGCCCTCGTTTGGCTGTAGTGCTGCTGCTGCATGGCCTCTATCCATTTAACTGATGGATGTCGCCCAGAGACTCTCAAACACGCTGCAACCTGCAGTGTCAGGAGAGAAGAAAAGACAAAAGGAGAGGCAGGAAGACAAAGGGAGAGATCTCAGTTCAGTTCAGCACAACACAGTGTTGTCTGTGCTGCTCTACTCCACTTCATTCTGTTCTATTGTTTCCGTGACACACAGTTTAGTGTCTCCATTTTCTCTTCCTCATTCCAACACAAGGATCCATCCCTTTGGCCACAGACTGTTTCAAAACAGGCTTTATTGTAGTTCGCTGTTTCTTTTGATTACAGGAAGGTCTCACTTTACCCCGGCGCTCCAGACCTGAACATATCATATTACCTGCTGTTCTGTGTGTGTGTGCGCACGTTTGTGTGTAAATATACATGTGGATGCACACATGTAAGCTTACATGTATTGTTTGTGCTACAGTCTGAGGTCTTGTCTCCCCCCTGGTCGAGCTTCATAAGTGTTTCATTGTGCCTGTGTGTTTTTCGGTCACTCTTTATCTTGCACTGTTGAAGGATGTATCATGTTTGATGCATCTGTTTGTCTTGTTTTAGACAAACATCTTCTGTTGCTCTCCAAGGAATCTGTGCAAATAAGGAATCGGCCTTAGGTGAAATCTGTCTCCTTCGCCGACTGTTGTTCATTCAGAGCTTAAAAATATCACAGGGGGTTAAAACATATGTCTGTGTTTAAGTTGTGTGCTTCTTTTCAAACGAGCATCTGCCTGAAATGTTACCATACATGCCGGTTATCTCCAAACGTACACAACATAAGAGACCGTCGTTGGCCAGGGGGAAAAGGCTGAAATACCTTTCATATCTGAGTCCAAATGCATATTCCAACCACACTTGGAACGACTCACTAAAACACTGAGGATTTCGTTTCACTGTGTTTAATAAATTGACTCTGACTGGCCAATAAAAACCTACCTGCTTTGGAGGGGTCACCTGGGGGTCAAAAGCCCAGCCCCTGATCCAGACAGACAGCCTTGATTCCGTGTTTTCCACGAAACACAAACGGGCGAAATTCATACTTCAGCAATGTCAACTTCCCTCTGCAGCGCTGTCACTTACAGCGCAGGCCTCGGAGAGTGCAGACAGAGCGAGAGAGGGGGAGAGAGGATATATCCTGTATCATTTCCTGTTCTGCCAAGCGATGTCTTTCTGACCTTGTTCATGATATGCCTCCATGCTTCTCAGTATCCTCCTCCCTGGCGCTTTTCTACGTGTTTCTGTCTGTTCGTCTGCCTGTCTTTCGTGCTGATGCTCTTTCTCCTGTCTTTCCCTCTCTGTTCCTTGAGTGTTTCCCTCCATCTTCTTCAACTCGCAGTAGAAGGGGGCACATCACGGGCCCTAGGCGGGTATGCTCGCCCCTCCTTCTCTCCGGGCGAGGTGCCAGACACCGCCTCTCCCTCTGCACCCATTTTTGACCACACGGTCAAGAGGGAGTGTTTTCTGTTGCTCTTGGACGGCGCTTTCAAAAAGCCTTTCCTTCTCCCTGTCTGTCTGCGCTGCGCGTCTGACGAAAACTCCGACCCCTTTTTTCCAACCAGAAGTGCTAGTTCTGGCATCGCAAACCAGCCCTCTGCCCCCACACACACTTCCCTCACACACACACACACACACACACGCACACACCACACCCCAACCCCCCCTCACTGAAACACCAAATATTTCATATTCGAAGCAGGGACGAGGAGGCGAGAGATGAGAGTGTATTTATGAAAACAAACTGGCCTGGGTGCTTTGACGAGTGCAGTTTAGATTGCGGGTATACACCAACAGGAAAGGTGAGAGGCAGGTAAATGTAAACCTTCATTACATTACCATCGACTGCTGAGCCTCTGATGTGCGTTCCCTGGTTTCTTAAAAGCTCTCCCCTGACCAAAGTCTAGCTTCTTCTAATTCCACACAGAGCTCTGGGAATTTATTCAATTACCTAAAATGATCACATAAGAAAAAAGGGTTTTAGAATCTGCTGAGGTGCACAGGATAAGCTTTCAGGCCTATCTACAGAATCTCTTTAATTCACCAAAAGCGTGCGTGTTTTAAAATGTCAAAGTGCCTCGAAGCAGCTTTTTTTTTGCTGAGTCCATTGAAATCTCCCACATCCTTTTTTTTGTAAACAGGAAAATGATTTGAACCACTATGAGACATTTTCTCATGACTGGTGTTTATTACTAAAGCATCTATATTCTGTTAATTACAGAATTAAATACAATTGAAGGGAATCTGTTTATACATATTGTTTTATCATTCATAATCACAATAAAAATCAAAAAATATTCAACAGTGTCATTTTAGTGGCTCTGCGTCATACACATATATACACACACAAATGAACAAAATAGTTCATTTTTATTTATCAGTTTTGCTAATTGAAATGTGACAAAGTTGTGTTCTGATGTGTATTGCTCAATATAATCTGTAAATATTTGTTTCTTTGTTTTAGGGTTCCAACAATTAATCTGCTGCTTATTGTTTTTGATGAATGAATGAATTTATTATATGCCAGAAAATACTGGAATCTTAAAATCATTTTTGTGGAACTAAAACTCTGACACCCATTCAGAGTCATTTTGCTATCACATAAGATAGAAATAGAGAATGTTTTGGGATTTTCGCTTGACTTAAATGATAATTTGATAACTAAACTAGTGGTCAATTCATTTTCTGTTGACTGAGGAATTGATTAAGTGTTTCACCGTCGGTTTGTTCACAGTCTTGTGAGTGTTGTGAAATGTTCTTACTGCATTCGAATTTCACAACGTGCCTTCATTGCATCACAAGATCAGGGTTATCTCATTCAATTTCAACATCAAATAAGGCTTTTTGGTTTAATTAAATGACATTTTTTCATAAAATAAAAAATGGATCTTTTATAATGAAATACCCTTTGAACAATTCTCTCATTCATAAAGAAAGGACCCAGCTGTGGGACGACACACAATATAAACTACACTCGCCTGCTCATGTATGTTTTAAGGCTCAGTCTAAATTGAGGTTAAAGAGTATCTTTTCACCTTTACAAGACTTGGCCTGAACATGGAAACACCACCCAGACTGCGAAACACACACACACACACACACACCATACTTACACACATGCACACACACACACAAAAAAAAACACAGAGCCTTGTGTTAATGAGAGTGTACTCTCCTTATGTTTCGCTCTCTTTCCACCCCATCAGGGAATATAAAGTTTAACAAGCGTTTTGCTATCGGTGACCCTGAGGAGGAAACACACACACCACCAAGAAAGACTAATAATTACCCCAAAGTGTGTGCGTCCGTGCTTCTGTGTGTGCGCAAAACACACATATATACTTGTGTTTGCTTGTCAGTGCACTCCTGCATGAGTGTGTGTGTGCATAGTGGAGAGAATATCACCTATCGATGCAGACTTCCAACTAGATTTTCAGGGGTAGAAGATGGTGTATCAACTGGGAAGTGCGCGTGTGTGTGTGTGTGTGTGTGTGTGTGTGTGTGTGTGTGTGTGTGTGTGTGTGTGTGTGTGTGTGTGTGTGTGTGTGTGTGTGTGTGTGTGTGTGTTTAAGAGATGTTTTTCAGTCAGTAGGTGGGTTGGGGGTGCAGGCAAATTTATGTCAGCACTATAGCGGGCTCCTAGATTTATTGATGGTAAGGCAATACGGCGAGATCTGCTTCTTCAAAAAGGATCTGCGGCTCCCCGTGCTCCACACACACACGCACACACTCCAAATGTAATGCCCTCCACCTTCCACCTCCCACCTCCCACCTTCAATTATACAACATGTCTGTCTTTCACACCGAGCCCAACTGTAACTGTAGAGGCCGCGCTGCTGCTGTGCTGACGAAAAGGACATATGGTCCTGAAAGAAACCATTAGAAGAATTAAGGGGGGTGGATTCTCTCCTTCTCCCTCACACACACACATATACTTTTTCTTTTCTGTACATGGTCCATTACCCCCCTTTATCCTTACCAATAAAATGACAGATTTCTCAAAATTTGTAGAGGGATTAGAGCAAAAATTGTCCTTTGGAGGGAAAGTGAATTTACCAGCTGAGACGGGACAATAATTTGCAAATGGGTCAAATGGGAGTATCAAGACAAGGAAGGAAATGCCCTGTAAATTTTTTGGGAGAAATGTCTGGTTCTCTGCAACGAAACTCCATGACCGTTTTTCCTTCTACCTCTGTTTAAAGCTTATATGGTTATTTATGTGCAGAGTACAGGAGGATGTATTATCGTATTTTTGATTCCCATAAAAACACGTATTAACCCTTACATTTTCTATCCAACTCGTGAAAAAATAAGTGTTTCATCTGCAACTTACTAGTATGCTAGACAACAGCTTGACTTTTATATCCTCCTCTTTACATGTCTTTTTACACTAATTTCACCATGCATACGTATATATGTGTAGACAAGCAAAATCTCTTTCTCTTTGCATGGATGCATCGTGTCTTTGGTTGAGATCAAGTGGAAAAAATCTTCAAAGTCTTGCTCTAGAATGCTCAGTATTTTTATATGCAGGCCTGGGTTATCTCTCAGCCGATGTCGTTTCAAAAGAGCAGAAGGCTTATAAAAGCCATGTTAGGGTTATTATGTTCATCCTATCTGCTTCAGCCTTCACTGACCCTCAAACTGTGTGTGTGTGTGGTCATTAGGTAGAGCTACAGTGGAATTCGTTTACTCTCAATAATTTTGGCGTCATTTTTTTGTGAGAGGAGGAACGAACATCCTGAGTTTATTGGCCATTAGAGAGCTGTGTGTGTGTGTGTGTGTGTGTGTGTGTGTGTGTGTGTGTGTGTGTGTGTGTGTGTGTGTGTGTGTGTGTGTGTGTGTGTGTGTGTGTGTGTGTGTGTGTGTGTGTGTGTGTGTGTGTGTGTGTGTGTCAGGAGAGCCAGTTTGTTTGGCTAAGTGAGGCAATTTTGGTCTTTAAGTATCTCATGTCACTTCCCCTCAAAAAGGGGCAAGTGATACTCCATTCTTTGTAACACACACACACACACACACACACACACACACACACATACACACACACACACACACACACACACATACACATTTATGGACCCACACACTCCAACAAACATGACACATGCATATTTAACTGGATGATATTTAATATTAATTTTAAACACTAGCTCTATATTTAAATATTTACTGTATGAAAAATGCAAAATATGCAAATATATGATGCTTCAATTTTATTTTTGCTTGAGTTTAATATTATATGAGCCTCTAATTGTTTATTTCTCCTGCTGTTGACTCTCATGTTTGATTTGCATGCATCCCCATATGTTTTATAGCCCAAATTAAACAAATCAAATTGACTAATGACTGATGTAACTGAAATCAAGGTATTGAATTCCCCAAAGCAGGTTCACTGAGAAAACTGAAGAACCTCAAACATGTACTTAACGTACAACATGAGAGGAAGCGTACATAGTTGCTCTTCCACTCCTGCAATGCAAAAGCAGCCTAATTCCTTTAAGTCAAGTAAGATGTTACCTGATTGGCTCTTCAGGGTGGTCCTCTGATTAACCTGACTGGCCAGAAACCCGACGACTTTGATCCGTGATTGTTGAGGTCACTCGATGAGGTCACCCAACGTCTGCAGTGAAACCGAGAAATCCCGTGATGAAGTATTTGAAGAGCATCGTTCCGAAATAAGATGTGACACCTAATTTCACCCAAAAAAGGAGAAAAAAAGAACATGATTACTGGCTTGCATGAGCGTAGAACTCATTACTGATTTATATTGAATTCATCAGCTCACAACAAGTGCATGACTTACATAATCAGTTGTATCAATCATATGTTTGAAATATAAAGCAAAGCTTTTCAATTGGATATAATGTGTAGGTAATTTAGCTCGATTCAGTATGTTTTCTGTTCTTGACATCCAGTATATCATGACGTGCAAAATCGCATATAAAATGATCTCATGTTCATGAAGTGATGTTCAGTGAAGTGACTGTTATAATAAAACCACAGAACTTAGTTAATTGATAACATGACATGATTATATAGTCATTTCCCTAACCCTACCATAAGATATGATTCTACCAGAATTCTACCAAGATTCCGATTATGATAATCGGAGCTGAAATGATACGCAGTAAATCTGCATGTTTTGATAATTGATTCATCATTTCAGTCATATATCTCATAAAAAAAATGTCAAACACGCTCCTGTTCCAGCTTCCCGAAGTGAGAACCTGCTGTTTTCCTCTGTTTTATAGCCCTGTAAATTTCACATTTAAGGGTTTTGGACTATTGCTCAGACAAAAAATGATATCTTAGAATGGACTCTTGAAACTGCAATGGCCATTTTCCCCCTTTTTCTGGCATTTATACACTTAGCAATTCTCATTAGTAATGAAAATGAACCCTAGTAGCTGCCTTTATGATAATATATAATTCTTTCCAAGCCCGGAGATATAACTTTATTTTGGATGCATGTCTTTAAATCTGTATCACCCTCCTCCCTGACTCTCTCTCTCTCTCTGTCTCTCTCTTTCTCTCTCCCTCTTCTGTCTTTACCTGTCATCTCTTTCTACTTTCTTTTTTTCCCTCCTTCCCTGCTGTCTCTCTTTCTCTGTCCCTGCTCTAACATCTCTCCCCCGTTGCTTCAGAGGAAGATGAACTCTGAACAGCTGTGGTGCTCCCTGCCTGCTGTGAGTTATAGCAGACTGTTGTCCTTTTGGCTTTTATTGATAATATTACACTGGCTGATATAAATATCACTGTGACTGCAGCAACCCTGACTAGAGGCTGCCTGGATGTACCTGTGTGTATGTGAGAGCAAATGACGGAGTCAGGGAAAGATTCACTGTGTATCTGTGTTTATGTATGTGTGTGTGTCATATTCCCTTCCTGACCCCAGGACACTCCTTCCCAAGGTAGAAGCACAACGTCCGATCCAACATGATAAATAGTTCTGAGCCTTAAGTTGGCTAGAAGAGGATCCTGCCCTCGTGCTTCGACATATTTTTTGTCTGTCTGTGTTGGACTATGACTTCCTGCAGTGCTGTAAATATGTCTTTTCACGGGTTGGTGTCCCCATGTGGTGCGCTCACAGAAATGGGACTAAATTTTACTGCCACATCTGATTTTATGGGTGTCGTTTTGTTTTTATTTTCCTTCCTTTTTAGAAGCATTTCAGGCATGCATTATTATTACTGCATGGAAACAAAGAAAGGTAGAAAGACAGAAAATTATGCTCATGTCTGTATGAAATAAAAGAACTATAACCCTAAGACTACACACACACACACACACACACTTTAATGGCACCAGCTGCATTGTAAGCACTGATTAGGTTTTTGGTGCCCTGACCTCAAGGTGTAAATTCTACATGAATGCCCCATCTATTAACTTGACTGAACTCTGCTGCTCTCACTATTGAAGATACAACACACACACGCACACGCACACACACACACACACACACACACACACACACACACACACACACACACACACACACACACACACACACATATGCATATCACCCTCCACATTCACACACACACACACAAGTACACACAGACATTCAGAAGAGTCCATGAAGAGCCCTGCAGCTGCTGTCCACCCACACACTCTAACCATGTCATTCCTTCCCGTCACATTCACACACACACACACACACACACATATGCACACGTGCGCGCACACACACACACACACACACACACACACACATACACTGTACTACATTCACTGCATTCTGCCATTCTTCTAACACAGGCAGGCAGGAAGCAAATGTGTCATTTATTAGGGCCTGTTTCCAATCTATGCTGATGATGAATATCTCCAATCTCCCCCCATGCTGCTCCTGAATATTCTGAGACAAAGGCCTCTTATGAAATTATACAGTCATTAGAATGACTGCTCTGATTAGATACTGGGACTGGATTAGCCATCTGCTCGGCTCTTAGGCAGAGGAATGATATGATCAGAACCAATTACTGTGTATTCCTACATAGAAACACATTGAAGGGTTTTGTTTCAAAATATGATATGTTGTATTCATTTTGAGTGGCTAAAAAATGTCCTTGTGTGATGGAATTCTTTGAGACATTACTTTTCAATATGCCAGGCTGTGATATTTTAATTCTGATTAGATTGTGTTAAATTTAAAGCTGGCTTCTTGGTTCCTGAAAAGCTGCTGATGTAGAGGTAAATTTTGTCATTCTAACATAAGCCCAGCGACAGATAACCCAATGAAACAACTGTATTTTTAAGGTCTATATTCAAGTCTATATATTAGATTTTAGTTGCCTCATAAAGAAACACCCCATTTGTTTCCAGATGTCACACAGAATAGAAGAATGGCGATTGTTGTGGGCAGTGTGTTGGTGTCAGGAGTTGCCACTGTGGAATGGACATGTGTAGCAATTTATCACTTGTCTCTCAGCATATGTGTGGGTGGCCCTGCAGCGGGTATTATTGCAATTTGGGAGCAATTGACAGTAATCCCCTCTTTCTGCTTGTGTGAAAGCTCATCATCCCCCTGCACGCCGGCAGGCACGCCTTCACTGGAGATGACCTCCATAGCTGGTATACAAAAATCTGGAAGTCCCGTAGCTCATGTTGTATATCATTATCAGCTCGTCTCAAACGTTTTCTTGGTGGTCTGGAGAGGCTTCTCAGCATGCCTCTCTAAAACTCTCAGTGAAACTATAAGCACAAAGGAATGTTTGCCAGTGCGGTTATAGCAATTCTATAGAGGGCTATTCCACTTACTTCATGACAGAGGAAATATTAGTGCATATATGCTTTAACCATAACCCGCACAATAGTGATTGATGGACTCTCAAGCGTACGTGGTAGAATCATGGCCATGATGATCGCAAATAAAACCTTGATAATTGAAAGGAAACCTAACAGTAAAACTTTTTTCAATCTATAAACTGTAAGTTGTGCAGAAATAAATGGGGGAGCTCAGACTGGCTGGAATTTGACATTAGAGAATAGGGTTTATGTTGTATGTCTAGAGTTTAGGCTGCTAAAAAACTTCTTAACTTACTTTTGTTATAAACATTTCCTATATGTTGAAAACTCACTTCTGGCTTAATTGTGTCTTACAAAATATATTTGTTATTGCAAATTAGTTGTAGATGAATCTTAAAATGGACTACTGTCTTCTACTGATCTGGAAACTCTTAAGACACAACCCCTTTTCAGTATTATTTGAAAAAATGGCATGCCCAAGTTATAAGTAGCACAGTTCCCACATGTCACATGTTAGTTGAAAGCATTTGGATCAGATTTGGATGGTAAATTTTGATTGGGTTGCACTGCTGTCCATCAAGGTGGTCAAACATTCATAGTCAGTCCTCATTTCTGTTCAAGCTGGCTACCTCCAGACTCCATGCTTCAATTGGTTCTTGCATGGTGTCAATCAATGCAAAACATACTCGAAACCGTAACTGTTGCATTATTTCAATATAGAAATGACTGAATCATAGTGTTGATGCAAATGACCTCCTGCTGCTTTCCCGTAGCAGTCTTACAATGTGTCTTAAGAGCTTAAATGACAAGAAAACCATATATAGATGAATGATCAAATCATAGCCTTGATAGTGCCACCTGCATTTATAGACATGTATAGAGAGATACGTAGCTCTGGTTGCACAAATTCTAAATCATTTTCTGTAGATAAAATGTTTTACGTTAAGATCTGTGACCTAGCTGTCATGGTATAGAGCAAAGTTTAAAAGGGAAGGGGCTGAATCACTACTATAAACACCAACACTTTATGGAGAAACTAAACCTTAGTAAAGTGTAACGATGCATGAGCCAGTTCCCCAATTTAAGCCACATCTCTTCTCTCAAATAGCTGTGGTCGCCATATGTTCAGATTGACTATAATTGTTAGTTTCCTGGACAAACTGTTCAGGGGTTTGCAGGCGTTTAATATACCCTACAGGCAGAATTAAAAAGCAGTCATGAAATCCAATTCTTCCATATTAAACAAATGAATGATACACTGTGCCATACTTGAATTTACAAAGAAAACACTTGCCTCCATTTTCATAATATCTCATATTATGCTCAATAGTAAGCAGAACACAGAATAGTTGGATGGATGGTTTGTTTTAATGAGAGAGAAGTCATTTAGGCGATGAAAGGAGACACGTTATTGATGGGATTCCAGAGTGAAAATGGGTTTTGCAGAGACTGAATAACTTATACGCTGAACACGTAAAAACTGTGAAGAGATCAAAGTCAGCGCTGTACTGTAAAGACAAGGCAACATCGCCAGCAAGCCTGGATCTTGTTCTGCAGCAGCCTGTGTGCTGTGATGACAGCATGAATTAGTCCCCAAACAGAGTTACTTCTGTTCTCTGGAAACAAGGATCAACTCCCTCAGAGAACCTGTCTTTGCATGTGCATGTTTGTTGTTTGTGTAGCACTAGGGCAATGTCAGCCCGTCAGCCGGTCTGCAAGTTTGGTCCAAATGGTCTAATGGGCAAAGGCACTGGTCAAATTGATGTTCAATGTCTTCTCCAAAAACATTTTAACATGTGGACAGGAAGAGGCAGGGATCAAACTGCTAACATGACCAGTGGACAGTTCGCTCTACCTCATGAACCACAGCCAGCACCGCACTGAATCCACAGTTACGTAGGGCCCTGTGAATCCTTGCTTTTGAGCGGGGCCACACCTACAGACGAAAACGTCTGTCCCTGACTGAGGAGCGAGTGAGTCATTGACTAAATGATTAAGTTACACCATTGGCTGGCCAAATGCAAATTAAAAGGCCTCTTGTGTCTCACATGGTCCAGCCATATACTAGATTCTGACCTTGTTTTGTTTGTCTTTTTTAAATAAAGAAAGTTGGAAGCCATAAATCCAAGCAATGACTCAGGGATCCCTCCCTGTCAATCCAATCAACATCTCTCTGACCCAGGGGGTCACTGTGTCAATGGATAGATCATGTCAGTGGATGGATGCGATTGGCACAGGTGATGCAGCAACTGTTCAATCAATCAGAAGTCTTCCACCAGCACTGACAATAGAAAAATAAAGAAAATAAAGCCAGACAACAGAAATCATAATTCAGGTAATAATGGCCCTAAAGAACACAGTCTTGAACCGAGTCACAGCCTTCCAAAAAGCTAAATGTTGATGTGACTCAACAACTACTAAATTTATAGCCATTAACGTTCAGACCTGCATGGTCCCCAGTGGATAGGACCTACTTAATGTAATGATTCCCTTTGATGATTTCATCTATCACCTCTAGCAGGTCAAAGTTGTCACATATGCTGTGAAATATCTCATCCTCCATTTGCACTACATCTTGTAGAGATATTTATGGTTCCCAAATGATGTATCCTAATATATTTGATTATCACTTGATTTTTCCTCTAGCATCACCATGTGGTTGACATTTGTGGCTTTGAGTGAAATGCTTTGAAGATGATACCCCTCAGGATGTATTTTAATAATGTTGGGGATCCTTTAACCTTTCATTTAGTACCACTATCAGGCCTAAATTCATATCTGTCCAATATATGGGTATAACAAACAACAAATTAGCAAAACTAATGTCAATTTGATCCCAGTTTAGTGCTAATAAGCAATTGTTAGCATGTTAACACACTAAACTGAGATGATGAACATGCTACATAATAAATCTGGTAAAAATCAGCATGGCATTGTAAGAATGTTGCAGGATTTAGCTCAAAGTACTGCTGTGCCTAAATACAGACTCACATGGCTATAGCTCAGCAGTCTTGTGTCTTGATAGCATCAAATAACCTGTCAAAACTGCATTATATCCATATGAATATAATTTAGGAAAGTATCTTGTATGTGTAAATGTGGTAATGTGTCCATTGAATCTTCATTGTAGGTCATTTAAGATCGAAAAGAAATACTACAAAATTCAAAGTCTCAATACTAATTGCAATCATTTATTTGATGTTAAAAATATAGCTTAATATCACAATAGCATCACTGTGACAAGACATATTTATATGTTCTAATTAATTTTAACATATATAACCCACTACACAAACACTGAACTTAATTACAGGAAGTAAAACAGAGCTAAAACATCATCATCTTCATGCCATAAAAACACTATGTAATATGATGTATAATAGCATGTCTCTCTCCGGTACAGTATTACTACAACTGCTGACTATATCATGGAACTATTTACTGCCCATATGGCCAGTGACACAGGGTCAATCGTGTGTTTCAAGTGAAACCACAAAGCATTGTAAAAACTATGCATACAGGAATGGATACAAATTCAAGCATTAGCACATTGCTAATTACCATTGGTCACTTTTAATAAATTCTTTCCTGACATACAAGTTCCAGCACTGTAAAAGAGGAAGAATGTTGAATGAGGGAAAAACATTAAGTGATGCTGCAGACTTGGCTGTATAGAAAAGGCTTTGGCTGTATGTAAAAGGATCATATACTGTAAAATAGGGACAAGATTTACACAGCATATTGAGGTCCAGTGGAGTAAGAGGAGCACTGCTAATTCAGGAATTGTTTTTGTTTTTTACTCAGATGACACAAACAAAGCATAAAACATTGAGTGTGAGAAAGAAAAAAAGAAAGATAGATAGATAGATAGATAGATAGATGATAGATAGATAGATAGATAGATAGACAGATAGATAGATAGATAGATAGATAGATAGATAGATAGATAGATAGATAGATAGATAGATAGATAGATAGATAGATAGATAGATAGATAGATAGATAGATAGATAGATAGATAGATAGATAGATAGATAGATAGATAGATAGATAGAATTTGTTTGTATTTAATGAGATCTTTAAAAACGAAAAATGAATTTGAAGTAGTGGTAGTATAGTCCATTAAATAAACAAAACAGGAACCATAAGAACTAAGCTGTGTTCCATTTTCCGCTTTTATTTATTTTATTTCATTGCGGCGATGTAAATTGATCCATCATTAGTGGCTGAAGATGACTTTGATCCATGTTTTCTAAAAAGAAAATAACTACATGCTGTCATAAAACCTGTGCCCCAGCGGCAGTGTGTTCTGTGTGTAATTTCACATGTTGTGTATCTCTTTGCTTCCTTCGATGTTTTAGTAAAACCAAGTTTCCAAAATAAGTTGTGCCCCTGCTCCTCTGGGCTTATTCACGCTGAAATAACTTTGTGGTATCACAGTGTAATCCTCTTTTTGGTTATGTAAGGGGTGGGGCATACTCTTCCCTCATTTTTCTGGTCAAAAGGGGCATTTATTTGCTATTTCAAATGTTACATGATCAGATGCAATTGCTTATCATGATCCAATTACATATCCCAGCCTTCTGTCCACTTTGATGCAGCGCAGCAGAGGTTTATCTGATCCTACATATTGGTCCCATGGTGGTTTCTTAGTTGTTTGCCATATCAAAATACTCCAAAGGAGCTCATATAGCTAGAGGTTTGAAATTTATTTTCAATACACAGCAATACAGACAGCTTCAAACACACAAATCTCTATGAATGCATTTGTATGAAGCAAGTTAGCATGTATTCATCAGGTTAAAAAGTAGTGACATAAAAGTGATATCTGTAGGCCTATGAAAATAAATAAATATGCATGAAAAAAATAATATGCATGCTTGGAGGGGGCTGCAAACTTTTTCCTAAATTATAGATGATAATAATACATAATTCCACACCAGAGTGCGTTTGCAGTCATTTTAAACAAGCTCACAGCGTTGACATGAATCAGTGCATGTGTGAAGCTCGTATACCTGCATGTCTGCACACTGTGGGTTTGACGAGAGACAGGTCTAAAGGGGATTTCACCATAAAGGTTAGGAACCATGAAATATCTGAGAAGTACTGGAACCGCTCTCCTCTCCAAATTATGGCCCAATGCAAGCTATATGGCCGTAGTGGCTGAGGGGAAACGCCTTGGCAGCGCATAAAGGGCTCAGTGTGTGGCTGAAATGACCATGCGACTCTTGAAAATAAACAGGAATCAAATGGAGTGATTGATCGAATAAATTAACCTCAACAGCAAGCAGCACACACTCTCGCTCTCTCTTTCTCACTCTCTTTCACACACACAGCTACTTATCATCTCTGATGAACAGCCTTGCAGAAAAACAGACACTTGTTGCTGTTTGCTCCAGTGCTCAGGCCAGCTGCAATTTGGGTGTAAGTTTGTTCCACAGCAGTGTGGTGGTGGGTGGTGGGGTGCTGGTTGGTTAAGGTTTTTTTGCCAGTGGGTAATAGATGTAACTGCATGAGTGCACAGACCGTGCTTAATTGCAAGGCTTTTAGTTTGTCTTCTTCCCTGCAGAAAATGTTTGGTTTGCAATTATGTGAAAGTTAAATGCACCGAAACTGATTTTAGTGGCTTACAGTCACCGAAAACAGTGAATCTGCTAGTTTCAGAGAGATATATCAGTTTACCAATAATCAACCATCTTGACTTTCTCATCACATAATTGGCCACATATTTCATTAAGTGGGGATATAATGGATCTTTTGAAATAAACGGATTATCTCTGTTTTTCTCTTGTTGGGTCACTTTGCTAAAAAAAGAAATTGAATTAAATCTAGTTTGAGGCAGCAGTTTAACATTGTTTGTTTAGCTTATTTTGTTTATTTAGCAATTATAAGCCATATATAAATTGCTGCAACTAAGAATTATTTTCATTGTCGATTTATCTGTCCATTAGTTGTTTAGTCTATAAAATGTCTAAAAAAAAAAAAAAGAAAATGTTTCTCAAGAGGCAACCTGTAATGTATTATTTGGTCCCATCCAACAGTCCACAACACAATATACATAATAAAAATAATTCGTTTACTGTCATAGAGAACTAAATAAATAACCTAATCATAAAAAAACATGTTTTAGAGATTTCTTTCTAAACACATTATACTTGTTTTAGAAGAGTGATAAAACAAGAGTTTAGCACCGGCTAACTTCCCATATAAAAAAAATTCATAATTCAAAACAAGTCTTAAGTTCTTAGGCGCAACATGGATGATATGCATATATAATTTAAAAGTAATTTTGGGAGCTACTGTTTAATTTGGCACCTATTTTGTAGGTAAGTGTGGATTTATTTTAGCAATATGTAACTTAAATCACTAGTTAACAAGCGATCCATCATTAAATTGTTTGTTTTTTTCACTGCAGTTCTGTGTTACCGTTACTCACTGCTGAAAAGTCTATGACGGCTTCTGTCCTCCTTAGAGCAAAAGCTTCTCATGCTGTAAATGCTTCCCTCTGCCCAGGAACCTCCCATTTGAACAGTCAGTGCTGAAGCTGAAGCCAGAGTTTTAACACCAACCAACGCATCAGCTGGGTCTGAAATAAGCGAGTACTGCTGTTAACAGAAATTGGCTCCATTCAGCTGTAATAGTAGATTATCAAAGAATTCCAGTCATCTCCACTGAAAGTTTGTAAAACTAACCAGTATGTATAGTAGCTTGTGACTTTTAACACCAAACTCCATTGAAAAGGTCAATTAAACATAGCAATGGCTTGTGATAGATCACCAACTAGTCACTAGGCTAGGTGGAATATGTAAAATGAGCAGAATACCAACATCTAGTGTCTCAAAATGATAGTTGCAAAACAAAAAAAAAAACAATCCAGCAGTTGGGTTGCCAGGTTTGTTGCCAAATACATCAAGCGATCAGCCTACACCATGTCAAATGGTGAATCATACAGGGCAACTACAAATTTCAACTAATCAATACATTTAAAACAGCTCTGCTGTCAAGTGATGAAAGTGAACCAGCAATACTGGACAGGGCAGGAGGTTTACTGGGTATGGAGGTTGATGGTTCACATCCAGTAACGTCCTATCTAGGGTCAACATCATTTAAGTTTTTGAAGAGTAATTTGACCAATAGGTAACATTAGCTAAGTCAGCAAATGAGTTAGCTTAACTTACCAATCGAGGAGAAACTTCACCATTTCAGCGTGCGTTTTGATGCCATGTAAATCCTTTATATGTGTCCATCTAACATCTGCTTCACTGATATTTACTCTGTTTTTTGCTCTTCTCTGGTCACAATGTTTCTGTGATTCATAACACCCTGATAGCCGCTGTAGGACTTGCAGACTCTACCATTTTTAGCCAGTAGTCTTGCTTTGCCAAGCATAGAGACTGTATCTTTCAACTTGCAATGCCCCTGTCACTATTTGCTGGTATGTGTAAATATAAAATCATTGTCAAACCCATTAAAAATGTAGAAATAATTAAATTGAGATTGGCTAAAATAAATGAAATTCGAATGAAGGAAATATTCGCTCCTAATTGTAGAATGTCAAAAAGAAAACAAAATATACATTGTAGTCATTGCAGCCACTTATGCAGAGTTCAATTGCACTCAGAACTTGAAAAGATCTGACCTCCAAATCAGAAATGTGCAATAAGAACGACAGGATTCTTCTCGAGAGCGTTAGAAGTTATTATACTTGCAGCAGATGCCATTTCTCTCTCTCTGTCTCTCTCGCTCAAGTACCTAATGTACTTCCCCAGCAGTGCTGTCTGATGCTCAAAAGACATCCAAACAAACATCACCTTACTGTGGCCGGCCATGTTTTCTGAGTTTACACAATGATATGCCTTTACCTCAGAAGTTGGAATTCTTGACTCTGATCTTTCCAAGTTCTGCGTGCAATTAAACTAGCGACCAGACGTCCAGAAAAATTTGGGACAGCCCTGAAATCTAAGATGTTACCCCAAATCCGACCTAAAATGTTCTGGAAATTACTCTCAAACAGAATACTTAATACTTCTGATAAACATAAAAAAAGCTTTATAAAGAGGTTGAGTGACTGCAGGCAGCACTGACTTTTAATGCTGTTTTATTAAGGGTGATCAGATGAGATTGGCTGAAATTCATGACTGTGTGTGTTTTTTTTTAATTTCATAATTGTATATACATGGAGATGTTTTCAATCATTTGAATTTGGCTGAGTGTTTGGGTAGTGTGACAAACTCAGAACACATATTTATTATTGCAGAGAATAAAAAAAATACTCTAAACAATTAATCACTCAAATAGATGAAAATGAATATAATAGTTGACAACTAATCCATTAATCAGCTAAATAAATAAATTACTGCAACTCCAATGTAAATATATATTAAGCGTATTAAAACATAAGTGTGCCACTGTAAAATGTAACTCCTGTTTCAACTTAACAATATGAGTGAAAACTGAGTAAATTTTATGTGAAATCAACAAAAGCAAATTGTTCTTCTAATCCTATTAAAGAATTATCTTGATTATATATTGCATGTTGTATAAACATTTGTTTGGTGTATTTATATTTGTTAATTCCTTCAGCTGGTCAGGAATCTTTTCATTAATCTAATTCAGGCTAATTCATTTTTTATTTATATTTTCTTGATTTAAAGAGTCCAAACCTGCTCTCAGAGACCCAGTGTACACCCTCAACTTAATAATAACTGGCTGACTTTGGTTATTTTCATTAAAAACAAACATTGCTTATTTTAACATATATGCACACTTCGGAACTGCTTTTTTAACTTGCAAACAATGCATGCTGGGAAATATGCTAATAAGAAGAACCTGTTTCTTTAGAAAATTCTTCAGTAAGTTTGAGCTTGTTCATTCAACACATAATTTGAGTCAGAAGCATTTGGAAATAGAACTTGTGTTTATATATATATATATATATATATATATATATATATATATATAAAGTTGAATTAAATTGAAATTATAAAATTATATAATGAGAAAATTATTTCACCTAATTCCTATATGATATTTTACAGTGTAATGAATTAGATTCAGCAATATAATAATTGTAAGTTACAACGTGGTATTACATTTGTTGAAAAAAAAAAAAGACATCTGCTCCGATGACGATGATCAAGGTGAAGCTCGACTCACCTTTTAACAGCCTGTTAAATTGCAGCGTTTTGTGCAGTCTATATATTGAAGAGTAATGTAAACCGTCCAATCTGATGAACCTACATGCCGACGGGTCAGAGCCTTCTGAAAATGAAGACAAGACCCCCACCTCTCCACACACACACACACACACACACACACATGAATCCATCTCTACCCCTCCCTGCTGCTGGCCTGTGAGGGTTAGTGAAATCTCCTCCTTGCTCTATAGGATAGCCCTGGCCTCTGGGGTAACAAGATAGATGTAAACAACAAATTATTGGGTTATAGGCCCTTATTCATATCCCCTTAACCGGTATAGACACAGAGGTTCTGGCTTTAATAATCCCCTCCCCTCCCTGCACAACATTTGGATGTCTGTCCAGAAGAATGTTACTCATCAACCCCTTGTTGCGCTTGTCTCAGGTCGGTGCACATAGCAGTCTTACAGGATAAAAGCCATGTCCCAATCACACATAGGCTCCGCGACACACACACCAAAAAACACACATCTTGCAATAATCAGCTCAATTAGTGGAGGTCGTGGTGGAGAGCCGCCGAGGTGAGCGGTGGGAGGTTGTGAAAATAGGGGGTTGGCTATTAGGGGAAACGCAATCTCCATTCATCAGCGGCCGTAATAATTACCGTTTCGGAGCCAGAGCCCTCTGATCAAACTGATCCGTGGAAACAAGTGGTTTACAAACACTGTCAAGGGCCAGACACAGGACCCTGATTCGCCCTGTCACTGCTGCCACAGGAACCACCCTACATAATAAAGGAGCTGATGAGGATTCCTCTTTGCATTTCAACTGTGTGCTCCACTCCTCTGCTTGATGTCTCTTTTATTATATACTATCAGTTATATAACAACTAAGAACCAACATAACATCATTCTTATGTACCTATGTATATATATACTGTATATATATAGTCAACATTAATGGTCCAGTATTGTAGATTTTAATAGCTTTTTTCCTTTAAGTTGTGATGTCATAATTATACACTGAAAAAAGAAAATAGTTGAACCAACTTAAAGTATTTGTTTTCAATTGGCAACACAAAAAATTAATAAAGTTCACTGAAATTAAATTAATAAATTGGAATTACTTAATCCATTAATTTGGTTCTTTTTTCAGTGTAGGTACCCATTTCTAGCTATTTAAATGAGCCAATCAGAGGAGGGCTCATTAATATTGATAACACAGACACAAAACAACCTGTTCCCCTGTTTGCTCCATGAGAGTAGCTCTAGATCTAAAACTGTGCTTATGACTGAGAAGAACTTGGTTCTTAAAACAAAACATATATCTTTTTAGGGATATGACGCCTCAAATAAAACCCAGGAAAAGTGTAAAATACGGCACCTTTAATCATTCTAATCTACTGTATGACAAGTGTATCAAGAAGCAACAACAGCTGAGTGGGCAGGTGTGGATTTTTCCCACATCAAAGAGCTCATGTGCGTTCACTTCGTAGCTGCTGGTGATCACAAACAGGCCTGGATCTTAGTAACAAGGCTACAGACGCATCATCCTATTAAAGAAATAACAGCCAATGAGACTTCGGCGCACTATATTGTTGCCCTTCCTACCTCAGAATAATCCAAACGACCGAAAGCTGCAGTTAAGAACTTCAATCAGGGGGAAAAATGACCTAAAATAAATAAAACACAGCAATATATTCATATATTTATGCGGGTGTAATAAGTCAGCGTTCAGTGTGCAGAGTGGCTGTGGGGTAGCAGGCTTTAGATGGACCAGCTGAGCGGCCTTTAAACATAACCTCTGTGGAAATACACACGGTGGCCGCTCCGGAGTGTAATTGCAGCGCCTCTCTCGCCTCTCCTGTGTGTTTTGGGCTCACTTACGAGGCCTTTCTGCTGTTTGCGTTAGATGGACGGAGGTGATAAGTTTTATCTGAAATCGGTTTAAAATGTCACGTCTGTCAAACCGTGTTTAGAGGAGGCTCGTATTCTCACCCAGCGGCCTGTGCGCTGCAGCTTTCTCCGGTTTCCTGAGCTGCCTGAATCCAAGTCAACAAACCAGAAAAGTGATGTGATTATATATTTAAATGGATGCTGCTGATGTTGTTGTGTTGTTTTGTTATTAGTTTTATTACTACTATTTTTTTCGTCAGCCATCCAGTTCCCAGTGCGTGTTCCTGCTCGTGTATCAGCTGCATGTGTGGACTATGTTTAAGGTTAAATCGCTCCCTTGTTTTTCTCACTATCCATTTCAGCGGAGCCTCGGTCCCCTGACGATTACCATCAGTCAGCCTAATGCCGTAATACTCTCTGAGAACTGCGCTGCAGGCGAAACCCAAGTCAATTTATTAAACAGAGGGAGATCACAACACGGAAACCGGGATCAGGCTCTTCTTACAGCGCTGCTCATCTCTGCTCATCAACTCACTGCATAATTAGGATAATAATTCCTGCTAAACAGCGGCCAGATTATAGCAAATAGACGAAAAAAAATGAGTGAGAGAACTTTTCTGGAATCGGGGCAAAAATAATTTTCATAATTATTTCTGATATGATTTGATATTATTTTGAAAAACAGCAAATGAGTGTATATATATATATATATATATATATATATATATATATATATATATATATATATATATAATTCACTGTTAGAATTCAAAAAATATGTTATATTGTTGAAAACAATGATTTTTGTTCCTACATTTGGATAGAATAATGTGTGAGCAGAGTGATTGTTTTTACATTCATCGGTACCAAGATTCTATAAGTTCAATGAAAATCTGTTTTAAAGGGGCGTGGCCTATTAGCGCGATTTGTGACATCACAAGTGCAATTTTTGTCCAGTATTCAACTTGCCCGAGTGTGATGTGGAAACTTAAAGCCTCCAGTGCGCAGACACAGTGAGGTCAGTTCAACTTCAGGGAATGAATAGATAGAAAGTTTGAATTTTTTAATGAGGGATAAAATGTAGATGTCATTTTTTTAAGGATTTTAACAAGATGTTTTAACTTTGTAGAAAAAAAACATCAGACAATAATTAGAAACTAATATATATATTTTTTAAGTCTTTTATAATCATATTTTAACATGTCATTTGAAGTTGTAAAACTACAACTGACAGCATGTTCTCACTGGAGTGTGTCTATGTGTGTGTGTGCGTGCGTGCGCGTGCACCTGTAATGAAGAGGTCCCTATGGTGAGGTAGATAGAAATCAACCAACTGGTCAATCTTTGGCTCCAGCAGCAGTCACATAATGATAACACACACGTTTGACAACGTGTGTGACATCCCAACAAACCATATAACACTGAGTAATAGAACACTGTAAATAATAAAACACCCTTTGTCTGTTTTTGTGCTCATCGAGTTTCTCACACTTTCTTATAAACCCGTCGCTGCAGAGACCGAAAACTCATCATTTCAACAAGTGCTTCTCATCACTTTCCCCCCAGTGAATTATGAACTCATTCTCTCTGTATCTCCTCCAACTTTGTTTTTCTAAATCTCTCTTTTTTATTTAATATCTATAATTGTCATATTGAACTGATCACCCAGGGTTTGTGCTCAGCTCTTCTACTTTCTTCTCTCCCTCTGCTGTGGCACTAAAACCCTTTCAGCCACAAGATTTAACATACAAACAGATTTCGTGTCTCACCGGTGCGCTGGTTCTGGTTGATGCGGGTTTTTTGTGCTCCGCTGCAGCCCGGACTGATTTTCCTCCTCCGCGCTGCGTCCAACGGGCTCCACCGAGCAGAAACACGCACACACGCTATATTTCAGCATTAGTTGGGCTGAGCACCTTCAAGATTGTTTGTCATTCCGTGCGCTCCCGCAGCCAGTGACTCTCTCCTCATCCAGACACCAGCATGTTCTCTTCATCTTTCTGATCATGCGATTAAAAAAACTCAATTTCAAAACGGCCGAAAGTGAATTCACTTTAAGAAAAAAAATGACACGTCATGTTTTTACCAGATATTATTTTATTTAAAAATAAATCGAAATATATCTCCAAAATATGTAGGCTACAAACCTGCTAATCAGACGGATTTAAAATCAACTTTAAAGAACTGATTTTGATTTTGTTCTTTAAATCTTATTTGTTTCATTATTTGTAACATCTTATGATTCATTTCTATTTTTATTTTTTACAAATCGCCATATGCTCTATGTCCATTAAAATAGCTTATATACAGTTATTCGTCATTTCAAATCACCTGTAATCCAACTTCGCCAATATCCCTATTTACAGCTTTTTTACAACTTTAAATAAATTCAGATCAATTAAGAAAATGTATAAGGATTTTCGAAAATCTGTTTTATTCTAATTATTTATCGGTTTATATGAACACTTTCCCCGTAGGAAGCAGCATATAAGGAGGTCAGGTATATTTCTGCAAACTCTTCTTGTAACAGAGGCTACATCACCTGTCAGCAGCTGACAGTCATTTCACTTGTAGGCTATGAAAGGATGAACGTAACTAACTTTTTAAAGATCCGGGCAGGCGCTGCGTAAATCTTGATTGATTTGTGAGAGCTGCCAGAGGCGTGAAGACGTACTGCAGCCGGCTCCGTGCGCTCTGGCGCCATCCTTCCTCCAGCTGCGGGATCAGCTGCTGCCGTTTGCTCTGCCTCACACTCCCCCAGGTCTGCGCTCTTTGGCTGCCCGAGGTGTCCGTCAAAGTGAAGGCAAAGGGGGGAAAAAACTGTTTTAGAAGAAAAATCCGAGCAATATTTCTATTGGTAGGCGGGCTAGTCGTGAAGGGAACAATTGGGTTGACTTTGCTACGGAGCCACCTCAAAGCGTATCAGGTTACTTTGAGTGACAGCGTAACCATGGCAAATAATTTGACTAAGACTATTGTCTTATCCTCACCATCCCCGGGTCAGATAACCGACCAATCAGAGTTCATATAATCGCTTGTCTTGCCAGCTTAGAATAATATTATTAAAACGAGCCAGCGAGCCCGGTCTCCGGGAGTAGGTTATGTTGAAACGGCAAAGAAAAGGTGGAGGAGGACGGTGGAAGGAGTAGCAACTTTCTCTCTTTCTCACCAACTTTATGAGGAATTGTCGCCCGGGGTTTTTACATGGCTGAATGGACTTGAGTTTACTCCGCAATACGCAGTTGGATTCTACCTTCCTTTGGGCAGCTTTGAGTTTTACGCTGCGCTTTTTGGGGACCCTTTCGCCGCTTATGGACTTAAACGCGTGTTGATTTCATGTGAGACTGAGACGGGGAGACGTGGAAGCGAGGCACAATCTAATCTGTATTGGTTTACGTTGTCGCCATGTCCATGCTCCCGACGTTTGGTTTTACGCAGGAACAAGTGGCGTGTGTCTGCGAAGTCCTCCAGCAAGGGGGGAACATCGAGCGGCTGGGGCGCTTCCTCTGGTCGCTGCCGGCGTGCGAGCACCTCCACAAGAACGAGAGCGTCCTCAAGGCGAAAGCCGTGGTCGCCTTCCACCGGGGGAACTTCCGAGAGCTCTACAAGATCCTGGAGAGCCACCAGTTCTCGCCGCACAACCACCCGAAGCTGCAGCAGCTGTGGCTCAAGGCGCACTACATCGAGGCGGAGAAGCTCCGAGGCCGCCCGCTCGGCGCCGTGGGGAAGTACCGCGTCCGGAGAAAATTCCCGCTGCCCCGCTCCATCTGGGACGGCGAGGAGACCAGCTACTGCTTCAAGGAGAAGAGCAGGAGCGTCCTCCGGGAGTGGTACACCCACAACCCGTACCCGTCCCCGCGGGAGAAGCGAGAGCTGGCCGAGGCCACGGGACTCACCACCACGCAGGTCAGCAACTGGTTCAAGAACCGACGGCAGCGAGACCGGGCGGCGGAGGCGAAAGAGAGGTACGAGTCCGGAATTAAACACGCGCACGTATCTTTTAATGTTTTATCACCACGACACACGGAGAACAAAGTCGTATTTAAAGTACACGTGTAGGCGCGAGTTGTTTTTTTGCGCCTGTGCAACATAATTTGAAACATAAATACGCTGACTGACCTACATCTGTGAATTTATTCCATTTAGCAGATATTAAAATACTATCACTTCTCAACTCATTTCCCCCGCTTTACTTATCTGTTGGTAGATAATATAAGAGGTGAACCTCCCATACGTGTAGGTTTAAACTCACTTTTTGTAGCCTGTGCTTGTGATAATTGTGCAGGCCGCGTCTATAAAAAAAAGAAAAGAAAAGTTGAAAGACGCAAAATGAAAGGCTCCTTCTTTCAGGTAAATTACAAGGTTATAAAAGTTGCATAGTCTACTTTTATGTTTAAGTAATCACATCTATTATAACTTGAAATTTAACATTCACTTTAAGATTATAAAAAAAACTACTTTTTAACCCTCCGCGTTCTGGGGTGAACGCGTGAGGCCTTTAAATGTAGGAAAACAGCTCAGGACATGTTTAAAAGTTGTTTGCGGTGTAATTGATGTGGCGGAGTGATATCAGCCTATGGTTGACATTTCATTAGGAGCCAAAGTTTTGGAAATTACGCAGGCAGGCAGGGCGGGCAGAGGGGGTTTGGACGGCGTGTTTTTCAGTCAGGTGTTCGCCGGGCTGGTGTCTTCTTTCACCCTCTGGCCACTAATTCGGGCTGAAAGCTGCGCGTAAATCATGTCTTCCCACTAAGAAAAGCCCTAGTCACCGCTGCTAACGCACAGGCACATTACGCAACGTGCACGCACGTTTTAAGATATAAATAATTAGCCCGTCTGTCATTTACTCAAACACGCTCATCCTTATACTCTGAAATTGATTAGTCATTAGGGCTCAGCGCAGGGTTCGATAGTGGAAATAGATCGGTTGTGTTCAGCCGCCACGCAGCCGTTTAACTCTCCGAGCTGCTGCGGACGCGGCGTCTAATTATTGTAATGACTCACTAATTGTTTGCGTCTTAGCGCACGCGTGCGCATGAGTGCGTCACTGATTGCTGGATTAATAAATCATGACTACTGTCACCAAGCGTTTCACGATGCTTATTATAGCTGCTGTAAATATGGCGTAACCCAATTAATATTCCAGCACACACAGTAGCGTGGACGGTGCTATTTTTTGCTTTGTGTGTGAGAGAGAAAGAGACAGAGAGAGAGAGAGATTTTATTTTTTACCAAGTTGTAGATATTTTTAAATATATAAATATTTATGTTGCATATTTACTTTTCAGACTCGTGTTAAATATTTTGTAATTTCTTCCACTCATGAGATCGTTGTAATAATAATAGTTTTTCTGACTTTTTATTTTCTTTTATGTTGGCAGAGAAAACAACGAGAACTCCAACAGCAATAGTCACAACCCATTGACTTCTTCCATGAATGGAAATACAACTCTATTGGGCAGCTCGGACGACGACAAAACGCCCTCGGGGACACCGGATCACACGTCCCACAGCCCGGCGCTGCTCCTCGGCTCTAACGTCGGTTTACAGTCCCTGCACCTCGCGCCTCCGCCAGGACCCAGCGCCATCCCGGTACCCGGCGGCGCAGACTCGGTGCACCACCACCACTCATTGCACCATGACACCATACTGAACCCTATGTCTTCTAATCTGGTGGACCTTGGCTCTTAAAGAAAGAAACAAAAAAAGAAAAGAAAAAAGAAGGGGAACAGAGCGTCTTTTTTTCTTTTGGAGAAGTAATTCACGTGGAGGCGTGAGGTCGAGCACTTGAGGCTTAAGGTGCAAGGCAGGACAGACTGGACCACTGCGAAAACAGACACCCTGATAAATCATTGTGTCTCATATTAAACCTTAAAAAAGTCCTTTTGGGGATAAATCTGGTCGCGCGCGCAATTATCTCTAAAATAAACTTGTTTCAGGGACTTTTCTAGAAACAAGACGTCAAGGCACTTAAAAAAAACAAAAAAAAAACTCATGAAATACACTTAAAACTGGTTTAAAAAATCTCATTCCATTGGCATATTTTCTGTTTAATTCATTTTAGAAAAAAAATATAAATACAAAATTAATAGATTTGACATTTATGACATTTTTTGCAGTGGACAAAAGGTGAGGCGGATCTAGGTCGTTGTAGGTTAAATATTTTACCGGAATGTAATAACGTAATATGTTATATTGTTGAAAACAATAACAATAAAATGTCTTAATTCTTGTTACTATTACCGTTGTTATTTTAGGGTTTAGATGTATCAACAGACTCTAGGCACCGAGTAAAAGGTTCCCCATCGCGTTTTTGTTTACAAAGGGTTTTCCAAGAGAGCCATAAGCTTTTATTTTGTTTTTTTTTGTTTGTTTAGTTTCTGTCGGTGGGAGGGTGTGGGTGGGGTATGATGGGGTATAATATTCTGAAGTGTCTTATAAGAGCCATGAAAAGATGAACTATCTTAATCTCTTGATATTATTTTCATTTGGAAAGAGACTGCATGTAAACTGTGCGATACATGATGAAACATAAAAAAACGATTCACCTATAGTTTCATATACCCTTTACAATAAAAGAAAAGAAATACATGGATTCGAAATTGAGGATTTCTTTGTATGATTCTTGACTTTTTTTTTACAGCAAAACTTTTTTGTCATCTCATTCTCTACTTTAAACCATTCATGCTGCGTGACTTCTGAAACACAGCTCGACAAAGATGTTTTTAAAGCAGCAGCACTGTGCAGTTTTGCAATTATTTTCACCTCTTAATTTCTTGACATAATTATATTTCCACCCACTTGGAGTCAGACTCGGGCTGTAACTTCCAGGCCAGCTGAGGTAAAGCTGGTTCATGTCCATTCTGCGCTATTTATTCTGGCGTTTTGAATGTGTGCTGAAGCACCTTAATAACATCGGGGAAACGTATAATCAGGTAGCTTTACATAAAATCAAGAGCTCTTAGCCTTTGACGCGTATGGCTGCACCGGGAGAGGGGATGTTGTCTTTCTGCGGGGCCGGTGCGGTCTATTATCTCCCATCTAATCATAAATGCTGCAAGGGAAGTCATTAAAGGGGAAAACTGTTTCCTTCCATCCAGTTCCTGGATTATATCGGTGCTCTCTAAAAAAACACAACACTGCCTCGACTTTTAAACAACTTTAAAACTTCGAGGTAATAATATGCTTGGATCTTTTCAAACAATTCCAACTCAGACATTATTGAGAGATATTGAACTAAATTAATTAATTCAGTAAGATGTAATTTGATATATATTTTTGTTTAATCATTTTAAACCAGCTCAATTTTTATATGTTTTTCATAAATCACTGATTTTGGTCAGTGTCTGTGCGGCTTTTTGTTTCGCCTGATTAAAATAATTAAAAAGAGCTTGTGACCAAACCTTGTATCCACGCTGGGTCATGAAAACTGGCTAAAAACCTGATATAGCCCGCCTCCATCTTGACTGAAGTGTCCACCTGACACATGCAAGTATCTGACATAAAGACGCAATAGCGACTCTGAAGACGCAGTGTTCAATTAACAATTAATTTCCTTTTCCTGAAAAGTAATACTTTTTATAGTAAAAGTAATATTTTTTAAGTAAAAGTAATTCGACAATCCGACAATTCATATATAATAGCTATGCTGTGATTAAGTGAATTTATATTATTCATTAAGTGGAAATACGTAATTGAACTTATTCTAACGTCTGTATTTTGCTCTTATTCTATGAAAGTTGTAACCTCCATTTTTTGTAGCCATATAATTTATTTCACTTTAGTCTCATAAAAAATGCTGACAACAAATTCCACAGACATTTCTGAGTAGATAGTAAACTAAGCTCAGCATGACTTTGAATCAATGTTAAGTTGATGATTCAACAAGCTCTAAGAGGTTGAAGCAAATCATGTTGATTGTACTAAACTAACGGAGAGTTAGTTCATTCTGTGGATTGTCTTTATGTTGATGGGTTGGAATTATTAATATTACATTTTTTAAGGAGCGAACAGAAATCAGGCTAAAAGTCTGGGTTTTGGTTGAGAATATAAAACTTTGTCTTGAGATCTGTTATTTTCTGTTACAGCAACATTACTGTAAACGATAATGATAGTAGTAGTACCCCATTAGTAAGTATTACTGAATATATATATATATATATATATATATATATATATATATATATATATATATATATATATACAGTAAAAGTGCATTACTTTTACTCTTTTACTCTTTACTCTTTTAAAAAATAATTACAGTAGCTTTCTGGATAATTGCTGGATGATAATAATTGTAATTAACTAAACACATCTTTAAGGTCAAAGTTCACCTAAATAGTCTTAGCCTACATTTTCAAAAAGAAAAAACACACACACACACCAGCAGGATGCAGCCTGATGGCTCGCAGCCATCATTAAAAAACTGTCGAGATTCACGTCCCGCTTCTCCAAACAGGGAAGCGTGACGTTGAGGTGATGATGACATCTTAACATCTTATCTCTCCACGCTCGGGCTGAGAGGAATAAAAGCGCCGTAGTGTTCGAGGAGGAGAGCGACAAGAAAGTAGAAAGACAACACAGAGCTGGAAACCAGCGTTGAAAGAAGACACTTTGTTTGAACAGCTACAGCCGGGCAACACCTTCACCCCCCAACACACACACACACACACACTCAATATACACATAATAAACTTAAAAAGATCTTTTATTTATACTTTCATTACTTGCTGCAGCTCCTCCTCTTGTGGTGCCATATTTTTATCCTTGATATTTTATTTTATTTATATATTTGTCCGGTTATTACAGCATTAACCCTTCGTCTCACTGCTGAATGTCAGGGATTAAAAAAACATATTTTATGCAGAGTTAAAAATATATCTTACAGTAATGTTGACGTCAAAGGTTCGTGTCAGCACTTCATATAAAGTGCATATTTGAGTGGATGTGTTTGGCTCATAGACTCGCGGCTTTTTTTTCTTTTCTTTTCATTAGCTCGACAACAGCGAAGGGAAATTTACGGTGCCGTAATAAAGGATTAATGGGTGTGTAAATATGCAGCGTGTACACAAAAAATACGGTGTGATGTGACCTCCCTGTTTGCTCTGCAAATGCGAGAAGGATCAGTCGCACCTTGTTGGTTACAGCTCCTGGAGCGCGAAGGTCTGTTACAAACGCGGCGCTAACGCCACCCCCGCAGAATTAACGAGTGGGTTTGTTTCGGTGCATATGGGTCCACTCAGAGCGGAGCCCGGAACGGCGGCGGCTCGCGACGAGACATAACACGGAATAGTTGGTCTCTCACCAAACCAACCCCGTAACCTCACGGAGAGCTGTGATTTTCACCTCCTTGTACTCTCGCCCTCCTTCCCCATCAGGTCTGAAATGTGAACTTGAACTAGTGAGTGCGCCATGTGCGCCAGGGCGGGGGGGAAGGGGAGGGTGTGTGTGTGTGTGTGTGTGTGTGTGTGTGTTGGGGGGGGGCTATTAAAGGCTTTTTGGTGGGGAGCGGAGGCTGTTAGGAAAATCCGCCAGCATTGAAGAAAAAGGGCCTAACAAGGCGCGCTGGTTATAAGAGCTGCTTCGGAGTCTGCCAAGCGATCTTATGGGAATAGCGCGCGTCTCCAAAAGCAACAGGACCTGACTTGGTTCCTCGCGCAAACTCATCCGCATCTGCGTAATCCGCCTGTCAGGCCGCCGCGGGGCGAGGATGTTGCGGAGATTAAACGTCAAGTGCTCAACTACATTTTGGGCAAATAACAGTTAATGCCGCTTCGCCTCCGGATAGAAAAGTAATATAATATAATAATCAGCAGAGAATGTACAATTGTGCCCCGTAAACGTCGGATCCAACGCTTCTATAGACGCAAACTGATTCTAGTTTTATTCTGACCTTGGATCTGTTAACTAATTGGCATTTTTTTGTTGTTTTGTTGTATTTTGTTTTAATATCACCGCCATTAACCGCAGAGTCACGGCAGGAGTTATTCCACCCTATAAATATATGGATTTTTGTCGCTGTTTAATTGAAGCATCATTTATTTTTTATACGGATGAACAGCAGAGGGACATATTTAGATTCATTCTGTTGCTGCAGATGTGCGGATTTAAACTGAAGTGATTTGTGTCAGTTGTTTTTTTTTCAGCTATTTTTTTATTGCGTGTTTTTTGGTTCTTTTGGCTTTTGCTTTTTTTCTAATTAAATTAGCGTCAATATTTGTGTGATTTAAAATAGCAACAAAAGACACAGTTTATTCTGGTTGGTCAGGTACAATTTATATATAAAAATGTAATTTACAATAAAAAGAATTCAATTTCTTAGAGTTTATAGATGAAAAGAAATCGTTTAGCCACGTGAAGGTATATCAGAATTATTGAAAAAATATATTTTAAGATTTTTTTATGGAGATTCCTCAGGTATGAAAATGATGCACTAAGTAAAAAAAAAAAGTCGAAACGAATCACGCTCGATGTTTAAATGATAAATGATGATTATTTTACATAAACATTACACGTTAGAGCAGAACGATTCCTCTGATTTTCACCGTCTGTTAGAATCACAGCTTAATCGATGACCTATTATAGATCTAATATTAGCTCAGGTGGGATAGATGAACCCTGGAGAATAGGTCGTGATATCGATGAAGTAGTTCCATACAATCACATCTATAGTTGATCACAATAAGCTGTGTCTCTACCGCAAAACAGTCACTAACAGACTTTATTTAGATATTTGATACAATAAATCCAATATTGCGTAGAAATAGAATGAATTATCTTATTCCCCTGGCAGATAAGTTTGCTATTTAAATATCCCCCTGATTTTTGGTCAATTTAATCTTGTTTTAGGAAAACAAAACAACAAATTTAACATTTTCTTAAAAAATGTAAAACTGACCAAAATTGAAATAAGAAAACTGATCATCTGCCAGAGGAATAAGTGGAATAAGATAATTCCGCTTAATACTGTATTGACATAAGATGTTTTCTTTCATTTTTTATTTTTTTTTTTTTTTGCAAAAACAGAAATGCTTTTTGGCATTCTCCACACTGTTAATGCATAAAAATGAATGAGACAGCATAAAACAATCCAATACTAATTCATCTTTTGCTGGGATGGCAGCAGTCCTCCGCAGACATGTCATGTTCTGTGATGATAGTTATAATGTGGCACATTATTGGTCCCTGTGGGGAAATTCTCTTTTCACTTAGCCCCCCTTCATGGAGGTCAGGGGTCAAACCTTTATAGTACTGGAGGGGATCCTCAATGTCCTGCTCAAGGACACTTCAGCAGAGCAGAGAGACTCCAACTGTCTGGGACGTGGACTTTCAAACAACTGCTCACAGATGTGCACCAAACAAAACTTTGACTCCCTGGAATTTTAAATTAAAGGTGTTGCAGAAGACATGAATTATCTCTGAAACAAAAGAGGGCGGATAAATAAACCATTCATGCCACTTGTCGGTTGTCAGCTTTGCTAAAAAGTGAGTAAGGAAGCTGGGATTTTACATTATTATGCTTCAAATGCGGAATGGGAACAGCTTGAGTCAGACAAAGGAGGGAAACATCAACCCAGTGCACGCTCACTGTTATTAAATACTCATTTTTCACTACAGGCTTCCACAACAACACCATAGGGTGTGTCAGTAAAAACCTTCACTTGTTAAAATTAGCAAAAAAGAAAATACAATTTAACAATGTCCTCAGGTCGGAATTCCTTCTAAGATAAATGAGTCCAAGAATAGCTGTCACTGCTCCATTTGATCGAAATGTGTTTATCACATTCACTGGTGCCGGATCTGAACTGAACTGTGAATTAGCTTCAGCTAAAAGTCAGTGAGAAGGACAAATGCTTCTCTCTGGTCTTGTTGTAGGTCACAGCCGCCTATTCATCAACACAGATGAAGCTGTCTTGTGGAATGGAAATAACATGTCTTAAAACTCAAATTCCTCGTCTTTAATAATCTAAAAACCATGATGCCTGCAAGAGCTGCAATGGCATTGCCAGGAGGAAGAGGACACTAAAGCTTATGCTTTATATACTAAACTATAACAAAAAGCCTCTAGCTTCAACAGTTTCATTAAAAAATTCTACCATGTTTAGTATTAAACGTGATGCACGTCAGTATTTAATTGATGTATTTTGATTTCTGTTTTTCCCATTGCAAAGGCATTAATGTTGGTATCAAGTTATAAAATCTTTTAAAAATATGTGGCTTAGTCAGCTTATGGAAATGTTTTAAAATAGCTTTATCCTGATTCGTGAATAAAATAAGACCTCAGTGTATGATAGGAAATGCCTGCTGAGCTGTGGGAGATTTGGGCTGCAGCAAAATATGATGTGGATTAAAATATAACTGAAAACGGTTAAAAAAAAAATAAGTCCGTCTGTCAGATTTTTGGCCGATACAATTAGCCTGACAGGCAGCACGGGGCCAGTATTTGCAGGTGTCTTGACATAAATCAGCAGCACACAAATCTTGCATGTGGCCAAGAACGATGAAGAACACTCAGACAGACAGAAGACTGAACTGTAGTTCAAACACTAGATGGGAAGCTGTTATTACACCAACACCGATTGACAGGTTGCCGTTTTTTTGCAGTAATAAATCAACAAATACTGTAAGGAAATTTAAAATATTTATTGGAATTTGTAATGCTGGGAAGTGTTATTTACACCAGACAAAAATACAAAAAGCTGAACCTCTTTGATTGAATTTACTCTATGTGAATATATTACATCTGAAATTGCAGATTATGCCTTTAAATTGTTTGATTAGCCTATATCTAGTTAATAAGTAGCCTATATCTAGTTAATCTATTTAATCATATCATGAATAATGTGAATAAAAATAAGTGACAAAAACACCTAAAAGAAAAACTCCTTGAAATCTTCAGAAAACATTCAAAACACAGGCATTTGTCACATCATTTAGATTTGTTTGTTTCAGTATTATCACATATTCTTTCAGTACCTTTTTAATTCCACAGCATTTCGAGGTCAAACACAGTCGATGAACACTTGATTTCAGCCTTTCCTCTGCCATTATGCATTTTTGGCGTATCAGGTGTGTCCCATAAAAGAGGATAAAACAGTAGGGGGTGCAGGGAGTGAGGAGGAGTGTGTGTATGTGTGTGTGCGTGTGTTGGGGAGGGTTGGTTGGTATAGAGTTACGGTCACAAAAGAGAGAGAGAGAGGGAGAGAGAGAGAGAGAGGGATGGCCAGGGGAGTATGAGCATTAATACACTCCCTGTGTGCTGGACGCGTACTGTTACAAAACACACACTCTCACACACACATAAGCACACTGCGGGTGCCCTTTGCTCGAGTGAAAGGTCACCTGGCAGACTGAGTCCTGACTTCCATCTCTGCAGCCCACTCCTGAGAGCCGAGACACAAGCAGAGACATATCAACAAATGAAGAGTTCAGTTAAAGTGAACGTTAGCACATTTAACTTCTCTACATTCACTAACAAACATTGCGTTTGACCATATGTACAACAGCAAAACCAAACGGATGCTTTGAGAGGCTGAAATGTTCAGTTGAGCATGATGATGGTGTAAAATAGCATGGGTTGGAGTGATTGTGTTTGCATGCATGCGCACTATGGGTTAAAAAAAGCTCACCTGGGCTTCTCCCCCTATACTGTAAATTCCTAGATGGGAGACAGACACGGGGCACTCTGATCGCATTAGGTTCACTCCGATGGCTTTTCCAGCTATTGTCACTTGACACCGTTCCATTAAATCTGTCCAGCGTAAAGATTAACTACACCATTCTTTATGCTTTCACTGGGTGTTCACTCTGAACACCAAAGGGCAGGTTAAATCATGCACAGGATTTTCATAGTGCGCTGTTTTTCATTTTCAGCCCATGTAGGCTTTTACTTGATGTTATATCAACTAGAAGTGCAGGTAAACTGTTGTAAAACTAGTCCACTCATCACTTTCTCTCCTTTTATTAGTGTTAGTATGTGTCATTTGATATTACAATAACCTGCAAATGAAAAGATGTATCAAGGTTTTGCTTTTTACCTCCTTTTTTAAAATCTTTTTTATTTAATTTATCAAATCACATGTTATACACAATCAACATTATGAACCTAAATACTGATAAAATTCCATTATGCAGACTAAGATCTCCTCTGTTTGTGGCATTTCTATGAGAATCTAAAAGGTCATGGTACTGTTGAGCTTCCTTTTATATTTGGGTGTTTGCTTTGATGAGTGATAGACAAAGAGAAAGACAGATGTGATAATAGAAGCAGACTAAGATGCATCTAAACCAATAATACTTGTCATACAGTTTTATGCTTCTAATGTTTGACTGATTAGATTCTGCAACATAAAATTCCTCTGCTGCTCATCTGATTCTGATTTGTTTATATCATTGTACAGTGAAACTAGGAAATGCATAAAAGGTCAGAAAGGTCACTACAGCCGTTCCTGACAAAGGTCCAGGCATTAATAGATTGGTCATTTTGGCAGTCTAATTTAAGACAAATAGAAGGATAAAAAAACTGTGCAATAAAAGCAATTTTATCTCTTCAGTCTGTTTTTTTGTTATTGCAAATTTATTGTATCAACTTATATTCATGTGACATACAACCTCTTCATTTTACTAAAATTCTGCACTTCATCAACACAAAGACAGTTTCATTTATTACTTCATTTGGTGATCTGTCCTATCCCATTAAGTTGTATGATATAACAGTCTGTGTCCAATTTCTAAGATTGTATGTATATTGCAAACTTTTTGTCACTGCCCCTGGTCAGCTAGATTGAATAATTTGGGATATATAAATTGGGCCTTGAAGTTTGAACCTGATGCACTGTTACATAAGTTAATTTGCTTCTTATTGGGATTAAAGGTTATGCAACTCATTCATATCCTGCTCTGGAATTGTCTGTTGTAGTGCAGGAGCAGATGAAGGGAACTTCCTTGCGAATTTGATTAATCAGTATTAGTGTTGATTGTGCACACACGCCTGTCTGTCTGTGTGTGCACAGTTCATGTTGGTGTGTTTCCTGCTAAACATACAGGTTCAACCTGCCAGACCATTGACTCAGCACACAATAGTGTGTGTGTGTGTGTGTACACGCATACACTACTGTTATGCAGAATTTTTTTTTTTAAAAAGCTGTTGCTGTTTTTCAATAGTATTAAGACAAATGAATTCAAAGTACACTGTAGGCACTGTAGGAGTTAATAGTCAGTCAAACTATTCTGGAATTCTGTAAAAATAACCAAAAAAACAAAGTCAGAATTTAATGAAACAATAAGCAAGCCAGTTTGTAGCCGCTAACATATATGCCTTACGCCTTGAGTAGTCATAGCAACCACTATGTAAATGTGGCGGAGAGGAAGACCCAATGAAGATTAGCTGAGCATAAATGAAAAAGTCATCTTATAAACATGAACTGAATTTGTGATGCCAATAAACACGCACTGACATAGATTAACCCCCCCCCCCCCACACACACACACACACACACACACACATATACATGTACATATACAGTCACACTGCAATCACTCCACTTAGAACTGTGTAGATTTGTTTAAAGAGTAACAAAAACCTCAACACAGATGTGATGAAAGGTGAGTATTTGGTTTCTGCAAAAGTCTGAGCGAGAACAAAAAAATATTGCAAGTTCTGTTTAATCTAAGCGCTGCCTCCACCTTGTGACTAGAAAGTGTAACTACCTTTCAGAGATAGTCTCAGAGTCTAGCTCTCATGTGTGCCAAATAATGGGCAAAATAAGATGAGATGTCTCCTTAATAAGCTGAGATGTGTCCCTGCTTCACAGAAGTGTTACAAACAGTAAGCCTAACATACATACATACATACATAACATACATAACAAACATAGACACATAGATATACACACATATAGACAAGGATTATCAGTATAAACCAGCAATAAATAAAGTGGGGAGAAAGCCTCCTCAACCTTTAAAGGTTAACAAATAAACTATTACAGGTACATATATATTTAGACTGGTGGATATTTAATATTCATGTTCATTGCAAGTTGTTGCTAATAATATTTAGTAATAGTAATATAATGCAGTATTATTAAAAATGCCTAAACATAAGAAAATAAATACTTATTGTCTCCACTCTGAATACAACTGTTAAAAATACAATTTTACAAATTACAATAAACATTTAGGTTTATTTCATCAAATGTTGGCAACATTCACATGTTTTCCCTTTTCCTAACTTACTCATAATGTATTGTATTATGACATTACCTTATTACTTCTTCTGTTTATATGTCTCTCTTTTATTTTACAACACCACTATTTTTTCTACTTTTAGGTTGCCTTTTATCATCAAAATGTTGCCATTAAATCCTTTTAGCAAAGTTTCCAGACAACAGTTTTATAGAGAAATTCAGACATTGAAAATACAGAGCTTGAGCCCAAGGACAACACAGCACTTTTTAACGTGTGTTAGTTGACAGAAGATGGCTTAGGTAACATTTGTCTGTGGAGTTTGAGTCCTGTGGGAGGCAGAATAAAGAGAAGTAGGCTACAGACTCACCCGCAGACATACTCATCTCAGGTGTATCTTGCTGTCGCCGATAGCAACCCGGATCTTTGTAATAATTTAAAGTTTACATGTTCAGTGACAAAAGCAGGCAAGGGGATTCCTTCACATGATAGCAGGTATATTTTTTACAGGTGGATATAATGCCAATGTGATAATCATGAATGTCTTTCAAATCAGCTCACTTGGTCTATGTGGGTTTTTATACTGGACTTAAGTCACCATGAAAATTGAGGGGAAAACACAGCTTTCTCTGTTGTTGTCTTCCTGATAACTTACACTAGACTGGTTTCCAAGCTGTGGACTCTTCTTGTGTTTTTTGTCACCCACAGCAGTGGCAGCTGCTTGAAGTCTCTTTTTTTTGTTGCCATTCAATTGCTGCTTGATTAGCTTCTCCACTGCACTTCAAAATGCTCCTGGGTTTCAGCCAAAGCAATTTTGTAGTGAGAAATGCAGAAAACATGCCAGGGGTATAATTTCACTTCACAATGAGAGATAGGCATAGATGGGGAAGATATGTGTCAGTGACCTTAAAGCTTCTGTATACACCATTTGTAATTTGTTCCACACTTGACTTGACGCACACACACATGTTACTACAGGAATGGATGTGGAAGCCATGAATTCCATTAGATGGCAACATAGACAACAGGAAAGACTTCAGTGTGACTGTATAGCTATGCAGACAATGGATCATTTTCTATGTAATGGACTCTTCATATCTCTTTCATTTTCATCTTATTTCATGAATATAATCAGAACTTCACTCTTGAGCTCATGATGACCCCTTGTGGTTTAAGTCTGACATTTCTTTTGATTATTGCTGGAAACCTTTTCTAGTGTCTCTAATTCCATCTCATGTATTTTTGGATTTTTTTTTCTTAATGATAAAGAGATTTACTTATGTCAAAGGTGATGACTCTGTTTTGTTCACTATGCATGCAAAAAATAGAAAATATCTATAGGGTTACTTATTTATTGCAGAGTTTTTATCACTATACCTCAAATGGGCACATTTCTGAGAAGGATATTATGAGCTGTGAAGTACAAGAGAGTGGAAAGCCGAGGTTGTCATGGTGATAGTAATGGTATATTAACTCTACGATGCTACACTTATGACAGGCTTTCTATCCTGCCCTCACAGGTGCATTTAAAGCCCTATCAGGAAAGGGAAAATCAAACGATATAATATTACCGCATGATGCCATAATCCCATCCACCAATGTCACTGAGCTGCAGTTTTATAACAGCAGATTCAACTATTGCAGGACTCAATGGCAGTCGTGCTGTCATGGCAAAATATGTGATTATCCATTTCAAACTACTAAAAACACTGAGGCTATAGTGACACATTTTAATGATGAGATCCATACATGATTGCAATAAATTTTAGCATAAACCTTTCCTTTCCAAAGCGTTGCCTACATGTTTATCTTCCACGCCATTCCATTTCAATTAAAACATTGTTCTTCTTGATTTTTACTCCCAGGATAATTAGATCCAAGTGCTCCTCAACTTGCACAGAAGTTTCTGTGCTGAAAAGGAATTCCTTAAGTATGTCTGCTTGAAAGACAGTTTTTCTCTGATAGGTGTGACTTGTTACAGCTCACTAGATGGCACTGTAACATAATGAGACCACTAAATACTGTACAAACTACAGACAGAAAGAGTAACAGAGTACAGTTTGTTTGCATTTGTGTGTGAGAGACATAATACGTTCCTGCCTGTGCAGTCATATACATACACACACACATACAATTGGTGTCTGTGCTCTGTTCTGCGTTCATGTGACATTTTGAAGGAATAAATGTGAGGAAGTGTGGTATCTTAATCCCAGAACAAACACCATCCAGTGTCTCACTCATCTCTCCTCCCTGGGGCTTCGTGGGGCTACCAGTACGCTGAAGAGGATTACATCAGGGAAATCAAAAGAGTGCACATTTGCACATTGCCCGCTGACATCCTCACACCAAGAACAGACACCACTGAGTTAAGCCAATTGACCATTTACACAGCTCTCAACCTGTCCCTTTGCCCTCTCTCAGTTCGCTCTAACGGCTCACATTCAATTTTGATAGTGTGTGTGTGTGTGTGTGTTTTGCATGCATTTGTGTGAAGCAGAGAGGAACTGGAAAAACACTGATAAAAATTCAAATGGATTAAAAACAACAACAGCATACTGTTAAATTATTATCATTTATTCAAATTATACATAATGTCCTGAAAAATGGGTTTGGAAAACTAAATTAAGTCCAAACCTAGGTTAAATTCAATGGCCTGTCATAAAAAATAATAACATACAATATATGTACCTATGTGAGTAATGCTAATTTGATATATCATCTTTTCATTTAGTCCAGCAGATGTTTCAGTGTAATTTTATTATCTCTGTCTCAAAGATTCCCCCCACTGATGATCTGTATGTGTTTTATCATTGTTCTTGACATGAGCAAAAGGCCTCTGAACCTCACCAACAATGAGGATGTTGGATATTTGATGTTTGGACCTTTAACTGCTCCTCCTTCTTCCACCTCCAGTCACACATCGGGTCTCTGAGCCCTGAACACTCCGGGGCTGTGTTTTCTTCCCCCTCGCCCGGCTCTTATGGGAGCTGCTACAGCTGCTGCAGCTGCTGCTGCTGCTTGCTGAACTGGACTGAGTGGAGGCAGCAGCGTAGGACAGGGCCGAGCACACTCCTCAATAATGCATGTGTTTCGGAGGCCACCTCAGCACAGAGGCCGTTTTTAAAGAGGCGCTTTAAAGATGCTCCACGACCGACTCATGTACAGGAACCTATTAAAAATAGAAAAAGTGGTCGGACAAAACAGCCAGCTTCGGCTAAAGGCCCCCAGAGCCCTGTGCCGGTTATTAAACAGCCAGCTACATCTTACATGCACCTCTAAAGCAGATGCTCTCATAGACAATGAATTGCAAAGGGTGAATTTGAAACAGGAATTTCATCAGACTTTCTTCCTTTTATTTTTCCAGATGGTTAATCTCTATTCAAGAGCAGATAAACTGAGTATGCTGAATATGTGAGCAGGGAGCTGGATAACCTCACATAGAGTGAGGAGTGCATGTTTGTTTGCATGGTTTCATTTAATTTATCTTTTCATCTTGCAATTAATATTATGTTGGCCCTTTTGATTTAAACCACGTACAAAGCTAAAAAATGAGAATTAAAAAACACAATTCCACTATTTTAGAAGGAAGTAGAGGCATCCCTGAGCACTGAGCAGCGGAAGTGTAACTAAAGTCCAGTGACCCCAGATAAAGGTCGCTTATACACCCATGTGAGCTTGAAATGAGGCTGAAACCGTTTTGGGACATTTGAGTGGATACAACATATGGGAAATGAAAAAGTTATTGCTCATGGCGTTCTCTTCTCTTCCTTGCTATGGTTTAATGGTGGAGTCAGGCCTTGTTGCCTTAAGCATTTTACTGTCCATTTACAGTGAAACCTTCTCTGTTGCCTGTTCTCTGTCCTTGTCCTCCCCCTGCCCCTGCTCTCCACAATAGGGGAGTTAAACTCTAAAAGGCCGCGCTCCAGCGGACACCATTATGCCTCCACCCCCACCACCCCTCACCAGCAGCAGGAGCTCCGCCATCTCTCACACACACCAGTCATTCACTCAGCTCCTCGCAGCCTCTGTAAAACTCTGGGTATCAGTTTTGAAAAATTAAGCAGGGATCCGGGGTTCCATTACACTCTCTGGCGTCTGAATCTGTGATCTAGCACTAAATGGAGGAGCCGGTTCACTGTTCCAACATCATTTGACTTTCATGCAATGAAAGTTTAATGAAAGCGTCCTGTGCAGCGGTGTGTATACAGTATGTGTATCTGTGTGTGGGCAGTATGACTTCACCAGCCAGCGCCCGTCCCTGTGGTGCGAGCCTATATGTGCGCCTGCTTTGACGTTAACTAGAGCACAAGGAAGATTTAGCAGCTAAGATGTGGAATCCCAATGCAAACATGGCTGTTTGTAGATCATAGGTCATAGATGGCGCTGTCACCAGGGGTAAAACCCACTTTCAGCAAGCACAGGCTGGTGGAAACATGACTGACCCCAGCAGTACAAACCCATGTTAATCACCCAAACAGTATTCAAACTAGGGCTGACCCTTCATACATCAATTAGTCCAATAGTTGACTGATTGATCGCAATCAAGTAAGCATTTCTAAATTGATTAGTACAAGATTTTAGGAGGCCTGTCTGCGTTATTGAATGTGGAAAAGTCAAATTTTACATATTTTTTATCAATTAGTGTAAAATTACTCAAATAGTTGATAAGTTGGATAAATATTAGTCAACTAGGAATTTCTTTACTCCTAATTCAAACAGACACGTGCAGTGTCAGGCTGAAATGGTGAAAAAATACACAAAATCGTTTTTTTTTTAGTGTTGAACTTTTGAACTGGTTTACTAGAACACACATTGAGTGTTACTCTTCCTCCTCTTGGAGGCACTTAGCGTGGTATTAGCAGTTTGAAAAGAGCAGTTTGCTTTAGGGTTTGTTTTATTTTCCGATCTTCCTGTAGATGGCAGTGCAGGAACACGTTTGTGTCCGCTGCGTCCTGCTTTCCGTCTGGCCGCTCTGCACCTGCTCGGCCCGCCGCCGTCCCCGCGCACCGTGGACTTCTCTCCGCTCGGGGCCGTTTGTTGAGCTCTGGGGAGGCTGCGCCTTCAGTAATCCATCCTACAGGAGTTGATAAGAGCAACCAGTCTTCAGTCAGTCCTCGATTTTTGTTAAGTACATATGCACATAAAGGAGGCGTGGTGTCGCCAGCCTCTTTATGGTGTCACATATTAGGCCGCACATTACTGTGATATATATGCCCAACTTCGAGAGTGCAGTTTTTACTGTGAGCTGAGGCTCATGATACTGAAAATAGGAAATCTACCGTTTTATTCATCCAGACAGAAGTACTTCGGACACAGAGGCTGGCATTTGTATTTTTTCATATATACAATAATATCTACTCATTTTTCAAAATAAACTACATATAGTAGTTTAAACATATGTAGTTTCTTCTCTTTTATTTTGAAACACCCCGAAAATAACACCATAGCAGTGTTTTATTTAGAAACTAACAGCGCAAATTCAATTTCGCTTTAAACCGGGCCTTTCTGTTGATTTTTGTTATTATTATTTTCAAATATGGTTGTTTCTTTTAGACGACAGTTGCTTTTATATGTGTGGACTATCTGATGTAAAAAAAAAAGCCTCTGAGGTCATTGGGTCCATTTATGTTGTTGACCTGGAGTCTCATTTCTGACAAAAACGGACACAACTGACCTTTGATTTTGATGTCCCCAGTCTTAAGCGAAGAGGAGAGGTGTGAGGTGTGTGTTCCAGCTGGTTCTGCTCCGTCCGGTACTTTCGGCTCCAGCTGCCAAACTATAACCTTCCAGCATCAGACCAGGGAACAACCTTCAATTCATGGAAGGAAAAGGGGCGTAAAGCTGAAGTCACCAAAGCGCACAAATCAGATTTTCTTACTATTTTTATTTTTTATTTTTTTTTTGCTTGATTGAGAGTAGAAACGATTCGGTATGAATTGATACGCGTAAGTGCTTATTATTATTATTATTATGTATTTTTTTATTTTTAAACATAAATGAACACTGACGGAGAAAACGTCACGCAGCACTATTTCTCTTCTACCTCTTCTTTCGCCCATATAATGCAAATATCTGATCTGTGTTGATTTTCTTTTTGTAAATTGTCTCTGATTATGCAAAAATTGTTCAAAGTTGCTGATTGAATAAGATTAATGAGAACTGTTCACCGAAACACCCAGGCTGACATAATATCATTTTACGCTGACGACAAACTCCCTCATCCTTCCATTTTCATTTTTGACATACGGTGTGTGCGTACGCGCGCGCGTGTCCGTGGGTGTGAGCCGTAAAATTTTCAGCACATTTACGTCCACGCTGGCCAGTGCTGCTCCATAGAAAGAAGAAGGCATGAGAACGGCGGTAGAAAACACAGGTGCCGGGGCTCTATTTAAGCTGCTCAGCCCTCTGTCCGCTCGGTGTGCACAAGGCGAGAGATCACAGCCTGCGCCCAACGCCCCCACCCTCACACACTCACACACACATATGTGCAGTGCGTGCAAGGCTGTGCGCGTGTGCGCGCGCGACAAAGAGGGGGTGGTCGTGTTCGCTTGAGTAAGCCAGAGTAGGGTTGCTTTCATGTTATGCTTGTTTTAAAAAGATGAGGCTTGTGCAATGGCAGTCCACACTAATCACCATTAGACTGGAGTATTTCTTGACCCCCCCCCCCAACACACACACACACACACACATACACACACCTCCCAACCTGACAATGAAAGAGAGAGTATATGATCCCATCTGCTTATACGGTAGCTTCCACGTTATGAAGCTTACACCACTGATCCTATATCACCGCTCTCTGCCTCGAGTGACCTCAACATTACAATCTAACACTAGAACATGTTTCAGGCGCTGTCTACCAGTGTGTGTGTGTCTGTGTGTGTGAGAGAGTGAAGGGGTTAAGGGGGGTTCATCAGTTGACAAAAAGCAGCAGGTGCACGTACGCAGCATTGATTACAAAATGCGCACAATTTGCGCATTTTGTTAGAGAAACAAATAATCTAAAGGACTCAAACGTAAAAAAAAATAATCTCTCACTCTGACCTGACCCCAGCACGTCATTACCATTCCCAGCCTATTTCACTATAATTCCAGCTGCAGCTATAATGTTGTTTTCCATCTTTTATCTCAGTGATTCCTCTTAGGATTGTTGTGATTTCCTTGTGACGGTGAAGTGGAAATAAAATGTGTAATTAATGCAGACTTTGTTTTGGCCTCGACAAACGCGTCTGATCCGCTGTTAATATTTCGTATAATAACCCAAGGGGGGGGGGTGGAGGAGAAGGTCATGGTCATATAACTTAGTGTAAATTACCACTCAGTCAAGAGGAATGCTGCAGCCCTGCAGTCTTATTGAAGAAAAAAAGCGAGTGAAAGCACAAAATTTGGTCCAAAAAGGGCCCCCGCTCATTCCTGCACTGACAGCCGCGCCGCTGAGGTTATACAGGGAAACTGGTGCTCTTTGGGTGCTGCATGAATACACACCAATAGGAAAGTTATGTTCAGTTAACCAGTGAAATCCGAGAAAAAACAGGGCAGGGCAAGTATTTCTCACCGCCAGACTTCGGCCTAATAGTCCCCCCGCCTCCCTCTTGTTCCCTATAGTTCGGTTTGACTGTGCGCGCGTTAACTTTGCGGTGTAAGATGTTGCGGTTGGAGACAGAAAGAAATGTAAACTGACCTCTAAAAGCGGATCAATCCAAGCGTAAATCGCTTCTATTCCCCCTCCTTCCTGTATACTTTAAATCACATTTAGAAGCCATATTAAAAAAAAAAAAAGAAAAAAGAAAAACTAATCTTCTTTATGTTGTTGTTCAGCTTGATGTTGTTTGGCAGACGCACTTGTACAAAAACAACTTTAGGGAGCGTGAAAAAAGAGGAAAAACATGCGGGTCTCCATTGTTGCCCGCACTTGTCTCACATTCTCGTTTACTCTCATGTAAGTATCACACACAGAGATTACTCCTCGCTAAGTTCCTTTGTCTTGTGATCCATATTTGAGTTGACAGATCACGAACAAGAGCTCCCCCACTGTTAATGACCCCAGCCAGCAATAGACTCACACTTCCAGCACTGCTTTTTTTTTTTACTACTGCCACTCTCTGGCCTACATGTGTTTACAGCGGCTAGGACAACCTGTTTACACGAGTCTCATTTACATGGTTAAACACGCCCTAATAGAAAATCACTATGATATTTAATTAATATTGACTTAGTGTCTCTCTGACGTCATTATTGTTTGCTGGAAAATCCACTAACAGTTTTTTCCTTGTTTTTGAATATTTCATATAAACTTACTATGAACTTTGAATTGTTATTAAATCTCACACAAACAGTTATTTTATTTTAGTTTTTTACTCAAGTATGTTAAGTTTATATCTGCATATTTACACGGTTTCCAGAGCCCGCCGGTATAATGAGTAAAAATGAAGCCCATTCATCACTTGTTTTGTATTCATGAGTCTCTATCTGTGGCTCCATCTTTCAGATATAGCCCTAATCCTCGTGTCCTCCTTTGCCGATAAAAATGCTCTTCAGTTTACGATTAATTTAATCTCAATCATAGCCGGGACTTGTCGCAGCCAATAAAACTTGTGGAGTGAGTAAATGGAGAGGTGGGGGTGTATGATAAGGGTCTGCTGGTGCGGCGGTGCCACGGCTCCTCGGTGTTCTTGATAGGGCCTATCTGCCTCTAGCAGGCCGGTTTAAGACCCGGAATATGATACAGATTTTCTTCATCTGGAATCGGCTGCCAATGAGTGCGCCGGGAGCCGGTTTGTTTCAGGCGGGCAGGGAGCAGGAGCTGTGCGCTCTGCCGCATTATGGCCTCGCTGATTTCAGGATCACAGCCCCATTAAGTCGCACGTCTGAAGCTTTTGACTCACTTGTTTTTTTTTTTGTTTGTTGTGTGTGTGTGTGTGTGTTTTGATCGGTATCAGGCTGAGAGAGACTTTACGCACGCAGATGGCTTTACGCGCATATGCCTTCCAGTGCAAAAAAATAACAAAACATCAAATTTGTCCAAAAGTATCAACGCATCTATCCAAAAAGTGAATTACAACACATCTCATATTTTAGCATCACAACGCAACATTTCAACCCTAATTAATTTAATTTAAATTGAACTATTTAATGTTTTGTTTTACTTTCACGTGGCCGAGCGCACAGGCTCATGTGTCAATAACTTATAGCCAATATATATATAAATATAACATTAAACTGGTCGAATTAAGCACTTTTTGGTAAGAACATGTATTTAACTACTACACACCTTTCCTACGCCTCTTTTGCCTGCGCATGCACCCAAACACACACACGCATATACAGCCCATGTTATTTTAAAGATAGGATTTCAGATTATATGCAAAAACATCCTGGAAGAATCCGCAAACACACTGACAGCGCAGTATAAGCACGTTACACCTTTTGGAAACGAGCGTGAACTTTGTTTAGTTGCAGTCTCAGTCTGATCTGAGGTCAGGGAGAGCTCTGAACTGATGCCATGTCTCCACTTTCTAAAAAAAAGTCCCGCAGTCTCCCTGAGCCAAAAGCAGCCTCTGTTCTACTTTCTGTCGCCAAATACACGACTCTAACGCTCACAGAACCGACTCTTATTCCAGGAGTCGCCTGTAATTTATAAAACCGCCGTATTTCCACGGACGTGGTGCGCAAACTTATCCAACGCTTCGAAGGAGAAATCTTTGCGCAAAAGTCTTTCCACCAAAACTATAGTTCCTGCAACTGTGTAGCAAATCTGCACCCCAGTCTGCGGCATAATTGGTCAGGGATTTAGATGGAAAAGGGGACTGCAGGAGAGAAAGCCTTTTTTTTGGAGGTGGAAATGCTTCTCGTCCGTGGAAGAAAAGCTCTTTTCAGCGGGCCACAATGGGAGATTGGGACAGGGGAGGAGTTCCATCGTGATTAGCCCATTTAATGGCGCGTTTACTTAATTTCTGTATTCACTAGCAACGGTAAACAAAAGGGGAAATAGCACTCACATTTTTAAGTGCTGCACGTTGACGTTTGCCAGGAGATTGCATATGTACATATATATATATATATATATATATATATATATATATATATATATATATATATATATATATATATATATATATACTTTTTTAAGCATACTGAAAGCAAATTGAAAAAAAAAAGAAAAAACGGGGTCAACTATGCTCCGGAGATAAAATCCGAGTTCAGACCCCTGACTGCAGAACCTGTTTCCCGGCAAACATAAGCCACAATCCAATAATGACCAATATGAACATGTGTTTAGCCACTTATCAACGTTCTTATGCGTAATCGGATGGAGAGACAGACATCATGCAAAGAGGTATAACAAATTGAATACTGTATTTTGGATTGAGAAATGTATGGTACATTAACATAATATACCACGCAAGGAGAAAAGCAACCTTTGGATAGACTCGTGTGGGATAAATAAGCGCTGTGAGCGACCCCGGGGCGGCAGAGAGGAGAGGAGGGGGCGTCAATGTCGTAATAAGCTTATTCCACTTTTTTTCTTCCTTTTTTATCTTCCTTTTTTATCTTTTGCATAAATGTGACATGTGTCAGTAACAACAACCCCTCCCTCTTCCCCACATTCACCCCCCCCCCCAAAAAAAAACCCATTAACCAATCAAAATGAAAAACAAAAAAAACAACAAAAACGCCTAGAGCACTTGAGTTGTAAGTTTTGACAAATATTTTATGTAGGAACACCAAGTCAAGAAAAGTGAGGAAGGGATAGAAAAGAGGATGAGACGGGGGGGAGGGGAGAGCAATAATTATGTACAAGCATATTTCTACACGTATATTACAGACCGGGAGAGAATGATCGCATTATTTGAGATATACATAATTCAATATAAAATTTTGAAAATAAAAATAAAAATCTGATACAGTCATAAACGATCCCGTTCAACATTTTTTGACCATGTTACCCCACACAGGCAGTGACAGAAGTATATTTTTAAAAAAAAGGTGCTTACGACTTAAAATGATTGTCTGATGAACACAAAGTTAAAAGGAAAAAAACAGGATTGCATCTTGTCTGCGTGGCGGCTGCTTCACCGTCATCATCATCATCACTTGGACTAAAAACGGAGATGGAGAGGGGGGGGGGGCACCAAGACGATCTGTTTTATTCCCTCTGATCGATGTTCCTGATGGAAAATCTTGCATTCAGGTTCATTTTCCCTGATTGCAAAATAAAAAACAAGTAAAATAAAAAAAATATCATGCAAGTAGTCTAGTAGTAGTAGTAGTGGTGGTGGTGGTGGTGGTGGTGGTGGTGGTGGTGGTGTGGGGGGATGAAGAGGAGGGGGAGGCGTGGGTCCTTTGAAAGCGCTTTTTAATTAAAAAAAAAACGACGTGCTTTTATCTCTTTTTATTTTAATATTTATATCAATCGGTCCTTTTTTCATCCGCGATATTTCATAAGTCTTTTTTTCTTCTTCTTCGTCTTCCTTTTCTCCTTCCTTTCTCTCAGGTCCATTTTTCCCTGTAAATATTTCTCTTTTTGTTTCTGTTTTTGTGTGTTTCTTTCTCTCCGTATCATACATCGCACTCCGAGTCACTGGATGTGACGGACAGGATGGACGTCCCGGTGTCGACCCTCTCTGTCATGCTGGACACGCTGGTGGTGGGACTGGCCGCGGTGGAAGGCGACTCCGCCGAGCTGTGAGGGGTGAGCCCGGCCTCTGAGAGGGACCTCATACCGCTCGGTCCTATTGCTTGGTGCTGGAGCCTGGGAGAAAAAGAGGGGGGAGAGCGAGAGAGAGAGAGAGAGGGAGAGAAAACGGGAGAAATGGCAATTAGACCTGAGAATGTCCCCCCTGTCCCCCTCCTCCTCCTGCAAAATAGGGGTTCAAACTCGCCTTTCTTTCCCCCTGCCGGCCCCAGCCATGCATGCATGCTTTTATCAAACAGCCAGCTTTCAGTGGGACAAAACACAGCACTATTTAGACTACCAAATGTTGGAAGAAATGTAATGGGGCTCTTTTTGGGGTTGTTTTGTTTTATTTGTTTCAACAAACGTGAGCCTGATAAACGCGCAAGTCAGAAATCTTGTAGTTTAAATGACATCACTACAGAATAATATAAAAAACAGCTTTCATTCAAACTAAGTTAACTACTTTAAGAAGAGAAGTTTGGTGGCAGCAGTCTGCAGATCTATTTATTATTTCCCCCACATTGCTGCACATTTGTATTTGTCACAGCTGCAGCGGGAATTAATATTAAGAATTTGGATGAAATAAAGGCCTTTTTTGTCCAAATGGGAAATATCGTGAGGCTTTGACGCGCGTGCATCGCGGGCTGTTGGAAGTCAGGGTGTGTGAATGAGTGACGTGCAGAGATCCAGGTTACTCCAATCATCCTAAATGTTGATCTCCAATCCACTCATGATAATAACTGCATCACGGCGGGATAATGTCAGTCTGGAAATGTATCTCTTCATTTAGCAAAACGATTAGAATACCGTTCATATGGCTTAGTTCCCTTTTCTAATCAATTATAGCATTTCACTGGAATGATACCACACTTAATGTTATGAATACAGCCTGTCTCCAAATACGCTTTAATATGCATGCTCTTTTTAGGGGAGTAATATCAATAATATCTGTGTTATCCTTTGAGATAATCTCTCTTAACAATCCAAAGTAACATGTGACGTTAAAATGGCAAATGCACTATGATACACGTTGTTATATAAACGCAACGTTGCTTAAATAAATCATAAGCCTGCACAGCTTTTGGTAATTAATTACCATTAATATTATTTGCGAAAAATAACAATTTCAAATATATTTAAAGCTATAGATAAACAGTATGAAAACTCTTAGTCCTGCATATATTTTCAAAACCGTTTTAAATTATTCTTATTTTTTAAATAAGTAACTAATAACTGTTTCTCAAATACATAATTATAAATAAGTGTAGCTCGTTCATGTTTCTGTGTGATCCCCATTACTCCTGCTATTTATTACATTGCTTAAATTCTTACGGTAAAATAAATACGCAAGCTGATTTAATAACAACAAAAAGAAACATTGCCTCAAAATCGACTATTCAGTGGAACAACGCTGTAATTCGTGTTTGTATTAATATTGTTTTATTACTGTGACTATTTGGGCACAAAACAATATATTTTAAAAGAAAAATGTCTTAGTATTTAATCCGATAATTTCATATTCCGTTTAAAATACCTGCAAGTTAAATTATTTGTCGGAGAGGTTTGGAAACGCTTCTGATTAATAAAAAGAAAAACATCCGGATTTATTTATTTGAGGCAGTTTTGGTATTGTTTTTAGAGCAGAATAAATTGTGTTTTCGGCGTTTTCTCTGGTTTCGCTCCATAACAAAAATGTCGCCGCAGCAGCAGCAGGAGCAGCAGCTTCCTCCCCCTGCCAGACACACACAGTCTGTATCTGACAATAACTGCCTGTTTATAAAAAAATAATAAACTCCGCTTTTTTGCTTTTTTTGCTTTTTTTAAAGAGCCACGAAGGCGAACTTTCATGCGGTCTCGCATTTGGAACTGAAGTCACCAACCTGTTTTTGGCCGCCGCGGCTCTGTCTCGTTGCCTCCGGTTTTTAAACCAGTTTCCGACCTGTGTGGGAGTGAGTCCAGTGGCTTGAGCCAGTTCCCTTTTCTTGCTGGGGTTTGGATACGGGTCCTGAAGGTACCACTCCCTCAGCAGGCTCCGCGTCCGCTCTTTGAAACAGTGCGTCTTCTGCTCGCCGTCCCAGATGGTCCGAGGCAGCGGAAACTTCTTCCGCACCCGGTACTTATCGACCGGTCCGAGGGGGCGGCCGCGGAGCTTCTCGGCCTCCTGGTAGTGCGCCTCCAGCCACATGGCCTGCAGTTTGCCGTGCGAGTCCTTGGTGAACTTGTGGTTCTCCAGGATGTGGTAGAGGTCTCTGAAATTCCCCGTGTGGAACGCCACCACGGCTCGGGCGCGCAGGATGGACTCGTGCTTGTTGATCTGCTCGCACGCTCCCGGAGCCACGGGCAGCGACCAGAGGAAGCGGCCCAGCCGTTCGATGTCCCCGGTCTCCTCCAGCGTCTCGCAGACGCTCGCCACCTGCTCCGGGGAGAAGTTGAGTGTCGGTAGCTGAAACATGGACAAGTCTTCTGGAGACCTGGTGGTGGGAGCGCTGTTCGCCAGGAGCAGAGGGCGATCAGCGAAGTTTGGCAGGAAGAAATGGGAGGGATAAAGCTCTAAAGGGGATCTGAAAACCATGGAAATGACCTGAGAGAGAAAGAAAATTACCGAGAAAAAGGGGAAAAAACCGAAAAAATACGGCCAGTAAAAAAGATTGAATGATTCAATGGCTATCGCCTAATGACACCAGCCTCATAATATCTCCCCCCTAAATCCGCCGTTGAGTGTAGCATTGAAACATTTTGATTCCCTTTTCTATTGGTCTTCTTGGTGTCGTTGTAGCGTTGTCATGGCAGCCCTGCCAATCACTGTCAAGCGTGCCAATCATTAGCCAGTACGTAGCGCGAGGCTTTCACCACTTGTGCAGCACGCACGGGGGGTTATCAGAGTCTCCGATCTCCACAGCAACCCTCCCACCGCAGCGCGCATCAGGCACAAGCCAATGCTCGCCTATCTGCTGAATGGAATGAGCAATTAGAGGGTGGAATATTATTGCGATCTTAACGAGGCTCGTTAAAGCTAAAGAAGATATGTAGACTGGAGATGCTTAGCAGAGACGGGGAAGGGAGGGAGGGAGGCAGAGGAAGCTTTAAATGGGTGACAAATGGACAACCAATGACTGCGGCTCGGGAATACGCGTTTTGAATAGAAGCGAGTCAATTTGCACATTATTTTCTTAGAGTTTTTTTTCTCTCTTCCTGTGTTAGCTACTTTTTAAATTATTTTTTTATCAGTCAACTCAAACTGTGCGAGAAAGAAAAGGAGAACGTTTCCTTTTTCATATCTGTTATCACTTTTCATTTTCTTGTTTTCTAAAAGATCAAAATGTGACATTCCTATAATGTTTTTTTTTAGTTTCTTTTTTGGATGGATGATTTCAAAAAGAAAAAGGAAAGGGGAAAAATCGCATGTGCGCAATTTTATATATTTTTTTGTTTTTGGACTGGCTGGTGTGGGTGGTCACTTGGTGCGGGTCCGGGTGCAGGCTGCAGTGTTGCTGCCGCTCCCCCTCCCGCTGCCCTCGGCCCGTCCTGCGGGACGCTGGGCGCAGCCCTGACCCCCTGCCCGCCGCATCCTCTCCAACCAACTACGTTGCATTGTTCTAAATGAATATCGATGCGCAGCGTTGTGTTGATTAAACACAGATCATGGTTTTACTCCGAAAAAACTAATTTGTCACTGGCGTCAGCCTTTGATAGCCACCAGTTTATCACGGGGTGTTTTTGATGGTCTAGCCCTCTAATTAATACCATCAGTATTTGGAATTACAATCAAATGGCCACATGAAAGCTTCTTGAGGGACATAAAAGCAGTTTTCATGCATTTGATCTAGTGGTAAGGACATGATCAATGTCCACATCCAGTCACAGGACTCGGCTTATAGCGGTAGCCGCGGCGGTGTGATTTTCATGTTTATGGCTAAAAGTGCTTCATATTTAGACAGGGCTTATAGGGTGTTAAAATAGTGTGAGTTCACTCTAACACGAACAGTGCTCACATTGTGAAAGGGCCGCGTATAAGGCGTAGCATCTAGGCTTCGCTTAATCCGCCCTCAATAAAGCTGACATAATGATCCTAAGCCGCCTTTCTACAAAATCATTCAGGAATTCAAAACTTTTCCTTCCCTCTCTCAGATTTGCACATTCTCCGGCGCTGGCCTGATAGACCACCGACTTCAAGATCGGAGGGACAGTGAGTAGAGCAGCTCAGGATGTGTGTGTGTGTGTGTGTGTGTGTGTGTGTAGCCCTACCTGTGTAGGTTCTCCATTCTACCTTGGTTCACACATTCTAAGCAACTGCGGATTCACTTTTACGCATCAGCTTTTTGGGCAAAATTGGGTACTTTTTTATTCGTGCGTGTCTTGTGACAGTGTGTGCGTGTGATATAAAGAAGGGGTTGTGATGATCTTGTTGTTGGAGGGTCAGGGGTTTTGTGTGCGTGTTATGGGGTTGCGCGCGCGCGCGTGCGTCTGCGCGCGTTAGGGGGGCAGGGCCGTCTGTGGGATCAAACCTATCCACTGCGCTGCTATACGAACCTCAGGAGAACTAATTCCAAGTGGCACTTGAATTGGTCCCGTTGCAAAGCTCCGTGGACTGGAAGTAAAGGCTGGTATTTTCATGCTGGTGTTAAAACTAACCTCCTAGCCTATACACCTCCCACCTCTCTCTCTCCCTCTCTCTCTCTCACACTCACACACACACACAAACATTAAGTTAAGAGTGCAGGCTTAGCAGCACTACTCCGAATATGTAAAGCCTCCTTGGTTCCTGGTGCACCAATTTAGGTGATCACCATTCAAGCCAAAGCTGCAGGTATTACCCAGCATTATGTTTGGGAGTTGCCCCTCGCAGGCAATTCGGAAATCACTCCTAGAAGAGACTAGCGGTGAAATGTAAAACCTGAATGGGGATTGGAGGGGGAAAAGCCAGTAGTAATTCACATTCTTTTACATGGCTTTTGTTTACGTTAAGCATGTAATTAACACCCCCCAAACAAGTTTATTCACCTGCCGTAATTGTGTGTTTATCCGAGGGCTCGCTGAATGTTCCGAGCAGCGGGGGACGGGAGCTCTCAATGCGCACGGAGCATTTAGAGGCTTCTCCGTTTACTTACAGCCAAAAAACTCCAGACACCACAACACAAACAGCCAAAAAAAGTGGAAACTCGTTGGTCAAGCGGACGCGGCTCCGCAGCCACACGCAGATCCTCCTGAGATCCTTCTGGCTGCGGGATGATTGGGAAGCATTTTATCAAACTGGTTAAAAAATCACACGAATAAAGTCGTGTTGCTGTTATTAGTAGTTATTAAAAATAATCAAAAACAAGAAAACAAGAAGAACAAGTCTAAAATGCTACCATACCAGTTAATTGCCAATTAGTAAGTTCTGTTCATTATCAGGCTGTTCCATTAGCAGGAGCAAATAAACAAAGATGTTGTTACGTCACGTATGGGAGTCAGGGAGAGAGAGAGGGGAGTAGGAGAGAGAGGGGGGTGGGGGGCGGATGAGAGGAAGAAAAAGAAGGTGTTGACTGTAAAAGGTAAGAGGGAAAGAGAAAGAAGGCACGAAAGAAAGGGTCTTGTTTTATTTTTTGCTCCCTCGTTGACCCCCAGTTTGCAGAGGCTGGCCAGAAAAAGGGAGGACACCCCTCCCTGGAAAACACAGGACAGCCTCACGCGCCTGCTGCTCCATCCTGGATTCACCACGCGGGTGAATCCAGGATGCGGGACGGGATTCTGGAGCAGCTGCTGGTACGTATCCAACAGATTGACATGTATTTATTTGATTCGTTCTTCTAAAATGTTGGTTATGCTTTTACGCGCATGATAAATGCATGTTACGCGTTCATTTAAAAACAACAAAAAATAAACTTTTAATCATCATTCACGCCAAGAAATAAATGGCATAACTTTTAGTGGTGTGGAAATTCAGCGCTCGTGTTTTTTTTTAATCAGGAATTACCTCTTTTTCTTCTTCTCCTTTTTTTTTTATTTTGCTCTTGTTTTTTTCCTTCTTCTTGCTCTTGTTCGTCCCTCTGCAGAGCTGCGCGCCAGGCTGTCACCGGTCCAGCTCTGGACTCGAAGCTGGCGCTGATTCACTCGTGAATTTGTCCAAAGATCAGGATGGAAAATCCAAGAGCGGCTCCTGTAAGTTTTGTCTAATCAGACTCGTTCTCGTCTAAGATGTTTGCTAGTGATGAGTCGCACAAACACGCGACTATGCTTTTATTTTCGGACACTTTTTTCTTTAAATATATTTATAATTATAGGACACAGAGAAGATGATCAGACCAGTTTAGTTTGCATGAAGATGCACTTAACTTGTCACAGTAGTCTGATTTTAATTCGGTATTTATTTATTATCTTATTTATTTTATTTAATTATTTTTGCCATTCTGTATTGACCGAGCACCGGTGGAGACGTGTGCCTGTGCGGAGCAGATGTGTGATGCTGTCGGGACGGGGCGCACATTCCCCTCTGTCCAACTCTGGCCCAGCCAGAGACTCTCCACCGCGTGTCTACACTATAAAAAGTATGCAAACAAACCATCTAACGCAGCATTTTAAACAGTCGTTTTTATTGAAATGCAAAACGTGACAAATGAATTTGATCACTTCGACTCTATCGACTAAAAATCAACTATTTTTGGACAGTTCTGTATCCCCGTTAAATTCTTGCTTGTGGCGAATTGTGATGAAATGTTCTGCTTGTTACTTAACTGCACTGAATAGCATTTTATTGCCACTTGCAGAACCTCACCCTATTTTTGGGGAAACAAATTAAGATGATAAAATTAAAATTAAGGTGTGTATATGTAGATATTTTTGCAGTGCACTCTCTCCTGATCTGCTGCTGTGACTTTTTTTTGCTTTTACCTTTCAAACCATTTATAATTTAAATTACGCATGGTATTTTGCATATGATTTAACTGATATAATGACTTCAAGTGACAAAAGTCTGATGCCAACTCAAGCCATCATCACAGGTGCAGTGGAATCACTAAACACATTTTAAAATGACCCTATAGAAGAAATGTACATTTTTGTGTCATAATGATGTGGCGCCAACTTTACCAGCGAAGCTTATACAAAAGTTTCTAACATTTCTCTCTCTCTCTCTCTCTCGTTCCCTCCATCCCTCCTTTCTTTTATTGTTTTTATTGTGTGGTCTCATTAGGGGGACTTCCTGGCAGGGCTGGGAGCTTGTATCGGAGCTGTCCAATCAGTGTATTTACACGGGTTGTTAGCGACAGTTAATGAGGGCTCCTCCCCGGGCCGGTAGAGAAAGGCGCCTCAACATTAAGATTTACCTTGTGTCAACTCGTTACTTCTAATGAACCTCCTTGCAAAAAGCCTCCTTGTACTCAATGGAGCCGTGCGCCCGGATCTTGTGTGTGAGACCCTGGAAGAGTGGAGCTCTCCCCCTTTTCTTCCGCTCACTCTGGGTAGAGTTGCTTTTTCTCTTTCTCTCTCTGTCTCTCTCTCTGCAGGTCCGGGCTCCATGATGCATGCATGCATGCCCATGCGCGTGTGTGTGTGTGAGCGCGTGTGTATGTGAACTTTCAATGAAGGTGGATGGTGCATATCCTCTATCTCTTCCAAAGAATCTGACGTTGACGACATAGTCAAGAGCAGATGGTTTCTTTTATTAACGCATTATAACACAATAACAGGTGTAGTCTGGAAATCTTAAAGACAGAGGATGCAGAATTATCCTGAAAAACAATACATTGAACTGTACAGCAGTGACCTCAATCACCACTAGAATTGTGTAGTGGTGTATTTTTCTCATTGTATTGGTGTGTTTCACCCTATCCACTGTCGCCTGTAAAGTAAATTGTGTTTTTTTTAAGATTAGTGTCTATCATCACTGAGTGTGACAGATGGAAAAAGAGCAGGAGGGTGTTTGTGCGTGCCATATCACAAACCTGCCATGTCTTCTATTTTTTCACTGAATGAGGCTTGACATGTCAGCTTATTGCCTCCGCAGAAGCACATTCACTTTATAATCAGCCTCCATCCCCCACCGGAGCAGAGGATAGCTCGGGCTCGGGCTCCGGCCCCTCGCCTGGCCCCTGGTGTGGGTTGTTGAGCCACATCAGCAACACATCACTGCACCTCAATTCAGGTACAAACTGGAGGAGTTTGGCAGATCCCTGAAGTGGACTCCCCTCTTACTCCTCTAACCCACAGAGACACCACTTAAAAATCAATTAGACTCGTCTGGTCTCTCTGGCTGCTAGTCATCATTTCCAGAAACAGGTGGGTTCCACCAAATTTTAAAGGATTTAAAAAAGTAAAATCTAACAACTAAACTGTTGTTTATTTAATTTATGAGTTGATGACCCCACTTACACCTCCTCTAAATTTGCTCTGCCTCAGTGAGGTTACGCATTTTATTCGGCTATTTAATAACATAATCAAGGTAGAAATAGGTGATCTATTATTTGACAGAATATAAGCCGCACATTCTTACATTGTCTTTCGAAGAATAAAACAAAATTACAAACTGGTTATGTAATATATTTGCAAGGGCTGTCATCCACCTAAAAAATTCTTATTTGAGCAATAGTCAAAAGACTTATCAACTATTTGACTAATGTTTAATGATAATCTGTAAAATTTGAGGTTTCCACGTGCAAATATGCAGGGCCTGTTTAAATCTAGGGTTTAGCAGAGATTTGCTCATAGTGTTTCAGGCTATAACTAATTCAGCAGGGAAAATGCATAAAACATGGACTAATTGATAAATCCTTCAATCAAACCCTGACTATTCCACTGTGAGGCATTAGCTTTTATGTTTGCATGTTAATGGGATTCACTGCTGCTTGTAGAAAATCTACAGCCATCAGCAGCCAGCCAAAAGCAGACAGTATCATCCTGTTCTTATTTCCAGGTCGTCGAAAATCAACTCTCTAACACATCTTTGTCACCTGCTGGTGACATAGACGGAAAAAATATTTTCATCTCAATTTAAAAATTGTTTCTGGTGATTCATATAACCATTCCCCAGTGCCCTTTAACTCCGCATAAAATTGGCATTTTCTCATGTCATCTCTTTCACCGTCAGTTTGAAGTGCAGAGTCTGGTCCCCACATGTGTGAAAAGAACAGCAGCACCAGCAGCACTGGAGGAGGCCGTGTGTTCACTCTTCCAGGTACATGGGCTGATTTGGAGACAAAGAAATAAATATAATAGGTGCATATCAGATGTGTAGCCCCCAGCTTTACACATGATGCTCAGTCTCACCTTCAATCCTCCAATGAGCAAAAATGAAGCTTTCTTCTATATGACCTCAGTGCTGCTTGACTTTAGCTGCTCAACATGCACGTGCAGGCATAATGCTCTCGGGGGCTCTGGGGAATTAAAAATGGCAGTTGCATCAGCAGAAACGCTGACAGAATTTCTCCAAGAAACTGTTTTCGACTTGACTGTCAGGACTGATTAAGCGGCCCGGCTGTGCACATAGGAGCTGTGGAGATGGCCCTTTAGCCCGGTGTCACAGGCGCTGACAAGCCGTAATTACTCTGGCTGACATATCGCTGTCAAAGCTTCCTAATGTGAGAGATGTGGAAACCACAAACAGTTTGCATACCTCTCAACTCTTTGACCACACAGCCCATTTTAACCCAGGATGTGTTGCTGCTGCTGCTGCTGCTGCTGCTGCTGATGATGATGATGATGATGATGCTGGCCTCCAACAGCTGACATTTCCCATTTCAGCATTTTCGAAGTGAAACAACTTCATATTTGAAATCTATCATGATATGGCAGAGAGGATGGTGAAGCTGTGTGAGTATTTAACATAGGTGGCAATAAGCATAACAGCAAACCAGTGGTGGAAAGTGACTTAGTGAATTTACTCAATTACTGCACTTTAAGTGTTTCTACTGTATCTCAACTTATTTTGCATTACTTTTATTTGACAGCATTGTTAGACATTTGGCACATTTCACCTGTAATATTACGCAATATTACAGATGAAACTATTCTGCAGCAACCTGTGATAACTACACCTCCAGCAACATTAAAAAATGCTCATTGCATATTAATACCTATAAACATATTATGAAGGGGCCATTTTTCTTAATACTTCAATGCTTTTGATACTTTAACATTGTGCTGTTAATACATCTACAATATAAAAGTACAGCTTTGAATGCAATACAAGTTTCATCACTGATACATTTACATCTCCCAAAATATAGCTTGATTTTGTAATCGACTTATGTGAGTTATCCATAGTTACTTTAACGAATAGGTGTCTCTCTGTATGTGTGTGCGCGCGTGCATGTGTGTCTATGAAGGTTACAGTCACCGTGTCACCCACGATCCTGTCATTGTCTCACATTGTGTTTGTTGCGGTGTTTGCATGGCACGCATAGAACAAAACGACGTCACATTTTCTCTCTCTCTCTCTCCCTCTCTCTCTCTCCCTCTCTCTCTCTCTCTCTCTCCCTCTCTCTCTCTCCTTCCCCTCCTTGACTGCAGCTTTTGACATTACTCCACTCGATTGCCCGTTTACCCCCAAGTCAAGTTAGAGACAGGCATGAAGTGTAAAAGAGGTGGGCCATGTCATATCCGCTCAGCGTGCAGGGATTGTTGCTGCGCGGCTGTGATCATTGTTCAGCAGAACAATTCCTGCACAGAGCAGGCAGGAAAGCAGCATATCAGAAAAAAAGTGGAAGAATTGTTGCAGAGGCCGGTTGGACAATTTGCACATGTATTTTTTCCACTGTAACTAAAACGTGTTCACCCTGTAGTCTGCGTTTATTAGGATATGTTTGTGTCTTATAGTAATACAAGTAATAAAATAAAATAAAAGTAGCCTATTTATGGTTTCCTTGCTCATCGGATTGATACTTTTCTTACACATTTAGGTTCATTTAGCCTGTCTGTCGATGAGGATGTAGCTATAAACACTAATTCATTAGCCTATAAAATAAAATAATCCTCAGCAGCAGCCTATGGGCAAATTCCTGTTGATCCAGTAGTCTAAAAATAATAATTTAAAATAAAGTGTCAACTTATACATTTTTCCAACTTAAAAAAACGAATTTTATCATTGGAAAGCCTGAAATATGATTGGTCAGGGATATTTTGGCTTGTACAGTATCAGTAGTTCATAAGTTACACGCGCTCACCACGCACACCCCACTGGCTGCTATTGAAACCATAATGTTTTCATAGGAATGGGGAGTGAAACCAGTGAAGCCTGCGTGTAACCTACATGTCAGCTACAGGCCTGCAGACCAACCCAGGCCTCCACCTCACTGTTATTATGATCATATGAAATGACCTATATCCGCTGAGATATTTATTATTGTAACTGTTCATTCATTATTCAGCTTTTTGAATTATTAGCTGTGGACGGCAGATGTCGGAGCGCCGTGGACATGTTTGTGTTTGGCTGGTTTAAGGAGCCATTATCCCGCCGCTTATCAATCATTTATGTGCGGCAGCTGTAGCTGTGGATCTGCGTCCTGTCTCCTGTGGCCGCTTCGTTACTCAGCTTTAAGCAGCCACGACCTTTTCCACACACTTAACCTCGTCTTTTAACATTTAAGAGGACGGCTCGGCCACGTGAAATGGAAATAGCAATAATCTAAAAAGCATTTTAAATATCACAGGAAAAATCCATGTAGTATATAAAACAATAATAATAACCCCTTGATCATGAAGGTCAGTGAAACTTATCCACAGAGAATCATGTTTCATATAATAGAGTTAAATATACCACACTCAGTTCAGGTGCATTTATTTACACAGACCAACATTATAAAGTCAGGGTGGATCAGTATTAAGTAAATAGACACACTGGGATCAGATTTTGCGTCAAATTAGATGAATATTAGCTGCTTGATTGTATCGATTTATGTCGTTTGCAGCTAATAACAAACTTTTAATGATCGCGACCAAATGTTCTGGCGATAAAGAGCGATACATTATATGCACCGCCACATAGCCTATTAATAAATATAAATAAATATCAAGATATATTAATAATCCAACGATTGCAGAGTTTTAACGCGGTTTATAGGTGTCAACCAAGACGGAAAATTCACACGATTTGAATCACAAATTAATTTTTTAATTCAGCTATTAATGGGTTCTGTTATAATAAGCCATTTAATAGTGAACCTACTCTTTTGAATGTTTTTCTTCTATCTTTTATTTTTTAAAGATTTTTTTTTTTTTACTAAATATGGGATTATTAAAAGAAAATCACTTACTCACTTAGGCCTATGTAATTTCATCTCTCCAGTTCTCATTTAGTTTTAGTTGTGAATGTAAAATAAAATAAATAAATACATGTAACATTTCCAGTAAGTTGTGAGGAAATTTGTATTATTACTAGAGAATAATAAGTGCTACAACATGGTATTTCTCCGGTAGACTACGGAGTATTTGTAATTGCCCTGTGAACGGAGCTTTTCATTCCCGTGACCCCTCGGTGAACAGCACGCCGCCGCCCTCGCTGCTCTCCTCCACCCTTTTCCCCGCAGCCGCAAACAATGCCGCGTGTGCGTGATCGCTGTGCTGTATGCGGGTTAAATGTCGTGCAGAGGTAATGGGAAGTAGTCGGAAGGTAAGGTCGCTGGTTCACAGCGGGGTTAAACGGACCCGTCCGCGGCTCCTGTTTGCTTTTTTTCCCTCCTCCTCCTCCTCTTCTCCCCTCTCCACAACTGCGCTTCCTTCCTACAGGATGTGTCCGTGTGTGTGCCACCGTCCTCACCCCGCAGCAACCCCGTCACCGCACAGAGCCTATTTGTTTTTCTGAGTTTATTAAATCTTCCCCGGCAGGAAAAACAACCGATATCACCACGTCAGTGCGCTGCTGGTGAGTTTAGCTCCGCATCCATCCTCTGCTGCCTGAGAAAGCTTTTGTGTTTGTACTTGTGAAGTCTGGCGTCTATTTATATCGGCACTGAGTGGACACTGTTGGCTTTTTTCTCAAGATTTTACGTTCAAGTCGCATAATTTCACAAAGAAAAAAGAACAATAAATAAATAAATAATGTTCAACATTTAACCAAACACCAGAATAAAAATCACTTTAAAAATGTGTATGATTATTCATGGTTTGTATAACTATAAGAAAGAAGTCAATGAAGCTCCTACATGATTAGGATAAACCTTGCACAAAGCCTTTGATGAATCCACAGTAAGCAGTGATGCAACTTATTCAAAGGGAATAGACATAATTGTTCCCTTTTAGTCCAGATTATTATTATCTCATTAGGGATAACTGGCTGCAGGGCAGGTGGGTTATCCACCCTTTTAATTGGCAGACCTTTAACCACTTTGCTGAGTTTTTCCTCTAATGTAATGAGACTGTCTGCAGTATTGAAATGATTTCTCTATCATATGATGTAGATAATTCCTTAAAGAATAAGAAAGCAAGTGAAACACTAATCATTTTAAAGGCTGCCACTCCTATATGCTAAAAGCAATTTTTTTTCTATTGTATTCAATTCTATATTTCTTTATTATGGTGACAGTAGTTAAATTAGTTTTACTTTACAGCTTGTCCTTGCATATTTAACAGTGGGGGTCTGTAAGTACTTTTTTCTATTGAATTTAAAGAGAGGGAAAATATAGTTTTAGAATTGAAAGACTTGTGTTATTCTGCAGTAACATATTCTATTTATATTCTACTTTTTTTGTTAAAAAAAGACAAAATAAAACTTGTTTTAAAGCTAATTTGGTGTCACTTTTCCTTTAAAACCCATGAAAAGACACATGTCTGGAAAAGCGGGGATTGTATGTAACAAACTGACACAGAACACACACACACACACACACACACACACACACACACACACACACACACACACACACACACACACACACACACAGACTTAAGATAATAACTGTTAATTCCAATACTATATGTGTAAAGTGCATATTTCCGTTTAAAACACCTGCTACTGAAAGAATAAAAACATTTGAGCTTATATAATAATTGATAATTATATATGATAATTGTGAATATTGTCGCAAACATTGTAGTTCAATTAAATTTATGTTTAAATAAATGCATTTAATAATACATTATGATTGTATAATTGCTATGTCATTACGCTCAAAGCAATATAATATGGTGCAACACAACATCATGCAGAAAACATCCTGTGCCATGGATACAATATAATATGACTATAAATATAATGATTATATTTCAAGTGTTATGCAACATGTCGTTAAAATTCTACAAATATACATGAGGAACAAATAGATTCTGAAAGAAGTGTAACTGTCATTAGGTTCACTACATTGACCCCTGAGAATGAGGCTCACTCAGTTCTGACATCCAGAGAAGAAAAAATGGAGGAAAGGATAACAGGATGGACAAAAGAGATAAAAACAAATAAATAGAAAGAATGGAGAAGTCATATATCCTTAAAGCATGTGCCTGAAATTCACCTGACAAAAAGAAACTGAGCGTATCAGAGGTATGACATGGCTTTGTGAGAGGCCTATTTTATTGTTGCTTTCCTCACACCTTCTCTCTATCTTTTGTTGCCTAACTCACTGTGTCTCATCCTCTCCATTCCTTTGTCTCCATATAGAGACATCTATACTGGAGACATGAGAGAGCAGGGAGAGGGGGACAGATATTGGTCGGTTGCCTATCTCCTCCTCACCATGGCACCCCTGAGACCGAGCAAGCAAGGAGAGCGCACATACACACACTGTTTTAGCTGCCACCGAGGAGAACAGCTTGGCTCTGTGTTACACTGAAAACCCTCACTTTCCCTCAATCAGACAGACAGGTAGACAGCTGGGTGTTACGCTAAATCCCTTCCCCCATGTGTCCCTCCTAACAAGGGCTTTGCTCTTACTGTCACTTCTCCCTGTCTGCGGCTCCCTTTATCTCATGCCTCACGCTTGAAAAAGGAGGAGAGGAGAGTCAGCGCTGGGAAATATATAACTATGATATGATTGCCAAACGAGGGGCGGCCCGTAAATAGTTTAGAGGAGATTTTAAGGTGCGGTGTTAGTAAAGAGGATGGAATAATAAGCGGGAATAAGACGCTGCGTCTTCAACAGAAGTGTTGCCTGTCCCCCTCTTGTCTCTCTCTACCATGGCCCAGAGTTCACTTCTCCTAAGCACCACTTCACCCTCAAACCCATATTCGCATTGTGTGTGTGTGTTTCTGTGTGTGTGTGTGTGTGTGTGTGTGTGTGTGTGTGTGTGTGTGTGTGTGTGTGTGTGTGTGTGTGTGTGTGTGTGTGATGAGAGAGGATGATGGTCAGGCTTGGCCTACTGACTCATCCACAGAAAGAACTGTGTTGATACAGGAATGAAGCGCGTGCGTACACACACACACGCAGATACACACCAGCTGACAGCCTCTTCCCATCAGGCTTTTGTTGTGCTTGCCAGTGATGATGATCTCACCACATAGCAGGACTAAGCCTCAATAGTTAGCTAGTCAGTCAGTTTGGCAGGCGGATAGGCAGCCAGTCAATATGTCCATCAGTCATTCAGCCAGCCAACCAGTCAGTTAGTAGCAGCTAATTATCAGAACAGAAAGTTATTCAGCCTGTCGGGCAGGTAAGTATCTGTTAAAGAAGAAGCAGGAGTTTGGGTTGGGCTGTTTGTTATCCCCTCAGCACTAAAACATGCTTTCTCTGCTGCAACTCTTCTTCTTTTATTAAGACACAGGTCGGATCTCATGAGAGTGTGAAAGACACAAGCTCACCTTGACTGTCAGATCAAGAAATCCAGCTGTATGGGCACACACAATCAATAACAAAACTCTGCTATAATTTAAAATACAAAACAGAGAAGAATCTGAAGATTCAAGTCCAGGCAATCCACCCTTAGGTTTCCAGTAGGTTGAATTTAAAGAGCCTTTTTCTCGGGTCTCCCCAAAAAGCTTCTCCGGCTGCAGCTGATAGGATCCTGTAACAAAGACGAACAAAACCAAACACAACACATAAAAAGCGCTGCTTCTCTAGAAAATCTTTGCATGGTTCGGTAACACAAAACACATTTTTGAATAGCTTTTTACTATTTGTATCGTCATGGTCCCTCATGCCATCAGGCAGCAGTGTAATAAAAACCTGATCAAAACATGCAGAAGCAGTGTTTAGTTATACTGTTCTTAAGTAGAACACTCTTCCAGGAGTAGGAATATATGACCCGACTGACCTCTAAAACCAGATGAAAAGACAATTCATGCTTTTATCCTGAACTCAGTCAATTACTTATGTTTTAATCTTTTAATTTATAGAGCTAATTTATTTGTTTCTTTCCTTTAATGCTTTGCGCTCAATCTGTCTATGATTGACATCATGTAAACCAATTTGAATAAATTTAAAATGATGCTATATTAATAAACTCTCTTTGCCTTGCCTTCATGTGTATTTATTTCTTTTTTTAGCAATTTAGTAAATAACTTTACTTTCCTTGTCGATGACCAAATCCTCTCACACTTTTTCTGTGCTGGAGAAAATGGCAAACCAAATTTGCATCCTGCAAAAAACAGTTGTCTCTTTTGTTAAATAACATGATGGTGGAACAGGTATAGATTTCAGGTGATGGAGCCGGTGGAGCAGGAGAGGAAACACATTCTTTTCCATGCTGGTTGTAATAGGGAAAATATAATTAATGTCATTTGATGTCTTTGAATCAATGTAACAGCCGTCAGCTTAAATCCATAAGCTTTTGTCATTTTCAAACAGTGAAATTCAGTTCCTGAGGAATATAAAGTTTCCTTCCCAGTTGTATTTATAGCCGTCAGATAAGTGTTCATCAACTGTTGGTGGAGATTAAAGGAAAAAACTGTCTCCATTGTTGCTGTTTGTAAAAAGACACTCTGAACACTACATGGAAACCTGAAAAAGAGAATAAAGTGGTGTAATCGATTGTTTACCAGATAATAGCTGCCGTTACCTATCTAACACTACCTGCCTGATTGAGTTTCACTTCCCTCATTCTTTCTCACTGTTTGAGAAAGAGAGTGGACAAAAATGTTTTTTATGTGTGTGTGTGTATTTTTTTAAAGGCAGATTTATTAATTTATTTAGTTACTTTAAATGAGAGTCAGGTATATGCAAGCGGTGTGCCTGATGAGCATGAACAAAACAGAGCTCTGGAGTTGGAATATTCTAAGAACAACTGTATCCATTGTTGTGCTAATCCTAAATGAAATATGTATTCAGTAAAAGGATTAGGGCATCCAGTGTCATAAAAGAAACCACTTACCAGCACCAAAGGTAATTTGTAACCTTAGCAACTGCTTGTGGAAATGAATGGGGGATTAGGATTGGCTGCAGCCAGCGTTGTCTTCGTGCAGTCAAAACGACCTACACACACATACACACACACACACACACACACACACACACACACACACACACACACACACACACACACACACACACACACACACACACACACACACACACACACACACACACACACACACACACACACACACACAAATGTTCGTTCCTCCTAAATTCAACAGAGCACATAAGCAGACATAAAAGCATTGGAAGAAGTTGTGTGTAGACACTAAAGGAGGTTTCACACCCAGTATACAAGAAGATTTTGTAAAAAGTAAAACATGTGCAAGAAAAGCAACATGATTAAATCCTGCATGAGTGAGAGAGAGAGAAGGGAAACAAAGTACAAGTAGAAAAGGAAGAGGAAGGCTGAAGCTTTTATTTTCAGTTTATCGCTAAGATGCTGATTTCTATAGACAGGCCTCAAGCAACAGGTTGAAGGTTAGAGCTGAGGTGTTTTTGTTTATCTGACACATCTGTGTATGTAGTATTTATACAGCTCGATATATCTATGTGTTTACGTGTGTGTGTGTGTGTGTGTGTGTGTTTGTGACAGTGCTTTGGAAACAGAAAGCTGTCCACCATACCTGCAAGTTCTCACATGACACTTAATGATGTCAAGTCTTGTGTGTGTGTGCGTGCGCACACACGTGTGCAGGCAAACAGGCAGACAGAAACATGCTGTAAATACATTCATAGGTTGAGTGATACCCAGCTGTAAAGACAGATAAGCAGATACGGTGATAAGTTCAACGAGGCAAGGGAAAGAGAAGGAAAGCAAGAGAGGGATTATGTTCTAAATAGCCACTTCTGTCTCGTTGCACCACCTTGTTGGAGACATCTCAAATAGCTAATTGCTTAATCATGTGGAAGTGACAATGGCCCAACCTTGTTCTCATCTGTTCTCTTTCTCTCGGAATTAATCCCGCCGCCGTTTTGTGCGCAACGCCTCAACGTTCGTGTGCATTTGTTTGTCCGCTCACTTTGTCTGACTCTCCGTCTGTCGCTCTGTGTGACTCATCATCTTCCCTCTTTCACCTCATACCTTCTTACATTCTGTCACTCCCTCTGTAAGTCTGGGGAAGCTATTAAAGTGGTGGCAAATGGCTTCTTGGGTGACATTTGCTGACATTCAACGAAGTGCATTTATCAGCGTACTACAGTTCACCTTGGTGAATGAAATCCATTTGTGCTGCTGTGATGGCCTGGTGGCCTCCCTCTCTCTCTCTCTCTCTTTCTCTCCCTCTCTCTCTCTCTGTCCCTAAATGGATGTCCAGTGTACAGGGAAATGGCAAGGTGGTACGCAGCTTTACAGCTGCTCTCAAATGTCATGCTGAAGAAAAAATCTTTAATGGGCTAAGTGTAGCCTTTCCAGCCCTAACTTGTCAGGTAATCAGAAATCTCTCTCTCTCTGTCTCTGCTCATCCACCTCTTCCTCCTTCCTCAGCTCCCCGAGGCCATGACACAATGCTAATTACCTGTTATACCAATCGGAGACTAGGATGGCATGAAGGAGGAAGGCGGCTTTTAAGACGGGAGGATATCACACACACATTCAGTCAGGCCGGCTGCATATTTTTAGCCTGGTAATGTTTTTTTTATTATTATTATTATGCCAAGGTATAACTCTATGGCACTGGAGTCACCTGGAACATGACACCTCTTTTTATAAGGAGGTGATTTTCATGTAAGTGTGGGGATTCCTTTCACTATACCTATGGGAAGCAGCGTTGACCTGTTGCAGATGGTAACTGTTTCTCTCAGGAGGGTTTGAATTGTGTTGTAGGAAGCAAGTAGCAAATGTTTGTGAAACTCATGTAATCTTAATTCAAAAATATTCAAATGTTAACAAAAAAAGTTTTAATATTTTATTTTACATATATAAATAATATATATATATATATATTTTTATTTTAATATTAAAACTGGGTCAAGTGACTGCATGTAAATCAAAAAAATGCTTTTTTGCATCATTCAGCTCATTGTGTTTTTCTACCTTTAGCTTAAAGGTTTTGATTCACTTTCACTGCTCCCATTATTCTCATTCCCAGGAAGCACTAGGTGGCCATTTTCAGCTAAAAGCTCTGATATATAACAGGATGCCCACCCAGTAGTTGCTACCTGTAAACAACAGATACAGGTAGCAACTACTGGGTGAACATAGTGAAGCACTTAGCAAATAAAAACTGGACTTGTATGCTAATGTTGCTCAATATCTGCTGGGTGTGTTAATGTCTCCATATCAACTAAAGCTGATATCAGCTAAAGCTGATATCAGCTTTAGTTGATTTGCCCCCTGTGGCAAATTAATTTATGAATTAATAATATCTTAATAATATTAAATTCCTCAATTGTCATGAAGACAACATGTTGATGATGCTTTGAATAACATAACATATTATATTCCGGTACTTTTAATTGTAACAATAATTTCAATAACTTTATTTATACCTTTTATCAACAGAATTTACAAAGTGCTTGGACAAAAAAAGCAACAGCAGGATGAAATAAGAGGAAGTAAAAACAATAAGACAAGACTATGTAAAGTTCTAAAACTTGATTTAAACTTCTCAAATATGTTATTTTGATATGTAAAAACTAAAAGTTAGGTTGAAACCATGTTTTAAGAAACGTCTGATGAAAATGGGAGTTTAGAAATTGGCCAAAACTGAATAGGTTCATGGGTTAGTTTCTTTAAAAGAGTTTGAAACATGCAATATTTTTCTAGCTATTCCAGCCAAAACTCTGTTGTGTCACATTTCTATTAGACTTCCTTTAAATATTAACATGAAAAAGCAGGATACCATCATTAAAAAATGCAATCCTTGCCTGAAGGTAATTAACTCTAAATAACAATTAAGTTCCAGTTTGTTTCTGTAGCATGGGGTTGCTAGCCTCAGGCAAAACCTTCAGCCATTTCCGGTTTCTAATGTTTTTGAGTTATTTGTTAGTGCCCTCCCCGAACATAATTATCCAAGTAATAGAATACTGTCAGTTACATTCCACATTATTTCACCTTCATTTAACCAGATAAAACCTATTGAAATCAAGACCGCTTTCACAAGGGTTACCTGGCAAAGGAGGAAGCTGTACATGTCAGAAAAAAACATTACAGAATTAAGAAACAGACAAGTATGAGGCCAGGCTGGTTTTGGATTGTGCCAAAGCCATTTTGGCAAGAGACGAAGTTAACAATTATGCCCCAGCTCAATGACAAACACGGATGTGAATGACAGTAAGCAGCATTGTGCAATGTGCACACTGGTGTGACAAAACTCAACTCAGTCACCATGAAATAACATTATAGCTAAATCCATATTTCTATAACTTCTATAAACTTTTATTTACAGAACAGCTTTATAAATGGAGGTACGCCAACAAGAGCTACTGCTGCTCAGCCAATCAAACAATTAAAGGGGCCCTAATATGACATTTTTGGATGATTGTGTAAATATTTAGTTCTGTGAAATAACACCACATATATTGTGGTCTGACTTTCTCTGTAGTGTTGCTGTTAAGTTGCTGAACACAAACCATTTAGAAGCTGATCCGGGTCCTAAATCACAAACTTAGTCACTGTCCCTCCAAACTCCACTCAGAAGCCTCTGCCAATTTTTCTTTTTGCTGCCATTTTTGCTCCTCGCTTATAAACTCATCTAATTACACTGTAAAACTGTTACCTCAAAATATATGGTAACTAACTGGCAGCAATTATCCTAATTGTTTTTTACAGTAGAAGTACCTTGCTTCTGTTTACAGTATTGTGTAAAAATCTTTTTAATAATGCAAAATTTAAAAAATCAATTAAATACTGTGATTTCAGTTATATTAGGGTCAGAGACAAAACTGCCATGTGCTGTGGCCCTAAAGATTTGGTACCAGATAGTTTAACTTTCTTAAAAGGTTTTAAAAAATCAAAAACACATGCTATCAACAAGTTTTATATTCTAGGTGGATTATATATTTAAAAGTTATTATTCTTATTCAGTTGCACCATTTGACATTTTGTGTTAAAAAAAAATCACAAAATCATGATTTTTGAAAAAAAAAGAGATGCAAATTGACAATTAACAATTTGACTTTCTCATCTTCACAAACATTTGTCACTGACCCATTTACAGCATTGGATGATTAATACTGTATTATAATACAGTAACTCTTTGACTTTTGTTGACTTTTGTGATGTATTGTAAAATATAGTGCAATCTACTGTATTAATAATTCACAGTAATGTTACTGTGTTTAATACAAAGTTTTACAGTGTACAATGTGTAAAGTATTTTTGAGCTGTTTGACCGTCCATGCACTTAACATCAGCAACAAGCCATTAAGGAAAATAAAGCGAGTGAATTGATTTTATTTTTGGTGGCATCTTACCACAAAAAGTAACCAAACAGCTATTTGTGACAAGTACTTTTCTCCTGAGTGCTCCTCCAACCTGGAACAATACAAGTCAGGATTTGCTGAAAGACTGTTTCTGAAAACTGGATCCAACAGCAACAATCCGAGGAAAATTGTGCGCCGTGTTTTTCCTTTGTTCACATCCACCAGCTGTGCAGCAAGCAGTCCAGTGCCACTCGTTTCCCCCTTGTTAAGCCTCTGTAACTTTATCAAAGGGCTGAAATGACTGTGGGCCTCACAAGTTGTCCTGACAAAACTTTGTGTCTTATCTGATGTAATGTTAGTAGTATGTGCACTGTAGAAAAAGTAATCTCACATCACAGAGTTTTGTTGTTGGAGCTAATATGTTTATGTTTTAGCTCTGATGGAGTGTGTGAGAAGATTGTTTCCATTTTTCTACAGAGCTAAAAGAAATATGTGTGGATGATAAAAGAATGTGATTTTTTTTTACTGGAAAATTGAGATATTAATGAAGGGAAAAGGGCAAAATAGGATTTGTGTAAGAGGAATGATCATTCCCCTTTGGACAAAGTGTGGATTTGTGCTGTTTCTACACCTGTGGAAGAGAAGGAAGTAGACAGGTAATTGAAGCATGCTGAGGAAAATAAGGCAGACACCCTCAAACAGAAAGTAAAGTGGTTCATAAACTGAGAATTATTTGGTTCTGATGGATGCTCTCTGTCTGTCTCTTTTTTCATTCACATTGTGATGGAGATTATTTTTTACTCAAATAACATTTTTTTTTACAAACATTCACGTGACACCGAAATGTTTACATGTTGTGATTAAAATGCTAATTCCAAGTGAGGCGCTGCTCTCCAAAGCTCTTTGTGCGTGGACAATAGCCAAGGTCAGCGCAGTGAGGCAGGCAGAGGAAGGCTGATTGTGGGAGAGGTGTGGAGGCCAGAGGCAGCTATGAAGCTAACACACCCAATCCACCAGACACACACACACACACACACACACACACACACACACACACACACACACACACACACACACACACACACACACACACAAGTAAGAGCACACAGCATGAATGGGAACAGGTACAGGCACACAATCCTGAAGAATTAGGGTAAGATTGCTCATAGTTGGAAACTTCATAAGTAATCGTAAGTGCAGCAAGTGCTCACACTAAGTGTTGTTGCATTCAGGATGTTTTTTATTATTATATTATTTTTTTACTATGAATGCAGGCTGTCTGTTTTCTGCCCTGTTGAAAAAATGTATTTGTGATTGATATCAGGCGAGTCTCAAATAATCCATGCATATTTAAAACAAGAATTACGTGTTTGTGTGTATGTGTGTGTGTGTGTGTGTGAGAGAGAGAGAGAGAGAGAGAGAGAGAGAGAGAAGAAAAGTATTTGTATACCATTTTTATGTATTTGGATTTTATTTACATTTATATGCAAAAATAAATGTGTAGATTTTTGTGGACAGTCATTTTCAATGAATCCTGAAATACATTTGTTGATCCTTTGGTGTGAATTTATTCTATGTAAAACTGTTGTGACTCTATACAAGACTACAAATATGCAATCAAGGATCATGGCAATATAACAACAAACTCAAAAAAGTAATTCCCATTTCTACTACTTAATGTGTTTCAAAATATTTCTTTATTTTTAGTTTAAATTGTGTCTGCCTCAAAGATGATCGCTTTCTTCAAATTAATAACATAAAGAAAAACAAAATGCACAACACAGGTGAGTGGAATTATGCTAAAGTCCATCAGTAACTTCTCACCTCACTGTAAACAATTTTATTTAAATTCATTTTTAGAGGAGAAATAGCCCAAATGAACTATCTGAAGTTCACAATTCTTCACTTACCACTAGTGTTAAGTGAAGAAACAGATTATTTTCTCATTTGGGTGATCAGACCTTCATAACTGTTTTAAATGTGTGTCCTTTATGTTTTCCCGACCCCTAAACTGAGCTGTAGCCCCAAAATGTTCTTTAGAAAACATTCATAAGGACTCAATTCAGAACACTTTCTGCAGGTCAAGGTTATTGTGCTATTTTTGATGATTTGTTGCACATTTGATTGACGAAAAGGTTTGAATGGATCATGTGACATAACTCAAATGCTGAAAGCAGCACGTTGCTAAAAGCATATCTTCACAGAATACATCCACATTATTATTATGGGAACACATCAACGCATCACATCCACATTTACAGACATTTAGCACACACACACACTCACACACACACAATCCAAAGCCTACTTGTTGTGGGTGTGTATTGCTGTTTTCAGCTCCACAGTTAAGTCGAATAAGCAAGGTTTTATGAGTTTGCTATTTATTCTGTCAGCCCAGTCTGCTGCCTTTCCAGACGACCAGATCCTTTAAAAGTCATCCCTTTCTTCCTCCCCACATTTTGGCCTTTCATAGTGCTTGGCCTCTTTATTTACAGGTTTTCCATTCAGGGGAACATGGACTACCGCACAAAGACTTGAGAACAGGCAACGACCTTCAGGGTCACACATTATTTGAGAGAAATAATTCCAGTTTTTCGCAGCTCGGCTGTATGAAGATGCAGGTTTCAGGCTGCCGGTGTATTGTACCGGCGAGATTGCAGGAGGGAGCGTGAGGCAAACGCATCGGGTCAACTTTATCTTTTCTCCCTGCCTTACTCTCGATGGTTTCTGTCTCTCCTGCCCTCCCTCTGGGTGGTAGAAATAGGGGTCTCTTACTATGCAACACGGGTGCTGTCAGGGATTTATCCCCACACAGCAGAGTGAGACTTGTCTCTCTGGGCCCTGTTTGTTGTGCGTCTGTTTGTTTGTGTGTGTGTGTGTGTGTGTGTGTGCACGTGTGTGCATGCGTGTGCTTGTGAATGCAGAACAATTAGCAGAGCTCAGCAGCTTCAAGAAAAGGCCACAAAATATCTTGTCAACACCTTTCCCCAGACAGCCTGTCCATGAAGTGCTTTTCTGTGTCAGAATCTAGGACACGTGTGTGCAAGTGTGTGTGTGTGTGTGTGTGGTGTGTGTGAGCATGCCCCCTGCCTACTGTGCTATTCTACCGACAGTGTGTTGATGCGAACATGACTGAGTGTGTGTCTCAGTTATGATAGGGGAAGCTGATAAAATGTCTGCCTGCCGAAACCACCTCTGTCCGCTCAGGACAAGCAAACATATTCACATCTGTGGACAGTTTTCCTGCTTCTCTTATGCTGGTCCTTCAACACTACCTGTTTACCAGGAAGAGCAAATATACATATGCAACAGAAAAGAGTCAAACATGAAACACTAAAACACATTTTGCAGGAAACCTGCAGTGCTACCTTGAAATCAGCTCTATATACTATATATATGTACCTGACACCTTTTTTAAATAGTCTGCGCACACACAGAAAGGCAAGAGTCAAAATGCTTGTTTGTCTTATTTTTCTATCAGTTTAGAGAAAATTCATACTCACTCATTAGTAGAAACCACACTGTATGTTTGTATTCAGGGGTGGACTGGGGCAAAAATAGTCCCTGACATTTTTTGACCAGTCCGGCCCACCACATTCAGTAACACACACCTTTTATGGTCTTTTTGGTCCCTTGAATATTCATATCAACTGTGCAACTCTTAAAAACCACAGACTGTAACAGCTGCATTGGCATAACACTGGTAATGAACAAAATTATTTTTATTATAAACTGTGATTTCCAATCATTGTAGCCTGTATTATCTTTAGTCACCTAGGTTACATAAAAACTGCCCCAAACTAATTTTCCAGGCCTAAAAGGTACCTCAACCTAAGCCTATTATTTAAACAATTAATAGTCTAATAACAAAATTACAATGCTGCCTGCTGACTCATTTGTTATGCTGCTGAGTGGTGGCTATATTCACAAATAGGTCTGCAATATTAATAACAGAGAAAGAGACCCATGGCTGCATTGGCATAATATAGGTAATAAACAAATATATAATTTGAAAAATATTGATTTTCTTTAATTTTTGGACATTGTCCCTAACCAATTACATAAAAACAGCCTAACACTTTTTCCAAGTCCAAAAAGGCCTATGCCTACTACTCACCCCATGATCAATAATACCATAAATTACCAAATAACAGCCAGGATGTTTATTTATTTCAATCACTTAACAGATCAGGTGTTTATTTGAGACCATTTTGGGACAGGGGATTAATTCCTTACTGACAAAAATCTTGCTCAGCAAAACTGGAAAAATATGATAATTTACTCAAATTATTTCATTAAATTAGTATGACTACCATATAACTAAGTTTTCCTCTGCATATTTTACAACAGAAAGTCTGAATTTTATGCCGTGGCGATAGACAATTAAGTGATATTATCAGAGGCTGCTCTTTAATGTCATCACCGAGGCACCAGCATAAGCTTCTTCTAAACTTTCTTCTTTTTATAAATTAGACTGTGTTTATTTGGAACTGGTGGTTATTTATCAAAATATATCTGCATAATCTGCAACTGGAATTTGAAAGTCAGCTGTTATTTGGTAATTTATGGTTGTCTTACACTGAGATTAGAATGCTGCCAGCTGACTGTTAGTTGCAGATGGAAGACACAAAACTACTAATAAAAACTTATTTTCTCACCTAGTCAGTGTACACAATCACAAAGTCATATTAATCAGCTGTTATTATGGAATTTTCCCAGTGGGCAGGGAGATCTAAAGATGAAAGAAAAAGAAAGTAACAAGAGGGTGCTGCATGGGTCAAAATTTATGAAGTAGTAAATAAAGATACACCAGTGCAGGTTATGTTGTTGCAACGTATGTACATGATAGCAACAAGACAGACACGTCTAACATGGTGCATCACAAATGTGTTAAACCCCAAACTAGGCTATCCTATGACTTTAGCCTTTAAATATATCAGTATCCTTTCATTAACACAAAAGAACTTTCTAGCCTCGCATCAGCAGTGTGTAATAGATCTGATCTGTGTAATAAAATCATGGACAGCAGGTTTTAGAAAATTGGTCAACAAACATTGTTGCGAATGGATGGCTGGTGGGTGATGTGTTTTGTGATGCAGTTGCAGATAAAATATTAGGCCATCAGTCCATCCCTAGCTCCTGTCCAATAGTGTCACTGTGAGAACCTCCACCACCAGCGTCCTCAGGCACAGAAGGTGAAGAAGGTCCTGTTGTGGCAACATCTGTGATTTTGGCACATTTGGTGTGTGCATTTCTTTTTTTTCACGTACTTTCTCTGCACCTCCTTTATGCTTTCACTCCATCTCTAAAGACACAGAGGCTACGCTCAGAGCGCAGCTTAATGCTCAATTTGGATTTGGGGGTAAAATCTGATATATTTGCGAGGTCGTTCACTTTTCCAAATAAATGTGACTTGTATGTGATTTCCAGTGTATACTTTAAACGCACAGCGAGCGCATGGATATATACACCCCCCAAAAAATACATGTATATATACATGAATATATCTCTGCAGTGAGCAAGTAAACATGGACGCTAGTGGTGAGTATGTGGTGATTTTAAAGTTGCTGTCCTACCGGAGCCAGCACATGTACAAAATATTTGTTTTAAGGAGGAGCTGAAGAAAGAAAGAGCAAGGTTTTTAGCCATGGTTGTTTCTTTCTTTCTACTTCTCCCTACTTCAGCGGAAAATAATACCATTGTCGCTTATTGATGACGTGTAGATCTGATGAATGTGACCTGGCCTTTCAGACTGAAGTCAAATGTCAAAAGATCAGATATAATCAGTTTTAAAACCACATATCCATATGGCTTGGGTCGCATTTTAAAAAATCTGATCTGCGCCATTCAGACTATCATTTAAAGATCAGATACAGGTTGCATAGGGGCAAAAAAAGCGGATTTGGGTCACTTCAGGTTGCAGTCTGAATGTAGTCTTAGGCTTTGTTATGTTTATACATTGCACTGCACACCAGTGCACTGAGCAAAAGGCAGAACATGTTTGATGATACGATTGGGCCCCATGTCAGTGAATAAAATAACCAATAGGCTGCAGATAAAGTGTGTGTGAAGGCCCGGTTGTTAGGAAATAAACTCATGTTGACATTTGTTTTGCAGAATACATTAGGCTATACTATGCTTTTGCAGGACTAATGCAAAAGGTTGGGTTTTAACACTGTAATGGGGTGATCCCAGTGCTAATTGGGTTGCTGATCTATTACTTATGGGCCGGTCAGACCAATATTTAAAAATAAAAAGAAAAAAGTGTTGGGTGGGATTGTCACCCACAGAGAAATGACTGGCCCACTCCACCCTGTTGGTATCATCACAACAAAGAAACATTTATTTGAGTGGAAGTATCAGCAAATGATACTGTCAATCTTCTCCTAACAATTACATCACTCTTTATATGTTTATGGTTATGTTAAGGTAACTGGTTAAAGTTATGTAAAGATGGTGATCTTTAATAAATACTTAAAGTCATGTACAAGACGGGATCCAGTGACGATTCAGACAGCAATTGCATTTCATAAATAGTAGAAAATACTATCTATACTATCTATAATCTATATTTTGTATAAGAAAATGAAAGGTTCACACAGCAAAGCTCCCACCCACCCACCCACCCCCCCCCACACACACACACACACACACACACACACACACACACACACACACACACACACACACACACTATCCTTCTTAATGAGAAAAGGCATATCTGCAGTTAGATTTGTTAATTATTAATTATTAGAGGGTAGAGTGACTCTGAGTTCTTACGAGGCCACAGTGATAAGATGCAGTGCCACACTAATAGTGCAATCCACCAGCACAACGCTTCAAAGATCCTGGGAGTGGCAGCCATGACACTTTGAGGCTCCGCTGAGGAGGCCGCACACTAATCATAATTGTTTCTAGATCAAGAAGGCCATAATTAATTTGCCTGTCTTGAAGTTTGGCAAAGGGGAATAATGGCTGCTGGTGAAGAGGAGACAGTAATGGATGAGTGTGTGTGTGCATATGTGTGTGCATGTGTTTGCATGTGTGTGTATGTGTGTCTTCCTCTAAGAGTGTCTGTAATAACAAAAGCGATGCAAAAGCAATAAGGACAGAAAACAGAGGCTTTATGCGTTGTTTAACTACGTGCCGTCTGTCCGCAACAGGGGCCAAGGTGGTGTGTGTGTGCAAAAATGCGTGTATGTGTGTGTGTGTGTGCGTGTGTCCTAACGCCATCCCATTGTGATGGAATTGAAATGCCATAACAGCGACAGTTTGTCCGGCTGCTTCTCTCCACTTAATAGTTCTACTGCGGCGGTATTTAATGCAAGGGGCCCTGGCTTTTTAAATACTATTTAAAAGAACGCACACAAATCACAGTGTGCAGAAAATGACTGTCTTAATGAAAACAGAGTTCCTTCAACACTGCCCTGTGGGAGGCCCGGGACCTGGGGGAGTACTTGGGAATGCAGGGACCACAGGGTGCAGAATAATGACCATGGAACCTGGACCGCAGAGTGCACGCTTGTTATGCTAAAAGGCAGGACTGGTAGCCTTAGGGCTGAGATGGGGAGGGCAGAACCATACATACATAAACATAGGGAGGGGACAGCTGTCGTCTGGTAAATGGTGCCCAGGGTAATTAAGGTGCCCAGGAGGAATGAAGAAAAAGGCAGACAATTTGAGTCAGTTTGGGTTTTAGAAAGTTCTTTTCACAACTAGGTTTGGAGATCCAGCAGAGAAATGATGACCGAAGCTTTTGTCTCTTCACATGGTTAATGTAGCAGCTGTGATTCATGTTTCATACATTCACTTCTCACCAGTCATTCAGGCGTTTGTTAAATTGACAATTTTTCTGACAAAAACAACCTGTTGCATTTCTGTCATGCATCAGTTGATTTTTTTTTGTTTTTTGTCATATGACCTTAAAGGTGCAATCCGTAACTTTTCCTGATTAAAACGTCTAAAAATAACTGGACCCATATATTCTGTTGAGTTGTTGTTGATAAATTCCAGATTTAACATTAATTTAAATTTCAAGTTACATGGCTGCTTTTTAATGTCCACTTTGCACAGGCATCAGTGTGGTGGTTGTTGAACCTGTCATAAATCAACTTTTAATTCCAGTTTTATACACATATTACATCACAAATACCATTTTAGGATGCACCTATTTATCACAGGGTCCGTTTACCTGAGTTAATATTTGCAGCAGCTCTGCACGTTGTCCCATCCAGATATCCTGTGTTAATCCTGTGTCTGAGAGGAGTTTTTTAAGGAAACTGATGTTACTGTTTAATCATCTAGTCCATTTGTTTTGAAAAGAGACACCTTTGTGGATAAATTGGCTCCTGTCAAAAGCCTTCTATAACAAAGAACACCGAATAATGCAGTAATAATTTTACTTTAGATTTTTCATTAGTTTTTTTTAATTTCCTGTCTGCTTCTGCCATTTTCTTAAATGAACTTGAATATATGTAGATTTGCAAATGTCCAAAACAAGAAACTGTTATTTTCCCAGTGTGTGTGTTTTACAAGCTCTTGACTAAAGTAATAAACAAAGATTGCTGCCATCAAATGCAACGATGAAGGTGATGATGATAGTGATGATGAAGACAGATTTGATGATGAAGACAACAGCTGTCACTGATGATGACAATGTTGACAGTGATGCTTCCTTTGTATATGTGAGTGTGTGTCTGTGTGTGTACCTGACTTATTTCCTTCACCCCCGGATTGGATTCCAGAGCAAAGAGGTGTGTTGCTAATCTTTGCAAGAATGTCAGGTGTGTGTGTGTGTGTGTGTATGACAGAGAGTGCTGATTACACCCTCCTCTCTAACACAGAGAGACGACATTTCTCAAGTGTGTGTAATTATAGTGAGCACACAGCCTCCTAAGCATCCTGTCAATCTGAATCAGAAAGAACATGCACATGTACGCATGTGCACAAACACAAAAAACTATTGTATTTTGAGTGTGTGTGTCCAAGCGTATGCAATTAGCCTGTATGCGTGTGTGTGCATGTTAGTGTGTGCTTCTGTGTGTGTCTGATTTTGGCCTTGCAACCCTCTGTCCTATGTGAGAATTTTGGCTCCAGACATTGTGTACATGTCTGCACAGAGCCGACTTCTCCTCTTGCACAATGACAAGGTTTAGGTTTCACACACACACACGTACACACACACACACACACACACACACACACACACACACACACACACACACACACACACACACACACACACACACACACACACACTCACACACACAGAAACACATACAGACTGACAGTAGGGTGCTAAACTGGGGCTATACTGATTACCCTTTTAGTTTATGGCTCAATTATGGTCTAAATGAGTATCTAGGCTCAAAGCCAAAGCTGTCAAAATGTCCTGTTGCCTGAGAATCCAAGTCAAGGAAACTGTAGCGCGGTGTGTTCACAGCCCTCCCGGATTAGGTTCAATGACAAAGATTCTCAGTTCCCTGTCAACATTTTTTTTTGATGTGTGGCAACAGGAGTACATTTAGGTTAGCCGGCTAAAACGACTTAATGCTTGTGAATGGTTTTAGTCATGTGGTCACACGAATTTCTGCTTCATCATTGTTAAAAATTGACATAATTACCAACTCACCAACTCAAATACAATTAAAGGAATACACAAGAAATCTGCTGCAGCTTTATGTGGATCAGGACAGGGATTACAAGGATTAGAGTAGCTGCATCAAACTGAAGGTTTGCTAAAAACAAGTCAGACAAACATTTAAAAAGTTGGGGATTTTTTAAATGTAAAACAGAATTTGCAACCTTTTGCACATTTGCGTGACAGCAAAATGTGAGAAAACTGAATTCATATTTGGCTAGTTTTTCAAGGCTTTTTTTTTTTTTTAAATATTGTGGGTCATGGTCCTGATATTTTGATCATTTCTTGCATTCTGTTTTTTGCACCAATTTGTGCCTTTTCTATGTTTATGGTATAAATGCCTTCATTTATGTAACAGAATAAACAAAACTCAAGCACCAGGTGACATTTCACATAATTAAATATAATGCAGTAAGGCTCTCAGACATTCTGTATTGCTTTTTACATATTTATCCTCCTGCACCAGTTTGCATCATGTAATATTATGGCTGCTGAGTCAACACACAGATACATAATTTACTTCTTTTTTTAAATATATGTCCTATGTTCCTTCCATGTTTTTTATTTAGGGGCACGCATCCCCTGTATCTGCCCTGAAATGTACATCTGTGGGGTTGTCACATCTCTGTGTTAGCAGTCAGATTATAAAAGTTAATACATTAACTAAAATTATTCTAGATTTCTAAAATATATCTATATATTGTGTATGCATGTGTAACTTGTGTAGTTTGTGCCTGTAAATATTCATGTGTTCCACTTTCCTTTTTAAATGATCTGATGCGAGAGGAAAATAGCTGTTGTGTTGGACAGTATTTGTTGTTCTATCTCAGCTCCCTCTCCTGTATGATGTTTCATGTGTTAAACATATTCATGATGGAAACCCTGGCGGCTGCTTGAGTTTCCTCACCTCACTTTCTCCCTCTCGCTATGAATTAAATAGAGAGATAGCTAGAAGTGAGTGGTGGAGGCAGATAGAGCAGGAGAGTTAGCAGAAGAGAGAGAAAGAGAGGTGGTAAATTACATTGTCAATTCAAATCCTGCCACTAATGCATCTCATTGAGTCTGTGTCGCTGTCATCCCGGATGCTCAGTTATCTGTGTCAGTGCAGCCAGCAGAGGAGAGCTGCCATGTTAACAGCCCAGCGAAAAAAGCAGCACAAACTTTAGCTAGCCAAGATGCCCTGAGCCAGAACGAGAGAGGAGAGGCAGCAGAGATGGAGACGTGTGAGACATGAAAAATTCATCTTTCCCACATGATTGTGTATGTGTGTGTGTCTGCAGAGCTGTATCAGTTTAATTACAGCTAGCGCCTCGGCCTCTATTCCGACATGGCCTCTTTCCTACGTGAATTAAAACATCCCCGTAACTTCTCTCTCTCACACACGACACACACATAATTGACATGCAACACACTCAGAAGTACCAGCGCTACACATGTGCACACTCCCTTGTTGTAGTTGTCATCCCCCGTACGCCCCACGAACCCCCCTCCCTCTCCCTCCACCAGCCCCCGTCCCTGTTCCTCGTCCTCAAAACTATTTGAAAATCAATTATCTCAACAAACCAGCTGTAAGGAGTGGGTGCCAGCCACTTACTCCTGAAGTGAATAACTTATTTGAAATTCATTATTGTGTCGAGCGGTGCGATAGGGCCCTCCCAGATTCTCCATTTCTCATTCCCCTCTCTCTCTCTCTCTCTCTCTCTCTCTCTCTCTCTCTCTCTCTCTCTCTCTCTCCCTCAGTGTCTCTCTCTCTTTACATAAACTAACTACTGTGGGGCTGAAACAATTTTTGTCTAACGCTTCCTCCTCCCCCCCCTCCTGTCATGCAATTTTAACCAGCTGAGCGCCACGACCATGAACACACACACACACACACACACACACACACACACACACACAGTTCTCTTGATTGGTTCACTTCATTTATTTATCACATGCAAATCATGGGTCTCCCAGAGATGTTCTCTCTCCTGGCTGCTTCTACATGCATGAATAGAGCCATGAATAGAGCCTAAGTCCCTCCTCTTCCGCTGGAGAACCTTGGGGACATACATCAGAGAAAATTTCATTTATTGAGTGCATTTTGAAAATCTAGAAGGATTTATATTATAACGAATTTGTTGAGTATAAGACTGTGGAAATCAATAATTTGATAGACTACACATCCAAAAATCAGGTAAGTGCTATCAGATCTACCCAAAGCCAAAGCCTCTGAAGCTAATGATTTGTACTGGGATGTATTCACACAAGATACATTTGTGCATATATGGTAGTGTTAGCGACACTATATTGTGCCAGACGAGAGATGTAGTCCATGAGCTGGTTCATACAAAACTACTGAACCACTACTTTAATTTTTATGCTTGAAGATATGGTGTATAGTATCTGGAGACATCTAGCTGTGAGGCAACCAACAGATCAACATCTACTACAGTGGCAGCAAAATTCATTAACTCGAGAAAAAACACTAAAGGCATTAATAGAGCCTATGGGTGGTTGGTCTAATCTAAGGTAATAAAAACTATTTTGATTGAAACATACTATTCAAACCATAGTTATCAATATTATATTCCATTTCTGCCGAGCCTAGATGCTGCAAAAATCATACACAATTGACCTTTAATCTTTTACAACAGATTGATATTTTGTATTTTTAGGCCTAAAACAGTAATTTATGTTGGTAAAACTTATAAAAAAATATAAAGAAAATATAAATTATTGGCATTTAAAGCAATAATGTCAGTTAGCACAACAAGGCAAGACAGTTGTATGCTCCAAAATAATTTGGTGAGTTGTTAATACTTAAATCCTCAAGTTGTGGTTCAATACAAAGGACAAAAGTTGTGTTAACTCTTTTTTCCAACTTTCCCTTCAACTTTTACTTCAAGTCTTGTTGTGGCTGTGCTGCTGCCAGAAGCTGAAGTCTGCACAGGTAAGTTTTAAACACCTAATTTAAATTATTATTATTAAAATGACTGTAAATATGAAAAAGTATGAAAAAGACGGTGTACTGTCGGTTCAGTAGAAGTGAACAGAACAATACAACAACAGGAGCAGAACAATAACACAGAGACTGGTGCTATGTCAAGGACATTAGTAGCATAGCAGGCTGAGAGAGAGAGAGAGGCAGCGTGGAAGCAATGTGAAAGTGAGTTGATGCTGTGTCACAAAACTCTGTCTTTCTTTCCCCCCTCTTTTCTGTCCCCTTGTCTCTTCCTTGCACGTATTATCATCTCCTTTTTTCTTTACTTGTCTTCCTTTCTCTCACCCACCGTGTATGACTCTCCTCCTCACTCCGTACATCGCTCCTGATGGAGAGCGAGAGTAAACGAGTGTGACAGGGCTGTCATGTATGTTCCAGCGAGGACCAGCGAAGGCCAGTAAAGAGACAGGAGGTGTCATACCCTTACATCTCTCTCTGTTTCTGCCACCAGCTGGACTCTCCTTCTCTCTCCTTTTGTGTCACATTCTATCTCTCTCCCATCACCCTTTTTCCATGTCCTCTGCATCTCTCTCTCCTTCCTGTGGTACATTTACAGTCTTCTCCCCCAACAGATCTCATGTTATCCTCCTATAATTGAAAACCTTTTTATGTCACTGATGATGTGTCCCAGCACATCTGAGAATGTATCTTAAACTACTTTCAGACTGCAGCCTGAAGTGACCCGAATATGATATTTTCATCTCTATGTGACCTGTATCTGATCTTTTAATGAAACCAATGTGTTTTTTAAGGCCACTTAGACATGTGGTCCTAAAACCAATTATATCTGACCTACACATCAGCAACAGGCATCACTATTTTGCACTGATGCAGGTAGAAGCAAGAATAAAGCAACAACCATGGCAAAAACACATGCTGTTTTCTTTCTTAATATCCTCTGAAAAGAACAAATGTGTTGTAGATGTGGTGGCTCCAATAGGTCAGCAACTTTAAAATCATTTGATACTCACCACTAGTGTCTATCCTGTCCTTCAATGTGCATTTGGGACACTTTTGAGGCATTTAAGGGTCACACTGGAGATCACATACAAGGTGCATTTAAATGGAAATGTCAACAACCTCACAAAAAAAATTGGATTTCACAAATTTCAAATTAGGCTTTAGGCCCTGCAGTCTGAATGTAGCCTTACAATCGGTTTTAAAAATTACACGTGTCAACATTTTTAGGTGACTTTCCAAAACATCAGTAAATCTATTTAAAAGGGCCTAAAACACGTTTTCAGTGTGTGTGTGTGTGAAAATATTTAGGTTATATTTTAGTCTCTCGTGTTCCTGCTCACTGTAAAATAAGACCACCCACTTGTGTTGTGGCCTCCTCTGTAGTGCTGCTGAAAACTGGCTGAAGACAAGCCAGAAAATGGCTCTGGTTGTGATGTCACAACAGGAGTGGAAGTTAATGGTAACCGCCCCTGGATCCATGCAGCTGACCCCCTCATTTCCAATGCTTTTATTTGGCTTTTGTTTGACTTCAGTTTGACTTCTGATTCTCTGACTGACCCCAGCTCTCCCATGCGTGACATTTCCAACAGGACTAGGCCAATTTTTGGTGTGAGCGTGTGTGTACAGGCAGACTGCAGACTTTTAGAAACAGACCAAGAAAATGAAAAATTATTGAAATGGAAAAAGTGCAAATTAAGGCAACTGTCCCAGTCTTGGTAACTCTGCTGATTTTCAGGCCTGTAAAAACCTCCATTCAGTCTCTTCTCTCCATCACTCATACTTATACTCATAAACCATCACACATACTACATTATAAATCCAAACTCACAATTTCATTGTTCTCATTATTTTAATGTTGTCTCTCTATTTCCAGGCAACTGAATGCATATGGAATAGTGATTAGGTCATAATTCCTAAATTCAATAAACATAAATACATGTCAATAACAGCAACATCTATGGATAGTTACAATTAGTTATCAAACAGGTTGCCTTCCTAATTTTACTGCCACACAGCATCCAAGCAAGTCATCCTTTTCCATAAACTTACAAACTTTTGCAGAACTTGACTGTGTGGACGGTGGACCACAACTAGGGTTGCATGATGAAGCAGTGTATAAATAGCAGCAGTAACCTCTGCAGTCCTCTATCAATGTCTAAACAGGGTGGAATTAACCATAGTATTGTAGCATAGTCCCCTCTGAGCCTACAGATGCTTCTAGGACCAAGAAGCATGAGAGGGGACCATAACCTATACCATGACCTAGAATCCAGGTCACGGTTATACTGCTGAAATGCCAGTAATAGGAAGGTAGGCAGCTGTATTGCTCCATTCTGTCAGATTTGTAAGTGAAATCTTCATGTCTCTCAAATACATCTTTTGACAGCCTATAAGATGACCTTCTGTTTACACTTTCTTGCTCCTTCACCTCATTTCTGCCTAAATATTTTTATAAAAATAAAAGAAAAAAAAAAGAGATTTCATGACCTGGACCTCATGACCATTGTCATTTCACTCATCGGGATGTGTCTTTTTCATTCATTCTCCATACTGTCACAACAGCAACTGGCATCGGAGTGTGTATATCCAAAACCTGCACAAACTCACAGGTATTGGACATAATACATTCATTCACACACGAATGAACACACTTACTGTACATGTGTGCACTGTATGTGTGTGACTCCAGCCTCCGGGCGACTCGGTGGCAGGAAATCGGTCAGCTGAGCCATCAGAGTAAAAATGGGGTCAAATTGGCCACTCAACTGGCCTTAATCTTCCAGTCATTCCTAAAAAACTGCCTGCCACTCATGAAGCAGCTCTACTCCAAAACACACAGCAAATAGTTCATTTCAGCCTTTGATGAACACGCTACATACAACAGGGCATATGTGTGCGCATGTTCTCTCCTGACTATGTTGAAGTGTCGGTCCGTGCATGTTGTGTTTGCTGTTCAGCTCCCTGTGTGCTTGCAATTTGTGCGATTGCTTCTCCCATATTCACATACCCTTTCTTGCTCTTAAGTTCTGCGGTTGAATAGGGTTTGTTTGCATCGGCAGTGAGTGAGGGAGAACCGCGATCAATGCCAAAACCATTACGGGACACGCTTAAGTAGAGCAGCCCCATTTGAGCAATTTGGCAGTGGCCGAGGCCCGCATATGGAATTATTTGATCAATAGCTTTGTAGCTTGATAGAGAGGAGTAAATTATATGATCAATGTTGTGTACAAAGTCCCTACGTGCTCGCTTCATCGTGAGTTTCTGTTTGTGCATGTGCTCCTTTTTGTGTGCGGATCAGTGTTTGTGTTCAGACAAAGCTGCGCATGCAGGCACAGATATGTAATTCCTGAATGCTTTTGTCCATACATTGTTGCCGAGCTTTTGTTGCACCATTTACCTGCCTACTTGTTGGAATAAAGGGCTCCTTTCCTCAGGCTCATTTTATATTTCTCGCTTGCTTTCTGGACATAATATGCTCTGTTTTGAGGGTGGAAGCAGGCAGGGATATCAAATGGCAGAGATGAAAATAGAATGAATGGGGAGTGGGGAAGACTAGCTACATTATTGATGTGTATCATAGTGCCTATGACCACACAACACACTGAGCCATCTTCTTGGCTATTCACCTTCAATAACACGCTCTTGTCACTCCACCAACAAGTACACCACTCACACTCAAACATGTATAATACATTTGAGTATAGACCATCAGCGTTTTGTTTGCAGCAAGCATCATTTTTCAAAAGGAATCCATGAGCTGAAGTGCCACAAGTATATGAGGTGACTAATCCACCCATATGCACGTAAACATACACGTACCTCTATTCTCAGTCCCATGTCTGTCTCTGTGGATGAGATAACTGCCCTCTCTGTCACTCTGAAACACCGCCTGTGTGCGCCTAAGCCTGACTGTGAGTGGCACATTCCCTCATTGTAGGTTCATGGCCACGTACGTGTCATGAAACTCGCTGAGAGACGGAGCGAGACAGCCTGATAGCCTGGCAGAGTGGCCTCGGTTTGAGCCTGATTTGTTTTTGTTTGTTCCGGTCTCTCCCCCTTCTCTCTCTCTCTCTCTCCTGTCACATGGTAAAAGTTGAACTGTCCGGGGAACGATAAGCAAACGACACAAGGAAGTTGGGGCAGGGAGAGAGGGGCGGGTGGGCGGGTGGATGGATGGAGGTAGGGACACAGGGAGGAGGGTGGTTTAAGGGGGACACAAAGGAGAGCCTGTCACACTCACTTAGATGCTGAAATATTAAAGTGAGCAGTCAGGTTGTAATTTTCCTGAGAAAGCCGAGGGAAGAGGGGGATAAGTGAAGCGAGAGGAGGCGGGAGGCGGGGGGACGAGTGATAGAGACACAGAGAGAGGAAAGGTATCACCGCTGATCTCTCTTTCCTCTCTTCTTGGAAGAGACACAGGCATACTTTTAATACTGCTACTTTAATTAGCTCAGCTTTATACGGTCGGTCTCACTCCGCTCCTCTTCGCCGCAAGACGTGAATAATTCAACAGGAATGGTGTACCACAGCCTGGCAAAGACAGCAGGCCCACTGATCTGCAATGTATCTGTGGGTGAGACAGAGAGGAAGAGAGAGGCTGAAGAACACCAGATCTGCTGCAACATAAAAAACTCAAGACATCCTGTTCCAGTCCAACAAATCAATGTTTGTTCCTTTCATCGTAAACATGCCTTAGTGTGATTAATTATTAGTTAGTAATTTCCTTTCTATTCCTGTGTCATCTCAAACATTTAGTCCATCCCACATGGGATGTTAGCTTCTGCTAATGTGTCATAAATTTTACCTAAATCTACATAATTTCAGGTATTAATAATTTCTGCATTTAATTTTTTTAACAACTTTTTACAGAAATACAACACTTCTCATTTTCATGTATTGTCTTCTCAGGCCTTGTCAATGTTTAAAAATAGTTTTCTTTATTTCGGTATATTGTAAAATTGTATGTAACCTATTGTATTATATAGTTTCCTTTAAAAAACTTCCATTCTTGCAGTTCTACAATGCATGGATGTGCCTCTTTTGTGCAAGCATGAGTGTAGTAAAGTATTTGTATACCATTTTTTTATGTATTTGGATTTTATTTACATTTATATGCAAAAATCAGTACGTATGTGTAGATTTTTGTGGAGAGTCATTTTCAATAAATCCTGAAATACATTGGTGTGAATTTATTCTATATTTATACATGGATGTGCCTCTTTGTGCAAGCATGAGTGTGTGTGAAGGAATGACAGAGTGTGTGTGTGTGTGTGTGTGTGTGTGTGTGTGTGTGTGTGTGTGTGTGTGTGTGTGTGTGTGTGTGTGTGTGTGTGTGTGTGTGTGTGTGTGTGTGTGTGTGTGTGTGTGTGTGTGTGCATGTCAGACTCTGCTTAGCTCACCAATTTGGACCGTTGAGGATGATCTGTCAGGACACTGCAGGTTGGTGGTTTTGGTGGTGGGTGGGGTTGAGGGGATGAACAGTAGTAGTTGTTTTTCTTTCAGTCCATTTTGATGCAAATTTTTGAAGCATCACATTAGAAAAGGTTGAGAGAAACAGCAAAATCAAAAATATTTCCCAAAACGTTTTTACACCTGCTTGAGCCAGTTTTGGCCTTTTGTTGAAAGAGAGTGAATAAATTCTGACATAGCAAAAATTCAACTCAGATTACCAGCAACTACAGCTCTCTCCAGTTTTCCAGTTTTTGTGCATTTTTTTGTCTTCTTCAACAGCATGAAACATGAGCAATAACAGCCGCTATGAACAAACAATTTGCCCAATTGAAACCAGAAGATTTTTTTGTTGCTCATAGATGACTGTTTTTATTTTTCGTACTCTCAACCTCTACTGCTTCTTCTTTTGTCTTCCTCCACCTTCCGGTGAAACAACGCTTTGCATGACTGTGTCTAGTTTATTCCCTCCACAGCAGTTGATGGAAACAGACCTAATTCACATTTTCTTTTTTGTGGGATTTCAAAAGTTCCCTTAAAATTCCCTTGACAAGTACATGGAAACACAACTAATGATGCGGTTCCTCTCATGCAATATATCATCATATTGATATTGTATGTTCTCTATGAGTATGTGTGTTTGAATATGTGTGTGTGGGCGTGTGTGTATGCATTTGTTATGACAGCCTGTCAACCTGCAACCCCAACTCCCAAAACCACCGCTGCCCCATCCTCCCCAGCTCAGCAGCATCACTGTCTGGATGGGAACGCTTGGTGACTGAGAGGGGGAGGGGGTCTTGTGTGTTTAGCAGCCCAGGCTGAGGTGGGCTGTCCCCTGTGTCAGCCCTGGAGCCTTCACTGTCACCGCGGCAGTGGAGACGAGCGAGGGCCGAGACACACACACATACACAGAAGTTTTAATGAGTTGAGAATAAACATAAATCCTCTCTCTCTCCCCCTTTCCGTTTGCTCTCTGCTCCATCTTTGTCCCAGCCTCTCCTTTGTGTGACTTGTCTCCATTCCAATCAGACTTTGCTCCAGCGATCGCTGAGTCACGTCTGAAACAGAATCGACATGGCAGCCTGAGTCAGCCAGGACAGCGAGCCGAGCACAGATTAGTCATCCTCGAGGTGCTTTTGTCCGGGGATGATGACAGATCTATGAAATGAACAGGAGAGTGATGCACCGGGGGTGTCTGCCTGTCTCAACTCGGGATTACCGATACTCCTGAGTGTGTGTGACCGTGATCGCATGAGTGTGTGTTTGTATCTGGCTCTATAAAAAGACACAACTCTTCAGCTCAATCTCGAAATCAGAGGTAAAATTACTTTGGAGTGTGCTTTGTTGTCTTCTATTTTTCACAGTGAGCTGAACAGATCTGCAGCAACATAAGACAGTGAGACCTAGGTGGGTCAGAGGGAGTTCAGGTCCCCTTTCGTCCTGATTTATGTATGTGTGTATCCTGTGATTTCCTTTCCTGATTTCCAACTTGTCTCACAGTTGCAAGGGCTGTTTTGGAGCTTCCAAATCAAACATGATCTGCTGCCACTAATCTTGTTTGCGACTAGATCGGTCACTGTAATCCTTTTCACAATAGGCTTCTACAGCACACAATGAAATCCACCCCCAACCAGGTTGCAATGGGCTCTCTGTCAACAAGAAACACTTCCTGTAGCTGCCTCTCTCTAAAAGTTACAAAAATCCAACATTTACAACATATAATATTCGCCATAGGTGTAGATTCTTGGTAGATGCAGGGAACATGTCCCCCTCAATATATAGAACACATTCATTTGTCCCCCAATAAAACATTAAAGAAGTTACAGACCTTTATTTAAAAAAAATGTAGTAAATCTGGCCTGTTGACTCAGCAGGAATACTATCAAATGCGTCAATATCTACATGAGACTAGATATTTAAAAGCAATACAGAGTGATATTATATTTTGAATTGTTTCCTGTTGCCCACATTTTGTGTTTTTTCATAATTGAGAACATTTCAGAAAAATTCACCAGAATGCAAAAATGAGTTTGACACTCAAAATGTTCCTGAAGGAGGAACCCCAGACCCTTCAAGGGACAGCAAATAAGAAGCTGGTGTGAGTTTGTTGTGGTTTTTATTTCAAAGTAATAACCAGATTTTATAACATGTTTGTCACAAAAACAAGATTGACTGAAAATCATTCAAAAGAATCTTTTATCAAGAGACTCCACTTTGTGAACCTGAGGTATAGTTCATAACATCTTTAAATTGCTAATTTATTATATATTATAAAATGCAACACAATACATATTGTTAACAGAGATCTAATTCAATATTTTTTCATTGTTGAGTTGTGTGTTCATTGTTCCAACATGAATATAACCAGAGTTGTAGCTCCCATTGGGCAGCTCATGACTCATCACGACTCCAGGATTTCCACGCTCCTGTTCAGTCCTGTTTTATGACATTCTACATTTTAATATTTGATTCTGAAGCACTGATCTTAATAATTGGAATGTAGCAGAGCTAAACCAGATATAGATTTAACACGATCAACAGATCAGTAAAAATAATACTCATGATGATTTTTTACTAGACAACTGATTTGTTCCCCTTCGTGTTAGTGTACAGTCGATGTACAGCAACAACATGCTTATGTGAATGAACAGGTTGTAAAGCTGCTTGTTGGACACTTTCCCATGAAAACAGATGGCCTCAGCATTGCTGTTAGTGTTGTGTTGACAATAGAAATGTCCTGGCTGATTTGGGGACTTTAGAGTGAGCTGTTCTGTGTTTTTATGACACTAACACACACACAACCTTGTGAGGTGGACGTGTGTGAGTGACTGATTAAATCAACTTCCGTTTCAAATTCTCCTCAGACCCCCGAGGTTATCCCGTGGCATCGCTGCTGGGGGAGGAATAGGGGGAGAAAGATGGAACAGATGGAGCATCAAAAGCTTAGACGGTAAAACTTGCTTTTGTACTTTAAAAAGGACAAAAGTAACAAGATATACATGCACACTCACACAGGGCTTGATTGGGGGGCTTTCTGTCATAATAGAGATGTTTTTTAATGTCAGCATTGCTTTCTTTTTCCTCTTGCAATCCTGCAGTGACAGGTCATGCAGCTCATGTCTGTATTCCTTTGGTTGTGGCTTCAGGGAAGAAAAAAATGGCTGAGTGGAGAAGTTGAATTAAATATATACATAAAGCTCAGCCTCTTGTGCTGCTCCACAGTAGAGCCAGGCGTCCTTTTAAAAGCCTCAGTTCCACGGACTTGCAGGTCAGCTAAAACTGATCTAAATGCCAACACACTTTGGAGGATGCAGACTGTTTTACATTGAGGTAGAAACCGAGGTCACTGAAAGCAAACAATACTGTTTTCACAACAGGAGCCTCTGTTGAAGCTTGTTGAGAGGGATGTCAGTCAAGCTGGATGCGAGGATTTGCATTTAAAAGCACTGTAATATTGTCAATCACCACTAGAGTAAAACAAAACTGTTTATTGCCGCTGTCCTAATACACCTTTTAAAGGAAGCTTGACTTGATTAGCAACAAATTTAAGTTATCACTCACTTCAAATAACTAATACAGCCCAATGTTTTGTAAATTCATCAATGCAAAAAACAATAAATATCAATGGAGTTTTTCCACTTTTCTAATTCTTATCAACCTGGAGAAAACTTTTACTGATGGCTACCTAAAGGTGGTTTACCATAAATTACCAAATAACAGCTGGGGTGTTTGTTTCATTAACTTAACAGATCAGGTGTTTATTTGAGACCAGGCAGCAATTTGAGACAGGAGAATTCCTGCCTGCCAAAATCTTACTCAGCAAATTGTAAAAATATGGTAATTTACTCAAATTCTTTTATTAGACCAGTATGACTACTGTATAACTTTATAGCTCATTTTTCAAAAATATGATTATAGTAATGTTAAATGTCTCACAGCTGATTCTCTGGAGTTTTCCTCTACACATTTTATGTATTTTATGACAGAAATTTAGAATTTCATGTCGTACTTTTTATTTTTTCACTGTGTTCTGTAACGTCATTTCAGCATGACGATGCAGTTTGGGACTGAGGCGCTTGCGGATAAAAAGGCGAAGAATAAAACATGCAGTGTCAGTGTTCTTCCTTCTTTTTTTTTTGGAAGAATTAGTCTCATCCCTTATTTGGAAGGGTTATATACCCCTGCACCTGGTATTTAATTAAAAGCTATTATTTGGTAATTTATTGTATTACAACTTATTTTCATTGTTTTGGCCTCCATTTTACCTCATACAGAGGTAGTTTGAGTGAAACTCAAGATTGTTTGAAGTATATCCATACAGCAACAAGGAATCCCAATGCCATGGAAGCAATAAGAAGTGTAAGAATAAATGAATGCCCGCAATCACACACATAAATGTAGTCAATGGCCAAGGCTGAATCAGGCAAGAATGAGGTGAGTTTTTTTTTATCCTTTTGCATCTATACTGCTGCCACGGTCCTTTTCTCCTTCCCCTTCCTCCCCTCTGTCCTCCTCCTCCTCCTCCTCCTCCTCTGCTGCTCCTCTCCTCCTCCTTCTCCTTCTATTGCGGACGATGGTGAAATATCAGTATTGTTTACGCAGAAGATTAGAGCAGAATTGGGCAGAAGGCGGTTGTTCTCTGACGATGGAGATAAGATAGTGGATGTGTATGTGTGTGTGTGTGTGTGTGTGCGTGTGTGTGTGTGTGTGTGTGTGTGTGTGTGTGTGTGTGTGTGTGTGTGTGTGTGCGTGCACGCCGTGCTACCCTGCCTTATCTCGGCAGCAGGCAGAGCAGCCATATGAAGTTATTCATTGTAATTACCCATGGCAAGAGTAGATTTCATAGGGAGATTTAGGGGAGAGAGTGAATGAATATAAGCAGAGGAAGAAGGAACGGGTGATAATGATGGAGGTATGGAGATGTAAGGCGGGTGTGGGCTGCCACAAAATGCTCATGCCATTATACACACCTCACTTTCTTTTCTGCTGTCGGCACATCATCCTGCCTCCCTATTTTAGCGCTCTCATCAGTGATATCTTAATGCTGCCATATCTTAAAGACCTTTTGTAAGTCTAACATCTTAGCCACTGTTCTAATAATCAGCATCTCATGACTCATCCCCATCTTTCCTCTGTTATTCAATCAGTGATCTTTTCTCTCACTACCCATCTATTGCTCTCCACTGTAATTATCACACTGGATGAGAATGTCAGGTGCAGTCGACCAGATATTCATCTTCAGATGGAAAATCACTTTAAAATCTGCTGAAAGTGATTTATGTTTTTAAGGTTTTATTACAACTTTTTGAATCTTAATATGCATACAGTTCATGAACAATCTTTGAGGCTGTATCTTAATGATTCAGCCAACAGTTTTAGTTAACATCTTCATTTAAACGCTGGTTATTGCAATTTAGGGGAATGAACCAGATTCCTTCAACTTCCATAAAACTGAATTCCTGGTTCTGACCTCTTCATACTTCAAAATGTTGACCTTTACAGTGAATATAGCAATCATTGCCATTGCATTCTTTCATGTGTATGATACAACAATCCATATGAGCTGAGATCATGTCAACAATATCATGTAATTTATTAACTTTTATTTTACAGTTTTTCTGCATTGTATACACACAAAAAAATGGAACTACAGTAAATTACCAAATAATAGCCAAGTTTCAATTAACCGCAGGGTCCCCTTTAAACGCTGGGTGCAGGTGTATAGTTTGAACCACCGGTTCCAAATAAACTCAGTCTAATTTCTTCAAAGAATAAACAAATAAATCAAGGAAGAAGACATGACCACTGATGCTACACATTTGTCTTCTTCACCTTTGTTTTTGCAAACATCTCAGACCTGACCACATCATTGTCATGCTCAAAGTGGAAAAAATAAAAAAAAGTCTGACATGAAATTCAAACTTTCTGCCATAAAATATGCAATTTGTACTTCCTACATGGAGCCAGGGATATTGCTGGGAGTAAAAAGTCATAACATAAGTCTTTCAGATCGACTAGTTGCCCACTTGTTTAGACAGTTTTTTAAAAACTGTAACTAAGATTCGTGGCTGTTGCCATGATGACAATAATTGCCTAATTTAAAGGAAGTAATAAATTTAACTACACCACATCAAGTGATCATTTTAACCCAAACCATGATCTAAACTTTAACCGCACAGAACACATTTCAACGGGGATTTCTTATGTTTTTGGGAAGCTCAGACACAGGGAGACGCCTTGTTATAAAGTGTTCGTAAAGGTCATACAGGAGTATATGGTACAAACTACCTATGTGGTCATTTTATTTAGAGGACTTCTTGAATTTCTCTAAAAGGAATTTCACAAATAACCTACTGTGGGAATACTGGCATTATTAATCGTAATAAAAAAGAAATGCTGTTGACCTTTTACAGAATCCTCTTGCCTGAATCCTCTTGAGGGATTATTTTATGACAAATAGTAGAGAAAAAATAAGAGTGAGCATACCTTTGAGAAGTCACTAATTTTAATGCTCTGGAAACAGCATCATGTGGCTGTACAGGCTGTTTTCTCTTCACCATTAAGCTATATTCTGTAACTTACTAGGCAGTGATTACTCACAAAAGGAAAATGGTGAAAAAGAAAGTTATTTTAATAAAATGTCAATGTTATTACAAGCAGGCAGAGTGGTGTGTAGCTTGTATTCTGAAATAACACATTTTAAAAAATATATTAACATCTGAATATATTTATGATATATTCTATCTATAGGATATGTCATGCATAATAACCACTTCGTTTTTCCCTCATGCAATGGAAGACAAATGGATGTTTAGCCTGCAGTTGTTAATCTGTTAGCTTGCCTTATCTGAGCCCTTATCTACACAGTCTCAACAAAAGTGACGTAAACACTTTACATCACACTTCACTTCACCATTTAGCTCGTCATTAACTGTGCCTAAAGAGATGCTAATGTTTGGCTAACGTGTGTGTGTGTGTGTGTGTGTGTGTGTGTGTGTGTGTGTGTGTGTGTGTGTGTGTGTGTGTGTGTGTGCGCGTGTGTGTGTGTGTGTGTGTGTGTGTGCGTGTGTGTATTGAGGGCTCCTTGAAAACATTCTTACCCGAGGGGGAGTTTCAGCTTTTCTTCATTTGAATCACTTGAATTCTACATATTTGACTGGAAATCACCAGTAATCCAGTCGTTATTGGTGCTGTGAGTCAATGCCAGAAGGATCCCCATTATTATTATCTCAGTAATACACAATATGGCTGCTCCTGGCTAATATTCCATACCGAATTTTTATTACAGATTCAATGCCCTTTTTTTGGGCTGCTCAAAGGAGATGCAGCAAGGTTCAGTTGAAGGTCAAATTCCTTTGATAAATTATGGTTGAGTGGTGCTGTAGCTTTGCTGACTGTGTTCAGATAAACAGCCTAGAAAGAAAATATTTTTACTGGAATTCAACATTTAAGCAAAGGCACAAATACATGTTAGTAAAAAGACATTGCAGCAGCTGAAAAGTTTCACCAAATGTAAACAGGAGAGTGTACGATAATATCACTTAAAGTGCCACCATCGGAGTTACATGGATAAGCTTCTGCTGGAGGATAATGTGGTGGAACCATGTGGAAACTGAAAGGCATGATCCTTGCTCTAAGAAGTGAAATTTCACTTGCAAACTGAAATATTTGCCTTCTAGGCAATATGCTCACATGCCAAGGCTGACATTTTAATGATTTAACAGAGGTTAGTTTTGCACTTCATTATGTGTAGGGCTCTCTACAGAAATTCTCTACAGAAAAGAACTTATAGCTTTGATCATGATACTAAATGCATCAGTTTTAATAGCTTATAGATAAAGGTAATATTCAAATTCTGTTGTACATAGTAGAAATGAAACTGCATCAATAGCAGATATTCAGTGGAGTTAATGTTGCTTTTGTCTTTTTTTACGTCTATCTACACTATAATATGCTGCTGTCAATGATATACGTAGATGTTGTAAACCTCATTATTTCCATATAAAGAGGCACAATGGGTAACCTTTAATTTTACAGGTCCTTCAATACATATGACTCCAAAAATGTTCAGCATCAACTAATATGTGAACTAACTTGTAGTTCATATGATGTTCATATATAGTTCATATATCTATTTTCATATGTAGTTCATGTTGTTCATATATAGTTCAGAAGTGTGTTCATATGCAGTTAATATGTGTTCATAAGTAGTTCATATCTCTGTTTATATGCAGTTCATATGTAATAAATAATCCAGCAGTTTAGAGCTTCAAAAATCAATTAATACAAAATACCAGAGACAATAACTCTATCAAGAACAGTAGTTTATAACAATAAAAAACATCAATAAGACAAAACCCAAGTACAATTAAAACAGTAAATATTGGAGTTCATCAATACTTCTTAATAATAATTTAAATATTTGAAAATTAATCTGAAGAGTAGGAAGCTGCTGCTCTGCTTCATATTGTGTCTATTGCCACAATGCTTTGTATTTTGGTCTAAAAATTAAAAGAAACCATGCCATGATTACATGAAATCGCACCATTATTATAACATTGTAAGCATTTGATAGGAGCTGATATAAAAGTAGAGTAGTAGTGAGAGGTGCATCCCTGCATTTGTGACACTTTCTTAGAAAGAACGGAGGTTCACAAATGTCCCACAATGTGTGTACTTTGAAAGTCAAACCAAGGAAAATTCCTTTGATACTTGGTAAATAAATGACCTTTGAGTTGATCATATTTTTCTAGGAAGTGGAAATGAATGTTATTGTGTGCAGCCTATCAGAGAATAGGTCTTTGCGCTGTCTTCTAGTCTTTTGTAATTTAGAATTACATGACCCTGATGAAGGCCACAAGCTGGAATGCTTGTCTGGAAATAAAGTTGTTCTAGTGTTGTTGGACCTTTGACCTATTCAGATGCTTTTTCTTTCTCAAAGTTATGTCAAAAATCCAGACCTTGCTCTCTCACCTTTTCCCCACCTTGGTGCTGGAGTCAGAGACAGGTTAAATGGATAGATTACATTAGACAGACTGCATGTTTTGGGCCCACTCCTCCTCACAGGGTAATGTCACATAGTCCAGATTAATATCATTACCAAATAAACAACAAACTCAAAACCAGTCACATTTACTCATATGACAACCAAGCAAGCAAGCAGGACTCAAAAGGCTTCCTCAACACACATACACCCACACACAGCCACCCACACACACACACACACACACACACACACACACACACACACACACACACACACATTCAAACACACACACACACACACACACACACACACACACACACACACACACACACACACACACACACACACACACACACACACACACACACATTCAAACACAGAGCCATGCCTCTAAATCTGAACGTTATTCACAAAAGCAGCATTGATCCAAAGCAAGTAATAATGAATATCTCCATCACACTTACCAAAGCTGCTCATATGAAAATATCCTTTTTTCTTTGTTTAGAAAGTTCCATGACTGCACAGTTGCTTAAATCCGTAATGTGTAATCAGTTTCCTAAAAAACAGCAGATAAATACCTGCTCCAACTAATACAAGTCTTGTGAGTTTCATCTACCATTTGATGCTTATAAACTCTATTAAGAACAAAGAAACTAGTAACTTGTCGAAATACATAAGAAAAAAAATGCAAGTTGACAAATCAGATAGACATAGATATACACATACATATACATATATGTGTGTTAAAAGCACATGGAATGACATTTAAAAGAGAGCAAGATAATTTCCCTTAATGAAAACCTAGGGGCTCCACTGCCAGTGAAATGGAGTCCTCGGATGGCAGCGAGAGAGAAGGGTGTCAGTGGCCATTTTGAAGCCTAGCTTCAACCAGGAAGATGATGAGATGGACAAGGAGGTACAGGTCTTCCAAAACCTACAGGCTGTTGTCTACAGAACAAGAACAGACAGTAACCAACATCTCTGGATTGGCTCCGAATTAGGCTGAAAGAGCAGTAAAGGACTGTTATATTCCCCAATAATTTATTGACGCCTTTAACTTTAAAGTAGATTGCCTAAAGTTTATTCTTCTGTGTATTTAAAAAGGATTTTTTAGTGATGTGGAACTTTGAAAAATAGTTTCAATAAATCAAGAAACTACTGCCTTTACTAAATAAATACAAACTTAATGATATCGCTGAAATCTGGAAAAAAGTTCCCGTAAAATGAATAATCTGATATTTAACTTGAAGCTTTGCAAAATTTAGAAAAAGATGAAATATTCTCATTGGTTCTGCTGATAGAGGAGGCTCTGTGCTTGTTTTGAACAGTATGATAAAGAGATAAGGTCAAACTTAAAAGATAAGAAATGTTATATTCCAATAAATTCCAAGCCAACAAAAAAAATCCAACAGAAATTGATTCATACATAGAATCTGCACATGCAAAAGGGTGGATTATTGAGAAATAAACATGATTTCTAATTATCAAACACCCAATTTATCTTGCTGTCCAAGATCTAGTACAGTCTGTTCAACAGAATCTTTATTTAAATTTGTGGATTTCTTTATATTTTTGTATTCTTTTTATTTATATATACCACATTTATTTTTTAATTAAATGATACCACACTGCAAAAATGGAAATCTTTAACAGGTGAAAATATTTTGTTTTTGGTACAATTAGTGCAAAATTAAATTAGAATTAGCTTATGAATTGTCTTATTCCACTGGTAGATAATTTATCTCATTTTGTTTTGTTTTTCATGATTTGACTCAATTTGGTCTTGCCCTAAAACAAACAAGACTAACATTTTCTTAAAAATAAGATTAAATTCACTAAAATAAAAAAATAAATAACCTAAATTGACTAATTGTACCAAATACAAGGCATTTTCACCCAGTAAGATTTTAGTTTTTGCTGTGCACTGATGACAGTTGACAGTTGATGACCAGTGATTAATTCAAATTAGATGTGAATTTGATTTTGTCAATTGATGTGTAAAGTCTATATGCATGTATTCCACATACAGCTGGTCTAGAGGTTCCTACTCATTACATTACAACAACCATCCCACTAACATTCTGCCTCCCAATGAGTCTTTTAGTGACGAAATTATCCTTTCAAAGAATTTCTTTCAGTATGCAGGGTCCTTTTTTCCTCCAGGGAAATGGTATATTATAGAGGACAGATATATCTATAACCCCTCCAATAACCCTTTCCTTTCAAAAGTTATATATATAGATTATACTATATAGATTATTTTATATATAGAGATGCATACTTCTACTGAAGTTGTTTTGTTACTTTTCATTTAATTTTTCTTATTGTCTGTCTTTCTCTCTTTTACAGCTGACTAAGACTAAAGACTAAAGTTAGTATTAGTAAAAAGGTACACAAAGAATTTTTAGGTACAACTATCTATTCTAAACCCCTGAGCAGAAACACCTTTCTCCAATGCTACTCATAAACCCTGACTACAGCAATACATCTATACCTAAATCCCACTGGCTAAAAACCAACATCCTGCTCTTTCAGCTCAATGTTTATGTCTGTCTACTAAGTTTTCCCCTAGAATGTGAGAGGCGAAAAGTGCCATTCCAAAATATTGGCATGTGCTCCAAAAGGAACCTACTTTAAACAACATTTGTAGCAAACCACCTTTGATTTCTTTCAAAAAATCCTGTTCTGTGGTTCACAGCATGATCCAGCCTACATCACCACCTAATTGGCTACATACGTCTCCTGTTTTTTTGTTTGTTGTTTTTTCAGATATAGACGTTGTGTTCATTGCTCTAATTCCAATGACACTAAACACATTTTGCATCCCTGCATAGGTAAAAAAGCGCAGCATCAAATCCTCATTAACTGCAATTCTACTCATGTTGTATAGCTACTAAAAAGGCCGTGTGGATTTAGTTTATGTAGGGCAGACAAAACGAGTCCTCAAAGTCAGAACAGCTGAACATAAACAGCAATATGCAACAATAACATGAATTATGCAAGGGTTAGCCCTTAGGTCTTCATGAGGAAAATAGCCTCCCTTGCTTTCTTTAAAGATCATTCCATGTATTCTTAACATACACATTTGTCAATTTGCTCCTATGCAATTTACTGATATGTAAATTGTCAACTTGCATTTATTTTTTCATCCAGTCGACTATTTACTGATTTCTTTGTTCTCTGTCCATATGGTAGTTTGCCTTGATTAATTATATCATTTGGTGACTTGCTCACAAGCTCTGATTTGCCCTTCACCCTTGACAGGTGATTAATTCCTTTCTGACAAAATTCTTGCTCAGCAAAACTGGAAAAATATGGTAATGTAATTAAATTATTTTATTAAACCAGTGTGACTACCATATAACTTCCATTTTTAAAAAGTAAGATTACAGTACTGTAGTTAAAGATCTTGTGGCTGCTTATCCTGAGTTTTTCCCTGCATATTTTATGACATTAAGTCTGACTTTCATGTTATACTTTCATTACATACTTTTTTTTCACTGCACTGGGCCATGGTGATCGACAATTAAAAAATATGTATTATTTAGCATCATTTAAGCGTGACAATCATAGGCGAGGAAGAAAAAAAAGGCAAAGAAGAAAAACATGCAGCACCAGTGGTCACATCTACTTCTTTTTTTTTTTAAATAAATTAGCGTTATAAATAACTGAGCGTCAAAATATACCGGTGTTACACCCGGTATATTTAATATACACCCGGTGTTTAAAGTGGACCCGGCAGTTTATTGAAACTCAATTTACGATGTGAGCAACAAGCTAGTAAATGAGGGAAGGGTTCAAGTAGATTGTTACTTCATGTATTCCTCTGATGAAGACATGCTGCCATCAAAACATCACTAGGGGAAAAAATTGAATATACCACACTTCAATACCATGATAACTAAGGGAGAAAATGCTTCTGCAAGTGACAAAACTTGCAAGGTGCCCTTGGCAAGATCTACAGTATACAAACCAACAAATATTAGTATTTATTAGTATAGTATTAGTATTTTTCTCTCCTTTTTTTAGACAACCGCACATCCCACAGGAAATGAACACAACGTAAACTTCTTAATCATGGTCAGGTATTAACCTCAACCTGGAACACGCTGCAGCAGGAATTGAAGCTGCTTAGCTTGATTCCCTTAGGGGAGTTTAAACTTTGTCTCTGAAGGCTGAAGGGTATGTCTGCAGGGGTTTGCGCATGTTTTTATTCAGATTTTAATCTGTCTTTGTATTTTTGCACTTGTACATTTTAATGTTTTGTGTTTACATTGTCTTTATTTTCTGTCTCATTTGTTGTAACTTGTAATATTTGTAATTGCTGCTCCTCAGACAGGTCTCTGGTGAAAATGAGACCCTGGGTCCCAATGAGAAGTTAAATAAAATAAATAAATAAATAAATAAATAAAGTTGTAAAAATGCATTGAATGAGAGAAAAACATCAACAAAGTTCATTGTTGTCTTCAAAAATTTGTTGTAAAAAATGGTTTATATGGCTTTTTTCTTATTCGCCACTGTTTGGTTTGGTTTAGGCATAAAAACCAATGTTAGGAAAAGACAGTGGTTGAATAATCATCATGGTCAAAACCAAATAACTTTGACTGTTAGAAGGAAAAAGGAAAGAACAGCGTCCTGTGTTTAAGTCACATGCTGCAGTGTGTTGACCCATCTACCACAACCACCTCCTGATGCTAAAACACCTTCATGCTCTTTTCGCCATTCTAACAGACAAAAGTTCTACTGCTGTGTTTCTTGTAAGCACAGAAAGAGGTGGATGCACTAAATATACAGAAAGAGGCGTCCCAGATTTTCTTTTTGGGACAGCTGCAGGACATGGACTTCCAGGAGTAACAGGGGTGTTGTTGTGCTGTTTTTCTGCCTGTCTCCTCTCCTCTTCATCATTCACAGAGGAGTGGTAATGCTCCACACATTTATCATTCATTAGCGCTGACTACTCTATGTGATCCAGATCAGACGATCCAAATTTAGCTTCCCCTGCCTTGCCCCCCACCACCCCCAACCGCCCCCCACCACCACCACCACCTCCCTGTCTCCACTCATTGTTTCTGTTTTGGCTCATCACCGTATCTACTCTGTCTCCCTCTCACTGTGTCGCTCTCTCTTCTCTCAAGGTCTGCTTTTGTTTTAGCTTCCCTCCACTTGATGCTCACTTCCACCCGATTCAAGGACTCAAAGACTGACTATTGACACTCCACCAGGGACATTCCCAAAGGCACGATTTATTTGACACTCAGCCAATCAGCGTTTTGCTTCCGCATGACTGACAGCAGTGGTGTCTAATTACACAGGAATGTTTGGAAGCACCGGGCTAATCCTCTAAATGCCAATCCAAAACTTAAACTCCCCACTTTGGATAAACAACCAGAACAAGTCATTGTATTACTAGCAGGATGAGGAGTGGGGGGAAATCCCCGCTCAATTTAGGTCATTTAAGAATATTTTCAGAAATATCAGTCTGAGTGCTCTGCTGCTGTCCAGGCATGTCCTCATCAAAATCACTGCTGTTCCCGTCCGTAACTCTGAACAGATGCGTAATTTGAGATGGGTCCAATAAGCTATTCATGTGTGATGTCTCAGGCTTTGAATAAAAAAAACAACCCTCCCAATACCTTTAAAATTCCTCTCATAGAGTTTGACTGAAGGGCAATTCATGCTGCAATTATGTTTAAAGGTTCCATATTGTAAAATTTTGTTGGGTTTTATTTAAAGTTTATTCTAATAAGATATATTTTTAGTTTTATGGACCAAAATCATTACAATATAGTGATACATCCCTGCTCTCAAAGTTGTCTATGGAACTCTTAAATTTTGTGGCTGATTTAAATGGCAGTGAAAGAGGGGATGGGAGGTGACTGTACAGTTGTGACATCACAACTTCACAGAAGTTGTGATGTCACAACTGTGGGATAGTTTCTGAATATGGGCTGTGTGCTTTTCTCTGAGGATTGGTCATTTTGAAACATGGGACAGTATTTATATAACACTGAGACTTAAAACCAAAAAGATATTAAAATATCACTTTCTACCACGGCGACACGGTGGACCTCCTTGGTCCGTGGTCTGGGACCTTTCTGTGTGGAGTTTGCATGTTCTCCCCGTGTCTGCGTGGGTTTTCACCGGGTACTCCGGCTTCCTCCCACAGTCCAAAAACATGCTCAGGTTAATTGGCAACTCTAAATTGCCCATAGGTGTGAGTGTGTGAGTGAATGGTGTGTGTGCCCCACGATTGGCTGGCGACCATCTGGGGTGTATCCCTGCCTCTCGCTGTAACACGCTGGGATAGGCTCCAGCAGACCCCTGTGACCCTAATGAGGAATAAGCAGGTATAGAAAATGACTGACTGACTTTCTACCACATAGCATTTCTATCACAGCAAGCATTTCTAGCTCATCTTCTCTGTATCAGAGATGATGCACTTGTATTTTTACAAATTTACATTACATTTACAGTACATTAATCTGGACAGGTTCAGACTGGCAGGTTTCTGAGAAGCCATAATAAATTATTCTCATCTTTCTGTGCTTAACCTTATGAATGTCTATCAATACAAGAGATCATGTATGTTATGCTGCTATTGTTGTTATGTCTACCACACAAAAACACTTCAACACAAAATAATGGCTTGAGTTAAAATGCAATAAAAATGCTCCACGCAAAAAATGTCCAGTTAAAATATCCTTACAGGACAGTAAAATGCCTGGTACAGTGCTCTAATGTTACTTATGCAACTCTTTGTGCAACATGTAGTTCTCTAACCACCCAACCTGCCATCTCCAAATATGGTTAGCAAACGTCTTACATAGAGAATATATTGATGGACATTGGTCATATTTCATACTGTATAGGAATTAGGAGAGCATTAACATTAGGAATAGGCAATAAGCAGCAGCAAATGGGACGTTTTTCAACTCTGAATTTAAGTCAGTAAGTCAAGTCCAAGACAAACTTTAGTAAAATATAGTGATATGTACATTGATTCCCAAATATAACCCCAACAGTGGCTTGACCCAAGGAGTTTATCCTTATACAAGTGGTGAATTCATTACAAGTATCTATAACCATCGGCCAATTTTACATTTCCAGTTTCATGGTGAAAATATAGAGCTACAGTGGGCTAGACATTAAAAAAATGAACAAATCAATAGATAAAATGAATGTAGTTTCTTCCTGTACTCATTATGGATCCTTCTCTGAAAAAGAAGAAAAAGAATCCATTGAAATTCAGATATTAGACAGCATGGTGAAAAAAAAAACAGGTTGAAATTGAAGTCGGCGCGGATACAAAAGGATGAGTACTTACACTGGCGTCTCCCTTCTAGTGTGAAGGTCAGTTTGCCAAGCTGAGAGGAATTAATGCCAGCACATTGTTCAGCTAAAGATATCAACAACAAAACAGTCAAACTCATAATAAAGCAATTTACAATGTGGAAAATGTTTGAAGTGTAGGGATAAGAACTGAGAGGAAAATTATTTTTTCACTGTGCAGCACAGCGGTCAATATCCTAGACAAGTGCAGAAGTGAAGCTATTGGAAGCAGTGGATTCCTTTATGGCCATGCTGGCTCTTTGCTGGCCACTGGATATACATGCCAGCTAATGGCTTGCTTACATCTCCTGTCCATGGTCCAACCATGTATTACTGCATCCCAAATAAAATAGACAGTCTCCAGGGTAGGGTCTGTCATCACTTCATGTTGTCTTGGGAGTAGCGAGATCTGCAATGAAGACAATGAGGGAGTAAGATAGTATGTAGTTTAGAGTTTTAGAGATAAAGCAGCCCACGTATATTGTGCAGTTGTCAAACCAGAGTTGAGCTAGATGTGACCTGATTTGCCTACGTTAATGTCACATGGCATTTCAAAATTAGCAAGGAGGACACATGGGACACCTGCCACTGGTTGCTGTGCTTAATGGCACCGCGCTAGTACGCCTACTTCTGATTCTGTGCATGTGTGTGCATGCGGTGTGTGTTGTATGTGCACTTGTGTTGCAATGTGTGGACATAAGCGTCCAAGGGTATGTCTGTCTACATTTCCCTGAACAATACAGTTTATCATAGTGTTTCAGAGTGCAGTGCAAGCCCTTCACCCCCAGAAAGCTAGAACACAGAAGGAGCACAACCTGTGTCTGAATGTGAGCGATGGAGGGAAAGGAGGAAGAATAAAGGGGACGGAAGAAAGGAGGATGGAGATATTTGAAATGTAAAAAGAGGAGAAGGATAAAACACTAAAACAGCAGGAAGGAGATAAAGATACAGAAAGAGGGAGCGATCGCTAGCTAGCCCTCGCCTCGCTGCTCCAGCATTAATGGAAGATTCATGTTTACAGGGTCATCGATCACCTATGGGAGACAGATAGAAGGGAGGGTAGTAGGTGTGTTTGGGGAGCAAAGAGGTGAGGAGGAGTTAAAAAGGAAAGAGGGGAGAAAGGAGGAGGAGGACAGGGTGGAAGCGAGAGAAGGAACTAGAGTACATTTATGAATTTTGAATGGAAGGAGAGGTACTCGAGGAAGTATTGACATGTGTTTTTGGTGCAATGAGAACTCATAAGTATTTGATGGTATGCTGCATAAGGTTGTAGGAGCTATGTGATTATATTCTATATGATAACTTTTTCTTTAAAGGACATAAAGAAATTGCTTCCAGTGGAAACAAAGAAAGCCCCAGATAGAAAGTCTCCCTCCACTCCAAAATCAGTTTTTCTTTTTGTCTTCTCTTGGATGTTTTAGCTTTAGTGTGCAACATGTTTTTCACATTCATCTGCCCAAAGGGAACATGTTTCTCTGTACTAAGTTTAAATCTGAGTTTAATACCTGTACTTGGTCAGTTTGTGCCCAAACTTACACACATATGAAAACTTGGAACCTCTGGTGGACAAACACTGACAGTGGACTTTTCAGTGAAGTAGGAAATATCTTTTATCCAGCTAACTTTAGCTTAAAAAAAGTATATCTAGTGATTTTGGATTATTCAATGAGGGAGATTTCTCCAAGAAACTCTTATATCAATTGTATAAGACACTTGAAAACACATTGAACAGCATTCTGACAAGTAAATCTAGAATCATCATCTTTTGAAATAATCAAAAAGGTTTTCTTGGAGGCTTTTTCAACACAAGTAGTTAAATATACCTTGGTTAAGACCGGAAATTACCATATATAACACATATACAACATATGCATACAACAGCATTTTTCTTTGAACAGAAATGGACAGAAAAATGAACAAAAATGAGAGTGAAGCCATTAATCAAATCAAAATATCATTATTGAGATCAGTGGGTGTCAAAGTGGGCTCTAAGGACCCCACAATAATAGAGGACAAACACTGACAGAATTAAAAGTAGATAAATTATTTTATTTAATTTCCCATTAACATATTTTTATTTCATTTTATTTTCCCTGAAAATTAATTTAATTTCAAATTGTATTTTCCATTTTATACATTGAGATGGAAATGCTGAGATAAATACATTTGGGGAAAATTGGGTGGAGGGGGTAATAATACATATACATACATATAAAAAAAAATTAAACTTAATAAATTAACAAATAAAAGGAAAATCAAATAAATGGGGCATCTATGTGTAGAGGTAACATAATTCATTAATTACATATAAAATTTAATAAATAAAAGCATTTACCTGCATATTTATCTAATTGTGTACTGAGCCAGTCATTTATGTATTTTTGATAATGGCAGTTTCAGTTCTCCATGATTTTGGCCAGTAACGGTTATAAAACATCCGAAACTGGAAACAATCTTACCAGATGGGGTCTGTGGTCTAACTTGTGTGAGTTTAAGGGTCCTTGACATGAAAAAGTTGGAGAACCCTTGTGTCTGAGGGAGGGACAAATATGAGCAAGAAGTCAATCATCAACAATAAAAACCCTGAGTATTATCAGCCTCTTTAATCCAATCCTGTTAAACACATGAAACAAGAATTACGAGACATTCTAGGAAGAGCTAAGGAGGCGGAAATCATTAATAAAGAGCTTGACCCTATTTCCCCCAGCGCCCCCACATTGGAGACATTCTACATGCTACCAAAGATCCATAACGATCTCCACAACTGTCCTGGAAGACTGACTTATGTATGAAATGCCTTCTTTTCTCCAAACACAAAAAAACTAAATATTATGAACAAACCACAACATTTTAATTATTAAACTCGAAAAATGATAAACTAGGCCCCAGTCACATTAGTTGTTTTGAGTTGAAAAACACACCATGAAAAAAACCATACTGGTCAAACTAAACACACACACATACAAGCATGCACACATGCACACACAAATAAACTCCTCAGCGAATAAGATTTGCTCCTTGGCAGCAGATGAATGGCAACATGAACTGACACTCCCTCCTCTCTTGCAGCCTTCCTACAGATCATCACACACTCGGTTGCGTCAGGAGAAAACCAGTACGTGTGCGTGCTTGAGTGTGTCCATATTATGACACAAGTGCTTAGCATGTGTGATTTGACGTATTATATGCCTCTGTTATTGGTGTGTGTGCACGCGTGAATGTGTGTTTTACTTGCACTTGACTTGCCATCTATGTGAAATGAGTGCAAATGTGCCATGGAGGTGTGAGTGTGTCTTGTATGCATTGTGTCTGTATGCTCTGTCGGTCTCTGTGCTTGTTTGTGTATGTGTGTGTGTGTGTGTGTGTGTGTGTGTGTGTGTGTGTGTGTGTGTGTGTGTGTGTGTGTGTGTGTGTGTGTGTGTGTGTGTGTGTGTGTATGTGTGTGTCCTTGGTTGGTCTTACAAGTACCAGGGCAGTAAGCTTGTGTACACTGGTGAGGGTCTCTGGGGGTTAATAGTGCTACATGATTATGGTCCTTTGTAGGTCAACCTGTTGTTCTCTTCCCCCCTCTCTCTCTCTCTCTCTCTCTCTCTCTCTCTCTCTCTCTCTCTCTCTCTCTCTCTCTCTTTGCCTTTCCCTCCATTCCTCCCTCTTGCTGCCTTGCACCTGCCTACTCCGCCCCAGCATTGTGCCGCTGTGAAAACGTTTAACCGATGCTGAATGAACCAGCTACCCCACCCTCCCTCCTTCCCTCCCTCCCTCATCATTCCCTTCAGTGTTAGAGCAGGGGTGGGAGGAGGGGGGAGGTAGGATATGGAGAGATGGAGAGAATGGGGGTGGGGGGGGGCAACAAAGGGCACATTCTCCCCTCCCCTGCATACTTTGCCCCACTTCATTTTGGCCCAGCCCAGAGCAGAGGGCTTTGTTTCCGGGAAAAAGGCAGAAATATGGCTGATCGCTTCGGCTCTTCCAAAGTGAGCATCACAGCATGGGAGAGGGGTGGAAGGGCAGAGGACAGGAGAGCCGGAATGAGCACAGAGTGGAGAAATTGAAAGGTATGAAGGTGATGGTCGCTGCTTGACAGGTCGCAAAATCCCTCATTGGCTAAAAGGTTTGTTATAACCTTCCCATGCTGGAGTGGGGTCACAGTGAGGTGAACGCTGAAGTTCAGGATTGAGCCGAGTTTTAGCCTCTCACCCGAAGTGAGTTCATGTCATGGAGAAAAAATTGTAGCTGCATATTCCTCCAACATCATGGGTGATACACGACAACCCTAGAGCCTACTCAAACTCCTGGATATGGATATGTACAATAACATCAACACTAACACCACAGATCAATATTAATATGAGGTACAGTGTGTCTGCATTTTGCTCTATGTGACTCCTTAATAATTTCATTGAAGTGACCAAAGTTTTTATGGCAAGACAGGAAAACTATCTCCAACAAGAACTAATCATCACCTCGTCACCCAACTTTAAAATTCCCCTCGATAGAAAATAACAAATAATTGATGTATTTTCTGTGTGTCTGCAGCTGCTTATTTTCACCAGCAAGTGAAGAGCTTGTTGTCCTGGTCACTGGTTGTGCGACCAATCAAGTCATTAGTGTGGTGATAAGGACCTGATCCCTCACTGACCTCACACCTGCAAACACCAGTTTTCATTGGAATCCACATGAGAGCAAGAGGTAACTTTCTTGCAGCAGATGGCAGAAACTTTGCCCCTGCACCACCCTTGTAAACCTGACTTGTAATATAAGTCTAAGTGTGAATCAGGGAGAAAATAACACAGATCTTAACCAAATTGCAGCTGCCAATAATATAACTTAAAGCTACAGTTTAAAAGATTTAGCAGAATTTCGCCACATGGCAGAAATGGAACATAATATTTATAATTATAGTTTTGTTTAGTATATAATTCAATTAAAATAAGAATTGTTGTGTTTTTATCACCTTTGGTTGAGCCGTTTTTAATATCTACACAGGAAGAGGGTCGCCTTCTAGTAGCCTAGAAAGAACAAATCATTCTGGACACATACAGAAGTGTGTGTGCGTGTGTGTGTGTGTGTGTGTGTGTGTGTGTGTGTGTGTGTGTGTGTGTGTGTGTGTGTGTGTGTGTGTGTGTGTGTGTGTGTGTGTGTGTGTGTGTGTGTGTGTGTGTGTGTGCTAGTGAGTTCTCAACCAAATGCTACGTTATGGAGAATAACACATTTGGTAATTAACTCTGTGTCAGAGGAGTTAATAGTCAAGAGGATATTTTCAGATGAACTTTTAACATCATTTTGTTAATTTGTCTAAAATGTGAATCAGTTATATCTTAATTTGAATGTACACATCAAATTCATTGTTAACAGAGGTAATACTTCTCGTCCTTCACCAATTAAACATCAATGTTGATATTATTGTTTAACAGATGACTAATGTTACTGTCTCAAATAAAATTCCAGCTATCATAACCTTTTCTCAGTACACTATTCTGTCGCTTCTCAGTACAGATATTCTGTTAAGTCACTAACAGATATGGTATAGTTCAAAGTGTGTTATAGGAACAGAATCCTATTAAAAACATCCCACTCATGCCCATAAAGATTACAAACTTAGTGTTTTGAAGAATTCCCAGTAGATATTTCCTCCAAAGTTAAAGTGAAAATTAAGCCCTTGTAAAAACTAAAAACACCACATTAAGGCATTATTGTCTTTCAGTTTCAATTTCCCTCAAGTGCAAAACAGGCAACTCAATTGTGTTCTGAGTGGATTGTAAAAAAAAAAAAAAAAATCTCTGGGAAATTACAAACAAAACTGGGCCTAAATGAAGCGATTTTTTCACTAAAAGGCAACACTTATTTAGAAAAAAATGAACAAGCACACGGGAATTACAAAAACTATATGTTTAGAATTGTAAGATGTTATTTAACAAATGACTGTGTGTTGGACTTAGGAGGCTCTCTTGGCAGAAACGAAACATAATACTAACAATTATGTTTTTCATTAGTATGTAATCACCTGAAACTAAAAACAGTTTTCCTGATCTTAGAATTATATAGGGAGGTGTTCTCTTCCAGCCATGTTGCACCATACAGTAGCTGTAGAGAGGACCCTTTACGTTGTTCATGTTGAAGTGGCCGCTTGAATTTGATGAGGCAATGCACCGGCTGGAAGATGAAGAAGAGAAAAAAAGGCATTAATTGGTGGCTGTTAAGCATAATGAGTTGTGAGAAGTTTAAGAAACCACGTTTTTGATAAATGCAGGATCAAACTTATCAGTTAGTGGTTCAGTTTAGCTTTTATACTTATCAACATTGATTGATGGAAATAAAGCACTAATAAAGAGTTCCTGAGTTGCAACCTCCAGGGATGAAAAGTATAGCCAACATCCTGTGTCAAAAACTGCAGTTCCTTAAATGTCCACTTGAGGCTGGGTCCAAAAACAAGTTAAAATGCCCAAGAGCATTACAGCAAAAGATGTTTTTGGTCTCTATTGATAATTTCCATGTTCATGCCAACTGTATAAGTGTGATATAACATGGTGGCATTGACATCATGGTGGCAACCATCAAGGTTTCAAAACGGGAGTCAACAAACCAGCGGGAGACATAATGCTGGCTACGTCCTTTATTTTTATATAGAAAACGATGGTTCCCTTTGTGTCAAAGCTACTGTATAATACCTTATCTAGATTTATGCAAAACAGAAAAGTTTGGTAACACTGAAAATGAAAAGACATTAATAATTTTGTATCTGAGGAAAACTGAAGGCGAGCGTGGTTATGTTTCCATTGTTCAGTATCAGCTCTTGGCTCATTATTGTGGGAAAACATATTTCATAACATAGTTGTCTCCCAGACCTCCGTCGCTTTCACACCAACAGTCCTCTGATATGGAAGAGGAAAGAAAATATATTATTTCAATACTGTATTCATTTTGCATTAAACAAGGCGCATTCATTTAAGAACCTATTTTCAGTCCGTCTCTCTCACACAAATATTCAGACACACACACACGTGAACATATCCATAGAGCGAGGCTGAAAAAACAATTACAGTTTCTCATTAAGGCACTCCTAATCCCTTTATGCAAAACACAGTTACACAAGTACACACAATGAGGAGAAAGAGAGAATGAGGGAGGGGAGAAAAGAGGAGGGAGATTGAAGAAAAAAATGTAGTGCAAATGCGAGGAGAATAATTACATATATCATGAAGCCGTCCCTTTTATTTCGGATGTCACTTCTGATGTCACTGGCCAGCTTTGGCGCTAATTTGAATTCAGACCTTTATCAGTCGCCGGCAGCAGATTTTGAGTGACAGCGCCACCAAACGCCTCTCGCCAGCCGTCCTATTGATTTCTCTAAATCCCCAACAATAGCATTTGCATGCTTGTTTCTGTTATAATACAGATATGCCGTTTCGGAAATTAAAGAGTGGCAGGCAGACCAGAGGTAACTAATTGTGTGCCTGTGTAATGAGTGCAGTTTCAATTTGATATAACCCACAGCTTTTCCCCTCGCAGGCCGGCGCTAAGTACTTTCAAGTCTTTGTGGGGAAATAATTGATTTTTTGTGCTTTGGGCACAGGGAAAACTATTATGATCTTTTTGAATAATGGCAGCGGGAGGAAAGGCACGTTGAACGATTTAAATTGGTATTAGAGGAGAGGAAGGAAGGAAAGAAGGGCTTGGCGACGGGCAGGGGACTGATAGTGTAGCGGAGTCCTGGATTTGACTGACAGCCGGCAAATGGCTCCCGGTTTGTTGATTACTCATTCTCTTAAGGTGGAAGTGGGGAGATGTGAGGTGTCATTATGGCAGCGAGGAAGGCCACGTTGAGCCTCTCTGGCTGGATCGCTGGCTCGGGAAAAGGACAAGAAGGAGGGATGGTGAGAGGACGGCGGTCAGGGTGGTCTGTCTGGCCATGCCAGGGGCCTTAGCGGGCCAAAACAGTGGGAGAACGAAAAGCACACTGGGTGGGGTTGGCACGTTAAAAAGAGATTCAGGGTGCCTGTGTGTGTATATAGGTGTGTGTTTTTATATAAAGTCATAGTAAATGTGGTTGGTTTTAAACCTTGCATGCATGTGTGTGTGGATGCATTACTGTATGTGTGCCTGTTTGCACCACATGCCAACCATTCTGATTTATTCGAGGGAAATGTGATTATTCTGGATATCAGTGAGCCACGCTGTCCTTCTTTCTCATGACTCAGAAAGCCTTTTTATTCCTCCTCTCTCCCTGCTCTCTCTTTTCTCTCTTCTCTCCTGAGGCTTTGTTTCCTTTGTAACAAAAGCAGGGGTTTCTTAGTTAATTCGGCATGTTCAAATTTCACACTCTTAATTGTGCGCGGAGATAAACAGGTTTTTCAACTGTGGACAAGGGTGCTGGTGGGAGAGGGAGCGGGGGGCTACGGCTTTGCTCTCCTGTTGTCGTTTTACATGGTGGAGGGCAACAACCGTGCCATGTTCTCTTGTCCTTTGAAGCCCACTGGTTCCTCCATTAAAATTACAGCGTTTTCAACCACGTTTTCCAACACTCTAGGCTTTCTGATTGACAGCCATGTACAAAAGGAAAAGAGAAGACTTATATAGGAAGGCACGCTGTCACTGTACAATCTTATGAAGCACACACACCACTATACCACCTACATCACATACAAGGAAAACGTGTACAACATGCTTACATGTCACATGTCTTCCTGTAGTACAAGATACAGTAGCATGTTTGTTTATAACAGTTTATGGTTTATTCTACATTTCAAAATTACATAAATACTTCACACAGTGACCCTACAGGATATTATAAGGTAATAGCCCTTAGTTCTTTTTTGATGATAAATGTAATAATAAAAGTGGAATTATTGTTTTAACACTCAAAAGTGTATTTTTTATTTTAAAATATTTCATGAATTTTCTTGAGTTTTTTTCTTAATATTGAATGTCATGTAAATACAAAGAATACAAGATTTTCTAAAAATATATAAATTTTTTTAAATGAAAGCTTAAAAAAGTAAAATATTTCCCTTTAAGATAATTTATGTCTGACTTACCTGCCATTTTTTACATGTGAAAACAAATCTTTGCATCAATCACATTTAAATAAAAAATATTTTGGATGTACTCAATCTTATTTAAAGTTTAACCCCTCTATGTGAACATTGAACACAAGAAATCTCTAATTAATGTCGTTGATAGTTCTTTCAATGAATAAAAACCTGCTGAGTATTGATTTTTGATCTGTAAGGTTGTCTGTGAAAATGCGTGGCGTCTTTCAGGGCTGCATGAATTCCAATATCATATCTGTACATGGAAAGCTGGGAGAAAAAGGCGGCATGGGGGGGGAAAAAGAAAGAAACGCGGGGAGAGGCGAGACGATTGCCGCAGGCACAGAGGCTGTAGCAGCTGCACGCAGGTCGCTGTGGTTCACCCTGTCGCATCTCCTGTCAATACAGCCCAGATGTGATGGCTTAATATTGTTAGTGCAGGCTTAGCAAGGTGTGGTGTAGCACTGTGAGCATGTGTCTTTGGGATGTGTGTGTGTGTGTGTGTGTGTGTGTGTGTGTGTGTGTGTGTGTGTGTGTGTGTGTGTGTGTGTGTGTGTGTGTGTGTGTGTGTGTGTGTGTGTGTGTGTGTGTGTGTGTGTGTGTGAAAAGTAGAGTGTGTGTGCTGAATGGTCACCTTGTGTATGTCCCCAGTTAGTAACAAATAACACACATCAAGTATTGTTTCTTGTGTCCAACAGAACAACGGAATATGTTTTGAATATTTTTATTACTTAAACTGGCCTAAATAATGTAAATCAATGGGACTCCATTAAGTTGTATGCACTAGGATTTTTCCTTTTTTTAATTGAATTAAATGCTAAATAATAATAATAATAAAGTTTACTTTATTCAATTCATTTTTTATTTGGTGAATATTTTCCAAAACCCTGAGTAAAAGACAACCTTCGGTTATGAAACAGTGATATTCACATATCAAATGTCCATAAACAAACAGGATATCATGGTCATGTGGCCTCAGAAATTACATGTCCTTCAAAAATAAAAGCTCCATTTTCACACCTAACTGTAAAACTGATTTTATATCACAGCTTTTTAGAAAAATGGAGATAAAGTAATTGTTGCCATATGGAACCACTAAGACTAATTTAGGTTGTCTTAAATGGCTGAATTTGATATATTATATATATTATTCAATAAAAAATATACAAAATAAAAACCAAAAATTGTAAAAATTTAGCTAGTTAAACTAATGAATTACCAGACAGGTTGAATACAGACTGTTGCCTGTTCACATAAAGACTAGACGTGCCTGTTCTTTCCAAAGTTTTAGGGTGACAGCGCTGAGCCAATTCATATGAAAGCAATGTTTTTGTATTTCAAATTGTAGGCTTTGTTTCGATAATGAAAAAAAGGCCTTGAAGTGCTTTAAATAACATTTACATTAGCAATACAATATCATTCCACACACCCCTGCGTGTTTCTGGTTTCCATTCAATAAGTCCATTGTTTGAAACACCTTGATGTTTCCCTACAAGGTGTTGCGTGCAATTGAACAAAAATCAAATGCAGAAATGCCATTAATGTGAGAATTTCTCCTGCTACAAACCCAATGGCTCATCTACTAAAGAGATGCTGTCAGTCTGAAGCTGTTTTTGATAGTTAGCAATAAGAGAAAATGTCATTTATTTTCACTTGATGGTCTATTCAGCTGCACTGACACAGCGGAAACAAGGCTGCTTTACTCAGAGTATTCATGGTGCTAAGTTCAATCTGCTGAGACAGTGGTGAGATGTTCTATAATATGAAATGGAGTCAAGTGAACAGACATTAACTAAATAAATTAAATATAGTTATATATAATAATATAGCATGCTCAAAATGACAGTGGTTTTAAGCATGCATTAAGCATGTTTTGGCCAGTGTGTGTGAAAACATGTGCATTTGCTTTTATAACATATATGACAAGAATAATTATATATTTCTCTACTTCTTTCTGAGTTCAAAATATCACCCAATGTGCCATGTGCATATATCATCTAAGTGTTATGATATCAGCATAACCAGTGTGTGTGTGTGTGTATGACTTGCAATACATGCGTCCCAGAGTGTGCAATACAAAATGAGCCACTTCAGAGTATACACACACACTGCTCAGAGCACTTGGCCTCTCTTTCTATCCCTCTCTCTTTTCTCCCTCACCCACTTCTCCCCCTGTTTCCATCAGTCTCTCTCTGTTTGTCCCCTTCTTTCTAAATGAACCTCCTCATGCTTATTCCATCTCCCTCCCTCCCTCTCTCCCTCCCTCCTTCCCTCTCTCAGGGAAGCGGCAGTGGTTAATTTAGTTGGTCATAACTAATAGCAGCTAATCTGCGGGCGGGAGTCTGCCGAGGATATTGGACAGTGTCGAGGTTAATCGCAGCCCGCCCGGTTAGCCAAGGCAGACAAGAGGAGGAGAGGGGAGGAGGGTGGAAGAGGAAGAGGTGGAGGAGGAGGTGGAGGAGGAGGAGGGCTTAATTCCACCGAAGGCAAATGGCATGCTGGTTTTTATCTGGGCCCCTGATAAGGGAGCGCTAATACACCGAGGAGAATGGATGCTCAAGGGCCGGGTTCTCCTTATCAGCAAACTTTACAACAGGAGCCCCGGACTAACGGCACAACCCCCACGCCGCGCACAATAAGCACCTCATTTCACCTCTCAAGCAGAACTATCGCCACACCACCACCCACTACCCACCCGCCTGCCCCTCTCGTATGCCTGCATGCACGTACACACTTACACACACGTATGGCCGCATCCTCTCCACTTCACTTTTCCTGGTCGGCAACCCCGCCCACCACCACAACCACCACCACCTCCGCCGCTGCTGCCACCATCCCATCAACCCACAGAACACACACATTTAGGCGGACACACACACTTGCACACACGCTTCCATATACGGGCGCTTCCCTCCCCGTGTCCCTCTGCAGCCCAGAGCAGGCCGCCACCAGGAATGGGGGAGTATTATGAGCGTGGGCTAATTGGAAGATCACTCTAATGCATTAAGAGATAAAATAGTTTGGCTGGGGGCCTAGAGGCAGGATCAGAACAACATTGGAGGAAGCTATCTGGCCCTGTCACACATTCGCAGATTTCCATACTAACGCTGCAAGAGCAATTACCCCAAACACAGAGCTCTGTTGGCGCTACAACACACTCCCTGCCAGTACCACGGCCCCGGGAAATTAGAGGAGGTGTGTGTGCATGTGTGTGTGAGTCTGTGAATAAGCTCGGGCAAGGGAGGAAATTAGCTTAGTGTTTGATTGTGTATTTGTTTTCTGGGGGAAAGAAAAGAGGGACGGATCGGCTTTAGGGTGAGTTTAGGTTTTTACAGGGTGGCCTCGGGCGTGTCGTCGAGGGAGGCAAAACGGGAAAGAGCAAGAGAGACACACACATCCTCCAAAACAAAGACATTAAAACAGTAGACCAATCAACATGGCTAATAGGGGAACAGGCATCTGCTTGCTTACGCCCCGTCTGTGTTGTTTCTCACATGCTAATCACTGTTTGTTATCACCGTCGGTGGGAGGCGTGCGTATTTGTGTGTGAGTTTGAGCGTGTCCCTGTGTGTTTAGCTGATTTCTCTGTTTACTTCTTTGACGACATCATCCTCTGCGTTATTTTCCTTTTAAAGTGAGATCTGACCTGTTCAAACTGACCCACTATGATGTTAATTTGTGTGAAAATTTGTTAAAGTGAGAAAATGTATTCAAGTTGAGGAACATTTCTTTGTTAACCAGTCCTGACACAGCAACCAGGACTGTAGATAAAGAAGATACTAAAAATACATCTGTACATTGCATCATAGAATTATTTCTCTTGTGGTATTTTTTTTAAACAGAAAACAAATTTATTAATCACAAAATGGAAATTTAATGTGTGGTGCAGCACAAATTTCCAACTTTGTTTTACTTTGCTTGCCTCACAACTACTTTACCAACCCAGCATCAGTCTGAATGACATTTACACCACAGTTACTGTTATTTCTCCTCTCTCATGGCACCTGTAGGCCTGAGCAGCAGGTGTAACAGGTCGCTTCTGGCAACTCTTAGTCTGCCTGGCGGGTCTTGTTCTGCATTGAGTCTGTGCTGGTGTTTCTGCCTGTGGGCAGAAACAAGGACTCCCCTGACTCTCCTCAACTAAATGGATAACAGGTCACGGCTGGAAAAGAAGAAGGTGCTTACGGTCAGAGCGATTTCATACCTTCACCCAGACGAGGCCGTTAAGACTCACATTTACACGCAAACCCACAAGGAGGTCCCCGTAGATCCTCGCTGTAGGGTGGGACAGACAACAGCCCTCAGCGTCCTCGACTATTGTTGTCTATGATTTGCCGTTAAATCCAATTTATCGCTGTTATGGAAATGCATCTCTACCCTCTGGCACATAAGGCTGGGTTTATTCCACCTAACCCCTCCATTTATCCATTCCTCATCCCCTTGTTCATTTGCCACGGTGGCACAACTTAGTTTAATGCAACATGCCTGGGGATACAGTACAATATAGTACTTACATTCTATGGACTGTATTTTCTGGTCATATTGATCAATGGTGCAGTTAAAATGCCACCACTAAAAAAAAAAAAAAAAAAAAAATTAAATACTGTACCTTAAATCAACCTCGCACTCATCACTATTCGTTTGCATTCATGAAAAGGTTCATTCACTTAAATAACAAATATATTTTTGATGCTGTCCTCCTGCAGTCTCTAACTATGGAGATAGATTTGATTTAATTTGCCCAGCTACTTGAGTTTTCTGCTTCCACTCAAAAAAAAGGAGGTGAATTCAAAATTGCATAAAAGAAAATAATCAACATTTTCTCCTGAGAATCAGTGTCCTCGTTATATTGGATAATTCGCCGACCTCACTGTGAATAGCTCCCACTGATTTCTGCTGAAGAAGGAGACTCTGAAAACTAGCGGGGCACTGACAGATTTTTTTAATGACATTTGTTCAATGCTAAGTGCACGACAAATGAAATTCTATTCAAGTCCATTGTATAGAGGTGGCGGGAGAGATCTCAGAGACGGATATGAACAAATGAATCCAAAACTATTATGATTGCAAGATACCCCGAACTGCAAGTGAGAATATGTGTATTTTATAGTAACCTTCAAATGCAGATCAGAAGTTAAATAAGTGCTCCCCACGCATTTACCTCCCAAATCAATGCTTTTGTGTAGCACAAAAAGGCAGATATAGGCCAGGAATAATCTGCAAAACCACTAAACACAAACATACACACGACAATGCTGCACTTCCCAGAAATCTGACATGGAGACAGACGGTGTCATGTGACGGTGTGTGTTTTTCCTCCACCCCCTGTGCAGTTTGCTAATTGCTCACAGGGTGATATGTAACAACTCGAGCAACTCCCGTCGCAGTTTTCATTCCACCAGGGGTAAACAAAGGCTGGCTGTGTAGAGTTAGGGAGGAGCTGTGCATGTGTGTGTGTGTGTCATGCTACATTAGTGCACCTCATTGTATGCCTATGCATGTGTGCTGGGTGTGGGCATGATTGTGTGTGTGGGAGAGAGAGAGGTTTATGATGAGATGCATCATAAAACAATAAATATTCATAATCACACACGTAGACACTCAACCCACTTGGGTAGTTTCCTGCAACGTGAGGCGATTGGTTCCAGGTGTCAGCGAGAGGCAGCAAATGGCAGCGAGGCCAAGATTTCTGAGATAACCGCGGTCTGAGCAGAGGATTTCAAAGTGTTAGGATGCGCTGTTACGCTCCTAACACTCCATCTGTCTGGTTCACATACACCTGCACAAGGATACATACACACACACACCCAGGAACACACACATCAGATCAATACAGAGTAGGATGATGACACTGAGATGCTCACTGTGAGGCCTTCAATCTCCTCTCCTCTCCCCCCTTTCCCTTCCTCCCTCTTTCCTTGGCTGGCCTCAACAATCTCCTCTTCCGAAACAGTCCGCCGCGGAGCATTGTCTCACCTCCACTCGTCTCCTCCGCCGCTTCCTCCCCCCTTGTTTTCCTCTTCCTTCTCTTCCTCTGCTCTCCAGCCGTCCCCTCCCTCCTCATTGTCCCTGTGAAACAATTGGCAGATGTAACATTTAATTACGGCGGTATCTCCTCAGGCGCTGTCGAGGCAGAGCGAACCCAACGCCACTCAGAGCAAAGGAGGAGTTGCATTACAATTTGGCGTGAAGTGATTTATTTGCCGAACACGGCAAGGAAGGAGGAGGCGGGGGGTGAGAACCAAACAGAAAAGGTAATTTCTCGATACTCGCTGCAAAAAGGTCAAATGCTTTTTAATGACTGTGTTTTCTGATAATGCAGAATGGAGTACGGCGGGCGACTACAGTCACGGCAGTGCCGGTGTGGGGGAAGTGGGGCCCCGGCAATAATAAAGTTGCAGATTGGTATCACATTGCGACGTTTTAATGGAGTCTTGTGGCTGAGGACTTAATTTGCAGCAGCATTCGGCCCTTGCCTCGCCACGACTGTCACCGTGTGTGATTTCGCGGCGGCAGGCGGGGGGCCTGTCGCTGTTGTTTGCCCTCAGCTCGAGCCAATTTTAAAAGAGCAAATTAAGTGTGGCCCATTAAATGTCTTTCACACAGTCATCTGGGGGTTATTGAATGGTGATTAAAACAAGAGAGAAGATATGACTGTATGAGCAAACTGAAAAAGCCACGTAGCTCTGGTACCTAGCATGCACGGAGGGGCAGGGAGGAGAGAACGGGGAAGTGAATCAAAAGAGAAAAGGAACTGATAAGGACAGAAGGGGCGGAGTTAATTAACGAAGACCACAGCCATACAGTAACCACAGAGAAGACATCCAGCCTATTACAATAGTCACACTAATTTATATTCGGAGGCCCTTCACAGAAAGGTCAAATATTATGCCAGTCTAGCTTCTTTTGTAGCATTTTAAAGGGCTCCCTAATTCCCATAACCCACACTTTTATAATAACTTCTTATATCAGTTAATTTCTTATTTTCTGTAAAAAGAAACAAAAAGCCAAAAATGTTTTATTTTTAATCCTAATAAAAACATGAATGCAGCGGTGTGTATGTATCAATGTACAGAAACTAGAATAGGGATTTATTTACCTTCATTATGATCTTCAGATATAATTGTAATGTTTGGGTCAACGCTACATTTTGCATCAAATCTATTTAGAGAATAACACTGCATGTGAGGTTTATGCAAAAAGTATTCAGATCATTTACTTCAGTAATAGAATCATCAAAAATTACTCAAAAATAAGTTAAAGTGAATTAAAAATGTTACTTAAGTAAAAGTATGATCAGAAAAATGTACCTAAAGGATGTACTTAAAGTACTCATTATACAGACTGTGTTATTTTATTATAGTATATTATACTACTTGTTTTTAATCAATAAATACATGTGAGGGCATTTTAATGTTTTAGTTTAACAGTACTACATCATAATATTTGGAACCTTTCACAAGAAGTGCACATTTAAAAAATATATGTGAAAAAAGTGTGATAATTAATATAATATATTTAATATAATATTAAAGTTATATTAATTTTATGCAAAATATTATAATCTTCATCTGATAAGTAATTAAAGCTGACAGATAAATGTAGTGGGGAAAAGTGCAATACTTCCCTCTGAAATGTAGTGGAGTAAAGTAACTAAAAATTGTGCAGTACTTGAGTAAATGTACTTAGTTACTTTCCGCCTCTGGATTTGTTTGTGATGTGGATCAAGTTAGCAGGTTCATGCGTATTTGGGCACAACATAGTATATTTTCACAGGCTGGAGTACAACATGTATGCAGTTAAAGCCTATAAGGCCACTTAGAGTTTCACTAACAATAATGCTATGTATGCACAAAAGCCGTTTAAAATTGATGTGCTTTTAATTATAGCTTTGCCTCTATGCAGCAGCGGCTTGGTCCATATTTGTAGTGAATGTGGCTCAGAGTCCGCTCGAGTTATCAGCGTATTGCTCAACATCCCCCATCATCACCCATACACCACAAGTCCTGTTTTCAAAATTACATAATTCGCCTTATTAATGAGCGTGAATTGTACTCGACAATTAGAGATGGGTGTAAAATGTTAAGTTGGGTGTAGAGAGAAATGCTTCCAATTACATGGCGACACGGGGCCTTGTACCTTCCCGGTCCCCACCGCCGGTAATTAAATCCACGAGCTTCTTAACGAGGCAGCCATGAAATAAGAGTTGAAGGGTTAATGCGACTATCATTTCTCCCCGCTGAACTACTCCGTGAGGCGCGCGCGCGCACGCGCACCATACACACGCAACCGAGCATCTACTACTACTACATTTTAATGGAAAATGGAAAAAAAATATAATATACTCAGGGAAAAAACAGGTCTTATTTTTCCACTTTTATACATAGACTAAATATTTGCCCCCAGTATCATAATGTTGCATTCCTCCTCCTCTACTGTCTGTTACCTCTAGAACGGGAAACTGTCCTGGTCTCCTCCCATCCCGTCTCATTCTCTCATTGTTCTCAACATTTTTTCCCTTTCTGCCTAAAGTAGCGGCTGCAACATACTATAACATACAAGTATATTGCTATAACTATATTGCTCGGGCAAAATTATGCCACAGAGGAACAATAGTTACAAGCCAGGGCAGGGGGGATGTAGGGGGGAGGGGGCTGGTGAGATGATTAGGGAGCTGCTGCTGCTGCTGAATAGACCATCACTGCAAGGACAATCTGTTTTTTTTCCACGCGGGGGGGGGGGGGGGGGGGGGGGGGGGCTGCACACCTTGCTGACAGGTTTATTTATAGGAGGTTATTACAATAAGGAAAAGTTAAAAAGGATGAGGTTTAGATTCGGAGCGCCACTTATTTTATTCTACCTATTGTTATTGTATTCCTCAGACATCTGAGGGCTCCATGGCTTGATAATTGTGTTAACTTTTCACCTCCGTTCAATATCCTGTCACGGCGGCTGAAGGCTGGTGCTTGCCTTGGTGCCATTATCAGCAGCAGCCCGTGACTTATTGTAATGGTTCCCTTCAATCACGCGGAGGATGTGTTTGAATTCATAATAGCGGCAGAATCTGCGTCTAATCTGCAGCGACGAGACGGGGAGGAGGGGGTGGGGGGCGCGAGCTGGAGTGTGCGCTGGAAGGGAGCCTCTCACCGGGAGGGCACACCGCGCACGTGGGTGTGCGTGTGCGTGCGTGTGTACGTGTGTGTGCGCGCGCGTCTGTGCCGTTTTATTTTTTATTAAAAATTAAATTAATCTGATAATAGGTTGACTCTGTTTTAGGAAAAAAAATATAAGGGGTCATTAAATTGACACATATAAAGTATAAATATATGAAAGGGAAATTAACCTCTAGAAAAAGCAGAATAAAAATATTTAAGATTCAATAACTGACTAATTGCTATTTTTACTGCGCGTGTCAGTGGCGCACAATGCACAACGCCGCTGTCTTTATTTTTGAAACTTAAACATCACCCCCCCCCCCAGCCCCTCCATCATATAAGACCTGTGCATGGCGCCTAAAGATAGTTGCTTAATCCGCTGACACAATGACTTTCCCATTATTATGTTTGGCCCCTAATCCTCCGCTTCAGGAGAGGTCAAATCTCCCCAAATTCTCCGGTCGCAGCCTTTCGCTGGTGCGCCGCCAATTATTGATACCTTATTCCAATAGGGCGATGGGTTTCATTTGTATTTCATTCATCGCGAAATGACCTCAAAATGTGTCAAAGAGCTGACATTGTTGAAAACCACCGATGTGGGGAAACCTCATCATTGCGGCCGCACGAGCGGCGAACTCCTCCAATAATTAAAACACCGTTAAAATATCAATGTCCCGCGAGAAATGAAACACACTTCTCCCTCAAAAAAAAGAGAAAAAAATGGGGCCACGGACATAAAAGATATATGAGTCTGTTCACGCGTTTATAATTCAGTGAAAGAAACGGAGTCTGTTCATGGTAATGTGATTTGAGGTATTGCATGCTTCTAATTTCCGCGGCCTCGAATATATCCCCGCTATTCGACCTGCATTGAAAATGACCTTCTGCGGCGCAACTGTGGCGCTTCTTCATCATCATGTTGCACCGGAATATTCCATCAGCTTAATGGAACACGCGGGGAAATGTTGTTTTAGGCTGCGTATCCTATCGGCTGCTGGACGGTTTCATATCTGTGTGTAGTATTAAGGAAGGCCCGTGGTAAGGTATCCCTGCACACGCACGCGCACACGCACGCGCACACACCTTATTACACGCTGTGGTTTCATTACCTTTGTTTGTTTTGTCGACCTGTGCAGATGATCTGGTATCTGTAGCTTGCAGCCCTGCCTGGGCCAGACACAAACACATTCCTTTTAATGAGGCTACAGAATTGCCTGCACACAGTCCTCCACTCCAGACCATTAATATTGTATTGTTCATATCATGAACTCCTAGGTTACACCGAGCATGCATTTTTCATTGCGATAATCCTTAATTATTTTTATGCACCCTTAATCTTTCATATAGTTTCAGTGTTTTGCTTAAATATTTAATGGCATGATGATGCCGGCTTGTCTTTCAGGACTCGGCTTTTCTCAGACGAGGGGGAGAGATGGAGAAGAAGAAGAGGAGGTACAGCAGGAGAGAGGGAGAGAGAGAGAGAGAGAGAGAGAGAGAGAGAGAGAGAGAGAGAGAGAGAGAGAGAGAGAGAGAGAGAGATGAGAAAATGGATTTTAACACCTCTCCCAATATAAGCCTCCTCGGCGCTGTCTGGTTGAGTGACTAGGCCTCCAGTGGAGACGCAGTTTTAATTCATATCAACACTGACCTCATTCAAAAATAATCCTCTCTCCCTTAATCGCTTTTATTCTGGAGCTGCAACTCATTTCTTCATATTTAACAGAAGAGGGAAAATAGATGACGCACTAAAATGGAAATAAGTTGAAATAACTTAACAGTTAATTATATTTATTGTGAGTCCAGTAGTAATAATAATATTAATAATAAGCACTCATTTGTTATTGCTATTGCTGTTTTTTCTAGAAGAAGTTAGTTTTTTTTAAAAAAACATTCATCTTATACATCTTGTATACATTTCCTCTTATTTATAATTATATATATATATATATATATATATATATATATATATATATATATAAATATAAATATAAATATGAATCATGATATGAGTTGCCACATAATTTTAAAATACATATTTTTCACTTTTCTAAGCAGCCACTACATAGCACAATATCATGCGATGATATGATAAAATTACAAAAGGTATCATATATTATCATATATTACATCTTGTCTCATGTTGATTTTATTTTTTTAATTATTTTTAATGGGACGTTTTCTGAAAAGGAGAAAAAAAAACAGACATATTCCTGATTAAGCAATAAAGTGTAAGTCAATCAACATTAATCTGTCAACTCCAGTCAGCAGCAGAGGACTAGAGGTTAGACAAGTGGTGTTATGACACGTTTGAATCCATCAAATAGCTGGAAAAATGGTTATGAGTTTATAATATGGCAATCATCTGCTGAAATCTATTTTTACACACTGCATTCACATGTTTATGATGTAAAAAATAAAAAGGTAGTCATTCTAAAGAAAAGAAGTGTCTTCTTAGGTCAAAGGTTAACCTGCAGAACAGATCGTTTCTTCAGGCTGCTGATGTTGTCATGGAGAGGTATCACGGTGCCCTTGGCTCAAACGTCCTGCAGCTGAGTGGCAGATGGGCAGAGTTCTTACTGGTTCAAAGGTCCACACTTGGATGTGTTTATCTCCACACTCAGCACAGAGGGAGAGAGGTTTAATTCAGGCATCACGCTCAGAGATCCATAATCTCATCAGGTGATATGATCGGAACTTAGATGGGATAAATCTCCACCAATACCATTAGTGATAATGTTACTGTAATAATACCTATAGTTCTGTGATTGTGTGTGTATGTTTGTGTGTGTGTTGCTACATATAGGGTAGTGCTGAGTAATCTGGTTATAGATCTAGCCCATGATGATTGATAGACTGTGAGGATGAAGCTGAACTGAATAATAGATTATGAGAAAAGGAAGAAATGAGTTCAGGCAAGACAGACAACACAGCATGAGACAAAACATTATTTATCTTTGCAGCCCACTTAGACTGAGAGCACTAAAGTTATAGTTAAAACAATCAGCAGCAGGGTTTCAGTTAAAACGACTCTAATGCTATTGTCTATGTTATTGTCTATGAAAGTAACAAAATTTTCAATGAATTTAAAAATGAAACGAAATGAAATATTCCATGAAGTCAATTTTTTGCAGAAGCTATTTTTAAAATGAACAATATATTTGAAGTTTTAAATCTGAAACTGGGTAAATGGGAAAGTATTGTTCTTTTTTCTTTTTAAGGAATTTGTTGGCAGTTACAAAATTATATGTCCGGTCTTGAGTCTGAATCATTTAGACAAGGACTTGGATTTCTCTCTCTGATGCTGTTGTTGTTATTACTCCATTTAAATCTAGGACATTAAAATCATTAACTACACATCTTCATCACACTTCTTCCCTTGTTTTCTTAAAACAAGACAAATTGACCCAAATCAGGAAAAATAAAACCGTGACATAAGATAAATTATCTGCCGGTGGAATGAGAAAATTCTAGTCAATATTGGACTAACAGCATCAAAAACAAGCTATTATCACCTGTTAAGAGTTCAGTTTTCTCTGTACATGTTTATAATAACTAAATGTGTAAGGCTGAAGGAAAAAATTGGTTTAAATAACAGCAATGGCGGCCGTCCATTCCCAGGGCAGCTACGTGTTTTCCCAAAGTGAAATCTAAGTCCAGGTCTGTGGTCAGTGAAAGCATCTGTCCTCTTTCCCTCCCTTGTCCTCTGTCCCCTCCTCTCCACACCTGTCTTATTGTACTGAGGAGACGCTCTTATCCCCTCCTTCCTGATTCACTTATGCTCTGCTTTCACTGCACTTAACTCTCATGGTGCTGATCTTTAGGACCACCCAGGCTCTGACTGTATTGGTCTCCAGGTCATGTTTGGCTAAAGACTTCCACTGCAAAATAAATTGACATATACTGCTGATTATTGGCATGCATGTAAAGAAATGAATGAAGGACAATAATAAAGTAGAAGACAGCAAATTCTTTTATAGTTATAGTATTTTTGAAATAGAAAAAAATGAGGCATAACCTCCTGTTTTGCTATTACACTATTCTGCCATTTCACTTTCATTGTACAAGAACCGCTCATTCCCAATAATTCTTTGTGTGGAATACTCTGCTGTTCACAAAGTCTGCATAGACCGTATGGAGCGTTTAAACAAGGCTGTGACAGCACCAGGGAGGAGGACAACCATTCATCCAGGGATCCAGGACCCCTGACATCCAAGTAGCATCCCCAACATGAAGGGCCCTACTTGGGTCCCCACTGTGAATTCTGGAGGGATAGAGTGATGAATGATTGCAGACAGGCTGCTTGTATAGTGTGCAGTATGTTAAGATAGGAGCATAAGAGGAAGCTGGGAGGCACCATCTCAGAGAAAGAATAGTAAATAAAATGCCCTCATCGGAAAAAGAGGAGGAGAGTGTCTTCAGTGCTAATTAGCCACCTAGCACTAGGCCCTTCCTTGAAGAATACCATGATGGTAAGGACCAAGACACTCACGTACACACACTGGAGCACCGGGTTGTGTTGTGTGGGGGGTATAGCATCCTCTGAGTGTTAGGTAATTGGAGCGTTGTACCTCTAGAGAAAACTGCTGATGATAGGAAGTGCTAACAGGACCTTTGTGTGCCATGTTTCCCTTTTCCAGGGAGCCAGCAGGGCCAGACAGAGAGAGAGAGCTATGGGCCTATAGTGGGAACAGACCCAGCCATACCTGAGTGGGGCCAGCCACAGCGGTAATGAACCTCTTCACATGGCCGTTCACCCAAAAGGAAAAGAGGTGGATAAAGAAAGGAGGAATGAGAAAGAGGAGGGGGTGCAGCCTAATTTCACAGCCGGAGAATAGCAGGTGGGACAAAAGGTCTAGCTTGAGGAGCAGAGGTGGGGGGGAGCTTTATTAGTGGTATTCTCCTGCCCCATTTACACCATCTCTCTCTTCGGCAATGGAGCACTTATCACAAGTGTACCCATCCAGCTCACCAATAGAAACAAGCAAACGCTATCCGTCAATGTTTACCATTAAGGATCTGTCATTTGCAGATCCACCATATGTGGCAGATTAATGGGACGCAGGCCTCTCTCTCCCTCTCTCTCTTTACTTCTCTCCCTACTCTCCAGTGTACACCTAACACACCATGTGGCCAAACTCACGCTTATTCCGAAAAACAGAGAATGAAAACAAGCCACAGAGAAAAGGAAAGGAGTGATAGCGAGAGCAGCAAAATGACGTGGTCAGCTGGAAAGTAACACAAGCAGATTTTCAAAGGAGACTGAATTTCCCCCTTGTTCATTCTCTTACTATGAGTTCAGGACTTGTGCTCCCTTGCATACTAGATGGAAACTGGAAATGAAGTAAAAAATGTGAAATAAATATTTATTATCTGCATTATCATACAAACAAATGTACACCATCACAGACAGGGAGGAATAGGAACACTGACACAAGCAGTGTTCCTATTATATATAATAAAGCCTTAACTGACAGCCCTGTCTTCCAGTAATTATAATTATACATTACATGTTTGTTTTCGCAATCACCATTATGGTCAGAAATGTGTCTGTATTATCTTCACAGTGAATGAACGTTTTTGTACGTGACACAGAGGCCAGCTCAGATCCTGCATCTGGTAGGTTTAGGTTAAGGTTGTTGAACGAACTCAGCTGATATTATAGGAAAAGCAAATTTGCATTGTCTGACCCTTCCAGAAACGTAATTCCATGATGATTTTATCATTATTAGGGATGAGAGAGAAATCACAATCCATATCTATGATGCTGAATAAATTTACAAAAAAAGATATTTAAAAAAGCGTCAATTTGCCACAAGAGTTGTTTTGTGAAACTCAAAATAAAACTGAAATAGAGTCATCCACAATGTCATCAGGATGTAGCACTAAATTCCAGCTCAAGCACACAAACCAACACAACAAACTGTTAATTCTGACACTAAATCATGTGGCACAGCATAACCTTTCCTCCAGAAATGATGGCACAATTGGAATCTTTGGGGGTTAGGCAAAAATAAATGAAACCTATTCTAAATCCAAAATTTGAGAAGATTAAATAGACATATCAGCACAACCTAACTGCTTCACCTTTACAATTCATGTCCATCTCAACAAAGTAATGCAAGTCAGCAGATGTGAAGCAAAACAAATCACCACATACAAAACACTTAATTCACAATCTAAAATAAATCTAAAAAGATCTAAAAATAAATAAATAAATAAATATCTACAAAGGATCTTATTCTGCATCAAATAGAGAAACTCAATGAGAATTGCTTTAGAACAGGTGTGTCAAACTGAAGTCCAGGGGCTTCAAGAGCCTGCACAGACTTGCATGATTTATTGAAAGATGGGAAAGCAAATCAATGCTTAAAGTTAATAGAGACAAGCTGGTCTCCATCTTTGTGCAACTTCAAGGTGCATTCAAACACATCTCACTAACTCTGAAATCTATTCTGGACTGGCAAAGGTTGCTAAAAACAGTAAAGTTTCCATTTTCCTGTATTTTCCATTTGTCAAAAATACATCTGTCATTACTTTGTTGTTCTTTCACTGCAGAGTGTTTATAATGTGTTTAATAATCCACATAGCAACACAAAAACGTATATTCCAGTCTTTGAAAATCCATTTTTTTCCTGATTTTCACATTTTATATTTTCATTTGATTCGGGGAGCAAACATATCCAGAAGCCTTCTGTCCTCTCACTGTCTCTGTTTTTTGATTTTGTGTGGTCTGCACCTCTACGTCCTGCACACACAAACACACACTGTAGTTAAAGCAAGGCAGTCAAGCTGTCGTTGAGACACTGACTTCTTTTCTCCAAAACACACACTGGACATCTTTGTCACAGGGTTTGGGATGAATGGTGACGCTCTGCCAGAGGAGAAGAAGGGAAGAGAGGGGAGACGAGACGAGGGAGACACTCAGGTGGTCCTGACTCCCTCTTTCTTTTTCCCCAATCTTTCTCCTTCTCTGTTGGACAAACATCTCCACACTGTGGTCTGTCTGTCTGTGTGGCTCTCTTCACCCTCCAGGCCATTTCTGCCCATTCAAAAGGGCCTTATAAGTGAGTGAGTGAACAAGAGGAAGGTGGAGGAAGGGACGGAAAGAGGACGGCCAGACAAATAGTTTGGGTTCTGCCCTTTTTGTTGTGCTCTTCCTCTGAGAAACACATGAGAACACAAAACAACACAAAAGAGAAAGTTCTGTTCCTTTTCCTGACCCCCTTCCTCTCCCTTGTAACCTCCCAAATCACCCCCCCCCCCATACACACACACACACGCACTCACATGCATGCACACACAGAAGAAGTCTTTTCTTTACCGCAACTTCTTTAACCCATGGCACAAAGGCCCCCTGCTCCTTGCCCTGTGCCTGAGGACCCGCATGGTCTGGCTGTGTGTGTATGTGTGTGTGTGTGTGTGTGTGTGTGTGTGTGTGTGTGTGTGTGTGTGTGTGTGCGTGTGTGTGTAAAACTACCAGACGAATCACTACTAATTGAGAGAGAGAAGGATAGATGGAGATAGAGACCAAGAAACAAGTGACAGGCTGGGCTGTACAACAGGACCTACAGAGGCAAACCTGCCCCAGAAGTTATCACTCAATTCCAAAGAAAGGGGGAGAGAGATGCTGGAGGAGAGGAAGGAGGGCCAGAGGGAGGTAATGAGTAGGAGAGGCCAGACTTCCCAGAAGTTATCCCTCATTTCCGTTGTGCTTTTGTGCTCCGATGGCCTCCCTGTGAGGGGCTCTGCTGCTATTGTTAGTGCCAGAGGAGAGGAGAGGAGAGCAGAGGAGAGATATTGTAAAGAATTATGTCTTTCAAATGACCTTGTGTAATGCATAGTGAATGTTCGAAAATTGTTAGAAATATGTAAAAAAAAAAAAAAAAAAATCAGAGCATAACAAAACTACATAAATATGGTCTTGGTATAGGAGATGCTTTAACGGGTCGTCTAAATGTGTCAAATGCACATGTATACACTATTATGTGACATCTAGAGTTTTTGTTTTCTTTTCATTGAATGTTCCAATCAAACTCATTTCAGGCAACTTCACAAGTTATGCACATTATCTTTTTCATTTGCCACTGTCTTTCTCTTTCACGCCATTTTCTATTGTTACCAAAGGCTATAAAATCTTCTACAAAGATAGCAATGTCTAAAACAAATCAGCATATCATCCATTTCATTAGTTGGCCTTGCATCATTTAATGCATTTAAACCAAGGTTTCTGGTTTAATAGCTGAAGTTATCGTCTATATTTTGTAACATTTGCAGTCAAAAACCATTCAGGCACTTCCAGACACACCGCGTGGGAAAAAATGCATTGTTCTCGAAGACAGGAGGGGTGTGTGTGCATCTTATTGTTGTATATGTCATGTAGCAGGGAGCAGAGGGAATGGCAGTATACTGTAAATGTCACAGCAATCAACTGGCCGTCAGAGAGGTAATTTGATGGCCGAGTCGTCTGTTGGTTGGATACAAACCGTAAGGCATGGGAACGTGTAACGTGATGGGGAGATACTCTGTAAATGTAGGATCGGTGGGAAAAAGCTCCAGTCACCAGCCAAATAAAGACAGAGCACATTATTTATAGTCAAGGAAATATTAAGATGAAGAGAACACACAGAAAGAAAAACGTGGTGTTTCTTAAAGGCTGAGAGCAAGACAGACAAAAGGCCAGCCAGAGAGACAGGTTTGTGTCACAGAGAGCTGATGGACAGCTTTGACTGACAGACAGACAGACAGGTCTGTGGCAGCCCAGTCAGTCCCATTATGGTGCAGGGGTGTTCCCTCTACAGTGGAAGCTGTCACTCCTCTATCGCTCAAATGACAAGCCACTCTAGCTGGGGACGCGCCGCGATGGGCTGAGAAAGCATGTCATCTTTTTCTTTTCTTCCCCCTCTCGGCGATGTCTCACTCGATAAAGGAGCAGCCACGAGAACAATAGGAACGACGGACTAGAAAAGGACGGAGAAAGACAGAGAGATGGGGGAGAGGGCGAGAGGGAGAGAGCGAGATGGGGCGTTTTGACATCTGAATTACATTTCTATCGCCTCAGACACACCAGAGAAGAATGGAGGAGAGAAAGAAAGAAGGAAGGAGGGAGGCGGGACGGCAAACCATCACTTAGATGTTTATTTTAACTTCACTGTGTTTGGCTGGCATCTAAAAAAGCTCGAACCTCTGCGCTCTTTGATTACAGCTGCAGGAAGGGATCTAACAGAGAAGTGATATTCGTGGTATTTCATAAGTGTCACGATCATTTAGCAGCTTTGTAATGTTATAGATTCTTGTGTGTTTAGGGTCAACAATAGTCTGCCCGATAACTGCAAAGACAGGTTTAGGGCATTTTCACACCACTAGTTTGATTATTTGATCCACACAAGGCAATAAAATATTTACTTATTACCATATAGACACCAGTGTGACCCGCTTTCACACCTGTAACGAACCAAAATTGATTGACATTTCGATGTTTATCTTCCGGTAGAAATAAGCACCAATTCTGCCTCATTATGGAGCGACATGTTTACATATTGCTCTTGCTCTTATCTTCGTGTATTACATCCTCTGTTTTGGTAATTTTGGGGGCAAAATATCCAATTTCAAAATGAATTGCCACTGGAGAACAAGTTGTGGATGAACTGGAGTCACTGAAGATGCATATTTGATGCTCTGGGATGCTCAGGGAGGCTCATTTACCTCTTCAGACAACAACAGTCGTTGCTTTCAGTGTGTACAGCAACCACTTCTCTTTCAGGGGTCAGCTTGGTCAGCCGGCCAGAGCAAAGTGAACCAGGCTCCTCTCAGATCTGTGTTGTCACTCCTGACTTCTGCCAGAAGCTCACTTATCACCTCCCGACAAAGCCCCACCACCAATGATGTTGCAAATGGTAAATGTGTCCAATACTCTACTTCAGACTGCTGACAGATAACACTGTAACGCTGTCATATCCATCAGCAGATACAAGAATTAGGTTTTTCAAGATTCATTAACTTCATGAGTCTCACAAATATTACACATGGGGCCTGACTAAGGGACAAATGTGCCAGCGGGTGAAGACACTCAGAGATGACTTAGCTGATGCTACCTTTCCAGGTGCTTTGAGATTCTCCTTTCTAGCTTTGCCTCAGGCCCCCTTTTGTATCACAAAGCAAATATTCTACTAACTAACTACTTCATATCAAGTAGTGCAGAAATGCAACAAAAGCCAAGGAGGTAAAGAATGAACCTCCATCTAGTTACTAATTCAGAAGGTATTTTCACCCCCTCTTCTGCCTTATTATCCCATTTCAAGCTCTTCTCTCATACTTTTAACTTGTCACATATCTATACTTGTGTGGAGCAGAGAGTGTGCATATGTTAATGAGCATGTGTGTGTGTGACACCCAGCCCTCTATAACCTCATTAGAATCTTTCAGGTCCTGCTGTGTACCCATCCACACACACTCACAGTGCTTTGATTTCTCAAAGTCTAAAGATGTCAATCACCTGCCTCCCCGAGTCAGAGCAGGGGAATTCATACACGCAGGAACACATGCGAGCCCGCACACGCACACACACACACACACACACACACACACACACACGACATGCACACATGCATAAACTATCCATCAACGTCCTCCTCCCACTCCCCTCCATCTCTATCTTGCTCTCCCTCGTCACTCCCCCTCAGCCATTCCACTATTTGAGAGTAATTTCATGTGCCAGCGTGGTGCATAATACACTTTTAATGGACAACTAATTCTCTGCCATTACTTCGTCAACATGATTACGGGATCTGCCGCTCGCAATCCTGAGGAGTTGGGCCCAGGCTTTTTAAATATACACAAGACATTAATGTGTCTCTATTCAGCTTTACATCAGGGGATGTCAGCCATTTACATAATGCTGCCATTGAGGTCTGTGACAGGCCCTCTCTCTCTCTCTCTCTCTCTCTCTCTCTCTCTCTCTCTCTCTCTCTCTCTCTCTCTCTCTCTCCCCCTCTCTTGCCCTGGCTCTTTTTTTCAACATGATTTCTTTCCACAAAGGGCCTGCGAGCACTGCCTTTTCCCTTCCGCCTCTCTCTCTCCCCCTTGCTCGCTCTCTCTCTTCGATTCTATGAATACTTGCACTTTCCACGAATGTCATGGAATAGAGGGAGAAAAGGAGAGTGGGGAAGCGAGAGGGAGAGAGAGAGGGGAGTAGGGATTAGGCAAGGTTGTTTTTTCTAAAGGGGTGTGAATGGGGAAAGTTGCCTTTCCATCACCTGTACAAAGGCGGGATATCAGAGGATAAAAAGGGATGAGTGTATAATTTGACCACTTAAACGGCTAGTTCATTAGGCCTGTCAGGATAGCACTTCTCTGCCTGTCGGGAGGCATGGCAGATATGCAAATCTATTCCTCGTGGAAGACTCTGTTCCACTCATGGTTTCTGTTTTTTGAGGGAGAAAACACAGCATAGACTGCAAACACACAGACCATGCATCAGAACAAGTAGGCTTTAAACCTTTGTGAATTTTTTTTTTTTTTATGGCTTTTAAAAGGAGGATTAATCACATTTGATGGGATATGACAGGCAAGGGAATAGTAAACTCTGTGCATCAAAAGGTTGAAAATCTGATTATTTGTTCCTGTAAATGAAAGCAGAGTACTGAGATGTGTTTGGTTTTTTTTGCAAATAATAAGGCAGGTTAATTGAGAAAGAATTCTCCCATTTATGAAGTAAGCAAAGCTAAGAACTAAATCAGATTCTGAGCAGTAAACATCCCTGTAACTTCATAAATCCACTGAATTTATGACCACGATGAGCACTTGCAAGGTTCATCCAAACACACACTGTGGCCTGGTGACACAGGAAACATATTCTCCCCGCTGGCAGGAAGTGGAGCGCTGACTGAAGTCCAGCAGTGAACATAATAAAAGCCTTCATCCGGTTTTGGTAGGTGCAGGTACCTTCTGGCCTCAGTACACAGCCTTGCGTGCAGTGTTTGTACAGTGGGTTCTCCGGCGAAATCAAAGGCACCAAGGTTGTTATTGTCTCTGTAGGGACATTTCCTATTGAGCTCTGTTTGATGTGTGAGTGCAGGCCACTATTAGACGTCGGGGCCAAATACAGGAAGTTGTCTTTTATGTTGTCGGACGCCATTTTGTCAGGTCACAGCAGGTTTATGAGTCTCTCAGGGGCAATGAGAGTGAAACAGAAGTTTATTACTGTACAGATCTACAGACAGCCTGATTTAAACCATTGGATTTAAGGGGGTAGAACGTTTTATTAGAAAAAATAAAGATTATAAAATATCTTGTTTTTGGTGCAATTATTCCAATATTGAATAGAATTCATTTATTCTACTGGCAGATAATTATTTTAGTTCTTTTTGTTTTTAAGAAAATGTTAACCTTGTTTTCTTATAATGAGACCAAACTGACCCAAATCAGGAAAGAAATAACTTGAAATAAGATAAATTATCTGCAAGTGGAATAAGATAATTATACTCAATATTGGAATAATTGTACCAAAAGGAAGATATCTTCACCTTTTAAGATGTGAATTTTTGCAGTGAACATCATATTTTGCTACTGTTGCCGATAGTGTAATAGTAAATGAACATTATTATAAAATCACACATAAAGTCATGATTTTAATTTTGTTGCTGTTTTTTCAACCACATCACATCAAAAAAGAAGTAAAAAAGTGAACTACTACTGTGTTATATTATAAATAATTATAAATAATAGATGTTAGATGTTAGATGTTAGATGCATAACTGGATACTGGATAAACCTGCTAATGGCACAAAAATAAATGTTGAGGCGCGTCAGCAGTCAGGGTTTCCGGATGTAGATATATTTAAGTTCGATCAAGCATCATTTCTTTTTTTTCAATGGTCTTTTCAAAAATGCCATGCATAAGACAACCATTGCACAAGAAGAGCATTTTTGATTTTTTCATTAAACAACCACCCTTTCCACAACATAACCCCCTGTCAATACTCAAACAGCCACTGAGAACGAATAAGTAGTATATTGTAAATTTAATAGAAAAATTGTGGAAGGAGAAAAAAAATCATACAAAGGAATTAACACATATTAACCACCATACTACACCAGACAGATGAAAGAAAGGGAGAAAAAGAAGACCAAGAAGGGGCACCATATTTTGTAGATTTTTTTCTCTGATCCCTGAAAGATGTGTCTGATTTTCTCTAGATTCATTCAGGATATTATGTCTCTGAGTTAAAGTAAATAGGAAGGAGGTGCTGAGGCCTTCCACTTCAATAAGATAGTACGTCTGGCCAGTAGTGAAGCAAAAGCCAGAAAGTTGAGCTTAGCTTTGGGTAATTCCAAATCAGGAGTGATACCAAAAATACCACTTAAGGGATTTGACTCGATTTGGTGATCGAGGGTCTCTGTGTTGAAGACCGATGTCCAAAAATGATTAAGTCCAATATATGTGGTAAAGCAAGGCTCATTGCAAAAACTAAAATCATAATGGTGAAAATATCTTGTTATTGGTACAATCAGTCCAATATTGAGTAGAATTATCTTATTTCACAGGCGGATCATTTATGTGATTTAAGTTTTTTTTCCTGATTTGGGTCAATTTGGTCTTAACTAACATTTTCTTGGGGAAAAAAAAATTAAATTGACTAAAATCAAGAAAAAAATGAAATATTTTTTGTAGTGGAATAAGATAATTCTACTCAATATTGGACTAATCTAACTCACATCCACACAGATCACAATATGTTGTTCTTGCAGGCTTTTAAAATTTAAATAAAGTGACTAAGGTGAAACTATCCTATGATCCAGAGTTTTTTTCAATCTCCTACTTACGTTCAAAGCTCCCTGGTTTGGAATGAGCTCCAGAAAGACCTGCATTTACAGGAGATGAATGTTTTTAAAACAATAGTCAAAAGTGATTTATTTGTAGGTTCTTTTTTATACCAAACATTATTGTTTGTGGATTATGTTAATTGTTGTAATGTTTGTGTATTTGTGATGCTTTTCTTGGCCAGGTCCCTCTTGAAAAATAAGATTATTAATTTCAATGACGTTAAGCTTGTTAAGTAAAGGTTAACTAAAAAAAATCAGGAAGTTAGAGGAAACAGTGTGTTAAATTAAACATTCATTCATCCATGTGAAAATAGTGAAAATTAAATGCTGTCTGTCAGTGACTCTGGTCCTCTATAGGAATAAATAAAGCATCTGAGGCCAGAAAGGACACAGCCACTCAAATGTGACAATCACAGCACATTTTCCTGGCACCCATGTGAAATACTAATTGATGAAATTCAGATATAAACTTTCAATTCAAATATTCCCTTTTTTTTAAAAAATGAATTTCACAATGTGACTGCTCATATAATATTGTTTTGACTTGGCATTCTTAGCAGTGGCATCTCACAGTCTGAGACAGTGACAGGTGAAAACACATATGATAACAGACATTTCAATGAATAGCTGAACAGTGCCATTAGAGAGGTGAGGGGGTGTGGATCTATGCAGATCACAGAGCAATAGAAAAATGATATTGCTATTACCAAGTGTTGACACATGAGATTGCATTTACATTTTCATCCAATGGAAACCTATATACAGAGTGTTGTTTGTGAGAATTCGCAACACGTCGGAAATACCAAAACAGCAATCAATATAGAATAACTTTTGGAAATTGCATTGTAAAAAAATAAATATAATAATAAAAAACCCTCTAACATCCTGCCCCTTCTTTACACCCCCATCTCATCTCTCTTTGTCTTGTATTTCTCTCCTCTCCAGGCCTCCTGCTACCAACTCTCATCCTTCACTTCCTCACGCCTCTCGCCCGACCCGCTCTCACTCTCTCTGGTGTTTGAATAGGTTGTCGGCAAGAGAATTCTCTGTGTTTGTGTTTCGTGTTGTCAGTGGCAATGGTGTTATCAATTAGTGCAGCAGTGGGAGCCCAATTAACAGCATCAAACAGCTAATTAATAGAGCTGTGTGAGTTAGTAGTGCACAACAGCACACTGCATGACTCTAAAGCCAGAACAGTCACGTTAAGGGAGACGGGGCTATACAGTAGCATGCAGCCTGTCACACACACACACACAGACACACACATACACACATACACACACAACCGTACTGACGTACATAAACATTCACAGTTACTGAATGTACAAAGGCAAAAATGACAATTAACTTATTAAACAGACATATGTGTGATATAGAAACCTAACAATGACTTTAATGGATCAGACAGTAAATTAAAGACACTTTCCTCATCATCAGTGATAGTAACATTATCTCAGACTATATTTTAAAAAAAAATACAGCTATAAATCTAAGTAGTATTAAAACACAATTATCTAAATTACAAAAAAGTGTTGTTTATTTAGTTTCTTCCATTTTTTTGTAGTGCATCATAACCTCTGATGGAAAAAGAGCATGTTACAGTGTCCAGACTCAAGAAGAGGTTCATTCTGAAGTAACCACAACTATATAGTCACACATCCCCACAAACACTTAACAACCAGCTGGTCAAATTAGCCAATCAGAGGAGAGGCTCATTAATATCAATGAGGCAGTCACAATAAGACCTGTTCTTTATAGAGCTCCAGAGAGTACTGATGGGAATTTTGTCTCTTTTTATTGAGCTGGATCTTTTGGCTCAGTTCACTAAGAAGAACTGGCTCTTTTGGCTCCCAAACGGCTCTCCATTTTACCACTTATACCTTTTGTAATTCAGCCAAATTTAGCGCTGTTTCGACTTGTGATTTATATTTGAACACATATATCATTTAAATTTCAATAAATTGCTGTAGCCAATTGCATTTACAGTTGTAAAATCCCTTGTAACTCTCTAATTTGCTACACAAGGCAGATAGAACATGTCTATAAAAACCTAAGCATAGAAATTAAAAAAGGGACAGTGATTGACATTTTCATTTTTTTTTCTTTAAACACACACACTTAACAAAACAAATAAAGTACTGAAAAAATAGAAACTAAATAGAGCAATGGAATAAATGTGCTTTGTTAAAATAAAACCAAGATGTTTTGTGACAGAGTAAAAGTAATAATAAATAAACAGCTTAATAAAAAGAAATAAAATTACAATGTGCAAAACAGCAGCATCCAAAAAATAAAAAAGAACAGCTCAAGGACGGATGTGACCTGACTCCCATTGTTCTCTTCAAAGAGCCGGCTCTTTGAACCAACTCCTTCACAATGACACATCACTACCAGAGAGGAGATGTAAAACTATATTCAAAACCCAGGAAAAGTGTACAATATGGGAACTTTAATGGGCTACTTCCTATTATTAAGTGGGGCATCTTAAAAAAAACATTCAAATAAAAATTTTCTGTTATGGTTTGGTTTTTGGGTTTTGTTGTTGTGTCCTTTTTTCCCCTTCCCTCAGTGTTTTCACAGAGCAGCGGGGCGTGGTCTGGGACGATCTGCAGCTCAGGACGAGACGCAGCCGGCGTTGATCAGCAATCAACAGGTCCCGATATATACCCGGAAGCAACAGTACACCGGCGCCGGATTATTACCAGTCAATGTTGCTAGTGACGTATGACCAACGCCTCGGTATCTGCCTACGTGTTCACTGTCGTTCCCCTGCGTTTGTGGATTACTTCCCTTGTGTGCACTTACCGTTTTTTGTTTTCCCTTTTTTCTCGCTACAGCTGCTCCTGCCTTTTTTCCACCTCACGCTGTCCCCGTTCCGGAGAACCTGGCTCCACTGTTCCTGGCTTCCTCCTCCACCAGCCAGCGCTCTTAGTTTTTTGCACATTCGTTTGAATAAAACTTATTTTTCACCGCACTCTCGCCTCTGTCTCTGCTCTGGGGTTCCGCAAAAAAACAAACCCTCTCATTTTCAAATTTGTAGTTTCAGTAAGTGTTTATGTATTTTAAGTACTGTAAGTGCAGCTGCAGCAGCTACAACAATTAAAGAGCTCAGTTTTCATCTCTACAGCTGGGCACTTGTTTGAATCATCTGGCACTAAGGGGTTATAGACTGGGTCTAGCATTCAGTGAGGAGGGCCACAGGGCTGAAAGGCAGAGTAAGTCGAGCATAGATACTGAGAAACCTGGGAAAAGTGAAAACACCAAACACAAAAATGCACATATACACATGCAGGGCATCGAGAAGGAGGATTTTCTCAATTATGACAATATTTCAGGGGAGGCAGAGGGGAGGGGTTCCAATATTCTTAGTACATACTTAGCTCAATTCATTGGAGCCCATAACAAAGAGAGAACTCGAGGCTACTAGACTCTTGACATATGATGATGTCTGCCAGGACCAGAGGCTAGGCTCAAGCTGGAGTAGAGGATTCTCCTTCTGCAGGATAAACCCAGGCCATATACTGGAGCATAGAGTCTAAACCCATTGGCTGGAGAAGTGGCTGCACTTATGTTGAGTCAGGGGCAAACCCACTCAGACAGATTTACAGGCACACACACATGGGAATGCATAAGAACTATGAAGTAGCCCACCTCCCCTACTCTCATTACTTCAAGCTCAACATTCAGTATTTCAGAAATACACACACTCTCCATCTCACACACACACTCACACACACTTACACACACTCACTCACTCATATGAGGTTGTGGTTATGGCTTAGGGAACACTCCAGCTCTATTCAATCAGAGTACTAGGACTAAATCAGCTAAAGGTTAATTGCACCAATGTCCTTGTACACATATGGATGGGAAATGTGTGTGTGTTTCAGTGTGTGTATGTGTGTGTGTGTTTGTAGGGATGAGTGTATCTGTTGAAACCTTTACCCAACCGCCGCATTGAGGCAAAATGCCTTTTTTGTCGCAAAGGATTAGCGTGGACATAATCTATGTACATTTCCCCCTAAGGAGGCAGACAAGTGGCTACTGGAGTATTTGCCTCCCCCAAACAGAATAGCCGGGAAATCGTTTGGACCAGGTGCATGCCACCCGGTAAGCTGATGTAGAAGGAGACTGTGAGAAAAACACAGATCTATGTTGATCAGTTAAATAGTTTTAAATTGAGATTTTAGACACCGGCGACGTTTATCTGTGGTTTTCAATTGCTCACAGATCTGTAGCAGAACATTCTAATCAATGTTCTACTCAAAAAAAGCAGCAAATAAAAGAAAGAAAACCATCTACAGTCTCTAGCAGCACAAGATAAAACTGAGGGGTCAAAATTATTTTATTATAATAGCAGTCAATCAAAAACCTGTTTCGTCCACACAAAATTATTTTTCTTCTTCTCTTTTATATATATTATTATATTATTAAATAATAAGACTGTTCAAATTGAACTTTTTGAGAAGAAAAATAAATCCTTTTTCTGTACCACTCATGACTCACAGACATATTAACCCTGTGACACAGTCTCACAAATAGAACATTGTTCATTTCAAGGGGACAAAAGCCAAACAGGTTGTACTTCTCTAGTTTATAGTGAAATCTATTTTAGAGACTACTCAACACTAGCACCACACCAACCACTGCCAAAGTCAAGTTTCGAAAGTAAAAATTGAGTGATCATACAAAACCTAAGCGTTTCAAAAGTATGAGTGGCAGATGACACTTAGGCCCCAGTTGCACTGGTCTAGATTTTTTTTTTACTGGATATTTTCGTAGCAGAAGGTAACGAACAGTACTTAGAGGCAATAGCAGCAATGTCTTGAAAAAAAACTCATTGTAACACAAAAAACACACAACAGTAAAACACAATGCTTGTTTCAATTGGCTGTCAAATGTTGATGATCATGGCTCCGATGGTCAGTTGTTGTCTAGTAGAACAAGAAGAAGATGTTGAGTCCTTTTCAGTAAGTGGGCAGTGGCATACCGTCTCGAATTTTGTGCACTGCATAGGTCAATGCACTGAATTAGAGTGCACTGCAAAGAAGTGTACTGAGAGAAGTGATTTGGGACACTGTCCGGTGTAGCTCATCAGGGATTCCCACCCACTAATCAGGACGACTATATCTGCCTCACAGCCCCAGCACGAAGGGGCTGTCCACACCAATGCAGGTATTTTTTAACCTATGTGTTTATATTTATAAACAGAGTCCAGGGTGAACGTTTCAGCAGTCATGTGTGGATGGGAAAACTGCAGTTTCTTCTTTCTTTGGGATTTTAGGGCAGTTGGCATCCAAAGAGTTATATTGCTGCTATCTGCAGGACCAATACTTTATTGTACTATATCCTATTATATAATCCAGAAGAAATATCATCTTCCCCTCCCCTTCCACTTGATCCTATTTCTAAAATGTTTTTCAGAGATACGTCTTCCAAGCCAACAGTTTGATCAACCCTTGTCTTGATAGACATAATTTCCTCCAAAAAAGTAAAACATTGCACTGCAATTTCTTGTCGACATTGTTTGACGTGCGACAGTAAACAGTAAGTTGTATCCATGGAGACGTGTGGAGCATTCTAGCCTTGTGATTGGCTAAAATGGACTTCCTGTTAGGAGCGCATCGCCACCTACTGCATTGGCATGTGTATGACATTGTTTGAGGCAGATTCTGCAGCTTCATGTCCCCAGAAATATTTTTTATCAAATCGGTGGTGGGGAAGGGATTTTTTTTTGACCAAAGGCCATTAAAGATTGGTTACAAAAATACCTGAGTTCGTGTGAACTAGGCCTTAGTGTCCAGAGTCCTGCCTGCCCTCCTGCCTGTTCACCTGGTTGCCTGCCAGAGCTCTGTCTGTAAACTTGACAAGTGCTCAGCCGACACAACCTCTTCCCCAACCTCACTTCACTTTTTATGGCTACACTGCCCTTCTTACCTTATTAAAAGACTGTCTAAGTTCCTGCTGCAATCCTATGTCTGTGTCTGTGTTCAGTGGGTTTTCTGTTTGCCGTGATAAGAGGACATTTCGAAATATCTAACTGATTTCATCACTGGATGGGGTAAAAGTGTAACAGTAATTTACTGCTACAATTGAGGAAATGCACTCAAACTCTAGAACTTCTAACAATGGTTATATGTTCCTGTGGTTGAATTGGACCTTCATTTCAAATTGGACCTCCGTTTCAGATTCTCCACAGGCTGTGTTTTGCTGTGCTGTTCCCGGGGGGCGTAAGAGTCACTGAGAGAGTGCTGGGCTGCGGCCTTGTTGACCTTCAAAGCAGAGATGAGGGCCCTCTCCATCCCGCCAGTACCACTTGTGGCAGGAAGAGAGGCTCGTTGACTGGCCCCTAATGGCCCCCTGGCCGACAGGAACATGGGTTGGCAGGTTAGAGCTGTTGCCCTGGTGACCACAGGCACATAGGCCACAGAGAAGGGGGAGCAGAGAAAAAAATAGATGTAATGATGCAAACAACAAGGTGAGGAGATCGCCACACAGACAAAAGCAGGAAAGTAATAATAAACTAAGATGTAGAGTATGGTGCCTTGTGATATCTGAATTGAAACTGGACAAGAAAGTCACTTCTAAATGTTTACAGATTTTTTTTTCTTTGGTTTCCAACAAGTGGACAACATTAGGTACTGTAGTGTATGTTGTGCTGTAATAAATCCATTGAATAGCCTAGAATCCTACACAAAGATGATATCTGAGCAACACATATACCTGGGTAAGAGGATCCGCTTTAGGACTACATACTTTATAGGTATATTCACATATATCATAAAAGACCTGGACTTTTTTTTCTTGAACCAATCATCATTTTAAAAACAAGGTTGATTTAATCAAATAATAAGCAGGCATTAAAAAGTAAACTTCCACCTAATCTAAAACATCTGTTATGACAGATATGTCATAACAGATTTGTAACTTAAAGAATGAAGGTGGTAGAATATGAAATTCATAGTTTTCATTTTGAATTAACCTTGAGAAATCAAATACATTGTATACATAAGCATATAAGAAAACAAAACATTTGAATAATAAGTCAAGCTGCCTGTTTGTCTGTTGAAATCACTAATAGGTTGCTGTAGTGATTAAATGTCAGATTTGGTGGCTGGCTGATAAACTAGCTGTTTCCCAGACTGATTGATAGCCTCGTTGATTAACCGACACAATGGCACAGAAAGGAGCTGCTTGTGTACAGAGAGGCAGGTGTTAATTTACCACGGCTCCTACAGTGGCTAATGTCGGCCCTCTGCCATTAAAAGTAGGGTAAACACTGCCACGAGAGACTGTCAACATTTATAGGAGAGAGACTCTCAAACAACGCAAACCACTTGTGTCGTTATATGTCTCTATTTCTGTTTCATTCTTTCTCTCCATGTGTCTCTCGTTTCCACCTGGCCCGAGTTATCAGCAATAAGTTGAGTGCTTTCGTCAACAGCACAGCCCCCTTAATTAGCAGCCCTTTGCTATAAGCCCATGTGTAAGCATCACTGTAATGTGTGCATGTGCGCCGCCAGTCTACAGACTGACCTCAGCTTGCTCCAGCCAGTCAGCTAATGAAGTCAGCCAGTGAATTTAGCCTCCTGCATATCCAGATTGAGAGTTTTAATGGGTATTAGAGATGGTGGGGCTGAACAGGTAAATGGGGATAATTCCAGGCAGCCTGTAGAGTGAAGAAAGCCTCTGAAAGAACAGATAGGAATCCATGATTGTGCGTGTTTCTGTCTGTTAAAGGCAAGCAACAAAAGCAATTCTTTTTTAAAGATGCACAATAATCATCAGGGTAAAACCTGCATATTTGCCTGTCTGTAGGCAGTATTCCATTCCACTCTACGTTAATGCTACAGAAATCCACCACCACGGATTTCTCAAATCCTTCTCCTGTAATGGAAAATATTATTGTCGTCAAGGCCAGCATCAGGTGTGCATAGGGAGAGGACTGTGACTGTGGTGTGTGTTTTGAGTGTGTGCATGTCAGAGGCGGGAGTAGCTCCCACTCTGCCATGTCAACTCATACTCGATGGCTTTCTAAATTAGAAAAAAAAAAAAAGAAAAAATGCTCTCAGGGACTTTGCTGCATTCCACTTCATGAGCACAAACAAACGGACCAAAAAGCCATTCTGAATGGGGGGTGGGGGGAGTGGGGTGGGGCAGGGTGGCAGCGGCGGTGGAGGGGGGCAAGCAGAAAAAGACCCTTAAAACATAGCGAGAGATAAAGAGGAGACAGGGGAAAGGAAGCAGGAAGGCAAGCAGACAGGGCTGAAAAACCAAAGTGACTCTACCTATAATGAGCGGATCATTTAAGAAGCCCTCCTCAAATTGCCTTGTGGAGGAAAAGAGAGAGGAAAAGGCTTGAAAGGTTTTGAGAGATTTTGAGCAATGAACAGAGTGGTGGAGAGGAGGGGGTTACCAAACAGAAAAGTGGATGTGTAAACATTTTGGGCTTTCAGATACACATAATGGACTTTCAGATATAGTACATATGCACTGAGGGCGTTTTTAAAACTTATTTTATGTTTGCTTTGGTCCAAATCAGTGGATTTGTTGGTGAACTTGATGAGAGAAAAATCCAAGGGAACCAAAATGCAAGAACAGAAACATAGGTAGAAGGTCTGTTGGCCAAATACAATGTACTACAATTCATTAATCCAGGTAAGATCTACTAGGATCTCCATTCATTTAAGAGCTAGTTGTTAGCAACAGTCAAATTTGCTCGTCCACATCCTGATATACAACGCACACCTGTCTACAGCAGCAATGTGCTCAAAATCACATATTACATTTGGGAGTTGGGTCACATCTGTTTGGATCACACTCACACCAGAAATTACCTAAAGTAGGACCACCTCCTCTAAAGTGTCTCTGTATGGTGGTTGTGGTCCATGCCCTGGATATGATTAGTGTTTCAGATCAACCTAAAGAAAATACATCAAGGGGGAAATGATTATGATTCAACCAGACTAAAAAGATCTGGTGTGAACAGTTCAAGTGTGCAAGAGAAACAGTCACTTGAGTCAACTTGACACACATCATCTGTATCATAATAATAATAATTACTTTGATTTATATAGATCCTTAATGAGACCCAAAGACACTTTACTTAGGGGGTAACACCAAGAATTCCAAGGAGGACTTGATAATTCCATGAGGGGGCAGGAAGGCAGGCCTTCTGCAGGCTGTGGGTATGGAGTCCAGAAAACAGGTGGAAGCTTTGGCCTTGGTGACCAGCTGGTGACTTGATGAGAGTCCACAGGGAAGAAAGAGGAAAGGCAGCACTGAGGTGGGCCTGAAGCCATGGGGGCACCTCATTGAGGCAGTGGTGCATGTGGAGGGGAGAGGTGCCAGGATCTGCTGGTGGATAGAATCCACTTTGGATTGGAAGTGGTTCAGGAACTTGGAGCAGATGTCAGAGGCAGCTGAAGGATGGGGGGGGGGGGGATCCAAGCAGCAGAGGAGATTAATGGTGAATAACATTCTCAGGTGGTTTTGCTGATTCCCAACTGTGTTTTGGTCAGTGAGAGACCTTCCTTGTAGTACCTTGCATGGTTCTTAAAAGCCTCCAAATGGACGGTAAGGCCAGAATTTTTTTATAGAGCCCCTCCAGTTGACAACCAGAGGCATTCATGATCATGGTTCTGATTCACAGAACGGATAAATGAGACAGTCCAGGTTTTGAGGGGGGTCAGGGAGTCTGGGCGAGGGACAAGGCAGCACTGTAGAGGCCGACGAGGCCATCAGCTGTGGCGTTGAGGGGATCTGAGGCCAGATGAGTTGTTATAGTGTTGGACCACTGACTTGATGTTGCTGTATGTGATGGTGTGTTTGGTGTTGCCTGGACAGAGGAACAGGGTGGTCTGATGGTCAGACACAGCAATGTCCAGGCAGGTAGTTGAACCAGTGGAACACACCAGATCCAGATGTGTGGCCCTTGGCCTTTGGGGGACCTTAAACCTGATGTGTGAAGTTAAAACAAGTGTGTAAACAAGCTTGCACTGGGAGGCTCTATGCAGGTAGCAGAGGATGCAGGAGTCGGAGGAATGAAACGTCAGGGAGGCATATTGGGGTGAAGATCAGTAGTTTTACGGTAAAGTTGTTAATAAATACTGAACAAGCACAAAAAGCACAAAATAGCCGCAGACTAAAAAGCAGCAACAACACCATCATCGTCTCACATCTGGATACACACAACACTCAGAGAGTTAACAGAGGAAATGGTGTATAAAAAAAAAAAAAAAAAGAAAAGCTATGCACACACTTTTCTGGAAATAACTCATTAGCCTCATAGCATAGTTGCCCAAGTCATTTTGCCAAATTGAGATATTTGCATAGGTTTACTCTCCTAACTCTCCTACCTCTGCTGCATCATCCTATCTTTCTGCCTATGTCATTGGCCAATAACTATTATTAGAATCCCAAAACACTCTGTCTATAAGTCATTCATTTAATTTGGGCAGTTTTTATTCAAACAAAATGGCAGAGAGGAGGAAGCAGCTACATTTCTTTGGTTTTCTAGACACTAAATGTAATTTCAGTCAAAGGGAAGTATGATTTATATAGTTCTATAGTTATTTATTTAAGACAAATATGCTGAAGTCAAGGCACAATTCTGCCTAAGTATTTTTTTATTTGTTAGACAATTGATGATAGGGTCTATTTGCAACTGGAAACAACTGAAAACATGCTTTATATTCTAGTTTCTTCAAAATAGCCACCCTTTGCTCTGATTACTGCTTTGCACACTCTTGGCATTCTCTTGATGACCTTCAAGAGGTAGTCACCTGAAATGGTTTTCACTTCATAGTTGTGCCTTATCAGGGTTAATTAGTGGAAGTTCTTGCTTTGTCAATCAGATCAAAGGGTGTCTATTTAAAAAAAACTAGAATATAAAACATGTTTTTAGTTATCTCACCTTTTTTTGTTAAGTACATAACTCCACCTGTTCATTCAGTTTTGATGCCTTCAGTGAGAATCTACAATGTAAATAGTCATGAAGATAAAAAAATATATATATATTACAAGCCTATAAAGTCAGAATAAATACAAAGGTTGCGCAAAACTATGAATAATACATGCCATGTTAAAACATGTCCGTCCCTTGTAATGATGAAATGAACTCCTCAACTCTACCAAGTGTTTAAGCAGCTTATAGCTTTCAGCTCATTGTTTTTGGTTTTACTGCCTGCAACTTTGTTGTTTTGATTCAGTCTCACTACTCACAAGCAACAGCAAGCTCTATGAGCAAAAAAAACTGAAAAACCACCTGTGCTCTACTGTGTAACACCTGCACCAAACCACATATGGACCAACTTAGTGACTAGCCGGTGAACATGGAGTTGTGGATGGAATTGTTTGTTAACACTTTACTTCTATCAACAATATAATGTAATAATATGCCAGTTGTTTATCTTATTGTACTGCCACAAAATGGCCAAAAACAACATAAAAAATATTGCATATGGACAAGATAATGCTGATGTAGGTATCCTTTCCAATGTTCACAACAATTTCCTTCCTTCATCATCCATCCTCACTTTTCTTTCGGTCCTCGCTCTCTATCCTCTTCCTCCTCCCTGTGCTTGCCTTTCTCCCCCTCTCCTCTTTTTCATTCCTCTCCATCTTGACACAGTGCACTGAGCCTAATCATGGATAATTGGGTGGGAGGGGCAGTGGGCCGGCCCTGCCTTTGTGTGCAAAGGGCAAGTGGTCAAGTTAATGGGGCCCTTGTGTCGAGTTGGGAGCACTCTGTCTCTCTCTTTTTCTCTGTTCGATCACTAACTCGGGCAGTCAATCTCACTCTCTCAGTCAGTTTCTCTTTTCTTTCACTGGAGAAGCTTTTCCCCGCTGGTTCGATCTAGTTTCACCTCATTTCCAGCTGTCTTACTTCTCCCTTCCTTCCAGCCGTTCGGCATGTCTTGTCCATTTCTTTTTTTTTCCTCTCCTCCTCCGCCTCCTCTGGCCTTCTTGTCTTTTGCAGCCTTTCTCTTTCCCCCTTTTTTGCCTCTGTGCAGCTTTTTCTATCTCTTCTCTCTGTCTCTCCAGGAGAGTGTTGAGGAGGAGAGAACAGACCTCTTTAAAATATCAAAAGACAGATCAGGAGGCCTCACTGGTCCCTCCCTTTCTACTAACTCTCCCTCCCTCCTTCTGACTGATAAACAGAAGAGTGAGCCTGCAGGATTAGCTGCTGTGTACTGCCTTCCCTCCCTCCTTTATCCCTCTCTCTTTTCTTCCTGTGGAGGGGTAGACTGTTGACTGGGCTTGATATATGTGTGTGTATATGTGTGTGTGTTAGTGCATATGTGTGTGTGTTACCATGTCTGGCACCAGATTAGCCTGCAGGAGGCCATTGTATTTGAAACACAGGCCACAGCCGATCTGGGCCTGAAGGAAACTTTATTACATCTGTGAGCATTTAACATTGGATTTTTAATACAGGAATACACATTTTTCACAAGCAGCTTCGTTAACCAGGCTCCTCATAGCAAGTGTTTGAGAAAAAATATTTTCCGTTATACAGAAAATCTACAGATGCAAGGTGTATGAAGGGATATACATTGTATTTCTTTAATTTTATGGTAATTTTATTAGAAAATAATAAAATATGAATTTTGTAATAACAGAATAATGTAGCAATTTATATTAATTAAATAATGCAGTAGCTAAAGATGTGCACTGTAAATTGTGGATTGTACATTTTCAAGCAAACAGTTTAAAATGGAAAAAAAAGACAGGAGATCAAAATGTCTTGAAGTAAATGTGTTTAATTGTATTCATTCACAAAAATCACCCATAATACAACATTCAACCCATCAATTACAATGAACCAGAGGGAATTTGAAAAATTTAAGAGAGAAATTCATTATGAGAGGCCATGTCCACACTAAAGAGGATAAATTGTATTATTGAATCTATATCTATATGTAGATATTATATTTTTTTGGTCTGTCATACATTTGAAAATCTATAAATTTCACAAACCATTCACCAGCAGCTCACATGACAATTATATGCCAATACTTTGTGTTTACACAGTGAAAAAATCAGTTTCATTCAAGAGAGGTTTCTCTTTTTTGTGGTTTGGGGGAAAAAGTGTATAAGGTGTGCCAAAACAAACAAAAAAACAAGATATGATTTATTTGAAATTTATCTGGATTTGTGTGGACATGGCCTGCAACTGAGCAACAATTCTGTCAGTTGTGATTGATAATTAAGATAAGAGCCTAGCTGAGACATCCCCAATACAGTGACCTAAATCTGTTGTACTGTACAATGTTTGTCCACAGTGATTCTCAGCTGCAACACTGACCTCCCTCTGTGATCCATGCTTACACTTACAGCAGTATGTCTCACCATTGATGATATTAAGGATATTGGTCTGGACACTGCTGTTTCAGCAGTTCCACGACTGTCTGCTGATGTCACAGTGAGAAGTGGTAAGTGTCACAGCATTCAGCACTAATATCACCACAAGAAGTGGCAACGTCACCATGTTAAAATGTGACTTCACAGCAAATTGTGAGGTAAAAGAAATGTTCACGATAACTGAGGCAGTGATGTCGCAAGAAGCAGCAATGCAGTGGGGATGTCACAGTAAACACTGGTGTTAGAGGTGTTGTAAAATGACGTTAGTGTCAATGGTGTCAATGTCACACCTGACGATGATGAAACCCCCCGTACAGTCACAGTCAGGATGGTGTTTAGGTGTTAGTCCACAGATATCAACGATATACTGGAGTACAGATAAAAACGTATCATGGATCACAGTGAAATATGGACACACCTTACTAGTGATAGGTACAAATTTAGGCTCTAGTTTTGATCTTTTTTTTTGTCCTTTTTTGAACAACAAAGAAATAGGAAACAGCGGAAAGGATAGAATTACACCTGAGTAAATAATTAATTATGCTGATTTAAAAAAGAACAATTGATCTGAATAGTCTGAACGTTTTTGCTCCCGAAGGTGAAGACTCTCCCCCGGATGTCCACTGGATGCAGCTTAGTGAAAACACATTTGCAGCTCATTTATGATCTGAGTGGTCTGTAAATGACTTGTTTTAATTATTGTATGCCTCATTATTTCTTTTCCTGCTCTAGACCTGTCACTTATAAATTTAGGCAAATACTGTAGAGGCATTTATTTGCATTTCAAAACCAAAGTCACACTTCAGAGACCTGAGCAGCTCTGGCAAAAAAAAAAAAAAAAAAAAAAAAAAAAAAAAGATCCAGCACATACGGATAGCAGAGCTGAGACAAGACTTGCATGATCATGGAATTGGAACTGGTGGACATTGGTTAGATTGTCTCCAATAGCACAGGAAATGTGATGCTACTGCATCAAGAGGACATTGAGGGTAAAAAAATCATTTAAAGGTCAGCATAAAAATACATATTCCACAGTATTAGGGTCACTTCTCATCAAATGTGTAAAGAACAGGCCGCCATTTCAAGTTATGAGCATGCATTTTCACCAATGCAAGCTGCAGGGGTCATGACAACAGACACAACACCAACAGGAGCAACAGGAAAAAATAAAGCTGAGGCTGACTAATACACATTTGCTGTTTAAAAACACATTTTAGAGAGGAGTTGGAGACCATGTTGGTGGACTTGTAGAGGCAAGTGTTGTCCAGTTCATACACAAAATATAACACCAACAGAGCTCTGTAAAACAAAACTGTGTGGACAGTTGTATCCATGGTGATGTTGCTGTGTACTGTGTAAGCAGTAGGCACCTGGGCAGCAACAATTGCTCCTTCTGCTGAACTTGTTAAATTCACTGTTGTAAGTACCGTACAAAAGAAGTTCTTAATACTGACCTCTGACTGGGTTGTGTGAATTGCATTAGAAGAATACAGGTGGGGGAAGAAGGGAACAAAGAGAAATACAGGAAACATGGAGGAAAATCCACAGTCTGTAACAATTAATAAATTAAAGCTGGTTTCCATGCTGGGGCCAGAAACACAATGGAATAGGTTAATACTGTGTGGTTAGAAGGGCCAGCTGACTGATTAACTGACACTTACAGTAGTACCGACTGACTGACCAACCAGGTAACTGACTAAATGACAGACTGGCTTGTTGGAGGGAATGAACTGGATAATTAACTGTCTTGTTAGCTTGTTGATTAGCTAACGGGGTAGTGACTGCTGACCTGGTGAACCAGATGACTTTGTAAATGATAGGATAGGATGACTGTCTGGTAATCTCTGGATGGCTGATTAACTGAATTAAATGACCAACTAATAAAGAAAAGAAAACTGACACTAATTATTTGGCATATGGTTAAAACCTCTCTTTTTCTTTGTCCCCAGCTACAGTAAAAGTTCACACTTCCAACTAAAAAACATGCACATTCAAATACTGTCCATCTGATGATAAATCCTCTCAGCAGCCAGTGTCAATAACCACAACTAAAAACCTGAAATTCAAACGTGACATCATCTACTTCTAATACTGCAAAGCCGATGCAATTCCTCCCTTATGGATCGAACTGGCTGACATGATTCTGTAGCATCGTTCCATCTCAAACCTGCTAAAGCATGTGGAGCGGAGCGGTCCTGTGCAGAGCTGAGGGCTCCACTTGTTTTAGTTTATTGAGTGAAGCTGGCAAGCCGAGGTTCTTTGGTCAATGTGATGAGGAGAGGATAGTGGATGTTCTCATCGTACGCTTCCTTTCCCTCTCTCACCATCTAAAAAGCAAACATGACAAATATTAACAACAAAGACTAATAAAGACAATTTAAACAAAAAAGAGCATTTTAAATACAATTTTCTATATTTTGTGGCATACCGTTTGCCAGCAGATTGCTACCCTGCACATTTTGACTTAATTCTTTTAAATCGAACATTTCCCTCATCTTAACATTCCTCTGTTTGACCTTTATTTTAAAAACCCTGTCACGAAACTAAAAAGATTAAATTCCTTATGTATATTTATGCACAATAAAACCAATAATTTGCTAGGTGCCCTTTCACTATCTTATACAGCACATTGCATTCCTGTGAGTTGAGCATACCGCTGCACACACAGCCGCTCTCACGCAGCTTTGTGGGGTGCCCATCTGGTGCCCACTTAGTGCCCTTTTAAGCAGACTTGGCAGTTTGGGCCTGCACCAGCTAATCAGCTCGCTCAGCTTCTGGCCAAATGATCAGAGACTTATGAAAGTGAGTTTAGTAGGTTGGCTCACACAGAAACGTGTGATTGTCTGTGTGTCTGCGTGTGCAGGAGGAGACGGGGAGAGGGGAGCATGGTGTGAAAAGGTTTCTTCAAAATAAACAGAAACTCAGACTGACCCTGAATTCTCACCCCTTCAGCAGCACATATATAAGTGCTGCGCAGGTGACCGTACGCACCACCTAAACCTACCAGTTCAAACACTGACTCTATGCTGCTTTCCCAAAAACAAAATGTTTCTTCATGGTGCCAGATGAAAATCAAGCTGGGTGTTGCAGCTTTTATTCTGTTCCATTTTTTTCTGCATCTAGAAAAATCTCTATCATAAATGTTTTCTAGACTATAAGAACTTTAAGATATGATTTAGTTAACTTCAGCTTAGTGTCATGAAGTGAAAACATAAAAACCGTGATGTCGTTCATTAATAAAATAAGTGGTTTTACTCATTTTACTCATTAATTAGTGACTACCTCTCCACACCACTTTATATGCATTGAATATTAGATAAATTACTAAATAAATGGGTAAATATACAGACTAATTAATAAATTAAATATAATAATAATAAAAATACTGATAAATAATTAAATAAATATTTCAAATATTGTAATCTCATCTGTTCCTAAAACATTCAAGTAAATTCTTTAGAATGCCATCAACCTGTTTCGTGGTCCTCTTTTGTTTATTAAATTAATTATTGGAGAAAAGAATTTTATTCAGGTACAATAATTTAAAGCATTTCCTACAGTCTTTACCTTAAATTTTAGCATGCCATTGAATTCCCCATGTGTGAAAACCTATAAAAGAACATTACATTTAGCGTTTTACCTTCTACAGTTAAGAAGATAAGTTATTAATTAGATTTTGACCTGGCAGAGGCATATTGGTTTTCTCCAGGTATTTTGGAACATTTTAAGGCTCGTCTATAGAAGATTTGCATTGACCACCCCTTAAAACCCCTAAAAACATTTTATGCCAAAAAATAAACGCCTTTAGGACTTAAAATAAGCACATTTTTAAAAATCCTGTGTAGTCTATGGATGGATGGTGGTTGGATGGATCTGCTTTAAGTCAATATTTATTTAACATGATATAATGTATTGTGTAATACTTAAACCTAATTAATAATTTAAATTCTTTTTTTTTTTTTACCTTTTTTGAATGTCGACCCTTACAAATACCCTTATACCCTTATAACAAAAAGTAAAAAATAAAAATAAATAAAAAAGCAAATGAAACCTAAACTAAAACTAAGCATTTTCAAAATGAATAAAAGTAGCACTTAAGTAGCACAAAAATATTTAAATTAAACTGGCATTGAAAACAAAAAGCCCCTGTGTAAGACCTATAGGCCTCTCTTGATGCAGCTGTTTTAAGACACACACATACTATTATAAGTTAACAGATAAGATAACATGTAATTTGCTGTATAATATGTAGCATGGTGCAGTACAAAAGGGTAACAGGACTCCGGACATTTGAAATAATTTGAGCATTTGAAGCCTGATATTGATAGGTATGTTCAGACCGACATTAGAGAAAAAAAAAAAACAGCCCCCAGAATACAGAAAAAAGTTGAATCCAACTGAACTATGACGTAATGTGAAGCGATGTCATCTATAATCCGCAGTGTTGGTAAGTCAGACACGTGCAAGTGCACATTCCTGGCAGATTACTGTGCAACGTGAATTACTTTATTCTACTTTTTTTTACCTTGTGGTAATCAGACAAAGAATTTGCTACTGAAAGTAGAATTTTCACAAAAGTTGTTTTTATATGTACACCTATTGTAGTTCAGGATTAGTATAAGTAAACAGGTATAAAACCAGAGAAAAATATGATCTTGAACATTTATTCCAGATAAAGTCCACAGTTTCACAACATCCAGAAAACAGGAAGTCTGTGTGATATAAATAAATACATACTGGGTGCATCTTCACATTTTCTGTTGACACACTTCTATCATACAACTTTCCTCACATCCTATCCTGAGAAAGTGTGAGATCTTCACCTCAAAACCACCTCTCCTCATTCTGTCTCTGTCCGTTTTTACTGAATATGAACAAACTGCTGGAGTCTGCCTCTCCCTCCTTGTCTGTGGTACCCTCCCCGTCTCCCTCGGTGCCCTTCATGTGTTATCTTCCCGTGGCCATCCCTCCAGGCACCGGGCCGCTGGTTGAACCTGTGACCCCCAGAGAGAGAGAGAGACAGAGCAGGCAGCCCAGGGGGTTGCTGGGCGTGGAGGGGCAGCTGCCTGCCCCCCTGTGCTAAGCCTGCTATGGGGACCACAGCCAGTATTCACATTCAAATCCTACCAGGCGGAAGGAGCGAGGAAGCGATAGATGGAGGGATGGAGGAATAGGGGGGGGGGGGGGGCCTTAACACGGTGAGGGCTGAGAGCTTCGCAGAGGTGAAAAGTTTAACAAGCAAAGCTGTTCCTCCTGATCGCAGGCTGCCTAATCAGCTTCATGGGTGGCTGGCTAAATCGGCTCTCAACCCGACCCCCAACCCCACCGCCCCTGCAATCTTTTCTTTTTTTTCTTTCCCCCTTTCCAAGGTGTAAGTCATTTATTTTATTGCCACTTTAGGCCCAGCTTCTGTCTCCCTCTCTCATGCTCCAATTTCGCTCCTATATGACTCCGCTTTCCTGCCCCCGTCGTTTATTCGCGCCGCACTTGTGCACAACCGGAGAGAAAGTGAACAAGGTGGAAAAAGAGAGTGAAGGAGGGGTGGGATGGAGGGGGGCTCTGAGACAAGTGAGGGACGGCTGAACCGGACGTCTGGGGTCTCTCTCGGCAGGATTAGAAAACAGAGAATGAGGGATTGGGTGGATGGAGAGATGAGTAGAGGAAGGGATAGAAGGACAGGCTTGAATAAATAGACAAGTGGGTCGTGATGTAGGAAATGGGAAGATATAGAGGGGAGCTGAGGGAGGGAGAGAGTGGAGAAGGGTGAAGGAAAATATGTCAGAGGAGGGTGGGGGTTGAGGGTGTGTGTGTGTGTGTGTGTGTGTGTGTGTGTGTGTGTGGGGGGGGGGGGGGGGGGGGGGGGCTATCCAGGCAGCTGAGATGGGGAGAGAAAAGGAGTTAAAGAGGGAGACAGAAAGAAGGAGGCAGGGAAGAGAGTGTGAGTGCATGGACACAGTGGGGATACTATTTATGCATGTGGGAGAGACGGGGGATGTACACATGTGTGCACACACTCGCTTGCATATGTATGTGTGTGTGTTTGTGTGTGTATCTGTGTTAGAGAGAAATTAAAATTCATGACTCTCTCTTCACAACCATTTGAGTAACAAGATTAAGATGGCGGGTTCGAAAATAGTGCTGGCATTATCAGGCTGCTTGCAGTCCTTCCAGCTGCTTGCCTCTCTATTCCACAACAGTGGGGATAAGAGGATAACGCGCTGGCCCTGTCTGCCCGTCCCAGCGCATGCCTTACGCTCACACACACACTCACACACACACGCAGTTCTTCGACACACAAACCACTGCACGTTGGACCTGCTTGCCTGCTGCCGGCAGTCCCTTGAGTGTGTTAGTGTCGGTGGGTGTAAGTGTGTGTGTATGTTTGGAAAACTGCAGAGTAGTGAGCTGGGGGGCTAGAGATGGTTTGTAAAGAATTGCTACAAACACTCCCCACACACCCTCCCTTTTTTCACACACACACACACACACACACACACACACACACACACACACACACTAAATCCACAAGTATATCCTGAAATGGGAATCAAACGAGAGACAAATCTGGCACAGCGAGGAACGCCAGGTTTCTCTCTGAAACGTATATTTGACGACATCCATGCCAGATGGAGGAGCTTGTGAGACGCTATGGGAGGCTGGAAAAAAAGTCAACTTGAGCCTAAATGACATGCGTAGAAACGCAACCATGTTAGATTGATGTTACCGACCGGTTTCAAGCAGGGCAGGTACATTTGTTGTGTGAAAATTTAAACACATTTGGATTTTGATTGAAACTGGTTTGACAACATGCTTGGGGATAATATTAATTATGTTAATTTATCAACATTCAGTGTTATTAGTATCGCTAAATATAGTATAATATATATTTATATTGTGTTATCGGTTTTAAAATGTGTGCATTTGGTGGGTCTTTGTTTTAAGCCACAGTGAAAGACAATCTGCAGTGAGTGCTCCTTTGTAGGTTCAAATGTGCATTTTGTCCAATGTTCGCTCTCTGAAAGTCAATAAATATAGCTGAAGAAAGCTAATCTGTAGTGCAAATGAGTCACAGCTGCACAATAGGATGTCTGTGTGTGTGTGTGTAGCTGCCTATGGTGGTAGTGTATGTTTCAGTGTGATATGATCATGTGGGGTGTGTGTTTGTGTGTCATGTCTGGCCAATATGCTGTCTGAGTGATGGCTGGTCTGTGTGGGATTGTGATATAGCTTGTTTCTTAGCTGTGTGCACAGTGTGTGTGTGTGTGTCTGTCTGTCTTAAATGGTCAGTCAGGCACACGCACATGCATGCACAAACACACACATACAGCTCACACAGGGGTTGTTCAGAATGTTCATCATAAGATAAGCAGAGGAGACTTAATCACCTTCAGATGTGAGGGGCGCACTTCAACTTGTCCTCATATCCACACGCAGCACCTGACCCCACTATGTGTGTGTGTGTGTGTGTGTGTGTGTGTGTGTGTGTGTGTGTGTGTGTGACACAGATAGGAGTATGCATTTCAAGAATGAGTCGACTGCTCTGACTCTTCCTTGCCTACCAAACAAAAGGAAAAAATCTGCATCATATGTGTGTCTGATTTTTTTTCTTCTTCTTTTTATCCCACATCAATTTTTGTCTAAATTTCACTATTAACATTGTAGACACATTGTTGTCAAGAAACTATCATCCCTGAAGGAGGCCTGAGTGGCAATTTCCCGAGCTGCTGAGGTGCCGAACCATTAGGATTAATAAAAGACTGTATTCTGCGGCCTTGAGGCCCAATCAATTGTCCCTGGAGCTTCTTTCAAACAAAGTTATATTTCTTTTGAATTTAATGCAATGGCAGCATTCAATTTAATCCCACTGAGACTACTACTTACTTTCAGTCCCTCTAAACGTCTTCCTTTTTTCTCTTTCTTCACCACTCGGTTTTTGACTCATACTGGAAACAGACAGTGCTCACCTTTCATTGGTCGGAGTGACACGATCATCAAAGCGTGATGCAACCTTCACGCAGCAGGGAGAAGACGGGGCTATATGAAACCTGAGTCTGATTCCAGTCAATCTCCTCTCTAAATGTGTGCTCCACCCTAGATGTAGCTTAAAATGGTCCAGAATGACTTAGATATACAATGCACCATTGATTGATAGACAAACAGTAGAGAAAAATAGGGAGTTAGGAAGAGATAGAGCGAGAGATTTTCCTCAGTGAGGTTCAGGCCACTTTGACAGACACTTTAATGGCCAGTCTGTCCAATTGTCCCACCAGTGTAGATATACGTGTGTGCACCAATTTAGCCCACTCTTTGCTGCCCTGTTCTTCTGTAGATGTGTGTGTAATGGAGTTAACAGCTGGACACCACTCATGTGCTTTCTGAAGCTCCTTTCCACTTCTTCCCCCTCTGGTTTTGTTCAGGTGTTCCTCAAAAAATGTCATTAAACAACACAGTAATTGGTTATTCTCTACTAAAGCATGGTTTTTACGCAGAATGCAAATTGTGTCCCCCACTTCTTACAGTGTTGTGTCATTGGACAGGAAAAGCTTCATGGTGAGTCTGAAGTGGCACCGTTACAGCAACCCACCAACATATAGCATTAAAGGTCCCACATTGTGGAAAGTGAGATTTTAATAGCTTTTTGATTATGGGAAATTCTTGTGAGAAAGTGTTATAATTTCTGTCCCATGATTTGAAATCCACAGAGAAATGCACACAGGATGTAATCTTAAGGTACAGTTAAGGCCATTAAAATCAGCCAATCAGAGGAGAGACTCATGAAGAAGTTATCAGTGCAGTGCCTGTAGGAAGTATACACTCACCGGCCACTTTATTAGGTACACCTGTCCAACTGCTTGTTAACACTTAATTTCTAATCAGCCAATCACATGGCAGCAACTCAGTGCATTTAGGCATGTAGACATGGTCAAGACAATCTCCTGCAGTTCAAACCGAGCATCAGTTTGGGGAAGAAAGGTGATTTGAGTGACTTTGAACGTGGCATGGTTGTTGGTGCCAGAAGGGCTGGTCTGAGTATTTCAGAAACTGCTGATCTACTGGGATTTTCACGCACAACCATCTCTAGGGTTTACAGAGAATTGTCCGAAAAAGAAAAAATATCCAGTGAGTGGCAGTTCTGTGGGCGGAAATGCCTTGTTGATGCCAGAGGTCAGAGGAGAATGGCCAGACTGGTTCGAGCTGATAGAAAGGCAACAGTGACTCAAATAACCACCTGTTACAACCAAGGTAGGCAGAAGAGCATCTCTGAATGCACAGTACGGCCAGTACAGAAGTTGATTTTTCAGGTTTGAAAGACCTAGGATAAATCTCTTGCTTCGTACTTTTTCCTGTATACTGAAACAACCTTGGAAAGTTACTGTTATAAGTATAAATAATAAGTAAAATATACAAAGTTGAGGTCCAGTGATAGTGCTGGGATTTTCCTGACGGTCTGTGAACACCTCTTGCAGATAAACCAGCTAACATCTTAGTGTGTGGTTTTTGAGAAATATTACAGTAGTTTCGTCACTTTGGTTGCATGATCGGCGCAGAAAGAAACCTTTTATTGATAATGATGATGTTTTGAATATCTATGAAAAAAAATCCACAAAAAAGGATGCACACTATCTTGCCATGATAGCTATATCCAAAAGCTGAGGGTGATCTGACAAACATCTGACAAGCTTAAAGAAACAATCTCAAAACCAGGCAGTTGATGATCTAGTACACATTTTATGTATAGATACTGTATATTCACCCTTTTGTTTTATTGTGAAACTCTAATATCACATACATGAAAAAGTGCCAGCCTAAGTGAGAAACAATAAATTACTGCTAAAGTTTGCAACATGTGATCATCCTTACCAAAACATCAACTGATGTAATGTTTTATATATTATCTTTTTTTTTTAAGGAGACGCAGTGCCTTTTTCTCCTCTGACATGCTTCCTACCTTCAAGTGTACATCCCAGACCTGAGCATCATACTGCTGGTGCTGAGACACGCAGAGTCCGGCCTGCTGGGCCAGCTGACAGAAGAGTCCCAGAGTTTCACCTCGCAGTGGGGCGAACACCAACGCCATGCCCTGGACAAAAACATCAGGAGGGTGAGTGACGTATATTAGGAGTTGAATAATTGAATACAATGCAAGGTACGTTTACGGGCTACTTCACACAGTTTACTTCACAACAGTCGTTGTTCAACTTTACATACATACAGACACAGACACACAGTGAGTTTCCAGTCATTAGTTGATAAAGGAAAAAAAAAATTAAAGCTCCACTAATCCAATCAACCCTGCAAATGTTAACACACACATGTAGGTGTGAATTTGTCAACTCAAGTATGTAACGTGTATGTGTGTGTGTGTGTGTGTGTGTGTGTGTGTGTGTGTGTGTGTGTGTGTGTGTGTGAAAGACAAAGAGCGAGACAGAAAGAGTGTTTGTGTGTGTGTATGCATCACAGACGTCCCGCATATACTAAGAGGATTACAAACAAGTTCAAAGTTTCTTTGAAATCCTTCAGCTTTTAGTTTCATTTCATGTTGATCATGTTATTATTGTTTTAATTAAATGGAGCAAAGTGGGATGAGCACACAAACACACATACAGCGGACACACACTACGATACACACACTGACTCAATGCAAGCTAAATGAACACAAAGGCAGCAAAAACAGCAGGATTACTCTGTTTGACAGATGATTTTTCATCTGAATATCCAGTTGTATTATTCTGCAAACTCCACCCTCTATAAAAAGGAAATAAGCAGTAAAAGCAAACAAACAGATACGATTCCTCCCAGCACTAATCAGCTGATTAAGAGGATCCAGCCCACAGGATGGACCACCTTTGTCAGAAACAACAAATTAGTGCCATTAGATGGGAGAATTAATTGCTTTGTTAATTGTTTAATCAGCTTAGCAAATTATTTAATATTTGGCAAAGCTTGTTGTGGCAGCGACAGTCTGATGGCCGACACTCAAATCATATTAGCCCCCGAATTATCTCTGCTGGATTAAAGAGGGAGAGACATGAAGAGAGACTTAACACACAGATGTACAACAATGGCCAGATGTCGTGTCTGTCAGTTGACAGCAGCAGCTTCTGCATTCAATTGCAACCAAGACTCAGATTCATGTTGAAGATGTTACTGCGCATGTCACTCAAACATCTTAAACACGTGTGACTGCTGACAACAACCTGATTATCAGTATCAGTCTTGGACTTTAAAGATCCAGCTTTGTTTTAGGTGCCTTCACCCCAATACAATAGAAGTGGGCAACGCTTTATAATAATCTATAAATGTTTCAGAAATAGTTTATTAAACTTTAATTATTAGTTATTTTACTATTTATTAATGGTTAATAATTGATTTGTAAATTGTCTACAATTATTTTTAGATCAAGGTATTATAAAGTTACAACCAATGATTATAATACTTTGTTAAATGGTTAATAAATACTTTTATTTAAAGTTTAATTAACTCTCTATTATCCATTTATGGATGGTGGTTATTATAAAGTAAGCATATAAAAGTAATATAATAATATAAACGTATAAAGAAAACCTGGAAGGGAATGAAATTTCTATTTAAAAATTAGAACAAAACCAGTGTCCTTGTAGGGCTGGATTATAACAGAACTGTGGCCAGCATTTTTCTTATTTCTTCTGGAACAGCGAGTTCTGTGGATTGTCAACTCAACTGTCTGCATGGCTACATAACCCTGAAGGAAAGTGAAAACTCATACCTTTTTATGTCATTTGGGTGAATTCACCTTTTAATAACATTGTAAAAAAAATGTTTTGTCCTGAATGATTCTTATTCTAGTTTGCCATTTATAAAATATAGAGGGAAACATATTTCCCAGCGTTTTCTCTCAGCCAATATCCCTCCTGTATCTGTCCTCCTTGTCAATCGCTTCATCCCCCATCCCTCACTCTGTCCTCTCCTCCTACATCTCCTTCCCTTCTTTTTTTTAGAAACAGACACCCCATATAGCAGCCTGGCCTCCATACTTAAAACAGACACGGCTTCCCTCAGATGAATAGAAATCTCAACCCTATCTCTTCCAGCCTTTTGCATTTTTACCCCCCATTTGCTTTGGCTGTCACAGCGTGGGGTCTTATCACGAGGCCAAAAGGGAGAAGTTGCCTCGGATTTATGATTAAGGGAAGGCAGGAGAGAGAGACAGAGAGATCAGAGCGATGCATTCAAGTTGCTCATAATAAGCATTAAAGCATTACATGATATTAATCCTGTCAGACTATTTATGTGTATGGGGTTTTGGGTGAGGCCTAATTATGATTGAGAAGAGTGGGAGGTGATTTAGAGGAAGGGGATAAGCAGAGATATGTACAGTAGACACACAGCGGCACACACAGCGGCACACACACACACACACACACACACACACACACACACACACACACACACACACACACACACACACACACACACACACACACACACACACACACACACACACACACACACACACACACACACTTACTTACATTGGGGTGCAGTAATCTCCTTACAGCATCAACCAGGCTGGCTCTGTACTGGTCGAGAAACAAACTGAGAGGGAGAGGGAGAGTCAGGTTAGAATGCGTTCTTATGATAGCAGATAAATCAGCAGGCTATTTATTTAGTTTACAAATAAATCCACCAACAGGAAGAAGGGGAAAAACAATTTGCATGAGTAAGATGCCTGCGTTTTTGTTTATGTCTGAGTTTCCATGTGTATTCACCTCTGCCTGCTGCTGAGGCACCGAGAGGATTGGGGATACCATCACCTACAGTAGACACACTTTTACTGAGACACTTCAAAGAGAAGCAAAAGCACCTTGAATTTGTCGTATTAAAACCTGGAGTATGTGATTTGGGGTTAATATAAAAAATAAACAACAACAAACAAGCAAAATATAGAAGAAGGCATATGACGTTTCTTCTAAAAAAATAAAATGTAATTAAGTGTAAAGTATGAGGAAACATGTTAGTTGTTTTAAGAATTCAAAAGCAGTTAAGAAAGATTCAATGGAAAGGAAGAGAAATGTTAGTTTAGTAAATATGTGTCACTGCCACTGGCTTCTTGTAATTTAGATATAAAAAATGTAAAAGTTATAAACAAAACGTTTTTTTTAAATAGCATGTAAAATAATACATATAATTTTGCTAAAGAGCATTTTAGGATGTGATGGAGATACAAAGAAACAGAGTGGAAAAATAAAAACAGGCTCAAGTTGACTCCAATCAATCTAAACTAAGTAACACCTGCCTCTGTATCCACAATGACATATTTTAATCAATTATGTAAGTAGTGCACTGTGTGTGTGTGTGTGTGTGTGTGTGTGTGTGTGTGTGTGTGTGTGTGTGTGTGTGTGTGTGTGTGTGTGTGTGTGTGTGTCTGTCTGCCTATTATCACAGATGAGAGTGGAGTAATTTGACTAAAATGCAACAATACATTACAGATTTGATATAATCCTCCACATCCCCCCAACTGTCCAGCAGAGTGACAATCTGGTCATAACTTTCCAATCACAGCCTCTGACCTTTCCAAACCCAAACCCCTCTGATCCCAGTGAGGAAGGAGAGCTGCGTATCACAATCCTCCCTGTATTCATATCTATGTATTTACTAGTTCAGAACTGATAAATGACCCGTTTAATAAACAGCTTGTCAGACAGTTTTTCTATCCTCAGAATACACGGAAGAAATCTGGATTACGACTTTGCCACTTGCCCAAAACAGGATGTGTGTACGTATGAGCAAAGTTTATTATTCTTCTAAGGTTAGACAAAGGTGTGAAGTTTATTTGACTTGAAAGGTGAGAGGTTTATGTTTGGTTTGTTTTGCCACAGATATCAGCTCACGGGAAAAGTGACTGGTAAAGAAAACAAGGAAGTGAGCTAGTTGGGTGGAGGGGACAGCTGAGAAACACACACACAGGCGAGCATGTGCACATGCACGCACACGCATGCACAGGGGGCAGGGGAAGGTCAAAAAAAAGCTTAATGATGAAATGACCTGTGCTACTTCATTGTGACATAAGAAATGAAACCACCTTATTGTGTGTTACATAAAGTGAGAAAAAAAAGCACTCAGTGGACACACATGTAAATCAAAAAATCAAATAATTGTCAGTGTCAGTGTCACAAATTGAGTGGTCTTCCTCTTTAAGGTCACCTCTGACCCCCAGACTCTCAGAGACCTATTGTCTCATGCTGACCCTTCCCACCCAAGACAACCCAGCTAACGCCACAGTCAGGGCTGGCTGAAGGTCAAGGTGCACAACCTGGGCGTGTGTGTGAACGCGTCGCTGCTATATTCAGCTGTCTACACACGTATGTTAACATGCAGGATGTTGTCAGAGCTGCAGAGGGTGAAACTAGAAACACAGGACATCGTCAACCAAGCTTTAGCATGCAAGCGTGTGTATTCATACTGCACTATATGCATTAGTAGAGTACAAGTATAAACAAATAAATAAATAAAATAGATTCAGTTTTATGATTTTATAAATGTATCTGTTTCAGGAGTTGTGGTATTTGTTATGTGCCACCATTAATGAGCTGAACAAAAAACAAGAGTGGTAGCAATAATCTTCACAAAATATTGAAAACAGTTATCATTATATTCAAATGTTGAAGAAATGCAGTAGCAAACAAAAGTTTGGACTCACTTTCTCATTCAAATGAAAGGGAATGTATGTCCAAATGTTTGCTACTCTAAATGAAGCATGTACATTGTATTTATTTTAGAAAAGGGCTTTACAATATATAGTTTATGATTATTTATTATTATTAATATTATTATTACTACAGATAAGCACACTGTATTTGACCATTCATGTGTCATTGAATCTGTTTAAATCTATACATTTTAATCTGGATTTTCATCTAAATTTAGTTGAAATCAGAACAGAATTATTCATGTATGGCGTACACCATCATCAAGCAAAACACAATTATGTGTGTATTAGAGCATGGAAAACCAATTGAAGCCTGACGGGCTCAGTCGGAACCTGACGGGCTCCGTCGGTTTCAGACAAAAATTTAGAATATATGCTCGGACACGGGCCGGGCTCGGAGCATACAGTGCAAACACATATTTAGAATTTTTTTTCTTGTGCAAACGTGCGATTTCTCCTTACAGCGCTGATGTGCTGTGTAGCAGTTCTGTGCTGTTTTCAGTTGGTGGATTAAACCACATAAACTTAACACACACACAAAGTCCTATGTATGTTATTAATAATAGACCCTTGGAAAATCGTGTGATTTGAATAGTTTCTGGCTTCCCGCAGGCTCGAACACAAATATTTTAATTCACATCGGTCTCGGGTTGGTTTCAAGAAGAAAGCTTTCGGATGCGGGCCGGACTCAGACAGAAAAAATCAGCCCGACCCCTGCTCTAGGGTGTATGTAACTGTATGTAGCTCTAGTGTGTGTATCAGTAACGTGTCCAAAATTCCTAATTTAATCCAGTCCAGTACAGTCAGCTTGAAAATAAATGCAGGGTGTTTGTGTGTAAAAAAAAAAGTGCATGTGTGAACGTACAGAAAATGCAAATGGCGTACATACTCTATAGTACAAACAGAGAAAAACACACACACACAGACATTCACACACACATAAACAGAGCTTTATCTCAGTACCCACACATGGACAGCTTTTGGAAAAAGCATGCATGCCAAAATGGAAGCCAAGGATTCTCTGCCACCTACATGCCCACTGCAGGAATCCCTCTGTCTTTCTCTCTCTCTCTCTCACACACACACACACACACACACACACACACACACACACACACACACACACACACACACACACACACACACACACACACACACACACACACACACACACACACACACACACACACACACACACACACACACACACACACACACACACACACACAAATATGAGGAGCCCCAAAACACCACCACACCACCATTATTCCACTAGTGTGCGAGTGTCTCACTGTTGATCATTGTCATTAATTACATGTTTGTGTAATTTATAAGATAAAAAGGACAATAATTGTATTCCTTTCTCCTGTTTTTCTCCTTCATTTCTTCAATTCACTTTTCAGTTTCTTATCCCCTTCACTGTCTTTCTTTAGTCTTTTAGAGCTTCATCACCTCCTTTTTATTTAGTCCATGATGGAGAATAGTGTCGTAAGTTCTTTTTGCTTAGACAGGTTAAAACTTGCATAGCAAGAAGGACAAGAAGTGCATTTCAAGAGTAGGATTTAATTACACCCCACTCTGTAAAATGACTACAAGGAGCTCAAATTGGTATGACTGCTATATAATCTTTGAAGAATACTGGTGACATTTTTTTTAAAGAATTAAGAGCCATTTGATATGTGCAATAGGCAAAGGTTTAGAGACACTTTTGCATTCAAATTAATTTTGCATTGTTTTAATCAGCCACTACACTTTTTAAAGCCACTATACTGCTAGCCACTCAGACTGGCTAGTATAGCTGGCTTTGATATGTAATATCTAGAGACCGCGTCCAGCAGTACATTAACCTATACTTCAGACTTTGAATTCGATTTCTCACACTCACACAGACAGGCAGCTCATAATGTCTTGTCTGAGTGGAGCAATTTCATCATGTTAAAGAGCTGGTGAAGCGGTGAGGGGTACCAAATAACTACTTTAACATGACTCAAAAACCATCTCTCGCAGCAAAATCCACTCCACTTCTGCTATTGCAAAACCGGGCTGTAAGGAAAAGTCAAGATAGTGAAGTTGGCATATAATGGACGGCTGATACACAATGTTACACCAAACTCTTCCCCTCTCCCTTCCCCCCCTCTCTTGTCTTCTCAGCGGTGGTTCCGTTGCCACCGATGGGAGCTATAATTAATCAGAGCAAAAGCTGCGTTGTTGACCTTTTCGCGGGTGATCATCACAATGACGCACCCATTAATCGGTCAGCCATCACTCTTCAACCACCACCACTGCAATTATCGCACAATCACTCACCTACATACACATGCAGAAAAGATGGCACGCAGAAAAACATCTTGCAGCACACACACACACACACACACAAGAATAAAGCAGGCATCTCTCCTGAGAGAAATGGGAAATCTGAAGAACCTGTAATATCTCAAATTCTGTAAAACATCCTCTATTAGCTGCCTGCTCTCTTACCCTCTCTGGGTTTTGCACCTGACTACTACATGTAATGATGTGACATTACAATAATGATAACGCCGTTTCCTAATGTTGCACTTAGCATGCACGCACACACTCAAGCAGACACAAACTGGTCACAAGCTTTTTTTGTCAGCGTTTGTGAAGCTGGGAAGTGTTCCAGCACTTATGTTTCAACCAACAGCATGTCAGTCTTCCCAGTGTGTGTGTGCCTGTGTGTGTTTCATAAATACACATAAATGATGTTTGCCCTCTAAAAGTTTGAAGCTTAAAGAAAACGGGCTGGTTCACTGTTTCATGAGTCTCCTTACCAGCAACCTGGCTTCAGCATTTTCCAGGGAGGATGAGCAGCGTGATTCCCCAAGTAACAACAGCATCCTGTCTTGTTTGGTAATTTTTTAAAAAAATATTATAATTTAATTTTAAAGCATTCCCCCATGTACATCCTGGAATTCCATGCAAGTTGAAGAGAGATGCAGAGTATTTGGACTATGTCAGAAACCCATGCCAGAAACAGGAGTAACAACAGAATCCCCAGTCAAGGTTATCGTTTTCTCCCCTTCTGCAAAAACAAGCCCCTGCTGGGACTGAGAGTCATATAATGGTTGTCCTGGTCCTTGTTGAGGTCAAAATAAAAGTCCAAGGTGAACAATAAAATCCTGATGCATTTTATCTTACATCTTTAACTTACAACTGAGCGATAAACATATTTAATTCTTGACTGGACACAAGATCTACATTTCAATGACAGATGGGCTAATTGTTATGTTTATGTTGCTCTATCTCTCCATTTCAATCTCCATTTCTACTCCTCCCTCCATCCGCCACTCAACTCTTTCTTTATCTTACTGTGTCTCCTTCCTTGTCAAGGCGCAATTATTTGCAATTTGCCTAAGTCATCCATTTGCTGGGACACCAAGCATGAAAACGAGGCAATTTGGTGTAAAATGGAGGCAGGCGGGCATCTGAGCATATGTATGAGTGTATGTCTGAGTGCATGCCTGTGTGTGTGTGTGTGTGTGTGTGTGTGTGTGTGTGTACCTACCAGTCTGCACACATGACAATGTCAAAGTGACCCTCTAGTGCTGAAATATCTGACTCACAATCCCACCTCACGACCCTGTAACACACACATAAAGCAGAAATCAAAGTTTAGTGTTTTCAGAGTTGGTGAAAGCAGACGGCCTGCATTCACAGAACTGGACAGAGACCAAAAGCAGTTTGTCTGTCTTTTGTCCTCCACTGGTTCTTTTCACTCCTTCCAACACTTCTTTCTCTCAGGAACCTCTCTCTCTGACCCCCACTGTTTTTCTGCTCCAGTAGAGACTCGGAGAAAGCATCAGGGAGGGAAGACGTGTCGTCTGTGAGGTAAAGAGAGGAGCTATATGTTGCTGTTCAATATTTTCACTATCCTCTCTCTGCTGCTTTGTCTCTTCGACACTAGCACTAGTTCAAATAGAAATGTGTTTTTATAGGCATCATTATATTTAAGTACAATATTGCCACTGCAGGTTCTAACGAGTTTACAATGTATGTAATTATTTTGAATGTGGGAAAAAGAAATTACACACAATACACACGGTTTACACACACACACGCACACACACACACACACACACACACACACACACACACACACACACACACACACACACACACACACACACACACACACACACACACACACACACACACACACACACACACACACACACACACACACACACACACACACACACACACACACACTAAAAATAAGAAAATATATTTAGGCAAACCTTGGAACCTTGGAAGAAAAGAATAAAATGAATTGTCACTTTTTTATTGTTGGTTTTTCCTCTGGCTCTGACATCTTTTTCTGCTCTTATGGCAATGTCAGTCCAGCTCCCCGAAGTAAATATTACACTGAATTTTGGCAGAAAGTGAGTCGAATTCCTACCATTTGACCAGGATGTTGTATATGTTACGTGTTGCTCTCGGTCTCTCAAATTGTCTTGTCAGCAGAACTGCGGCGTATTGTCTTCTCTGAGTTTCCAGGTATATCTATGTCCACCAGTTTAGTTTTTGTAATCGATGACCAGCATTTTTTTTCTTTAGATATAACATGTTTGGTGCAGATTATGTGAAAGCTGTGCTGAAGCCATGCACTGATAGAGTAGCTGAGCTTTCTCCTCCTCTCTTTTTCCATACCTCTCTCTCTGTCTCTCTCTCTCTGTCAGGCAGATTGGGGTATTATTAATTAGGCATTATTAACACTCAGTAAACAAAACATTAGGCCCTGCTAGAAACACAATCTCAATTCGCGGCAGGAGGTCCCAACGCGCACACACATTCACATTACAAGTGCACACACCATCATGCGACATGCCCCTCCCTCCCCCTCCCCTTGTCCAATCGCATCGTGCCCTTCGCCCTCTCTTGCGGTGCGGCGATGACAGCAGGCATAATCTGAAAAGAAAACAATCAAAGTAATGTAGCCTAATTATACGTTTATTTTTTCACTCCATCTTCCACTTGTGTAAATATGCGCAGGAGGGAGGAACGGAGAGAGAGAAAGAGAAGGAGAAGAGGTAGGGGAGTGAAACAGTCAGTCAAAGGCAAAATTCATTTTTTGAGACAAGGACAACAATTAACAGCATTTTAGCCATCCTTGCATATGAAATGCACACGCGTGTGTATTGAGAAAAGTTCTCGATGTTTTCTGGATGAGAACTCCCTATCAAAAGGGAATCAGTTTGCTTGGATGACTGTGGTGCACACATATGCACATACACACATTTTTCTACTTTGAAGAATGGGTATTATAGTATGTAGCTAACACATTTTTTCTTTTATATATGTCATTTTACAAATCTAAACAATAACTGATGATAAAATCAAAATCTGATTTAATTCTTTTTTTATGAAGAGATTCATACAATACACCTGTATAGCAATCTGTTGTTCATCTAATGTTGGTCCACAACCATTCATTCAGTCATCTTCTATACCTGCTTATTCCTCATTAGTGTCGAGGGGTCTGCTGGAGCCAATCCCAGCACAATACAGGCCAGACGGTTATCAACCTATCGTGGGGCACACACACCATTCACTCACACACTCACAACTATGGGCAATTTAGATTCTCTAATTAACCCCAGCATGTTTTGGAATGTGGGAGGAAGCCAGAGAATCTGGAGAGAACCCACGCAGACACGGGGAGAACATGCAAACTCCACACAGAAAGGTCCCAGACCCAGGACCAAGGAGGTCTTGAACCTGCGACCTTCTTGCTCTGAGGCAACAGTGAACCACTGCACTTGCTGTGAACCGCTGTGAACCACTGCTCCATTGTGTCAGTTTAAATACACTTGTGTACACAATACACACAAGCAATATGTGCTTGTTGTTCAGTGGTAGAGTATATGACGTGGGCACCAGTCAAAGTGAGCACTTTAAAGAAAAGTTTGAGGCACTTGATAAATATTAACACAACCACAAGCCCCCCACATGAGCCACTCCTCCATCAGATTGCATTGATAAAAAGCCCAGAGTTGAGTTCACATTTCATGAATAATGGCAAGAAAATGGCCTCACCTGGTAGTTAAATGCGTTGACCCAAACTTTCCAGCTTGTCTGTTTCTTTCAATAAGCCCCCGTACATCTGACATGCTGCAGTCAAGGATCCATCATAAACATTCACATAAGCACATAGCCAACTGTGAAAAAATGGTTAAACGCCCCAAATGATATGAAATTAACTATTTTCCTACCGCTACAGATGTTTAGATTAACAAACATTTTGGACAAGATGCTGCTATGGCCTGAATCTTTGCAGGTCAGTCAAAAACACTGGCAGACAGTAGTGTCTACAGAATTGTGTAAAAAAAATGGCAGATTCAAATATTACTATTAGTTTGACCAGGATGTTGTTGTTTTTTTTATTTGTAAAAAAAACAAAAACAAATTAATTGCCATATATTAATATGTTTATATTAATGATAAACAATCCATGGGTAAGCAAAAGAATGTGTGAAAACATGTGGATCTCACTAACTGGGATACTACTGCAAATTACCACAGACTTTCAATTAAGTGCTGGTTCTCCTTTAAATGCTGGGTGCAGGTGTATATTTTAATAAATAACCGCCGGTTCCAAATAAACACTGAGTCTAATTTATTAATTTATAGGGGTGTGACGAGATCTCGTGTGACGATATCTCGTGAGACGTGATTTGACGAGATTGCTCGTCGCGTTAAAATTCTGTCTCGCCAGATTTATCCAGCAAGCAGCCAGAATGACGGAAAACACAGGTATTACTATTGACGACGCCCCCGCCTCTTTTAAATCGTTTGTTTGGCAGCATTTTGGGTTCCTAGCAGAAATGATAAATGGTAAGAGAGTGACTGATAAGACACGGACAATATGCAGACACTGTATGCAAATAATGCTGTACAGCGCGGCGAATACGAGCACAATGCAGAGACATTTACAGCACTACCACAGCTCAGTACTCACATCAACAACTGCTGCTGACAGAGAAGAACTTGTTGTTTTGCACATATTGTTTGCACTTGAAAAAAGGACAAATGTATAATTTTTTCCTATACATTTTAACTTTTATAACATTTTATTTTAGTTTCAATTTGTACAGGAAGAAGTTCATTAAAAGGAAGAAGTTCATTAAAAGTTAACGCTTACAGAGTTATAAAATCCATGTGCAACTCAGTTAAATACAAGTCTGTTGTCCAGGCATTCATTTAATTAGTAATTTAATTTTCTTAAAATCTCGTCTTGTCTTGATCTCGTGAACCCAATCTCGGGTCTCGTCTCGTGAGCTGAGTGTCTCGTCACACCCCTATTAATTTATAATAAAAAATATGACATGAAATTCAAAGTTTCTGTCATAAAATATACAGAGGAAATCTCTGGAGGAGAAGCTGTGATATGTTTACAGTACTGTAATCTTATTTTTTAAAATAAAAATTAAAAAAAGAAGAAAATAATACAAAATTAAATTAGCATATTTTATTTATTTATTATTTTAGCTGAACAGGATTTTTTGTTAGAAAGGAATTAATCTTCTGTCCTAAACTGATGCCTAGTCTCAAATAACTGCTCTGATCTGTTAAGTAATTTAAATAAATAAACACCTCTGCTATTATTTGGTAATTTATAAGACTAATCGAGAGATACAAGCCTTAGGCTTTTTAAAGTGTTGCAAAAGAGCTACATGAAGAAACACATACTTTAAGCAAGACCCTTCTTTAGGTTAAAACACATGGTGACAGGATGAATGTGCAGAGATGATCTCCAGCGATAGAGAGCCAGCTTGCAGAAGCAGATCACAGCAGCCTCTGCCTAGATCAATGGGAAGGCTTTTAACTACAGATACACAAACTCACACCATCCGTGTCACACACACATGCAGATGCACACCGGCACAAAGACAGGGTGATTGATGTCAAGTTGTCTATTAATACACTGGCTTGTGGAGTTGCAAAGCAATTCAATTAGGATTGCTTTAAAGCCTGCAAAGAGCTGAGACAAATCTAATCGACAAAGACAGAGCAGGCGAAACACAGAGGGCTAAGAGAGAGAGAGAGCAGGAATGCATGATAAGTTGATAGATGGATTGATAGCTGGAGAGCCAATCCAAAATCAAAGAGGCCTCCCTGACACAGACACACAACAACATGTGGGTTAACACACATATATATATATGCAAGTACACACACACACACACACACACACACACACACACACACACACACACACACACACACACACACACACACACACACACACACACACACACACACACACACACACACACACACACACACACACACACACACACACACACACACACACACACACACACACACGACACCTGTGCATGAGTGTGTTATGCATAGGGATGACAGGACGAAGAGCAGAGCAGCTTACTGTAATCTCATCAGCAGCACACCACTGGGGGAGAGGTCAGCACAGGCGCAAACACACACACACACAGAAAACACACACAGAAGCAAAGAAAAAGGTAAAAGAGAGAGAGATTAGAGTACTATTGAACATTAAAGTGGAGGAATATTTGTTCCCATCTCTTGAAGTAGACATGTAGCAGCCAATGACATGCATCAATCATTCTTAATGGAACATTTCCATTGATTTTCAACATGAGTATTCAAGGTCACAGTGACAGAGTCCTCTGTGGTGTGTTTCTGCACAATGAACGAGGTTAAAAACTTCTAAGAAGGGAAAACAAATCTGGAAATTTCTAAGGGGCCGTTCATTCAAGGCCTTTCTCTCTTTCCTCGTATCTTCTCATCTATTTCACTGTATAAAAACGGAGCCATATCACAGCCCACTATCGCTTTCTATTGTAACACCAGACACACAATAAGGCCATGTGAGACAAACAGTAGCCATTAGTACAAGGATAAGACCAGCAGCTCTCTCAGTGAGCGGAAATGCCACACAGTGCCTACAGCATGTGAACGGGCCAATTTGGCTGATACCAGAACAAATGATCTGTCTTTCTCAACCCTCCCTCTTTTTTGTCTGTGTGTGTTCAATCCATTCTTGCTATGATTTCACTTACATGTGTTTGTTCTGTGAAACAAAGCAGTCGGTCAATGGTGCATTGTTTGTGTGCCCGAGTGTGTGTGTGTGTATTTTACAGGCTGCATAATGTTATTGGGGTCTTATTGTGATCGGTAAAGGAGCATTGTAGCTGGCTCAGATAGAGATATTGTGAGCAGAGCTAAATATGGAAGTCCTCCCTCAGTCAATAAGGGGAGAAATGGGTATTTATATTTCTTTGTGAAACAACTGTGGAGAGTCAGAGCTTCTTTTATTCTTGTTTGCAGAGTTATGGTGAATAAAGCAAGATCTGGAGGGAGGGGAGAAAAATGGACAGAGATGTTGAAAGAAGATGGGGAAAAATGAGGGCATAAAGAAGACAAGAAAGGAGAAAGTGTACAATGGAAGGTAGAAAATAAGAGTAAGCCAATATAGTTTGCAGGATGACAGACAGAGCTGATCAATAACCCAATCAAAGAACAAATATCGCAAAAATCTCACCTAGAAATTTGCCCCTAAAAGCTTAATTATATGCCTAAACCTTAACCACACACAAAAACATTTGAAACCTTGATTGTTCCTCCTTCTAAAAGGCTCAACAAACCCTAATCCTAGCCTCAACATTAGATGAAGTCTCAAAAAAAATTCTGACAGGATGGCAATTATTGTGCTCTTAACTTGGTGTTGTGAGCAACTAGGATTGGTAGAAGCCATGTTGAGAGCGGGTGCTGTATTAGTCAGTGTGGGTGCAACCATCTGTTTCATCGCTTAAAGATAAAGGAGGTGGATGATTGTTCTTTCTTCAGCCCAACAACATCTCTGATTATAAGGCTCTAAACACCAAGGTTACAATGAAATGTCTACTTTGGGATCCCATCAAGACATTGCCATCCTTATCAAGACATATTTGATATCGCGATTGAATCATCTCATACATCTCCTCTCAAGGGGGGGGCTGTATATTTGTGAAATCAAAACTTTATGGAAGTCCTGTCAGTTTGTTTAAAGGTAGTTTGTGAGGATTTGCACCATAAATGTTGAACATTGAAGTGTAAAAGTTATAGTATGCGCTGAAAAAAAGACAGATTAAGAAACTGCTTGGCTCATTCAGTACCTAATAAGTTTTCAGAAATATTTTATAGTGAATAATTGAACTGTAGTATCTTAATCATGCAAAAAATCCACAAAGAAATGGAAGCTTGTCTGGTTTGAAAATGAGGAGCAAAGCCCAACCCAGGGGAAGCATTTGTCCAATCAGGTGTATCCTTCTTATTACAGATCTATGCATTGAAGAAGCGATGCTTGGTGTGTTTCTGTCTTTCTCTAACTTATTCTTAATAGGCAACAACTGGTAGGGTGATTTGTGTGTGCTTACACTGAATACCTGTAAACTATATTACTACTGGAGGAGTTGTAATTATTTTATTAATGTACTCACAATTTACAGACTCAAATCACATATAAACTTCATGTTTTCACATGTGAAATCTTACACTTTACATGAAGAACTGTATATTTGATATACAGGTATTTATATCAACTGATATAAATACCTATATAAATACCTGATATATAATATAAAATGTAAAAAAATGAATAAATACATACATTTAATATGCATTTATAATTTCAAATGCCACACAGATATTACATTGTTTTCTCTTACAGGAAAATCTATGTATAATGAAATATTTGAGAACCACATATAATGTATAATGTGAATTCATTGCATGTGATTTTCATGAAATGTTCTAATTAAAACCCCAATCCAAAAAAAAAGATAAAATTGCACGCGGACAAATCCATATGAAATGCACCTAAATAAATGTATGGCACAGGACCGAGGCGGAGAAAGAGGAGTGGAGCGGACGATGAAAGGATACTCTGAATGGACTTCTCGTTCCCATCTGATAGCAGAACTTCCTTCACGTCAGCACAAATGGCAACCTGAGAGACGGAGAGACAGGAAAGAGACAGAAATTAAACAACACGGAACAAAAGAACAAAAACCAAAAAGCACACTTAGATGAAGCAAACATCTGAGCGCGCCCACACAATAATGACATAACCATATCTACAAAGCTTCACTCTTGGCAGCCTGGCCCACCCCACCCTCCCCATTGCTCCCTCTCTTCCCTGCCATTTCCCTCTCTATCTTCACCCCATTTTTATGTCTGCATTATTTTAATCATTCAATCAAATCAGTCAATACTTTTATCATTGTGGCTAGCAGTGGGGGCTGCTATCTTGCTATCACTCTGTTCAGTAATTGCATTGTGACAGGGGATGATGGCAAGCGCAGAGCCTTTTCATTTGACGCTGGGTGTTTATCGGGCCGAGCCATCACTCCGTTCGCCGCTGTCACTCTGCACTCGCCGGGCCTGCCTGATGCCCTTCATATAACTTTGCGGCGCAGACTGTGAGAGACGGAGGGAAAGAGAGGGAGAGGGAGGGAGACGGGAGAATGGATAGAAGGCTTTGTGCTGCGCTGTGTGTGTCACTGTGTGTGTGAGGGAGATCTAGATAGAGAGGTGTGTGCTTTACTATAACCCCATCTATTCACATTCTCTTTTCTTTGCTTTTTTTTTTATATATCAGTGAGTTTGTGTCAGGCTGTCAATTTCTGTCAAGGAGTGTGTGTGTGTGTGCATAAACACATAGCTAAGTGTAAGTGCAAGTAGCTATTGTGCTGGCATATGCACTCAAATAGCATGTGTATAATTCAATATAATCTTGATTTGTATGGCATAGATAATACATGATGTAGCATGTTAAGTGTATGAAATGTTCTGAACAGAATGCCTACACTTGGACACTTACTCCCACACACGCACACATGTGCAGGCCCTGCAGGCTGTGGCTGTGTCTGTGGCTGTGTGTGTGCCCCCAACGCACGCGCACGTGCATGCGTTAAGGGCAGTCCCACCATCTGCTCAAATGGAGGAAGTGACCTCCAGGCTGAACCAGAGCACCCAGCTGAAAGATCAGGAGCCGACCTGGCAACCCACAAGCAATATACCCTGTTACCCACCAAGATTACGACACACACACGCACGCACGCACACTCACATGCACACGCGCGCGCGCGCACGCACACACACACACACACACACACACACACACACACACACACACACACACACACACACACACACACACACACACACACACACAAAGCTATGACTTTAAAGATTCTAAAAATCTTGTGATCGTAATTGGAAAAAAATAGAAAAAATGAGGTGAATGATTCCTTTTTATGCATTTTTTAAAAATGTTAACGCCTTTATTAACCTGCAACAGTTTGTAATTTGTATGTTTTGCTCATCTGGCTGCTGTTGTATCATGCAGCATGCATGGGTAGGGGATCGAAAAGTTCTAGGATTATTGAAGTATGGATCCATGACATCCATAGTTTGTCATAGTTAATGTAGGATACTGTACAATTTAGTTTTTGCCTGAAATGTTTAAGAAACACATTTAACAGTTTTTTCCTAATATAACAGAAAGTCATCAAACAAGATGTTTATATGAATGAAAGCATGGATCCAATCAGGTGCATCCAGGAAACATTTGTACGGTTGTGCGGTTGTAGCGAGCGTACACTGCTGTTAAAACGGCATCACTCGCTTCCAAAAAGCACCCATGTGGATCCCTTCTATTACTTGTTCTTGACTGTACAAATATTCCATGGCTACCATGCAGTAGATATTGAACTATTTCAGCCTGCAGCCAATGGGCAAACCAAATGACTGGGTAACATGTCTATCACAAGAACAACACTGCTTGGGTGGTTAAAAACCTCCACCAGGATTGTCCGTGTAATTGGTGTGATAGAGATCACAGTTTATAAAGTGTTAGAAACAGAAAGGGTTGACTAGGATTCATAAATGGCCTGGATGTGAACTTTGAAGGCTCCTTAGAGAAGGATAATTTCATCTACTTTGGGAACTATTTGGGGTCATGTATCTTACCCAAGGACACATTGACATAGGGACTGCTCTACCTGCTGAGAGACAGCCGCCCCATATCTTCATTAGATTACATGTATCAAGGTACCATAGGTGGATGCTTCCTGTAAAGGACTCATCTAGATTGTCACCATGAAGATGGAGTATTACGTCTAATATTATCCTGAAATCTAGAGTGCAGTTTATTAGGACACTGCTGGGGGATGTGCAAAAAGAGAAAAAAAGCAAGACAAAGATTAAATCAGGGAGAGAGAAAAGCATCATGGGTGGCAGAAAATATAACTTAAAGAATGAAGAAGGAAAAAATGGATGACACGAGATGGAAGGGATGGAAGAAATGAAACACCTTAAAGGAATAATTAATGAACTGCTCACATGGACAACAGAGAGGGGGAATAGAATGTGGTGTCATTGACGGGTGAAGGAGGGAGGAGGAGAAGGAGCGGCATGAAGGAAGGATTCCATCTCAAGCCACCAATGTCAAAACATGGTGTATTGACTGCTAAGAGATAAAAACCAGGATTTCACACACACACATACACACACACGCACATACACACACACATCGAGCAAATCGATGGGACACCAACACCTGCTATGTGGAGGAGCCCTTAAGACCCTGGCTAATAAACCGTATGGCTGACTGAGTGTGCCAGTGTGTGTGTGAGTGAGTGAGTGAGAGTGTGTCAGTGTGTGTGGCTGCATGTGTCAGAGTGAGTGTTAATGCAGAACAGCTTTTAAGACCCTAGCTAGTTCATATACTGTAGCTTGGTGTCATTACATTACTTGGTGGTCTGGTATTTGTGTGTATGAGAAAGACACCAGGAAAAAGCATACTGCAGTCATATTTTATATAAAAATGATCTGTTAATTCTAAATACTGGCTTCATGTCTGAAAAATAAGCTCCATTTTGTTCAGGAACAAAAAAATGCATTGACCTGTATTTTATCAGTATACATGTTTGCCATTAAGTCCAAAAAAAAGTGTCCTGGGAGGCAACAACAGGTGCTTTAATAGGATGCAAAGACTAATACTTCCCAATAGTGTGTTTTCTGTGAGTGAGGTCTTTTAACATCAAATGTGAAGTAGTTTCCTTGGATAAGTCTCTCTTATAACACGGCATTGAAGGAAATCATTCACAACCTATTTTCTATCACCACTTCAGTCCTTCTAAATGACAGATGAAGTTCTATTAGCTAATTGTTACCTGTTACTGTTGGATACTGTTGTTTCATAAATTGCATGGGCATGGGTTCAGTCTTCATTGTTGAATTCAACATGAAAACACAATAGGTGTAAAAAATCAATGTAGCTATTTGAAATGTGATTTTATTTTATCAGGTGGTTTTGGGGAGTGTAATTGGGTATGGAATAAATACAGGGTTTGGGAACCTTCCTGTATCATAAAGATCAGTCAAAATGATCATAATCTTCATGTGAGGTTATGCTACAGTATAAAACCACAAACTGAGAGATGCCTCAAGGTGGATATTTTTCTGTTTTAGGATTTTTGCATTATATTTACACCTAGTCTGCAGAGACTGAAAACATGATTGCTGTATTTAAGACTTCGAAGCCGTTTCGAAACAAACGTGACCATAATTTTTGTGATAAAGGATGATGTCACCCAGAGAAACAGTGTGGCATTGAACTGCTATTAATAACAGCACAAATTGCCTATTTCAAACAAATAATAAATTAACTTGAACTTGAGCAACAATATACATATGCTTTTGATATACAATGCTTGTAAGAAAGATCAGTTCATTGTCAGTTTGTTGTTCACATGAGATCGTTAACAGTGACAAAGAAAAATATAGAAAATCGGACGACCTATCTATGAACAATGTTCTTTGAATGTCAGATGATAAACACTGAAGAGTAGGCATGTGAAGTACAGTCAGAGTATACACGCATACACTTGTGGAGGAATGTACACACACACACATACATAGTGAAAGAAGTGAATGATAGTGCATATGAAAAGGTATGGATACTATATGCCCATGCTGTTTGTGTATTGATCAGTGAGGGTCTATTAGGAAGGAAAGTCACTTTTCCTGCAGAAATGTGTGTGTGTGTCTCACTTACCATAAGCCCAGCAAGACAAGTCATACCTCCTCCTAACTCACACACAGCACCCCTGAGAGAGAGAGAGAGAGAGAGAGAGAGAGAGGGGAAAGATAAAGAGAGGAGTGGAAGTCAGTTTCACCTTGCTGAGCCAAACCTAATGTAGCAGTTTAGCACTAACACACACACACACACACACACACACACACACACACACACACACACACACACACACACACACACACACACACACACACACACACACACACACACACACACACACACACACACACACACACACACACACACACACACACACACACACACACAGTACATATACACACTCAAACACACGCCTGCTACGATAAAAGCACACGCACGCACACAGTAAACACAGCGGGGTATGAAATATCAGTTCAACCATCAACCAGAATTTGAACACTCAACATTGAGAAGCGCAAGCTCAGTCAGCAGGAATCCTGAGAGAAAGCGCGCACATACACGCACACACGCGCTTGCTCGCTCGCATGCTCATTCAACCCCGTTCTCCATCCTCTTCCCCCTTTCATCTCGCCTTCCCTCCATCTGTACCCGTGTCCTCTTTCATCCCTCCCTGCATCCCTCCCTCCCTCTCTTGCTGACCTTCACTACGCTGCTCTGATCAATACCCCTCTCTTCCTCGCCTCCTGCCTCTTGAATGTTAAAACAGGAAATCAAAGGGTGACGGTCCACCTTGAGTGGAAATCAAAGGTGCCTGGGTGCTTTTTCAGCCCTGTGCCGCAGGGCAGGCCAATGCTCGGCAGTCGAGAGCTGGGGAAATAACGGCACAGGACACAGCGTAGCATGGAAACGGTAGGGAATGACATAGGCAGCGAGTGTTTGCAGTGGGAAACAGCCAGATTTAACCCATTGAAGCCTATGAGTCTTTACCTCAATGACTGTCATTTTCTACTAAAATTAAAAAACTGAAATGTTACTTATACAGCTTTTTTGACATGATAGTAGACAACTTTTTACATTTTAAGCAAAAAAAATAAAATAAAGTTTCTAAGTGATTCCTGTCATTTGACGTCATCAACTTCCTGCCCCTTTCTCAGGAGAAACGGGGAAGACAAACTGAACTACTGCAAAATGTAGATTAACATGTTAAATGTGAAAGAATTGATAGATTTTATCTTATTGTATTTACATTTAACAAAATGTACGAATCTATGGTGATGAAAAATGCGATGCCTCCATGCTATAATAGCAGTATAATATTATTTCTAAGGATGTTGCTGCTTCCTCCTCCACCCTGACGCCGATTTATGTTTTACGTAAATCTCCTCTTTATTTTACTGAGGATCACACACTTACGGCCCATGTTTACTTGCTTGCTTACAGTCTTTTGATGGTGTGTGCGGGTTAAAAGGGAGCAAAACTTACTTGAACATGTGACTCTTCTGCAGACAGTAATGGGCCATCACCTCTTCAGAAGGCCACACACCTAAGACAGGGAGAGAAAAAGAGACCCATCTTTATTTGTAGGCATTTATCCAGCATCCCTGATGTGACTGGGTGCTTTGATTCCGGTGTCTCAACATCAAAACACCTTATTAATACCATAAAAACCCAAATAAAAATAATCGCTGGTGTGTCCCGCGAAAACATAATTGGATGCATTGCTTGTGTTCATTTGCTTCTCTTGTGGTTTCCACCTTGCCTGTGATCCAAGGCTTCTCTGTCTCTGCCTGTCTGTCTATCCTAAATCCTTACAACACACTCTCTCATTGGGCACTGTGCATGCAAGTGAATGTGTGTGTGAGTGTGTGTATGTGACAGGGGGTCCAGTGGGTGATAATCACAGCGTGCAGGCCTGTCTGGCTTATCACCTACTGTCAGCCCTTCTCCTTCTGCTGCGCGTGTAACACACACTAACACACACACAGTTGCATGCTCAGTGCTATTTTCCTGCTCTCATACACACATACACACACTAACACACACACACACACTTGGCAGTAGAAGAAGTAAACATTAATTTGAATAAAACTTCCAGCTTTTTGCTTCTGGCTTTGAACAAGAGGGTTCGACTTGGCGGTGGCTGTGTGTTGTGTGTTTGGGCACATATATATGCATCTGTGAGTGTGTGTGTGTGTGTGTGTGTGTGTATGTGCATGTGTGTGTGTGATTATATGAAGGAGTTGTTGAGAAAAGAGAATGAGGGGAAACAGAATGGAGAAGGCAAGCGATGGAGGGAGAAAGAGATAGAAAATGAGCAAAGTAACGAGAGAAAACCAGGGAGGGAGGGTTAGAGGCGGAGAGAGAAAAGGTGGTAGTCGATATAATAAGCGGCTTACAGACAGTCTCTCTTCACCTCATGGGGCAGACATCACTGCTCTCTCGCTCTCCCTCTCCATGTCTATCTCTCTCGTTCGCACCCCCTTCTCGCTCTCTCTCTTTCCCCTCGCTCCGGTCCACCAAGATTAGCTCAAGCAAGCAGGATTTAATAATGCCTATTGATAAAATGTCCAAATATTCCTTTTCCCCATTAGAAAAAAACACGCTTTCTACGCCTTGTCCTGGGAGTGCACGTGCACACACACTCACACACACACAAATACAATGACAGCCAGAGTAGCTATACTGTGTAACTAGAGTGTCAAGATATGTAAGACTTAAATAAGGTGACATTTTAAATTTCATCTGTTATTCCCCTTCAGCCAGACTTGTCACATGCTGGTGGAAAAGTTTCTTTTTCTTTTTTTTTTTAAATGCCACATGGTTCTGCACATAGTGAGAATAATGCTGAAACCTGTGTACAAGTCTTTCTTGCCAGGTAAAATTACTGTATAATGCTATGCTGCATTTTTCATGAAATCTTCTCTTCATTTATTTTATTGCATTTCCATATTTTCAACATTATGTATATGAAATTACATTGTTTGTTGATGTGGTGTCCTTGACTGTCACATGACGCTGTGTGGTGAACTCAAAGATCATTTTCCAGAGTGGACAATAAACTTCCATCCTTCCAAACTATGGAGAAGGAAAAAGCTTACTGTTCCCTTCTTTCAGGATTACACATTCCTAAACAAACTGTTCATCTATATTTGTTAAACCACAATCCCTGAAGGCCATATCTGATATGATATCAAGAAAAACAGCATCAGTTAACATGTTCAGTCCAGTCATAATTATGTAAAAAGCAGGATCTGGCTTTCCTGTTCTCAGCCTGTTTCTGTCTTCTAACCAGTGCCCACACTCCCACATTAACTTTCTTCCATAAAAAAAGTTGTGTGTGTGTGTGTAGGTGTGTGTGAACATGCATGTGTGTGAGACAGACAGCACTAAGTAATAAAGCTTTGTAAAGCATATGTGAATCTGATGGTTAATCCCCAACTCCAATAACATTAATAGCCCAGGGTGATAGGAACTATGGATGTGTGTTTGTGTATGTGCATACATGCGTGTGGTGCCTGTGTGTGTGTGTGTGTGTGTGTGTGTGTGTGTGTGTGTGTGTGTGTGTGTGTGTGTGTGTGTGTATGTGTATGTGTATGTGTATGTGTGTGTGTGTGTGCCTCCCAGGTTAAGGTGCACTGTAGGAAATGAAGGGATCAGGAGTAGAGAGCAGATTACTCTTCCTGAGGATAATGAAATTATTTCTCACCTTCAATTACGAGATGAGGAAAGGAAGCTGTGTGTGTGTGTGTGTGTGTGTGTGTGTGTGTGTGTGTGTGTGTGTGTGTGTGTGGATCAGCTTAATATAGCTGTCTGTCCCAGGCTAACCCTTGTCAACGGTGTTACACCCCAAAAACCATATGTGTGGCTTATTGTGGTTGTGTGCTAGAAAAAGTGTTAACTTGCCTCTAGGTTGGTACAGTTAGTGCAAGAATGACAGAAATTTGTCAGACATAGAAATAGTCATGATGAAAAAAATAGTGGTTGGAAAATGTAAACGTATGCAGTTCCTTTTTTCATCACTTTTCGAGGTCTTCTTTTGTCTATGGAATGTAGCTCATTTTCAATATCCAATTTTGACAACTTTTTCAAACCGGAGATGTTTCCAATTAAGTGATGACACTCAATGTTTAATGGACTAAATGTTCTTTCTTTGTTTCTTTATATTTCTCTATGTATTTATTGCATTTATTGATATGCACAGCACTTTATATTAGATTCTTATTAAAGTATAATTTGTGAAATTTAGACTATAAATTTATTATAGCCTAAATCTTTCATCACTCACCAGTAGAAATTCATTCAAGAATCATGTTCATCAGCTTCTTCTGCACCATAGAGTCTTGCTTCTTGAAGCAGCTGTCATCATGAAAGCTTGTTTAAAATTGTCATTTTATCCTAATTGGGCAAAAAATTTTGACTTAGGCAAAAAAAGTGGTCTGATTAAAATGTCCATTGTCCTACAGGGCATGAAGAGTATGATCCTTTCAACTCGGGATTAAGGTGATTTTACCAGACGTGGCAACATCATCAGGAGATGATTTAGGCCAAAAACTCACTCAAGTTATATAAACCATTATTTTAATAGGGTGATGATATATACAAATATAATTTGTTGGGCCAATTAGTTAAATAAGTGAACAGTACAACCAGTGATCTTATCTAAAAGGATTAAAAGATGTTTGTTTTCCTGAGGACCAATCAAAAGTTTGACCATACATTACCATTCCCTTGAAAAAGAAATAGTTTACTTGATATGTTGCTAAGGCAGAAAATGATACAGATACCATAAACACATCTTTTTCTTTTTACTATGATATGGCCTTATACCTAATGGAGACCTGCTGGGTGGAAACAAAACAGCTAAATATGTACAAGAAGTGAGTATTACAATCAGTTGCATGATCTTGGTTGCTTTAGAAACTAAGACATACAGTAATGGAGGCTGGAGGCCTGTTGCTTACTAAATACACTTTAAAATGAAACGGTCTGATCTAAACCCTCATCCCACCACATCCTGATGACCAGGGCCTGACCCTGCAAACTCTGGAGCTAATCTGGCCTCAGTATCGGTCAGTAATCACATGCACAGAGATGGGGAATTATCCATCCATCCCTCAGTTTTCTGCTGCTCATCCAGAAAAGTAACCCGATAACACAGACATCCCTCTCCCCACCCACGTCCTCCAGGTCTTCCTGGACAAGGATCAGACGAGGGAATTAGCTAAAGGGATATATTAAATATCCGAGGAGTATCCTGATACAATACGAATGGGGAAAGGCCGCCTAAAATAACTCAAGCATGGTTAGCAGTACTTGAGACGAGGCAGCTTCTCTGTTCTTTTCACTTCAAGTATTAATTAAATTATAAAAGCCTGAACACTTTCATTTGAAAGAAACTGATCTGCTTAAGTGAGCTTGCTGATGCTGAAAGCAATATTGATTGCTGCTTTTCAGACTTTCAGACTGCTTACAAAACATTCTTCATGTAGTGCAAATTGAGCAAAGAGCACCGGGTTTTCATATTGTAGGTTGCACTTCTCTGACACACAAATGATAAGCATTCCTGATGTCAGCTGCTGTGTTTACACATACACAGGAAGGAGAGCTTTGAAATTGAAGGTGATGGACAACTTCACTTAACAAAGCAGTGATTCACATCATTTCTTTTAATCTCCTGAGAACAACGTGACTGTTTTGTGGCCTTTCTTTCATCAGCTCCCATCAGAGCTCGCACTGGGGACAGGACGCTGCTGCAAAAGGCTACAGAGATGACGGGATGAGTTAAATAAGAGGCAGGGGAGGAGTGAAATCAGAGAAATGCTAACAATGGTGGTAGGCAGGAGACTGAAAAGTTGTAAAGGAGTTTAGAAGAGCTTTGCAGAGGAAGGTGCTGGGTGGATCGGGAAGGGGAGATAACCATAGAGAGGAGAAGTGAGAGAAAGGAGGAGCAAGAATGAAATTTGATGTGGAGAAAGAGAAGGAACGGAAAGGAGAGGAAGAAGAGGAGGGAGGGAGGTTGACAAGACCAGGCAAAAACATAGAATAAGCAAGGAAGTGGAGAGAGATGTGTCAAGATGGGGTTAAGTGGGCCATGATGTTGCTTTGTGCTAACACACATGCACACCTCTATCACTATTACATACTGATACACACACATACACACACACTCTCTCCTCAGGCCCAGCGTGTCTTCAGGCTCTGTGGCTCTCTGGCGGTGATCCGTCTCCACATTAAGCGAGGCCTCAGATAATTCTTAAGCCTCCTCCATGGCCGATCCAATAAGGGATAAGGCTCTCGGCAGGCCATGATCAACTGACAATCTGTCCTCTCACACGGTGTTAGTGGAGGCCAGGATTACCCCAGCCAGCCCAGACAGGGGTACACACAGTTCACAAGACCACAGAGTTGTGCAGATGTGTGTGTGTGTGTGAGAAGGAGAGAGAGATTGAGAAAGATTGTGATCAAAAGTAAATGGGTGTAAATTTGCATGTGTGTGTATGTGTATGTGTGTGTGTGCACGCCACAGTGAGGCACCAGAGAGCTGATCACTGTATCTTGTTTGTGTTAAGACCTATGTTTTTTTTTGGGGGGGGGGGGTTAAAAACTGGGAAGAAAAGTTAGTTTTTTTGGGTTTTTTTATTAAAAACTTCAAATTGTGTTACACATAATCATATAACAAAGAGTTGGAGTGTTTTCTTGTATGATGTGTGGGTCTAAGGGCAGGGGATGTTTTGTTGTACAAATTGTAAAGCCCATTGGGCGAATCTGTGATTTGTGATTTTAGGCTACACAAATAAAATTGAATTGAACAAAGCATCATAGTGCACATGTGGCACCTGCAGAATAACTACAGTACTCCCCTATTAGAAGCATGTTTAATAACTTATTCCTCAAACCTCTCAAGATTAAGAATCAATCTTAATCGATAGAGTTTTTCTGGAGAGGAATCTAAATAAAAAAAATAAATAATTCTGCTCAATACAGAATTTCCACTAGTAAAATGATGAGAAAATGAGCACAAGGATCTGGATTCCATTGGGAAAAAACAAAAGGATTAAATTAAAAGGTCCAATCTTGTAGAAAGTTTTAAGATTTTAATTGTTTTTTTAATTATAAGGATTATATCTAGGGGTTATATAAAATATTCTTCCATATTTCAAAAACCTCAATCCAAAGATAAATGCATGCACCTTGTTTTCAGAAAACGAGCCATCAGTTTTTTGCGATGTCACAACTTTACAGTCTCTAGTTACAGCCATTCAAAGAGAGACCTGTCCTTTATGGAGCTTTAAAGGGGAGATGTAAAACTACTTTGAGATGTTTTTGTTGCTTAAAACCACAAACCCAGGAAAAGTCAACAATATGGGACTGTTAATGGGATACAGAACTTTAAACTTTTAGGAACCATTATACCATTTGAATATTCTTTCAGTATATTAATTAGTTGTCTACTGCAGTCAGGATGGGAGCACAAAAGCTGCGGGGAAAATTGGATATGATTGTTTTAATTTTTTTGGCATTTTCATATCGGAAAAACTAAACATTTTTTAATTGGCTTTTAAGGATTTTGAATCCCGGATGAGTTGAGTTGGGTCAGCCTTTATAAAAGCTCGAGCTATTAATAGCCGTTTGCTAATAATAACAGTTGCAATAAGAAAATGATCATTGTGCTGAGCTGCTATAGTAAACACACATGCTGTGAATAGGCAGTTTAGATAGCCTATTCGCCTTTCACCAGAAGAGCCAGGCGGTGTGTGATAAGCATCGACATTCTAGCCAACAGAGTCTGCCTTGGAGACACTCCTGATCCCTTTTTCCATTGGAATAGGCTCATTTTAACACGCACCCGCACCCGCACGTGCACACAGACATGCACTCTCGCACACTCTTGGAGGACTGTGCAGGGCTTCGATAAGCGTGGCCCTTCTCTCTCTCTCTCCCTCTCTCTCTCTCTCTCTCTGAGTAAACATCGTTTTGGATTAGGCAGAGTATAATGAGAGCAGGGGGCTATCTGCCCACCACGCCTGCATTGTGGCCCCCCGCTCCTCTCTGAGGGGGCCGGCACCAATCTTTACTCTGCTATTTATCCCCCTCCTCTGATAGCTTACTTATCTGCAGCAAAATGCCAGGGGTGACTGCCTGTCTACCTGCCTGCTTGCCTTCTTGTCTGCCTGGTTCCACACCTGTCTGTCTGTCATCTTGTTTTAAAGCTTGCAAAAAAGGCATTAAGACAAATGCCTGACTACATCTGGTTTTATCTCTCGTCCACCTGTCTGTCAGCATCTCCGTGTACATGACAGATTCTTTTTCTGAATCGCATATCCTGGTGGTGCTGCAGTATGAGTGACTTCTTCTTGTATTTCTGACCTGCATTGAAAGTCAGCACTTGTAGATGTGTTCCTTAGATGTATTTGATTATTCATAGGGCTTGTTTTTAGTTTTTTTATTATTAAAATAAAATAAAAGCCAGTATGGTGAATCCATGTAAAAATGTCATGGAATCTGTTTAGTGATTTCTATGATGAGATCAAAAAGCTACTGAGCTTGAAAAAACAATCTGTTATGTTTTTTTTTTTTTATTTCGCTACTGTTATCTGCAGAGTTTAGGGCTAGTGCATTCTATATTGTTCTTGGAATGGGCGGAAATGTCAGTGACAAAGAGAGGACAAATGGAATATCCAGAGGAGCTGGAAGAACAACATAGAGGACAGTGGGGTCAGTGAATATTATGACTGGATGTCTCATTCTGTAGGATCATGGAGCATAAAGAACAGTCGCAAAGACACACACACTAAACAATATTCTCACTCTTATTCTCAATATTCTCAATCTTACAAGATATGACAGTAAATCCAGAACTTTGTAAGGAGGATTTGTTTTAGTCTCAATCAATCCATTTAGGTTGTGTTTTCCAAGGATCGTTAGCAAATTTGATGTTTTTATATATATATATATTTTTACTTCCTATAATAATTATTATTGGTTGGTTTGGATGGGAGCACAATCAGTTTCCTATTTTTACATGATGATGATGATTTGAGCCTTGAACTTTTAGCAATATCTGTTAAATATGCAAAGGAATTCATCCCCAATTCAATGTGCTTTACAAAAATAGATTTAAAAAAGTTGAATTATAAAGCAGCAAACAGAAAAGTCTTATGTCTTGTTTAAAATAATTACAGCTGACCTGCAGTTTTATGGGAATTTCTTCCAGATAAACAAGGCATATAAAACTGAACACAGCTTCTTCATGATTAGTGTTGAACAGAAACAGTATCTAATTTAATAGCAACCCCTTTAAAATGATAAAATACTTTCCTTTGTACCCCTTATTCATAAAGAAAATGTGTTTTTGAGCTGCACTTGTTAATATCAATATTTTCAACTTTCTTATTTTTGCATCATGAATCACCACCCATCACATCATCCCCTGCACCTCTCATTGACACTGAATAAAAGCAGAGCGTGTACATTTGATGAAATTACATCTGGTGCGCTGAATGTTACAGGTGCAGAGTGAGTGTTCAGGAGCAAAATAAAATAAGCAGCAGAAGTGAAGGTTGCAGGAGGAGAGAACGTGCAAAGTATGGTGAAGAAGAAATAGAAAGATGGAATGAGAGAGACACGGCAGCACAGAATTACACAGAGAAGGGACGATGGTGTGAGCGAGGAGGGAATGAGATGTGGGGAGAGACAGGAGGAGGCAGAAACAAAGAGGGAGTTTGACATGTGGCTAATAGACATATCAGCACAGAGGTGTGGGGTTTGGCTGGCAGACGAGAGCTTTGCAGAGCTTCATTCATTGATTAGCATACGGAGAGTGGCATGGGGCTGTGTGACAACCCCAGATTATACTGCACACACACACACACTCACACACAATGTAGATTGCCACAGATTGCATCTCTCTTCCTTTCTTGGAGAAAAGCAAGAATGTCAAATTACAGGGTGTCACCTGCACCAAGCTATCTGGTTTCTTGAATGTTAATATATATAAACAATTAGGACAGAAGAAAGAATGAGAGAGAGGGAATAGGGGTGATTGAAAAAGGAGAAAGAAGGGAGGAGAGGAGAGAAAAGAGTTTGGATATGTGCAAAGGGAAAAACTGAGAGACAGAGGGCCGAAAATGAGAAAAGGAGGAGCAGGACAGTTGAGGTTAAAATGACTGATGAGAGGTTCTCGTTTCTTTGATGAATATGAGAAAACATGACCGCTACTGAATCCCTCCAATGTCTTCACCCTGCTGCATATGAAATAGAGAAACCAGAATCATGCACAGCATGGAGGGATATGGTATTCAATGACTACAGTAACTTCAGTTTACACTCTTGTTTATTTACTTACTTTTCTTGCCATTGAAATAGCTAGTTACATGAGTGTCATTTAAACACCAATAACGCTAACTATATAAGTCACATCCATAGATGATACCTATGGTATCAGTACCTTATATACTAAGTCACTGTAGGATGTCAATGTAAACCAGTGGTGGAAAGTAACTAAGTACATTTAAGTCCTATATGCAAGTACAATTTTGAGTAAATCTTCAGCTTTCAAATTTCACTTCTCTTTCTGGATACGATCCGTTGTATTGATCTGTCAAAGGTATGTCATCTGATGGATGTTGACCCAGGTGATGTATGACTGCTATGGAGTAATCAAAGTTTAGCAAAGATGGATAGCTCATTGCATCTTTGTGTGATTCTTCTTTAATTCTTTTTAATGTTTTAAATGACAACACTTTTCCTGCCTGTGTTGGAACACAATAATCAATACTTCTATTGATTTGAATAGTTTCTCAACTCAATCACCTTTTGAATCCCTCACTAAATCTGACCTGAGATCAGCCATTCCAGAAATGTTAAGAAGATCAGTGTGATCTTTGTCATTTATGCAGCATTGGATTTGAACATTTGACAAGTCAAAGTTCGACTATGCATGACTTTATAGTGAGTAAACTCAATTACTTTCAGACTCAAATACACAGATTCAGTCTCAAAAAAGATGAGGCTGAACATCTGTAGTAAGGGCAGGTGTTCATGGGAAGGTGAGAGCAGGATGAAATAAGGTTAATGGGGTGGATAGGGGTGAGATTGTGAAGTAAAAGTGCAGATGATTCAGACGGGTGCGGGCAGTGGTGGTTGGGAGGAAGGGTGGCGGTGGCAGGGTGTTAATTTGGGAGGTTTAGAAGAGGAAGGAGACCCCTGGGGCTCTCTGTCGCTTTCACTCTCAACTGGAATGAACTGCACTGCGACAAACTTGCCGTGAGGGGCCAGCGAGTGCGTGTGCATGTGATACGGTAGCGCCTGTGTGTATTTCTGACTAGGTTACTGCCTGTGTGTACTTGCATCCGTGTGCGTTCCTGTGTGGTGGGCTGCCTCCAGGCTGCCTGTGTGCAGGCGTTTCATTGGAGAGGCAGATGAGCAGGGCAGATATCCTGGGGCGGCCTGGCAGTGGTCAGAGCTTTATCTGAGCTGAAATGATTTTAGCACTCCGTTTTGGAGCACTAACCCAGGAGCAATGTCAACCCTGACCCCTCCTCCTCCTTCTCCCTATCCTTTACTCCTTCCTTACTCCTTTCTCAATCACTCGGCCCTTTTTGATCTCTGTTGCTACTTTACTACTTCCACTTCCTACCACTTCCCCCTCACTCTTTTTCTTTCTTCCTTTAAATTAACAGCTGAAAATATTGCATCCACTTAGGTCTTTCTCCTTGAATCTAAAGAAGTTAAAGCTAACATTTAATGATTAACAGACCACTTTAATTTTAATGTCTTGCAATGAACTTGACTTAACAACACATTTAAATAATTGTTCCGTTTTTATGTCACAATGTTTACCGTCATTAGAGTAGTCTGCATCTCCCTGGCTGAGACAGTGTCACATGTCAGTGAAGTCAGGAAGGTTATGAAACCCACTTGAATCTGTTGGTTGGAAACACTGATGGAAAGTGGTGTTCCTTTGTGTTTTCCCAGAATGGTTCAACATTCAGTCTTTAAAGCCTCGTTTCCACTGTCAGTGTGGTATGGTACAGTACGGATCGGTATGGGTATGGTCTGGGTTGGTACTGGAAAGCTTTGCGGTTCCACTGTGTAAGGAGGCTTTACACTTACACAGGGGCTCCTCCCTGAGGGTACCACTCCTGTGAGCTAGGTAGTCCAACCAAAAGGGTTATTAAAAGGGTTCCCACCTGTCCAAGCCTCACATATTTTACATGAGACTGTCAGGTGGACGGATGCCCGTCTTCTGCAATGAGAGCTAGGTATGTCCTGGTCCAATCTCAAAGATAGTATCAAAGCTGTTTGGGGCATTTTGTAACTGATCAGTATTAGCTATGGAGCAAGAACCTAAGCCTGGTCATCTGTTACACAGGTGTGATGAATAGAGTACAATTTGTGGCAAGATGTAGAAACTGGCATACATACAAGTTTGATGCTACAAATTTGATACAGGGCTTAAAAGATCAGTCTAATTGATAAGAGATATTTATAAGAACATCTTTCAGTTTGTAAATTTGCAAAGAATAGTAAAAAAAATATGAAGTAAGAGTTTGGATGCATTGCAGAGCTATTCAATTTTCAAACATATTGATTTGAGTAACTTTAATGTACTTGAAGTGTGCACTGTCCCGTCTAGACCAGTATCAGAACAAAACTCTGTATAGCTAGATAGTCAATATTAACTATCTCGGATCGGGCTAAATAATGGATCAGAACATCCCCAATCAGAGCCATACAGTGGCCCTGAAGTGCAAATCACAAGGGCAAATCAGAAAACACAACAACAAAAGAGAAAACACAAAGGCTTTAACCAAACCGGAAAAGGTAGGTACCCTCAGGCAACATGGATCATTGCTGATTGGACAAAAAAAAGGTTAGAATGAAGGGTTAGTCCTGAGCCACTGCAACTGATTAACCCGCTGCCACTATGGGCAAAACAATTTAAGTGCCCATCCTGTATTTCATAAATCCAGGATGAACTGACCAGCATATTTTTACCTATAGGCTACTAATGGGCTTCTGTGCCATGACCACAGATAATGACACTGACCTGTTTTGTTCATATTTGCTAGTTTCTGATTATGATGAATATGTAGCTATGACATGCAGATCATTGTATTACCAATTATCGGTTTCAAAAAGTAATCTGCTGTTTACTGGGTTAATGACATGTATGATGTACACTGAAAATTATGTTGCCCATAGTGGCAGCAGGGTGGACAGTTGCAGTGGCTCAAGACTAACCCTCCATTCTAACCTTTACTCAGTCCAGTCAGCAGCAAATCATGTCACTGAGGGTACCTACCTTTTCCAGTTTGGTAATGCCATTGTGTTTTCTGATTTGCCATAGTTTTTTCTGACTTGCCGTTGTGATTTGCACTTCAGGACTACCGGAGAGCCATTTTCACACTGGGTTGACATAGGGCCCACCAAGAAACAGCTTAGATTGTACCTTTCCCAACCCTCTCCTCTCATCTCGCATCCTTGCTGTCTCTCTCTTCATTTCCTAAATCACATCACCACCATCACTGGTGACCACTGTCTGTGTCTCTCTCCTTTTCTCTCACTGCATTTACCCTGGCTGCCACATGGGGATTTAAGTGGTATTACGAGGAAAGGCTTCTAGCTGAGCTTAACTGCATTACAAGAGCAGGTAACATACCCTGAGAGTGTGTGTGAGAGAGCGGGGGGGATAGAGGGCAGAGGGACAAGGGGTTCTTGTGGGTGTGAGAGAAAGACAGAGTAGGATAGAGAGAGAGAAAGAAAGGGGGTCTTAAGTGAATTGTCAACTCAAACGCTCTAATCACAGTGAAAGCCCTGGACAAAGAGCACACACAGACGCCAATGGAGCACACCCTGGGGGCAACGAAAGGCTACTTAGCCCTATCTGACTCCTTCTCTTCCCCTGTCTATCTACTTCTCTTTCTTTTTCTCACTACAGAGAGGCGGGTCTCTTCAAAATAATACCCTTCACAACTCCTGAGAGAGAAGGAGGGAAGAGGGAAGAAAAGTGGAAGTATAAATCGAGGTAAAAAATATATACACTGTAGATAAATATATATGCATTATGCAGTTTGACAGGCAGGTAGTTGGCCAAAATGACTACATTAATTTAATATGTTGGAGAGAGAATTGTATGGAGAAATTCACTCCACCACTTCTCTTTACATTAACAACTATTTGATGGATTGCCATGACATTTTTCACAGACATTTAGGTCCCCACATAATCCTATGACTTTTGTGATAACCTGACTTCTATTGACAACACCAGCGCAGACACTTGCTTGTCAGCAGCTTGGACTTGCATCTAAAACAGTCCACTTGACCTCCATTCTGGCCCTCGGTGGCTCTGCAGGACCTCCATTTTTCATAAAGCCCATAGGCAGATCACTAGCTCCTAAGGGCTAGGCAGCCATGACAGCTAATGCTAATGCTATGCTGTGTGCATTAGCACAGCTAGCATGTTGTGTGGCTAAGTACAGGTCATTTCCTCATTTTCCACCCATGTCTCCTTTCAAATGCCCTGGCAGGAAGGGCCTTTAGTCGGGTGATGGGGAGCCACTGATGGGGACTAAAGATGAAGGGTTTTTTTCTTAGGAGAACTCAGACTGGAATATCACAAGGGTACAAACATGCAAAACGATGTGATGCAATTACAATACTGAATACGGAGATAGTAAAAATAAATAAATAAAAATATGTCCGCAGAATCCTGAGTAAAACACACCACAAAGTTGCCTGTGCCCCTTTCAGAGTGTGTCCATTGTGCAAGGTGACAAAGGAGTGCAAATACAGCCATACTGAAGCATAATGGATGTGGCCCCCTGGTCCTTATATCACACAAGACCTCCATCTGTGTGTGCCTGTGTGTGTATGTGTAGCAAACTGTTAACGATGGTACATTCTTCGAGTTACAAGCCATTTTTAATAATAGTTATGATCAATGAACTATGACTTACTGTTTCATATTAAGCTGCAGTGAAGGCCATTTTCATTTCAGTGGAGAAAAGGAGAAAGGCCACATATTTAATGAAAGGGGTAACAATCATCTATTAACTCAATTGATCACAATGTGACATGCATCAGGATCTATCTGATTCAGCTCAGCAGGTGACAAGGATTAATTAAATCAAACATTTGCTTCACAGTTATAAATCTAAAGAACTGTATTTTTGGGCACATCTGCATTAGTTCTAGTTGTCAGCCCAAAACGTTGGTCCTTGGTTGGGACTGGAGGTGTGGAGTTAAAAAGAAGTGAAGGTACACATAGATCATGGAGCACCGCAGCTGTTAAAACTACAAAAGAAGCAAGAAATATTTTATATTATAGTAATAATGACCACACAAGGAATTATTTAGTTGTTTTTTTTTCTCTCAATTTCTTTGGGGTGAAGTTGTAAGGTTGGACTGACTTACAATGTATGATAAGGGACATCAGTAATAAGCAGGGAGACAATAACCAACTGTCACACCCCTGGGATGAGTGGGAGGGAGGGGAGAGTGCGCGCACACACACACACACACACACACACACACATTCGGGGTCAGTAATTGAGTGGGAGGGATAAGCTCTACTCATTCATTCTGTTTGCCTGCTGTATCCCCTCTCTTTTTTACACGTGCACACACTCGCACGCGCGCACGCACGCACACACACACACACACACACACACAGACACACACACACACACACAGACACACAGACACGCACATTACCCCATCTCGACCAATTTGTTGCCAAGAGTTACCAACAGGGACTGGGAAAATGTCAGCTGTCAGTCAGAGCAGACAAGGCCTGTCATTGGTTTAATGGTCACCAATGGTTACAGATGCTGCTGCTTAGTTAGTGAGACAATTTGGCAAGGGAGAGACTCTTAGTCTACAGACACACAGACACAAGGAGAAACACACACTCACACGAGGTCTAAATTTACAAAATACAAACTCTTTTTTTCTCACATACATAAACTCATACATGCACACAAACAACCGCATAACCCTGAATAAAAAAGCAATATAAGATAGAGAATAAAAATGCATTGGTGCTGGCCCGTATCAGACAAAACAGAGCAACATTGAGATTAAGCGTCATACTGCTGTGAGAGAGAAACAGAGATGTGAATAGTGAAAGGCGAGATATCACCCGTTCATTTTAAACAGGGGTGGGTGGTGATTGAGTGAGCAGGGCTGTGAATGAATCAGTGTGTGTGTCAGTGTGTGTGTATGTGTGTGTGTGTGTGTGTGTGTGTGTGTGTGTGTGTGTGTGTGTGTGTGTGTGTGTGTGTGTGTGTGTGTGTGTGTGTGTGTGTGTTTGCATTCTGGCCCTAGGGTTGTAGCGGACACACTGACACAAAATAAACAGCGCTCAATCTCCTGGCCTGTGATTGCTGCTCCAGTGTCAAGATAAGTCCTGGGCCGGTGGCAGCCGGGATCGGACGCTCCGCTCAGCAATAGAGGACAGAGGAGGAGGAGGAGGAGGAAGGAGAAACACAGACACTGTCTCTCTGCCCCTGCATGTTGACTTCTCTTTACCAATCCAAGGTAGCTGTCTGGCTATGCTACAAACACTGTCCTCAAATTTTCCCTCAGATGTATCTATACATGTAACCCAACCATCACTTACTTGTGTGTAAAACAGAACTCAAACATTGCTTTTCTAACAACAGATCCAATTACAGGGCTTTTAAATCCTAACCACTTTGAATTCTGGATATATTTGTATATATTTTACTTATTTTCTTCTCTCTAATAGCAAATAAACTTTTGTAAAAATAAAAAAAGCAGGGGAAGTTCTTGCCACACTTTTACAAGCTGCTTTTTGCTCTTCTTTTCCCCTCCTGCAGTAAATCATTTGTCTGTCAATTCAGCCAATTCATCTGTTGAAAAAGCGGCAATGACAATGCAGAATTGTGGATGGCATGGCTTTAAATGATCAATACAAATAAGGGAGTTTGGAAACAGAGTGAACAGAAAGCAAAGTGTGATGTGAGAGATACATTTGAAGCTGTGGTGTCAATCACTTGTGAGCTATTCGTGTTCCTTATAAGGTGCCGTACGATGCATTGTTGCTACAACAGAAATCGCGAAATGGCAACACCTTGAAGTTATTAGAAACTAGAAAAGCACTCTGAGAGCGCTGACCTCCATCAAGCATATTTTGAGGCCTACATCCAACATTGTTGTCCTATGGTTATTGCATACACACACTATCGTGGAATGGAAAGTATCAATTTTGATTACTGTTGTCTGTAAAACATTGTTCATAGATTACTTGAAAAGAAAGTTGCTATTCTGAGAAGAAATCATCTGCAACTTTGTGACTAATACTGATCATCATTCAGTCATTTTCTATACCTGCTTATTCCTCATTAGGGTCGCAGGGGTCTGCTGGAGCCTATCCCAGCACGTTACGGCGAGAGGCAGGGATACACCCCAGATGGTCGCCAGCCAATCGTGGGGTTCATTCATTCACTCACACACTCACACCTACGGGCAATTTAGAGTCGCCAATTAACCTCAGCATGTTTTTGGACTGTGGAAGGAAGCCGGAGTACCCGGTGAAAACCCACGCAGACACGGGGAGAACATGCAAACTCCACACAGAAAGGTCCCAGACCCAGGACGCAAGGCGGTCTTGAACCTGCGACCTTCTTGCTGTGAGGCAACAGCGCTAACCCCTGCGCCACCATGTCGCCCTAATACTGATAATCCTCATAAATAAATTAATATCAAACTAAATATGTTACAGCCTCAACAGTTCATTAATACCCCAAACATGGAAAGTCTTTTAGGTGAAGTCAAAGTCCTCACTTAGTGTGTCTAGCGAAGCTATGCAGGTGCCAGATACCACCACCAGGTGGCCCCAGACGATGGCGCCTGTTTGAAGGTCCATTCACTGCAATGTTACTAAACAACAAAAAATTCAAAGTGATCCAGAAACCAAGATTTGTTCCGGATCATTACCAAAATTAAATCATCTGTTCATGGTACCATTCCCAACATTCCCTGAAAATAAGACAAAAATCCATCCAAAATATTTTGAGTTAGTTTGCTAAGAGGCAAACAACACCGGCCAAGACATAACTTCCTGGCAGAGGTAAATATGAACTCTGGGATTTGTGGATGTTTGGCCCAGGATCTGTAAAAAGAAAAAGATGATTGAAAGAAATAACGGAGAAACTGCAGCAGAAAAGAAAGGAATGTATGTGAAGACGGGTTGAGACTGTAGGCAGGAACGACATATTACAGCAGGGTAAGCATCGAGGGCTCTGAGTTCTTCTGACAGATCGCCCATTTCACCTCCCTCCTCCCGGGCCACCGTCCACCCCTCCCTCCCCCCTCCAGAAATGAATATTTCTCATCACCATATGAATATTGCGAGCATGACAAGTGCGTGTAAACACACACAGGCAGAGTGCTCAAATCCACTAACTGGGAGCTATTAAGTCGTCAGGCGGCACAGAGAGGCTGACAGAGGAGAGAAACAGTGTGCCTGTATGTGTGTGTGTGGTGACAGGGGAGAGAAACGATGTGGCAGGCCACTGAACAGAGCAGCCGCAGAGGGAGAGAGCGAGAGAGAGAAAGAAAGAAAGAAGGAAAGAGTGGACAGGCAGTCAGAAAAAAAACACAAGGAAAGAAAGAAAGAATTGCTGGCAAACTGCTAATTTTACTTGTCGTAGAAAAATACACCCAACCTGTGCTCAAGCTGCCAACGTCACTGTCACCTCAAAACCCAGGGGAAGGTGTCTGCATTTGAGTGTGTGTGCGTGTGCATGTGTGTGGGATGGATAGGAACAGGAAATGTGTGTGTGCGTGTGTGTGTTCAGGGTGTGAACAGAGAAGGGAAAAGACAATGCCTGTGCAGAACATGTTTTTGTGAAGCAAGACATGCAAACACGCAAAACTCATACAGCACTTGCTGTGTCGGTGTGTGTTTTCTTTGATCAATGGACAACCTGTCAAGGTGACCCAACTCACTGTATAACAATGTTGAGCTCTCCAGCAGTGCTCCTCTCTTTCTGTTTATCTTAAACCTGCTCTCCCCATCTCTCTCTGTTTTTCTGTCATTTTATCCTTTCTGATATTTATACTTTTTCCCTGTGAGGTCTTTGGCGAACAGAAAACTTCTTGTTTTCTGTTCATGTTCAGCCATGGGGGCTCAAGGGATGGTGGCACCACTTGGGTTCAGACTGATCTAACTATCATATTGAATACTTCTATTGCTATGAGATTTGGTACAGACAGTCACATTCCCCACAGGATGATTATATTTGGTGATCCTGATCTTTCATCAAGCACCCCCAGTAAGTCTATACGAAGCTATAGTACATGTGCATGTCAGATTTACTTATTAAAATAGTCATACGATGCATTTCATTTTATACCTTTTACTCAAGCTGTTTCTCTCTATTTGTGGTGTACCATGCTGCAAAAAATGAAATATTAACAAAAGAAAATGTCTTGGATTTAGTCCAATATTGACTAGAATTATCTTATTCAATTGGCAGAAAATGTAGTTAATTAATTTTTTTTCCTGAGTTGGATCAATTTGGTCTTGTTTTAAGAAAACAGGACTAACATTTACTCAAAATAAATAAACTGACTAAAATCAAGAAAACACTTGAAAAAGGATAAAGTATAGTAAATATAAGAATAAGATAATTCTACTCAATATTGGACCAATGGAAGCAAAAACAAGATTTTTTATTTCAGTGCAGGTGTTTATCTCACCTATAGTATATACTGTCTATTAGGCTTGTCCTGATCCAATATCGGCATCGGATCGGCCGCCGAAAAATATGCGTATCGGTATCGGCGCGGCTGCACGGAAAAAAATCTGATCTGTTAAAAAAGTCTGGGTTTTCCAGCACACCTATTCAGATAATCCATTCCAGTTTTTTGCTGTGGTTTCGCTAAAATCCGGTTCGCATTTTCCAGCACACCAGCATTAGCATCTCCCAGTTTACCTGAGGCATCGCCTACATCAGCGGTTCCCAAACGTTTTTAGCTGCTTTACCTCCATCTATATCCCAACCTGGATGACGCACCCCCTATTTCCCACACCTTCCAAAACACACAACTACATGTCTTAAGGCAGCATGTTTAATTCTGCTCAACTAGAACACAGGAGAATCATCAGGAGAATCACCAGGAGTGAAAGTGGTTAAAAACTCTTGCTGGAACTCTGCGTGTCGCGATTTTTTACGGTTTTTAATCGGTTTCGGGCAATTTTTAGCACAATTACTGATGCATGTCACTTAGTCAGGCATGCATATATGAAAAAAAATGATTATCAATATCTGTCAAAGATTTATTAAGCCAAATATCAGTTGACAGTGAGTGATACATCATAGACTCTGCCTGTCCCTCCACCTGCTTCTCATCATCCTCTGATTCTGTGGTCGTGAATGTCATTTTGTCATTTTACAAACTTTTGTTCTTGTTGTTTCTTCAGCTCCCGGCGGAGCCCTTTCACATTTTCTATTAAAATGTCGTATATTCTGCGCTGCATTGTGCCAACATAATTTTGGTCGGTGAGAGCAAACACGTGTGGTTTGAACCAATCAGAATTAGCGATGCTGATAACGTGACCACGTGACCATCGACCAACCAGAAACACATTTGTTCAGCTCGCCTCGCGTTGCATAGCAACCAGAGACAGACTCAGACTTGTCGCTCTGTGGCAAACGGCACAGACAGACACCGAAACAGCGTAGATTACACTGAAACGAGCCACTGGGATTGTTCCAGCACTCAGATAATGTAACTAATGTGACTTTAGTACATCGTTTTCTTTATTTAACATGGGATTTTGACTTTTTTAACGGAAGCATCTCCGCAAATCCGAAATGTGAGCGCAACTCCAGTGACTGGACTCGACTGTGTGTCACCTGATGCAGGAATAACGACGCACCAAAAAAAAAAAATAAAAAAGTGTTAAACTAGAATGTCTAAACAGAGAGAAGATGTATAACAGGATGTTGAATATCCATTAAACGTGACAAATAAAATGTTTATTTAGACGTCTTTATTCTGTCGAAAAATCCCACTGAAAAAAATGTATTAAAAACACTCCAGACCGCCATTACATTTTTTAGCTTGCACACCCCCGAGTGCTCGGCTGGTATCGGCCACCGGTATCGGCTCGGTAGGGCAAAGACAATATCAGTATCTGATCGGAGGTGCAAAAAGCTGGATCGGGACATCCCTATGGTCTATATAATCTATATAGGATGCCACTAGGACAAACATATATCCAACTCACAAACATTACACTTACACACACAAACCATCAGATCCATGTCTTTGCTTCACTGAGAAACTAACACTGAATAATCATTAATAACCTGAATCAACCATTTATCCAGTGAATGCTAAACTTTGGAACTTTAACCTTCCTCAAGTGATCTTTTATATTGAAATTATGAATGCATATACTTCCAATTCACACTTAACAAGCTTGTGATCATGGGCTTGGGCTTGTGATCATGATCCAGAAATCAGTGACAATGTGGGTGTCTGTGTGGGTGTGTGCAGTTTCTATGGCGGTGCTATGCTATGATTGTATGATATTTACACATCACCATGTATTTCCATTTGAAAAGAATATTTGCTACCGGTGAGAAAAAGTGACTAAGGCTATATACAGTAGCCAAAGGCAACACTGCATTGAAAGGATGAGGATTTTGAGCTATTTGTGCTTGTGTATATTTTAAGCAAACAGTTGTCAACTCAGAGCATGTAAACACAGCTCTTTGGTTAAAATAAATCGAATAATCAGCATTTAACACCAGGCATCAACCTAAATTTGCTGTATTATACACCTTCATCAGAGCAGTTCAGTGAAATGCTCTGATTTAGAGGTCAACTAGTTAGTTAGACTGATTTCTCAGACCAAGCAGAGCCATGACATCAGCTGCTAAGTGGGCCAGGGGTCTATCAGTCCGCGGATCTGTTAGGCTTGTAACCTGCGGCGACAGGTCCTTAACGCGCTGTGGACAGAGCCGTAACAGATGCCCAGCTAAGTGCCTGATTAAAACTTAATGTGCAGAAGGAGCTGTGTGCGAGTGTGACTGTGCGTGTGCGCATGTGTGTGTATTGCGCAGCAGTAGGGAGAGTAAGAGATGGGCGCCAGCCCTCCAGCAAGAGAGGGGCCATGCCAGCTGCTTTTTCTCCCCAGAGATGGAGCCCTAAAGCTGGGCAGCGAGGCAGGGTAGTCGGGGGTGGGGGGTGAGGGGTGGGGGGCGGTGGGGCACAGTCATAACACAAGTGGCATATGTGACGTGACACTCCACTTATCAAACAAGATTTAATTTTCTAATTATCATACACCCACACACTCACCCAAACACACACACAAATCCTAAACAATTATTTGGCCCTTTAAGACAAATCTAAACCTACTTTTGATACAAAGCTGAATAAATGAACTGCACACTGCTGCAGGAAATTTTGGGAATCAACAAAATGACACATTGAGAACTTAATCCCACCTGAATGACTTTAACCAAACAGTCAATTAGCAAATATTTAATGAAAGTGAATACAATTTGGTTTAGAGAAAATGTACCCAATACCTGATTCCACCTGGCCGTGTGAAATCTAAAACTAACAACTTTGTAGTGAATATAAACCATAATTATATAAATATAATGTATAATGTGGCCCTGGTGCCACAGAGTGATGGCAGCAACACAAATTCTTCCTAGTCGACTTTATGTTCCTTTAATTGGTTGCAATGGACTTTTTTTTCCAAAATCAAAAGGCATGAAAACAGGGTTCTGTTGGATGATGGAATATTTTTCAAGCCTGTGATTTTTCTCTATACATCATACTTTGGAAGGGTTTAATACTACCTCTTCTGAACCACATACGGAATAGTAGACTGTGTTTTACTGTTTTCAGCACCAGTTTGGTTAAGATTAGAGTTAGAGATGTTCAATGCCATGATCGTTACTTTTACAGTCTGAACATTTGATGATTCCTGAGTTTTTACATGGTTTATGCATAAACAAGCATAACATTCTTTTGGCTTTCATGAATGTGTGTGTGTATGTGTGTGTGTGCGTGTGTGTGTGTGTCCAGGAGGTATGAGTAGCTTCGTGGGTCAACAAGCCAGCAGCCAATAATTTACCCACTGACAGAAAATTTCATCTGCCTATCATCCTCTCCCTCCCTCCCTCCCTCCCTCCCTCCCTCCGTCTCTCTCCCTCCATTCCTCTCTCACTGATTATGCCGTCAATACGGTGCGGATGAGAGGAGCTGACAATTGACCAGCGTGGATCAATATCAGCTAATAAGCATGTCAGGAGAGAGGAGAAAAGAGCAAGGAATCGACTGAGTGAGAGAGACAGAGAGAGAGAGGATGAGTGAGAAAGTGACAGAGAGAAAAAGCCAGCTTGATCCAATTCGGCTGCATGGTGTGTGGAGGTGTAAGTGGGATGATTGGCCTGTTATTGCTGGTTTAATGTTAGGCAATCAGAGCCCTAGTGGTCTAGATATCAACAAACATCCATCAAATTGTCCCTTCTTCTTCTTGATACCACCTTCTCTGCCTGGCCCCTCCTGGACCCTGACAAACAATACCACAACAAAGACAGCCGAGCAATGGTGGTGTTTTTAAAATAATAATAAAAAAAAAAAAAAACAGGCAGGTGGTGATAGCTGCGCACTCGCTGCACGAGCCCTTCAGAAAACACACTCGTTTGGGTGGTTTTGTTTGTGTTGGGGAGATCTTCACTCATTTTTTATTTTTGTATTTTCTTTTCTTTCCTACCTCTCGTCGTCTTTTTTCCCCGGCAGAGGAGCACGCCGCTGTTGATGGTGTGATATAATAACACAGTCAGGTGTCTGTGGCCAATTCCCTGTCATTTGGACTTTTGCGTAAATCACCATGTATTTTTCTCTTCTTTTCTTTCGACTTGCTTTCTCTTTTTCACAGCTCGATCTTCCTTTTTTTCCCCCCACAAGGTGTCATTTTCTTTTGCTCAAATTACCTTTCCCGTGGCCTCCCCGGCACCACAATTGCTGGTTTTGTATGGATACTGATGGAACCTTTTCTGTGTAAATGCAACGCTGCTACTAGCACAGCTAGTCAACACTACTTAGTCTAATACTGCCTATTATAGAGGAGCAGGAAGATAAATGAGTGGCTTTAGATTGACTTGAAATGCTGTTTGACTAACTACCTGATGACTGAAAGACTGCTAAGCAACTGAAAGATACACAACAGAAACCTGTTTCAATGGCTAAAAAGTGACTTATTGAATGACTGTTAGGGCATTTTCTGTCCATTGTCTAATACTTATATAGACTGAATCACTTGAGTTCAGTTCAGATCTTTGTTGTGCAACAAGAGGAACATTTTTGCAGGAAGCAGCATGAAAACATTTAAAGACAATAGAAAGATGCAAAAAACACAAAACAAAATAAGTTCATATGATAAAAAACTGAATGAGAGAAAAATAAGATCAAGCATAACATTGTGTGTGGATCTAAGAGGTTGTTTATAGTAAATATTCTACTTTACTGTAAAGGAAATTGCATATGAAATAATTTACAATTTGAATTTGTTGCAGCCCATTTTCAGAAATCTGTATCTCTTAGCCCTTTTTACCTTGTCTGCACTGTTAAACTCACTTTGTGGGTGACTTCCTGAACCTAAATTTCAGCACTGCTCTGAGGTCCAAGCCCATTTGCATCACAGCAAGTGTGTTTCAATATGATTATAAATCAATTTTTCAAGTTTAGCTGCACTTAGTTGTAGTGCTTTGCATTTGTTGAAAAAGTAAAGCCATACTTTTGCCCCCTTACCCTGGTCCTTCTTTCACACTCGAGCATGAGCATGCTAAGCACCAGCTCATTAAAACACAGAGCGTTACATTGATGCATGATGAGGTCCTGGAGGATAGATGCACATGTCTGGGCAGGCAGCCACGTCCTTGCAAAAATAAAGATGTATAAGAATCAGAACTTTCTTCACAGGTATCTGTGATTTTCTAATTTGGAACAAATTTGGTTTCCAACCCTAACCCCTTTAACCTAAAAAATACACTATTTGTTCCTCTGTAATATCATCTATTTACTGAAAAATATTTTCATGAAGTAAAACAAAAACTGTCTTGGATTGTCTTTTATGTATTAACTCCCGACAGATAAGTTGTCGGTCACCTTCCTGTCCATTGGAACACAGTCTGTCCCCTGCCAGACACGATAATCACCATGCAGAGCCCCCTGCCTACACATTCAGCCAGTGTCCCCGCTAGGACTGACTAGACAATATGTCCTGCTCTCCCACACACGCTGATTGCAGCGCGGCCGTAGTGATGAGTGATGGAACGGAGGGGACGGATGAGAAAGTGGAAAAAGGAGGAGAACGGCGTTGTTCTCATTTACATGTTTATAGCTCCTCGGTAGGGAGGGGACAGCGCTTGTTTGTGTGTCTTCGACGGACATGTCCAATTATCAACCCTGTTGTTTCCTCAACAACGCTCTCTGGCTGCTCAACATGCAAACACACATACACACACACACACGCACGCACACACACATTTGTATGAGCCAGCTGTGATATCTGGGAGGATGAGCTGGTTGGGCTGCTTGCGAGCATAAGGGTCATGTGTCATATGGCAGGTATGGAGTCAGCTGTTTGTTAATCACAGCTGTGTGTGTCATATATAGAAACTCACTGCCACGCACACGCATACACGTGCACACACACACACACACACACACACGCACACACACTAGGGTTAACTCATAACCCACAAACACCAGATACACTGGAAAAGACATAACATATGCCATATGGCAAACATACAAACTCAAGCATACCTAATGTGTTATTTCCATGTTAATGCAATCCCCTCCATCACCATAGCAACAACTGTGATTGACAGAACCTGAAAAGGTTGGAGGGGACAGGCAAGAAAGAGAAAAGAAGTGCTGAGATATTTTATACCAAAGCATCTTCTTAACCCCACTGCCCCACAAACACACACTCATGCACAAAGATAAAAATGCAACAATTTATTCCAGTGTTGCCCAACCAAAAAAAAATAATAATAATCGAAGAACCAAAACGTGAGCTGCAAGAAAGGTATCCGCACACTCACATGCCTCTCATCTCCTCATTCCTGAGCCCCCCCCCCCACCTCTAACAAACACACACTCACACTGGTTGGAAGGGAGGGAGAATATTAAAAACAAACAAACAGAGAATTGACTTGCTGAGAAGAATTACAGAGGTGCTGATTACATCTGACCCCTCACCTCTGCTGTCAAATAGCGCTGCTCTCTCCTCTCTCATTCTCGCCTCCATTTATATGTCAACTCGCCCCCCCCACCTCTTTGTCACTCTGTTAACCTCTGCGCTCACACTCTGTATTTCCTCCCAGAATTCGTCACGTTCCAGCCTCTTGAGGAGAATTCTTGTTCAAAAGACGGGAATCTCCTTATAGTAGTTCCCAAATCTTTTCCAGTGTGAAAGAACTGTTAATTTGGCAGAGAACTTTAGTGATTTAGCCCCATTTGAATAAAAAAAAAAGATGAGACAGAAAGGTTAAGATAAAAGGAAAAGGAGCAAGAACAAAAGAAGTTGGAATTATACAATCCCTGTATGTATTAAATCCAGTAACACTCTCTCAAAAACTGGTACACCCAAAGGACAAGGTACGACACGATCCAAAAATCAACAGCAAATAAATGCTGTCCAATGCAGTGAGGAATGCAAGGACTTACACACTTAAATACATTGTGATTAGGGAAAATAAACAACCTTTAAACAAATGCATGGCCCAACACAGAAGGGCAAACTCCTCAGGTTGAGTCTCAGCTGTCTATTGCCATCTAAATGAAAAGGCTCAACACTTTCAAGACAGAAATGTCACGATTCAGGACAGAGAAGACAGATGGTTGGATAGAGTTTGACAATCTGATCAAGAAATATCTCAGACTACACAGAGACCTCAACACAAATAAGATCTGCCTAAAAGCCCGGGATATCATGCCAGGGCAGTAGTGGCCAATAAGCAAAATTTCAAATACCTGTTCTCCAGGGTCAAGACCCTAACTAATCCTTCACTTGAGATTTTGACAATGGTCATGTGAAACCAGTACTTTAGGGGTACTTTGGTGAACACCCCCCCCAAAACGTCCAGTCGCCTACAATTTAAAGCTTATTTTATACTTCTGCGGATGTAGCTATATAATCGACGTGATGCAGGCATTGAGAATTCAAAGTTTTGTAAAAAACATATTCCCTTAAATTACACATATTCCCTTTTTTGCCCCTTTATTCTCGTACTGAACCAACCCTTTGCCTGTTTTTTTTTTTTCTTGTTTGGCCCTAATACTGAGCATGTGTTCAAATCAATGCAAATGTTGAAGAGCAGGTGACGGAGAAGCCATTTGTGGAGGTGGCACTGAGACAGAGAACAATTATCTGGATGAATCAGAATATTCACAGACAATTATACAAATAAATTCTATAAAAATGTATTTATTGAATTGGAACATATATTAATACTATAGCTGATACTATACTATAGTTGACAAATACATAAATACCCAAGCACTGTAAACAGCCACAGAGACAAACATGCACAGGTTTGTGATTGAGGCCAATGCTGCTCTCCCATCCCTGGCTGATGAGAGATAAGAGGACCGCATCTCCAATTGCCTCTTTGTGCCTCCCTGACTTATTGACTGGCGGATTGTTATAGTGAATAGCTGACTAACCGCCTTTCTGTTTAAATTTAACCCACACCTGCATCCATTTGTCTCTAGGATTTTGTTTGTTTTGCCTCTTTTTTTTTTTTTTGCATGTGAATCAGTAATTCTCCGATCTGTTTGGCTAACATGCTCCGCTCCCTCCCTGCAACCCTCCTTCTCTTTATATTTCTTGCTTTCTCTTGCTGTCTCCGTGTCCCTTCCACTTCGTTAGTAGACAGAAAATGAACATATTACTGTCCAATTGTCATTTAATTGCCCCTAATTTGTCCCAATTTTCTGCTCATGATTTCATTCCAACTGTCAGTGCATGCAAAGAACGCAGCAAAGGGTCACAGTGAAGCCTGCCTGCATGCACTGTGTGTAACTGAAAGAATAATACCTCACATGTGTATGTGTGTCTTGTTTGGAAGATGTCTCTGCCAGACATTTGTCTGTATTTACTCATGATTTGGGTTTGCTGTTATTATAGCCGACAGCATGAAACTGTATATCAGAAGCATAAAATACAGTAACAACATTATTATAAACACAGTGTTCTTTTATGTGAACATTAAAGCAAGGCTGATTTTGATGCTTTACGTGTGTATATGTGGAACCATAGTCTGAAATAAAGACAAAAACTAAACATGAACAAATACTAAATAATTTATATTAAATTACTTTCATAGGCATTTCTGCAACACTTAAATTTCATTGTCTGGATTTGATACCAGTAAATGAGTAGTTAATATATATTTTCTTTAATTATAGTGTATAAAAGAACTGGGTTCATTCAAACACACAAAAAATAAAAATAAAGAATTCTGAGGAAACGTGAGCATGAACTTCACACTGCTTTTTGTACACTTGATCATTTGCCTCTGTATCTCACCCCTGTCTTATAATACACATGGCTTCTGTGGATCATAAACATGTGACTGACAAACTAAAGGGGAAAAAAACAAAAATGAGTGGAGAAACATGAGGAATGTTCCCACACAGGTGCACTGTATGGTACAAATAAGCAATTAACATCCAATCACACTCTGTGGCGTGTATACAAATGCTGAGCAGGGCCAGTTGATTAGAATTTTGTATCAAGATGGCAACAGGAAAAGATGTAAGTGACTTCGAAAGAGGGTTCATTATTGGGGCGTGGATGGCAGAAGCATCACTCACAAAGAACTGGCTTCAATAGGAACAGTGACTAAAGTGACTAACCCGCATTTAGACCTATGGGAAAGACGCCAGTAAATTGTAGTCGACAGCGCACATTTGGTAACCGCACTGCTCGCGTATAGGCGTGACATGTAAGGGGAATCAGAAGAGCAACTCTTCCTCAGGTGACTGAGATTGTAGGATGGGATCAGACGGCAAGAACAGTTCATGGGCAATTACATAAAGAGGCTATTACGGTAGAGGGAGATATTATAGTAAAGAGGGATTATAGTAGGGCTGCAATGCATAAAGCCCTCATTACAAAGACGAATGCACATTTAAGAGTGACATTGGAAAAATCACAGGCAACGTTTTACCGAGATGTGGAGAAAGTGATCTGGTCAGATGAGTGATCCTTCAACATATTCTCGACAAATGGGTGAGGTCATGTGATGCTTCCGCCAAGACAGTGGCACAGGACTGAAAGCTTGACCCCTACAGGTATGGGATCTGAGTGGCTGCCGGTTTAGTTCCAATTGTCCCCTAAGAGGGAAAGGTCACCGCATATCAATACAAAGTTATTCTGAGTGATCACCTTTATCCTGCGATGAAACATTTCAACGTCTCTTCCAGAACGACAATGCCCACATACATAGGGCACAACGGTTTACTGGAGGGTTTGATGAGTATGAAATTGATGTGACTCATACTGTATGCTTGATGTGGATCATATGCTGTGGGCATCAGACACGGGGAGATTTAAGACTGACCTCTTAGATGCATTCTCTGCTACCCAACACCTTACATGCGACATATAATTTGTCACCCAGAGATGCCTGATCTGTTATTAAGTTGGGTAAAGCTACATAGGACCTCCGATACACAATTGCCATCAGTCAAACTACCTGGACCTGCCCTCTTAATTTGTGTTTCAGTTGATCTTTTCTTATTGAATATTGAATAATACACAAATTCCCCTTCACCCTGTAAGTTTCATGATTTGTTTTTTTCCATAAGTTGCTACCTAAACAATCAGATAGTGTTCCAATAATACTTCATTCAAATGTTTCAAGGCTGTAACTGAAATCGCTCAACCCTCAAACATAATGAGAATGTGCCTTAACCTTTAGCATATTGTAGGCAGCCACAAGTGATACCCTCTACTTCAGTGTTCAAAATATATCAAATATCGAGACATGCTCACAATAAATGCTGAATCTAACCTGAATAAACAATAACACAGCACTTCATCATTACATTAAGGTGTTTTGGGAGCACTTTTTACAGAGCATGTCCATTTTTTTGCATGATGCAAAATGCTTAGGTGGTACTCCGTACCCTCCACAAGATAAGGTGGCTCCAGTCAAACTATGCTGGTGAAGTCAAGCTTTTTTCAGTTATTCATATACACTGGTTATAGCACAGACCCAACTGAACACTGTATTCATACTCTGGTCTGTGCCAATTTTCTTCATTCCTCCTGAAGCTGTAAATCCTTAAAAAGCTTGATACTAATATCAACAGGAGTAAATATGTATTTGTTGGAGCCTTTTTTCAGCTGCATATTTGGTGTGAGCTCTGTATGACAGCAGGATAGTATGTCTTAAAATGCAATAAACTACTGTGCCCATGTAACATGTCACTTAATGCAAGACGTGTAGCAGACAATAATAAAATAACAGCCAATAACACAATAACGGCTGATAACGTAATACCTGGCCAACAACTTAATAAATGTCCTGAACTGATAAGGTAATAACTTTTCGCTGATAATTCGCTGATTATTACATTTGTAATTTAGTTTTTACTTCACCAAACAATTAACTTAATAACCAGGTATTAGTTTATCAGACAAAAGGTGTTATATTATCATTTCAGCACTGTTATTACATTATTGGACATTTATAACATTATTGGCCTATTAAATTTTAAATGGAACAAATTTATCATCTGTTTTTACATAATCGGCTGCTACAACATGTCTCACCCATGTGTTTTTGGACCACGACAGAGGACTATGACACAGAAGAATATTACTGTAAGAGTAATACATTTTTATTTTGGGGTTTTTAAGCCTCACGTGGGACTTAATAAAAATAAGAAAACACAACATTTGCCCCTTTTATGCAAGCTTTACAGTATGTTCACATGCATGAGTCTGTCCAGAGTTTGTTCAAAGGGAGTCTACACTATGGACCTGATCAGAAACATATCACTGGTGCTGCTCAGTCATCTGAATCCTGTGACCCAGATTGTTGAGCCTGCTATTCCTTTCTCTATCATCCTCTTCATCTCTCTCTGTATCCCTCTCTTTCACTCGAGCTCTCTCACAGACACACATATACACATGAACACACACACACACACAAACACACACTGTTTCTAATGACAGCAGTGTGGCAGTTAACTGGTGCTGGAGTGGAGTTGCGGTTGTGTGGCAGAGGCTGATTTGGCAGCAGTCACAGCTGAAAAGCTTTTATCCTGCATGGTAGAAAGCACAGAGATGGACATGCACAAGGACCCCTGAGGGACACACACAGTACACATACACACACACACACACTGACACACACACACACACACTGACACACACACTGACACACACACTGACACACACACACACACACACACACACACACACACACACACACACACACACACACACACACACACACGGAGTAGTGGCAGTCAAAAGGAGTCTACTCAAGTGTTTGTTGGGAACAGAAAAAAGGGAGAAAAGAATAAAAAAAAAAGAGTATGTCACAGAAAGAAGGAAGAAAAACCTCAGAATGATGGTATTGTATGTCGCAGAGAGAAAAACTTCTACTGCCTTTTTATTACTCCGAGGGCTTTGCAGCAGTCCAGGTCTATCAGCCAGCATATGGATCAATGGAGCTTTCTAGACTGGTTCTCTACTGTATACGAGCACATCAGGTCACACAAGTGCACAGAAGCAGTCAAACAGGACAGAGAAGAAATCAAAGATGTTCACAGATGCTGTTGCTGCTTCCTCTTTAGGAAGAAGTTGAATGCATCCATGGTTGGACTGTGTGTAAAACACTCAAGCTATTTTAATTTATAATTGTAGAAACTCATTTTTGGCATAGACTATTTGATGCTATTGAATTAAATTTGAGGATATTTTTATATGCATGTCTTTGTATGTGTTCTTAAGTTTATCATTAATGATAAATGACCTCAGTAGAGAATGTTTGATGTGTGTAGTTTGCATTCATAAATGTATTTTTGATATTACTTTTATTTCAGAAGTTCTTTTTAAGACATTAGACATAAGTATCATGCATAGATTGTCACTAAATTACAGACCTTCTTCACATGACATTTACATGACGAAGTGGTATTAACAGTCCTGGAGGGAAAATTACAACATCTTAAACACCACTTGGTTCAGCTTTGACCACCCTCAGCCGAACAATGGGGTTACTTCATCACTCGTCAATCCCTCAGTCAGTCAGTCAATGACAAACAAGTGGAGGCCCTGCTCTTGGGGTCCTGCCAAAAAACACTTCTGCAGGAAAAATAGCATTTTATCTTAACTCTTATCTAATTTCAGTCTTTGTTTTGTTTGGTTTTCAGGAGTTATCCACAGATCACTCACAATTTCAATGGCTCTCAAAACTGAGCCAATTTGCAGTTAGCAAAAAAAAACTTTTATAAATAATGTTTTTCAGTCTGTAGATGAAGTGAATGAAACAAAATGATGCTCCCAGAGCTCCCAGAGATGCTGCCAGATGAACTAGTATACAAGTATACTAGTTCATCCCAGGTCAGAGCATCAACGTGATCGGTATAGTTTCCAGTCAATCAATGGATGACAACAGTGTATTTCGATAGTCCTCTCTTTGATGGGACTTGTAGTGAATCTTACATATTTGGTAATGAGCCAAAGTTGAATTATGCAACAGTGTTCACACAGAGATCATAGGCTAAAGAGAGGCATAACAAATATTAGACTATAAAACAGCAAACCATTTATCTGGCTATTACTGAGAATGTTCTCATTATTGGTTGTTAGCAGTCTGAGGTCGTCCTTTTAATCCTTGTGCAGCCAGTAAACACATGATTATACAAATAATATGGAGAGATACGGGTAGTTGGGAAAAGGGGAAGAACAAGATGAGACCATATAAGAGGGCACAACAGGGTACAACCTAGAAATAAGGGGCACATATCTGCACACAAAATACACATACCTAAGGTTCTAAATCATACCTTTCAGATGTTTTTATGCTCTTATGATGTTGGATATTACTGGTAAATATGGTCCTAGGTCCAAAAAATAAATCACTGTAAGTCAAAAGCCAGGTTTTTAGCCTGCTCCAAACTCTCCATTTCCAAAGTTAACTTCACTTCCTATTTGTGATGAGGTCTAATTGCACAAATGGCAGTTGTTAGTAGCATTTTTTTATTATCGTTCAGTGTCCACTCTCATATTGTGGAATAGATTTGGAGTCAAACCTGCACAGATGTACTTGTGAAAATGAAATCCTACTACTACTTCTACTCCTTGTTTAGGGGTTTCCATGCTACTGTGGCAAAAGGACAAGTAAAGGTTTCATGTTGAAAAAAAAAAATCCTAAATAACATATTGTGGTATTGACCAATTACAAACTCATATTGCGCATCAACTCAGTAAACAAGTGTCAAACAAGGAAGCCTTGAAACCAAAAAGAAACAAATGTGACACTGATATGAGCAGAGTGTACACTGTTCATACACTCACTGTACAATATATAGCTTGTATATAGTTCTTACAAGTTGTTTTCAGTTTAAAATTTTGGGGGGGGTTTTAATCGAAATATAAAGGATCCATATACAGTTTCAAAATTCACTTCTGCTTCAGTTCCTTCCAGCACAAACATGGATGGAGCCACCGCAGGGTGTACGGAGCGGAGCTACAGGGCCTATCTAGTATAGCGTTTCTCCCTCGCTGGTTTGACTATGGCACTTATCTGCCTACTGCAGAGAGAAGAGAGTAGATAGCACACAGATGAGCTCCACTGCTAGTGTGCATCTGTGTGTGTTCATACTGTATATGTGTGTGCATGTGTGTATGTGTGTGTGTGTGTGTGTGTGTAAGTGTTTATCCAGTTAGGTGCTGTGTGCGCGCGCCCGTGTGGATTTGCCATTCAGTGTACTGCGCAGGAGTGTTTGTCTCCCTTTACCTTTTTCACTTATCTTGACATGCAAACCCTCTGTGTGAAGGTGTGAGATGTGAGTAGTGGCGTCTGACTGTGAGGAGATTTGAGCTGTGGTAATATTCAGGTTTGGGATCCCTCTCTCTGTGGGATTAACCTCAGATGGAAAAGATCTGGCCCGTAGACTGTTGACAAAGCCACAGTTATGTATGATACAAGAGCTCAGCCAACGAACACCATATTGAGGCCAGACCTTTCAAACGTGTATCGGAGCTGTGAAAATGACGTCATAAATATGTGCTAAAGTTTGAATGTGTCTATGATCTATTATGTGTCTATGTCTATTCTGTGATAAAAATGCTTTATTTATTAGTACTAGTGCAGTGCCCGTAGGAAGTATGTATTCCTACAGAAAAAGCAGAAGCCTCAGTAGATTTTTCATGTTTGGTGGACTTATGATAAATGTCTTACTTAGACATTTTGTACACTGTAATACATTTAGTAAACTGTAACAACCTGGGCATGTTTCTATTATATCTGTTTATAAATAAATGAGTAAATGAGGCTCAGATTCTGTTCTGTTAGGTGATTGTGCTGGGATTTCCTGAGGTTCTGTGAATGTGTCTTGGAGTATGATGCTGCAGCCAGCATATAGAGTGGTTTCCCTCTGCAAAAAGAAAAGATGGTAGCACTCATGATATTTTCTTACAAAGTTTGTTGTTTTGGTGCTGGCTACAGCCCACAGTAGCCTGTGTTAGCATGAAGAATAAAGTAGTAGCTAAACCGGCTAACATCTTAGCATGTGTTTCTTGAGATTCGTTACAATTCTATTAGCGTACTATTGTTACATCGGTTGCATGACTAGTGCAGGAGTAAATTGGACAATGGAAATTTGAATTGTAATGAAAGGGTTGAGAAGCAACATGAGGAGGAGTTGTGATACAAAGCTGTATATTGTAATGAAAGTCCTTCTGCAGGATAGCACTGTGATATGTAAGTCTATAGGATTTTAACTTTCAATGATAATAATGATGTTTTAAATATCTATAAAAAAAAACAAAAACTGCCATGTGCAAGCAACATCTGAAAGCTGAGGTTTATCTCCCAAACAGAGATACCAGACACAGAGACACACAGGCACTCCCTACTTTATAAATAGATTTTCACCTAATTTTATCCCAGTTCGTTTGATTTTAGTCATTTTAATTGACATATTTCACACATTGGAAATGTTTTAGCACTCAGAGTGACATTAACTTTGCGTGACACCATTTGTCCCTATATTTTGGTTATGTTTGTAGTTTATTGTCCACTAATTTATCAGTGAAATGTATAATGCAGACACAGCTTATCCCAGGTTTAGTTTGAGTTTGTATTTTATATTTTAATACTGATAATTTACATCATCATTGTGGATAAAATAAACACATACAGGTAATGTTAAGTTGTATACATTTATTTGTTTAACTTCAGGTATTGATTAATTATAAGTTCAAATCTGTTACTCATTCCTTATACTCACCATGTGGTCCAGAGGTAAAGGGAGGAAATGTGTTTCATCCCAGCTGTGTGGTTGGATCCAGGTGGATCCCAGGACTAGTCTTCCCAGCAATCAGGAGTGTTCAGTGGGGTGAATGGTGTCCGAGGAGTGGGAGCCAGATGCGAGGGCTCCAACTGTTTTTTTTTTTTATTTAGGTCGAGTTTAGGTTTCTTCAGTTGAGATGTGTTAATTGTGTTTCTGTGATCTTTTTGTAAATATATTTTTCCCTTTTTTGGAGAAATGTGCATTTTGGTGGCACTTGACAAAATAAAAAAAAACTATTTTTTGATATGACAACTCTGAGTCTGTCTCCTAAATCCTTCACTCTGGCCAGGCCTTCTTTTATGTCTTGTGGCTGACTTTTAATTGCTCATAATGCCCTGGACTAGTCTGGCCAGCAGTGGTACCTCCATCATGGTTCTCAACTCGAGTGAGTGATAATAATTACATAATAATAATATAAAATAATAATAATAATAATAATAATTATTATTATTAATCAACTAATTTTCGGGTTCTTTTTTTAAACCAGGAGACAAATTAAAAAGGGATAATTTACATCTACGCCAATTGGGTTCTCAAATGTCTGCCAATATTCTTCACAACACTCTAATTAACCGAGCTGTGTGTCATCATACTCCAGTACACTTGTCACAAACTCTTCCTTCTCATGTTCCTTTTTGTCATCCCACTGGTAAAACCATTGCCACTAAATGCTGATTCTGCCAGTAATTTTGTATTTTTTGTATGCAGAAACAGTGCCCTGATGCCATGGTTAATTCTTTCAACAATATCTCCCTCTCTAATCCTTGACCATGTCGCTCCTCTGAAAATCAGAAAGAAAAAGTGTTATCCTCCATGGCTCAATGAGCACAATTAGGCCCTCAGGAGACAATACAGAAAAGCTGGGCATATGTAAAAGGCTGATAGGATGTCAAAGGAGACTTGTAACTAAGATTCATATAGACAACAATAGGCTGCTGTTAAAGAGGGAATATCAGCTGATTTCTCCAGTTTTATGTCCATAAATTCCGATAAATCCATTGATGTGCCATTTAACCCATTAACCGTTTAACTGTTACTACGCTACACCAGAAATACTAGCCGGTTAAACTAATTAACAATATTTTATTAACGTGCAATGATGTGAGGCAGCAAGTGGCGCTTTTTAGTGTCTAAACATGCACTTAAGTGCCCTCTTGGGAGGTGAAAACACACTTTTCCGGACTATAAATGGCTCCGGAGTACAAGTCGCACCAGCCATAAAATGCATAATAAAGAAGGAAAAAACATATAAGTTGCACTGGAGTATAAGTCGCATTTTGGGGGGAAATTTATTTGATAAAATCCAACACCAACAACAGACATGTCATTTAAAATTTAAATGACGAACAATTTAAAATAAAAATAGAGGCAACAACAGGCTGAACGGTGCTGACGTTACATGACACAACTGAGAACATGCCTGGTATGTTAACACAACATATTAAGAGTTATTCTGATAATTATAGCATCAATAACATGCTAAGAAGTTTAACTATAGCATTAATAACATGCTAAGAAGTTTAACTATAGCATCAATAACATGCTAAGAAGTTTAACTATAGCATTAATAACATGCTAAGAAGTTTAACTATAGCATCAATAACATGCTAAGAAGTTTACCAAAACCATCCGTGTCACTCCAAATACCCGCTAACTAAAATCCAATGAAATCTTCATCCTCGGTGTCACTTTTCATCAACTCCTCTAACTCCAGAGGTAGAAGATGCGGCGCTTCCTCTTCTACGTCGATGACGTCAGACGTCATATTTTACTACTTGCAGCTTGTAATCTGCAGAATATGATTTTCTTTTCGGTGCCGTTTTTGTTAAGACCTTCTCAGTTGTTTTAAAAGTTACCGCCAATGTTGAAATCATCAACACAAACCTAGAGCATCCCTCTTGCAGTTTAGTGTGAAAATAACATGTGAAATGATATACCGGTAATAATGTGTTAATAATTTCACAGAGTCGCTCCCCCGGCCAAACTATGAAAAAAAACGCGACTTATAGTCCGGAAAATACGGTACTCCAAATTCCACTGGGACCAAGAAATACTATGAAACACTACTACTGCAATTACTTTTATGTTGGACCATTTTTTGCTCAATATATTTTAAGTAAAACTGCATCTCACAGAACCAGTTTGGATCATCTGACACTGACATGGTGATGAAATGCAATAGAATACAGGAAATGTCACTGACTCAAGTAGTCCAGTTAGACTAAGTTAATTTTTAATAACATATTCATTTATATTCATATATAAAATTCACTGTGGGTGCCCTTCTTTTCTTTTCCGCCCCTTCCATTCAAAAAATCTGTGCACACCACTGTTGAGCACAGCCATGAGGACACTGACTGACACGGAGAGCTGGTTGGCGACTTTTAAAATAAGAGTTGCTTATTGATGAATGTGAATAACAGATTTAAACAAGTCTTAGATACACATAATAATTTTCTGTTTAAACCCATCAATTAAATTGTGCTCAATTTTGACTGTTATTCGTTGACTCGTATACATTTAAATTCACCTTTAATCAACTGTGAAATTAGTTGTCAGGAACAACCCTTGTTTTAATTCAGTAGCTTCAATTTCACTTTCCCCAGATTTATCCTGCCCCTCCAAGGATTGAACTGACAACCTATTGGTCAGAAGCTAGCATCTCTAATCTTTTGGCAACCACTCACCCACTAACTCCACCAAAAGATAACTTTTCCTTCTTGTTCTGTCAGTTTGATGTTCACAGCTTCACTGTACAAACATTAGAAGTTTGATTGTACATGAATCTGATGGAGGAAGGTTTACACTTGCACTTAAACCTGAGTTTAAAGTATGTACCTACGAGCATGATTGGAAGCCATTCATTGTCCAATATTCAACTTATGCATGTCAATTCTCCACTGCACATACAATTAAGTAAGATTCAGCTTGTGATTTAGATTTTTAATGAGGGAAGAGTTGATGTACTTGTTTCATGTTAAAAAAATACACATAATTATTCAAAGCAGAGTATATTTATGATTTTAAATATGTCTGGAGGGGGTCAAGATCTTTGAAGAAGCTCTGGAGCCAACTGAATCAAAGCTCTACATGTATTTACTCAAAAGGACAATGTTACAACAAAGCAAGGCAATAATTCTGTTGCTCATGGCTTAAAGAAAAGAAAATTGAGGTAGTTATAAAAAGTAGGAAAATAAGGTATTCTGAACACATATTTGTGTTCCTGCAGAAGCCCTTATGAGCATACCTCCATTGTGTGTGTGTTTTTGAGTGTGTGTGTGAGAGAGAGAGAGAGAGAGGGACCACCATGGGTCATCCGTCCATCTGTCCAGCCAACGGTCAATTTGGAGCCAGAGAATAGAGGCATTGAGTCAGGTAAATGGGTGGCCAACACAAAGTCTGTGTGTGTCTCTGTGTGTGTGTGTGTGTGTGTGTGTGTGTGTGTGTGTGTGTGTGTGTGTGTGTGTGTGTGTGTGTGGGTATGTGTGTATCCACATTGAAAGGCAGTGGCAAGTCGGACCAACTCCATCGCTCTGGATGAATAGGAACACCCAGGGATGAACGGATGCAGGGAGAGATGGAAGAATGGGAGAGGAGAGGCGGAGGATGCGGAGTGACAGGTGGAGGTTATCTTGCCACGGAGAGAGAGGACGGGAGGCACACGGGAGAGAGGTGGCTATTGTACATTAGCTGGCATACAGTAAAAAGACCTCATACATGTGCAAACACACACTGGGCATCAGTGAATAGACAGTTCCATCAGGGATCACAGTCTACTTTCAAAAGTAAGTGCACAGCGGTAATCAGAAGCTATTTCATGCCCTGTTGAAGCAATATCTTGAAGGCAGGTTTAGTTATTAGATTTGTATTCCATAATCACTGGAACACATGAGATCATCCATTTTACAGTAAAACACACTGATAAATCAAAAACTAACCAGTAATTTCTATTTTCATTTGCTTCCATTGTACATTTTAAGAGTGATTTGGTGACTGCAAACAATGTTTATACTCAGTGTTTGATTATACACTGCAAAAACCGAAGATATCTTGTTTTTGGTACAATTGACCTAATATTGAGTATTATTATCAACTTCCAATGACAGATAATTTAGCCTATTTCAACTTTTTTTCATGATCTTAGTCAATTTAATCTTTTTTAAAGAACATGTTCGTCTTGTTTTCTTAAAAGAACTGACCCAATAAGCTAAATTATCTGCCAGTAAAATAAGATAATTCTACTCAATATTCAACTGAATAATATTGAATGAGTGACAATTTGAAATTAATTCATAAAAAGATTAAATTTTAAAAAATTTTAAAAATTTTACAGTCCATTAGAATAGATTAATCATTTAAGTTATTCATCCAGGAGGAATTTCTAACTTTTCCTGCTTCCTAAATGTGAGGATTTACTGGTTTTCACTATTTTAATTAATAATTTATTGAATGTGACATATCATACTTTTGTGATTATCTGTTATGATATTGAATGCACATGCTAAACCTCAGGTGAATGTATTACAAATGGTCTTCTGCAAGTCAAAAACCAGGACTTCAGGCTGCTCCTTTTCCATTTGCCACTGACGGTGATTCATTCTTATGCGTTCTGTTTGTTGAGCTGCAACTATAACCGCTAATTAGCCCTACACAAGGACATAAATGGAGAACCAGTGAATCAGAAACTACTAACAGAAAAGGTTAATCTGGGGGACTGTTCAACCTTAAAAACACAGATCTGAGCATACAAACAAGCTCAAACACATGTACAGGCCTGTATAAATAGATCCAGACAGTATATATTCACACAAACACCCCAAAGTTATAAAACACAACTCAATTATCAATTATTATGCTTCACAGGGGGACCCTAAAATAATTTTTCTTGCCATCTCTCTTTTTCTCTCTTTCAGAATCTGTCTGGCGTTTCTTTCTCACAACAATTTGTGGCCCTCGCTTGGATTTTCCCTCATTTCCTTCTACTCCTGCGGGGTAGTAGCTGTTCATCTCTGTCATCTCTCTCTTTTTCTGTCTCTCTTTTCCTCTCTCTCTCTTTCTCTCACTGCCTCCCACCTCAGGGCCACTCCAGTCTAAATGGAGTGATTAGTCTAAAGTGGGTGCTGTCAGTGAGATCATCCCAAGATAGAGTCCTATCTGGAATGACCTGAGCCGACAGCAGACCAGCTCCAGAGAGACAGAGAGAAAGGGAGACACTATTAAATGTTCTATTTGTGACAGCTGGCTCCAGGCTGTGCCACATCCATGCCTCCTTTCTTCAGAGCTTCATCTAGATCCAACAACGGCTCTTGCTCTGAGCTGCTCTGGTGTCACCCAGGCTCTCTCCATAGAGTTAATACAGAGTGGAGAGGAGAGATGAGGAGAGGAGAGGAGAGGAGAGGAGAGGAGAGAGGGAGTTTAAGTGAGGTCAGGGTTAAACCGGACTAACATCCAACACATTAACGAAATAAATCGAGACATATGATCACAAATAAATGTTGTGGCTTAAAGATTAGAAGGTTTTAGCCTCCACCTGTCTCTCTCTCTCTATTCCACACTCACAAAAGGACAAGGACAGAGCACTACAATAGGCTGCAGAGGGCACAGGCTGACAAAAGCCATTTCATCACGGGTTAACCTCATTCGCACATTAATCTGCCACAATAGCTTCCTAATCACATAATCCACAGAAATTATACAGACAACACCTTTAAATTATGATTGCACAGCTGGAGGGAGGGGGGATTAACTAAAAGGAATGAGAGGTGAAGGTGCGTGTATGTGTGTGTATGTGTTCCTGTCTTAACTCTGTGTTCATAAAACTGATGTAAAACTGAGATGTGAGCCTGTTAAAACACACACACAGCACACACACAGAGAACATAACACTCTACCTCTCAAAATTCCCTCTGTGGGATGCATTGTTGCCGTGTGTGTTGGTCAACACCACTTAATAAAAAAATCAGGGTGTGTGTGTGTGTGTGTATAAACATTATTATGTTTGTGCCTGTTCAGAAATGGAAACGATTCCTCCCACTTGACAACACATAACTGCACTAATCATAACAGTGTTAAAACACTCCACATAATGCATGGTCTTACACACACACGTGTATACGCACACCCATACACACACACACGTGTATACGCACACCCATACACACACACGTGTATACGCACACCCATACACACACAGTACACTATCTGCTGAACAGATGTATGGGTGTTTCAACAACTGAAGTGTTTTGTTATACAGAAAATCACTTCTCATTAAGGCTGTGTTACAAACAGCGATTGACCTGTGAATGTATGCGATTTGCTGTATGCACGTGCGAGTGTGTGTGTGTGTGTGTGTGTGTGTGTGTGTGTATATATATATATATATATATATATATATATATATATATATATATATATATATATATATATATATATATATATATATATATATATATATATATATATATATATATATATATATATATATATATATATATATATATATATATATATATATATATAGAGAGAGAGAGAGAGAGAGATGGTTTGGGTTAAAATGATCCCATTGACAAGACAGTCTGGTACAAATTTCTGTTTGAACGGCAGTGCAATATGCGACATGACAAGCTGTACATATGATACTGTAAAATATCTGTTTGAAAGCCAGAAAAATGCCTGATATGCAAAATGTCCATTTAACAGCAGTGTCAAACAGGCATCTTCTGCAGATTTTTCAAGTCCAGTCAATGAAACAAAGCTTTAAGACATCCACCCAACCCTCCTCCTACTACTAAGAACAGGAAAAAGTCTAAACTACATCACAACATCTGAAACATTGACATTCGACATATCCGTGGCTCACAGAAACCTACACTGTCAATATATTCCTCTAGAGACTGGGCTGAAAAGTGCCACCAACCATGGAGGTTTAAGTGTGTGTATCAAGTAACATAGCGCCACGTTGCCTATGCAATTCCTCTTGCAGTCAGCTGCATTCAACCAAATTGTGTGTCGCCTTGCCTATGTACGTGTGTGTGTGTGTGTGTGTGTGTTTCTTAAACTACACTGTTCAGTTAGACAAGTTGGGATTAAAAAGAACGGATAGACTTTGAGAGAGAGAGAGGGAGATGCTTCAGAGAGCCCATCACGTATGCATTGAAAATTTCTTCCTCGCTGCAATTATTCAAGAGCTGCTGTTTGGCGGAAAGGGATGAGCAGCAGGAAGAGAGGTGGAGAGAGGCGTGAGATGGTGGATTAACATGAGGTTAGATGGCGTGGGTAGGTATAACGGTTTACCAGAGCAGTGAAATCAGAATGCCACAATGAGAATCTGCTTGAGAGAGTTAGTGAGTGTGTGTAGGTGGATAAGTGAGTAAAAGATAGAAAAAAGATACAGAGACATATACAAAAGAGAGACCTGGCTGTTCCAGGAGGTGATGAGTGTGGGAGATGATAATGAAATAATCTACAGTATTTTGACCTAGAGAGGGAAGGACAGGGAGAATGTATAAGAGGGGACAAAGAATGCATTGAGAAATTAATCAAAAGGAGATACTAAAGGAAAAGGAATGAAGGAGAATACTCTGAATACTCTGCACAATGCTGCAAGGATCATGTACAAAATTCATACTTCACTATGTTTGTGTCTTGGGATGAACCCAGATAAATCAGATTTTTATTTGTGGTTTGCATTTGAACAACAATAAAGGGCAAGTATGACAGTTATAGTTTAACACATTGTTCAGTAGATATTTCCTGTGCTTGCATTACATTGTACTGAACGTACAGTAACGTGTGTTGTTTCATGTATTGTACATGTTTGTATGATATTTTATTCCACTTCTGTGCTTCTTTGCAGATGTCTTCAGAATGTAGGCGGATCAGGTCAAAGGTTTGGACACACCTTCTCATCCAATGAGTTTTCTTTATTTCATGACTATTTACATTGCAGATTCTCACTGAAGCCATCAAAACTATGAATGAACACACGCAGAGTTATGTACTTAACAAAAAAGGTGAAATAACATGTTTTATATTCTAGTTTCTTCAAATAACCACCCTTTGCTCTGATTGATAAAGCAAGACATTCCACTAATTAACCCTGGTAAGTCACATCTATGAAATGGAAACCACTTCAGCTTACTACCTGAAATGGTAATTCATCAAGAGAATGCCAAGAGTGTGCAAAGCAGTAATCAGAGCACACTTGTGTTAAACACAGTTTAGTTTCTGTTAACCATTATTATAGTAGATTGCTGTATATTTACTGTAGTAAATCACAGTCATCAAGGAGTTACTGTATTAAAAAACATACAGTTAATTATTCAATACTGTAAATACAACTGAAATCACAGTATTTATTTGTTGTTCTTTTTTACAGTAAAGACACAATACTGTAAACAGAATTATAGTACTTCTGTAAAAAAAAAAATCACCGTAATCACAGGAACCTTCTTGATAATAGTTAGCATAATTTTTAAGGTTTTATTTTCATTTTAAAAGTTTTACAGTGTAGTAAATACACACAAGGAGTCAAGAAATCCCAACAAAGAGGATGGGTCCTAAACAGCCAGGTGAAGATGCAAGAAAAGTGGGTGCATCACATAACAGGAGGGAAGACGAGCTGCAAGAAAAAGAATTTGGATGAAAGTCTGTGTGAGGGTCAACTTGAAATCTCTCACTCGCATAAGTGTTTGCTGCCAAAGAAAGAACAGGAAGTCTTTGGCTATGTAATTATTTCTATGTTTATATACATGTAAATGTCTTGTCTATTGCCACAGTACGGTCTTTCTGAGGGGTTTGTATGGTTTTCTGTGGGTTATTGTTGAAGGAAGCATTGTGATGTAGCGGGAGGGAAGATTGTGTGCCAGAGGTGGTTGATACAAAACCTGTGCAAGACACAATTTTAACAAAGTTTCCACACAATTTTTGAAACTGTACTACAGATCACTCTTACCTGTGCATGTCAACATTCGAAACAGGGAACTAAAGAAGCACACACACCATGATGCAAATTCTGTCACTCTGAAGAGAATCTCAACATCCCATTCGACACATAATTTCTGCATCATTTCTTTTCAGCCCTTTCAGATGAGTTGAAAAGAACGGAGCATCTTTTTTTTTCCAGTGTCACTTGCACACACACTTTCAAAGTATACACGCATACACACTGCTGCACACAGACATCCCGTCCTAACCAGTGAAAGCTCTTGCTTGTTAGCTAATCAGATTGTTCTTGCTGCAGGCTTGCCTCTAAACATATAGAGCCTACACCCCCTGATGCTAAAAGCCTGACTTAGTCCTGCTGAATATTGCATAGCAGTAATGTTTCACAGCCTGACTCAGATTGGCAACACACAGTCTCCTGTGTGTAGGAATGGGAGAGGGGTCAAGGCTGGAGAGATACAGTTGTCTCAATATCTGTTTTCTACACACTCCTTTACACCCATTGACTGGAAGTAGAGAAAATAATGGTAGGTAAGGTAAATTAATTACAATTTGGGACTGTTCTACAATTCACATACATATTAGGCCTATGCGTAGCAACTGAAAGCTATAGGTGTGAACTGACAATCTTCGTTTTGATTTGTGATGACCGAAAGCAACACAATACAATTATCAGAGCTTCAACACAGTCATTCATTAGACAATTGAAGGTCTATTTGCTACAAAATTGGAGAAAATCATAGCAACTCAATAAATAAAAAGAGCCAAAAATTAAAGGTGATCAAAGAGTGAGTAAACCAGCCTCAGAATCTGACCGACCAGCAATTGTACCCGTTTAAAAAGTTTTGAGGCTTGAAATCCAGCCTTAGATGTCACATGTTGAAACTACCTGACAGAAATAAGGGCACGTACTGTGTTTGTGAGGAGGATAAATATTGTGACACACTTTCATAGCAGGGTTAGCAGCAGTGGAAGTACTGAGCCTACTCTTAGCAAGTCCTGCCTCCCCCATCTTAAACTTTTAGATGAAAATTTCCTGTGCAGTTACTTTCTGCCTCTGCATAAATGTCTCTGGCAGCACTGCTCTGCCTCTTTATCTTTCTCACCCTCTTTCGTCCTCTCTTTCCCTGTATGGCATGTCCTGTTAGCATTAGTGAGGCAGCTAGCTGGAAAACCATCTGTTTCGTGTTCCTCTTTAGCCCATTATGTGGTTGTCTGACTAGAGCTTTAGCGAGGTGTGCGTGTGTGTGTCTGTGTGTGTGACTGCCCGTCTGTGAGTGTGAAAGTTGCAGGAAAAAACCAAAGCAGGAAAAAAAATGGAAGGTCTAAAAGTCTAATCCTGATTACTTCACATGACAATTGTAGTGTTGTACAAGGATCTGCTTCAAATTCAGTATGTATCTGGCCCAACGAGTGTGTGTGTGTGTGTGTGTGTCAGACAAAAAGGTTTGTCTTTGTATAATGGGACAGCGGGATCTTGACAATGTTGATTTGGAAGCCCCGAAGGGTGCCTGCATCAAACACACACACGCAAGCACACACACTAGGGGGGAGGCCTTCATCAGAGGAAGGTACGTTGTTTTACCAACACAAATCACATCAAGTGATTAGACACAGCACAGTCACTGTGGAGACAGGTGGGAATGGTAAAAGATGATGAAACAGGGCTTCCATCAGGAAATCACACAACACACACAAATCACATATGCAAGAATGCAAGCACACAGCCCCTCAATCAAACACAAAAAACACATAACACACACGCACACACACCAAGGGACGCCATCAGGAAATCAGCAGCCAATCAGAATAATTTGACTGGGATGATGACAGGTCTGCACATGGAACAATCTGCAGGGCTGTCACCCAGAGAGAGCATTGTTATCACCACACACACACGCACACACACACACATACACACACACTTTACTGTAGGTATGACATTAAATTATCTGTGCATTCAAAAGTATTGCCCACTGCTGGGTTCACAGTATGTGTGTGTGCATGCGCGTGTGTGCACGCTGTACTGCTCACTTTCATGTTCAGTAACATAGTGAGCATGCGGCTGACTGCTCGAGTGTTCCCGCGTCTGTGCATGTTCTTTGCGCTGAATACAAATCCATCGGTGTGTCAGTCAAACTAGCAGCGTTAGTCTCCCTGGCAATTTCCATGAGATTCGATTTAGTGGGCTAATGTATAATAGGCCCTCGAAGGGAGGGGGAGAGTATTAATTGAGATGGACTGAGAAAGAGAGAGAGAGATGTTACTCTAAGCCAAGAGTGGACTCTAGTGGATAGTGACATACACACACGTGCACACACACGCGCACACACGGACACACACACTTCAGGGTGCAGCAGAAGAGAAATAGGTGTCCAGATCCATGCTACTGCCTTATCAAAATGATTACCTTTTTGATATTTTTCAACTGTACCTGTTACACATGATATTGAACAAGAACAAGAATCTGAAAATACATAAAACATTTTTAACTGTTTTCCTTCTCAATGTCTAACTACAATGTTTTATGAGGTCTTTTCATGCAGCAACAGCAGCAGCTTCTCCAGCACTTTGTGAAAGTCTAAATATAAACTCTCAATGTCAGCAACTGACCTCACAGCAACCTGAATATAAGGGCTTCAAAAAATAGAATATATATATATATATATATATATATATATATAGAATCAGAAGTGCCTAAATGAGAGATATGTTTACAGATTAGGTAAATCATACGTGGAACAAATTTGTGATAATTCATTGATTGTCAGAGGAAAACTTAGAGCAGAGACAATTAGACAGTTGGCAGAAATTTTGTTTTTATGTTTGCCTATTTTAAATGATCAAACAATTAATCAAGGGAATATTTGTCCAATGAATCAGTAATGGAATAATTCGTTGGTTGTGGCCCTAAAACACAAAGTGGGGTCAGAGTGCAGGGTCACAGGGCAGCATCCCCACACCTGGCAGGAAATAAGGGTGTTGCTCCACAACAAAGCAGCAGAGTGGACAGCTGCTGCTAATTCCTAATCAGAGGGAGCAAAGCATGCACATGGATTTGACTTGTATCATGCAGGGTCATAGTGCAGGTGTAAGTAAGGATGTCATATCAGGAAAGATTTGTTTGAAAAGTGAACAAAGTGAGAGGAAAAAAAATATAATTATAATCAGAAAATGCTACTAACTAATTATGAAACTGAGGTTGTCAAATACAAATAACTACCTTGATTTTACCTGCAACATAGATGTTGCTATTTTTTTGGTAATCCTAGTGATGGCTTAGTGCCTGTGTGTGTGTGTGTGTGTGTGTGTGTGTGTGTGTGTGTGTGTGTGTGTGTGTGTGTGTGTGTGTCTGTGTGTGTGTGTGTGTGCCTCTGTTGGGTCGAGTCTCCCTACGACCACTTTAATGCACTAAGATGTTGTCAAGCAGGAATGTTATTGATGTTTCTACGGCAACTCAGGGGCTTGAGCGGAGGATTATGTTGGGAGAGAGAGACAGAAAGACAGAGAGAGATGGGGAGAGAGGAACACAAAATACATTGCAGAAGGAAGTGAGCGGAAGGGAGGAAGGAAGGAAGCAAAAACGCGCCCCGTGCCCCCAAATATCTCTCTTTTCAGCAAATGAAAGGCCACTCAGAATATCAGAAAGGGCAGGAGAGAGTTGGACGGACATTGGATGAGGATGAAGAGCATGTTTTAGAAAAGCTGATGAGTAGAGACATAGAAAGAGGTAGAGGGTGTTGGTACAATACACAACACAGAATGTGTTTAAAATTAAAAAATAATAATAATTATATGAATTATGATACAATAAATTGTCATTTGCAAAACGTTGGCTCAGGAAAGAATATTAAGATTTTCTCATGTTCTCACTTCTAATGCAGATTGTTTTAAAAAAAAAAGGGTTAGGTTAGAGTCAAATGATATTTGCATTGTCTTTTAGCAATGTTTGTTTTTAAAAACAATTCGTTAATCAAATCATTGCCAGTTTGCCTACTGAGGGTTAAACCCATAATGAGCTATTTCCATTCCAAAATGTAGGAAACTGGCTGTTCCTGACTAAATAAAGCCAAGAATCCTCTCCATTTTGGCAAAGAGCCACAGCTAACGTTGTAGTTGTTCAACAAAACAGAATAATGGTCTTCACCATACGTAGCCTTTTAATTTACACACATACATATACACACACAGCCTAAAAAATACACGCAATCCCTCTCCCGCTTTCTTGTTTTTTCTGCCTGTCCCACATCAATCAAATCTACTCCCAAAATGATCATCTGTTTAAGGCAGATTATCTTAGGGAAAGCCATCTATCGAATTACAATAGCACTACTTTATCCACCTAGCCAGACATCATCCCTGGAGTGAGTGAGTGAGAGAGAGAGAGAGAGAGAGAGTGTAATGTCCAGTGCACTTGTTTTCGCATGCCAACATGCATGTGTACACATACCTCTCACTCTCTTAAAGCGTTTGAGCAAAATTGTTTGCGTGCGGTTTATTTTAAGTGTGCATTTGCATAATTGTATGGTATCATTGGAGTCTGATTTAGGTTCATTCCCTTTTTTAAAATAAACAAATATATATTTTCACTCTCAAATCCCAGTGAAGCTGAACATGCCAATGCACCTCTATAAATGTGCTATTCAAGTAGAGGGATTCCCATAGGAGACCTCTGACGAGCATTAGGATGAAATTGCTTATTTGTCATTATTGCACTGGAGAGAAGAAGGCTCTGCTTCACTATCATATCAGTATTTCAAGATGAAGTCAAGTTTTTGGTCACTAGAGACCTTTATCAAGGCAACATTTGACAAAATGTGTTACATTAAATACATTACATACATTTCATACTGGGGATGCATTAAATGCATTATGAATGCAACAATCTTGTGATTTTATTCATAATAATTAACACCTATGGTTCCTATTTGTAGATTGTTTTTAAACAACTCACCAGCTGTCTCTGAATAACTTATATTTAGTTGATATGATCGAGGGAGATATTAGTCCTACTCATTTCTGGGAAGACAACTGGCATCAAAATGAAACCTTTACTTTTATTATATGGTGACAAATGTAGATCACTGTACCTCAAATGTCTTTCTTTGTCCCAAGGAAAAGAACATTACCTAAACATGTTAAAATAAGTGCTGATTCGATATCGATTGATTAATTGACCAAGTTCCAGTTGGTTCCATTTATATGCTGTGAACACTTAGGAACATTATAAGATACCCTTCTTCATCTGCAGAAGGATAATAATTCTAGAGAAACAATTTCAGCGATTTAAAATAAATAAATAAATAAATAAATAAATATATATATATATATATATATATATATATATATATATATATATATATATATATATATATATATATATATATATATATATATATATATATATATATATTATAAATTATCCAAAGATATTCTTTTGACCGTGTAACTACAAATACCTTAGTTTTTTACTACTACTCATCATCAGCTAGAAATAAAAGTCTCTAAATATGACTTCTTTTTCAAGTCACCTTCTAGAAAACGACCTCCTTGCAGTTAGGCCTAAAGCTAGCATAGCCCCCAAACAAGACGTGTATGCCCAGATTAGTGGTAGTGAGACATTCAGACACACAGGAAGCTTTTTTTTCAGTTCGGTGTTAACAAATAGTATGCCTCATAGCAGAGACAGAAAGTTATTCTGACTAGTAATTAAAATAATTTTCACTGCTGTTGCCAACACCACTTAATAAAAAAGCAAGGAAGAAGAAGTGCAAAGTGACTGGAATGGGGCTAAGTGTGTGTGTGTGTGTGTGTGTGTGTGTGTGTGTGTGTGTGTGTGTGTGTGTGTGTGTGTGTGTGTGTGTGTGTGTGTGCCTCAGCCGAGGGGCCTTGTGCTGCGGGCACTCTCAGTGAACAATCAAAACAGCTCAATTTAGGCTTTATCTGCAGCTCAAGCATGCACACTTACACACAGACATGCACGCTCAGGCACACACACACACACACAGCTGAGACAAAGGGACAGTGAAGTGTTGAAGAGAGGAAGAACGCGAGAGAGGAGGGGAGACATCGTTGGTGTACTGCGGTGATGATGCCAGCAGTTTGGAAGGTCAGGTAAACTTGGAATTCGATGCACACGGCACCTGATCAATATCTTTCCCCCCTCTCCTCTCTTTCTTTCTGTCTCCCCCCATTCTCCTTCTCTCACTCCTCACCTAGGAATACTAAGACCTGGCAGTATCGACTGGTGCCAACCATAAGGCGATCCATAACAACGGGTCAATCAATTAAGAGCACACATAAGAGAGCACATCAAGGCAAATACATAGAGTGACAATGTGTAATCAACTGTTCACTGTGCCTCTTTTTTTTTTTTTTACTTAGGTTACACCTGGGAAATACAACACAACTGAATTAATAAAACAGAGCTTGAAGCACTGAACAGGTTAGCCAAAAAAAACAGAAAGAAAAATAAAACCATACTCCCTTAAATCCATTACAGCAATCCTTGTCAGCTACAACGCAGTAAAAAAAATGTACTGCAAGTAAAATAAAAGCAGACAATTACACAACTGCTGAACGACACTGTAACGCTATAATACCTTCCTTTTGTATGTCTTGTTTGCACTCAGAAAAGACAATTAGACAGTTGTTTAGGAGCTGCTCTGTGCTGTAGGTCTTCCTCTAATAAAACAGAGCTGTCAAACTGTAGCCACTGCTCCCACCTTCAGGCCAGAGGAGGTACTGCAGGTCAGGGAGCAGCACTGTGACCCTGAGAAGACATCTAGCCTATTTGTTAAGTGTATGATACAGTATGCTACTTTATATTAAAGTATTCAGCAAGAATACATGTTGTATCACATAATTGAATTTCAATTCAAACACTTACTTTACTTTTAAATATGCATAAGGTGGACTAACAGAAATGCCTTAACAATGGCTAGAGTGATAATCAGACATTTATACTGTGCTCATGCTAGGCTTTTTTTTTTAAAAAATCAACACAATTACATCTTTTTGGGCACTTTGCAGATAGTTGACAGTAAATTAGGGGAAAGAGAGAGACAGGAGATGAAGGCTGAATTCAAACTCAGGACACGGCGATTACACGGTGCTCGTCTCCTGCCTTTATAGGCCACAAAGACTCGCTTCGTTTAAGGGTTGTTTACGAAATATTTCAGGTGTCAAATTGTCTCTCCCGGCAGTCTCAGACTGCCAGGCTTTTGTCGCTGACAGCTCACTGTGTTAAAACTGACACCACACCACGTCAGTTGCGGTGTGAAGTTGGAAGGAGGAGACGGATAGTTGACCGAATTCAATGTGCATCAAACTGAAAGGGAAAGATACAAAGAAACTGACAGTCAGAAAAAATATAAAGGAAGGGAGATCGGAGGGAAAAGACAGCCACACAGACAGCCACACAAATTATGTCAATAAACCAAGCTTATTGACAGTTTGGGCTAACAATAGTGTCGTCGTCATCGTGTGTGCGTGTGTGTGCATGAGTGCATGCATGTGTGTTTGTGGCTGTGGTCAGGTTTGTTATGGCGATGACAGCATTTCTGGAGGCTCCTGGCTTGTTCCTGTGTAATTGTCCTCAGCAGGATGTGACATCACCTGTTTGTCTTCTTACCCTCCTGACACAGGAAATGGACCCGAGAGGGATATTGTCTATCTGGCTATGAATCCGTTTCTGTCAGTAGATCATCTGTCTACTGCAGCAGCGCAGTAGCTATACTACTAAAGAGTGTTGAAGAAAATGGGCAAAAACTCAGTCAGTACACTATAAACAGAGTTGCTGAGGCTAAAGTGTTGAAGTTCATTCAGAAGCATTCCTGGGGCTTTTTCTTTTATCGTTTTTGGAGATTTTATGATCTTGATCTGCAGATCTGCAAAATGCATTGAGTTTTAAGAAGTAAAGGCTCCTCTGAGAACATCTGGTAAAACAGGTGTTAACATGTAATATTATAGGAGCATATTTAAAACCTTATAGGGAGTAGAGACAAAAAAAAAGATCAAGAAAGAATTCTTAATCGCCTCAATATTGTACTGTCCATTTATAATTCCATTGATCTCCAGGTGAATGTGATGCACTTCGAAGTGCCACAAGGTGAGAGAAAGTAAAAAAACAGCAGGATTTAAAATAATTTAAAATATTTTACATTTTGCTTTGCTGCAAATGTTTGAGAGAAGAACACATTAACAACAGTCTGCTTCCAAGAAAACAAAGCTCAAAAACAACAGAGGCAAAGACATTGAAGAAAGAAATAGAACAAATAAAAGATTAAAAAGTATTTCATAACTTAAAAAAGCTAAACTGCAGATCCATGCCAGATTTTTCCTTTCAGTTGGTCTAACGAGAAGAAAATATGGTGCCAGTGGATTTTCTAATGTTCACCTCTCCTGCGAATATCGATTTATTTTTCAGCATTGGGCTATACTTCGTAAAGTGTGTGGAATTTTCTCCTTAGCTCTTTCAACACTGCAGGACTCCTAATTTCATCAGCACAGTTTGTGTTTTTTTTTCTTTTTTAACAGGATTATATGAGAATGATAATAATACGTCGAGCACCATAGATACTGAGCAAAAAATAATTTTTCACATCTGTGGTATCCACTCTGTGCCTCTTGTATCTGTGTGTGTGTGTGTGTGTGTGTGTGTGTGTGTGTGTGTGTGTGTGTGTGTGTGTGTGTGTGTGTGTGTGTGTGTGTGTGTGTGTGCGCACACTAAGTTCACCTACTCCTCTCCATAAATGACAGTGCTGTGGCTAACAAGCACTCCTGTCCATTTTGACTGGGCAACAAGGGCTTAATGACAAGTCACACAACAATGGAGAGGGGAGGCGAATACAGTAGAGTAGCGCTGCAGCCAAACTACCAGTCTGTCAAACAATGGCTCATCAGCCCTGATCTTCTCTTCTCTCACTTGTTGTGCCTCAAATAAACAAATCAAACACATATTCACCCGTGCATACAGACTCACACACACGCAAATACAGACGCTGGTCATTTTGCAAACGTACTCATCAAATTAGACGTATACAACCACAACAAAGTGCAAACTGTCTCCCACATATCCATGTACACATACACACACACACACACACACAGGCAGTATAACTGGCTGTACAAGCAGGGTTTGATGACAGCCCCCTAACAATAGGGAGAAGAGCAGCCTAGCTATCTGTCTGTCACACAATGAAGGGGGTACTGTTGAAGAGGTTGTCACTACCAATACATGTAAACACACACACACACACACAAACACACTGAAAAAATGATCACAAAAATAAAAACATGAGCAGTAGAGTGTGTGTGTGTGTGTGTGTGTGTGTGTGTGCCAACGGGCACACACACCCACATCTACAGACACACACACATAAATGGGGTAATTCAGAGCACTGCCATTTATGTGAAGAGCGCTCCGTTTTCCAGACTGTGAGTGGAAGTGAATTTGCTTTTTCTGTCGAGTGTAAGTCAGGTTGGATTAAACAACACTTGGCCAGTGCTGATGGGTTATCACCATCTGTGTGTGTGTATCTGTGTGTGTCTGTACTGTGATGATGCCCACAGGCGCCTGGATTTGATGCAGGCAAATCTTTAGACAGCCCCCTTCTCCTGTCAGGACCCATCTCTCTTTCTCTTCTCATTCTCTCAAGGTGTCCTTTCTCCGTTTTTTTCCCTCATCATATTTCACTTTGTTTTAGTCTTCCCTCTCTGTCTCCTCCTCGTCCCCAACTCTTCTACCACTCTGTTCTTGCTTGTTGTCTATAACGAAGCTTAATGAGTCTTTCTTTACGGTGCTTTCTGCACTAAGTATGTAGCCCGCTAATAGCAACACAATACTCAACGCTTAAACGCTTCTCCCTGTGCCATACTTTTCTATCAAGCCTAATTATGTGTTTCATCTAATATGGATACACTCCAACCCCCTCCAGGAGCTTTATTATGACTTGTTACACCTGAGTTAATTTATGTTGTTACATTATAGGACTATTGACTCCCTGAGCTCTAGGGGCGCCTTTTTATTTTACTGAGTCAATAAAACAAAGACTCTGTTCCAGTGTTGGGTAGTAATTAGCTGGTCTAATTTGGAATTCATAGAGGACAAACATCAATATTGGAACAATACCAGATTTTAGTTTTTTGTTTTTTTTTTCTGTTGCTGATGGCCACAGATACGAATAAAAGGATCATATAATGCTATTTAGTGTTATTTTTAAGCTGTAATGATTCTATGTTTTTAATTAAATTGTTATTAAACATAAATGTAGCTGTCTTAAACTCATAAAACATAATATAAGAATCGACTGGTAATGTCGAATGCAGAATGCAGCAAAGCAGGAAGACCAATGTCCTACCAATCCAAACAATTTGCTGCATACAAAGAAGTTGCTGACATATTTCCTTCTGATAGCATTTTCATTGAATGCATTAATCAGACATTTGTTGAACTGCTATTGATGAGACTGGTACTAAGATTAATTTCATATAAAGACACTGAGTTTAGAGATTATTCCTGACATTGTTTATAATATTCAACAAATCCAAATAAACCTGAAATGATGAACATTTATCTACTAAATCCAAATTAAATTATCCATGTAAGCACAAACAAATTCAGTATATAAGGTCATTGTCTGCGTTACTGTGGGTGACAAGTACTGTAGTAGAGGTTTATCCTAAAACAACTCAACACCGAAATCTCAAAATTTGGGCCTTTTGAGACGTCACCTACATACTCAAGTGCCAGATGGCACCGATTTAACGATTTGAGGTATCAGAATGAAAGATTGTGATGCAAATATGTGACAATATATATGGTTTTTGATTGTTTGTAGACAACAATAATAGTAAAATAAATAAAGAATATGGAACTGAGTTCTAAGTTCTATGGAACTGAGACACGCAATATCAGGCTCCATGGACAATATATGTTATTAGACATAAGGTGGCACTCAAATCACGCACGCGCACACACACGCACACACACCCTTCAGACACATGTGATGAACTAGTTCCTGTTAAGAACTGTTGATGCATCTGCTGCTTGTGTATCTGAGGTGTGATTAAAAATTGCAGGACCAGCCACTGATGAAGATCCATTCTCTACTATAAATGTTAATTGGGTTTGAGCATGAAATGAAGCATTTCCCTCAGATGAGAAGTATTCTTGAAGGGGGTCCATTGAAGGACTATTGCAGCAGGGACTGATGCATGAATTACACACACATGTCAAACTGGCTTTGATTATTATAAAGCTGCAACTAAGGGATTTCCTGTAAAAATGTGTAGAACTCCAACTCCTCTATTCCCTCATCATATTCTCTTTCCCACACTTTGTTCGGTACATCTGTTGGTCAGCTAATTTACCTGAAAAGGTGCAGAGCCTGATACTTGGTGAATAATACAAATCTGTGAGAGTGTTCAATTGGGGAGATTTGAGAGAGCTGCAAAAACCAGGATATGGTCTGATAATAAGTAAAAGTGCATGAAGGAAAGAGCTACAGTAAAGTAGAGAAGGGCTGCACTAATGGCGTTTGGATTGCAGTTCTGCGAGGCAAAGTTTCAGAACATAGCACTTGATCCTGCAGAACACTGCATTTAGGGACCACAGATGACCTATTGACCCGACGGCTGGGCTCAGGAACGTAAAGAAGAGGATTGTGTAGTCTTAGTGTAGTATTGGAAACAGACCTGAAATTAAACATCCACATTAAGACAATTACAAAGTCACCCAGCTAATCCTGTAGACACTTAATAACACTTAATTATTATGATACTTGATATATTGTACTATTTAAAATACACTTTTTGGAAAGTAAAAGAATACTTTGAAAATGTTACATTTCTTTTCTGCAAAATCTAGAGACAATAAAATTTGAGAGGCTCTAGAAAGAACATGGCATTTTGTGACTGATAAATTTTAATTGATTGGCTGATTTGAATGGCTCTGTAATGGGGGGCTGGACGGAGAATGTACAGTTATGACATCGCAACATCACAGAAGTACTATCAGCTCATTTTAAGGCTCAGGTTTCTATACCTGGGCTGTGTGCATTTCTCTGTGTATTAAGCGTTTTATATTTTGGCAAAATCAGATGTGTGATGCTCTCTTCTCTTCTGTATATTATAATGCAAATGTCTGTGTAATGTATCTTTTGTACACATTCTATCCATGTGTGTATACAATGCACACAAGTAATATGTGTGCATGCAAGTACTAATTTGTTCATGACTGTGTGTGTGTGTGTGTGTGTGTGTGTGTGTGTGTGTGTGTGTGTGTGTGTGTGTGTGTGTGTGTGTGTGTGTGTGTGTTTGCGCATGTGTGTGTGTCCCAGAGAGTCTAATGGTCCCTGGAGGCAGGCCAGCATCCATCAGCAGACAGCAGGCATTAGTGCGCTGCCTGAGTATCAATGGACCACCGGTGCTTGACAGCGGGCCCCTCCCTGTGGTCATAGGACAGGATGGGTATAGGTATAGCCGTGTGTGTGCATGTGTGTGTGAGCATGTGTGTGTCTGTAATAGACAAAAAAATGATTTGATACATACACATGCAGAAATAGAGTTGGATATCAGTGTGTGTTTAGAAACAGAGATGTTTGTGTATGACCCCTGACCCCGGGCTATGTACTGCGTACAAGCATGCGTGTTTAACCGTGTGTGTGCGTGTGTGTGTGAGAATGAGGGGCAGCACGGCTGTCATCGATCTCACACACACCAGGCCAGCACTTAACACTGTAGCGACTAATACACTCACACCCTCTATTACTGCCCCATTGGAGGCACAGCGTGTGTGTGTGAGCGTGAGTGTGAGTGTGTGTATGTGTGTATGGCCTACTGCCAAACCCATGCTGCTGCTGTTCTATGGCAGCACAAAAGATTACACATATAACAGTGTAATGATATATCTCTATTAGACATTCTCCTCTCCTCCCCTCTCCCCTCTGCTTTACCTCGCTGTGCATATGGAGGACATAATCATTATTATTACTGGACTTTTCTGTAATATTCCTGGATTATTTTGCTTGACTCATTTTCTTTATATTAGTGCAGAAATGTATACAATTCAGGAATATAAATAAGATATCTGAGTTTAATCAACTTCAGCAATTTATTAATTTCTCAGAACTCTCTCACAACTTATGAGTAGATCAATAACATCACATCATCAATGTCCAATAAGGGAAAAACAGAGTTCAGCAAATGATTCCATGAGCCATGATACTTAATAATATAGCCACTATATACAGTATAGCATTATATAGCTTCCCTGTGAGTGAACACATGAGAGAGCGGACCAACAGACACACACAGTAACTCTAAATTCTCTCTGGGGACTATCATAGCTATCACTGAAATGCATGTCTGACAATGATGGAGGAAGAAGCTGAAGCAGAGGAACAGGGGTTAAACTGCAGTTGCTGATGAGAGACATAACATCATGCAGCCATGCTTCACACGCTGTGCAACATTGTTAATATGACCTAACATAGCAGCAGAAAAAAGGGTGGACGGACGGACGGACGGACGGACGGACGGACGGACGGACGCACGCACGCACGCACGCACGCACACACGCACACACGCACACACGCACACACGCACACACGCACACACGCACACACGCACACACGCACACACACACACACACACACACACACACACACACACACACACACACACACACACACACACACACACACACACACACACATATAGATTATAATGCTGTCTTTCTGTCTAGAACTGGTCCGTGGTAAAAGATTCATGAGTGTCACCAAGGTTAAAGGACTTTTCACTAAACAGCGTATATGCATGAAATGAATGGATGAAATAGTCCACTAAGCATCCTATCAAGACACACACACACACACACACTATTGTGCATCTGTGAGTGCTGCACACTACTCTGTGCATCAGTGATGTATAAGTAAAACAATGTCTATGCCACTGGGTCCAAGGGGCAGCTACCCACCTGTCACACACACATCTTTCCCAGTAATAGCTTGTCAAAGCAGTCGGCTAAACTCAAGCTAAATTATGCCTTATACACAATTGGGCATTATGCGCTAGGCTAGCTAGCCTCTCACCACAGACACCCAGGGGCTAATACCCAAATGAGATGGTTCATTTCAGCTCTCTGGTCTCTGTCTCTCTCTACCACTTTCACTTTTCTGTGTTTATCTTCATGACCTTGTCCTTTTCCCCCCGTGGAGGTAAAGGAGAGGAAGCAGGAGTGGTAGAGAAAAGAGGAGGCAGGGCAAGGAGAGAGAGAGAAGATAAGGGAGGATGGCCAAGGCTGCGGGGGTTTTATGTGTGTTGGAGAGGGGCATTAAAGGATAGCGAGAGAGAGCCAAATACAAAGAGAGACAGCAGCCTTTAGGCCATGGAACAAGCATCCTCATAAGTGATGATTGCCTTGTCAGAAAATTAAACTAAGTAACAATGCTCATAAGAATAACACATGTCCATTTAGACTGACCCTGCAAACACATACAAACCCATGAAAAACACACACACACAAACATAAGAAAAAGAAGCAGACAAATTCATAAACGTATGTTGACAAAAGAAATCACTCTCTTGTCTCATAATGTGAAGTAAATCAGACAAAAGGTAAAAACATAAGTACACAAAGAAATAGAGACATGTCTAAAAGGAAATAGAAGCAGTTGGTCCTGGGTCTGTCCATGTCCTTCAGCAGACTAGCAGAAGTGAATGACACTTATTTTCAATTGATCAGAAAAGCACTGTGTGTGTGTGTGTGTGTGTGTGTGTGTGTGTGTGTGTGTGTGTGTGTGTGTGTGTGTGTGTGTGTGTGTGTGTGTAGGATGAGAATGGGCTTAAATGACCATCATTGATTAGCTTTAGGCCTATGGCCCACTTAGGACACGCCATGTATTTGCACTCACACAGAGGTACCCCAAACACACGCACACACACACGGAAACACACACGCACACACATACAATCATCATAAGTGGAAAATGGAATGAAAATTAAGGAAAAATGAACAGATGCAGACAAGGAGGAGGAGATGGAAATTGAGCAAAAGAAAGAAATGAAAGAAAAGAGCCAGGGAAGAACTGACATTTAAAACATTATTGTGACAGTCTCCCTGCCACCGTGGGTTCCCTGGCCCCGAACAGATCCACACAAGTCCAGTTTAAGGATCAACGTCCTTTTTCTTGCTTTATTTTTATACACACACACACGCAGAGGCCGTCTGCAGCCGATCGCAGACCGATACGCTGCCGTCTGCTCGGCTCTCTGTTGTGTCCGTCTCTTTTTCTCCCCCTCCGGGTCCAGCCTGCTACTGTTTTAAAAGAGATGGTGAGAGTAATTAGCGCACCTGTACTCGACTGCTCAATCACTCTCACCTGGCGCCGCTCCGCTGAGCCCTCCCCACACCTCTCTCCCGCAGCTGATGCACCACGCCCCCTCCACAATTATTTTTACTCCTTGCATTTTTGTACCATTTTTCTGTCTTTTTTTCTCTTCATTTTACTTCTTTCTGAAAACCTCCCTTTCTTACAGTAATGGATAAGCTTCCAAGTTGTAAATACACAACGAATTACAAAAAAACTAAAATAATGTAGTGTACGGACTCTATAAGTTTGTAACGTGTTATAAGAAAAAACATTTTACATATTGTGTTTGCTGTGTTTATAATAGCTCAACATGGCCAGGTGTCACATGTTATGTGATCTATCTAGTCATGTGACATTACCACATGAACTCCTGATTTATTTGAGCACCTGATTTATTTCTACAAACATTGACTTGGATCCAATGCAGCTGTCCTGATTTTTAATTTGTAATAATTAAAATGATTGGTGACTAATTTATTAATTTCAGGTTTAAATTCATTTTTCTAAAAGATATATCTTCCCTCCACCATCCTTTCTAGTCACACTGTCTAACATACCCCTCTGAAATCTTCCATATGCTGTTCTGTTGTTTGAGATTTGGCGAATGAAGTTCATAGAATCTGATTCACACTGTTTTAATACTTTCAGTCAATGAGTGTCAGTGCTCTGTATTGAAGCATCTGCGTTCATTACATTTCAACTTGTCTAATTTAGTCAGGTTCTTCCTTTGCTTTGTCATCTTTCTGTATCTAGTAGCTTACTAGAACACATCGAACAACACTGAAAACTATCCTCAACTGCATGAGTGTGTGTGTATCTACAACGTGTATCTGGGAGGGTATAGTGTCAAAAAGGCATATGAGGACACTGGCATGACAACACAGATGCTGTGCCAACACAGTAGCTTCAATATACAAACAGACAGGGATCCGTGCGAGCACACACACACAAAAACACACACAAGCGGAGTCATACAAAGACTTAGAGCACCCCCAACTGGGGGACATCGCAGACAACAAGAGACAGAGGCTCTGTACAGATGCACATGTGCAGAGACAAGTTGTGTATTCACACACAATAAATGGGCTCTGTGCACACAGTACAGTAGCTTATATCTATTAGAAGCTGTACTATTCATGTATTCTTTCTTTCACCATTTGTTCCCTCCAGCTCTCTGTACTTAGACACTTCACACTCCTTATGTGTGTGTTATGTAGCGTAGTTATAGCTGAGCAAATGTTTTCCCACACACAGCACAAACAAAGGCCAGGTGACACACACACACACACACACACACACACACAACCACAAACACATCCATGAAAGAGGTGCAATTAGAGCATCCCACTCCAATTAACCAGCTCTCTAAACAAATCCACATTGAGGCCCTCCATTGTGGCTGTGCTCAAAAAAACAGCCACTTGGGAAAGCAGCATAAAAGCTCCAACTGTATTTCTCCTCCAGGATACATGTGCCACGCGCACAGCGTGTGTGTGTGTGTGTGTGTGTGTGTGTGTGTGTGTGTGTGTGTGTGTGTGTGTGTGTGTAGACTGGCAGTGGTAACACATTGGCATTGACTCTGAGCAGTTATGATTGTGGTGGTGATGGGAAGATTTTGCAATCACTGGTGGGTGGAGAGAGTCAGTGGCAGGCAGAGAGGAAGGGAGGAAGCACAGCAAAGGCGATGGAAAGCAATGAAACGGGGAGGGAAAGTTGCTAGCAGCAGCACAGGAGGAGTAAATTAGAATCTGTAGCACCGGCATAGTGGATTTCAACTCTGCTGGGGAGGAGCGAAACATCTTTTTAACAATCTTGATCTATTTATGTATAGTGTATTTTTTAAAAAGCTTCAGAATCATGTGTGAATATTTCAACTAGATATTTAGACATGTTTCAACTTGTAGTTTCTTTTCAGGTGGAGCAGTGGTAAATCCCCTGGTGCTTGACAGAATAATTACTGTAGCAATAATAAAATGAAACAAATGACAAGCAAAAGTTTTTTCCAATTTATCAAAACTAAGTAGGGCTGCAACTGATCATTTTTTCCATTATCAATAAATCTGATAATTATTTGTTTTTAGTTGATAATCATCTGTCCTATTACAATATATAGATTTTATTATTTCTACTTTTTTTAAAAACACATTTTAAAAAGTACAACACATTGTGGTCACATGGTTCATCATTTAAATCATCTCAAAGACCGTAATGATAAAGGTAAGGGAAACATTTTGGATTAGTCTACTAACCATAAAAAGGTGCTATTTCTGTCTAAAAAATATATATATGTATGTTGTATGTATATGTATGTATGTTGCACCAGTAATGTTTAAAACCCCAATGAGAGAAAGATGAGTAGACAATAAAGAAAGGGAAGAAGGAAAGAGGATGGAGGGTAGTGAAACGTAATGTCTCCATCTGTGATCCAACACTTAACCCTCCCTTTCTAGTGCAGACCTGAACACACACACGCGCACACATACGCACACACGCACACACACTTGATGAAAGGCCCAGTGGGGCAGCACAGAGAGTTTGGAGGGGATCCCTCTAGCAACCTGATTGCACACCAATCTTCCTGTAATCCTTCTGCCCCTACTGAGACACACCAACACACACATACCTACTTACAAGCACACATGCATGGACACACACACACACACACACACATAAATATATACACACATACACTCAGGATTTGTTGTACATGTGTACATATGATCCTTTAAAATGATTTGCTGTTATAAACGTAAGAACCTAGGGATATATTAGGCTAGATATTTGAATAGAGATACACAAGGTCAAAATGAGGGTCAACACAATTATTATTAGATATTTTCATCTTCCTTCCTTTCTATGACACAAATTAGATTATCATCACTGGCAAGCTTGGAGGTAGTTATGTTAGGTAGTGTATAACCCTACAAAGATTTTAAAAAAAAAGAAGTAATTTTTGAAATCAGAAAATACAATAATAATGCTAAGGATTAGTAAGACGCTAAATTGACTGAAGTCACAGCCTGGTTCCTGTTTCTTAAATCATGATGATTTTCTCTGTTTGTTTGTTGTATATTATATGTATGATATTATAAAACACAACATTTTTAATCCAGAAGCCAACTTTAAATTGCAGTTCCACCTGATATGATTCTGCCACAGTCAGATTATTGAACTTTTAATTGACACTTATTGAATTTGCTCGGCTTCTGTTACTTCACTACTCCTCATCACTTGTGGGTTTCTGTCTCCAGACAGATTCCCCAGACCCAGAGTGCTCATGGGTTACACACACACAGACACACACTCACCTAAACACGATTTTACTTTCTTGTAAACTTAATCTCACTATGTGTCCAGCTGGGGCCCAGAAGTGATCACTGCACTGAGGACCTTTATCCATTCACCACTGAAAGGGAAACTAGTGACTAAATTAAAGACATGAAATAAGAAATGTTAAAGACACTGATTGTTGAAATGATTAAATCCTACTCACACAGAATAACACTTTTTGTAAGTTAAAAAATATATATTAATGAGAAAAGAAATAACCACAAAAAGACATTCAATGCAGACTCAATGAAGCCATTTGTAAAAAACTTTTTAGGCCAGTTGAATTAATCTACAGGAACTTCACAATATGAACTGAATTTGGAAGATACTATTGTGTAGTGTATGGGGAACTGCTGAACAGTCCAGCTTCTCAGAATGATGACTAGAGAGATCTTCATCGCCACAGTTCAGTTATTACACCCATCTAATATCTCCCCTTCTCTGAGAGAGAGAGAGAGAGAGAGAGAGAGAGAGAGAGAGAGAGAGAGAGAGAGAGAGAGAGAGAGAGAGAGAGAGAGAGAGAAGAGGGAGAGAGAGGGAAAGGGGGTATTTCAGCCTCAATGGGCAAACACAAAAGTCTGTGGCGCCATGGCCTGCTGTGGACAGATTGAGAGACAGAATAAGAGAGAAAAAGAAGTCTATGCATGTGTGAGTGACATTGTGTGTGTGTGTGTGTTTGCATGTGTTTGGTTGCGAATGAGAGTGTAAATGTATAAAAGAAAAGCAGAAAACCCACAATCTAAATGTTTCATGTGTGTTTAATAATGATACAAAACCATAAAGATGTTGTGTTCAGTGTCTCATTCTTTGACTTCCAAAAAGCAAACGTTGTTAATGTTCTGAAGTGAAAACTGCAATATGGTGGTTACTGCAGCCTGTAGCCTCAGAGAGATGCTACAGCTAGTTAGCGATTAAGGCGGTCTCTCAGAGGGCCACTTGAAAATCAGTTAACTTCCCCTCAGAGGTCTATGCTAGCTTACATTAGCATTTAGCACTCCCATTAGCGTCAACACCTACTTTCACGTTAGCACAGCCAACTGACAGCTAAAGGCCCCTGTGGGGCTATTTAGGGAGTCTCCAGACTGAGAGAGACTGACAGAGTGAACAAGTGACTGTAGCAGTTTGTACATTAAAGCTGTATAGTGAGTCACAAAGCAAGTTAATGGTTCCTTAGCTAAATAGCAAACACATTAGCAGCTGTGACAAAGACATATTGACATGTTGAAGGCTGATAATTGACTTTTCTTCTCAATATAGAAAATAGGATTTAGCCACTACAAGCTTGACAGTTGATAATATTTTCATGAACAGTGGCTACAGCCTTGGAGCCAATTTGAGAAATAGGTTTGGGGAAATAAAACCCAGGTAAAGTTTCTGAGCTAATAAAGTGTTTGTTAGGTTTCTGAAAAGGTTTGGGTGATCTTCAGTAGCTAAATGTTTCAGTTATTTACAAATCCTGTATGGGGCACATGGGGCAGCTGCCTTACCCTCACAGGCAACAGGCAATTTATGTTTTTTTTTTGTAAATGGGAAGAAAAAAAGACTGTGGAACGAAACAATTTTTAAAAAATGAATTGGTGAAACCAAGGCAGATCCAGGAAACACTGACACACACAAACTCATTCGGAGGGATTGGAGCGCAGCCAAGTATATTCCCTTATGCCCATGTAGGCATTTAATATAGCTCCTCCACTCCCGGCCAACATACTAATCATATTAATCATCTATTTGTTTTAAAACATCATCAGGGACCTTCACACACATGCGCAAACACACTCACACACATGTGCACTCGCACATGCACACTTGTGCCTTTTGAGGTACCGAGTGGTGCACTTCATGGGTACAAGAGGGAGGAGAGCCAAATTAACTACCGTGCACTAATCACTTCTCTCTCTAACAGCTCAGAGCATTTGTGCGTGTCTGTGTGTACATTCATGGTACACAGGAATATGCATGCAGATACATACAAACAAAATGGACAGTCAATGTAAACATACAAATGGCTTATCTGGATGCCTTAAGATATTTTGCATTATGCTGTGAATGTGCAGTAGTGGTTACCTAATGTTCTGTACATTTACAGCACTCTCAAACATAGTTGGCAGTTATACCATATTTATTATACCATTCATCCTTATGACTTCATGACAGGAATTATATTTTTATTTTTAATTGAAAAAAGACGATTTCTAGCATCATCACAAGAGTAGACATAACAACTAGTAAAGAATAACTAATTATTAAAGTAATATATTTATTTGTCAAAGCTGTTTATAGCTTTTATTTCTTATTCTATAACTTGCAGTCTATAACACACAAGCAGGTGGAGGAGCTGCAGCACGCTTTAACTTTTATCTTGCTTATAAATATACTAAAAAAAACTCATAGTACTCACAGCTGTACTATAATTAGTGCTGTAAAGTGGAAAGTATTGTGTATATTTCCGGGCTGCATTATGTCTTTGCATTACTAACACGAGTTTCTTTCATTCTTTTTAGGATTTTTAGGATATATGTAGATCATAAGCACTAAAGGATAGTGTTATGTAGCTGTGTGTACTGTTCAGATTTATGCCATGTTTTTATTGCATAGATTTAAATTAAGAGAACACACTACAAATCTATTTCCATCTGGACGAATAAAGCTAAACTATATCATTAAAAATCTCTTATATTTGTTAACTTCAAAAAAATCTAGTATTTTTCATAGATTAAAACTTAAAAGTTACCAGAATAGAGAAGATTACAGTGTATATTGATGATATGGTCTACTAGATGGCAGGAACAACTCAATGATATTATATACTCTCCCTCTGACTAATTCTTTTGTGTGTCGTGTGTGTGTGCATGTCTAGTGTGTGTGTTACGTGGTTGGAGGGGCCAGTGTATGGTGAGCTTAGGCACCATAGGGGACATTGCCAGGAGGGACACATACTGTAGGGGGTGGGTGACTTAAATGGAGAAAAATCCAATAATTGTATCCGTCCAGAGGGAGGGCGAGCTTTTAGGCAGGGGAAAGACCTGTTATTACTCTTTCTTTTTTCTTCCCCTCTTTCATTTCATCCCCTAATTCCAGGGCAAGGAGGTAACTTAAGAAAGGGAGGGAACGAAGTGGAGAGACATGAGGGTGACGGGCTGAGCTTGCTGTTAAAGTATGTCCTTGTAATTAGCTGAGTATTAGCAGTGGTGACAATGCAAAGGCAGTGGGCAGGGAAGCACCCTTTAACGCTCTACTCATTTCCTGAACTTAATCCCTGCCGCTTACTGGTAATAGTGCACACGTGCATGCGCATCTGGACACACACACGGTCGATGTGCACACAAACCCCCACTCGTGCACAAATTCATCCTATCAACTGCTGACTATAATGAGAGAGAACTCCTAGCAAAGCTCGACCCAGCAGCTCAACTTCAATCCCTATTGTGCTCAAATACACAAAGTCGGAATGGTGGTTTACTGCAGGGAATTTTGCATGCATGCGCACAAACATTTATGGTGTGACTGCATCCGCACATTAGTGTCAAGTTGTGTTCAAAGCAGAGTGGCCAGTGTTTACTTCTCGAGTGGCGAGCCGCTTCCAGCGGCAGGCAGTACTTCAGGCAAGTCACAGGGACAAGGACTCGTTTCCTCCAGCGAGCGGATGGAGGAGACAAGGCTACAGAAGCAAAAATCAATTACTTTCAATTAACTCAACCGGCAACTCTTTCAATGTGCCCTCAAGCCACTCAAGTCTTGCTTACACTACGTCCAACCCCCACTACTACACTGCAAAGTCACACACACACACACACACACACACACACACACACACACACACACACACACACACACACACACACACACACACACACACACACACACACACACACACACACACACACACACACACACACACACACACACACACACACACACACACACACACACACACACACACAGTAAAAGCCACGTTCACTTACCGTGTGACTGTCTTTTATGTTTAGTGGTTAAATTATAGACTTAGAAACAATTACTGTGACAATAGCTAAAAATGCTCCAGAATAACAGTTATCAAGCATTTCAGTCTAAGATTTTTTTTTCCCCAAGCAGCAAACATCATAAATAATGGCTTTTAATTTTGCCTGGTTCGATTCATTCAGCTTATTTGAAAAATTGTTAATGAAAGAACTTCTTAATATCTATCATAAACATATTTTTTATACATGTTACACAAGAAAAAAAACAATTATTGAATTTAAAACCATATCATTTCTTAAAATTGGTAATCTAGCACCAAAACTACCCCCAACTCGGGCTGCTCGATTATGGAAAAAAATCATTATTACAATTGTTTGGTCAATATTGAAATCATTATTATTCAAACAATATTTTTTAGTTAAACAATGCATTTATCAAGTATGAGTGACTTTGTGCTTTGATTTCTTGTGTTGCCAAGAGTCACAGATATTACCTTGCATCATGTCTTGCACGTTATGTGCTTTTGCTCCTCGTCAGGATCTTGAACCCGGAAGTGTTCCCATATAAGAGAAGTCTCTCTCTTTCTCTGGGAATGTATTCTATGAGTTTGGAGATCTATTGGCACGCAAAACGAAATTGCGATTAAAATATATTGAATTACAGAGCCTTACTCACACCAGCATCTACAAATGTTCAAGAGGAAACAGTAAACTTGCAGCCTCTGTCATAATACTGAACATACAGATTGGGATTTTATCACTCCCTGTGACACCGAAGCAATTTGACAACAGTAGCTGATGTCTGGAACCCTGAACAAGTGCCAGTGAAATATAGAATATATAAGAATATAAATATTATAATATAGGTCACTAAGCACAAGCTGCTATAAATACTTTAGCTAAACTAAAGCCATCTATTCATCGCCTCTGAAGCATGTTAGTAGACTATTGCATACTTTGAATAAGAAGCTGGGGTCATTTGATTTTCATTTGACAAAATTCATGCAGTATGATTTTTACATTTTAAAACCTCTGATACTATTGACATAACAAGATAGGGTTAGGATTAGTAGTTAAGAACTACAACAAATGAAGGGAATATGGGACAGACCAGTTTTATTAGATTCTAAGCCAGCTTGGTGTAGTATTCCTGTGTCATATTGATTTTTGTTCTATTAGCTTAAATCAAAATCGTGAGTCACCTGAGCTCAGTCCAGAGCACACCAGCAGAGAACCATTTCTATAGAGAGCATGTTATAAACAGCACAGAGGGGGACCACAAACCTTGTCATTGACACAACAGTCTGAGTGAGCCTGTGTTCCTGTGTATGTGTGTATGGCTGCCAGCTCCCAGTCTAGCACTATTGTCTAACAAGGTCTAATTAGCACTATGGCACAATGAATTAGCATAATTATGCAAACAAGGCTCCTCTAAAGGCTTGGCACAAGGGGAGGCTACAGGGGGCACCTATTACAACACACACACACACACACACAGAGTCAGTAAGAACACTTAGACACCTTTACAACACATTAAACATGCATACATGACTGAACCGTTCGTTACGGAGAACAAGCGTGTGCACACACACACACGCACACACACCTGTCCAAAACGGTATCAGGAAGTGACAAGACAAGATTGTCTTATTTGATATCATGTGTCCAGTTAAGACATTAAATATGTAGCCTGTGCTCCTTCTGTCTCTACACACATCCTCCTGCCTCAAATCGTCACCGTACATTAGATATACACATAAAGATGAGCAGCTAACCATCCCCCTCCCTACTCCCCTCCCTCACAACACTCAAACATTCTGGGCTTATAGTATTTACCAGCAGGGGTGATAGGTGAAGTCTGTGGGAGATAATAGGGATGACTGAGAGGCTGAAAGGCTAGTAGCCATTCAGACAATGACAGCTGTGGTGAAGAAGGCTCTATTAGGCTTCATTAGGATGCTTGGCTCTTGATTACACACACATGCAGGAACCTAAAAAGCAGTGCTCTATATCGGTTTGAGCTCAACTGTATCTATGGCTTCCAGTGGAGGATTCCAAATACTAACATGCAGCTAATAATGTTTTCCTGTTTGTGTGTATCTGTCGCTGTGACCCTTGCCTGTGACATGAACCTAACAAGTATCCTCAAATCCCAAGCCCTCTTACCAAAAGCTCTGCAATGTCAACAAGCTCTACCTAAACTCTTTCAAACACACACACACCTCCCCTGATGCATTCTTGGTCACCCAACCCCAAGGATTGGTATTGTGCCCTGAAGTCCTGATCCCTAGCAGGAAACAAGCACCCCTAAAACCCCCAGACAGCTCTCATACAAAGCTCTCTTACAATTACAAGCCCTGACTGTCAGCTAAAGAACCAGGAAGGTCAGAAGTTCAGAGTTCAAAAGGTTCACTGGTGATAAAGGCTGGTCTGAAACAGGTCCAACCTTTCACTCACAATACACAACGAGCTACAAATGTAACTGTGGTTCTGTGACGTCCTGATGGCCGTCAGAGGGGGTGGATACCTCACACTAACCACCATCTCAGCAAGATCAGGTACCCAGGTAGCTCCAGGTAACATTTCCTTTAGAATCTGCTACCTTTGTTTCTTAGTCTGTTTCCTTGCTTCTGACTGCAAGATGTAACCTATCAGTCATTAAGCCTTCCTTTGGTTTAGACAATTTTACTGTTCTTTGTAGCCAATTAAGTCTTTACACTGTATTAACGGTTACACAGTAGTCTTTACTTACTGTCCATTAACTGATACACCAGACAGAAAGTTTGAATTCCATGTCATACTTTATTTTTTTCACGGCACTGGAGCCATAGCAATTCATTATTAAGCAATATTACCTGAAAGGGTGTTCGTTAACATTGTTTGAACATGACAGTGATGCAGTCAGACCCAAGACACTTGCGGAAAAAAAAGGCAAAGAAGTAAAATGTGCAGCACTCACGTCTTCTTCCTTGATTTTTTTTAAATTTTTTTTTATTAAATTTGACTCACCATTTACTTGGAACCACTGATTATTTAGCAAAATATACACCTGCACCCAGCGTTTAAAGCGGATCCTGTGGTTAATTGAAACTCAACTATTTAGTAATTTACAGTAAGCAAAAATTGTAACCTTTGTTGGCTGGAATGATCAAAGTTTTTAATTTTACATTATGCACACAATAGATTATTAAGCATTAAATTAAATATTTAAATATTTGCACCACAAACAGTATGTTTTCAATGGGCTTGATTATTTCATTGGAATTGGGCAGAGATACTCAAATATCCCAGATAATCAAAATGGCATGTTGTCAGAGCCTTCTCAGTGCCGTGATGTGATCTTTAGGATACACTCTCCATTTCCTAAAACAGGTTTAATTGAGACTCCTTGTCAGCTCCTCTGGTCTTGACATAAAACCATTGACTCCAGCTTATCGTCACCTTAAGAAACAACATATTGTTCACACACATACGTGCACAGTGGTGGGATAAATACAATAGCTGGGAGAGAGGGTCATGCTGAGAGGGGGGGTAGCAATTTTAAGCTGAGTCCACACATTTTGGAGGCAGTGGGCTAATCTGGCCAGACTTTTTAGCCCGCTATTCAAGAGGACAAGGACCCCTAGGATTTGGGCTTGTCCACACCTCAGGGGTGAAGGATTATCAGGATAGCAGGAAAGGTGGAGAGGGTGTGATGCTGGACCAAGAGTATCACAGTGTGTGTATGTGTGTGTGTGTGTGTGTGTGTGTGTGTGTTGTAAGCATAGGTGTGTGGCTATATATCTATCTATATATATATGCATGTATGTATTCATGTGTGCATGCGTGTGTGTATGTGTGTATTTAGAGGGGTTTCTCTGACTCCCACCCAAAACACATACCCCAGGGCTCTGACAGGGTCACCTCTGGGCCTTTCAGAGCCTCCTCTCAACCAATCCTAATTGATCTCACGCATTACTAGTCCCAAACATGGGATGGAGAACAGGAGGGAGATGGCTGGCTCATTGTCTGAGGAACGAGATCCCCTTGCTAGTGGCTCTCCACTCCTCTCTGACACTGACACACACACACAACGCGCACGCACGCACGCGCGCACACGCACACACGCACACACGCACACACGCACGCACGCACGCACGCACGCACGCACACACACACACACACACACACACACACACACACACACACACACACACACACACACACACACACACACACACACACACACACACACACACACACACACACACACACACACACACACACACTCTCTGGCATGCCCACCCACCATCTCCTCCTCTCCCCCCTCTATACTCTCTCCCCCCTCTATACTCTCATCTCTGGCTGTGCTAATCCACTGGCCAAGTCAGGAACTCAGTTACCCATCTGGCCAAGCATGACTCCAGCTGAGAGGAGAGAGGAATGAAGGGACGGAAGAATGAAAGAAAAAAAAAAGGAGTAGTAGTAATGGTGAGAGGGATAGACAAAGATAGGGGGATGAGAGGTTGTACTGATATATGAAGTGAGGAAAGAATGGGGCAGGAGCTTCATACTAGTTGCTACTTGATGCATGATAAATTAGGGAGACAAAAGAACAGAGTTGATTCATTTTCTGCAGATGACACAGTGAAGGCTGCAGTGCCAGAAAGTAAAACATGATGACCTCTTCTTTTTCTCTTTCTTTCAGAAAATAATTGATCCCGTTGTGTCTTTGATAAGAAAGGGTGATTATCTATTGTAGTAAGTTGAAATGAAAGCTCTCTCATTACTTATATAGGCTAATCCCAGTGAGCAATGAAGTCGCCCTCTAGCCATGGCCTTCACCTCTGACCCAGACTCCTGTGGAGCCATCTGGCTGGTTAACTCTAACTCATGACCTTTGTCATAACCCACTGCATGCCTGTGAAGATGGACCTGCACAGAGAGGGGCTCATATTGAACATGAAAGGGATCACATATAAGTATATTGTCAATGACACAGGTCTTTGAAGCTAGACCTATAATTATAATACTCATATTTTAATCACAGCATTAAATCATGCAGTATGCTGTTGATGTTTTGATTAATCCTTTGTCTTGATGCTGCAATATTGTATTCTGCTGAAATGTGGTCAAAGGCACATTTCCACAATCCTGTACACTAAAGTTGTATTTCATTGGAGATGAGTCACGACTGACCTACAATCCATTGGTACTGCTATGAAATATAATGCAATGTTTGACAGGATAGACATTGGTAAAACATGATAACTATATAATTTATAACTTAACAGGACAGAGTACAGGCCTATTCATACCCTACATGTGTCAATTTCATCCGTATTCCTGTGTGTACATTCTATCCATTAATATCTTCATACCTCCGTCATATACTTTGGGGTGCACAATACACAATATTTCCTCTAGGTGGCAGTGCTAGGCGCCAACAACCAGCATTAATAATAATAGCGGCTGCCCAGGAGATAATATTGTATCACTTTGCAAAAGAAAAAAAATAGTCAGCAGTGTAATGTGAGACCTCACACGACCCTTTGATGGGGAATTTCAAAGGTTGGTGGTGCCAAGGCAGGAAACTGATGATGGGCCGCTCTGTAATTGCGGTCCGTTTGCTTTTTACTGCATACCCTGTCATACCAAAAACATCCCCGAAATATGAGGATAATCACTTTTCAAATCCCGCCATTGTTTAAAACCGTTAGATAATCTTCTTTGTGAATTTGTTGCACATTTTGAATTAAACATTTAAACATTTTAAATAAACTCAATGGTCGAAGTATGGATGAAATTAACTCACAGGACATGTGAAACACTCCCCACATATCAGTATTCATCTTTTACGTAGGGTTTGAATAGGCCTTAAGGCCGAGGATGCCTAAAACAAAAGGTGAAATCAAGGCTTTTGTGTTTCAGTTGATACTATTCCACTAGCTAGCTATGATACAGCCAGTTCAAATTTGTGTCATATTCGTTCTTTTCTCCCAAACCACTCAGCAATGTCTCCGGAAACAATAAAAAGACTGCAGCCCACTTTTCTTCTAAAGGAAATTTGAAGGTAGTTTGGAGGAATAAGTATATGATAAACCACTGTAGGAGCCACACAAGAGACACACTTCCATTCAAAGAGATGGAATCAACCCACCTACATCAAACCATCAATCAGGCACTAACAGTACACAGCATGATGCTAAACCAAAGTTGTAGTGTGTGTGTGAGTGCATATGTGTGTCTGTCAGGGTGAGATAAAAGATAGGGAACAGTGCAAGTAAAACACTCCACTGAGAATAAATCACACCCTCGCATGAACACACAAATACATTATAAGCACAATGCCTTTAAGAAGTAAGATAAAGTGTGTACTTACAGACATTACCGGTGTTGTCAAAACTGTTGAGCACTTCATTAACTCTAAGTGGCCCCAGGTTATCCCTGTGAGACACAGAAAAATAGAGGATTATACAGCAGTCTGGGAGAATACTATGTTTTGGTTTGTACTTAGACAGTGAAATAAAACAAAGAATCTTAATTACTATTTCAAACTCATGGCATTGTTCCAAAGGAATAGTATCAGAACAAGATCATGGGTTCGACTTGTCATGCAATTAAAAATCTACTGAGATGTAAAAGAATCATTGAAAACAATGTATTTCTGCAAATCAATGACTATCTTCTTTCATTTCAAATTAAAACCAGTTATTATGGGATGCCCTGCTGGCATCTCTCACCGTCAGCTACCAAATAAAGGCATAAAATACGTATTATTAATGTATTATTTTAAAATTGTTGTCAAATGTTTTAGATGTCAAAGATACATAGAACCATTAGTTCTAGCAGGATTTCAATAACTATATTTCGACCTACAATGTGAGGGTGGCTTGTTGCAGAATTTAATTGACCAAAAAAGTCTCTGATTGGTTTGAGGTAATTACTGACATGACTTGTTGACAAAGAGTAAATCCCCCACGCTGCAAAGTGAATATAAAATATGTCTCTACAATGACACAACAATGATTCATAGAACAACCCTATGTACAGAAGCAATTCACCTTGTGTTTTGAATGTGTGTTTTTAATTCAGTTAGTCAGGAATTTCTTCCAAGGCAATGTAAAGATCCACACTGCTGTAACCTAGATAATGAAAGCAACATGATACTGAATAAGCCAGAAACTTATTGAATACTGGGGTTTAGCCAACTAATCTGATGTGCTCTGGCCCAATGAAATGGTTACTTGGGAAACACATTGTCACTGTGCCATCATGAAATTAGATCTTCATGTGCATCCATTCAAGTGTGCATACCTGAGTAAGGCACTGTACTCAGGAAAGTAGACACTTCTATACTCCACCCACTGGTCATCTGAGGTATCACCAGGGTCTTGTGTCACAAGCCTTTTCCTGCTGAAAAGGTCAAAGGTGGCAAACCTGCGGACAGACACCTGTTTGACCATTGGATTGTCCACCTGCTTCTGACGCAATACCTGAGAATGGGGGGGGGGGGGTGGAAAAATGGAAAAGTTAGTGAATTTCCACAAGACATGCCCTCACTAGGAAAACATCTCATGAAGTTTGAATGCTCAGTATTTGCAGAATAAAAATCAATCATACTTTGCTGTTTCGTTTGTCTGACATTTTGTCTATTATACAGTCCTAAATAATAACTAATTAATACCATGTAAGACCAAAAATAGCAGCATATTTAAGAAGGTGGAATCATCATGTTTTGCATTTTTGCTTTAAAAGTTTATATATGCCCTTGTTAGGCATATTTAAACTTCAGATAAAACCAAGGACAGTGTAACACAAAATTCATTACATCAAACAGGTGTCTTAAGATACCACATAATCAATTTACATACTCAGTTACTTTCTCAAGAATCAAAAATGATGGAAATACTAATACTGTACAATGTAATCTGTAATTTCCCTTTGAAATTGATGACATGATCTATAGCTCATATAGAGTTCCTTAGTGCCCCAGTGTGGAAGAATTAATAGTACAAGCAGGCCTAGTTCCAGGGAGTTTTGCATGTCAGCCAAGTGTAACATCTTTGTAATGCCCTTCTATGGCAAAAAAAATCAATGCTGGTCAGACTCCTCCAGAGACTTCAATCTTGTGATAGTCATTTGAAAGTTGAAAGTAATATATTATTTGATTAATAAACAATAATTAAAATGGTGATGATACAGATTATACTTATGTCAAAGCAGATTTTAGTACTATAGGACCAACCTCGCTCAAAACACAGACTGTGCAGATAGAGAAAGCCATAACACTAATCTGAGTCTTGACACTCTTTTCATGCCAGTCTTTTCTTTTGGGTTATCAAATTTTTATGGTGACTACACCCGTTATACATGGCGGAAAAAAGAAACCAAATATGTACATTACAACATATTCCACACAACCTGGACCTATACTTACTATAAAATACACCATAAACTAAGCTCAGTGCTTTATAGACAAAATTAGGGAGGAAACGTGACATTGAGACTAACTGGTTTCTGTAATATGATCTATTTACACATATTACTCCACAATTATGATATAATACTAACATACAAAATACAAAACGTGTAGCAACGCATTTCAAGTCAAACATTCAGCCCATTATGGAAATGTGCTCATTAAAATAGTCTAGTTAAATGTAGGCTACTTATGTATTACAAGTAGAAGTACAAGAAAATGTGGTTAGTAAAAAACAATGAACTAGAATTTTGAGACTGATGATACACACTTGTGTGAACTGAACATTGAACCAGAATGGTTTTCCAAACTATTTATGACGTCACACGTGATACTCGTACCGGACCATTTGCTGTTTCCACCCAAAATCATCTCAATGTAGTTTTACATCTTCTGTGGGGCTCTAGAAAGAACAGGTCATTTTGTGTGTGTCTCATTAACACCCTAAAAAGGTTACATTAGACACAGAAACACCAGAGAAGAATTTATTTGTCCTGCAGTGCTCTAAAGATGGCAGATTAGTTATCCAATAGTAACATGTTTATCATAACATAATTGTACTCCATTAATGCTCAGCCTGGACTTATATCAATGATGTAAGTTACTTACACTTATATATATAGTTTTATATTATCCAAATGAGAATTAAATACATTATATGTCAGTTAATTGATTTACAATATCTAATCGTGTTTTAGTGACTTGCCCCAGTGACTGACGCACAGGAAACAAGGATTTGGGCCATTGTAAGAATTGAACCTGGGAATTATGATTGCAAATTTAATTTCTTTTCATTTTAATTTCAGGACACTTCAAACCCATCAGGTGATCATCTCAGCTCTGGACCCAAGCAGTACAAGGATTTGCAGAATTATTTCAACAGAAGACTGAAGGCAACATACCGCAGGTTCCCCGACATACCAGATCACTCGATGGTACAGATTGTCTTCGTGTTCGCGAAAAATAGTCTAAACCTATGAAAGGTGTGTGCATCTGTTGATGTAAACCTTACCTGTCTCAGTAGAGTCCACCTGGCTCGGGCGACATCAGTAGTCCCACAGGTCTGTACCCGGGAGCTGAGGGAGTTAGCTGCGCAGGTGTCTTCATTCATGTTCCTCCTCGCAGGTGAAGCCGGGTCGCTGTTCTTCTCCGCAGTGCCGGTGGAGTCCCTCTCCATTTTTTTAATCGTCGGAGTTGTGGGCAGAAATAAGTCTGTAAAGCAAACCCACTGTCTGTGGAACCGTCACAGTTATCGGCAGCAATGTGATAACACATACGGATAAGTCCTTTTTTGGCTATAAACTACCACAACGCGAGATATTAGCCGGACTGTAATCACCTGTTACACTCCCACAATGGAAGCATGCTACTTCCGTACACATTCCGGCATTCTGAGGCATGGCAATGGATTACAGATGAAACAATACTCGATACCGGCAACAAAAGGGCGGTTGCTCATCTCTGAATTTGATTGCTTAAGTCTGGCTTCGCTCCATACGTCATCAACAGCGGGCTTTGTTTAGGAAATTGTGCACGTGCTTAGACGGCTCACAGCTGTCAACGGTTAACTAGCGGCACCTTTGATTAATGTAGCGTTAACTAACGGAATTTTCGATACAGCAAATTTACCCAACAACAGATATTGCGGGTGAAAACACAATTGTATTGACCTATATGGAATATTGAAGCGTTTGCTCTAAATATGAAAATAATGCTAATAAACTAGTTAATACGTAGCTATCATCATCTGAAATTAAATCTTCGTGATGGCCGTACTCTCCCTGCTGCGGTCGGCGGCTCGTGCAGTTACGTTGGCTCGTTTTCGGCAGGTCGTCGGCTACAAATGGACAACACGTCCTTCCTCTCCCGTCCAACGTCGTTACTCGTCGGTGAGGTTTGCTCCGTTAACGCGGTTGTTTCTACTCACTTCAGGCGTGAGGTTACTGACTGAGTGTCTGGCCGTGCATTATTCAGCGCGGTGTCCGTTCACTGACTAAACGGCGTCTTTAGGCGCCACAGATCAGGGCACGGGGCTGAAACTGAACCTGTTCTGGATGTGGCTCGCTGCCCTGAAACAGGACTACTGGGAATTAAAGCTCCCAGCGATGTGTGAAGTACCAGAAAATATTTATATATTTTAATATAAGTATCTGATATTTATTGTTATTGAGCATCAAAAGTATATTTGATTCTGATATTAAATATAGGCTACTTATGCATTAAAAGTAAACTGAACATTGAACCAGAATTGGTTTCCAAACTATGATGTCACAAGTGATGCTTGTATCGGACCATTTGCTTTTTCCATCCCAAATCATCTCAATATAGTTTTACATCTTATGTCTCAAGCTTTAGAAAGAACAGGTCATTTTCTGTGTGTCTCATTAACATCCTAAAAAAAGTTACATTAGACACAGAAACACCAGAGAAGAATTTATGACTCCTATAGTTCTTTAAAGATGGCAATTATTAAACGGCTGAAATTCAGTACTCTAGGTATTCAATAGTGACATGTTTATCGTAACATAATTGTACTCTACTAATTGTACTTGTATCAATAATGAAGGTTACTTACACTTTGAGGAATGAGACACAAAAAAAAACTTCATCACCTTCTGAACATATTTTTCCCATTGTCAAATTGAGAAGTAAATAAGTTATGTCAGTTAAATGATCTACGAAATCTAATCTTGTTTTAGTGACCTGCCCCAGTGACTGACGCATAGGAAACAAGGATTTGGGCCATTGTAAGAACTGAATTTGGGAATTATGGTTGCAAATCTAATTTCTTTTCATTTTAATTTCAGGACACTTCAGATTCATCAGGTGATCATCTCCGCTCTGGACCCAAGCGGTACAAGGATTTGCAGAATTATTTCTACAGGAGACTTAAGGCAACATACCGCAGGTTCCCCAACATACCGGATCACTCGGTGGTACGGGTTGTCTTCTGCCTTGGCTTTAAATCATTTCAATAATAGGATTCTTTAACTGTATGATGACATGATCCATGTCTTAGTGCTAAATACTCAAACATCAACATTCACTTCTTGATATCAAGAGCAAAAGGTGTACAAAACCTTTTTGGCAAATTCAACACAATTTTTAATGAATCACTTTGGTTTCTCTTGACACAGGTGTGTGGATATCACCATGTGTACTTCATTAAAGGTGATGGCCTCTACAGAATGGACAAGAGACAGAGTAAGCAAAAAAACACATCTGGAGTTTAACCTTCTAAATCAAATCCAGCTGTTGAAGCTTTGCTAAAGGGGATTAACTCTTTATATAATTCACATAATTATTCTGAAATACGCAGCAGTTCATAGCTCTAAAACACAAACTCAGGAACAGGAACAAAACTGAAATTTAAATACTGTAGTCCATCCATTTGAGAAGCAAACAAAGAGGAATTTCTTTTCTGTTAAACCATATTTTCACATTAACAGTATATTCGGATGTTTGCGAAATTACTCCATTTCCTTTCTCTGTTTGTAGGTGAGTTGGAACCAGAACAAGTACTGGATCTAGGACAAGTCCCTGGAGGGGAAGAGGAGATGAGATTTGAGAAAGAAGAGAGGAAGCAGAGGTTTCAGTGGAACATCCAGAGAATACGTCTGTCCCCACAAGAAGAGCATCTTGCTGCCACAATAAAGGCTGCTTGCAGAGAAGGGCTGAGGTGACATTCACACATATATTAAAGGTCTTTAATTGTCAACAGGTGTTTAATTGTTAACAGTTACTGAATTAATAAACAAGTGATTATGCTGTGATATTGCAGGTGTGTGGTTGTGAGGCTTGGAAAAAGAAATTCCCCTCATCTACATCCCCCACACATCATACTCATACTGGACAATGTCTTCAGCTTTGGTATATTTAAAATAGTTTGCACTTGTATGTCAGTATCAATAGATGTAGTAGAACATTGGCTAAAATTAAAGGTTTTTTGTTGTTTGTATCTGGATGAGTAAAGAGTGGGCCACTGATGAGGTGTTGTTTTACTCAACTCTGGAGGATCTGCGCTGCAGTAGTGTGTTTCGTCTGGACCTTACACCTACTGGAAGCAGGAGAACCTCTGTTTATGAGGAAACACAGCCAGAGTAAGTGTTGGTGATGTGACATCTAATTTGTGTCTGTCCCAACACCATCTCTAATCTTAAACATCAATATCTTCCCAGTGTGTTTGTGGAAGTTGCTCTTACTAGAGACCGGCAGATACTAACCATCAACTGCAACAGCAGGACCAGCTCAGAGGTGCTGCTAATTGATACAACATCATCCAGCTTAGAGCCCTTTGAGGTTCAGCCACGCCAGCAGGACCTCCTGTACCACGTGGAACACTGGAGAAGGAGGTTGATTATTCTGGCTAATACAGGGCCTGGACAGGAATATCAGGTATAAAAAAACACACACAGGGTTCCCGCAGGGTCTTAAAAAGTCTAAAAAAAAATAATAATTTATGAATGTGTAAATAATACCTTAAAAAGACTTGGAAAAAGTCTTGAATTTTAATATCTGGGTTCTGTGTGCAGTCTGTAACCTCTCCGTAGCCCATTCCCCTCAAACGTTTAATTTGTCAACCACTACTATTTTGATTAAACAACATAACCTAAATCAGTGGTTCTCAGCCTTTTTGAGTCGCAACCCTAAATTTAACATCCACTGTCCTTGACCCTCTTTCAAATAAATCTTTTTAAATATAGATAACTGTAACCAGCACGTTTCTAAAAGCATTAACAAAACACAATGAGCAGAAAACAGCCCATGTTTCATTTTAAAAATCTATGCTGCTGAGACTTTTTTCTATGCTATTTGCTGTCGGTCATTATATTCACAACTACTATATGTGAGGTTTTGGTGATTTTTTTTTTTCTTTTTTAATGGATGTAGTATTCATTTAATGTCTGAAAATATTGGAGGTTTTCCTTTGTTAGGTGCTTGATTTCTAGCTGATAATTTTCCTTCTCAGAAAGATCTTTCTGGCAGCGATGTTCATGAATAATAATTTTTTGTATAGCACTTTATACAGGAATGCTGCTCAAAGTGCTTTAGAACAGAGATAAAATAAACATTAGGGGTGTGACGAGACACTCAGCTCACAAGACGAGACACAAGATAGGGTTCACGAGGTCGAGACGAGACGAGATTTTAAGAAATTTAACTAAATTACAAATATATATATATATATATATATATATATATATATATATGAATGCCTGAATGCCTGGACAACAGACTTTTATTTAACTGAGTTGCACATGGATTTTATAACTCTGTAAGCGTTAACTTTTAATGAACTTCTTCCTTTTAATGAACTTCTTCCTCTACAAATTGAAACTAAAATAAAATGTTATAAAAGTTAAAATACATAGAAAAAAATTATACATTTGTCCTTTTTTCAAACAGTACAAACAATATGTGCAAAATAAAAAGTTCTTCTCTGTCAGCAGGCGCAGTTGTTGATTTGAGTACTGAGCTGTGGTAGTGCTGTAAATGTCTGTATGCTCTGTACGGCATTGTTTGCATACAGTGTCTGCATATTGTCCGTGTCTTATCAGTCACTCTCTTACCATTTATCATTTCTGCCGGGAACCCAAAATGCTGCCAAACAAACGATTTAAAAGCGGCGGGGGCGTCATCAATAGTAATACCTGTTTTTTTCGTCATTCTGGCTGCTTGCTGGATAAATCTGGCGAGACAGAATTTTAACGCGACGAGCAATCTCGTCAAATCACATCTCATGAGATCTCGTCACACACGATCTCGTCACACCCCTAATAAACATTAAATATGTTAAAATTAATTTAAAAGCCCCAAAAGAACAAACACACAAAGTGTGTGATAAAATGAAAATACAATACAATAACAGGCAGGAATACAATAAGGATAAAAATCTATGTCGACATTTTTCTTCTACAAAGATGTTTAAGAGAATGTAAATTTCATAAAATTTTCATCAAAGATTTGGAATTTTATTGGGAGACATGTCTAAAGTTGTCTAGGTCTATGTGAACAGATCTTGTTCAAGAAAACAAAAATAAATCAATGAATTTTATTTAGTTTCAACAACAACAAAATAAAATGGCAAAACAAAAGGGTGAGGGTGATGGGGCAGAGAGGGTAGGAAGGGTACAGGGGTGAGGTAGTGGAGGACATCGCTGATGCTATTTACAGAGACTCCAGAATCTCTTCTTGTTCTTCTTTGTTCTGCTGAAAGGAGAAACACAGCATGTTTTAGTTTAAAGCTCTTAAGTCATCCAAAATCAGTTGTTGGAATGAAAATGATAAGCTGCGGCACTAAACCTGATATTTGAGGTTTTCTTCTGTTAGGTGCTCAGTTCCAAGCTGGCAATATTTCTTCCTTCCCACAGAGATCTTTCTGGTAGCGATGTTCCTTCTCAGGGATTTCTTTCTGGTAGCGATGTTCTTGCTCAGTGTTATGACCACTTGGCTCAAAGTAGGCACAACATAAAGGGAGACCACACCGTTTTGTTCAGGTTAACCAGTTTTATTCAATGTATAGATTCTAGGGAGAAAATAAAGAAGAATAAAGGAAAGAAAAGAGCTCGTGTCGGCCCATGCGGGGCCTCCACGTATGAAGAGAGCCAACACCACCAAACCTCCCAAGCCAGCAGCCAGAGAGCGAATGACAACTTTGGGCCCATTTTTGAACTTCCCGGCCCTTTCTAGCACAGGCGTTGTAGTTTTAGACAGCGCCCCCTTTGGTCTGGAGGGACAGAAATGGTCAGGTTAAAGTTAACTATTCAAAAGGAGAAGTGCGCACCCCCAGCATGGCAACGCTGGGCGTGACATCACTCCCCCCCAAAAGACAGAGACCTATATAAGGGACTCTGTTCACCCTACAGACTACTGTATTAACTATAACTAAAGACAAATCTACCAAAACAAAAAACATCAATTACCAGTTACCATTTACTCTTAACCTTTTTTTTTTTTTTTTTTAATCAACACCCACCCCAACAACAAAACACAAGCACGCATCAAAAGCAGTGACCTCCCCCCCCCCATACATGCCCCCCCAAAAACCCTGCTCTACCATGCCTTCCACCCAGCACGTCCCGGCGCCTGGACAGCGATTTAAGGGCAAAAGACAGAGGAGCAAAGAGAAGGTTCTGGAGAAGAAAACACCCTACCAACAGGCACCAGGAGCCCTAGACAGCGCGTCCGCTATCACATTGTCAGACCCCTTAATGTGCCGTATTGACAGGTTATAAGGCTGGAGAAATAGAGCCCAACGCATTAAGCGCTGGTTGGCATTCTGCAGGGAGGACAGAAAGGTAAGAGGATTGTGATCAGAGAAGACCACCACAGGATGCACCCCACCACCAACATAAACATCAAAGTGTTGGAGCGCCCATATAAGAGCCAGGGCCTCCTTTTCAATAGTGGAGTAATTAAGTTGGTGACGGTTAAACTTTTTAGAAAAATAACAGACAGGTCTGTCAACCCCAGCCACATCCTTTTGGAGTAGAACTGCTCCTGTCCCTACATGGCTAGCATCGACCTGAAGCTGGAAAGGGTCCTCCAATCTAGGCGCAGATAGGACAGGAGCAGAAGTTAAGAGCATTTTAGCATGGTCAAATGCACGTTGACAGTCAGATGTCCAAACAAACGGCACTGAATTTTTCAACAAATCCGTTAGTGGTGCAACAACAGAAGAGAAATTCTGGCAAAAGTTTCTATAATAGCCTATCATGCCCAAAAACCGCATCAACTCTTTCTTCGTCACAGGACGAGGAAAAGCATCAATGGCCAGTACTTTCGCCCTTATAGGCCGGACTTCACCCTGACCCACCACTCGGCCAAGATAAACCACTGTAGCCTGCGCAAACTCACACTTGGCTAAATTAACTGTGAGAGTGGCTGCCACAAACCGCTCAAACAGCAACCGAATCCGGAGGAGATGATCTTCCCATGTCTCTGAACAACAAACAACATCATCGAGATACACAGCGCACCCCTCCAGTCCCCCCACCACCTGATTCATGAGGCGTTGGAAACTGGAGGGTGCGTTGCGCAACCCAAAAGGCATCCGGGTATAAGAATATAACCCATTCGGTGTCACAAATGCAGAGATCTCCTGAGCTCTAGGAGTGAGAGGCACTTGATAGTAGCCTTTAAGAAGGTCAAATTTACTGACATATCGAGCTGCACCCACCTGATCAACGCAGTCTTCAATACGGGGTAAAGGATACGAATCAGGTTTTGTAACCGCATTAACCTTCCTATAATCCGTACAAAACCTATACGTGTTGTCGGGTTTCTTAACCAACAGACAAGGAGATGACCAACTGGAACTAGATGGAACAGCCAGACCATTATCTAGAAGGTACTGCACACTATCATCTAGGCATTTACGTTTGTCAGGGCCAACACGGTAAAATCTCTGACGAACAGGCTCTACATCACCAACCTCTAAATCATGTGTAACCCATGATGTACAGGAGGGAACATCTGAAAACAAACAAGAAAACTCTAAAATTAAGTTCTTTAACTGATCTCTTTGTTGGGGCTCTATATGACTCAGGACCACATCCAACTGAGCCAACATCTCAGAATTATTTAAATGAGCATGTAATACTCCATCATCAGGGCCCTTCATGTCATCATCTACCTCAGGGACTTTTACAGACCCAACTACCCCAACAGGCACTTCTGTTGCACCACCAGCTGAATGAACAGATGTATAATATGGCTTGAGAAGGTTAACGTGACACAATTGCGTTGAACGTCTACGTTCAGGTGTGGCAACTAAATAATTAGTTTCGGAGACCTGTTTAACTACATTGTATGGTCCAGAAAACTTGGCAGCAAAGGGAGAACCAGGAATTGGCAACAATGCCAGAACCTGATCGCCTGGGCTGAAAACACGAGTCTCAGCCTTACGATCGTAGTGTTTCTTCATTTTTACCTGAGCTGCAGTTAAATTATCACTGGCCATTTTACAGGCCAAAAGCAACCTGCGTCGAAAACCACACATATAATCAGACAAAGACTTTGGCACCTCTGAGGGATCAAAATCACTAGACAAAACAGACAAAGGGGTTCGAACTTGATGACCAAAGACCAACTCATTGGGACTAAAACCAGTGCTCTCCTGTACTACTGCTCTAGCTGCCAGTAGTAGCCAGGGCAATCCATCTTCCCATTCCCGACCCATCTCCACGCAGTACGCACGCAGCAGAGATTTCAAGGTGGCATGGAAACGTTCCAAGGCTCCTTGGCTTTGTGCATGATATGCACTGCTCAAATTATGTTGAATGTGGAGCTGTTTCAAGGCAGCTACAAAGGTCTTTGATGTAAAATTTGAGCCACGGTCACTTTGAATGACCTTAGGAAGACCAAACACAGAGATAAACTGAGACAGAAATTTAACAATCGACTTTGTAGTTATAGATCTTAACGCATATACAGCCGGGTATCGAGTGGCTTGACACATCACTGTAAACAAATAACTACATCCAGACTTGGACTGAGGCAACGGACCTACACAATCAATGATCAGATGCTCAAAAGGTGTGACAACAGACGGGATTGGCTTTAAAGGCACAGGCTTAACAACAACATTTGGTTTGCCAGCAACCTGACAAACATGACAGGCCTGAACAAACCTAGCTACATCCCTCTTTATGCGGGGCCAATAAAAATGCTGCAGCAGGTGATTATAGGTTTTCCTCACTCCAAAATGTCCTGCTGCTTCCCCGTGAGCTGCACGTAGCACAAGCTCTCTAAACTTTTCCGGCATCACCACCTGAAAGATCTGCTCTCTCACAACGGCATCTCCTTTAGGTGACCACCGTCTCAGTAACAAGCCATTTTTAACAAAATAACTGTGGTCCAAATCATCAACACCACGGTCAACCAAATCAAAATATTTCTTCAAGCCTACATCCTCTCTCTGAGCTTCAACAATGTCAGACTGCAACAAAGGGGCTGGCAATTTTGGAATACACACACGCGCAGGCGAGACCTTACCTACATCAGATGACTCTGCATCACATGCACGTGCCATGGCGCGCGTCACCGCACAAGCCGTGAACACATCCGGAAAGTCTTTTTGACTACTGTCCACTTCACCATGTTGGACGGCCGTAGTCATAACTACCGGTGAAGGTGAAACCTGTTCAGGGAAAACACAGTCACGAGCCAAATTATTCCCCACAATAACATGTATTCCTTCTATAGGCAAAGAAGGACGAACAGCAATGACTACTTCACCATTTACAAAACCAGAGCAGAGTTGAATTTTATGCAATGGCACAGGAATAGACTGTAACCCTATTCCTTTCACCAATACCACATTGCCCGTGTCCGATACAGATGAGAATGGCAACACAGACTGACAAACAAAACTCTCTGAAGCGCCTGTATCACGCAGGATTTTCACTGGAACACGTTTGGAGTCATCCACCAGTGAAACAAATCCATCAGAGACAAAAGGTGCATATTCAACTAAACTAGGTTTAACGAAATTAGATGTAGTCACTGACGTATCAATTGAGGCTGTGCACTGACCCCGATCAACCTTTTTCGCGGGCGCTCTTCTTGAACGTTGCTTAGACCGTGCAGGTACCGACGCGGCACAGAGACCGACCTTGCTCGCATCATTTTTTCTTTTATCACGGTCTAACAAGACAGGGCAATTCCTCTTCCAATGGCCCCGACCAAAACAATAATTACAATCCTTTTCAGGATCGAACCCAGGTGGCTTCCCAGGTAACACACTACTATTGGTATTGGCTTCCACTCTAACACCACTAGCACGGACCCCCCTGCGATTTGCGTCAGAATTAAAAACACGAGATGGAATTTTATGCGTTAGAGAGAAATTATCAGCTAGAGTTGCTGCTTCAGATGGAATGTTTGTCTTATTTTCGTTAAGATAAGTGGTTATTCTATCAGGCAAAGTATTTTTAAACTGTTCCAGTATCATTAAATTACAGAGCCCTTCAAATGAATTAACATTTTCAGCTGTAAGCCAACGATGGAAAAAACTAGACAAGTCTCCGACCCACTCTGAATAAGTCTGCTTGTCAGATTTTTTCCAAGATCTAAAACGCTGCCTATACGCCTCAGGTATGAGCTCGTAAGATTTCAAAACGGCCTTTTTAACAGACTGGTACACTTTCCTCTCTGACGCAGGCAAGGCAACAAATGCCTGTTGCCCACGGCCAATCAACAAAGTCTGCAACAGCAAGGTTTTATCATCGTCGCTCCATCTTTGTTCCGAAGCGATGTTTTCAAATAAGGAAAAAAAGACATCGGGATCACGTTCATTAAACTTAGGAAGAAACTTTATCATGCTGGCCAACGACTGGGGAGCGGACGCAGCATTGCCGAGTTTACCCTCCGCTACCAGCTGCAGTCTCGTGCGCTCAACCTCCCGTTGTTGTTCAGCCTGTTTAAGCCTCTCCGCTTCCAATTCCCGTTCCTTATCTCTCTCCAAACCTGCCTGCCTAAGCCTCTCAATCTCAAACTCGCGTTCCTTTTCTTTCTCCAAACTTTTCATTTCAGCCTCCAACTTCATTTGTTTCATCTTAAATTCATGCTGCAGTTGTAATATTTGGATTTGCTGGTCATACGACAAAGACGAACTTGCCAGCGGAGTCTGATCAGTAGAGCCGGAGTCACTCATTTTCGGGTGTCCGCTGGACCTGCTAGGAAGCACCTGCATCTGTACTAACCTAGCACGAACCTCCCGAACTAAATCCTCCTTTTTAAACGCAGTCTTTGGCAATTGAATGTCATAATGATCAGCCACACTAATCAACTGATCTTTAGTCAGCGCCGCAAACAAAATCTCGGAAGGAGATTCCAAAAACTTTTCGAGTGTACTCATCTTCCCGCAAAAGTCCACAAACAAATACCAATACACAAAAATACGCGCGGCCACCACCAATAAAATGCAACTGGCTTAAACATATACCAAAGCTGGCTCCCAAACAAAAGTAAGCTACTTACCCAATTAATCCATCAAGAGAATGCAAACGTTTTACCGGGTGAAGCGCAAACGCTTTACCGGGCGAAGCGGACGGACACTCGCACGACAGGACGACAACGGAGTTTCCCCCTAAACATTTACCCCCCACTAACTAACCTATCTTCACACTGAGCCCCAGAGCAAGGATCATTTACTCACCAATACCTATTGGAGCCGTACCGTCCTGACAAAACGCCACTCCAGCCGGATTTCCAAGGCGGTGCCCTCGCCCAGGCTTCAGTGACAGCAGCTAACCCAAACGCTAACGCGTTCTAATTGGGGAAATGAAAAGCTCCGCAACACGTCATCCAGCAGCGCAAGCACAGCGCACTTTCGACACTCCCACCCAACAATCAAGGGAGAAAAAGAAACAATGCGCTCAAATTCAAAACAATTTATCAAAAAACATAATCACATAGAAAACAATACCTAATTCTAATTATCCTAAGACAATTTTAACCCGAATTATCAAAATGATGCAACTCCCCAACAATTACACACAATATTATCGCCAAAAGGTGATAAACCAATTCTAAACAAATTAAATATAATAATAAATGATAATCATAATTAATCAAGTTTTGGGATGAGCCCCCATATGTTATGACCACTTGGCTCAAAGTAGGCACAACATAAAGGGAGACCACACCGTTTTGTTCAGGTTAACCAGTTTTATTCAATGTATAGATTCTAGGGAGAAAATAAAGAAGAATAAAGGAAAGAAAAGAGCTCGTGTCGGCCCATGCGGGGCCTCCACGTATGAAGAGAGCCAACACCACCAAACCTCCCAAGCCAGCAGCCAGAGAGCGAATGACAACTTTGGGCCCATTTTTGAACTTCCCGGCCCTTTCTAGCACAGGCGTTGTAGTTTTAGACAGCGCCCCCTTTGGTCTGGAGGGACAGAAATGGTCAGGTTAAAGTTAACTATTCAAAAGGAGAAGTGCGCACCCCCAGCATGGCAACGCTGGGCGTGACACTCAGAGACGTCATTTTTGCATTGATTGCGGCTGCATTTCCAAAATCTCTTGTTCTTCTTCTTCGCCTAAAATGGGAAAGATAGCATATTTTCAGTCTAAAGTGTAGAAGTCAGCTGTCATCACTTAGAATGAAAAGGATAAGCTTCTGCAGCAAACCTGAAGTTGGATGTTTTCCTTTAACTGCTGGGTTTCTAGGGGGTAATTTTGTTCCTTCTCAGAGAAGAGTTCTTTCTGGTAGCGACATTCTGGCTGAGAGACTTCTACCTGGTAGCTCTGTTCCTTCGCAGAGAGTTCTGCCTGCTAGCGAAGTTCTTTCTCTGAGAGTTCTGCCTGCTAGCGAAGTTCTTTCTCTGAGAGTTCTGCCTGGTAGCGAAGTTCTTTCTCTGAGAGTTCTGCCTGGTAGCTCTGTCATTCTTGGAGAGTTCTGCCTGGTAGCAACATTCTTTCTCAGAGAGTTCTGCCTGGTAGCTCTGTTACTTCTCAGAGAGTTCTGCCTGGTAGCTCTGTTCATTCTCAGACAGTTTGACATGGTAGTGACATTCTTCTTCAGAGTTCTACCTGGTAGCTCGGTTCTTTCTCAGAGACTTCTACCTGGTAGCTCTGTTCTTTCTCAGAGAGTTCTTCCAGTAGCTCTGATCCTTCTCAGAGAGTTCTTCCAGTAGCTCTGATCCTTCTCAGAGAGTTAAACCCGGTAGCTCTGTGCCTTCTCAGAGAGTTCTACCTGTTAGTGACGGTCTTCTTCAGAGAGTTCTACCTGGTAGCGCTGTTCTGGTCAGAGTTCTAACTGGTAGCTCTGTTCCTTCTCAGAGAATTTTGCCTGGTAGCTCTGATCCTTCTCAGAGAGTTCTAACTGGTAGCTCTGATCCTTCTCAGAGAGTTCTGCCTTGTAGCTCTGATCCTTCTCAGAGAGTTCTGCCTTGTAGCTCTGATCCTTCTCAGAGAGTTCTAACTGGTAGCTCTGTTCCTTCTCAGAGAGTTATGCCTGGTAGCTCTGTTCCTTCTCAAAGAGTTCTACCTGGTAGCGCCGTTCTGGTCAGAAAGTTCTACATGGTAGCTCTGTTCCTTCTTACGGAGTTCTATCTGGTAGCTCTGTTCTTTCTCAGAGAGTTCTTCCCGGTAGCTCTGATCCTTCTCAGAGAATTATGCCTGGTAGCGCTGTTCTGGTCAGAGAGTTCTACCTGGTAGCTCTGTTCCTTCTCAGAGAGTTCTACCTGATAGCGACAGTCTTCCTCAGAGAGTTCTACCTGGTAGCTCTGTTCCTTCTCAGAGAGTTCTACCTGGTAGCGACGGTCTTCCTCAGAGAGTTCAACCCGGTAGCTCTGTTCCTTCACAGAGAGTTCAACCCGGTAGCTCTGTTCCTTCTCAGAGAGTTCTACCTGATAGCGACAGTCTTCCTCAGAGAGTTCTACCTGGTAGCTCTGTTCCTTCTCAGAGAGTTCTACCTGGTAGCGAAGGTCTTCCTCAGAGAGTTCAACCCGGTAGCTCTGTTCCTTCTCAGAGAGTTCTACCTGATAGCGACAGTCTTCCTCAGAGAGTTCTACCTGGTAGCTCTGTTCCTTCTCAGAGAGTTCTACCTGATAGCGACAGTCTTCCTCAGAGAGTTCTACCAGGTAGCTCTGTTCCTTCTCAGAGAGTTCTACCTGATAGCGACAGTCTTCCTCAGAGAGTTCTACCTGGTAGCTCTGTTCCTTCTCAGAGAGTTCTACCTGGTAGCGACGGTCTTCCTCAGAGAGTTCAACCCGGTAGCTCTGTTCCTTCTCAGAGAGTTCTACCTGATAGCGACAGTCTTCCTCAGAGAGTTCTACCTGGTAGCTCTGTTCCTTCTCAGAGAGTTCTACCCGGTAGCTCTGTTCCTTCTCAGAGAGTTCTACCCGGTAGCTCTGTTCCTTCTCAGAGAGTTCAACCCGGTAGCTCTGTTCCTTCTCAGAGAGTTCTACCTGATAGCGACAGTTTTCCTCAGAGAGTTCTACCTGGTAGCTCTGTTCCTTCTCAGAGAGTTCTACCTGATAGCGACAGTCTTCCTCAGAGAGTTCTACCCGGTAGCTCTGATCCTTCTCAGAGAGTTCTACCCGGTAGCTCTGTTCCTTCTCAGAGAGTTTTGCCTGGTAGCTCTCTCCCTCTCAGAGAGTTCTACCTGGTAGCGACATTCTGGTCAGAGAGTTCTGCCTGGTAGCTCCGATCCTTCTCAAAGAGTTCTGTCTGGTAGCTCTGATCCTTCTCAGAGAGTTCTACCTGGTAGCTCTGATCCTGCTCAGAGAGTTCTACCTATTTCTTTTTCAATGGCTGCCAGTTTTTGTTTTGTGCTCTTCTTCCAGCATTTAAAAAATAGCTCTTGTTCCTCCTCTTTCTGCATCAATGCTTGTGTAGTTTTTCTCATGTCCTCCATTCCCCTGGTATACCCCTGACATAGAAACACAGGAATCCGTGAGGACATTTTCATATCAGAGTAGGATACCTGATGCCTGTATTTTTACAGTATTCAAGTATACACACAAAAAAATGAAACTATGCACACAATTCTGAAAACTTGAAGCTCATGAACATGACTCCAAACAGATCAACTCTTAGTACATTTCCATTGTTCTTACTCACAAATTCTAAATCAAATTTTTACAAAACTCTAAACACAAGTTGCATCATTTAGCACATGTTGCTTACCTGGAAAACACTTTCAGAGAGTAAGAGCAGGGCCTACATATAACTATTGTTTGTAGTCAATGCATTCAGCTGAATATTTAGTAAAATATATTCTATTTACTTTTGTACTTCCTTGTTATATTTGTGCACCGATTTCAACTTTACATTTCCAGATATGTATCATCTTACTGTAATATTTCTCAATTTACTTATCAGTGTAATTACTGTGAATTGGCCAATACAAACATTAGTGTGTCTCAGACCTCAACAACATTTCAGTGTCAACTGTAAATTCACAGTCTGACTCCGTGAAGCTGGTTGTTGGAGCTCACTGAATAGACAAATGTGCATTTTATCTCATTCTTACACAAAGAGTATGTCAATCTATAAGATATTTTGATCTGAGGTATATATCCAGCCAGATATTCACAGGTTTTATCTTTAGAAATGAGTTTACACTTTTTCTTTCTGATTGATTATGCACTATCTTTGAAACTATGAATAAACTCTACACACAAACCCTAAAACCTTTTTTCAGACCAGCAAAACATTATACATCTCTTGCACACACAAACAATTCCTGCAAAACCTTATTAAAAATGTTTTTGCATAAATACAGTACAGACTACTAAATAAGATGACTAAATGACTAATGCTTCATGTGCTTATTTACATTCTAGCTCGAAACATAGAATGTTTAGTTTTAACAGGGTGTTTTTATTAATTTCCCAGAATATTCTGCAATAATGTTTTCCGAAAACATTCTGAAAGTGTTTAGAGATAACAACATTAAGATTTGGTGAAATTACACCTGTGTGGATCTGGCCATGAAACTTCAAAATAGTGAAGCAATGTAGAGACAGATGTTTACAATTGTGAGAAGTGTGAGAATAAATTACATCTCTGATGAAAAGTGTGTTTATACACTATATGAAACTGTTAAAAACTGTTAAACCCAGTGTAGAAGTGCAGTGCTGTGTTTTGGTTTGAACATCTTACCATCTGGATTCTGCTCAGTCCTCGCAGCATGCTGGTTAGTGATCTAAAAGTCCAACTGGTGAAATCCACGTAAAATCTTGCTGTTTATCTTAAAAATATTTAAACTGGTCAAACAAACTAAAGTCTTGCTGCGTATCATAAAACTAATCCAACTTGTGACATCAATATAACATCTTGCTGTGAAACCAACAAGTGATTGTCTCTCTGTGAAGTCTCCTCTCAGTTATGAACCTTATAAATAAATTGTTTATTTTCAAGAATGTAACACTGACAACAATAAGTTTTATTGTTTAGATTTGGATCCCCATTATTTGTTACCACAGCAACTATACATACATACACTCACACAAGCATTAACAGCTTAACCACTGTTAATGAATCCCAAATATTAATTGATTAATAGGAGTTTCCTACAGTCATAATAAATATAAATCAACATAACATAAACATGAAAAATGTATTGAATTTGGAAATAACAATTTCCAGGCCTGGAGAAGTTTTGGAAATGGAGTTCTGGCATTGGTATTAATACACCCAGAAGATTTTGGAAAAGTTGCTCCTATAATATAATAAATCCTGTATAATAGAGCATATGTGGTTCAATTCAGTTAGACTGAGAAAAGTCAGTTTCCACATTTTCAGTCATTTTATAGACCAAACTTGCAACGTTATACACAAGTATTACAACAGAGATAAAATATGTTAAAATAAACTTAAAAGCCCCAAAAGAACAACAATACATACATGTAGGAAAACTTAAGTGCAAGTTACATGTTTCAGCATGAATTGATTGATGAAAAATGTTCACCAAAAATAAACTAAATGACTCCCTACACTTTGTAGTACATCATATTCAAACAAATAAATAATTTTATTTGACCATAGTATGTATTTAATAGCTGAAAATATTCACTAAAAATCAAGTAATAGACTTTTTTATCATTCTGTTTGCTGTAGTACATCATATTCACAATGCCCCAACTATTACATATGAGATTTAATGAAAAATTATTTTACATGGATGTAGTATGCATATAATAAAAATATAAATGAACAAATAAAAAATGTGTTTCTTTGCCTGTAGATCTGTGAAATAGACTGTGAAACGGGTATTAAAGATCATGCCACGCACAGTGTAGAAACAATAGTCCTGGTCATAACTGCACCTTGTCAATAGTTTAGTCCACATATAACTTCCACTGGCTGCTCATATCTGCTCTGTACTAGGACTGAGGTTTGGTTTAGTAGCTGATGATGCAGAATGACAATGTTTAAATCTAAACGTAGATATGTACCTACAGGATACTTGTGTGTGCGTTGCCAATCGCCCTAAGTGTTTTGACTGGAAATACTTTGTCCCAGTATAGATGTATAAAAGTCATGATGTGACCCCCCCCACCCCCACACCCCCCCTAGGTGGTGCAGGTCCCTCTCTCAGAGCCATCCATGGTCTTCTGGGAGCCTCTGTTTTCTCCCAGTCCTGGAACTGTAGTGAAAGACATGGATGTGGTTGGAGACCACTGTGTGTTGGTAGCACGAACATCAGCCAATGAAATTGTCCTGATTGTAATCCCATTGACCCATCCCAAGGAATCATACACCGTACAGGTCAGTGTGCCTGAAAACTCTGTAATTTCCTGTATTTGGTTTTCCTTTTTTGCTTTTATGTATTCATCTCTTATACCCTGAAATGTCTGTAATCCCAAGCTCCCCTCCTGGGCCTGTGCTATTGAAAGCAAAAGACCAGCCTTGGCAGACCAACGCAGTGTGTTCGAGTTACTGATCTCATCTCCAGTCCACCCCCCAGTGTCCTACTGTCTATACCCTGAGGATGGGCTCCTTTTATCAGGCTCAGAAGAAGGACCCTCCCCAGAGAAACACAGCAATTATATCACCACACACTTGGAGGCCTGCAGTCAAGTGAGAACACTTGACATGTAAAACACATGCACGCACACACACACACTGAAACAGAACCAGCAGGGAGGTTAGTATTTTTATCAAGACTCAAGTGTCCACTGATTAAGCTCTTTTGGCAACAAGCCACCAAAGATGTACGACTGCAATAGTATGCACTCTTCATGCGTCTCTTTATACACATACAGAGAGGAGAAGTGAGGACATGCACAAAACAAATTTCCAAGACTTGTTTTAGGATCGACAGAGAGTAAGTACAGTCTGCCCCATCCCGTCTGTGTGGTTCTCGTCTATAGGACGGGACCTTGGTCCCAGTGACGGTGTTTCACGCAGGACCCTCAGCCTGTTTGAGACAGGCGCCATTGCTGGTCCATGTCTACGGAGCGTATGGCAGGGATGTCAACATGGAATTCTGCCCAGAAAAAAGGATGCTGCTGGAGCAGGGCTGGGCTCTGGCCTTTTGCCACATCAGGTAACACATCACCTCCCCAGCTGCTTAAAATTTAACCTGATCAGCAGGTTGCAGTTTCTAATTAAGTGTTGAATTCAAACTAATTTGTTTTAAATGTTAACACTGTGTAGGGGAGGAGGAGAGAGGGGTCTCTCCTGGCAAAGACAGGCTCGTATGGAGGGGAAACCGAGAGGAGTAGAGGACCTCCAGGCCTGCCTCCATCACATCTCGTCCTCAGGAATTTCATCTCCCTCACTCACTGCCGTTACAGCCAGCAGTGCTGGAGCTGTGCCAGTGGGGGCACTGTGCAACAGACACCCACACAAGGTGCGAGCTCTTACACTGCAGGTAAGATATCAAATCTTTGGAGAATTAGTGTATTAGTGTGTATACCAAAAGATTAGAGATATTGGACACTGTTTCTTTCTGAAGGGCACTTTGACCAAGCTGCCGTTTGCCAACATAGAAAGATTAAATACATATAGAGTAATAGTCTCCCTACACACAAAACTACAGTGTCTCACCGTAAGAGATTACCTACAACATGCACACACAAACACATCCTGAATCACCTCTTTTCCTGTGCTCAGGCTCCTTTTCTGGATGTGTTGGGAACGATGGAGGATCCCAGCCTGCCTCTAACTGTGGAGGACAGAGAAGAATGGGGGGACCCTGTTGGAAACCCAAAACACAGACACACCATTGCCTCCTACTGTCCCCTTCACAACATTACTCCTCAGGTATGGAGATAAAGATGGGGCATGGGTAAATATAGCTACAGGTTTTTGTGCACTGGTATGAGACAAATATTTTTTCATCTTTATTTTCTTTAATTCAGTTTGCTACACATTTTAAATGTTTCCATATTTCTATAATTCATTCAAGAAATGTTATAAAGATCAATGCAAACTCTCCCAACACTAGGTTGCTGTATTTTTCAGACTATAAGGTGCAATATGAATTTTCAAACATAAGGCACATTAAATGAAACAAAACATTCAGATGAGTCAACAAAATTTACCTTGTGCACAATAACTCTCAACATTGTAAATTGAAACATATAAAATACAAAACAATGCTCATTTTTAGTTCAGCCCTCTCAAATCCATCAAATTCTTCATCTTCAGTGTTTTGACAGTTTGACACTTAGCTGTTCAGTGATTCTTTACTTGATGCAGGTCATCTCTTTGTTTCCTTCATTTCCATACCATTGATTCATTAATGTTGAATTCTCTTGCAGCTGCTCTAAATTTGAAATCCATCATGTTTAAGCTTGAGTTTATTTATTTAAAACAGGGACAATGCATATTAATGAACATATATTTGTAAATATGCTAAATTATAGCCAACAGCTAATTTCCATCCTTAGTCCCCAGTGTCGGGTAGATGTCACTGATATGAGAATCAGAAAAATAAAAGAAAATAATTCGGAAAAGAACAAGATCATTAAAATTTTAAAAGATTAGAGCATTAGAAAAGAACATTATAAAAAAAAATCAGAAAGTGATTAAAATACAGAGTGCTGGGATGTTAACATGTTATACAGTTTTAGGTATGGTTGTGGTAACAGTTTTGTTCTTCCACTAGCCAAGATCTAAGATTATTTGTAAAAGAGGTCAGAGTCAGGAGTTCACGTATTGTGTGTTCGTGTGGTATTAAATTCCAGGTATGAGAAGCACGAACAGAAAATGCGGCTTGACCAAAGGCACTCTTTCTAAAAGGAACTGCACAATCACCTCTAGAAGCTGATCTGGTTGATCTGTTTCTGGATGAGGTGCTTTGTCGTGAACGATTTTATAAATCAAAGTAGAGACAGTGTATTTAACAATGTTTTTGTTGTTGGTTGTTTTTTTGTTTTTTTTATATCTGACAGTTTCAATGGTTGTTTATAAACTGTTTCAATCAGTTTTAGTGATGTCTTACAGGTTTATGGCCAACTTGTTATGCAGTAAAGCATGTGTGTCATGGTAATAGTGTCAAAATACAATTTTGCTGACTCAAGAGTTAGATTGTTTCTTATAAACCTAGATTTGGACAGATTGAACTTAATTCTATTTGCTCTTTTTTATTTGTCATTTAAAGAGAAGTTGTTGGTCAAGAGTGACTCCTAAGTATTTAAACTGTTGAACCACCACAATTGTTTTACCTTATACATACAGTCAATGTATAGTTGGGATTTCCCAAGCCAATTATACAGGTTTCTCATAGCATCTGTCAGTTCCTTTATCCTTCACATGGACATACAGAACAGCATCATCAGCATACATCTGGCAGGTGACATACGAAGGGCAACAACTTGGCAGATCATTTATAAACAAACTGAAGAGCAGTGGACCTAGCACCGACCCCTGCGGCACCCCAAGATTATTGTTACGTGATGGTGATTTAATGTTCTGTATCCTGACACACTGTGATCTTGCAGACATGTATGACGCAATCCAATAAAGAGTACTTGGGGAGAAGTTAAAACTATGTCTATGAACAAGTGCTATTTTGGGATCCTTATACACACCTCATAATATTATGTTGAAGTACATAGTATTCCACAAGGGTCCTGACTACGGTAGCCATATTGCTCTGACAATCCATCAAGTGGTGTTTCGTAGCTTACCAAAATCATACTAACATTTTGATTCAATTTGAGTGCCATATACCGCATAAAATCAGTTCAAGGTCTGTAAACACAACAGGAATTAATACATAATGCACAGCGGATTATAAGGTGCACTGTCAATTTTTGAGAAAAATAAAGGGTTTTAAGTGTGCCTTATAGTCCAATACAGTAATCATGTTTCTCCCTGTGACTTAGTGCTACCCATCAATGCTGCTGACGGCCTACAGTGATGATCCCAGAGTGCCTCTGGCAGGCGTCTTAAAATACGCCGAGCAGCTGAAGACGGCTATTCATACACACTTCACCATAAAGCCAAAGTCAGGTACACACACTCTCTCAGACTTACCAGCACAACAGCTGGATCACTTGTTGATCATGTAGATGCATATTTGTGCAGCCATGCATGCCGTTGTAGAAATGTGTGTTTGAGTATCCAGCATGGATTTTCCACCAGCTCTGCATTCTTTTGGGTGTAATGTCTGCATTATCAGGGGTTTTAATAGTTCAGGGTCAACTCCCAATAGTAGTGTCAGTGTGCATGTCTGGAGAGGCAGTGGGTAAAGTGCTAACAGCATTTGAAGTTCATGACCAAAATATAGCATAGGTCACCTTGTAGTATAACGTGTGTGTCAACTAATTGCTGTAATTTCCCCCTAGACAGGCTCTTTCCCCCTCTCACTTATAATCAGCATTCCCCACATCGGTTCTACTCCTCTTTACACCGCTCTCTCTCTCTCTCTGGCTCCACTTCTTGTCTTTCTAATGCACAAATCCTCTCTCTTTTTCTCCCTCTCTCACTTTTCTGTTGTTCATACACACAGCAGCTTAAGTGTCTGTGAATGTGTGTATGTCTCTCTAATCTGTCTCTCTCTGTTCTCTGGAGTCTTTGATAAAGTGCTGATGGCATAGACACATGCAGGCGGGTGGGCAGGCCCATTAGCATGGTAAAGAGATAGTGTATCAGAGCAAGAGATTAGACGCCACAGACTGGGAGCTGTCAAGGTCAAGACCGCACTTGTGAAACAGCCCATACCACGGAGACAGGGAGGGTGGGGGGGATAATATGGAGGGGGATGTGAAGAGGGAAGGCAATATCAGATGGGAGCATGAATGAATGAATGAAAGAGGAGTAAAGATAGACTAAAAAAAGAGAGAGGATTTGGGGCAACTGGACAGAGGGAGCAGAGAAAGTGAACATATTATGAGATAAGAGAAATGTCTGAGTTTTTAAGATTAGAGATCTTGCCTCTCCTCATTTTGCTTTTGACCTCTGTCTTCCTCTTCTTTTAGAATGTGAACCAGCACCAAACATAGTTCTGAATATCCAACCTGGAGCAAATCACTTGGGACCAGAAGACTTTGACCTGATGCTGGAGGAGGTAAAGACCTCTGACTGAAGGACTTAATACGATTTGTGACTTTGGAAAGTTTTTTCCAGTTTTTCCAAAAGTTTTTATAGTCTTTAAAAGTTACAATGGAATTAAAAATGTTCAAATCAGCGGCCTTTAAATCCAGTTAATGGTGTATCCATGCTGAAAAGTCATAATACTGTAAAGAAAATGGATTAAATCTCTCTTAAACTCCAGGTTTATTGTCCCTCTAAAAATTGTTTGGAAGTGTAATCCTTTGAATAGTTGTAATTTTATCTTTCAAGGTTTTGAAATCACGTTCAAAGGCCAGTTCAGATCAATGATTCACAAGACAGGATGCAACATGCATTAGAATCCAAGACATGTCATAAAAAAACAGGCCATTTCAATAGCAACAATGAACTGACATACCCTCCTATTTCTGTGTTGATACATTGTAGTAAGTGGATTAGCTGGATTTCTGTTTGTGTTTAGCTGACAAAAAGGAAGAAATAGATGAGTTGGTACACAGTGGTTGCAGTAATACTTATCAATAAACATTCAAGACAATAAAACTAGGAATGCCCTCCCTGTTCGAAAGATATGCCATATTTTCATATTGGCTTAGTGGTCTGAGTGTTCTGACTACAAGGAGGTCTATTGAAACCTCAGGCACTGCTTCCTTCGTTCTGTAACTAACCTGTTCAGACTGCTGCAATGTTCTCTGCAATATTCTGAAACATTTAAAGTTGGATCTTGTGAATCATTGGTCTGAACTTAAGGCATTTGCTGGAGACTCTAATACAATGGCATAGAAATCCATTATTGTACCCATCAATAACACTAATAACAGTTTTAAAAGTTGTTTTTAGAGACTAAGCAGTTTCTCCTCTGTCTTTTCTCCCCAACACAGGAAGCGCTTAAGCTAGCATTTCTCTATACAGAGCTGGGTCTGGGTCCTCCTCGACTGCCACGAAAAAGGAAGAGATAGTGGGAAGTCATGAATGAAACAACACTGGTACAATCATATACCATTACAATAATGGCAACATGAACTCCTAACAATTAGAGTGCAGACGAGACAATAGTGGTTATAACTCCAGGGTTTATCTTTATTATGTGACTTGTATCCTTCAACGAGGAAAAGAGTGTTGTCTATTCATATTAGCATTTATAGAGTATGTCAATGGCCTCTAAATAGCAGGACTTCTCAGAAATGTAGCATTGGCCACGATGGTCGGGGTTAAACCGAGTGTGGGTGAAATATTGAATCACCAAACCCTCTCCTGCTTCAGTCTGGATATGAGACTTTTGGAACACTTTGCCATTGTTAGCCCGGTTTGTGCTCATCAACACCTCCAGCTGGTCAGGTAACACACGAACCAAGGAGAGATCTGTGACGGCAGATTCTTTGCCAAAGTTAAGCACCATGAGGAAAGCCTGGTCAAGCCCGTCCAGTTCTCTAAGGTAAGAGAAGACACTGTTGTCAGCGTAGATGTAGCAGAACCATCCGCGGTGAAGGGGGAGCTCTGACTGACGCAACTTGTTCAGGAAACGGTACTGAGCCATAACAGAGCCTTCATCTTTCTTCTGGGCCTAGAGGGGAAATAATTGCAAGAGTATTGATCATTTAAAATAATATAAACATGAACAAGTTCCAGCCAAATGTTCCTCTTGAGTTGAGCAGATCTAGAAGAGTTCTGTACCTCCACATTGATGCTTCTATAGTCAGGGTGTACAGGCAACCAGGTCACGTTGGTCTTGTTGTTAAAGCCTGCGTTCATGTCATCATTCCACTGCATCGGAGCCCGCTGAGGATCCCGACTGGCACTCTGCAGTGAAAAGACAGAGATTAATTTAGGCACTTTCTTTTGACAGCAAATATATACTGACACACTTGAATATACATACGTTCAATATTACACTATAATAGATATACCATACTAAAACTAATGCAGTCTAATATAACCATGCAATAAATATAAAATACATTCATGAAGTTGCTTTTGAAGAGATGTTGGTTCAACTTGATGGTCATTTAAGAGGTTGTAGTATGACTGTCTGAAGAGAAGACGAAAAAGTCTTCACTTTTTATTCCGAATTTAGACAAGTGTATTCGAAAGGAAATCTGCATGCATACATTGACGCAAGAGTGTGTGATGTAAGGTTGGTATTCTTTACTTAAAGCAACAAGAGCATCATTGGACATACAGAAGTTTTGATGCCATGCATTTTAACCAACTACTCCTTCCACAAAGTTGTCCCACCAGACTTTCAGACTTTGCATGTTATCATACACAAACATGATAACATGTTATCATAACATGTTATCATGCATGTTATCATACACAAACATGCAAAGTCATGCATGCGATTTTTAAGCCCCAAAAATGCTGTTACCATTTAAATGAAAGGCACTTATAAAGTATGTTTTACCCGCAAGCATTCTCATGTAAACAGGGCCTAAGGCCTCTTTGTAATTATGTCACTGCTTGTTGTCTCCCCTTTTTTTGTAATTTCAGCAATTAAACTAGTTATATTTGATACTAACTTGACAAGTTAAATGACTTGAAGGATAGAGAGATACTGACTGCATTATATTTGCCAGCAGGGTCTTGAATCTGACTTTCTGTAACATTGATGTTCTCCATGCCAATCTCCTCGCCATAGTAGGTGGTGGGCGTGCCTGGAAGGGTCAGCAGCAGCATGTTGATGACACAAATGTAGGTCTGACCAGCACTGGAGGCAATCCGAGGCTTATCATGGTTACCTACCTGAGGTGAAAGGGAAGGAGGGAAGGTGAGTGGGATGAATTAAGAAGGAAGGCGGAAATGGATATGTAGGGGTCATTGTTTTTTAAGGAGCCAAGAAACTAATATATAAATATGTCTGTGGTGACTCACCACCCAGTTGGGCCATTGTCCCATGGGCATGTTGTCCATCCAGAGGTGGACCAGATGTTGAACCCACAAGCCGCTAGTGTTATTGGGCAGATCCAGCAGGTAGAAGTTAAATGGGAAGTCACTTTCTTTAACCAGTGGGGTCCCATAGTACATCATGGTCTTATCTACTTCATGGTGATCATACGACTCTGTCACCATGAACCTGGAGAGCAGACATTATGACATGCAAAGTCATAAATTGTGGACAAATTTTCTCATTCAAGTAAATGGGAAAAGTGAAACCTCACCATTTTATATATATATATATATATATATATAAAGCAAGTTAAGTCGGTAAGAACATAACCATAGCCCATTAACTGATTGTGTACCTGTATCTGCCAGGCTCTCGGCTGTAGGTGTCCATCTCAGCCCTCCACTCCCTCAGCATGTCATGCAAGCCCAGCTGACTGGTGGTGTAGTCATGGTGGAGGTCCCACTCTGAAGTTATGGACTCCTGGAGTGTTGGAAAAATAAAAATAATAGTTATTGTAGCTATTATTGGATTTGTGGTTTAGTGTGTTGTTATATTTGTATTTACTTGGGGGTGCGCGAGCGGCCACTCGGGGGTGCGTACGCACGTGAAGACGGTCTGGGGTGTTTTTAATAAAGTTTTTTCAAAGTGGGATTTTCCGACACAATAAAGAGTCTAGACAAACGTTTTATTTGTCATATTAAATGAATATTCAACATCCCGTTATGCAACTTGTCTCTGTTTAGACATGGCGGTTTAACACTATTTTTGGTGCGTCGTTATTCCTGCATCAGGCGACACACGCAGTCGAGTCCAGTCACTGGAGTCACGTCACATTTGCGCAGATTTGCGAGATGTGGTTAAAGCAGAGACTCCACGCTGTTATTGATCGTGTTGCAGGAAAAAAGACGTTTGTAAACATGAACACAGCAGATGAAGCAGCTGCTGATGGTGTTTATTTATCAGTAACACAGAGTGTAATGTACAGAGATGGGGAGCTCAAAAAGATCGCCTAAAAAATGCTCCCAGTCAGAGAAAAGCTTTCCGTGGTCCTCAGAGCGGAATTAAAATTTGGTGTTAAAAAAGTTTTTTTTCAAACCTCGAACTTCAAAGATTCGGGCCAATACGGTAGTTAACATAGGTGATTCATTCGCTGTTAATTTCCCACCATGAGATCATCAACTGTAGTGAATTAACAGAGCTCAACCTTATGTTTGGCTGTGAATGAATTCTTTTGTCAAGCCAGAGCACAGGTCCAGTCACAGGTCAGGTATTTTGTGAAGATGAGGAGAAACCAGATATTGTAGATGATTATCAAGAGATCCCTTGTCACTAAAATTCTGTGCTAATCTTATTGGTGCAACAAATACTGATCACATGTGTCTTTATGAAAAATGGCACAAATAATAAACAGTAAAGAATAGAGACCGAAAAGTAATTATACCCACTTAACTCTATTGAAAATGTACAAACTCATAGAGCAGTGTAATGCACCTCAGTGAGCTGAAGTGATGATAAATCCTCTGTAAACCTTGTGTGTCCTAACAATTGAGGATGCACTGCCACATGACTAGTAAAATATATAGTTGAATTCAAAGTTTCACCTGCCAGTAATTTACTAACCCAGTCTTCTACAAAGCTAATAGAGCTTCTCACTTATAATTGTCTGCCTTATATTCCCATCATATCCCAATAGACATAAACTTGTCACACCTGATAATCTCTGTGGTTTCCAAAGTGCATCTGGTTTTGTTCAAATATGATATATTAAGTTTTCAGGTCAGATTTCATTTATAGTGAAAATCATTACTATAGTATCAATAACATAGAAAAAACAACATAAATAAAATAGTAAGAAGAGTTAAGATGATGAAGCCTTCCTGAATAGAAAGTAGACAAAGAAGAAAACAGAATAGGTGTTATATGGAGTCGGCGTCCTGGCAGCACTGTTCTGAATGCTAGAGCAGAGGTTTCAAGGGGGTTCAAGCAATAGTTCCAAAAAGGCCCAGTTAGTGAAAGTGGACCAATACAGGTATTACATAGTGTAATGAAAAGTCTGGCTCTTGTGTATTCATCACAGACCCCCCCGACTGCTGCAGATGCAAACTTAGGCAGGATGTCTCATGTGTGAACATCACTCCAGGGGACAGAGACAAGTCTCCTGCAGCAGACAGGGGGTGTCGGGGAACAATAGGATCAACCACCTTTTGTGTGACTTCTGAGGGGAAGGTCCTATGTCTCATCTGTCTTATTTGTCTATCTGTATTGGGAACCAGCCTGGCCTAAGTATCTTTATGTTAAAATAGCAATGATGATCCCATAGGCATCTAGGAATTGAGCGAAAATAAGCAAGTTATCTAAGGGGGGTTAGCGGTGCCTTTTCCCTAACTTGGTCTGAGTGGAGGCCCAGAGTCTCAGACAGAAAACCCTTGTACTGAGAGCTTCTGGATACACTTTTAAGGGATTAAAGAGTTTAGAGATGTTTTGGTAGATGTGATGGTAGAGAGAGGTTTTGCTCAGACGGCTTATATAGTCCTCAAAAGTCAGGTGAGAGTCAAATCTAGAGCCCAGATTAGTGCACGAGGAGGAAATGTCCTGGCTGTCAAAGATGAAATAAAGAATGGAGGAGGACTGAATCTGTTTAGTGCCAATTGGGAAAGCTTCAGGGCTGCTGCTGTTTAACTAAAGGAAATGTGTGCTCATCCAGGACTTACATTTTTCCTGTGAATTTTTAAAGTTTTGATATCCCCAAGAACATATTTGGTTTTAAGTCACAAATACAGTTTTACATCTCTCTCAAGCTTCTATCTGGAGCTCAACAAACAACCAGTTGTTTTGTGTTGGTGTCATTAATATTAATGGCCTTATTTTTGTTGTGTCAAAATGAGTAGTGGGTAGAATTCTATGCAGTGTAGATACCACTCAATTGACAGGAAGTAGACTATAAGAGTCAGTCTCAGTATTATAGTGTTATCCTGCAACACTAAATCCCAATGACTCGCTAATCCACCAAAATATGCCTCTTTTCTACTAATCTTTTCTCTGTGAGAAATAACTTGAGTCTCCATGTTAATAAAATGCATTTCTTAGTACACTTAACCCTGTATGAGTCATGAACCCTTTGAATTACAGAAACAGTGTTTTCTCCAGAAAAGCACTGGATGAACCTGACATTTAAGCCTGAGATACATTGTGTACTGTACAGTGCAAACTCTCCCACTCAGCTGTTGATTGTGTTTGTTCTGCCGGCTTCTGTGAAATAAAATGCTTCAGTGGAGCTGCTTCTGCCCACAATACAGCTTTCATCCCTCTAGTCATTAAAATCTGGACTCTTGACATGTCACAAGTTATGTAATTCAATCAAATAGAATTATATAATTATATGACAATGTTACTGCAGTAAGCGATTGTTAACTATAATGAACTTTGAGCTCAGAGAAAGAAGAGCTTCTATTGTTGTGCTGTATTGTTGTGCAAGCACAATACAGCAGTGGCAAAAGCACAAAATAAAAGTGAGAACCTAGAAATCCCTTACAGAATGAACACTTCTGGGTATTGTTTCGTTATTATTCTTCAAAATGAAATATGACAAGTCAGACAACAGTGACTATCTAAATATAGAGCAGATGAGGGCTGATGAAATTTGTCAGCTGGGCGCCAGTCACTGAAATCAAAATATAGGCTTAGCCAACAGCTACTCTGATATTCTCGATGGATCCATTTCAACTGGCAGATCAGACATGTTTGGTGTCCATGTCAAGCCAGTGACAGGACCAATAGCTGCTAGAAACAAGCCATCAGAATTGCTGCCTGTCAAAATCAGAGCCCAGAGATGAAAAAATGGGGAATGTTAACCAAGCTAGGGTCAAAGTTATGTTATGAAGCTTTACAGTCAAAACATGTCAAGGTACAAACAGCATCTCCTTCAAACGTCTATGATAGAAGAAAACTGTCAATAATCGTATTATAAATGAAGACATAAAGAATCTCATACAAGTATTATGATGTTCAACGAGGCAACACTTACTGCTGGTTTGCTTGCATCCACCTGTGGTTCATCCCTCAAATGTGCAGCCTCCAGGAGATGCTTCACTGCATCCATCCGGAACCCATCTACTCCTTTCTCCATCCAGAAATGAATGATATCCTGAAATTAAATGGTTCATAGAAAATCATAAGGTTATTTACATAACCCCAGTTCTCGGAGTCATATGAGATGTCTCACTTAGTGATGCACTGATCCAGCTTTTCCCGATCCAATCCGATACCGAACCGACTGTTGAATGAATGAACTGTTGCACAGCCACGGGGTGGAAGCAGAAAATTCCCACTGGGACAAATGCCATGTCCAGGATATTGTCCTCCTGGTCAGTGAGGTTCAACCACCTCGCCTGCTCCAGCAGTACCATGGTTCCCATCACTCTTCCCATGGCCTGGACCATGCAATGCTAGATACGGAGACACAAATCATTGACAACCGGTATCTTGTCCCACACAGCTGGGTCCGAAGGCCAGGGGATGGCCAGTCTGTCTGCTGCATGTTTGCACATGTCAAGCAGGTCTGAGCTGGGGAGACTAGAAGCTGGTGTGCCACTCTCTGCAGCCCAGGCTGGAGTGACATCCTCATCCTCTCATAGAAGGATATGCAAGGCATCGCCATGGTCCTCACTGTAGTCCAACAACAGGACATCCTCCCCTGGGTAGTTGCAGATGGGGACCAGATCGTGGTCCTGTTCCTGTCCTGACAATCTAGCTTGGATTTATCTAAGAAAATAGTTTCTTTACAGTTGGAGAGTTTCTACATGGGAGATTATCTTTCAGGTGGCAATAAACCGTTTAACCCCAATTGATGCAATGAGTAGCTTCTCGTTCCCTAAAACATGGAAAGACACATCCCATGGTTGTGGTTGGTGTGTTTCTGAAGGGTCAAATCATTGACATCAAGCAGAGAAAACATCTAAGGAGATTTCGGAAATTACTAAACTGTCCGTGCAAGTTCTCAGTCGCCCAGGTCCTCTTTTTCTTGTGGAGTTTAGAGCAAAGCAACTGGACTTCTTAGTTGGCTTGAACCCATCATTGATCCATTGTTGGTCCAACGCATTATTAAAAACTGGAAGGAGAATGAGGAACCAGAGTGATGGAGTATGACCAGGTCTCAATGGATTGTTTCTTCCCTGATGGCACGAGCATATTCCAAGGTGACAATACCAGGATTCATCAGACTCAAATTGTGATGGAATGGTTCAGCAAGCATGAGACATCATTTTCACACATGGATTTGTCCAGACCTTCATGCCATCGAGAATCTTTGTGTGTGTGTTGGAGAAGACTTGGTGCAGTGGTCTGACTACCATCATCAGTACAAGATCTTGGTTAAAAAAATGAATGCAACACTGGAAGGAAATAAATCGGGTGACATTGTGGAAGCTTTTTAAAACAATGACACAGCGAATGCCAAAATTAAAGCTAAAGGCAGTCTAATAAAATGTGTGACCTAATTTTTAGGTGTGACTTTATTTTTGACCAGCAGTGTATTTGTTATTTAATTTAATGTTATACTCAACTTTTTTCCTTTTCAAAATGTTTTGTATTCCATCCTGTGCACACATCATCTATTGCATACCTGTCCGTTCTGGAAAAGGGAATCCTCCTTTGTTACTCTTCCTGAGATTTTGGGTTTTACAAATAAAATTGACTTGACTAGACTGAGCGCTATGGTGTAATTTCCTCTGTTGCACTTTGTGCTGCTGTTGCACTTTGTCCTTATAGCAGCAGTTCACAACACAAGGAAAAACTAGTTTAAGTTAATGTATAATTAGTGTGCAATTGCATACCATTACTATAAGTTAGTGAAGGGCTATATGGACAAAATCAATATTACATTGTCAATGTTGCAAAAATATTGTAAGGATGACTCGTTGCTTTCATAAGATATTTACACAGATTTCCAACTAATTAAAATCAGTAATCTGGATATGACTAAGTGGTTAATGACTAGAGCAGTAAAATAGTACAGATGAATATCAACTTGTGTGTGTATTTACATTGGCTTTACTTGAGTCTTGCAAACGTGCTGATCCAGTTTTTCTAGTTTAAGGATTAAACTGATGGTATCACCTTACTATGATGCAGCCTTTAAAACCAAGAAAAGGCAACATGAATGTCACATCACGATACTATCATATCCAAAATCTAAGACAATATTGATCAAATATATTGTCCAGCCAACTGTAGATTACAAAGGGTTATGGATACCTCATCGGAAGATAAAGCATATTTTAGTATGAACTGTAATATGGGTCGCCAAATACAAAATGCTTTGAGTGAGCATGTGTGTATGTGAGAATGAATTTTGTGGGGTAGAAGTACTCAAATCATTTACTTGGGTAAAAGTATAAATACTATAGACAATAAAATACTCTATAACAAGTAAACATTTTGAATTGAAAATGTTAAGTAAAAGTACAGAAATATTAGCAAAATGTGCTTAAAGTATCAGAAGTAAAAGTACTCATGCAGACTGTGTTATATTATTATAATATACTGGAACTTTATTTTTCCATATTTAGCTAATATGAGATACTTTTGGTAGATGAATAGTACTGCATTATAATATCTGGCACCTTTCAAACAGTGCAAATTTAAAAAAAGAAAAATTAATAGAATACAGATTATAGAATATTAAACTATATTAATTACATGTAAAATATTAAAATCATCTGAGTAAGTAAGTGAGTAAGTAACTAAAGCTGCCAGATAAATGTAGAGGAGTTAAAGTATGAAGTGGCATACTCAAAATACAAATACCTCAAAATTGTATTCAAAGTACAGTACTGGAGTTAATGTACTGGTGGCTGTGTAATCTTACACTCATCTCTTTGCGGACATGTGGGTTTCTGAAGTTCAGGTCTGGTTGCTCCTTGAGGAACTGGTGTAAGTAGCACTGGCCTCTGACTTCATCATAAGTCCATGACGAGTTCCCAAACACACTCACCTGTCAGGAAGCAGGAGGGAAACACATGACCTGATAAAAACCACAAACCTTATAACGGTATTATTAGAACAAATTGTATCTGTGTTATCTGTTCTACAAATACTGACCCAATTATTCGGCTTTTTTCCGGTTGAATTGCAGTCAGTCCAAACGTAGTAATCCTCAAACTGTGGATCTCTAGTCCGGCTCAGGTTAAACCAGCGGTGTTTGTCACTGGTGTGATTGGGAATGAAATCCATGATGAGCTTTAAACCTGGTGGAAACAAGATATTATTGTTATTAATAGACATGCAACCACCATCCCACAAACACTGTGTGATGCTAAACATGCTAACATGCTAAAGTACCTAGTTTGTGCATTTCAGTCAGGAGTTCATCGAAGTCCTTCATGGTTCCAAAGAGAGGGTCTATGGCACGGAAATCTTCCACGTCATAGCCAAAGTCCTTCATGGGAGATCGGTAGATGGGACTGATCCAAATGGACTTGATGTCCAGGTATTGGAAGTGGCCCAGCTGCTCCTGAATTCCTGCAAACCCAGGAATACAACAATGGTGAACAGTGGATACTGCAGCAACAGAGGAGTCTTGTCACCATACTGTGAAGGAAAGTTAAAGTTAAAGGTAATGGGTCCCAGCTGTAGTCGGAAATAAACAGCTTTGTGTGTATCCACTGTATAAAGGCCGGCTCCTCCCCTAGGGTACCGGTCCTGTGTGCTTGGTACCCCAACCAAAAGGGTTACTAAAATGGGTACTATGGGACCAGTACGGTTCCATGGTCATGGAAACGTTAAAATAAGTGTACCGTTCTCTACCACATGGTGAAAACAGGGCTTAAGAGGAGCCTTATATGGACATGCAGTAACCTGGCTGCAGCAATTAGTCAATTTATTGACTAGCTACCGACTATTACATTAGTCTCTGTTTTGTTAATTGATTAATCATTCATTCATTTATTCATTCATCTTCTATACCTGCTTGCTCCTTATTAGGGTCACAGGGGTCTGCTGGAGCCTATCCCAGCACATTACAGGCGAGAGGCAGGGATACACCCCAGATGGTCGCCAGCCAATCGTGGGGCACACACACCATTCACTCACACACTCACATCTATGGGCAATTTAGAGTCTCCAATTAACCTCAGCATGTTTTTGGACTGTGGGAGGAAGCCGGAGTACCTGGTGAAAACCCACGCAGACACGGGGAGAACATGCAAACTCCACACAGAAAGGTCCCAGACCCAGGACCAAGGAGGTCTTGAACCTGCGACCTTCTTGCTGTGAGGCAACAGCGCTAACCCCTGTTGCCCATTGATTAATCAATTTGAGTCATTTTTAAGAAGAAATATCCAAATTCTCTGGTTCCAACTTCTTCTGGACTGTTGGTCTTTACAAAGCAAGACATTTTAGGTTGTATCTTTGGTGTTGGGAAAACAGTGCTCGACATTTCACGCCATTTTATGAACCAAATTCATTGTTTCAATAATCAATAGATTAATAGACCATCAGAATAGTGGTTAGTTGCAGCCCTAGTATCCTGGGAAGTTATCACCATTGATTTGACTTTCAAAACTATTTAGTGTAGAGAACATACGTGACACGTGGTTGATTAGTAACGTTACGCTATATTAATAAAACAATGAATGTCCATAAAACATCATTAATTCGTATGCCCAATGAGCAGCAGCGCGTCCATTCACCTTTAAGGTCTCCTACTCCATCCCCGTCCGAGTCCCTGAAGGAGCGGGGGTAGACCTGGTACACCGGGGACTGCTGCCACCAGCTCAGGCAGCGCGGGGAAAGCGCGATCACGGTGATGGTGAGCGCCACCAGCAGCAGCGTGCAGGCCACCGTCAGCCAGAACAGGATCTCCCGCGGGATCCGGTACCGGGCCTGGGAGGAGTACAGCAGCAGCACCTCTTTGGGCATCCCGGCGTACGGCTTGATCTGCGTGTATTCCTCCGCGGCGGAGCTGCACCCGGTGGCGACGGAGTCCCGCTTCTTCTCCCCGGGGTCAGCGGTGACGGTGACCGCCGAGGCGCAGCCGCCGCTGATTTCTATTTCCTGGTAGCCCTGGTTTTTCGTGCAAATTCTCAGTTCCACGGAGTCTTCTTTAAAACTCATGTTTAGAGATTCAACAAAGGAAAAGCTGTGGAAACTCACTTCTGTCTTCAAGAGAAAGACTCTGCTCTGAGAGAGCTATCTAGTGCTCTCTCTCTCTTTCTCTCTCTCTCTCTCTCTCTCTCTCTCTCTCTCTCTCTCTCACTCACTCACTCATACACACACACACACACACACACACACACACCACCACCACCACCACCACCAGGAATGTGGGAAACTGGAGAGTTTGATGGGAGAAGTTCGAGATTAGCTTTTGTTTTACAGAATTGTCTTGGAGCAATGGGGGAACTTTAAAGATCGATACACTTGTTCTGGATCAACATCGGTTTAGAACAACGGGAGAAAGTGGTAAACATGTAATTAATAGACATCCCCACGAAATCTCTAAATATGCCAGTGAAGCATTAACTAAGTAAATGTGCGCTAACAGCACTAATAACAGCGTTGTAAATGTTGGATGAAATCAGGTACAACATCTTTGTTTCATTTTGTTAACATCTTAAAGATGCAGGTTTTTACAGGCAGATCTTCTGGATATGGCTTTTAATCAATAATATTGTAAACGGTTAAAAAACAACTACATTTTCTCTCTGTTTTTATGAATACCATGTCTGTAAACCAGGCTCAGGATGATTTATGAACACACGGCTGGTTAAAAGCCTCCAGTATATAGTTAGTAATACAACTCTAATGTTTGGTGTGAGTAAAAGCTGCTGAATTGGAGATTTCTGGCTCAGAGTGGGGAAAAAGACTTACTTTGACAAAACTGCCTTCAAACATTTGTGTTGCAGGATAAATATACAGACACAACACAGACAAAGGGAAGTAACAAACATGTAAATACGGCATTTTGCCAATTTTATTTTACTTCTGAATGATATAGAAGCTAAATATCCCAAAATCCTAAAACTGATCAGTATGTGAAAACGGTTTTTGTTATTGCCATTTCACTTAAAAACACTTAAAAATTAGTCAACCAATACATCAGAAATATCTAAGTAGTGCATGTTTTGTAAAGTGTTAGATTTTCTATTGGTTTATTATTACTAATCCATTCATACTATTGAAGCTGGTTTGGTGGAGCTCATTTTAACTCATATTTAAGTCATATTCTTGCAACGCATTATATTTTTAAGCTTTCTAATGTGTTGATATGAGCAATCATTGTTATCAGTTACGATTAATTATAACTGTCAAAGAATAAAACAGTCCAGCATTTCCTTTTGCAATTTAAAGTAGTAGAAAGTTACGTATAGATAATACATTTATTTATACCAAAATGTCACATCAGATAATTAAATAAAATAGCAGATAATTCAGAGCTGAACATACTGTATTATTCTGGTGTGTGGAACTAACTAACTAGAGCAATTAAGCAGGCGTCAATTGGGCCGGAAACATCACATAGTTGTGCACCTCATTAGTGTAATTGGTGCACTATGGAGAACTATTTTATAGAACAGGAGCTGCACCCATGTTAGCCAGAGTTTAATTCATAAATTTTAATTAATTCAATGGATTTTTCATTTTTTTCATTCCTATATAAGGTTGGACACACTATCTGTTGTAAAACATCTAAAAAAAAAAAAAAAAATCTGATCGGGGTCTGTGGTGTAGTTTTTGGGACTGTAAGGGTCCTTGACATATAACATTTAGAGAACCACTGATGTACATGACAAAACTAATATATTTCATGCTCATGTGGGACAGAAAGACTACCTCGTGTTTAATTATGTTAAATTATCATTTAATATGAAGATAAATATTGTGCACTAATTTGAGGTGTCAAAGTAGGGATATTTACTCAAAGTTGAGACTTTAAGCAACGAACACTTTCAACTACTTTGCAGCATTTTTTTAAAGACTTATTGGTTAAGCTTTGCTTTCTGAGCTACAGTGACTTGTTTTCAGTGGCACAGAACAATGTGCTGCTGCACAAACAGTCTCAGGATAACAAGCTTTCAGTCTGTCGCATTTAAACAGTGAACACTCAACAAAAAAAAATTCAAAATGTCAGTCAGAAAATCACAGCAGTTTAAACTTAAATCCATCTTTTATTGATGTTTATGTTCACTGTATGGTCTGTAACATCACAATATCATACTGGGAAAATAGTACAGGAAGAAGGGAAAGGGATGGTGGAAATTCTGGGGGTCTCCTCGACCTCAGAGTGACCTCCACACTTTATTTAGGAGGTCGTGTGAAGGAGTCATCTTAAAGTCATACATCGCTCTCAAATGCACGCAAGTTAATCTCATCTTCTTAATCTCATTCCATCTCCAAAATATAGCACTTTTAGTATATCATAAAAACATTGGAATAAATAAAAACATACGTGGAATTTAACCTGGCCAGTAATACGAGAGACATCAGATGGAGGCGGCAATCTGTACTAGGCGTGTTATCATCCCCAAAAAAGTCTGAATAAACATCAAGTTTTTCATGTCTCGTCTCTCACTGCTACGTAGCTATGGTCACATCAACCTGCTCGACCTGGAATAAGCGACAGGTTTAAAGGAGACAATCTGCTTTGTAAAATTCTCTTTGCTTCATATATCCTGAAATCAAAGTAACACATCACAGGCAAATCATTCAGGAACCGCCAAACCTCAGAAAAAGTGTTTTTAAAAAACAAAAGGAGCCAAGAGAGCCTTTTTTATAAGTCATTAAATGACAGAGGAGCGAGAATGTGATGCTGCAGTGCTGCTTGTATTCAGTCCATGCAGTGGAATCAGTGTGAATAATGATGAATTACATTCAGAAAAATAAATGTTTCTCCCGCCTCAAGCCCTCTCCTAACCCAGTGTCTGATATAGCTTAAAGGTTGACCTAAACCAGGGGCTGTGGTCAGTGTGGCACAATGTAAATAATGTTAAAAAGTTAGGAAATATAATGTAAAAGGAGTTCACCTGGGGATGATTTTATTTCAGAAGCAAATCAGATGCAGTGTACAAAACATTAACCATTGCCTGTTTCTGGGTTAAAAAAAATATGACTGAAAGAAAACCAACATCCCAGTATGCGATCCACTTTTTTTTTTTTAAATTATTACCTTTCCTCTCTAACATTGTCTCCACCACACTGAGCACGCCCCATATTATCCCAACTCACCTAGAACATCTCCCACTCACACACACAAAAATACACTCCTCCCTTAGTCACATAACATGCACATCTATGGAGATCCCCTCCCCTCCCACTCCCTCCACCACAAACAAAGAAAAAAAGAAAATCAATCATCCCATTAAAACAATGCAACTGCAAAAGAACTACACATTCAAGTACCTATTTGACATATGGCACCAAGAGCAGGTGTACCACAAGAACATTAACCAGCCAGAAACCAGCCAGGCCTATTCTCTGTCTGTACAGTCACCTCAGAAAGCACATCGCCTGTTCATGATTAGACAAAAAAAAGTGTATAATACAGGTTTATGTATACCAATAGCTGATTTTAAATGCATTTTTGGATCCACTTGGTCAATGCGCATATGCCTCTCAGAGACACTGAAAAGAGGCTTTGTCTGACAAATCTGTCTCATGATGTTTCAATCATTTTTAGAGCTCGGGTTCACAGGAGTGAAATTAAGTCTTGGTCAATGCGAGCAGTCACACCAAGCAGCAGCAACCGCTCTGTGCCTTCAGGCAGAGTTTATAAAAGGTGGCTGTGGAAAAAATAAAATTAAAAAAAAAAAAATAGGGACAATTTCAGTGACAGTGTGATCACATTCTATCCTCTCTCCTACAGTGTCCCTCCTTTACTTCATACAGTGAAACACCTAAAACAAAATTCTCTCTCCCAATCTGCTGTACAAGGTATCAAGGTTTGCCGTTTGCTCTTCCATCTGTAACCGCACCACAGCAACAGTACTCTGAATAGCAGTACATAGAAAAAAAACAATACAAAAGAAGTTTTAAATGGAATTTTTTTTTCAATCCAAACTTTAAAAAAAAAAAAAAAAAAAAAACAACCACAGGGTATTTGAGAGATAGAAAAAGGCAAGTTATAGCACAAGCAGGATTGTGTGTGTGTGCAAGAGGTCAGGGTCAGACACTGTGACACACACACACACACACACACACACACACACACACACACACACACACACACACACACACACACACACACACACACACACACACACACACACACACACACACACACACACACACACACACACACACACACACACACACACACACACACACACACACACACACACACACACACACACACACACACACACACACACGAAAAAACAAATCTATATATATGAATTTAATATATATATATATATATATTTGTAATCTTTCTATCTCTTAAACAACAGCAGGCTAAAAAGCTTATGATTCTGGCAACATCTGCAGATGCAAATGACAGCCAAGTCTGTTCTGAGAGAGAAGGAGAATGTGAGAGAGAGAGAGATTGATAAATCAGTTACATCCTTGAAGAGATGGGAGGGGGAAATGTGAGCAGGGTCCAGCAACAAGAGTAATGGTGCTTGAGTTTAAACGTCTCCATGTAGCCGATCTGACACCAGCCCACAGCGTTAGTTTGGACACAGAAAGGGAAAACCACACTGGAATCTCTGTGATCTCATGGTCATGCTCTCCTGAAGGTCTTAGGACAATGAAGGTCTGGGACTTTTAAACCTAGGGAGTTGTGTGTTGCTTCCTCCAGTGATGGCAGGTCAAGTGTTGGGTACCAGTAATGCCCAGAGCCCCAAGCCTGGCTGAACCAGTTCAGCTCAGTTCAGTCAGAGTCGTCTAAATGTTGCGTCTCCATGAGGTTGGTGTGGTGATGGCTGGCTGCTGTGATGTGATGTGATGTCCTCCCTTCCCTTTCACTTTGAACAAGGCACCAAAGAGCCTCGAAGCATCCAGAGCCGGGTCTCAGTCCACAACAAAAACAACCACTGCAAAGAAAGAAACTGAGGGGCAGGAAAAACTGTGCTTGTTTGCCTCTCTTCTGATGTTTATACTTTAGAAGCAACTCTGCTTTCAGACCAGTGATGCAGTTGTTCTTATTTTACCCCTTTTTTTGTTCTACAAAAAGAACCGTTACCATCCGTTTTCCGTTCCTCCACTTTGTGTTTTTAAAACCAGGATTTCTTCTTTCGTTGGTCTCTTAGTGTGGCGAAAAGAATAAAAAGAACCCAGAGGAAATTAAGGGGCGATTATGGGTGTGATCTTGTGTGGAAAAGTGGTCCTGTGTTGGTTTTTGGAGTCGGGGGAATCAGGCGGTTGTGCTGGACAGCTACCAGTGGCACTCCAAGTCAGCTCCACTCTGCAAGAAGAGGAGAGAAAAAGAAAAAAAAAAAGCAGGAAGAGGAGGCAGCAGAATAAAGCAAAAATAGAGAGGGAGGAAAGAGAAGAAGAGAATAAGAGAAAAAGAAAAGTGGAAAAGCAGAGTGACAGAGGGGGAGAGAAAGTTATTAACAAGGTAGAAACAATCTTTTCAGGCATCTTCTATGATCTGGATTTTCCCAACCTGGACTTCAAGGTCAGGTCTTCCTAGGATCAACACAAAAAAGAAAGACATTGAAGTTAAAAAGCACCTACAGCAGCAGTATAAGCCGGGGAACACTTTCATCCTCAGTGGAGGTTCTGTCTGCAACAAAAACGCCAACACAGCATCTCCAGTGCCTTTGCTCTTGTAGCTTATATGCTTGCGTGCAGTTATGGGGAAAAAAGACTGAGTGAGACAGCGATGCATGCGTGTAGGGTCAGTGCATGCGTGTTTGTGTGTGTGTGGCATGAGGGAGAGAAAAAGAGACAGATAGAACCAGAAACAACCATTCAACCATTCATTCAACCATTCACACACCTTAAATCTCTTATATGATGCTCCACATGCGAGAGAGTAGATCAGAGTAGAGATAGAGACTGATGAAGAAGGGACAGGTTGATATCAAACATGCCTGTAACACTATGTAGTTGTCTGTGTGTGTGTGTGTGTGTGTGTGTGTGTGTGTGTGTGTGTGTGTGTGTGTGTGTGTGTGTGTGTGTGTATGGGGGTTGGGAAGAAGGGGGAGGAGTTTAACAATTATATATGTGATCACTTACCAAATGAAACAGGAGGGCTGCGTTAATTAGAGGGTGAACACACAGTTAGAAAAATCTATACAACCCTTATCAATGTTTGAGTGTGGACAGGTGTGAATTTACTACACATCCTGTGTTTATTATATGTGTGTGTAAAAAAAAAAAAAGAAAGAAAGAAAAAAAAAAATCACACTTGATTTTTGCTTGCAATCGTTTTCCCCCCCAACTCTGTTTAAGTGACACTTGGAGGGAAACGTATAATCATAATGTATTTGTTGTCTCTTATCTCAATGACTGCTGAGATTTCAAGCTACATTACTGTATTTTTGGAAAAAATCCACAACCCCAGATTCATACAGAAAATGTCTAACATTTATCTGAATACATCTAAAATATATCTAAATATATTTGCAATATTTCCACCATGTAATTAATTTTTCATTTTACTGCTTTTCTTGCTCTTATTAAAGGACTCTGGAGTGTGGCAATATATGACTTTATGGAGAGAATATGCTCCACATATCTAGAACAAACTCCCAGAAACCACAAGTCTGCTGTTCTAAAAAACTCTCAGTTCTGTAGAGAACAAAAAGTGTAGCCACTACCTCATTGTTAAAATCCTCCATTTAAAAATAAATAAATCTGTTTATTAATGACATTAAGAGTGTTTTCAGACAGCGAACAACGTCATCTGAAATGCAAATCTGACATAACGTGCAATTGTGAAGGCTGGAGGAGTACTTCAGCCTTCCATCGACAGACCAGTTTACTGTGTGTTTCTCACTAATCTACTCATGTGTGATTATATTTGGATTCTGAACATTAACTGTGCTTATCTACAATGAGTCACTCAGTCTATTATCAGAGCAAATGCCATCAGAGCATCTTGACCTAAACAAGTTTTAGCAGTTCTGTCACTACATTTAAATGCAGAGATTAATCAGGCTATGTTCAAAATTACATTTTGGGGTCTAGTGGGACTTCTGTCATGGTCTCAGTTTGTATGCAACCGAGAAATCCAATAAATGACAGGGTCCTCCCCCTCATGCTGCATCACCTGTTTATTCAGTGGGTTGATACGACCATAGATATATACACGTTTATATCTGGTGACTTTTCTGTCACCTTGTAAAAAACTGAATATGAACAACTTAATATGCCTAATAAATTGTCAACTACAGTTCCCAACCAGATGTCCTGGTCTGGGCCGGTGCTGTCAGCACTGAGAATACATGGGTGAGATACGGGTTCCTTTTTGTCTCTCTCTTTTTAATTAGATTTGCTGGCCACACTGTGTGAAAATCCGCCGAATCAGCACTTCTCTGCTCCACTTTGTCTTGTTTCTACTGTTGTGGAACATCATACAGCTTCAGTCTGACTAAGGCATATACAGGTCAAAGTTAGTTTGATGAGGAAAAGTCCAAATCAGTCCAATTTAGATTCAACTAAGGTGTATACATGCATTTTATGAATCCCACCATAATCAGATTAACTCAATAATTATTACAACAGTCCTCCTTTAGACCGGAATACACATCTGTGTCAGACAGACAAGAGATGAACCATTCCTAATGGACTCATATTATAGAAACTGACCAAGAGCAACACTGGCTCATATTACCCGTTAGCCTAATTTCCTCTGTATTGACAAGATGGCAACAGGTTAAAAACTATCATCAATCATGCAAACAACCAATACCTATCTCTGCAGTTTGATGTTATCAACTACTCTAATCTCATCACATAGCCAAATAACAGGTGGCTTGTAGCCTAAAACAGCAACATGACATGATTACTATACAAACTGGATAAACAAGGGGGTGTTTTGCACCAAAATTGTTTCTTTTCATTGATGTTTGCTCACTGCTGGTGGAGGGCTTCATAGTATAAATGTTTTACCAAACAGCGATGCTGTACTAACAGTGATAACTTCCTCCCTCTTTCTCCTTGCTAGTGCTGACTAACTGCAACATGAATAACATTGTATTGACATTCCAAACTGTAGAGGTGGCAGTGACAGCGACTGTTTGTACATGTGTGTTTAAGGCAAATAACAGCAAAACACAGCAACTCTATGCCCTCAAAAGACAAGCCAAGACAACACTAGCTCACCTCCAGCATGAGCTACTAAACAGCAGACGACACACACACGACACACACACACGACACACACACACACACACACACTTTAAACAAGAGAAGCTGCAGTGATGCTCCAACAGAAACATCAGATCTATCAATTAAACACAAACACACAGATCCACGGAAATGACAGAAACCCACAAAAGACAGGACCACAAAAGACCACCGGAGTTCTGACTTTGAGATGGCAAGCTCTGCAGAATGCAAGCAGGCAAGACTACAGTCTGAGAGGCCTTTATTTGAGGAAGAGTGTGCATGTGAGAGAGCGAGTGGATGTTAAAAGGTGTGTCCAAACTTGTATTCGCCATATTTCTAACACATGAAGGCAATAGGAAGCGTGATGATGCAGATCCGCATCAGAATTCCAGCAGGAGAAGAAGGCTTGCAGTTTTAGAAATTATGAGGTCATTTTCAAAAAGGGGGAAATGTTCTTGTATTGGTATCAGATATTTGTATATGGAATTATATTGTGAATTACTTTGGTGTCTAATGAACACAGACAATATTAACTTAAAGAGTCCTCTAGGATCGATTTGTGTTAGGGCGAAGAAAACCTTAACAAGGTGAGGAAAACAGAAGAACATGTTCTGTTTGAACAAAGAAATTTACAGAGAATGCTTTTATCTACAGTCACTGGATTTGGCCAGAAAGAACATTTTCAGTTCCCCTAGTAAGTCTTTTTGACAAAGCTGTGTTTGTCATGCAGGCGTAAATTGAGTAAGTGCACCATGCACGGGGGAGGGAGGGGGGGAAAGGTGTTTATCATGATGAGAGGGTGGGAATGGGCTCAACATAATCTCTGAATTCCTTCTTAATACTTATTCTGAAACGGTTCTGCTCTGAACTAAAGACAATGCGTTCCCAATGAGAAGCATGATCAGATGGGATAAATCAAATAAGGATAAAAGGATTTCAGAGACCACTGAAACTCATATGTGGAGGACAAAGTTAAATAAGACTCAGATTGTCTCAGATGTGTCACATGGCGTCAACAGAAGAGATTTGTGTGAATATTTTTTGCTAATGGTTGAACAAACACAAAATCTTGTTCTCCATACATGGATACTCACCCCATCTTCTTCCCTGTATGGGTTCAGACGGTTGTATATTGCTTCAATAACACTGCGTCTGCAGAGGGACACAGATGTTAAAAAATATATATATATCAAATTAATACAAACCATCCATTGAACGTAAGGCAACACATTCTTATATCAACAAAATCTCTCTCTAATTCATGAAGAAATGTCAGTTTGTGTTAGGGGGGGGGCTTGTGTTCTTTGACTATTTAATGCCCAAGTGCTCTATTCATTTCTATGACAATAATTTTAATCAAAAACACCATTTACAACCTTTGAAACATGTACACCTCACTGTTCCATCATAACCATGTCTCTGTGTACACGGCTCCACCAATTATACATCAGTGTGAAGAAATGCAATCCAGGAACATGCATGAGGTGAGACTACAGATAACCAGCAACCCATTTTAAACTGTTTTAGTGGAATTCTAATGCACATTCTCTTCTGGCTATTTGGTGGATTTTTTTAAATCAACAGTCAGCAGAGTCAAATTAGGTTTGTCAATGTTTTACACTCTCCTTGCACTTTGATATTTTTAAAACCAGTGTTGAGATGGCACCAAGTCTCTCTTTGAGGGCGGGGGTTCTTACTTGCTGGCGAGGCCTCCCCCTGGTGGCAGAGTGGGCATGCAGCTGTCGGTGGACAGGTTCCTCATCACCGTAACGAGGTCCGGAAAACCGTCCTCTCCTGGCTGAGACAGCATCTCTGAAACAACAGCAGCCATGTTATATAAAATCAGCATTAATCACTGCTGATAGCAGTGATGATAGGGGAAGGAGAAGACCAAAAATGAGGAGAATGGAAATGGTACAAGTGAGCATGTAAAAGTAAGTAAGTAAGAGAGAGAGAGTAAGAGAGAGAGAGAGAGAGTGTGTGTGTGAGAGAGAGAGAAAGAGAGACATTGGCCTGCAACAGAGCTGAGAGTGGCATGTGGCCAGATCAATGTTCAGCCAAAGAATTCCTCTTCTTCTCTTTTGATTCCCTCCTCCTTTCTATCTTCCTGTATTAGATGGTTGCAGAAGCCAAACATTTACTCTGCCTCAACCAGACTAAGCTTTATAATAACTGTACATTTCTGTGAAATTTAAAATGATTTCAGCCCAATCAATCCATACAGCAAACATGTATTTGGAGCATTTTTGTTTATCTGAAACTGCTGAGCCGCCCTGACTGCGCACATACTAAAGACAGCCAGGAGAGAGCTGACATACCCTACAGGGACTAAAAATGAAGCTTTACTGTGTTCACCAGAGAGTATCATGCATCCTGAGAAAACAAATGGGATGAAACAAGAATGAAAAGGACAGGAAGCGAGAAAGACAGGAAGGTAGCAGGGAATCCATCCAGAGAAGACATGGAATGTTTTAACGAGGGAGAGAAAGATGTGTAGAGTGAGGGAACGGGACAGAACAGGGAATGGAGCAGGGAGATGTTTGCTGGAGTGGAAGAGGTCATCATGATGGTGTCATTCTTCTGCTGTGGGCCAAATCTAACTTGGCTGGAGGTTAGACAATAAAGAGCGGCTGGGTCACTTGAAGGAAGCATAGATACAGGAGTTTCTCTAAGAAAGACAACTACAGGAGAAGAATTACTTTTAACCATTGGACAACCACACTTTTTTAAAACAATAGTGTAGTCCTCAATGTGGTTTGTGGTTCTGATCCTAAAATGCAGAATGTGTGGTGTGTGGTTACAAATGGAAGAGTGTATGTAAGGCAATAAAATGTATAGTAATGGTTTTGTATAGTAAGTGTTCAGTAAATATCTCATAGATTTAAATATTACATTAACTGATATGCTCCATTGTTAATGGTACATTTTTTAAGAATCTATTTATATTCTTCATTAATCTTCCTTTGGGGCCATGTTTGATTATGTAAGGTTATGCAAGGTTATGGTCCTCCATTCATTCTCACCTTCCACTCGAGACTCCAGGTATTTGTTGAGCTCCGCATCTTTCCTCACAGCATCCTCTGATACTTTGGGAGCGTTGGGCAAACACACTAACACAACACTCATGTTATCCCGACTCCCCTACAATTGGAATGGAGGAGAGAGGGATGAAGAAAGAGCAGGTAAGAGGAGGAATCACTGTGTAGTGTTCAAAGAAATCGGGAAGATGATTTCCCAGGCACAAGTAATGGAACTGTCTGCACTGCTGAGGCCATAAGGCAGAGTGGATACTGAACTATTTCACTAATGGAAGATACAATTACATTCGATTTTGTTAAAATATAGATTATCGATCACTTTAGTTTTTAGCATCTTTAATAAATGATCATTTTAAAACTGACAAACCAATTTACAACTCATATCTGGGCCACTGAAACAACTAGTTTAGCAAAATAAAAATATTATAATATTATTATTATTATTTACACAGCTCCCATTGGAAATGGAAATTCAAATGATTCCTTCATGAAATTTAGTTATTAATAATTTGATCATTTTATTCTAATTACTGACTAATTTCAGTTGTGGCAAAACAGTTTTTTGGAGGGTATAATTCTCCCACATTTAATATCCATCAAGTGTAACCAAAAAAGAAAAATTAAAAACAGGCCAATCACACATACTTAAATCCAGGCTGAGGCATAAATGGGTACACACCTTGTGCAGGCACGTGTCCACCACTTCATTGCAGACTCTTTCCAGATCGTCAGACACCTCAAGCCTAGATTTCACAAACTCGCACAGCTCCTCATTGGACATGACGTCCCAGATACCGTCACACGCCAGGATCACAAACTGATCCTGCTCAGGGGCACGAGCCATCTCAAACACTTCCGGTTCAGGGCTGACCAGCTGCTCGGTGGGACCCTTGCCGTCCACACACTTATAGTCGTAGTCCCCCAAGGCCCTGGATACAGCCAGAGACCCGTTCACCCTCTGGATCATCACGGAGCCACCGGCGTTATGGATGCGCTCTCTCTCGCGTGGGTTGCAGGGCTTGTGGTCAAGCGTGGAGAAGCACACGTGTGAGTTTCGATAGAGGACGGCTCGAGAATCGCCACAGTTGATGAAAAAGAAATGATCGGGTGACAGGAGGATTCCCACTGCTGTGGAGCCACTGCGATCCATGCCGTTCCGCAGGTCAGAAAAGCTGCGCATGTGTTCATCGATTCTCAGGAAGCCTGTCCGGATCCGGGCTTTCACAGCCTCCACCGGAAGAGGAGTCTGTGTCGGGGAGTCACTGGAAGTGTTGTCTGAACCGGCCTGGGAGCCCTGTGTCCCTCCGGCCCCTAAGCTAGCGCCAATTATGTGTTCCAGAAGATGCTTAGAGCAGTAGTTGGCGACCCGGGAGCCGGCGTGACCGTCGTACACGGCGAAAAAGGACCAGTCAGTCATACCAGGAGCAGGAAGTCCCAGCACGGCTGTGTGAGCATCCTCCATCTCCACCCGCCAGCCCTGCATGGAGCTCAGCCCGTAGCGGAGGCCCTTCCCCTCACCATGAGAGTTATGTTTCTCTGTCTTGGGCTTGTCGAGGAATGCACCCATGGCTCTGCCCTAAAGACACCCACTGCTACCTGTGGAGAGAAAGAAAGAGAGACGGGACAAAAGAAAACCAGACAGTGAAATTGAATTGAACAGCAGATTACACAACATAAATCACACCATGAACCATGCACTTATCAATGCTGTTTGGGCAGTTAAGTAAGAAACAACTACTTCAAGTAAAGCAAAAAAAAAGGTTATTGTTGGATTGCTAAATGTTGTTTTAACTTTGTTCCCTGGTACAATGAGACTTTATTCATTTTTAGTAGCACCCTGACTGTTTGATCTGTCTAGAAAGGAGCCATAATTAGTATCATTGGTATCAGAAAGCATTACCTGTGTTTACCTACTATTTCATGTAAATAAAGCTGCCATGAAAAAGCTTCACTGTGCATGTTGGTTTACTGGAAAGGCTCTGTTGCACTAAATGAAATGGAACCATAATTAGTATCATTGGTGACACCTGTGCTTACCCTAAGTCAATTGGCTGTTCTCACAGTGGACACTAAGACACTAATTACATTAATCATGACGTCAATCCATTTAGCTGCACCAGTGTCAGAGCCCTGGTGTTGTGCATGCTGGCTCCACTGCATGGCCTACTGGCACATCTTTTTACAAATTTAAAGAGAACTTTAGATTTTCTGATCCAACTGTTAGTGTTCTCACCTGAAATAGGCATATATTGCAACAAATAACCATTCATAGCAACCATTAAAGTATAAAGAGCAGCAAAAGATAAAGTGACATAAAAAGTAAGAACTGGTCCTTAAGCATAAAAGAGGATGTTGGATAGGAAAGGTAAAATGGCTATGTGTAACAGTTGTGAAGAAATGTACATGGTGAAATACTTTTTAGTGTGATGGGTTGTAACTTAAAAAAAGTCTTGTCAACTTCCTCAGTTTGCTGCAACAGCCCATGGACTGACTTATGTAAAGGGCTTGGGGCGACATGCCTTTTTGACAATACGCTCAATACCAGCATCCACCACAACAAAAACAGGTTATCCAATTAGAAACACTATATTAACTGTCCAGCTAATGAGATGGCTAACACAACAAAACACAGCTGCAACAATGAGTCCCCCACTCCAGAGCACACACAGCTAAAGCACAAGATTTCATCAACAAAATTAGCAGAAAACAAGCACCAGAGTGATAGCAGAACATAGCTTACACTCTTTGTTTACCCATAATGATAAATTAGTCCAAAACTGTAACCTGACATTTCACAACTCCCCGGCCAGTCTGTAAAATCGGTGTGTGTGTGTGTGTGTGTGTGTGTGTGTGTGTGTGTGTGTGTGTGTGTGTGTGTGTGTGTGTGTGTGTGAGAGAGAGAGCTACAGCAGGGGATAAGATCAGTGCAAAACACAAAGTTAGAGATATATGTGCTACTATGAAGAGCATAAAATGGAAAAGACATCACCTGCAATAATCTCACACTGACAGGAGCAGCTACAGCTCACATAAACACCACCAAAAGGATGTCACAATTGAGTAAATAATCACAGTTCAAACACAGTCTCTTCTATATGGCCTCTCTAAGCTTGTATAGACTTGTGTTAATTAGTGATTGTTTTTCCCCCCAGAGATTGTACATTAATGACTGAATGAGAGAATAAAAGATAGAAAACAAGAGTGTGAAAGTGGTTGAATGATCCCAGAGAGAATGAAGGTAAAGCTACTGAATAATTGTTACAACTCCTCGAGCCAAGTTCCCAGGTCTTAACACCTGCTGATTAAAGTGAAAGGGGGTAAGAGACAACAAACCTGATCAGGCTCACTAAAGGTGGACTGACCTTTAAGGTGGATCTTTTATGTTGTCCTTGATAGGCCTACAGTTATAATACAATCAAACAGTGATCATCACTCATCATATCCAAAAATAGCACAGCCACTTTGGATGATGTGTAAAGAGACAAAAGAGCTGGTTTAAAAGCCTCTTTGTCAGAGCAGAACCGGGTGCTAAAAGCATTAACGAACTCCACAGAATGTTGGAGAGGATGTGTTATCATCAGTCCATAACTGCACCTGCATTAGCTAAACAAAGCAAGCATCAAGCCGCCTGATTGAAGGGATAAACTCTGTATCCATCCTATGTTAATTGTTTACTTAACTTATATACAAACTTATTTTGATTGTCACACTACTTAATAACCTCTTAGTCTCAGGAACTGCACTCTGGAGTTATTTCTCAAATGATCAATAAATACTACTTAGAGATAAGTTATTAGGCATATTCATAATCAATGATCGGTCATCTGAGTTACATTTTTGCTCCATTCAAAATGTAACATTAAAACAAAAAAATAAAAGTAAAGAAATTTTGGCAATGTTTTTATTTTGTAAACTACAATTTTGTCTTGTTCTTTATCCTCAACAATTTGCTTGTTGATATCATTAGAATTATTGTGTAATGACATTGGTGCCCTCTTGACATTATTATGTTTTAGGCCCCAGGTGTACTAGGCTGACTCGATTTTTCTGGAGAATTTCTGAATAAGTGCCGTGTTGGTGTGGTTCAGAGGCCGAATTGGATAGAATCTAGATTCAAGTAGTAATATTTTGTCATAATGTTTGAAAATGAAATAAATGCTATGATCTTGTGTGAAACTGTGGAAGTTCTGAGGCTTCTAAAAAATATTGAATGCATGTTGTATTTTAACTACCACTATTATAGGTATAAAAGACAAAGCTTTTACTTTCAGCAGCTAATGGTTGTAGTTGTCACACTATTAAATTGAATTAGTGTGTAACACACACAAACAAAGCCAACACCAGATTAGCCAACACTGTTGTTTATCTAGAACCACAAATCCAAGGCCTGCAGCTAAGTAAGAAAGAGACAAATGCAGCATAAAACTTTATTATATAATAGGATAAAAAAAACTCCACATTCAAAACTGTTTAGTTGCTAGTAACTACACTTAAGCTATGTTGCGTAGGAGAGTTGAACAGGAGGTTGTTTCAGTTCGAGTCAGTGGAACGTATTAAATGCAAATATTTCTCTCAAATACCAGCCTGTTTAGGTGAGAACCAAAACAACTTAAATAATGACACAGTCAATTACAAAACCTTTCCAAATATTATCCTCCCAGCAGAGAGGTCAGGGTAACAGATCATGCCATGGGCTTAAGCTATCATGCTTGTTTATTTCTGGGAAAGAGTGGATCAGTAATTCTAGGAGTCTCTCAGTTCATTAAATAGAGGTACAGCAACTGCATTATTTTTGCATATCAGAGATACATATGTCAACTATCAAAAGCCTAGGAAGCATCATGGTCCAAATTTCATAAAACATTTGGCTTAACAATTGGTTACACACACACATTCAATTCTTACTGAGCAGATATATCAAAGCCATGTGCAGAATCACTAAACCAAATCACTTACTCTTTCAACTGTGCAGCAAAGCAGGGGCGTCTCATTTTAATGCTCATAACACTGTCACATGACAGCTACAATACGAAGTAAAGTCTGATGCTCCTGCATAAAACGATAAATGCCAGTATACATTATTTAAGAGTGATGCAAGTGCTGAGAGTTGAGCATTGATGTCACCCGGGATCTGAGGTCTCCAGCTTGGAGTGGCAGCTGTGTGGTTGAAATGCACGGCCATGCAACGGTGTGTGTTTTACATGCATTGGGATATTATTGGAATACAAATGGGCTGTAGAGTATTAGAGCTTGATAAAAGTTGCAAAAACTGACCTCACTTTTATTTTCTCATCCCACACAACTGCATCAAGAGAAAGGCTGACGCTGTTTGAGTCAAACATGAAAGCAGGCTAACAGACAGGCCCGGAACACCTGCAGGTCTCGGACTTCAGAAGAGCAGGGTCATTTTAACAAGCTAACTCGATTTATCAGTCAGCTGCTGATGGGATCCGTGCAGGGCCAGATTAGCCGGTCAAACACAGACCACAGACTATGCACAGCAGTGAACTACCACTAACATAATAACTCTTTCCCTGACTATTGTATGAAGAGTACAGTATGTGATATGTACATGACAGCGCAGATGATAGAATCCCAGAACAGTTTTGTCAAAAGACAAGAAACTAAAAAATATGTTGAGAATACAATGAGTCAATGACAAGAGAGCTTGTAAATAGGCTGATGGTAAATATAGCATGTTGGTGTGGTATGGAGCTGTTACAGCACTACAGATAGAGGAAGTGCTCAGGAAAAGTCTCAGCAATCAACGCATGAATGATTTGCATATGGCTCCCAAAAGAAAATTACAAAATGAGATATAATGTCACCAGATAAAAGGCTAGAAATGTTTGCCCTTCATTATTTAATCCATCTCAATGGCACTGGCCATTTATTTGAATAAACTGACCATCATTTAGCAGAGGCCCAAATGCTTTAAAGCATAGTTGGAACAGAATTCAAAATGGCAGGTTCATTACAGCTGACTGACATTAAATGTAACATGTGCCAGCGCTGTGCCCTTTGCAGTGAATTATTACCCAAATGCAGTAGACTATTATTTTTAATGCAATGATGCAATGTAAAAATGTTGTACAATTAATGGTCATTATGTTTAAAGCTAAACAATATGACAGAAGCCAGACTGCTGCATGAAAGGAATAACTACTTGACATCTGAAATTGGGTTTTTCATTCTAGATACATTATATGGATGTCTATGAATGAAGCTCTATATACTGAGCAATTGAGAGTAAATGTTAATCTGCCTTAAATGGACGATAATACACTTTATTTTGAAGTGTAGGGTTTGCCTATAATACTGTCAGATTTATGTCCTCAAACAATACACGGATAGGTTTACCACATAGAGACGCCCATGCAGGAGTTCAGGGCATATGACACCAACAATTCAATAAAGAAAAAAACTGTTTGTGGTTCCATTAGTAGTCCACTGGTGAATAGGAACACTTCCCTGCAACATCCAGTCTTTGATTCACAGACTATTCATATTCAGACAAACTGGATACTGCCAAAATGGCAACAGCTTCATTCTACAATGAAACTCTTCAATAAGCATCTCTTGATCCTGCATAACAAACATCACTTCATAGACCAGGGCTGTTCCTGAGGGCTTCATTCATGGCCCATGAGGCTGAGAACTTGCCTCAATGTGCTAAAAATCAAACAAAAAACTGCACTATTCAGTCTGGACTATTAGTGTTTTTGTTCACGTTTTGACTCAGTTCCACAGTATATTTTCCATCTCTGGTTATAACAGAAAATACTGAGAGCATGGAGTTTATTTTAATCAATTTCTACTAATGCGTTTATATGGCACTTTATGCAGGGGTATCATCTTTCTGCTGATTAAGTATCCATTAACTGTGACCATATTTGAAAGCATTAAAATATCTAGAACAGTTGGTGGAATGATAGAAATTCAACTAAAATGGAATCACTTTAACCCTCAGTGAGGTTCTCTAGCATATTTTGCATATTGGAGAGGTGGAGCAAACAAGCCAGGGGTATCCTAGATCCCCCGACTTTGATGATTTAATAACACATAACCGAAGATGCATCAGTTGCCGTCAATTTCCTGGAACAAATGCTCTCTCAACAGACAGCTTCAGTCATCTCTGATGCAGTGGCGTCAGGGATGCTCGGGGCCCCTACTTGACTAGACTAGAGTCTATAAGACTATAGCCAGGGTGGATGAGAGTAAATGGGTCATGATATAGTGAGCATGTGTGTGGGTTCTCGGCAAAAAGAAGTCTACTTGCTGACATTCTTTCAATTTTCAACTGTAAGATGGGATAAAGAGAGGGCGGCGGAGGGATGAATGAAATGTTATTGCATTTGGTTTACAGTGTACTAACTGGTCAAATCCTGCTCAAATCCTGGTAACAATTACTGTGTTTTAAAAAAATTAATTTGGAAAATCTGCATAAGCAGGTATTGTTTATGCTGGTAAAAGTTAAATGTAGACATAGCTGGTGACTTTCATCAAATCATTACCATTTATTTTTTTTATCTGATCTGTGCGTCATTTGCGTTCATGTGTATATAAGTGTTCAGCGTAGCTACCTAGGTGTGTAATTGACAAAGAGATATGTTGCGTCATATTCAACGTTAAATGCAATCGATGTGATCTGGCTGTTCTATACCATATCTGTTCCATTCTGTGTAAATCCTGTCAATATTTGAGATCACCGACCATTTTTTAATTAAAATACATTTGAAGAGACCAGGCTATCATTACAATGCTGAGTTTGCTGAGCTAGCTTATCAACCCTGCTGTATTTGCAGTGTTTTAATATTCTTTCTGTCAGGTGAAACCAAGCAGATACAGTCAGACAGACACAGGGGTTTTGTGTCCTTTAAATAAATTTACTATGCTGAAAGAAAGTTTGCAGCCATTCAATTCATGCCAGTCTCGCTATATAAGCTGAGTCTAGCTTGTGTTGTTGCTATGGCAACACTACAGCATTGCATGTTAATTTATTAGGTCAGCAGACTTTCTACAATTATTTCAAAGGCCAGTCATCATCATTTTCTATAGTCAGTCATTTTCTATACCTGCTTATGCTTATTCCTCATTAGGGTCGCAGGGGTCTGCTGGAGCCTATCCCAGCGCGTTACGGCGAGAGGCAGGGATACACCCCAGATGGTCGCCAGCCAATCGTGGGGCACACACACCATTCACTCACACACTCACACCTACGGGCAATTTTAGAGTCTCCAATTAACCTGAGCATGTTTTTGGACTGTGGGAGGAAGCCGGAGTACCCGGTGAAAACCCACGCAGACATGGGGAGAACATGCAAACTCCACACAGAAAGGTCCCAGACCCAGGACCAAGGAGGTCTTGAACCTGCGACCTTCTTGCTGTGAGGCAACAGCGCTAACCCCTGCGCCACCGTGTCGCCCTGAAAAGCCCTAAAAATAATAAATTCAATAATCATGGTTGAATATGAACATTATTTTCACCTGGTCTTTATTAAAAACTAGATCATTAAAGTGTCAATAATTATCAAAATGCTTTATATTGAAATATTTTCTAGCTATATTTTCCAGGCCTGATGTGTTTAATTAGAATTGCAGCCTGATTTATGTTACTGTAGTCTATGACAGGGGACTCTTTTCCAAGCCAAGGGCCCCTTATCTGATAGAGGGGATATATTATTACATACTGATTAGATATTGTATAAAATTGTGTTGCATACAATACCGTGTAGTGCAACCTATAGTGGCATGTACTGTAAATATATCCCATTAATGTATATACAATAACTAAACTTATATATTTAATTTTGGTCTTATCTTAAATAATATGTTTGATTCATGTTTGTGTATTTTCAGACATATTTAAATTTGTAATGAAAAAATCTTCAAAATATCTTCAATCTTCAAAAACGATAGTTTGGCAGCCCCCTAAAGTATCTCACCAATCCCATGTTAAAGAGCCTGTGGTCTATGAAATTGAACTTTATTGTATCCAATAGTATTTAGGGGTTATGTAACTTTGCAAAAAAGCAGGCAACCAGACACAAAACCAGTCGATGGTTTAGTTGCATTTGTATATTGTATAAACCAGTGATATCAGGAAATTCATCTGACCCAGGCTTTTTCTATTCACACACCATTCTTCTATCTCTACTTTTTCACACTTTGAAGCCCTGCCAGTTAATGCTATATCTGAGGTTACATGTGAATGTGAAGAGTTTCAGTCAGCAGACATAACCTAAAGTATATAGATACAAAGCCTTTGGACGGGCCCATAGACCCTAAGCTATAACAGCATGGCTAGTGCTGGATTTCACATCAAGGTGCCAACACAAACACATGCCACTGATGATGCTGCCATTTCTGGAACACACGGTCACACAAACTGCTGGCAGCCACACACCGCACTAACAAGCCAATAAAACTAACCACGACAAGGCAATAAAACATGTTAATTCTCTCTACTGGAGGTTCAGAGAAACAACAAATGAATGTCAAATCTGAAAGAACCTTAGTTTTAGTAAATAAATTGATGGTAACTACTGCAATATTACTTTCATATGCATATTGAAGTAATAGTTGTCATCAAAACATGTCTTCTTGCCCATTTAGGGGGAATATAGAGGCTACTCTAAGCAGCTATCAAAATAAACTGTTCAACTACTCCTCCGCACCTGTTGCCAATATTCATGTACTGCAGTAAAAATACATCTCAATCTCCATCACTTTCAAGGTGGGATACTTATGATACACAACCACACTTAGAAAATAACTTATAAAATGAAAACAGGGATTCTTTTAGTTGAAATGTGAAGGATGCAAGCATGTTACATCACAATAACAGACATGAGCTACATATTTTTCAAGTTGCTATAATGCCACCCACCAGTTATCCCACTCAATTCAATCAGTTATACAAGGTTTCTACACAGTTTCCATTTCAGGATTCTAGACTATTTCAATAGTTCTTCGTATATTTTTCAGGTCATATTGAAGTCTGAGTACAAATAATTAGAGTATTGTCCTTTAACATACTAAATAAGTAAAATTTATTATTGTTTTCCCATTATGTTTAGTCTCGTTTATTAAAAAAAAATCAGTTTTAAAAAAGTTATATATGAATATATAATTTTCACAGCAACTGTGCAATCTTTTTATTCACTGTCTATTGAAACAATGATAAAAGTAGCCATCAAGGTTCAATTTAGGCAGAAACGGGCAGAAAACATAGTCCATTTACTTTGCTGATAATTACAACTAATGCATCGCTACATAACATAAGAAATGTTTATACAATGTTTATACAAGCTTAAGAAAATTTTTTATAATTTTCTTGGAAACTCTGCTTGTATTTTTTTCTTTTGTTTGTATTTTAAGGCATTTCACAATACAACAATTACAGATTATAAAAGTAAAAAACATCAATAAAAAGATACAGTACAGAGGCAAAGGAAATGACTAGATGTAATAATAATAAAATAATCTAATATTAATATATATTAACTGTAGATATTTAATTAAGCATATCAAATAAACTCAGAGGTGAGGTGATCATGTTATCAGAAAAATTACAAAATAAACATTTAAGTGTTTTATAGCTAAAATATTTTTCTCATCTTTCTTCGAAGATATGAACTTGGTTTCGGATTGAAAATTTCCATTTCATACATATAATTTACAAGACACTTCCATTTAGAGTTAATTAAGTTATCTTTTTTAACCAATTCCTCGTAATCTGCTTATTTACTCTCATTTAACTCTGCTGATCAATTAATTTTTAGACATTCTGGATTTTGTTCTTTACAGAAAAGGGGCAGTAGTCTAAAAACACATTTGTTCCACACTTATCTAAACCTGAAAATTATTAAACTACCCATTTTCCATACTGCGTAGGAACCCTGATTATAGATTAATGCCAAAGGATAATATAGGAAAACAACGTCAGTGGGACCCGGCATCAGCAGATCCAATAAATATCATCATTATCACCACCACGATACATAAAACTACACTTTGATCCATAATTAACGTGAGCTCGTGTCAGATGAATCACTCACTGATTCCAGGCCACTTTATGCAGCTATCTAACCAGCTAGCGAAGTTCACACTTATCAAAGCTAATGTTAAAACGAGCAAGATGTGTATAACTTACTTTATAGGAGAAGAAACTGTCTCTATCACTCGTCTTCTTCTTGTTCTTGTTCTTCCTGGGCTTCAGCGGCACTTTTCAGCAGCAGCTTCCCCGGGCTTGTTGTGACAGGGTTCAGCTCTCTTAATGTTTCTCGGCCCCTTGCTCGTTAGCTAGCATTGATTAAGCTAGCCAGCATTTTCACACGAACAGTTCTCCTTTCAGCATGTCTCTGCATCGGTATGAAGCTTTTATATACATGTTTGGCACCGTGTGCCCACGTATCGCCAAATATATAAGCGTTGACTGTCGGTTAATAAGAAAAAAAGGACATAAATTTCGGTGACATATATCTATGATTTGTACACCTAGCTCATTTCGGCTAAAGCTAAGTTAAATGTATAAGGCTGATGACGTTGTTTTTCAACCTCCAATTTAGGGGCGGGGTTACACTGCTGTTCTGTTCTCTGATTGGACGACCGCTGATTCGATGATAAGAGAGGATTGGTCAAAGGATGAGTCAGTCAAATCTCTCTCCCTGACATACTGTAAAGTGTAAACAGTAGAAATCAAGTGCGTTCGTGTGTGTGTGTGTGTGTGTGTGTGTGTGTGTGTGTGTGCGCGCGAGTGTGTGTGCGTGTGTGTGTGTGTGTGTGTGTACTATATAAGCGTTCTGATGCCTTAAATTCATTTATTATTTGTATTTTTGATCGACTGATACTGTGAGACACGTACATATCGATCTTTTCCTGTTATAAAGATACAGTGTATGTAATAAGAGCAACCCTGGGCCATAGTACCTTCAACAACTTGAAGGTGGAAGTGGGAAGCAAGGATTATAATGTTTCTATATTATAGAAATTCACCAGTGGTGAAAGAAGATGTTTTACTACAGTCAAATTAGCAATACAACAATGTAAAAATAGTTCATGTAAAATTCATTCATTCATTTATTCATCTTCTATACCTGCTTATTCCTCATTAGGATCACAGGGGTCTGCTGGAGCCTAACCCAGCGCATTACAGGTGAGAGGCAGGGATACACCCCAGATAGTCACCAGCTTATCGTGGGGCACACACACCATTCACTCACACACTCACAACTATGGGCATTTTAGAGTCTCCAATTAACCTCACCATGTTTTGGACTGTGGGAGGAAGCTGGAGAACCTGGAGAAAACCCACACAGACACAGAGAGAACATGAAACTCCACACAGAAAGGTCCCAGACCAAGGTCTTGAACCCGCGACCTTACTGTGAGGGAACAACCCCTGTTTAAGTAAAGGTATTATGAGTTTGATGTAGTTAAAGTAGTGATTTGTTCCTCTGACATATATATTATAATATATGCCATCATTAGTTTATTAATATGAAGCATCATTGCATCAGCAGCATGTCATTGTTGCTGCAGGTACTGGAGGCAGAGCTAGTTTCAACTTCTTTATATAGGCCTAGAGTCAACTAGTTTAGTTCAGTGGTTTCCAACCAGATGTTAGCTGTATCCATCAGATGTATCTGAGAGGTTGTGAGAAGATTAACGGGAGAAGAACTACTTTTTCTCTAATCTTTTACTCTTATCTTTGATTTTGATGAAATATTGAATCACCTGAATCACATTTCAAATGCACATGTGAGACATGTACATCTGACCGCATCAACACATTGCTTTTTATAAAAGTAGAATTATTAGCATTGTTACAGAGTCAACAAACTATTGTATTGGGTTGCAATAGACAGCACATGTGTTCCTAATAAAGTGCTTTATGATCTACAGCAATAACCCTTCTTAACAGGTAAGAAAATTGGTAATTTGTTGTAAATTTTAATTTCAATAAATGTTAGTTTTCCAGTATTCTTTCACAAGAACATAAAATATAAAAGTAAAAAAAGAAAAAATAGCTAAGTAGGCTTAAATCAAGCCGAGCAGTAAGAGCAGGTCAAACATAAGCTTAGTATTATTCCATTATGTTGGTACTGGTATGTCTGTGCACATTTAAAAATAATAACACTTAAAGTATACCATCAATAATGCATGTGATCATTTACTAAGAACATGTAGTAAACTTCACATAAGTACCAGTACCAAAGTTTTCCTTTGGAGTCTCATTAGTCAAAATGTGTATACGAGGTGAGATGGCTTTGTAATGTACAGCACATAATACAACTTAAATACCCCATCCACCCCCAAATAGTAAGTTAAATGAATGAAGCACTTACTGTTATTTAAAAAAAAAAAACACCACAAACCACTTGTGAAGTTCCCTTAGTTAATATAGAATTCCTATTTTATTTACATGAAGTAGTGTGCCTCCTGTCAGGTTATAGTCGCATAATTGGCTGTAAATAATAATAATAACAATAATCACTATAACATTAAATCAGTGCCCATTTGAATATTTATATTCTTATTATATATTTAAACTTGAAGAGAACTGACTTTTTATTGTTTTTCATTGGCTTATCCCAAGTATCCTAATCATCTCATCTTCTATACCCACTTATTCCTCATTAGGGTCGCAGGGGTCTGCTGGAGCCAATCCCAGCGCATTATGGTGAGAGGCAGGGATACACCCCAGATGGTTGCTAGCCAATTGTGGGGCACACACACCATTCACTCACACACTCACACCTACGGGCAATTTAGAGTCTCCAATTAACCTGAGCATGTTTTTGGACTGTGGGAGGAAGCCGGAGTACCCGGTGAAAACCCACGCAGACACGGGGAGAACATGCAAACTCCACACAGAAAGGTCCCAGACCCAGGACCAAGGAGGTCTTGAACCTGCAACAGCGCTAACCCCTGCGCCACCGTGTCGCCCGTATCCTAATCGATTTATCATCATCATCATCATCATCGATTACCTCACTCTAACTTCCTCTGGCTTTATGAACCAATACTTTTTTTCCATAAGACTTTTTAGTTAGTGCTAATGAAAAGCATTTGTGATATACATTTTCCTTTTCTTCAAAAGTCCAGATTAGTTTGAATGAGTGTAGAGCATTTAGGATGAATATAGCTGTTATATGACATGACCGAGAGCTGAGCTCATCACCATAGTGAGAGTTACAGGAGGTGCTAATGATGTATGATTAAGTATAATCTTCATTCTTTAGTGATCATCACTGTCATAGATGACAGAGATAATTAAATAAGATTTGTATTTCATGTTACACACCATAAACCACCATTACCTTAGCAAACCCAATCAGCTGACCATCTCTTGCTTTAAGTTCACTCTGAATTCATAAAAACTGCTCTTATTTCTTGCGCACCAACTACATGGATCCATCTCTCACTCATGACTGACTCTTTCATTCACCCTAGACATTTTAGGCCATTACTCACAAATCATCTCACTTCTATATGTATGTATTTTAACTCAGATTCTATCTGATTTTATATTTTCATTTTTATAAATTTTTGTATGTTATAGTGTATATTTTCACGTTGTACTTCGACATCATTTGCAAATGGGGGAAACCTCATTGACCTATGGGGCTTTGAAGGTTTGGATATACAAACCCTGGTGTAACCTTTACTAGGAAACATATAAAATAGAAATGTGTGACAAACCGCTCTGAAACCGCTCCTGGAACCCTGGATCTGGGGGGGAGTGAAACATCCTGTCCACAGCCCAGACCTCAACCCAATTCACTAATGATAATACAGTGACAACAGAGATATGATCTGCCAAACAAAAATTTACAAACTCCTTTTTTTCAGTTTATGTGAAGAAGGCACAGCACACAGCCAGCTTTGGCCTTTGCTGCATTTTCTGTGCTCATATGAAATTACCCCATGTCTGATCCGCTCTGCAGAGTGCAGCAATCACGCCTTGCCTTGCCCTCCACTCTTCAAACACAAGAGCTCTTGAAAAGCTGATTTCCTGCTCCTCAGAGGGAGCAGGTTTCTTTTGTCAACTGAGGAGCTGGGGTCAAAACAATAATTGTTGGAAAACCGTGCCTGCAAAAAATATACAAGGCTCATTTGATTTACATGTCATTTTCATATGTTTGCGCTTGAATGTTTATGAGGGCAAATCGATTGGGCATAATGTATGGAGTGTAAGTGCATATTTGTGACTGTGTGTGTGTGTGTGTGTGTGTGTAAGAGAGAAAAAGGGAATGTACAAAGCAAATACACACATACACATACATATTAATGCATGTTATGTGAGAGGGTAAGCTGCTCTCCCTTCTTAATGGGATTATAGTCATTAACCAACTGTTTACTAAATGGGAAAGGACCTCTCTCTTGCTTTGTCTCCAGCACTCTCTCTCTTTGTCTCTCAGTCTCTCTCTCTCTCTTCCTCGCTCTCCATCATTCTCCCTCTCTCTCCCGTTCTGTCTCTGATCCCTAATCAACGGGACGGCCTAGAAGTGCTTTGGGGCTGAATACGAATGAGCGCAGCTGCCCGATGCGGATTATACTACCACACATGGGCTTGCTGCTCGATATAGGCCTACAGGTTCGCACACACACACACATACACACACACGCACACTCAGAAAAAATATGCATAAAAATAGGTGACTATATGTGTTGACATATGTCATAGACATGCCAAACACTTGATGGCACATGTATTTTATGTTTTATTTAAATTCTGTGCTAAAGTTGTCCAGGATGGTTTTCCCATCACATCATATTTGAAGTCTTATCTTATAACCTACTTCACAGCTCATTTAAAGAACCAATGTTGAAGATATTTATCTGGGACCTAACCTCACAACTTCTCAGTCTCCAATCTGGAGCCTGCCTACTCTAAAACTGAATCTGGTTATTGCTGCAGTGTTCAGGTTGATTTCACTTCTGCTCTACACTTGAACGTTAAACACAAGCAATATGAACCCTGGCAATATGTTGAACTGTTGGATGCTGCCAACCAGAGTCATTGGCCGCTGAAAATTTGGGGGTTAATGCTTTTCCCTGCAGTGGTTAACAAGGTGAGATGGAGATACATATTCACTCCCCCCACCACCCACATTTATCCTGCCAGCGCAGGATTGAGCCGCCTCCTTTCTAGTCACAAGTCTGTTTCTCTAAGCATCAGGCCGCAGTAGCCTGAAGACCTGCGAGGATACAGAATACCATGAGGTGCAGCAAGGTTTAAGTGTAATTACAGTACTGTTAAAAAGCCCTGCTATAGAAAGGTTGGCCTGAGTTGGTAAATTAGAGCCTTTCTTGAGTGGCACGACTGTGTTTAGGTCATAGACAAATGGCTGTAGAGCATCAGAAGTATCACACCCCCATCTAGTGGGAGATAGTGGTACTGCTGCTAAACATACACGAGAGACAGAGCGAGTAAAGGACACTAAGACAAGTTATTTGGACACATGTCGTGTACTTAAAGTTTCCTAATAGGGAGATGGATATGTAATAAAAAATACAACTCCTATAGGCTATAGAGTAAAAGATGTTTGCAACAGCATTCAGACATGGCACTGAAACCCTCTGTAATATGAATATTGTGCTCTATATGCTTAGTTTAAATCATGAGTTATCACTCCCTTTGCACTGAAGATGCTTCCAACTGGTTCATTTTGCCATTACATATCAAGAATAATGGGAACATGAACATTACTCTGTGGGGGTCTGACTGCAACTTGGCCAGAGCACAGCACCTGGTGACAAGTACAACCCGAATGGCTATTGGAATGGAAATAAAGTCATTGATTTACCGTGTGACTTGTATGCCAAGGTGACCGAGGCAACTTCGGGTATTCATGCATGCAATCTTCATTTCCTCTCAGTGATCGCTCTTTGACTGATATTGGGAGAAGAGCTCAGGTGGAAGAAATCATTTAACAAAGCAAGGACGTTCTCCTCCCCAAGAAGTCAGAGAGGAGGCTGCTGCCTCTGTTTCTGCGTCGATCTCATCCTCGTTTTCCTCCTCATCTGTCCCAGCTCTTTCCCTGTCCGCATAACTGCTCTCCCATGAGCTTGTGGTGTCTCATCAACTCCCTAAAGGGAACACTCCACAGGTTTGTTTGGCTTTATGGAAGGATGCTTTAGTGATGGAGGGTTCAGGAAGTGTGTGTGTGTGTGTGTGTGTGTGTGTGTGTGTGTGTCAGATACATAAAAAATCAGATCATTATATGCCATTGTTTTTCAGATCTTATCTTTTCTACACCATTGAGATAACTTGCAAACATTATTAAGTATCTACTACAGTCTCTGATAAACACCTCACTATATCACACTGTTTCATCATCACCATTGCCATATGCCAAAAAGAATGTAGAAAAGACACAATTGTTCAAAGTCTACAATGGCTAGCAGGTGGTAAAAGAACATTGCCTTAAAAGATTAATTTGCAATTTTAAGTACCAAAAATCATCTCATTATAGTTTTACATCTCCTCTTTTGGAGCTCCAGAAAAAAACAGATTGTTTAATGTATGTATCATTAATATTAATGAGCCTCTCCTCTGATTGGCTGATATGAATGGCTGTGAATAGGAGGGGAGGATTGTATCATTGTGACATCACAACTTCATGGAAGGCCAGATGGCTTGTTTTAAGGCACAATTTTAGAATAAGGACTGTGTGCATTTCTCTGTCATCTGAACATTATTAACGACTAGACCTTTGTTATAATCCAAAAAATACAATGATATGATGTGGCACCTTTAAAGATTCAGGTTTAACCAGTCTAGCATACTTATTGTGTGTGTGTGTGTGTGTGTATGTGAGAGAGAGAGAGAGAGAGAACTTTGGTTCGAGAGCTAATTATGCATAGAATTTAGTGTGTGTGCTTGTTTGTATGTTTTACTTGACCCTTTGCATGTTTCTAGATGCATCTGAAATTTTACAAAATTTTAGAAACCTTACTTATGATAGCTTCCTGATTTTACATATTTCTATCTATGTAGCTTATAAACAGTTCACTTTGCTTCCAACTTAATTTAACTGAATATGTATATAAATCTTATTATTCTTATTATCATCTTAATCCCAGGATAACTTTGCATTTAGTGTGTGTGTGTGTGTGTGTGTGTGTGTGTGTGTGTGTGTGTGTGTGTGTGTGTGTGTGTGTGTGTGTGTGTGTTTGTGTGTGGGAGTGTGTGTTTCTGTGTGTGTTGTGGTGTCAGCCCAGTGCAGTGTGATCTAACATCAGCTGACAGGCAGGTTTGAGGCCTCTCTCCAGGGTCCTCTGTGTGTGTGTGTCCTGCTCTAGTGGTGTGTGTTAATTGGAAGCTCAGCGGGATAGGCAGCAGGTCCTCTGTAGTGCTCATGAGCGCATGTAGAGTCATACTCATACATTTTCTCTCTCCCCCTCGCCTGAGAGAGAGAGAGAGAAAGAGGGAGAGCGAGAGAGGGAGCTCAGCAGCAGTCTGGTTTGTTAGCCTTTCTACATTTAACATGAGTCCAGTCTGCAGCCTCTTCACTTATTCATCACTCTCCACCTCCTCCTCAGCCACCTCTCGCCTGCACTAACCTGAAACGACAGCTGCGCTGTGGCCGATGGAGACCTGCCCACCTCCCCTGTCTCACTGGGCCTCAGAAACACACACATACACACACACACGCAGGTAGCTGTGCAGGCATTTCATGGTGAAGAGTGTGGGATCAATGGTGTACAGGGGCTGATGTGGTGTGTGTGTGTGTGTGTGTATGTGTGTGTGTGTGTGTGTAAGATCGATGGTGTGCCCAGTGGTGTGTAAGTGTGTTATTTACCTGGACGGGTTTGGAGACGTTTACCTTCTCCTGAGGAATCCCATAAGATATACGCTTACATGCAGACATGAGCACATATGCATGTGTGCACACATACACACACAGAGATGCACATGTAAATTTCTATACATGCCGTAAAAAAAAACATACACACACACACACACCACAAAAATAATACAACAGGCTGGGGAAACGCTGAAAGATGACTGCAGAGGTTTGAGCCATCACAGTTGAACACACAGCAACGTAAGGTTCATGAATGGACATGAGTTAACTCTACGTTATGGGACATACAGATTCATGAATAATAAATAACAATAATAATAATGCAACACTTTGCTGATCCTTAAGGGACCACCTCTCTCCATTTGACCCCTGTCAACAGCAATTACGGGGCAGGTCCATGTTTCTGGAACTGCACGTGGGGTTTCAGCGATTTTTGGTTAAAACCAGTTCTGCTGCTCTTCCCTAATAAACAGAATGGGATTGAACCATCACAATTTCTGAAGTGTGTGGTTTTCAACAGAACCTTTAATCTATAGATATGAGTGCCTAATAAAGTAATAATTGGTCAGAGTTTGATTTAGAACATGTACAGTCCAATCAGAACTGCAACTCAAACCCAAAATCGATGTCAAATCTTGCATGAGTCCATGGTGTGTGTGTGTGTGTGTGTGTGTGTGTGTGTGTGTGTGTGTGTGTGTGTGTGTGTTTTGGGGTTTGGATGTCAGTTACTTTACAACATGTCTGACAGCCAGCATATGATCCTGAGACAGCGTGACAGCTGCCTTCACACCCTACTCACCCCCCACACCCACCCACAAACACACACACACACAGTGAATGACAGCGTTGCCATCCTGTGACAGACCTGCAACATCCAACCACAGCCCACCAGGCCCAAGGATGGAGAGGATTAGACGGAGGTTACGATGGTGTGTCTCGAGGCCAGACAAGAGACAGATACAGGGACGGACAAGACACCAAAGGGCTGGTGGACGGATGCGTGGATGTCAGAGGTCAGGTGGAGATGTAAGGGAAGCTAAAGGAGAGAGAGAGTAAGAAAGGGATAAGGGATGCTGGAAAGAGTGACAATGATACAAATAGTTAAGACACAAAATAGATGAAAAAAAGTACATTATGGAAAAATATTTTTCAAGAGAAGAAGCCTTGATTTTGGTGAGGCTGGACACAACTTACATGTATTCACCGATAAACAACAAACAGGCAATAAAAATGCATTAACTCAAAAATAAAACAGCTTCTGCCTCTCGTCAGTTCTTGAAAAGCGGTTCTCCCGCATTGCCTCAGGCCAGCCATTTGCAAGCAATCCCACTCCCCCCAAGCCTTTCTCCTGGGGGGTATTAGGGGAGCTGAGGGGTGGTGGGAGCGCGGGATCCTTTGTTGAGGCGCCTTCATCGGAGCGCGATGGCAGACGCCGTCCTCATCGCTCCCTAATGTGACGAGACGTGCCTGACATTCCACACCACATGAATCAAAGGAGAGGTCCGGACTTTATACATATGTGCTGACACAATCACACACTCGAGGGTTAAGGAGACATCGAGACAGGGAAAAAAAAAAATGAGAAAAACAACGTGCAATGTTTGCCTGCTAAGGGCTGAGGCAGATTTCAGATGTATGAATCCTTTCCCCCATTAGTTTGCTCTGTATCATTTTGTTGATCTTTTTCCTGTGTGCCAATTGCATGTCATGGTTGAGTGGGCCTGTGTCTCCTCTGATGATGACAGGCGTGTTGTTGACATCAGCGCTGGGTTATTCATCTATACGCGTGTTTGTTTGTGTCTCGCTGTCCTCTCCCATCCGTTCAATCCTCCGGGGTTGGCACGGTGACAATTTGCGGAATATAAAACTTGATTGGATTGGGTTTCCGAAAAAGCCATGAGAAAGTGAAGTCAACAACAGGCTCGCACCACAAGGTCAAAATCACCACTTTGAGGAGGGAAAGGAACACAAGCGCGGCTCCTTCACCACTATCGAGCTGTGATGGAAACGGTTGAAAGAGGCTTAAAGCTTTCAAAGATGTGTCTTTTGTCTTCGTTTGAAAATTGTGAAAGAGGGAAGATTTCTGTAATGAAATAAAGCTGCACCCGAGACAAGGATTCTCACCTGCCAGCAGCTTTCACACCAGAAACTCAAAAGCTCCTTTCAGCACATGACACATTTTTCCTTTTTTTTTTCATCTGAGACACCATCTGTGTGTCATTAAAGCAAATACACTCTTAACAAATTCACCTTTGTGTGTTAGCATGCAATTAGGAAGTAGTTGATTGTATGTGTGTGTGTGTGTGTGTGGTGCTTTTGTTGCAATAAAATACAAACATGTAGTAGAATACACACACACAATTACACGCATGCAGACAGGCTTGTGCTGTGCTTCAGGGGCAGGCTCACCTTAGGCCTTTTCTCAAAGCAGAGGTGAAGTGTCCTGATCCACTAATGTCAACATCGCGGCCAGGGTCCGAGCCGTCAAACACGCTAACACACAACCTTTTCCAGCTAACACTAACCTGGTAAGAATGTGTGATTATGTGCATGCCCAAAATGTCAAGTGCTCCCCTGTCCCTACCTGATATTTGATAGAGTTCTTACATAGCAGTGCTTTACCTTGCCTTAGGTGAACAAGAAGGGCTAATACAGAGCATGTGTGTATGTGTATGTATGCAGTAGCTTTCTATTTATTTTTCATTTTTTATAATTATGCTTCTATATTAAATAGTTTTGTGATATTCTACCTGTAGTAATTGTATGATCTGATTAACATATTCATACAATACATTTAGTAAATGTGGTTACAGATGTGAACTTATTATAAGACACAGTTATGCAACATGCAGGATGGCGATAAGCTTTTTTACATTATTAAAAAATATATATAAATGTAAAGGGTCAATTTGTTTTTTAGGCACTTCTCAAATTTGTTCATGTCTATATATTGTATAATACTTTTGCCTCTTTTTTAGAGTGAATATGACACAGAGGATGAAAAAGGCAACACTGTAAGAGCACAGAATCAAACACAAACGCTTATTATCAATAGATATTTAGGGAAAATAAATAATCAATTCTGAGACCATTGCCTGAATATTGTCTCTATTCAGGTTGTGTGCAAAACTGTATCATATTTATTGTCTTCCAGGTAAAAAACTTAGCAAAATGAAAAGCAAATCTGTCAGCAATGATGTATTAGTAGGACAAATTGATGTACTGGTTATAAAATATATAAGAATAATAAGGTGTAAAATACAAACACACAATTGATGATATATTTTTGCATTGGATTTCCTAAAGAAAATCGGTTTTACACCAGGATGTCAGATGACAGATGTCTATGCAGATGACTAATCATGTTCCTTGCATTTTATGAAGTTTGAGATTGTGTCAACTATTTTCACATTGTCTCCAACTGTCCACCCAAAGTTGCTCTAATTTTTCTTCTTTTGATTACTCAAAATATCTTCATATCTGAAGCTCATATATAGCTTTTGAGGTGAAACATATCAGGCAGCAAAAGTTCAAACAGAAACAGCACATTATAGAATGGAATTTTGCTTGAATCACTATTTTGTTGTTTGAATACTAGAAAAAGTTGAGCTGAAATTTGAACTTGAAGTCCACACGCTTACATAATGTAGACTACAGGCTTTCCCCCTGAATGCCTTGACTTGCTTCTTCCTTTGTCCCCCAATTAAATAACATCTCCTGCATAGCAGACTGAGACCACATTTTGATACACATATTATGCCATGTCGAATATGTGCCGGGCATGATATGTCAGGATAGAACAGGGCAGGCACGCAGCACATGAGTTAGAATGCACATCGACACTGGAGACAACATGCGGTGAAGGCATCTAGGTGTTGGAGCGTGAAGGGTTTTCCCTGCTAATACGGATATAATGATGTGACTATAACTATATCAACGCCATCATCTGTGAGTGTGTGTGCATGCGTGTGTGTCTCCTGAACACATGAGTGGTTGTTTTTTTTTTCTTGATCTGCCGCACGATTCTCTGTGACTCACACCCCATGAAGGAGAGAAGATAGATAACGGTAACAAGAGTTAGATAGAGGTTGATAAACAAGACGAGACATCAGCTAGTGTGTTGCTTTGACTGCACTGAGAGGGAAGTGAAGGCGACAGTGAGCTGGCCTACATTCATGTACTCAGGCTCCATGCAGGAATGTGTCCACCTTATTTTCCATCTACAGAGAGAAACAGAGAGTGTGTGTAATGTCATTAGGTGTGTTTGTGCGCGACTATGCTGCAGATGCTGTGTGATGCATAATCCTGATAGTGTGTGTGTGTGTGTGTGTAGGGTTCCAGATGAGGCAGTGTCACAATCTGTTTTTCAAGGGGACATACTTGATAATATTTTTACTTTTAGACTCTGAAAGTGGTTCTAATCTCCATAAAATGTCCCAAAAGACAAACACATATACACATACACATAAAATACACACACACACACACACTCATACACACACAAAACATATCACAGGACAGTCCTCTTTGGCATTTCACTGATTTTAGAGTGTCATTCACGGTTGCCACTAGCGCGAAGCTGTGATCTTCACATATATGACACCTCAGCTCAACAAGGCCCAAACACACACACACACACACACACACACACACACATACACACACACACACACACACACACACACACACACTGAAGGGACATCTCTGCTCTGTCTCTCCCACCATCACATTCTCACTTCCTGATTCAGACAGACAGAGACCAATCCTTTGAGACACAGACGCACTTCTCTCTTTCGCTCCTTCACTCCTTCCTCCATCCCTCCCCTTTTCTTGATCTGTTGCTCCCTCTCGTGGGGATGGAGGGAGGCGGGGCCAGAGGTTAGAGGTGCGGAGGCGGAGGGCGATACACCGATACACAGCCAGTCTCAGGTTTGCTCCGGTGGGACCGCTGTGATGGAGAAGGAGAGGGAGAAGAGAGAATAATACTATTATTATTATTAGTGGTATTAAATAAGCATAATTGTAAGAAATATATATGTATGTATATATATATATATATATATATATATATATATATATATATATATATATAAACTTTTATTTAACCAGGAAAATAACCCATTAAATTATGTAGTATTACTATATCTATTCTTTATTCCATTTTTATTATTTTATTTTATTGCTTTCCAGAGTATCAACAGCATCAATAACCTTAGTAGTAACAGACCAACAACAATAAAACAGATGGCAGAAAACAAATCAGAATTGGACAGAAACCACATTTAAAATCTTAGATGAAAGCTTTAATCCTACAAAAAAAAAAAAAAAAATAGCGCCCAAAAATATATCTACCAATATACCAATATTCAATCTAATCTGCAGCAATAATATGGATTTTTTAAATGGTTAATGTAAACTATGGATAAAGTGTATTTAGAAGTCTGAAATCTGGAGCACAAAATAACCAGTACATGCAAGTGCTGCTGCAGAAAAAAATGACAGCACATGAAATGACTGGTGTGGGCTGCTGTGATATATTGGAGCAGCTGTTTGGTTCCGGGTGAAGAGACTGATATAAAGTTGACTTCTAGAGTGCTGTGATGTTTCTTTCTTTATTTCTGCTGGTTCACTGCTGTCAACAGCCTCTTTAGGTCACTGAGTGGCCACCACTTCATCTACCTGTGTTTTAGCACATCACACGCCGCACTGCACCCAGCAGACACACACACCTACACACACACACACACACACACACTCACACACACAGATAGACATAATCTATTCGTCGTGGCAGGTCATGGATTTTTTTGTTTATAGGGGTGGAGTGACCTGGGGAAAAGTTCTCAATTAAAGGAAGGAGGACAGGGAGAAGGAGGAGGATGTAGCAGAACCTTCTTGTGAAAGGTGAAAATACAGCAATAGGTAAATAATGGATCCTGGAGATGAATTATTGACAGAGTACATTGATGCTTTCATCCAGCTGGAAGCTGAGCTTACATTCCTGGGTTCATTCATGAAAAAGGGCAGATGGAGGGAAGCTGAAAGGAAGAGCAGGAGATTGTTGTTGCTAGGTCAAGTTTCAGTTGAGAGTTTGCTGCAATACACCTGCTATCAACACACTCACTGATGCTCACTGGCTCTTTGCTACACTCAGATCTTGGCAGCTATATGTGGAAACTCACAGCATATTTATGCAATGCTATTATTGTCTATATAATTTTAAATGTGGTATATGTTTGGTCACATAATGTTAGATTGTTTTGAATTGACAGGTGACAGAACAGTCTATGTTAACACACACACACACACACACACACACTGCTGCTGTACAGTAGACAGCTCTAATCATGCCAGGCTGGACATGCCCAAAAGGCAGAGAGTGTTCTCTGCCACCTATCAGTTGGTGGTAAGATGTGTGTGTGTGCATATGTGTGTTTATATGTATGTTTGTACTGTGCTTTTTCAGGGTATTTTTTAGATTATCTTGCATTTAATAGTGAAAATTCAAACATTTTTATAGGTGTAGTTTTTTTAGTCAAAAAAAGTCTGTCTACCACTACGACATGATAATATGAATATAATATAAATGATCGATCAAACAGCAAAATGCTGTTGCAGTCCCTCGTAGCCTTGTCATTAGAGGCTGGATTACGATCAGTAACAGTCAGTTCTGTAAGTAAGATGTGGATCCAATGTTGGAGGTAGTACCATGTCACAGGATATGCCAGGGAAGAAGAAAGGAGACGCGAGGAGGCAGCAGCCTGCCCAGGACTGCTGCCACAGCAGCCGGGGGCGGGGCCGAGACAGCATGGCACACGTCAACCTCAGACCCCCCTCCCCCTCCCCCTTTCACCGCAGGCTTTGTCAGGCGGCACGGGAGCCCTTCGGCCCAGTGAGGGGTGGACAGCCATCTGACAACTCCCCACCTGCATGACCTTTACCATGCTTGACCCCCTGCAGGAGACAATCACCTCACAGCAAACGGCCCCATGGGAGATGTAGACAAAGCACAGTCTGGAAAGACACACAAACAGACAGGAATGCATAATGTACATACAGATTGACAGCAGCTTAGATGGAGAAGCCACTAAGTCGGACTGAGACATGCATGCATGCTACACATCCACAGTATGAGTGCACAGTTTGTTCGGTTGCAGATGTGTGGATTTAGGAATTGACCTTTATGGGATGGATATGATGGATTTCTTGTTTCAGTGGGTCATCAGTTCATATAAGAGGCATTGACTGTTATTTCATTTGCAAACATTTAACCAGTTTCGAGTTTTTATATTAATGATAATTGATGATCTTAATGGTGATATTATGGTAACTTAAGTAACCCACTTTTTAGTACTTTCACTGTATAGATGATATACTTCATTCATGGCTTTTGAAAAATGTCTCACCTCTGAGCTGTTGTTCAACTGTTAGTCGTGGATGAAAACTGTTTAGTTTTAGCTGTTGCTTCTTTCATGAAAACTCAGTAAAATTCAGCTTCCAATTAAGAGTCTGTGATATGACATGAAAGCTCATGAACTGCTACTTAATCAACCATGAGATTTGATCATTTTATCAACAAGATGCATTTTCCTATTTGGCCTCTGCTGAACTTAATATTATTATTATCTTATTAATTCAAGTACTGTATGTAATTACAATTTTAACGGTACTCTGAGCATTTCAATTCAGTGCTTCTTTATACTTGAACTGGGAAGTATTCCAGTTTCTACTCCACTACATTTACTTCACAGTTTAATTTTATTTTAAGAGGAAGTTTTTGCATGATGGATAATACATTATAATTGTTAAAAATACAACACATTCTTGAAGCAGAAACTAGAGGCTTTGACCTTTTGGTCTTTTGACACCTTACTAACAGCAGTGTATCACTGAGTTACATGTCACCTCTATGAGTTGTTACTAGCTCCACCAAATATTGATTTTTCTAAACTTCTCACATGGTTACATTTCAATAAAATGTTCAAGTGATCCAATATTTCACCAAACATAAAAGATTAGAGAAAAGGTCCAAATGCTGAAACAGTTATTTTCAGAAAATTGTTGTGTCTTTTTTCCTCTCCAAATTAATTATCTCAATAATTATTTACGACCCCTTAAATTTATCTGGTGACCCTTTGAAAGGACCTGACCCCTAAGTTGGGAACCATTGGACTAAAGTATCTGTTTTGTGGACAAACACATTAGTTTTAAGGTGTTATGTATGTATGCATATACAGTATGTTTATATGTACGTATGTATGTATATGTATGTATGTATGTATGTATGTATGTATGTATGTATGTATGTATGTATGTATGTATGTATGTATGTATGTATGTATGTATGTATGTATGCATGCATGTAAAAAGCGCTTTATATATTAAAGTTCTTATTATTCCACCATTGGTTTTAAAAACACGTACTGTAGCTTTAAGGCAATGAAACGTCATCAAACAGCGACACGGCGGCTGCTGCTTTGGGAAAACAAACCTTCCTGCTGCATGTCACTAACAAGTAAGTTTGCTCAGTAACATGTTAAAATGAAAGAAGCTTTGTCAAATAGACATTAAACGTTGTTTGTTTTAACACCACGTGACGTTAAAACAAAGGTTCTGGTTATAGTAATGTTAGTAACGTTCACGTGACGTTGGGCCCTTAAACTGTCAAATCCACTTCAGGACACGTGCTCACGCAAGTTTATTTCTTTCGTTTTTAGGTCACTTCGAGACTACCAAACTCCTTCTTCAGTCCAGCTCAGCCGCTAATGAATGCTTTGGTTAGACGGAGACTTCCTCCGTCCGTGAGGAGTCTTCTGACAGACATCCGTCCTAAGGAGGACTGGACTGACGCAGATCCGGACTCGGTCACCAGAGATGGGATCCTGCTCCCTGCTAGAGGAGCCCCTGCTGGACAAGAGGAGTTCCTCAGCCCGGCCAAAACTCAGGAGGAGCAGGCTGCAGACGAGGGTAGAGATACCAGTAGTCCCGCAGTCTGCATGCTATGTGAACTTAAACCTTCTCGTTACACCTGTCCTCGATGCAACCTGCATTACTGCGGCTTAGCCTGCTACCAGAGCCCGGGTCACACCGCCTGCTCCGAGGAGTTCTACAGAGAGTCTGTCCTGCAGGAGCTGAAGGATATGGGGAAAACAGAAGCAGAGGGGAGGAAGAAAATGCAGGACATCCTCGTGGGACTCAGACAAAAGGCAGAAAGGACAGACGGGGGGATGGAGAGTGTGTTAAGAGAGGCAGGTGTCGTACAAGAAGACAGCACAGAGGGAGGAGAGGTGGAGGACAGAGTCCAGGTCATGGAGCTCCTGTCCAGATTAGCAGAGCTTCAACAGTCTGGAGAAGAGAACGAGACAGAGATTGAGGCTATTCTGAGTAAACTCGAGGAGCTCGGAGGAGAACGAGACGCGGAGGCTGAAGAGGAGCTGGATTTGGCTGACCGGCTCTCAGAGCTCGACATGGACAAACTGTCAGAAGAAGAGCTGTGGGGACTTCTCGACAGCAAGGAGAAAGAGACTTTCATGGGCCTGATGAGAGGCGGGGCTCTGGGCGGGCTGGTCACCTTGTGGAAGCCATGGTGGGAGGAACACGAGGAGGGAGGGAGGGCACTGGTGGAGGTGCTGGAGGAGGGGAGCAAACTGGAGAAAGATAAATCGACAACTTCAGCTACACAGGAGGTCGATAAGGAAGGCAGGATATCGCAAGAAGTGGTTCAGAATCAGGGCAAATCTGCGACAAAAGTGGGAAAAACTAAACACATGAGTGGAAAAGGAACAGGCAAAGATAAGGGAAATTCAAAAGTTCCTGCTCTGCCTCCAGTCTCAGCAAAAATTCCTAAATTAAGCTCCTTGTGTGCAAACCCATCTCCCTTGATCTGCTACGGATTGGTCAACACGCTCTTTGGCTACACGTTCGCCTTGAGTCTGTTTAACGGAGACACCAAATCACTGATGTTCGAGGTCTGTGACACCATCCTCACTCTGTCTGAGGCGCTGGACTCCGGCAGGGTTTTCAACTCTGTTCAGGAGGCTGTAGGCAGATCTGAAACTCTCGTTTCAGAAGGCGGCTACTTGGACAGGGACGATCCCCTTGCCCCGGCCAGGGCGGTAGAAGCCGTGGCCCACGTCCTGACCGGCAGAGACAGAAAAGACACTACAGGATACTGCCTCGCTGCCTTGAGTCAGCTCCGCTCTGTGCTCTCACAGGCCAGAGCTGCTCTGTCCAAAGAGGGAGAGGAAAAGGCGAAGAGGCAGAAATATTTCCTGGCAAGCAAGAAGTGTGAATTCTTTCAGGCCTGGGTGGTGGACAATGCAGAGCGGATTCGGACGCTGGCTGTCGAGATGTGGAACGAGCACAGTAGAAGGGAAAGTGAAAGAAACCGCCTGGAGAAAGCAAAGAGTTTAGTAGAGGAGAGCTTGAAGAAAGGGAATAAGAAAATGATCCAAGAGCTGAGCTGATTATCAAAAACATCATGATGATGAAAATACATAATTAAATCATTAAATGTAATTACTGATTTATTTTAGCATACTGTTTTAAACATGTTTCCAGATAGAAAAATAAAGTGTAAAGCATCACGAAATATATGCATTGATCTTTTATTATTTTGTGATTTCAGAGACATGAATTCAGAGGTCAAATCCTTGACCAAAGGATTGTTTGAAGTTTCATTTTTTCTTGTTTTTTTAATTTAATTATTTTTTATTATAATTGTTTAAAGTATGAATAAAATCGTTCCAGATCATTAACCACAGATTAGTAAGATAGACAATATTTCAACAGCTAATATCAATTTTAGGAAATTCCATATTTCCAAACTTCAGTATTATGGACAACTATAAAACAAATGGAATACACCATCTTGCCCAGTCTTGCAGAAATAACATTTATTAATTATTTAATTATTATTTATTAAAGCTTCATAGTTAAGTAGTAGACCATTAATACCAAAGTGTCTGAGAGTATTACAAGATGATGTTTCTATAATAATGTCACAAATAACTATAATTCACACACCATATACATTAACAGTGCAATTAAGGTATGAAGTCCAAAGAATGTCTAATTACAATAAAAATAATAAGTTATATACCGTATTTTTGGCACCATAAGGCGCATCGTATTATTAGGCGCATGCTTAATTATGAAAATTAAAGGCTTTTAAGTGCGCCTTATGGTGCGGAAAATAAAATAACTAAAAATGCCAAGGGGTCACAGGTTTATTTGTTTTTTGTTTGTTTCGGGCATGTCTATTCATCAGTTTACATTACATATCATCATAGTCTCAATACACATCAAACATGGCTGAAAGGGAAGCAGGAGAAGCCGAAGCTTATCGAGTCCTGCCCCCATTTTCCACAGTATTTTTCATTTTCTTGACATGTCATGTTCATGTTACAAATGTAAAAAATTACACTTTTTTTTAAACATACACTTAATAGATCAAATTTTAGCATAAGAAATTGATTGAAAATGCAGTTCCAGTTATTTAAAGCACATACCCAGAGAAAAGATATTTAAATTTACAAGAATTATAATGAAATTACTAAAATAATACTCTGTTTTCCAAATAAAATGTCATATTTTAAACAACTTAACATTTTTAAATACAACTTTAGTATTACAATTTAATATATATTCAGCAATTTTACAGCGCTCACTGTAACAACGCTCGGCATCTCACATTTAGATAATTTTGCTTTATGGATATGAATATGATATAAATCAGTTTGCAGTGACGTAATATGACGCGTCCACTCTGAGCTCTCGCGATGTTTTCTTTGACCTGTCACGTGGTACGGATGTCCTTCCTTCCATGCCTGCCGACAGAAAACATGTCTGCGCTCTTAAGATCAACTCGGTTCCTCAAATTTTCGCCTTCAGGGGCGCGTCAGCTCGCGGCGACCTACAGAACCGGGCCGCCGCTCTGCCGCCTGTACAGAGGAGCCCCCGGCGGCAGCTGGACCGGAGCGTGGTCCCGACAAACCCACCTGGCATCGGGAAATGCGTGCAGGTATCACGCAGCATGTTAGCCGCTGTTCCCTCTAGCTAGGCTCAATGACATCCAGACACACATGGAATACGTCAAACGATATGGGCTGGAGTGAATAAATTGCTTATAAAGTATCCAGCAAGCCTGAAATGTGAAGTAAACGCGTCCTTATCTTAACGTCAGATGATTAGAATTCGTGTAACAAGCCTTTCATTCAAGCTTCATATTCAATCTTATAAACGCGGTTGTAATGATAGCAGCATGTTAGCAGCATCTATTTCTCCTGTGGGGCGCCTTTTTTGAATTGTGTTGCATTAGAGGTCATCTTTGTTCAAGGCCCATCCATGCAGACCAGACATCTACAGTACATTCTTGGTTCTATTTTGGTTAATTTAGTTAATTATTGTCAAATTTTATGTAACACCATTTATATATTTATATCATGAAGAAATAGAGAAAAAACGCTGATGTCAAAGATGAATGGCAGCTTTGGTTTAATCTTTACGAGTTTTTTTTCTATTTTTTTAAACTCAAGGACATAGATGATAACAAAAGACGACAGACATCTGTGGAGCTCGGGAAGTAGCACTTATCTCATATGTTGTTGTTGGTTGAATCTATGTTCTGTTGTATTCAGTCAACAAGAAAACTGACAAACAAAAAGTGCTTCATCTGTTGTGTTAATTTGTGCCAGATGTTTTTTACCTTCCTCCCTCATCCCCCGTTTGTATACCTCTTCTCTTCTTCCACAGCCGTGTGTGGCCGTACACCGTGGGATGTGTGCGCACTTACGCCGTCGCCACGGAGTTAAACAGCAGTGATGCCAGCAGTGACGGCAGCATCGGGGTGCAGGTCAACCAGGCGCAAATGTTTGACTGGGCCCTGAACAAGCTGGACATGTCTGTGAGGAGAACCGGCCGCATCACCAGGACGCTGCTGCTCCGTATCTTCCACAACGTCTGCCGGGCAGGTGAGACGACAGAGCCGTGACGTGGATTAAAGAGTGAATTACACAAAGCTAATTTGTCCACTGTAATGATAGGTGAAATCGGAGAAAGTTATGATTGAGGCAAAGTTGTCACTGCGGCGTTACCTTGAGTCCAGCGAGATGGAGGCAGGTGGTCTTGCTCTCGTGAACAGGACTGGTCTGTGTTCCTCCAGGTTATCCCAGCAGTAACCATGCCTTGCTGATGCTACGTAGCTGTGGGTCCCTGATGCCAGAGGTGCCCCTGAAGGAGCGCAGTGAGCTGGCTCACCACATCTGGGACAAGCTGAAGGAGCTGGGTAATAAACCACAAACCATCAATTTACCATAAGCATAGTTCCTGTTAGCTGCTGGGAATGGATCTGGAGAAAGTATTCAGTTGTTTTAAAAGTACAGCGTAGGTCTGAACAATCTGTCTTTTTAGATCGAAAACTTTCAGGCAACATAATCCTAAGTGGCATTTTTTTTGTATTTTCAGCTAATTTACATGTGTATGCATCCTCACTGGCCTTGCACTACTTTAAGTTAAAAGAATTTTTAAGAGTTTTTCGCTTTGCTTTAAGTTAAGGCGTAGATGCTCTTTTAGTTCTCCAGTTGTAATACCTGCTCTTGCTCAAGCACCTCATGTAGCCTATGTATAGCATGCTTCTTGTTAATAAATAGGACCACATTTGAAATCAGTTCTTGACAGGGTTTCCCACAAATAGGTTGATGTGTGGCGCTGCGCCCCAGAATGAAAACAAAGTGCCACAAATGGAATCCGCCTCTATTATTTTTCCAAACACGATTCTGTCCTTCTCACTCACACACAGAGAGATGCCGTCATCACTGCAGTACTCCGCCACTGCTTTATCTACTGCTGTCTATCTACTGCTTTAGTTTTCATTCTTGCATTAGAGTTATGGCCTTTATTGTGTTAATAGTATAATTGTACGTTTTTTATGCTTGTAAATGTTGTTGATATCAAGATATCTGTGAATGAAATCCAAATTGCAGTCTCTGCCAGAAAAATCACTATTCCATTTTTTTAAATCATTAAGCCCTAGTATAGTGTGTTATAAAACAGGCTTAGTTCAGGCTTTCTAAAACATTTAAATTGTAACATTGCACATTGCCCCCTCCCTCCCCCACAGGTGTACAGTATGATGTCAGTCACTACAACGCCTTGCTGAAGGTCTACCTGCAGAATGACTTCAACTTCTCTCCCACTGACTTCTTGGCTAATATGGAAGCAGCTAATGTTCAGCCCAACAGAGTAAGTACTGCAGTGTTTTTTCTTTTAAATTCGTTATCTTACAAACCTTTAAAAATAAAAAAATAACTTCATCTCAAGCCTTATTTACACGAAAACAACACTTTTGTTCTTCCATGTGTTCCATCTCTCTTTCTCTCAAATATGATTAGAAGTGCAGCAATAAAAATGTAAAATAACAGTATATAATTACAATTAGAAGATTATAAATTTATGAAAACTGATTCACAATAGATTCAAATTCTTGAAAAGTCAGTACATATTATGGAATATAATAATAATAATCATTATGTGTTTATGCACAGGTTACCTACCAGAGACTGATAGCAGCCTACTGCCAAAGTGGAGACATTGATGGAGCCAGGTGAGCATACTCTGTGTTCTTCATATGTAGCTGCCAAAAGTGTTTGTGTTCTGGTGGAAAGGCCCAAAATTATTTACTTTGGGGTTGGTTTGGCAAAAAAACGTTATACTAAAACAACTTCCTACTACTTCCAGTAGAGATGTACACTCACAAATGTTGAAATATATTGCTTGCATTGAATTTTCAACCATTGATGGTTACAGTCTGGTAATTTTTTTAAATTAAACACTTATGGTTTTTACTTTTTCCTGATTTTTTCCACTTTAAAATGACTTTCTGCTTTGACAGCACCATTTTGGGTTTCATGAAGAGCAAAGATCTACCCATCACTGAAGCTGTTTTCAGCTCTTTGATAACAGGTCATGCTCGTACAGGGTAAGAGCTCCTATATTTTCACTATTCAACTCACTGTCTTTGATTAATCATATTACATCTCTCAGTAGTTTGATTTTAAACATGATGTCATGTGTACATAGTGACATCGAGAGCGCTAAGAAAATCCTGTCTGTGATGAGGGGAGCACAAATTGAACCGGGTCCTGATACTTATGTGGCATTGCTTAACATCTATGCTGAGAAGGGAGACCTGGATAGTCTGAAAAAGGTACGTACGCGTGTGTGTATCCTGCCATATGCTGATGATACACAAGTGTATGTCTCACTGTCTTTCGACAAACTCAGTCCTGTCATTGAGTTGGTCAGATGCATTAATGACATTAATAACTGGATGTCTCAAAACTTTCTACAATTTAAGCACACCATAACAGAAACCTTAGTGTGACTATTGGTGCTAGTCATAATTTCCATCATCACTATTACAAAGTCACCTTTCTCTTATTTATACAAAAAAATAGTTCCCAATTAAGGAGCCTTGCTTCTGGTATAGAATTGATGGGGTAGTACAATAAATATATTTCTAACCTGCTGTAGACCTATAGATCCCCAAAGTACCAGGATATTTTAAATAGGTGGAGTATTTTACATGTTTCTTCTATGGTTTCAAAGTTGGAAACTTTCTATGGGTATTAAAGAGAATATATGGGAATTGACGAGAAATAAGGGAATAAATACAAAATGTACAAAAAGGTTTCCCTGGGGAAAATATATTGAAGCATAATCTTGGCTACAACAACCACATTTAAAGGGATAGTTCAACAGTTTTGAAAATTCTACCATCGTCATTATTCCCATAGTCATAGCAATAGTTTTTTTTTTTTTTTAGTTGTCCCTCATCAAACTAAGCAAATACACAATTCAGCAACTGCCAAACGTTGGTGGATGAGTAGCTGAGCAGCTCGTGGCTCTGCTCCACTGGTCTGGAACCAGCTTGTATTGACAAAAAAAGGTAATGCACCTATAGCTGTGACTATGGGAATCATTACATTTTTGTAACTGTCAAAGTATCCCTTTAATGTAAGTACACTTCTTAATCACATTCACACAGTAAACTGCTTACTGGCTAATGAGGCCACATCACCCTTCATGCACTGGTCATTCCTCCATCACATGCACAGGTGATTTCTAGATCCTTGGAGGCCACACTTTTGAGCCCAAAGCACTATTGTGACGTAACTGAATTGAATATTTCCAAAATTCCCTAGCTTAACTTCCAATGGAAAGTTTCTGAAAAATTTACTGGTTTCTTCTCTCATTTGTTGTCTGCATTTTGCTGTGAAGCATCATTTTCTCCTCCTTTCCTCCCCCTATTCATCCTTGCCATATGTCTTTTTATTGGTTTTCCTGTTCCTCCCAAACTCACCCTCAACTTCCCTCATATTCCACTGTCCTTTGTTTCTTTCCTTCTCCTCTACCTCCCCCCTGCTGCTCCCCCTCCGTGCCTACTTCACTGTCCTCCTCTTCCTCCTCCTCTTCCTCCTCCTCTCTGTGGCAGACTCTGGAGGAAGCAGAGAGTGGAGAGTGCAGTCTGATGGACAGAGAAATCATGCAGGTTATCTTCACTCTGGCCAAGGCTGGACACCAGCAGCACATCCCAGAGTTGATGCAGCGAATAAAGCATGAGAAGACTTACATTCCCGGTACATGTGCACACGGACCTCATGGTTCACCACAGCGCTGTGGTCTTCAGTAGCCAGAGTAGAAATATCAGTCAACAAGACTGGGAATACTCTGCTTAGTCACTGTGTGTTTAAAAGATAACTTTCTGCATTTACTGAGTATTATTTATCATTTTTTTGACACAAAAAGAGAAATAATGCTGTTAAACTGTGATGAAGAGCTTAATCGCTCTCTTCAAGTAGTCAAGCATTAAATTGTAAAGCAATTGTGTATGGATTAAATGTGGGCTGCAACGACTGATTGTTTTCATTATGTAGTGATCTGTTAATTGGTTTATTGATTACTTATCTATAAAATGTCAGTCACTGCCCAATATAACAAATGTCAAATATCTATTAATGTCTTAACAGTCCACAACCCAAAGACACTGTTTACTGTCAAACAGTAAAAAAGAAACCACAAAACTTAAGACAGCTGGAATCATAAAATGACTCAAGACAGTTAATTGATTATTAAAATACTTGTCAATTAATTTTCTGTTGATTGGTTAAACTACTAATTGCCTACTATATGTAATAAAGTTGATAGAGTTGCTGTATGAGGCTGAGCAGGATCATTTCTTGTTCTTTTTCAGATACTATAAACATGTGTCTGAACCTCACCACCCACGGCCTGGAGGACACCGCTTTCTGCATCCTGAAGACCTTTCCTCTGATTAAGGATGAGGGCTTATACCTGGACTCCCCCAGCCTGGGCAATTTCTTTCTCAGACACTTAATCACCATGGATGTGGTACATGGAAAAACAAATTCAGCCATTATTCCCCTAACTCAGTCCTATCACATAAATGCAGACACAGGTTCACCAACTGCCTGCATCTTACAGCTAATCAGCCACATACTGGAAATTTTTTGTGGGTTTGTTAGCCTTCCTTTCAACACTTGTGCAGTGTTAATTTCTGTGTATAAATGTGATTTCTGTGTGTGTGTTTCAGCCAGTGGAGAAGATCAGCAACTACTGCAAAGAGCTCCAGGAGTCAAATAGGCACAAAACGGCTCTCACTTTCTCTCTGCGCTGTGCTCTGGAGGCCAACAAGTCTGGTAAACAACAAACTTCAATTTACTTGCACTTAAATACATATACATGCATATATATGCTGTGTCATCACACACACAACCATGTGCATTTGGTATATCAAGACTCTGGCATTAAGCCATTACCTAGTGATTTGATTTTATATATTATCAAATTTTGAGTGGTGAAGAGACGTTATTGATGTGAATTAATTACATTTTCTTTTTTTGTGTACAGAGACCGCTTTCAAGCTGATGAAGACAATGAAGGAGCAGGACTTACCTGTAAAGCCACACTACTTCTGGCCGCTCCTGGCTCCGCATTTAAAGGAAAACAACAAAGATGGTATGAACACACACACACACACACACACACACACACACACACTACGGCTTTGTCAGAATTGCTCAAAAATGACATGAATATTCCCTAAAAATATATATATATATTTGAGTTATTCAAACATCTGGTCTTGCATTTTGTAAGTGATCCATATTACGTCAGTAACAGGGCAAATTAATACAAAGAGACATGACCACTTGTATAGGTAGTTTGTTGAAGGTTAAACATTTTTGACATGTGTTACGAACACACAAAAAAGTAACGGCCTCTCTGTCTTACTCTTCTTACAGCCAAAATAACGTAATCTACCAGGGGTTTTTTGTTTTGTTTTTTTTATGTAACGTTAGCTGGCATCAATATTTTGGGAATGTCTCTTTACTTTGTAAAATCTATATTGAGTTATCTCAAGCTCATAAGTTAACTTGCTTTACACTCGCTATCATGGGTGTGTTTTTCCCACATTCAAATATTCATTTTCACCATGGAATTCCTGTTATTATATAATATTTTGAATATATAGTATTGGAATTTCAAATATTTGTTGACAGCCATAACACACACACACAACAGAACTCGTTACAAGAGAAATTCTATCAAAACATTGAGTAACTATTATTTACTATCATTCTATATATTAAATTATACAGAAGCAGAAAACATGACCAACTATTTAATAAAATAAAAATAATTCTATCTTGTGAAGTAAGTATTAATACATCCTAAACGTAAGTCAAACCAGTAGCTGTTGAAATTGAACATAGTGAGTTGTCTTGAGAAGGTTGTAGTTGGATTATTGTCCTGCTTCATGTTTAAACCTAATAGCTGCTGTGAAGTCCAAACAGGGAAGGGGAGTGTAGCTGTTTGTACATCCCATCAGAAGCATGGTGAGCATGATATTAGCAGTTTGAGTATGTGTGTTCTTTTTGTGGCGTAGAGGGGATTATGACTTCCTCAGCCCTCTACTGAAAAGAGCTTTAAAAGCAGCATTTCCCTCAAATATTAATGACGGGCAGAGAGGTCCGACTGGGAGGGATTTCACTGGGATGGGGCAGTCAAGGGCAAAGAGGCCTGATCCCTGCGTAAGAGAGTTAGGATGAGGAGGGTTGAAACAAATGCAGATATACGTACAATACTGGCTCACAAACTTACACACACGCACAGTCTCTCTGGAGAGCTCTAGGAATAGATGTGAAGTTTAGAAGAGGTCCCAACTACCCATGTCAGCCACTCTGAACCCAAAAAGACACTCTGACTTTCACAAATTGCTCTCAGACTTTTTTGTCATATTTTATATTCCTGATCCCCCCAAAACTTCCCACTTATATCCTCCTTGTTGCATGTCTTCAGAACATTTGCTGAGTAACTTTTCTTTTACTAGATGAGAGCCAATGGTTACAAAATGGTGTCAAACGGTGAAGTGATAATTAGTTTTGTCTCATCAATATTATATATTATAGTATTATTATAGTATTTTTTTTGTTTTTGTGCATGCACTTTTTTGATTTCTTATCCTTTTTGAAATTATCTCAAATGACAAAGTTTAGCCTGGTATCACAACAACTAACAGCTGACTGTATCGAGTTTGCAGAAGCTGCTGAGACATGGTGCTCAGTTCCTTGTTGGGGGGGTCATTGGGGGGCTCTGTAGCCTGAAGCATCTCTCTTGCACATGCATGCACACATACATGGATGCACATAGCACAGGCCTGAGGCAGGAGGATCAGAGGTCATTTTTGCTTGAGCAGCTTCCTTCAAGTCCTTTATAGAATCAAACCTGTTTCTCAGTCCTGTTTTGCTTTTCCACGAAAGGTCTGCGTTCTCATCTTAAGTCACACTGTATTGTGGGCGCTACAGAGGAACAGCGGGGGTCATTCACGGCAATACCACGCTTCAGTTGTTGGTTTCTATATGCAAATAATGCAACAATTATATTCTCAAAGTTTCACATTGATTGACTCCATGCACAAGCCAATTAAAGCATGCAGTCAGGAGATAGCCAGCCAAGCCAATGAGGACTGATTATGAAAGTTTGACGACCTTTGGTTTGATGGACAGCAATGCGACACATTGGAAATTTACAATGACAAGACCAAATCTGATCGCCAATAGCCAGGGCTTTAGATCAACATGTGACATCTGGGAACGGTGCTATTAGGGAATTTTATTTTTTACAAATAAGACTGAGAAAGGGGTCCTCCATCCACACAGCTGGCCTTCTGTACATGCCTTTGATTTTGTTTCTAGATGAAAGAATAGAGAATAACAAATGTTCTAAAATGTCTTGTTTTCAGAGTTGCACTTTTAGTTATCTTTTGTCATTTTGTTTAGTAATGTGCCAGATCATGCAACTTCTTCTTATTATTCTTATTTCAGAAAACAGTTTCTTCCAGGCCCAATCCAAGCAAATCTAGAATTTCTTTTTTTTTTATTTATTTATCCACACTCTTTTCTATCCAATTTGGCCTCTGAACCACATCAACACAGTACTTATCTGGAGATTTGCCAAACCAGATAAACAACTGAAGAGATTTGAAAATACCAGATCGATTATATTAGTGTAGCAACCCCAATCCAGATTTCTTTTTTGGATTCATGATGACAACTCGCTTTTCCCGCATGCTCACAAAAGTGTGGATTTGTCCTAATCGATGGTCCACTGTTTAGTCTCTGTAGATCTGCCTATGTTTTTGAATTATGAACATGTTGCACTGCATCACTAAAGAAGGATGATACGTAAACTACACAACGCAGCAGGTGCAGTGCAGCAGCAGCTGTTTAGTGAAAGCCAAGCAGGAACAACACCGCCACACCGTGATGCACGTTTACTATGACAACCACAAATAATACTTCCACTGTGCATGTACGCAGGTATTGAAATTTTACTTATCACCCACTACGGGCCTGGCCTGGTATCGCAGACATTTAGACAGATCTTATTCATATTGAGGTCTCCATGTAGTCTGAGATATTTGTCGATCTGTTCAGCGTGTGGGAGGAGATTTATTTTTTTTTGCCAGTAGACGAAAATATCCAGTTAAAAAAAATCTAGACTAGTGTAGCTGGGGCCAAAACACTTTTTTCTCTGCTGCAGGAAATGGTTATTTTCTCTCTTTGTTTTTGTCAGTGAGGAGCTCGGGGCAGGGGAAGGGAAGGGGGGGGTGTCTCAGTGACAGAGATCTGGCATTCAGAGACTTGTCAGAATTCACAACTCGTTAGTGAACGCAATCTGTCAAACGCGTTCAGCGGCAGCTTTCAGTGCTTTATTTATGCTGAGTCTGGCTCTCTTTGGGTTCTTTTAGAGCGATTAATAAATGATGCATTTTCCCCCTGTCGGCTAATTGACAGCATTTGAGCTGGCAGCGGTGAGAAGCCGGTCAGAGTGGCGCAGCAACACCGCAGATTGACCTCGCCGCACGGTCGAGACAGATTCTCTGTTTGAACGGTGAGATGCCTCAGTGCCCCGGCAACGACTAGACATGAGTTGAATCATGCACAACCACACACACACAGACTAGACACACACATTCTCAAAGCCGCACAAACACATCCATCCATTTATTTAGAAAGCAGGCCGAACGGAAGGAAGGAAAGTGGAGAAACTTCTCTTTCGCTCACACACTTGTTTCCGCTGGGGTTAGCCTTAACCCTCATGAATGATTCAGCCTCTTTTTCTCCTCTCTCTCTATCTCTCCCCTGTTCTCCCACACACTCATTGGCTGGAGGAGGTGTGTGTGTCTGCATTTGTGAAGGGGTGGGTGGGGGGGCTTTTGGGGGCCAGTGCAGGTGATGTGACTGATGCGGAGTGACTTGATTTCATGTAAATGCAAGCGCTCTGAGGGAATTCACTTTGGATTACGCGCCCCACTGTGCACTGCCCATGAAATATTAAGCGCCATGTCACTTTTTGTCCACAGGTGTCACTAGCGGGCAGAGAGGCCGGAGCCGTGGAATTGGAGGGGAGCAAATAGGGGGTGGGAGGTGGGAGAAAACCCTTTGCATTTTGATGAGGTGTGGATTTGGCGGGTTTTAGCGGAAGCATATGCCAGGCCGTACTTCCCACCTGCCGCCAGCTAGTCACCGCTTGTCAGTCCTGGCGACGCAGCTCCTCCTTATTACTTGTGACACGGCAGAGCGGGAGGGGGAGACTGCAGAGGAAAAGGGATGTTTCTGCTCTTGTGCGTTCTGGGCAATGAGAGACGGCTCCCACGTCCAGTCTGTTTTCCTTCCTGGCCGCCCTCCCATACCTGACACTTATATATGTGACCCCATCTTCAACCCTTTTACCATTTCTGTACCATAGCCTTATCTGCTAAATAGAGTGGGCTGCCATGAAGAAGCGCCGCCACACTGCAGATCACCGTCATTTCAGTTTAAGGAAAGGAACACACCCTCCTAGGGGGTCTGGGGGTTAGGGTTAGAAAAATTAGGAAATTTTAAATTTAAATGCAGCAATCTATTGTGATTTGAGAGCAAAATGAATAAGCTACAATATAGACTATCAATAATCACTATCAATTCATAATATTACCCTTCAGATTGACCTACTCAACAATTGCAAATTAATCACATTTTTCATCTGTTCGAAATGTACCTTAAATGGATATTTTTACCATGTCACTTCACAAATGGGCTACAGGCAAGTGTGTGCTAATGATTATTGGAACAATAAGAAATAGTCTCAATAATGTCAAACCTCACTTTTGCTTTTAAAATGCTCAAAAAATATGGCATCAACCAAACAAACCAATTATATTGACCTGCTAAATTTAACATTACACACACTACGTAGAGTCCATCTTGTAAATCCAGTGATACACAACCAGCAACCAGAACATCTGCTTTCTGCTCATTTCCCTGTGTTGCTGGCATTAAAATTAAGTTACTTTAAAAGCCGTAATTATAATTAAAATAATGTTTCTGCTATTATACCCAAAGAAACCTTTGTAATGAATTCCTCTACAATCTGTACTCTAATATTAGCTTAGTTGATTGGTGGGATGAGAGCCAAGCATCACCTTAAGTTTAAAAAGAGGGGGAAAAAAGAAGCGAGGGAAAGAAGTGAGGGCAAAATTGCATCTTTTCTTTGCCTCCATAAAATGTAAATGTGTTTTTTGTTTTCGAACAGAACACCGGTCTTCGCCTCGCAGCGAACGCCATCCACCTTTTAGAGAGTCATAGACACAGATAGATGGAGGGACAGATGGTGTTGGAGGAGATAGGAAAGGAGAAGTGACAGGTACTCATGTCCAAGGACGGGAGGAGATGACAGTGACCGGTTCACTCCACTCCTCTTTTCCTCTCTTTCCTCGGTCCACGCTGCTCGTCTGTGACAGTTAACCTGCAGACATGAATCTGACGATGATCTCTTGTGACCGCTGCCATGCTTAACTCCCTACTTTGATACTTTCTTGCCTGGCTTTATGTCAGCCTTTATGCTGACCAACCTGGAGAGCCCTCTCTACTCTTCTCAGTTGTCCTGTGTGCCAAATATTCATCTAAGTTGTTCAGACAGGAGAGAAAGCCGATAGGGTTGATTATGGAGTGGGACGCTTTTGCCAAATTGTTGCCAGGAGTTACATAGCAAGTAATTTTACCCAAAAGGTTCAAGGTTACTTTGCCGTTTGTGCATAGATCAGTTTAAAAATATTGGAGTTATTCAGGGCTTTCTGAGTCAGCCAATAAAAGGGTAGAAAAATACAATGTAATAAATAAAAAGCACACTAAGTGCAAATATTTAACACACAGCAATTTTCAACACACACATACCCCTATATTACATGAAGTAATCAAGTATTTAACAAATAGCAACTTTATGCTCAGATGATGATTTGAAGTACTGAACACAGCATCTGAAAGAAAAATCTGTTTCATCTCACTGGCATAACTGATTCATTTAAGACCAGTAATTGCCAATGAAGCAATTCACCAAAAGATGTGCAGTGTATTCCACACATAGAAGATTCTGTGGCGAACACCGCCGCAAATTGTTTTTTTTTTCTTCCCTAATGCAACTCTAAGTGTAAGCAGGTGAGTTCAACAGCTGCGCATACATATCAATAGAGGTACACTTGCACTAGCCTGATGTTTTCAACCAAGCCTTTAAACCACACAACGCAGCAGGAGCAGTGGACCAGTAGACGTTTAGTGAAAGACAAGCAGGAACAAGACAGACCGGAGGTCACGCATGTTACTATGACAACCACAAACAATACTGGTGCCAAGCACAATTGAGTTAACCCAAGTTAAATCAGTTAAAAATTGGTCCAGACACTCGACTTCTTTGTCTGTTGCTTGCATATTATTTAAACAAAAAGAAATCAATCACTGAGTTCATGACCCATTATCATAGCAACAATTAAAGCTGCGAAGTTTCTTCTTTTTTTTTAACCAAATAGTAGCCAGGGCTTTTATTTGTTTCAGTCAATTGAGGTGTTTATTTGCGGCAATTCAATATGACTACCATATGATCCACATTTTTCCAACATCTCACGGCTGCTTCTCCTGAGTTTTCCTCTGCATATTTAATGACGAAGTTTGAATTCCATGTCATACTTTTTGCTTTTTTTACACTGCACTGGAGTGATCAGCAATTATTAGCAACAGTGATATGATCAAAAAAGGTGAAGAAATAAAATGTGCAGCATCAGTAGTTTATTTTATTTAACATTTATTTGAAACCAGCGTTAATTTATCACTATACACAGTAATTTACTACTACTGATTTACACAATCCATGGTTTTACTTAAGAAAACCTGTATTTATTAAATTGTGAAAATATCACGCATGGCCTGCTTAGCTAGACAATTCATGACTTTGCTGTGAAGCAAAAAAGCATTATAGTGCTCTTGGTCACAGACTTGACCCGCCTGGAAAAAAAACACGCACACTCACAAAAAAAAATGTCTGTTGGACAACCGAAAAAAAGCGCTGATGATCATAAAAACTCAAGCAGGAAAGAGAAGAAAGAGCCTGCGTTTGCATTTATACCTCCAGCTCTCCATTCACTTGTTTTCTGTCTGTCTGGCTCACCGTGAAATTGATAATGGATTATTCAGGAGTAAATCAGGTGCTCCCTCTGTTCTTTCATAAAAAAAAGGAAAAAAAAAGGCTAAATGAAAGTGATTCGTCGAGTAAGAATGGACGAGCGGGCAGCGGAACAGATGGATCCTCCATTGAGAAGTAAGAGGAAGATCGCCTGTTCACTTCTTTCTTTTTTGAAAGCAGCCTAGATGGATAGTGAGAGGGCTGGATGAATGAGTGATATGGATGGAGGAGAAAGCCGGCTGGGTAGAGTGGTTCAGGTAGCCCTACCTGGGATAATGCAGCCCCAGCCGCAGGTTTTAATGGCGTATAAAAGCCTGGAACTCATCTTTTATTCAGCTAAAGAGAGAGAATGCCAGGTGAACACATATGTCCCAAGAGAATGCAGAAACACAGAGCTGTGTGTGTGTGTTTATAAAGCCCCAGTAAACACACAACACATATTGAGGTGTGTCAACTCATGGAAGCACTTTAGTGTAGTTTGCTGAAGTCCACATGGGAACAAGGTATATTGGTAGACTGGATGAAGTCATATATAGCGTTATAGTGTAGATGCATTGATATTTCTGTCATAAAACCACATAGCAACACACACTAAGAATGAAGCACATATGCAGCCGGACATGTGCACAGGCTCATTTAGCCCCAGTGTCCTGTGCGGGCAGACTTCCAGGCATATGCAAAGTGCTGCAGTGCCGCCTGCATATGAGCACACGCTCACAAAAACACACACACACACTTGCGGGCATATTGAAAGTGTGTGTGTATGAGAGTGAGCGGCTGTTCCATATGCATGTGGCTGTTTTGGTCTCCTTCCCTGGGGCTGGACCTCAGGGAGCTACCAGAGAGCAGGGAGATGGGGCGAGAGTCCACTTCAGGCCGAGTGCATGTTTATGTACATGTATCCACCCGTCCAAGGTAGACCAGGCATCATCCATTAGCATTTTGTTGATACTGTGTGTGTGCCCAGTGATATAACTGGAAGGGTGAGAGAAAGTGTGTGCCAGCTCGTTTATTAGACCCATACTTTAACAGTGCTTCTACAGCTCCAGGTCTGTGCATTGGAGTGAGAGGAGCAGAGTGTTTGTATGTCTGTAAAAGTGAACGATTGATATTAATCAAAGGGCACTTTTGCCAAACTTAAAGAAAGTAAGCAAAAAAGAAAAAAATGCACATAAATTTAAATAAGTTCATACTTTTGTCTTTACTTATTTTCACTAGTTGTCCAAATACTGATACACTCAATACTGATGTATCCATGTTTAATTTTATCTCAATGACATACAGAATACATCAATTTTTATCAACTTGTATTAAGTGATTGTTTTATTAGCCAACTGAGGGAAAACAAATTAGCAACAATTTTGATGATTAAAGTTCTTGTCTTTTTTTGTTTTTTTTTTAACACAAATACTAATCATTCAGTGGTTCTGATTTCTCTCGTGAGGATTCATTGGATTCTGGGATCTAATGATATGAATTCTGTCATGAGTAATTAGACCAAAAAATGGCCAAATTAATCAATAACAAAATAAGTTACTCACAGCTCCAATCTCATTCATTTTTTTGGCCGTTGATGTGAATGTCATAATCACAAATACTCGTACTTGCCTCTTTCACTACAGCATTTCCCACAGTTGATTCGGAGGAGTATGATAAAAAGTTGTAAAATGTATTTGAGTGCAAATTAACAACAAGAACACTGTTGTTAAACAGTTTATAAACAAATTAGTTCCGGCCCAGAATGACAGTGCTGGGATTTCCTGAGGGTCTATGAACGCATCTTGGAGTAAGACGCTGCAGCTCGCATGAAGATTTGGTTCACCTCTGAAAGGAGAAAAGAAGCAGCACTCGTGAACTTCTGTTACGAAGTTTGTGGTTTTGGCATTGGCTATGGCTTTTTGAGAGACGTTAAGTATGTTGGGGCATTTGTTGTTGGGGCGGCTGCCTCAACTATGAAGTGCTGCGGGAAACCCTGCATGACACAAACACAAGTTGATAGGAAACAATGTGCTGTATGTGTGTTGTAGGTATTTTGCAGGTGTTGAAGAACATGCAGGAGATTGGGGTGAAACCTAATCCTGATACTCTGTCCATCTACATCATCCCTGTCTTCCCCAGCATCGAGGCAGCAGACCAGGCCCTCAAGGTAACATAGAAATGTCTGTGTGTGTGTGTGTGTGCGTGTTTGCGTGTGTGTGTGTTTGCTTAGTTTACTGGTGTGCAATAAAACGTTTTTACTGACATAAAGGTCATTTTTCTTCAGGAAATAAACCTGAATATGGAGTCAGAGGGCATTTTGACTTCAGAGATTCGCATGATGGCTCTTCATGACCTGCCTGAACTCTACACCCGACGTAAGCCTGCGCGTGCGCACACACACACACACACACACACACAACTTTCCAAAGAAGCACCACTGCATCTTGAGCACCCGTCATAAAAATTGCTCCTTCGCCTGAGGGCTAATTGGCCCACCGTTAACACACACACACACACACACACACACACACACACACACACACACACACACACACACACACACACACACAATCATCCCTTTGCTTACTTACTCCTCTGTGCTCATCAGGCCTTTTAAGAGATTAGTCTGTGTGAATATGTAAAGAGAAAGAACGAGAAGCGCCTAAACTGGCAGTGGGACAGGATTGAAGAGGCTTTTAAATAATGCATGACTCTTCCTGTTTTCTGTCTTTCATCTTGTTTTAGTCTCAAACCTCCACCACTTTTTTTTCCATGTTCATCGTTCTGTCATTTTATATATATCAGCGTGTGCCCAATTGATTTTTTTTTAAATTATTATAAACACTTTGCACATCCTAAAGGTTTCCTGCAAAAGGTTTATATAAAGGAAAATATGGAAACTAATAATTATGGTAATTGGAAACTTATGACATAACTTTGATTTACACATATGAAACAATAAAACAAGACACTGGGGAATTCTTCACATTTTGTAATTCTAGATTTATAACAATATGAATCTAATATATGTAAACAGTTATTAGTTACAGCCCTTGAAATCTTAGTTTTTTTAAATTATTATTTGCTGCTCATATTACCTGGTTTTAAATCCAAGCGGAGAAAGTGAGGATTGATGAGCTTGAAGTCTGTTGCAGGATAAATGTTTAACAGCTTAGGTCAGCAGCATTATATTCCAACTATAATCACAGAAATCTAAGTGATTCTTTCTGTTGTGTCTTTCTTTCCTTCACATCATCTGCCTGTCTTTCCAGTGTCGGATCCATCCTTCCCCGCGATGGAGCTCATTCGTTTCTTCGGCAGCCTCATCCTCGGCTTCAGAACGTGAGTCAATTAGCCCATTGTGTATTTGTCTCCATATGTGTTTTCATCATTTGAAATTCCATGTTTCTGCATAATTTGTCCTCATGACTCCTGACTAGCGTTCAGGGAGGCCTGTAGCACTATGGAGGTCACTGTGGCATATGTTATGAATATGACATGTGCAGCCTATCACACCATCTACAGTGCGTGTGCGTGTGTGTTGGCAGCTGCAGGGAAAAACACGCACGTATACCCGGCTGCTTCATGCATATGGAGGCCATCAGCTCTCGCCCCAAAGCACCGTGGGAGATATGTAAATTAGCAGATGCCCACCACTGCCCCTCATACCCAGATCCCTGTACCGATCACATACAGCATCAGCCTTAGGACCAGGGTCTGACCCGTGGGCTTTTGTTGAATGGGTGTTTATGAATATTTACTGTTAACCACATATTTACAACCACACTAAAATAACTCTGACCCCCTGCGCGACACTGGGAAAGTGCTGACCTGTCTGCAGGGAGCAAAGTTATTTCTCCCGCTTAAAAAGTTTAAATACGCTCGGTTGATTTTAACTTTTGAGTCCTGCATTCAGCCCTGAGATGTTGATTGTTTGTCAAACATAATGAATAAATGATAAAAGTTATATCTTTGAAGAAATGCAACATGTCATTTTTAAAATAATCAGTAAACAATATTCTGTTCCTTGCAGCATACTTTATACTTAGTTTTTCTTTGGAAGTTTCTGAAACATAAGAGAAGAAGATTAAAACTTCTATTTTAATTATTTTTCGACATGTAGCACACAGTGTGTATATAAATATTATTATTTTTTAAAGATTTAGTGTTTTATTTACACATTTTTGTAGTTATTTTTTGCCTGGATCTTCTCCAATCCTTTACTCTCATTTCATTAACATGCACACACCCCTACACACTTTTCTAACTGTTAGGTTGCCTGACAGGGTCATAATTGGGCCTGTCATTTGGGATTGTGTGTGCGTGAGTTCGTGCGTGTGTGTGTGTGTGTGTGAACAAGCTCTGTGTCATTGCAATGAGGAACCTGCCCCTGTCAAAGACAAGGTCAGGGGATAATTTAATCATTAAAGACCTCTTCTTCTCTCTTCTCCTCTCCTTTCCTCTCATCTTCTCTACTAGCTGACAACACCAGAAATGTCACACTTTGTCATCATTGCGTGTGTGTGTGTTCTGTGGTTTCGCAGGCTTTTGTAGTGCTGTCTCGTCTCTCTTGACTGTGTGTGTCAAACTGTGTCTTTCTGTCTTACCTCATTGTGTTTTACTATATCAGTTCAGTAGCTGTGGGAACATGACTGTGTCAGAAAAATTAATAAACTAAATGTATCCAAATTCTCATTTGTCTCAAATAGTATTTTATATTGGCAATCTTAAATGTATGGAAAAGGAAATTGTTTTTGAATCTGGGTTCTGATATATTTTCAGAAATGTAGATTTTTTTTATATTTCAAAGATAAATGTACCCTCACTTGTGAGCGAATTGCACACCAATCCTAACATGTTGGGAATCTTTTTGACCCGCTGGTGCTGCATGTCAACTGGGAGTTCATATGTTGTCCTCTACTGCCCCCTGCAGGTCTAATGATGTGGAGACCATGGTCAAGGTAAGAGCCGAACATGTCTGCAGAAGACAATTCACACACAAACACAGTCTCTACATTTGAAAGTAGTTGTAACAGCTACAAACGATTGAAATAAAAAAATACAGAAAATAAGAAGCCCTTTTCTGATGCCAGACAATCGTTAAAGTTTAAATGCTAAAATGCTGCTTTTAGTGTGAGAGGTGTTAGAATATTAATATATTAATATGTCTTATTCCTTACAGCAACATTGCTCACCAATTTACTCCCCATCTGCTATGTGCAGTTACATTTAGTAACAATATATACAATATGACAAATGCCATCTGCTGCCTTTTATCCAAATCTCTTCACGCTACAGTGAACATATGAATAAAGAATTGGAAGCAGGCTCATTTGCAAACATAAAGGTACATTAAAAACTGCATTCAGATACATGAAAACAATGCTTAATATAATTTTAAAAAAAGTAAGGTGACCCAGTTGAAGGACACGGGGGTTAATATAAAACTGAAATGTTTAGGATTATCGGATCACCTGTAATGTTTTAAACTTAAAATCCTGATGCTGCTGGGTGTGTATTTAATTATAAGTTTCTTGTTTTTGTTACAGATTACTGAACTTGTTTACAAGGATGAGCGTTTCTCCAAGCCAAGATACAAGCCTGCTGGTAAGAACATATTTAACTGTTTTATTGTGCAGCGACACCCATTCACCCTTTCTTCGCTCGTTTTCCCTCCCTGTGCAGCAAGCGTGAAAGGCTTCTGCTGGCCGGGGGTTGATGGGCCAGTGGTGAGTCTGCTTGTTATCAGAATTTGTTGTTTTTTTTAGGTTTTCTCTGTGCAAAAAATATCTTCTCTACCATGAGTAACTCAGTATTGGACGTGGTGCTCAGTTAGGAAGATGCAGCCCTTGTGTGTAGAGTCAGATATGTGCAGTGGCGTACGCAGAGTTTTTGAAGGGTAGGGGTGAAAAAGGAAAAAAAAAAGGGCACATAGAATGTGTCTTCTCCACTGAAGAGGGCTCCCAAGAGGGCACTTTAGAACGCGCTATTTTTTCAACAATTGGAACCCCACCCCACCAACACCAACACTGAAAAGGTGCCTTCATTGGAATTTAAGCATGTTTCTGCACCTACCTTCAGTCTCAGTAACAGGAGATTGCTGACAGGCCTGCTTTTTCGTTATAAAACCTGTGTGTTTATGTCCAGGTGTGTGAGTGAGAGACCTGCTTGCTCTGTTACAGGAAATAGAGCCTGGCTGCTGACACAGCGCTGAGTATTCAAAGTGTATGACTGCGTGTGTGTTACTGGTAATTGTGTGTGTGTGCATGCGCATGTGTGTTTGTGGAGCGTGAATGTCGCTCCGTGTCAGCGTGTGTGTCACGGAGAGTCCCTAACGCTGTGTGTGCTGGTGGGAGCGATGGAGACTGTTATCCATGTCACATCCCGTTAGACGACATCTGTGAGTGGAGTGTGTGTGTGTGTGGGGGGGCTGTCACTGCCAGCGAGCCGTCACACATCCACTCACACTCCAGCCTGAAAGCAGCCTTTGTCAGCAGAAACGTGCACTTTGCAGAGGTTACAGGAAAAATTATATAAATGCACAAATGGATGCAGTGACTGACACAGTCTGAAATGAAATTTATTCCTGAGTGTGTGTGTGTCTGTCTGTCTGTGTGTGTCTGTGTGTCTGTGTGTCTGTCTCCACCCAGACACAGCAATGTACTTTGTGTACAGTCTGATCAACCGCATGGAGGGAGAGGAGCTGCTCACTCAGGAAGACAAACTACGGAAATACTTTAATCAACTAAAGACTCAGGTAAAACCATTCATTGATGAGGTGATTGAAAACACACATATCACCTTCCTGCACTGATATATCCTGTTTATTCAGAACCTTCTGGCTTTGAACTGGCTCACACACTGATGATACTGATAGATGATTTTCAGTATGCCAACAGACTGTTTCTGAAGAATGACGGTCTGATTTGAGACATCCAGATATGTTGCTGAAGATGAATTCTTGTTTTTAATTTTTGCGGTTAAATATTACATCTTAACTCTCTGTTCCAGGCCACAATAGAATCTGTATATTTCACTGGAATGTCCCAAAAATTGTGTAAAATACATCATGTTTACACATTTTATAGTTCAATGTAGATTTTAGCTGATTCTGACGTGCGTCAGAACCACTGTGCGAACAGTGGTTCTCAACCTTTTTCATGTCAAGTACCCTTAAAGTCACAAAAATTAGACTGTTCACCTCATCTCATAAAATTGTGCTTTAAGTTGTTTTGAAACAGAAGAAAGGAAACCCAAGGCCAAAAAAATGGTGGACTGAAACTGCCATAATCAAAACTAAATAAATGACTCAGTACATAAATAAAACATAACAGTAAATGTACATATTTACTTAATTTTCCATTTATTTCATTCATAAAATGTATTTGTATTATTTTCCTATTTATTTGATTTTCCATTTTATTTATATGTACTGAACGATGACCTGTGCTTTATTGATGTTAATTTTCTTACTTTCTTGTAGAACATTACTATGCCAGTAAAAACCTTCAGAGGCATCAAGACTCTTCTGGAATCTCGTGAGGTCCCAGGGCTCATCAAGGTACAGAACCAGATGAATTCACTGTCCTTACTGCTGCTCTTTTAATGCGAGATCTAGTTCAAATGTTTACAATGCAGTATTAAATTTATGAATTAATTTGAGAAAAGCATTGATGGAGTCACCTAAACAAAATAATTTGTGCCCCTAATGTTTTCTGTGCTGTTAAAAGTGACCATTATGACATTGATTATGTGTGTCTCTCTCTCTCAGGATGTGTTTGCCTTGACGGACTCAGAAGACAGTGATGATGTTTTCAGTCAACCTGTAAGTAGGACGGTGCGAGTGTGGAAAAATACAAACAACATAATACATTTTTAATGCTTATGTCTGTTTGCTTTTGACTGTTTCTGAAATATAGAAAATTGATACAACTGAGAAGTTATTTGCTTAAGGAATTAAAAGACAACCCCAATTTTTTACATGCTGTAAGTTACCAAATAATAGCAGAGTTTCAATTAACCGGTGGGACCCCTTTAAACTCTGGGTGCAGGTGTATATTTTAATAAATAACCACTGGTTCCAAATTGAAAAAAAAAAAAAGGTTAAGCGCCTCAATCCTGACTGCATCAGTGTTGTGCTCAAATGGAGTTAAAGAGCACCCTCTCTGGTAATATCGCTTAATTGTCGATTGCCATGGCTCTGGTGAAGCGAAAAGGACGACATAAAATTCTAACTTTCTGTCATAAATTAAGCAGAGGAAAACTCTGGCGAAGCAGCCGCAAGACATTCAACTACGGTACTGTAATCTTAATTTTGAAAAATGTAAGTTATACGGTAGTCAGTCTGATTTAATACAAATTTTTGTCAGAAAGGAATTAAATAACCACCTGATCAGTTCAGTGATTGAAACAAACATTCTGGCTATTATTTGGTAAGTTACAGTAAATCCCTTTATGTTATTTTGTAAGAATTTTGCATTTTGTAGGTAAAATGAGTTTTAAAACGGAACTCTTTCTGTAGAAATAAGTGTGTGAGCCAACCATCTATTTTGAGTCTGTGTGTACAAGTGATTACACATGAGGTTATTTATCTGTTTATGATCAGGCACGTGTTTATCACCTCTTTTCTATCCATCAGAACGACAATATTCGCATGCCTGCGTTTGAGAAGAGACTGGCTGAACTGAAGGCCAACAACGAACCGTTCGGGGGTATGCTCAAAAAGGGCATCCAGGCTCTCTGTATTAGAGAGGTAGGATTCTTTTGGAGAACTTTAGCCCTTCACTTCCCTTGATTTCGGTAACCTGTGTGTGTTCAGTAAGATTTTTTGTGTGATCAGAACTTGCCGCGCGCCCTCATGCTGAAGCAGCAATACGAAAACGAGATCGGAGTCGGCACCTACGCTATCCTCATCGACCACTGCATTCGCCAGAACTACCTGGAGGAGGCACTCAAGCTGAAGATGGAATTGTGAGCGAAGCAGGACACACACACACACACACACACACACACACACACACACACACACACACACACACAGCAGCACTACGACCTGTTTCAGGCCATTAAATTTTAACTTGAGTGGTATTAGGGGAGACATTAATGCAGAGTCCAGCCAGGTTTCTCTCCGCTGTTTTCTCTCGTCGTTCTCTCTCTACAATGAGACAAGTCGTGTTACTGTTTGTGAAATATATATCAATCTAAACTTTCTCCTGCCCTCTCTGTCTCTAGGAGACAAAAGTACCCATCTGCGGTGCTGGATACGAATAAATACCTAGAACTGGTCAAGGGTCTGGTCAAGACTGGCAAAATGGAGGGTAAGTTTCTTTGTAGAAGCAGCTACTGTGTATTTTTATTAGCGATTTAGATGGCTAATCTTTTCTCTTTTTTTCAATAAATCGTTCAGTTTTAAGTTTCTTAGAGCCAACTTCATCAATATGAAACCTAAATAAACTCACTTATGCTTGATAAATGACTCAAAGATTTATGGATTATCGAAATTGTTACACTACTATAAGTAAGGGATATATTTTACATGAGTTGTTTTCCTATTTGGTCAGAATTTTAATAAAATAATTAAAAGTCCCTTTTGATATTACTAATAATCAATGAGTAAAAATACTATTTTCATTATTTTATTTATTACCCCAAAAATGGAGTCTCTCAAATATCCCTTATGTCTTCTGTCTGAGTAGTGTATTTTTTACTTAGAAATCGATTAATTGACTAACCCCATCATTGCCAGATTCACTGCTTTTTTGCTGACGATAAACCAGATTGTGTGTGTGTGTGTGGGTCATCCTGAACTGTCACAATCCGTCTTTCTCCCTCCTTCAAACCACATTAGCCGACCGTTTTCAGAATGCTACGGTGGGTTTCCTTCAGCCCATTGAAGACCCAATTACCATCAGTGTTGCTGCTCTGCTTTTTGCCCATAATGACAGGCAAAATGTTTCCCTTGTCTGTCCTCTCCTCTCCTCCCCTCACTCTCCCTTCCCCTGTCCTCGTCTGCCTCTCTATCTGACCCTCTCTCCCCCACTCCGTCTGGAAGCATGTCATTCTCTCACCCAGTCTCCCCTCACACACACATCTGTGTCAGTGAGAAATGAGAGAGGGGGGAAAATTACAGGACTGGGTGCATTTTTCCAGAATTATTGAAATCCGCCTTGATGCTAATGACAGATCATGTCCACCGAAGTGCTTGAGCAGTTCGGACACACACACGTACACACACATACACACATTACATTTGCATGTGAATTCAAGCAAAAGGCATTTGGTGGGCATGACAGTTGGTGTGTCCGTCTGTGTCTAACGCGTTTGCCATTAGCCAGAGTGTGCATATGAAGGGGACGCTTGTCACCCACATTAGCACACATGGCTAACCCTGATGTTAGTCTGTCCCCACCCAGACGGTTACGTCTGGCTCCCAGCACACACCAGACCCAGCTGAGGATCATGTCTTCATTTCTATCACTCTAATTGTGGCCCGGGCGGTAACTGCATCGAAATCTGCAAAGGCCCATTTGAAATCATGCTGTTTATTGCTTAGTTTCAGTCCACAGCTGAAAGCCTACAATCCCACCTTGCCAGGCAACTTAGATTTTACCCAACTGTACTTCATCCGTGTCCCTTTTCTCCCAACATTCTGCTCTTTTGCAGTGCGTCATGATGTCTTCCTTTTTCTTTTGCTCACTCTTCATCTTCATCACTGTCCTCTAATCTTCAAAAAAAAGAGGCAGATTTAATTTGTGGCACTCAGTTTTATTCTGTGGCGCAGCGCCACACAATGGTCTATTTGTGGGAGAGCCTGATCTAAACATACCTCAGTAGCCATGAGTGGCTGTTGTAAATGCTTCTTTTTATCGTATGCTGTTTTTATATGAAGATTAAATAAACGCATAATAAAAGCCTCAGAAGATTGGTTTCATATTAGTTCAGTATAGTGGCCATTTAAACATATTCAAATTCTACATTTAATCTGCATTCCATTGAATTTAATCTACTTTTCTCATGAAACCCTATGTGTACCAGTCCACAGGAGGCAGGGACGTCTTTGAATGCATATCTGACCATTAATGATTTGGTGATGTGCTTCAAACTGAAAAACACAAGCGCAACATGTTACTCACCTGCTACCATCATGTACACGTTAAAAACTGAAAATATTACACGTATAGATGTTAGAAAACTTGTTTTGATCCGTTTTAATTTGCAGATTCTTCTACATTGTAGCAGTATATTTTTTTTCAGGTCATTTTGCACATATAAAACCTCATGGTATAATTCACATTCATCCAACAAAATGCATTTTAGCAACCAAGAGCTAAATATTTAAGTAAGTTCAAATTTGAGGAATTTTGCTGATTATGTATTTTTATGACCTCCGATGCTTTGAGTATCAGCAAGAGCTTGAGGTGTGTGAACATTCCTTTTACCTCCTCCTATCATCACTCTGTTTTTAAATGCACCTCTACTCTCTCCAGAAGTGTCTCTTTGACCTGCCCTTGCCCCTCTGCCTCCATCTGTCCGTCCTCCCGCTTTGTTAAACACAACTTGTGCTGGCTTCAAATGCTGCTGGACTCGTCTTTGGTGCTGTGTGTTTGTGTGTGTGTTGGGGAAAGAGACATCACTTGCAGTGGAGTGTCATGGAACATTAGATGAACCATTGGGCTGTGTGACGTTTGCCTGAGCTGTCTGCCTCTCTTGGTGTGTGTTTGTGTGTATGTGTGTGGTCTGGCTCACTTTGCTGGCCATGATGCTCGGCTGAGCTGATGGTTAGTCATACTGGCTGAACGGACGGATAAAGGCAGAAATGGAGGGAGAGTGGGTGGAGTCGGAGGGTGGATGGCGTGATGTCCGCTTGTGTAGCTCCATTTGGACGGATCAACTTCAAGCCACTAGTCTCACCTGGTATTAACATGCATCCTTGAGTGTCTGTTCCCACCTGCCGTCAACATGCGTCGCTAAATGTGCGTCAAGTGACCATTGGTGATTGGACAATGCTCTATAACAAATAAACACATAAGCATTTTCAGTAACATATCTAAATGTGTATGAGAGGTCCATTCAGTCAGAGAGCGAGAATAAGTTGCAACGGAACAGATAGTACAGGCTTATGTTGGGTCATTATAGTTGACTTAACTGTCTGATCAGGTTGTTTAAACCTGTAACTTTGATTCAGTATTTCAGTATCTTTTATTTTCAGCTCATTTCTGTCAAACAATATAGTTGAAGCAATGTTTGTCACTAGTTGCATTTCCATCCACTTTTTTCTTATTCGCTTTTTCCAAAGTTCTTGGATGAAAACAGAGAACGGAAGGTATATTTGGGGGGGGACGAAGAAACAGTAACATCTTTAAATGAAGTGAACCTCTGAGACATAATCTCAAAGCGAACTCTCCCTCTCCTGATAATCGCAAAATAATAATTAGAAACGGGGTTCAATTCTCATTTTCTAGTTGTACATTTCACGAAATCTTCCCATAAATTTCGATACATTTCTATGAAAACCCAGTTACTGTGCCTACATTACAGCATGATCATATGATCATAGTACAGGAGCAGAGAAGTAGGACCCAGCTCCCTGTGATTATTGTGCAATATTTACTGTATTCCATAAAAGTGCAATAGTACATTATCCCATTAGTGGCAGCAAACTCTGTAACTTCACCGCTCTTATCAACTTATCCAACACAAAATAACCAAACTCATCCCCCTGAAAAGAACTCCCCCCGTCTGGCATCAGGTCTCAGTTAGCCCTACTCTACCCGTCCGTCCTCTGTTTTTCCCCTGTCCAATTAATTCTGTGATAGCCTTTGGTTCCCATCGCCATAACAACTGGCACGGAGAGATGGAGAAACCGACTGAAAATTAGGATGCCAAAGCACTCACCAGTGCCACTGTCTCTTAAACCACTTGTGTCTGTGTGTGTCTAAATGTGTGGCTCTCGTTAGAGGAGTTATTTCGATAGTTACAATTGTGTCATAACACCCACCTATTTTCACTTAAACTGTTGCATCTTCTGTGATTTTCACCAACATAAGGCACAAGGATATTTGTTAGGTGAACATTAAGCAACTTGCCAATATTCCCCTGCAGTCGGAAGGCCGGCTCATCGCTGTACCACATTATTCAAATCTATTCTGTGTCTCTGCATGTCTCCGTCTCCTCCCTTCCTCTTGGTCATGCAGTATAGATTAGTATCTGTGGTGGAGAGCGGCTGTATCACTGTCAGCCCATTAGCAGCTGTCTAAATAGACAGTAAACGCATCTTAATTACCTTACCCTGATACACACACACTCCATGCTCACCATTTAGCCCCTGGTGTTGGCCAGATGGGCGCGTGGCCCGCTAAAAAGTCCTCCATTACAGCTGGACTTGACTGAACTGTCCACCCCCCAGCCCGCTTACCGGGGTCTTGCCGGGGCCACGGCAGGCCCTCGTTGTCGCATACCTATAATTTAGCCCCCCAAGTGCTTTCCACATGGCCACGGCAAAAAGCCGGCCTCCATTGTAGGGGTCCAGTAATTGTAGTCTCGTTTAGAAAACCGCAAGTAGCAATTAACGCCGAGTTGGCATTATACGGGGTTGGATTTGCATCCCTGCTGGGCGCAAAATGCTGTTTTAATATGGGTTTGTTTTCCCCACATGGAATTAGCTAAAGGGGCCTTTTATCATATTCACACACCCTTCTCTTCCCTCAGCCAAGCTCTGCCCACTCTTGGCTTCCTCTCACCACATCTCTCTCTCTCATTCTTGATCGAGAGGCTAAAACACTTCTTCATGCTTTCTCTCTCTTTTCCTTCCCTCGCAGAGGCGGTGGACATGCTGAAAGAGATGAAGGAGAACAGGGTGACATTGGGGGCCCATGAGAGTGCGGTCTTCCACATGATCAACAGCATCGTGGCTCAGTGCGGCACCGAGGTGACCAAACAGCTGATAGAGACCATCTTCGCCCTCAAACTGCTCAAACCCAGCTCCAACATCTGCGCACCCGTGATTATGACATACTTGGAGAGGTAAAACCCAAAAATCACACAGACGGATGGATGCGGACACATGGTTAATGTTTACAGCATGACGTTTGTCCTCTGACCAGGCGACAAGCTCACTTTGTGTTTCAAAATTGTGTCTTCATCTGCCAAATCAAGTTGCCAGGTGTGTGTGTAGTGTATATGTGTCTCAATGAGTAACCCATCCCCTCTCTATGATCATAGCCGAGGTTATGTTCTGGGTCAGTGATTCAGACAGAGAGAGGATGTGAAAATTGCTCATTTATATATATATATATGTGTGCGTGTGTGTGCATGCACACATGCCAGGCTTTGTTTGTTTGAGGATTCACCAGCTGCAACCTCTCCCATGAACCCCCGATCTCCTGAAACTGTGTGTGTGTGTGTGTGTGTGTGTGTGTGTGTGTGTGTGTGTGTGTGTGTGTGTGTGTGTGTGTGTGTGTGTGTGTGTGTGTGTGTGTGTGTGTGTGTGTGTGTGTGTGTGTGTGTGTGTGTGTGTGTGTGTGTGTGTGTGTGTGTGTGTGTGTGTGTGTGTGTGTGTGTGTGTGTGTGTGTGTGTGTGTGTGTGTGTGTGTGTGTGTGTGTGTGTGTGTGTGTGTGTGTGTGTGTGTGTGTGTGTGTGTGTGTGTGTGTGTGTGTGTGTGTGTGTGTGTGTGTGTGTGTGTGTGTGTGTGTGTGTGTGTGTGTGTGTGTGTGTGTGTGTTCATACTGCAAAAAAAAAAAATGCAAATCAACATAGCCAAACACTGACTGTAGGGTCACTGGTATTACCCACCCCTCGACTCTATTCGGCATATGTGTGTGTTCTATTCGTCAGAGCAGCTTTTAAGTAGTTCGACTCATTAGCATGTTAATTATGTACGGAGCACTAATTGCTGGATTTACCACAGCCATGCAGTGCGCCGTCAGGGGCCCGCCACTACACACACACACCCTGCACATGCTTCCATACACACGGTTTACCTCTAGTGCGCGTGATGTTGTAGAGGTAGACTTTTGCGCACACACAGACACGCTCAGATACTCACACACACCGGTGCTCCCCCGCTGCTGTTTGTTTTGCAGTAAGTCTGGTCTCTGGCACAAACCGTTTCCAGGTTCACTCGTTAATCACTGCTTCTGTGAGATTAGCGGGCTAATTTACTCCTGGGTCATCAACAGCAGCCAAAACACACACACACAAGCTTATGGCAGCCCCGCTCACAAATCACGCCAGTTGTACTTCCTCCAAACGATACTGCGGTGAACGCCGACTAATGAACAGGGTGCTTCTGTTGTGTTATTGCGACATTCATGTGTTTTCAGCTGGCCGGTTGTCAAGGCTCGGAAACAGTCACTAAGTCAAGGTGGAATACAATGTGTGGGTGAAATTATTTTGACGACGATCCAATTCACGTCAAAATAGCATGAACTGTCCTTTGCCTTTGCTAACTTTTATTTCAGTGCAAGAGGTAGATGACTGAGCACCTTTGAAAATGGATAGTTCACAGGTCAATAATGCTTTTTGTCTTGAAAGTCTAGCCTTCTATCTACAATTACACACAGCCTATATTGAAAGTAAAACATAACACAATATAATACAATACGATGGATAAGATGGATGCACTATAATACAAGTTAGATACGCTACAGTGAGTAGAGCAGGGTATTGCGCATTCGCTCCATCACAGAATGAAACTAATCATGATCAGGACAGTGTGTCACTCGTAAAGATGCGGGAGGAAAGTGAAGTGGTTGGGAATGTAAATCAGATTTAAGATGCAGTTCGTGTGGTGGTTTAGCTGAGCCTCGAGGCAGGTTTGAGCACCACGACACTTGACGCTTGCACTCCAATCGAATCCATCTCCTCTTCTTTTTTTTTTTTAATCTTTTATTTTCTTCCTCTTCGCCTCCACCTCTTCATTCCATCAGTCAGCGGACGGGCAGACAGTCGGGAGGAGGAGGGACGGAGCGCCGCGATAAAAGAGGACAAAGCAGGCATCACTCCCGCCTGCACCCGTCTCATCGCTGCGTCAGTGCTAATGACTTAATGAACACTTCTCCGGCAGATTAGCCCTTGACAGCCCATCATACGCGCCGCCCCGTTAGCCTTCACGCCCGTCCGCTCAGCTTTGTGTGTGCTAACCTGCTAGTGCGCTATCTGGCAGCTAGCGCAGATTGCCACATCCTCCTGGAAGTGATTAACGACAGGAAATGCTAATGAGTCCAATAAAATGAGGAGCTGGCAGGACATGTGTGATAAGACAGAAAGTGGCGGTGATAGAATATGAAGAGGAGTTGAAAGGCGGGTTAGAGAACTGACAGGATATGAGTGTCTCAGAGGAAAAAAAAGAACCTCATTCACTTTTGACTCTTTTACTGTCTTGTATTGTGTGTACACAGTGCTTCAGTGAGGCCTAAAATTATTAGGGAGCATCCCACTTCTTATATGCTCACGGTGGAAAAAAAAAGTCAAAAAGGAGGTTAAAGGATAAAAGAAGGTTACAAGAAAAAAATAGAAATCTTTAGTAGATAAATGGAAGCGACCAAAGGTAAAAGTAAATTGATGGGAAGACGATCAGAAGACAAATGACAAAATCTCTCCTTAACATAGCTCCATTCACTATGCTACTCTAAAAAGTGTTTTCATATAAAGATTATGTGATGTGAAAGATGTCTTGAACTCAATGGTTCTATAGTGCGCCTTTTTAGCTTCTTTCCGCTCATTGTTTTGGTTTTGCAGCATGAAATATTCCATTTTCCATTAGCCCCACAGTATATGACCTGCCCGGAGCAAAGTGAAGTGGCAGAGAAACAAACTTTTTTCAGCAGTAGCTGGTGAAAACAGAGCTATTTCCCACAGGTGTTAATTATGACCTAGTCTGATATAATGGTACTAGACATGGTATTAAACCCACCATTGGCTGATTATTTCTGGAATCCGAAATAATACAAAAATTTGAGTAAATTATATTTTTCCTGTTTTGCGGAGCAAAATGTTTATTTCTTGTCCCAAATTGCTTCCTGGTCTCAAATAAATGATCTGATCTCTTTTCTGATCTGATCCATTTAAGCCCCAACAGTAATTATATTAAGCCCCAACAGTAATTATAGTTACCAACATCTATGTCTATCGTTTTCTACTCAAAATGGAAAAAAATCTAAAGGTTACTCAGCTCTTTTTTCAACATAAAGAAAAAAAGGTTATTTACATTATGATTTTTCAGCCCTGACATGTATGTAGCATGTAGTTAATTGTTCAAGTCTGAGAATAATTTTGTGATTGGGATGAGTATTTTTTCTTTATGGGCATATTTCTGCTACTGGAAACTATAGTTGCTAGTTAACAAAAGTGCAGAGTATACAATTGATTGAAACAAACGCCCGGGCTCTTATTTGGTAATTTACGGTCAGTTGTGCTTTTCTTGCCTTTCCTTTCTGTTGATTTAGCCATTTTATTGTAATATCAGGATTTAAACAAGTTCCCCCAACACTGTTTTGCAAGGACACCTTCAAGACAGTTGTACTGTAGTTAGTTTAAAGACATCCAAACAAGCCACAATGTTTTTTCCCTCTTATAGCAGAAATGGTGCAGAAACAGGTGCAGCCAGACCATAGTATTAGTGTAGTATGGTCTGGCTGTGAGAGATCAGTTGGGACCAGACTGAGTCAAATTAATGCAGCCTTAAGACACACATACACCCACACACTTTTTTTGGTTCTTATATCAAGTAAGCACTCACCTGTGTGGCTATTGGTGAACATTAGTAAATGCCATTCTTCAACACGTGTAACAGCGGGCTAGTGGTGTCATGATCACAGTCTCATTTACATTTGGAGACACAGACACCTCGTCCTCCCCCCTACACAAGGACAGTGGCTTGATAACAGGCCTGCCGATCTTCTCCGAACAAAAGAAGGGGACGGAGATGGAGAAAAAAAAGAGGGGGGGGGTGAGATGAGGCAAAATGAGCCTCCTTGTCTAATCCTTCAGGTTTCTACAGAGCAAAGCGCTCGTTATTTTTTCAGGGCTTAATTGGCTGGAAAGTGGCTGACATGCAAAGTTGGGGACATTAACAGGGCTGTGCGCTGCAGTAAATGGCAACGCAAAGTGACAGTTAAATTGTACCTAGGGGAAATTATCCATCTTTCAACATCCTTAGCTCTTTTTTTTTTTTGGGGGGGGGGGGGGGGGGGGGGGGGAATTGACAGGGGGAGAGGGAGTAGAAGGCAGAAGGGGTGTAATTGCAACTCCAGGCCCTTTTTTTTCTTTTTTTTAATGAAGATGTCTGGTAAGGAAGGATGGTTTTATGAGCATAGGAGGAATGAATGAGGTGGACGCATAGAGGGATAAAACAAATGAAGGAGTTTTGAAATCAGCAAAATTACTTGGCTACAACATGTAAAAATGGCTTCAGTGTAAAAAGCTGCATCTACCATATCACAACAGTTAAGGTAATTGTGTGTATAAGGCACATTATGGTAATTCTAAACTGTTTTCTGATTTTTTTTTTCCTCCCCTTTTTTTAATTTTTTAAAAATTTTGGCATAAACCACGCACCCCCTCCCCTTCCCCACCCTTGTCTCATTCTCCACTCTCTTTCTCTCATTTTCAAAAATCTCTTAGTCTCTCTTCTGTGTCGTTCAATCAAAGCGTTGTGCGGTTGAACAGCCTCTTGACTGCCACTGCTGAATAATGTTGTCCCTCTTCATTTCAATTAGCGGACCTCTTTACCTTTCAACCCTAATCACTCCATTTCCTCCTCCCTCCATCACTCTTTTCTGTTCCTGCTGCAAAAAACCCAAACTCAAGGTCATACCTTTTTCTGTTGGCTTTTTTTCCCCCTTCCTGGCTTGTTGGTCTTTTTTGAGCGTATTTCTTTATCCGATTGTCTAATTGATTAGAGGAGAAAACACTTTAAAATTTACACCTGTTTGCTCTCAATCTCCATCTCTCTTATGCTCTGTCTGTCTCTTCCACGCTCAGTCACTCGCTGTGCCCCTTGCCTCCCCCATGGGTGCCCTATCTGCTTTGACCTCTGTGTGATTGACATGGTAATTACTCAATCAACAGATTGATGGCAGCACTGTCACAATAGAGGGGACTGAAGTGGTCTCTCTTCCCCACCCTTCTATCAGCTTCTTGTTCCCTTGCTCCTTTTTTCCCCCATCCCCGTCTCTCCATTTCTCTCGTTATCACTCCATCAGGTGCACTCGTCCTCCCTCTTTGCAATCTTTTGTTTGTTCTTCTGCTTCTGAGGGACGGGTTGAGCAAGGGTGGGGGGGTGTTGGAGGGTAGCAGGCTAGATTGAGCAAAATAAAAGGATGACATGAGACGAAAGGAGCTGGATGGCGGCGGTGGTCCGTAATGTTGTTGCAATATTTCTGCTAAATTGCTCAGGGGGGGGTGAGGTCAGCAGAGTGGAGTGAGAGCTGACAGCGTGGAATCAAAAGGAAGACAGTGAAGGGAGAAAGAGAGAAGCGGACAATATCTGCAGGAAGAGGAAATGAGGTGGAGGTTAAAAGGTGGCACAGAGGACAAAAAAAGAGAGCGAGCAAGAGAAGTTGGAAGGTGTGAGAGGAGCCGAGCGGAGAGGATAAAGATCAGACGGGTCTTTTTGTCTGGTGCATAGCCTCCCCTCTAAAAGCCTGTCCGGACAGACATTATCCACACGCAAGACAGGTGTGCGAGGAGAGCGCCTGATTGTGTGAGAATGATGTATTGGGGCCAAAAGGCTTCATCGCCCTCAAGTTATGCTGTCATGAATTCAAAAGCATGCATTGTTGCACCGGGTCATAGTGCTCGAATAGGAGGTCGCGGGGTTAACGCTCCATGATACACTCTCTATTCTCCACAGACCTGTACATGACTGATTGGACAGACCTGCCATCTGACTCTCTTTGCACCCTCTCTCCCCCTCTCTCTGTATTTGTGTTTGTGTGTATCTGCAGTAAGGACCTGTCTGGAGCTCTGGACGCAGTGATCGAGTTTCAGAAGCGCTACAACTGCCTGCCTTGCAGCCACAACATCATTGTTGCCCTGGTGGAGAACGAAGAGACTGAATTGCTGCAGAAAGGTTTCACATTTGTCTATTAAAGCCACTAAGGCACTGCTATTGATCCATTTCTTCTTGTCAGCTTTACATGAGCCATTAATCTGGTGCTAAAGCTTTAGTACACACATACGCAACACATCCATGTTAAAAAAAAAGCTTTTATTGCAATTCTCTATCCAGGTCAAAAAGCATTAAATGTATAAATTTAGAAATTATACCTTAAAAAGACTTGGAAAAAAGTCTTGAATTTTGATCTGGGTCTTAATAGTTTCATTTGTCAACCACTATTATTTTGATTAGAAAATGTAGCCTAAATAAAGAGTGGTGGAACTGTCACGGCTCAAAAGTTCTGGTTTTGCCAGAAGTTGCATTTCAGAATCTTAGTTTCGTTTTCATGCACAACTACTACAAGAGAGTTTTTAATGAAAAAATAGGCATAGTAAGCATTTAATACTTGATCATATTCACTACAAATCAATAATTAGACTTTTTAGCATTCTCTTTGCTGTATTACATCATATTTACAGTGCCCTAACCACTATAGAAACAAATATCTTTCTTTGCCAGTAGAGCATCAGGTATTGAGTTTTATATAAATGGTTTTAAAAAGACTTGAATTTAACTTAATGCAACCTGTACGAACCCCGTCTATCCATCTTATTCCATTTCTGCCAAGTCTATTTTGATAAATGGCACCAAATTGTACACACTGGCTGTTTTAAAAAGTTTTATAATGTCCCAATAAGCACCTGACTCCTCAATTCCACAATTCAGAATAGTTTGGTTAAAGCTTCTTTCCTTTACTTTCTAACATTTGTTTCAGTCCAGCTTGGCTTGATTAAACCTTGTCTCTCCCTGTTGACTCTAACCTTCCATTATTCATTTGTGTTTATGCGGGAAATTGAACTCAAAGTGTGTGTGCAGTGTTTGCATTAAATATGCACGTACGATTCCAAGAGCGCAAAAGAGGACCAGAGAGTGAGGAAAGGTTCACACCAGGGTCGCGTTGAAGCACGTCAGCTGATCAAGTTTTCAACAGTCTCAATGTTGACAGTGGCGCGGCGGGAAGGTCAAGTTCATCATGGCAGAGGGGCAAGTGGCTGTGTAGTGCGTAAAGGTTGGAGCCGTGCAGTGGAGCACCTCTCCACCTCCTCCCCTTCTCTCCGGCCCCTGTCACCCACTCTCTTATCCACCCTGCCGTCTCCGAAGGGCGACAGACCCTCAGTCTGTCACCGCACCCTCAAAGTGACTTTTACTATGATTGTGTCAACCAGTAGATGTTTTTTTTATATATATATATATATATATATATATATATATATATATATATATATATATATATAGAGCGATAAAGAGGGATGACATAGACCTTGAGTCTCATTTGACCATTGACACCATTGTGAGTACATGTAGAGAGCAATGTAATGCTAGAATGAAAATACAACTGGGATAAAAAGAGATAAAAGAAAAATGTAATGGAAGTTCCTGTCCAAAAATGCATTAAAAGCATGTCGAGGCTTTTCAAAAACTCCTCAATTCACGTGTCACACACGACCTTAGTTTGTTTTTGTAGCAGCCATTGAATTAGTTTGAATGAATTAGTTTGATAGAATGAAAGGTCATCATAGGTGTTTTTTAACTTGGAAGAAGTCTGCTACCTTAACTTCAACCAATGTTTCAACAGTAGACACACAGCATGAAATCATTTCTGGGTGTCGAGTCCAAAATGCAACATCACCCCCACCATTGTTCATTCAGTTTGACTTCAGATGGCAGAAAGTAGAGGCAGAGAGATTATTTGTTCTTCCTCGGCTTCGCTGAATATGCAGTTCCATTTGGATAACCGAAAGTTTGCTGCGTGCGCGGCACCTGTCCTGAAGCTGCTCGGCAGAGATAGTACGTAACGCTGAGCCGAGCGCTTTAGCAACTTTACCACAAGGGCTTAGGCTTTCATTCGGGAATTGTATGTTTGTTTGAGAGTGGACTTGATATGGCTGCTTTGTGCCTGGGACATTGTGGCAGATAATAGAATCGGGAAAGAAAGAATGAAGTGTCTGATGGTGGTGGTTAGTTGTTGTTCACCTTGCAGGCATATTTTTTTTCCCATTCATAACCCTTTTTTCTTGTTTTGTTTCTCGTCTGTGTGTCTCTTTGTCTTCCTCTTCAGCCATGGATCTAATGAGTCAGGGGCGAGGGGAGATGGTCATGCTGTACGATCTGTTCTTCGCCTTCTTGCATACAGGCCGGTACCGCGAGGCTCGGAAGATCATGGAGGTACACACACACACACACACACACACACACACACACACACACACACACACACACACAGGAGTCAGGACAAATTATTGAGTTTCCAAAGCTGTGTTAAAAATAATAGTGTTTAAACATGTGAGTAAAGCCAAAATCTTTTGTGAACACTGCATTTTATATCAAATTAAAATGTGAAGAAAAATGTAATTTTATTTTTAATTACTTTACAGAAAGAAAGAGATGAAAGATGAAAGTAAAATTGTTCTTTTTGGGTCCAAGAGCCACAGGCAGTTTGTCAGACAACCACCAAACCACCAAGCATCACGATATAAGGATATTTCTATTACTATGTTGTTGGGCATTTTTATAGTATACAAGGGATCATGGATCCAAATACTTGAAGACGTCATGTTTCCTAAGGGGAAATACCCTTGAAATGTGTTGAACTTGTATGATGACATCAAAAAGTTTCTGAGACAAAAACAAAAAATTGAGAGGAATTGTGAGGTTGAAATCCCTGTTCATAGGTACCAGAAGTTGGTCGACTCCATTCAACACACATGAAGCAGTTCTCAAAAACCTTGGTTATACAGATAAATATTACTTTAGTGATTCACAGGAATGCTAAATACTGAAGCTTTTTCAATTTATACATTAAATATTTGAGTCTGTAAAGAAAAATGCAGACACTATTTCTTTGAACTGCCTAATATAATTTAGTAGTTAAAAAGTTAACTTTTTTTTCTGTCTTGATTTAGGATATAAAATGCAGGGTTCCCAATGGGTTGAAATCAAAATGATTACAAGGATTTTGACTTTACTCACGTTTTTCACTAGAACTTTACCTGAATTTAGTTAATTTATTACACCATGCTGTTCACCTGTTTGTGAATGTCAACACTATCCCTTTTTGTCGAGTATGGACAACTGTCAAATAATAAAAGCATTGTCAGATTCTGTTCAGGTATTGGGTTTCATTTCCAAATAACCTTAATTTTTTGCTGGTACATATTGCTATTCTTTTGTCACCCACACCTACATTGTTTTACTTATTTTATTACAACTTGCTGCATCAGATTTATATAGAAAAATGTTCTGTCTTAGAGGAGCTACTGGATGAAATATAGTTCTAGTTGTCCCCTATGGCTCGTGACAGTCTTTTTGTTATTGTAGCTCATCTGACCTGAATAATTTATGAAAATGTATCTTTTTCATCTTAAGTCCTGTTGTAAACCCTGCAGATTAGTGTGAGGAAAAAGAGAGAGGCAAAGGCTGGCAGATGAGAAGTGATTTTTTTCACATGGGATGATGAATCAGTCGGGGGCTAGCGGGACAGAGAGATTGATGAATAAACGGATAGAGGAATGACATCAGAGGACAGGAAACAAGGCTGGTACAACACTGAGGAATAAAATACCTTGACTCTTGTGCTCTGACTCTCTCTCCTGTCCTGGTGTGCACTAAGAGGGATTTGCCTCTCGAGGATTTCCAAACCCTCTTAAATATTATCGACATGTTGTTATTGTGGCTCTCATTCCCCTCCTGCTAGATTGTATGGCCGTTATCCATCTTATAACAGAGAGTCACCCACACGCCAGTGCAGTGAGATTGGTGAAGCCTTGTAATGGATTGCAGATGTACGGTACACACTGGCACTGATGTGGGATCGACTGACAAAGGCTCAGCAGCATCATCCCATCTGTTGGCTTTAAGTTTGATGATCCAGCTAGGCTACGTTCAGACTGCAGGGCTTAATGCTCAATCCAGATATTTTTTTTCTTTTTGGTGAAATCTGATTTTTTTTTTTTTTTTTTTTGTAAGTTTGATCACATTTCCAATTAAATGTGACCTGTATGTGATCTCCAGTGTGAACTTTAAACGCTTCATATGTGTCCTGAATGCACATTGGAGGACACGAATGTCACACGCAGCGAGGGCATAGATAAATAAAATAAAAATACATGTATATTTTCATGCTCAACGTTTAGGAAGTATACATGGATGCTAGTGGTGAATATCTGGTGATTTTAAAGTGGCTCTCCTAACGGAGTCAGCACATGAGCATATTTGTTTTAAGGAGGTGATTAAGGAAGAAAAGAGCAAGGTTTTTGATCATGTTCGTTGCTTTTTCCCCACTTCTGCCCAATCCAGTGCAGAATAGTGAGGTTTATCACTTGTTGATGACATATAGGTTGGATGAAATTGACCTGGCTGTTTAGACTGAAATCATATGTCAAAGATCAGATGTTTATCATTTTAGGACCAAATATCCAAGTGAAGAAATGATTAGATCTGTGTTGTTCAGACTGTCAATAAAAGATCAGATACAGGTCATATAGAAGTTAAAAAATTGCATTTGGGTCACTTGCAGTCTGAACGTAGCCCTAGTTGGTTGTGGTGTGCAACTTTACACCTGCAGATATTTAAATAATTCAATGTGAATGGAGCATCTTCACAATTTACCTTTAAATAATAATTTTTGTGACGGCTTTTCTTTAAAATGTTTAGTTATTTCATTACAACCCTTTAGTGATTCAGAGTATTATTATATCATTATTTTTTTAGTCATCATTTAGTCTTTAAAGGTACAGTATGTAGGTTCTGGCACCATCTAGAGGCGTGGTTACAAACTGCAACCAACTGAGTTCCCCACTCCTGTTGGAGAAACTACAGTGGCATAAGGCAAAAGACCTTCTCTAGAGTCATTGTCTAGTTTGCCTGTTCTGGGCTACTGTAGAAACATGGTAAAAGTTCATGATTATAACTATTCCTAATTATGTAAGTATCTAGTATCATAACAATATTAATGGTGTTTAAAACAAAAAAAAATAGTTTAAAATCAGTTTAAAAATTATGGTTATTCTAATAGTTTATCCACCATAGACTGTAGATGTAGATTCTAAATTGGCTCAATCTAAGGTAATCAAACACAACACTTCTAATTTTGATTGAATAGTATACTAATAAAACATACTTATGAATATTCTATTCCATTTTTGCCATGTCTGCTAAATGCCATGAAAGCTTACACACTGCCGTAAATGCCGTAAGATTGTTAGAAATATATCCTCCACAGTTTCACAGAGCATAAGGTGGTGTCAAATTGCCTCTTTTGTCTAACCCGGGTATTAGACTTACAGAGAAAGTTATTCTGGAGAACACAAACAATCCTTATTTACCCATCAACAGACCTGAAGCAACATAGCCATTATACTGATAAATACAAGTCCAATACTTACTCTACTTTTGGTCCCTCCCTGCCCTTTTGTTCTCTACAAACTCCTGAGGTAATCTCTCTTTTTAGCTGCTAAATGCTTTGCTGTCTTCATCTGCTGGACAGGTAGCTTTTATTTGAGCTGAAGACAGTTGTAAGACTAACATATCTACAGACTACAGTAAAGAAAAACAACAAAAAAGACACCTAACTGCTCTATACAGTTAAGCAGAACTACAGAGTTATGTGAAAATACTACATGCAACCACTTTTACATCACGCAGTCATTACCTCCGTTATTAATACACAACTCTTAACTAATTCATCTTCAAAACATAATCAACAGAGTGGCTTCAGGTCCCCAGAATTGTCAGTTTAACGGTTTGCTCTTTTTTGGAGTACAGTTGAGACAAAAGGCTAAAACTGTCAGTAAGATGATACATTTCAAAAGTTGCTGCTCACTTAACCTGCGTAGATGTTTGGATCAAAGTCTCTAAACAGCAAGCTCACTCCTGAACTGTCATCTATTACATCTAATATGTATCTATCACTTAAATATGCATACACTCATACAAATACTTTTTCTCCCCCTGTGAGTGTGTCAAGTGGCAGTACAGAGAGTGGTGTCTCTCTTTAGGCTGTGTTTGGTATAATTGGCAGCTGATTAATCACAGCTAATTAAATGTAATGATAGAGAAAGGTGGCCAATTTTGTGCTAAATGGTCATGGTTAGGTAGAGGATTGTCAGGTGGCCGGGGCCTATTATTGTGGCACGCACGCGTGTGTTCGTTATGGTCAAGGTTAGGCAGTATTGCTAAAGAGAGGTGAGCCATTATGTGTTTTTGTGTTAGGGAGAGGTGTGTTCGTGTGTTTTTGTGTTGGGGTGTGTGTTGGTGGGGGGGGGGACTAAGTGGCCAGGTGATTAGTGGAATTAGAACATTAGGAATTGAGGAGAGGGTTTAAGTGGAGGCGAGAAGAGGTCGTTTGTCTTTTTGTGTACACGGTGTGCAAACATCTAAAAACCACATAAGACTCTGAAAGAGTGTTTTTTTGTGTGTGGTTGTCTTAATAATCTGACCTGTTTTTTTGTTTTTTTTTCCATTATCTCGATCTGAAAGTGAGAGTGCCTCTGCCTGGTTTTTGTTTGTTTCTACTTTGTATTCTTGTACTCCACTGCTGCGTCTGAGGAATTACACTTCCTGTCCAGATTAGGGAGATTTGTCCTGATGGATTCACAATCCCAAACATGTATAATATGTGTTTGTGTGTGTGGACCGTTGAGAGTAGATCTGCGGAGGCTGCTTTGAGCCTGCAAGACTTTACCAAGTAAAAGGAATTGGAGGCAAAAAAAACAAAAAAAAAGATGGAGCACTTGCACCGGGGCCTTAGTCTCTAAGAAGATTAGGCCGACAGAGAGAGTGAGTGAGTGCAACACATTTTAATTTGTCCCTTTGGTTGGCTGGGTAAGAACATAATGCCTTTGCCTAGGACGGGTAGGGGGGATGGAGAGGCAGGGGAAAAGAGCGAGGAGATTTGGAGGAAGAGGCAGGGATTTAGAGGAGTGAGGATTGGAAAAAAAAGGGAAAGGATGACGGCGGTGAGGGTTCGTCAGAGAAAAAGGATGAAGGCTTTTCTTGACTTTTTCCTGTGTCTCTCAGTATGATGGGCTCCCATCAAAGAAGCCAGCGGGGATCGAGTGCTGTTGATCACCGTTTAGATTAACGTCCCAGCAGATCACTCTGTCTCTCTCTGATTTTTCTTTTTGTTTTTCTTCAGCCAAATTACCAGGAAGAGAGAGGGAGAGAGATTTCTCAATCCTAGTCTTATTCAGATTGTATCAAAGCCTCAAGAGACTGATGAAATCCTGACCGCCCTTCTTCCAGGATAATAATCACCTCTTCACGCCACATCAGCTAAATCTCAGCTACATGAGCCTGCAGCTCAATCAATATGTCTCCTATTGTCTGACAGCACTGGATATCATTATGTCCTCAAGCACTACAAACTCTCCCAAATATGACAGGCTATTCTCAGCTGTTCACACTTTAAACTCAGTCCATTTTCAACCTTAATATATATTTTGAACATGTTATTTTTGTAACTAAAGTTGAATGTAGTGAGCAGTCTGTGACCTTGCTATCTCAACATTCAGGGAAGCAAAATCTTTTCTCCAGCTTTTTATTGGCATGAAATTTACAGGATTAAAAATGTTAGAGAAACACATATTTCTATTATTTATAAAGCCTTTTTCTGGGTTACCTTGTTGCTCTGTACAAATGTCCCAGTTCTGAGTCTGTAAATGGGAACAAATTGTAATTTTCTTCTTTGAATTGTGCTTCTTATAGTCTTAATATATGGTATGTGTCAGTTTTTCCATCAAAAAGATTTCTCGCAGCTACTCTAAAAAAGTAAATTTCAGATTTCAATGGAAGTTAAAATTCAGAATTGCACTGTAGTATAGTAAACACAGTAGGTCTCAATCTTTTTCATGTCAAGGACCCCTAAACTGACACAAATAATACCATGAACCCCCGTTTGATAAGATTTTGTCCCAGGTTATAAGGTTATAAGATTTTTTCTTTTAGATATTAAAGAAAGTGTATGAAACCCATGACAAAAAATTTCATTGCAATACTTATGGATGGACTTGATTAAAATAAATCATTCTCTTTGCTGGAACCACCTCAAGGACCCCTTGGGGTCCATGGACCCCCCCTTTAAGAACCACTGGTATAGTGAAGAAAAAGTGTATATATGTGCTTATGATATTATTTATGACCATTAAGATAATTTGAGATTCAGAATGCAACTTATTACAAGGTTCTGATATAAAACAGAATTTATGCTGCTATTAAATTTCAGAGTATACTTCTTAAGTGGGCATTGGATCAATTCCGAAAAATGTTACCAGCAAAGCACTATGCAACATAAAGTCTAGTGCCATTGGTTCACACAAAATCAACCCTGAAAATAAATTGCTAACTATTTTGGTAGTACATTAATCATTAGATATTTTCAAGCAAAATATGTCAAATGTCAGATGATCAATCACTGGTTCTAGCTTCTAAAGTATGAGACTGGGATGCTTTTCTGTTTTATAGCATTGTACATTATATTCTGGTTATAAAAACAAGCATTTGAAGATATCAATGGATGTTTGTTTTCAACTACTTTTTGACATTTTATAAACTAATGAAAAATCCCTTAATAGAAAAAAAACATAAGTTGTGTATTCACCTTGTTATCTACAGTCTTTTAATATTTGTTTTTCTGTTTATAGACTCCAGGGATGAGGGCAAAGCCTGTTCGCATGCAGTGGTTTGCAGAGAGATGCATCAACAACAAGAAGGTAACACGGGTGCACACACATACACACACACACACACACTCTTGTTATTACACTGTTATTACACTGCTTATGGAGTTGCCCCAAAATAAAAACAAATAATAAAAAATCTGGAAAAAGGATATACAAATTAGATCTTTATCTTTTATTAAACTGCCTCTGCCCTCGGATATTTATTCTCTATTTTCATTTTAGGATTGTCAGATGCAAAGAAAAAGATCATCATTCTGTGCTCACTTCAGGCAAAACACTGTCTAGAAAGTTCTTGGAAGACCACTGAACCTCCTAGAGTTAAACACTGGTTGAATAGTCTTTCCAATGTTGTTCTTACCATGGAGAAGTTAACCTATGCTACCGAGGGGGAAACAAAGCTTTTTTTAAGATCTGGGGACAATTTATCGATACATAAAATGCAGGGTTATAATTTTAATTTTATTTACTTATCTTTTTTATTCATCTTTTGTTTTTGCTTTCTGTTTCAGTATTTCTTGGTTTTTACTCCCTCAATAATATATATGTCATGTTAATTCTAAAAACCCAATAAATATAATAAAAAAAGGAATACAGTTGGAGTTAAAAATCAGGCCCTTTTCAGTAATGGTGCAAGTTAATTAGTAGCAATAAAAGCAATATAAATAGGATTTAAATTGCACATTTTTGTGTGTGTCTAGCTGGAGCCCTTGGAGCAGATGGTGGAAATGACTGCTAAGCTGTGTGAGAGCGACAGAGACGAGATGTACAGTTACATCCTTCGTATCTGCAGTAAGTCGCTTTCTGATTTTGTCTGTGTGTACTTTTGATTTTATTTCTCTCAGGCTACATCCACACATTTTAAAAATTGAAAACAATCTCTGTCCATACAAGAGTTTTCAGGATTAACCTCTGTCCATAATAAAACCCTCGAAAATGTGAGCATTCATCAGAAACCAGCTGCAACCTCTCCCATGAGCCCCCGATCTCCTGAAACACCCAGTGTGTGTGTGGGTGTGTGTAGGTGTGTGTAGGTGTAACTCTATTATCTAACTATTTAGAGAAAGAGAATACAACACACACAACAGAGACAGCTCCTCTTTTTGGTAGAAGTTCCTCTGCATCTGTGACATTTTCTTGGTCTATGTTGTTCACTGCTCAACACACAGCACAGGCTGTGTTCTCACATGCAGCTTGTTTGGTGCAACTGCAAAACAGTCCCGCTCTCAAACAATGTCCCTACGTGTAGCATTCCACTGTTCTGTGATCCCAACGTTTGGTACGCTACACACCCACTGGTATTGGGGTATATGAAAAATTAATATTGTTAAAAAAAGAAAGACATGTAATAAGTATGAAACGGTATACAACCCAACCCTAGTTGGAAGTAGTGAGAACTCTAAACATAGCAAAAGATGCAGTGTGAATGTAGCCTCTGTCTGTGTGTACATGTGAATACCTGGTCTCCTTCACTTCATGACCTCGTCTGTAGAGACGGGTGGAGAATGGGATCAGTCAGAAATAAGCGGAAGACATGGTGTGATTGCTGCAGTGGAGAGCAGAGAAGATAACTGTTGTGATTGGAGTGTTAAAGCTGATTGTCAACCCATTAGATCGTCAACACACACACACACACACACACACACACACACACACACACACACACACACACACTGGTTAGTGTGTTTCCTATGTTACAGCATGCTTGAGGGTCGGTCAGTTGATCAGATTAGTGCTTTGATTGCCCCCTCTCAGCATGGAGGGCTTTGTCAGAAATGACTGTGGTGCAGGCTGAGGGCTGACTATAACCAACATGGGTCGACTATCGTGCCACATGGGTCTTTATGTTCCGGCTTTCATAACACGTTACATAAGAACACACTCTTCTCATATTGTTTTCAGAGGAGACAGACAATTGGCAGAAGGCCGAGGAAGTGTGGACGAAGATGCAGGAGGAAAACATTGTTCCCAGGGAGCGGACCATGCGTCTGCTGGCATCTATCCTGGAGAATCAAACCTCAAATGTTGACTTTAACCTTCCTGAGGTAAAAATCCACCTATATAATCTGTACTTCCCACTCAGGCTCATTGGACTGATCTGTTATTGAGAAGAATAACAGCCAGGAGGTTCCTTAAGGGGAAGGAGCAGAAAAGCAAAGGTCGAGAGGTTCCAGAGACCACTGGAGCATAGGTGAAAATCCCCGGGGGAGGTCATGTGGACCCTCCCTTCCACAAAGTTGTCCCCCCAAATATCTTTGTAAACGCAAAAACATCATGTTGAATAAAGAAATTAAAGATAAATAAACCTACAACACAAGTACTGATGAATTTAAAACAATGCATTTCATAATTATATTCTTAAAGAAAAATTATGACCTCCCCCGGTTACTCTGTGGTTTCATCCAAATGCTTTTTTTTCAGTGGGTGGAAGAAACCAACTGAATTAATATGTAGGAGCCAGTGAGTCATTTATCACACCACTTGTTCAAAATTTGTCCAAAATCACCCTTTTTTTATGAATGCTGGATTCGATAAGAATAAGTTTATCTATATGGCTTGTTGAACATATAAATCTGGAATGAAGCTATAACTACTATTATTACTTTTAATAACATTGTTTAAAACATTTGAATAGGCTCAAAGCTGCAAGTTACAAAGAAGTGTTAGGGAGAGAGAGAAGAAGATAGGACCAGATTATTATGGTAATATAATACAATAGTATAATATTTTTCATGTCCCTTCCAGAAATTATTCTCGACAAATTTTCTGTGAATTATTCCCCCATTACTAAAATGGGATTTTCGCCCCTGGAGGAGACTTAAGTCCCTGAAGTCAAACGTAACAAAATATATACGTATCACAAACTGGCCTGTGCAGAAGTTTCTGTCCTAAATCTGCTAAAATGGATTGGAGGTTTGATATAGTATTAAACTTGATATTGTATTAAAATAATGAGATGATTAATCAACTGCAATTTATGAATCAAGAAAAAATGTTGTCTGCCAAACACTTTCCGGTTTCTCAAATGTAAATGTGTAAATGCTTCTTAAACTATTATAGAATGAAAACACAAATAGCTAAAATCTCAACTAAGAACTGAACAAAAATCAAAGGAACCTCTTGCTAACTTGGGAAGTTTGGGACCTAATACACACATAGCATTTTTCAGTTATTTTCATACTGATTACATAATTTTCCTTCGTTTCTAATTATTTCTGAATAAAATCTTTGCCTACTGAATAGATTAACTGAAGAGCGAGTTGTCCTCCGATCATAGGAACCAGCCCCTTCCCAAACCCCCCCCTCTGGAAACTCTTATCAGCTGCTCTTCATGCCCCCACCCCACTCCACTTTAAGCCTCTGTTCATTACATGCAGAGGAAACAGGATTGAAGCTCTGAGCTGGTCTGTGGTCAATCAGTCAGGCTAGAGAAAGGAATTACAGCCTGATCTATCTGTAAATCTGTAATGCCAAACTAATTTAGCCAGCAGCTAAATGCCAACATATGGCTGCCGCTGGAAGCTTGGTTATATATGTGCATGTGTGTTCCACTGTCCAAAAGACAAAAGTACACTCTGAATATTTAAATTGCTAATAAATCCGTAGTAGAGACAGAAGAGAGTTTTGCTTTAAATGATATAATATTGTGTTGCTTTGTGCTCTGTTGCTCATTCCTCCTCATGCGTTCTTCTTTTGGACACTTGCTCCAACAGCCCGAAGCGTGATGAGACAGGAAGTGATTGCTGTTGCCTTGAGCAATGAAATTGGTGACCCTTGGGGATCTTGAGTTGACACCCCCGCTCCCACACACGCGCACACACTCTTAAAACACACGATTTCTTCTTTCCCCTTGGGTGCCAGACCTAATTTGCCCCTAGCCAATACAGCTTAACCCCCTCCCCTCACCTCTACGCGGGTGAGCGAGCATTAGGGGACCCAGCCCTGCCCGCCCTGCATTATGTCACACACACACCAGCACACACAGTCAAACATGTACACAGACTTGTTATGGCTCTGACATGACTGTGTTTTGATGGAAACATCAGACTGAGATTTCTCCCTGTTTTCTTTGTTTTGTGTTTTTACAGACTTGGTATGAACAACCTTCCAAGAAGATGGCAGAACCTGATTTCCAGGCCCAGCTAATGCGCCTCTGTAAGAAGGATAAAGCCAACGGTAGGCAGCAGGAGGTCCTAGTTTTGATGTCTCACTTGACAATGAATTACCAAATAATAGCAGTGTTTCAATTAACTGCTTTTCTTCTTTGTGTTTTTTACCCCTTTTTTTGCTGCTTATATAGTTTGACTTTTATATAGTTTGAATGTGTTAAATGTTCACCAAAAATAAACCAAATTACTTTTCTCTATTCTCTGCTGTAATAGTCACAATTAGGGCTGCTCAATTATGGAAAATATCATTATCACAATTATTTTGGTCAATATTGAAATCACAATTAGTCAAATTATCTAGCACTAGCAACATAACTAGCAAATCTAGCATGTTATGTTGCCAGATAACATGTTATGTTGCCAGATAACATGTTATGTTGCCATATATATAGATACCTCGCTCGTGCTCTCATTTGCTGTCTCACATGTTCTTGCACACTCGCTCTCTTTATTTCAGAAATTGTGCAATGAATAATGTAAAATATTGTAAGTTGATTATATGATTTTGGAGATAATTTGACACGCAACTCAAATTATGATTAAAATTCAATTAACAGCCTTAATCACAGTGCCCTAATTACTACAGGTTTAATAGTAGGCATTTCATACGTGAAAATATTCACTAAAAATTCTGCAATCTCAATTTATTTTTGTTGATTTTCAATGTTTAATTATTCAGAATTGTTTGAGAAATAAATGAACAAATGTTTTTTTTTTTGCCAGTAGATTGTAAAATAGGTATTACATTTTATATAAATAGTCTAAAAAAAATAATTGAATTTAAGTTGAAGAACCCTGTGCTTCAGAGAAGTTAAATATCATTAATCCTCCGATGCAGCCATCTTTCTTCTGGTGTTAAAAGGTGTTTAGGAGTTTCAGTTGCTACAGCTGCTACATACGGACACTTTGAGTAGTTCAATGTCCAAATCCTGAGAGAGTTTATCTGGACTGAATGTTCAACTCTTCACTCGTGGTTCTTTTACTGGCTCTGCTGGTGTTGGGTTTATATGCGACTGTTATTAGAGTCATATACAACAGTACACTCTTCTGATACAAGTTCACCAACCAGTGATCAAGTGAAATGAAAATGTTAATATTGTTTTTAATCAGTGCGTCTGTCTGACAGCAGATTATTCTATTAATCCAATAACATGAAGATTATCTCCAATTCTTCTCCAACCTCTGTCCTTTTTTTTCCTTTGGCTTCTGTCTGTAGAAGCCCTTACATTGCTGAAGTCGGCTCATGAAAACGGTTTGAAGGTAAACCACGGCCCTTACGACCTTGTTATCCGTACCCTGTTGGCCAACGGAAACCTTGCAGATGCGATGGAAGTCAAGGACATGTAAGTGTCTCTACACATGTGATGAGAAACAGCATATATAAGTCAAATCTTATTGAAGAAAGAAATTGTATAGGAAGTTCTTATCGTTTTTGTACAATGTCAATGCAGGACACAAATCTGTCTTCCTGGAGACATACAAGCCAGGTCTCTTTGATCTTTAAGATATGTCCTTATCATGAATTTGCTAATGTTTTTTATTTTTCCCACAGTTCATTTCAAATATAAAGTTAATTAAAATTGAAATGTAAAAGCAGAAAAACAATGAATCAAAAGAAGCACTCTTTTCTAGACTGACTCCTTTTTTCTGTTTTAATGTATCATCATTATGCTGAGTTTAAATCAAACTCAACCATCTATTACCAGTGCTGTAGTTCCTATTAAATCAAAGATAATTTATTCAAACAAAACAATCAAAGCGAGTGCAGACCAAACATCAACTCAAACAACAACAACATTCAGTCTTTTAAATTTGATAGTTTCAGATGTTTTCATTCATCACTGCAATTTTTCCATGTCTTGACTCCTTTGATTGAGACAATTTATATTTTGCATTGGTCGTTACTAAGTTTATTTTGAAACGTACATATTCCTCTCAGGTCTACGTTTCTGCAACTGCAACTTTTGCATTCTGTTGGTACTTAATGATTTAATACTTTCTACATGAAAATGAGAAAAATGGACAATCATTATTTATTTCAGTATAATTCCATCCATAAGTAAAACAATGACAGAATGTAAGGAGGACTGTCATATTTAAAAAAAATATATATATTTTCCATTTTATATACTGAGGTGGAAATGCAGAGAGAAATAAATGGGGGAATGAATAAATGAATAAATCAATATATTAAACAATAAATAAAATGGAAAATCAAATAAATGTAGCATTTATGTTCCAAAGGAAAACATACAAAAATAAATAAATTAATTAATATTTCAATGAAAAATTAAATAAATATGTGCATTTACTGTCATATTCATTTATGAACTGAGTTATTTATTTTTGTTCAGGCAATTTCATTCCTCCGTAATTTTGGCCATGTGTTTCCTGTACTTAAATATTTAAACAAAAATCGTATCAGACGGGGTCTGTGTTTGAGTTTTTGTGAGGTTTAGGGTCCTTGACATGAAAAAGTCTAAGAACCACTGATTTAGAAGATCTTTGCCTTTGAATAATATTGTAATTGATATGAATACATTGACTTTCATATATTGTATTAGATTTGAGAGTAGTCTTAAAAAGAAGAAAATGATTTAATTCTTATATTTGGATAATTTGCATTTACCTGTACCAGTGCTTCCTGATGAGTAGCAGCTAAACCCTGAGGACACATCCCTTCTTATATTCTTATATTATACTACTATATATATATATGTATATATAGACCACCGAGAATCAGATCATTTCATATATGAGGACATTTCAGAAGTATGTCACAAATTCGATGAAATTCAATGTAATGTGTTTTAATCCTCCTCTCCTTAGTGGGTGCTACAGGTCACTTCAGGCTGCAGCTGCATCTCCTCAATAGATGTGAGGATTATAAACCGATTGTGTCAGTGGTTCTTACTCAGCCCCCAGATTCACACAGAAAGTCCCATTTACAGATTAATTTGGGTTTTCTGGAAAGCAGGTGAAAGTTTAACAGGTTGCGTTAAAAACATCGATCTACCTCCAATTAGTAATGTATCATGTGTTATGTTCGAACGTATCAGGACTTGAGCCGGGAGGCAAATGGCTGGACCGACTGGTATTAAAGATCTGAGTTTAGTGCAGCTCTGATCTTTTAGGTTATCATCTTCTTTATCCCAGTTTGTCCCTTTCTTTATATCACTTCCCTTCTGCAGAGGAAAAACACAAAAGAATAGATGATAATATAATAGACACTGAACAAAGAGATGCAGTTACTGATTTGAATAGAAAGAAACCTGTAAAAACATCTATTACACGATCAGTCTCTTCCCCGTTTTCATCCGACTGCAGTGTTCTCTCTTCCGTTATGAGGAGTAATCATATCAATTTTAAACCCGTGTTTCAACAACGCGAGGCAATACAAGTGATAACATTTCCAGCCTCTGTTTGAATTGCTTTATGGCATCCCTGCCTGGATAAAAGCTTAGTTTATCTGCACTCTCAATGAGAAGTGAAATGAGCTGAGGAGCGGGTTGGGGGAAAGACGGAAACAGAGAGCAACAGTAGGAGATAAAAAAAAAGGAGCTAAATGGGAAAGGAGAACTGAACGAGAGGATGAGGGCGAGATTTAATCACATACGAGGTTAATGAACACGCTATAGGCGTTAATTCTTTGTGTGTATGGCTGCATGTATTTGTTTTTGGGTGATCTCTACAGAATTGATCTTATGGTGAGATTAAGGGATTGAGCGAGTGATAATGATGAGAAAAGCAGGAAAAGGTAGATGATGGATTCATTGGCTCAAGCACAATAGCCATAGAAGGAGAAGGCAGGGGCGAGAACGTGTGTGTGTTGTGTGTGGGTGGGTGTTGGGAAAAGGTGAGTGAGAGACAGACTAGAGATTTTCTCCCATCCGATAAGAATAATTTTGACCCCCCCTTCCTTCACTGCTCGGTCTCTGCAGCAATCTGCCAGCGACCCTGTTACCGCTCCAATCTCCACCGTGACCCTGTCGCAGCGCCTGCCGGATGCTGCTCGGCTCGGCGTCTCCGTGGCGATAAGGAGCGCCCACCCAATGCTCAATTGAGCAGACAGATTAATCTGTTTGGAGGGCTATAATAAATAAATAAATAAAAAGACGGAAAGGCAAGCCTGATTGAGGTTTTAGTGGCACAGAAATGAAAAGTAAGAGGACGGCAGATGGAGCGACTCAGGGAGGAAGAAGCGATGAGGAAGCTGCACCACGGCGTCCCCCCCGACCACATAATACCACCCTAGATACACAAACACACACGTGCCGCAGCTCAGCAGGAAGGAACATCACATATACACCGTGACATCAATCAGCCGCTTGATGTCTGTATTATTTTCAGGGTCACAGCAGGCACTTTACAAGAGGTTCACGCTCGCTGTCAATCAGATTTGCTCTCATTGTCTTGTCTGTGTTCAGGTCTTTGAGCTCATGTGTTTATCCACTCCGTCTCTGTGGAGTGTAATGCTTCTCTAAACGTGATGCCTCGTAATGGACAAGCGCACGACTCTGAGACTGAGATGCCGCAGAGATAATAACTCAGTCATCGCACATATTAAAGATTTGCTCGGAAGTTAGAAATAATGGACTTTCTAATAGCTGTGTACAGTTTAGAGGTTACAACTATAGCAGATATGGATAAAGATCTTCTATTGTACTGATCTTTCACAGATTACTTGTACATGATAATACCACATGTGAAAGTCATCAGGCAGTTGACGTACTGTGTTCTGCATGTTCTTAAACAACAGATAATGAAGTAAAACCCATACTTTTCACAAATATACAATATAAAAGCTACCAATGCAATAATGTGCTGGAAAGTGATTCTGAACTGAATGCATTCTTAGATAAAATAAATAAACAAATGGGAGTTTCTCTTCTCACCAAATCTAGCAAATTAATTACCTAACATATAGCTATAACCCTAGCTGGAATTCTTATCATTATTCTGTGGTTGCTTTTGTCCCTGGGAGAACAGCTTTGATCAGTCAAATGCAGGTGACAAAGATCATTTGTGAGCCAAGGAAACACTTTGTCTTTTTGTGTTTCCCTCAGGGCTGTGGCTGTTGAGCCTCTTTTTAAACTGAGTGAGGCGGCTTCCAATCTGTACATCGTCACACAGGCCAAAAACGACCAGACTAAAGGTAAGACGTGTATGTGTGTGTCTCACACAAAGTCTCACTATATACACACAGAAACTCACTCGTGTTCCTTCACAGAGGCTCTTGAGCAGCTGAAGTCGATGCTGCATAATCACCAGGTGCCCACATACCTGGCAATCAACAGGCTGGTTCAGTCCCTGCGTCGGCAGGGCAACGTTGCTGGTATCCAGGAAGTGGAATCGCTGGTCCAGGGTCTAATCTCAAACAAAACCCTCCAACTGTCCAACATGATGATCATCAACAACATGGCCCTGGCACACATCAACAAGTAAGCCTGTCAAGTGTCATATAAAGCTGATGGTAGAGAAGCAGATGGAGGGAAAAACAGGGAGAGTCGTGCAACAAAGCTGGAGTTGAACCAGGGTCCCACACTGCTCTGCAACCACCAATACTACACCCTTATTAATTTTAGTCAAATTTAGTCAACTTGTATTCATATGTCTTCAGTTGGAGCAGTGTTGGAGGACAAATACAAGTGACGTGCATCCTGTGAGGAATAAAGAAAGAGCCCTTTTATTAAGGTTTTTTTTTTTTTAATAAAGTAGGTTTTTCATCTTGTCTTTTTTGCGTCAACAAAAAATATGTTGATTTTGTCACAGTCAGTGGTTAAGAAGGTCGATTTTATCTCGCCTTCATCTCGTTTCTATCTCATTTGGAAAAAAAAAACATTAATGAATATATTTTGTCTAGTCTTATTTGACAAAATAAACACTGGTAGCCACTCGGCTGCCAGGGAGCTCCAGGATATGAACCTAAATGACTCTGAGATTGTCTCATTTATCTCCTACTACTGATGACAACAGTCATTTGAAACATCCGATAATCAGATGAAATAATTTTGGTCACGAACCTACATGTTCAATTTTCCATATTTAGGGAGAAAAAAAAGTTCTTGTCTTATGTCTTTTATCTTTATTTCCTGCAGATGAATACCGACCACACATATTCACTTAGGGAACAGTGGAGGGAGTAGGAACAGTGAAGCAGATCACTTTGAACATTGTAATCTGGTTATGTCTCATCATCCAGTGTGAGGTCTTGTACGCTGTGTTGAAAACTGTTGTTGCAGCACAGGGAGGTAAACAGTTTAATGGATTACCAGCCGGCAGGAGTGTGACGAGACCCAGGTCGACACGCCGTTAAAATAAAAGCTTGCGGGGCGAGCGGGGCGTCGAGTACAAATCGGAAACCTCGGCCTAACAGGATTATTCATGGATTCCTTTTAATGTCAAGAAAGCAGCCGTCCTCCGCTGCTGCTATGTCACTTTCTTAAACAACTAAAGAACAAAATATAAAACGCATTGTGCATCAAACTTTCATCACGCCACTCGCCACATTAGCGCCGTCCCCCGGCCCGAGCGCCACTGTCGCCGTGCCAACTCAGAGGGACAGCAGGAAGTGAAGAACAGCGAGACGGCCTCACGCCCGATTGGCCACCGCGGCGCTGGCCTGTCAGCTTGAACCCTGACCTCGGGGAGCGGCGCTGAGCGGCTCTGACACGTGCGTCCTCCGCCACGCCTGAGTCGAGCTGACTGGTTAAGAGCTGTGGCGGAACAGCTCCGAGGCCTTGAGCAGAGCGCCACATTTAGAGGGGCCCCCAGCTGAATTATTCAGACGGTCCCAGTCGCTACAATCAGTGCAGATACGTTCCCTTCACCTCCGGACGCTCACACACAGATGCACACACACGCCGTTGTATGTTAAATATTCATCAGGGCCGGTGACGGCGGGAATGGAGCGGAGGAGGCGGAGTTAAGTTTTACCAGTAAAGTCCTTGTTGCCAGATTGATTTTGAGATTTGCAGCGATTTGTTTTGTGGTGGCAATCTCAGCAAATAAAAAGGTTTCACAACATGAGCATGTATGACTCTCACATCAGTCAGACTCAGCAAACAGTTTCAAGAGGAAATAAATGACATATCATTCATTCATCATTCCATCAACTATTTCTCTTGAGACTGAAAACCTCCCTGAGCCGCAGAAGCTTTTGGGAACATTTTATTCTATTGGCAGCACAAGTCCAAACACAATTGTTCCTGCTCCAGGGGGAAACATTACACCGTGAAGGGTTTAGAGTAGAATGATGCCTGACTACTACTGGGTTGTTCTTATCTGCTTGATCTCTAAGATGTATTTTACACACACACATATGATCGGGTAGTTCTCACCTTGTTGTGCAGGTACCTTAACATAAGTTAACTATCTCATCTTTCCTCCAGTGGCAACTTGGACCTAGCAGTAGAGCTTTTGGAGGAAATTTGCACCGGTCCAGAGTCCAAAAATTCTCGTATAGCCTCAGTCTTCAGAGCGGTCATAGCAGAGGGCAATGAGCCGGCCTTCGACAAATGTAAGACACACACACACACAATATATACATCTATAAACATAACGTATAGCTGGCCTGTATGACCAAACATTTATATCACAGTATTTTTCAACATTATATCAATGTCACAGTATTTACTCTCTTTTCATGTATGACTAGGTTTCAACACGTAAAAAAAAAATACTGGTATTCAGTAGAAAATGGTATACTCCCCAGCCCTAATGTAACATAACAAATGTGATGCATTCCCTAAAAAAATGGAATAATAAAACTATGGACTGATGTGCATGTTGTATTGCAGTGAGTGCTATGGCAGAGCGACTAGCCAACCACTTCGCCTGCTACATGCCAGCTGTCGACCTTTTCCTCGAGCTGCTGGTTGCGGAAAGAAATGAGGAAGCCAAATTCATGCTCGCGGTGAGTATGTGTGTGTGTACACCGAAGTTATAAGTGAGAGTTATATTTTCTTTTTTATCCATTGTGGTGTTCACTTGGTTTTGGAAGTATCTACAGTTGTGTGTGGCTGCAGAATGGTTGAGGGCCACAGAGGCTGTGATGAGACACTCCATTAATAGAAGTATTGTCTGAACATAGAGTTAAGCAGTCCATCTTTTCTGCATAAAAATCTTTACAGCTTTACTGTTTCCTTGGACACTGAATAAAAAAGCTGAAAATGATTTTATTTTAATTAATTTTTACTTGTGCTAACATACTTGTGCTTCCTATTTATAAAAGAAACTATGGGGAGTAAATAATATATTATCCTATTTGTGCTAAAATCTGAGAGGTCTGGGATTTCAGTCTGGGCGAACATACACACATGTAAAACACTTTGAATGGTCAGAGGAGTGGAATGGTGCTGTGTAAATGCAGCCCCTTCATTGATTCATTGTTGCGTACTGTGTGCTCTCTCAAAACACATTTTTAAAATCAGCATGAGCATTTTTGTCCCAATGTGCACTTCTTCTTGCATTTGGCTACGTCTTAAATAATTTTATCAAAGTAACTGTAATCTTGCATCTGCAATCACCAAGGGAACCAGTGATGAATTTAGTCCATCACAACCAGCCCAGACGCCTGCCACCAGTGAGTGGCAGAGAGACGTCCTGCTGCCACAGACGTTCACTTATTTATCTGGACCATCTCGGTCTCAATAAAAGCAGAAAAGCCACATTCCACCACGGAGTCTGGTGTTTTGGAAGTCAGCCTCCTGCCACTTCACTTATTTAACACAGTTCATACATTTCAGCTCAATGACTTTGCATTGAGCCTGGGGATATAAATATGTAGCAGCTGAGATGGGTCAGAGACTGGAGGAAGGCAAAGTTGTTTCTTGCTCCTCATACAGAAATGATTTCACTTGCTAAGTGATTACTCCTCTGATGCTGAGTTACATGTGTGCACATTAATGAATGTAGATGTTACTGACCGCTCACACTTCATCACTATTTCAGCACCAGTCAGAGGGATCTGTGTGTTTCAGGTTGCAATATGTCACAATCAGAGCTGTTCTCATTTTCACCCAGTTGTTGAATTAAATGATTGCAATTGAATGAAGGCATCATTTTAATCACTGGTTCTCAAAGTGGGGTCTGGAGGCCCCAGAGGGGTCCTCAAGGAGGTGCCTGGGGGTCCCCAGAAAATAGGGAAATAAGTTATTTTCATTATAATTATGTCACTATAACAATGAAAGAATGTAAAAGTATATGTGAAGAGGACTGATAATTTAAAATAATTAGATGTATTTAATTTATTAGTATTTATTTCCTGTCATTTGTGTATTATTATTTTTTTTTTAATTTCTAATTTAATTTCCTTTTTTATAAATTGAAGGGAAAATGAATGAGGGATGAACACTTTGAAATTAATAATGGAAAATCAATTACCGTATTGGCCCGAATATAAGTTGTTTTTTGCATTGAAATAAGACTGAGGGGTCGTCTTACATTCGGGGTCTAGACATTATACCCATTCACCCGAAGTGTGGTGCACGCACCTCTGGGGGTGCGCGAGCGGCCACTCGGGGGCAACGTGGTGACAGTCTGGAGTGTTTTTAATAAAGTTTTTTCAATTCCGACAATAAAGAGTCAGCAAACGTTTTATTTGTCATATTAAATGAATATTCAACATCCCGTTATGTAACTTGTCTCTGTTTAGACATGGCGGTTTAACACTATTTTTGGTGCGTCGTTATTCCTGCATCAGGCGACACACGCAGTCGAGTCCAGTCACTGGAGTCACGTCACATTTGCGCAGATTTGCGGAGATGTGGTTAAAGCAGAGACTCCACGCTGTTATTGATCGTGTTGCAGGAAAAAGACGTTTGTAAACATGAACACAGCAGATGAAGCAGCTGCTGCTGATGATGTTTATTTATCAGTAACACAGAGTGTAATGTACAGAGATGGGGAGCTCAAAAAGATCGCCTAAAAAATGCTCCCAGTCAGAGAAAAGCTTTCCGTGGTCCTCAGAGCGGAATTAAAGTTTGGTGTTTAAAAAGTCTTTTTTCAAACTTGAGTCTTGAAAAAAGGGGGTCGTCTTATAATCAGGGTCATCTTATATTAGGGCCAATACGGTAAATGGGCAAATTATACACAAATAAGTGAATTTTTTGAATTCATTAGGAACATTAAATGAATATGGACATTTACTATATGTATGTATTTTTTATTTCAGTCATTTATTTATTCTTGATTATGGCAATTTCAATCCTCCATAATTTTGGCCTCAGGCTTCCTACATTTTCTTTCTCACATCTAAAAGCAAAAATCTTATCAGATGATCCGAGGTGTAGTTTTTTCTAAAAACCGAATGAGGTGTATGAATTTAGCAGTGGGTACATGCCAAAAGCCAAACTTTCCATCTGTGTGAGACCCTGCTTGGACAGTTTTATTTGTTGTTTTAATTTAGCAAACAGGTCATTTACATCAATGCAAATCAGCGATGAAGGCAACACACACAGAGGAATATGAAACCCTGTAGATACACTCACACACGGGTTCCTGCTGCTCATTTCTCCTCAACATCCTGAGTGATTATCCTTCTCAATCATTCAACAGGGATGTCTGACTAGCATGCATGTTAATGAACAGATACATTACTCACTACTCTCATCTTCATCACTCTTTAAACACACACACACACACTATGGATTTCAGGATGATTCAGGAAAAAACCTGCCACATGCTTGATATATGCATCTCAGCCAATTTAAGTTCTTTTTTTAATATCAGGAGACCAAGTAGAGTTTTGGTGCAACCACAGAAGCTAGTTAGTCCTACAGAACATAAAAGATCATTTCTAATTATACCTTATCCTAATTATACCTTATTAATCTCATAGGAATTAGCAATGTTTTAAAAAAGAAAACTGAACCTAAAAGCAGCATGTAATGATTATTTTCAGTTATCAAACACTCAGTCTGTCATTTCTTAATTAGTCGTTTGTTCTGTAAACTTTCCCAAAGCCCAAGGTGCAACCTAAACTTGTTTTTGTTTTTTGTCTCATGCAAATATGTTCAGTTTACTGTCAGACTAAAGACTAAAGAAATGAGAAAATATTCACGTTTTAGATGCTTGAGTCAGAGAAAAATATATATATACGGTATTTTTAAATGACTCCAAATGATACGTTGATTATCAAAACAGTTGGGAATTTCAGTCAAATGAATAAGCAATTATTCGTTACAGCTCCACTGAGCTAAGTTCAGTTGTTCGGGGGAGGCAGTGAAAATGTTTAAGGCAGAAGTTTGTCTTGAAAAAGCTGGAAATGTAAAGAAAGTAAGTCAGGAAGCAAATCCTCCTACAATGTCACATAAGAGCATTTAAAACTTATTCTCGCATTTGTATTTGTAGCCAAAGTGTTAAGTTTGTAAATTCCAACTCCGCTGACATGACCCAGAATAAACTTTAGTAGTTTTGGCCCTCATTCTTCTTCCTGGTTCCCCTCTCGTAGCCACTTTTCCAGGGTCACTGGAGGGTAGCGGCCCAGGTCCTCCATCCCATCATCAGAACTCTGAAAAGCTTTTAAGTAGGCGAGTGAACAATAATGATGACAATCCTATCAGGAGGAAAGGAGGTGAGGCTGGTGGGGAGCGAGAGGGATGGAGTTAGTCATTAAGAAGTGAAACGGTGACGAGGGGAACGCAGCGAGGCGGCTCTGCCGTGTGTGTGATGGGAGGGCTCATTGAGGAAGAGGAGGAAGCATTCCCTGGATATCCAGAGCTTTTAGGCTGTGTGTGAGGAGCAGGGCGATGCCGGTCGGTTCTGGTGTCACCTTTGGGAGTCGAAGCGAGGGAGGGGAAAAAAGATGGGGAGTGAGAGCAAAGTTGAGTGAAGTGGCAGAGTGTTGGTCTAATTGCCTGATTGTACTAAAGACATTCTGCCGCTCACTGACTCTGAAGAGAAGGCAGCTTGCTCCGAGTGTGTGCGTGTGTGTGTCGTCATGTTAAAAGCTTCGCAGGCCACCAGCTTTTAATTCTGTACGAGGGAGAAGGAGTAAAACACGTTAGTTCACGACTGGCTAGTAATCGGACCTCATTGCTGCTCAGCCAAGAGAACACACTCACTTAAAGCACAGAATCTTTAGTGCATTTACACACACACACACACACACACACACACACACATTAAATACATGCATGGAATATTGTATAAATGCTTGCTTTTACAAGTTAAAGCCTCAAGCAGCAGCTTCTTAAAGAACACATTAATTTCAAAACTCACATATGTCACATTTGAATCTATGTATATTGGAAATTTCAAACATGATCTGTTAGTTTTATGAATACAATAGAATATAGAATACTTTGTCCCAAATGTTCTCTGATGGAAACTAAAGCAAGGAGTGTGTGTGTGTGTCTGTGGATCACATATCTCTGACTGTCGCATCAACTTCAGCTTTCAGATGTAGCTGCACATCACACAATGGTACATATCAGTTTTTGTGGATTTTTTTGGGGGGATAGATAAGCAAAGCATCATTATTACTATTAAAAGTTAAAACGTGAGTATTTCAGCTCTATCTTACAGCAGCACTTTAGTTATCGTGTAAAGCTCCATATCACGGCTCCTCCTCATGTTTTGTTACAATTCAAAGCTGCGTTGTCCTGTATCTTCCTGCACCGATCGTACAGCCGGCGTAATGAAAGTGGTGGAACGTTCCTCAAAAAACACTCCAAGATGTTAGCTGGTTTAGTTGCTGCTTTATTCCTCACGCTAACACGTTTTACTCTAAGATGACTTCACAGACCCTCAGTAAATCCCAGCACTATCACCTGACAGAACAGGAACTGGGCCTAAACTCATGTAACATGCCCAGGTTGTTATACTACACAGGAAAAAGTGCAAAGTAAAGATATATTGTTAGCCCAGTTTTACTTGGACTATCAACACAATTTCAGCACTGACATGTAGATTGAGGTCTGCACTTTCAACATAAATTGTAGCCTTTTTCTTACAATAACTGTATTTAAATATCACTCCTTAACTCAATGTATGTCCATGTCTAAACTAATGTACAAATTATCTATTAATGTTATGGAAAAATCTACCTTTCTGTAGGAATACCTACTTCCTACAGATATTGAAATTCATTACGAAATGTGCAGTTGTGTGTCTGACACCCTTAATTGTGTGAATGTGTGTGTGGTTATATACTTTGTGAATGACAATTTTATCTCTCACATGCTTCTCATGTCATGTGGTTTTGTGTTTCTTCCCGTAGCGCTGCAGTGGTGTGGCTGAACAAAAGACGGCACTGATTTCCTTTGTGGCAAAACAGTCTAAGAAGCCCGGACAGGTAAATATTACTGCTTTATTAGAGCGTATGTATTGTCTGTATTAAAGGATCATTCTAGGGATGAATAAATGAATCAATTTTTAGGCATGGTTTTCAAATACACATCTCCGGTTTGCTCCACAAGCTAAACGGGTGATCATCATGTTTTTATCTCACTCCACCAAAGGCCCAATGTGGAATATATTTGGTTCCAGAATATTCAGTGCAACCTTACTTCTTTGTTTTTATTCCTATTTATTAACAATTATATTCATACTTTATAAAAGACAATGGTACAGAATCCATATCTGCTGTGTTCTTTGAGTAAAACTACTACCTACTTCAATAAAACCATAATCAATCACATGAGTTGATTTCCTCTGGACTTCAAGTTCCTGTTAAAGGTTATTGACAGGGCAGATGGTAAAACAGCATTTCACAGCTTCAGAGTCTGTTTGAGGTCTAACTCGGGTCATATTAATGTGTTCATGTCAGTGACAAAAACACACATTGCTGCTTTTATATAAATAATTTATATAAATGTTTGTATGCACAGGTAGAAAAAATCAAGATGCTGATGAGCCTGATTCCAGACATCATTGAGAATCATGTCCTGAATCCCTACCTGATGAAATGTCACGGTAAGATATGAACACACACACACACACACAGCCTAGTTAGGTCTTGTGGAGCAGCAGCGAGCGCTGGCCTGTAGCTAACTCAACATTAGCGGCCACATTAACAATGCATCAGGTCAAGCAGCGTGTACGTGTGTGCAGACGTTCAGGGGTTAGCAGAACACATGTCATCTAATGACTTGGCTGTCCTGGCTAGCCTAGCGTGCTAATCGCAACATGGACCACCACTCAGAGCTCTTTTTTTCTTACATTTGTCCTCTTCAGTCCAACACTTGTCTTCTTGCACATTTTTTTTCTTTCCTACTCCCATCTTTCTATTCTTGCCACTAACGTTTCCGCTCCTCCTCCTCCTCCTCGCTGTCAGCTGCATCCTCTCCTCACGTCCTCCCTCCACCCCCCTCACCCCTCTGGTCTCCTGCCTCCCCTCCTTCATACCTCGTCACACCAGCGCTGACGGACATGACTATTTAATTATCATTAGCTGGCTGGTCGGTCACGGCTTCTCTGCCCTCTGCCCTGTTCTTTCCGTCTTCTCTTTGAGAGCTTTTGGCAGCAGTGACCTTATTTCATTTGTTAATTTCTGAATTTTAACCTTATCTTTTTAACCAGTAAATCTCACATATTCCCATTTTTGCAAGAGTGACTAAAACTAATAACTAACTAGTAAGTTTCCAAACAACTATCTTTTCTGTAACTTAAACATTATTTCAAATACATCGAAGAATCATATACCAAAAGTACATTAGATACAGTACAGTAGATAAACGTAACTCAATCATTTACAGTTCTTTTCTTTGTTGATGTCTATATTGAGCATGTAAAATAAATCAACCAAATAAAATGGATTAGTACAGGGGCTTTATCTTCATTATAATTGCGATTTGACAATTAAAATATCCTTTTTCTGATGACTTCTCTCTCTCTGTGTTCTGGCAGCTTTGGATAAGAACTTTTCAGCAGCCAAAGAGCTGTATGAGCAGATGCAGAAGGAGGGAGAAGTCGACGAGCTGTCTCTCAAACGACTGGCGAAAATGTACCGTGAGGCAGGAGAGACGATGCCCTTCGAAGAACCACCTGTGAGTCTCTCTCTCTCTCTCTCTCTCTCTCTCATACACACACACACACACACACACACACACACACACAGACCAGAGTTAAAGGATCTCGGCCCCAATACAATTCAATACACATCTGCCTGCAGCTAGCTATGTGGGGGTGTGTGGGTGGTGTGTGTGGTGGTGCCCCAAGGTCACAAAGTACATGTATTGTGTGAGCGAGATGGTGTAACTGCAATAGCCTCTTTTTCTGGCTCCTTGTATTTTTGAGTATTTCTGCAAGTTGCACATTTTGTAAGTTGATGTATCATCTATTTTGGGAATAAAACAAACACACACACACACACACAGCCCCAGCACTTTGCTGTGCTGTCCCCTGGAGGCAGGTGCAGAAGAAGCCCACCTCTTACCCATCACTCACCTGCAGTACAAAGATAGACAGAGAAAGGGATGAAGCTGGAGAAGCTGCTGCATTATTCACCAAATGTCAGGGTAGTTAAGTGGTTGCCAGGTTTTATAAGCAAAAGAGAGGCAGGGGCAGAGATGAATGTCAGAATTGCCCTCATATACACAAAGTTTCTACTGTGGTCCCCTCTCAGTCTTTATAAAGATGAAAAGAAGAAATACAACTTACATTTGTCCTTCTAGAAAAGGTTTCCCTTTTACTCTGGTTAGATTCACGATTTTATTTTATTTATTTGTCATTTGTGCATAGTTTAACCATCCAGGTACATTGGAGTTCCTATGCAGGACTTTCTGCATCAGCATTTAACAAGATTCACTTTTAAAAAAAAAAAAAAAAAAAAGAGAAGACAATTTCTAAGAAAACATATGCCTCTTAGAGAAAGTAAGTAAAGCAAAATATACACAATACATATGTTTTTTTTTATTTATATAACCTTTATTTAACCAGGTAATAATAAACCCATTGAGATCAAAATCTCTTTTCCAAGGGTGACCTGGGCAAGAGGTCAGCAGCAACATGTCATAAAACTTGATATTTATCAACTACATTAAATTAAATACTATATTAAAATACAATTATATATAATATATATAAATACTAATACTAAAATTATTAAATACTACATTCAAATTTAAAGTGCATCAGAAACACTTTGATGATGATATTAAATGCTTTTCTTAGTAGGAAAAGAATAGATTTCTTAAAGAAAATAAAGGAAAGGAATATGAGGACATTTGTCATTTCCGGAGTGTGGACACACTAGTAATAAGTAAAATATAGACGTGTGTAATGAGAATTGGATATAAATAAATGTACAGATACAGTTTTTCTTTTGACTTGACAGTGGAGTGAAGTATTGTTTGGCTATAAATAGATAAATATATGATATGTACAATTTTAAAAACAGGATTTCAGATGAGTTTAATTCTCTAGTGACAATATAACAAACTTTCACAATAAGGTAACCAGGACAGGAAAGATATATTTCTTGTGAATTTTCTTATATAATTTAGTTTTGAGCATCACAGACTGTGCTGAGATGGAGGCAGAAACTGTATGTGCATTAGGTGTAGTATTTCCTCCTGAAGTGTACACGGTGTTAACTGCTGAATTCATAAACGAGCACATTGTTGGGCGCCAGCGTAATCTGCAGAAAAGCTCTCACCTTCTCACTCCTTCAAAAAAAACACACACACACCCACCACAACACTTTGTCTGGATCAAAACACTGATTAATTAGCCAGAAACAGAGGCAGGGAGCGAAAAGTGTGTGTACGGGGAGCGTGTTTACAAATCCCTTATTTGTGTATTAATGGGGATTTAAAGATGAAACGAGACAACCTGGTTGGAGAGTGGAGACTATTTAGACAGACCCAGGAGGGCTTACTTTTGGAAAGAGGGTAGATGGAAACACACACACGCGCACACACACACACACACCTTACAGCCTCACTATGAGGCAGGTGAGCATTGTTAATGTTTAATGCTAATTCAACTCTTTTTGTTTCACTTTCAGGAGTCATTCAGGTTTTATGCAACAAAGCTGAGAGAGAAATATGGCACGGCCCAGATGACTGAAGTAGAATAAGGGAATAAAGATCCATCGTCCCCTCCTCTTCCCTCCATCCTCTCCCTCTGTCTGTCTCCTTTTTATACGATCTGTTTGAGCCGAACTGTTGTTGTATCGTGTTATAACTGTTGGGTGATAAATTGGCCACTTTGCTGTCCATAATGTTGTTGATGATGATGATGATGATGATAAAATGAGTGTATAGAAGTATTTATGCTAATAAACAATGTTAGGAATCCAGATTTTGTGTGATCCTGTGTGAATTTCAAATAATGTATAATCAGGTATACAGTAATCACATTACATTGTTTTCAGTGTCCTAAGTTCATTATTGACTCTTCTGCAAATGATTTTCTTGATTGATCATTTGTTTTGATAATAGTCCAAGAGTAATGCATAATTCTAATTCCTTCAACCCTAAAGAGACATCTTTATCTTATCAGGTTAGCGGTCCAAAATCCAAAAGATGTTCAGTTTACTATCATTTGACACAAAAGCTTTAAATCATCACATTTAAGGAGATAAAACCAGCAAATATTTAGATTTTTTTCCTTAAATCTACGAACTACAAAAGTGATATTTGTTGATTATTTAGATCGTTGCAGCCTATACTTCATACTGTTCATACTTCATACTGTTCATACTTCATACTGTCGATTAAAGGATAAAGTACTAATATATTTTATTGATACTCGGATGCTTTAAATGCCTCTTTACATCCACAATTCCCTTTTTTTCCAACTTTGCATTGCATTGTGGGAGAGAAGTGCACAGCAACAATCTTTTATATAACAAGCCTTTTTTCATATGTACTGTATATCTCCTTTCAACACTTATCCAGGTTTAACCCGCTCCATACTCAACACCTGCTTACATTGAGTGTATTATAGATTTGAGTAGTGATACACAAACTGATTAGATACAAAAGAATATTAAGTCATTCATAGTTCTGATATTCAGTCATTATTTTTTTTTAGCCTAACATCTTCCTAACATCATGACCTCTGACCTGCACCTGCAGCCTCTCTCATGGCTTTGACCCCTTTTTGTGCTCCAGTATCAGCCTGATATTCCTGCTCCATGTAACAAGCTGCTCGTACAAACCGGTGGTTTCATTGGTAGACCGTGTACTGGTTGACATCAGAGGGGTCGGCTCCAGTAGCGGAGCTCATTTAGGACGCAAGAGAAGTAACGTGGTTACAGGGAATTTGTTCTTACGAACCAATGCACACCATTTGCAAATCTTTACAAACCTAAAATTGCCTTTTCTATCTGAAAACGTGATTAAGAAATATGTTTTCAACTCATACAGTGTAAACATGAGGGGATTTCTGTCCTCTAGAACATTTTTAGATTATCTCTCGTTACATGCTCTTGGATTATCCCCTTGTTATTTCACACGAAGAACCATTTCAAGGCTTGTGTGTTGTGCTGAAATAACCAGTGTGAAGGAAAATCACAGATAATCATTCTTTGAATACCACTATTCCATTATGGAACTGCATTGCAATAAAAGATGATAACGTGGCTGGAAAAAAAAGTATGGAGACAAAAATAAACCCCTTAAAGTGGAGACATTTTATTTAATACTTTACTAATTTGGACTCAAATCATGTCGGTTATATATTTATCAGGCTTTTGCACCAGTGCAAAAAAAACTATCTTACATAATCTTCAATCTATGAGAACACAACAAGTACAAGCTTGTTTTTTTTTCTAGTGTGACTTACTAAATCTCTACTAGGCTTTTTTTCAGTGCTCCCTATACTGGCACACACATTGTTAAGCTTAATAACCTTACATATACAAAAAAGATAAAGCTGTAGAAAAAAAAGAAGATTGAAAATGGAACAAGCAAAAGCTGCAGATGGATATCTGCCAAAGTGGCGCTGGTTTTTAATCGTTTGCCAAGACGGAGAAGAGAGGGAGAGGGAAAAAAATCCATGATTTACAGCAGAGCTCTGCTGCCATCCAGCAGCAGACAGCCGCACTGCCACGAGTGCTTCTGGTTCTTTTATCCCCACAATTTATAATCACTCCAACACTTACACAGTTAGCTGGGTACATGTTGGGTTTGTTCTCACCACTCAACAAGGAGAGGAATTTCTGCACTTTGAGGTTATGACGTGATTCTTTCATCTAAAGATTCTAGAGTCTCTGATGTAAAAGATTTTTAAGAACACTGTACAAATATATCACTTTTCTCCTTTAAAATTAGGCACATTTTCACTCTACTGACAACAACAGCTGAAACAATGTAAAGCATGGCTCAATGTCGAACCAGTCGAAACTAGAACTTAAGATACTTTTTTTAACCACTTCCTATAGTAAAACTGAATTCCTGTGTGACTTCAGATGACGTTTGATCGGATTGTAGGAACTGGTCCAGGTTTTTTCACCAGTCTTGACTGGACTTCTGTTTGATAAATTTTAAGGCCACATAATAGAGCGCCATGAAGCTCAGACAGACAGCCAGCAGCACCAGGTAGCACGAGTACAACGGGTACTGGTTCATGTTCATGGCCTCCACCACCTGAAAGACAAACAGGGAGAGGAAGACAATTTTTCAATGGATTTATTTCATTATATGTTCTTGTCCTGTTATAAATCAATCCCTACCAGTATTCTGACTGTTTGATTATGTAAGATTGTGTATTTATTTCTGTTTTTAACTCACATGTATGCCGTCAACATTGATGCTGAAGTTTCCGATGGTGACAGAGTAACTTTTGTTCCTGAACTGCACCTGCAGCATTCCCTCAAAGCCCCAGCGCATGAAGGAGGTATGAGAAAGCCATGAGGCCACTGGAGAATTCAAAAACACACGCAAGCACCAGCATCACAGAGTGAACAGCATACTGTTTTCTTTCCTCTCTTTTATTCCTCTGGTTCCTGATAAATCTGATCTCTGAGTATAAATAACTGGCCCCTCACCGAGCCACATGTTCTCCAGGTTGATGACAAATCCTCCAGTCAGATAGAAGACGGTGAACAGAGCGTTGCCCATGAACGCTGAGGTCTGCAGGGTGGGCAGCGCAGCGGCCACAAACAGAGCCATGGCCCGGCTGCAGTAAACCATCAGCCACACCAGCAGGAAGTTGAGCAGGAAGCGGTCTGGGGCCTCATTGAGGCCGGCAAGCCAATAGATGGGCAGCCCGTAAACCAAGGTGAACACACAGTGCTCCGGCAGCTCCCCCAGGATCTGAATGTGTGAGAATATGTCAAAAAGTACAGAAATGTAGAAGAAACACACAGAAACACACACAGTGTGGCATATCTCCCTGTTCTTTACAGTGCTGTACATCAGTGTCTGTCCAACATGGAGCGAGGCTGCCCCCTGCTGGACACCCTGCTTGTTACCACTGAGCTTTACCTTGGCAAAGAAGTAGGAGGTGACAGAGTACATGCCGTCCTCCAGCTCATGGTACAGCATGGCTCTCTCTGTGTGACCTGCAGAGAGCAGTAAATTAGTCTGATGACACAGTTCATAGGTGGAGCACCTGGTTGCAGGTTACCTGATGTTCTTGATTTGACTCTTTAAAATATACAAAACAAAACCACAAATTTGCTTTTCGTGGTCAATAAAGAAACATTTAAATGAATAAAAACTCATTTTACTTTGTTTTTTTACTTTTTCTATTCTATTTTACTATTTTTCTCTTTATCCTTCCTCTCCCTCCAATAACTATGAATAATATAACATCTATAGTATCTTTCTACTAATTATTAATAGTAATAAATAAAATAAAAAAATAAACACATTTGAAAAGCAATAGGAAGAAGTAAAATACTTAATAATTCATAAACCTACTACTACTACCACCTACTTATAATAATGTACACCAAAAATGAAAATGAAAATATATATGAAAATAAAATGCTCAAGGCAACGACACAGCATCAGTATCAGTATATACTGATGAGGAAAAAATGTAAAAAAACATCAACATTTACAGCTCATTAGAACATACACATACATACAATAGTATAATACTACTGATTAAACACAGAAACAGGCTCCTTCAAGCCCTTTGCTCCCACTATTTAGTAAAGATCATTTGTTAGATTATTAGTTTTTGAACTGCTTGAGGTTTGGCTGTTGTTTCAGCTATGTTCCAGAGCTTTACTCCTTTATTTGATATGAATGGAGTAAAGCTATGGAACAGACTTCTTCCGTTTGTTTTGTGCTGATACACAACACAAATAAATATCAGGGGTCATGGTGGCTCTCCAGCAACATAAATATAATATTTGTATCATGATAGAAACCCCAGACAACCAGATGTTTTATGGATATTTTGTGTGTTACAGGCAGTTGTTACAGTATTAAAAATTACTCACACGTTAACCAGACTCAGCTTTGTCACTCTGGTGTCACTTGATCTGACTTGTACATGATTCATAACGGCTGTTGGCAAGACACAATCTTCCTATCTCTGCTGTTAATCAAATGTCTTGTTAATATCTCAGTCCAACAACTCTTTCCAACTCACAAATGTGTGTGGTAACATGTTGATAACTTTAATAACTTGTCTGAAGACTCTGAGGTCTGAACATGTAAACATCAGTGACCTCCTAAACTGTTGCCATCACTCACATTTGGCTATGACGTCCAGCACCACAGCGAACGGGGTGAGAGCTCCGATCATGTAGAGGAGCGCCACCGTGTCCTGGATGGAGAGATGCTCCTCTCCTGCTCCGTAATACAGACAGCCAATCAGGAGCGACATGAGCAGAGCCTCGAAGCCGTGGACCAATAAGGTGACCAGGTCTCTGAAGTCGTTATACATATGACGCCTGAGGAGGAGGAAAGGAGGGAGGACTGTGTGTGTGTGGTACGACATTTAACAGTCAGTCTGGACATGTGTTGCAGATATTTTGATTACACAAAAAGAACATTTGAGATGTCCACAACTATATTCTTCCTATCCACAATTGTTGTTTCAGATATCCAGATATTACCATTCATGTGTATGGGGTTTGTCATTACAGATATGTAAAATTCACTTTGAGATATCTGCTATGTAAATAACGGATATGTGTAAATTAATTCCAAATAGTAGTTATTCCAGTCTGAGATATCTACAATTTGATTCTGACTAGGTATCTTAAATTAAGTTTGGACTAGTCAAAATTAAGTTGTAGATATTTCAAACTGGAATTATGACTTGTCAAAATGTGATTGTAGTTATCTATTATGAAATTGTAGATATCTTGAACTGAATTTTGATAATAGATATCTGAAATGGGAGATATCTGTGACTTTGGTTCTACCTAATCAGAATTACAAATATCTTGAGTTACAGTTCTGACTGGGAGAAATGACTGGGCTGAAACACCCGCAGCTTTATAGAACAGAGAAATAGAGAGAAATAGAATCAAAACTGAATTACAGATGTCTGCAATTGTCATTTAAGACAGTTATGTGAGCTATCATTGCAGATATGATCTGTAATTCAGTTGTGTCTATAGTCAAAACTAAATCACAGACATCCCTATATGTTGTTTTCACTAGTCACAATTACAGTATAGATATGTTGAATGAAAGAAGCAACTGTTAAAAATGTAATTACGACTAGTCAGAAAGGTGTTGATTTGACTGTTAATTCCGGACAGTCAAATTTAGCCTTTGTTAAAATGACTTGCCATATTGTGTATGTCTTTCTTACCTGATGAGGATGGTAAACTGGTGTAGTCGGCCAGGCAACCTGCTCCTCTGCTTGGAAATAGTGATGACTGCTTCTCCTTCTACCTTGCTGGGCTGCTGAGAGCTGCAGGATATGCAGCCAGGAAAACAACAGGTTAGTGATAATGAATAATGAGAAATGAATAATCTAAAATGTCTAAATGTCTTGAGTTTTGAGACTGGCATCACTAGCCCAAAATTCCCATATAAGATTACATTTTTGTAAATATTTTGACAATCTTGTACTTGTAATGTGCATTACAGAGATTTAAGGTGAGAAAAATATGACAAAGAAATCATTGTGGTCACTGAATTAAAAAAAAGGTTTCAGTTTACTATCTCAATGAAGAATGACAATTAAAGACTAAAATGAGTATCAGAGAGAAGAACTAGGTCAGAATTTGTAGGATGAGAGAGTAGAAGAGATGAGTATGAGGCACAGAAACACAGCTACCTGTCACTTAGTGTTGGTGCTGTGCTGCTGCCGGCTGGTTTCCACATGTGATCATCTGTGTCTCTGACCTTCTCCATGAAATTCTCAGCCAGAACTCTGGACCGCTCCAAACACTCAGACTCTTTCTCTGGACTGCGCCGGTCTATACTGATCAGATCAACTGGTCACACACACACAGAAATGTGTTAACATTATGGGTGTTTCAGGAGTTCTAGTATATTCTGAAGAAGAAAATGCTGGCTCGACATTTAAAAAATCAAGGAAAAGCTGTATTTTACTATGTAATTCTAACTTAATTAGTTCAGGACAACTAACATTATTTATTTTGTTCTCTACAAGTTTAATCTCAGCTAAATTTTACTATGAAAGTTTTGTTATTTTAGTGTTATTAAGTGGTCAAATTACTTACTATTACTATTACTATTAACAGGTCCAATCCAGTTCCTATTTCTTCACAGAAATGTGAAGTCAGTGAACATCTTTCAGGGCTCAAGGGATAAAACATTTACAGTTTTGATTTATAAACGGTTTGCAAGACAGTGATTCACTTCTTAAAAAAGTAAATATTGTTCTTGAGTAAATGTTTTAAATTGCAATGCAGCAGTAGACTGGCTGAATATGGAATGACTGAGACATCATATTGTTGATTGCACTTAATTTTGCACTTAAATTTGTTACCTTCATTTTTACATTTAAAAATTTTGAGGCAGAGTATTCATAGGATTTGTCACTCATGGGATAGGGAGAACCAATAAAACCAATAAACTCTGTGTGTTGCTGGTACATCTCTTGACCCTAAATTTCCTCTAATTGGTCAACAAGAGTGGTGATAACTTCCAGCCATTGTTGATTGCTAGACAGATGCTGTTTGGCAGTTTTCTACAAACACACTGACCATAGAAGTCAGAGGGGTTACAGTATCGTGGGCAAGGGTATCCCAGCACTGTGAAGTAAGGCACCATGTCACGGGCGGCGCCGCAGTAAACAGCTGAACCTGATGAGAGCAGGACGACAAGGTCGAATAGCTGAAAGATGTCTGATCGAGGCTGGTGGACCGACAGCAGGACCAGACGATTTCCCCGGGCCAGACGAGATAGTGTGATCACCTAGTAAAGGAATATTAGCAGGAATAAGGTCAATCCAGGAATAAAATCCTTACCAAGAAATGTCTTCACCAATGTGGGTGTAAAGGCATCGACTAACACTGAAGAAACCCAAAACTGAAGAAATGCAACAATGACCCCACACTATCCAGCAACTGCAGACCTATGTTCTTGAAAAGGCCATCCTCAACCAGTTACTACCCTACATACACCACAACAACCTGGTTTTAAGCCCTACCACAGCACAGAATCCGCTCTATTAAATGTCCATAATTACCTACTCCCCTCTATTGATTCTGTTAAGTGTATCATTCACATCCTCCTCAACCTCAGCGCAGCTTTTGACACAATAAACCACAATAGACTGTCTCCACCATGGCTCAGGAATCCCTGGCACTGCTCTAAACTGGTTCACATCCTACCTCAACAATAGAAGTGTTTTCATAAACGTAGGTCCACACTCCTCCACTTCAGCTACACTGTCCTGTGGCGTCCCCCAAGGCTCAGTCTTAGGTCCCATCTTCTTCTCCATATAAATGCTCCTTCTTGGTCAAATTATTCAAAAACATCAGATTACATTTCACTGCTATATCAGTGACATCCAGCTCTATATTCCCCTAAAACCTGAAATCAAAAATCACCAACATCACCAACTGCATAAGTGAAATAAAATCCTGGATGACAGCAAGTTTCCTTCAAATCGGTGACAGTAAAACAGAAATCATTCTTCATTCTATAGGATGTAGATGAATAGGTTAAAAAATAATAACTAATAACTATTACCCTGAAAATTCCCCAGCTTTCCAAACTTAAATCTGATTTTATACTTTACCACAAGAACTGAGATTATCTTTACACACACATTGGTGGAGAAATTTCTTGGTAAGGAATTTATTTCCAGATTTTAGCATTGTTCCTTTACTAACCAGGTTGTGGGCGGTAAAGCTGTCTAAACCCGACGTGGGCTCGTCCAAAATCAAAATACCTGGAATGTAATAAAATAATAGTTCAATAACCCATAAAAAGACATAACTCTCTATATATTTTCATCTTGTTTCTGGTGTCATTCTGGTGGTTAGAGGGTCATGGCGGTGGAGAGCAGATCCAGACTAAGGTATAAAGGTGGGTAGATATTTAAATGAGGCCTGGAAAATCTACAGGGTTTAATTTAAATTAAAGAACAGGTTCACTAAACTTTGCAAGGTTCAATTTACTGTTCTACGGGGAAGGTGTGGGCTGCTTCTAATGTATTGTTTTATATCTATATGGGTATTGGTGAACTATGAACCCAGGTTTTATCAGCAGAAGTGATACAGTACGTCTGGTTGATATCTCTACTGATAGAGTGTCCAGTTCATGATGTATAAATAATTTAATTATAAATCATTTACAACAGCCTCTAAAGCTAACATCTGTTGTTTTATAACCACAAGCTCACTTTAAAAAAAATCCCTGTTTGTGTGGGGGAAAGTGCTCGATTTTTAATAATCATGTATGATAAAATAAATATGAAATAAGATGTTAGTAAAACCTGAAATATACACAAACAAACGGATGTGCTAATGGCTCTGGTGACACAGTGGAGCTTTGAGCTAAATGCTACATGCTCACAATAACACTGTGCTGAGATGTTATCAGAGGATAACAGATAACAGTTTTGCAGGTGTGGGCTCATAAACTTTGACCTCAATGCTAGAGGAAAAGTCTAATGAATGTGAATATGATTCTGAATTTGTGAGTAAGTTATGTCTCTATGAGATGTTTCACATCTAAAAGTCAGAGATAGAGATGAAAATGAAAGAAGAAAAAGTCAAAATCAAGAATATAAAAGGTTGGTTCTCCTCCTTTGTTTATCTCTCTCACCAGGGTTCCAGAGAAGTTGGACAGCTATACTGACTCTCCTCCTCTCCCCTCCAGAAACACCCCTCACATAGTCATTCCCCACCCTGGTGTGTGCACACTGTCGCAGCCGCAGCTCTGCAATGACGTCGTCCACCTGGAACAGAAGACAGCACATGTTTTGTCATGTGTCACTTGTAAGATCCACCTTTTACAACAGATTTCGCCTTTTCTCCTCAAACAGATTCTTTGGATAAAAATTATTCTGAGTGGAACCCTTAGTATTACAAAGAACCATTAAAAAGTCTCTTTAAAAAAAGGTTTTCAGGAGCAAATGGTTCTCTGTAGAACCCCAGGCCCTCAAGAAAAGCTCTTCTGGAACCCTTCTTTCTAAGACTGTACAGAGTGTAAGAAGAACACGAATGGTTTAAATATGAAGTGGATGATTGAGATCCCCTCCAAACAAGGCTAGGAAACCATGCAGTGCACATACTAATCCTGTTTGGAAATAACATGAGTCCAGTTTATATCTTGAGCTTGATCTCACCCTCTGGTCCCGCTGAGCCTGGGTGAAATAGGTGGGGAGCCTCAGTTTGGCCACAAAGATGAGAGTCTCGCGGACAGTGAGGTGGGGAAGAAGGCGGTCATCCTGGCGGACATGAGCAATGTTCTTCTTCACCAGCTGGGGCGTGTTGGGCTTCCCGTTGATCAGAACCTGGCCGGAGGTCATTGTACCGCCCTCATCACGACACGTTATTATGTCCAGCAAAGATGTTTTACCGCAGCCTGAGTGAGGACAGAGCAAAGTTTAAAGCACTGTGTGTGTGTGTGTGCACGCGCACAGCAAAAACTAGAATCTTAACAGGTGAAAATAACCTGTTTTTGGTACAATTTGTCCAATATTGACTATAATTATCTTATTCCACTGGCAAATAATTTGGCTTATTTCAAGTTGTTTTCATTTTACCCGTCACACTAAGTGACGGGTAAAAATAAAGTAAATAAAAAATAAAATAAAAATAAAACTTTCTTTAAAAAGAAAAAAAAAGTTTAAATTGACTAAATTAAAGAAAAAAAAAACTTGAAATAAGCTAAATTATCTGCCAGTGGAATAAGATAATTCTACTTAATATTGGACAAATTGTACCAAAAACAAGATATCTTCTCCTGTTAGGATTTCAGTTTTTGCAGTCTGTATGTGTGTGTGTGCATGTGTGTATGTGTGTGTGCATGTGTGTGTGCTTGTGTGTGCGTGTGTGTGTTACCTGAGCTGCCGATGACAGCCAGCATCTGCCCGCTGCGTACTCTGAGGTTGAGCTTGTTGATGGCCGTCTGCTTGTTTCCTTTCATCGCCCATGGCCACTTGAACTCAGATAACCTCTCATACCAAGGGATCTGAGCCGCCGTGTCCACCTGTAAACACACAAACACGTTTACCAAAATACACATGTGCAGTACAGATGTGCACACACATAGATGTTAAAGAAGTTACAAGTGGAGCTGCTGTCCTTCAGTTACCTCATAGTGCAGGTTGTTGACCTCCAGCTCGTTGCACCCTCCGCTGTAGGTGAAGTAGAGGCTGCTGTCTTCTTCAGACGAGAACAATTCGACATCTCGACGCTGTTTAAGAGCGGCAGACAGGCCAACTGGTTTGATAAAGCCAAGGACACACTGTTCTAAACAACAAACTATAAAAGTTAATACTCTGAGATTAGGTTATAAAATCCATCTGAAGCTCAGTTCAGAGGTTGGTGGGGACGAAAAGAATCAACAAAAAGCTTAGACATGGATTTAACTAAAATAAATCAGTATATTAGTGCAGGAATTAAACTTCTCAAGAAAGTTAAAAAGTTCTTTTTTAACTACATTTCAATCTCTGCATGACCCTATGTAACAGACTCACCTGTGAGGAGCAGCTTGTGTGACTGAGGCCGTTTTCTGTGTCCATGATGTTGCAAGTGGCTGGTTGACGTTTGTGGGGTCACGCAGGTCAACGGCCCCCTCTCTCCTCTGCTTCACCCTACAGGGCCCTGCTATGGGTGCTCTCCTGTCGGTCCCCTGTTCTTCTTCTCTTCTTCCTGTTGAGCTGACTGACTCTAGTCCAGCCGAAGAACCCTTCTGGTATCAGCTCATGTCATGTCAGTTCTTCTTCTGTCAGTCAGTAATTCCGGCAGCAGACGGTCGAGGACTGAGGTGAAGCTGACAGCAGGTCAATCTGTCTGGTGTGTGTGCATGTGTTTTTTTTGTCTTCTTTATACAAATGTAGATCAAAGTTCATATCAGAGATAAGGCAACATTCACTGTGTGTTTATAGCTCCTGAGAGACAAGGCTGCTGCGTTGTGCAGGGAATGGACACAGAGGAACTCAGCGTGGGATCACACAATGACACTCCTTTAGAGACGGCCGAGTGGTCTGAGACGGACATGATACAGCAAACACTTCATCGGAGTAGCGGATTCGCCGATTAACTGCAAACATGAACAATTGCTACTCAATGGAGGCGGTGGAACCAGAGAAGGGGAGCAAAGTTACAGAGTCTTTCAAGTATGTGTCGGAGGTGAAGAGGGACTTAAGGACGAATGGTGGAGAGGAGCGAGAGCCCTCCTGCTGCCTCAGTGTCAGCAAGATCTCCTACACAGTCAGGTAATGTCCAGACAGAACCACAGGGTCACAGACTACTGCTCTGACCTAGAGGACAACAGAGATCAAAACCAGATCAAACCAAGCAGATCAGAGCATACGGATTATGAATGTTCTTTATTATTCTCACATACTGTCAATTGCAGGTCAAATTATTTTTAATATTATGAAACACATTCCTGTTAATGGGTCAGTGACAAATAATGGTTGGCAAGATGAGAAAGTCAAAAACTTCTTCTTAAATACATTTTTAAAAACTGAAAAAGAATGACAAATTTTAAATAGTTGATTGCAGATTTACAGTAGGGTTTGATTCTATTCAGGGAACAATCATATGTGTGTGTGTGTGTGTGTGTGTGTGTGTGTGTGTGTGTGTGTGTGTGTGTGTGTGTGTGTGTGTGTGTGTGTGTGTGTGTGTGTGTGTGTGTGTGTGTGTGTTATTCCAGTGAGCGTGTGGGTCCGTGGTGGAACTCAACCTCCTGCAGGAAGCGATGGACTCGGCAGATCCTCAATGATGTCTCCTTCCATGTAGACAGTGGGCAGATCATGGGCATACTGGGCAATTCAGGTTCGCACACAGCTTGGTTGAACAGAAAAAACAACATGCATGAATGTTTTGCGGAGGAATGCATATATAAACAATTTTATTTCAGATAGGTCAAATCACTACTACTACAATGTAAAGGTAGTCATGTTTGGCTTTGAGGATCCTTGCTAATGTATCTGTGTATTTGTGACTGTGTGTGTGTACATGCGTGCTCACAGGCTCAGGAAAGACCACGTTGTTGGATGCCATCTCAGGGAGGATTGGAAACTGTGGTTCACTGATGGGTGAGATCTTCATTAACGGCAGGAAACTGAAGAGAGAAGAGTATCAGGACTGCTTCTCCTATGTGCTGCAGGTACATATACATACAAAAACACACGATTTATAGATGCAGAAAATATGTTTTCCTAGATTTCAACTACTACTACAACTGCTGCTTTCAACAGAATAACTATAAAATCCAAAAAATATATATACAATAAAATACTCTGAGCAGTTATGAGAAAACCCTTTTTCCAAACTACAGCATAGCTTATCACGGCTTTCAGAGATGCTCATAAAAACTATTGCTAACACATTAACAAGGAGTTCAGGTTAACATCAGTTAACATCGGTTAAACTTTGTCCTACACTATCAAATGGGATTGGCTGCATGCAGACATTTTGTATATAAATAAATACCAAAGCACAAACTCCATGAACAGTCCATTCTGCAGAAACTCCTGAAAAGGTTGCCCTGGCTTCCGCACAAAATTAACTTAAGACCCTTGATAGCCTCCTCATACACTTAATCTCTCAATGAGAGGTGCTCAAGCGTATCCAAAGCCTGAATTAAAAACACTGGCTTAAAACTGGCCTTGCTTCCTTTCAAATCATCTCCCTCCACTCACTGATAGCACACACCCCTCCCCCCTGCTCTCTAAGCCTTGTCATTAACTTTCCCTGCTAAGCTGTAGATGAAGAGCTGATATGAGCACCTGATATTAAAGTCATTCAGATGAGAGACTGAGGAGAAGTGGGATTGGGAGGTGCCACGAGTTAATTGAGGCAGACAGCAGGTTCAATAATGAATGTACAAATGTGTGTGCACACATCACAGTCAGTTGGCACACACACATTTATGAACATGCAGTATACTGTGTAGTATTTTGCTGTCAGTATCATAGATGGGGGAAGAATCAGTGTGTAGGGCAGTGCAGCAAAGATACAATAGATTACTGAAATTTATACTATTATTGAATAGTGTGACACTGATATTGGGTTATAAAATCACAGGTGGTCAGGTGCTCTGTGCATTTAAAATAACCAGAGAAAACACTTGATGATTATAATATACAACAAATGTAGGTTTCATAAACTATCTTAAAGTCCACAGCGAAATTTAAAAAAATTATTATTAGTAGTAGATAGTCACTAAGAGTTACTCATTTTATCAAAACAATTTCGCACAGAAACTAGTGGGAATACAACACGTTTAAAATTTTACACAATAAATGACCTGATACACTCAAGTAATAATTGATCATAAACAATATTTTCCAATTAACTTTTATGGTGACGTGAAGAGATCCATGACCAAGAGTCTGCATATATTAATATATAAGGTTTATGGGTATGGCTGCATTCTGATGAATTAATGAACTATGTTCCCTTTTGAGGTCACTAAACCACCAACAAAAATACACACAAACACACTAATATGTGCTTTGATCAAGTGTATATCTGATATTAAGAATTAGAAAATGAACATTCAACCTATTTTTTGCGATCTTTCGCACTGTCTACCAATTAGGGTATGATCAATATGTGAAATCTAAAATGTAGATTCTGTCATGTGGAGCCACATGTCTTGACAGTTTTCACAAAAACAGATGTATTTCCACTCTCTGTGGGGCTTTTACTTAATATACAGAATTTAGCAGTAACCATCAATGGGTTAATAAAAGTGCTGGCACTGATATTTCAAAGCTTAGCTTGTATCACAGGGATTTACCAGGGCTGATATATAAAGTGCGGCCAAATCCTATGAAATCAGCAAATCTACAGGTTGGGTGGTCTGTGGATTAAAAACAGGCGGAGAAAGAAAGATAATTTAATTAACATGGACGTCTACCTCACGTTGATCCCCTGAGACACCTAAGACTCACTTTGACTGGTTTTGGTTTCTTTAGGAATTAATGTTTACAGCAAACTATAAAGGTTCAGGATATACTCTTTGTGCATGACAATGACAAACACATAAATGAAGACTGAAAGTGATCAGAATGTATATGTTGCTGGGTGGAAATCATTTTCATTTTACCAAAAGTTAGTACTTTGCATTTTCTAAATCTTTCCAGTGTCAATTCATAGTCTTGCAATAACTTGTAAGTAAAAAAGTGAGGAAGGCTATGACAGACCCATTGAGATATTGATCAGTCGCACTGCATCTCACTTGTTTCTTGTTTCTTATCTTCCTTTATCTTCTGGTTGTCCTCTCTTCCCTTTGTGTCTGTCAGAGTGATAACCTGTTGAGTTATCTGACCGTGGAGGAGACTCTGACCTACACAGCTCAGCTGGCCCTGCGGAAACACTCGGCTAAAGCGATCAAGCAGAAGGTGATGTTTGAAAGCTTCTTCTGCCCTGTCACTCAGTTTGTTTTCTTCAGCTTAAACTTGTTATTTCACCCTGCTGGGGAAAAGACAAAGACAAAAGAAATGTGAATACAGAGGACATAGGAAGTAAATCTTTCTCAAAAGGTTAATTAAATTTCTTAAATTAAAAAACTGTTTTTTATTATTATTATTGCATTGAAACTATGTGTGTTCAAATTTTCCAATTGCTCATTTACATTTTTTCGTGTTTGCAAATTCAAAACCAAAATGTTTAATTCAAGAGTTTAATTCATAATTTACAATTCCAATGCAAAAATATTCAGTGCTAGAAATTCAGTGGCTTTTAATTTTCACAATCTGGGAGATTAACTTCCAACAAAAATTCAGACACTTCTTTAAATTCATGTGTATTTTGTCTGCTAAGCCAAATATGGCTGAGCCATTGTCAGTTCATGGAAATCCTAATGGCAGCATTAGGATTTGGTACGAGGCATTGTCCTGGAATTTGTTAGCATGATGCAGGACTACACATATCAGACATATTTCTAAACTTAAAAAAAACATGCTTTATACTTTATCTAAACAGCAAAGGGACACACGGGTAGTGTGAATACTGCTCCTGTCACCTGACCCTTGACCTCTAGTTCCTGTGCAGGTTTCAGCAGTAATGGCTGAGCTGAGTCTGAGTCATGTGGCAAACAGTGTGATCGGAGGCCGTGTTTTCCCGGGGATCTCCGGGGGCGAGCGAAGGAGGGTCTCCATCGCCAGTCAGCTGCTTCAGGACCCCAGTGAGTAGGGTCACAGCAGATATATACAGAAAAATCTGCAGTTTTAACTATTCATATTTTATTCTCTGAATCGAATACATCATTGCAAACAAATGCACAATATTTTATAGATATACTATAGGAAGCAACAGGATAGCAGGCGGGACTGTGTCACACAAAGAAATGAAGAAAGTTCACCACGAGACCCGTCTCTCCCTAAAGAGTTTCAGAAGTCCAAAAAGGGATCTACGTGAGAGAAGAGAAGGGACGGAGGGAGAGATGGAGAAGAGTAATGAAAGGCCGGGTTATCACACCACAAAGAGAATGAGCACAGACCACCTCCGTGTGCCTCAGCTCACCCCAGGTGTAGTTTATCAAGTCTAAGGTCCTCCAGGGAGGATGAAGGGTCTCAGTCCTCATTCTGGATTAGGATGGTCATCAACACACATGCACACACACACACACACACACAGAGTCACACAGAGTAATGAGGAGTTCCCATTCGCTGACTCTCCAATCAACCAGGAAATGAATTAATCTCACAATTAAAGCATCTGCTAATTCCAGTCTGCTTTCATAATGCAAAGTGGCAATCTTTTAATTGTCCTAATTAGACTAATTAAGTAAAAAAGAAAAAAAAAATGAACTAGCTTATCTTCACAAGTTAACTTGGCCCCGCCGAGTTCTGCATGTGCCATTTAATGAAAAAGAATATTTAAAAGTTTCTAACTTAAAAGAAGGGAAAAGTTATCTTGTCATGCCTTTCCTGTGTTCTTGGGTGTTACGATGTGTGACAAAACCCACGGGAGGGCGATGCTGTCATTCTGGTGATGTCGTTTCAGAGGTGATCCTATTGGACGAGCCAACCACCAGCCTGGACAGCATGACCGCCAACCAGATTGTGGTGCTTCTGGCAGAGCTGGCCAGGAAGAACCGCATTGTCATAGTAACCATCCACCAGCCACGCTCCGAGCTTTTCAGGGTGTGTTTCAGAGAGAAGAGAGACAATGTCAAATTAGTGAAACTTCCTTTAATACATAACATGCATGTGGTTTAGTTGAAGTGTATTTGTTGATAAAAAATTGTTTGTGTGTGTTAGGTGTTCAGCAGGATAGCCATCATGAGTCGAGGAGAGTTAGTGTTCTGTGGGCAGCCAGAGGAGATGGTGGACTTCTTCAGCCAATGTGGATATGAGTGCCCAGAGTACTGCAATCCATTTGATATCTATGGTACTCTATGCTCCTTTTTTTAGATTTCAAAATTTCAGTATTATACTGAGTGAAGGTAAAAGAAAGTATGATTTTTTTTTATGTATATGTTTGAAATGTTAAAACAGTTGATTTCACCTCGGTGGACACACACAACAGTGAGAGGGAGGCAGCCACCTTTAACCGCATGCATGAGATCACTTCCTCCTATCAGAGGTCTCCCATCTACCAGAGCATGATGGAACGAATGGAGCAGAGCCTGCAGCGGACACACAAGCCAGCCATCCCCTTTAAGAGCAAAGAGTCACCCAGCGGTGCTGCCAAACTTGAAGTTCTGCTCAGGTCAGTGTTGAGCAAGTCTTTGGTCTCCCTGTGTGCGTCATTCTATAAAAACAAGGAGCATATTGTGTCTGTGGCTCATGTATCTCTCTGTTTATCAGATCAACCTCAGCTTTTGGATATAGCTTTCCCATGGCACGATAGTGTGCATCCTTTTTTGTGGTATTTTTTGACAGATATTCAAAACATCATTATCATAAAAAATTTAAATCCCATAGACTTATGCATCACAGCAATAACCTGCAGCAGCACATTAATTACAGTATAAAGCTCCGTATCACAGCTCCTCCTCATGTGGCTTCCCAGCACTTTCAATACAATTCAAATCTCTGTTGTCCTGTTTCTTCCTATAACAATTGTGCAGCCAACATAACGAAAGTATTTGTCCTGTATATAGGACAAAGTATGAAGTAAAAGATAAATCATAAGTCTGGTTTTACTATCAACACAATTATCCAAACTGATATGTACATTGGGATCCACACTTTCACCATAATAGTCTTTTTGTTACAATGACTGTATTTGCATGTCTCTCATAATGTATGTCCATGTCTTACCCAAAGCACAGTCTCTATTAAGACTAAGTAACAGTCCAACACACCCTCATTTGGCCGAACATGAAAAATCAACTTAAGCTTCCACTTTTCAATAGTAATATACACTTCCAACGAGCACTGCACTAGTCTTTGTAAAGGTAACAACTGACAGAAAATGTACTTATTCCGTCAAAAACATGTACTGACATATTATACACATTTAATTACAGAATTATTTAGCTTAATTAATGCTAAATGACATAAATGATCTGTTATATATGCTTAACAGTTTGTGCTCTTACAGTGTGTCTTCTGTGCATTTCCACGTGTTTTGTGTGAAGGCGGACAGCACGGAACCTGTCCCGAGACAGGATGGGTGTCGTGATGCGTCTGTCTCAGAACCTCATCTACAGCCTCTTTATCGCCTTCTTCGTCACGCATTTAGACGACGATGTCACCAAGGGCGCCGTGCAGGACCGCATCGGCATCATCTACCAGAGCATCGGCGCTTCACCCTACACCGGCATGCTGAACGCTGTAGCTCTCTGTGAGTTCCACCAACACCAGACAGTTGGACATAGAACATAATAGAATTCATATCTTTATTGTTTTTCAGTCATTTTATCATTACTCATGATTCTTACAAGAAAGAAATCACACTTTTAGAATCTGTTAACATTCATTTCATACATATTTTATATGTTTAAAGGTGATATAAGTCTAAGTGATATAGACAATAATATAGACAACCAGTGAAGGGTAATGGCTGTATGAGGTGATCATCTCTTCATTTATCAGATAAGTGGAAAATCTTAGTTTAAGGGTTCTTGTTGCAACAGATACTAAGGATGAGAAATGTGAAAAAAAGCTGGACACTAGAGATAAAGGTAATTAAAAGCACAATCCACAGAGAAATGCACACAGCATATATTTAGAAACTGTGCCTTAAAACAAGCAGTCAGGACAAGCAACTATACAGTCACCCTCCATTCACAGCCATTCAAATCCGCCAATCAGAGGATATTGGATATTGATGTGACAGACATAAAACAACCTGTTCTTTCTAGAGATACGGAGAGAAGCTTGGGACAGGAGATGTATAACTATATTTAGAAGAGTTTTGGTTCTGAAAACCACATCTTTTATCTTGTTAGGGATATCAGCACAAACAAAATTCAATTCAAACAGATCCCAGGAAAAAGTATGGGACCTTTAAGTAGAGAATATTGTCACTTTTTGCAGTCTGTTGTAACTTAAATAATGCCAAATCTGAATGAATCAATTAAATTGCATTTGGAATACATTTCAAAAACTGAAATTTTAACAGGTGAAAATATCTTGTTTTTAGTTCGATTAGTCGAATACTGGCAGATATTTTGTCTTATTTCTTTTTTTTCCTCATTTGGGTCAATTTGTTTTAGAAAAACAAGACTTACATTTTCTTTAAAAAATGACTAAAATACCCCCCCAAAAAAACTCAATTATCTGCCAGTGGAACCAAGTAATTCCAAATGTACCAAAATCAAGATATTTTCACCTGACAGCATTTCAGTTTTTTCAGTATAACATGTAATTTTTCTATGTTCTTGTTGTGTCTATATCTTTTCTTCCCAACCATGTTTAAACTTCTCAGCACCCACATAAAAATCAAGAAGTATTTTTCATTTTCTGCCTCTTTCCCACTTACAGTTATACGCTCATCACGTTATCTGCTTCCTCCCTCCGTCTCACGCTGTGTTTTCCTCATCAGTCCCAGCATTACGAGCCATCAGTGATCAGGAGAGTCAGGATGGTCTGTACAGTAAATGGCAAATGTTCTTGGCGTACATCTTCCACATCCTGCCCTTCAGCATCCTGAGTGTTGTCATCTTTACCGCATTTCTTTACTGGTGGGTGCTGTATGTGTGTGTGTGCGTTTGTGTCTCATAAAGAATGTGTTTGTATTATTTTCAACAAGCACCTCTCTCATCACTTACTCTTTTTCTTTTTTTTTTCTCTCAGGACTGTAGGGATGCATCCTGAAAGCCTGCGTTTCCTGTGTTTCACTGCTGTGGTCCTGGTGCCTCATATTATAGGTGTGTTGCTAAAATAAAGGGGGAAAATTACTCACATGTGCATATTCCCAATGATATTTAGAATTTCTCCATTTTACCCCTTTCCTATCAGGTGAATTACTGACTGTGGTTCTGTTAGGAGTCGTCCAAGACCCAAACATGGTCAACACTGGAGTGGCTCTGCTAAATATTGCAGGGATCTTGGTGGGTTCTGGCTTCCTAAGGTGAGACACTGAATATGATTTCTGTGTTGTGAACAAAGAACCAAATTTATTAATATACTGCAAAACCTGAAATCTTAACAGGTGAAAATATTTTGGTTTTGGTCCAAGTTTTTTTTCAGATTTGTGTCAATTTGGTCTTGTTTCTAGTAAACAAGACTAACTATTTCTTAGAAAAAAGATTAAATTTACTTGAAATCAAGAAAAAAGGCTTGAATTAAGTTCAATTACCTGCTAGTGGAATAAGTAATTATACCAACAAGATTTCAGTGTTTACAGTTTAGGTTTATGTGACTTTATGCCAAGCCTGTTGTGATTTGGGTTGTGTTTAGGTTCTCAGTGAGTAGGTCACTGCTCACTTTCCAAACATGTGCAGTAAAAGTAAAACATTTTCTCTCCACTTCCTCTCAACAGAAGCACACAGCAGATGCCCCCAGTCTTCCAGTGGCTCAGCTACCTGACCTTCCAGAAGTACAGCTGTGAACTGCTCATAGTCACTGAGTTTCATGGACTTGACTTCAAATGCAGTGAGTTGTTTTAAGCTCCCGCCGCTGGGCTGAATCGTGACCTCTTGACCATGCTTTCACCATTTTTCTTCTGTTTTCCAAAGTTATTTAAAGACTTTGTACTTACATCACTTAACAAATTAAATGCTGACTGCTGAGCAAATATTGTAAGAAACATACAATTTTCTCCCACTGAAGCTTATTTTTCATCTTCTGGAAACTTATTGATACGTTTAGAACTCTTCACAACTGTTTCACTGTTGTTCTATTTGAGGAGTGAATTTTGCTCTAAAGGCACTTTCATACTAGCAGTTTGATTTTTTGGTCCACACCAGCAATATAATGTTTACTCTGTAGCATATAGACTGCAGCGTGGTCCGCTTTCACACCTGCAAACAAACCAAAATTGGTCCGACTGACATTTCAGTAATGATTATCCTTAACCAAACAGGATATTAAATAATTAGTCTCGCCTCCCATGATGCATCTTGAATAGTCCGTTTGGACACAAATATCACCAGATGGACACCAAAGTTCGTCATCTGGTGCAAAATCAAGGGGACCGAGACCACCTCTTTTTGGAGGTCTTGGTCTGCTTGATTTAGTGACTGATGCTTTCACATCAATGAAAAAGAATCAAAGTAAGCGTCTTTGGTTTGAGAACTGAGGCTTTGGAGGCAGCCAGAAGACACTGGGATTATTGTGTCCCTTCAGGAAAAGGCAGTACCCTGAACAAAAAGTGATCGACTATTTCTCTCTGTTGTGTTGTTGCAGATTATTCCAAACCTTTACCAGGAGCCTGCATCATCACACACGGCAGCCAGATCATTGATGAGGGCTATCCTGGAGCTCTGTCCCGATACACGCTAGACTTTGTCCTCCTCTATTCCTTCCTCCCTGCACTCCTGCTGCTGGGCATGATCACCTTCAAGATCAGAGACAGGCTTGTGCGTCACTAAAACCAGCATCAATTATTTTGTGGAAGACTCCATAAACAGGAAGTTAAACTGATTGAAGTTCTGATGATCCACGATTGATTTAAAGAATGATGTTCACTAGTCAGAGAGGAATCACTGTGTAGCATCTAGAATAAAGTATTATATCATTTAGTTCAACACTGCTTCTGGTTCATTTTTACAGAACAAAAAGAAAAATATCTTCATTCTGTCACCCAACCATTACTTTAAGAATGTAATCTGTCATTAATACCAAGTGATGCCTATTGTAATAATGTTAAATAGTTTATTTTTCTGGTTTATCATTTCTATACAAATGGTTTTGTAGAGTGTAAATATAATAGTTTGAGGAAGCCTCTTGAATTATACAAGTTATATGAAGCACCAAGTAGAAAACATTGAAATACAAGGTACAAAAGTGAATAAATAATGCGAAAAATGTATATGTACATTAATGAATGTGTGACAATAAAGCTAATTATCTCTCATGTTTCCAGCTCCAGTCCTTTCCACGATTTTGCCGCATTCCTCTTATATTGCTCCAACTCCTTAAGAGCGGAAAGACAGTCAGAGAGACAGAGAGAAGGGGAAAAAACATGTTTTTTTTTTAGTAAAGAGGTAATTTGAATTGAAACAGTGCAAACTATTATGTATTATTATGGGCAAGCCATGCATGTGACATTCATGATCTCCAAATGCTGAATCCTAAAATGACTATCTTCAGTGATCCACTGACAAGTGTCACCAGCAGATCAAACTTATTCAGCTAAATACTAATAAAACAGTTACTTCATTTTTCATGTAGGAAATGATCAGATCAATATTTAAATGTGTCCAATACTTTGGTTTATGACAAAAGACGTGTTTTACCATGAATCTCAGCTGAATCACCGCAAAAACTGGTGAAATTATATTGTTTTTGGTAAAATGAGTCTGATATTGAGTAGAATTATCTTATTTTAGTCAATTTTAGTCTAATTTTATCTTTTTTTAAGAAATGTTTTCTCCTTAAAACAAGACTAAATTGACCCAAATCAGGAAAAAAAACTAAAAGGCTAAATTATCTATACCATAATCAAGATAATTGCAATGTTTTTGCAATGTGTGCTTTTGTTTTTTAACAGGCTGAACTAAGTTAGTTGGTGAACATAGTAAACTTTATACATGTCAAACATCAGCATGTTGATTATTATTATGAACATGTCAGCATTCATCATAAAGCACCACCAATTGGTATAATATAGCAAGGTTAGATAGATTGATGTGATAATGCAGTTATAATAATTTATATAGGTATTTTAAACATTAAAGGCCCTGCCCTTCTCTCAAAACTTGTGCTGAGGGTGCACATGATCAGCAGGTCGATTAGAAGGATATTAGCTCTTATCAGATTACAAACTGCAGCAACATAAACATATTTAAATTTATTCAATGTTGGAATTAACCTTTTACCTATTTCCTCCTTCCTCTTGGTTACCCAGATCAGTTACATTATATAGCATCCAACAGCAGAGCATGATGATGAGCGTTGGGTAAGAATCAGCCAGTGACAACAGTGTGTGATTTGAAGTGTGAGTGACAGGTTACTGCAGGTCAAGTGCCAGAGTGGCAGTCGGCAGGTCAGTAGGCAGACTACTTATCTCTGAGTCTACAACCAGAGGAAGAATTATGAGCAGTTAATGAGTCATGGCAGGAACACTACTATGTACAGGGTTACCGAGGGACACAGGGTTACTCTGGAGCACCAGCCTTGTTTGCAACAGTTTTTGGATTGATTTGTATCTCTGGTAAAGTATGAAATCTATCATTTGGCTTAGCTTGGTCAGTGGAAGGTGCATATATTGAATATAAAAATGTAATTATGCAATAAAACATGAGTCCAATATTGAGTAAAATTATCTTTAATTATATTTTCCATTGGCTGATAATTTTGTTTTTCGAGTTGTTGTTTCTTGATTTTGGTCCATTTAATCTCCTTTTCCACAAACAAGATTAAATTGAAAAATATAGAGATATTTATCATGTTATTTGTGAGCTTTTGTTGTCTTTTTATCTTGTGATTTTTTTGTCTTCTTATCTCACATTTTTGACTAAGCTCATATTTTTCAATTTAATCTTGTTTTAATAAGAGAAGATTAATTTGACCAAAATCAAGAAAACATATGAAAAAAGCTTAATTATCTGCCAATTGAATAAGATAATTTGTCTGTTAGTAAGATAACTCAAAGAATATGGACCTGATCTTCATCAAACTTTCAGCGAATGTTGGGAATGGTACCATGAAAACATGGTAATTATCCAGAAGAAATCTGGGTTTCTAGATCACTTTGAATAGTTTGTTTGGTAACATGGTGGTAAATAGACCTTCAAACTGACTGTCCTTTGATGCTCCCTAGTGGTAATATCTTGCAGCTACATAGCTTGGCCATATGCTTCGCAGAGGTTGGTGCTTTTCGATTGCTTTTCTTGTCAAAATACAAGATATTTTCACATAATAATATTACACTTTCTTTACATAGTACCCCTGTGTCCTGAGTAAAATACTTCATTTCCCTTTTAATGTTTTGATATTTTATCTTCTGTCCTTGCTCCTCTTCACAGCAGGATTTTCTGATGGACACCATGTCATTTGTCCAAATGTGTTACCTGATCTTTCTGTGTTCTCATGGCATCAATCTGCGGTTCACTGTACTGTGGGTCCTTGGCAGGATCCTTCAGGTCTCGTTGTTCACTGGTACTCTGCAACTTAAAGTTGGTTAGATGGACATGAACATATTAAACCACAGGAGGCTGAATGGGTGGCAGAGACCGACTTACCTCTGGGGGAAATACACGCTCGTAGACTTTCTTCCACAGGTCCTTTGGGTTTTTGGCATGCAGAGAAGTAATGTCCACATCAGTAGTAGGAGGGGAACCTGAAGTAACAGGGGAGTTATGTTTTAACAACATATCAACACAATCAGGTTTGTATCAACAAAGGCCAAGACAGAAGGTGGTTCTAAATAAATAATATTACATTATAACTAGAGCTGTCATTTTAATGTGTTAATTCGATTAATTAATTACGCCACAATTTAACGCGTTAAAAAATTTAACGCAATTAATTATGAGTATCAACGACGGTGGCGAGCTCAGGGGTGAAAGTGAACCGGAACCGTCTGGAACTACATTCCGTTAAAAGATTCACAACCGGAACGGCGTTCCGTTAAAAAAAAGGAGAAGAAGCTCCCTGTCAACATGCCATGTTAAATAAAGAAAACGATGTACTAAAGTCACATTAGTTACATTATCCGAGTGCTGCAACAATTCCAGTGTGCTCGTTTCAGTGTAATCTACGCTGTTTCGGTGTCTGTCTGTGCCGTTTAGCGACAAGTCTGAGCGTGTCTCTGGTTGCTATGCAACGCGAGGCGAGCCGAGCTGAACAAATGCGTTTCTGGTTGGCTGATGGACACGTGGTCACGTTATCAGCATCGTTAATTATGATTGGTTCAAACCACACGTGTTTGCTCTCACCGACCAAAATTATGTTGGCACAATGCAGCGCAAAATATACGACTTCTATTATTCATTTTTGAATTGCTATATTGAGCTTAAATGACTATTTGAGACAGCTTTATTTTATTTATTTAACTGTATTGCTGTATTTGTTTTATATTTCTGAATAATGCACCTGACCTAACCGGTTTAATGTGCTTGACCTTTACTTTTGGGTTTAATTCATGAAGCACAGTTCACCAATAAAAAATTGGATTTCAGATCTTCTCTTCTTACTGTATTCAATTGATTAGTCATGCACTGCAATTTTTTAATATCCTAGAATTCAAATTCTTTATCAGATATGACATTAAAATGTGATTAATTCGATTAATTAATTACAAAATCCTGTAATTAATTCGATTAATTTTTTCAATCGACTGACAGCACTGATTATAACATTTATCTAGGTTTTAATGCGTTACTGCTTTTGACCACAGAGTAGTGCTGTGCTCACCTATTTGGCTGAAGGAGTCAGACCCAGCTGGAATGATGAGAGGCTTGGTGGAGTCAGAGGATACGCTTTTCCTGATCACAACCATAGGAATGTACAAAGATGTTTAAAGGGGGATTTTCTACATTCAAACACTTGTTAAATGTGAAGTAATACAGAAAAAGGTTAAATCTAACAGCACCTTGATGACAGCACCAAATCATTTCTATTCATTGATAAATGCTCTGTGATCCTCCTCACCCTCTGTCTAGACCGAAAGCCAAGTGAGAGAAGAAGCTCTTGGTTTTTGACATGAGACTCTCCGACTTGATGCTAGTGAACTGATGGAAAAACAGGTAACGAAGAGAACAGTGGTTAGAATGAATGGATCAATGGATGCTAAGAGAACATAAATAAAACACAAACACAACTCAGCATAGTGAGTTGGGGGGGGGGGGTGCTACTTGGTCTGTGGGAAACACTGTTATGACACTAGTGATTAAGTTGCATGTATAATAAAAGCACACTTACAATGAGAGAGGCTGCGTAGTAGTGGGCGACAAAACGCAGTGTTTTACTAACAACCTTCCTCTTGTCAGAGTCAATTTCCTGCAACAAACATGGAACAAGAAAGTGTGAAAAACTTCTGTGCCTAAAGGATTTTAAACTGATGTCATGATATTTTATTCAGTCAGTGGGTGGCACATTCTATGGGTAACATTGGGGATGAAGCATGTGTTTTACCTGAAAGATGTCATACTTGCTGCCGATGATGAGCAGAGGAACAGGAAAGGGACTGATCAGCTCTCTGTCCTGGTGAAAATGAAAAACGAATATTTGGTCAACAAACAAAAATGTCTTACCTTCTTATTTCCCTTTTTCTCTTCTTATTTCAAACATATGATACAATATGTTACATCAGACTGAAGAAAGGAACAGGTGAAGGTCACTGTTAAGAGCGAAGATCTTACAGGATAGTCTTTGGGTAAGGCTTGAGCTGCTGAGGGGACAGACATCCGCTGTTTGGCTCCAGCTTTGGCCTTTTCTACTCGCTGTGCCTGAGAAGAAACTTTCTCCACTTGAGCTTGTGCAGCCTGCAGCAGCTTTTCCAAGGTCGCCCACAGGGCATTGGGTTTAGACAGGTCCAGAACCAGGACGACAGAAAGAGACCTGTGAAAAGAAGGTGTTGCTGCAGTATAGAGGCTCAGAGAAAGAAAAGATAATTTAATACAAAATTTAAAGAACATTCACGAATGATAAAAAAAAAAAGTGTGCAAGAATCAGACAAAATCTAAGGGGATGTTTGTAAGTGACATACCTGAAGCTGACAGGAGTGATGGGAATCTGGACCAAGTCTGACAAAGAGGTTCCTCCTCCCAGCTCCCATAGGTGGGCTATGTCTTTAGGCTGAAAGATGAAACTAAAAGATTATTATCACACTTTTCATTACGAGACATGTGATATATTCAAGTGAACAGACTTTGTATTGTATAAACTGATCTAACTCTGAGAGTACTGCACTGAACACAGGAAGCTGTGATGAATAGATTACTGTTCCAACTCTTTAAGAACAAGGAATCAATCCTGTAGTCAGGAGTGATTTGGTGTTTTGTAAAATGTTTATCGTATATCTGTTTGTGAGTTGTCTGTATTTTGTAATGCAAACTGCATCTACTCTGTTGCTGAAGTTACACATAAAATAAAACAGAAAAAATAAATTCCTCACCGTGTTGTGTCCTCGGGCTCGTCTACCAAATGTGTACTCCAGAGCCAGAGTCGGCTTGGATGGTTCATCCCTGGTGGACAATAAACAGTCAGTCAGTCATTTTCTATACCTGCTTATTCCTCATTAGGATCGCAGGGGTCTGCTGGAGCCAATCCCAGCGTGTTACGGCGAGAGGCAGGGATACACCCCAGATGGTCACCAGCCAATCGTGGGGCACACACACCATTCACTCACACACTCACACCTACGGGCAATTTAGAGTTGTCAATTAACCTCAGCATGTTTTTGGACTGTGGGAGGAAGCTGGAGTACCTGGTGAAAACCCACGCAGACACGGGGAGAACATGCAAACTCCACACAGAAAGGTCCCAGACCCAGGACCAAGGAGGTCTTGAACCTGTGGCCTTCTTGCTGTGAGGCAGCAGCGCTAACCCCTGCACCACTGTGTCGCCCACAATAAACAGTATTACGGTTAATTACTGCTACTTTAATTATGATTTTTATGAACAGAATATGTTAAATAGCAGATTTGATTTTAGTAGGAGGGGGAATTTGTTATAGATGAGAGATGATTTCTTGGCACCCAGTGATGGGCAAAGTACTCGGATCCTATGTTTAAGTGAAATTAGAAACACTGTGATCTAAAAATACTCTAATAACAAATAAAAGTCCTTAATTCAAAATGGTACTTCTGTAAAAATACCAATGTATTATCAGCTAAATCTACTTAAAGTATCAAAATTACAGGTAATTACTCCTCATACAGACTATGTTGTATTATTATGCTGATATGTTATCATTTTTTTTAATCACTAAAAATCACTAACAAATACATTTTAATGTTGTAGTTATATAGTAATAGTAAAAGTAGCGATTGCATAAGTGTACCACATCATCATTTGCTGAATACACTTCATACATCATACATACATATATTAAAATCGAAAATAAAAGAACAACAATTGGAAAGTAAGGCCATTAAAATATATAACCTTAAGTCAAATATTCACCTGAAAGGTTACTAAAGTTGTCAGATATACGTGTGTGAAGTATAAAGCAGCATCAGATGGAAATACTCCAGTAATGTACCTCAAAGTGTACTGAAGTAAATGTACTTTGTTGTTTTCCATTATTGACAGCGCGTGCACACATATACACATGCATACACTCACCTGTCGAGGCACCTGAGAAGAATGGACGTTTTACCCTGAAAAGAAGCAAATGAGAGCTAATTAACGGTAACGGTCATGCGAGCTAAATAACAGGACATGGCCGTGCACGTGCTGACCTTACCGCGGCTTTACTCCCCATCAGGAAAACCGTCCTCTCGCTGACCGGCTCTCCTCCGGTGTCCTCTCCGCCTCCGGTGTCCCGCAGCTCCGCCGCGGCCAGCTCCCACAGCGAGTCCGAGCTGGTGGCAGGACGAAACACACAAAAGTAACACGTTGTCCGATTAGCTCATTTTATTTTTTTTTTTAGGGTCTTTTTGGGTAATGTCGTTAAAAACAACGACCCTGAACCATCATGCTGATTCTTACCTGATTTTAGGCATAATACTTGAAGTTTCCCCCTTCCGCTGTGGACTAGCTAGCTAACGGAAAAAAACCGATACAAACCTATGCAAACGTTGCCAGAGTAACGACTGGTTCTGATGACGTTTACTGCTTCATTGCATTATGGGAACTGTAGTGCACGCTCAACGCCGTTGTTTTTATTTGATTGATTTATTTTCATACTTTTCTTGATATATTTCTGTTGTAATTACTATGATAACTTTATTAACTTTTATATTTTTAAATAATGAACTGGAATGACTGTATCCACTAAATGTGTTAAATAAAAAAAAGAAATGTAGTATAATGTAGGATTTTTTGTGGGTATGTGTGTGTGTACAGCTCTAGAAAAAAAAATAAGAGACCACTACAAAATTATCAATTTTTCTGATTTTACTACTTATAGGTATGCGTTTGGGCAAAATGATAATTTTTGTTTGAATCTATAAACTACTGACAATATTTCCCACAAATTCCAAATAAAAATATTATTATATAGAGCATTTATTTGCAGAAATGCAGAAAGACAAATCGTCAAAATAACAAAAAACATACAGACCTCAAACAATGCAAAGAAACATGATCAAAATTATTTTAACAAAATAATACTGTTTACACTTAAGAGTTCAGAAATCGATATTTAATGCAATAACTTATTTTTAATTCCAGCTTTCATGCATCCATTGTTCTTGGGTGACTTTATTCCAGTCCTGGTGCCTCTTTAAGCAGAATGAGGTGTGCATGTGTTGGATTTCAACAGACGATGGAATGGAATTGCTGGAATACATGTAGAGATGCTGATTTAAAAAAAAAAAAATGCAGTGGTCTCTTATTTTCTTTCCTAGAGTAGTGTGTGTGTATATATATATATATATATATATATATATATATATATATATATATATATACACATACATATATATACACACACATATATATATATATATATATATATACACATATATATATATACAGACATATACATACACAACATAACATTTTATCACTTCTTTATCACAGTTACATCTCACACTGCCATTGTATTTGTGAGATAAACCACTGAGAAATATTGTGATCTTTGCCCAGAGCACAAAACATCATCATTTTATCATTTTATTATTATTATTATCATTATCATTATTTTTCCATGATGGCCAGTGGTGTAGTGGGTTGTGCTACTACACATCTCACATTGAGAAGTTACAGTCCTCACTACATGTGCCCCCAGTTCAAATCCCGCATCGGACAGCCCTTTCCTGCAGATCATTTCCCTGCTCTTTGCCTGTCGTGTTCCTGTCTGTCTATACACTGCATCAAATAAAGACAAAAGCCCAAGGAATATAATTATTATTTTTTTAAAATAATTTTAATGGCCTAAATAAGAAAGTAACCATGATGCACTCTGGGAATTCTCTTTATTACAAGACTGCCATTTTTCCAATAGATTTTTTCAACGTAACATTGTCCCCATAGCTAAACTGGATCATAAGCTATTGAAAACATTTGGAGAAAACTTCAATAATAAATGAAACACATTTAAATTACATGCAATAAAAGGCTGTACATAAAATGATGACGTCCAGGTTATAGTGCGCATTCCATAAAGCAGGACAGCTGAGATCTTGAATGAATCAGAAAAAGGCATTTCTCCTCCTGTGGCCATGATCTTCATTCAGAAAATCCTGATGATGAAATGCTTTGGATAGATTGTTTTAATTGCAAATGGACGGTACAGGATGATAAGTCTTTTTTTAATGAAATGAGATGGTCTGTCATGACATTTTCCTGGGCTGGTCACAATAAGGCACATTCTCTAGTAGAAGGCTCTCTCTGGGCCGAAGCACTGTGTGAGGGACAAAAATCATTGTATCATCGACAAAGGCCAATAAAAGGCGATATGAGACCGTTGTTATTCTATGCATACAAATTACACTAACTAGGAATGTATCACATTTAAAAAAAGAAAAATATTCACGCACAGAGCTTAGAATCCCCTACATGCTCCATCTGTATCACAGACTCTCGCAGAACTATTTCCACTTTTGTGCCCAAGTCGATCATCTGTAAAAGTAGAAAAGTAATGAGCTTTTCATTATGAAGACGACATGGATTAATAAAGAAACGATGGGGCAGTGAACATAAAAAGCCCAATATTCTGTTGCCATTAATCTAATGCCATTAAATCTTTACGTCAGTATTTGGTGATGCTGGAGATGTTTTTGCTAAACCTTAAACACCCTAAACATAGTCTTGTCATTCCAAGATAGTGCAAGTCTTTAATTTATTTTTATTGTCTGATAACTAGCATCCAGTCACTGTTTTTTTGTCTGTATGTGTTAGGTAAATTATGAATTATTATCAAATAGCTTTAAGTCATGTTATCAAGTTATTTGTCTGCTTGCTCTGGAAAAAACTGAATTAGCCATTTAAAAGAAAAATGTTAAACCTATGCAGGTTGCAGCTTCTCAAATGTAATAATTTGAAGCTTTTATGAGCCATAATTATACTAAACTGAATATCTTTAGATTTTTAACTGTTGATAGGACAAAAACAGACATATGACATTTTGCACTGATGAGTAATGGACACAGTACCTTATTAATATTTTCTTCTGATGTTTCATTTTTGTTTTTCCTGAACTCCTCGTTGATTTTTAACCTTGCAGCTTTACAGAAGAAAACAAGTTGTTAAGCTTTTGCAGTGATGGAAACCTGTCAATTTCAACCTTTTTCTCATCTGACATCTTACAAACAGCAGTGTGTAGATAGGTCACATTTCATGTCTATAACAGCTTCACCAAATAGTCATTTTCCCATCTAAAACTCACATAGTTTAATTTCAATAAATGTTCAAATGATCAGATATTTCACCACAAATCAAAAATAAGAGAACAAGTTCAGAGCGAAAACCGCTTTGTGTATAAAGCACAAGTAACATGTACAAGTACTTATCCTATTAATCATGTCAGATTTACCTGGTGACCCTGGAGGGGCCAAGCCCAAGGTTGGGAACCACTGAGCTTTTAAATAACAAGAAACCAACATGAACACACAATGCATGCATTCAAGTTAATAATCTAATTAAGCCCTATATAATATTTGAGTCAGAGGGACACAGTGAATACTTTAACTTTCACACTTTAGGTACATTTTACTGCTAATACTTTGGCATTTTTATTCAAGTATGCTTCTTCATCCAGGTCTTTGTGGGTCTGTGTCCACAGACTACAGAGCAATAAAGATCTACAGCGTGGTGATGCTGTGACATGTAGCCTAATATGCTGTAATATGTCGTTGCTCTGATTACAATAAAACATCCAGCTCCATAACTCACCTGTCAGTGCTCTGTCATCATCTTTGAACACAGCTGCCCTGGTTCTGTGCAGCGTTTTAAACACGCGTAACACCTGCATTTAAACACCAACACACAGTGAAGTGAATCGGCTGTGGATCAAATATGTTTCTAACATTTCACAATAAGCACGTGCTTCTGTAGTGAAATACAATCTTAGTAATGTTATTGTTAAGTCTCACCTTCAAACGCGTCGCCATCTTGACTTCTGCTTCTTCTTCTATGGACAAAACTGGCGTTGGCGTCCAGCCTAAAGCCGCGTTGCCGCCATCTTCTGCCCTGGAGTATTAAAGATTCTCAAAAGACTCAAAATATGTGAAATATCTCTATTACATGAAATATTACTTGGACATTGTAAAAATGGTTTGAATGTTTTTATTACTTAGAATGGCCTAAATATTAATAAAATATATACACTACCGTAAAAGTTTGGGGTCGTTTAGAAATTTACTTATTTTTGTAAGAAAAGCACTGTTTTTTTTTCAATGAAGATAACTTTAATCAAAAACTAAACTAACCTTCCTTTGACGAAAGCAAATTTGAAGGAAAAAATTACTATTTCAAATATGAATTATCATTTCTAACCTTGTCAGTGGCTTGAATATATTTTGTATTAATTTTACAATTCATGATGGTAAATAAAAGTGTGAATTTTCATGAAAAAGTGTGACTTTTCACATACTCGTCTGGGTAACCAAAAACCTCCGTCTAGAGTCTGCAGTATTAGATAGAAAGTCAAAGAATAACACACACAAATATTAAAAATATGAGATAAAATAACAAATATGTGAAACAAAAACAAAGAATATTAATTTAAACTGTCCAAAATATGAGAATATGACAGAATTATGAGATTAAAAGACATGTAAAATAAAAACAAACAAAAACTGACATAAACCGTACAAAATATGAGATAAACAGTCTAAAGTTTGAGACAAAAAAACATAAAATATAAATATAAGAAGCCTAAACTATGAGATAAACAGTCAAAAATATGATGATGTCATAGATTATTTTCATTCATGAGGACTAATGTCTACAATGATTATTTGATGATGACATCATCGACTGTGTCCTGTGTGTGTATGTGTGTGTGTATGTGTGTGTGTGTGTGTGTGTGTGTGTGTGTGTGTGTGTGTGTGGCCTGGTTTAACAGAGGACACAGTTGATGACATCATCAACTGTGTCCTGTTAAACCAGGCCAGAGGACAGAAGTGATGATGTCATAGAAGGAAAGATGAAAGGATGTCACAGAGGGGGGAGTGGCCTAAGGAATTTGATTGCATCATCATATCTTTGATCTCAGAGATCAAAGAACCAGAGGTTATATAAGTCAGACACGCTCTTACATGATTTGTGCGTTTCAGATTCGGAGAATTTGCAGGACTTGCAGGATTTGTAGGATTTGCAGGATTTACCGGATTTACATTGTGTTGAGCAGACTGGAATTAACTTTAATTAATTCACAGCTACTTTGCATTTGATTTATTTGAAAAACATTCAAATAAATTTGTGAAATCAGACGCTGTCTGGTATAGCACAATAGAGCTACTTTACTTCAAGTTCAACAGTTACAAATACACCAAGAAAATCTCATGGAGCCAGCAGGACTTACCGTGGATGATCTTCGTCCATTGATTAAATCCTTCTTTGAGGGAATCTCACAGGAGCAGTGCAGACTGCTGAAACTGGGAACACCAGACGATGCCACAGAGGTCCTCTTGGTGGAGCTGTTGTTGGAGATAATTGGATGCATCTCAAATGCGATTGTAGCACGTCTTCAGCCCAAAAGGCCAATTAGAGAGAAGGACATTCACGACAGTGTCAAAGAATCTCTCTCTCAGAGCTTTGCTCAAGAGCTTGACATCGAAGAGAATGATGTCCCCTGTTCTGTGCTGACAAAACAGATAGTAACAGAGGTGACTGCGAGTGTTAACTCGTCTATTGCTGACTCTGATCATGAGGAGGTTTTCATCAGCCAGCATGTCACTCCTCCCAGCAGACTTACCACCATGGTACAGCAGTCTGGAAAAATGATCAAGATGATCATGAGCAAAGTTAAAAACGTGTGCAGACCTCGAACATCTAAGGTGAGACCACAGCCAACCATAGATGAGGAGGCTATTGCAGAGGGAGAGGTTACCTGTCAAACTCCAGTTGAGGAGTTTGCTGACATTGACCTGGACAGTGAGGATGATGATAGCGAGGACGAGGAGCTATCAGTGGACGCTAAAAGAAAGAAGCTTTCATCTGATAACAGTGGTCTGAATGTGAATAGACATGTTGAGGGTATTCTCATGAATGCCTTAACTGAGCTGAGGGAACCTCTCATGGATACAACAGACCAGCCAGAGAATGAGCGCCAGCGATCGGAGTCCTTAATTGAGATTGAGGCTTTGGGGAATGAAATTGTTACTTCTCTAGTTGTGGAGACGATGAAAGGCTCATCCATCAAGAGTCCGAAAATGAAAAACAAGCTGTTTCACAAGGTGAAGATTTTCTTTGCCAGGGAGTACGCTAAAATACTGGTCTTTCGGTTATTGAAACACCTGAAGACCAAATACCACTTTGGAACCAAAACTGGAAGCAAAAGATCATTGAAGGCCCTAATGGAGGGAGTTGATGGTCTGATTCTGACGGAGGATGCCAATAAAGTGGTATGCGTGTCCGGTCCCAGCAGGAAAAATCACATGTTCAAAAAACTGAATGAGCTTATCTACGCTTACATCAGGCCGAAAAAGATGACTCTGCATAAGCGCTTGTACGCTTGCATAGCAAACAGAGTTCGGACATTGCTCAGCCTACTGAACTGGTGGTCTACGGAACAGCTAGACAGCCAGAGTCAGAGGATTGTCATGACCATTCTGGACAGTGAGCTCGTTGCCAGGAGCATGCTAACATGGAGCACTGTAGCAGAGACTGCAGGAGCATATGAGGAGGACAAGAGGACTGGATCTGCAACAAAGTCAGTGTCCAGCCAGAGGTCTGGATCTGCTATAAAGTCAGTGAAGAGCCAGAGGCTTGACTCTGGAACAAGCTCAATCCGGGATGACAAAATGATTGAGAGGATGACTAAGAACAAACTGATGTCCAACCATCTGGTTGTAACAGTGATGTCAGAGATGTTTGCTAACTTTAATATCCACAATCCTTATGCAGACAAGCTAGAGGCCATTGTAGAGGCTGTCACTGAGCGCATAGAGGCTGCAGTTGAGAGGATAGATTGGGTCATAACCCCCAAAATGTTTGACCTCCTCTGCAAGACCATTGTCAAGGACCTGTGTAAATACTCAGGCAGTGTGAACATGTTTGTGTTTTCAGCTATTTCCAACCAGCCAGGACTAGAGGACTATTTGGTCTCCGCCTTCACAACATACTTGACCTCACGTCCAAAGAAACGCTGTGCCATCTGTCGTTTCTTTGCATCTATGGGCAAAGTTTTTACTTTGTCCTATAGATGCACAACTTAATAACCCTCCCATACAGAATGGCCACGTTGGAATTTAGTCTGTTGGTGGGAGCGTTGGCTACGAGGTAGGCCTGGGTTCTGAAGAAGGACCCATGTCGACCTCATGAAGCTAATGCTTCTATTGATGGACTAAATTCCAAAAGAAAACACCAGTGAGCCATCCCCCCCCAACCCCCCATTCCCCCCCCCTCTCTCTCACATGCTCTTTCTCTCTCTCTCTCTCTCTCTATCTCTAGCACACACACCCTCTCTTTTTTACACAAAGTGCCCCTTAAAATCTGATCGGTTCGGATCCACCTGATGGTGGTTGGGCTTAATATGGTAGAAACAGCGTTGGCTTCCCGAGGTTGACCTGGGTGCTGTCAAAGGCCCCATGTTTGCTTTGTGAAGCTGACGAACCTACCAGTTAACTAAAACACCAGTGAGCCAACTCAACACACACGCACAAGAATCCAAGTGGCCCCTTAAAATCTGATCGGTTCGGATCCACCTGATGGTGGTTGGGCTTAATATGGTAGAAGCGGCGTTGGCTTCCCGAGGTTGACCTGGGTGCTGTCAAAGGCCCCATGTTTGCTTTGTGAAGCTGACGAACCTATTAGTTAACTAAAACACCAGTGAGCCAACTCAACACGCACAAGAATCCAAGTGGCCCCTTAAAATCTGATCGGTTCGGATCCACCTAATGACAGGGTGGTTGGGCTTAATATGGTAGAAGCAGCGTTGGCTTCCCGAGGTTGACCTGGGTGCTGTCAAAGGCCCCATGTTTGCTTTGTGAAGCTGACGAACCTATTAGTTAACTAAAACACCAGTGAGCCAACTCAACACACACTCGTGCACACGCACAAGAATCCAAGTGGCCCCTTAAAATCTGATCGGTTCGGATCCACCTGGTAGCCAGGTGGTTGGGCTTAATATGGTAGGAGCGGCATTGGCTTTCCGAGGTAGACCTGGGTGCTGACAAAGGCCCCATGTTTGCTTCATGAAGTTTGACAAACTGGATTGACTTTGTAATGATTTTAATGTGACTGTTGAATTCAAGCCAGAGTCCATAACTACACCAAGTAGTTTAACGTATGTGAACAGAATCAAAATGCACAAGACCAAAACCAGGTTTAGTAAGTAGAGCATTTATTGCTCAATAGATAAATAAAGGTCTTCACAGAGCATAGAAGCAAAAACCAACAAAAGTATTGGTATTTTCATGGGACTTATAAACATTTGTAAAGATTGATAAGATCATGGATTAACTATAAAATAAACATTTATTTCCTATTAGAGTGACCACTGACTGACAGATCAACTCTGGAATTATTATTATTATTAAATGAATTTAGCCTGGCTGTTAGCCTGGGCTGGAGTAGTAGTAAATCTCAATGGTGATATACTATATATGCCTCTGCCTTCATGCAGAATCACAGCTAAATTCAGCAGGATAACTGCCATTATGTATCTCTTAAATCCAAATTCAGTTATCTTTATTGGCATGAACAAATGAAAATGGCTGTTGCCAAAGGAATATAATACATAAAATCTATATTACATAACATAGGGTGATATCAGGTAAATTGGTCCACTTTTTGGTAAATCGCTTGGGACAATAACACAAAACTAAATATGCCTTTTCTGTGTATATTTATTATTAATAATGAGTGTTTTGGATTATTTTTTTCTTTGGAATTATGTGATAAAATATAATTATTTAGACCCTATAAATCTTGAAACATCTGCTGTCTCAGTTTTTTTTTTTTTTTTGCCTGAATGAGTTCAAGTAAAATTGGACCAGTCAAATGACAAAGGGAATTCTGAGTTCAAAATTATTTCATTATCAGTTTTAATGTTAAAACACATTTGCTTAGAACCGCATCAAACCAACATTAAAAGGCATTAAACTAACTCATATTGCTGCTATAAAAAGAAGAAGAGATCAGTTATGAGTTGTACACACACTTATGTATACAAGCTAAGCTATCACTACACAAAAGCTAGCACCCAGTCATATGTAACAAGCTAAGTTACACAAGCAAAAGCAGTACACAACTTTGAGTTGCACTAATTTTTCATGACAATCAACATACTGCCCATGTTTTAGTTTTAGCTGAAACCATGTGGCCCATTTAAGTTTAGCACTAGCATTTTAGCTTTACCTTTTGTTCCAAAAATGTTAACATATCAAACTAGAGGCATTATTTCTGATGGATGCCATCAAGACAGCTATCATGCATAGTATTTTGTGTGCATGTTCGTTTTTAATAGATTTATCATCCTTATAATAGTTTAGTTAGATTTGTCATGCCAGGCTGCTTCCCATGCACATTTATGGTTCAGTCTAGATTTGAAGTATTGTCTCACCCATCATAGTAACCATAAACGAATCATTTCACCTGTTATTTGTCAAGCGCACTTATGTGCAAATTTACATCCTTTGTAGTCATTGACTAATTTCCAGAGGGACTGGGACCTCCAAACCCCTGAGAATTGCCCATTTTACCTGATGGCTCCTGATACCACCCTACTTAGAGTTGTGTATTTATCTTTATCTAGGTTTGGTGCCCCCCTGGAGAACTTAAATCTTATGGCAAACAACAAAAGTGAATATGATAAGACGCTGGTGCGTTTCATCAGCCAATGAGCGGCGGTCTGAGTCCTGCAGCTCATCCAGCGGCTCCGCAGCGTCTCAGCCTGACAGGATCCAACATGGCCGATGAGACAGAGAAGGCGCGGACCGCCCAACCCGGCGGAGACACGATATTTGGGAAAATCATCCGCGGAGAGATTCCTGCTACGTTCCTCCATGAGGACGATCAGGTATTGATAACTCATTCTCGGATAAAGCTGCTGCAGCGGGTCGCTTTAGCTTGTGTTAGCTCCGCAGTAGATTGGCAGCAAGTGTCTCCGCTAAGTCAGCACACCTTAAAGGACTAGTTCACCATGTTTCAGCTCTGCATTTAGGCAACACTTTGGTGCACAGTTGAACACTGGAACCATCATTTTGTTCTTGCATTCATCATTCTTCTTGTCCATACTGGCTATTAAAATAACTATTAACTTGTAAAGACTGTTTAAACACACATTAAAAGGGGGACAACATACCTGCTTGTCAGGCTTTAACTCACTGCTTTCTGATTATACACACATAGGCATGGTAATTAAAAAATAAATAAGAAAGTCTGAGACTTCTACCAGTTAAATGGCAACCAAAGATATGGCTCTGCAATAACTAGGCAAAGGTAAACTGCGTAGTATTCACCAGTAATAAATACCGGTGAATTCCATATATATATATATATATATATATATATATATATATATATACAGTGGGGAAAACAAGTATTTGAACACCCTGCTATTTTGCTATTTCTCCCACTTAGAAATCATTGTTTGCTATTACAGAGGTCAAACGTTTCCTGTATTTTTTCACCAGGTTTGCACATACTGCAGGAGGGATCCTGGCCCACTCCTCCACACAGATCTTCTCTAGATCAGTCAGGTTTCTGGGCTGTTGCTGAGAAACACAGCGTTTGAGCTCCCTCCAAAGATTTTCGATTGGGTTCAGGTCTGGAGACTGGCTGGGCCATGCTAGAACCTTGATATGCTTCTTACGGAGCCAGTCCTTGGTTTTCCTGGCTGTGTGCTTTGGGTCGTTGTCGTGTTGGAAGACCCAGCCACGACCCATCTTCAATGCTCTGACTGAGGGAAGGAGGTTGTTCCCCAAAATCTCACAATACACGGCCCCAGTCATCCTCTCTTTAATGCAGTGCACTCGTCCTGTCCCATGTGCAGAAAAACACCCCCAAAGCATGATGCTACCACCCCCATGCTTCACAGTAGGGATGGTGTTCTTCGGATTGTACTCTTCATTCTTCTTCCTCCAAACACGCTTAGTGGAATTATGACCAAAAAGTTCTATTTTGGTCTCATCTGACCACAAAACTTTCTCCCATGACTCCTCTGTATCATCCAAATGGTCATATGCAAACTTAAGACGGGCCTTGACATGTGCTGATTTAAGCAGGGGAACCTTTCGTGCCATGCATGATTTCAAATCATGACGTCTTAGTGTATTACCTACAGTAACCTTGGAAACGTTGGTCCCAGTTCTTTTCAGGTCATTGACCAACTCCTGTCGTGTAATTCCGGGCTGATTCCTCACCTTTCTTAGAATCATTGAGACCCCACGAGGTGATATCTTGCATGGGGCTCCACTCCGATTGAGATTGACCGTCATGTTTAGCTTCTTCCATTTTCTAATGATTGCTCCAACAGTGGACCTTTTTTCACCAAGCTGCTTGGCAATTGCCCCGTAGCCCTTTCCAGCCTTGTGGAGGTGTACAATTTTCTCTCTTGTGTCGTTGGACAGCTCTTTGGTCTTCGCCATGTTACAAGTTAAAGTCTTGCTGATTGTATGGGGTGGACAGGTGTCTTTATGCAGCTAACGACTTCAATAATCAACTGCATCTGATTAAGGATGATACATGGAGTGCAGGTGGACTTCTAAAAAAAAATTGAAAATTTCAGACCCCTCCATGATTTCTAAGTGGGAGAAATAGCAAAATAGCAGGGTGTTCAAATACTTGTTTTCCCCACTGTATGTATGTATGTATGTATGTATATATATATATATATATATATATATATATATATATATATATATATATATATATATATATATATATATATTCCACCTTTGGGGCCTTAAAGGCAGCATAGAGATGCAAAGATATGATTCATGTGTGTGTCATTAATAGTATTACAGTGAAGTTAAACTAAACTTTAGTTGATGGACCACATCCAGTGCAATTTGATCTCAACTGGGCTGGACCAGTAAAAATAAACATAAATTACATCATCTACAAATTTCTCCCCCTTTTTTATGTAAAGAAATAGATTATAAACATATATACAATTAATTAACCTTAAGTTTAAGTTACATAGGAGAGAAGATATAAGAAAAGGGTGCAATTTTAACCTTACAATATCTCAGTTATTCCATAATTCATTCAGTCTGTTACTGCATTTTAATTTAAAATATTTGCTTGTTTTTAAGCAGCAGGTGAAGTTATCTCCTGCTTTACAAACTATTTACAAATAAAAACAACATTTTTCATCTCTTAAACCCTGATGCTCAGTGACGTCACATTTGGTACTCAGTAATACTCGAAGTTTCCCCCTTCCGCTGTAGACAAGCTAGCTAACGGAAAAAACCCGATACAAACGTTGCCAGAGTAACGACTGGTTCTGATGACGTTTACTGCTTCATTGCATTATGTAGTGCACGCTCAATGCTGTTGTTTTTATTTAATTATGTTTTATTTATTTTCATACTTTTCTTGATATTATATATTTCTGTTGTAATTACTGTGATAACTTTATTAACTTTTATATTTTTAAATAATGAACTGGAATGACTGTATCCACTAAATGTGTTCAATAAAAAAAAGAAATGTAGTACAATGCAGGATTTTTTGTGGGTATGTGTGTGTGTACAGCTCTAGAAAAAAAATAAGAGACCACTACAAAATTATCAGTTTTTCTGATTTTACTACTTATAGGTATGCGTTTGGGCAAAATGATCATTTTTATTTAAATCTATAAACTACTGACAATATTTCCCACAAATTCCAAATAAAGATATTATTATATAGAGCATTTATTTGCAGAAATGCAGAACAGACAAATCGTCAAAATAACAAAAAACATACAGACCTCAAACAATGCAAAGAAACATGATCGAAATTATTTTAAAACAAAATAATACTAATGTTTACACTTAAGAGTTCAGAAATCGATATTTAGTGCAATAACTCTTATTTTTAATTCCAGCTTTCATGCATCCATTGTTCTTGGGTGACTTTATTCCAGTCCTGGTGCCTCTTTAAGCAGAATGAGGTGTGCATGTGTTGGATTTCAACAGACGATGGAATGGATTGACTGGAATACATGTAGAGATGTACCAGAACTTCTGGGAGACTTGGCCCAATGTTAGCATTGTTTGCCATCATGATGCTAGCTGGTCACTCAGACCTAGCCGAGTATGAGAAATCACCACTGATATATACATGTATATATCTCTCTCTCGCTCGCGCACAATCGAAACGATCCACGTATATAGCATGAGTTACTGTTTTGCCTGCATGCTCTCACTCGCATTCTACCGTACTCGTATTCGTATTTTGCCCAACTCGCGGGCATCACGGAGCCACTCTCAAGAACTTGTGGGAGACTTGGGATGTCTGCATGACGTCACCTCAACTGCATGATTTCAGTCCCTTCAGTCCCATTGCGGATTTTCCATGTGAAGTCATTGGACCAAGTCTTCCAGAAGTTCCGGTAAACATCTCGATAAACGACAAACATCTCCCTGAAATTTCTTTTTGGAACTTGGGATGTCTGTAAATAACACGTTTATGATGTACGGCAAATATGAGCTTCCCCTGTTTGAAAGATCACAAATTGCCACTGATATATATATATATATACACACACACAACATAATATAACATTTTATCATCACTTCCTTATCACGGTTACATCTCACACTGCCATTGTATTTGTGAAATAAACCACTGAAATAAACCTCTTTGCCCAGAGCACAAAACATCATTTTATTATTTTTCCATGATGGCCAGTGGTGTAGTGGGTTGTGCTACTACACATCTCACATTGAGAAGTTACAGTCCTCACTACATGTGCCCCCAGTTCAAATCCCGCATCGGACAGCCCTTTCCTGCAGATCATTTCCCTGCTCTTTGCCTGTCGTGTTCCTGTCTGTCTATACGCTGCATCAAAAAAAGCCCAAGGAATATTATTAATACTTTTTTAAAAATAATTTTAGTGGCCTAAATAAGAAAGTAACCATGATGCACTCTGGGAATTCTCTTTATTACAAGACTGCCATTTTTCCAATAGATTTTTTCAACGTAACATTGTCCCCATAGCTCCACTGGATCATAAGCTATTGAAAACATTTGGAAAAAACTTCAATAATAAATGAAACACATTTAAATTACATGCAATAAAAGGCTGTACATAAAATGATGACGTCCAGGTTATAGTGCGCATTCCATAAAGCAGGACAGCTGAGATCTTGAATGAATCAGAAAAAGGCATTTCTCCTCCTGTGGCCATGATCTTCATTCAGAAAATCCTGATGATGAAATGCTTTGGATAGATTGTTTTAATTGCAAATGGACGGTACAGGATGATAAGTCTTTTTTAATGAAATGAGATGGTCTGTCATGACATTTTCCTGGGCTGGTCACAATAAGGCACATTCTCTAGTAGAAGGCTCTCTCTGGGCCGAAGCACTGTGTGAGGGACAAAAATCATTGTATCATCGACAAAGGCCAATAAAAGGTGATATGAGACCGTTGTTCTATGCATACAAATTACACTAACTAGGAATGTATCACATTTAAAAAAAGAAAAATATTCACGCACAGAGCTTAGAATCCCCTACATGCTCCATCTGTATCACAGACTCTCGCAGAACTATTTCCACTTTTGTGCCCAAGTCGATCATCTGTAAAAGTAGAAAAGTAATGAGCTTTTCATTATGAAGACGACATGGATTAATAAAGAAACGATGGGGCAGTGAACATAAAAAGCCCAATATTCTGTTGCCATTAATCTAATGCCATTAAATCTTTACGTCAGTATTTGGTGATGCTGGAGATGTTTTTGCTAAACCTTAAACACCCTAAACATAGTCTTGTCATTCCAAGATAGTGCAAGTCTTTAATTTATTTTTATTGTCTGATAACTAGCATCCAGTCACTGTTTTTTTGTCTGTATGTGTTAGGTAAATTATGAATTATTATCAAATAGCTTTAAATCATGTTATCAAGTTATTTGTCTGCTTGCTCTGGAAAAAACTGAATTAGCCATTTAAAAGAAAAATGTTAAACCTATGTTTGGGGTCATTTAGAAATGTACTTATTTTTGCAAGAAAAGCACTGTTTTTTTTCAATGAAGATAACTTTAATCAAAAACTAAACTAACCTTCCTTTGACGAAAGCAAATTTGAAGGAAAAAATTACTATTTCAAATAGGAATTATCATTTCTAACCTTGTCAGTGGCTTGAATATATTTCGTATTCATTTTACAATTCATGATGGTAAATAAAAGTGTGAATTTTCATGAAAAAGTGTGACTTTTCACATACTCGTCTGGGTAACCAAAAACCCCCGTCTAGAGCAGGGATCTCAAACTTGCGGCCCGCTGGCCAAATGCGCCGGACGGTAGTTTGAGGCCCCCCGCCTTGATATGAAAGTTTAATGTTAGAGCGGCCCGCGCACCTTTGTACGATGTCCGGGAACCCTCAATGATGCAAATAACAGAAGTGAATTACCGGGGACTATTATTGGCGGTGCACCTGTAGTTTTTATGTGAGCGAATAAGACTGAATACGAAGAAGAGGAGGTGTTGTAAAGCAGAAGTAATTGGGGAAATAATTGTTTCTCCAGTAGGTGCCGCTATATGACCATTTTGGCCGGCAAGGATGATTGATGAAGAAGACTGGAGGTTCCTCGCATGTGCGGGTTGTTGTTGTTCTCCCCCTTGCTGAGAGGGTTTTATCGTTTTTCTAATCCAGATAAAAAGTGGAAACTCGGCATCTGTGTTTTGTGGTCATTTTATTGGCAAGTTACCACATATTTTTGGAGGAATACGAAGAAGAAACAATTATTTGCCCCCTAATTACTTATGCTTTACAACACCTCTTCTTCGTATTTGTAGTCTTCTTCGCTCACATAAAGAACTACAGGTGCACCGCCAATAGTCCCTGGTAATTCAGTTCCGTTGTGGAGTTAGTTTCTTTTACGTGCAGCGCTTCTTTTTGTTTGCAGCATTGGGGGTTCCTAGCCACTTAGCACTACCTCCGTGCTAAACACTTAGGTCTATCTTATTCAAAGCCAGACAGCTTCGGGGCACCTGAACTATACCGGCAATGTGACCGTGCCCAAGGTGCCCAGCACCAGTCTGAATACGCGTATAAACCACGGACGTAATCAATCTGCTGCTGTAGCAGCACCGGGGAAGGCAGCAGTGCTGAATACACGTGTAAAGCATGGATGTAAACAACCTGCTGCTGCCTTCGCCAGTGCTGCTGAATACACATTTAAACAGATAAACAACACGCCGGTGTGGCTGTCACCGGAGCCGGGTGCTCCGAAGCACCAGACATTACACGTGCACAAGAAAATGAGTGACGCTAACACGGAGCTAACACTATTACATGCACACACAAGCAAAGTTTTATGTGTATGTGTCAGTGTTAGATCCATGCTAGCCACTAGTTGAACTTTTCAAACTTTATTACATTTTTTATTTATTTAATTTAATATTAAATGGCCACCACAAACACTTTGTGTTTCCATGGTTTCTGACTTTCAACCAATCAACTGTGCCGTGGTGACGTCATATGCAGGCGCAGGACCCTGAGCCGGTCTGGTACCAGCGGAAATTACGTTCTTTGTACGTCAGCTAAACACTAAAACTGAAACTTCAACACAACAGTGAGAACTAGTGGAATTATATATATTACACAGCCCCAAACACGTCTTCCTCAAAGCCTGAAGTGAGGAGAAAGGTTGGTGATGAGCAATTTCAGGAAAAATGTTGAAAACCTGATGCGGCCCAGCCTCACCCAGACCTTAACTCCAGCGGCCCGCAGGTGAATTGAGTTTGAGACCCCTGGTCTAGAGTCTACAGTATTAGATAGAAAGTCAAAAAAATAACACACACAAACATTACAAATATGAGATAAAATAACAAATATGTGAAATAAAAACAAAGAATATTAATTTAAACAGTCCAAAATATGAGAATATGACAGAATTATGAGATAAAAAGACAAAGAGATAAAATAAAAACAAACATGAAATAGGACAAAAATATGACAAACATTACAAAATATGAGATAAACAGTCTAAAGTTTGAGACAAAAAACAAACATGACATAAGAAGCCTAAACTATGAGATCAGCAGTCAAAAATATGAATTAAAAATATATGAAATAAAGCAGAGAGAGATGATGTCATAGATTCTTTTTATTCATGAGGACTAATGTCTACAATGATTATTTGATGATGACATCATCAACCGTGTCCTCTGTGTGTGTGTGTGTGTGTGTGTGTGTGTGTGTGTGTGTGTGTGGCCTGGTTTAACAGAGGACACAGTTGATGACATCATCAATTGTGTCCCGTTAAACCAGGCCAGAGGACAGAAGTGATGATGTCATAGAAGGAAAGATGAAAGGATGTCACAGAGGGGGGAGTGGCCTAAGGAATTTGATTGCATCATCATATCTTTGATCTCAGAGATCAAAGAACCAGAGGTTATATAAGTCAGACACGCTCTTGCATGATTTGTGTGTTTCAGATTCGGAGAATTTGCAGGACTTGCAGGATTTGTAGGATTTGCAGGATTTACCGGATTTACATTGTGTTGAGCAGACTGGAATTAACTTTAATTAATTTACAGCTACTTGGCATTTGATTTATTTGAAAAAAACATTCAAATAAATTTGTGAAATCAGACATTGTCTGGTATAGCACAATAGAGCTACTTTATTTCAAGTTCAACAGTTACGAATACACCAAGAAAATCTCATGGAGCCAGCAGGACTTACCGTGGACGATCTTCGTCCATTGATTAAATCCTTCTTTGAGGGAATCTCACAGGAGCAGTGCAGACTGCTGAAACTGGGAACACCAGACGATGCCACAGAGGTCCTCTTGGTGGAGCTGTTGTTGGAGATAATTGGATGCATCTCAAATGCGATCGTAGCACGTCTTCAGCCCAAAAGGCCAATTAGGGAGAAGGACATTCACGATAGTGTGAAAGAATCTCTCTCTCAGAGCTTTGCTCAAGAGCTTGACATCGAAGAGAATGATGTCCCCTGTTCTGTGCTGACAAAACAGATAGTAACAGAGGTGACTGCGAGTGTTAACTCGTCTATTGCTGACTCTGATCATGAGGAGGTTTTCATCAGCCAGCATGTCACTCCTCCCAGCAGACTTACCACCATGGTACAGCAGTCTGGAAAAATGATCAAGATGATCATGAGCAAAGTTAAAAACGTGTGCAGACCTCGAACATCTAAGGTGAGACCACAGCCAACCATAGATGAGGAGGCTATTGCAGAGGGAGAGGTTACCTGTCAAACTCCAGTTGAGGAGTTTGCGGACATTGACCTGTACAGTGAGGATGATGATAGCGAGGACGAGGAGCTATCAGTGGACGCTAAAAGAAAGAAGCTTTCATCTGATAACAGTGGTCTGAATGTGAATAGACATGTTGAGGGTATTCTCATGAATGCCTTAACTGAGCTGAGGGAACCTCTCATGGATACAACAGACCAGACAGAGTATGAGCGCCAGCGATCGGAGTCCTTAATTGAGATTGAGGCTTTGGGGAATGAAATTGTTACTTCTCTAGTTGTGGAGACGATGAAAGGCTCATCCATCAAGAGTCCGAAAATGAAAAACAAGCTGTTTCACAAGGTGAAGATTTTCTTTGCCAGGGAGTACGCTAAAATACTGGTCTTTCGGTTATTGAAACACCTGAAGACCAAATACCACTTTGGAACCAAAACTGGAAGCAAAAGATCATTGAAGGCCCTAATGGAGGGAGTTGATGGTCTGATTCTGACGGAGGATGCCAATAAAGTGGTATGCGTGTCCGGTCCCAGCAGGAAAAATCACATGTTCAAAAAACTGAATGAGCTTATCTACGCTCACATCAGGCCGAAAAAGATGACTCTGCATAAGCGCTTGTACGCTTGCATAGCAAACAGAGTTCGGACATTGCTCAGCCTACTGAACTGGTGGTCTACGGAACAGCTAGACAGCCAGAGTCAGAGGATTGTCATGACCATTCTGGACAGTGAGCTCATTGCCAGGAGCATGCTAACATGGAGCACTGTAGCAGAGACTGCAGGAGCATATGAGGAGTACAAGAGGACTGGATCTGCAACAAAGTCAGTGTCCAGCCAGAGGTCTGGATCTGCTATAAAGTCAGTGCAGAGCCAGAGGTCTGGATCTGCAATAAAGTCAGTGCAGAGCCAGAGGCTTGACTCTGGAACAAGCTCAATCCGGGATGACAAAATGATTGAGAGGATGACTAAGAACAAACTGATGTCCAACCATCTGGTTGTAACAGTGATGTCAAAGATGTTTGCTGACTTTAATATCCACAATCCTTATGCAGACAAGCTAGAGGCCATTGTAGAGGCTGTCACTGAGCGCATAGAGGCTGCAGTTGAGAGGATAGATTGGGTCATAACCCCCAAAATGTTTGACCTCCTCTGCAAGACCATTGTCAAGGACCTGTGTAAATACTCAGGCAGTGTGAACATGTTTGTGTTTTCAGCTATTTCCAACCAGCCAGGACTAGAGGACTATTTGGTCTCCGCCTTCACAACATACTTGACCTCACGTCCAAAGAAACGCTGTGCCATCTGTCGTTTCTTTGCATCTATGGGCAAAGTTTTTACTTTGTCCTATAGATGCACAACTTAATAACCCTCCCATACAGAATGGCCACGTTGGAATTTAGTCTGTTGGTGGGAGCATTGGCTACGAGGTAGACCTGGGTTCTGAAGAAGGACCCATGTCGACCTCATGAAGCTAATGCTTCTATTGATGGACTAAATTCCAAAAGAAATCACCAGTGAGCCATCCCCCCCAACCCCCCATTCCCCCCCTCTCTCTCACACGCTCTTTCTCTCTCTCTCTCTATCTCTAGCACACACACCCTCTCTTTTTTACACAAAGGGCCCCTTAAAATCTGATCGGTTCGGATCCACCTGATGGTGGTTGGGCCTAATATGGTAGAAGCAGCGTTGGCTTCCCGAGGTTGACCTGGGTGCTGTCAAAGGCCCCATGTTTGCTTTGTGAAGCTGACGAACCTACCAGTTAACTAAAACACCAGTGAGCCAACTCAACACACACTCGTGCACACGCACAAGAATCCAAGTGGCCCCTTAAAATCTGATCGGTTCGGATCCACCTGGTAGCCAGGTGGTTGGGCTTAATATGGTAGGAGCGGCGTTGGCTTCCCGAGGTAGACCTGGGTGCTGTCAAAGGCCCCATGTTTGCTTTGTGAAGCTGACGAACCTATTAGTTAACTAAAACACCAGTGAGCCAACTCAACACACACTAGTGCACACGCACAAGAATCCAAGTGGCCCCTTAAAATCTGATCGGTTCGGATCCACCTGGTAAACCAGGTGGTTGGGCTTAATATGGTAGGAGCGGCATTGGCTTTCCGAGGTAGACCTGGGTGCTGACAAAGGCCCCATGTCTGCTTCATGAAGTTTGACAAACTGGATTGACTTTGTAATGGTTTTAATGTGACTGTTGAATTCAAGCCAGAGTCCATAACTACACCAAGTAGTTTAACGTATGTGAACAGAATCAAAATGCACAAGACCAAAACCAGGTTTAGTAAGTAGAGCATTTATTGCTCAATAGATAAATAAAGGTCTTCACAGAGCATAGAAGCAAAAACCAACATAAGTATTGGTATTTTCATGGGACTTATAAACATTTGTAAAGATTGATAATATCATGGATTAACTATAAAATAAACATTTATTTCCTATTAGAGTGACCACTGACTGACAGATCAACTCTGGAATTATTATTATTATTAAATGAATTTAGCCTGGCTGTTAGCCTGGGCTGGAGTAGTAGTAAATCTCAATGGTGATATACTGTATATGCCTCTGCCTTCATGCAGAATCACAGCTAAATTCAGCAGGATAACTGCCATTATGTATCTCTTAAATCCAAATTCAGTTATCTTTATTGGCATGAACAAATGAAAATGGCTGTTGCCAAAGGAATATAATACATAAAATCTATATTACATAACATAGGGTGATATCAGGTAAATTGGTCCACTTTTTGGTAAATCGCTTGGGACAATAACACAAAACCAAATATGCCTTTTCTGTGTATATTTATTATTAATAATGTTTTGGATTATTTTTTTCTTTGGAATTATGTGATAAAATATAATTATTTAGAACCTATAAATCTTGAAACATCTGCTGTCCCAGTTTTTTTTTTTTTTTTTTTTTTGCCTGAACGAGTTCAAGTAAAATTGGACCAGTCAAATGACAAAGGGAATTCTGAGTTCAAAATTATTTCATTATCAGTTTTGGTTAAAACACATTTGCTTAGAACCACATCAAACCAACATTAAAAGGCATTAAACTAACTCATATTGCTGCTATAAAAAGAAGAAGAGATCAGTTATGAGTTGTACGCACACCAAGCTAAGCTATCACTACACAAAAGCTAGCATAGTCCATTCTAGCTAGTCCATTTTAGCTGAAACCATGTGGCCCATTTAAGTTTAGCACTAGCATTTTAGCTTTACCTTTTGTTCCAAAAATGTTAATGTATGAAACTAAAAGCATTATTTCTGATGGATGCCATCAAGACAGCTATCATGCATAGTATTTTGTGTGCATGTTCGTTTTTTAATAGATTTAGTTAGATTTGTCATGCCAGTCTGCTTCCCATGCACATTTATGGTTCAGTCTAGATTTGAAGTATTGTCTCACCCATCATAGTAACCATAAACTAATCATTTCACCTGTTATTTGTCAAGCGCACTTATGTGCAAATTTACATCCTTTGTAGTCATTGACTAATTTCCAGAGGGACTGGGACCTCCAAACCCCTGAGAATTGCCCATTTTACCTGATGGCTCCTGATACCACCCTACTTAGAGTTGTGTATTTATCTTTATCTAGGTTTGGTGCCCCCCTGGAGAACTTAAATCTTATGGCAAACAACAAAAGTGAATGTGATTAAAGCTATTTCTTTATTAGTCCTTTATTTTACGATTTTATAATTATTATTATATATTTTTTATATTTAGATACTTTATATATATACTTTATAACGAGCTGATTGTAGCGCTATTTAAATGTTCAATAAAGATTTGAATAAAAAAAATAACGAGGGCCCAATCATTGCAGACGCTGGTGCGTTTCATCAGCCAATGAGCGGCGGTCTGAGTCCTGCAGCTCATCCAGCGGCTCCGCAGCGTCTCAGCCTGACAGGATCCAACATGGCCGATGAGACAGAGAAGGCGCGGACCGCCCAACCCGGCGGAGACACGATATTTGGGAAAATCATCCGCGGAGAGATTCCTGCTACGTTCCTCCATGAGGACGATCAGGTATTGATAACTCATTCTCGGATAAAGCTGCTGCAGCGGGTCGCTTTAGCTTGTGTTAGCTCCGCAGTAGATTGGCAGCAAGTGTCTCCGCTAAGTCAGCACACCTTAAAGGACTAGTTCACCATGTTTCAGCTCTGCATTTAGGCAATACTTTGGTGCACAGTTGAACACTGGAACCATCATTTTGTTCTTGCATTCATCATTCTTCTTGTCCATACTGGCTATTAAAATAACTATTAACTTGTAAAGACTGTTTAAACACACATTAAAAGGGGGACAACATACCTGCTTGTCAGGCTTTAACTCACTGCTTTCTGATTATACACACATAGGCATGGTAATTAAAAAATAAATAAGAAAGTCTGAGACTTCTACAAGTTAAATGGCAACCAAAGATATGGCTCTGCAATAACTAGGCAAAGGTAAACTGCGTAGTATTCACCAGTAATAAATACCGGTGAATTCCATATATATATATATATATATATATATATATATATATATATATATATATATATATATATATATATATATATATATATATATTTTCCACCTTTGGGGCCTTAAAGGCAGCATAGAGATGCAAAGATATGATTCAATGATTCATGTGTGTGTCATTAATAGTATTACAGTGAAGTTAAACTGAATTTTAGTTGATGGACCACATCCAGTGCAATTTGATCTCAACTGGGCTGGACCAGTAAAAATAAACATAAATTACATCATCTACAAATTTCTCCCCCTTTTTTATGTAAAGAAATAGATTATAAACATATATACAATTAATTAACCTTAAGTTTAAGTTACATAGGAGAGAAGATATAAGAAAAGGGTGCAATTTTAACCTTACAATATCTCAGTTATTCCATAATTCATTCAGTCTGTTACTGCATTTTAATTTAAAATATTTGCTTGTTTTTTAAGCAGCAGGTGAAGTTATCTCCTGCTTTACAAACTATTTACAAATTTTCATCTCTTGAACCCTGAAAGATGCTCAGTGATGCCATGTTTGGAACTGGTCCATTTTTTTTGTCTCAATTTGTACAGTCATCCAGTGGACCGCATTGGACACTAGTGTTTTTAGTGGGCTGGTTCTGGCTCCAGAGCTGCATGTTTGACACCCCTGCTATACAGTATTTCTCATTTTCTGTTCCACAATTATTCTTAGCAATTGTTAGAGGTTGTTTAGCAGTTCTTTTGTTTCAGTGTGTGGCCTTCAATGACGTTGCTCCTCAAGCACCCACCCACATCCTCGTTGTCCCAAAGAAGCCAATCGTCCAGCTGTCACAAGCAGAGGATGGTGATGCTGCAGTGAGTATGACTGAACAAACCTGTTTGCCAGTTTTTATTATTATAGCCTGCAAAGTAACTACTTTTGTGTGATATTTTTTACTTTTTTCTTAATAACTTTCAGTGGCCACAAGATGGAACCCTTTCTATAAATGGTTATCCCACATGACTTTTTAATTCAGGGGCTGTATGCTTGTGTGTATTTTCACCTCTGTGTTATTTATTAATCGTCTCTGTCTCTCAGTTGTTGGGCCACTTGATGATCGTTGCAAAGAAGATGGCTGCGAAGGCGGGTCTGTCTAAAGGGTACAGGATCGTCATCAATGACGGTCCAGAAGGAGGCCAGTCGGTCTACCACATCCACATCCATGTCCTGGGTGGCCGTCCCATGGGGTGGCCGCCCGGCTAACTGCTGCCTCCCTGTTCACATCATCCTGCCATTAGTATTACATGTGTTGTCTGTCTGTCTGATAACAAGCAGCCTGTCATGTGAGATACTATAATCAAACCTGGAAATAATTCATCAACCATAATAAAAATTATGAAATACATCAGAAGACCTTTTTATTTCTTTTTTTAACGACCCCCCAGTGTCTTTGACCAAGGGTTCCCGAGAAAAAAAAAAAAAGGAGAATTATTTATTTTCACTATAATTACATCTATAAGTCATCTATAAGTCAAGAATTGACAAATCATTCCTCTAATGTAAGGTGGACTGCTGTGTTTTAAAAAATCTTTATTTCTGTCCCATTGGGATTTATTTCATATATTTATTATTGTTTGTGCATTATTTTCACTTTGCAAATTAATTTACTTTCAACTTTGCTTTTTCATTTTATATACTGATGTGGAAATGCAGAGCAACAAATGGGGGAGATGAATATATAAATGCATACTTTTAAAAATTAGTAAATAAAATGGAAAATCAAATAAATGTAGCATATGTGTGAAATGAAAACGGGCACAATAATTCAATTCATTAAATATGTGCGTTCACTTTTATATTCATTTATGAAGTGAGTCATTCATTTTTATTGGCCATGTGTTTCCTACATATACATCAAACATCTAAAGCAAAAGTATCTAATGGGTTCTGTGGTCAAGTTTTAGTGAGTTTAAGGGTCCTTGACATGAAAAAGTTTGAGAATCATTGTTTTAAACCAATAGTCAGCCCCCTGTATGGACACTGAAAGGTTTTCCACAAGATTCATTCCTCCTGTTCATAGTGGCTAATTAAAAACATCCCTCTCAAATCTGCTTTCAATGTGATGGATACCAAAACACACATTGTCCATAGTCATTTTTTTCATATTTTTCATTGATTATGGCCATTTGACCATTTGTTCTGTTTGTATTTGAGGCACCGCTGATGATTCCCCCTCAGCAACTTTTATAAGACAGCATAAAGCTGATGTTACTGCTGTGAGCAGAAATATGACTGCAGAAAAAGAAGGGAATTCATTGATCTATAAGAGTATATTGACCACAGTTTGAGTCTTAACAGAACTTCTGCAGAAGGTTTGAAATAGTAGTTTTGTAGTGAAGATGCTGAGTCATGTTGCTATGTTCTAGCCAGTCATGTAACTTAAATAGAATCAGCTCCTTGGAGTGAAGGACAGTATTTAGCTGATGCTAGTTTGTTGGATATTCTCAGGGATACTTACAGGTTTAATAGTTTCTGTATACAACAGTTTTAATGTTTCCATGTAAAAAAAGTCCAACTCTTGTGCATGCAAATGTTTCAACAGAGTCTGGGCAGTCTAGGGTCGCTTAAGTAATTTGCATTTCCATTTCCGTCCATGATTAATGGCCTAGAGAGTAGAGTGGCCTACTTTTTTCAGTAAGAATAATAGAAATCCAGCCCTGAATATAAAATGAACCCATGCTGATCCGTTTCTTTGAGGAAATGACCCTGCCAAGAGCTATGATGCATTCCAGTTTTAAAATCAAGAACATTCATTCCTGGTCTGGTTGTAGACCAGTATTTTATTTTTAAAACCTGGATCCAATGAAAGTTCTAACTTGTAGTCAGTTTGTTTATCCAGTTAAGTCAAACACAAATAGAGAAACAATGAATGGCTCTGTTTTTATTAACAGTAAGAAACAATGCAGATAGTTGAACAAATATAAAATACATTAAAACATCCACAAAATATTGAACAAAAATAAATAAAATGGTGTTTTTTTTTCTTTACAAAAATGACAAGCAAAAATTACACTGATCAGATGACACATGTAGAATTTAAAAAATAAACATGTACCTAGCATTCACAGTCCCCTAATTACATTTTTTTTTTCAAAAAAATGGGTGGAAAAAAAAACAAGTAATATGATTAGAGGCTTTGTTTGTACAGACAGAATAGTTCCAGAGAGGCAAGGCAGTCACTTCTGATATCAGGCAAAGTGATATTCTTTGTTATAAACCCTGTGACGTCTGATGCAGCCTTTCACTGCTTCTTCACTACTTCTGCATGAAAAAAACACCACAATCTGATGTGCAAAATAATAGATTTTTTTTAGACAACTACATCATTTTTCTTCTTTTAATCAATGCCCTTCTAGAGTCAAAATGGGCACTTTGAGGCATTGCAAAACAATGTACAGTACAGTATAGAGAGAAGGAAATGAACATGTATTCTGGTACCTAAATTCACTATTGCGAGAGTATCTAAGTACTAATAAGCTGTTTTTAAGTCATCTTATTCTAGAACACAGACTATAAGCTGAAGATAGATTCAGAAAATGGTTAGTCACCATAAAGTAACTAGAAAAGCAGCAAAGTCAATGAGAAAGGGGTTAATTATACTGTCTGTCTGAGTATCGGTACACTGTAACTTCCCCCTCTGGTGGAAATAGAATAATGCACCTATATACATTGATATGAAGCCATATTACAAGCAAAATTCTAAATAGGTGGGGAGCCTAATTCTCAAACATCTCAACATTTTTACTCACCAGCGTTCCCGCATAGATACATTTTGAACCACACAAGGCCTCTTTTTAGTTTTTTTTTCTCTCGACAAGACATTTATTTGAAGCAATTCCAGCAGCTTTGTCATGCTCAGGTTTTATGTGAACTTGAGCCCAATCTGGTTAATGATGAATAAAGAAAATTACCTTCACTGTGAGGGGAGTCAAAGTATTAAAAAGTAAATGTCTACAATATCAGTATCTAAATATTATAAAATATTTAGTTGAAACAGATTTTTTTTGTTTGTCTTTGCCGGTTGAAAAAGAAGTCACATCACCCGTGACTATAAAAGTAGAAAAAAGCCAATTTGAACTCATAGGACACTTAAGTGGATGTAATGTAAGAAGCTAAGGACACTGACTCTCACATGGGCCGAATAAAGATATGGCAGCAATGATAAAGTGTTTCATTACAATAAGTAAACTTTTAGAATCTTTGATTTGTTGTCAAAAGCTGGTCTTGACATTCAGAGAAAGAGGTTAACTGCAGCGAAGGTGAGTTCCATTAGAAACAGGAGCAGCTTTTGCACGACATGAATCTCAAGACAACTATTGTTTGAAATGTGACATTATCAATGAGTTTGTTAACTTTGGTAAGTGATTATTTTGACTGAAAATGATCATTGGTTTTCCCAAAAGCTACTACCATTTAGTATAAATAAGATCAACACGGATACCAACTTGCAGGAAGACAGCTCTCAGCTCTGTCCTGTACATGCTACTGGAGTGACAAACATCTAACTACTGCTGGGAGAAAAAGGAAGGGAAGAAATAAGTATATCAATGGGTGAACCAAAGAGTAGAGGCACTACAAATCCAGTTCAACAGAGTCAGTTCAAGAGAGCCTTCAATGGACGGACAGTTCAATTAATGAAATATATAAAACTGCAATTCTGCTCGTCTGCTTGTGAAATATAACTGTAACAGTTTGGACTGTTTTGTAGCGTGGTTAGTTAAGGCTGCTGAAATATTCTTTGTACAGAACAAGAGCTAATAAATTATTGCAGTGATGTATTCCATCATAGTGTAAATAGAACATCTTTTGCAAGTGTTATTGTACAATGCATTTTGTTTGTCTGAAAGTACTGTATAAGTCTTACAAGTTATCTGGTATAATATTTGAGGACACAGGGGTGGGGTGAGGGGGGAGGGTCACGCTGCTACTATCAAGGATGTGTTTTAAGGCATGTCCTTAGTGTAGGAAGGGTCCAGACACATGGAGAAGGCAAGAGGAGAAGACTGGAGGAGACTGTACAACCACAGGGATCTGTCCATAGAGAGAGCAGCCAGGTCGGACGCTTTCAGTCCAGTAATTTAGTTTGGCCAGTAGAACAGTTTCAAGTTGAAATGCTAGTGTAAATCATTCATAGGTCAATTTCCATTCAGGGGGTGTAACCATGATGCAACACTGAGGGTTTTGGCACCAGTGGAGCCTGTAGTCAGTTGACCTTCATTTCCATAGAGGTCTGGTAACACTTTTGCTGAATTATGTTTATGATAACCATAATGTGGTTTAGTGAAGAGAATTGAAACTGTCAGAAAAAATAAGTTTAAATATTTCTACACCTTCCTGATCACCAGCCATCTGCACTCCAATTCAGACTCATGTTTATTCACATAACCTTCATGGAAACTTTCTGTTCACTTCTGTGCGATGGCCTCCTCTCCGCTGGGCCGAATGCGGTTGAAAGGCGGTCCTCCAACTCCTGTTAACCCCAGACTGATGCTGGTGTCTCGTGCTGTGTCCCCTGTGCTGGCGGGACAGGACTGAGCCCTGGTGGAGGCCGTCGACCCTCCGGGCCCAGAAAGGATCTCCGGCAGTGATTCTTTGGCTAGGGGCTGAGACCCAGGCCTGGTGGGGGAAGTGGTTTTGGCAGTTTGGGATTTGGTCGGGGTGGTGGGGCTGGCCAGGCCGAGGCTGGCCAAGGCATCTAGAGTCCCATCTGGGTCCACCATCACGTTGATTACTGAGACAGAAAGAGAGTTCAAATAAACTTTAAGGTTTGTATTTTTTAGCAAGTTTTACAGAGTATATTTACATATTTTCTACTTTACCTTGAAGCTGCTTCTCGACTCTCTTCAGTTCAAGCAGAATTGAGGAGATCTCCTGCAGAAATGAGAGAAAACAACAAAGCTATTAGCGCTTCACATTACAGTGCTTTTCTTGTGTTCCAATATTACTCAGACGGACAGGTTTCTGTACCTTGTTGGAGGTTTTCAGGAGTGGTATTTCACTTTCTGATCTGAGTTTATTCTCAATTTCATCCCAGTTCCTGTCCTTATCCTTAAACAGTATCCTGCAGAAAAATAACATACAACAGGAGACATTCAATTATAGTGGGTTTTGCTTTACAAAGCAACACAATGGGACACTGAAGGATAAAAAGGCTGTTAAAAAAGTTATAATTACCTGATCTTTCCTGCTGTTTTGTCAACAGAATTTCTGATCTTGGTGGAAAGCTGTGAAACTGAATTGAGCAGCAGGCTGTCCAACACCGCCTGAATATAGAGAAGTACAGACGTGTGATAAATGATAAATCAGTGATAGTGTTCATGTTGATACATTTCTCATTTCAAAGCACATTTTGGGCTTTTTTCCTTTATTATTGACAGTAGAGCAGAGAGAGAGGGATTGACATGCAGGAGGGGTCCCACTGTCCCACATATGTTGGTATATTTCTGAAGCCATGCTCTGTATGCTGCTTCTCACCTCCTCTCGGTTCCAGGTGCGTCTCCTCAGAGCTCGAGGCTCGAGAGTGTCAGGGGCGCGGGGGCGGAGTTCCACTGGCTTACCGTTGACCTCTGGTGCCTTAGTGGTTGAAATCACAGGAGGGATCTTTCTGAAGTTGAGACTTTCATCAAAAACCCGATCCACCAACTGAACAATAGAGATGTCAAAGGGAGAATACAAATTCAAAGAATGACAATAATTGTCCATCCAAAAGAGTCAGATTTTAATTGGTTAGAAATAAAATAACTAAATCCTCTCATGGCAAAACAAATAAAGGATTGAAAGATTAGAAGATGTTAATGTGTTGAATCTCTCACAGTAGATGAAAGCTACAAGCAACACAGGAGGTGGCAAAAGGCTTGATGGAAGCACACTACACGCAGTAAGGCAATGATAGAAGAAGGAAAAACGGGCACCTTTCTCATGCTCTCCTGTATTTCCGGCTGCTGGGGGCGTGCAGGGCCTACCTCTTCTCGGGTGTCAATGGCTGATCCCGGGGTGGTGGCGGCGGTGCTGACGGTGGTGCTGGGTGCTGTGCCGGAGGAACTGACCGAGTCGATCTCGCCGGCCACGTCATGGATCTCGCGGGCTAAGATGGCCAGGTCCTTAGCCAGGTCCTGGCTGATCCTGCGCACACAGGGGAATAACCTGTTAACCATCAGACAAGGTGCTTTAGGACTCAGGACTCAGTGCAAACACAGAAGCTTTACTCATAGAAACATCAGTAGAGTTCTGATGGCATATATGATGCTTTAAAGACATTTTAAAATATATTTTATGAAAAATTTTATTTTTACATTAGTCTTGTACAATCAGTGTAGATCAATACCTGGCTATCTCCTCGCTGTGTGCGGTCCAGTCTCTGATGTACTCCTCCTGCTCCTTCATGCGGTGTTTGGCCACTACTCCACCCGGACCTGTCACCATACCAGTGGCCGGGCTAGTGCTGAGTCTTGAATTCCGGTGCGGGACAAGGTGATGAGGCCGCACATGGGAGCGCCCGCCGTGCTTCGGAGAGTTACGGTTGGAGCCAAACTCTTCCTCTGAGGTGGAGGCGTACTCCGGCGGCAGCCGTCTCCACCTGCTGCTACTGGACACTGTGATGGCAATGGGAAAGGAAATACAACTTAGGGTTTGATTGATGTTACTGAATTTCAACCATTTCCAATATTTGTTATTCATGAAGTTAATGGATGAGTTTGTAAATATGATGAGTTGCTGCGGCAGCTCCCATTCAATCTGATCTGAAAAGCTGCACAAACTGAAATAGTAATTCTGTGTTTAAAGAAGAGGGAGAATTTCTTTTTGTAAAACAAATCTAAACTTTATTTGACAAAGATAATAAAGATAAACGTTACGTTCTAGGTCTTTATATCTTTCCTCTTGGGGGCCATGAATAAAAAAGACAGGTGAGGCAAAGCATTTGATTTAACTATATCTTAGTTTGTTTAATTTTTATAGACAGCTCCAGGAATATTATAACACCACACTGAAAACAAAGAGCAGCAAACCAATTTGAAAGCACCCTGCCCAAACAAAGGCATCCAGCAAGATAAATTAAAACCTAGATAAAGCCAGACTATATGAAGATGCTTCACAATGGTCACACACCAGATGCATTAATGTAGTTGCACCATGATGAGAACACAATGCTCCATCAGCCTCTCAATGGTAGTAGGTGTCTTCAATACAAATCTCCACTAGGGGGAGCAGTGTTCCAAAACCACTGGCTCATGCAGTTTGAGCTTCAATGTAAAATGTTTGAACAGAAGTGAGTGAGTAGAGCATTGGGATTTCATCACAGCACTACTTGATGGATTTAAGGGAGGTGGTACAACGAGTTATCACTGCAACATGATGCTAGAGCTGGGTCATTACCCTAATCCACTGAATTGTTATATTCTAACAATAGAAAGTACATGTTTTAAAATTCATATCTAGCAAAGAATTCACCAAAAATAGAGAATTTCATTGCAAGATTTCAATCTGTAAGAGATAGATGTAGAAGATACAACTGTGTATGTTCCTTAACAAAGAAATAAACTAGTTCTACAGAAATACACATTAGTTTATTCTCCCATTGATTCCTTAAAGTATGACTCACATCTACATAAGATGACTCAATTTTACTTCAAAGCTCATCAAATGCTAGCATGATGAACCTGCTTTTCTTTTGAACTTGGTGAGAGCCTCTATCACTGTGACCCAGATCTGACACACCACACACACACGTAGACACAGACACACACGTGGTCCTAAGAAGTCTCTACAGTTCTGGTACAGTACCCATCAGCTCTTCTTCTGCATCAGCACCCTCAGGTTCAGGCTGAGAGCTCTCTGGACGATGAAATCCGACACACAAGTTTGTCACAGCACAGTGAAAATGTTGACAGACAAATGATTACACACTGACACATAATGAGGTGTGTGATGGTGTAGATCAGTGGTTCTCAAAGTGGAGTCCTTGCGACGATGCCAGGGGGACCCCAGAATGAAGGGAATCATTTATTTTCACTATAATAGAATTTATTTAATTTAAAATTTTATTGTCCAGTTTATATATTGAGGTGGAAATGCAAAAAGAAATTCAGAGATAAATATATTTGGGGAAATACATGGGGAGATAAATACATAAATAAATAAACTCAATTAAAATGAATTAATTAATGAATAATCAAATAAATGGGGCATTAGTGGAAAATAATACACAAATACATTTAATTAATTAATGGATTTAATGGAAAATGTAATATAGGCATTTGCTGGCATATTCATTGATATTCTGAGTCATTTATTTATTTTTTGATTATGGCAGTTTCAGTCCTCCATAATTTTGGCGACTTTCTGTCATAAAACATCTAAAAGCAAAACTCTTATCGGATGGGGCCTGTGGTCCAGTTTTTCTGAGTTTAAGGGTAAAAAATTTTGAGAACCACTGGTGTAGATGTTATCAACTTGATCCTTATACCATATTCTTTTGCTAATAAATTCATTATCAGATAATAGGTTCAAAATAAACTAAAGTAGGAAACCCTGGTTTACAGAATCAGAAAGTCTGAATAAAGTGGAAATGAGGTGTTGACGTGCTCACCTGTAGGCGAACAGTATCCGGATGTAGTGGTCTTGGTCTTGGTCTCATTTAGTTTGGACACGCTGTTGGCCCTCATCCTGGGAGTGAGCCTATTCTCTGTGGGTGTTGATGAGCGTAATCCCAGGCGTAGCGCGGTCTCCGCTGACAGGCGGGGTGAAGAGGTGGAGCTCCGGGTCACTGTGCACTCCGAGTCACTGCGAGCCGAGATGGAGCCTATGCGGTTCCGACGCGGCTGAGCCAGCAGGTCCAGTCGTGACAGTCCCTTCCGACCGGACGGCGGTTTAGAGGTGGAGCTGGTGGTGGACACCTCGGACGCCACAGACACCCGGTCTGCATCAGCTAGATCCGTGTCGGACGTGTCTCCTAGCCGGGCGCGGCGGAGGAGGGACGCCCTCGTGGGCCGTGGCTGGGGCAGCCCGGCCTGCTTGTTCAACGAGGAGGCTGTGGCTGCCTGCAGGGTGCGGCTGGTTTTGGAGGAACCGCTTGTGGAGTTCTTAGCGGACCTGCTATCAGGGCCGTATGCCTGGTACCCCACACCAGCCCCGGGTCCAGAGTAGGTCTCCTGGTCCGAGGAGAGGATGTCTGAAATGGGGAAGGAAGAAGTCTGGTCGTCATCGGTGAGATCCACGGAGGGCTGGCGTGCTCTGGAGGAGGTTGGGGGCGGCTGGACAGAGCGGCGGGCATCAGTCCGGCTCGCTGCTGCTTCCACGGTTCTGGTTTTAGTTTTCCTCTCTAGGCGCTCACGGGCGCTGGAGTTCACGATGCTGGTCTTGGAAGACGTGCTCATGTTGCTCTTCTCCCGGTGCATGCTGCTGAGGGAACGTCGTTTCTGTGCAACAGTAACTGCTGCTTTCCTCTCTGCCTCTCCAGCCACGTGACTCGCCGTGCTGGCTGTGTCCACATCTGATTCAGGAGAGATGGAGTCAGTCCGAGGGGGGAGGCCAGCGATGGCGGTTTTACTACTTTTCTGTTCTATTTTGTTTTCGTCTCTTAGTTTGGCCTCCAGTAATGCCATGACGGCTTCAGTGTCCTTCAGCAGAGTAGCAGTGTCCATGCTTCCCACCGAGTCACTGCGCTCGCGGCCAGTGCCGCCTCTGTTGATGCGTGGGATGAGCTCAGCAGGGACATTAGCGCTGGGCTTCTCAATGGTGAAACTGCCCTGGCGCACCAGAGGCTTCCCAGACTTCTCTCCTCCTTCTTCTGCTCCTCCTCCTTTCCTCTCCTCTGACCTCTTCCTCCGTTCAGCGCTGCCTGAGGTTCGGAGAGGAGCTTTGGACGGAGAGGAGGTGGAACTTTGTTTCCGTTTACTGGTCATCTCGCTGTTCTCCATGGGAGTCGGGGACTCCCCGTCGCCCTTGTTCTCTTTTTCCTGGGGTTCAGTGTCCTGTTTCTCCCCAATCTCGGACCTCAGTCCCAGAGCTTTGGTGCTGGATTTAGCCCGGGGGTCATCCACGGGGAGCTGGGGAAGGGTCCTACGCTTGCGGTCACTCAGACTCGAGGAGGATTCACCTCTACTGAGAGACACACTAGATTCCAAGGCATCAGCTCCTGAAGAACAAAGTACAAACTCATTTAACTGAGATTTGAGAATAACAAACTACAAACGCTGCCTTATACTGTAGATGCTTTGAAGAAGAATTATTTAAGGGGAAAAGACTCTAGCCTTCATTCATTTAATTTTATTAAGGCTTATTAATTCTCTGAGACTCAACTGACTATGTACCTCTTTCTTTGTGCAGGAAGGCGGTGGTCTCTGCTCCTGAGCCTTCTGGGTCAGTCCTGGTGTGATTGGCAGCGAGACTAGCCCACTGAGAGACCCAGCTCGAGTCACCAGGAAGACCCTGAGGGGGACACGAGAGGGGGGAGCAACAGCAGAGTTGGAAGCACGAGTGAGAAACAGTAATAAAAGGAAATTAAATCAGTTAGTAGTGGCACAGAGTGGCATGGATTCTACAGTGCCATGAGTCATGAGTCACTTAGCTTTTATGTGAAATGTAATACATGATAATGAAAATTTAGTTTGTAGGAATTGTTGGCTGTGGTGAATATGTATGTATTTTGTTTCTTTTACTTTTCGTATTTCAAATAAATAACCCAGACTGCTGTCATCTTATAGGAAAGTATGCAGAAATGCTTGATCCTTGGAAAAAGATAACTATCCAAAAGGCATAAAGTCTTGGTATAAAGGCTCATGTACACTGTCCCTTCCCTTCTATGTAGTTGCCTGGAGGGCCAAAGCGTGTCTGTCCTCATCTTAGCATGATCTAGGTCAGTCTCTGGGAGGACTAGACTACTCCCATGAACAGGCTAAGGGAATAGAGCTGTCAAGCCAATGGAAGTGACTGTGGGTAACATTATGATGCTCAGCCCATTACAAACTGTGAATGTTTTAGCTTGAACAAAATCAACACTACAGCACGGTGTTGGACAAATGAGGAGAGGCAGAGCAAGGCACACTTGAGAGAGAGGATAACAAAAAATAATAGGAAGGAAAAAACTGAAATAAAAATGTTCACATTTTTTTTTACCTCTTTGCCTGCCTCTGCGGTCTCCTTTCTTTTTCTTTCTCCCTCGAGGTCTGATAGAATAGAAGAGTTCTGGTTCTGCTGCACGCCAAACACCTACAAACATTTGAAAAAAGCAGTAGTAAACAACTCACTATGTTGATAAGTAAAATGGATTTAAATCTTACAATTATCTTGTGTTCTGTATGCATCTTAACAACATACAATGCTTATTCTGACGTGTTACCTTAAATACTGAAATATGATGTAATGAAAGTTGAATAATCTCATAAACACAATGATAATATAGTCTACAATCCTCTCAATGAACAAAACTGAACAGAGAGAGGAAAATGCTGTTGAATTAAAGCATCAATCTACACTTTGTTGTTAGTTGAGTACCATGGAAACGAACACACATGCGTGTCTCACACACACGCTCACACACACACGCAAAACACTATGTACAAAAGGGAGAGAGAATGACAGCGGACCGACAGTAAGCTGTGTGCCAATTAGTGTGTCAACTAATTACAATAATTAGCATAACAACACTTCCAGTTTTGAATGTAATGCACTCAGAGTAACACAGACTAGAAAGACACCCTGCTAATTATATCACTGCTCCTTCTGAAATAACACTGCAATGCTTAAAGCGACATGCACTGCTAAAAGATGTCATTTAGTAAAGCTAAATGATGCCTGTGTAATAACCTTTATTGGCAACAACTTAACTTCCTAAAAAATAAAAATGAGTAGATAGGCTTCCAGCCCTGACTTCTAAAGTCTGGTAAATCTGGTAAACAGCAAGCAAAAAAACTGTCTCCTAGAATGTCTCCTGTCTCCTAGAATGATGGTAAAATAAATGTTAACTTTTGTACTTTTAGGGTTTGGCTCTTTTGCAAACTATTGCAAAAGACGTTCTTCTTTCCCCAAAACATTTTTTCTGGGCACGGGATTTCTTGGGAATTGCATTATGTTGTTGCATTTTCTGAGAACAAAATGAATAGAAAAAAAAACTTTGTTGTGACACATTGGAGTGGTTTTACGCAAATGTGGAGTAACTTAGAACTTACAAATGAGACTGAAATTCCCCGACCACTACCTTGTCTATCATACGCCTGGCCTCCTCTTCCTCTGGGTTCCTGTTCTCTAGTTCAATAGTGTAGGTTCCCTTGTCACTGTGGTCGTCCTCTACCTCCCCTCCAGCCGTCCCCGCTCTTCTCCCTACAACTGAAGTGTCCTCACTGGGGCTGGAGGGGCTGCCTGTCGCCAGCCCGGTGCTGGCTGAGCTCCGACCGACACTTGGGTCCTCAGACCGCTGCTTGAGGAGCACACGGGCAGCTGTAGGGGCACCTGCAGTCACTGTAGCAGGTATTGGAGCTGGAACTTTACCTAGGAGGAACAAAATAACATTACAATGCAGAAAAACAACTATTAGAAAACACACAGAGAGCTTTCACAGAGAATCATGATACAGAGACAAGCTGTGGAAGCTTATTTTTCAATATCATATGTCCAAGTTGACTAGTTGCCCATTCATAACAACAGCTTCTGCTTTACAAGTTAAATTCTGTAGGCAAATTATAAAGATGTTAGTTCAAATTTTCAAGCAAAGGAAAATACTTTCAAATGAAACAAACATATTGGAACCTGGAGAGTTTTTAATTACTGTAATTACACATATAGTTCTCATATCTTACTATGTTTAAAATGCAGTTTTGTACTGAACATTTACGCACAAAGCTGTTGATAGAAAGGGAAAAATTTGACGTACATTGACATTAAATCACAGTTTATTACCTGAGTCTGATGCTGTAGTGGCAGAGGTGGAGATGCTGAACACCTTGGGGTGAGAGGGGGGCTGGGGACAGAGTCCCTCCCCGCCAGATCCTGCCGCCAGGAGTGGTGCAGTCTGGGAAAATGAATATGACCGTCGCTTGCGAGGGTTTTCCTCGTCGTAGAATTCAATCATGAAGGAAGTGCGGCTGCCAGTTGTTCGGTTCTCACTCACTGTTACGGTTCCCCCTCCCGCTCCTCCTCCCACGTGGCCGTGCACTGCTTTTAGACGTTCCTCGAGGGCTTGGCGGCGGTTAGCGAAACGCAGACCGAGTCCATTTTCTGAGTCACTCTGGGTACCATCTTCATGCTTGCTGCCTATCAGGACAGAAAAATGAGAAAACACAATTGAACTACAACTATACTACAGTTATTATGATAAGAAAGCAACTGATGGGAAAGATGCCACACTACAAGTTTGACAATATGCCTCTTAATCTAGTTACACTTTACAATCAAATATATATTGTACACTTTGCTTACCTGGGAGAGATTTAAAAGTATTTACAATGGTTGAGGAAATAAATATTTCACATAAATACATTTTACTTCATTACATTGACATTTTATTAAATCCATATTATAAAGATGTTCAGAACAGTCATAGAAATAGACAACGGATGGAATGCATCGATAACAATATGATACATCAGTATGGTTCAGTACAACAATGTATGGCTGTTAAGATGTCGATGAATGAAGCAAATATGTATAATAAAGCTAATAGGAAACAAATGTTATTTACAAACATTCAGCTGTGACCTGAATCTAATCATTTAACTAAACAGGCCCTGAATTCAAACTCCTGGTTTACCTACCACATTACTGCTATTTCTGTATTTGTATCAGTCTCGGTCAAATCAGCATGTCCTCTCAGTGTAGTACGATGGCAGACAGTGTGCCGCAATAATCCAGACATGCCACCCACATGGACTGGCCCTGCCTACTTCACTGGCAGTGAGGGAGGGAGACACGGGGGGAAGGGACAAGAGGAACTTAGCTGCTATTGAGTGGGAAGCAGTGTAGGCCGCTGGATGTGAGTGTATGTGTGTGTGCGTGTGTGTGTGCGTGTGTGTGTGTGTATGGAAGGTGGGGGTGGGGGAGGCTTCAGGGATGGAGGAGGAGGGGAAGTGAGAGAAAAGAAAAGGGAACTGGTACTGGGAAGGAGGTTGGGGGGGATGTAGGAAAAGAGGGGCGGATGGGAAATGAGAGAATCAAGTGGAAAGAGGCAGACTGGTGATTCTTTACTGAGGGAGGCTCAGGAAATAATGTTGTCACTGTAGTTGACAGCCACTCACTCACACAATCAGCCGATTAATGAGGCAACCATTCAGGGTACCTCTCAGAGAATGGAGGAAAAGAAACTACACACGACTGCTGTGGATGACCATCACAAAACAATCTCATTGCCCCTTTCATCAGTCACTGCACAGCTTTGGATCCTGGTAAATGCACATACGATCATATCTCTGTGCATTCTGCAAAGTAATACATTTTTAAAAAGAAACTACATAACAATCCAAACCAGTAACAATCCAGATCTATGAAAGCCACAATTGGCAAGATATGGTGCCAGTCCACTTAACAATGGGGCACTCATTGATTTTACTCATGGAGATCAATTAACTCATCACAGCACAAGTTAGCATTCGAAAGCGGGTGCATTGGTCTGGAGGAACAGTGCTGTCACCATGGGTGACGGTGGAGCAGGGGTTGCCTCACAGCAAGAAGGTTGCAGGTTCAAGACCTCATTGGTCCTTTCTGTGTGGAGTTTGCATGTTCTTTTCTATGTCTGTGTGGGTTTTTACCTCTCCAGCTTCCTCCCACAGAGGTTAATTGGAGACTCTACATTGTCTATAGGTGTGAGTGTGTGAGTGAATGGTGTGTGCCCCACGATAGGCTGGCGACCATCTGGGGTGTATCCCTGCCTCTGTAATGCAAAGGGATTGGCTCCAGCAAACCCCTGTGACCCTAATGAGGAATAATTGGATATAGAATATGAATGAAAGATGGGTTTGACAACAAAAAGCCTGCATTTGTATAGTTTGTTAGACTTGGGTATTCACCTGCCTGATGAGGTCAACTGAAAGAAATTAACAAGATACCAAAATCAACTTGATTATGATATCTTCCTACACTGGGATAGCACAACTGCTCTGTGGTCAAGGGCATATTTCTGAGTTTGTAGAACAGCACATTCCACCATCTGCCTCTTTCCTGCCTTTCATCTCTGTTTTAAATTTCATAAAGCATATGTTTCAATAAAAACAACACAACATAAGGGGATAAGAAAACCTATCATCAGTGTGTTAGAATATGAGCAGATGAGCAGACAGAGAGAGGCAGGTCTTTCATGCTTGACGTGTCCTCCAGACAAAGAAAGCGTTGGCAGGGCCAGAGGAGAACAGAGGTGTCAGTGAGAGTCCGGTGCTCTGCCCCGCTCGCTCCGCCATGACTCACAGTGAACCCGGCCTCTGCCTTTGCTGCTGGCTACACACACACATGCATATACACAGTGGAGTGCCCGACACAAGGATGCACTGACTTAATGTACAATCAGAAATGCAAACGAGCAAACCCGAATTTACATAAAACTGGAATGATATGAATATACAATACAGAACTACACCCATACACGATAATGAAGTTCACCCCCTCTGTATCTGTCAAGCTTTCACTGCTACTGCTGCTCAGTTTAATTGTAGACTTATAATAAAGGGAACATCACAGAAAATAATCTTTCAATCTTAAAACTCTTGCAGATCACATATCTATCATCAGAATCACATCTTATTGGCAAATAAAAAATGCACAGTATCTCAGATGTCACAATATTGAGGACAATTCATATTCTATCATAAACAAGACAGGCAGTAATAATACATACTGTGTTCCCTACATTGTTTCTTAAAAGACTCACCTTGATGCTTACAAATCGAAAGCTTTGGCTCAGTCGTCTCGTGTCAGTTTCCTTTCCTTAATCTCTGCATAGTACCTCCATGACACACCCACAGCACATTTCACATGCCTTGTATCATACTTGCTGCACTGCTTGTCTGCATCATGTCTCGAGCCAACACATGCAGAATAAGCACACGCGACAAATTTCAACCGCACAAATCCACATGTGAGTGGCACATGCTTCACACGCCCTCAGCTGCTTTTCTCACACATTCTCCTGCAGCCTTCACACACACAGATGTTTCTATTTTTTGTAGATGTCTGTTTTCTCTCTTTCCCTGCCTTCGTCTGCATCACTGTTACTATAACAACTATCTACCAAAAAAAAAAATGCTCTTTCCTCATTTGCTGCCCCCCCCCTTCTGCTGTCACTGCAGTCCAGGCAACTAGTCCCTCTCCCTCGCTTCTTCTTGCTTCTCTTTGTCCGATCACCTTTGCTGTTATTGCTGCGATCAGCGTTACAGTGAAGTCCTCCTTCTACCCCTCGTCCCTCCTGTACCTGCGCATTTTCATGCCTCATATATGCAGAGCATCAATAGAAAGCTTTACATCCAGCTGTCCACCTGCCCTCTATCCAACCCTCTTTGTCCTATCCCTCCCTCTTCTGCTGCTCTATTCACCCTTCCTTTTTTTCACCATCTTTTTTCTGTCTGTTCTCACTAATCTCATGAATCTTGCCTCCTGTCACAATCACAGTCTCTCCATCTTTTGCTTTCTTATCAAAAATTCCACAGGACAGCTCAAGAAAGAGCAATTAGCACCATTTAAGCATAGCTCAGAAATGAAAGACTGCCGTGTCGAGCAGTCCTCAAGTCAGTTAGCAACATAATCATCAATTAGGTGAGCCATTCTGTCAGCCAGCTGATTTACATGCAGTACTAACTCCAACTAATGAATTAGCTCCTGTAGCTCCTGTACGCTGGTCCCTCCCACACATATCAACAGCATCATAAATTGGCTTCCATTTCATTAACCCATGACCAACATGCAGTATTCTATAGGCTAGTTTAGCATAGCATAGAGGTAACTATTTACTGGCAGCATAAAGCCTAACATAGCCTAGTCTGGTCTGGAACATTCTTATAAAATCCCCTGGCAGCAGGAGCATACACAGAATTTGGCAGCTTGCAGGTGAATTGAACAAAGAAATGCAGATGAAGCATGAAATTCACAGTCATAGCAATATCCAACCTTACCCCAAAGATACATAGCAACAAGCCCACCAAGGTAAACAGAGAAGATTGTGATGTCCACTCCACACTGAAAATCCAATCTGAAAAATTCGAACTACAAGCCACATCTAAAGCCATTTGCGATATGTGCTACTCACTGGATTATATTTCTGTATGTGGTGAAAAAGTGATTTTCAATGTGGGGGGATGTACTTTGCTACTCCTGCTAAGCCTTGTGACTGGCTGTCAGAGCAGTAGAGGGGTACAGTAGGGTTTAAATGTTTCTGTCTGCTAGCTGCTAATCCCCCTTCTTGGTTACTGCTGCCAACGTCTTTTGGGTTTAACAAAGAATCAACCTGCACATGTTGTAGGAAGACAAAAATGGAGCACTGGGACAGAGTGTAGAGTTAAACAATGTCATGTGCTAAACGATTATGATGTTGATTTTAGTAAAGTCATTGATATCTTTTTGTAAGAGAAAGGAGGGAAGTAGAAATGATCAGAGAGGAAGTAGAGTATATATATATATATATAAATAAATAATAGGCCTCATATATACACAACAACAGATAGAGAAAGGTTAACAGAAAACAGCCTCCACCTTTCAGCCTTTTGAGATGAACTGGCACGTCACTCTTGATGCTCGTGCTGTCCTCCTCCGTTGACTCGCTGCGTATCAGAGTGGGGTCATTCTGAGCCAGCCAATCAGCCACCTTGCTCTCTGATGCCATCATAGCGGCCTGCAACGTGCTCAGATCCCTCCCTCCTGCTCCGCCACTTCCTCCTCCACTCTTCTTCGTGCGAGGTCTGTGTTGGTCGGGTGTGAACTTTGACACATGGTCCTTAATGGTGACTTTCCCTGGAGAAGTGTTGTCAAACTCTATGGTGAAGGAGGCGTGACCTTGAGCTGTGGAGCAAACATTGCATTTTTGTCACTGTGTCAGTCAGTACTACTAAATATATCGGTGCTCAGCAAAGAACTTAAAAAATATTAAGTGAGTGAAAACTTGGTACAACAAAATATATAAATATGCAGTACATTGATATTTATTCATATGTGATCAAATCAGCTGATGGCTTCTGTTGCTAAATGTTTGCTATTCTTGGCTAGACAAACATTGGCCTCTTCCTGTTTTGTGTCACAAATAATCGTCTCTTTGTGGCCTGTGACCCAGACAAATCTGCAAGCCCATGTTTTATTTGGCAGATGCATCTGGCCCCCATCCCATTCAGACAGATCATCACCTGACATTGTTTGGCATGGGCCAATCACAACTGTTTATCGAATATGGGGTGGATTTGATACGATGACTGACCAAGGAGCACCGATGAACCATTTTCTTTAACCAAGTCTGTTGAATCTGCTGTCACAACAGTAATAAACAAAATGGATGGTTTATTTTCTCTAAAATAAGAACTGCACAGAACCTTTGTTTAGAAGAAAGACATGTTTTCCTTACTGGGGACAGGATTTAGTAAGTGAACCATTTACAATTTTCCATCACCTAGTGCTACGTCACTCATTTCTTTGCTTTAATTTGTTGTGGGTCTATCTAATTGTTTACAAAGGCATATTGGTCTGAGAGGTTGTAAAATAATTTGCATTTGTGAATTGGTCTGATGATACCAGGCGATACCTGCCATGAAGGATTCAACCATATTTTGGATAAACATGAACTTGATGGCACTGAATAAGTATGTACAATGATTATAGTATTTTGTCACAAATTGATATAGTAGTGATTTTCCAAAGTCAGAATTCTATACCTCTGTTAAGTGATGCTTTGGTGTAACTGAAAATAGGAAAAATAATCGTATAACTATTACACAGCTATTATATTGTTACATTGTATTATTCACCTGTGGTGGCTTGCGTGGTGGTGCCCTCTGTGTCCTTGGTGGGAATCTCATGGATGCCGTTATTGGCCATGTGACTCTCCTTTGTAGGGATCTCTAAGTAACTGCAATCATGGCCAGTGGACGCATGGAGGCCGTCCTCTTTAGCTTTCTCCCCTCGACGTGCCTCTTTGCTATCTGAGGTTGAAAACAAAATTACAAAGATTTATGAGTTTTTTTTTTGCCTTTATTTATTCAAGGGGTAATCCACTGAGAACAGCCTCACACCCTGACCACATTCACCCAGGTACAAATTGACACCTGGAAGGTGCCCAGTACAACCAGAGTCTGATTTCCCACTGAAGCAGCTGGGGTTAAGGGCCTTTGCTCAAGGGCATCTCTCCTTTGTAGGCTGCTTTCACCTTCACCACCCAGATCAATTCTGCTAGCCTGGGGATTGAACTGATGACCCTCCCGTCATAAGCTCACTTCTCTAATCTTTAGGCTACCACTGCTCCATTCAATTTAACTTTAAATTCCGATCTTGTTGATTTTTCCAGAGATTTTTTTACCTGTTCTGTTTAATCAACATAGAAGATCAGTATGCCTACAATAACAAAATAGGTACAATTTCTATAACAAAAAGTTAAGTGTTATTCTATGATTGGTCATAAACTTGTTTTTTATGAGATCAATTAATTTTGAGTGATATCAAGGGGACACTGCTACAGTCTGTTACAGCTTCTATCTAAATTGTTATCAAAAGACAAAAGTGAAAGGTCAAGCTAGACCCCATATGGACCAATTCAATCATGGTCTGCTCTTCAGCAGGTTTATCACCATTTATCAGAATTACCAGCCCTATAAACTACAAACACATAATAGATTCAGTATCTCTGTTTAATTCTGTCTCTCATACAGATATACAGAAGTCATGTGATAGGACCAGAAGGGCTTTTTAAAACCTGCTTTAGGGCTCTTCTGATTTGGAGCACTTTTTTTCTCATCTGTTTATATAACAAACAGAGCCTCTGTGGGATCTGAATATGATAAATGGTGCCTTCAGAAATTAGAGGGGCCATCTGCTTCATGTTGGGGTGCAAATGTAGGAACATATGGCAAATGGCAATAAGGCACAAGAAACAGAAGTTGACATTGCAGTATGTAATCAATAGTAAAACAGTAAGAAATATATGTCATGAGTAATGTTTTAGAAATATGGTCATGCCACTTCAGAACTCATGAGACAAATTAGAAACTTTTTTAATTCAGCTCCTTTTCCACTTCACTTTTATAAAATAAACTGGAGTACTAAAAATAGATTTTGGGATGTCTTTCTGATAAGATCAGCAGTTGCCAGCATGAGCTGCTCTGCAACGTTATGAAGAAGTAAACATAGATTTAAACAGAGTGCAAATATGAGGATCTTGTGATCAAATGTTTTTGAATGATGCATAAGATGCAATAACTTATTAAACTAAAACCATACAAACACAATATTCAACTTGTATATAATATTGTTACTGACTGTTCACATTTCCATTTATGCCCTCTTTGAACTCAGAAACTTTTCAAATTCTAAAAGAGACGCAACAACAGTAAATACCTTATCTCCATTTGTTCCTTCCTTGAAATCATGACGAACTAACTGAACTTCCTGTATTTCACATAAATGTGAAGAAAACTAACAGCACTTCCATTAAAGTCACATGATTTATCTGGGAATCACCTAGTCACCTCTACAAATCTAAAGAATAACATGAATGAGTTTAACGCTATTTATATAAAGACTGCACAGTTCAAACTAATGCTGATAGCTTTCAGGATATATTATCATTCCTTTATCATAATTATGTAAATGTAGGCTTTATAGGATCAGTCAAATGCTTTTAGCTAAAGTCTAAGATTAAAGCCTACAACAGACACAGCATTACAGTATATATTGTATACATATTACAGGATATATGGACATTCAACACACTAACAAAGGGAATCTTCTATAAGGTGATTGTAGCTGGTCTTTAACTGCATTGGCAGATAGCACATAGCACATGCATAACACCCTATATTTCTGTTTTATCTTCTGTTTTATTTTTATATTTTAATGTATTTGAGAGCTATAGTAAATTCACTGGCCCAATTATTCTTAAAAGAGTCATAGATAATAGAATGTGTGGCAAGTGGATGTCACAATGACAAAGTTGGTTCAAACTGAAAGCCCTTTACTGGCTCCATTAGCTAAAGTATCAGGAATTGAGAGGAATACTTATTAGAGAACTAGAGAATAGTTAGCTAATGAGTGTAGAGTGACAGAGTAGCTTATTTGAATACTGTGTGTATGAGTGTGTGTGTGTGTGTGTGCACGCGGGTATGTGTGTGTTTGTGTGCCTGTATATTGGGAGGAATAGGGGAGCTGGTGCAATGGCGTAACCCAATCGGCCGGAGTGACAATACACAAGAAGGGGGGTAGGGGACTCTGACAACATAGCCTATTCACTGGGAAGGAGAAAAGGACACACACACTAAACTAACTGACAGACACATGCATGCAAGAACGAACACACACACACACACACACACACACACACACACACACACACACACACACACACACACACACACACACACACACACACACACACACACATACACACACACACTCAAACAGGATCTCTTCCTGCCCTAAACCTCTTTCTTTCGCTTCCTCCACTGGTAAATCTGATGAGCAGTTTGTTCGAGCTGATATAGAGCATGCTGAACTCATACTGTTTTAAAAACAAGTACACTGATAAGGTCTTCTTTTAATGCTGAGGTCCATGTAAATTGCATAAACACACTGTGCAACACTCCCTGGAGCATCTGTCCAGCTCTCAGTTTAAAAATCAACGTTCCACTCACCCCCTTCCATGATAGAAGTAGCTGATCCCATTCGCCTGATATTTTTGGGAAAGTTTAAAAGTTTTAGATCATTCTGCAACACTTGCAGAGATTTACTCCAAAACGACAGAAATGTACTATGCCAAAATCCATAGCAATCTCTGCATGGTTAAACATGTAGGAAGATAAAATGAACTGATTAAAAAGAGATGAAAAACAAAGTATTCCTTTTGAGGCTGGAGAAGACGCTGCCAGTGTTTGCATCCAGATGTGGTGAGAGATTTGAGGACCCTTCAGTCTGCTGCAATGTTTGTGTAAGGTTAACCTTCCCCCCACTGCTTCTGACGGCATTGGACCACACTAAACCAGGCTGGCACCGACTGATTTTATATTGCTGAGCTGTGGCCTCTAATCCTGTTACTCTGACCATCCACCACCAGTTAGCGGGCTCCCCCACTCCAACAGTCACTATACACACACATAATGCAGGCAACCAGATACACATGCATTCTCTGAAAAAAGGCTTTGTGTGGACTTGAATATACATTGTTACACACACAAACACACAGTCTAGCTGGCCATTATCCTTCCAACACAAACAGAGCATATAAACTTCAGCAATTTGTCATTTGCTCATTTAAATATTAGGTATTTTAAATGCGTTATGTTTAGTGATTAATCACACTAACAAACTCTTATATGCAGATAGCTGTAACAGCATAACAGGCTTTAGTATAACACAAATATTTATAACATTTTAACAACCTCCAACCTCTTAATGTGAAAATCAACCAGCTTTCTTACAGACTGTTATTACTGCTATTGAACATCTACAGCATTTACACCTGTTATTTTTTGTACTGTATCTTTGATTTTTTTTTTTTACCTGAGCTGTCATGTTTTTTGTGGGATGTCTTGGTTTCCTGTTTGAAGGAGTTCTCGTCATCTGCATCCCCATCCCCCCACCAAGACGGCTGGCCATACAGGGGGGTCCCTCGAGGCAGCGCTGTGGCATCCCCTGACACGGATTGAACAGACATGTTTGAACAAATCCTTGCAGAAAATGGACATTTTACTGTAGCTTAAACTGTGGTCTGTGACATTTAACGTGTTTATTATGTACTTCACATATTTGGGTACTTTCAGCATAAAAAAACAGTTTATTGTGTCACTGATGCCACAAAGTGAACCCAGCTGCACTCTGCACTAATTCCCCTCTGGTCTTGCACCACTGACCTATTTACAGAACTTTAACTGGCAGGATGGACACACACGTGCACTCTCTCTTTATCACGCTCTGTCTCTCTCCTAGACACACATGGTTTAAATAAAGGAGGGACTTTCCCGTTAGCCTTTCTGTCCCCGTCAGACTGAAGCTGACCGGTGATGAACGTCCCGTGGCTACTTTGTTGTTGTCCCTTTTCTTATTGAACAGCACAGTACAAAAGTGACAGGAAACACAGAAGGAGAGAGAGGCCAGTGACATGCAACAAAGGTCTTACATATGACCATTAAAGCAGGAAAACGCTGCATCCTGTGTTAACTTCACTCTGCACTAACCTCTTCATTTGCCTTCCTTTCTCTTATGTGTCCCTTATCCTGAGCTACGGATGTTTAATCACAGTATAGCCGGATAATTATAGGTGTTCTCTGCTAAATTGTGTCTATTAAGTAGGGCCTTGCCTATAAAAAAACCCTGAATGTATGTTCCCTTTGAGGTATAATATCTGGGTGAGGCCTGGTATTACAGCAGTAACACTGCAGAATAACAGCCACTGAACCACAATAAGGGTGTCATTTAAAAAACGAGGGGCAGATGGTGCGACGAGGAGCATATGTGTGTATTTCCTTTTTTGTGTCCAAAAATGTACATGGGTGTCTATAAATGTTACAAAATTTAAGAAAAGTATTGCTGGCATATTGATTTACAATATACAGGCACTCTGACCCTGTTACTACTTAATCTATGCAATAACTCAATCCCTGTGTGACCTTGTTACAACATCTGGATCTTAACCAGGACCCCTTCTAACACCCCAGCCAGGTCAGTGATGTCAGTTATTAGGGACACCCTCGAAATTAAATCACATTCATAATACAACTGAGTGACAGCATGTGGTTAAATCCTGTTCCTTGGTGAGCATGTCCACCCCCTAGTGTCCACCACACTCAATTTCAGGATATTCTGAGGAGAAATAAACTCTACAAAACAGGTCTCCATAGGTGAATAATAAAAAAGGGGTTCTGTGTGTTATTTTAGCCCTATTTTTGATTATCCTAATTTAAAAATAAGACTTTAAGATGCTGGTAATATATTTTCAAAAAGTAAAAGTTGACAGATATTTAATGGACCATGCAATATCAGTTTGAATTTTGAAAGTTACCGCAGTAGTAACCGCAACCCTAGGAGATACTCTTATAATCTAGGAAACGGAAATACTCCTACAATTTATGAAATGGTTTCGTGTTTCTTGCGCTGCCACATTTCTCCTTTGTTCTGTCTCTCACCTCCTATTCTCTCCTCTGCTTTGTGAGCGTCCACAGGTTTAGCCGCTGGCTCTTTGGAGGAAGTGAAGCCGTCTGTTGTTCTATTCTCCGCTGGCCTCGGGGGACCTCCGCTGGGGGACTTTATTGTCTTTGTTGGGGTCCTAGTGGGAGACTTGTTTGTGGTCGTAGTGGTAGTGGTTTCACCATTGGACGGCTTCTTGCTCAACTGGAGGCCACTAGTGAACTTCTCATGCTTGAGGGAGGCAGTCATGACAAAATGGACAGAATAACAACTTAAGTAATACATCTGGATGCATGCAAGATTAATAATTGGGAGCTTGTGTTAGGGCAAGTGTGTGTGCGTGTGTGTTCTTACTTTGAGAGCCTCCTCAGGCACAGTTAGCTCTCCTCTCACCACCGTGAACAGGTTGGTATGTGAAACAGACAGATTAAGGAAATGCCAGTACAACTATGACATATACTTTATACACACAGGAGCATGCATCATCTCCCTGGATAAAACGTGTTGGAGATGATGAACGTATCCATCAGTGAACAGGTGAGGGTAGCAGTGAAAACATCAGAAAAAGTGAAAAGGATATCATATCCAAACCTCAGCTTGTCCTCTAACTTCAGAGTGATGTACATCTGCTCCTGAATACGGACATCGTTCACAAACGTCTGCATAGAAAGGACAGAGGTACGTCAAAAACCAAGATGGTCATTTCAACAAACTGTGACAATAAACAATAACATGAACATAAATAAAGATAAATTCTGTAAAGGTCTGTCTATATAACATCAGTTTGTTAAGTGCAAATGTGAACAGAAGTCTGTATTTCTAAAACAGTGTCATCTAAAAAAAACCTTGAAAAGGTTTAAATCAGTGTGCATAGCCAGGACTAAAGGCTTATGCGTGCCATTCCCTATGCTCCTCTCTTTTACTATTTTCTTTTCCATGTCTCTCTCTTTCTCCCACACCCATTTCTCTCTTTCACCCGTCCCTCCCCTATGCAGCTCTGCTGTATATCAGGTTTCACTGAACTGCTAATGAAATTCAATCACATTTGCAATGCTGTTGTAATAAAACATTCCTGTCCCCTCTCTATTGAGATGAAATCACAGTTGACCAACACAGCAATGAAATGACTCCAGTCGGACAGATGACAACGATGCTGTCCAACTGCAGCTCTTTACTCACTGCTATGTCCAACCTCAACATATCCACTGACTCAGCAGGAGAAAACTTCCTCTGAATCCAGCCAAAGAAGCCAATGCTTAATGACAAAGCAGGAAGTGGCTCTGACTCCCACTTCCTGTCTAAGAGCTGGAGAGGATGTGAGGGACATTCTGCATATGTATCTAATCTGGTGGGCTGCGCCTGACCTATAATCACGACACATGACTAATGCCGTTTGGCAACTGTAAGCGGGTGAGCAAGAATGTCAAAAACAGTAAAGACAATAGTGAGCTCAAAATGGAGGAATACAGAGTTAATTTGTGTTTTTCATGGTTATTATACAAACTTTCATTTAAAATGGCCGATACACGATTGGCTTTATAATCAGTTATATTATGTAAAATTATTTATTTTGTGATGTGACATGTTCAAAATGCTCCATTTTTTTCTTATCTAGACCTACACTTAATTTGTACACCCCTTTAAAATACAATATTCTGATCATCTGAGGATAATAGATCAGCCTATACTTCATCATGCACTCTGCTACTATAGCTTCCTTTTTAATTTCCACCTCTGTTTAAAAAAAACATACTGATTATTCAATATCCAAAACATCAATGACTTAGATTTTCTCTTAATTGTACTAATTAACAGACCTTTTAATCAATCTAGGTTTTTGTTTTAGTGGAAGGTCACCCTTTGGTTTATATTTGTATAGCTGATTGATCCCTAAAGTAATGATTTGCATAATTGGGTTTGGACTCAATTGACCTCATCCCTGATACAAATCTTCATTGACACAGAGACTGATTAGGAGAAAAAAAATAGGTCCTATTGACGTTAACCCCTAACCTTTCAGAATCTCTTTTCCATTACTGTGATTTTCATTTGCTGTCCGTTCTATCCTTTGCTCTGAACCCTTCATTCATCCTTCAATTGCAATAAATCATTTTTTTATCTCTACTCATTCCAATCCATCTTGTGACACTCTTCACTCCTCTCCTCTCTTCATTCTCTCGTGTGCTTTTATCTTTGCCCTGACCTCTCACTGATTAGCATATTTCTGTCCGTGTACTCACCCCGTTCAGGCTGCCCAGGTCCTTGACCTTGTGCTCGTCAGTCCCGGTCTCGTAGTTGATGACTGCATGCTGCTTATCCACGCTGCGTGACTTCAGACAAAAATATACACATACACGGAACATTAACCCAGTGGTTACAGTTGTGCCCTAATGTGATTACTGAGCTCTGGCCTTTAAGATCAGATGTCTTTGATTCAGATTTCCTCAGTGAAAGAGGAAAATATTCTGTTTTCCTTTAATCTGTGCAGCTCTAGTTACTAAATGTATTCATATTATTTATGAGAAACTCTGCTGCATCCAGGCTACAAGGAATGAGTCCGACAGCAGCATAAACCATTTGAGGCTGTTGAGGTGTTTGACCTTTGAGAAGTTATGAGCATCCAATGTCAAGAATGCATCTCTGATAGCAAGTCTCAATGTTATTATGCATATCTATTATGATATCAATTGCAAATAAATCAACACAGGAATTTCAATGTCTACAACATCATACAGACACCTTCACATTCATTCATGCTCACACATACATTCTCAAAATACACAAAAAGACACAAAGGAGAGCAGTGGAGGAAAAAAAGACTGGAGGAGAAAATATTGATTTTCTGTGTTGTCCAGATATTTCCCCATCATGCTTCCGGAGCAAACACTATAGCATTTTCCTTGCAGTGAAAATACTATTGATGTCAGGGTTACTGGCAATATATATGAAATATATTGCAGCAAATATTCCTGTGCATTGTCTCACTGATGAGCAATTTAGCCACAGTCTTCACATTTCTGTTAGAATGCCCTTCAGAAAAGGCACAACAATATAATACGAGGAACACCTTGTGACACCTTGTCCTGGAATTGTTTGCTTTTAATATTTTCATTAGCAAATCTAATTTTCATTTTGTGTCTGACTTGGCAGCTGTTTCCTAATTTTAGTATGGTGAGAAATTCCTCAGTGATTAGTTTGTTATTTGGAGTGATTGTATATGAAATTGCAGTATTTAGGACCAAAAACAGCAGTAATGTTCATGATGCATGCAGAAATAGGACGTATCAGGATCTGAGATAATACTCATGTTTAAATTTACATCCACTTTACAATATAACAAGTTCATTAATTCAATATCTGCCAGTCTCAGAAAAACTAAAAAAGTGAAAATCAAATGAGAATCTTGTTCTGATGTTAATTAACAGTGATTCTGGAGGCTGAATCTGACTCCTGGCTATTGCCTCACAACTGGCCGGCTCACTCATGCTGAAGTAAAAATCTCAAGTTACAGGCTGAAGTAAAGCCAGTGGAAGTGACTCCAGTGAGCCAAAGGATTACCTTAGTGAGATTAGGTGAGATCAAACAGAATAGAAACAAACTGAGCTGCCTGTTGTACCTCACACTACAGGATAGCGCACAATCATGATAGACACAGATAAACTGCTGACCTACTGCAAATGAGTAGGGGCAACTTTTGAATGCAGATGTGAAGCAGCTTATCTAAAAAAGTGTGTCAAAACAAACACATCTGAAGTGAAAACTAATGTTTTCCAAAAATGTGCTTGTAGGAATCAATACATACAAATATTGCATAGTATAGAGGCAGAGTGAATGAGAAAGAGAAGGGACAAAATGCTAAAGAGAGGAAGAGCTAAAGTCATGAGGCAAATTTGATTCATCCAGTAGACGGTGTTCCTAACGGTGTTATTTACTACACTCTTTCCCTTAAAATAAAGTACAAATCTATTCTGATCATAGAGCTACAGTTTGTAAGCAGCGCAAATGTCAGACACCAACAACATGCTGTTGGCAAGTGATGCAAGACGACACCAAAACATTTACAAAACACTAACTCAAAGCACTCAAGTGTCAGTGTGACGATTCTCTATTTGATATTCTGTTAGTGAGGGTGTGTGTGTGTGTGTTTGTGTTTTATTTGATGCATTACGCGAGCAGTGCTTAACGCTTAGCCATGTGATGAGGCCCTGGCTCTGTCACCGCAGTCACATGGAGGACAACTGTCAGCAGCAGCTAAAGGAACATGGGCTCAAACACAAAGACAGAAATGTCCTCAATGATTCCTCTTCATCCTTTACAGCTGCTGCTTAATATATTATTTGTGCCTTTTTTATGATGATGATGCAATGGGTATGTGCAATTGAATAATGTATGTGTTTTTTACTGCAGTATTTAACTGTGTTCTTACTGTGTTTGGATGTCTGTATTGTAATGTAAGTGCATCAGTATCTTAATAGATGTTTTTTCTTTTGACTTTTTGTTATTTGGCCCCAAAATTGTATGGCTCTACATGACGTTCCAAAAATGTTAGGTCTCATATAGACACAGTCTTTAACATCAGCGAGCACGAGCAGCAAACACAAGTGGCTCCTGATTGACTCCTTCTACAGTTAGCATGCAGGATGTTAATCAGTGAGAAAAGCCATGTTTTTCATGTTCAGTAAAAGAAGCCAACTTCTCATGTGAAAATTAAAGTTTTGAAAAGAACAGGGTAGTGTTACTGTGCACTTTAAAAATAAAATAGAACCAAAGGTGAAACCTTTCCTCGCTCAAATGACTTTTTATGTGAATGATTGTGTAATCTTTAATACTCCTATTTTATGTTCACCTCTTCAACCCATAAACCACATAAAAGGATTAGATTTTTACACATCTTTAAAGTTTGTGATTTGATACAGGGAGGGGATTTTCTGTACAGGACTTAGAAAACTCTATAGAAAAGTCTATAGAATCACTAAGTCCAATCAGCAAAGTGAGTATAATTTCCACCAATATAGTAAAAGTGTAGAATATATACAATATCAGAGATGCACTGGTAACAGGAAAAACCTGTCAACAACAGAGTGTTGCTGCCTCCACCCACTACAACTGACGCAGTGAGATAAGATCTAGTTCAAGAGGTATCTGCCCCACTTTCTATTAATAGTGCAGTGACCAGAGGTATAAATGAGCATATACAGGGTCTCTTTGGATGCACAAGCCTCAGTAAACAAAGACATAGACATGCAGATATATGAACTTATTCTGCTACTACAAAAACAACAGTATGAGCACTGTGGGCTCATTATAGTATTCCTAACCTCAATGAACAGTTAGCTTATGAACAAACTGTTGTGCAGTCAGCAGTTTATTTGGGAGACTTAGAGAGTCCCCTAAATGAGAATCAGGTGGTGATGTGTGGTTATCTATTATCTTAAAATGCAAGTTTAGCTCATTGAGAGTCAAGACATTTTTTCTCTGATCGATAAAAGCAGCGGGTTCATGAATAAGATGAAAATCCTTTTTGTTGTTCTTTATTGAAGCTTCTATTCGTGGAAAAGTGTAAAGGTGCCTCCTCACCTGTAGCATGAGCTCGCAATCGTCCCTGCCGACGAAGATCATTTCACGGGGGAGCCGGTGGCGAGTCCCCCCGCTGCTCACCAGGAACCAGGAGGTCACGCTCATGTCTGCACCCTGCTGCTGCTTCTGGAACACACCTACAGGGACAAAGTAGTTATACTAATCTATAATTCAATGAATACATTTGTGGATCACACAGCTTTGAAAATTCAAATGCCATAACTGTATATAACTGTAATAGATACTATGTAATAAAAATCCATATAAGAACTATTCTTGAAATACAAATCTACTGGAACAAGCCTAGAAGTAAGTTTTATCAAAAAGTATTTTTGACTATCACCTCCATATATTTCTATACGAACAGCAAGTATGCTTGTTCTTTTGAATTGCCTATGACAACCTATAGTCCTTAAAGTATACAGATTGAAACAATGAGAAAGATGATAGTAAAATAAGTTTCTGTCAATATTGGAAAGTAAAAAATCATCTTAGTTAGTTCTATTACACACCTCTGGTCCAGGTAGCTCACTGCTGATAGACGCTGATAGCACAACACAGCTAGGCCATCCTGAGCGAAGAAAAGGATAAAGAAGAGTTTAAGTCTTTTTTTCATTCATTCTCAGAGAGGCAAGCAAACATCATTTCCTTCATGATATAATTAGCCGAGATGTATGAAAGAAGATATGACGCGGCGAAGGAGGACAATTGAGTCATAGACAATATGTAAACATTTGTGGTGTTACACTGAATAAACACTGCCTCTTCCTTCATTTTGTTTTGCTGGTAAAGGGAGTGAGATTGACTCGGCTGTGTTGCACCACATGGCCTCACAGTCTACGCCTGGAAATGAACAGCGAAGCCGGCCAGTAAGAGACATCCTCTCTTTCTCTCTGCCGGCCCCTGATCATTGCCAGATGTTAGAGGAGGAAGTGATGTAGGAATGTTGGCTGGCCTCCCCAGCAGGACATTTATTTTCCCTCCTCCCTTCGTTCTCCTTCGGATGAGCTGGAAAGGAGGTCAAACTCAGCCACTCTGACTTTCTAACTGAAAAGAAAAACATAACGCAGAGCTAACTACAATATATCTACATTTTTTATAATTTCGTTTCTCACGGTGTCACGAGACAACACCGAAAGAGAGTGGTGTCTCTCAGAGTGGAGGATATGTTGTCTCTGCTATGAAATCCAATTGGTGCTGCGTTTAGTTACAGCTTAGTTTTTACGTTTACACCCAGGTTACACAGCTTTAATACTTTTATGATTATTTCAAAATTTATTATGTGCATCTTTACAAGCAGCACTAAAAATAACAGGAACTCTTGTTGTGTGTAGCAAGTGCCAAGAAAAGCTCATCAGTTAGGGAATTAAAGATTACTGAGGTAAGCTCCTGCTCACTTGACCTCATAAATACTGAGTATACCAACTCTATAATCCCTTGGATATAATTTTAATCAACTACACACCTCTGAGTGTTACTTGCACAATGCTGGTGGCAACATGACTGTACCAAATGCACAAACTCTCATGAAACATATCAGCCTTCCATTGCAGTAAAATATCAGAATATATATATAATACATAATATAACTAAGATTCAATTTTATAGGAAATGACCTACACAACAAGAACAAAAAATTATATTATATAAACGTATCCTAATTTAACTGGAATCAATTTGTGCATCCTTTACCAAAAATAACTCATCTTAACATGGGACCACAGCTTTCCCTAAATCCAATCAAATCCAGCCCAGGATGTCATGCTTATATGATGAGTGTCCCTGGTCTAGTCATTGGTAATAAAGACAGCTAACCAACTGCAGTCACATTACATGTCTGATATTCAGATGCTACACTGGAACAACACGCTGCATAGATTATCAGGGAGGCTCTACGAAGAACAACAGCCTTGCTCTAACCCTGTAATTATATGTGCTTTCCCCCCTCCCCATTGTAACCAAAGCAGCAGTGGAGAGCTTGCTGTCTCAATAACCACCGCACACTCACTGGAGAATGCGAGGTTAACGAGATTGCGGTTGAGGAGCCTGGATGCACGTTGCATAGCAGCCTGTGTGGTTCCATTAAAGAAAAACTCTCACTGTCACACATGAAAGACACGGCACAGCTGGAGGTTTGCAGGAGGAAAAGCTGTCTGTCTTACATGTGTTCGATATAGACTTAAAGTTAAACAGTTGGTTCACCCAGATTCCAAAAAATATACGTTCTTACTTAAAGTTACCTCTAGACACGTTTAAATATATTTATGAAATACTTTAAATGATAATTTGAGTCTGGTATATTTTTTTTCAAAAAGGTAAAAATTCTTAAAATGGCATCTCCTGCTCCTCCCTCAAGATCTACAAATATGTAAATATTTGACATTTCAAAAGTTTAACTTGTCACAGATATCTCCTACTTCGTTGGTTATTCTCAGTGATCACTGGAGGCTTCGCTGGAGTTTCCACATCACACCCGTTCAATAAAGTTATGTTTGTCTTGTTTACAGTATTTGATAAAGTATGTTTAGAAAATTCAAGCCCAAAAGATTTCACCGAAACATATTTGCCTCAACAGAAAAATTAAGCGGCAACTTTTGATAACGGATTAAGACTTTTAGAATATTTTCAAGCAATCTTATTGTCTCTTCAAAGTGGGCATTTGCTTACTTTCTTTATTTCATATGCAAATTAGAAAACTGAACTTTTGTCGTTTTTTTGCAATTTAAAACATCACCTTGGGTTCTTGGTAATTCCAATGATCAGTGTTAAGTCTGTTTTTGGAAAGAAAATATATTGATACAGAAAATAATTTAATTGATAATAAAAAACAATGGTTATTTGCAATAAAATACTGCTCAAGTAAATATTTTGCCTTTCTGCCTTTATCAAACATTCTTGGCTCCTTTTACAACTACAAGTACTTACAAGTACTTTTACAACTAATAACTTACAGTAGAATCACAATAAGTGACATTAAATGTTGTCTTTTGCAGAAATACAAATACAAATGTTGGCTTCTAAAAGTTGGTAATATATAGAATGTCAGTTTAAATATTGTTAACAATCATTCTTCTGTCTTATCTCAATTACACTTTTTCAGCAGCATTCTTGCTGCTGTTAAGGAGAAATAGTGACCTCATGGTTTTGGCAGGAATTCCCCAACCCCCGGATCCACACACACACACACCCACACACAGGACAGAGGAGTGAAACAGTAGGATTTCTTTGTGTGAAGGAGATGGAGAGTGGAGAGGGACAGGAAGTATGCCCAGCACTTCCTGTGGTGGACAAAGCTCACTCATCATTTAAAGTGTGAAGCTTATATTGCAGTCTACCATGAATAAAAAGCCATGTGTCATCCACAGTGAGGCGGCTAATTCACAACTCATAAGAAAGTGAGTCATAAAAAAAAAGTACAAAAACATTATCAAACGGTCAGATCTGAAGCATGAATATTTTTCATTAAGTTATATAATAAGATGTTTAGAATTTTTAAATAATCAGGGTGGATAATCAAATCTATCTCCTGATAAATTGCTTTTACAGCTATGTTTCCGTTCTCCAGCAAACGGTCTTATGACTTTATAACGGTTCAATTCTCTTCCCTCAACAGTGAACCGGCCAATCAGACTAGAATCTGATGGGGCACAGGATGTCGGCATGTGCCAGTTTTACTGTCATTGCTTAATAATGCTTCCCTGCTGCAACACATGACTCCTACTTTTCCACGTAGCATCTGGCGGGAATGTGTGTCCCAGGATGATGCAACAGCTTCGTAAGCATCAGTGCTACTCATCTGCTTTTTCTATCTGACCTCCTGGACCTTCACATCACCACTGTGACCCTTAAAACTGATTCACACCACAATCATCACACATTCTGGTGAGTGTAGCCTCCACACACAGAGTCACATAAACAGACGCTTTGCTGAGTAAACCAAAGTAAAACAGGCAGCAGAGAGGAGAGGGAGAAATCCAGGGAGACAACTCATACTCTGGTCACACTCATTTCCACATGGTCTTATGATGAGAGCCAAACTTAACCCTTGTAAGGGTGTGGTCTGCCTACATTGTAGGAACGAGGCTTCCTCTCAGTGCAGCTACAATCAAAAATAACGTAAAGTACCATGTCTGGCTAAGTGACTCCCTACATGCAACATCTATATAGAAAGTAGTAATGGCAAAGGAATGACATGGTTATATATCATATTCTGCTCCTAAGAGAATGATATAGCTCAATAGAAAATAAAGCTTTAGACATTACTGAACATCCCTTTACTGTTTACAGCAGCAGCTAAAGCTGATAGTTTGGATATAAATAGTTCTCAGCAGTTACAGTAGCTCAGGCACAGCAGTGGCAGACCCCTTCGCTGAACCAACAAACAAAAGAGCAGCAACTGTGGTGATTTAAACTCTATTAACAGGAAAACCTGAGGACATTTTTTGTGATACTGGATGTGCTGCCATATTGCAGTGATTTCTTTGAATTACAGAGGAAAAAAATCATAGGCAAAGATAGATTTACAATTGATTAATCAAATATGAATATATATATTTTTTGCATTGTGGACTACTGTTTGAGATAAAACAAGACATTCAGGTTTCATTTTGGGAAACATTTATCTACTTTTCACCACTCCTGACATTTTATTGATGACTAATCAATTAATCAAGAAAAAAGTTGAAAGATTATTAGATAATAATCATAATTGTTAGTTGCAACTGTAGATGGCTTAGTACAAAAAAAAATGATGAACACTTCATATATGGCCACAAAGTCAGGTTCTGGAATTAAGATTATTGTTTGTATGTTTGGAACAATAGAAAACAATAGTTAGAAGTTATATGAGACAACATCTTTGAGGTATAACTAAAACCAATAAATTTAAAGAAATTTGAAGGATAAGAAAATGACAAAGCAGCAGCCTAATTCTCTTGAAAATGCTGATGCAAGGTCAGTAAGGACTTTCAGATCGAAGTCAATGAAAAGTAGACAAAGGAGACTAAATCAGTCCTGCAAGCTTAGAGATGCTCTGGTATCAGGAGAGCCTCCAGAGCCTGAGGGGCAGAAAGAACAGACCAAACAGAATCAAGACAAGAAAGCTGAACAACCTCCAGACAGACAGATAGACAAACAAAGGCTTCTCCAGTCCTCTACGTCTGAGTCTGTGGAAGATTTACACTCATTAAAATGTACTTTAGAGTCTATTGTTTCACACTGAATATCTCACAGTGGATAAAGGGAGAGACTTGTATCAAAGTGAATAGATACTGTACATGTTGCTTTTGGGGCAGTGATCAGTCATATGTTTAAAATAATATATTGAGTCAGTTTGAAAATTCTTACCTCATCACCTCTATGCATACTGGTTTAACAGTGTTCACAGGTTAAGCGTTAACTTAACGACACACTATGCATGTGTAATACTACAAACTGATTGTGTATGCATGTGTGTGACAGTGATGCCACGTTTGAAACTTACTGTATGTGTGTGAAATTAGCATATCTGTGTCACAGCTACGACGCTGAACTCTGGCACTTGACACCCTTGCATGACAGCTAAATAAAACTCTACAGGACAGCCGGTCAATCACAAAAGATGTTAGGGAGCGGTTAAATATTCCAGCATGATGCATTATAAAGCTGCTCCAGGGATATCAGACTGTATGCGTTTCATTTCATTTGACATTTGAATCAAGCTGACCTACTTTACCTCAGCTCATAAATGAACAATAACAGCAGTGACGGTAGCATTAACAAATCAAATCTGTTGACAATTTGACTCCCTAGAACCATTCCTTGACTCAAACCTTAATTCAGCATAGTGATCTGCCTTGGAAAACCTCAGCTACAACTGGAGACTGAACTGCATGATAAGTATGTTGGGTTTGTCATTGTAAGAGCTCATTAAGTGACCTGATGCTGAATGTGATTTGACAGACTGGATCCCAGTCAAGGATGCTCCTCCAGCTTCCAAAAACTGTTAACGCAGGTAGAGACAAATGGGGATGGAGAGCATTTTAACCGGGACTCCAACTAATAATTATTTTAGTTACTGATTAATCTGCAGATGAGTTTCTCAATTAAACTACAACTTGTCATAAAAAAATTAAACAAAAGGTGAAAAATGGCATAACAATTTCTCCAAAATCTAAGTTAACACATTTAAAAGCCCCATATAGTCTGTTTATTTTCATATTTCAAAGAAACACATAAAAATATCATAATATTTGACTGAGAAATGTTGGCGTTGCTGGAAACGTGATTATCAAAATACAGATTAATTTTCTGACAATCAAATAAGTGATTCATGGTTTCAGTTCTAATTTTGAACTTTTGAGTGATCAATTGCACTATTTGCAAATTTACGCATTCATGGCACGTGTACATCGAACTACAACAATATGAAATGAATCAAATGAGGAAAAAAAGACACATCTTTTCTAAACATTTCAGTAAGTGAGTCAAACTTCATAGACTTATAGACAGACACTGCCTGCCAACATTAATCTCCTAAAACAGGATCTAGCACTATGCAGAGGATAATAAATCATTACAGTGTCACTATGCTATGCAGAAACTTCAATGTGAGAATGTGGGCTTTATGTGTGTTAATGTGACTTGTACATGCAGCATGTGGAAAGAAAAAAAAAAAGTGTCCCATACAGCAGAAAAGACCATATGGTGCCGAAGGGCGGACACACACACGTCACATGAGCAGTTGGCAAAAGGAACAAACAAGCAAACACCTCCATTTAGCCGGCTTCTGTCACGCTCTCATATTATTGTCATTAGCATACACAAGACTATGCTTTAGGACACAAACCCCCCACATGTTCAGTGACCTCTGTGTTCCACATGACCCACAGACCTAAATATGGAAATGTGCTATTCATGATGTGATGTTGAGAACTGTAGCGTTAAGAGGAGAAAACATATAACGGTCTGCCCTTCAGGGCTATCCTAGAAAGTAAAGTTATTATTCTTGAGTGATCTAACAAGGAAAAAACTGCATTCTAAACAAGCTTGCACCGGAGAGGTGATAAAAAATAGATTATTAATAATCCAAGAAAATTAATGAAGCACATGGCCTGCAGCGTAGTCTTTTTCAGTGCATGTGATTAATTCTACAAAGCATGTGGTAGTAGGCTGCATTTTTCAGCAGCTATGGTGAGATGCACTCATTTCTGGACAATGCGTTCTCAGTGGAACAGAAAAAAATATGAGAAAACTGATATAAAAACTTTAATAAAACATCAAAATAATAGGATATAATGGTTTTATTTGTCCCTGAAACCAGATAATTTGAATTATTTTCTGAAAGAATTACTCAAAATGATTATTGATTATCAATTTTAATTTGTGATTAATTTCCTGTGACTAGATATATAGATTAGACAGAGTACTTTATTAATATATTGCAACTGATTTATTTAGCCATTTAACTGATTTACAGAAACCCAATTAGCAACTACTTGGTAAGTGAATGATGGTTTAAACAAATTTTAAGCTTCAACAGAAAATAATCTCTGCTTCCAGATTCCAATGTGCGAATTTGCTTTGTTTTTGCTTCGTTCTAAACCTGATATTTTGAAGAGGAACTCTTTGGTTTAACAAAACGAGAAATTGTTGATAACTTCACCGTGGCCACTAGGAATTCAGGGTGGGCATATTTCACTTTTTTCATTATTCTCTGTCATTTTAACAATTAAAAAAGAGCATAATCAGCACTGCTGTTGATCAAATAATAAAAAATAGGTTACAACCTTGTATTAGACTGCAACTGTGCAGAAAAAAACACCTTTAATATAAACAGTAACTATTATTACACTGAAATATTAAGTATAATCAGTTACAAACAATATAAACACAATTCACTTCTGAAAAGAGTCTTCTTAGAGAATCTTTCTTAGAGTTTTCTCATAAATCTCTTCAGCTTATGTCTGTTAAGACTGTTATATGAGTGTGGATTATGTTATGGAGGCGCAGAAAGGCAAAAAACACCGTGTGTCTGGTATAGTTTTGTCCTATCAAGCGATCTCCCATTCCTGCGTGGCTGATGCTGAGCAGATCATGAATGACCCTTAAACCGGAACATTAGTATTTGACCAACCCTGCCACGTTGATTATGGCACCAACATTTATGCAGCTCAGAGCAATAGCCTTAGCAGTGGACAAAAATAGTGAACTCTCTCACACTGAAATCCACACTGGCACTTAGGAGGGAAGAAAAAACATTGACGTTAGCATAACTGGATGATCATTGGGAGCTTGGCAAAGATGAGACATGGAAATGGAAACTGCCCAAATACAAGATCAATATCTGCAGTGGAAAAAAGCACAAAAAAATGGAAACTCAGAGGGGAGTATGTTACACCCCGAAACAGATGTGAAGGTCACTCCGTTTTATTTTTCAATTTGGGAGGTTGAATGTAGAAACAAAACTCCAGACACACCCTTGATGTTCCATAACAAGGGAGAGGCTGATGATTATGTATATAAATTTTCCAAGTTTTCTTTTCTTGTTTTCTGCTCTGCTGTCTCTCTGTGTTTCCTCTACAGACTTTTCTATCCTCACCCCCTGTTTCTCTCCCACTGACTCCGTGCACAAGTCGGCACTTCACCAGGCAGAGCCATTTGACTCTGGAACGCTTTTAACATTTCTGCCCTGGCATATTACAGAAGTCTGATTTAATGCTATTTTTAACCATAGACAACATGGTGCAACGACACTTTTAAAACCATCAAGAATAGAGTAGAATACTAAGCTCCAAACTAGGTTGTTCTCAGTCACAAATAACCCTCCCCGGCCAATGAAGTAAAATGAACTCACTTCCTAAACTTCCTACTATACACAATAGCTGTGGGCAGGCCGGACAACAAAGTCCTCAACCCTAACTGGAGACAGAAGGAGTCCTATTATTGAAGGAACCTGACCACTAGGTCATCATCAGATTTATGCTACTGAAAAAAGAGACACCCTGAAAACATTAAGAATAGATGAGACAGTGACTTGCAGAAGAAAACTGATGATTCACAATATTTTTACCTTTCGTTTAGTGTTAAAGGACAGGTTTATATACAGTTTAAGTCTGTCCTAAAACAAAAGTCATGTGCTTAAATGAACACTGTTTTTCTTGCCATATTCATTCCTCCTGTTCATGCTGACCATTAAAAGATCCCTTCATAATGCACTTTGAATGTAAGTGACAGGGGCCTCCACGAGCCTCCCTCTGTGCCAAAATGCATTTCAAATTTTATCTGAGGGTAATATGAAGCCAAAATCAAATTGACAACTTTCAATGTTAGACATTGCAAATGCAGCCCTGCTAGACAGAAGCCAAATTTCCTTAAATATAATCAAATTATCTTATATCAAGCAAACAAACCTGCCAATAGGTAAGCCAATTTTACTTGGCTAGAAAAACCTGATATATGTTCTTATAATCAGATTACTTTTTTATGTATTTTTTTTTCTTTTAGACATAAAATAATTATAGAAAAAAGGTTTTTTTTTTACTTTCTTTGAATTACTTTTTTGCAGTGCATTCTTTTTAATAACAAAGTCCCTTTTTTGTTTCTATACTTCCACCTGCAGCTTAACAAAGAAACAGTGACGAGGAGACACACACGGGGGGAATTTTATACTAAAAAGACTGTACATGTGGCATATATCCACTTAATATGACTAGCCTCAGATAAACTTTTAATGATTACAGTGAGCAAAAAGGCAGACTTGAAAAACCGACCCTATCATTTAAGGTTTCCTGTCCTATCTGCACTGTAACTGTGTCATTGGACATAAATGGAGTCAGGCAGGGACATTGCTGCCGGGTTCTTTCCTCTCCTATGTGCAGCGACTGTCCTGTGACAGTGATACAGAGGTTTTAGAAAAGCAGCCGCCTGTAGAGCCAAGGAGCCCGCTGCCACCAGCCACATTTACAAAACAAAAAGGAGACAAGGAGAGGGAAAGACAGAGCAAACCAGGGGAAGGAAAGGATTGGATGGTATTATCTGCGCATTCTGTGGCTCCAGCCCAGCAATATTTGAATTCTTACAGCTGAGGGAGGAGGAGGAGACTAACAAGACCGACTAATGTGCAGCCTATCTCCAGCTTTCCAAGAACGTTTCAGTCCAGTATGTGAACGGCCAATCTTGTTATAAACTCAGAGCAGGAATGCATCTTCGCTGGACAGATGCAATTATGAGAAATGATCGAGATGAATAAAAATCAGTCTGCTGCTGCTGCTGCTGTGGGTATGGTCAGAAGTCGAGAATCTGCTAATAATATAGTGACCGTTAACTGATAATTAGAAATATTTACACAAATCTACAGTTTGCATATATTAGTAGCATAAATTGAAAGCAACAGTATCTTTATTTGATGCTACTTCATATTTCTAGTTCACTACAATATTTGACAGCTTTAGTTGCTTTTCAGGTGAATAGTTTAATATTGTATGGGCAATTAACATACTATGCTATTATCTATATTCTATTAAAAATCTTTTTGGTTTATTTGCTCCACACATTATGTGAAAAGTATTGAATTTTAATATGCAATAATATTACTATTTATTGAAGTATCTCACATTGGCTCCACAATGACAATGTTAAGCAATAAAATGCTTTCACATGTATTTAGTGATTAAAAACAAGTATTATACTAGGCTATAATTCGATTACAATATGCATAATGAGTACTTTTGAATAAATATGAAATACTAATGAACACTTGATGTACATTTTGACATAATACATTATCTATACTTTTACTTAAGTATCATTTTATTCAGGACTTTTTTCAGTTATTCTGTATGTTTTGGATGACAATATTTCTACTTTTACTCAAGTAAAGCATCTGAGCACTTTGTCTAGCACTGATTAATATTACTGTCAACGCTTTGATTATGAAAACTGCAAAAAAAAGGCATCTGAACGATACTTTAGGCCATCTTAATACATTTAAAGTGCATATTTTTGCTTTTTCCCCTAAGTTTTCCATCATATGATGATGACAGCGAAAATCCAACTCACACAAAGAGAGCGGATGCATGTAGGCCAGCTACATCTGCCCCACGAAAACAAAGCCCTCACACACAAGAAGAGGAGGGGGTCCAGCTCACTGCAGCTACATTATATAGAGAAATCTCTGCTCTAATATAATATACCCTTCAGACAGCATAAATAGACTCTATAGAGGACCCCGGGGCGAGAATGTTTCACACAAAGCGTTCACTATGTGACCGACCTTCATTGATGTGCATCCTGGCTACACAGGGATCATGCAACTAATAGCAGAAAACGCGCAGGTCAATAACAGAGGATAGTAGCAGTAAGGGGCTAAATGTGTTTGTATAGAGAAAAACAAAGTGGTGAGTGAGTCTCTTTACAAAGGCGGAGCAGGTCATGCTGCTGCTGACAATAGTGATCCGCTACGTTCACTTAGCCTCACTGGATTATTACCGTTTAACATGGCTGTTTATATATTAACGTAACGGCATCAACGTGAATACAAACTTGAGGTTTAAATGCAATAAGCTGCTAAATGTGTCGTGTCACCTCGGTTATTATTATTTTTTTCTAACCAACAGTAGAAGCCCACACTGACATCAATAGATGGGCAGCAGAGAAAAAGCAGAAGCGCGACTCTGTCCGTTTTTTGTCCTCTAGCCGTTAAACTTCACGTGAGTCTAACGGTCGACAGCTGCCGTTGGTATACACGCGCAGGCAGATACTGTTCTGTTTAATAAATACAAGGGAAATGTATTTGTCACTTACCCTGGACTTTGCTGGTGTGTGTTGCTGCTCAGGGTGTGTGTGTGTGTGTGTGTGTGGAGCCCAGCCCTGCCGTTGCTGCAGTTCTGTCTGGCTCCGTGCGGCGGCCTTCTCTCCCGCGGTTGCTCAGCGTTTCGCTGCCAGCGAAGCTCCGACCAACGGCAACACGGCGAGGAGAGATAAACCGACACTTCCGGTCCGGACTTTCAAAATAAAACGAGTGACCTGCCTTGTATTGACCGCATGACAGATGGTGCATGTAGACAGTAGAGGACGAAGCACTTAAATACTGAAAACACGTAATCAAAAATAAATAAATAAATAGAAGTCCTGAATTGAAATACAGGGGCAGTATCAGTAATATTTATTTAAAGTATATATACTGATTACAGACTGATTGCAGACTAAGATTCAAGATTCAAAGTGTTTATTGTCATGTTCACAGTGTAGAAGCAGGTTTCTCTGTACAATGAAATTCTTATTTGCTGTCCACATGAATGCCATATCAATATAAATACAAAATATAGTAATAATTAATAATAATTCAAAATTCAAAGTGTTTATTGTCATGTGCAGTGTAGAAACAAGTTTTTCTGTATGATGAAATTCTTACAAAAAATATGTAACATAGACTATAAATAATAAATGTGCAGATTAGCTACAGATATTTACAAGTAATGTGCAAGGTGGAATGAGCAGTATGAATAGTGCAAAAGTCAAGAAAAGGTGCATGTTGTAGATAAGTAGTATGATGTAGATAAGTGTTGTAGTTTTAAGTTATAGCTGTTGCAGACTTCTGTCAGCTGGAGTCTGATGCAGAGGGGAAGAAAGAGTTTCTGAGTCTGGTGGTTCTGTATTTTACACTCCTGTATCTCCGGCCCAAGGGGAGGAGAGTAAACAGAATGTGTTGTGTCCTTGATGATGGAGGTAGCTCTCCTGTGGACTCTACACTGGTAGATAGGAGGGCAGGGGAGTCCTGGTGACTGTGTTATATTATAGTGCTTTGGGTAGATTGTAATAAATTCAAATAGTAATAGCACTGCATCATAATATGTGAATGTCGCACAGGGTGCAAATTGAAAAAAAAAAAGAAAAGAGTTACAATTTAATACAATATACATAATAGAATATTAAAGTTTATTCATTTTATGTGAAATATTACTATGTTCATGTGAAAAGTAACTAAAGCTGTCAAATGGTAAAACATAAAAAGTAAAATTACATGGAAAATATTCAACTAAAGTACCTCAAAATTGTACTTAAGTACAATACTAGTAAATGTACTTTCCACCACTAGGCCACCATATGTGCTTACAGTTTGAAGAACAATATTTGGTTCGATATTAATAAATGTATAGGGAGAGATATTTATTGCATATGTCACATTCAATGTTTGCTCATTGCCTTAAAATATTTTACAACATTACACTTACTTTCCTTGTCTATTTTTCTTTTGTATAGCCATTATTTCAAGTGTCATATTCTGTTCAAAACTAATTTATCTTATTTTATTTATATTTTTCTATGTCAATTACTGAGTCACATATTCTGATAAAGACTAAAACATAAAGTAGGCTAAATGTACAGGGGTAATTTGAGGAGCTATTGCACCCCATGGACATTTAAACTGCATTATTTTTAATTTATGATTAATATAAATATAATAAAATATTGGTAAAAATAAATACAAATAAATTATAAATTTAAAAAAATGTAATCTCATACAGAAATGCAGGTCAAATGCTTAAAATGTAATGTTGTAACAAAGAGAAGTATATCTATTTAAGGTTTTGTTATCTGACTCATAAAATGTACAGTAGAACAATGCCAATATATAAATATCAAAACAAGTTTTAAAAAATACATCTCATATAATTTGAGGCAGAGATATTATTTACATATTTATACGACAGGACAGAGGGCAGCTTGTCATCCAGTGTGTGGACCAGGAGCCGTTGCAAGGTATTATGATAAATACAGGATGAATATAGCTTAGAGAAACATTTGCTACAGCTTATGACAGTGGAGGTGCAAATAAAATACCCTACAGATGGTCAGAGGATTATATATATGCATCTAATCTCAGTTTCAATGTCAAAAATGCACCTTTTAATTTGGAAAGCACACAGTGATTTCCGATGACTCGTGTTTTGTCTCTGGCGAGCTTGACGCAGTTCACAGCAGCGCCTGCGTCTACATTTCCAACCATGGACGCTTCCAACTCGACCAGAACTGGGTGGGCGGGTTTCCTGGTCTCACTGGTCACGTTTCAGGGTCTTTTGCTGCTCCACCATCAGCTGAGCTGCGCAGCTGCAGCATTAGATTTAATACTGAAAGCGAAGGTATAGTCTGCTGAAGGATGCGCAGCTCACATACACGAGGATGCCTGAAACCAAACATTTACCAGAATAGGGATGTTGCAATACAGGAACTTTTTTTTATTGAGGCACATAACGTATAACAATAAACTCCTCTTATTATATTAGATTAGATATGAGTAGAAATGAAACAGACCATGTGTAAAACAGTAATATAATAACAAATAAACACGCTTTAAAACACTTTCTTCTTTCTAATATGAATATAATAATAATAATAATAATAATAATAAATTTATAGCAATAACAACAACAATAATAATATCTGCACTTTTTGCTTTAATTTTTTAAGATAAATAAAGACACATTTTGCAGGTGTATCAGGTTTAGAATAAAGTCGTTGCAATACAAAAGATAGCAGCATATCAAATATCAAAAAGTAGTCCGATTAATCGGCTATACTTTACTTTACTTACTTTTACATGTTAGACAGCTTAAATAAACGTGCAATTGTATATATACAAATAAATATACATATGTACATACATATTTGTAAGTTACTGTTAGCGAAAATGTTTTTGCATGATCATCTGACAAAAAACTTAGAAATAAACGTCTTATATGCTCTGACGAATATTTATTATTAAAGTTGTTTTATTTATTTAGATGCTTCCGCCCATAAAAACAGTTTCAAACGCTCATGAACATTTTTTATTATGTAAAAAAATTCAAATTCGAAAACGTCACGCTTCTGTTTTGTCTGGCACAATGACGTAATGACGCTCCCTTCCTGTCGGCGTGGAAGCACTCGGTTTATTTTAGCGGAGGTACCGGGTGAGAAGGCGGGCGGTGGTTTCCTATTTATTTTCGAACTTTACATGGAACTTTTATAATATATACAATTCAACAATTTGATGTTTTTATCTATAAAATTATTAAGTTGATCCATCGTGGTTGACTTTTAATCCGACGTTCACTTTCAATTTAGTTTGTTTAAGTTACGACGAATAATTTTATAATAAAAGTCCGTATTTTAAACATTATGTGTCCGGTGAACATAGTTATTATTATTTAGTGCAGTTTAGAGAATTTAACACTTGAAAACCGTGAATTAATCTATATATCTATACTTGTATTGATCAGTTCTTGTGTTTACTTACAATAGTTCCATTCCGGCAGATGAGGTGAATTAAATCGCGCCTCCTCGATCCGTTGGAGCTTCAGGGGCTGAGTTTGTATCAGGATTGAATGGATGGATAATGGACGAGCAGCGGGACGTTCAAACTTCCAGGCGGAACGGGAGCTCCATGTCGGTAATATCTGCCGGTTCCGCGGTGGCTATGGAGATTAAAAGGAAGAAAATACGGCAGAGCGCCTTATTCCTTCAAACGCAGGTATGAAAGAAGAGCTGCAGATAGTTTTTGGTCATAATGATAGTTCACTGAACTATCTTCAACGTGAAACGATGTTAGTTACAGCTCTCTACATGTTTATGTTATATTTATATATTTAAATATTAACAATCATAACTATCCGCTTGGCTTTAATTGTTCCTAATGCCTGAAACACACAACGCTCATTATATTCTTTACTTTAGCCGAGCTCTAGTTCTCCAAACAATGTCCAGCCTGTCATTATGGAGACTGAAGCAAACACATTCACAAATAAGAAACACTTAAACACATTTATAAATAAAAGACTCAAAAGACTATATGAATGTTAATTCAAATCAACAAATATGCACAGAAATAGAAAAATAAATAAATACTATGCGTTTATTTGAGAAATAAGTCATCTGTTTCTCAGTCTATTCGTTTGTTCTGTTTTATTCAATTCCTTATTTATTAATTTCTGTGCATTTATTTTTCCATTTCTTAACTAATGGGAAATGCAGAAATAAAGATGCACGTAAATAATAAATTAATAGGCAAATTAGTAAGAATTATTGTTCTATTTCTGTGCAGTTTTGTTCATTTTAGAATTAACCTACACATTTATTTGTTAATTGAGTTTTTATTTTTTGGTTGCGGCAGTCTGATTCCTCCATAAATCAGTGCCATTTATTCAGTTCCCCTGAAACCAGAGCTGTGTCTGTGTCCTTCCTGCACGTTGCTGAGCATGTCCAGAATAACAATGTTGGTCTTCTCCTTCTTTCTCTGAACGCCACTCAAACTAATGTTTTTCAGACCAAAAGCATGAGGCGATGCCCAAGTCTTCAGAATGACATACTGCAGATAGTAGAGGAGATGAATTTGTTGTACATTCGACCAAATTCAAAGAAGCTGCAGGTGCTTATTTTAGTTATGTAATATGGAGAATGATGGTGTCTGTACCCCTTAAACAAATATTATTCTCAACTTCATTTGGCAATTTTCCAACTCAAAATGACCAAATTATTGGAAAATACTGGTGTTTTGAATTGAGTATAATGAAATTGATTTAGCATGGTGGCTTTGAGGTGAAAAACACAATGTTTCAGGAAACACAAGAAATCCCATATTTCATGAACTGTTGTTTTACACTTCAGTGCCACCGTGCTTTTGATTATCAGACATCATCATCATGCAGCAACACACTTTCACACGCTGCACTGTTTCATTCATACTTTGCAGCATGCAAGTCATACATTTTCATATTTCATCATGTTTCCATCCTAGTCTGCATGAAATCATGTACTTACGGTCATTGTAGTCACAGTTGGCATATAAATGTCATTATGATGCTACCATTGCCTTTTCTAACGTCTCCACTCCTTTACTGCAGAGATCATCTCACTTCAACCTCTGCCACAATAAGTTGCTTTGTTTTCAATAAATTTAACAATTCTCATGATGGTACCAGTTATGTTGCTTAGTACTTGGACTTCAAAGAAGTGAGACCCCATAAGTCTTGATTTATTATGTTGTCACATGAAATTTTTACATGGAGCAATCCAGAGTAACATGCAGTGTACAGGCTTGGCAGCATTCCTGCTGTGAATCATTGTGTTCATGACAAAGGTGATTTAGCACTGTTAACAATAGAAAGTATTTTTCTTTTCTTTTCTTAAAAACAACCTTCAAGGGCAACTTTACTTGAACTTCTCCAAAAATCTCCAAGTTTCTCGTCCCACCTACATCACAGCTTATTGTATCAGTGACTCATGGACAGACTCCAGGCTGTGTTGATGGTAGGCTTGGGACATTATCAAAAATACAATATTTAGATATGTTTGTTCCAATATTATTGTTGGACTTTATGTTTAGGTTATTTTCTGCAGTCTTGATTGAAAAGAACTGAGTTGCAGCAGACCAGCAATTTTCTGGGATTTTGCTCCAGATTTGTGGTGCACAAAATCTGTTTCATTACCACACACCACGGTACATTGAAGAGTAAGCAAAGCAGATTTTTTTAATGTTGTTTTCTTAAAACAATATTTCTATATTATGAAAAATATCACCATATAGCAGATATATTTCCATACATCCCAAATCATCCCAAGCCTAGTTAATGCACCGCTATATTTTTCTTCTAGCATAGAAAGCACCCTATTTGATGATTGTGAACTCTCTCCTGTGATATCCACAAGAACACGAACATTCAAGAAAAACTGGACTTTGAGATGCGAATGCGAGAGGGCGCCTACAAGCTGCTCCACGCCAGCAGTAAACGAGACCAGGTCCTCAACGCCTCCAAGAACCTGCTGACCTGCAACGCCAGGATCAAGGCTTACCTCACCCTGCTGCAGAGGGAGAAAGAGGAGCAGGGCATGATGGGAGCAGCAGGCAGGTAAAGATATTGGAACAGATCAGAAACACATTTTTTTACCTCTAGTATACGTAAGCAACACATTATTGAGAAGAAGTTGCATCTTTGAGGGTAAGAAATCCTAAATGAAATATTTTTATTTCAGATTTTCAGACCCAGATTCAAATGATCGTTTGCCATGTAGTGGAACAATTGCGATGTCCGGTATGATTTCTCCTTTTTTTGACACATTTGATGCTTTTTAAAGATCATTTGTTTTCACATCACTGCGCATTTTTAGAAATGAACAGTCTCTCTTTTCTGCTGCTGCAGGGCTGCGTATTCCTTTGATGTGGAGGGACTCGGATCACTTTAACAACAGAGGGAGTGAGTTTGTCCTCATTTATTTTACCACACAGCTTCTGTTAAGCTTCACATTATGTTATTTCATGAAAGCTCGCTACTTGATCGCATGTGTTTGCTAGGCTCCCGGCGGGTGGCGCTTTTCTGCCTGATGCGGATCGGCTCCGAGGTGTTTGACACCGACATGATGGTGGTGGACAGATCAGTCACCGACATCTGCTTTGAAGGAGTCACTGTCTTGTAAGTGTCAGTCACATATGTTCAAAAAGCAGTTGAGAATGAACTAATGGTTTCTTCTAATTCTTTCTAATGAACTAATTGTTTGTAACTTTGTGAAACATACAGCTCTGTAAAAAAAAAATAAGACACCACTGCATTTTTTTTCTGAAATCAGCATGTCTACATGTATTCCAGCCATTCCATTCCAGCATCTGTTGAATTCCAACACATGAACACCTCATTCTGCTTAAAGAGGTGCTGATTAGGTGAAACCTGAACCAAGAACAATGGTAAAGACTTGTGGAGAGCATGCTAAGACACATAAAAGCTGGGATTAAAGATAAGGGTTATTGCACCAAATATTGATTTCTGAACTCTTCTTAAGTGCAAACATTAGTATTATGTTTTGTTTTTTAATGAATTTGATCTTGTTTCTTTGCATCGTTTGAGGTGTAAAAACATTGTATCTTCTTTGTTTGAACATTTGTCATTTTCCCCAAATAAATGCTCCAAACAATAATATTTTTGTTTGGAATTTTGTGGAAATGTCAGTAGTTTATAGACTGAAACAAAAATGTTCCTTTTGCCTAAACACATACCTATAAATAGTAAAATCTGAAAAAATGATAATTTTTGCTTTGGTCTCCTGTTTTTTTTTTTTTCCCAGAGCTGTAGTTTGTGTACGGGTCAGTGACAAAACTGCAATGTGGTGTAACCCTAAAAACTTGGTACCAGATAGTTTAACTCTCTTAAAAAGGTTTTAAACCATTAAAAACACAAGCTATCACCTAGTTTAATGTTCTAGATGGATTATATTATTTTAAAGGTGTCATTCTTTTTCGGTTTCACCATTTGATATCTCATGTCAAAAATAGATACAAATGGACTTTAAAATAACAAGAAACCAAGATGAACACACAATGCACATTTTGGAAGACCTGATAAAAGCTTCTTATGTATTTTAAAATTTCTTCTTGCTTTCTTCTTTCTATCTTTATTTCATGATTTACCTCATTTGACAGCAAAGAGGTGGATCCTGATTTTGAGCTGAAGGTGGAGCTGTGGAGCTGCACCCTGGAGGAAGAGCTCACCATGGCAAACACGCCAAAGAAACTGGCCAAGAAGCTCCGCAGCTCCTTTGGAAAGACGGCGGGGAAGAAGCTTTGCCCTCTGCTGGATAAACCAGACCCAGACAGCTTCCTGCAGCACAACCCCATTCCCTCGTATGTATTGCGTAATCCTGTAAAACCCTGTTGTTGTTACTGTTTTTTCTTTTTTTTCAAATTTGTTTTTTCACAGTTGGGGCAACTAACTAGATTATGACTTGTTACTGGAACAATGCGTATTGCTGCAGGCTCACATAACAGATTTGTAAACAAAATCAGACCGAGTGAGTATTGAGATTAGGGTTACAATAATATTTTGGGTTATGAATACAGATGTTTAGCCTCGGGACATTCATAGAATTTGTTTGTGCCATTATTTTAACAGTTTTATTGACAAAAAAAAAAAAACGCATTCATTTTGTTCCCACCACATTTTTTTTACTTGTGTCTGAGTGGAAAGGCATATTTAGAACACCAAGTGACACTCTCGGCTGAACATCTGTAAGTGATACGTACCACCTGTTCAGTGGGTGGTGGGACGGCCTTCTGAGCAAGACACCTAATTTACAAGAAACAATGTAATTAATGTGCACATGTTAGGGTTAAGAGTTAGAGTCTTTGTAAATCCACGTCTTTACACTCATTTATTGTTAGGGCTGAGCATAAATTTTCTGCGGCTGGTGTGGGAAGAGGAGGAATACAAATAAGTCAAGGCGGTTTGCTTTAAAGTCCATTAAACTCTGTGTACCCAATGTGTCTCCTTGTGCCAGCGGAGCCAAGTACAACCTGCTGGCCTACACGACACTGGGTCTGCCCGAGGCTGAAGGCAGCTTCCAGTCTCACTCACTCATTGTTCTCCAAGACGGTAAGACACAAAGCCACAGAAATGTAATATCTGGGGATATAAAGGGATTATGCTTTTTTACCTTCTAATTTGATTCCATACTAGGATAATAATACTATATTTTTACACTATATATATATATATATATATATATATATATATATATATATATATATATATATATATATATATATATATATATATATATATATATATATATATATATATATATATATATATATATATATATATATATATATATATATATTTCCCCTAGTAAACCTCTGGTATGACTTTACATCACGGTGCATTAGTGCCCAGTTCCACAGTGCATATTAGGAGCTTACTGTTAAACGCTCATATCTCATGTCTCCTGTCTAGTCTGTGTTCTTTATATGTAACACTAGACCTTTAAGATCTCCCCAGAGTTTGGAATGGTTTTTAACAAGCACATTTATTTTGGCATAAAGCATATAGTATTTTTTTTTTCAGATGAATGTGCATACATTTCTACTAGGGCTGCAAATAACCATCATTTTGATGGTTGAGTAATCTATCGATTATTCAAAAATGTTGTATTTCCCAAAGCAGAAAATGCAACCCAAAATATATATATATTTTTATCCAGACCAACAGTCCACAACCCAAAGATTACTACTCAGATTACTAATATAGAAGACTAAATAAAACCTGAAATAATCAGATATAAGAAGGTGGAACCAGAGAATTTAGACATTTCTTCTTAAAAGTGACTCAAATTGATGAATCAGTTATCAAAATACATGGAGATTAATGTAATAGTTGACAACTAATTGATTAATTGTTGCAGCTCTAATTTCAGTATTTCTGGGTTTAATTGCCACTGCTGCCCTTCCTCCTCACAGCTGAGTGGTCATCTTGGCTTCCACTTTATGGCAACCTGTGCTGCCGGTTGGTGGCCCAGCCTGTCTGCATGACACAAAGCATGATGACTGGCTACTTAAGCCAGAAGGTGAGTTTACTGCTGCTCATTATCAGTAGTGTTTAGCTCTAAAGATGGTTCCTAGGTTAAATACCACACTGCTTTTTCCTTTCTGGTGATTTTCAGCAAAGTGTGGAGGGGATGCACCGCTGCTGCAGCCTTTACTGTGTGTTGAGTGCTGCCTTTTTGTGCTGTTACTTCACGCCAGAAGAAATTGATGCCAAAGTGCAGCCCACTCTCAAAGTACCCATCAACAAGGTAACAGAGAAGAAAACATTGTGACCATAACCTTCTGCACTCCTCTGTGTTTAACGCTTGGAAAAAGACTTTAAAGATTCCACATTTTTCTGCTTTTCCTGGGTTTAGTCTAAAGATGTGATATCCCTAACAAGATATATTTGTGGTTTTAAGTACAAGTCCTGACGGCACAATTTGTGAATCCAGGTTGGGTGGGTTGAGTGCTTTGAAGAAGAACTGTTATCACTCACTGCATTATTATTTTCATTTTTCTAAACATAAAATATATTACTATTGGTTAAAATCCGTTCAGGGCTTCTACCGAAGAGCCAAAAACCAAAATGCCACATTACTCACTGAAACCCTGTTTGCATCCTTCGCGTTTTGCTGCTAAATTAATTTTTATTCCTGCAATATCAGCAACATACTTTTTTAAGTGCTTCGTCTTTATATAGAGTTCTCATTTGTATACCGCGCAACTCGTTTCCAGATCGTTGTGAGTTATCTGTGCCGTTTCTGCAGGACACTCGCATCCGTGTGATGGAGAAGGAGTCGACAGGCCAGAAATCCAGGAGCCTGTCCATCATCAACCCCTCATCAGAGGGAGTTGTCTTCACCACGGACACCAGGGAGGAGCTGGAGGACTGGCTGGAAGCCCTCCACCAGCACCTCTATGATCAGAGTGAGTTTGTTTCTGTGTAAACGCAAGAACAGGAGCATGTTTGCATGCTTCTATAAAAGGTTTTCTGTGGTTGCGAGTGCCATCCGCATCCGTGTTTGCGCAGAATATATTTAGCTCAGCCCCTCTTAACAAGAACAGATTGTATAACCTTTATCTGTGTCTCCCATGCCTCGCCTTGTTTACAACCAGGCCAGTGGCTGCAATGCTGCAACCAGCTAATGAAGATCGAGGTTGCATCGCCACGGAAACCATCACTCTTCCTCACCAAGCAAGCTGACTCCGTTTACAACGACCTCAGTGAGTAGAGTAATTGGGGCGAGCGGCTGAAGCGAGTTAGGGCTTTATAATTTTCTTTTGTGAAATTGTTTGACACTACTTTTGTGTCTTTTTTTTGATACTTGAGTATATATTTCATCACATTTTAATGACATGTAAAAAAAATGACAGGATGATATTTTTTTTCCCCAATATTCACTTTGTTTTTTCCTGCAGGTATAAATTCACCTGGCAAGTTTGAGAGCATCACAGACATCATCCACAACAAGATTGAGGAGACGGACGGCCGCTTTCTGATTGGTCACGAGGAGGAGAAGGAGGCGCCTAATTGGTCCAGTCTGTTTGACGGCTCTCAGTCAGTGGTGGTGCAGAAGAGTATCCTGTCCCAGAGCAAAACCTCCACCCCCTACCCAAGCCCCAACGCCAGCCCCGTATCCGTCGGCAGCAAGAAGCGGCGTGCCCCGCCTCCTCCCTCTGACCGGGAGCCTTACGCCCCGCCCACCCGTCCTCCCAGACCCCCCCTCCCCGCCTCCCTCCATGATCCTCTTCCCCCTTCCCTCTCCTACCAGGAGAAGGAGAACTCCGGCGGTTTTGCTTCACGCCCGCCCACAAAGTCCAAATCCGGCAGGCCGTCCCTGGACGCCAAATTTTCTGCCATCATCCAGCAGCTCCAGCGGAACAACACAGCGGGAGCCGGGGCACTCAGCCGCAAAAACGCTCCGCTGGGCGTCCTTGACGTGCAGCCGCAAAGCCAGCTTCTGCTGCCCCTCCAGCAGACGGAGCAGCAGAACCCCGAAGCCACAGGTGAACAGGGCTTTGCCAGGCCCGGTTATGGTCCAGGTCCGGTTCCTGCACCGAGGAGCAAACTGAGAAAGTCATTCAGAGAGAGGATGAACCTTAAAGCCCTGTAGCCTCAGACTTTCAATGATCCAACCGTCTAACGGCCTTAATACAAATAACTTTAGGTACCATTTAGAAGTTTTACTCAATTAAAGTCAGAGGGCACATTATATTTGACTGTACCTCAGTAGATACAGTGTAATGATATTTTAGCCTGTTGGTCTGAGCAAACATTTAAATAGAATAGATAATCATTTTGAAGAAATCGGCTGCTTTCTCACTGTTGGATGAACAGATCTATGAAACTGGAGCCGGGAGGGTTTTGCTTTGTTTTGTATAACGATTGGGATAAAAAAGAAGGAAAAGGTAAAAAAAAAAAAAAAAAAGCAACTATCAACACCAATAAAGCTCCTTAAATAACACCTCGGAGCTCTTTTATTTACACTATAGACATGTTTTTTTTGTCTGTGTTAAAGAAAGTAAATACAATGTGTTAAATGATGAGCTTCAGAGGCAGATTTAATTACCTTTGAACAGAAGCAGGCTCACTGTTTCCCCAGCTTTCAGTCTTCATATTGAGCAGACAGATGTGAGTGGTGTTGATGTTCTCTAACAGTCAGAAAGAAAGCGAAGAATGTCAAACTGTTCTTTTAACCTAAGGGATGGATGGGTCATGTGGTCTTCCTATAATCTTAAAAAAAAGAAAAAAGTCCTTCCAATGTCCATCATAGCAACCCAAATTCCAGCTGACACCTCATATCAGGATATCAGTGCAGTATTGATGCATCTCCAGCTCCCACTCTCCATTTATGGAGATGGAATTGATGAAATTGAAAGCTGTATGTTGGCATGGACACCGCCATCATCAATCCCACTAAAAATGGAAAGACTTATTTCTCAGCTCTGCCACTGGAACACGGACTGAAGAAAAGAGCCTTTGCAAAAAGCACTCAAATTGGAATTGATCCACTGGCCGACTGCGGACGAATCATTCCTTTTGGAACTATTGACTTATTCCACTTACTGTGACGACTTTATGACCACTATAGCTGATGTTAAGGGAACAGGACTTTAGGAGCAATTGCAAGCACTAATGTGACTTCTCCATTTCCCAGAGGTCTTAATAATGGAGTGACCTTGTTTTTTTGTTTTATTCAGGGGCTACACAGTATGTCCAACATCATTTAACACTGCAGCCCATAAATGCTATGAGCATAATTGAATGAATGAGTCTTTTGAGTGGCTAAAATAATGAATGCTCTTGTGTATGTGTTTTGAACCAGTACGGCCTCCCACTAAATTTTTCAACCACTTAACAATCACATGTTGAAGAACAATCTCCATAATTACACCTGAGTATATTAAACATTAGCTAATTTTTGTGAAATTGCTTAAACTCACAGTCACATTTTTTAAAATTCTATCTGCTAAATTCAGTTTAATCAGGAGAGAGATTACAGGAGGATTTAGTTCAAGCGCTTGAAAGAAGCAAGAATAAGTGCTACACAAAGGTATCCAGCTCAATATTAGCAGTGTTTTTCAGGGAAATGTTAGTCACTTTGATTAATACTGTACATTCCCTAGGAAAAAAGGGAGTGTTGTGGGGTTAGTTTTTCCTGATGCTGATGTGGTTTCACCTTGGGCTAAAAATCATCCTCTTGAAGTGAAACCATCCTTTTTTCAAACAAGTAAAGGAACATAGCTATACTATTGTACGTCCTACATCAACATCTCCATTTTCAGATACACTAGACCTGCTAGAGAGAGGGAATATTACAGTGAAAGCTGACATTTCAGACAATTAAAGGGGAGAGCAGCCAGTATAGGGAAGGTTCCCTCTAGAGGGAGCAAATGTGATCTAATGAGCAAAAAATGTACAACTGCTTTATGACTAAATAAGGTCTGAGCATTCTCTTTGTGTCCAGAGCTGAAGTAATGAGCCAAATTTATATTCACTTATTGTGTGTTTAAAAAAAATGTGTCTTTTTCATTTATTAATTACACATAACAGTTCATGGAAATATTGTATGTTTATTGGATTAAAATTGTTCTGTAATTCCTTTTTGTAGCGTAATACTACCAAGTCATCTCAATGTTCCTTTTATAATATTAATAATTTAGACTAAGTGGCTCTGTGCCTGTGTATGTACTGATACATTAATCTTGCCCTAGCTCTCTCTCTCTCTCTCTATATATATATATATATATATGTGTGTGTGTGTGTGTGTGTGTGTGTGTGTGTGTGAACGGTGCAATGTAAAAAATCCTGTAGTTTCTCAGAAAGGTGCAATTTTCTCAATGTTTGCTGTTTTTGTCTTGGAAGCTAACTGTATTTTTTATTATTGCTGATTGCTGCAATAAAACAACCTACATTCTACCCTGGTGAGGCCGTTTTATTTTTGCTGAGCTTGGAAGTATTGCTGAATATTTTTCATGGTAAAGGTTTACCAGGGGGTGGCAATAAAAGTCAAAGCATAGCATTTATTGCAGCCCAACAAACACATCGCATAGAGATACATGCTCTGGCACATTTCTCTACTGCAGCAAATGCTGGAGAGGCTCCTCTGGCTGCGAGCCCAGAAGTAGCCTGTTGTGACGATTAAGGCGGATGGAATCTCATAGCCAGATAATGGTATTACAATAATAAAACCCCATTCACACTGCATTTACTCATAAAAAAAGAGAACATTACATTATATACAAGATACATTGGCATTAAATGGCCGTTTATACAGTCCATACTTATTTATCTGCAGTTCAGTTAAAGAACACAGCCCAAGAAACGTGTATAGATAGTAAAATATTTTAATTAAATATACAGGAGGTCATATCATACAAAATGTCTTTATTTTTTGTCTTGCTCGCCAGCTGGATGATTGGTAAACAGATGGCTACTGTATCAAAAACACTTTCAGGATGCACATTAATGGAAACAACGTGGAAAAAAAAAGAAAGAAGTGAAACGACAATATTCTAATTCTTAGTGTAGTGTTTGTTTCGATCTAACATGATCAAGTGACCTTGAAACAGAGCAAACAAGGACACAGCTAGATTGTGTAACCGACTTTTATACTGTTTTTTTAATACTATTTACAGATTATAACAGTTTATATGGATAACAACCACGCGGTACTATCTACAAGTGCTATTTACACAGAAAATAAGACAAGAAAGAAGGTTTTGCCATGAAATTGATCCCGTATGAATGTTCTGTACAGGAGGCCAGCACTAATGCCAGTTTCACCTACACACAGCAATGTACAGTACTTAATCATAAATGAATGTCTTTTATCTAAGTATTCAGTAAAACTTTACACGTAGATGTTTACAGCTTCTTTTTTTTCTCTTCTTCTTCTTTTTGAGACACCAGACATGTTCACTGTGTATTTCGACTATCCTGGATTGCAATTATAGTGGTTGTAAAAGCCAGAGCAGGTGTTGTCTTTCCACCTCAGGCTACGGAGCATGAAGGCATATTTTATGATGTCTGGTACCTTTTCATCACCGCTAGAAAAAAAAAAAAAAAAAAACGCAAACAGCACACATGCCCTGCAGATGAGACACCAGACCTGTTGTCAATATCAACTACCGGTAAATCTTCTCATATATTCTCCTAAAAGCTGGCTGCTTGACACAGTGCAGTCGTCCAAATCTAAGTAAATAGATGCTTTTAAGCACAAATAGTAATCATTAAAGCATAAGTGTTTAAAAACTTGTAAATGTTTGTGCCTTACCGATCAAGTCTGATGTCCGATAGCCAAGTGTGCCATAAGGTTTTCGTATGAGCATTTGAGACAAGAGAGTGACAATAATATTGATATTTCTACCCTGCTACAGAAGATAAAACCTTAACAACTGTAGTGCTAACTCTAATCCAAGACTGCGAAAAGGCACAGATATTTGCAAAGCAATAATATCCTAAGTGACAACATTCCTATTAAATCATACAGTGAGTCTTTTCAGCGGGGTTGAATAAAAAGAGTCTGTTCACCAAAAAACAAGAGCTTTTCAAGTCAAGAACAAAAAAAAAAAAAAGATGAAATGCTGATTTCTTGCGGCGAGCATTCCGCAGCAGACGGCCGCTTCATTATGCTGGTCCTACAGACAAAAAACAAGCTGCTACAGTCTACTCGTCACACGGGCTTCGGGGGTCAATTCGCTTTCAATTCAGAAAGTGGAAATTAAAAAAAACTGCTTTTCATTAACTCTAACAGAAAGAACATTCAGGATTTGTCAACACATTGAACATCAGCTGCTTGTATATGAATTGAAACAAATAATGATGAACCTGAACTGAGGAGAACTAAGTCTACAGTACATCTGTCATACGCAGCACCTCTGAATGTCATGATGAAATGATTTTAACGTTATGCAGCAGCACGGTGAGCGTTAACGTCTACTCCAGGGTCAGATTTACTGTGGCACAGACAGGCGACAGCTCTCAGCATGGAGACATGTAAACAGGACACCGCCGGCCTGTAATAATGCGCTAAAACTGCTGTTCAACATAGTTTAGCAACGGTGAAACGCACCTCCGGTTATATAAAGGATTTCATTTACGTTGTCATGTTACTTGTAGTGTTCTTTTTATGTTTTTTTTAAGCAACAAAGTTTAGCCCTCAGACGCAGTAAACAAATGGCTTTTCTCTGTTGCCCTCCACTTTTCACACGTCCAGAGCAACAATCTGACGCATGGTGACGGAGCGGCAAACTGATTTTTTTTCGTGAGCACATACACATCAGCATTGTGCAAATAAGGATACGACGACAACAACGACGACATAAAAAGATACAGTAAGTGGTGATAAAAAAATACAGAACAGTGCAAAGTATATATACAAATGCATAAACAAATAAAAAAAAAAGAAAATGGAATTTTCAGTCTGCCTTACTGATGAGTTTATCAGTCTGTAATCAGCCAGAGTCTTATTAATAATCAGTGTTTTCTTTAGACTGAGCCACGATCCCCGAGTGAGAGAGACAGAAAGACACACGGAGAGAAGCTGGGAAAAAAAGTTTCTGAGGATGGAGAAGGGAGAGGGGACTCTCTACCCCTCACAGTCTGGTGCTGGGGTGTACCGAGGACAGCTGTGGCGGCGGGAGCGTAGATAGGGGGTACAGGTGGTGCAACAGGTCCCCGTACAGCGCTGCCCCGCCCGGGTGCCTGTAGAAGTGGTGTGGGTTGGGGCTGGAGGCCAGCAGCTGCCTGTGGAGCATCATGGAGTGGAAGGCTAATGGGGGAACAAGTGGGGACACGGCCGACTGGCTCTTCAGGTACTGCAGGCCTGGGTGCTGCTGCAGCCCGTCCTGCCCCCCCGGGGACACCAGGCTGCCGTGCGCAGCGTACATGCCCGGGTAGAGGTGCGCGGCGGGGTGCGGCGGGTAGGTCGTGGCTGGGTGGCCCTCGGGGAGGTGGTTGTTGAGGTGAACGGCATGTGCTGGCTCGGCCGGCTTCAGCTCCTCGGGGTCGCTGCGCCGGATGGCACAGGCCGGGTGGATGGGCGTCACCACGCGCACTTTTCTCTCCGGGGCGTCCTCGCTCTCCGGCTCCAGCAGGCTCCGTTTACTGGGCCGGTTTGGGCTGGTGAGAGAGGCGTCCGATGGGGCTTTGGGGCTGGGGAACGGCTGCGACGGCTCCGCCGGGCTCTGTTTGGGGGGAGAGATGGTCATGGGGGGGACTCGGCATGCCTTGGGTTGCGAATCCAGTCCCTGGTGCACAATGGAATACGGGAGACTGCAGAAGGAGGGCTTGGAGAAGGAGGACACCCTCTGAGAGAGGGGCTTGGAAATCGTGAAATCTCTGGGCTCATCGTCCGCCTCCCTGCTGTCCCCGTGTGTTTGAGTCCTGTCACTGTAGTGGGACCTGAAGGCCAGGCCCTCTTGCTCCAGGCCGCCACAGACAAAGCCCTGGCCACCCTCACGGTCCCTGGTGTAGTGCTGCTCCCGCCGCTCCCCGTTGGGGAAGCCCGCCATCCTCTCCTGGCTCAGGCAGCTCTCAGTCTGCCGGTACAGGCTGTGGAGGTGGGGAGAGGAGTAGCAATCGCTGGCATAGCTCCGCGCCTGGGTGGCTGGGCCCTGGAGTCGCTGCTCCCCGGCCTTCTCAGCCGCCTCCTGAGCATGGGGCCGGGGCAGGTAGGGCTGCCACGGCGGGTTGACTTGAGGTTGGAGGTGGTGGCTCGTCCGACAGCCATAAGCCTCCGAGGCCTCCCCCGCCGTGCTCCTCTCCGACGAACCTGCCGCCTGCTGGTGGGTCTTGCTGCTCTGGGCGTGCTGGATGACTGATGGCCGGAACACGGGCGCTGCCTCCGGGACGCCTTCCGACACACACCCATTCCTCTGCCTTGCCACCTCCTCCTCCCCCTTCCTCTTCTCCTTCTCCCTTTCAGATTGAGCGAGAGAGGGAACCGCCACAGGATGAGGAGGCTGCAGAGAAGGGGAGGTGAAGGAGAACGGGTTGGACTCACACACCTGGGAAAGGAACTTCTTTTTGGCCAAAGGAGACATGACCCCCTGGCCGGCTTTGCAGTAGGCAGGGCCTTGGATCGACTCCTTCTTAATGACCCCATAGTCTTCTTTCTCCGAGTAGGAATCCGTGCTCAGGTCTATCGCCTGTCTGTCCGCCTGCTTGCACATGGGCAACACCTTCCCCACTCTCCCGCCATGGCTGTCTGTGGAGTCTTTGACCCTGGAGGTGGGCTCAGGCAGCGCAACGTGTCCTGTGGGTTTGCTGTGATCCCAGCAGTGAGGCAGGTAGGCATTTTTTGGAATGAAATGCCCTTCAGTTTGCTGTTCACACATGAGTTTCGCTTGGAGGGCCTCGATCTGCCTCCATTCCGGCTGGGGACCAGCCCCCGCGTGAAGAGGTAGACCGGCACGCGGGGCCCGACAGTCCGGCTGTTTGGGGCACAGCAAAGACGGCTGCTCCACCGCTAAGGACTCCTCCTTCTTCAGGGTGAGATGTAACTCTTCCTCCTCGATGACGATGGGTTCATCTCTCGCCTCGTGCTTTATGGCTGCGGGGAGCGCTCGGCTCTCCGCTTTCTCCTTGGAGTCCTGGAACACAGGAAAAAGAACGATAGCTGTTACGGTCAAAGTTAAAGAAATAAGATTTCACTTAATATTCTGCAAATTTGAAAGACAACAGAAATCCAAGCCGACGTGTGAAGGAATGACGAGAAAGTGCGAGGAGATTGAAATTAAATTGAATTAGAGCGATAAGGAATCCTGATGAGGCAGCTGTCGGGGAGGTGTCTGTGACTGACCTGTGATTGTTCTTGGCCTTTCACCGTCTCCCCGCGGTCCCGTTTGCTCCCCTGCTTGGGATTGTGGGGGATTTTCAATTTCTTGGCCCCCGTTGATTTTGACTTGGCCCCCGATGACTTCTCCTGGTTGCCCTCCTTCCTGGGTTTGGACAAGGGGAGGGGTTTGTCCTGCTCACCCTTAATGTGCCTCTCGTATGAGAGGAGGAGCCTGGGAGGAGGAATTCAGGCAAAGGGAAGCAGATGAGTTTGCGGTTGTGATCATGTTATGTCATGTCATGCTTGTAGAAGGCAATTACAAATCTCTGTTTTGGTTTGTTGAAAGAATACACAACAGTTTTAGATTTAAAAAAAAAGAAAATCCCCAAAACTTTGTGTTTGAAACGTTGGTGTAGACACATCTTGTTAGTGAATCACACACAGTTAACCGCACAAGGATTTTGTTTTGCCAGAGGCTCACAGTGTATCAAATGTGCTGCTAAAAAAAAAAGAAAAAGTTTTTAATACCTGGCAAGCATTAACAATCCTATTGTAATTAAACTAGGTTAGGGGAAATCCAGATTCAGAAGGGTGCCAGAGAGTGTGTGTGTGTGTTGAATAACCGGTTATCTCCTACTGGGAGATCACATTTGGTATTAGTTTAACCTTGAGAGAAGAGTATGTATGCATGTGTTGTGTTTGTGGCCGTGGGAATGAAAAGAAGGGAAATGCTTGGCTGAATTAAAATCAGATTGGTTAAAGGGACCACATGGCATAGAATATCTTATTTAATACTATATATACAAATGTGATTCATCACAGAAGCCCTTAAAGCGGTTTTAGTAATAAAATATTTCATACGGGCTCCAGTTTTTAACACACTGTCCAGTTGACATGATTAAATGCAGAATAGCTGTGAAAGCTCCAACTAAATTAACTCCATGCAAAGTGACAAGGAGCATTCTGAGGAATAAAACACTCAACTATTTTTGACTTCTCTTATTTCTCTTCTGAATACTTGCCAAGTCAATTTTCCGTATCTGATGTCATAACTAATGGGAACATTAAGATCTGGATAGCATAACAATACCCATGTGTAAAATAATGACATGAAAAAAACAGCGAGGGAAACTTTTAGACTTTTATTGCTCAGAAAAGAAAATGGAAATTGGCAATAGACCAGAAACGAGAAAACGTTGTGGAAGAGGAAACCAAGACGACTGAAAAACTACAACATTCCTAACTTCAGTAAGCCCCTCTGAAAATCTCTCCAGCTCCTCTGTCAGTTTTTTTACAATAACAATCCATAAAAGCCAGACAGAAACATGACTTTCTCAGTCATGAGAAAAAATAAGGTCTTCTCGTGTAACGACAAGAGACGGTTGCACTATTCCTTTTAAGGGACATGGCGGTAAAACAAACAATGAATCAAGAGCTGTTTCGCCTCCTCTTCAAAAGGAAGAAAAAAAGCCTCAGAGAGTTCAAGAGGCTCTGTGGGATTTTTTGTTATTTTTCCTCTGAACAAAAGTGCTGGCAGGGAAAGCGGTGAAACTACATTTCATACAGCTGGTCTGGCACCAGGCCCCAGGCCAAGAAAGGAAATGTACTATTAAATGTGACTTATTGGAAAGAAGGAGAGCAAAAGGGTTGTGAAAGAGAAGAGGGGAGGGAAAGAGAGAATGAGGAAAAAGAAACAGGAGGAGAGAGAGAGAGCAAAAGAGGGGATAATGACATGTTAATGAGGAGCAAAACTGATTCTGAATGAAGGAACGATTTCTTAGAAAACAGAGGGAACATGTGATGTTAAAATAGCAGCGGCGGCATTTATTACGAATAAGGGAAGTGGAAAGTGCTTCTCAGGTTTTCTGTGTCTAGGATCCCTCAATAATTATTGCACAGGGGGGAAAAAAGGAAGGTAGACTAATTATGTTATACAAGCGTGGATTTGATTCCTTCAAGCTGGGAAATGTGTATTTAACATGTGCAGCTATGCTATCGGTGATCAAAGGGGCAGAAAAGTGGCATTTATACAGTGTACCCGGGTGCAACGTCGACTATCACTATGATCTGTGGGAAAGAGATGGCTGCCTTGGCCAGGGTCAACTTTATGGAATGTCAATATGGGGAGGGGTGTGTGTAGGGGAAGGAGGGGTTGGGGGGTGTCGCAGAGCCAGATAATGTAAGAGCTGAGCTCGGGAAAATTACTAGAGCCTTAAATAGTTCCAAATGGAGAGAGGCTAAGATGCAGTTTGGCCAGGAAACCGAAAAATCACCCTCAGGAAGTTCCCCACACTGTCAGAATTATTTGCTTTGCGATGCTTGATAAATATAAGACGACTTACCGAAGCCATAGCCGCTTAAACGGAACACCTAATACTTCCAATTCTGCCTTTCAAAAGTTTCGTGTACATTGCCATAAATGGCAGAATGAGTAAAGAAGGTGAGGCTAGATGACATTCACTCCTTTTTTTCCTCCCCCCCCCCCCCCCTTGTAAGCTTATTGTAGAAATAATAATAATAAATAATATTAAGAAATGTCAAATTAAGACAATGCCATTATTGTTACAGATTGGAGTCATTTCCAGTGGTGTATATATAACTCGCTCATGATCATGTAATATAGCAATCATAATACAATACCACTTATATAAGTGGCAATTTCCTCCGAGGAAGGCGAAGAAGGGCTGTGCTTGGCAGCCGCTGCATTATATGAGAGGAAGCCAGGTGCAGTTGATAATTTGAGCCACGTGGGGGCGTGTGCTGTACTGAGAGATTCCAGGAAAGAATTTCATTAAGGCAGGAGAGGCAACATTTTTATGAGGTCAATAAATACTTAACTTCCTCTCATGCCAATTTATCACCCAGCTTTTGTTTAAGCAGCTGTTTTCCATGTTGATAACAAGCAACTAAAATATGCGGCGAGCAGAATAAGAGGTAGAAACATCATGTGTGCTGTAGTGTAATTAAACTAGGAAGATATGTTTTCATAAATTACGCATATCTGACTCATCTTCCCTAGGTCCGGTAACAATCTGTCACTGATCAACCCCCCCCCCAACTGTCATAGGAGGACGTCTGCGTACACAGAAAACCCCCCAACAAAAAAAGGAAAAAAAAAGAAAAAAAAGACAACTTGGCAAAAACAAGGTGACTTTACCAGCAATGTGCTGCTCTCATCTGAGTTTTGTGTTACAGGAACAAGCGGTGTGTTAAAATCCAAGAAATGCCTAAGTCACCAAATAAGTGGAAAAAACCTTGCGGGCAGTTCCATTTCAACAATTTCCCTCCCATCTGTGCTGAAATTAATTTTAGCTGGTGTTGTGTTAAGATCACAAGCGCTGCTTCTTGTGTAAAAAAAAAGGAGAAAAAAAGGAAAAGAAACTATTTAAAGAGCTGGTGGACTAGCCCTGGGGGCAGTAGAAAAAAAAGACATGGAGGAAAGAAAATGACTTACTTTTACAAGCCTTGCGAGGAAAAGAGGAAAAAGGGGGAATAAAATAAGACAGAATCAAATCTTTATTGAATCTAAATGCCGCGATTAAGCCTCATCACAGCATTAGGAAAACAGTAAGTGCTGCAGAGAAAAGGGAGACAAGATGCCAGCGGAGGGATAAACAGACATTGTAGCTGGTCTCTGCTTTGGATTCATGCCTCAAAGCCCCTCTTTTGTCTCAAAGCCAAACCACTTGAGGTGACCCTCATTCATGCAGTTAAAACAGGAGGGCAGGGCAGGAATGTATGAAAAACTTAAGTCCTTTGTCAAGTCTGAAAATACCAGATTTAAAATGACCTCTACAGTTCCCCCGGGGTTCGCTCTCATTAGCTGCTGCTGCTGCAACTCAGTAAATGTTCGCCGCAGCAGGTGTGAGCCAAGAGTGCTAACTGTTTAAAATAAATGTGAACTATTCCGCATGAAGAAACATTCGAGTCTCTCAGTCACTCAAGTATTAATAACCAAAGATATACAGCATATGTTCCCCTTTGCTGCCATACAGTGAACTGGAATCTCTGAAAGAATGTCATTAATTTAATTTGCTACACTGAACTACTTATTAAACTCAGTAGACTTGAATAGATTCACATTCACTCCATTGCCTGTCACACGTCAGTGCCATAATTTGTGATTTCTCGTTGCCACCGGGGGAAAGAACGGGGTCCAAGCCTTTGATTAAATGCCATGCGTACGGAAATCACCCAATATTGTGATTTGTTAAGATTGCTGCAAAAAAAAAGAGAGGAAAAAAAAGAGGGTTTTGTCACTGGATGCTCACTGAAGCATTTTGTCTTGGGGAAAACCATCAAGCTCTCAGAGGTTAAAATAGCTGCCTGCTATTTTAGTGTAAAGAACATGCAGCTCCTTGGCTGCGTTCCCACTGAAGCTGCAATCCAGATTCAGTAGGAGAGTCATGGGTATACAAAGTATACGGCCATTCTTTTGATGCAGACAACATGTTGAGAGATTGTTTTAGTGTTTATGAATGCTGCAGCCATGTTCTCATACTGAAAGTTCTCCCTCTGCCGCCTTTCTCTTCTACTTTGTTTCTCCATATTGAATTATTTGTGCTTGTTCATTAAAATATGTCGCTGTTTTTGTCTCCATTTTTCTTTTTTTTCTTTTTTTTTAGCCCAACCCGCTTCCCTTATTATGGAAATAGAAAGCGAAGGACATGAAGGTGATATTCCCTCTCCACCACCTCGCATTGTAATTAAAATAATACCCTCTGTTTTACAATGAGGGAGCAGAATTATTGAAACCTGCATTTGAGCTACAGTATTAGACAAGCGAGAGCTAAAAGAGTAATGCGCCACATTTGATGTATCTGCAATACAGCAAGGACAATGCAGAGAGAGATGCTGACTAGTGCAAGATAGTGAGCGTCTAGCAGAATAAAATTAAAAGAACACAATCTCCTGCCCCTTTTCTCTTCCCTCCCCCAAATTGCAACTCTATTCTATTTTAATTCTCAGAATGTGAGCACTGGTTCAAGTTTACCTCATCATTATGAACAAAATATGTATCTTTTTTTTTCCTCCCCTCTATCTGGAGAGCAGCTTTAGCGAATGCAGAGGAACATCAATACCACGAGGAATGAATAAAGGCTGAATCAATAAAACATCTAGCCGACTAAAATTGGAACAAGCGTGCATCTGTCCTAAAAGACATTCGTATCTGCATGATCTGAGCAGGAGAATATTTCACAGGCCTCAGCCTCTATATACATTACATCTGGCAAACATTTAATTCTTTTAAGATGATGATGATTCTAAGATGATTTAATCCAAAGCCCTTCATCTGCGCTTTCTGCTATTGCCCCCAAAACCTCAGAGTTTTTATATAGCAAATTATTCTAAATTGCTTCTCTGTTGCCATGGATACCCCCCTCCAAAAAAAACCCCTTCCCTCCCCAATACAAACCCTGTTGTGCAATTACATTAGAGTGCCAAGGCATGGTGAGGTATTAAAAATCTGTAACAGGCAGAAATGAACAGAGATAGTGAAATGTGATGTTTCTGTAACAAGAGATCACGTAGGAAACCAGGAAGATTAAATATGTAGGAGCTGTTAAAAGGCGCTGACCTGTATAATGAAAGAAACAGCATGAAGTGCAAGGCATGGAGAGAGAGAAAGAGAAGGGGGGGGTGTACAGAGAAAATGGCACAGCACAGAAGCAAAAGGCAGTCTATTTCAAGGTTATTGATGCCATCTTTTTCATGACCTCATTTTTAATTCAGAGCGCTGGGCCCTGACAGCTAATCTCGGGAAACGGTTTAAATAAATATCATTAAAGCTTCCCCGTAGCTGCAGTGGCAGACCTTGGCTTGGACATTTCTACATTGATTTTTCCCTGCGCACTAACGAACGGCGCTCAGCGACTAAAAAACAGTAACTTTGAAAAAAAAAAAAAAAAGAAAAAAGAAAAAAAAAGACAATTAGCTGAGGTTATCTCCTGTTTCAGTTCCAGCTATGTAACTCCATTACTAGCAGTGATTACCGCCTGCTCCTGGACAGCATAAATATAGTGATTATGCCCCTGGCTCCATCTTTCACAATAACATCTCCTAGGAAACCATTTCATATGTTTTTACCATTAGGGCTGTAAAGGGATAATGTGTATAATTTAAAATGAGAGCTGAATGCTTGTGGATATCCACAGCCTTTGTAACCCGAAATAAACTCCCCAAAACCAGCCTGGAATATTTGCTTAATTTAAAGCTATTATATATCGAAATATTGTTTCCTTTCCTCACTACTAGATTAAAGCTTTTTATTTCCTGCTCTACTCTTTTTTTCAATTTTTATTTTTTTTGGCCCGCTGAGACAAATCAGAAGTGATCCTACTGAGAGAGGAGGAAAATATAAGTGTTGTTCCACTTTGTACACTGTACATTCTTCCCGGTGAATTATATTTCTGTAGCACATTGACTAATGATTAAAGGTGGAAACAAAGACGCCTCTAGGGAACAAACACACACTTCAGCGAGCCCACAAACAGCCTCATTCATCATGCGGAGAGAATGGCCGTGTTTGCTGAGTTAATACAATGAAGCTAATTGCCCTCCAAGCAGCCCAAACACCAAGGCTCAGCTAAAATTATTCCCCTGAATGGAAACTTGCTCAGCTTCAGCTGATCTCTCTCTCTCTCTCTCTCTCTCTCTCTCTCTCTCTCTCTCTCTCTCTCTCTCTCTCTCTCACACACACACACACACACACACACACATATGCCCAAATCACACCCCCCCACCCCCACCTCACCACTCCCTCTTACACCTTCCCTCTCTGTCAGCCTGATATTCACTGCAGTGTGTGGATATTATTGCTTTGTATTGATTCAGCGTTATTTTCTCTCAGCTGCTTCTCAGTGGCTGGAGAGGGAAAGGCCAGCACAGCAGCAGTCACACCTCAGCGCCTCCCCACCGCTGCTACGCCAGCCCCGACCCTGCCTCCCCGCAGCCCCATTTACACCCCATAACGTGACCGGCGACGTCAATTCTCGCTAGTCGTTCCCAGGTGGGCGACTCATCAGGATTTTCAAAAGTAGATTCCGAGAAAAAAAAAAAAAGGCTACAAAGCTACAAAACAAGAATCAAAGACAGATTCCGACTTTTGAAATAAATAAAAAAAAAAAGTACGTCATCTCCGGAGCCAGGTGTTGAAAGTCATGTCTATTATTAGTGCAAATAAGGACAGCCGCTCTGCAGCAGCGCCGCTTTTTAAAAAGCGTATCCCTCCTCTTTCAGGAGCTGTGGAGGAACTCGGGGGGAAAGCAGATCAAACAACCCCGAAAGCACCCTCCGCTGAACGTTTAGAGACACATTGCCGGCTTGTGTACGGATGCAACACACCGAATAATACGCTGTAGTAGGGTTTCGCAAATTTCCTGGAGAAGGAAAAAAAAAATCACTCTGGCCACCACTGCCTGTGTTTGCAAATTCACTTACAGCATGCAATCTTGACACAATACGAAGCTGCCCGGCTCTCCCGTATGGTACCGCTGGTATGCTGCTGTATTACTGACAGGTGTGTGTGTGTATGTGTGTGTGTGTGTGTGTGTGTGTGCAGCAGCCAGAGAGATGTGGAGAGGGTCGCCGGCCCGGAGGAATGACCTGCTTCATGAGCGACTGGTTATCTCTTGTTGGGAAGATCGTGTTTGGCGTTTGTTTAACCTTGGGAAAGTGAGCATGCGTGCATGTTTGTGTGTGTGTGTGTGTGTGTGTGTGTGAGCGAGCAGCTCTGCATAATACCCTCACAGGTCCCTCAGGATCATATCCATATGGTTGCTTTAATTTAGTAACACCGTCTGAGTGATTCTAATGTGGATGTTCAAAATGCTGCAGTATCTGACTGAATGATTAGATGAATACATTAACTCAATGCGCTTGCATTAGATATAGAGGGCAACATGTACTTAGATGTAGTATATATATGTGTATCCATGTATTTCAGTTAATAATTCAAAAGTTTGCTATTATTTCTGAGCCCCTAAATCATCCTGAGCCTGCTCGTAGAGGAGCATGGGTGGAGTTTACAACATAATTGGTTCCATAGTGCCACACAACGAATCAATTAATCCTAAGAAAATAGCTGGATCTCATCTCATCATGAATTGATTCAGCTCCATAAGGAATGCATTTCTTAACACAGTTAGAACTGCATGCCATGGACAGTGAGGGAGTGATTTGCAAACTATCCCACTGTTACAAGAACTATTCTTCACATATGTGTAAAAGCATCGAGGTCCTCCGGAAAAGATTGTGGCGTCTTGTGATCATGTGTCTCGTCGCGTCTCGACTTTATGAATAAAATGTTGTGGAGTGGTGAGCGTAGCAGCTGGGCAGGGACGGGCTGCTCCCGGCGTAGCAATAAGGCGCCGCACATACGTTTTTGGACGTAATCGCTCACCTCTCGTAGTGTCTCCGTGTACACGTGGCGGCGCTTGTGCTGCTGGGGTTCCCGCCCAATTCATCATACACGTGCTTCCACTGTCTGCGAACCGTGATCTGCGGGGGGGGGGGGGAATAACGATAAGACAGTGAGAAAAAGAGAGAGGAAAAAAAGATGAATTAAAGAGGAAAATTAAAAAAAATATATATATGAAAGAAAGAGGAAATAAAACTAAAAAACAAAAAACAAAGAGAAATGCATAAGTGGCTGACATCATTTTGAGATCTTGGGGAGTTACTGACTCATGATGTTCCAGTTATTGAATCCTCAACACTCAATTCTCTAACATAATAAGCCCTGTTAACATCATGCAGTCACTTGTTCCTTCTTTAACCTCTTATCCCATAACAGATGACGGGCTACAACATAAAAAAAAGAAAAAAAAAAGCTTCCACAGAACTAAAAAAGCTTCGGCATGGAAGGTGAGATAATCAGCTGCAGATATGAGATTCTCAAAAGCATATGAGCCCCAATGAGCTGTATCCTGTTTATGGCCTGCTCTGTCTGGCTGTTTGGATGACATTATACCAGCTAGCTAAAGAAGAAACAAGCATGACATCAAACTCTGACTTCACTTTGGAAACGTGTCGCGCACGAATCGTGAGTGAGTGAACGGCAGGTGGTGCTGCCAAGTTAAAGGCCCCGGTGCAGACACGTTTTTTCTGACTTGCGCGCGGGCACACGTGCGCGCGTTTCACTTCATCTCCGACACGGGGGGAAAAAATGAGCGATTTGACCAATTTCCTTCTGACCAGTGCAGTGCAGAGGAACATGTGTTTTCCACTGCAGAGAAGGGGGTTTTGAAACAACGGCATCATTTTTTTTTTTTTTTTTTTTTTGCTAAATGTGGCTCTGAGCAAGATTTTCTTCTTTGGGAAAATAGTGACTGACCTCAGGGGGCAAAGGGAGGGCAGAGAAAAGAAAAAGACAGGGAAGAACGAAGGGGGATAGTTAGGAAAGGGGAATGAGAAAAAGGGAGAGATAATAGAGGAAAAGAGAGGAGGAGAGGTTAGACGCAGGGAGAGAGGGAGGAAGGGACATTGACGAAAGAGAAGGAATATATTGCCACATGTGTGAATACTTACCAACTCATATCCTCCGAGTTTCTGAGCAGCTTGAAACATAGTCCAAAGGTTGACTGTGGGAGACAGAAGACAAACAAGGCAGTCAGGGACTCTGGGAAAGGACCTGAGCTGAAACATATCACGTCATATGCAGTGATTACACCAGAGAGAGAAAGAGATACAGCGCTGGAAGAAGTATTAAGACCCTGTAGATAAGCTCAAGCAGCAATATGACAGTTCAGATATCCTCAAGTAAAAAAATGTAAGTAAAAGTCTTGGATTTCATATTTAATTGAGCTAAAGTACAGGAGATCAACAAAATACAGTTAATATCTTTCAGAGAATTATGATTATCATCATCTATAATACTATAATGTGATTATTGCTGATGCATCGACATGTAAGAATAATGTGGTCAGAGGGAAGATATATTTGCAAATTTATAGGCTGTTTATTGAATTTTCATTGATTTCCCCATGCAAATAACCCATGACAGGCCATATTAAAATACAAGTCTTGTGTAACATTTTTCCTAAAAATAGCCACTTAAGGTTTCAGGAAGGCTTCAAATGACTCTCTGTCTTGTGAAAGAAAAATAATTCCCACAAACAATGAACCACTAGTTCATTGGGGGGACTTTTTTTGTGCCAGTGACATTTGTATTTGCTTTCTGTAACATCATTGTTTAACATTTTTATATGACGGCCTATAAATAAGAAAAGGAGGCCTCGCCTGGGGAGAAATCCATCAAAATTCAATCTGTGCGTACACAAAGCCTTGCATTTGTCAAAATGACATTTTCCTATCTCCGCATTTGACAGCATTGATTTTTTCCTTCCCTCCTCTCTGCGACCGTTGTCAATGCACGGGTGGAATAACAAAGGGAGCTGGGTAGGTTTTTCTGTTTGAACTGAGCACTACGGCATATTGTGCTTTCTGATTGTAAGAACAGAAAGATGGTCTATTTAACTAGCTTGTTATGCATCGACTGTAATTACCACAATAGCACACGGGACTGGGAGGGAATAGAACAGATAAAGGAAATGAGAGAACATGTCTTTTCTTAGATGTCTTGTCATTAGCAATTTCTTTTCTTAATTCCCCTCCATTTGGCAGGGGCAATTATCACTGAGATAAGGATGACAAAACAGGAACACAATGCAGCCTCAATGACACATCGATGGCATGGCAATTAGACAACAAGGCTGGAAGAGGGAGACAAATTGGAACTGATGTTCACAATCACATGCTGATGCCCAGGCACTGAAGCACACACGCGGGTCTGAAATAGTCACGCAGACGCTCACATGCACGCACGCAGAGTTACCAGTTAATCTTGCACATCAAGGGCATTCAGCATATACAATGAAGCCATTACTAAACTCCTGTTTTATTCCTCTTCAGCTTCTCAATCCACATCTGCCATTTCTTTCAAGGCCTCAAACAACTTCAATGGTAGCAGCTGTAGAGCAAAGTCAATATTAACCAAGTGATAAAAAAAAATAGAAGGACAACAAGTCGCATGAATAAACTGCAGCCACAGTTTCCCTCTCTGACTCGTCTGTTCCTCAAAAGTAACAGCCAACTATTTTCTGTCATTTCCTGTGATTCAGGTGCCAGTGTGCATTCAGCATCTATGAATGGATTATAATTCAGTAAATCAGGGCCACATTTTCCATCATTTCTTGTTCTTTCTTGGAAATAGCTCAGTGAGAACTGCTGAATGGAGCCATCTTGAGGCATTTGGTACAGTAGATGTAAAAATAAAGAGTGGAAATGTATTAGAGCTTAAACAATAAGTCACTTATTTGAAACCTAAGAAAGTCAGCTTTTAAGAAAAAGTTACAACACTTCTATGGTTCCAACACCTCAGGTTTTCTGCTTTTTTTGTTTTCTGGTGAAAATCTTTAGATTTTGGACTATTGGTCATTACTAAACTTTAAAAATGACAAACCATTAGTAATTAATAAAATAGTTTCTGATTCATTATGTTTTGATTGAGTACAAGAAATAGGAAATGTCAATGGATGGACATTAAACACTGGTAATTTCTGGTATTTTAAAGGTCTCATATAGTAGAAAATGAGATTTTATCTGTTTTTCGATTATAAGATCTGGGTATTAAATAATTATACTCCAGAAACTGCTCCTTAAATCAAACCATCAGGGCTGCCATGAAGTTGTGATGTCACAACTATGCAGGCAATGTCCACACCACATTCACAGCCACTTAATTCGGCTGATCACAAGAGAGGCTCATTAATATTAATGAGACCAGACACAAAACGACCGGTTCTTCCAGTGAGAAGCTTGAGAGAGGAGATGTAAAATTATATTGGGCTGACTTTTGGTACTTAAAACCGTAAATATGTCTTGTTAGGGCTATCAAAACTTCAGATAAAACGCATGAAACATGTAAAATATGAGACCTCTAAAGACCCAAATTATCACAAGATTAACCACTAAAAGAAATAATCATTAGCCATAGTCCTGAAACATATTCTGTCAGTTCTGCGGGAGAGCCGGTGTAAAATACACGTGATTGTAAAAGACTTGAGGCTGATTGGTGTCAGATCAGCACCTCTGCTGTGACATGTTTAATGCATACAACCCCTGCAGTGAATATGAATGCAACGGGTGTGTGAGGCAGGCAAACAAGTGGGAACTGTGTTTAAACTGCTGCAAAAATAAATACTACCGGGGTTGAAACACGTTATGAGCCATGTCTAAAAAACATTGTTTCATCTCGTACATGGGGAACACATAGAAACAGCCCCTGTTAGGATTCAGAGAGGGCGTTTTATGTTTTGAAGGTGAATCAAATGGATACTGAAATTACCTAGCCAACAAAGCATGGGAAAGTCTGGTAAAGCATTTAACCATCTGTTGCTTCGCTAAATTCCGGAGAACTTCATAAAAAGATTATTACTCAAACGTAACTAAAATAACATAATTTCAATTTCCATTACAGGGAAGCGGGCTCCTTTGATCTTTTAATGCATTTGTAGCGAGTTTAAAGGGAAAAAATATGAAAATGGCGTCTGATTACATCTAAGGGTTTGTTGTATTAATTATGATGTGTTTTCCTTTTTTTTACCCCCCCCCTCCTCCTCTTTACATGTGCTGTGTGCTCGCTGCCAAGGACGAAGTTTAAACAGCATGATTTCACCATTTAATGAGGGCTTTGCTTATGATGTGTCTGGTTTTGAGATTCAAAGCATGTGGTGTATGTAAAACAGTTGGCGCGTGGACCTCGACTTTATTCCGAGCTCAAACCGAGAAATGCCAACTAAAAGTAAAGCATGTAGGGTATGTAATTCTCTCGTCTCTCTCTCTCTTTTTCTACCTCTTCCTCGCTATCCCCCTCAACCACAATGACCTATTTAAGCAGCAACATGTCGGCAGTCAAGATGACAGGATTGTCAAAATACCGCGGTGAGGTTAGCGGAGTCGGGGCGGCCGCAGCTTACCTTCATGTAATAGTTCAGGGTAATGAGTTTTACCGTGCTATAAACTGTCACTGTTAAATCCAATACACATCTCTGTCTCTCCTCTCCTGCCTCTCGTTAATTTGCCACTGAGGAACAAATCTGATGCGAGTGGGCTAAATCTTGCTCGGATCGTTTGAAATGAATGCAAATGTGATTTCCATCCTCCGAAACGAAAAGGGGTATCTGAGGAACCGAGGTTTGAGATGAGAGCCCATGTTCTCTCGCGTCTTGCTTGGAGATCAAACGCACAAACATACATAAAGAAAAAAAACACACACAATCGCACTTTTTCAGTTTCAAGAGTCTAGCTCTTTATGGTATTTGTTTGAATGTTCCTCTCGGCTCCATGTCCGTGCACACCGGGTGCAAGCTAAGCATCTGACCTATATTAGAAATCTTTCATCTCGAGCAGACGTGCTCCCCATACATGTGATGTTCTTTTAACACTGTTAGAGGACGTTCTTGGCCTTCACAGGAAACCCCTCTGACAAGTGTGAGAAGATATTCTTTCCTCATATGAAAGCCAGCCAAAACACGCTCTGACAGGGAGCCTCCAGAGCCTCATTTTTTATTTTTTATTTGTATTTTTTTTTTTTTTACAAACCACTGGTCATAGAAAATTATTTCTTTACTTTATGATCATTAGAGATTGGATGTGTTTATTTTATTTTTTTTTACAGTTTAAACAGCAGCGTAATGTAGTGATTTTGGGCATATTGCCTGCAGTAATCTCCATTTCTTGCTCTTATTGTGGGTTGTTAGGACCGAAACCTGCCCTTGACGTGACACAACGGGTGTGAATATGTGCATGTGGGGGCGCTATAGATAACATGTGCTTAGAGATACTGATTAAAATCCACAGAGGGTTTTCCCCCTGCATATTTGACTCTTGGGTATGACTTACAGTGCAGTTTCACTCAGATATCTAAACTGTAATTTGAAGCATATCGTTCTGTTTCTTTTCTTCAAGCACAAGGCGTGTATTTGTTCTCTTTGCATGGGAATTCTGAATAAGTTGATGCAGTTCTATTCCTGAGGGGTGTCTCTTACTGGGTTTTAATCCCCCATCAGCCCTCTAACCTTCCCCACTGGTGATATTATGACCACAAACAATCCAAGGAAAAACACATCCACACAAACTTTACTACGAGACGAGTAGATTCTATTGTTTAAACATTGCCAATAAGGGAATGAAAGAATATGTTTTTCCTACTCACTCTGTTTGAAGCCAAGGAAGGGGATCCTCTCTATGGGCGTGTCTCGTTCTTTCATGTACTTGTAGAGCTCCACTAAGAACGCCTGCTCCTCCGCTCTGCCCTCCTCCGATGTTTCCTCCTCTTTCCTCTCTTCCTCGATCCTCTCCTCCCTTTCCTTCTCCTTCTCCTTCCCCCGCTCCTTCTCCTCGGCGGAGGACTTCTTGGTGAGGCCGTTGGCCTTGTGTTTGGCCGAGGCCGAGGATATTTTCCCGTTGGGCACCACTTTGCAGTTGGGTTTGACCTACGGTCGAAGGAGCGGGTGCAAAGAAGAAGTCAGCGGATGTCATTTCAGATGAAAGTTCAGCCCTTAACAGACTGTTATTCAAATGATGTCAGACAGTCTGGATGAAATATGTTTGGGCTGGAGCACAAACAAATATTCTTTCAGGCCACAGAGGCAGCTTCTCATTGATTATCAATGGAGCAGCTCCTCTTGTCATCGCAGATTAGGCACAGATTAGTTTGACTCGAGCTTCAAGAGAGAATTGCTAATATTGATTTAACTGTCCAAGGTCATAGGAATAACAGCTGTGGAAAGGCTTTTAGGGTGGATACTTCCTTCGCTTTTAATATTACAACAAATGTCAGGCGGCTGGATAAAAAGGAGCGCTGAAAAATACAGAAGCACTGCATCAATAATGCAAAATCTTTTTCACTGAATCGTCACTGAAAATGTTCAATTTCTTTAACAAAACGTGTGACAAAAAAAAAGTCTACCAACATACTGTGATTATTTCAGAGTAGACTTCATTTCCCTTGAATTAACATTATCTCGGTGGTAGTTAAGTGCATATTCAGAACACTGCCTCTTGTTACACTGCAGGATCATGATTGTCCTTTAAATGGCTAAATGACTTTTATATGGCTGAGGGAAGAGAAAAGAGCCACAGACAAGCGGTGTGCTGCTTAGTAAATATGAAACCACCACCTATCAAAAAATAAATCAGTCAGATAAAAGAATGATTTAATAGTTTGACCTTGTGTACAAAATATATTACACTAGAAAACTTGAAAAAAAGTGGATAAACTGTTTATATCTTGCTTGATGAGACAGATTCAGATGTCACATTTGAGAAATAATTTATAATCCCCACAATATGCTTATTTTCTTTAAAAAACAGTCATTTTAGTGCTACCTTGGGGCCTTTGCTGTCTGGGCTGCAGAGGTCCAGTGCGGCCACTGCTGTTGACACCTGGCTTGACACTGATGACCCTTGACCCTGAGTCTGACCCTGGGAGTCCCTCTTCTGAGATATGGACAGCTTCTTCTTTCGAGGTCGCCCCTTCAGGTTGGGAGCTGAGGAAGGACAGAAGACAAAATATTTAAAAACCATGACAGGCAAATTATCAATTTAGGTTGGAAAAAAAATGTGACTTTTTTTACTGACATTTTAAGTCAAAAGCTATTAAAACGACTGACGGTATGATACCGTTTCCAGACAAAAATACATTTCCTCTTTGATCACGTTGGCTTTGAGCTGAAGAGGACAAAGGCTATGACAGGAACATTTACAATCAGGGAAAGGAATTTCACAGGCCTGTTAGCCTGTAGCTAATTATTTTTAAACAGGATTAGTGCAACAAGGGGCTGAATGGGGTAGCTGACTGCCAAATTGCTCCAATGTGCTAGCACACCATCCTCAAGTTCCCCCTCAGCCTAAAAGAGGAACTATTCCCATCCAGACACATGTATTTTTAAGATTTGAGATGATGCCATCGTAGCAGTCAAACATTTAGTATAACACTGTAAATGTCAGATGCTGGTTAACCCAAAAAGCCACAGTGAGGAAGACAATTTAAAAAAACAGTTTCTGATGAGGGAAATATTCAATACAGATCGTGCAAATACTAAGAGCTCATGACTATGTGTTCTCACGTTTTTGCACAGCAGGACCGCCACGGTTGTCATCTCATCATCAGCATTCACATCATAAAGAATTACATTATGCTATAGCACCTCGGATGCACTGATCAGCATCTCTATTTTTGGTTTCCCTCCGGTTAGCCTGCTCATGTCTTAAAGCTGTTAATTAAAAACACATGAACCTGCCTGATAGGAGCTCTTTGTTTGAAAGGCTGGCAGATATAATTGCTCAGTTCACATTACACACACAATAAAGTATTTAAGCTCTCCAAGCCCTTTGTACACCCACGTTTATGTCAACCCGCGACTGTAATGTAACTTCTTGGCAGAGTGCCTTGCCTCCACACAGCAACACAAACAGAGATAAGCTCAAAGGAAAGACAGACAGAGAGAGAGAGAGAGGGAGAGAGAGAGAGAGAAACTTCAAATGATCCAAGTTCAGTCACGTATTTCACAGCGTCCACATTCTTTCTTTCCATCTGCAATGACAATTAAATCACATCCAAGGTAGTCCTCTGCCAAAAGGATTCTACGATTATTTTTGTCAGATCAAATTCCCATCAAGAAAATGCTACAATAACACTGGAGCTGAATAAAACTAAGAGGCAGTCATTAAAAGAGGTTAAAATGATCACGACTCAGCAACCTATCACATCACAACTGCCGCGCCGAGACCGAATCTCACAGGCAAAATTCCAAAAGCATTTGTTGTGCATTTTTCATCCCTTTGACAATGAAAAAGCTGGTTTTCAACACTTTACTTAAAAAGGACTGGGTGTGTTTCTTCCTTCAATATATTCACACACTCTGCTGCTGCTGCTCACTTTGCCTCTTTAATGCTGCCACTTACTCTTTCGTATGCCACAAAATTACACAAACCATTTTATGTATTTATTTACTTAAGTTTATGTTGGAAGAGGCGGATGCACATGTATTGGATATCCAATGAATAGACTAATGCCATATTTTACAGCGGTAACAGCCTGGGCTAATTTGCTATCCGGTGATGGATATGCAATAATGTAAAACACAGGCCATAAAAGACGGCAAGCAACACAATAAATGTGCTACTACTCAAGATAAAACCTAAAGTAAACTGATCACACATGCCTGACATAAACAGCGCAGTAACACAAACACTATGCGACAGATGAGGCTGATACTCACGGGGCTGACACGTAGGAGATTTATTTTTCCAATATATGACATTGGTTTAAACAAGCGTCCCATAGGTATGAGTGAGGTCACACTCTCGGCACGGTTCTGTTTTTAGTCTGATCACCAACACCCCCCACACCCTACACTGAGTTACATAACCTGCCTGCCTGTTTACATTTTTCATCAGGTCAAATACTCCTGTGTAAGAAAATGCTGCAATTACAGCAAAACGCTGCTGCATAATCCATGTTGACACAACAGTGAGCTAGTTTAAATTCATTGACTTATTGATAAAGGACAACCTGGACGGGGTTTAACTGGGGTCAGATGGTGCGCTTTTGCATATGTGTGCACATAAGGTTTGAGTGCAGGCAATCTTGCTCTGTTGCAGAAGTTGTACAGAATCTTCTGATCTGCTCTCCATGTGGCTGAGTTGTATAAGAAGAACAAAAAAAAAGAAAAGAAAAGAAAAATGCGGACAGACTTTACACGGATTGATTTTGGAATGGAAATGGAAACGCAGACATTTATAGTCTGTAAAAAAAAAGGCAAAGGCAAACATCACAAGATAATGATTTTACAGCACTCTGGGAGATGTGATATTTTTACCGTTGTGTGAGTTTGAAGTGCTTTTTGGTCACTGCACTAGAAAAGAAAGAGATCATTTAAGTATACATGATACTTCCCTCAACATGCCAAAAATGGACACTACAGTCATGCACCGCAAACAGCTGCTGACCAAGCTCCCAAGTTCCTTTTTACTTGCTTATTTCTCTGTCTGCGCTTTCTACTTATCTGGCATGACGTCGAGATGTGCCACACACACACACACACACACACACACACACACACACACACACACACACACACACACACACACACATATATATATATATACACAGGTAAGGGGTATCCCGGGGGGCGTGAATCCATCATGTCTTGTCACGGAGCACAACCCCAGAGCCGTGGAAGTCACCGTGACTTCAGTGGCAGGTACTCAACCTGACAACTTGATCTCCAGATGCAGCTGAACGCTCTCAGCTCTTAACAGCTTTACAATGCAGCTTTGTCTAATATTACCCCCCCCCCCCCAGATTCAATTAAACACAAACCTAATACCTTTGTTTCATTGCCATTCAATTGATGTCAATGTAATGAAAAACTCATTAGAGACAGCCCAGGAAGAGTTCTGACGGTTCTGTGCATCAACAGAGTGGAGCCACAGGGAACCACAACAAAATGGACTGATTGACTGAAGGGTTGCTGGGAATTGGAGAGACGTATCAGGCCGACTGGAGAATTCAACTGATTGATGCCTCGGCTGGTAACACTCGCAAAATTGACTGAAAAAAACTGAGTTCAATACCTACATGTGTTCACTGAATGATTATCTCAAACAAAATTATTTCAAAGCAATCCCCTCAAAAGCACACGAACGAGTGATCACTGATCTGTTATGTTCCTTGAATAAAAAATTGTGATTGATCTGTAGTAAGTTAGCAGCCGCCACTAACTCTTAACTCTCAGTAACTCTTGAAATAATCTTCCACAGCTCTACCATATCTGGATAACTATACATGTGTGCACTGGTTGCCTATTTTTAGCCAAGTGAGCATCGTGGCTACGGGAATGGAAACGTCAGTGGGTCACTGACCACTTAAGTCCAGATGAAGTATCTCAATGATGAAGTATCTCAATGACCAATGGATGGACTCCCACTACATTTTGTACTTGACTCAACAATTATACCAAAAACCTACATTAAACAGTCACAAGAAACAGAAGGACATCTGTGAGCAATTCGATGAATAATAATAATAATAATAATTATTATTATTATTCTTATACAAAATATATTTAAATAATACGCTTATATATTAAAGTGAGTTAGTATTCACAAAGTTACAATGCACTTTACAAGACAATATGAAGTGGTGGAAAACAATAGTAAAAACAATTTAAAGTAGTTGTAGAAATCTAGGGGCAAAAAAGCTGCAATAAGGAAGAGAGAAATAAGTAAAATAAAACATAAAGTAATTAAAATAAAGTTAAAGTTGAAAGTGAACTGAGACCACAAACGGAGAAGAAATTAAAGGTAGAAAGTACAGGGACTGTGATTTTGTAATATTTATAAATCATATTATGGAAATGTGCAATCAAACTGTTATAAATGTTGATCATTAATTTTATGGGCATTCGTAAAGGTCAAGCTGACATGAACCATTCATCAAAGTTGTTGAGAAACACTACAATGTCAAAAAGACAAACAACAAAACTCTGGTCCAACATCAGGCTATAAAACCCGCTGAGTCAAACGTGTTCACTTTAATGGGTCCGGCAGCATCTCAGAGTCACCGGACCCCGGACAGAAAGGGGCTTGTTGACCCATCTGCGTTTCGGCGAAACAAAAACTCCCACTCCCGTCTTAGCCCAAACTCCTAATCCTACAGTTTACCTCCGACTCTCACCATAATGAGGTCCGGGTTCAAACAAAAGACTTGAAGGAGGAGGATGAGTGAGGCATGACTACAGCAGGCAGCGGTAGGTGAAAAACATGTTTTGACATTTTGTGTCCCTTCACTCGGTTGCAAATTCACTGAAGGCCTGACACCCACTCAACAATTATCAGCATAGCTCACTGCCAAAGTTTACGCTCGTGTTGCAACACCCGACCTTGTCTGTACTGTACAGCGCGTCCCCCAGGACACACCACAGTAGAATACAATACAATTTCTATATCAACAAGTTATGTCTCACTGAGATTACAGTTTAAGAGTGACACAGCAAAAATATGTTACATCACTGATGCTAAAAACAAACTAGTACTACCGCCTGTATGTTGAACTGCAAACCAGGATTGGATATAAAAAGAGATAAGCTGACACATTGGCAAGAAGAGTTACATTATTCATTATAATCAATGTGAAATCTTCAAGATAGAGACACTCAGTCAATTTGAAGTCACTCTTTAATGAGTTGCATGGTGACGTGGGCCACAAAGATCACAGCGTCAGGGCAGATCTGCACAGGTGGAGGAAGGAATCCTCCCCTCGGATGGATTTGTAAATGAAACTATACCTGTGGACACACCCTCCTAAAGACAAAGAAGGTCAGTCAAGTCTGGCATACAGGGTTACAACGGTGCACTGGAAATTTACAGCAAGTCATAAAGCATAAGGCACCACGGCGGACGCTGTTTAAACTCCATACACACCTGGCAGATGCATTTACATGCATGTTAAAAAAAGAAAACAAAAATCACCATGATAAGGCATTAATGCTGCAGAAAAACTGGGATTATTAGATAGAAAGGCTGAACCTTTGTAAATCATTAAACAAAAAAATAAAAAGAAACAGAATAGAATGATTAAATTTATAATATTGATATGTAATATCACAATAATAGCACCTATATATATATATATATATATATATATATATGAGCCAAAGTAAATAAAACTGAACACACAATGCATAAAACATGACAAAAATCACGATCCATCACAATCCAAGCCACCCTGTGATACAAATCCTGAGACACAGACTTTAATCTATGGAGCAGCGGAGCATTGAATGTGTGATCGGTGAAGTGATATTACACTTTGGTGGAACATTTTAACTCTACTGGAGGCGCAGGGACGTGACAAGGGAGGCTCCAAAGCAGCAACTGTACCAGAGCAAATATAAAAAAGGCAGTGATAACTGATTCCTCAGCCCGGAGTGACAAGCAATGGCGCATTATAACAAATTCCCCCTGTACTTTGTAATAAATTATTACGTATTGCAGTGGTTATTATGAAATGTGAGAGTTGCATTTCTTTTTTACGATGAAAATGTAATCACACGGTAACCAACCAAAGTATGCCTTTAATTGTACATATTTTCAACAAATAAGATGAATTCAAGTTCCCATATATTAAATTAGGCTGTCATATTAGTCTAAATAATCACATAAAACCGGTAACAAGATCAGCTTCTTATCTTACAAACACAGCCAAACTCATAAACTTCATGTGAAGAGAGAAGCCTGGAAAAAACACATTCAGGCTAGTCTTCTGACAGCCCCCCCCCCCCCCCCCCCCAAAAAAAAATACCATCAAAAAAGCTGCAGCTTATTCAAAATGCAGCTGCTGGAGATCTTATAGGGACCAAAAGGTCAGACCACATCACCCCAATTCTTATGTCACCACACTGGCTTCCTGTCAGCCACAGAATCGAATATAAGGCAGCGCTGCTTGTTTAGAAATCAATACATGGAGTGGGACCAAATACATTACCTAGTGCATTTCAGGCTTTTTATAACAAAAAATGTGGCAGATTATAACAAACTGCTGACTGTGTTATCAAATAATAAAGTAAAAATGTATTTGCTTACAGTTTGTCGAATTATTACATAATGCTGTGATATCACATAACATGGTGAAGCTGCTGACTCCATCTCTGTATTAATGGACCCATAAAGTGACTTAAAGTCTTCAGCTAACCAGCATCCACTGGTTCCCAGAGCTTGACTTATTCAACTGATACTTTTCATTACTATCACACTTGTTTGATGATTTTAATGCGAAGCACATCGCCACTTTTGTGAAATAAGTGTCATATAAATACATTTTTACTTATTCAAGTGATTCCTGGTATAATAGAAGTTCCTCTGATTAACGGAACCACATCCTCATCTGAAATAGCTATAATAAAGTCCACTCCCGTGGTTCTAGCTGTTATAATTGGTCATAATAACTGCACTCTGCACCTCTGTTATAGAGATTTAGGAAACGCAACTCTGGCAACAACAACAAAAAAAAAAAAGAAAGTATATTGCATCAGCAGAGCCTCGTTAAGTTTTCCAAATAACTTTCGAATGTTCATGCGTTTTACACAAATCATCGTTTTTGCCTCGTAAGTAGATCCCCGCGCAGAAACAAATAGCTAATCCCTAATTTCTGTGTTTATTTTCAGTCTGACTCAGAGACCAGCTTTCCCTGATATATGTTGTTTTGCTGGAGTCACTTTTCTTTTGCAAATCTCTGTAATGGAGGTGGTGCAAAGTTACCATAACCCATTAGTTAGAATGGCTTCGGTTTGAAAAATAACAGAATTTTTCTTCGTGCGTAATGAGCAGCAGGCCGTTGTAGACTTTTTTTTCCCTGCCCTTATTTTATGCATTAATACAGACCATGTTTCTAGTTATTTTAATATGCGTGGAAGGGAAAAGAACCAATGTCATTATTGTTATTTTCTAAATCTTAATATAAGTGTATGGAAATGAAGAGCATCCATTTTTTTTGCCAGGTTGAACATCCACAGACTTCATCAGGTCCTCATCACCACAACCTTGATTTTACATGCAGCATGTAAAGCAGCGAGTATTAACTGCTCCCCTCTCTTCATCATTTTGTTGCTGACTGTAGCCACCGTTGCATTTCACGTACCAATATCAGGCATTTTTTGAAGTGCTCGTAATTCTCACTTTGTCACATCTGACAGCAGAGTTATTCCTCTGTTCCCGGGCTCCAGGCACGTTTGTTCACAGAGTTCACAGAGATTCGAGACACATTGACGGCACAAAAAAAAAAAAGAAAAATGTAATGAACAGTAATACTTCAAGCATCTCTATCACTGCAATCATCAAAAATTACACAACGTGCCCACAGAGTGAGACTAGGGCGGGAACGAGCGTGTGGGTGGACAGAGAACACTGATTTTTTTTTCTTTTTTATTAATCATCAAAACCTCCGTAGGTTGATAGATGATACAAGTGTTAATTAATTTCTCATAATCAAACAGAGGGAGGGCATCATTGATAAACTGCGAAACGGTTTCACGGCAGAATGTAAGAGGCTCATATGAGGCCAACCTGGGGGGAATTTCAGTAATACTGCAATACAGCTCTGGAGAAATCAGCATCTCTACATGTATTCCAGCCATTCCATTCTAGCATCTGTTCAATTCCAACACATGTACACCTCATTCTGCTTAAAGAGATGTACTGGTACAACAATGATAAGCTGAACAATGGTAAAGACTTGTGGAGAGCATGCCATGATGCATGAAAGCTGTGATTAAAAATAAAGATTATTGCACCAAATATTGATTTCTGAACTCTCCTTAAGTGTAAACATTAGTGTTATGTTGTTTTAAAATGAATTTGATCTTGTTTCTATATTTTAGGGGGGAATTCAGGGGAAATGTTGTCAGTAGTTTAAAGACTCAAACAAAAATGTTGCTTTTGCCCAAACACATACCTATAAGTAGTAAAATCAGAAAAACTGATCATTTTGCAGTGGTCTCTTAGTTTTTTCCAGAGCCTTATTTCATCAGATATTTCCTGGTTTATTATTTTTTTAAATTCTAGTTTTCAAGCGCGAATGCAATTGCAACTGCAACATAAGAAGATATTACACCGCCATGGCCATGAGCTATTCTGAATTTAATGAGCAAAACATTTGTCTCCTCTTAGGCATGACCATGGATACTAGTTAGTTATTACACTAACGCATCTTGAGATTTGTCAGGCCATCAACAACAACAACAACAACCCACCTTCCAATAAAACAGAGGAAAGGGAAGAGAGAGAGAGAGAAAACATCACAGCCGAGCAGTGAGAGCAACAATTTAAATTTTCCATCGGAGCTCTGAGACAGAGACCAGTTGTGTTTCTGGCGGGCACCTGTATCAGGAACGCTTGTCCTGACTACTGACACACTGGAAATCACTGTAGTACAAGGCTATTACAGCACGCGTAAAAAGCAGGGATTAGTCCGGCTTGTTACTAAGAGCTCCGACAACACTCCCCCGAGGTGCAGCCAACTCATCATCTGCCTGTAAACAGGTCAGCGAGTTCACCCAAAATTACAAACTAAATTAAACCCCTCCTCACTCCTCGCCCGTGTTGTTTCATATTGAACGCACAAATCTGTGATTTCTACCCCCGCGCACCGGTGACGAACGGAATTTCGTGTCCTTCTCAGCCTGAAATAATTGATTTTGTTTGGCCACACGGGAGCGATGGAACGAGCTGAAAACACAACACTCACCTATTATCACCTCATAAAGTTGTTATGGCGAGCACGGTAGACAACAACAAATTCCCTATTTACACACCCGGCAGACACGGAGCATCATTATTATTCATTTGAAGTCACGGTTCCGGATACGTGGCCAGAGTAGGCCTGATATTCCCTCTCCTTTTAAAGGTAAATTGCAGAAAAGTGAAATTATAAATGCTTTTTTAAAATTTTTGACCAGTGAGGAGATTTTCAGCAGATTCTCCCCACTCCGTGTTGCAGTGGCACGGAGATCCTGTTCCGCTCTACTTCCTGAACCCATCATTTCCAATATAAATACTGCATTATATCGGCTACAGTCTGTTTTTATTTTCCTCAAAGACCAGTCCCCTTAGCCGGCTGACTGACAGCTGTGTATGCATGCATCATTATCTCCTTCACAGAGCCTGTCTGTTCCCATAGCCTGTGGCAGACCTCAATCAAACAGTAACAGAAATGGCTGCAGTTTTCCGGAGCGCCACGCGTTGGCCTGCTGCAGGTGCGCCTCCCATTATGAGAACCAGAGGGATATAGGTCGACTGTAGCCGTCTTGCCCATCTGGAACTACAGACATGTAAATTCAAGGCTAACGAGTTCATTTGATTGGGCTTGCGGAAGTTAAGACGTTGCGTGTGAGACAGCGTCGCTGATAATCATCTGTTCCTGGAAGCAGAAGGTATGGAGGCTGTTAGACTCGAAGCTTAAGAAATGTTAAAAAAATAAATAAATAAAATAAATTGAGTGACACTGATGCAAATTTTCTCTAAAGCAACATGTAGCCTGAGAAGCAGCTCAAACCGAAATTGCCATTTAAACTGACCCCATTATGTTGTGCTCACAGGGTGAAATTTAGCAAAAACCCAAAGATGAATACTAATTCCCTCCTTCAACCTTCACGTTGCATCTGGTTGAGGTTTAAAATGCTTCTCAGGTCTGAGGTTTCAGCATACAGTCAAGTAATAAGATCCACAATAGAGGGCCTATGCAAATGCCCTGGTAGATAGTGTGCAGTAGATAAATCATGTTTATAGATTGATGTCCTCCTCTATGGCCTCTGCGAATATAACAAGATTGCTTCCAATTGCATCTAAATATGAGCTTTATGCATGCAAACACGCTGCATAATAAAATACTGCGCGTGTGGATATGGAATAAAGAGTCTCGCTTGCCATTTTAAAACCACAGCCCACCACGCCGGCTATTATCTGGTGTTTATATTCTAATATGTGACTGTACTGTGAAAAATGCTGCTTCTATGTGTTAATCCTGACAATTTGTCAAATTTAAATCCATCAGCACTGTAAGGAACACATCAATCCCCCCCTCTCCTCCCGCCTCTTTTTGACTTTCTCTCACTCTCCCGCGTCTCCTATCTATTTCTCTTTCCTTTCTGTAATAACTATGCGAGCAGGAGCAAATGTAATTACAAGGGGTGGGGTTGGCGGGGTGGTGGTGGTGGCGGTGGTAACTGTGTGATTGCTATGCATGCACAACAAAACATTAAAAAGCTATTATCAGAAAAGGGAACATTTTGGCAGATATACGGTGGAGGGCAGCTCCCGCCATATGTTTGCAGAGACGGGGACAACAAGTCAGGTAGTAATTATCAATCATCATCAGGAGAACCTGTCAAAACGCTATGCCGGGCACGCTCTGACAGGCGTTGCCATGGAGACAAGCCCACGTCCTCGCAAGTGTGTGTTTACCAGGACATTAAAAATATCAGCCATATTTTTATCTGGCACTTATAAAATCGTGTAGATCGCTCTTTTAGCCTGCTCTGTGTGTGCGTGCGCGCGCGCATTTGTGTGTGTATGTTATACTAGGGGAGGAGACTTTTTAGGGATTGATTGAGGATAATTTCAGTTGAGGTCATGGTTTTACACTGATTTCCATGCCTTTAGGATCAGGCATGTTTTGGATAAAAATTAGCAGAATATATATATATATATATATATATATATATATATATATATATATATATATATATATATATATATATATATATATATATATATATATATATATATATATATATATATATATAATATATATATAAATGGAACTCTAGTAATATTAAGATGCATGCGTGCACATACATGCAGGAGGCTAATGTAATGAGCTCATTTCTGTCACCATACTGTTGCTGCTGTATACAGACTCTCCATTCAGACTGTCACTGTTAATATTCCTCAGCCGGAGAAAGAGGACATTTTCCCAAACCATCATGACTTTGTCAGTTCCAATTTTACATATTCATTTTCCCTCTTTGCATAGCTTACTTCAGTTTCCCTTTTACATACAACAGATGCCTTCAAATCAAATTTCACTCCTTACCAAACAGGCTATTCAAAGTGGTAGCATTTCCAGAGCCCCGTACAGCAAGTGTGACTTTTCACAGAATCACACGAGGTATGTTTTCTGGAGCCTTTCCAAATGTTTCTAACGATGACAGGCGCTTTCAGATGACAATCAATTTACCATGTGACCTCAATCCATTACCCTTCCAGGATTAATTTCACTTAAAAAACAAGCTCTGAAAATTAAATACGTAAGCGGAGTAAACATAAAAGCAATTTAGGGAAAAACTGGTGTGAGTTCAGTATGGATTTTCCTGCTTTATTATGGCAGTAATTTGGCGAAAAAAAAAAAAGAAAAAAGAAAAAGGGTAGTGTTCTTAATTCATTATTTGTGCGCCGTTGTGCATGCTCCCCCTGGGGAGAAGCAACATTACTCTTTCATCAGATCAAATGAAGCGAAGCCGTGCCGTTCCAGGAAGAGCCAATTAAACTGTTCAAAGAAGTTTATTATTGCGACGGATTATGAAATCATTCTCATCGGATTCATTGGGGTGTGTGTTTCGACAGGGGTGTGAATGTGTGTACTTTAGCACTCATAAAGACTGTCGACTCAAGCTTTCCATTTGCAAAGTAAATAGGAAATTATGGTACACACTCGCAGTGTTACATGTTTTACAAGACGACTTTCACAAACGGAATTTATTGTCAAAATAAGCTGTAATTATAGTGAGGAAATAATTCCTTTCGAATGTTTTCTTCCTTCATTCCCTCCTCCTCTCTTTCTTTCTTTTCATTCTGTCCATGTCTTGTGATCGCCTCATGATGGTAGCGTCGCCTGTTAAGTACTTATTAACACACATCACATTCGAGACATGGCTGGGTTTAATCTTCACACACGCGCGCACACACACACACACACAGTGTAATTATACAAGAAAAAAAAACACTCTTTGGTATTGGCTAAAGTCCAACACGGCACAATATCTTTCTGTGTTCATTTCATCTGCAATATCTCACAGTGCTGCTTTGCTGTCACGACGAAAATAAAACAAATAAATGACAATACAACGCAGGCTCGAAATATCTGACAAGTGAACATGTCACTTAGGCTTTCGCCTGCTGTGCCCAAGTAGCTCTTAATGGCTATTGTTTCTGGGAGAGGAAATAAAGAAATAAATTCACAAAGAAACATTAAGAGCACACAGAGGGACTGTCCCAAATACACACCCTGCCAAATGTAAAACAGAGTCAAAGTTACATAATGTGGAGGATTTGCTAAAACGGGATAACCTTCAAACGCTTCCACATCATTGATACTGACAGACTGCAGCAACAACTCAGTAGGACTGGGGCTTTAAAAAATACAGTATTTCAATTTGGCTTTTTGAGAACGAGAGAGAGAGAGAGGGAGAGAGAGAGAGGGAGAGAGAGGGAGAGATGAAAGAGAGCAGTGGATAAGCTTCAAGGCTTATCCTATTCATTACTGGAGGAAAAAAAAAACTCAGCATCGACCTATAAATAAATGAATGCAAGGATAAACACGAAGCCCATACATCAATAAAACATATGTATTCTAATAGATCACGCTCTAGTTACACTTGATGGGATTGAGTCGGCCAATGAGCCCCAATCATGGGGACTTTATCATTCTGAAAGGCTACAAAGCATTGAGCCATGGTGATTATAAATAATAATCATTCCCACAACAAAATAGGCCAATGAACACTTTTATCTTCCTATTCTTTTATTTTTCCTTTTTTATGTGGGCACGTATTGTATTTTTTTTAGGGGATCTAAGAGGGAGTTTATTGAGAAGAAAAAAAACAGAAATCTACAAATAATCTAAAAAAAAGACAACAAGCTGTCTCCTGTTCTGTGTATTTTCATCAACAGGAAACTGGCGGCGTATTAAAAAATGCGACACTGCTGTAAACAGATATACAGCAGCTGCCGGCGCTGATGCTGCTTAAATAGTTTGTGCACTTTCCCAAATGTCAGGTGCTGTAGCAGCAGAGAAACAATGATTCTCTGACGTCATTCAGGTTACACAAGCCCTCTTCAGACACAGCAACAAGCCTCTACCTGCAGACACAAGGACACTGCATGACACTTCGGAGCAAACAGCTAAAAGGCTGCATTCATGAGCTGTTTCTGCGCCGGTCGCTCTGCCAGACAAACTTGAAGGCTTTGTAAACAGCATCTACAGTTTCACTGAGTCAGATGTGTTAAAATTCAGGTTGCAACATGCTGCTCTGTAATTTTTTATTAGGAGATGTATCACAGCTCACAGCTGGGATTTTGCGAAAAAATATGACTCAATGCGTAGCTCCGTACGGACACAAAAACTTATTATCATGGAAATATATTCTTGCTTCATTTAAACCACGCTTGCCAACAGTGGTTCTTCCACATTGGACAAGTGTATTAATGGAATAATCATCTAGGCCATTATGAATGAGGTCAAGCCGGCATGGTCAGCTGAAGTGTAAAATAAGTCATGGCGTGCTCTGCAGTTTATTTAAGCTAAAAATTACAAAAGAACTCTACCTTTTGTTTCATCAATTTATTTCCAAGTGCAACGGCCTCTCAAATTATACAGTCATTCGAAGGGGTTAATTGTTACCTTTACTAGGGCACTTTTGTGCCTGTTTAGGGATCTACAGTATGTATTCATTACTCAATAACCCACATATTATATATATATATATTTTTTTTTTTATCAGTGCGCCTTGAATATAAATGTGAGACATGTACTGATGAGAGTTTCTACACAGTGAAACATTTCATCACCCTAATTTTTACTCCGTGTTTCTATCTTGTTGTACTGCAGTTGCAAGCAGGAGCCAGTCTGAAAACTCTCCTTTGTGCATTCAAGGACGCTCCAACATAGTGTGTGAAAGTCAACAGCTTAAAAAAAAATACACACACAAAAAAACAAACAACTGCATTCAGCATGAAATACAATGTGTTGACACAAAGTCACACACGAAAGAAAACCACACACACCAAAAATATTAATTTTGTTGTTACTCTCATTTTAAAAGGCTGCTTGGCAGAGAACTCTGAAATCGCTGGATGTCGGAGTGTCAGTGAACCCACCAGCATTTCAAAAGAGCCACTGCTCCCAGCTGCAATAACATATGATGATGATGATGATGAGTGTCATAAAAGAGATGACTAAATGTTTTACTGTGAGGGGGTGGCTTTTCTAAGGAAGATTTATTGTCGCACATAGATTTTCATACTGTTAGTTAAAAATCCTTTAACTGAAAAAAGAGTAGTTAGTTAGCTAATTATCCCTGATCAGCAGTGCTCCTTAGAGAAACCTTTGCACTGTGATTAACAGGTCCACACTTACAGTATAGCTGGATGCGTATTTATTTCTCCGTGTGCTGTTCTGTTGTGCTACAAATATAAAAAGCAGCAATGCAAAGCAAATATCTGTGGAGCTGGTGTATTACTGGACACATATTAGGGATAATCAGGAAGACTGTGGCTTATTCAGCCCAGCTGATGCTGCTGCTGCCAGTAGGAGAAGGGGCTTTTAGTTAAAAAACACAGTTGCAGCACTTTCTGCCTGTGCACATCAGGTACATTAGAGTAATAAATAAAACACAATCTGCGCAATGTGCATCAAGGTTAGTCATAACGGATGTTAAGTTGTGCTTAAGGGGGTGGGTTCTGCTCATAGTGTAAACAATATGCATCTTTCATTTCTTTTAAAAAGAGGATTTTACAGATATGTAAGGACATGACATTATACTACATAAGTGGCCTTTAACCAGATGTTGGGATCATTTTCATTTATAGTCTGTGTCCTGATTATGAAATCTGACTATAAAGCTACAGCATGTGCTCTTTTCTCCTCTAAACTCCTCCTCTATGGCCTCTGTATAACATGACATATGGACGATGAAAAATTCATGGGCCGGTGGTTAACACAAATCTGCAGAGGAGACGGGAAAACATGAGCTTAGCAAGCAATTTGCCTATTACATTAACATACGGCGCTGTCATGGGACGATATTGGCGTATGCATATTTCATCTAATCTGATTTCATGTTTAAAGAGCGAGCGAGAAAGTGGTTCAAGTTGTGGAAACAATGACATCATAATGTATGTTCATCTGGTGACCCAGCCTAATCAAGCCAGCAGGACTGAATGTTTTTAAAGATATTATCTCAAAGCACAGGTTAGTGAGACTGAGGCAAGTTTCCGACTCTTTTCGCTCTTGCCTTTCCTCATCTTCCTCACCTCCTTCTCTGGAATAATTCAGTATTTCAGTGAGAGGATGAGGAAAAACATGTTCATTCTGTTTATCATTCATGCATCCAGACAGTATAAATATAATAAAAGTGGAATGTAGCAAAGTACGTTTACTCAAGCGCTGTATTAAAGTACAATTTTGTGGTATTTTACTTGAGTAGTTTATACTTCCAAATATTGTACTTTTGGTTTCTTTCCATGTCAAAACTATTTATATATACACACTACTGCTCATAAAGTCGGGTTAGGGATAGTGTGAGAGACTCAGTGGATTTTTCAGGTAATAAATATTAAATTAATGAAAATTTTCTCATTCATTATTAGTAATATCAAAGGGAACTTTTACACACACACACACACACACACACACACACACACACACACACACACACACACACACACACTCATCTATGATATATTTATGTTATATTATATAAGTGTAACCATATAGATCAATTTTAGAGATCTGTTTTCAATTTCACGGAAAGCAGAAAAAAAAATTGATGTCAAGTGTTAAAAAGCCACTTTAAATCCCCTTTGATTCAATCTACACTATAAAAATGTAACTGGATACCTATATGTAAATATAACAAACACTGACTGGTGCTATTTTGCATAATGAATACTTTTGCCTTTCAATACTTTAAGTACATTTGGCAACTAACGCTTCTGTTTTTTTAACTAAGCTTTTGAATGTAAGTAAAATATTTCCATACTTCTTCCACCAATGTATATTGAAGCAATAAGTTGTTTTTCTACTCCTCCCACCCTCGAGGATTACAAAAAGGGATTCCAACACATTCCACTGAAAATGTTTCTTTTTAATAATAAGCACACCAGTATGTATACTGATATTTCAAACAAAACACACTGAGTTGAGCATGAAATATACAGTTTATGTGCCAAAGAAAAATAAGAAAATGTAGAACAAATGAAAGGGGGGAAGGGTTGGGGGGCTCTGTCCTCAACTTCATTCCCTCAAACATGATTGCCTCACTAACTTTCAAAACACTGTTGATTTAAGCAATGTGCACACAAGGAGTGTTAGGTTTCTGCAGGGGTGGAGGAAGGGAGGGGGGAAAGGAAGGTCAGCAGTTTGGGAGCATAACTCCAGAATCAGAGAAAATGGGAAAAATGCTGGTCATAATATTTTCCTTAAGAGACGCCCAAACGAGACGCTGTCAAGATGTAGTGAGGCTCTGCGATGTATATCTTGTTTAAATATATCATATACAGCGCCTCTAGGTCAACTTACAAATGTTTATGCTATTACTTTGTAGTGCATGCAGTAACACTGCCAAAACGAATGTGACAAATACTCTACGGCATCATGACAGCTAATAGCAAAACCTTGAACCTTGTCATCTGTCACTCAACAGCGCAAAAGGCTCGGCTGATTCAAACTATTTCTAGCTCTTTCGCAAAGCCAATATTATTCTAGTAAAATGCACTATGTGCTGTAAGACCTTATTCATTCTTAGTGTTACTGTATAGTGTTTCAGCACATCAGTGTGCACGCCATGGCTGCAGAACAACTTGTATTTCCCTTTCTGTGATTGTGCAGAGCGTTAATATTACATTCCTCCTGGCGAGAGCCGAATTGGGGACACAAAGCAGAATGGGTATAATCAATCCACGCTGGCGGAGAATGCACGATAATTATAAACAAAAACTGTGTCATTCCCCGTGAGGAAAGCGGTGGCAGGGGGTGACAGGCGATGCCGAACATGAATATGGATCACAGGACTAAAAGATCTGCTAACTGACGCAACCGCAGCTTTGCACGAGTCGGTTCAAAGGCAGGGTGGTGACGTGGACGTAAAAAAAAAAACATGAATATAGATCGAGCTGGATAAAGCGCAATCTCTGATAACGAACCGGCTTACATCATCAAGTGAAGTCAAACACTGAAGATATCAAAGTTGTTATAAACACAGGAGCAGCTACTGATATTTCACTACTCCCCTCTAAAACGACAGATGAATCTGATTGAGAGTACACTTGACACAAAAAAAGCATTTATGCTGCTGATTATATAATAAATCTCTACATATTACGCTGCACATACACCTACTGCAGTGCTGCATTGAATCCATAAACAGGCTGCCCAGAATAGACTGGAATGAACCAGCAGGCTTTGATCTAATGGCTACATTTCACACAATACTGTACCAACAGGCTTGCTGAAACTCTGCAATAGCACTTTTTTTTTTTTTTTTTTTTGCCTGAGCCCTCTCGTCTTCTCTACCCCCTGAGGTAGCCTGACACACTTTCATGAATTAGCCTAGACAAGATGCACGGCTATTAGAGCTGCCACAGCACATTTGGCTGAATCCAAAAGGTCAGAATTAGCATTGAGGGAAGCATAGATGAAAGTCCTAAAATTGTTCCCTAGATCAATTTTTTTTTACTTTTTAATATTTCGCAGCTGCATGATATTACTTCTTACGTGTCCACAGTGCTGGTATTTATCCTAATAAAGGTGAGTTTAATATGGTGTTTATTGCTGCTTTCTCATATGGAGCCTGTAAATGGCAGGATAACTTTATTCAGCAGCTGTGTATGTTTCTGAATATGTGCAAACATTCGTGTGTGTGTGTGTGTGTGTGTGTGTGTTTCTGCTTATTCCTTGAGGCTGTAATTCACTTGGCAGCGTGATGGAAATTACTTAGCTCTGCTGTTTTGAAACAAATCACAAACAAGTCTCCTAGCAGCAATTCAAACTGAAATAAAAGCCTGTTTCGAACATAGTAAACCTTAATTTGAAAAACATTAGGAATCCGGTTGCCTTAGTCAAAAAAGTAGAACTCCCTTAGGCCCTGAAAATAAACCTTTAGCTTAAATGTGGCTCACAGAGGAATGGCATTATTGAGCCAAGTGAATGAGCAACAGCAGCCACAGGATGTTAGCGTTACTATTCATAACTTATTTTCCTATGCCTAAAACCGTTTTCCCTTCTGGTCTCACCTCTGCCGCTGCTCTTAAAATGCAATTACCTGCTGGCAAATTTACAGGAAAAGAAAAACAATGACTTTTGACCAGAGGAGCCGTTCCTGTGAATGTCAAATTGATGCCGCACAAGAGCCCGCTGAACTCCGCCGTGCCACTGAGCAGAGGAAACATAAAGAGAGATGAATCACATTATTCCTTTGTTTAGCCTGGCTCAGGGTTAATAAAATGTATGGAATTATGAGCGGTGGGGAAAAAGCGACGGCGAATGGCAAGCAGACATGTTCCAGCAATTCAAAATTCCTCCCTGGAACCACAGAATGCTTTTCATAGGTGTGACTGGCGATGGTGCCTGAACGGCGGTCACTTGTGTTCATAAACAGAGAGAGAAAGAGGCACCTCTGGGGCCGACCCAACCCACAACTAAATGACAAACATGTTTAAGTGTAATGAAGCTTTACATGAAATCATCAGACCTAGTTATTGAGAATTGAATTCCTATATTTGTCTTAATTAGTTCACTTATTACAGCATTGATCTAAAGTCTGGTCTAATCAGATGGATTTATTTCTTTTGGGCAGTGAACGTTTAAACAGGAAAAGAAGAGGCGTTTAAGCAGAAATAAAGGAGAGATTCCAAACTATGATCTACAGCTAGTGAAGTTGTTAACTATTAATAGACAACAAATATAGATATAGAAATCCTATTTTTATATATCAATAGAGAAATGCACACAACCCATATTTAGAAACTGTGCCTTAAATTGCAACTTTAGGAATTATTTGAAGTTATGATGTCACAACTAGTGTATATAGTCACACCCCCCATTCACATTTAAATCAGCCATTCAGAGGAGGGGCTCATTAATAAAAATGAGACAAAAAATGATCTGTTCTTTCTAGTGCTCCATTGAGAAGCTTGAGAGAAGAGATATAAAATTATATTGAGATGATTTTATGGTATTTTAAACCACAAATATATCTTGTTATAGGATAGGAAAACTGGAAGTTCACAATGTGGAACAGACTTTTGTATTATCTGAAAAATCCAATGTCAAGGCTGTTTTTCTTCATGAACTGTTATTGTTGTTTTTGAGTTACATGGTTTTCACAGCATCGTTACTATGGTGATATGTTGGCTTTGGAACATGTATGAAACAGTAGCTCCTATTTTTTTTTTGCTCTTTGATGGTTTTCATTATGATATGAGCCCTTACACAAATTTTAAATGGATTAAAGTACGCTTCTGAGATTTCGCACAATGGACACAATGGAATACTTATTGGTTGGCCCAAAAAGTACAAACACAGTCCATTTTCCACTAAAAGCAGACTTGAACAAATGGTCGGGGTAACCAAAATGACATAATTGAAAGTTTGAGATGAACCGTTTCAGCGCAAATGAGTTTTAAGTGCACGCTTTTGTCCGGAGCTCGGGACACGAGGAGTTTGATGTTCCATGGGGCAACGTGCAACACTCCAAAAGCCACAGACTGCCATTATAATGGCTGCTGGCATTTTTATTATTTTTTTATACGAGCTAATATGACAACTTATCTAAAGGCCGCAATCAAATCTCCAGCTGCCGCACTCACCGAACTCGTCACAGATGCTCTCGTTCTGCAGCAGGGTGGGGTGCTCGAAGGTGTCCCGGCAGTACAGGATCCTCATGCTCCCTCCCAGTGCGGCGATGCCGCCCAGCGCCAGCACCGTGTGGTCGATGAGCAGAGACGACGGCTGCTCTCGGAGCCGCGCCACCACCGAGCGGTAGCGGCAATACTGGGGGTAACTGAGAACCAAAACCTTCCTCCCATCCTCCTCCTGACCTGAAAAAAGACACAGAAACACAGACGCACGGTCAGAAAGGCCCACAGAGATTATACAGGGTATGGTTTCTGAATCCAAAACAGAACTCCGGTAGCCGGGGCTCCGTGTGGAAGCGAGGAACATTTTGTTTTTTAAGAGCTCCTGTAAAATTTGTCAAGAATGGTAGGGCATAGTTTTACAGGACACATTCATCTTCATTCCTCCTCAAGTTTTTTACTCTTGTCTTGTCTCATAGATCATTCCCTGGCCACTAAGATACTTTGGCACATCCACTCTCAATGTGCTGTGAATATGATCCTTGTACTTCTTACTATTACCCTTAAATTACAAGGTTGCCTATGATGTCAGAGATCTTAGACTTTAATTTTTGATGGGTACTGGATAAATTATTTGTGTAAAAAAAGTGTTTCATGGAAATGTTGCTTTATTCAAATAAAAACTATATTTTATTTTCACTTCCTTAAAATCACAATCCCATTAACTCACTATACTATTAGAAAGCGATATATCCTAGCTTTATGGTTATATAAATGTCCAGATGCAGAATACAAATTCTATTTCTCTTACATAGGAAATACAAACTTTTCCTGTCATAGGTGTTGCAAGAACAATTAGCTGTCTCACAACCATTTCCTTGAAGCACAGTTCAACAATCATAAAGAGCACACTTTATTATCTACATGCTGTAAGAATAAGTAATGCAGTTGAGCTGCATGTTTGAAATGTGTGTCTGACAAGAAGAATGTGAAGGACAACACTAGGTGCTCACTACTGTGATTGACAAGGGTGATTTTTAACAAGCCGGTTTTAGGCGGGGATTGTTTGGAGCAATTCAAGACAAGATAAGTGTGAACTGGTGTGCGTGTGCATTAAGGCCTGGCTAAGAGCGACGTCTTCCTGACTGTGAGCTTATAAACCATTTAAATGTATGAACCTATTCATAATCGTTTGACAAATCAAATATATACCGATTCGTGAGAGCAACAAATGTTTCCTTCTGTTACGGCCTTTACAGTCTTGATGGCTGTGTAATAAATATTCCACTGACAGCGTGCGGGTTAACATTATCACCTCAGATGGTTAACTGGCAAAGAGAAGTCTTCCGTTTTTGGAGAACTCCTGGACAGGAAGTACAGACAAAGCTAATAAAATAAACTGCAACACAACACCTGGGATATATGAGGATAGACAAATCAATCTGTTACTATCACACTGATACGTTGCAATAAAACCACAATAAACTCCGGTTGAGTAGGTACAGAGGAAAACAGATTCTTATATGATATCTCAAAGGAATGAGTCTGAGAGATAATGAGTCACTACAGGTAGTAGTGAGATATAATGATGTTAGAAAGTAGATAACAGAATTTAAATAGGTTTACAGCCAGTAAAAGGTTAAAGTCCCACACCTGAGTGTGTGAAATTTGTTCTCTTTATTTGAAACAGCAGTGGTGCTGTATTCAGGAATCATACGGTCACACTAACACCCTAAGTTCAACTCTTTTGATGCTGCGTGCCAAACAGGGAGGCAATAAATCCCATTTTTAGAGTTTTTGGTATGACTCGACCAGAGTTTGATCCCATAATTCCCCAGTCGCAGGGCGGACACTTGTACCACAAGGCCACTGGGCCAGTAAACCTAACAGCTACAGCAGGACGTTTCCTTTCAGTATAGTACTGCCTCTAACACACACAAATATTTATTTTGTTTATATAAAACAGCTAAAAAAAATAATTTTGATATAATGCACATATCAGAACTTACTGTTGCTGATTAAAAATGAGTTTTTATGCAGTTCTGCTTCAATATAACAGGCCACTGCAACCCACGTAACACAAACATAATGATGTAATTAGCTCATTACAGGATCATTAATACATTTTAAAATTGAATATTAAATAATTTCTAATATTACTGGCTGTGTAAAGCACTTTAGAAAGAAACACTACTGCATATTCTACTCTTTTACATAAGTAATAATAAGGTATAAATAAGAATGTAAGAATATATTATTAGCATTATGCAAGATGACTTGAGACATCCTGTACAATGACATACACTCACCGAGCACTTTATTAGGAGTGCATTATGTTGAAAATTAACATACATGAGGGAGACAATTTACTAGGAACATTTTAATGCATATTAGCACATTATAATGCACTCAAGTACACCATCACCCCATCACCCGCTACAATCTCTCTCTCTCTCTGTCTCTCTCTCTCTGTCTCTCTCTCTCGCTGTATATATATATATATATATATATATATATATATATATATATATATATATATATATATATATATATATATATATATATATATATATATATAGGTGTTGGATTACATTAGATCAGTAATCTGTCAATTACTTTCCTGATAAACAGATCCACAAAATGAAATGGTGGATAAAATGTTACAGTACAAAAATTAAGCTCAAGGTGAAATCCTCAAATTCCTTCTGGCTGACAAAATCCAGGTTTTTTTTTTCCATATTTTTGAATTCAATTTCCCAGCAATGACTTACTAATGAATGATAATGCGGTGACTTTATGTGACAAAATAATATATGGGCTTGAATATAATAAATGATGGTGTCTCTGGTCCAAACCTCCCCCCCTTAGGTATTACATCAGAACTTGATCATAATATTTTTACAATCTCATACCATAATGATGATATAATGACATAGAAAAATGACATATTACCTCAGAAGAGGGAAATAAAACACAAAGTGATATTTTAATATCATCAGGTAAGAAGGTCTCGGTGTTATATAAATAATGTAATGCACAAACGAGCCGTTCGGAATTCGGAAGTTCTGACGTCACAACTGTACAGTCATGGCCTGTTTAACCTGTTTCTTTCTAGAGCTCCAGAGAGAAGCTTGAGGCAGGAGATGTAAAACTACATTGAGATCATTTTTGGCCCTTATAACGACAAATATAACTTTTTAGGGACATTAAAACTCCAATAAAACCCAGTAAAAGTGCTGGATAAGGAGCCTTTAACAGAGACTTGTGGCTGTGCTGTCCTCAGCCGGTTTGGAAGGTTGTTCCATAAGCGTGCTGCAGAATGGGGCTCCCATGGTGCGGGGCTTGGTAGCCTAATGGGGGCCCCGAGGAGCCGGCTGCTGGCAGATCTGAGGGTGCGGGTGGAGGTTTGTGGTACGATCGGTTCCTGCAGGTTGATGGATTTCTATGTGAGCAGCAGGACTTTGTAGTCGATCCTGAAGGAGACAGGAAGCCAGTGCAATGAAAACAGAACCGGTGTTACACTGCATGATGGTGTTTTTCGCAATCTCATCAGGATCCTGGCAGCACCGCTGCTGAACGTACCAGAGCTTCTGGATGCTCCTGAATTATTCACTGGCATTTACAAAGCTCCTGGACATGACATTCATGGGAATTTTCTCCTGGTAAGTTAATATTCCAGCCAAGGACGGCTAACTAGCGAGCTGCTCGCCTTGTCTTTTCTAAAGACAAAACATGCAGATTTAACAAGTCTATTCAAAAGACACATCTCTTCCTCTCAGTGTCATTTTTATCAAGATGGAGGCTGATTAACATCCCTGAAACGTGCAGCAGAAACAGGGCAGGAAGGATACTATTCATAACATATTTACAGCAGCTGCATTCCGAACAATCAGCGTAATTAGTTTCACTGAACTACACTATGGCGACCACTTCAAAAGAAATTATTAAAACCATTCAACCAGCACACAAACACAAACACACACACACACACAGCCTGTAAAGAAGTAGGTGCCACAAAGCCCAGACGTATTAACACACATACTCTTGCATACATCACACTTGCAGACACACACACACACATTCATCAAAGATTGCGGCAGTTGTCGCACGCAATTACAGCTGCAGAGGTAACGGAGTCTTTGTTTTTCAAATGTCAGGGGTTTTATTGTAAGCGGTCACCGTCAGACCAGCTCTTTCTCCCGAGGACCCTCACAGCATTTCACTTGATTAGATTCAATTTGGGGAAGAGAGCCGCGGGGCGATAATAACTACACAAAGACGTTGTAAAGCAAGCGTATCAGTGTGTGTGTGTGTGTGTACATTGAGTGTATGTACAGTACACTTCAAAATTTCCTTTTGTTCATACAGCACGACCTTTCCAAATAAAGGACGTCCGTATCTTTGTGTAAGGATTCTAATTGGCTGTGGCTGCATCGCTGGAGAGCTGGAAGACGTTGTGAGAACATGCAAGAAATCTGCAATTTGTTTCCCTCTTTGCTGTCTCTCTCTCTGTCTGTCTTTCTCCAGCTTCCTTTGCCGTTTTCTCTTCCTGTCTGTCCTCTACTGGCGGTGGTGGCAGTACAGCGTGTTGATCAAACAGCTGCGGTGCGGCAGATTATTTTCAGAACATGCTGTAAAGCTCCTGACCTCATAAACTACAATAGTGTCAGGGTCATAACTGCTATACAGTACAGTGCAGCTGAGGTTATAACCAGTCAGTCAGTGCAGCACTCAATAAACTATAATAGAAGACGATATACACTGATATAATACGGAAGTAGCTAAGTACTAATTCAATATGATCAATTTAATGCTGTGTACAGTATTACAAGTTAAGTACTGTATTACACGGGCCCAGGAGGAGCTTTATAAGGACTGAAACAATAACCCTGATGATGTCATAGTGATGTCATTAGGGTATTTCCACGGGCTTGCACGCCACAAATTTTATAACAAGAAGCCTGTGTTACAAAGCGGGGCATGTGGAATCTGAAAGTCATGGGAATTTAGGAAAAACAAGACGCATTAAAATAAGATGATATACAAGTTGCATTGTGGGAATTGTAGGACCGGGTGTTTTTGGAGCCTGACTCACAATTTGTCGGGATATTTTGGACTTAGCTGCTTTGGTTTAATTTATTCTTTTTCATTTAAATCTGTATCTCGAAATTGCTACAACTCTTTGGTACAATGTTAAATTGCTGAAGCAATGTCTAAATTTGTCTTGTGCTTGCCTTGTCTTATCTTATCTTATCTTTATATCAATGGCATAACATGGTCATAAAATTACAATACTATCATTTATTGAACCAATATATTGAGAAATATATGCACATATCGAATGAAAAATGATAATTTATTCAGTAATATAAAATAGTCTGTGCCATAAAATACTAAACTGAGTAAGAAGATGAACAATTTGTACTTTCTGGGTGAGGAACCGGATGACTGATTCAGCGATTCTGACATTAAGCTATATTGTAAAATTTTGCAAGAACAGGAGACAGAGAAACTATGTATAGTTTAGGAGCCATAAATAGAAATGCTTGTTCTCCTTTTGATTTAAGCTGAGTCAGACAGACCAGTAATGGTCAGTTTTGCCAATCCTTGTTTTTACTGTTGTAGTTATAGTAGCTAGTTAAAGACACCTATATAACTAGAAATATTGTAGGTTATGTTGAAGCTCTGTAATGTTAGGCTTTAAAAGCAGTTAAATTAATTTAAAAATCTTTTCTAACAAGCTTTACTGCTCGAAAATAAAAGAAACAGAAGCAGGAGAGATATTAACATAATGTCTAGTCCTATGTAGAGTCTGGTGGCAGAACTTTAAGGATGACTGAGCTATTTTAGTAAAAAGTGCATTAGAATAATCTAACTGGGATCTGACAAAGGCATGAATGAGCTTCTCTGTGTCTTTGAGGTGATGGGATGGATCTGAGCTTCCTAATATTCCCAGGATTAAAGAAGCATGACCGATCCAGTTTTTGCAATATGCAAACTGAAATGCAAACAGGAACATTTTTACGTTTTCAAACAGACACTGCATGAGTGGAGCGAGAGTCAGGAAATTGTAGAACGGCTTGTGCAACAGCTCTGATGACTATTGATTCAAATTTAGTTTTTTTCTACCCACTGATGTCAGGAAGAGCGTTATATAAAATAATCAGAGGCTGGGTATCTCTTAATGAGACTGTTTCCTTTCTGTCTCTTTCTTTATTCACAGAGATTTTTTTTTTGTGTTTCAAGTATTGTTTTGAGCAAATCAATGCAGTGAATCAGTACAGTATGTGACTGGTATGACTTTGGGGGATTGTGCTCTGCATGACCGAAGGACAAGATGTACAAAAATGAAAGGAAGCTGAATTCAAAGACAACTGCACATCTGCCGATTTCCTTAAGGCAAAAAAAAAAATCACAGAAACATCTGACATATCATTCTCCCAGCACCTCTTTTAATAATAATACAAAAAATGTTCACGCTGGGATGGTGAGCAAAATGCAAGCAGAGATCAAAATTAATGGCACAGACCTTTTGTTTTACACTTATCGATTTCAACATGTGCAGTATAAGAAGCGTTGTTGGTTCAGGACTTCTTTAAATGTACTGCTGGTTTTGATTGTACTGATTTCTGAGCTTCCAGGCAGCCATTGGTTTCTATTCACAGCGTGAACCGAGAAAAAAATACTTTATCCTCTGGCCCCTTGACCCATTCTATACACAGTAAGAGCTGTGCATATAGGATTCTTTTCCTGTCTTTCTTCCTGCGAACGTATTTTATACAAAGCCTTTTAAACTTGCTAACAACACAGAAGGTAATCCATCACAGAGAAAAACGACTTTTCTTCTTTGATGGTTGAGTTCATGGAAACAAGAACATTTTGCGAGAGTCTGCCAAATAGTAACTTTTTAATATAAAACATGATCAAATTCATATTTTCCTTTTTCATGACATCTGTGTCTGCTTCCTGTCTGTTATCTGGATTTGATTTCCACCCAACATTGCTCATGAATGCTCGACTTCATAGCAGACATCTCTCAGATGTTACATTTCTCTCTAACACAACATCGACAAAGAGATTTAAAACTAACAACATGCTGAACTGCATTATCACAACCAATATTACAGAAACAGAAACCATTCGGTGGATTATTTTAATGCTTTGCTGTCATGAAACATAAATGAATAGCTGCCTGGAATGAGGTTCAAGCTAAATATTTGCTGGTGTGAGATGCTTAGCACGCATTTGTTACTCATATACATTTGCAGATAATAAACCAAAAATAACACAATTCAAACTATGTCCTTTAAAGCCATTGCTTTCTTGCCAAGAGTTGAGCAGAGCCAGTAGTGAGTAGATCAAAGCCAGTCCTGTGCCAGTGTGTTATGTACAGCTATTAAAGCTTAAAAGTAGCCTGACTGTCCAAAAATCAAAAATACACATAACTGCACATCTGTAACACACTAATTAACAAGGTGTGTTTGGTTATTCCTGCACACAAACAGCATGTGCTGTGTCTATTTTCTGACAGAGTAATCACTGTAAGGTTTGCCGCTGCTCGAAGGATGAATAGACTTTGTGAGAAATAGTTTCACTACATAACTCTGGGATTTTTTTGAACCTTTTGAAGAGAGCGAGGCCAGCCCTTTCCCCCTGGATTCAGCCTTTATGCCGCGCATATGCCTTATACTATTACATGAGATTAGTAATCACCTTACGTCACCTAACTCTCAGAGAGCAAATAAGTGCATTTCCCAAAATGTCAAACTATTTCTTTTAAAAACACGCAGCTCCGCCGTATCACGTTACGCTGTAAGGGACACCACTGTGTTCCCAGAATCAAAACCCGAGCAGCTGAAGCAGCTGTTTCAGTTTCTGTGCTCGCCACCTGTGGAACTGGCTTCCTGAATACCTGAGGTCAAAAACCGTCACTTAAATCAAGGCTTGGAGCATTATTGTAGCTTCTTTTTAATCTTTAAAACTACTTATTTGCTTCAAGTGCCTTTTAAATATAATTTTTGTCTTCTTGTTTTTAAATTTATTTTTGAATGCAAACTTTATGTCTTTTTAATGTCTCATTTTCTATGTATTTCTATGCCCTTGTAAAGCACTTTGTCTGAATGGCGCTGTATAAATAAACTTGCCTTCCCTTGACTTACTGCGGTCCACAGCAGACTGGTAAAGTCATTAGCTACAGTAGCTGTCATGAGACACTCTGTGCAGTATAAATACAGATCTCAATCTACTCCAACATAGTAAAAGCAACATGCCGTAATAAATGTGCATGCGCATGAGTATTTGATTCATGAATATGACAAAAAATAAATTTTACAACATAGGATGGATCTGATATTGGCCGAGGGGAAATTCCAGTGAGCCAGCTCTTCCTTTGAGGAAAAACACTTAGTAAAAAGAGGAGAGTGCACTGTAATGCTGCCACATGCTGTATATGAGAGAAACAGGAGTGGAAATGAAAAAAGATGAGAACAAGCTCTGACACGATACACATAAAAAATGAAAGAATATTTCGTTTAATTAGGGGAAACATTTCTGTTTCTCTTCCATAACAAGTATGGAAGAGACAAATTGCTAGTCATAATCAAAATCTCAGAAATGACGCATAAGACATGAAACTCATTAGTTGCAGTTCAAGCAGCTGCTCCACAGGGTGAATAGTTATTGCATCGTTGGACTGATATGATTGTATTTCATACCGGAAAATATCTAAACCGGGTGGTCGTCTGTGCCTGCTGCATACCTGCTTTTATTGGAGAATTTCTGCGGAGGCTTTTCCAAGTTGGGAATACGACGAGTTGTAATATGAGGGCCGCTGACAGTTAAAAGCAGAGCTACGCTGGCTAATTAAAAATCTGACTCATGTAATCTGTGTCATTTACATTCAACCGAGCTTAAAAATATATGCAAACTGCCCACAAGCCCTGACAAGATCTTTCAGGCGAGCGCGCTCACTTTTCTGTCACAGGCCGGTAGGAAAAAAAGCTGAAAACCATTACTCTCATGCTCTTTGTCACCCGCTGCAGTCCTTAAATCACTCACTCGGCTCAAATTTGCTGTTGTCAACATTTCCACATTATCTGCTCAGCCAAGGAATTTACTGGATCCCCCCGTTGCTTTTGTGAGGTTGGCGAGAAACGGCGAGGCGTAACCCGGAGCCAATGTCACATTCATATTTGATGTTTTTTTTTTGTTGTTTTTTTTGTTTTACACAAAACAAGTCCAAAAAAAAGCTTTAAAAATAGGCACAAGTTTGACATGAGTGAAGGAAAAAAAAGGGAGAGAGAGAAGGTTCTTGTTTGGTATTCTCACTCCATCTTCCAGTCTCTCTGCTCCGTGCACTGTATTGATCTCCATGGTTGCCCTGTTTCCATTTAGCCTCTTCTCATAATATATAACACATCTCTGATTCATCCGCCTCCTCTCTCTCTCCATCTCTACCTCTCTCTCTCACTCTCTCTCACTCCTCATTGACACTGAGAGGGGACCATATAAGCAACAGCAGGCACCCGATCTGGCTATTGGTTTGGTGTTATTGAAACCTGACCAAATAAAAGAGGGAACAGCATTCGCCAATGACACCAAATGGAGATGATTTGTGCTTCACTAGTGTCCACCTTGTGTCTCCCACGAAGGGAGAATTACATTAAATACCGATGAAATAAATTCATTAAATCTGAATGATTCATAGCTCACCCAATCTGTGAATGACTCCGATTGCATGTCGGATAAAACAAAATGTGCTGGAACATTCCGCTAACTGCAAGGTAGTGTGCTGTTAATAAAAACCACATTAATCAAGCGGAGGACGCGGCATCAATAAATCACGATAGTCGAGTAGAACGAAGCAGCGTGTCACTTACATTTCGCTTTTTTCGTTCAAAAGGGAGGTAAAATTGGAATATTTATTAAAGGGGGAAAAGAAGTATTTAAAGGAGCCGGATAGGGTGGAGTGTCGACTCCAGGTCAGGGATGAGATCCTGCTTCAAGTGGAGGAGTTCAAGTATCTCGGGGTCTTGTTCACGAGTGGGGGGAGGATGGAGCGGGAGATTGACCGGCGGATCGGTGCGGCGTCTGCTGTGATGTAGGCCCTGCATCGGTCCGTCGTGGTGAAGAAGGATTTACCAGTCGATCTACGTTCCTACCCTCACCTATGGTCATGAGCTTTGGGTAGTGACCGAAAGAACGAGATCGCGAATACAAGCGGCCGAAATGGGTTTCCTTCGCAGGGTGGCTGGGCTCTCCCTTAGAGATAGGGTGAGAAGCTCGGTCATCTGTGAGGAGCTCAGAGTAGAACTGCTGCTCCTCCACATCGAGAGGAGCCAGTTGAGGTGGCTCGGGCATCTAGTGAGGATGCCTCCTGGGGGGAAGGGGGAAGACTGGACACGCTGGAGAGACTATGTCTCTCGGCTGGTCTGGGAACACCTTGGGGTCCCCCTGGAAGAGCTGGAGAAAGTAGCCGGGGACAGGGAAGTCTGGGCTTCCCTGCTGAAGAAGCTGCCCCCGCGACCCGAGTAAACGGATAAGCGGGAGAAGACGAGACGAGACGGATAGAAAAACATACTGTGTTTGCAAATGAGTGTCAGTGGCGGCCCGTCATCAACATCACATCAGTCACACACTGACTTGCCTTTCCTCTGCTCATGATATCAGCTACAAGCTGTGCCCTCACACACGCACACACACACACACACACACACACACGCATTCAGTGTGTAGCCCTTTAAAGGGCTATTCCAACCAAAATGTATCTATCTTCAGTAGCCACTTCCTGGTAAAGCTGCACTAATCAATATTTTGACATCATATTAATGAAGGATTAATGAGAATGTGTAACGTGAGAGGGAAAGCTTGTAGCGGCTAATCACCAGACTCCTAACTTGAGTTCACTGTCTGGCAGACACGTTAGCAGCTAGCATTTAGCGGCTAAAGAGACAGATGTTTCCTTCAGGAGCTGGTGGAGATCTAACAGAGGTGAAAGTAGAGTGAATGATGAAATTAGATTTGTTAATATTTGCTAACAGTCATCAATTCACAGTCTTCCCATCAACTTCTGATGGTGAAAATGTCAGTGCTGTCTTTTCTAATTGTCTCTTCAGGAGCTGGTGGAGATCTAACAAAGGTGAAAGTAGACTGAGCAATGGAATTATATTTGTTATTATTTGCACAAACAATTTTCTATCAGCTTCTGATAGCGAAAATATGTCAATGTGTTTTTTTCAAATTGTCCCACTGACCCTGAACAGCAGAAAAAAATCGATATGAACAAAATTATCAAAATAAGTTATTGAAAGTTTTGATATAAATTAAAGTCTTTCTTTATTTTATTGTAATCCTTTAAATTGAAGATCTAAACATTTGGCATTTGATACACCAAACAACAAATTGCTTAACCAATAGTCATCATTGTCGTCTGGCAGACATATTAGCAGTTAGCTCATCATCAGCTGCAGCCCCACAAACAACTTTATTTCATAAAATTATAACATAAATCTATCACTGCTGTAACTCGTGGTGGTTATAGTTAATTCCAATAAGACTAAGAATTTCAGAATGACAAACAAACTGGAGCCAGTTTTTTTTTGTTATATTTTTGTTATATTTGTTTCTAATGTAGTTCTGACCAAGGACCATGAAGTAGCTGTGTTTTCAGCCTTATTTTTGGTACAAATATGAATTTTCACAACACAAGCAGTTTACTGGAGGACAGTCAGGATGCGGTTTATGCTGCAGGGCTGTGTAGTTTCTATGGAGGTGAATCAATTAGACTCATTTGGTATTCAAGCTGATCTCATCTGCTGTGCTCCGTGAAGGACAAACTGCTGTATTTGAAGCTGAAAAAAGAGTATCAGATATAATGGAGTGTAGTACGACTTAAAGAGATATCAAGTTTTTACATTCATAACCCATGTCTGCGTGTTAATTCTACGAAGAGAATTATATCATCACAAAAGGGCACTAACACCCAAAGGAAATGTTCTATTGAAACTGTACAGAGGGCAAAAGGCAAAAAGAAGGAGTGCAACACTGTGTGTGTGTGTGTGTGTGTGTGTGTGTGTGTGTGTGTGTGTGTGTGTGTGTGTGTGTGTGTGTGTGTGTGTGTGTGTGTGTGTGTGTGTGTGTGTGTGTGTGTGTGAGAGAGAGAGAGAGAGAGAGAGAGAGAGAAAACAGAAACAGAGAGAAAGAGAGCCCTCCATGCATGCTGGCTCCTGTTCTTAATTATTGTAAAGCACTAAAGTGGCTCATTCATTTCAGCAGGGTGGGGCAGTGGCCTGCAGTGACAAAGAAAAAAAAAAGAAACGTTTATATAATTTTCACCTCAATTTATTCAAGTGTGCAGCACAAGGATTGAGGACACACAGCTATGCATACAAAAACAAGCGCACACACACTCACACAAGAACTACATGTACACTCACACACACACACACACACACACACACACACACACACACACACACACACACACACACACACACACACACACACACACACACACACACACACATAAACACAGAGAAATTTCAACTTCCCTCAGCTTAATTCCATCCCAGATGTTCTTGCGGTTGACAGAGGAGCCCAAAAAATGGCTGTACCACATTTTCAAAAAACACACACCCATATTAAATGTTTTCAGTTAAAGAGAGAAGAAAAGAGGAAAAAAGAACAGAAGAGAAGAGAAGAAACAACAAGCACTTTCCTCTAGTTGATTTATGTGATTCTATTACATTAAACATTCTTTCCCCTGAGCAGGCTCAGCTCCCTAGCAACCATCGCTCGCAGCCCTAATGTGTCTGGCATGGGGCCAGGGAAAGCTGCCTGCCTTATTGATTGCCAGATTGAAAAGTTTGCATTTAATAGGTCCTGTAATACATGAAGGAATTATTCAGAGGGGCTCCTTGTCAAAAACTCAAATTGGTTCTTTTGACTATCAAAAAACAACGGGGGCCTCGTAACAAATGAGCTATCAAAAAGCTCCTAAGGGCCCCCTTTCATGCCCAAAATGCGATTATGCGTTAGCCACGGCTCCTCGGAATTATCGTGTCGCGAGGAAAGGGAAGTTGAAACCGTGACTACTACTACGAGGTCACAGGTCATGTTATTGCAAAAGATGAGACGTTTGTGCCATGTTGATCCCCTTTTGTGTAGTGATGGATTGGCCCTAAACTGTTTGCTGTCTGGTCCCCGGTTGCATCCTGTCTAATGAAAGACTACTCCTAGTTTTTTTTTTTGGAGTGTGGGGGGGGAGGTCAATCTACTTATGGCAGCCAATTCCGAGAGTTAAAAACAACTCTGCAAGACCCCAAAACGTGCGAATACCACAGGGAGCAAATATAATTGAACCGACTCGACAAACACGTGAACAGAAAGAGGAAGAGAAACCCCCTCTTCTTCTTCTTTAACAAGCCTAAAAGCCTTTACACCCAGGTGATGATACTCTATCTGCTATGACGGCCACTCATTTGTCACGCAGCTCTGTCTGACACAAACCCAATTGAGCAGCTGTGATCAGAGATCTCAGAGGTTGTCATCGGCACAGAGCAAAAAAAAAAAGGGAGATCCACACGGAGTTTCTCATCGTCTCAGCCCCTTCTCAACCCTAACGTATTCTCTATTCCCTCGGAATGAAACGGATGACATGTTTGGCTTCAAATACACCTTTAATGGGACAGTGAGTTCCCGTTTGAGTGAGTTCTGCGGGAAGGTTAGAGCAACAGAGGGAGAGAGGGGGAAAAAAAAGAAAGAAAAAACATCTTATCAGGAGATTGGGAATTGGGTCAGGCAAAGGAATTACATGCCATTCTAGATCAAAGTTGCTGCGTTTATTTCCTCAAAGAAGTGCCCCTCATTATCGACTCAGACTTATATTTCTCAGGGCGTAGTACACTGAGTAGAAAGGAAACATGATTTAATATGTTTTTAGTAAAAGAATGAAGAAAAGAAAGAGAAGGGGGGTGGGAAGAATAATACTTGAGGCTATTTGGGACAGGCATGTTTCCCAATGGTAAAACTGTAATGAGAATGAGGGAGAAGAGAGAGGGGGGGGGGGGGGGGGGTTGTTAGAGATATTTGGGGGGGGGGTTGTCATTCAGCATGGCTCCATTGTGAATTCCTGTCATTATATAAGAACCTCTCTCTCTCTCTCTCTCTCTATCATCAGATCTGTACGGAGGAGGAAGGCTTTAAATAAACAGCCTGTAGAGTTAAGCCAACTGGAACCCTTTTCAATAATTACATCCAGCACAATACTCAATTTACATTGCATTTATTTAGCTGGAGGACCTGACAATGTGGCAGAGAAAAGAGTGACATTAGCGGTGGATGATAACAACTAGAGCAGCGTGCTTCCTGGGGGGGGGGGGGGGGTTTGAGTCTGGGGCTTACAGGGAGACTCTACAGATAGCAATATGTCATTAAAAACCAGCACCATCTGTTCAGATTTCTTGTTTATGTGCTGTCATGGATATAAAGCATATTGAAGATACAAAAAAAAAAAAAGCAAATCCCAGAAATGTAAACTGCGGGACTTTCCCGTGCATTCTTTGCAGTGCAATTAGCCGTGACTACACATTCTAACAGCGCCACAAAAAAAGGGAATAAAACAACTACTAACAATTGTTTTCTCTTCTCGAGCCCCCTAATGATCTCCTTTTGAAGTCCTCCAGCTCTCCGCTTCTTCTCCGCAAACTGCTTTCACAAGACTGCATGTGACATGCGCAGAATCTGGCTAAAACAGGCAGGTAATTTCTGATAAACTGCGACCAGCTTGGCTTCAAACTCATTCATTCCCGATTACAGCTCACAACCTCTGATGTGGTGGCAAAAACCCCTGCTTACCAACAGAGCTGTAATCACTATAACGCAGCGTTTGTAGCTGATTGTCTCTCATTGCACAGAACAGATAAGAACTACTCGCTGCGATAACAACTTTCTGGTCACTGCTGCCAAAAACAGCTTTTTTTCCCCTCCTCGCTGTAATGTCATTGTGCTTTTTTTCTTTTGCAAAGTGAAATATGAGTTGCACATGACAGTTGGGGGATTTTTGGCTGTGTTTTGGTTACTCTGTCGTACATTTGATCTTGTAAAGCCCATCCTGAGAACTGTTATGCATTTTGTGTACAGTAGAATAATACACTGAGTAGTTGCATCAAATGAAAACAACATGAATCAGAAATGGTTCGGCTAAGGGCGTCTATTGGTGGCGACAGGCAACATGTGTGTCATAAGATGGAGGCTATAAATGATCAAAGATGTGATTGGAATTGATTTTTCCCCTCATGAAAGCAGAATTCTCAAATATCAGGCTAGTTTATTGCGCACATAAGAATAAAGTTCAATTTAATTTTCTCCATCCGCTCAGTGGTTCATTCCCACATTCATTAATGATCTTTTTCGAGATAAACTGAGTGATTCTGTGACTGGGCTATTGTTAACTTCCAATATCATCCTCTAACATGAATGTTCCTCAAATGAAGCGGCAGCTTTCCTTGAGTTATGGCTGAGGGGGGAAAAAAATCAAGGAAAAAACAAGACTGGCTGAATGTCTCTCATTTTGCCAAGTGGTCCTCAGGCTAGTACATAACAAGGAAACGGACTGACAGGTTGAGAAAGAGGACAGAGAGGCATCAATGATCTATTGTTTGCAGCAAAGGCGCTCCTTCCAACTCCTCTGGCAGTCAGTATATCAAAGAAACCAAAATATATTACACCATCTGCACCAGGATGTTTTACAAATACAAATTACATCATTTATATTTCCTTGGCTTAATAAAAGCATTAAGAGTAGTTATGTATCCTAGCAAGTATGTGTTAACATGCAGTGAATGCACATACACACACACACATACACACACACAAAGCTTCCACTAAAGGTCTGGAATCTATCATAGCCCCCCATTGCAATTACCTTTCAATGCAGGAAAAATGCATTACCTCTGTGCTGTGAAATGAACACTATGTTATTCCTACAAGGCTAGAAGTCTATCTTCTGTACTGTGTGCTACAGTATATATCCTGCAGCCTGGCTCAGTGACCCTCTTGCATCACTCCTGCCTTACAGATTATGACAGATATTAAGTGGATGTTGAGAAGCTGATCTGCAATCAGCGGCGGGAGTTATTTTTACCTTGGCACAGGTCTGTTTATTCAACACTGCAATGCTAAGGTAGAATTAAATTGGTATTTTAATGCACGAGTTCATTTGTTCACACAGCCGCTCATCGCTGTACAAGGCAAGTTATTATTATCAGTGTGTTCAGTTCGGTCTTATTAAATCATGTAACCACGGAGCTTGATAAACAGCTAAGCCAAGATTCGCGTCTCCAGGAGTTATTGTGAGATAGAAGTGGAGCTTTTTACAGTCATATTAAATCTGAGACTCACAATAAACTGACACAAAGCACACTTCAGTTTGTACATTGGAATTAACCGTTAAAGATAATAATAACAACAGATGATCCCTGTGTGACCGGTCGCTATGTAAATCTTGTGTTGACTGTCAACTTTTGCATGGAGTGAAATGGAGTGAAATGTATCTGCACATCTCCAGACTCACTTGTCTGAGCAAAGGCTTTCATCAGAAACACATCCATGTGTTTAACACAAATACTTAAACTGTCATTTTCTATACCTGCTTATTCCTCATTAGGGTCGCAGGGGTCTGCTGGAGCCTATCATACAAGCAATGCACCCCAGATGGTCGCCAGCCAATCGTGGCGCACACACACAATTTAGGGTCTCCAATTAACCTGAGCATGTTTTTGGACTGTAGGAGGAAGCCGGAGTACCCGGTGAAAACCCACACAGATATGGGGAGAACATGCAAACTCCACACAGAAAGGTCCCAGAGGGCAGGAACAAGGAGGTCTTGAACCTGCGACCTTCTTGCTGTGAGGCAACAGCGCTAACCCCTGCACCATCATGTCGCCCCAAAAACTTAAGGAAAAGTAGAAATACTGCAATGCAAAAATTATCTATTACAAGTAAAAATCCTGCATTGAAAATATAAAAAAAGAAAATATCAAGAAGAAAGAGTTCATTTGGTAATCATAATGTCTCCTGTGTGTATTATATTATATTTAACCCTCTAGGTACCACTGTCGACTTCAGCAGACTTATTTCATAAAACATTACATAGACATAGACATGTTTTGGATGTTTTTATTACTAAAAATGGCCTAAAAAATAGATATTTTTAGGAAATATAAGAAAAGGTTTCATGCTATGCAAGTCAATGGAACTCCATTAGGTTGTATCCACTAGGAATTTTCCATATTTCTATATTGTTTCCACATGGCAACAAATCAATTATAGCATATTAGAAAAAAACAACTTGAATGAAATTTAATTAAATTTAAGTTCATTTTTTTTATTTGGTGAGAATTTTCCGAAATTTTGAATAAAAGACAACCTTCAGTTGTAAGACAGTGATGCTCACATGTCAAATGTCCATGAGCAAACAGGATATCCTGCTCATGTGACCTCATTGTATGCCCTTCAAAATAAAAGCCCCCTTTTCACACCTAACTGTAAAAACATTTATATCACACCTTTTCGGGAAAAATGAAGATAAAGTAATTGTTGCCATAATGCAACACAATGAAATAGAGGGTTAAAATATTTGACATTTCATGAATATTCTTTAATCCAAGTTGGCTCCTGCAATATGACATCATAATATGCTAATTGGATTGGGAAATTTAATCCCTACATAAACTTTGGGTGATCCTTAATAATTCTATAATTTACAGAAAGTCTCAATTTCTTATCACTTAAATACATTCATGTATAAGCAGCATTTTACAGTCGTTTATTATATTTATTCAATATGGCAATAGGCATAGATTAGATCAGAGTTTCTCTTTAAAACACACTTTCCCTTTGATAGAGTATTACTTAGGAGACAATTCCAAGACACTTGTATTGCAGGCGTAGCTGGTTGAGATGGCGCTAATTTAAACGATGTGACATACACTTGGGTAGTTTAATCATATTTATAAACTCATAAAATGTTTTGTGGGGAAAATCCTAAATTGTAGAGACTAAAACTGTCACGTAAATGTAATTTCCCCCTGAATTCTAATGGGGCAGAAGTATAAAGTCTCATAAAACGGGAACACTCAAGCGCAAGTATCTCTGATTTGAAAGTGCATTCCACCGCTGTTCGTATATGTTTCACAATACTTTGTTCCACTCGTGTGTTTATCTTTGACTTCATGAGTCCTTTTTTATATGCACGACAGGGCCTCCAGAAGAGGACAGCTTTACATCATGCATTTATAAAGCAGATGGACTGGCATGCTCATGAAATATGCAGAGTTATTAATTGTACAATCTGTGATGCCTTGAATGCCTACTGAGCAGCACAAAAAAAAACACATCCATATCTATCTATCTCAGGGCAGAATGTGAATCTGTCGAGCAGAAAGAAAGAGATTAGGGGGAGATCTACAAAAGGCAGTTCTGCCCTGAAATATTAATGGTGCTGTAATACTCAAAATGAGCGTCATTTGGACAAAGACGAACACAGAAGACTGCCGGTTGGGCAACACTTAAGTATGAGTCAGTGTGTAACTGGAACAGGCAGGCAATTTATTTAAGAAAAGAAAGCAAATGCCCCTAAATCAACACGCAATCTAAGATAAAAAAAAAACAACCTCCGATCCATACGACTTTAAAGATTTTCATAAAAGGGCGAACAATCAAAAAACATTTAATATGAAATAAATGTATCAGAAAATCTGTGTTAGGGCCGGATAATTGCATTATAAAAAGAGACACACTCGCTTTCTGTCTATTTAAGATGCCTGGCAGAGGTCACATCAATAGCGTCTCTGTTGTTCCAGACCTGACTAATGGAGAGAAGAGAGACACAACTGTTGTTTCAGACCTCGCTAATGGAGAGACAGAGCTCTTCATTTCCTCTGAGGCCATTCTCATTGTTTAACCATCCAGCCGGCCTCGGCCCCCCCCTCCCCCTTCCCTTGCACGAGTCGAAAAAACACATTATGTGACCTTCTAGAAATAAAATAGCACAAATTATTAATGAATATAGCTATCAGAAGTAGCTGAATTTGATTATGATGCGAGCCATAACAGGATATGGTTCGGTGTGTTGGGTGGTCTCTCTCTCTCTCTCTCTCTCTTTCTCTATGTCTATCTTTCTCTCTCTCTCTCTCTGTCTCCCATTCAAATTCGAGGCATGCTCAAACATCTAATAGATTTTTCCACCCCGGCACACAATTTACTGCTTACAGATTTAGAATTCTCTGGCTTCCGGCCAGGACACAGTCAGAAGGGAATTAATGATATGAGCACATCAGTGAGGAAAAACAGCTTGTGATTCTCTCTCCTACAGGTCTGAGCATAATGAAGAAGATACTGCCATAACCCCCCACCCCCCTTCTCCCTCCACCCCCCAACACCACTAAAAAAAAAGAAAAGAAGGGAAAAAAAGAAAAACATACCAGAGAAGGAGAGAGAGCAGGGAAGGGGTGAGAGAGGCACATAATCAATACAAACACTCCATTAAATTACTTCAGAAGGGATTTTTGGACAGTTTCTAGAATTAGTTCTGCGAGGGGAGAAAAAAAAGCAGAAGGGGAAGCAAATATGTTTGAGGGGCGGAAGGCAAAAACCAGTGCAAACGATATAATCTCCTTCATATTCTGAATGGAGGAGTTCAACGTAGTGTATATCTGACGCACACACAAAAAAAAAACACATTCTTCCTCTGTCGGAGTCACAACATACCATTACTCTTGTAACGCCACGACACGTTCGCTTTATCTTTTCCAAGGGAGCGCTCACTCCTTCCCTACGTCGCAGCCGAAACATAAAACATTTTAGCGTATGATAGTGACTCAGAGTCCCTAATATTGTTCTGTATTGTCACAGAGACAAATCAAGCATGAGAGGACAGCATCTGTCTGTTCCCTTATCACCGCCTCCTGCCCGCATAAACATTCTGTGTGACGCTCTGAACAGTCTGAAAAGAGGGGGACAGAATCTACCCTCTACATCAAATTGAAATGTTCCAACTGAAATATTGTTGGGATATCAACTCGGGTATATGTGCCAAGCCTGGCAAACAGATCAGATGTTGCATCAGAAGGGAAATACAGTGGTTTTATCCCTGAGTGGGAGAGGGTGCAAAGAATCTTGAAATGCAGCGATATCACTCATATCACTGCCTACTGGTCCTACTGTGTCTTCATCTATCTGCAAGCACATGGAGTCAAGTATTAGCGTGTCCCAATTCCATACTAATGCTCGTGAAAGTTGATTAAGTTGTTTTTCTTCTCTGTCTTTTGGACTCTCTCAGTCTGTAATGATTCATTCATTCTAAGCAGGTATTGAGTATAAAGCCACTATGCATACAAAAAAACAACAACAAAAAAAGCAGATTTGTATTATTCTCTCACAGACGGGGGTGAAAAAAACAAACACGTAATCTAATTGCAAATGGTGTTTAAACATCTTCAGGAACACCTCAGAAAACAAAACACGATGATAAATCTTTAGAAAAAAATCCTGCTTCCTCTTTCTTGTTAAACTGTCAGTGCGATTCTGACAGTACAGGGATTGTATCATTTCCTGTTGATATAAAAAAAAAAATCATGTTGATTTATTGTATACTAACTTCAATAACAGCCTTATATAAGATATATATTACAACTATATAGTACATTGTCTACACTAGAGACAATCTACTATACAGTATTTCCATTCTTAGAGTGTAGAATGGAATCGGAACAATGCCTGAGGCTATTTTTTGCTGTTTTAACGGTAGAGAAAGTTGACCACATATCAAAAACTAGTCTTGACGTACAAATACAAGAGACTACTGCAAAATGATCAGTTTTTCTGATTTTACTACTTATAAGTATGTGTTTTGGCAAAAGGAACATTTTTGTTTGAGTCTATAAACTACAGACAACATTTCCTCCCAAATTTCCCCCAAAGTATTATCATTTAGACCTCAACCAATGCAAAGAAACAAAAGTAAATTCATTTTTAACAACAACATAACACTAATGTTTACACTTAAGAAGAGTTCAGAAATCAATATTTGGTGCAATAACTCTTATTTTTTAATCACAGCTTTCTTATTTTCTGGCATTCTCTCTTTACCATTGTTCTTGAGTGACTTTATTCCACTCCCGGTGCCTCTTTAAGCAGAATGAGGTGTTCATGTGTTGGAATTCAACAGACGCTATAATAAAATGACTGGAATACATGTAGAGATGGTGATTTCAGAAAAAAAATGCAGTGGTCTCCTTTTCCTGAGCTGTATGTTCCTTTGGACAAAATCACCTGCTTGAATGCACAGTAATGTACTGAACCTAAAACATGGAATGTGAAGGTCGGTTCCTATGGATTACAGGAAAAACCTTTCCATTATGTCCTAATTTCTACACATGAAAACTCAAACAGTGAAAGCCAGTATTCTGATTCAAATCGATCACATCAAACAGCGACGGTGGATGCTGATGGAGACGTTGGGAACCAAAAAAAATCCTTTTCATGCAGCATTTCAGCTGACTGACAAACATTTGTGTCCTTGCATAATAATAGCAAACCTTCATTATCACTGCTAAGTGAACATTCCATTACTGCTCATGTTTTCTAATGCTGAATGTAACCTTTGGTAGAGTGGGATTCACTGTATAAATTTGCGGGGTCAAGCTGCAGCATTACATCAGTGTTAATGTGTAGCGCTGCAGGAAGCGTCAGATATTCTTCTTGTAATCTAATGGTTTCATTTACTTCCTTTTGAAAAAGTTGCTGCATTAGTGAATTAGCATAAAATGTCAGTGGAGGATTGGGTACTTTTTACAGTCTAATGTATATTTTATCTGCGAGCATGGTTCCGGTTTCCTGTCTGGATGTTTTCTCTGAGGACCCTGATCCTAAGGGCTGGAGGTTGGAGCAGCTCTGGTGATACCGCAGGTGAGGCCAGGAGTCTGGAACACCACCTATGTTCCGTGAAGGCAGGAACCACAAGCTCTGACCTCGTATAATCCTCCGCATCATCTCAGCTCACAATCTGCTTCCCCCCCACCCCAGCCATAATCCATAGAAAGAAAACCTATTGAGCTATTTTGTGAGCAAAGGCCGTCCTTTGTAGCTTTTTTTCTCTTTTTTTTTTTCCTTCATGTTTTATTATTTTCGTTTTTACAGCTCTCTGTTTCTCCTGAAACAAGCCAACAAACTGTACCAGCAGATACGGCTTCCCAACGATCGGCCTCGTAGTATACGACCAGAAACCAATTTCGGCAGGCAGCGATGAAAAAAAAAGAAAAAAAAAGAATCAGGCCAGTTCTCTGGGGAGAGATAGAGGGGCAGAATGTAAACTTCCCTGGCAAGCCATCCCCGGTGGATTGAAGTGTAAAAAGAGGCCTTAATGCCCACTCCAATACAGATAAGTAAGTGAAGTTTCATGATTTTTATTTTGTTATTTTAATTTTACAGTACTTAATGGTTAAGAACTAAATCTAATTAAAAGACAGTTTACATAACCCTATTAAGTGAATTACATTACAGATTATGTAAAGGAAATACTGTAAACTACAAGACATCTGTTATCTTTGTACTTTATGGGAGTAACTGTTGAATGTAGTTAAATGTCAGGTGAAGATTGTTTGAATCTTAACATTTTAGCTATTTTTTTTAAATGAACAAAATATACTTTAAAGAGTTTGACATTTTGTGCTTTTGATATTTGCTTTCTTGCCAAAAGTTGATAGAATTAATACCTCTGTTATATCTGTTAGCTTAGCTTAGCACAAATACTGGAAATAGGAGGAAGCAACTAGCCTGACTCAGAATAAACTATAAACTATAAATAAATGCAGAATCTAACTTATTAAAAAAATAAAAATAAATAAGTAAATCAATATAAAGGATGTGACCACGGATGCCACATGTTTTTCTCAACAGATTCATGTTTTTTCTTCTTCATCTTTTTTTCCTTCAGGACTTCTTCCTCAGTCCTGACCACATCACTGTTGTGCTCAAATGATGTTAAGAACACCCTCTTGGGTAATATCGCTTAATTGTCGATCACCATAGTTCTGATGCAGTGAAAAAAGTGAAAAAGTGCGACATGAAATTTAAACTTTCTGTCATAAAACATGCAGAGGAAAAGAAGCAGCTGTGAGACTTTTAACTACAGTTATATAATCTTACTTTTGAAAAAATGTAAGTTATACAGTAGTCATACTGGTTTAATAAAATAATTTGAGTAAATTACCATATTTTTCTAGTTTTGCTGAGCAAGATTGTTGTCAGGAAGGAATTAATCTCCTGTCTCAAATTGCAGTCTGGTCTCAAATAAACACCTGATCTGTTAAGTGAATGAAACAAATAACCACCCAGGCTATTATTTGGTAATTCAGGGTAAATATAGTGTGAAAATGTTTTGCTACTTATGGACACGGCCAGCCTTAGCTTCCTATATTATCATACCATATAACAACCCAAATCTACAGTAGATAATATATTAATTAAGGAAAATTACCTGATACCATCCCCCAAAATGCAAAATATCCCTTTAACCACACTAATGGGAACTGGTGTTTAGTTTTGGGACAACAGCCCATCAGACTAATGGGCTTTCGGTCCAATTTTTCGAACTATTGGGGTCTGGGAATAATGAGCCTTCGGACCAATAGGCAGTCCCCGGCTAAAGATGGAATCTGAATTATGATACCAATCATCTCTCTGCCTCACAGGTTTTAGAGTCACAGCTGTCGATGCAGCAGGACTGCAGCGAAGGTCACTTGTTTCTCAAATTAATTACTTTAGTTTGTGCACGCGTCTTTGGTTTTTTTTTTGCATTCCTGTGGGGAGAAAAGAGCTTTGTTCACTCACTAAACTCCATTGCCTCATAATATTAAATTAAAATTGTCATTCTGCTATTTGAGGCATGTTTGTCTTTTGCATTTTTTTATAAGTTGCCTCTGAGACAAAAAAAAAATAACAGTGCATTTAATTCACATTGGCAGCATGCCAGGAAAAGTTAGGATACATGCTCGGGGAAAAAAAAAAACAAAAACGACCAGTTTCCCTCGATAACAATGGCACACATTATTGCTCTTTAGCTCACAATGGTTTTCTGTGCAGCTTGTGGTATTGCTGCAGTATCCTGTTATGGGGAACAATCCAATTCCTCTGACATAGTTACAGATCAGCCGGAGAATAACAATCAAGCGAATACATCATTGGAGTGATACGACTTCTGGCCATTCTGTTTATAAATATAATCAGAAAAAAGAATGAGATTGTATGACTGTGTCATAAAAAAAGTCAGCTTAGTCAGTGTTATGACACATTAACACAGAATTACGGACATTCAGCCATGGGGTGCTTTAAGGGTACGTTTATATCTGATCTGCTACTCTTGTGGTATGAATATTTCATTTTGGTAGTCAGCAGCATTGCACTGGCATATTTGATATTTCTGTGCAAACCCTTGCTCAGAGGAACATGCATTCCCTTGATGAATAAGAGAACTCTCTCTCCCTCTTCTCTCTCTCTCTCTCTCTCTCTCTCTCTCTCTCTCTCTCTCTCTCTCCCCTCTCTCTCGCTCTTTCCTAAACTCTCTGCCCCTCTCATATTGTTAGACTGTCAACAACTGACACACGCCAAAGATGTAGTGAACAAACAAATAAATGGATAAGTGAGCGCGCACCACTGATTGTCAGTGTGTAATATTTGTGCATGTGTCTGTCTATGTGTGTGTGTGTGTGTGTGTGTGTGTCAAAGTGTGTGAGTGTGTGTGTGTGTCTCTGGTGCCCTGCCAGAGTCTGAGCCGGTTCTGCTGAGTGGGCAGATTCTCTGGCGGAGTGTCCCATCGGAGTGACAAGTGCATTTAGAAACAGCCTGATGGAGTCATTAACGGCAGCTCTGCTCATTAGCAACAAGCGCGCACACACACACACACACACACACATACACACACACACACACACACACACACACATGGTGACCCCTCAGTAACAATAGCACCATCTTTGAGTTATTACACAGGCAACAGATAAATCTATAACACCCGGTGGATATAGAAAGTCATGATATGGGACATAATATCATTTAAGAAGCAGAATGACACGTCCATGAAAGCACATCTATGAAAGCACAATCAAACCGCATCGATTGCCGGAATAACAACAAAGCGACCTCTATCGATCCCCTTGTCCTTTTTTGTGTCTACGATTCAAGCATTGTCATGTAATCAAGGGCGTTACAGCATCACGACAGAAACACACGACCACTTCCTTTCCCAGGATGATCACGAGCAGGAGACGTTACGCGCGTCATCAATAAACCAAGCTTTTCTGCAGAATAAAGGCTCGTCTCCTCAAGACTATGGCAGTTTCACTTCCACACAGGCTTAAGGGTGTGAGATTATTACTAAAAATGAACTATTGAGGCCCGGTTATAGGAACCATTCTTGAATTCTGTCGTAACTCAACAGGGTGCTTACTTAAAACCTGACAGGACGTGCTATAATTGTGCCAGTATTTTTAACATTGTTTGCTAAGATATGTTCTGCCATTATAATCTGCATTAGGCATTACATCACAGCAATAAGAGAAAGATAGAGAGAGAGGGAGAGGCAAATAAGTGGGAAACAGCTTCAAAGGGAACATTATGTTCTTTCTGATTATTCGACTCAAATGCCAGTTTCCTATTTGCATCGGATGAGTCAGCCGCAGAGGCATCCAGCTTTATCCCGGGGCTGATTCACGGCTAAATGCTGTCGTGAGACCCCCAGGAGCCCGGCGCGAGAATCAAACGTTCACCGACACTTACGGCACGGTGTACACAGTGCGCACTGTGTGCACGCCACACGCAATCCAACCAGACACAGATAGCACTGATCCTGTAAACCGCAGAGACATGCGGCCAATTACGGCCTGAGCTGATGGATAAGACTCAATTATTTTTAAGGACAGCTCGGATGAATAATGTGATTTTTGCAGAGTTGCCGGAGTTGTTTCCTCGGAGCCGTTACTGTACGGCGAGATGATAATGTGTTGGCAAACACGTGGCCATTACCCCCAGCCTGCCTCTATTAATGTGGTTCTCGGCTCATTATAAATTTATATCGGGAGGAATTCCAACTACATACTGATAAATTACTCCAGTCAAGACAACACTTGTTAAACCGACCAAAGGACAATAAACGCAGGCTGATTTATGGTTGAGGCACAAAAACATAAACTTCAGCAGCAGCAGCAGCGGCGGCGGCAGCAGCAGTACGGACACACTGCAGTAACCTTAAGGAGGCGGAAAACGGATCGGCGCTCACCTAGCTGCGCCCGTTCCCTCTGGACATCCTTGAAGTTGAGGCCGCTGGTTAGGGTGCTCTCTCTGTAGCGGTGGAGGGCCTCCCGCCTCCCGTTGGTCCCCAGCTCCCGGACCACGGAGGCTTTGAGGGGCTCGGCCTTCAGGCCATGGACCCATCCTGAGGAGTCCGGTACCGTCCACTTCACCAGGTCCTGCAGCCGCACGATCACCTTCTCAGACACCGCAGTCACCTCATGCTGAAAAGAAGCAAGAGCAGGCACCCCATTTCAATGAGAAGCACATAACTAGTTGCATAAATGCAATTGTGTCAGCTCATGGACAGTTTACTAAATCCTACTTTTTTATTTAAACAGACTGCGTAGCCGCAAGCGAGAATAATCAGGGGAAAAGTTTGGATTGAATTCATATAAAAATATCACAACTGGTAGAGGAAACAGGGCAAAACAACAGAGCCGCATCCTTATTTATCAAATAAATTGGTATGTGTGTCAAGTAGCATTACGGCTGTGGATGCACATTAATGTAAGTAAAATTAATGGCACCATGAATATGGATGATGTGGATGATTGCGGAATTGAATTTATGCCAGTAGTTAAGTCAATGTCAATGAGGACGTGGATGTTTTAGACATTTTGATTAGCATTTAGGAAGTCGGCGCTCCTGACATTCACCGTGAACGCTCGGATTTTATGCCTTTGAATCACAAGTCACACTCGGCGGCCGTGATTACACCTTCAAAAAAGTGTAGAAGGAGTAAGAGGAATGCGATTTGCTACAGCAAAAGTATGTAATGAATGAAGCAGAGAAAAGCTGTGAGTCAGTGGTCTCCGACGCACAATGAAACTAACGTGACACTGTCAGGGAAATATAATTGTAAATCTATAGCAGGGATGTGCATGGCTGACACTGAGGTAAGCTGAATATAGCTGTGCTGGTTTTTTGGGGGTTGGCTTATTTAATAAGATTTGCTCTCTCCAGTATGTGCTTCAACCTTTTTTCCCTTCTTTTTTTTCCTAAGGTTGATTCAACCCTTTTTTAATAACTCTTATACTCAAAGAATTACAGGTCCAATGGAGAGCGAAGTAAGCGAAGATGCTTAAATGTGTTTCCATTTGAAGGGCTAATGGCTGAAGTGCTTGTTACCAACAGAGTGGAGTGGTGTGCTGGAAGATGGCTATTACAGAAACAGGCAAATCTGGAGGACAGATGTGAACGGGCAGAAACACAGACACTCAAGGAGTCCGTCTCTGATGTTTACCTTGGTTATCTCCAATTTACCAGGCATCTGTCTGCCTGTTCTGCCACATTTCCCCTCAGAGAGCCTGTACATTAAAAATAACACCCATTCGCTGATATATGAGTGTGTATGCAGGCGGCGGCATAATAAAAGCTACGTCTATATAATCTAATAAAAACAACTCTGCGGTAAATCTTTCCCTTTGTGAAGCTTAAAATGTCAAGTTTTTGTCCCCGCTTCATTTTAAGCTGCTTTATTCATGTTATAATAGATTATTTCAAAGCATTCCCGCTATTTAGCTTTCATATTCTAAAAACAAACACATGAACATGCAACTTTTCAGCTTTCTTAAATTCGTTCTGAGCGTTCTGTCTATACAATTACCCATAGTCAGTTCTCACATCATCTGCAACTACAGCCTGTAACAGGCATATCAAATCCCGACCAGTTGGAGACAGTATTTCCTTATAAAGGAAAAGCCTGCGAGGGATAGCTTGATATAGCTGTGCCTCCCTCACTAAGTAGAAACATCAAACATGGGTTTTCGGTCTTCTTATAATGAGCTGTCTTCAGCTGTCAAGTGGTGGCGGGTGGTTGTAACCGGCTTTCCATGCAATGAAAAACTGACTGCTGTTCCTGCCTTCAGAAAAAAAACAGGCCATTTGAATAATGTAGAGCATGAGTAAATAACATTCAGCCTGCAGGCAAAAAAAAAACACATTGTACTTTATCTCTTCAAAATTAGCTACTGTACTTTGATGCGATCAAACACTTAGAGAAACCGAGCCGTGAAATATTTTCAGCCGAGGTCCCATTTGAAACAAAAATACCACGGCTCAAACGTTCTGTTTGCCGGTGTGTGTATCGCATAGCAATACTTCCAAGTCATTCAATAGCACACCAGAGCATACACACGGCACAGCAAACCTTAAAAACACACAATCATTCCCTCTATATCAATCAAGTGAATGACACGGTGCCTTGCGCAAGTGTTAACAGATCCTGTTCGGGGATTTGTTCGGCTTGAGAGCAAAACACAACAGGTGAGAGCAATTCAGCAGCTGTCAACACAGTCCAGAATATAATCAGTCTATGAGCGGGGTTGCACTTCTAAAAACAGGCTTCATGCATTACCTTTGCCGCATTCAGCTTTTTTTGTTTGTTTGTTTGTTTCATTGTACTTTAACGGCAAAGCTGAAGTGTGTGAGCCGCTATGATGCAGCACATACGACCAGGAAGTGGTTTGCATAAGTCATGAAATTTGATTGAGAAATGTTGTATGCAAGTACTGTAGATATTAAGAAATGTGTCGTTTTTTCCATGTAAGAGGTTTTTGACAAGCAGCCAACTAAGGCAGTTATTGGGAAATGATCCCAACAACAGCAGCAGCAGCGCAACACAACCAATCTGATCTACGAGTAGAGCACAAAAAGAAACTAAAGGATCACTGCCAGTAATGAGAAGAAGAATAAAATATCATTGCAATCTGTTGACTAATCTTTTTAGTCAAATTGTGAAACTGTGAAAACATTTTTTTTTGGAAGAAAAACCAACAGTTCAGACCTTTAAGTCTTCCAATTCAAGATCAGATAAAATGGGGGAAAGCAGCAAATACTTTAGTTGGAGACACTGGAATGTGAAAATGTGTAATTTAAGCAATTCAAAATATTGTCTGGCTGCTACTTCTCACATGTGAGTGTTTTCTGGTTTTCTTAGTCCACTATTAGAGGAAGTTGAATATATTTGGGTATTTAGACTGTTGGACAAAATAAGAAGTGGCAAGCTGCAATTGTGGCATAGAGGAAACAATCCGCAAAACAATTGTTAGCTGTGATAATCTATTATCTGTTCTAACAAATTGTTGTTGATGATTAATATGCTGTCAAACGGAGTGAGCCAATACTTGTTTTCAGGAACTTTACTGAGATCAATCACTCCGGCTCCATTCATCAACGTCGCATTCCTCTTCACACTGCTTGGATTTTTGGTTTCAAAGACGCGCTTTAAGAAAACTCTGGGGCCTCGCTCTTGTGTAAAATGCCACCCTATCCGCACTGTGCTGTCATTTCCAGTTAGACTGTTGATAGTTTAGAAGAGCAGCAGACACAGCCAGCAGGCCACTTGATAATATAGGTCAGAGGACTGTGAAGCCCACAGCCATGAGGTGACACTCCACATCAGCAGCAGCCTGACCAGCTCGCTGTCATTTTATGGTGCCACACTTCCTACATACATGCATTAGGAGCAATTAAACACTCCGAATCCTGCACGTTAACGTCCTGATGTGTTACTGTTATTTCCCCTCCGGCGTGTCAATAAATGTATATTCTTCCTGAGCTGTGTCCTTTTATGATTGGGTTTCTGTAAATTTGCAAGGTAACACGTTAACAGCTGGATGTGGCATTCTGTCTCCATTCTTCCACCAATAACTCATGTTATTACTGCAGCACGATATCGCCGCAAACATTACCCGGCGGATTTATTGCTCCGACTGCACATAATGGACTGGAAGTGGAAAAAAACAGACTTCAGCTGTGAAACTGTAGATAACTCTGTTCCAGCAACCCATGACTCTGGCAATCTCATTGAAATTAAACTCCCTAAAATCCATATCATTCAATTTATATGGACGCGTCGGCGTCCCAGCGGCATAACAGCACCATAAGGGACATTCCTATATTCTATATTGGGTGATCCAATTAGAAACAATGCGGCCCGAAATATTCCATATCGCTCCAAACAGCTCCCTGCGAGAATCGACGCCGCCGTGCGTGAGCGGCGAGGAGGAAGACATTCCTGACTGTCAGCGTTCTGCAGCCGAGCGTCTCATCGCTCGGACAGGACTTTCAGCTTGGGAGTCAAGGGGTGCACGCTCCCAGTGGGTGGGTGTCTTTCTATACTGTGGGCACACACACACACACACACTCACACACACACACAGTACTCCTGTCATGCTGGGAAGGTTTCAGCCTGCTGCTTCAGAGAGGTCAGCGCTGGAATTCCTAAGGCCAAAGGAGATTAGTAATTGAGTAATGGACATGGTGACATGGACAATGAGGAGACAGAGAGGGAGAGAGGCAGACAGAGAGAGAGAGAGAGAGAGAGAGAGAGAGAGAGAGAATGAAGGTATGAAACACAATATGAGTTCATTATCTATCTCCCCTCCCCATGACTGACCTTGGCTTCAGTGTCCCAAAACAAACTTATCTGGGAATTAAAAAGGGAGCTCTGGGGAGTAAGCCAGGGACAATTGAATTAGAATATGTTTTTTTGGAGGCGGCCTCGAGACTAGGAAGAGTTCAAAGTACAACATTTAAAAAAGGTGAGAGTTATTGTACATAATGTTCCGCCACTTAATGCATGCAGTTTATTCATATGCATAGAAAGTTGCTGTAATATCTGCGGGGTGCTGAACTCATCTTTTATTCACTGATTCCATTAAGAGATTGCTCTTACATGAGCCAGAGGTTGATATATGAACTCTGCATTCTTTTCGCAGATATGACAGAGAAAAATAGCGAGATAACAGGAGTTTTTCAAAGCCTTTTTCTGAAAGTGGGTGAGGCATCCATCATGTAAGGTGACACCACAAAAATGCTGCGTCAGCTCCCTGGAATCACTGCAGCATTGTACCCTTGTATTTTAGCAAACGTGCACACACACACGAACACACACACACAGAAAATAAGACTAAATGTATGATAATTCCACATGCTTCTTCTTGAGGAAGTGAGTGAATAATATCGGCTGGGGTATTAAGCAAGAGCTTTTCATCTGTGGCTGCATTCTCCTCAAAGGTTATAATAACGATCCACTGTAGCTGGGGGCACTGGAGTCATGCATCAAGGCAAATGTTTGCCTGTTCAAGTGGTTAGTCAATGACAAAGTGGAAAAAAACGAGGTAAAGAGCACCAAAAGTCTCCCGTGTGTTAACAAACCCGGCGCTGCTAAAACATATCAATGCTTTGTGAAAAGAATCAGAAGATTGTGAGGGATGGGGATGACGACTGCTAAACCAATGGGAAATGTTAGTGGGGGGGGGGGCTTTTTATAGCCTTTGAAGTTCAGGGTATTCCATTTTAAAGGTTTTAAATTACACTATCCTAAAAAGCTGGTAATAATTTACATGCTATTTCAGCAATGGTGAGGAATTCACTGGAGGGCAGTGTTCATAGTTAATGACTTGTTCTGCAGCAGGAGAAGGCACACATGCGCGAACGCCACACATGCACACAAACCCCCACCGCCGCCGCCGCCGCTGCCACCACCACCACCTCTAAATTCCTGCCATTGTTGTGTGAATGGGGAGATTTGGTATAATGCACAGACTGGCTAAGACAACAGAGCGGTATGGATGTTTCCAAAAAAAAAAAAAAAAGGAATCGCCGTTAAAAATGTGCCGTATCACATTTACACTCAAGTCATTCAGCAGAACGGCCTTATCCATCAAAATGTTGGTCGCATATCTAAGCCACTTATACTTAACTCAACTAGCATCCCAGATGCCTGAATTACCCATTCAGGGTTTTTCCCTTAGGAAAAATCAAAGAAGCAGCAAATGAATACAATCTAATTTCCCTACAAGCTGGCTTTCCAAGCACTGAAACACATGCATGGACTACTGCCATGTGCTGAAGAAATGGCTCTGGACGCATGCCAAAGTGTTTTCCACAGCAATCAATACAGGCCTACTGCTGCAGTCCCCAGCCTGTCAGAAAGTGTGCGTGCATGTATGTGTGTGTGTGCGCGTGTGTGTGTGTGCCAAAGCCTTGTCAGCTAGAGGGACAGAATAGAGGAGAAGAGAGGTCAGATGAAATCAGAGGTGATGATAATAGCACATTAATATAACATGATCCAGAAATATTCTCTGCGGTTGTGAATTCCCATTAAGAGCGCCTTGCTGTATTTGCAGTAAAGTGGGATATATAGTGTATAAGATAAGCATAAGCAATTAACCGCCTGAAGCCAAGAGTATACAATAAGTGGGTGTTGTATGCGGTGAGCTGTTATCTGCAACAGCTCTCTCCTGAAATGGGGGGAGTCCAAAAACAGAAAGTATTACAGCGGCATCAGCGGGGAGAAGCGGAGCCATTTGGAGTGAGAAGAAATAATGTGTCACTCAAATGAGTTTTAAAACACATGTGACTGTTTAGTCGGTGGCAGTTTGCAGGCAGACAAATAGAGCAGAGGCCCCAACAGAGGGTTTGTCATAATGGGTGAGCAACTCGACACAAAGCCTGTTTAAAGAGCAAGCAGAGCTCAACTGGTGGGGGTAAACACGGCTTGTCAGACCGCGATACAATGAAAAGTAGAGCTTCTTCCACATATGGACTTAATAATTAACTCAGAATAAATAGATTAATAAATTGTCTCTGGAATCTGTTTATTAGGCAAACACAGGCATGGCGCCAGTTTTCGTTTACTCAATGAATCATTATTTTTATTTCCAGCCCATAGCGGACTGGATTTTAAAGCTGGCTGCGTTTAAAAGAAAATTGACCTTCCAGCCCTATGACAGAAGAATAACAAGCACAGTAGGTCATGGGTTGGTTCCTCCTGTCACTGCACAGCACAGCAGAACACTGCACCAGAGAGGCTGAGAGCAAACAAATACCTGAGAAATAACCAGGAAATTACATCATACCTCAGCGCTGAGAACACAAGTGAATCAGTAATCTGATTCTGGCGAGCTAGTTCAATAACGGTCGGGGTTTGATGTCTTGAAAGAGCGTTGCCTTTTCGGTATTTGGGGGGTTTTATTGGCCTCAGACTTACAATAATAGCTATCCGTGAGATATGAAAGTGTGATCTCACAGGAAGAGAGCAACGCGGCACCAGCTGTTTACATGTCAAATGTCAGACGCTGCTTCTGTTTTGTGTTGTGTGAGAATTTTCAAGGGGGGAGGAGGGAGGGGGGCTCCAACATGATCCAATAATAAATGTTGTGAGGGCCTTCGGAGTTACAAGTTGCAGCTTTACCTCACGGATGACGCAGTCTGTTCCTTTAGCAGTAAAACCCTGTGAAAATAGCACACTTCCTGAGAGCTGTGAGTTATCAGGTTCATATCTGAGTGAGTCACTGGGCTAATCTGAACTCCTGATTTTCAGCCAGTCAATTACTGATTTACAGTTCGGCGTAACTCCACACAGCCATTAATCTGTCTTTACAAGCTATCAGTTCTAGAAAGGAAAAAAAAATAAATAAAAAAAAGAGACTAATGTGAGACTTTATAAATTCCACTTCCCACTGTGTCTAAAAATGGATTCTTGTCTAATGTTTACATTAGAACAAAAATAAGTTTTTTCCACCACATATATCACAGAGACATTTCATGCCGCAGCTGTGCATGTGCATGCGCGTGTGTGTGAGAAACTGGTTTACCTTTTTTCCCTGTTTGTTTTTTGGATTACATGTTGCATCTGTGTGAGTGCTCCTCGCTGACTCATGCAGTGCAGATTAGTGTTATGGGGCAAAGTCAGCGAGATTCTGAATGGGCCCAGTTGAAGGTCATAAACTGACTTGAAGTTGTCAGGGCAATTTCCACTCTGTAATATACAGTAAGTAGCCTTGATTTGCTGAGAGCAGAAGGCTCGACGGGCCCTTTAATCGAGGTCAGCCTGCAGGCACCTACATTGCACTTAAACGTATCATCCGCCAAATTATATTATTTCATAGTCTGGCCTATTCTGTAATCAGGGCGCGTCTTCAAAGTGACTGGAGTTTGTGATGCAACTCGCTGCATAATTCACGCGCTTATTTATTTATTCCTCTTATGACCGAATAATAGGCTATATAACAGATGATCTTCCTCGTTGTATCGCTCCAGTTTAGTTCTTTGAGATTTGATTTGCACTGGCAGAGCAAGCACCCCCCCTCTCCTGTTAGTTAATATAATATTTTCCAGATATACCCGATGGACTCGAATGTATGCACTTTGCAATGCAAATAAGTCTTTTCGGAAAGGGGCGGAGCCGACATGTCGTTGCGCAAGCGTGGCCCCGGATTCGGCGATGCTTGCACTCAAAGTAATTACTAAATAATTGCAGCGTGTTAAAGGCTAAAGCGGGAGAAGGGGGTGGGGGTGATGGGGGTGGGGGGGCTTCAGGAGATGATACCCCCGTTCATAGAAGAATTCTGCCACAAAGATGATAGCTTGTGTAAGCGGCGGGGCCATAAATAGCCACCTTTTCTTATGAAAGGGAAATGTGATAGCCTCTCTATTACTCAAGAGGAAAGAATGTAAGTAAACCATCAGCGGAAGAGTCAAGTACAAACACGGCTTTGTCCTTCCCTATAAACAATATAACAGCAGCAGAGAATAATTTCCATCCAGCCGCAAGTGATCAAAAGCAGAGAGCGGTAATTAAAGCGCTGTTGTCGCTGAGTGAAGGAATATCAAGAGAGAAAACAACACACCATTTGTTTCAGGAAAGAAAAAAGAAAAAAACACAAAACTCAATAATCAAGAGTAATGCCATTCACTGCAACGATGTAACCGGATCACAAGCGCCACATATGGCCACAGTCAATCATAACTATTGCCTTTTTTTCCGTGCCAACAATGGAGTAATGTAACGCAGCGGCGTCTTAAGTGCTGCCTCGATATGCGCGCTGACAATATCGTATTGTTTAAAGGGGTGGAAATGTCCACATGGAAAATTATGCAAAGCGTGGAGAGAGCGGAGTTAAAAAAAAAAGTGTCGGCGGCGTCTCCGGCTCCTCGCTTCTCCTTCTCTTTCACCATCAGGCAGCGTTACAAAATATCTAATAACTATCGTACCGTCCGATCTGAGCCAGTTTGAACCCATGCATTCATTTACCGTTTCGCAATTTCCGCCCGTATGTCAGCGTATCGTGACACGCTTTTGCCAAGAAATGAAACGACGGAGCAACGGGTGCAAGATTCTTGCGGATTTTTTTTTTTGTTGTAGCCCCCCTAGCCCCCCTGACACCCCCCTTTTTTAAACACAATTAACCCCACAGAGCGCAGCGGCAGCCTTATTGAGCGCAGCTGGACAAGTGCACATTCAGCAGTTGACACACCACAATAGAAACAGGCTAAAGTGAGAACAAACGCCGCTGTACTGTAGGTCGATCCTTTTACTGCTCTGATACATCAATGTCAGTATCAATACACGCGTTTATGAGAGCAGCTGTGTCACCGGAGAACACACATCCACTGCCAACTCTTAATGCGGTAAAGATGCCAGTTTAATGAAAACGCCGCGAACAGAACACACAGAATAAACAACGGGGAAGGGGAAAAAAAACAACAAAGCGTCGCTCAATTATTCACCAGGCGATGAATATCCTACCTCTCCGTGTGTGACTGTCCGTCCCTGGGGAGTATCCTCGGGTAGAAAATAAAGTTTGGAGCTTGATAAAAGTTGCTTGCTTGTTCTTTCTTCCCAGAGCAGCTGAAGCTCCGCTATGCAAATAGGATCCTCCGGTTTACATCTGACGAAAAAAAAGTCTCCGAGAGACAGAATCCTCGGTTTGCTGTCCCGGTTATATTTAAAGGCTTTATAGAATATATATGGTCCATGTAAACCGCAAGACGAGCCCACCCACTGTAGAGGAAAAAAACACAAACAGAGACATTAATGAATGGCTTATCAACTCATTTGGTGAATAAATAGTAGCCAAGACGACACGAACATTTAAAACATCCGCGCGTAATTACGCACGGCCGGCACACATCGCATTAGGAAATACTGTTTTCGAGCACACAATTATCATCATGTAACTATTTTTAGATGTTCAACATATGACACAGATGTGGTCACTAAATGCAATGTTTCAAAGTTTTGTGGATCAAGAGCACGAGCGCAGTTTACAGTCGGCGGCGATTTAGCGCAATGCGAAAATAAAATAAATCGACGGTTGATAACAAACGTTACCTTCAGTGAGTTCGGCTCCATCTCGACGTTATGAATTGATTAAACTCAACACGCTCTCCAAACTTGCTGGCTTGAATGGATTGCCGAAGGTCCTGAAAGGGACATATTTCTGTGGAGTTTAAAACATCGCGTATTATTTTGTAAAGAGTCGTTAATAAATGCGTTTTGTGGTAAATTCAAAGAAGGAAATGGAATGTGTGAATGTAAGTTTTGATACAATTGAAATAAATTTGTGATTATGATTTTTAGCGCATTTATATTAAGCGCAGTCGTGTGTTTAGAGGAAATATGAAGCTATAACTATTAAAATATCGCGAATTTCCGATCATCAGTGTCTTTTATGTGTTTATTAAACAAAATTGTAACATATCGGTGGCGAAAAATGATTTTCCCGGAAAAGTTTCATTTAATATTCCCCGTTTTTGCGCTTTTCTGGAACTATGTTGCTTCCAGGACTTCTGTAAAAAGACGTTCACTATGAAAGCACATTTCTCACAGTAATGACACTGAGGCGCTTGCTGTGGATGCCTTCAAGAAACAATGTTACATGAAAGTTAATAGGGCTATCAAATGATTCCTCAAAAGGCGATGTGGGGACCCGTGAGGTTCCGGATTTTTTTTTTTGCTTTGAGCGGGACTCGCTCTGCGCCTTTACACGGTATCAGGCGCGCAGGTTGCTGGAAAAAAAAATAATGGCCTTTATATATTTTTTGAGGCGAGCATTAAAGACAAAATTGGCCGAGTTAGAAAAAAAAGCGGGGCGTCACGAGACAGAATTCACGAGGCGGTCCATTATCCAGACATAAATCTGTTAAAACGCTGCGCTGACCTTGTGAAGCCAGCGGGACACATATATCTGACAAGGTATTAACACATTTGCACGATCAAAGCCTCTTATATAATTATGCTGATGAATATTTATTCCCATAAACGCCGAGAAACGCCTGACTGTATCAGGAAAGCAATATTACACCGCTCATCCCTGATTAATTTAAAGCCGCAGATATCAAAGTTGTGCAAACTTTGGGGTTTCTATTTACATCTGTGGACTCATTGTGTCCTTTTCGGTCTCCGGCGGCTCTGAATGTGTCAGCTGTATTTATCGGCTGTCTGGAGTCGTTGGTGTGTAGGAAAAGTTCCCGCTCAGCCCACAGAGCTGTGCTGTTTCTCCACTGTCAGCCTCCCTTTGCCTTGTATTTATCCGCCGCTCAGATCACATAGCATGCAACAGCGACAGAGGCCTATGAGCCTATGAACCAGCTATTTCAAGTACACTATTACGCAATGCGTTTTTCTCCCTCTCTCTCTCTCTCTCTCTCTCTCTCTCTCTCTCTCTCTCTCTCTCTCTCCACAGACATAAATGATTCACTTCCAGTAAAGTGTTTTCTTGTTACATGTTTTATCTTGTGATGTTGTTATGGATGCCTGCCTGCAATGCTGAGGACATACAGAGCTCATGTAGATAATAGTGTAATCTCCAATTACATCACATCCTATTGAATAGATAATATAATATAATATAATGATATAAACCCCCTAAGAAACAAGATTATAATATTACTCCTCTGAATCCTGCCACCACAGCCTCTCCACTGGCGTCTACACAAAGAAACAGCAGAACATAATGTATCAATAGCTGAGGCAATGTTCTGTGACATCCTGATATTTTAAGTACCAGTTTAGTCAAAAAAAAAAAAAAGTGGATTACACAGGAGCTTATTTGTTTTATATGCGGTTGCGGCAGTTGTTGGATTTTCTGATGTGAATCCAATATTTACACCATGGCTCTTTAGTGTTATCTTTCCTGATTTCTCTCCACAGCCATTCCTGTGGCTGAATCAATGGGGGTTACGTCGTTAATGGCAGCCGCCATAATGAAGTCCCTGGTTAATCAATGGCACCACTCGAGCTCTTATCTGGCAATTGCAAGTGTTTGCTTGTCAACAACCAGAGAGAGAGGCCCAGCAGCAGCGGTTGAACATTGCGATGCAGATATTGAATTGGTGCGAATCGAGCCTCAAGGTGAGAGAAATCCTTATCGGAAATAAGTACAAAAAAAAAGTATGTGTGGGAAGAGAGAGCCGCGTTGCCATTCAGACGGAGGACTAATGTGATGACATAATGTAAAAATATTTGGGACATGTTCCTAAGGCTGAGTAATAACAGATGTTCTGTTCACAAGTTCAGGATAGAAATACACATTTACAGTCTCCTCTGCTTCTCTTCATCTCAACATGTCTTTGTGATCAGATAAGATTAAATAAAAAACAGAAATAGAAGCTATTTTTAACTCGTAAGTGAACATGGAACAAGAAAAGAATGAAGCCTACACTCACAGTACTAGTACTTTAGTCAATCATTGCCTATTAACAAATTAATCACTAACTATTTTGATAATGAATAGTTTTGAGTCATTTTTCTCTCATTCCAGCTTCTCAAATGTGACTGTTTTTTCCATTTTGGTCTGTTATGACGGTAAACTGATAATCCTTCTTTAATCTAAACTGAAATCTTTGAGTTGTGGACAAAACAAGGCATTTGAATACATCACCGTTGGCTCTGGGAAACAATGATTCACATATTTCACCATTTTTGAATTAAACCGTTCATCAATATACAGAGAAAATCACAGAATGATAGATAATTAAAATATTGGTCAGTTGAAAGCCTTAATAGATAGTGTAGACCTATGTACACATTAGCTGTGTTGTACTAGAAGGTAAATTGTCAAACAGAAATTTAAGGCACACTGGAAAGAATTGCATGTGTTATCCATGCTGAAGTGTGGCAGCTCAAATCCATTTCAGTAAATCTGAAAGTAACCCCCCTTTAAGTCCAGCCTCACATGTGTGCTGTAAATCTTACAGGTTTTTCCACTCCAGGCTCAGTTTACGTACTCAAGCAGCGTTTTTCTTTTTCTCTTTTGCAATCAGTACACCGGAGGCAAGTTTGTTCATATTACTCATTGTATGACAAATTTTTTTTGTTTCATTTTTACAGCTCTGACAAAAACTCAGAAGAATTCTGAGAAATCATAAATTAAGGATATATATATATATATATATATATATATATATATATATATATATATATATATATATATATAAAGGAAAATTATTTATAGGAAAAACTGGAATATATATGTTCCTGTCTTATTTGTTGCCTATAGCAGAAACATACAGTCACTGGATATAAATGGTAAGAGCTTTCTTTTTCTCAGTGCAGGTGTTCCACATTCCACATAATGAGCCGGCCTCAGCAGGGAAACAACAAATGTGGTTGGAGAACCACCTCAAAATGGAGAGCTGGTGGTTAAAGTTTCAACGACAACAAAGCAATGCAAAATCCATTAAAATAGTATATATTCATGCATAATTCTAGCCATATGTTGACATGTCTTAATGACAAATCTGATTTTAGTTAGCAGGGATGAAAACAATGTTAAACATTCAACCACAGAGCTGCAGGTAGGAAATCAACCCAAAAATAGCTAACCTCTAAAGGGAAAATCACTGCTTTATTTATTATTTCCTTTAGGCAGTAACAACAAAACACCTTTCCCCAACCAGTGGTGGAAGAAGTACTCAGATACTTTGTTTAAGTAAAAGTACTAATACAGTAATGTGATAAATATTCTATTACAACAAAAATCCTGCATGAAAAATCCCACTTAAGTAAAAGCACATAGGTCTGAGAAACAAAATGTAAAGTATTAGAGTAAAAATACTTCATCCCTCTGACTGATATATTATTTTATATGACATCATTAAATTATTAATATGAAGCGTCATTGTGAAAGCAGCATGTTGCTGTTGTAGCTGCTGGAAGCTGCTGGAAGCTGGTTTTGTCCAATGGTTCCCAACCTTGGGATAGATAAATCTGAGCGGTCTATTATTGGGAAAGGAAGGAAGAAAAACTAAATTCTGACACGGAAATCTGTTTTTGCACTTTTCCTCTAATCTTTGACTTCTGCTGAAACATTTATTGAAATGAAACCATGTGAGAAGTTTAGAGGGAAAAGAATCTCTATTTGGTGGAGCTGTTAACAGCTCCACAAACATCTGAAATGTGTCCTGACTACACACTGCTGTTTGTAAGATGATGAAACCAATGGTTTCAACTTTGAATATATGTTGTATTTTAAAAGCTTGTTCTATTATTTTATTTAGTCAAATCTGCATCTGAAAAGTAACTAAAGCTGTCAGAAAAATGTAGAGGAGTAGAAAGTGTAATATTTCCCTCTGAAATATAGTGGAGTGGAAGTATAAAATAGCGGTAAATGGAAATATTTAAGTAAACTACCTCCAAATTATCCTTAGGTGCAGTACTTGAGTAAATCTAGTTTATTTTGCACCACTGCAGTTATAATCTTTCATGTTTAAGTTTGACAACTAAATCAATTAAGTATGACCTTTGAAAACTAAAAAAAAACAAAAAAAAAACAAGATGCTTTCTTTCTTAGAATCAGCCTCGAATGGTTAAAACACCTACAGCCCTCTTATTTCCTAGATTAGTCATATCATAAAGTGCTGAAATACTCAGACTTATTCAGCAGCATTGGCAGTGGAGGGGATACACGTGGCCAAACATCACTCTCACTTACAGCGTTAAATATCCCTGTGAACATCCACGTCTCTAACCGCTCTGCCAGGCATTATGGAAATCTACAGACGACTAAAGCAAGAAAGCCTTGGAGAAATTAGGCCAACACACACTATCTTCTACCGATTCCACATGCACAATTGCATTACCCAGTAGATAGCCATCTATCATCAATGAAAGCCCTGGCACATTAAAAATCCATCAAGTAAATTTGTCTGGAGGAACACGTTTCAATAGTAACTTTACACCTGCGTCTTTGTGCGGCTATAATCACACGACAATGGCCCCCTTCTGCAGGACGACTTTAGGAAAGGTAACAGGAGACAGGAGTGATGTTGCTGGGCTAATTTTAGCCCCTTAGACTCATTAAAACATGGTGTTACTTTTCCATTCAATCACATGTGAGTCCACCTACAGCGACATGCACTGGAGGATCGAATTGCTTTGCCGAAGAATCTCTTCCAATCGGGATTTAAGTTGGATATAATCAGCAGTGGGTTATTTAAGATGATGTGTGTGTGTCAGCCAGTGGACTGTAGGCTGAATATTAACTGACGTAGCTCATAAATATCTGCGGCGCTGTGATATCTTCAGAACATCAAAGGAGCTACCAGTGGACGTGCAGTGAACCGTGTGTCCCCGCTGGATTATTACTGCTCACAACAGAATAGATAGCCTTTTGAAAATAAAACAAAAAAAATAATAGAAAAAAAAGATAGAATCATATTTTTTGTTTTTATCTGTTATCATGCTTGTGTATCTGAGCTACAATCCCTCATGATGTTTGGTGCATATTTGATGGTTTCTGCAATCCATCTTTTTCAATTACAGTATTCAACACTGAGCTCCCTCATTTCCAACAAACCGATAATTTTATCTATTCACGGCTGCAGCTATCGATCGTACCTAATATCATATATTTATATGCATGTTAGACATAGTTCTTCATAAGACAAACATTGGCTGACCCAGCCTGAATGGCTGCCACGGCAATGAACTAATTGTCTGCAAACCACAATTTCACATTCACGGGCGACTATTACAGCCGGATTGTTTGATAATGTCAAGTGAGTAATTTTATTAAGCACCACACAAATGTAATCATGCAGCAAGGCAATGTGAATTTGAGTGTATACAAGTGTTAACATCACTATGGGTTTTAGGTTATTACTGCAGCAGCAAATGTAAATTTGCCTCATTGATGGAGAGTGCTCAGCTGAATCAGAAATGTGCAAACCACAAACAAAATAGGCTGCTTCATTCCCCTGCCATCTGCATACACATCAGGACACACACTCACACACAGAGTCTCATTTTATATCTCCCCATCTGAAACCCGGGATTAGAACCATGAATAATGTATTTATGTAAATGTCTGATGGGTATAACTATAAAAGATGAGAGTGATTGAAAAGGCATTTTGTTAGATTGAGTTACAGCTGGCTGTGACTTATGGATGTTTTCAGTGGGGGGATTGAGGCGAACGCTGCTGGATAAAAATTTTTTAAAAAAGATGTATTTTTTAAGCAAAGAGATCACAGTGTCACCTCAACATTTGAGGAATACATTAATACAGAACCCGATCTCAGCATTTACGATTTGCTCTGCACATTTCAAACATCAGTCAGGTTATTACACCCAGCGGTCAAACTATCATTGACTATGAAGTCGTTGAAGACAGTGACCTCAGCGTTTACCATCTGTGTAATGCATCACCGTTGCCTTTTTCTGTCAAACACTGAATTGTTATAAAACGGACATAAATGTCAGCAGACATCTATGATCAGATTATTCACTGGTGCGTGTCAACCTCCCATCTGTGCTGAGACTACTGCATTATGTATATGTCAAATAATCGTGTGTGTAGGCAATCACAATGCAGCCATTTTACACTGGCAGTCTCTGAGATTTGTCACTAGGTATTCTAGTTGAATAATGGCTCCAGTAGTCGCGTGTGCACACTGCTGTTCTAATCTGCGTAATCCGTGTGATGTATCTGCAAATCAGAACACTGCAATCAGCCCACATAAGAACGGAGACAAAGGATAACTTCTGAAATATGACTGACAACTGCTGAAAAACAAAAAAGTTCCATTACCGCAGCGCAGGGAAGGAAATAAAGTATTTTATTAAGAGTGCGGATCCTGGATATACATTTAAAAGAAATAAACTCTCGGCATTAATAATGTATCTTATTTTATAAAGCAATTTAGCAATTGCTTGAAGTTGCTATGCTGACAGGAGGATATTTTGAGGCAACTTATGACCTATGCAAAACCCACTCACTGTAAACTTCACTCCAGCTAAATGAGATTGCTGTCTGTACCGTGTGTGATACATGGCTGAGAACTTAATCCCCACCCTATGCCTGGCCTTTTTCTGCACAGGACAAATTAAGGTTGTTAATATTAATGTAAAACATCTGTGGGCTGTTTACTGTACAGGGAATATGAGCCAAGTAGCAACCCGGGACCAGCGCCGCGCTGCATAATAGTCTTTTGTTTTGATTGCTAATGCAGAATTCATAACAGTTGTCAGGTTAAGGTCAGGAAAAAAATCTAGCAAGTGAAAGGAAAATTAATACTCATGATATGGTTTGAATGTAACTGAATATGTTTCACACTAAATCCCCTTCAAATATCTCTTTATTTTTCATCTTACGTCAAAGATTCCACATTGGAAAAGCTTTGAAGACTCGCTCTGTTCTGAGGCGAATCATATTTGTCCAATAACTGCTTGGCCTGTTGCAGCTGTCGGGGCTGAGACAGAATGAGTCATGTGTTACCCATTTAAGTCCAATTTCGCCAATGCAAATGCCTGACATGTGTGACTCTACAGGGCTCAGGGCTGAAACAGTATTTATGAAACAAGGGAGAGAGAATCAAGGCCAGGGCTCTATGACCATTTAGTCACCTGCTTCACCCATGACCTATGCTGTTTAGAGCAAGTTTATATTTGGGGGAAACAATCCACTTAATGTTGTTTCTGATGTGCCTTTAAAGCAGCTGCCATGAAATTAAATGAATAAACAAAAGGGGGAACGGCTTCATTGGATTCTTTTTTCCTTTAAAAGGAGCTCTCTTTTGGAAAATATGAGTTATATTCACTGAACTGTGGCAACTGTGTTGATGGTGAAACAAAACATTTTTCAATCCTAAAAATACATCGGCACATGCACAGAGCGATGGCAGTTAATTTTAATGACCCCTCTTCAGTCTCGCCCCCTCCGCCCCCTGAGGGTGCTGAGCTCGTTGTCTATTAACACAAATGTCAGGTTGACTAATAAAGGTGTGACTTTCAGTGATATATTTTCCTCCTGCTGAAGCTGTGGTGTTGACTGCCACCTGTTGGGATGCAGCAGTAAGGACACGGAGCTGGTGACAGCTGTGTTACACAGGATTACACAGGGTCATTTACAGAAACCCAATAGCCCAGTTATTAATTAGCCAGTCTTGATAGAGGTGTGACTGTTACAAGCTGCTGATAAAAACTGCAATGTGGCCGTGGCTTTCTACTCAAAACCACAAATTAACCTGGCTGCTTGTTTGAATACAACTAGAAATAGAGAGTATAACAATATAATTTAATAAAGATGTTTAGGTTTTGGATTGCTGATATAATCTGATGAAGTTTTGAGATGCAGATATATTTGTGTTTTTTATTGCGTGTCTCATTAATATTCATGAGCCTCTCATCTGATTGGCTGATTTGAATGTCTATGAATAGGCGTGGGCTGTATTGGTGTGACATTACAACCATTAGGAGGTCCTAATGAATATTAGTGCTGTGTGCATTTCTCTGTGGATTTAGCATCATAAAACATAGACAGAATTTATACAACATATGGATCTTTTTTATGATAAAAAAAAGCTATTCATATTTTTCTACAATATGGGTCTTTAATGCTATGAACTGGCACAGATTCACTGTTTCCACTTGAATTTTCTTCTCATTGGACTAAAAAGAAAAAAAAAAAAACCTTAAACAGCTGCTCCAGCTTGCATGCAACCCTTAAAATGTCTGCTGAAACCCAAACCAGGGGCTAGCATATGTGTGTAATATGAGAAAATAGCTTTTCAAACAGATGCCTTTTTCAATTAAGATTAACATTAAAACAGACACAACGTATGAAGGATAAAGAGAAGTGATGCACCGATTCCCTACACTGGGTGACTGGGTGGTATTGACACAACAATAAATCAGGTATCAGTCAGACACAAATGGAAAAAAAAGAGGCTCAAAAACAAACCTTCACCTTAAATGTGTACAGTTTACACATGAACATCATCAAAATTAAAACACATTGCACATCTTCTCTCCAGCATCTTGCCTTATCTGTCAAACATTTTCTGCTTCTTTGCCTTAATTGGCGGGGGGCACTCGAGGCTGTTGCCCCGAGACGCAGACCTCAACAATCTCAGATGCCCTAATAATGAAAGCAGGATAGTGAAATCTGGAAAACAGATGTGTGATGTGCACTCGTCGAAATAAATGAACGTACAAACCAACCGAAACTCTGAGTTTATTGCGAGAGGGGAAATTATAATTGTATAGCCCTAATATGAGGCTGCGAGATCCGTCTTGATACATACGTTTCACTGAAGCGAGTTTGATTGCATTCTCGCCTCCCTGAGCACATTAATGGTTTTAATTTTCAGTCCTATTTAATATCCTATAGACATCATCCTCTGTAGTTTGTAAGCAATCATAATCAACAGTATTTCAAATGTAGAGGTCATTGCTCAAACAGGGTCTATTCTATTCCACTTTGCTTTTTTTTCTGCTGACACAATAAACAGTGAGCTTTGTAGCCGTGCTATTGAAGCAGCTGCACAGAGAGAATCACTGTTTTGTGATCAGCGACTAAAGGCCCCTCAGCCATCTCAGTCATTCTCTTCTCCACACAGCTGAGAGCTGAGTCTTAACACCAGGTCTGGGTCTGTATGATGTTGGATGGCCTCTCTGTGTCAGACAACAGAGGAGGGATTGTTTCCCTTTATGACAGACGGACTGACTGTCCCTCACACTCTGAAATAGGATGTTGCTGAAGTTAAAGGGGAACATGCTCTACTGGAATCAGTTTGATTTTTTTGTGTGCGAGCTATGTTTTTTTGTTGTTGTTGTTGTTGTTAACAGTTTATTCTAGAATTCAAGAGCTTTGAAAACCAGGAAATGGGATAAACACCAGGGACGTGTTTCACAAATAGTGCTTGAAGAAAAAAATAAAACTCAGCCCACAATGTTTTCTAAAGCAGGATGTAACCAAACTCTTTTTTTCCTGCGTGCAGTTGGCTACACTCTACCCTACTCCGTACACTGTCTGAAATATTTAATGTGATATCACATGATGCACTCCGAGAGACGATGATAGACAATTTGGAACAAAGACAGGAAAAGTCTGTCTCCTTTCCAAGGTCACAGGCCTTTCTACTGTTTCCTCTTTCCTGCACTGGCTGGCTGGCCAGATTGATTTGAATAGAAATCAACTCAGCATGCAGCCAAGTAGGGCAAAATTACTCTCTCTCTCTCTCTCTCTCTCTCTCTCTCTCTCTCTCTCTCTCTCTCTCTCTCTCTCTCTCTATTCTGTGTGTGTGTGTGTGTGTGTGTGTCTAAGCCAATGTGCATGTCAGTGTGTTTTAGACTTAGAAAGCCGGGGTGGACTTGATCTGAATCATGTGGAGATAATAAGATATGTGATTAGAATCCATAATGGTGGTTTTAAGTTTAACAAATCTAATGATAAGAACTGAGGAGTTAACATTTCCATATTTTACTATACTATATCTATAAATGTATATATATATATATATATATATATATATATATATATATATATATATATATATAGATAGACTACATAGATCTGTTGGTTAAATAATAAATATAATAATAAATACATAACTATGTTTCCATCCATAAAAAAAATTAGTGAATAACAAATACTCTCCCATCTTTGCCATGTAATTCCCTAAATAAAATATTGCAGTACTTAAATATAAGTTTGAGGCATTTGCATATTTTCAGTTTCATTCTGCTTCTTACTTTTACTCCACTACATTTCAGAGTAAAACATTGAACTTCTTACATTCACTACTGCATAATGTTTAAACAAGTAATTAAGTATGTAATATAATTAACAGTATTTAATTAGCCCCGCCATAAACAGAAGCAAATATGATATAATAATTAATAGACATTTTAGATATTTTTTGTACATTTATATATATATGTGTGTGTGTGTGTGTATTTTAATATTTATTATAAATTATTATTATTATATTATATATTATTACTACTACTACTACTTCTACTGCAACTGCTATATAATAATAATAATAATAATAATAATAATAATAATAATAATAATAGAAGGAAAAATAAATATAGAACACACTGTTGCCTCTCTTCTTGTATCAAGTCTTTATTTTTCTTACCAGGATACCAACACTTCCACTTCCCCGGAATTGCTTTGACAAAATCGGCACTTACTACATTAGCAATGTAAATGTGCAGTCCATTAGTCACCGTGCTCTTACATTTAGTCTCAGCTCGTAAATCACAGCTTCCTGGAATGCAAACAGGGGAAGTGGCCTCGTGCTGCTGATACAGCTGATGTGATGCTGCCCTCTCCTGTACGTTCCCAGGGAAGGACTTTGTGATGGACTCGTGATGTCACCCATAAATCACACAATAATTCTGAATGAGAGGCTTTGTCATGCGCTCAGCGGCGGCTTCCTGCGCCCTATGAAGTCCAGATGTTTCCCAGCAGCAGCAGCAGCGCCATCACTCCTCATCATCAGAAGCTGGATGAGACTCTGGAGGCGGAGCTTCAACTTTGGGGACTTTGTTCGAAAAAACTCCATGCAGGAGTTCTTTTTCTCCCTGTGTGTGGGGGCAGCAGTGAAGTCAGTCAGTTGTGTGCGATCTTCAACTTCCAGGAATCACCAGAAGCTTTAGTGGCGCAGCAGAATGAGCCTGTTCAAGTTTACCTGCGCCGTCGTTACCAGGGCGCTGTTCATCCTGGTGTCTCTGGTCGGGGTGTGGAGGGTGGCATGGGTGAAGAAAGACGCAACTTACTGGCTGCTCACCGTCCTGTTCCTGCCGCTCATCGCTGAGATGATCATTACACTGAAGAGGCGAAAGGGACAAGATTACAAATGGTAAGATGAGGGGTGGCTGCAGTTTGTTGGTTGCAGCTGCAGTCCAGATGTTGTAGGCTTATTGTTTATTTGTTTTGTTCATTCTTTTCTCATTTTCCTGGTGTTTATTTGTGTGTTTTCAGTGCCAATGTTAATATCATCATTATATATGCTTTATTATTATTTTTTTGTATTTTATTACAACTTTTTATTCAGTTACTTTCTTTTCTTGTGTCAAGGAATGTTGTAGCATAGACTATATAAATATGTTACTAATAAAACAACAGTTATGCAGTTGATATAAAGCCTCAATATTATTTTATTGTCTAAAACTAATCCAGGCATTCTAAATCATGCAGTTTTTCTCTGCTGATTAGATTTACAGTATTTAATTAGAGGCTTGTAGGAAGGCTATTTGGGGCAGATGCGTTACTGATATAATCAGAGTTACAGGGGGTGCCTCCCCATCCTCACCGTCCCAAACACAATAGTAGAGGGGATCTAAGCAGGATGCAGTGTATTCATGGAAGTGGGGGAAGGGATGGGTGCAGTGGAGTCAAAAATAATTGTACATAGAATGTGTACAATTATTTTTGACTCCACTAATTCTTGAGTTATTTAAAGACTTTTGTGACTGCCTGCATTTAATTTGGAATATCTTTTTTTTAAAATGCAGCATTTGAGATTTTACATTTGTTAAGAAGAGAAGTATCCACCCTTTTATTCCTACTAGACACTCAGAGATGAAAAACACATGTTTTTGCTATTGTGCTAAATTATTAAGTATAACTAGTGTGTGTGTGTGTGTGTGTGTGTGTGTCTGGGGGGGAGGGGGGGGGGGACTATTTAACAAAGTGATTCTAATTGTAAGGCTGCAACACTTATTTTAATTATTAATGAGTCAATCCAGTCTTTTCTTTATGCAATTGTTTGACCAAGATGATGTCTTCCAGTATCTTCAAAGATATACAAAGATGTTCTGTTTTTTTAACCATGTGTGAAAAAGAAATTCAGCAAATCTTCACAATTTTAGTGTTTTTGCTTGAAAAACAATCAAAATAATTCCTAAATTCCCCAGCAATGACTATTAGATGAAGCAATTGCTTGTTACAGCTGTGCACAATGTTACCGTTAACTAATCAATACTATACAGAGACTCAAGTATTTGTATTTCATCATTCTTTCCGAAAGCGTCTTCATGAAGTTTTGTTGATACAAATTCTGTTGGTCTCCTGCAGACTTTCTCTGCCATTTTTTTCTGTTTTTTCATCTGTATCATTCCCTCCTTCTGGCTCTTCTCCTCACACACATGGGAATGTCCCAACCTTAATACAAAACAGGATTAACGCAAAAAAATAACCATCAGGAGGGTGCACTTAATGTGCACAGTCTTCTGAAGCCACAAAATGCCGTTACAAAAACCAATTTGGTTAAATTGTTTAGGGAGAAGCCTATCTTAACTTGACTGATAAAGCAGCAATTATCAGGAAATACCCAACAAGGACATCATATGTTGATAAAAAAGTGTTGTTTGTCTCTTGCAGGTTTTCTCCGCCAATCTTTCTGTTTCTCATCAGTATCATTCCCTCCATCTGGCTCCTGGAGCTCCACTACCAGCAGAACAAAGCCAGTGACCCTCAGGTAGTCCAGGCATGCACAACAGACACAAAAAACTTTGTATGTAAAACTCAGTGAAACAGCACCTACACTACCATGGAATATATCAGATTTTGACAGAGAGAATTACAGAAATCTGTGCACATCCCATCAAGGTTGTATAAAGTTTTAACTGTATCGAAAAGTACAAGTAGTGTGTGAAAAGCCTCTTTCAACTCGTTTCAGTGCAGAAATCTTGATTCCTGGGAGAATGTGCGTCGAGTGCTCACCCTGAACAAGACTGTGGAAAACATCACAATCCAGAACTACCTCAAGGTGAGAGTGTCAGGCTGAATGATTCATTTTCACTTCAATTACCTCTGATCCTACAACGTGTCTATAAAGAACAAAAGAATAAACAAGAATTGAAACAATAACTTAGGCTTTTTTTTAAAGCTATTTCTAATGAATACCAAAGGAAGTGAAACTGCTGAATAACAGTAAAAAACTATGAGTTAAAACAACAGATTAGTACATATTTCTCAGGAAAAAGGAGTTTTATGAAAATAATGATTTCTCTGTAATTGTAGTGTTCCAGTGATTGGTGTTGAATTGTACAGGGTATATTACGCGGCATGGTTAAGTTAAATCTGTTTGCATCTATTTAGAGTGATTGTTATTTGGGTTATTTGATCTGTGTTGTCTATCATGTGTCTTGTTGTATATTTAAGGTGTGATTGATCAGAACTGGTTTATATAACTAAAATAATTTCTAAAATATTTCAGTAACACTTTATTTGGCAGATGAGTTCATAGCACCTTCATAGGAGCTGTCATAAACTGCACATAAAGCATTCATGACTGTTTCATGAGATGTGACCCAACATTCGTGCCAAACCTTTCATGGACGTGGAAGACAGAACAATGAAAATGTCAAAATAAAAGTATTGCAAAGTGTTGCCATTTTTGTTCCGAAACGTCACATCTGATAGAGACAAAACATGGTCAAGCAAATAATTTTGTTTCATAAAAATGTCTTGACTCATAATGTAACCTTTGCAGATGATTTCTCATCTTTCACTGCTGGGAATGTCCAACCGTTCAAGGTTACACAAATACGGGGCAGCTGGACGTGGCTGGTTTACCTCCTCAGTGTTAAAGTTTGTGGTTACCAATACTTCACTACTTGTATAGTAAAGTGACATTTGATGTAGGCTTCATAAGTTATTCATATTCATTCATATATTATTCATATTCAGTTCAGGGTCAATCACAACAGAGCGGATATTTCATGGAGGGGAAGGGAGGGGACCTTTGGACCATAAAAGAATGCTAATTTGAATCAATACACTGATAAAAATAAAATATGAAACTGTGAAAATAGAAAAATAGGCCCAGTTTAATTTGCTGACAACGTATTGAAACTCATACTGTTACCATTAATCATACTGAATCATCTCTGCAAACTGCTTTGGAAAAATATTCAGGTGGTTCATCTGCAAATATAACAGGGATATTGAATCTTAATTGTGGCAATTATATCCACTAGAAACCGGCAGCATCACATGGGTCGATAAATAGCTGCCTATTAAAGCGAATAATTCCTCTGACCATCCTGAAAATCAATGGGATTATATCAGGTAAATTGAGCCACTTTTTGGTAAATCACCTGGGACAATAACACAATACCAAATATGCCTTTTCCATGTATAGTTATGATTAAATTGACTGATCCTTTTGAGGAATTATGTGACAAATTATAATTATTTAGGCCCTATAAATCCTGAAATATCTGCTGATCCACTTTTTTTTGCATGAGCAGTTTTGGGTAAAATGGGCCATCAGTATGGGTCTAGTAGTCTAGATTTGAAGGATTGTTTCACCCACCATAGAAACTAATCAAATTTTACTTGTTTCTTGTCAAGCACAGTTACATCAATAGTTTGAAATCCTTTGTCATCATTGGCTCTAATTTCCAGAGGGGCTGGGACCCCCAAACCTTAAATGGCCCATTTTACCTGATATCACCCTATAATTACTTTCTTTTTTTCTTTTTTTTCAGAACATTAACCACGTCTTCTCAGCTGTCTGCTCCAATGATTGGATCCTAGCTCTTCATCAGATCCTGCTCATCCTCCTCATCCTGGGGAAGTGGCTCCTCCCCCTGGGAGGCGGAGTCACAAGGGACGAGCTCTCTCAGCTTCTCCTGATTTTCGTCGGCACGGCGGCGGACATCCTTGAATTTACCAGTGAGACGCTGTCAGATGTCAAGTGGGTGGCCTGTCATGTTGCTTGTTTGTTCTGAATAAATATGTCTACACTTAAAACACACATATGAAAATGTGTACAACTCAAGCACTTATAAAGTGACTTTATTGTCTGTGTGTTCTCCAGAGAGAACAGTCCTCAGCTGGTCTACATCATCTTAGCTGTATGGACCTGGAGCATGTTGCAGTTCCCTCTACATCTTGCTGGTCAGTGTGTTTCTGATTTAAATCGATATCTTTGGTACTTAAGCAGTTACAGACATGTATAATCATACATAACCTCCCTTTCTCCCGCTGCTTGGGGACAACATGTTCAGAAATTGGCAAAAACATCAGGAAAGTCAGCAGTGTTCGTGCCAGTGCTGTAAGTAAACAGTGAAAAGTAGTTTGACTGAAATCATTTGCTCTCCTATCTCCAGCTTTGTCAAATTATTAACCTGAAAAAAAAAAAAACAGTTTTCACTTCTTGAGCCTGGAATGATCCGCAAAGGCTGTATCACAGACACAGTAATGTCCCAGCGTTAATACAAAACAGGCTTAACACATAAATAACTATCAGGAAGGAGGTAAAGGGTGTACTCAAGGAGTTTGTACAAATGTTTACAGTCTTCCTTAGATAATCAAGCCACAAAATGTTGTTATATAAATACATTTGGACAAACTATCTCGGGGGAAGCCTATCTTTACTTGACTGATGAAGCAGCTATTATCAGGCAAGTCCTAACAAGGAAAAGTCTTGCTGAAACTTATTTCATCGAGCCCAGAAAAGAATGTAAACCCGCCTACGAGGGACGAGGAAACAAAGGATAAGGTTTCATCAAAAAAAAGAAAAGAAATGAAAACCATTAACAGTGTGATTAGAAACAGCACAACTTTGTTTTCAGAAATAACTGCACTATAACAATCTAAATTATTCATAACACAGTCGTTAATGATTTACAAATGGGCGTTGAGACTCTTAATAAACTTACTTTTATGTGTACCTTTCCCATCATAATGATGAATTTAGAGCACTTAGCTGCAATGCGCAGCACTCTGTTGTATTTATAAATGAAGCTACTTTTCCTTCAGGGCGTTCAGTTAGTGTTTGTTCCTGCTGATGTGGGTGTGCCCTCTTGTTATTGTGAATGTGCGGCCATGCAAACACAGAACGTGGTGATACACATGCAACGTATGTTCATAAATATGAGTTTCAGGGTTCATTTTGACCTTGGAAAAGAAAAACAATCTCATTTAGAATCTGCTTTGCAGCCTTTGATTATGATCCTCATCGGCTGATGGGTTTTGCCCAGTTGTCATGGAAATACAGTCATGTTTTTCAGAGGAAAGGTTCACAGTCTATTAAATCTGTCTCAAACCAACAGTCAGGTGCTCATATTGAAAACAGCTTTCCCCCGGTGTAATTATTCCTCCTGTTCCTACTGACTATTAAAAGATCCCTTTCAAATTTGAATGTAAGTTGTGGCCACGAAATTATTTTATACCAATCCACATACATATATATATATATATATATATATATATATATATATATATATATATATATATATATATATATATATATATATATATATATATATATATATATATATATATATGTGTGTGTGTGTATGTGTGTGTGTGTGTGTAAAGTTATATCTGAGGCTTATATGAGGCAGAGTCTTTTTAGCATCAAATACCTCCTATCTGTTTTCTCATTGAGGTGTGGTCAAAATATAAAAAAAGAGGGACTTTGTCACTAAAAAGATTAATGTTGAAGTTTTCACAGAAGGATGACTGTGGATTTTACCCCCATTACTTACATTATATAAGTGCTTTATGAAAGAAGTGATCAGTATAAACAGGATCCACGATTACAGCAAATAAATCCTGTTTCAGTGTTCATCTGGGTGCCTGACTCTTGTTTTAAGACTTGAACAACTGTCAAATCAAAGTTTATTTTTGACCTTTCGAAAGAAAGAAAGAAAGAAAGAAAGAAAAGCTGTGTGTACTAATGGATCATATGTTATGAGATTGTGTTGTGGAGTTTTAGTCTATAAACGTACTGGGTAGATCTTGAAAAGCAATTAAAAATACTGAAATTTGTTTCTTTCTATGTAGGAGATTTACTCAGTATTAAAAGTTTTTTTTGTATTGAACTACTAAAACATTACCATGCAACTTGATACTATCAACATTTCTGCTGTACCACTAACATCCTGTTGGTTTGTCTCTTTATCTTAATTAGTGGTGAACAATAAGTCGGACAGCGAGGGTGAGTCTGGGGACCAGGAGGTCTCCCTCCTCTCCAAACACAGCACGGACATATGGAACAGCGTGGAGGCCCTGTTTATCCAGGACGGGCCGTTCCTGGTGGTCAGGCTCACTGTCATGACCTACTTTGACGTCTTCCACCAGATGCTTGTTTTCTTTGCCATCAAGAACTTCCTGGTGGTCATACTCAACTTGTACCGGTTGTCCGTTATCTGCCAGGACTTCAAACCTTCCAGCATCAGAAGGAGCAGTGCCGTCCCGTGAGATGAGTCGGCCATTGAGGGACGAGGAGGGGAAGAGTTTGGTTACTGTAGACTGATAAAAAAACTGCAGCATTATTCTCACAATGTACTTAAACTCTTTGGGATCAATAAGTTGTGAATAATTAACGGTGCAAGGAGCAGAAATCTGTGAGCAACCACTTTTTTTTTCTTTTTTACAGTTGTCAAGTTGTCAAGTTCACATTCCACACTTGATTGTGTACGGTTAAAACCATTTTAAAAGCTTCATTCTTCGTCTCGTTGACATTTCAGCCCATTTCGGTTACAAAGTTTCCTTAATGTGCAGCTTAAAGAATGTAGCTGAGTCTGAATAAATAACTGTGATACAGAGGGGCAGGAAAATAACATAAGATATACAATGACATTATGAGCCTGTCAGCAGAATCTTTCTAATAAATATAACCCACGAGCACAACCTTGGCCTTGTCAAAACAGTAGCCAACGGAACCAGGCTACTGCACGGATAAGGACTGAAAGAGTTTCTTACTCAAACTCAGGCAGGAAGTTAGAACAATCTGTGAAAACATCTTAGTGGAATTTGGCTCTTATAATTTCATGTGATGTGAAGGTCGTCATAAATTGAAAATTTGATTGTGCAAGAAATGACGAAGTAGGAAATCACCACCTTATCCTTTGATTATGTTTTTTTTTTTTTTTAATATGTTCTTTATAATCACCCTTTTACAGGAAAAGGGCAAAATAAGGCGATTAAGTCTTTGTATTTTTTTTTATCTCAACCACGGTTTCCGGCTGTTATCTAATTCCACATGGAGCGAAATGTCATGTCCATGCCTTGTGGAATTAAATAAGAACTAAGAGCAATTTAGGAGTGTGTTTTGCATTTTGACTTTTTGTTACCCAGCAACTGCAAAAAATGTATGAATGTGCCCACGGATGATTTTATACCTTTAAAACCATGAGTTATTGTCAGCTTTATAGTGTCAAACACTCTTATTATGACTCCCTAGTTTATGTGAAGAAGACAATGTCAGTATAGACAACTCAAACTGTGCATTTTAACTCTCTAAGAGACTAAATGTCTGGAGAAATGTTGATACTACTACATGTACTGTACTGTATGTATTTCTGTTTTATCATGTTGCATTTTTTTAAAATAATATTTTATCCAATAATGCCACCAAAATGGCATTAGAACCGTGTTTAACATTTCACCATAATTGTACAATGATTGTTGAAATATCAGTCCAAATAAAATAATCCACTGTCACTGTTCACAATAAGTGGTTTCAAGAGGATAATGATTCTTTATAATTATGAAATTACACACACTTAATTATTTGATCTGTTTTGTCATAATTTACATACATAGAGACATATATAAATATGCTGCCAATTTCATGCCATGTCTTTTTTTGTTTTCTTTTAATCTCCTCATGCTACTGAATATAAAACTCAAAAACAAGTGGTATCAAGAGGTTGGACCTGAGAATATAGACAACAATATCAAAAGATCATGAAATTCTTAAGTCTTACCTTAAAACAGAATATGTATTGAACTCTTCTTCAAACATAGACTTCTGTCTCCCCTCTGTGGACATCAGCGTATTAACACTTGAGCTGATGATGTCATCCGGTGACAGCGTTTGACAGTGAATCCGTTTCTGATTTTGTTAGATAAAACTCTGCATCAGAACCATATTTTATTTGAGGTAGAGGGGCCGACAGCTGTGGAAGCAGCAGGGACGCTGTCAGTGTCATGAGTTTCTGTCTGAAGAACCAGACATTGTCTCAACATGTCGCTGTCAGTGTATAAAATAGAATAGTAAATCTGCTATCACCACAGTTATGGTTTTGTTTTTGATAAAAAGATTATTACATTTTTACATGAATGATTCATATTTTATTATGAATCAACTATGAAGGTCTGTTTATATTTATACATATTTTACATCTATTTAATGCTCATGAAAAGAATATACGATTATATTTTAAATAATAATCAATGGAGAAAATGCATATGTCTCATCTAAAGCTCAAACTCCTCAATTACATCTGTGAGCATACATGTATGTAATAAAGGATTAAAAACAATATAAAATGTTCCTAAAACTACTGTGGAAGAATTGTTAGAAAGAAATAAAAAAGGAAACTGGCACTGAAACACAATTTATTTGACAGCAGACATCATATTTTAGGTTTATTTTATTTTATTTTTTTTTTGCACAGGCAGTGAATATTAGTTTGGATTCAGATTCATACTGTTCCCAGGGGAAATTTATTTTCATAGTCAAGTAGCTTACTCACAATAATAAGTAATAATAATAATAATTCAGTGAACACATAATGAAACACATAATAGAATATAATAAAGGAATTAGCCCAACAGTTTTCTACAAACAGTAACTCATCTCACATCTCAAACAAGAATTAAAGAAATTACACATATCCTTCATACATAAAACAAAACAAATATACAAAAATTATAAAAACAAACAAGCAAACACATAAATACAAAAAAATAAAGATAAAATTAATGAAGAGAGAAAAAATAAAGAAAAAAACACTGAAACATATTCAGAAAAAAAGATGAGACTTTCGGGTTTGAATAGATGTAAGATGAGAAAATAAAAACACAATGATGGAAGCTAACAGGGACATGCATGTGCATGTGAAATTACATCTTGTCCAGTTCACTCTGATGGAAAGTGAATTCTGAATAGAGGAGACCGGGGTTGGTTGGCATGCTTTTCACTCTCTGTTATAGAACTCAGTCATAATGTATATCAGAATATTCTAAACAGCATTGAATGAAAGGTTAAAGTCTTAGATTTAACAAAATATGTTTTGATTTCCACAATTATTTTCAAAAAATAAAGTAAAGATAATAATATAATCCAAAATAAAGTCATGATGCACATCTGTATGGGCATCAATATTCAGTCAGTCATCTTCTATACCTGCTTATTCCTCATTAGGGTCACAGGGGTCTGCTGGAGCCAATCCCAGCGCACTACAGCGAGAGGCAGGGATACACCCCAGATGGTCGCCAGCCAATCGTGGGGCACACACACCATTCACTCACACACTCACACCTACAGGCAATTTAGAGTCTCAGCATGTTTTTGGACTGTGGGAGGAAATTGGAGTACCCGGTGAAAACCCACACAGACACGGGGAGAACATGCAAACTCCACACAGAAAGGTCCCAGACCCAGGACCAAGGAGGTCTTGAACCTGTGACATTCTTGCTGTGAGGCAACAGCGCTAACCCCTGCTCCACCTCGTCACCCAACAGCAACATTAAAACAAATTAATATAACAACCAGTAGAAGATATTTAAACATCTGTTTCAAACAAGAAAGCGGATTGCAGACAAGTGTGTGTGTGTGTGTGTGTGTGTGTGTGTGTGTGTGTGTGTGTGTGTGTGTGTGTGTGTGTGGTGGAGCTAACTGTGCCACTTCAAATGTATTTTTGTGTGCAGAGATTTTAGCAATGCAATTAACAATTAACAATGCACATATTAACATTTTTAAGATAGAATGTGAACAATTAATGAACAACTATCAATAATTTGAACATTTTATTTAAAAAAATGAAGAAAATTGTTATTTACAGTACAATTAACTGGATGCAACACATTTATAATATCTATACATATACAGTTCTCATCAAACAGGTGACTTACTCTGAGATGTTTTAACAGATTAGTGCACATTAAAAACTGATCATTTTGAGATTATGTTTGTTCGTCTGTGAGTACCAGGGCATCAGAAACCAGGACTGTGCCAACCGACCCCGGTCTCCCGTAGACATGAACACGCAGCTTGAACTATTGCGTCTCCTGACTGTACAAGCGTGAACCTGCGCGTCTTTAATTCCACTGTAGAACCGAGGCTGCGCTGCCTTCTTGTGGCTCCACCTTGTTACTGCATCGGCGTAACCTTTTATTTTTCTGTCTCTTTCTACCTTCCCTCTCATTCCCACTAACACCACCTACCTGTTGTAATCCATTATTTATTCACCCCAACCCCTCCCCTCCCTGTTTCCTGTGAACACCACCTCAGTGGTTTTCCTGGTTCCACTGACCCGGCCTCCTGCCTGTAATATGACACAGTGAACGGGGCTGGGCCTGATTCAGCGTTTAAAGCCCGACAAGCAGCAACTACAGAGCGTTACATTCTCGGGTGGGGCTTTTGTTTTTTTTTCTTTTTTTTCTTATCTCGTATCCACCTCCGGGCGCGCTTTGCGCAAAGACGCACAAAGTCGGTATCGAACCCCAGACGCACTAGGACGCTCCTTATCGACGCTCGTCCCGCTCTTTAACGCCGCTCCTCGCGCTCTGATCGCCGGTCATGTTTCGCTGTGGGATCGCCTACCCCCGCTGCAGGTGGATCGTGCCCCTGCTGCTACTCTTCGCCATTATTTTTGACATTATCGCCATCGCCGCCACCTCGGGATGGGTCGAGGACGAGGACGCCCAGTCCGACTACGCCAGTATGTGGGACCGGTGCAGAGGCAGGAACGGGAACTGGAACTGCAAGTCGCTCATGGATCACTGTAAGTGGCTGATAGACGGAACACAGCAGGCTCGCAGCAATAATAATAATAAGACCGCGGTGAAGGGCAGAGAACACAGCCAGGAACACGACTTTATCAGACGATGATCGATGTTATTAATGTGCTAAATTCAACATAGTGTTAACCTGAAGGACTACAACAGAACTCCAGCAGAGGGAGCAGGGTGCTGGGTGCAGGGAGGAGGCCTCCAGCACCCAGCAGGCAGGCTGAACTTTAGTCTCCAGTGAGTTTATCTTGGCCTTTTATTATCAGGGCAGGTACAGCAGAAAGAAGGAGGCAGCTTTCATTCAGGTGGTGTAACAAAAAACAAAACAACAACAAGCAAACAGCCCTTTTTTACTAAAATGAATTGTTTTTTATTGTTTTTTTTCTAAAGGTCCCATAATGTTCATTTTTCCTGGGTTCTATTTTTAATTATTTAATCATCTTAATATACTTTCACCCCTCTTGTCTCACGTTTCTCTCTGGAGTTCTAGAGAGAACAGGTAGTTTTGTGTTTTCTCATTGATATTAATGAGCCTCTTCACCAATTGGCTGGTTTGAATGGCTGTGAATGTGGTGAGTGTATAGTTTTGACCTCACATCTTTACGGAAGTCCTGACAGCTCCTTTTAAGGCTCAGTTACTGAATCTCTTTTGAGACACAAGACCTTGACCTTCTTATAATCCAAAATCTATTCAAATCTCACTTTCTATGATATGGGACCTTATCGCCCTATTTATTAAAATAATAGGATATTTCATAGTAGGAGGATTTTCTTAATTGGGCTGCAACTCATTATTTAACCAGTTAGTTGGTCTATAAAATGTCATCAAACAGTGAATAATGTTGATCACTGTTCCCTAAAGCCCAAAGTGATGTGCTTGTTTGGTCATGACCAGCAGCTCACAACTCAAATCTATTTATATTACTGTCATAGAGAACCAAAGAAACCAGAAAATACTACATTTGAGATGCTAAAATCACAGTGTGGACAGTAAAAAAAATTACGCCACTCAAAACACTGAATCAATTATCAAATTGTAATATTGTAATCATTTTCTAATGATAATTAACTAATCTTTGCAGCTTTATTTGTCCTTCCAAATCCCAAAATATAAAATACAAACAATTATTAGATTATCATGTCAGTTACTGATTAATTTTATGTCAATCGACTTAAATAGTTAGAGCTTTCTATGAAAATATCTGCCTTTTTAAATCATGTTAATTTCTACAGTATCAGATGTTTTAATGATCATTATGGTTAAAAGAAACTTCTAAAAAAAAGTAGATCAAAGAGTAGTTCAATAATGGATGAGATAAAAGTTCAAAGGTCAAATATTTTTTTCATAAAATCATGGAAATAACATTGAGGATCATTACAGAACATAAGGAATATATTCTGTAAGATGTTTAAAAAGGAGATTATAAAGGACCCAATTAAATAAGCACACAAAGAGTTCAAATCTAAATTAAATATAAAATAGTTGTTACTGATATCATATTAAACAATTTTCTTATTGTATTGTTGTTGTGGATATTGATGATATATATTGATGCTGTAACAGTAACATTGTTTTTTACTACAAATAAAAATATTTTATTTAATGTTATAGCTGAGGTTTTCTCATGCAATACATGAATAAAACTTTATGCTGCCCTCGTTTCATGGGGTTTGGGATTTTAAAAGATGAATCTAATTGTAATATACAATTGTAGGTTAGTATCAACTTCTGCTGAAGTGTCCTATCAGACTATTCTCAGTCAGTAGATCAACACTGATGTATTCCTGATGTGATGTGTACGTTCTTTCTTTTTCAAACATGACGCTATTTTATGCTTTTTATCTTACTTCCACCAGTATTTCACTATACCAGAACTACCTTCACTACAGCAACTACTTCTTATACAATAAAACATCTGACATCTGTGTTTCATAATAACTTCACTGAAAGGTTGTAATCAGTTTGAATCACTTTGCTGTGGAAACACGTTCAGGAGCTTTTAAACCACAAATTCACAAAACGCCTCAGACAGATTTAAAAAATATTTAAAATAGATTGGACCTTCAGTGCACTGACATTCCTGGGAAAGTGGATGAGAAGCAGTTTTTAAAATGGCTGGTTGGATGTCAGACATGTTCACAGCGATATGGCTATTTATAGACAAACTGTTAATGAGTTTTTCCTTCACTGTAGAGGTCTCAACCAAAGACAAACTCGCTGACACTCGCTCAGATCTGCTCAACACTAAGTCTGAACAGACTCACACAGGTTTACACAGGTTGTGTTGTTACACAACAAAGACAGGATTGTTGGCCTTATCAGGAGCTACGGAAGTCGACTAACCTGGCAAGCTGCTTCATATTGCGATTTGTAAAACATCCATGTTCCTTGAGAAAACGTGTTCCTGCATCCTGCTGTTATCAGGTTTTTTGATCAGATCGTGCACCCCTCTGACCTGAAGTCAGGCTAAACTCCTCCTGCCAGAAACATTCACGTTACTGGTTTATATTCCACACACATGTTCCACATAGTTTGGAATATGGCTGAACGACTTTCAGAAAAAAATTGAATTGTGATTTTTTTTTTTTTGGCAGATATTGCGATTTTATTCTGGATTTTCTTCAAATCAAGTTTCAGTGCAACATTTACAAGTATCACAGAAACTTATATCATACCATTAAAAAAATGCCATAACTCTAATGCAAGAATTAAAACTAAATTCAAGAAATACTTCAAGTGCTTGAGCAACAGCAGTTATTACAGCTGAAGAACTAAAGTAGTGAAGGGTGAAGGTATATATATATATATAGCCACCTGATTATTTGATAATGGAAACTATTATTTCTGTAAAGTGTTGAGCATGAAGTTGACTAAGTGATGGCCATTATGGAGCCATAGAAGAGACAATTATTAACATGAACAAAATGTTTTTTTATTCAGTTCTCTGGAGTGAAACTGACATGAATTGTGTAGCAGATGTGAGTGAAAACGCAAGTAGAGGACGTTGTATTGTCTGTAGGTATTTTCACGCCTTGTTTGAAGTTTTAGGTTTATTTCTTTGTCCGAGCTGCTACTGTTTTGGCCGGGTCCGCTCTCCACTCAGTGAAGTAGTTAAACAAAAGATTAAGGCGGCAGCCAGAAGACCACTGGCTGGATTTAAGGCACATTTTTACCCTGCAGTTCCTCTTAGGCGTAATAGGCTGGAACGGCTCTGGTGTAAACACTCGTTGGATGTTTTATTAAACAAATGCTACAATAACAGATAATTTATGTGGATGAACTGTAGAAAGTAGTGAAAAACTGGCATCTGACCAGACCCTCTGTTAATGGGAAAGTTGCAGTTCCAGGAAGTGCAGTTTTCCTTGGAAGAAACAGCAGAAATAAACATGTTAAGGCACGAATGTGTCATTAGGAAAAAGTATGAAAAGTAGATAATTACAGCTGTAATCTGGTTGGTTGATGTGACGATACATAGGCTACATGAAACATATTTTTAACAATCAGTTTGCACAACAGTAAATACCTTTAATATTCAATGTTGTGCAGTGTAACGTCAGTTTGAATGTCAATTAGTGAACAGAGACCCGTTTAGCAACATTGGATTTTTAGTCTTTATTAATTAATCAGCCGATTATTTTTTCTTGATTATTTTCATACAAAGAAAAATGCAACTGTAAGAATCTCTTAAAGCTTGAAGATATCTTTAAATATCATGTTTTGTCTGATCAGCCAAAATCCACAGTTATTCAGTTTACTCTCATGATAGTAACAAGCTTCAAATTCTCACATCTGAAAAAGCTGAGACACTTAATATTTTGCATATTTGAATTAAAAAATCACTTTTAGTTTATAAACATTTGCAGATTAATTTTCTGTCCATCAACCAATCGATTGACTACTCGCTGCTGCTCTAATACAGTTTAGTGAAGTCATAGTCCTATTTACATATAATCTTATAATAAGTACTTACTAACACCGCTATCATTGCAGCCATAAACTGTGCGAGGCTTTTCTTATTCACCAGGCACGTAATGCATGAGTGTTCCCAGCCTCAAGATCTGCTGGCTGGGCAGGTGTCCCATTAAAACCTTTAAGGAAAGCGCAGGATGTCAAGTTGATCCCTGAAAGCCATTTATTTTTCTAAGAAGTCTGATGAATATTATCTTTGACTGTAAGACCAAGAAGCACATTTGTCACAACCAAGACTTTATGTAACATATGTGGGAGAGTCGAATTTGTGATTTGAGTGTTTAGTAAAATTCATTGGGGTGTATTAATAAATAAAAAGCAGTAAGGAACATGTGTAGTCTAATATCTAATGTGATCAGAAGAGAAAAACAGATGTTAGTAAGTCGTATGGAATCAAGCAATGACACACCGGCACACACCCAGACATGTTAACAATGCAGCACCTTCCCCAACCTTAAACTGAAACACACGTGGACATGAGAACACGAACAAGCTGCAGTGAACCCATTCTACCTATAAGTACACATGTTGAGGAATTCAGAAAGAAACATTGTTGCTAAAAGGTTAATTAACATTAACCCCTGGCTCATTGTTCCCTAAAGGCCTCAGAGGGATTTGATACCAAGGATTTCAAAATGCTCACATCTCAACCTGCCTAAAAGGAGTGGATGATAATTGGTAGTTCTTTTTATCAAGCTGTGGTAAAAATACACCTTTTCTGAATTAAAATATATATTTTCAATCCACCACACCGCAGTTGATGGATTATCTCTGACACAAAAACCACAGTCTGCTGGAATGCTGAGATAATTATGTTCAGCAGCTGTTTGAGAGAACAAGCTTCTTCTATTTTCAAAAGTTTAAATCTTTCAAATGCTGGTTCATGCCATAGGACTGCTCTTATAAGTGTTATGCGGTTTTCATCATGTGTTGCGTAAGGGGTTTTGAGAGTCTCCCAGCAGGCCTGACACCATTCACATGCTAATCGAAGTTGAAAGGAATAATTAAAGGCCCTGAAGGCCGCTGTTTTTCCCATCATATGTTGTATAGGGCTGTGCTTTAGTACACAGTTGAGCAGATAATTTTATTTTATCTAATTAATTTTTTTTAAACAGCAGTGTATCACTACTTGTAATAAGCTTTACTAAAGTAGCACCTTTAAAAAAAACAAGTTTACCAAGTGCTTGATTGAATGTGTAGCCTTTGTTACTTTCTTACTGCTGAAGCTCAGGACGAGTCTGGTACCTGATTTAAGAGAATCCAACAGGACTGTAAGAACAACACTGTTTTGTTGGTGTGCTTAAAGGCCTCTTTACAGTATTCTGGGAGAATATTGAACCAGTCGAACTAGTCAGGTGTGTACATGTTGAGAGAAAACGCCTCGGGCTGAGGCAGGTGGGGCACTACGTTAACAAACACAGGTTTGAATAATTCAGAATGTGCAGTCGGCTGAATAGGGTGTGACGACGTGTTGGCAACCCTCCCACTGGGCTTGCCTCTCGTCTTAGGATATATAGAAATGTTCGGATGATCTGCATTAGCGAGTGTCTGAATGATCCATTTTATTCTATTATTATTTTTAGGTTTTTTGTCTTTATTTGACAGACAGTGTTGAGGCAGAAAAGTAGAGGGGAGGGAATCTTCTATTTTTTGTCTCTTATAATCATTTGCAAACTGAAAAATGCCAAGCGTTTCATATGTTTTCCAGCCCAAAGGTCAAAGGTCTAAAATGATACATGGTGGGAGTTGCCTGTTTAAACCTGTTCCGGTGACTCAGGTTCCTGTGTAACGGCAGAGGCGTCGTCCATAGAGCGTCACAGTGACAGAGAAAGTGTTGTTAAGGGTGTTGCAGGTGTGTGTAGGTGGTAGTCTTCCTCACTTTTTATGAGTTGTTGTTTTCTCTGAAAAGCCCATGTCAAAACAGCTGCTGCAATAAAGGCTCATTTAATTCCAGAAACAAAGTTGTTCCTAATACAGAATGATCACAATCATCAGACAAATATAATAATAATGTTATGATAAATAAATGGTGGAATATATAAAACATATATCACACATAAAGTATAATAGAATTAGTTTTTATACAAGAGCAGTGTGAATGTGTAAAGGGATAGAAGGCTATGTTTTTGAGTTTTGTTAAAGATGACCAAAGATGATTAATTGTGTGTTCCTGCCTGCCAGCATATAACTCTTCTTTTTTTCTTCCTTTGTTTGTGTGTTGGGCTTCAGCTTGGGCTCAGGCCGTGGCTGCTCTGATGATCATTGGCCTCCTCGTCCTCATCGTCGCCTTCATCGTGTCCTGCGTGGCTCTCTGCTGCACACTCAACATCGCCCTGCTGCCCTTCATAGGAGTGCTGTTAATCATTGTTGGTAAGAAACATGCACAGGGGCGTAGCCATCATTTTAGAAGTGAGGGGGGACAAGTTGTTCAGAGGTCTATTGAGTGATTTATCATCCCCTCGCATTCAATTTAGCTCTTTCAAATGATATACTATCAAAGTCCAAATCTAAACTCTAAAGCTGCCAAACTCTGTTTGAGTTGATATGGAATGACCCTGAGGCATCGACAGTACAGGGTGACCAGCCAGATAATTAAGCACCAAATGTACAACAGTGGTATTCAATCTTTTTCATGTCAAGGACCCCTCAAATGACACAGATTAGACCATTTGATAATATTTTATCCCAGGGTCCCCACCTGATAAGATTTTTGATTTTAGATATTAAAGAAAGTGTATGAAACCCATGACAAAAAAAGTCATTGTGTTACTGTGGATGGATAAATGATTCCCCTTTTTGCTGGGAACCCCCTAGGATCACCTCAAGGACCCCTAGTGGTTCCATTCAATTCCTATTTAAAATCATCAGCACCAAAATTAAATGGGAGGGAAAAGTTTTAGATATTAGATATTAGATATGCAACAAAAAGTGATTGGTTGGAGTCACATAGCCACCCCTATTTAAGATTTAAGTTTTCTCTTCTGAAACAAACATTTGCTTGATGAAGGTCTTGCACCAAAACATTGCAATAAATTGTGGCAGTAAAGATAAAAAAAGTGGAATAAATGAAAAAAAAACATTTATTAATTTAACAAACAATTATCTTGGAGCAGATAGCAGCAGAACATACACATTTTTTGTTGAGTTATTGAAAGGTTTTATAGTATAACTACAGTATGTTTACTTACCAGATTGTGGTCTGGAAGGTAGATTTGAGTTATGCTTATTTTTATTCATTTAGGTTCATTGTTAAGTTTAACCTTAAGTTTAAGTAATCTGTGAAGGAGTGACACATTAAGGTCGAGCAGAGGAATGTAGATGGAAACTAGGTAATGACAGATTCAGGCTTTCTTCAGAATTGAACTGTTAAATGGGAGTGATTGATGAACAGATGACATCAAGCTAAATCCCATAGAAAAAGGGCGAGAATGATGATGTGTGCAGGTTCAACGTCAAAACTGTGGAGAGGGAGTACAGAAGCTGGAAGTGAATTTCTACAGAAAGAGGGGCGGGCAGATTTTTGCTGTGACGTTACCACGCAACACTTCTTTTAGTCTGTTTATGTGAGTGAGTCACAGCACAGAGTCTGAGAGCAAGGACAGAGCCAAACGTATAGTCACACACACACAATCAGTAGGTCATAACTCACAGTCACTGTTTAAATGTGCTGGAGGGAGTTTGATTTAGTTTGCACTTCACGCTGCTGTAGCTCCAAAGAAATGAAGCATTTGGCTCCCACAGTTGGCAAAAAATGCCGCCTGTATCAGTCAGTCTGAAAGAAAACGACTAGAAAAGAATAATTCTAGATTTTTAAATAAAGGTGTGTGTGTTTGAATTAGGTTTCACTGCACACGAGTTTGTACTGCGTGATAGGTCATTACAGGCTAAAGAGATAACATACAGTAGTGCTGCAATTATTGATGGCAAGTGTTGACTTGATTAATCCTTGAAATCTTTTAGTAGTTAAATATTGTCAAATGTCAATCCTTAAGTTTCCAGAACCTGAAGCAATGTGAAAACAAAATATATACTCTATTGTACCATGTATCATGGAAAACTTTTAAAAAGTGGATAGAAACTGAGAATTTCAGGGCGTTTTGTTTAAGAAATGACTTAGATGGGGAAGTTTGAGCTCTTAGATATAGCAATGAGATGAGCTGACTTCTGACCTCACAGATGTTGATACACTGAAGTCACTGTTACACACTCGTGTGAAGGTATTTTTCACACCCTGCTGTTAGCGCCCAAGTAATTTGTCCCACAGGATGCGTAACTGCACGGTTTTTTCTGCTTTGTTTCATTTATCAACTGACATTTTTATCACTGTGCAGTAATAAACTATCACTTATTTGTGTTTTCTAACAAGATGGCTGAGTTAAAAATACTTACATGTTATGTATGCCATTAGAGTATGTATGCACAATGTACTGTGGTTATCATACTTATAATATTATTGTATTATAATATTCATATAATTAATAAATCACATAATATTTACCATTATATACATATGTTTTCACTTTTTCATCATAGTGTTCATTTTTCATAGTGTTCCAGATGATTTGGTATTTTTATGTTGTTTTTATAGAAATGTTGATCATTTAAAATAAAAAATTCTTGGGCTCAAGTTTAAACAGTTACTTTTACGTAGGAAGCTTTGGTAATTTGTTAGTTTTGGTGTATTCTATTTGTTGAGTGTTTTCACTTGGTTTGAGTTGATGTCATACACTTTGAGCACCAATCAGTAGTAACATTTTAGTAACATAATTAAACATATAAAATAAATTCTGATGACAGGGCTGTGGTTAATTTACATCTCTAGTCATATCTGATGAAATCAAACCTGCGTGGTCCTGATAGAGCAGTTTTTGAGTGTTAAACATAACTAAGGCTGCTGTTCCTGAGCTTTAACTTTTGAGCATTACTCATTTAAATATGAATATTTACAACTCTGGAGGCGTTTTCAGGCCTTTACATTTCAGAGTAAAGAGCTACTGCAATAAAATGAATTTGAACGAAAAAGAATGTGCCGCTGTTCTCTCATAATTCTCAAAATGATCATTTTCAGTGCTCTTTGAGCTGTGCACAGAAGCGTGCTCTTAAACTTTTTTTCCATCTCTCTCTCTGCAGTGATCTTACAGATCATCGCTCTGATCATCTACCCTGTCAAGTTCAACGAGGAGATCTTCGAGGGTCACTATTACTACACCTGGGCCTATGGCTTCGGCTGGGGCGCCACCATCCTCTGCATCGGCTGTGCCGTCCTCTTCTTCTGCCTGCCCAACTACGAGGATGAGCTGACCGGCCTGGCCAAGACCAAATACATTTATTCCTCTGCCTAAAGACAAAGCCACACGCCCACCCCATTACAACCATTTCCACTTTTTTTGCTCTGAGCTGGATCTTTACCGGGCACTGAATATTTTTTACTCTTCACCATTTCACCAAAGAGCCACGACGGCTGTTTAAATTTGGTCCAGCAGTGGAAAGTCCCTCATCTACCATACAAGAGTAAAGTTTAAAGCAAGCGGTGATGATAGCTGGAAGTGGACTGTGATCTGAGGTCACATCAGCTTTAATGTACAGACCTCTTTTTTTTTAGATTAAGTCATAAAAAATGCTTTTTAACAGTGTTTTTTCACATTCACATGCATATTCCTCATTTTATCTGTGCTTGTACCTGTACTTCTCAATGCAAGATCACCCAAGTGCACTTAACCCAAGGGATGTCGTTATCTTGAAGACATTGCTTTATCTTACTGTAGATCTCATAAAGCCTTTGCTTGCTATTAGAGGAGTCCAGAGTCAGTTTTTTGCAGAGGATGCAAAAGGAAACATTAATCACGGTTTTATTTGGTCCTGGGTGTTATTATAATTCCATAATTCATCAATATGTCTCTCATATTCTGCATGTTGCTGTGGATAAAATAAGAAGGAAGCAGAAGCTGGATTCAGAAGCTGAATGTAATCTGTCTACATAGAAATGAACATGTAGTTCAATGGTTGTTTTTGCACCTTTTTTCTTTCTGTTTTTTTTTTTTTTTTAACATTCTTTGATAATTTGTATCTGAGGTTTTTCTCCAGAACCTTTTATTCTTATTTAGCAAAGGGATATAACTGGGAGTTTGCTGTGCTCTCTTTTTCTGAACACTACTACTACTAATACACTTTAATAAGCAGACACTGAGGAGAGCTGTTTGATATTCATCTGATTTGGCTGCTGCTGTCATTTCTCTGTCATTCTAAAAAGCAAATTTTGATGAATTTTCCTTTCAGTATTTTGCAAAGTTCCGAAAAAGTCCCAATTTAATAAACAAATTCCCTTCAAGATAAAAATAAAATCGTCAAATCTGCAAGAATCTTCTGCAGAAAATCGACCCTTAGTAGAACCCATCAGCATTTTAAACTGACATGATCTGCCTTGTTTAATTATGATGTTACCTGTTACCATTTTGGTTTAAAGGGAATAATATAAACCTAGAAACTCATTCGGTGTATTCCGAGTCTCATCTTGATTAGAATTGTGTGTGTGTGTTTTTTTTTTTAAATACATCATTCGATGCTTAAATATCAAAAAGAAGAAGGGAAAGCTATATGTATTCTTGGCAATAGAAGTGACCAAAATCTGTCTGGAGTTTTTGTTTGTCATTCCTGAGTTTGAATGATGCTCCTTTGGATAAAAACCTGCTGGTTTGATGAGACACTGAGACTCAAGTGTACAATCTTCTGATATACTGTGTGTAACACTTGTGCCTTAGCTTCTTCAGTGTTGTGTTGTTGATCCGTGGTCCCATCGATCTGCTCTGACTCACACTTAATCCCTGTCATTAGTCAGGTTTCTGATCACGTCAAGATTTGTGCTTAGACGAGTTATTTAGTTGTATTACCGAAAACAACTGAGATTCAGGATGGTTCAGGCATGTTTTCACAGGAAACTGCCTGCATCTGTCTTCAGAGTGAGGTGATATCATCTTTTTACTGACAGGCATGAATCTGTTGGCAATGCCATCTTTTTTTTAATCATTGTTACTCACTGTATGGGTATAAACTGTTCTACAGAGAATGTCATTCATCCACTTCTGGATGTCACCAAGCTGTTTTTCTGCTGTAGTGTGAATTGATTATTTTTGGTAGGCTGTGTATTTTTATGCAATAAAGAGTTTCCTTTCTGAAAAAGGTGCATTTTTAGAGTATTTATTAAACCATATGGCCCTTCAACTCATGGAACTTCAAATATTAATGTTGGGATAAAGAGGAACAGGAAGCTATTGTAGAGATAAGAAATATGAGAAGATACTTTTTTGCATGTGTATTGTGCGCAGCAAATATTTTACAATGTTTGTCTCTTTTAATTGATCAATTTATTTTCTCAACCAGCAGGCAGATAAAAGGCAAAATAAATATCATTGAAACTCCTGAAATGTGTTTAAATATCAAAACTGATCCAAATCTTATCTACTTGTTGAGTATTTTGTGAGGTCAGTGCAGAAATTCTGTTGCAACCTGCATGTAAATTATGTCCCTGTCTTTCTGGCTGTACTCACAGTGGCTGTCATCACACACACACTCATGCAGTCACACAAACACAGGATAGACATAGTTGATGAGCAACACACAGATCCACAGATCTGTGAATTATGCACACACCCAGAGAGCTCCACCCTGGAACTGGTCAGAGTGAAGTCAGACTTTGCTCAGCGTGTCCTGACAGCTCTGGTTTCTCTGAGAAAAGGGTGGAGAGAGAAGGGCAGGCAGCAGGTAGGTAGGGAAGGGAAAGAGAGAAAGTATGACATGCAGGTGAGAAATACAGTAAGGCACTGTGGGATAGAGAGAGAGAGAGAAAAAGAGGAAAATAAGTGTTAAAGGGAGTGTAAGAACAAGATAGATACTAAAGCAAAAGTAAGCGAGTCAGTTAGTTTTCATGTATTAAAGAAAGTGTATGAAACCCATCACTTATGGATGTACTTATAATTAAAATAAATTATTTCCCTTCTTTTTGTTGGCGACCCCCTGGAACCACGTCAAGGACCCCTGGGGGTCCCGAGACCCAACTTTGAGAACCGCTGCCTTAGAACTGCACTTTCTTAATTAGTCTTTAAGCTTTAAGCTATGCTCTCTGTGTCGATGTGACATGTGTTTCACCTCAAGCCACAATACAGGAGACGATATCTCCCTCTACTGGACAACTGAGCCAAAAGGAAATAAAACTAGAGAGACATATTCTGCAAACTCAGTTCATCTTAGATTGCACATAAAACTAAAACGTGTGATCTTTATTTATTATTTTCCTATGTTGGACCAGTGGACTACTGGGATGGACTTGACTTGACTGCTCTGATCCATCTTCTCATTCTGTTTCAGTGATTCACATCTGTCATATCAGCACTGGGACACTACAGGGGTAAGGTGATTGAATTTGATGCATTAGAAGAGGGAAACATTTAAAAACGTGCAGGGCGGTAGGGGCCCAGGACCAGGACTAAAAAACTATTGACCTAGAACCAGAAACTATAAGACACCAACAGCACCCACAAGTGGATCCTGAGAACAGCAGCAGCCTCCAACATTCAACTTTATGCATTTCCTGAAGAAATTGCCTGTGACTGCTGTTAGCTGATTAGACTGCAAGCTGCCCCAGCAGCTAGAGGAAACCTGAAGCCACTGAACTTTTACATTTAAAAAGGGAGAAAACCAAACCTCAATGATGATTGGTACCAGCTGTGTGTCTTACATCTGCATTTCCTTTAGAATAGGAGTAGACTTGCCAGGAGCTGGGATCAAACCCACAATCATGTAATCTCATAGCATCACTGACCATGACATCAGTGTTTAAACCGCTGAGCCAGAAGACCACACCTGACATGTTACAGAGATCCTGTTTTGTTAAGGAGAAACTGATTTGCCAAAAATCCCAAAACGCATGTAACCCTGAGACTTCTACATCATTAATTGGCAGCAGGATTAGCTGAGAATGACAATATATATCTGTTCACAACTAAAGAATCCACTGTTTAACCCTGTGGAACCTAGACATGGTCCACAAAGAAGCACAAAGAACTTTTGAACAATTGTAGATATGATGATAGATATGAGCTTCAAATTGTTTCTGAATGGTGAGTTACTCAGCTTTGAGAGGCCATGATTACACAAACAGAGCTGCTATACGGTGTGTGCAAACATGATAGAAAAAAAACAACTGGCTGGTTCACTTGAGTGAGTGTGGAACAGATTTGTCTGCTTTGATTCAGCCCTTCATTAAGCAGGCTACTGTACTGTGTGTGGAAATGCTACCAATGAACTAAAAAACTAAGAAGTAAATTAAATAAAATGTGAAATTAACTGAACGAAAATAACAAATAAAAAGAAAAAAAATTCCATTATATTACAGTAAGAATATAAACCCAATCATATTATAATAATATATGATAATATTTTACTTTATTTATTGTACTGTTTTCACTCATTTCAAGGATCAAGCTCACCCCTGATATATGATATATATGACATATGGTGAAAATAGAACTGATTTGAGTATCCAATCATCTTTCATTCATGCTCCGTATTTATAAAACATGAGCAATATCCACCTTCATTATATTACAATATGGTTATCACTGTCAATGTGAATGAACCGTTGCTTTTTATTTGTTTTCTATGAAAGCCACTAGAGGTCAGGCTTTGTCAGGAAATGATCTGCTGTGACTGCCGCCATCTCCAAGGAAACCTCAACTTTTAAATATGAATTTTTTACACACACAATCACACCAAGCTCTGTCAAATGATTTTAAGTGGGGGTTAGTTTCAATCCGCCTTCTAGGTGCTTTCCACTGAGAAGAAGAGCCAGAAGAACATTGAGATGTTCCCCTTCACAGTTCTCCCCAGGGTTCTCCCCGCTGTTCTGCCACCTCATACCAGGACGGGGCCCTGAGGCTTTTGGGGCTCGGATGGAACAATCTGGGTTCAGAAGTCACTGTGAGGGACTGGCCACACCGTCAGAACACGAGAGACGTATGACTCTGGAGGATGTACATACTGTAAGTAAGCCGAGACTTGTAGATTAACGTATAGTCCTGGCAGATATCCAGGTAATGTTTCTGAACATCTCCCTTTAACCTCTGCTTCCTTTTTGAGAACAGAGTCAAATTACATCTATATGAAAGAGGAAGGGATTCTTTACAGACACAATAGCAGGCAGCGCAGAAGACTTCAGGAAGATTTTGCTTTCATTAAGTGACCGATATGTTTATAATGATCACGAACAGAAACAGTATCCACCCGTTCTGATGTGCATTTTGTAAAAAAAATGATTTGGAATGCACTGTGCCAACATAAGATTTTATAAAAGGGTCAGTGACAAAAATGTCATGTGGTGTAACCATTAAAAAATGCTACCAGATAGTTGAACTCTCCTAAAATGTTTTTAAAAAATTAACAAAAAAACACATGCTATCAAAAGGTTTTATGTTCTAGGTGGTCTAAATATTTTTTTAAAAATTATCATTATTTTTCAGTTACACCATTTGACATTTTTTGTCAAAACATAGCACAAAATTGGATTTTTGTAAAATAAAATAAAAAAAAAGTTTAAATTCAAATGACAAGAAACCAACATGAACAAAAAATTCACCTTTTGAGATTATGATTTGTCACTGACCCAAAGATCAAATAGATATAAAGTAAAATAAAAACAATTTATCAAGAGTTTGGTAAAGTTTGGGGTTATTTTTGCTTTGTTTGGATGCTACACAGTGAAGCTAGAGACAGGAAAAGCAGGGAGGGGGGTGGAGGAAGCCATGTGACAAACTTCCCATGCTGGATATAAGCAAAGATGCCAATATGTGACACTGGCACTCATGAACTAAAGTCTCTTTTTTTTCTTTGCTGCACTGTGGGTACATGCAGTGGAAGTCTCAGTTGACTCAGTCTTCTCTTTTAGTTTGTTTCTGAACCTCTGCTTTAACCTCTACTTCCTTTTCTTGAGAGGTGAGTCAAACTACATCTCTGTAAAAGAGGAAGGGGCCTCATTGCGGGAAATATCAAGTAGCTTACAACTTAGCATTTATACAATAATGTATTAAATAGTTAGTTGTTTGTTGTTTGCAGACAAAGGGTTAATTTATATATATATAAATCTGGAGAGTGATGTGTAATGAAGATAATAAACTAATATAGTATAGCAGTTGTAATAATATAAAATGTCTTCATAGGCGCTTTAAATGTCTTCAGTGGAGATATAATTATAGTTATAATTGTTAAGAAATACTGTAATATGCACTTAAATGTTGTTGTTTATAACTTCAATACAGTATAGAGACCATGTATTAAATGTTTTACACCTCCTATAAAAGCTTAATCGTGGGTTTAAAGTGTTCCATATCAGGATATGACATTCTCATGTGATAAGAGATTGTGGGCACTCAGAGGACCGCTCATGTTATATCATTGTGCTGAGTTGGAACAACAGATTCAGGGGTTTTCCATGTGCTGATGACTCTTATCTCTTCCAGAAGCGACTTGTCCATACCAGCATGTGACGGGAGAAGTTTGGAGAGTTAAATCATCGATGCCAAATTTGGTGAACAGCACGGTGCCAGTCGGGAACGTTAAAAGGTAAATGACTCATGATTCACAATGATTGTTAGAGTTTCTGTTCCCTGCATGACTAGGTGGAAAAGCAGCTGGGAAAGGTAGAGGTTTGGGTTGGGCACAACACAGACCATGGAACAGGGAAGCAAAAAGAAAACGGAAAGTGGGGAGTCGACGGGCAGAGCAGTTCAGAGTTTATTTTTGTAAGATAACAGATATGATTCAACCTGACAGCAGTAAATCTGGATATTTGGCCACAGTGGATGCACGGCTCAAAGTTTGAGATCTGATTTACTTAACACTTGAGTCATATTTATTTTTATATATCAAGGTGGATGTTGGACTCTTGGTAAATCCAATTTGAAACACTTTGAGTCTGGATTATATTTTTCAATTATCCTACAATCATATTATGTGAAAATTGACACTAGGGAATGTGCTCTCTGATAGTAAGGTATTGAATTAGTGCAGCATTATTTAGTTCAATTAATCGATACAAGCATTCATATAACTTGTCAATCAAGCACAATTTTCAAATATGTGCAGGTTCTATATTATTAAATGGGGAGATTTGCTGCTTTTTTCAATTTAGTAAAGAAACATGTTTAGAAATTTCAACCATTTCATTTGGTTTAGTCCTCTTTAGAACTATATTTTAGTATACACAAGAAGTATATATCTATATCTATCTATCTATCTATCTATCTATCTATCTATCTATCTATATATATATATATATATATATATATATATATAGAGAGAGAGAGAGAGAGAGAGAGAGATAGAAATAGACAAGGGCATGTCATACCTTTGTGTTTTCTCCCCTATAACATAAGAAAAAAATGTGACAGTTGCTGTAGCCTCAATGTTGGTTAAACCACAGTAAAACAGTTGCTGCACTGAAAATATAACTTCTTAACCACCATAACCAATACGTACACTTGTGATTTGACAAGAGCACCTGACAGTCACAAACAGACTGAGCTCTGGATGCTGTACAATATATTTAGTATTTCATGTTTTTCATGTTATTTATAGTTAACGTATTGTGTAATGGACATCTTTGGTGTGAGTTCAGGTACATTTGCCATTATCTGTAGAAACAGGAAGGTTTAATGTTCTCCCTGAAAATACCCCTAAGTCTCTCATTGATTTAGTTGTGACTGAAACTCATATTGACTTTTATTTATCTGACATTTATCAAGTGAGAAACTACAAATGAGCCAGAGTTAGCCTCACAGACGGATTTTGAAAGGGCAGTCTTAAATTAGAATGTTTTATGTGTGATGATTAATATGTGTTTTATAACTCATTACATCATGATTTACTTTTTACCAACACTTCCTGAATTTCTGATGAGTTCTTCGTATTGGCCAGTTATTAAAAGCATTTGTTGGGTATGAAGGGGATTTTTTGTAGCAGATTACAGACTCCTGATGACCTTGGTGCCAATAACTACTATAAATAACTTACAAACTAACAATTGAAATAACAAGAGTTAGTGTGTCCTTGAGCAAACATATTTTTTCAAACTGGATCCCATTGGGGGGGCGACACGGTGGAGCAGGGGTTAGCGCTGTTGCCTCACAGCAAGAAGGTCGCAGGTTCAAGACCTCCTTGGTCCGGGGTCTGGGACCTTTCTGTGTGGAGTTTGCATGTTCTCCCCGTGTCTGCGTGGGTTTTCACCGGGTACTCCGGCTTCCTCCCACAGTCCAAAAACATGCTCAGGTTAATTGGCAACTCTAAATTGCCCATAGGTGTGAGTGTGTGAGTGAATGGTGTGTGTGCCCCACGATTGGCTGGCGACCATCTGGGGTGTATCCCTGCCTCTCGCCGTAACACGCTGGGATAGGCTCCAGCAGACCCCTGCGACCCTAATGAGGAATAAGCAGGTATAGAAAATGACTGACTGACTGACTGGATCTCATGGGTTCTTCTTATTGTCAGTCAGTCATTTTCTACACCAGCTTATTCCTCATTAGGGTCACAGGGGTCTGCTGGAGCCTATCCCAGCGTGTTACGGCAAGAGGCAGGGATACACCCCAGATGGTCACCAGCCAATCGTTTGGGCACACACACCATTCACTCACACCTACGGGCAATTTAGAGTCTCCAATTAACCTCAGCATGTTTTTGGACTGTGGGAGGAAGCCGGAGTACCCGGTGAAAACCCACACAGACACAGAACATGCAAACTCCACACAGAAAGGTCCCAGACCCAGAACCAAGGAGGTCTTGAACCTGTGACCTTCTTGCTGTGAGGCAACAGCGCTAACCCCTGCTCACCGTGTCGCCCTCTTCTTATTGTGTGGTTACAAAAAAAAAAAAAAGTTTGTTTAATAGGTAGGGGACTTTTTCTGTGACAGATTAGAGCAAGATATGTGACCTAATAAATAACATGAACCAACACTTGAAAGAAGAGGAAACCATTTAGTTAAATAAGCTGAACCTACTTCCGTGCTTTTTTAGAGACAGACATCAAACGTATTGTTTTTCTCACAAACTCCAGAATCATCAAACATAATTTCCTCAGAGTCAAAACAGTATCACCTCCTCATCGCGTTACCTGCGCATGAATACACAAACGTGTAAACACACATTCATCCAGCATGATGAATTGCTCTTTCGTTTTCCTGACTCATTTGTGCTGAGGCCCATCGTAGACTATTGATGTATCTCATGAAATAAAATATGACGCGACCGGTCTGTCTCCTCTGTGACGCTCCTTTGTGCGCGGTAGGTGGGATCTGCTCTCCGGTATTGACTCAGACAGACGGAGCGCCCCCTGGCGGCGGGAGAGAGAGAGAGAGAGAGAGAGAGAGAGAGAGAGAGAGAGAGAGAGAGAGAGAGAGAGGAAAATGGGTGGACGGAAAGTCCCCGTGTGGAAATCCCCTTGACTTGGGCTTTTTCCTTTTTTTTCTTTTTTTTTTTTTTTTTTTTTTTTTTTTTTTAAACTATCGTTCGCGGACGTGTGCGGCTCTCCTCTGTTGAAATGCTTCGCTAACTGCGTGGGCTCCGAAATAGATCTGCCAGCAGCGGAAAGAGAAGGTTGAATGGCGCCGAGGACCGCTGCGGTGAGGCTGAGTGAAGTGGCTGAGGAGAGAGGACTAGCCTGAGCATCCGGGAGGCTTTGTTATTCACGTTACCCCCGACATATTACACAGGTAAGACGACCCGTCCTCCCCCCTCACCTGCGCCGCAGCGCGTGGACGCTCTGCCTTCACGCGGAGACTTTTTTGCCCCAGCTCCCCGTCACGTTCGGGCCTTGCGAGTTGAATGTATGGTCGTGTTTTCTGGGGACATGGAGGAGGAGGAGGAAGCTTGAAGCTCACGACAGTGGCTTTGACAGCCATTGTTTACAAAGACGTCACCCTCCGGCGGAGAGCCGGGCTTTAAACAGCCGAACGTAGCGCCGCTGCGGCGGCTACAACTGTCTCAGTCCCCGCCGCGAGGCTACATTGTGTCAAAGGTAGTTGTCATTGGAATTACGTAAGCCTTTAACGTCAGCAAAGTCTCCTGTTATTGTGTTTGTGTGCGCGCGCGTGTGTGTGATAGTGTGTGTGTAGCCAGCCATCCTCAACTGCAGCATTCACCGCTGTCTGTCTGTAAAGTCTGCTGCCACCAAACAGGCTGGTTCCTGTCTACACCTTCACTGACATCCAGCTGTCTGTTAACTAGTCTCTCATGTGACTGTCCAGCCTTTTAGCTTGGCCTTGTGCAGTGCTGTTGCACCTGCTGCTACTGCTGCTGCCAGATGTGTAATCTAGAACCTGGAAGCCACACTTGATTAAAAGTGTATATATCCTACCAGAAAGTAGACATTAAAGTCATCTGTTAGAATGTTATTTGTGTAAAAGTGTCTGATATTAAATAGACAGTATTGAAAGTAGAAGACTCTTACTCAAGAAAAAAAGTCAGAATGTTGTTAAATGAAGTTTATTCTCAGTGTTTGTGCATCACTGGTGTGTAAAGTGAACAATAAACCCAAGTTGGCTCTCAAAGGTCATTTTTGCATTCTTGTTTTCACCAAACATGGATTTTGTTTTGTAATGGGTAACGGAAATGTTGACTGAACCTGCGTAAAGTACAGTTGTTCCCAAAAACTCTTAGACTTGCTCAATTAATGTTGCGTTACACCACTGGCTGCTGCTGCTGCTGTTTGGATATTAAAGCCAAAGAGGCCACTGTTATATATTGTAGGTGAGCAGTTGAGTGGCAGCTGCTGCACAGTTGATGGAGGTCGTTACTGGAAGTTCAAAAGTCAGCAAAACTGGGCTTAGTACTTGCTGACCAACGCTTTCTACTTCTGTGAGCTGAGCTGTGTTTTGAGTGAAATTTTCCATTAAAACCCACAGAGTTGTACACTTAAGCAAACACTTGGGTTGGTTATTAAATGGTAATGCTTTTAGTCTCTCATATTTAATATCAAAACTGTCAAGTACTTAAATTTGGCAGCGACTGTTTTATTTTATCAGAAAAGTTTTCTACAGATTGTATTTTATTCAGGCAAAGTTCTTACACAATTGTTTGTGTTAAGACATCATTAAATACTGATACAATGAGGACTTAATATGTCTTTCTTAAATGGAAAAAAGAGACTTTTGTAAAAAGTAAAGTATTGGAATCACAATCTTGTTTTGGCACCAGTGTTGTAAAATGCCCAGTCATCCCCAGCATTACTTCCATGACTTAACGCAGGCCGACAGAGTCAGGTGAAGGTGAGGGAGGAGGTCTTGGGGCAGTCTGAGCGTGACCTTCCCAGCAGCCTGGGAAGCCCTGGGTGGCCTTCAGTTCAAGTCTGGAAAACACCAGTTGATTGTTGAGCTCAATGGGACATTTGGATGCCCTCTCTGGGGGAAACTCTTTAAAAAAAATGACGAAAAGGAGAATTAAAAGAACAAGCACAAAGGGGTTCTTTGTGTAATTTATTCTATTTGGCCCACCAGAATCTCCAGTGGAAAAAGCACCAACAGCCTTCAGAGCAGGATGATCCTGTGTGTTTTGGGTGTTTTCCCTGAACAAACTGTAAATTAAGTTGCGTCTGAGTCTCAATTAATAAGGAAGGGGAATCTCCACTGAAAATTTCCCACCAGTTCCACAAGACAGTAAAATAACATGTCCTCTCCCTTTCTCCCCATCCAGTTTCCACGTTGTTTGATCATCAGTGGTTGGTGCCTCCTCCTCCTCCTCTTCCTCCTCCTCGCTCCTTTTCCTCCCCACCTTCCATCCACCTGGCCACCCGTCCGCCATGTCGCAGGGTCAGAACTTCCTCCCCAAATTCCTGTTTGTCTCCAACCTGCTGAAAGCGGTGAAGATCCGTCAGCGAGTGCCCAATGACGTGGTGAAGCCGGCTGCCAGCGGCAGCCTGATGCACCACCTGCGGGGTATGCACCGATACACACTGGAGATGATCGCCATGAACCACTTCCCGCAGGCCTTCAGGGAGGTGGTGCAGGCCGCCATCCTAGACCGAGCCATGCAGGCGTCTCTGGAGCAGGAGAAGAAGCTCAACTGGTGTCGGGAGGTGAAGAAGATGGTGCCCTTACGCACAAATGGTAAGAGAACCAGTGCTAAACTGTACTGGGAAACCTTAAACCAGTCTCTGTTATTCTTTTAGTATTGGGTGTAACTTTGGAGTACTTTAATGTTTTAAATTACAGGATGGAAGTTTAAATTTGTAGTTCCGTAGTAGGGATGCAACTATTGACCGTTTTGATGGTCGTTTATTCCATACATTTTCCAAATGATTAATCAATGACTGGTTTAGTTCATGAAATGGTGTGAAATGTCAGTCACTATTTCCCAAAGCTGAAGATTTAACTTAAAATGTCCAGACCAACAGTCCACAACCCAAAGATCATCAGTTTACTATTATAAAAGACTAAAGAAACCAGAAAATAATCAAATTGGAGAAGCTAGAAACAGAAAAATTAGACATTTTCTTCTTAAAAAATTACTCAAATCGATTATTGAAAATAGCTGGCAATTAATGTAATGGTTGGCAACTTGTCGGTTAATTGATTATTCTTTGCAGCTTTATTCAGTAGTTGTATCTGTTTGGACCAATATGAATAAATGCTGTTCTGGAGGCACTTTATACAAAGCTCGATAACTGGAACAATTTAACAGATTGAGTTGATGTCAAATTTAGCTGTTCCTTGATTTCAGGAACAGTAGCAGTCTTCATTTCTTGGGTGAGGGGGCGTGTTTGGCTTTTGTTTAAGTTTCTATCATAGATGAGCTGCATCTTTCTGAGTCAGGGCTATTTGATAAGTAAATTCTGAGTTGTCATTACTCACAAGGAGCAGATTACTGTAAATGACAACAATCGAGGGATTGAGGTTCCACTTTCACATACACTCATTTCGCAGCCCCCTTTTTGGTTTTCACTGTGCTGAACTGAGTGTTTGAGTCCAGTCAACCAAACACTAAGTCATGTTTTCTGTTACGTGAATGTTGTAATGCGGGAACATCCCAGGTTAGCCATTCAGACATGATTACTGTTGATCATAGCTTTGTACTGGGAAATTCTCTGTTGTCACATGCAGGAGTGATATTTACTGTTGACAGTGCCTCAGACCCGACTATTTCCACCATCTTTCATAAAAACCATAGGGGTCTGTCCCCTCTTTTTCTGTGTAGGTGTATGTAAGGTGTGTGAATATCAGTGGATCTTAAGTTTTCTTAAATCATTTTAGTTCCCCATCTGCCTAACTGACCGACTTTGGTCCTTGTCACTGTCAGATGTGTCACAGCTCACTGGACGTTGTTAAAATGTTAAAATGTGATCACGTCTCGTCTCACTGTTGCTGCTGACCTTTTTAAATACCTATATTGTATTAACTTGAACACATCTGGTACTTTAGAGTGTATTTTTAGATGAAGGGAAACAACAGTCTTTGAAGGGAAACAACAGCCATGGCAAGAAGGAAGCGGAAATCATATCGGGTTACAAACTTTGACCTAGACATGTGAGTTTCAAGGGTTTCTTCCAAAAAAGTTTCTTTCTTTCTCATAGTAAGCAACAAACAGGTCAATGTGACAAAATCCTAAAACAACCTCATCTCAAAATTTACCATGATCAGTTACTGGACGGATGAAAAACTTCCCGTATGTTGTGAAACACTTAATAAGGGGCCCCGGAGATTAAAAAGTTAGTTTGTAATGAGTAAAGAAGTTACTGTAAAACACACACAGACACGCACAAACACACACACACACACACAGTTCCTCTTCAGAAAGACCTGTGAATGATGGAAAAGTTTTCTGGCTTTTGCTGACTGTATGACAGTAACCTGGACACAACTGCCTGCCTTGCGAAGATGATGTCATAAAGATGAGACAGAATTTAGAGCCGGAGCATCTAACTCTGAAGGACCCAGATGTGACTTTGAGTAGAGGACGGACCACACGCACTTACACACACACACACATGCACAGAGGACTGACTGACTGCTGCTGAGTCACTGGAGCTTAGCAGACACACATACAGAGAAGTTCATCAGTGAACGTCCAGTCAAAGTGGGTCATGTTAATCAAACTTCTCAAGAGTCAGAACACCATCTCTTTTTCATGAATTTACCCATTAACCCAAACTCTTATTCTCAGGTCTTATGAATTTACTAAAGATTAGAACATTTCAACTCATTTCAGTGTTCCCCAAACCCGACATCATTTCCAGGGTAGATTGAGAAATACAAAGACCATAACAGCAACACATACACATAACAGACATTAATAGATGTTTGCTCCCCCCATCCCAGTATTTAAAATTAACAGGCCAATATCCGTTTTCCTGGTTCATGCAACTTTTTTTTCCGCTCCGTGAAGAAATGTGTTATTGAAATTCAGTGCGTCTTCTGTTTTGAATGTCTCAGATGCATCCGAGGGTTTTTCCCAAACAGCATCCCATGTCTGTCATGTGTCCCCAACAGGCAGGATTTGTTCAGCTACAATACACTGACGCCACATAGTAGCAGAGAGGACACACACACACACACACACACACACACACGCTGCCACAGAATTCTGTTTTCATAAGTACATAAATAGGCTTTCTCATAAATGTGGTATCCAGATTATTTGATATTGAACATACTGCGGTGTAATATTCTCCATATATCCAGTTCTTATCAAAGCGGAAGCCAAAATAGTCTTGTTCTGTCAGACTACTCCGTAGACGGCTTGCAGACAAAGACTCGGATAGTGGATGATTTGTGACTCAGACCTAGAGCATCGTTGGAAAGCACAACATTGCAAACTGTGGCAAGTGTCACCTGTTTGGCAACCAGATGAGGATTAAGTCCAGTCCGACTCTGCACTGGTGTGTTTTTTCAGGAAGTGTCCCAGCTTGCCACAGAGGAAGTATCTATATTTAGACTGCTGGGACCAACAGACCCGTCTTTCATCTTTAGTTGTTGGGTAGCTTGATGCAGGGTCAATAAGTCGATGTTTTTGTGCATAAGGGGAACTGATTATACATTTGTGTTTGCGCATGTCCTTGTATGCCTGTATGGATGTTAAAGAAGTCTCTTTCTCACTAGAGAGCTGTGCATTTCATGTTTTTTTGTTTTTTTTGTTGAGAGTGATGCAAGAGCGCCGAAATGCAACAACAGTGAGCTAGTCTGAAATAGAAGCGGATGTTTTTGTTTTTTTCCTCAACATACTGTAGGATGTTCTTTTAGTTGAGTGAAAACAAGTGAATCTCACGTTACAGTCATCTCACTCTACATATAATGTTATTTTGAGAAGTCTGATCACAGTTAGCCTTACAATGTGATACGTAATGCACCAAGGTTAGCGCTTCTTATGTGAACAGCTCTCAAGTTTCATGTTGAACAATAACATTGCAATATTGTATAGATAATGTGTGTATGTTCCAGATGTGTGTGTGAACTACTTCCAGGTAAGCAATCAAGAAGCCAAATCGCGATCTCAAGCATTAATCACAGCCTTCGTGTGAGTTGATAGCAGTCGTTATGAAAGATAACATTCCATCCTGTCCAAGCCACGCCCCTGTGGAAAGTCCAGGACCAGCTGAGTAGCATTGATGAGTTGGGATCATAGGAGGGGAACACACGCACTCACGCACACACATATTCACACAAAAGGCAGAAGTTAGCGCAGGGAAATTCCTGTGTTTAGTGTGGCAACAGGGTTTTTTTTGTTGTTACACACATTCACAAATATGCTCTCCTGTTTTTCACAATGAGGAAAAGACTCAGCACCGCCATAGGAGACCAAATAAAATTCCAAGATTTTTAAGTTGCTCATGCTCATACACACACACACACACACACACACACACACACACACACACACACACACATACACACACACACAAATGCATTCTGAGAACTGTTTATCTCTCCAGACGGTAAGTAGAATATAGATAATTCAGTTTTTATGAAATTAAACAAGAATTCTAAGGAAGAATCTCCTGGAGGTTTTCTGGGTATTAAGGAGTAAAAAAAAAACACCATTCAACTTGTTTTTCAGGTAAACGACGGGATGTTATTCTTAGGCCAGCTGGGTAGAAGCTGAGCTTTGTCTATGGTGTGCGTACTTGCAGACATGTGAGGGTCATATAATAGTCTAGACACCAGATAGTGCGACACTGAAGCCTGACAGCCTGGAAATCCCCAGACTCCTGTTACGCATGTGTGTGCACAATGCAGCTGTGTGTGTGCAGTCGTGTATTCCGTGTGCTTGCATGTGTCTATGCGCAGTTTTAGCAGTTTGTATTCCGTGTTCTTCTACCTTTAGCACTTATATTGCATGTCTTTCCCTGCCCCTTTCTATGTATTTCTACAGGAGATGGGAATTGTTTGCTGCATGCGGCCTCTCAGTACATGCTGGGCGTCCAGGACACAGACCTGGTGCTTCGGAAAGCCCTCCATGGTGTTTTGAAAGAGACAGACACTGGCGTCTTCAGGGCCCGCTTCCAGGCAGAGTTGCTCCAGTCTCAGGAGTTTACCCAGACCGGACTCCGATACACCACCATGGTATGAAGATTAGACTCACAAGGTTTACACTAAAGCATTATTCTCATTTTGTATTCACATTTTTGCTAGAAGAAGGTGTAAACATTTCAATCCATGGTCTTTGGCATAAATGTAAATAGATTTCTTGCTTTTATAGAGTGATCTTACTCAGTTTTAGCCAGAGTTAGAGCTTTATTCTTTATCCTCTTACTCCTATTTCCAGTTTATTTTATGGTATAATTTTATGGAGGCATAATTGGTCACAGGTTTATTTTCTAACTCTGTGTGTGTGTGTGTGCTGTCCTAGAACTGGGAGGAGGAGTGGGAAAAGATAGTGAAGATGGCGTCTCCGGCCTCCAGTAGCAATGGCCTCCAGTTTGACTCCCTGGAGGACATCCACATCTTTGTCCTCTCCAACATTCTCCGCAGACCCATCATCGTCATTGCAGGTACTTAACATTTGATCATCTCTAAAGTATGTTTATTGCTCCTTTTTAGCCATCAAAGGCTCCCTGGTCTTGTATCAGCATGTCTCAGTCAAAGAGGAGGTGGAAAGTATTTTCTCAGCCAGAGAGAAGCCTTTGTAGTGGTTGATTTCACTGCATCACCTCCCGTATATTTTTGTAAGCATATGTAGAATGATTATTGTGCTTTTTAAACACATTTTTCTTTTTTTTTTTGGCGGTAAGAATTCTTTTGTTTTTACAGAAAAACATCCACTTATAGCATATTTAACTTGTCCTGTTCTTTCAACAGACCAGGTGGTCAGGAGTATGAAATCTGGCTCCTCCATCTCTCCTCTGAATGTGGGTGGGATTTATCTACCGCTACACTGGCCGCCCACAGAGTGCTACAAATATCCAATAGTGCTTGGCTATGATTCCCAGCACTTTGCACCCCTCATCACCATCAAAGATAGTGGTCCAGGTAGGAATAACTTTAACAGGCACACATTATGTATAGAGAGTTTTAGAGAAAGCCCTCAAAATGACGTTTCTCAAGTTTTTACTCTCTGTCTGAATTATACAGAGATCCGAGCGGTGCCTCTAATCAACCCAGGACGTGGGGGCTTTGAGGAGCTAAAGGTTCACTTCCTGATGGAGAAGGAACAGCAACAGAAAGAGAGGCTTCTCAAAGACTACCTGGTGCTTATAGAGATCCCTGTCATTGGCCTGGGCTACGACGCTACACGGATCATCAATGCTGCACGGTACTTACAGATAATAAGCTCCATTTTGTAAAAATGAAGTAGACCAATGAACAGACTGAGATCCCTGTTATTACACTTATTGCAATTTTGAATGTTGCAATGTAGGAATAAAGAAGTTGATGTTCACGTAGACCATAAAATGAATCACTGTCATCTGAACCTTACACTATTGACACTTTGTAGACTTTAAATTCAGCAAAAGTTGTAAAATCAAAAAAACAAGGGCTGTTGAGTTAAGAACCACATTGTATATGACTCTCTCCCAAGGCTGGATGAGGGCAACCTCCCTGAAGACATGAACCTGATGGAGGACTACCTACAGCTGGTCAACCACGAGTACCAGCGCTGGCAGGAGGACAAGGAGCAAGCGTGGGCTGCCCAGCCGCAGCGCCCCCCTCCGTTCTCCGTCTCGCAGCTCTCGCTCATCGAGATCCGCTGTGCCACGCCGCGGTGCACCTTCTACGTTTCCGTGGACACGCAGCCGCACTGCCACGAGTGCTTCGAGAAGAGGCAGGCCAACACCAGTGGGGGGATGAGGATAGAAGGGGTGGTGCAGACCAAGGGGGGAGGGGTCCAGGGCGGCGTCGTGGGTGTGATCGGGACTTCGGAGACCGAGGTGAGCTCCAGGGGTGCCCGGAGCAGCAGCCCCCCATCCTCCTCGTCCGGGAGGGTGGTGGTGTTGTCGAGCCCGCGCTCGGCCCCGCCCACTGCCCCCAGCCTCAGCCTGTACAGCGAAACCCACGCCATGAAGTGCAAGACGCCTGGCTGCCTCTTCACACTCAGCGTGGAGCACGACGGACTTTGCGAGCGCTGTTTCAACTCCAGGCAGAACCACGGACACCCTGGTGCCGGAACAGCCACCACGGGACTCCCGGGCCCCAACGGGGGGCCAATAGCTCCTCATCCGGCCCAGGGCTCCGGCTGGACCCAGTGGGGGGGCCGTGAGGCGGAGACGGAACGCTGCAGCATGTGCAGACAGGAGGTGTGTAGGATATTCAATGGCCTATGTACACCCTGCATGCAGAGGCAGCAGGCTCCAGAGAGGGGGGAGCCACAGCAAAATAACCCCAGGACTGAGGCCACGTCTTCAGCTTGGAGCCAGACGAGGGACCCTGAGCGGCCGTGCCCAACCACAACCCCGGGGCACACCTCGGCCTGGCAGGCCCCTCTGGCCCGGCCATGTAAGAGGTCTGGCTGCCAGTTCTTTGGGACGCCAGAGAAGTTGGGTTTCTGCACTATTTGCTACGTAGACTATCAGACCAACCACCGTGAGTCCTGAAATATTTCAAAGGCATTTCAAACATAAAAAATGTCCATGTCCTTTTTAACTTTAAGTAAAAATCTTGTTTTTATGAATTGTTGTAATGTGTAATGTTTAACTAGATTTCTATCTTATCTTATTCAGTTGAACATTGGCTGTCTTCTTCTGCATGTGAACGCTGTTTAAAAACTGGTTTTGCTCAAAATTCAAAACATGAGGGATGTGGCTTATGTCGGGCAATCTGCTGTTTGTTCCAGACCTGACCCCTCCCCCTCCCCCTGCCCCAGTCCAGAGCCGGCACGGCGTGGAGGCAGGCTTCCAGAACGCCTCGCGGTGTCGTGGCCCTGGGTGCGGTGCTGTCGGCAAGGTGATGCTGGAGGGCTACTGCGACAAGTGCTACGTCAAAGAGCAAAGCACACGGCTTAACCAAGTGGCACATCGCACACCACACTCCCCTCCTCTGGTCATGGTAGGCATCCGTCACACTTTCTTAACTCCTTTTCCTTCGCTGTACTCCGTCACCTATTGTTTTGTCCTTGTTTTGTCTTTCTCGCTCTGTCCCGTCTCCTCACCTCTTGCAACATCCTGCCGGTCACAGTTGCCGATTGACCTTTCTCCTTGTTCTCTTTCCCCCACTCTTTTGTCTCCCACAAAAACAAAAGCGTGAACGAACAGCTAAACCCAGATCCTCGCAGCAATCCCAGACCCAGACCCAGACTCAGTGCCGGCGGAGCGGCTGCAGCAATGTGTCCCCGGGTTGCACGGACCTTTGCCCTGAGTGCCACACGCGCGGCCAAGGTAGAGAGGCGGGCAGGCGGGCGCAGGCGCCCAAGGAGAAGTCGAAGCAGCGGTGCCGGACGCAGGGCTGCGACCACTACGCCAACCAAGAGAAACAGGGCTACTGCAACGAGTGTGACCACTTCAAACAGATCTACCGCGGCTGATCACATGCGCACCCATGCATCGATGATGGTGACACATCGCTAGCACGCTAGAGCCACCGCCCTGCTATGGGCGCCCCATGCCAGTCAATGCACCTCTGATACTAACTAACCAACTAACTAACTAGCTAGTGACTAACTAGTAACCTTATGGCCTGAAAATCAAACCCCCCATGTAGAATGTGAAGAGAGAGTGTGTGTACGTGGGGGGGGGATTGAATGTGTGTGAGTGTGTGTTGTGTGTGTGAGTGTGTGTGTGTGTGTTCACAGTAGACATGGCCTCCAGAATACCTCTTTGTGCAATTATTATCATCTGATGTGCTGTGTTCACTTACACGGTGAGAGGTTTGGCTACATGTCAGAGCAACTGACTTAACTCTTGTGTACAATATGTATTTAGAGGTACGCAGCGAATCGTGCCGGACAAAATGATTGTATGTTGACATAATGAGAAGCATCTGACATTGCTTTCTAGACCACAGCCAAGGATTTATACCCCCGTCTGTCTGTCTGTCTATCTGTCTGTCTTAAACCCGTCTGTGTATCTGTCTGCCTGTCTGTCTAGCATTTGCTCCATAGGAGAGAGGGATGCAGTAGTTTGGGGATGTCCAGCAATGAATGTGTGGAAGTAGTAAGCAGAAGTGAGAGCAAAGTGGGCCAAAGCGAAGCAAATAAAGTGCTTGAAATAAAATGAAATGGTATCCACCATTGTTTAGCTCAGTTTTCCAAAATCACTATTACGTCCTCTAAAATAGACAAAAATTTGCCCAAAAAAAGGCTTTTGCAATCAATACTGTCAAATGATCAAGAATTTCTTCCATTAGTCAGTCTATCGCAGACAACGCTATATTTTGAGGCAAATTAACTTTAGTATTCTTATCTGTTTATATGAAGTTAACATTGTGAATTGCTTGATATGGAGAATAAGAAGAGACTGTGTGTCTGAACAGTGCAAGACAGACAGGGCAGGCCCCTGCTAGTTTTGGTGCTACATGTACAAAAATACAAGCCTCTCCATTGTAGCCAACATGCTGGCAGTGTCAGCGGACAGAAGGCAGAGAACACAGTAGAGACAGGACTCATTCTTTTTCTATTCCTCTCTTCTTTCCTCTTTTTTCTGCCCTCTCTTCTCCTCCAAAAACAGATCTGTTGCCTTGGACTTTGTTTTTCCTGTTTACTGACCACTTAAGCACCTAGATACTCATACGCAGATAACACGTGCACATGTACCTACACATATGCGCATACAGTAGCTCCTTCCTGTCAAAAAGGGGATTGCCATCAATAGAGAGAACTAACAACATAATGACAGGTGAACATTATCCACCTTACCACCACATAAGCATGCACACGCAAACACAGCTCTGTGAGATTGTATGCGCCCTTCCCCAGCCTAAGGTGATGTGTAGGTATCCCATAAATAAATGCATTCCCTCTCTGCTCCACCCCACTGGATGTGCCAAGGCGACAATTTCCAAATTTCAGAGAGTAATCCCATTGCCTGCTTTGGCCAGTCTTGTTTATCTGAATGTGTTTCGTGCTGCTGCTACAACAGCACAGTATTGAGGCTGATCCTCGATAAGTTTTGCCTTTAAGTAGTGATTGATATTTTATGGACCAGAGGAGCCTGGCCAGTGATCCTGGATCAGTGCTCCCACCTATAAAATGCTTTTGTGAATATGGATCTTGGTCCATATTGTAGGACCTTCCAACCCGATGCCTCATCTCCAATATATACACACACACACACACACACACACACACACACACACACACACACACACACACACACACACACACATATATATATATATATATATATATATATATATATATATATATATATATATATATATATATATATATATATATATATATATATATATATATATATATATATAAAACGCACATGTGTGCGTCTGGAATACGCAAAACTGACATTCCTGGTTTCTTATTTTGTTTTTGGGATTTTTTAAATGTATTTTAATATATTTAGTTTTGTTTCTGCCAAAAAAAAATTACATGTGCCATCAATCGCCAAACAGTTGTTGTTACCTCCTTAAAAATGGCCAGCCTGGACCATTCTAAACTAACTAGAGTGCCACAGATAGACATCTCCAATTCTGTGTAACTGCAGACTAGAGCTCATCAAGCTCTCTCATGTTGAAAATCCCCTAAAGGCACCGTGTTTCCATGAGTGCTCGTTTCATCCAAATACGAAGAAATGTTTATCTCAAGCATAAAACATTGATCAAACTAACTCAAATGTGATATCAACTGGAAAATATATTCCCTTCATAGTTCTGCTGAAGAGCTCCACTGCTGTAGGCAGATGTCCATCCGTGGCTCTAGTTAGACAAGCATAGACAAACGGGCTCTCGGTCTGCCTTTTCATTCAACTGTATCTAAAGCTGTCAGGCCAGCCCACGTGTTGACGGCCTGTACGTAGATTTCTGTGTGCTTTAATCACCTCTAGACAAACCTTAATCAATTAAAGGCCAATTAGTGGTCGGCTCATCGAGATCTCCTTCACAAGGTTTCTGGAGGGGTCAGACTGAGTTTGACTGGGAGGAGATCACATAAGTTGCACATGACTTGTCTAAGCTGCTGAGGCATTTAGGAATGGTACTCCGACTTGCTTAGGGACATTCCAACAGTAGGAAGAGCGTCCACGAAAGAGCAGAAGGTGTAACAAAACATGCAAATGGTGTGGAAGTTTCTTTGTGTGACCTTTCGACAATAGGGTATTGTATGAAAAAAAGCCTGTTATTTGTTAAGTATTTATTCATATCAAGATATCTGTATTGTGTGATTCAATAATTTATATGTCGTCCTGAAATGAATTATTTTTATTAAGAAATCTGAAATCTGTGTCGCGTTTTCTTGACTCTGTAGTTATTGTGTGTGTGGTGATCGTGTGTGCTTGCACTATTACAGAATATGTGCATTATACCCTACAAGCATTTACACATACAGTGTGCGTGCATGTGCTTTTTGAGATTTCAACATTGCACTCTTATTACAGCATTGCCCCTCTCTGCCATGCAGTGTGTTGCCCAACACTGTTTCTGCTGAAAAGCAGTTGCTCACTATTGCTGGTGAATCCACCTCCAGCATAGAAGGAACAATGAATGCAACAAAAGCCATCAGATAACCGATTGCTGATGCCTGGTTTAGATGTGAGTTTACCATTTTCCAAAGCTTAACTGGGTCAACTCGTTTTGCTACTTTCCACTTTGTCAGAATCAGCTTTATTTGCAGTAGATGCTACATTGGAAATGGGGTGCAAGAGCCCCAAAACACCTACTCATTGTTACACATTTCCATACAAAAAAGTTCAAATGGTGATATTTCTTCTTAGGTGCTTTTTTGTAACTATTCAGTTGTTTCCAGCCTCATGTTAGGGTATTATGCTTCAAATTTTCTTTTTTAAATGAACCCCCACCCTCGATTAAACAGTTCACTCAGGAGGAATGGATCATGCAGTGGGAGGGGGGAGTTCAGCACAAGGGGAGATATGGCAGTGACAGGTGGGGAATTGGTAATAATTATATACGCCAGGGCAGATGTGACATTTAACAAGTGTGGGGCAGCAGTGTTGTGCGTGGGCATCAGCCTACATCTTCTACCACAGTCAGATTGGTAGGCTGATGCGGTTTCCTGGAAATACCCCAGCATGCAAACACTCCTTGTATAACTGTTCCTTTGCAGGCAAGCACTGTTTCACTTGCCATGTCAATACTTCACTGATGCAGTGCAGCAAAACATCCCCATGCAGAGTCTATAAAAAATATTCAATGAAGCAAACATGCTTGTTATGAAATAGGAACTGAAATGTAATAGAGATTTGTATAACCACATATCTGCAACAGTGCAGTCACAAGAAATATTGTCCATTCAAATTACAGCTACAGAACTGTGTCAACGCAAAGATACATTGTCTATAAAGCTGGATGATGTGGTTAGAATGAAAATCCAGACATTGATAAAGACTACTTTATCAGATGGTTGCATGAACACACTCTAGTATTAATAGTTAGTATTATAGTATTATTAGCATTATAGTTAAATAGTTAAGTAACTGTACAAAGCAACATTAACAATGCAGATACAGGAAACAAGCAAAGCAAAAGAAAATGTATTTTTTTTTATTTTTATATCAATAGAGCTTGATTATGTGTAAAACAATCAGTCAGTCAGTCAGTCATTTTCTATACCTGCTTATTCCTCATTAGGGTCGCAGGGGTCTGCTGGAGCCAATCCCAGCGCGTTACGGCGAGAGGCAGGGATACACCCCAGATGGTCGCCAGCCAATCGTGGGGCACACACACCATTCACTCACACACTCACACCTATGGGCAATTTAGAGTTGCCAATTAACCTGAGCATGTTTTTTTTTTGGACTGTGGGAGGAAGCCGGAGTACCCGGTGAAAACCCACACAGACACAGGGAGAACATGCAAACTCCACACAGAAAGGTCCCAGACCCAGGACCAAGGAGGTCTTGAACCTGCGACCTTCTTGCTGTGAGGCAACAGCACTAACCCCTGCTCCACCGTGTCGCTGTAAAACAATCAAATGTATTTAATTTATTTATATTAAATGTGTTCCACTTTGATGCATAAGAAGTCTAAAACACCAGTAATGAAATCCAGTTTGCTTGGAATTAGTTGTTTTGACTGAAATAGTATAAAGAATAACACCAGTGTTCATAATATAAAACGTATTACTATTATTATTAGAGTTGTTCTTTATATCTCTTGTGTTTGAGTTTTAATATCTTCAGGCTACTTCTCCGTGCACCTTTGAACTTGGTGTACTAGAATTTTTGCAAATGAATCATTTGATATGATTAAATAATCATGATAGGGCTCTGCTGAAAATGGAAAAAATGCAGATAAATGCAAGTCAACTCTAATATACAGTAAGATCTGAAAGGAACGAAACATTTGGGTGGAAGACTAGATATTCATATCCTTCACATATGTAATAAACCTCTACTATATAATACATCATTAGATGTTTATGCAAAAGGGACCAATCTAAAAGCTACATGTTGCTCCAGGTTGTGGCCTGATTAACCTGTAAGATAAGATTTACTGTTGGGCTCCTACTGAACCCAACAAAAAACACTCTGTGTATTTTATGTATTGTATATGAACCTGCTAGAACACAGACTTTATGCTGCAGTAGTCCTACCTGCTCCCAAGATTTCTGTGTAGTAGTAGCTTTGTGGCAATTGAATAAACCTTTATTATTCACCACGTTAGGGCAATGTAAGTTACAATAATAAGGTCTTAAATCTATAATAGTAATAATAGTTAATAGTATATTCCAGTGGTGAAACAATCTCTCTGGGAAGCATTTTGTAGTGCAAGGCTCCACTAAACTGACATTTACACAATGACTGAATTTTCATTTCAACTAAACACTGTGTTTAAGCGGTCGAAATAAAATGTGATGCACATCGATTGCAACACAATTAGTGAATAACTTGTGTCTTCTGTTGAAAACTTCAGTGTTGCAAAACTCAAAAGTACATTAAAGGCTCATTCAACAGGAAGTTATGTGTTATTGTGCAACAGGAAGAGGGGTATATCCATGGTTACCTTTGTCTGACCCTGTTGTTAACATCAACATACTGTAGATCTGAAATACATTTTTCCACCAAACAGTGTTGTGTCATTTTTTCCACATCCACACTAAGGTTATAAAGGATCTAGTGATGACATATACCCAGCATTCAAGAATCTCCCTCTCAGCTCTTTGCCTGTTAACATAATTGCTCAAACTTTATAATGTAAACTGTGTATTTTCAAGTACTTTACACAACTTTGATGACAGCACGAAATGTGGTTAGTGTCAGCTTCAAGTGTTTCATTTCTTCATGTGAAATCTCCACAATTGCACAGATGCCCTATTTTTCATTTAAATGTAGGCTTTTTCTGAGTAATACCACAATTCACCCAGTTTTTCACCTATTATCAGCAATCTAAACTGTGTGTGTGCTCTAATGTTTATGCATGTGGGAGAGCTCCAATGTGACTCACTTGTCTGCCAAGATAAGATAGAAGAAGTGAAAGTGACACAGAGCAGAGAATGTTGGTGATAAACACCACTAACCAGGACACCAGGTGATCTTTAACACTGTATCTGCAGCACTTTCAGTCTCCATTTGCACATTTGTTCTCAAGCTGTTTCTCTTTTTTTGCAATCACTGCTCACACTCATCTGCATCAAATAAAAGTTGCAGGGGCTGCTGAGTTAAGATATAATTTCTCTGCAAGCTCTTAATAACATGCATGCTTATGAAGGTGTAACTTAAACAGACACATGTTTTAATACAGTTAGTTGTAAAGATAATAGACAAGGAGGCACAACTAGAGCCAAACACAAACCTGAAATCTCTAATGAGGATGAATAGAATTTTTAGTAGCCTATATTTTCAAATAGGTTTTTGAAGTAATTTTATACTTACATCCACATAATTAGCCATGCAGCCCTCAGCTTTTCATTATAAGCTATTATAACACCTCACTATCACTTGTAATATTGTAGTTTGTTATGTTATTATTGTTATCTTTGTAGTATATTATAATGTAGTATATTAAGTTGTAATAAACTATATTCACCACAGGACTGCAATATTATTTTAGTACCCGTACTTTGTAGTTTTTATACTTCTATCAACTATCAAATGACCTGATACAAGCAAAATTTGAGACAACACAAATAGCCAATTCTGGTTCAATAATTAGTTTACACAAGTATGATGTGAAACCCTGAAGCCTCTAGTGATGCATAAACACTGAGAAAAAAATTCTTCATTCTCAGAGTTTTGACTGCTTGCTTTTTTAACAGCAAATACTGTTTTATACTTTTAATTTCAATATTGGAGTATGTTTAATATGTGATACTTAACTACAGTAAATAATAATAATAATAAACATAATTTTTATAGCACCTTTCATACATAGCAAATGCTTTAACAGACATGAAGTAGACATTAAAAACATGAACAATAATAATAAAATAACAAAATAAGTTATATGATAATAACAACAATAATAATACATATTATTATTATTGTTGTTATTTAATTATAATTATTAAATGAAATGAGCATTTTCTGGTAAGATATCTCTAGTTTTACTTCAGTGTGGCGTTCAGGTACAAAATGAATACAACTCCCAGCATTGACCTGAGTTTACGGAAGTGGGAACCGTTGGCAGAAGGTTTCCTCGTTTTACTGTTCACGGGACCGATTGATTTCGCACCGGGCGGTAATGCATTGTACAATAACACAGAGTGAACACCGCCTTCCGGACACGCAGGTTTGATCTAAACAAGCGCTACGTGTGACTCGGCGGCCGTTACGAGCTATGATGGCTGATGTTGTGGTTGTTATGTATAGCCTAGCATGATTAATTCGTAACATATCGTAATATAACATCGATTATAAATCAATGAGGCCGTTAGATTCAGACGAGGAGGAGGTGGTGCAGCTGGGAGTTTACCAGAAGGAGCTCAGGCGTAAGTTAACGTTTAAGTTAGCTCAATATGCTAACTAACGTCACATAATGAGCAGCTAGTTAACAATTATTTATCATCGATAATAAGGTTAAAGCTTCATCATACACTTACGTGTGTATTTCACATTCACACACATTGTCATTCTACATATCTATAACATATATATAACAACAATAATAATAATTATAATTAGTATGATATATGAATACTACATGAATTTATTATTTTATAATATTATTATTATTTTGTCCCATTCATTGTGTTTTTTTTCATTTAAAAAAAAGACAGAGGCATGTTTGTATTATTTTATCCTGCCAGGCTGCCACTATATGTTAACCCAGTCCTTTCTGTCTCTATTCTACAGTATTAAAGGAAAATCAATTTTGGTTTACATTTGTGTTTACTCTACGGCTTTACTAAATGTATTTTTTAAATCTCAAAAGTGGGGTATGAATTATACACCAGAATAAAATGCAGAGAGAGCCTGGATCGGGACATAGATTTATTAGACTCTGAAGATAGCAATAAATGCTAAACTATAAAAACAATTGCATTTTATTGTTGAAGTAATTGGACAGAAATACTGTAATATACTGTGTCTGGCTGGTGTGTGTGCGTATGTGTGTATTGGTTACAGAGCGGGCCAACCAGAGCATCCAGCAGCTCAGTAGTGCTCTGGAGCATCTGAACTCTGAAGGAGAAGAGGTGGAGGGGGTCAGAGGTGGTGATGGCAGCCTCTTCACCACCGTGGCTGAAGAGGACAAGGCTGAATGGAGCCAAAAGACACAGAGCGAAGCAGGTAACATCCAGTAGGCTGTGTCTGAAATCACTCCCTGGTTCACTCATTCACTACTCCCCGTATAATAGACACTCAATGGTTTGCTAGTTAGTAAGAGTTTGGACACTTAATTAATCGTCATCGTTTTGCATCATTACTGACAGGTAGAGTCACAATTATATGGAATTATACTCCAAGGAATATATATATATATATATATATATATATATATATATATATATATATATATATATATATATATATATATATATATATATATATACACACACAGTACAGGCCAGAATTTTGGACACACCTTCTCATTCAATGTGTTTTCGTCTATTTACATTATAGATTCTCACCGAAGGCATCAAATCTATGAATGAACACATGTTTATGGTGTTACGTACTTTAGTTTCTTCAAAATAGCCACCCTTTGCTCTGATTGATAAAGCAAGAAATTCCACTAATTAAGGAGTAATTAGGAGTGTGCAAAGCAGTAATCAGAGCAAAGTCTATCTGACATTCTAGTACACCGCCTGGATGTTTTCCTGCTCATAATCTCATATGGACAGACGGAACACAAAGTAATAATAAAATGCTTCTGGTTGTGTGTTTTAGTCAATCAGCTGAAGAGCCTTCTACTGAAGCAGTGCAGAGAAATACCCGCTCCCCTCTCACCTTCTAAGAAACACACTCCATCCAAGGTAGAGTATACAGCTTTGTGTGGCCCAAGTATATTGCAGAAATATATTCTCAGCTAGGATAAATCCTACATAGCTCAATGTGGTGAATGTGGTGGCTTATTTTAGACTGCAAACTTCTTTTTTTCTGTTAGAGAGTACAGGAGGGAAAGTCCAATTTGCCTGACTTTCAGGATTTGGTCCCAATGATTCACAACCAGTCAGAATACATCCAACACCTGGAAGCTGAGGTCAAATTCTGCAAGGTTTGTGTTATAATGTGTGTGTGTATTTTGTTTTTATTTTTGCAGAGCTTTTTATTTGTCCGCTGATTTAGTTTTGGTTCATTTGTCTGTGTGCATGGCTTCAGGACGAGCTGCAGGGTATGAAACAGCGTGTCAGAGTGGTGGTGGTGGAGAATGAGAGGCTGCAATCAGAGCTCAAATCCAGAGTTGACGAATCTTTGAAAGATTACACCTTTCAAAACTCCATGGTAATGTGTGTGAAAATCCTGTGCTTGTGAAACTTCTGTTCATTTTTACAACAGCACATGTCGTGCTGTTCTCCCTGGAGAAGTGGAGGTCGTTTTTATGTCTTTTTTATTGATATTTGATTATCTGAATCACTTTCTATGATTTGAGACCTTTATGGGACATTTGGGTTGTCTCTACCTTTGATATTACTTTGCAAAACATCAGTATAGATTTAGATATCAGCTATACTGTCCTGCTTTGTTCCTCAGGTCAATGAGGGAACTCCAGCCAACAGCCACATAACCTCCAACACAGGGCACCATATACTTCAGAGAACAGAACACACTGCATGGAAAAATGAGCTGGTAGGGAAGATGGATCTGTCTTTTCTGTCTTTTTGCAACTTTTATTATCATCACTGGTTGTTTTCCAGGGTGAACTGTATCTTTGGAGACTGGTCCTTCAGGGTGGATGAGGGCTGTCTGTGTTGTATAAATGTGTATGTTGTGTTTTTCTTTACTGTTTTTTTTTATGAGATATTGGTCTTGCTTGTTTCTCTGAAAGAAAAGAAGGGAACAAAATAAAACACCCAGCCTGAAAGTGTCAAATTCTTTGAAAAATATGAATATATTGTATTTCACCAATCGAACCAGAATGTTGTATAGAATACCATTGCAGTTTACAGTTGTTAATCTTTAAAATCACAACATTTTATCATCATGTTTAGCAACATCCTACACAGATTTATCATTATGTTTAAAAGATATAGTATATTTTGTTCTGAAATCATTTGTGTTCATTAGGAACAATTGAAAGTGATCCATCAGGCCCAGATTGAAAGCTTGGAGGCTCAGGCTGTCGCTCTCAGGTCAGTGAAGCCATTGTAGCCTAATAACTATAGCTTTTCTTTTTTTCTATTTCTAAACAAATAAAAGAGCAGTCCCTTTCACAACCCCTTTCTATCTCTGTCTCTATCATCAGGAAGGATCTGTCAGTCAGTCAGAAGGAGTGTGAGGAGGTGAAGGTTCATCTGAGACACATGGAGAAACAGGCTGCAGACACACAGAGGGCTGATGGAGCTCCCCGTGTGGCAGGCCTGTGTCTTCAGTGTGCACAACACGAAGCGGTCCTGGCTGGGACTCACACCAATCTGCACGTCCAGGCTATTGACAGGCTCACCAAGTCAGTGGGGAAAAACAGGGACATGTTCGTACTTTGCAATATTTTGTTTGTCCTAATTACTTGAGGTTTTTTTTTGTCCATCCTACAGGGAGCGTGATGAGTTGCTGGCGGCTCTACGTGCTGTGCGGGCCAGTCAGCAGGAGGCGCAGCATCGGGAGTGGTCAGCCTGCCTGCAGGTCAAACAGGCTGTGGAGATGGCCGAAGAAGCAAATCTACACAAAGCTCGGGTCAGAGAAAAATACACACAGCCGGCATACCTGTTGTGCTGCATGTTGGCTCCTGCAGACTTTGTGTTTGTAAAGGTCATTCACTCAGTGGAAAAGATTCCTCCTAAGCTTCGATGTTTGTTTGCACCCAGATGGAGGTGCAGTGTGAGCAGTTCTCCAGGGAGCTGGCTCGACAGAGAGAACAGCTAGAACGGGAGGCCCAGGTCCTACAGGAGAGACTGGCTGAGGCCAGGGAGGAGGGCCGGACTGAGACCCGCAAACAGAAAGAGGAGCTGACACATACAGTAGATTTCTTTTATTGCTTTTTTGTGAATAAAAAACTCATTTGTGTAACTATTGGTTTATTTAAGTATGTAATGCATGTGTATGTAGTTCTACAATTTTGCTTTACAGTGTTTTAAACAACAACTAGAATGAACTACTTAAATTGTTTTGCAAAATTCTGAACTAGTATTTTTTTTTTGTGAAGATTTTTTTTTCTTGTTTTTTTTATATTCAATGAAATGACAATGGTAAATGTGTGTGTGTGTGTTTGTATCAGGTGTCTGGCCTCTCCCAGCATGTAGCTGAGCTGGAAGGGCAGCTAGACAGAGCTCAGAGAGACAAGAGCTCACTGACCAATCAGCTGGAAGACACTCTTCACAAACTTACCAGTCAGGAACAAGAAAATACCAAGGTACACAGAGTACAGAGGAACAGCCATGTAGCAATACATGTTGACTTAATGTTTAAGTCAACATGTATTGCTACATGGCTGTTGCTTACACTGCTCATAGTTTGCACTGAGGAGCTTGAATCAACACAATTAAAGAAAGCTAGAGACTTTTTTATCGTTGGGAGATTTTTTTGCAATGGAAAAGCACTTAAAAAGATGGTAAAATTTTGAAGAAACAGGTTAAAAACATGCTGTCTGTATTGTCTACTTGTAATATTCTTTTACATCCACTGGATGGCAGCAGAGGTTTATGTATTTCAGTATTTAGGTTCTAGCTGTTTTTAGAAGGGTATATTCAATGTGGAAAATAAATCACTGCTGAATGGTCAATTTAATAACCAAGCATCAATTGAAGATGTTTAGATATGTTATTTTCATTATTGTTGAAATAAAAGGAGTGTGTATATATATATATAGAGTTACAAGTTTGACTTAAACTGGAAGACTTCAGTTCAAATGTCACCTGTGAACAAATATTTTCCCTGCTGAAGACACCAAATCAATCACCAAACCAGGGCAGGTTTTGTAGTTGACCCTGGGCTCTGCTTGGGCTGGGTAAATGAAAATAAGAGTTAAATTAAAAGTTATATTAAGTGTCACTTTTTTTTTTTTTTACATAATTACAATTATATATTTTGATAGTTCATTCTAATACATTGTGTTCAATCTATTAAAACCCGTATTAGTAATGATAAAGGATGATAATAGCCTACAGAGTGGCACATTTAAACATGGATATCATTGTAATATAATAAACAATAAAATCTGGACTGTGATTTCTTTTTTTTTACTACACTAGGTCAGTATTATAACAAAGGTTAGCTTTAACCTGGGGAGAAAAATCACATGGATACTCACTATTTAAATGAGAAAACTTTCAAGATAAGGGTAAGATGATGAAGAGAAAATCTGAAAACTAGAAAATGAAAAAGAACAGACATTAAGTAACTATTGTTAATCAGAGGGCTGGCATATTATAATCAATCTTTTCATGTCAAGGTGTGTGTGGATCTGCGATATCAGCTCAGACAGGCCCAACTAAAGAAAGAGGAGGGAGAGAGGGAGCTCCGAGAACTCACCTCCAAGACCAAGAGACAGATGGAAAAAGCTGCACAGGTATGTCTACATTCAACCCGTTGATTAGTTTATTACTATTTATTAGATTGATTACACTAGTCACTATATAGGCCAATAATTTAAAAGCAGTTCCCATTTTTTGAGGACGCTGTAGCAAGGTAAGAAGTAAAGACAAACCTCAAATATTTATTTTCAAATCAATTTTCAACCAGTTGTGGAATCTGTGGAAGTTGAGGATATATATGACTCAATATTTTTTAAATGGAATGTCTCAAAAAATATGAATTTCTCATATTTTAAAATACTGTAACCAAGAGCATTTTACAATTTTTAAAGTAAATAAATTCAAACTTAAGATTTTCAAACTTAAAATGATTCCCTTGTCATGCTCAACCTTTACACAAGGCAAGGTTGTAGTCGGCCTTAAACGTTGAGTTTGTCCGAGGGCATAAGGTGGGTTGTTGTGAAAGATTTCCTCACCTCCCCTTCCCTCTCCCCTTCCATCTCTGCGGGACAGGAAGTGGAAAGGCTGAGCTCAGAGCTGGTTGGCTGTCGGCAGCATCTGGAGGCGGTCCAAAAGGACGGGAGCCAATGGCAGGCCGAAGCCCTGAGCCTAGCAGAACAGCTGGCAAATGCCCAGCGCCAACTGCACCTCACCAGGTAGTACCTAATCCTATTATACATGCCACCGTACTCACACACACACACATACACACAGCACTCCCCTCTGCCCAGCTCCTGCCCAGCCCGGCCCAGTCCAGTCCAGTTCAGACCAGCACACCAACTGTACCGCACCAGGTAACGGCTAATCCTATTATACAAACCACACACACATAAACACACATGCACACCGCTGTGCCATGGTCCCAGTACCAACTGGACCTCACCAGGTCATCGCTAATCCTGTTAAGCATGCCACAACATAATGCAACACACACACACGTATGTATGTATACACACACACACACACACACACAAGCACACACTGCCCGCTCTGTGCCACCAGGCCAGTCCCCAGCCCAGCAACAGCTCCAGCAGAGCCAAAATGGCGCCTGAGCCTTTCTTCTGTCCCTGACATACACACACACAAACACACACATACACACACACAGAGTGAACAGTGCGGCTGATGGTCACTGGACAGCCTGGCCTCGATGCCACCTGCCAGTGCCCTGCACCCGTTCTCACGACAGGCGCTACCGGCTCCCCTCCCTCTTACCTCTATCTTCTTCTCTTCATATCTATTTCTGCATCTTTCTGTCCCAATTTTTTTTCCCGCCCTCCCGTATCACTCCCTCTGTTAATCCTTTATCGTCCGTACCTCCAGCTGTCCCTGTGTCCTTAGCTCTCCTTCCTCGCCATCTTCTAACACTTGAAGCGATTCATTTCGTTTCCTCTCTTCTTTTCTCTCTGATATTTTTTTTCCTCCTTTCCTTCCCCTCTGTCTATCCTGTCATCCGCTGGCTGCTGTTTCCATCCACACCATCCACTGCCAGGGCCATGCCAGCCCATGCCAGCCGCCCAGGGCACTCTCTCACCCCCGCTGCCCACAGTCGAGGTGTCTGAGATGGGCACAGATGTGGCAGCGGTGCCCTGTGGTGCTGGAGGCTGCGGGACGCAAGTTTGTGTAATCTATGTGAATGTGTGTGTGTGTGTGCGTGCACGCGCCTGTATATTTGTGTCAGCCTGGCTGTGTGCGTGCGTGTGTGTGTGTGTGTGTCTACTGCTGCTCTCGGCTCTGATCTGTGTTTAAGTGTGTTTGTCTGTTAGCCGGCCAGCGCTAACACACTGGCCGCATGGCGGGCTGTCGTGTGTTTAAGGGATGAGGCAGGAAATGTGTGTGTGTGTGTGTGTGGGTGTGGGTGTGCCTGTGCATGCTGCTGTTTTGCAGCCAGCTGTGGAGAATGACATGCATATTAATGTGGCAACATGATGACTTTGACCTGTACTAGAGGAGCTACTGGACTAACCCATTTCACTGCCATGTGTGCGGGTGTGTGCATGAGAGAGTTTATAGTTTTATCTACCCACAGATGCATACTAGATGTTTGACAGCTGTTGACTTGGCTGAGCATGTAGCCATTCAAATTCAATTTTGGTCATTAGCAGTGAAAGCCACTTCTGATACTGATTTAATGTGGATATCTTTTACTTTTCCTTCAGCAGCACATGAGAAGAATTCAGTATCACAATGAAAAACATTGCTTGACAGAAACTTTGTTAATGAAAGACCTTGGTATAACTTTTAGTCCTCAAAATCACAAATATATCTTGTTACAGACTAAAACACTACAGACTATCAACTAAAACACAGGCTAAGTGTAGGATATGCAACCTTTTTAAAGCTTGTTTTAGATTTAAGATTAGATATATTTTATCACTTAGAGTACAAACCAATGACATGTAAATGATGCTACATTTTTGCTCTGTAACAGTTTCCACTCTAATCTTAAACATTCATGTGTGTATGTCAGATACCAGAAGAGATGATCATAAGCAATAATCAATCATAGCCAAGGACAGAGAGATTACTCAGGGTTTGAGATGTGCTTTTGAAAGTATCACAATACCTTGTGTGAATGGTTGTTGTTACAATAAGGCACATCTGAATAAATTATGAGTATTTTGAAATTATATATTGATCTATTGGCCTTTAACTATTTTATGTAATTAGGGCATACTGTGTAAATATTAGTTTCATCCATTTGGCCCTTGAAGTTGGACAAATGTTTCTTTGCATCCAGCAGGTTAAGCTACTAATCTTCAGGGAGGGATTGACTGACCTTGTCACTCAAGCCTGCTGTCATAAGGCAGGACGAGACATGATCAAACATGACAAAACATGATCAAAGCTTGAGAGGATAATTTCAAATATACAATATTAAATTCCCTTTTTAGTGTTAAAATTGCTGCATTAAGTCACTTTTCAGAGAAGGAATTGTCAACTGTAAAAGCTGAGATTTTGTTTTTTGTTTCCTATTAAAGTTTTTTTTTTTTTTTTAGAGTGTTTTTCCTCATATTCGCCCTATATACCTAATGTACTTAGAACCTCATAGGTTCTAAGTACATTAGGTATATAGGGCGAATGTGTGATTTATGATTTGGGGCTGTTCAAATAAAACTCACTTGACTTGACTATTCTCAATGTCCAGAAGGCTGGTGTGCCCAAATTTGATGTTTTCTTAAAAACCTATAAAGTATCTGCATTTATCCATGTCTGTTGATATGACAAGAGAGTTTTATAAATAGAGATACATGCAGATGAAGGAGGACATGTAACAAATCAGGGAAAACTAGAAGTTTTTGGAGCAGCGTATTAAGCAAGCATCACACATATATACAAACACACATCAACACGTCTCATATACATCTGCTGAAATCCGGTCTAAACCTTTGTCACTCCTCAGGCTTGTGCTACATTTTTTGTTGTTTGTTTTGTTCCTTTTTTCCTCATTTCTCTTTTGCTTTTTTCTCATTCCATTCCAAACTAAACAAATAAACCTCAAGCGATTACCCCCACGTCCCCTTTACCTTTGCCTCTTTCTGTCCATCTGTGGGCCTTCCAGGGTTGTATGAAACTACATACAGTTCATTCGTAGTCATGCATCTGTTTGCCCTCTCTTGTTCGCTGCAGAGTCTTTGTAGCTGTGGTGGTTCTGGGTTGTGTAACTGTGTATGTGTGTTCTTCCAGAGTTAGTATGAGATCCACAGTAGCGAGGCTGGGAGGCGTTTGTGTATGACCAGCCTTCAAAAACAGCACTTTGATTCTGTCTGTGCAACTTGCTCACTCGCCTCTTTCATTCTGTCTTCCTCTCGTGGCCCGAATGATCACAGCCCGCCATCAAATAGGGGACATGAAGCACAGACAGCCTCTGTTTGATTTCCGAAATGCCCTACCTTCCTTTTCCGATTAACACGTACACACACATATTTGTTTGTACAACTGCATGCTCGCGAATGCACACGGCGAAACACACATCAGTCGTATAACCACATGCCTGCACACACAGACACAAACACACCTGCCCTCGCTCACACACAGATGCATGCACGTATCCGGGGGTCCCATGGCGGCTGGCGCGCTCCAGGATTGGATCATCAGCCAGCTGTGAGTTGGACAGCCCAGGATCTGTCCTAATCCCCGCCACTCTGTTCACATTGCCTCACACACACACACGCTCCAGTCCCGGCCCCAGCCCAGCAGAGGGCTTTACTAAGTTTGTTCTGTTTGTTTGCTACCATCTTTCTTCACTTTCTTACTTTTCTTCTGTTCCTTGTGTCCATCCGGCCCTCTTTCTTGCTTTCTTTCTCTCTCTGTCTTGCTTTCACTGTGTTGCGATCACAGATCCCAAAAGGCCACAGTGAGAACTGGCCAGCATAACTTCTGCTTCACACTTGCCAGATAGGCAGTAATGGGTACTATAGATGTGTGTTTGCATGTGTTAGTGTATCCATGGTAAGCTGAGACCTGTGTTTTGTTTGATTTGTGTTTGGTTTGTTATCCCCATGAAATCAAGCATCCATGTTGATGAGGGTGCTTGCTCAGAGCTGTTGATGGACATGGATCTTGAAATACTTCTGCGAATAAGTTAATTTCTCACCTAGAACTTATGACCCTGGGTTTTTGGACAGGAAATCTCTGAACATGCCTGTGCATTTTATCTGATCTGCGGCTGTACTACATGGACACTCTTTTGAAGAAAGTGGTAGAGCTTTCAGATAAAAACTTTCAAGTAATTAATGAGATCAGGAGACATGGAAATGAAATTTGCAGTCAAGGTCAACTGCGAATGGCTGCTGTAGGTTTCTGCCAACAAAGTCTCTCACTCTTAAATCTAGAAAGGATTTCCTGCATTATAATGGGGACACAGACCTGGGGAAGCTGCGTGCTGTGTGTGGCAAACCATCAGATGACTCAGGAAGGAGAACCAGGGTCTTGCCCATACTATTCACAAAAATGTGGAGAACTGCTGACCTTGACCATGGGATGCTTGGAGGAACTCCTGGACTTGAGACAGCATAAGGAGCCTGAAGGAAGTCCGAGTAGAACCACTGCTCGTTTGCATTAAAATAATCCAGTTGAAGTGATTCAGGCATGTAATCAATGTGCCTCATGGATGTATGTATATGAGTTTATTCTGAGATCGAGACACTCAGGAAGAACATTCCCACCTGTCCTGGTTGGGTAGAATGCGTCTCATTGCCACTTTGCCCTAAGTGGCAGCAAATGGAATGGATATTAGCTAGGGCTGAATCTAATGCTTATTTTAATGATAAATAAATCTGTTGATTATTTTCTTGATTACCGGTAATCATTTCATAGTTTGGCTTCTGAAATGTAACAAAACAAAAAAAAAATGTTTCCAAGTTCTCAAAGCGACAGTCCACAACCAAAAAATATTCCAGTTTTTATATGTCAAAGAAAAACAGCAAATCCTCACATTTAAGAAACTGTGAAAAGAAAATGATGAATTAATTTTAACTGTCAAATGATTAAATGTACAATATGTAATTTTCTCCCGCATTTATTTGCATATGTCCCCTCCTTTCCAAAGCAAACAGACCTGGTGATATCTTAAGATCCAGATGTCCAATGACTAAAATCCTTCATCCATTTAAAATGGAAAAAATGACCAAGATGCCTGTAACACGACAGTTACTGGGTTCTCCCAGCACAGACAGGCAAGACACGTGAATGGTTGCTGTGCACAAGAAACGTCTTTTATTCATGTTCAGTTTGGTTTTGTTCAGTTCAGTTCGGTTTTTGTTCAGATGCCACGTTACCATCTCCTTCCTCTCCAGGTTGCCACTGTGGGTTATACATATAGGTTGTCATCCACACAGATCATCAACAGCTGTACAATTATCCTACCTGACGCTGTTCCATTGGGCCACTTCCACACCTCTCTCCCCTGCAGCCGAGCGCAACCCACGCCCCTCTCCAAATACCCACATAGCCCGATATAGGCCAGGAGCCATCCAGCCTAACCCGGGAGAGAAAGTCAGCCACATCCATCTGCGCCCCCGGCCTATGAACCACCTTAAATTTGAATGGCTGTGGTGCCAAGTACCAACGGGTGATCCGGGTGTTTGTGTCTTTCATGCGGTGGAGCCACTGGAGCGGGGCATGGTCCGAACAGAGGGTGAAAGGGAGGTAGTACCGCAGGGCATCGACCGCCCTCCAGATAGCCAGACACTCCTTCTCCACCGTGCTGTAGCGTGTCTCCTTCTCCAACAGCTTCCAGCTAATGTACAGCATTGGGCAGTCGACCCCCCGCACCTCCTGGGACAAAACGGCCCCCACCCTCCCTGCCTGAGGCATCGGTCTGCAAGATAAAGGGGAGAGAGAAGTTAGGTGTGTGGAGAAGTGGCTCCCCACAGAGGGCCTGTTTAACCCTCTCAAACACCAGCTGGCACTGTTCCGTCCACTGGACCGGATCTGAGGCACCCTTTCGGGTCAGGCCAGTTAGTTGGCTGGTCAGGTCCGCGAAGTCGAGCATGAACCACCGGTAGTACCTCGCCAGCCCTAAAAACTGCCTCACCTCTTTTTTTGTCTTGGGCCTTGGGCAGGCTGCAATTGCTGCGGTCGTGTCTACCTGAGGCCACACCTGCCCGCCGCCCAAATGGTACCCCAGATACCGTACCTCCCTCCGTCCAACTGCACACTTCCCCGGGTTGGCGGTGAGCCCAGCCTGTCTCAGTGACTCGAGCACCGAGGTCACCTGCCGCACATGCTCCGCCCAGCTGTTGCTGTGGATGATAACGTCATCCAAATAGGCGGCAGCATATGCAGCGTGCGGCCGCAGCACTTGGTCCATGAGCCGTTGGAATGTGGCCAGGGTACTCAACAGTACGAAAGGAAGCATAACGAATTGGTACAACCGTACGGAGTGGAGAAGGCCGTTTTCTCTCTGGACTCTGGAGACAAGGGAATCGGCTAGTAGCCCTTCGTGAAAAAGCGAGCAGTACCAAGCCGATCCAGGAGCTCGTCGACCCGGGGCATTGGGTAGGCATCGAACCATGACGCATCATTCACCCTGCGGTAGTCCACACAGAACCATATAGACCCATCCTTCTTGATGACAAGAACAATGGGGCTACACCAGGCACTGATGGACTCTTCTATTACTCCCATCTCCAGCATTGCTGCCATTTCAGCCTGAACTATTTTTCTTTTGTGTTCAGGCAGCCGATAAGGCCGTGAACGAACAGTTACGGCTGGTCGTGTTTTGATATGGTGCTGTATGAGGTTTGTGCGTCCCGGGAGGGGGGAAAACACATCAGGAAACCGCTGTTGCAACAGGACAACGTCTGCTCTCTGGGACCGAGTGAGATGGTTTTCACAAAGGAGCGAGGCTGGATTGATGGAATTTGGCACCTCAAGCCCTAACTCATCTTGCTCCTTGATCGTGGTCACCAGACAAGCAGACTCCGCCTCCCTCCATGCTTTTAGGAGGTTGAGGTGGTAGATTTGTGTTGCTTCTCCCCTGTCGGAATGTACAACCTCATAGTCAACATTGCCCACTCGCTGTGTGACCACAAAGGGCCCTTGCCACTTCGCGAGTAATTTGGAGCTGGAAGAAGGGAGTAATACAAGCACTTTATGCTTCAGAGTCTTATTCAGCTGCTCCACAAGGCCATCAGTCTGTGGGTGGTACACGCTGGTCCAAATAGACTTGATGCCCAGTAATCCGTACAGTTCCCTCACTGTGCGTGACATGAACGAGGTGCCCTGGTCAATTAGGATTTCTTTCAGAATCCTACCTCGGGAAATGACCTGAAACAGTGCTTGCGCCTCACTCTTTGCAGAGATGCTGCGCAGGGGCACCATTTCAGGATATCGCATTGTGTAGTCCACTAGAACTAACACAAAGCGATATCCCCGTGCACTCCGGTGAAATGGCCCGATGAGGTCCATACCAATGCGCTCAAATGGAACCTTAATAAGTGGTAATGGCCATGAAGGCCCTCTAGGGATGGCCGGTTGGTTTACCAACTGGCATTCTGGGCAAGAGGCACACCAGCGGTGTACATCTCCCGGAATGGCAGGCCAATAGAATTGGGCTATTATCCGGTCTAGTGTTTTCTCGTATCCCATGTGACCAGCCATTGGGTTAAAGTGATCCACCTGGAAAACTATTTCCCGCCAGCTTTTCGGCACCAACAATTGGCTGATCTCTCCTCCTGTCTGAGTGTCACGACTCACTCGGTATAATCTGTCCCTGATCACTGAAAAGTGATTTTTATCACTTGGTCGAAGGCAAAGCGTAGAGTATCATCACGAGACTGCTCAAGTGGAAAATCTTCCATGGAATGTATTACAGGAACCAGTGGGGCCTCCTGTGAAGGCCCAGCTGGTTCCCCCTCCCCGTCTGCAGGGTGGCACACATACCACATGTCCCTGTCGGTCGTGATCGCACCCCCACACATTGCCCCACCAAGCTATGAAACCCAGGCCAATCTGTACCCAAAATCAGGGGGTGCGTAAGGCGGGAGCTAAACGCTGCCTTTACTCTATGCTGTTTTTCCCCTGTACTTAATTTCCACTGGTACCATTGGATATCTGTGAACATCCCCATGCACACACCTTATATCCACCCATACTGCCTCCACCAAAGACCCGGGGTGAACCAGGTTCTGGTGGATTATGGACTGTGTACCATCCCCTGATATACACCCCCTTGGATCCTTACCGGAACACTGTATGTCCCTCCTGAACCGGGGGCCGGAGGGCTGGCGACCCGGAGCACCTGGCCGACCTCCATGAGTGGGCACTCGTGATGGAAGTGTCCGGGCCGTCCACACCTCCAACACTCCTGCCCTGGCATCTGAGGAGCCCCCTGTGGGTCGGGAACAGCGCCTGTAGCAGCTGGAGTCTGTGGAGGAGAGAAAAAAGAGGGGGGATTAGAGTGGGGGCGAGGTTGGGGTGCCGCCGGGGGGAGTGACTTCCTGCAGGGGGCCGGAGACGGGTAGGTGGTTGCTGGGGTCTGCGCCACTGCCGTCTGGCTCCGGGAGTGGACGGCCAGGTGGTCCTCTGTGAGGATGATGGCCGTGCTGAGGTCCGCGGGTCGGTGGCACCTCACCCACTCCGATGTCCGAGCTGGGAGCCCCTCCTGGAACTGCTCCAGCACTATCCGCTCTACTATGCGCACCTCCCCCTCGGACTCGCCCGGCTGTAGCCTCCGGACCGCTGCGTCCTTTAGTTGTTGCGTGCAGACAAGTGGAACCGGCGGCGATGGTCTTCCGGGGAGAGCCCCATCCTCTCCAGAACCGCTCTCCTTCTCCCCGCGAACAACCCCCGTGCTGCGGCGGTCAAGCTCAGAGTGGCAGTCTGAGCCTCCCCAGACAGTAGGGGAAGCAGGAGGACCGCCCACTCTTCCTCCGGCCAACCACACGCCGCCGCCGTGGCCTGGAACATTTCCATGTATGTCTGGGGGTCGTCCGCGGCGGACATCCTCTGCAGCGTCAGCCCGGAGAGTAGGAAAGGGGAAGATGGCGGCGAAGCTCCTGGACGGGCCAGCAGGCTCTGCAGCACCTCGGTCTGCCTCTCCAGCTGCTGCTGCATTGCCACCAACTGCCGCTGGTTCACCGCTGCCTGCTCCCGGTGCATGGCCGCGATCTCCTAGCATCTGGGCCAGCACGGCCACCGGCTGTAGCTGCTGCGGCTCAGACATTTCCCGACTGCCTGTGCCGGTCCCCGTTCAGGCGCCAAATGTAATATGACAGTGTTACTGGGTTCTCCCAGCACAGACAGGCAGGACACGTGAATGGTTGCTGTGAACAAGAAACGTCTTTTATTTATGTTCAGTTCGGTTTAGTTCAGTTCAGTTCGGTTTTCGTTCAGACGCCACGTTCAGACGCCACGTTGCAGTCTCCCTCCTCTCTAGGTTGTCACTGCGGGTTATACATATAGGTCATCCACACAGACCATCAACAGCTGTGCAATTATCCTACCTGACGCTGTTCCCGTGAGCCACTCCCACATGTCTTTCCCCTGCAGCCGAGCGCAACCAGCGGCAGTTGGCGACAATGCAGATCTCCACAATGCCAAAAGACATAGTCTCCCCAGCATGTCCTGGGTCTTCCCCCTGGGTCTGCACCTGGAACACCTCACCCCCTGGTGAGGGTGTCCAGGAGGTGTCCTCACTAGATGCCTGAGCTTCTCACCTTGTCTCTAAGGGAGAGCCAAACCACCCCCAGGAAACTCATTTCCACTGTTTGTATTCCCAATCTCCTCCTTTCGGTCACTACCCAGAGCTTACCTCCTTCTTCCATGATGGACCGGTGCAGATTCTATTTCACTGTTAATCTCCCGCTCCATCGTTCCCTCACTCGTGAACAAGACCCTGAGATACTTAACTCCTCCACTTGAGGCAGGATCTCATCTCCGACCCGGAGGCTGCAATCTACCCTTTTAAAGTTGAGAACCATAGATTAGCCTTAGATTTAGATACTTACTTTACTTAGATTTACTGATTCTCATCCCAGCTACTTTCCACTTGTTACTTTACAGCTGTGAACCAAACTGAAGGTCATGGTCCGATGAAGCCAACAGGACTAGATCATCCGCAAAAAGCAGCGACCCAATCCTGAGGCCACTGAACCGCAGTCCCTCAACACTAGAAATCCTAGAAATCCTGTCCATAAAGGTTCTGAACAAAGTCTGAGACAAAGGGCTGACCTGGCCTGGTCCAACTTCCACTGGAAACAATTCCTACTACTTCCTACTTACTATCTGGTCCCTCTCCTAAGACCTGTTTGCTATGGAGACCCTATCAGGGTCACAAAGCCCCATACAACAAAGCTTCTCGGATCATTGGAACACTCAAACCTCTTCACCATAATAAGGTGGCAGCTCCAGGAGGGCTATACCATCTCTTGATTAGATTAAATAAAAAAATGTTATGATGAATTTCTATAGGTTTGGCAATTAGAAACATTTTGGATAATGAGTAGTAATAGACAATACAAACACATATTTGACATAGGCTTAGTCATTTTTAGACGTTTTCACTTGGGGAAAAATTACATATTGGAACTGTAATTTCAAGGATCCAATGAAGTCTAATCTAATTGACATAATGTTGTTGCTCTAAATACAAAACTCCAATACATGACATAAGATCATCTCTCATCACTAATCATAATTTTTTTTCAACAATTAGAGCAAGGTGGGCAAAGGTTGTTTATACTAGAGAGCTCTCGAAAATACTTTTCTACTAACCTTTCTACAATGACAAAATGATGGCTGTCATTTATAATAATGCATAATAATCAATAGCGTTAGAACAGTGGGTGAATGAGTCGGGTGGGGAGACACACAATCTCCTTTCTGTGACCCTGAAATCAGAAGATGGATGCTGAGACTGAGAGGCAGAGAGCTATTCAGAAAATGCTCCAGACCAACCACTGCGACTCTTATATACAAAGTTCCCCAAACTCTATTAAACATGTCACGCTGCTGCTCTCTCTCTCTGTACCTCCACCTAGTTGTCCTTTTTTCCCCCCTCTCTTCCCTCAGATGTCGATCGTGATAGCAAGGTCTGGAAAGGCGGCGAACAAAACTGCTTGTGTGTGTGTGCGAGGGCGGAGAAGTGTAAATGAGGAAGGTGAGGCAGCAGATGCCGCGTCCCGCCAGAGGCTCGCTTTGAGCAGCGAGTGAAATCTGGGCGTGACAAAACTGCTGCAAACCAACTCAGCGGGAGGTCCTTGTCCAATCACGGCCTGGAATAAAAGGGCCGGGGCGCCACGCGGGCTGCAGTCGCTCAGGAGAGGCGGGGGCCATAATGAACCTTCAAACGCTGCCAGTGAACACGCGCACACACACACACTTGTGCACAGCATCTTTCTTTCTACCTGGCAGTGGCAGTGCTGAACCACTGTCACCACACATGTGCACGTACACAACCTCTACAGCAACCGTGTGTGCGTGCTTGCTTGAAGAATCCTCGTTTCATGATGCACGTTGCTGAGAGCATGCAATCGCAGGAGTCCGCGTGCGTGCCTTTGTGCGAACGCTAAGTGTTGATACCTTTGGGCTACACCTGTGTCGGTGAAGTTTGATGTGTGTGTCTCTGTGTGACAGCAGCGGGCAGTGCCAGGTATGAGGCTTCACTGTTTGTGTTTGGGCGGCTGCGTGTGTATTTGTGCGCGCGCGTGTGCTTGTCTGGTCGGCAGCCATGTTGTTGGGTAGCAGATGGCACCATGGTTGGCAGGGGAGGGGCTGCTTAGCACAACTAATCAGACAGTTACGGATAGGGCAGCTGGGAGGGCCGTCGGCCAGCCGCGTGTGTGTGTGTGTGTGTGTGTGTGTGTGTGTGTGTGTGTGTGTGTGTGTGTGTGTGTGTGTGTGTGTGTGTGTGTGTGTGTGTGTGTGTGTGTGTGTGTGTGTGTGTGTGTGTGTGTGTGTACCACAGAGTGCCATGATGTTGACAGTGGTGGGCCCGTTGGCCTGGTGACGAGACCTTGCCGCGTTCTTCTCTCCTCACTGTCGGAGTGCCCTCTCTGCCATCCTCACCTCTCTCTCTCTCTCTCTTTCTCTTGCACTCTTACTGTCTCTCTCACTCAATCTGTTGAGACCTACTCAATTTTTTTTATCTTCCTTTCAGTTTTCTTTGATTCTCCATCTTCTTTTGTCTTTAGGTCACACTGTCTTACTCTGCATCGCTGCATCTTTCTCTCTCTGGCCTTAATTGCACATTTATCTGTGTGACTTAAGTCAATGTGACAGTAATAAAAAGATATTTTTGTCCAATGTACATGTAAACGAATGAAAACATTTTTAACACAGTTCAGTAAAAAGCAGATCAAAACGTTCACAAACGTGTCTTCTTTAGCAGGAACATATCCCTGCAACCCCTGATTTAAACAAACGATTCCTCTCATCCCTCTGCTTATGATCCTTGTTTTTCTCTTTCACTTTCATCCCATCTTAGTGTGACTCGTGTTACATCAGATACACTAAGCATCTGCGTAGCTTTTCCAAACGACCTTCAGCATTAAGCATCATTTGCAACAAGAGTGTTTTTTTTTTTTTGACAATGATTTTTAAAAAAATAACAATATTCCAGGTTGTTGCTTATTACTTATGTCAGTTTGAGTTCGGATCACATTTGGTATTGTATAGTTGTATAGTATAGTTATGGATACAAATTTAAGTCCATTTTGAAGACTAGTGCGAGAAGAACGTTTCATCTGCAGAACAAACACACCCAACAAATGTCTTTCATCCTTCTTCCTCCACCTCTGTGCTTCTTTCTCTTACTGTATCCTTTGTTATTCCTCTATACTTTTTCACCAATGCAGGTTTCGCAAGCCTCGCAAACTCTTGATGTTGCATGAACTTATTTGCACTACCGATATCACGAAGATGCTCTTAAATACAGCAGTGGAAAAATCACACCATAATCACCAGGGTTATTAACCCTAGCTGTAATGTATCTATTCTGCGGGGCCGGGGATGGATAGAATAGACAGATCTGTGACTGGGGAGACCTCAGGCGAGATGGAGGCAAATCTGTCGGCTACAACTGTTGCCACCCTCGCCAAGTGTGCCCTGGGACACTGGCCTACATACACACTACTGCTGGAGGACAGAGGACGAAGGGGAGAGCACCCTCTGCCATCCATGCACCATCCTCCTCCTATGCTCCTCTTTCCTCACCATACCATCACTTAAACTATCTGATTGAAATACAGAGTACTGTCTCATAACGGTTTACCATGGAGTTTAGCTGTAGTTTTCTAAGTTTTAGAGGGTGCTCTGCTTGTTGCGGTGGTGTGTGTGTGTATTTTTTGCCTGCTGAATGGATTTGTGTATTTGCGTGTGTCATCTGGTCAACTTTGTGACTTTACATACCCCCGCTGTGAGGATGGCACCATCAGTGACTCTACACCGTACCCACTGCCCAGTAGAAACAGCTTTCATCCAACATGACAGAACCTCTCTCGGCTCCTCCTTTCTCTCTTTTACCTCTGTTATTCTCTTTTACCTGATTGATCTAGCCTTTTATCTTTTCATCCTCTTCATTTTTTATCCTTCATATAGCTGCCCTTGTTCTCTTTTTTTTCTTGCTGCCTTATTTATTTATTTAGTTATTTACCGGGGACGGTGCACATGAATCGAAAATTTCAGATTCCACATCAATGTAAATGTGCCGGAGTGAAGCTAATGAACTAATTTTCATCTGTAGTCCCTGGGCAGGTTGTTAAATTCATGTCTTTTTCTCTGCTGTCCTTTGTGGACACAGCAGTGCCAACAACAGTGGCAGCAGTGGTAGCAGTGGCAGGGCTCCCCATCGGCGGATTGCACCAGGAGATGATCACAAAGACAGGAGCAAGAGAATGGAAGGAGGAGAATGCAGGAGGTTCAAGGTTGCAGCTGAGTGGAGATATAGTCTGGAAGGACATATGGAGGAGTACTGGAAGGGAGGAGAGTGGCGATTAGCTATGGAGTGTGTGGTATAACGGAGGTAGTGGACAGGAGAGACAGGTTCTCTCAAACTCACATTGACATGGCATTGACATTGGCTTTTTCACTTTTTGACACTGATTGCACAAATAACATATATATATATATATATATATATATATATATATATATATATATATATATATATATATATATATATATGCAATATTACATATATCTAGAAAAATGTTAATTTACCAGTATCATTACCATAAGAGGTCCTAAATTAACAGTAAATCCACATAGATTGTGATGTGTAAATGTAAATGATGTCTTGTCTCTTTTCAAAGAGATTAATTGCTTATATTTATGCAAATTTTGAAAATTTCCAAAAAATACCAAAGCTATATTTATGCATACCGATGTGCTCCTTTATTCTACAATGCACTGTGTAATCCAGGTTGAACAACACATTGTCAAAACCCTGACTATGACCATGTTTTATTAGGACTGAATGATTTAGAAAAAATACCTAATTGTGATTATTTTGACTCATATTGCGATTGCGATATGTTTTGTGATATTAGAAGGAAGCTTAAGTCGTATATGACATGTTGGCAGGACAATATTTAAAAATTTTAAATGGTGTTCTGACACATTTCATCCTTTATAATTAAATGAAATGTTTTATGAATGAATGAACGATTGAAATATTTAATTTGAACAACAGCATACAAGATTCAAAGAGAAGAACAAACAGCAAAACAAGCGCAAAAGCAAAAAACGGTTTCAACAAAAAAATAATCAAAAAAGGGGTAAGAAGATCTTTATCCTAAGTAGATAATCAAATCACTGATATTTATATAAATTAATAATCAAATCAAATAAATTGGTCCATTAGAGGGGGATTTCCCCCTTGATACAACCAGCCTCCATCCTCCTCTCAATCTTACCTCTCTCAAAAACTACTTTTCTGAACTTATTTTTAAACTGTGTCACATTTCTTAGCCTGATCTCCTTTTCCAACCCATGTAACAAGTTTTCTTCTCCTGAGATTTGAAGATTGCAGTGGTCCATGTAGTGATTTTGATACAATTTTGACAAATTCAGCCTCAATGTTCAGGGCATTTTTTTTAATTAGAGGTGTTGGCAAAGAAGGAGAAAACAACACTGGAAACAAGGCTGGAAATGGAAAATAGGACAAATACATAAAACTAGCTTCAGATGAGAATGAAAAGAAAGTAGTACATTGTGTGGAGAGAAGGTTTTAGGATAATACAGAGGTAGTTTTAAACATACAGAGAAGTGGGTGGGTAGCAGAGGGGAGCATAGGAGAGGTTGGCGATGGTTTGTACATGATGGCAGGCACCGGGTGGCCACATGCCCCCCTACGGTGCCATCTCCAGCCCTGGTCCCCCCACTGAGTTTAAAGCCCTCTCTTTGTTTTCCACCTCAATGGCCGCCTCTCCCTCACTAGGCATCTGATCTACTGGCCCAGGAGCACATAGACCGAGGAGAGAAGAGATGAGGAGAGACAGAGTGTAGGTAAGGTGAGGAAACGAGGTAAGGAAACAAGAAGATAATAGAGGAATTCACTGATGATTATTTAGGTGGGAGAGGAGAGCGATGCCAGTGGCACCCAAGCTTCTAACCGGGTAGGAGGCATATGAGGGGCGTTTGAAACGACATCAGGTATGTCTCAGGTGTGAAGTGAATTCCAACATAGGTGGATCGTGCTCACACCAGGAGAGAACACTCCATGTGGTCCAAACATTTAGTTTTCTCACCTTTTCTCTCTCACTGCTGTTTCCTCTTCTTCATCTGAAACTTTCTTTGTCATCTTTCATCGAAATGTATATACAAAGCATTGCATGCTGGATATTTAACATTCATTAGAAATGTACTCCCCATCTGACTTTTATGTTAATATATTTGACATTCATACTATAACTGCCACATAACATATGCTGCAAATGCTACTAATACGTATCGAGAAGTATCATGAAGCTGCTACCGTGGTCGGGTAAAATTAATTATTTGAATCATTTACCTTCTCAGCTGAAATCGATTCGACCTGCAGCCCCGCCGCATATGCTGCTCACGACTATTTCTGTAGGACACAGATTTGACACTGACGGTGAATCCTGGGTTTCTGGATCGGGTCAGTGGGAGCATATTGTACGTATGCTGTGTGTTTATTTTTAAAAAATCACAGATGCCTGCGCTGCCAGTCCGCTCTTCCTGTGTTGAAACCATCAGTCATCTGTGCCAATTAAGACTTTTAAACTTCTCTTACTTTTATGCAGATAAATGACAGAGGCCAATCAGCAGCTAATTACTTCTAGAGCTGGGCTCTTTCTCTGTGGGAATGTGTGCCGCTGCAACAGCAAATGTTTATTTCTCCGAGGGTCACATGCATTTGTCACCGTCTTGTGTGTACATGCATGGTTTTATGTATGAAACAGTAAAGGAGTGTAACTGTCCATAATTATATGCTTGTGCATGTTGGATGGTTTCTTCTTTTTTTCCCTTTTTTGCTAATGTAACAGTTGCAGTTTTCTCTTTTTCGGGCACGATTGGCTCACCACTGACCTTGGTGGCGGCAGGGGGCTTTAGCGCTCCTTGAAGAAGAAAAGAGGCTTGGGCCGCCCGCTGTAAGCAAAGTTGACTTGCCGACAGATGGATTGAATGACAGAGAGGCTAACTGAGCCAGGAACGGGCCTGGCAACATCGTGCTGAACAGAGAGAGAGAGAGAAAAAGAGAGAGATAAAGGAGGGGGGGAGAGAAAGAGAGAGGGGAGAAGAGAGAAGAGGTGGCCAACAGGAGAGGAGGTGTGAACAGGTGCAGGGCCGCTGAAGGAAGAACCAGCAGATGGAGAGAGACACAGCCAGTTTAGTTACAGGAAAAAAAGGGTGGGAGGGAAAAGAGGAGGGAGGAGGGAGCGATGGAAACAGCAGAAAAAAAAAAGATCGGAGCAGGGATGAGAACGCTCTGGACAGATAGATGGACAGATAGACGGAGGTATGGGCTGAGCTGGGTGTTTAACTCCGAGGCTGCATCAGGCTGCCTCTGTGTTCGACGCGTTCGCTTCATAAAATAGAGCGCGACGTGCAGGGAGGGGTGTCAAGAGAGAGCGGTTGACTCGCATCGCCCCGAGGTTTGATAAAAATGTGCTAAAAACACATTGAGGTGCACGTGAGAGAAAATTGTGACACTGCGTGTGGTTTACTGCACAAAACAATCCAGATTTTATTGTTATATGGCATCAATAAATAATAAGCAGCACAGAAAATGTTCAATATCTCACTTTGTCTACTTTCTGTTTTCTGTGCAGTTCGTTCACCCATCATTGGCTGTGTCCATGAGGCAGGCCTACACAAGGCCTCCGCCTCACCTTCTCTCTGAGACACACACACACACACACACACACACACACACACACACATAGGAAATCCTCTTTGTAGTTCGGCGTGTCAAACTGTTGAATATTAATGCAGTCTGATTGATGCAGTCCATCATAAAAAGCTGTGGATCCACTGGAATTTTTCCCCAAAAAATGAATCATCACAAGTGTCTCCATTTTGAGCAAAATGCAAACAAATAGAAAACCGTTTTAAAACAATTTTATAGCATTGTATTAGTTCATAAAGTTCATAATTCATGAAATCCTAAAAAAAATCCTTGTACTTAAGGGTGCTTTCACTAAATAAACAGCCAGTAATAAAGTCAATAATTCAAGAAATGATTCTATATTACATGTATTCATAGTAAAGTAAAAAAAAATACCATACACTGAAAAAACTGAAATCTCATTAGGTGAAAATATCTTGTTTTTCGTACAATTAGTTCAATATTGAGTCGAATTATCTCATTTCTGAAAAATAATTCATTTTATTTCAATTTTGTTTTTCTGGATTTATTTTAATTTAATCTCTATTTTTTTAAATGTTGAAGACCAAATTCACCCATATCAGGAAAAAAAACTTGTAATAAGATAAATTACCTGCCAATGGAATAAGATTGAATTCTACTCAACACATTGGACTAATTGTACCAAAAACAATATATTTTCACCTGTTAAGATTTCAGTTTTTGCAGTGTACATGGTGGTATGGAGTACAAATATAAAAAAACAGCAGTATAATGCTAAAGAACCAGAATAGATCTTTAGAATAAACTCAGTTAAAGAGAGACACAACATTACGCAAAAATGTACCTAACTCCCATATTATCCTTGTTTTATCTGTTTGCATTAATAATTTATGTTGAAACAAAGACGGATGGTTTAAGAATTTTGGCAGGAACTCCTTTCTATTCTCAACAATGCTTGTGTATTTCCATTCAAACAAAACATAACATTCATCCCCAGACAGTTGCCATTACATGAATTACAAACTGTTTTATACCTTTCCAGACCTTTGTTTCATTCCACTTGTCACAGTGCCTGCCTGATTTCCCATCGGAAATAAGTACATTTCAAAATATCACTGTCCTGTTCACATAATCAAAGTTTAAAGGGACATTTTCTACACTTTTTAGGCTTAAACAATAAGGAAATATATACTATATACTATCCAGTAACACAAAAAACAAGAAAATGATCTGTTCCAGTGATATATAATGTAACATTTTAAATGTTTCAAAGTCTTTAAAATGTTAATGGATTCAAATAGTGCACTATTAGAGTGTAGCTATTAGTACAGATGGTTGTCAGTGATAGAAATAGTATTACTCATCTTCCTCTTGATTCCGCATCGCCTCCTACTCTCCTCTTTTCAGGGATCAGCAATGTCTTGCAACAATCAGTCCTCTTTGTCGCGAACAAAGCTTGTGTGTTTGCATGTTTGTGCTATAGGCTGGGTTCACAATCTGTTCACCTGTATGTTAATTTCACACCTGCTATTTTGAAACACGGGAACATCGTGGAGCAAAGATATGAATATACATCGATTTGAGGAATCATTCTCTTTACTTTTCCATTAGTAACCATGTAGATAATATATTTCCATATTTATCCTTAATCTCTTGCTTTTGGTAACTGAAAATGTACCCAAAAAGTTACTGAAGTTTCACAAGAAAAGCTTCATAAATCATTTAGATGATTCTTACAGTGTTCATTTGAATACTTGCATTTTATCTGTATATTATTAATATACCTAAATATGTCTATGTGTGTATATCCTGTATATATATGACTATAATTTGTCTGTATTTGAATGTCAGTGATATTGTGTTTATTGGGATCGTATATAGTCTTTTACTTCAGCACAGACAGCGGTCAGTGGTGTCTGGTGTTGGCGAATGTCTCCAATTCCTCCAAGTCCACCGTCTGACTCCAATTTGTGCTCGTTCTCTGATAAACCGCGGCATTTGGTGGTTCTGGCGTGGGATGCCAGCTGCACCACAGGGTGCTGCAAACTCCGCGCTTGGTCAGGCCCTGGCACCCCACATCTAATGGGCAACAGCTTGAATAGTGCCCACTTAGGCAGGCAGCGCGGACTGGGCCCCCTCTTCTTCCTCGCCACTCAAGCCAGCTAGCTAGCCAGCCACCGCCTCTGCCACCTCCCACTTACCCAGCAGCCACTGTACCTGGCCGCAGCCCCAGAGCCATTCCAGCCTACCTTAGGCCCCTGGCCCACGCCGCTCCCGCCATACTTATCAAGCTGTCCTACAGTGCATCAGGCCAGGCATATACAAACAGGCCCAGCTATCTGCTAACTGAACATTGAGTCTATTGCCTCCTAGGCCCAAACAAGAGTTCCTGCCACAGGCAGCAACCCAGAGCCCATCCACCAATTAGCTGGAAGGCAGATTATCGTCTAGGGAGAATTATCCAGGTCCAGCCCCGCATATTCAGCCTCTGCTCTTCTCATCGCCCCCGACGCTTGTTCCAGGGTTTGGCTCTCCGCTGACATTTCTCCTTTTGCTTTCTCTTTTTTTATACTTAAATTTGACAGTACTCATCAGCAGCCATTTTGTGGCAGCGTTGTTTGCGAGTAAACACAGCGCATTCGATTGGGAGGGATACAAAATGGCATTCTGAAAAGAACCCGCAACCGGGCCTCTGACTTCCCAGCTTTGATTTGATCCTCGGTGAGACACTTAGAGGTTCTTGTCACTGTGTTTCAAACTCTTGGGACCGAAACTCAAATCATCACCCCTCTTTAAGGGAAAAGTGAGTTTGTTCAGTTCAGTTGGGTGGTAACTCCATGAGGTTAAACCTTAACTGGACGAATGTTGGTTCGGTGGATCATCGAGACCAAACAGATGCCAAAACATGCAGCTTTCTCTGTCTTTTTGTTTTTCTATCATCTTCTGTTTTTCTTCGCCATCTTCCTCATCGCCGCTCTATTGCTGACTGCTGGAACTTTCTGGCAGTCTGTCTAATGCTAATTGATGGGTAAACAGGTCTGGTGTGAGTCCCCCTCATCTCTCTCTCTCTCACACACACACACACACACACATAGACGCATACACAAATACACACGGCCCCCTGGAACCTCTTACAGGACCAAATGGCTGGCAATGCCTGCCCGCCATCTCCCGCTGAGCCCTGGTGTGCGCTTTGGTGGCTCAGGCTGCTGTTCAAGCCCAGCGGGGGTTCATTCACTCTCTCACACACACACACACATACACGTACAGACACACACATTCTCCTTGTGTCCCCTGCACACCCGCCACCCGCTTTCACACCCCAGACAGCAGGACAGCAGGAGAACACACACACACACACGCATACACACCAAGGAACAGACAGACGCGGTCACTTTAGAGATGCAGGCCAAGCGCTGTAGGGGAGAAAAGTTTTCACTTAAACTGGAGAATTCTCTCTTCATTAACGCCTTTGGACTTCAGGAAGAGTTCTGTTTATTTGTTCGTTTTTTTTTTCTTCCGTCTTTGTAGTTTTTGTTTTCGTTCCGTTCTTTGTCTGTTCCTCTGTTGTTTTGGGTATGATTGGACTTAGTTGAGTTAGAAAGTTTGGTCGAAACAGAACTCAGATGCACGGTTTTGTTGACAGCCCACAAACGATAAGCAGCTTTTTTGTGCCTTACCTGCGTAAGTTTCATATTGAGACAAATGGAGATAAAGGTGATTTGATTGCTATCAAACATACAGTTGTTCGAGTTGATCCTTGAATTTTGACTTTTTGCTTTTGTTTTGTGTGTGTGTGTTGATTGACAGCTGCAGCCTCTAAAAGGTGACATGACTGTCTCTTTTTTCCTGTTATTCTTCTTTCTGTCCTCAGTTTCTTTCTCTTTTGTGTTTTTTGATCTTTCGTGTCTTTTCCACATTATCTCCTTTATGCACATGCAAAAATATTTTGAGTATGATGGAATTCATCAGTGCACCGTTTATTAAACTGATCCTAACTGATGTGTACTGTAGCTCCCTGATTGTTTTAAGGTATATTAGTTTTATATTAGTTTCATACTTAGGATCTTAAGTTTCACTTCACTCTTGGGACACAAACCCCATATTGAGAGCGATTATGAGATGTACTGCAGCTCTGCTCATGTAATCGCTTTCCTGATGTATTTTTAATTAAGTACCGTACCCTCTATAATTAGAGGAATAATAATATTGATTGTGCTTTTAATATATGAGACATAAGCTTTTGCAAAAGGAAAATTCAACAGAAGATGAGGCATCAAGAAGAAACAAAGCATTCAGAAACTTTATTTGGATAAAACCTGAGATATAAGAAAGGATGTTGTTTTAATGTTCTTTGTCCTCCCGTCCTTTTCCTCCAGACAGGACAGAGAAAGTGCAGAACGAGCTCATGAGGAGGAAATGACGTCTGCAAACCAGGCATCACGAGACCGGGAGAGAGAGCTGACTTTGCTGCTGGAGAAGACAGAAGCACAGCACCAGCAGAGAGGTCAGTGTTTCCACTGCCTGCTGTTAGATAGCGGCCTAGGCCGCTACTGGTGTCATAGCTCACAATCTCACAATCATATCTTTCCACCTCTCTTAGCTGACTCAGTAACATGTTTCTGACCTGTAACAAAGATGTGTCCTCTAGGTAGACATTTCTATTAGTTTTTCAAAAACCCATCTCCTAACACAGAAACCTGTGTAATAGAACTTTGTCATGTCACATGTCCACTGTTACGCCACTGCTCTGACATATCTCTGTCTCAGTTCACATGTCCACAGGAAACATTTCAGAAGGTAACTGTGACATTTTGTTCACTTATTTTGCCAACAATTTTTGTATTACAAAAACATATAGTAGAGCTGGGCGGTGTGACCAAGAATTGATGTCACAGTATTTTTTAAAATTATATTGATGTCACTGTGTTTCCATGCATGACTACGTGTTAACCCCATTTCCTAATAATTTAGAGAATAATTATTGCAGTAAACTGACTTAGAATTGCTTTTCTTGTTGTAAGCTGTCCCCTTAACAAACGTGTCTTTAAGTGACGTCTGACCAGCGTTTTGCGTTGCAGCACCAACGTTAACGTTACCTGCAGATGTAGGAGAGGATGCCGATTTTTTTTTGTATGCATTCTTCGTATTCTAGACATGATTGTGGCAGAGGTGGTGAAGCAAATTGCTTGTGTTGCCTCCTGCTGCTACAACTTTAGCTGACAACATTTACAGGTTGTGGTTTTTTGATCAGCGTCAGATTTTTTTTAAGCTGAAGTTCCTCCACACACAAGGCTCCTCTTTTTGGTAGAAGTTCCTCTGTGTCTGTGACATTTTCTCCATCCATGTTGTTCACTGCTCAACACACCCAGGCTGTGTTCTCCCATGCAGCCACATGCAGCTTGTTGGTGCAACTGGTGCAATCTAGTATGAAACAGTATAGTTCCCAGCCCTAAGTATTCACATCGTCTCTGTGATTAGTGTAATGACCAATACTTCAACTACGTATCTTATTTTGAAGACGCTTTAAAATAATGACTTCAAACAAAATGTCCTCTTCTTTTTGAAAGAAAATCATAGCATTCCTTCTCCCATTATGCATTACACAGAAATATACAATACGCTGCCTCATGCGGAGTGGAGGGGAACGGAGACCAGAACAGAACAATGCAGAACTGGATTAAATGGAGCAGACAAAAGTCAAAATTGTCACAAAAAGACAATGTCTAGAGATAGAAGAAGCGAAACCGTAGAGACGATTGGTGTCTGAGCCGAGAGGCTTTCAGTCTCTGCATCAAGGACATTTCAGCGGGGTGGATGTCCGGTGTCTTAAACCTGCGTCCTCCAGCCGACGGTCGGCTTCCTTTCCTCGTCGTGCCACTTCACTCCCCCGCCAGCGCGACACGGGCCAGAGCGGGAGGGGGACGGACGTGAACTCAACTCATCCGAGATGACTGAGACCCGAGCTGAAGTGACCTCAAAAGAGCAGAACAGAGCGAAGAAAAGCAGAACAGAAGCTGTAATAAGAGAACAGAGAATAGCAGGGCAAAGCAGAGGGAAGGTGATGGGAGCAGAGCAGAGAGACCCAGCTCAGAGCTCCCTGTCTGTCTGCACAGCAGAGCTGCTGCTGCTAGCACATCTGTTGCACCATCTGGATCCCCCCACCCCACCCCAGCCTCCCTCCCCTCACAACCACCACCCACCCTCAACCGCGCTCTCTCTCTCCCTTCCTACCCTCCCTTTTTCCTATCTTTTTATTTACCTGTGGTTCCCTTCAACAACTAGGGAGCCTGCTAGTATGCAGAACAAAGATAGAGCGGGGTATAGAGGGAGGGGTGGAGGGGAGGGGAGGAGGGGGGGGGGGATAAACAAAGGGTTTGTTTCTGGCGTGTGTCGGCAGCACACATGTTGTCTAAAGAGAGCTGACATCAGAGCACAGCAGGAAGCTGTGGATGGGGAGGGGATGGAGGGGTGGATGTCCTTTAGTAGCTCGCATCACTTCCTCTCCCCGTGCAACCCAACAGACGAGCTGGATAATTAGCTTTCTTGCTCTCCAAATCCCGCCTCTCTGTCCATCCGTTTGTCCTTCCTTCCATCCGTCCCCCCCCTTTTCTCCCTTCTTCTTCTGCGCTCCCTCCCTCCCACCTTTTTTTTTTTAGATTTTTTTTTCATGTTTCTTTTTTGAGTAAATGCGTACAGAGCAGCCTCTAGATGATATCAGATATTTGTTTCTCTCCGTCCCTCCCTCCCTGCCACGCTCCCTCCCTCCCTCATTTTTCCTCTGTTTGTTTCCAGTGCCAGTTCTGCTGTGTTTCTGTGTCCCAGGGTTCTTTTTGGCCTACGCATGGCCAGACGCATTCAAAGCCTGTTCTGCTAATTAGCATTCTTCATGCAACTTTTCCAGCACTGACCAAACTTTGTTGAGTGTACGTGTGTGTGCATGTCTGAGAGTTTGTATGGTTCCGTTTCGTGCATTATCCATGGCAGTGATGTGGAGGAATGAGAGTGTTATTGAGTAGAAAAAGTAAAGCCAGTGAAAAAGTTTATATATTATGTTCTGAGCTAGGAATGAAATATCAATCGGTGAGTTACACCTCCCCTCTCCTACTTTCATCTTTACATTTCTTCAGCACAAAGAGAAAGGGAAGAATAAAAGTCAAATTTCACGCTTCAGTTTTTTTTTTTTTTTTTGCATCTACTGTATGCAAACAAAAAAAAAAGTCTGAGCTAGTTTTCAAAGACTGCGAGTCCTTGGTGTTTTTTGGTTTCAGCCGACTGTAACAGAATGCCGGAGCAGGTGGATCATTCCCTCCATCCACACGGCAGCCATTGTTATTTTAAAAGAGCAGACATATGTTTGAGAGCAGAACGTGAATCATTTCAAAGGGACGATGAAAGCCCAGTGTTGGATTGTTCAGAAAGAGGCCCCCATGAGCGGCTGAGGATGTGGAAGGAAGGGTGGAAAAGGAGGAATAAAAGAGCGTTCAAACACCAATCCTCTTCTCTTTCTCACACTTCATCTTTTCTATTCTGCACTTCTGTTTTTTTCCTGCACATCTCCCCCTCCCAGCAGCCCATAGATTTAATCTTCGCTCTGTATGAAATGTTAGACACGATCTTCTGGTATGTGAGACTCATTTGATCAACACACCTTCACAAATGTGCATAATGTGTTGCCATCTAAGCGCTTTGAAACATAATTATTTCATGTTTAAATGCATTTTCCATGGATTTGAACCTATATATTATGACCTAAATTGAATGCTAGGTAAACTAAAACTTGAAAATTGTCTTATTAGTAGTTTTAATTCAGACCTTATTCTGAATGCTACATTGATGCAAAGAAGTAGGACCACAGGTTTGAGTTAGTGAGGCATATTTCATTTGAGAATGTGAAATTTAACTCAGAAAGGATAATTTCAAATCCTAAAAGCGTGATTCCACAGTTTGACCACTTGCACTTCACAGTAGAAGCTGTCACATCACTACATCGTGAAATTATCTTGTCTAAAACTGAGTAGGATTATACCATTCCACTGGCAGATAATCGATTTTATTTTAAGTTTTTTTTCTTGATTTTAGTCAATTCATCCTTTTGTTTAAGAAAATGTTAGTCTTGGTTTCTTGTTTTTTCTTGAAATCAGAAAAAAAATTGAAATAAGATAAATTATCTGTCAATTAATTAACTGGTCAATAATTCGACTGAACATTGATCTAATTGTACCAAAAGCAAGATATTTTCACCTGACAGCACTTTGAAGGCATTATGCTTTTTCTTGAGAACAGTCCAATATTGTGTGTTGGCCTTGTTGAACTGCTGTAAATCTGAATGCTAAATATATATCTAGTTTTAGTGTTTGACAATGTAGGCAGGTTGTCATGTGGAGTGTGATTCTTATTTTCCCAGAAGACACCGTTTGCTTGTGAAACCTCAGAATGAAAATCCCTTGAAATCTTTCTTCTCATCTTCACTTTAGTCTTGAATTGTCATACAAATGTGTTCGTTTGTAATCCTTGTCACTGAGGTTCTTAGCCTGAACAGCAGGTTATTTAGATAGATAGATAGATAGATAGATATAATAATTAAATGAAATAAGCAAGAATGAGGAATGATAATATTAATGTATAACAGTACACATGTAGAACAAGTTCAAGTTTAGGTAAGTGGATTTTCTTTACATATTTGGTTAGACAGTGTTACTATAATTTTACTGGTTTCTGAACTCCTTTGCTGGCACCTGAGAAGTAAAAGTGTCTCTGACTGAAGCAGGAATTCGTTTGAATCTTGTATCTGTTTCCATGCAGCCAGGATTTCTGACAGCTACTCAGAGTGCATGAAATCAACACAGCGGTTATACCCGCAGTAACCGACAGGTCTCCCCCGATCCGCTTTGCAGTCGGAGAGTTGGACGGTCTGCTGAGCTCCCAGAATGCCCTGATCAGGAAGCTGAAGGAGGAGTGCTGCACGCTGGGAGTCAAACTGGAAGAGCTGACAGGAAACAGCAGGTCATTATGTTCTTCTCCTATTTATTCATGTAACCAGTTACCTATCACATTTCCTCTTTGTTTGAACATTTACTCAGCGGCTTACGTCCTCACTTATTCATCATCTATTTCCGCCACATGAAAAAACACCCACATATGGTTGATGGTTGCATTTGTAGATGCTCACAGCTTGTCTCCTCCAGTTGTTTATTCACTCACTCGGTCGGCTATTCTCTCTGTCTGTTTGACGTTCATGTCATCATTTCATGAAGCATCATACATCCAGGCTGTTTGGAGAGAGTGTGTGTCAACACACTACACACTGCTTTCCAGTCTGACCTGTTTTCTTGTTAACCTGATGCTACAGTAGTCACAGCAGGCTTGTCCAGCTCTCCATCTGGGCCGCCCGTGTGTGTGTGTGTATGTCTGTGTATGTATCAGAGTGACCCTGAGCCCAGTGTCCTGTCAGCTGTTGGAGCTGTGCTGCACATTAGTCACATGACAGCCCCCAATCTGGCCCTGCCAGACCGCACTGGCCCCACCAGCTATAGGACACACGCACACAATACACACACACACAAACACACACACAAAGGTTTCCTGTGTATGTCCTTATAGATGAGTATTAACGCAGAGAGACGTAGAGAGAACTGCTGAATACCTCGATTGTGTTTGTATTGGTAATGTTTAACACACAGTGTGTGCTTACAGCCTGGGTCTGCTGCATGTGTGTGTTACGTAGTTTAGCAGCAGTGTGGTGTGAGTGTGTTTTGTGCCTCAGGCTGTTTGAGCTCCTGGAGTCCAAGCCCAGTGTAGCGGTTAAAGTCCTGCTGGACGGCCTCAGTTAGGTTACACCAAGACAGTTGCAGCGAGATAAATAAAGAAACTCACAAATTTGTTTTCAGTTGTTAGTCACACAGACTAGGAGGATTATGAGGCCTACTGCTGCTGATTGAGTTTGTGAAGCTGAAAATTGACTTTGGGGCGCCGGCGGCCTAAAGGTTCAGACGCATGTCGTATAAAGGCAGCTTCTTCGGGTTTGATTCCAGCAGGGGAGTTTTGTTGTATATCAGTCTCTTTCTCCCTGTATTTCCTTTATTGTATTTGTCCTCTTTCTGTCAAATAAAGATTTATATAAATAAATCTCTATCTTTAAAAAGGAAAAGGGGTTAGTATTTCCAAATGTATATTATATTTTGTCATTTGGCGCTTTTATCCAAAGCAGCTTACATATAATACAGGACAATCAGGCATTAAAGGAGAGAGAGTCATGAAGAGTCCAGGTACAGGTGCAATGACAAAGAGCGTGAGACAGAAAGTTGTTGTCTGTTGTTGTTTTATTTAAATTATTAAAGTTAGAAAAAAAAAGGAAAAGTGAAAGTACTACTCATCCTTGCCGGACTCTCATTATACCACATGACATCTCTTATAATAACCTTTTATGACCAATGATATTTTCTTGATCAATTATATATCAAGAAAATATTTCTAAACATGTATAACAGGGCTGTTGGATTATGGAAAAATCATTATCACGATTATTTTGGTCAATACTGAAATCATGATTATTCAAATGGTTATTGTTACACAATTCATTTGTTTGTGATGTAAACAGAGTTTTATGTTGCGAAGAGTCCTGTATTTTACCTTTTATAGCAAATGCTGCATGTTACGTTGCTTCTGCTCCTCGTTGGATTCTTGGAATCCAAAGTATTCCCAGATAAGAGAACGTTTCAACCGTTTTTATCGACCAAAAACCATGCCCTCCCTCTGCTCTGTACTTGCTCTCGCTTCCAGAAATGGGTGTAAAGAAAAATGTCAAAAATCGTTTCAACTTAACTATGAGTTTGGAGATCATTTGACAAGTAAATTGAAAACACGATCAAATTTCAATTTATTGCACTGTCTTAATATACATTTTATTAGCATATTATGTCCTCAGTGTTACCACATGATGATAAATCACTGTTCACCATTGGAAGGCTACATTTTGAATCTCTTATGTGTGTGTGTGTGAGCAGGAGTGAGTTAGAGCAGCTGGCCTTGGAGAAGCAACACCTTGAGGAGACGGTACAGAGTCTGAGAGCTCGCTGCTCCAACGCTGAGGAACAGTGTGTCCAGCACGGCCGCATGCACCAGCGCATGAAGGACAGGTACGCAAACACACGCACTGTGCATATAACTGAATGACATCTCACTGTGTTTTTCAAAGATAATTTGTGTGATTTCAAAGATCTGTGAGTTTTTTTAAAGATAATGTGTGAGTTTTACTTTATATAAAATAAATGTACAAAATGGTATGCTTAATCAAGAGGCTATGTTTCTACTGAACTCATTAGGATGGAAAAACTCACAGCCAGTACTTTGATTCAAAGATTATATCACAGGCTCCATGGTAGACTACTCCACCATTATTTTATGTGAAAATATGTGGATAAAGTGTTGCGAAATGAATTTGACTCTTTTTAATGTTTGATGCATTTGGTCTGATGACATTTGGGAAGTTTAGAAAAGCTGCATGAAGTTATTTTATTCCCATTCAGGTTAGCAGAAGGCTACCTGGAAGTTAGCCGGCTCAGCCAATGGAATATGGTGTGGATGCTGCAGAAGCATGAACAAGCATACAGAATTATCTGTTTAACTGAGGAGGTTATTTTCTATAGAAAAATCTGTAGTTTAAGGGTCCCAAAGTGCTTTTTTAGTTTTAATTTCTTTCTATAAGCAGACTCAAAATTGTGCAGTTTTCTTCACACTCCGTCGCTAATCAGCTCATCTCCTGCAAAACTAATGTCCGAATATTTTAAGGATTGTTGTTTTTTTTGGTGATAAACAGTTCTCTATGCAGCATATAAAGGACTGATTTTGGAATCGTTGACTTATAAAAGCTGCACCTAAAAGTGGTTCCACTTTGGCTTGTGTGTGTGTGTGTGTTTGTGAGAGCGAATGTGTGTGTGTGTGTGTGTGTGTGTGTGTATGTGATGCGGGGGTCTCTTTCTCCCTAAGTGTGGAGCCCATTTGGTGTGTGTCTCCGCAGGGTGCCTGGCATACAGCCTGGCTCTGCCAATGTGGGCTAGGGTGTGTGGGTGTTGTTGCCCCACTCTGCAGGATCTCTACCCCAGTGCCCCCGCACCCCCTCTCATACCCAACTTAACACAAACACACACACACACACACACACACACACACACACACACACACACACACACACACACACACTCACCCTTTTCTCCTGCTCCATCACTGACACTACATATTGTCTACCACCCACCGGTGTTAACCTGCCGACAGTCAGACGCTGCCAAAAAACAAAGTTTAGCAAGTCACAGCTGTCTCCTGCTTGTGTGTGACTCTTTTTGTGTGTTTTATAGACAGAAAAACAATCTAAGTTGTCAAGGAGTGTGAAGTATGAATATTCTGTATGTTTCCGCGCATATGTTATGGTGGTATTTTAATGTGTGTGTGTGTCTATGTGTGTGTATGGGTTGCTATTTCGTGTTCTCAGGAGGTTTAGCAGAGTAGGAATCTGTCTGCCAAAAGTGTATTGGCTGGGAAGTTGGCACCTAACTTCTCTCTTCTCCCAACTGAACCACGATAATCACTCTTGGCATTCAGTGAGTTTTATTTTCTGCTGTGACACTTACTTGGTTGATGAATACTCCTGATATTTAAAAAAAAAAAAAAAAAAAAAAACGAGTTCAGTTCTGCATGAGGTCACTTTTCGACTGGTTGACCACATTTCTGTATTTCATATTTGGGGATTTTTCTTTTGATATAAATAGTGTGTAATTGGTACCGCGTTTGTTACTTTGAACATAAAATACTTATATATTTTTGGTGATTTATACAATGAAGACACAGGAGAGACAGGGGGGTGAGAGAGGTATGATTCATGTTGGGTTGGTGGTACGGCACTCTGTCGTTGCACTTGATATTTCTGTTTGTGGTTGTATTTCTAGTTTTGAGCCAAAAGTGGAAATGTGGATTAAAAAAAAGAAAAAAGAAAAAAAAAACATTTTCCAGCCACAAATACTCTCTAATCGTATGGCTTTTGGCTTAAGCAAACAAAAAAAGAGCTGCAGTATTTTTAAGGGCTTTATAGTAGCCGTGAACATTTTGTAGTTTGTGATATGTGACTTAAGGGCAGGCAGGAGCTGTAGATCTGTGTGTATATGTGTGCATCTCGTCTGGATAAAACATACTATCTACCACTGCTACCCCAACAAGTCCTCACTGAAACCAGGCTGCTGGCAGACTAAAGAGACACTATAAGGACTGAGACCAAAGGCCTCCTGTAGCGCTGGAAGATAAACCCCATTCATCTTGAACTTTGGCACCCGTTAGATCAGCCTCTCATGTCACTTGTGCCAGGATGATGAAGGAAATCCATGAAACCCACCAACAGAGGACCGAAAGATGTGTCCAACGACACCAGACGACCGCCGACATTTCGCCAACATCTGGACCTCCTTGTCCCACCTGTGGACGAGTGTCCAGCTCATGCATCGATGTCCACAACCACGTGAAACACGACGGATAGAGGAGATGCACGTGTGCGTAAGTGTGCCCGCGAGTCTCCCTACATATGGTACTTTTCTCGTACGAATTTCAGGCGTGTTCTGGGTGTGTAACGGCGTGTGTGTGTCTGTACGTTCGAATCTATGTTAGTTTGGTCCCTGCAGGCCCTGAGTGCTCGGTGGGTGCCCCGCCGTGCTGCTCGGGGGTTAAGGTGTATGTGTTAACAAGCTGGTGCAAGTGGGTTCAATATCCAGCGACCCGCCCCTCCTCACAGCCTCTCCATCGGCCTGCAATCTGTGCTGCGAAGAGCGGCAACAGCGCACCACGCACAAAACATTTGGAAAATCAGCTTGATTTATTTTTACATGGGCAAGCTGATTGCCAAACTACACAGGGGTTTTAGCACACAATGTTTTGCTGCGCCCTTTAATTATTTATTTCACTATTTCTGTTTTTTTTGCTCTGAAATGGAGGGCGAGAGCGGAGGGCTGCAGAGCAGAGGGCTGCAGAGCGGAGCGATGGATAGCAGTGAGTTAGAGATGATGCAAAGCCAGTCATTGTAAAGGATGGATGTGAAGGGTATACAGTATGAGCTGTCTGAGTCAGGGAATAAACCAGCATATTTACTTATAGTAAATGTTTAACTCAAGAGAGCAAAACTGGTTTCCAAGGTAGCTTTTATTTAGCCATGCAAAACTTTTCACAGAATCTTTATTCGATTGCTGACATTTTATTTATGAAAATTTCTTTTATTTCTGAATGAAACACAAGCTACATAATTAGTCTCTAATCACTTGATAGTAGTTTAAACATAAGAGCGCTCATTTCTCAGTGTTGTCAGAATTTATATTTCTACAGGGAAACTAATTACAGATGCAAAAAGAAAAAATGCAGGCTTTGTGTATTAGTACAATTTATTTAATCTCTTTAATAGTATAAAATATATTAATAGCAAAGCTGACAAATTTGTTGTGTTATTTTCAAATGAATTTGACTTCGTCACTGGATATAATTCATTTGGTATTTTGACACAATTCTGACATCATCAAGCTTGACGTCTGAGTGCAGATTAATCATGAACAAACATGTAAGATCTGAGTGAGAATCCACAGCAAAGAAACTATTTATATTATAAATATCTTGTATTCCTCTGCAGGCTATTGTGACTCTTATATAGTTTTTAGTTAACTTAAATAGCAATAATTATAAAATGAATAATAAAATGAGCAGAAATATCTAATTGGAACTTGGCAGCATCAGCTCTTTGTGGTGCAGCCAAATTATTAAGACAAGAAAAGACAGTGAGAGTAAACGTGCAGCTGTCGGTGACACTGTTGTACACCATGCTGTATTTCTGTCTTCTACTAAAATCTCTTTAAAACAAGTAAATCAATACTAATTTCTCCTTTGTGTGAATTAAAAAAAAGATCTGTTCAAAATTTGAAATAAATACTGTTGAGGGTCGAGGATAGTGAGAAATATGCAGAGAAGTTTGTTGTGACTTCTATGATGTTCTCTGTTCATCCTGAGGATCCGTATCCACTGGCCTCTCCTCTGCCCTCCTTTTAATTCCTCCTTCTCCATGCTGTCTTTACCTCATCCTCCTCTTCTCCTCCTTATGTTGCTTCACTCTCCTCTTTGCCCTCCTGATAATGTCCAACTCTTTTTCCGCTCCTCTCTCCTCTCTCTCTGCTTTCTGTACCGAACACCATGCAACCTTTTCTCACCCCACAGCTGTTCGCAGGCTGTTTCACCAATTATCACTATGCATGTACACACTTAGGTCACAAACACACACACACACACACGCACGACGAACCGACATAACACCAACGCTTGCTTAACCACACATACTGTAGTGACAGCAGAGTGGAGTGTGTTTCTGTGTGTGTGTGTCCTGTAGGGCTGTGTGAGGGTGTGTGTGAGCAGACAGCTCACCACGCAGCCCTTTAAGGAGAGTAGCAACATATACGCAGATGTGCCTGTAGATCCACAGGCTTCACTGGGCCATATGGCCTCCATGAAGAAAGATGGTGCATGCGTCTGGAGGAGAGCAGAGGAGGGAGGGAGGGATGGAGCGAGGGATGGAGGGCCATGTGTGGCATGAGCTGTGCAAGCAGTTGTTGAAGTATGTATGCCTGTGGATGTGTGTGTGCGTGTGTGTTTGCACCAGAGGCTCCAGGAGATTGGTTAATGGAACAAATGGTCGCGGCGGGCCGGGAAAGAAAGAACAGGCTTGCTGCTACCGCGGGCGGACAGTGAGCCCCGGGCGAGGGCTGCTTCATCTGGGCTCCTGCCACACACACACACACGCACACACACACACACACACACACACACACACACACAGGCGTATACACACCCTCTGTCACAGCTCCCCCCTCCCAAACACACAGTGTGCTGCCATGCCCCAGAAGCAAAAGGACGCTCCTCTCAAAACTTTTCATTTGCAAATTAAGTTGGCAGCGGCTGGGCAGGAGAAAGCAAGACAGCTTTCATTTGTCTCATCTGTGTGTGTTCGTTCCTGCATGCACACACCCACGCATACACACACATACACACGTCCAGAATAAAATTATAATCCAAGACTGTGGTCAAAAGTCAAAGATAAACTTTGAATAACTGCATGTTTGATAGCAATCGAATCACTTTAATCTCTATCTCAGTTTGTCTCTATGTCAAAATTGAGCAGGTAAGACACAAAAAAGAGGTGCTTATCCTCACAGGCTGGGAACAAAACTGCAGTTGACTTCTGTTTCAACCAAACTTTCTAACACAACTAAGGCCAAACGTACCCAAAACAACAGAGGAACATAAGAAGAAGGAACAAAAACTACAAAGACCGGGGGGAAAAAAAAAACAGAAGTCTTCCTGAAGTACGTTTGTGTGTGTTAATGTATCTGTGTGTGTATGACGAGCTGCATCTGTGAGATCTGAGAGGTATCGGGGAGATGAAAGAGCGAGAAGTAGAGACGTCGAGGATGAAGACAATGGAGGAGGATCACGTTGACACACTCACGATCCTCACAATTCACATTAATACACTTCACACCGACAGATATTGAGTGCGCTGATATCACCTCTTTACGTTTCACAAATAGATTTTTACACATCACATATGGACCTTCATTTCTTTTTTTTTCTTTTTTTTCTCTCCATTTTTCGCATGCCAGCACTTCCCCCAATTGATCTTGTTTATTATTAGATTTAAGTTTGTTACAGGAAATGCAGTAAATAGGTTAAAGTATGTTATAATCACATAGGTTCACAGAATTAAAGAATTTTCTGTCCAAAAATTAACGCTAAAAGCAGGTTCAAATTTATTTGCTTTTTTATAGTTAAAAATATAGATAATTTACACAAATAGTTTTCAGATGTGACATATATACAGAAAAGCTGCACATTTGTGTAGATCTCACTATATTAAGAGAAGAGGAACAGTTTAGTCCACTGCTCATACATATATCATCTTTTTTTTTGTTTCTCTTGCTCATTTATTTACCTCTGGATGGCGCTGATCAGTCGTCCTCTCTCCTCCACATCCTCTTCCTCTCCTTCACTTCTCATCGCTTCTATCTCCGCATTGCCCAGCTGGCTTCTGTAGCCGGGAGCGACCGCAAGGCGGCCTGCTGAAAGAGCATTGTCAAACGGTGGCTTTACAGCTCTATCGCATGCAAACACACAACACACACGCGCGCGCGCGCACACACACAGACGCACAGATTTGCAGCTCAGATGTCAGGCTGTAGCCAGAGGCTTGCAAGCTGGAGCGTTAACTGTGCAAAGCGTCACATCCCGAGCCCCAGTCAGTGACACTCTCTAACGCTACTTTCATAAAACTACAACTAGAAAACTTGTGCAGAAACACCTGCCCCCTTCTGTAGATAAATGTTAAACGTAACAACAGCAGAAACACTTTAATGCAAGGCAAGCAGACACTCAAACCGAGGAGTTAAAAGGAGTCAGCAGGCCGCGTGGCAGCGAACACTTTGACGTGGAATAGATGAGGAGAACAGCCTGCAGCGGCACTGAAACCTCTGTCAGTGCAGCGATGGAATGAAAGCAGAGACAACTTCTGTCTGCTCGTTCAGAGCTGCTTTCTGCTTTTCTTTCAAATCAGGGGATGAATCAGTTTGTGAAGTTGCACATTTATATTTTACAAATTTGTTTTAATGTAAGGCAGAAAAACTGAAAAACTTCTGAATACATGTGTCATCTTTTCTGTAGAAAACCCCTTTTTTATTTTAAACTTCTCTCACCTTGAATATTTCTATTGTGAAAAAAGACAAATCATACAAAATTTGACTTTATGATGTTAATTAAGAAGGAATCATATATAACAGATAAAAAAGAGAGAGTAGCGGTTAGATGTTTTTAAAGAGATTTCTGAGTGTAAACACATGCAGCTGCATATTTGATTAATCTCATTTGTTTCTTATATTTCTAAATTTGCACAACAAAATCCCACAGACATTTTTGAATGGACTTTTGTGACACAACTATAAAACAAAGGATAATAATGATACTTTTTTTTTATTTGTAAAGCATCCCAACGTGGCAGATGTGTCTTAAAGGCCGACACAAGTGTTTTAGTTCTTGTATCTTAGAGTTAAAAAATCCTGCAGCAATGGTTAACATGATTTAAAATTATACAACAGTGCTTTTATTTTTTTAAAGTATTTTTCCTATGGTCCAGCTGGTCATGTATGATTTTATTTCCAAAGTAATTTTTATTATGAAGTGCAGACTTCTTGCACAAATCAACTATGTAACTGACAGTAAATCCAAATATTCATGATGGTGTATTTCAGTTTATCAAATAAAATGTAATATAAAAATATAGCAGATATTTAAAGGACTTATGATTTGTAATAAACGGGAACACCGGTATGTTCGTCTTTAAAGACTTTCGCACACGGATGATTTCTTACGAAATTGCCCCATCTGTTTAAATAAAGGTGTTTTTTTTAATTCTCCTTTTTATTTTTTTTTTTATCTTTCACTCAAAGTAAACTGTTCAAAGATGACAGGACTGTTGCAATATTTACCTTTGCTGTCTCTTCAGCTCTGCTGGAGAACGGTGATGAATTGTAAAATCATAAAATCTCAGTTCTCACAAAGGCTGCATCACAGATAAGTTTTAGAATTGAGTGTAGAACACCTACTTTTATCTGATCTCCAGTATATTTTTTCATAAATTGAATCATGCATTAATATGAGGATTTACACAACACTTACCTAGTTAAAAATGTACAATCATTTAGTTGAATCTGCTCATATTGCTTGATTGAATTTTCATCTGTTTTAAGTCCCTGTGTGGGGCATTGAAACGTTGAGAGAATAAAAAAAAAAATCACACCAATAAAAACCTGCATTAGTAGATTCTTTGAAATAAAAATGATTTTATTGTGCATTAGGCTTTATAATTAAATGCAAAATTGACTACACTCCTGCGCCGTCTTCATGTGGCACAATACTCGTTTATTTTAACTCTGTAATATGATGTGTGTCTCCTTTGTATTCACACTTGACTTACAGCAATCAGTAAGCAGATTGCTGCAGTGGCCTTTAATATAAACAGACTGTGGAATAAAAAATGATGCTGACATGTTAAAATGAAAGAAAACGGTAAAGTGCAGGTCTGAGCAGGAGCAAGTCAGCTAAACTGGAAACAGAAGAAAAACCCAAGCTGCGTGTACGACATGAAGAAAATCTAAGAGGGAGAGGGAACGTGTGTTTGTCTCATCCAGATCAAAACCCACAGTGTCACCGATCGTGTTCCCATGTCAAATATGCATGTTAGCAAGAGCAACAACTGGCATGACAGGTTGGTGGAGAGAGGCATAGCCTTCAGGCACACACACACACACATGCACACACACACACACACACATTCTTGAATGCAGTTGTGTGGCAGCCAAGATTTAGCTCGAGCGCTGGGGTGTGAGGGTGGTGATGGTGGGTATGGGATTGGGCGAAATATGGTTTTGTGTGTGTGTGTGTGTGTGATTTTGTGTGTGTGTGTGTGGCAGCTGCAGCCTTCATGCCCCTGGCGGTGTTGTTGTAACCAGGCAAGCCAAGGCCGTCTGCCTGCATTCTTCACCCTGCAGGCCCCCCGCCTGCTGCACACATACGCAGGTTGAGTTAGAGGTTGGAGTTGGTTGGAATTCTGATTTTTTATTTAATTTTCCCCATTTTTTTCCGTTTTGTGTGAGTTTTGTTAGACGTGTGTGTGTGTGTGTGTGTGTGTGTGTGTGTGTGTGTGTGTGTGTGTGTGTGTGTGTGTGTGTGTGTGTGTGTGTGTGTGTGTGTTGTCATGCATCTCATTACTGGAACACCTTTGAAATTAGCCCTTTAATTATAACGTTCATTTTTACACTCAAACTTCCATTGTACTGTAACGTTCCTGAATATAATCCATAGAGAGAGCAGTTATTTTTGGAATATACAGGAACACATTAGTTAACTCTGCGAATTTTGATCACGTATTCGCTGTCTATCAAATATTTCCTTAAAGTGACAAGCTCCACTAACTGATTTGTGAAGTAATAAAAACTCCAAACTCTCATCTGGGGCCGTTGAATGACAGAGCTGCTTCCAGACTTTCTTTTTTTCCCATGTTGCTGTCTCTGTGTTTCTCTAACATGATGTTAGCACTTTCCCTTTGGACTGAGCCTTTAGGACATATGCTCCCACCTGTAAATAAATATGCAAACACACATGCACACAACAGAGTTTAGACATTAGCTGTGGGCTACGACTGATGTATACCACAGAGAGGGACTCTGTGTGTGTGTGTGTGTGTGTGTGTGTGTGTGTGTGTGTGTGTGTGTGTGTGTGTGTGTGTGTGTGTGTGTGTGTGTGTGTGTGTGTGTGTGTGTGTGTGTGTGTGTGTGTGTGTGTTGTAATTAATCTCCTTAGTAGCAGCAGTCAATAGAGAGCGCGGTGGTTCGAGGTGTAAGCAGAGTTTGATTATCGGGCTGTCAGGGGAAATTACTGCAAACTGCCTCGCCGAACCGTTTCAGGGATTTTTTTGGGAGGGATAATTGAGGATTTCTTTCAGTGCCGACCTTTTTTCTTGTGTGTGTGTGCACCAGTTAACCGTGGGATCCAGCAGGTGGTGTCCTTTCACCAGGTCAGCGGGTCCCTCATCTGACGCGTCAGCCAGGCCAGCAGCAGCAGGCGGCGGGGAGGTGACGGCTGGAGCTGGAAGCTTCAGCCTCTTTGTTTCTCCATCCTGCACCTCGCTGACGCCGCAAACTGTCGACCCTCTTTTTCTCACCGACTGCAGATCCTCTTCACCTAAACGTCCGTATATCTGTCTCGCCATCAATCGTTGTCTGTGAATCCATCCGAGCTTCCTTCTCCTTCTCTCCTCACCAGCTCCAGGCAGTGGGCACAGACGAGCCTCCAGTGTGCGTGCGCGTGTGTGTGTTGTGTAGGGGCAGGGCAGTGCCCGAGCATTAAGCCGTATTAAGCCCTAATTAATGAGTGTGCCAGTCGATAGAGGCCAGTTATTGGATTTGCTGCTTTAGCTGCTGGAAGGAGCGCTACCATAATCACACACACACACACACACACACACACATACACACATCCCCCCTCTGAGGCAGGGTATGCAAGGTGAGAGCAGTGGATTAGAGCGAGGGAGAGTGAGTGTGTGTTGTGTAAGGAGGCCAAAGGTTGGCATCTCTGCGGCCAGAGTGTGTGTGTGCGTGTGTGTGTGTGATTATTTGTGTGCCTGCCAGGGTCAAGGCTTCACTTATTGCATTACATAAACCTTCTTCTTGCAGCGCAACCTGCAGCAGCTTTAAACATCTGACCGCAACCTTACAGGCTGTTTTGCCGGCTGCGTGTCCGACTGACCTTCTGTCAGACTGGCACGACGTGTGAACGGCCGCTGGCATTCTGCAGCGTTCACGCCGCAGTGTTTGAACCTCAACTACATGTGAAACGTGTTTCATTAGCAGTGTTGCGGTTGTTGATTCTCAGATTGCAAACAAGCGTACGAGACTCGTTTCTCTCTGAATGATGCTATCAAGGTGCATTATGGGAAGTGTAGGTTCCATTTTTTTTCTTACTACTAAGCAGTTTGGATTATTCTTGAGTTTTACATCATTCTGTCATGATTTTTTTCCTCACTTTCCTTTTGTCCTATCTGATCATGCCCAAAAATAGGTTTTATTTCCCACATTTATGGGCTGCAACTAATGTTTATTATTATCTAACCCGCAGATTATAAAAAATTATATGATAAAAAAAGCAAACTTTTGTCATTTTTACTTTACGATTCATTTTGTGCGGATTGTTGCAGCTCTACCAGAAGTTTATCCACAATAATGTTGCAAACAAACAAAAAGACCTTCCCTTACCCCCACTGTAAAAACTAAAACATGAAAATATCTTGTTTTGTTACAGTTAGTCCAATAAATCAGTCTAATAAATATTCCACTGGCAGAAAATTTTGCTTATTTTATTTATTTTTTTTTAATTTTAGTTAATTTAATCATTTTTAAAAACAAAATTATCCAAATCAGAAACAAAAACTTAAAAAAGCTTAATTATCTGCCAGTGGAATAGGATAATTATACTCAATATTTGACTAGAGGTGGAGGCAGAAACTCATTATCCAAGCATTAGCATTGCTATCTATCTCTTAGAGGTATTTGAGAAATTTTGAGAAATCTTTTTTTTATTTTGTGTGAACATGTCCTTTAAATTCAGTATAAGGTCAGATCATGAATATGCAACATAATTCCTCAGAGATCGCAGATTTAGTTAATATTATTCAACAGTAAAGGGAACAAACCTTCTCTGTAACATCAAAGTTAGTCTCTTCTTGGCGATCGCTCCTCAAAACTCCTCATTTATCAGGAGGAAAACTATTTTAAAGCATCGAATACTTCTCCATCCACCCAAAGTCAAAGGCTGGTCTGGAGGCCTCAGTCGATACATTCTCAACACTTTGCTCATCAAACATTTACAGATCAGAACAATGGGCTTTTTCTGACCTTTAGGTCCTGTACGTGCATGTGTGTGTGTGCGTGTGTCTGTGCACTAATCACAGCGGGACAGTTTCTGCGTGTTGGTTATTGTGGGACGTGGCGGGGCCCTGCTGTGTCGTGCTGTGGCGCTGTGTGACAGCGTGGGAGGAGGAGGAGGAGGAGGAGGAGGGGGGGGGGGGGGGGGGGGGGGGGCTGACGGTCAGGACAGCTTGGCAGTCGGCCGTAGCTGCAGCAGGCAGAGAGGGAAGTCATCGCCCTCAGCCTCCAGAACTGGACACAGCCTCCAGCCCCGGGATAAGCTGCCCAGTGGGCCTCCAGTCAGAGAAGGAGGGCAGGGCGAGAGTGGGGGAGACTGATGGTGACGGAAAAGGGAGCTGAGAAAGTTTAGTGCCTGAGGAAGAGGAGCAGGACTGAACCCTGAGGTGGAAGACGACGGCCGGGCGGAGCGAGGCTGAGCGGGGCAGAACGACGGGGGGAGAGCAGGGAGCAGATTGTGGGGGGAGAGTCGGGATGTTGGCCTCCCCCGTCTATCACACGCAGGAAACCCTGCCACTGCCAACATGACCAGCAGGGCCGGGGCATCTGTCTCCCCCCCAGCTACCTCTCCCTGCCTCTCTGTGCCCCGAGCCACAAGTCTCCTCCTCCTCTTCCTCCTCCTCCTCCTCTTTTTGTCCCAGGCCTCATTCCTGGCTTTCTTGTCGCTTTCTGAACCTGTTGAAATAGCGACAGACAGGGTGAAAAGATACAATTTTCAGATAAAAACGCAGCTCAAGCTTTTGGGTTCATAGCGAAGCAATTTCCACTCAAGACCCCTCATCACAGACCTGTTCTCAGAGCATCACTAAACTGATAAGAAGGCAGAATTTGATGTGTCAAATTACAGGCCTTTTTTCTTTTTCTCAATATCATTTTTCCTAATTATTTCCAGGGCAATATATTGTCCAAATAAATGTAGTTCTTGTGACAGGCCTACTTAACACACACACTATTCATGCACCCAAACCCCCTAAAAAACACTGCCTACCCTCTTACACACACACAAACACACACACACTCTGATGTGCAGTGAAAGAGTTCATTGTCTGGAGCGGCTGTTTTCACGGGGACTCACTAATTGGGACATTCCAGTAATGATCCACACTTTGCTTCATAACCGCACACACACACACACACACACACACACACACACACACACACACATAGACACATAGATGCACACACATGCACGCACAGGATGACAACACAGTGATGTATAATGAACTCAGGATAAAAACTTCTTGTGGGTGATAAAGATTTGATTGATTGAGTCCTGAGTGCAGTGGGAATGAAGTCAGCCATTTAAACCAGTTTCCATCTTCTCGGAATGATGAGTGACATCTTTCCTGAGCCAATCAGGAACAAGCAAACAGTACAGTGTCAGTGCACTCAATGAGATTTTTCCTCAGGAGTTTGCTCTGTATGAAGAAGATCCAATGAAAACTGTCAAATTTAGATCTGTACACAGTGGGAGTGATGAACTTAAGCCTAATACAACAATAGAGGGACAAAAATTTCTAAATCCTCTAATAAAAAATACTGTTATTTCAGTTCATGAAATCTTAAGCTTCAAATTTCCTATTTAGCTTAGTTTCCTTCTGGAGCTCTGTATTTTAGCCCCGCCCACTTTTTTAGCATTCCAATCAAATACAAAGGATTGGATTTAAATCCCTCTTTTAAGTGTACACGGTTCAATGTTCCCTTTCACTTGTAAATATGTCACAATATGGAAGTTCAACACTCTCAAAAAGCTGTTACCTTTTAACACTACAGTTTTGCTGCTATGAATTATATTAAATGTGGAATATTTATATAACCACAAAGGTTATGGATTCACCTGGTATCATAATAAATCTACAACATGTGAGGTGACTACAGAAGAGTCAGAATCAATTTAAGTTGCTGTGACAGAGCAAATATAGATATAATATTTTAAAAAAACTCTTGTATTAAATCTACTCTTGTATTTTACTACAGATTAAAAAATACTTCATTGAAAACTTAAAACAAGACCAAACTGACCCAAATCAGGAATAAAAAATGAAATGAGCTAAATTAAATGCAATGAAAAGTTCAATAATTAATAAGATAAGAGTTCAAAGGTTGATTATTTGTCCACAAAATCATAGAAATCACACTGAGGATCTTTATAGAACATGAAGAAAATATTCTGTAAAATGGAGATTATAAAGGACCCGATTAAATAACCACACAAACAGCTCAAATCTAAATGAAATATCAAAATACTGATTAGTTGCAGCCCTACTGCTAATATAAAAATACTTCATTTAGTCTCGTAACTGAGGTTTTGTCATGTGATATTTGATTTTAATCTGTATTTCAAACACATATGTGAGCACTGGACAGTTGACTACAACTATAAAAGCCACGGTGGTCACCGCACAGTATTCAGAAGAAGAAAAGGAAAGCAATAAATAAACAAATACATAAATACTGATCATTTTCCTTTCTTTTTCCTTCCTTCCTCTCCTTCCAGTAACTACTAATAATATAATATCTAGAGTATCTTTCTACTAATTATTAATAATAATAAATTAAAAAAAATTTAAAACATTTTTAAAAAGTTAAACATGTTCCTAGAAAGCAGTAGTAGGAAGATGTAATATACAAATATATAAATATTAGAAAATTCAATCCTGCCCCAGTATCAGAATGTTTAGGATTCTAACAGGGTAAGGTCATCACCACCTCCTTAAACTTCCTGTACATGTATCATTGTGTGAGACACACGTTTATTAGAACGTTGTTGTACAGTGAAGCTGCAGCGTCACGTGTTGATTATTTGATCGGCACAGTCCACTGATATTAAAGCTCTTTGTGGCGCAAGCTCTCTCAATATTTACATTTGGTTTTATATTATCCAAGAGGGTGCATTCCTCTCTCACAGTTTCTGTCAATATTGATTTGTGCGTGTGTGCGTGTGTGTGTGTGTGTGTGTGTGTGTTTTGCAGGCTGCAGCAGTTGGATCGTCACTGTCAGAGCAGTGCCCAGCAGGTGTGTGAGCTGTTGGCCAAACAGAACCAGCTGATGCAGGAGAGAAATGCACTTACTGAAGAGATGCAGAAACTACGTATAGAGGTACACACACACACACACACACACACACACACACACACACACACACACACACACACACACACACACACACACACACTGACAGGAGTGTGTGACTTACTGCTCTATTACTAAAGTGATTTGTGACGTTATTTTCTCCCTGGAGCTTATTATAATTGTTAGTTTATTAAAATTAAATTAGTAAGAAGTAAGTCTTACTAATGATTCTGTCTGTGGAATGGTTCTGGATTTTTTGACAAGTCGATTATAGACACCAGTTTTATTGTTCTGTGTGTGTGTGTGTGTGTGTGTGTGTGTGTGTGTGTGTGTGTGTGTGTGTGTGTGTGTGTGTGTGTGTGTGTGTGTGTGTGTGTGTGTGTGTGTGTGTGTGTGTGTGTGTCTTCCTAGCTCCCCAACCCAAGACACAAGACTCTGTCCACATGAGTCTATCCCGCCCGTCTCCTCTTCTCTTTGGATTTGGATGTTTTATGGGACATGAACTGTTAATTATCTGTTTTAAAACCATTATAAAAATGTTTACATTATTTTTTGTTGCAAGTAACTGTAACTAAAAATCAGGTTTCTGTTTTATATTTTGCAATGGACTGTACAATAGAAGTGGTGGAGGCATTAGTTTGATGTTTTAACTGTTAAATGAACATTTTTATGGTTTATCTTTGTTAGCGGATTTAATAAAGATCACTGGTGCTCTGACTTTTAACTGAAAGGCAGTAAATCATATTTGTATTTTATTTTTCTGCAACGCCACACACAGTGCTGAACATGGGATTTAATAGTAAAAGTTAATCTGTGAATACAGGTTGAATCAAAGAAAGAACACACACATCTGAAATCTTAACAGGTGAAGATATATTGTTTTGGTACTATCAGTCTAATATTGAGTAGAATTATCTTATTTCACTGGTAAATAATGTAGCTTATTTCAAGTTTTTTTTCTTGATTTAAGTCAATTTAATATATTTTTTAAGAAAATGTACCAAAGTGACCCAAATCAGGGAAAAAAATGAAATAAATAATGAAAATTATCTGCCAGTGGAATAAAATCATTCTACTCAATATTGGACTAATTGTACCAAAAACAAGATAACTTCAATTAATCTGATGTTGATGAAAGGAGTGTTTAGTTTCTGTTGAGGTTGAAGTGTTGGGGTTGATGTAGAGATGATTCTTTGCTGCCGTGCAACTTATCTCACGTCATTCACTCCCCATGGTTTTGTTGCTCATTTTGCTACATAGGTTGAGAACAAAAATGTGCTCAAGCTATGTATTTGGTGGAAGTTCCTACTCTCTTTGGGGGGAAGGAACATTCTTGTTCGGTTGGACGAGTCAGACAATTCAAATCGTCAGGGGAGCCCAACCACAAATGGACTTAAATCCACCTTGTTGCTCCAGATGAAACAACTTTTCCAGCCTCAGAGCCACGTATCTTTCAGGGCAGCAGAGATTCTCTCTGCCAGAAACCCTTCCTCTGGGGAGGTGGTACAGTAAATATGGCACAGCAGAGGCACACATGTTTACCTCAGAGTGAGTATGGCCCCCGAACAGCAGGACCCACACCTGAGGGTGTGTAAGAGGCCGTAATCCAAAACATTTTGAACTCAAAAGCACCTCAACAGGTGATTTTTTTTTCAGACTGGTGTTGAGTTCACAAAGACTGAGAGTTCCTACTAATACTACAGTGTTTTTTACAATCTTTGCTTCTGCCCTGGCTGCCTTTGAAGCTGTGATATTGTCCAGCCAGATCTGAGTGATAACCAGACTCTGAGTGACATTTGCAGCCACCTGGGCCAGACCTGATTTAACAGGGTCAGGACCACTGCTCCTTAATTTCCCTTTGGGATCAATAAGGTATTCATTCATCCAGTAGCAGCAGCAGTATTTCAGGCTGTTCCTAGTGAGGTGAATAGATTCTGTACAGACATCTTTATGAATGATGTGTCCTTAAACCTCGTCGTCTTCCCAGGTCTCATGTGACTTTGTTGATGTTAAATCATCAATTCAATGAACCGCAGATACATTACTATTACATAATAGCCTAAGTTGTTTTTTTCAGGTTTTTGGGAAAACACTTAATGAAATACAGAGAATATATTTAGTAATAATTTCAATCAAAAAGCCGTTGACAGTGGATGACTGTGGACATACATAGAACATTGTGTGTCACTTAAGTAACAATGAAAGATAAAGTGACCCAGGCCAAGTCTTTGAACATTCTAGTGTGACTTCAGGCAACTTTAAACCTGAATTCTAAACTGCTCTTTCATTCCATAGTGCATTACCTGGAGTTAAACAAATGTCAGCTCCCTTTTTCATCACTTTCCCAGGTCTTCTTTGCCTCTTTTTTTTTGAACGGAACTCATCTCCACCGCCCGGTTTTGACGACTTTTGAAACCTGAGATGAGGCGAATTTTGAATGAAGTGATGACACGTTTAATGGACTGAAGATCCTTGAACTTCCTTTCTTTATATTTGGCTGCATATTTATTGAATTTATTAAATTATTATTTAAGTATGACGTGAAATCTCGACTAAATTACTATAAATCATTATAGCCCAAAGCCCTTTGTTTTAGAGTTATTTCCTGCTTCCTGAAGCAGCCGCCATCATGAAAGCTTGTTAAATTGTCATTTTATCCTGAATTGGGTAAAAATCTTTGACTTAGGCAAAAAAAATAAATAAGTAAAATGGCCTAATTAAAATGTCCTATAGGGCATAAAGAGTATGGTCCTTTAAACTCTGTATTACAGTGATTTTTCCAGATGTGGCAGCATCATCAAGATAAGATTTAGGCCCAAAACTCACTTGACTTTGATTTTAACAGGGTGGCGATATGCAACCTCTTCTTTTGATCACAAAAAAAACACAAAGCCCACACCATCACAGCAGATTGACATAGTGCTTTATTGAAGCTGTCTGTAAGAAGGAAAATAATGTGCATCCCTATCATATACATTTTATGTGTAAAAATACTAAGGATGTACAGTGTAAAAAACAGCTTCATGTTGATGGTAATTTGTTGTTTTCACATCCTCGTGGCCTCGCTGGCCAGCATCCTGACAGCATGAGGGACAGAAAAAGGCTGCTTTATATCTGCTTTTCTCTGAATCTTTCCGGATCTGCTGGGTTTCCCAACACTGTCTCTGCCGAGCAGAGCTGACATCAGCTGTGCAGCTTCAGGGAAATGTGGCCCGCTCGGAAATGTCTCACACAACTGTACTGCTACAGTAGATGGACATGGACATGAAATTAAAACTCAGTTACACTTTGTAATATTTGTACATGTTTGCCATTTTTTTGTCTGCGGTTTATAAATAAATGCATTTCATGCTTGTTCATGTTAATAATCAAGATGATAGTAGACTAGTACCAGAGAGAGAAGAGAGAAGGGGGGAGGGATTCTGTCGTGGACATGAGGTCAAATACTATCAGAAATCCTTCCAAACACTTGAGCCGTTTACTTATTATCTGCATTAAACGCCAGGCGGAGCATGGTTATGTGATTTTTTTTGGCTGCCGCTGTTGGTTCATTAACACGCATGCAAGATCAATACAGAGCAGCTGAAGCCTTTGAAAGGATTATACATATTATTAAAATACTATTTGAGTCAGATCTGTTGTGATAGATGTACAGTACAAACAGCAGCAGCTTAAGAGTGAACGCTGTCAGTGCAGCGTCAGATATCTCACATACTGTCAATTCACACCAGTCGGGGCACCAGTAAAGCTGTGTGGAGGCTGACGCTGAATCTCTGCATCCAGTCGAACAACCTCGGTTTGGTGATAACAGCTGAGGCAAAAGTTAAATAACAAGTGCCCGCAGCTGATTCATGAGGGGAAAACTCACATTGATGAAGGGGATTAATAACCTCCACCTTCTCCACTTACAGAAGTAGGAGGAAAACATTTTTTTAAATGATCTCTGACCCTAGAATCAGCCTCTAGCTTTGTCGCTGCCAGTAAATGAACTTGAATCAGTAGAGGATTCAACAACAAGAGTTGGAGGGAAAACTTTTCTAAAAAAAAACAGAAGAGGAGTCGGTGAAGATGCGCGATTGCTCTGTGGATTTTCTCAAACACTTTACAAAGACTGACCAACTTAGTGAAAAATTCCCACTGAGCACGATTCACTTCACTGACTTGTCTGTTTTTGCCCCAGCTAGGACATCTCTGGCATTGGAGATACGCTCACCTACGTCCTGCTAACTCTAGACATCAAAAATATCGGTTGTATGTGGAGGGGAGATGTGCTTTCAAATCCTCATTCTCTTAAAAACATAAAAAAGCTAAAAATCTTCCTTTTAAAGCAGGGCTGAGTCCGATTCCTCTGAATCATATAAAAAGTGGTGGGTGTGAAAGTGCTGTGGCCAAAGCAACAAAGCGGTATTTTATGAACTCTGGTTTCTAATGGTTTTGGCGTTAAGCGTGCACATACAGCTAGAACTCCTCAGTCGCTCGCAGACCTGGGTCAAATCAAAGCTGAAATCCTTCCAAATACTTGGGAGCGTTTGCTTGAGCCTGTCGAGGGTGCCAGCTGGATGGGATTCGCACTCATTTTGAACTATTCAGTTGCCTCAGCTTTGCCAGACAGGCTCAATCGATCACAGAGAAGTATTTTTCATAAGAGTTCAAAGTGCCACTTTGACTCAGGACTGGTAGTGCGGGCAGTGGAGGACTACAGCATGCAGGCCAGCGCCATCCTTTTATACTTTCTGCCATAAAGCGCCTTTGCTAGCTATTAGCAATTTAATGGATGTGCAAGAGTAAAGCATATGGACTTAAGAGCAGCGGAAAAAACAGGTAATGTGTCGTATAAGAGATATCTGTAAAGAAAAAAAAAGAGGAGGCATTTATTTTTAGAACAAAGTCTCTGGAAACATAAACTGCAGAATGAAACACAACTAAACCCCCTTACTGCTAAACTCCAAAACAAATGACATCAAATAAATTAATTACAAAAGAAATTCAAGTTATCCATTGATGATAATAATAAAAACATTCAAATAAATAGATTGGAATACATTTGTCTACGCCTAATAAGAGCACATCCCCCTGGTGCTCATTTGAATCCGTCATCCAGACACTGAAGGTGTCGTCTTCCTCAATAAAATTGCACATGAACACAAATGTTTGTTTTTGGATGCAGGTGAGATTTTTTCTTCTTCTTCTTTTTTTTAAATATATGTCCTCACAACTGGTGAATTTCTTGACTCTGAAGTGCTGGATATTATTTTTTAACAAAAACCATAAGGCTGGCTCGACCTTTGAAGGCCGAGAAAAAAATCGAGGGGATTTGAAAATCTTGTTGGTCAGACTGGAAGACATGACGACTCAACAACCACGAACAAAGTCCAGACCTGAGAAATAACAGCACACCGTAAAGACAGAGAGACGTGTGTTTAAATAAAGGTCAGTAACATCAGGGGAAAAATGCTCTCATCTAAAATCCTATTGACAGGAAAACACAGACAGACCTTATTACACTCCCTTCCTAACTTGTCACGTTTCAACACTTTTGTGCCTCTCTTTCGACTTTTTTCCACTTTTCCCGCCTCTCGATTCACTTACAGTAGCAATTACAGTTCAGTCTTTTCCATCTCTAACTCGTTTACATTCAGACTTCTGTGCTACACTAGTTCTCTTTCTGCTCAACTTCCACTTCACCTGTGTTTCTGAACACGCCTCAGCCTTCACCAAAACACGCCTGTGCTAAGATCAAATATGGGGAACATTTGTGTCAGTCAACATCCAATCAGGTGACACAAATCTTGATTTGGATCAAACTGTGAATTGGTGAAACAGTTTCCAGGATCTTTATCCCCGTCCCATATGTGTTTTCCTTCAATATGTTCACAGTAAACTATCTTCTGTCTTCAGTGTGTTCTGTTACTTCTCAGCTGTCACATTTTGGTCACAAAAACAACACAAAAACATTATTAAAATAAACAATGGAGCAGGAAGGCTATCTGCTTTCCCTCCTACATTCTTCAGCCATTTTTGTTTCTTGAGGTGCCTTTTTCCCTCTCAGCCCTAAGAAATAACAATATTTGTTTTCCTAGAATAATGTAATAACAATAGAAAAAGTTAAATATAAAACCGATGAGTAGAACAATAAATAGAACACACATGCGCACACACACACACATACACACATGTGTATAATATATATATATATATATATATATATATATATATATACAAATATATATGTATATATGTATATCTATATGTATATATATATATATATATATATATATACAAATATATATGTATATATGTATATATATATATATATATATATATATATATATATATACAAATATATATGTATATATGTATATCTATATACTATATAGATATATATATATATATATCTATATCTATATATATATCTATATAGATATAGATATATATAGATATTTACATATATATAGAGATATACATATATATATATATATAGATATACATATATATATACCATTGCTGTGATTGGTGTAAACCCATAACTTAATGCATACCTCCACACAGACCACAATGTCTTTTTAAAAATCCTTCATAAGAAACTCACAGGAAACAGCTTCTGTTTCCATCTCGCTCATCAGTACATCATAAGTTATCATAAATATTTCATATTGTATCACTCTTGAAGCTTTTCACCTGTACATACGCTCTCACCTGCCATAATGGATTTCTCTCTATCCACTCTGTGGTGAATCTGTCCCTGCTGCAGTTCCACTTCCCTGCACAAAGACAGAGCAGGTACAGCCTTGTGGTTCCATGATAACAATATGTCACAGTAAAACTCTCCATCAGTGACGCAAAGTACCGTTTTGCTTTTGTTTTTTTCCCTTTTGGGACAGTAGAGATTTAGGGAGGGACTTTAAATTAAAAAACAAAAAACACCTCTAGGGAGAACATTCAAGTCAACTATTTCCCTCTCATTTTCACCTCTGTTGACAGATAAAACAACCACCTTGCACTGCATTGTGGGTAACGTAGTAAAGCTCAGGGTTTGGGAGCTTCAGCCTTCTGAACTGCTGTGCTTTGAGGTGCGTTCTTAAACACAAACCCATAATAGTACCTTGCACTCACACACACACACCACACACACACATGCACACACACACATATGCACACACACACAAACATGACATCCTTTTATCTTCTTAGTCTACTGAGTTGATGTGTAGCAGCTGTACATTAGGAGCAGTAGCGACACCCGTTCCGCAGCTGTACAAGCATAGACGATGTGTTGCTGGCGCCTGTGTAATGACCTGCAGCATTAAGCTGGTAGTGTAGCACCGGTTTTTAGTAGTAGCAGTAGTAGTAGTAGGAGGAGTGGTAGTACCTGTAGTAGTTGTAATAGTGGTTGAAATAGCAGCAACAACAATAATGAATTGCAATGAGCAAAACCTGAGTCAAATCCTGCTCGAGTCTGTCTACAACATGAGGTGTGTGGGATTCTGCTCACTGTTGATAACTGCGGTCCAAATGCCAGGCAGCCTCAGTCGATCCCAGAATTATCAATGTGAGGATTTGAAATCAGACTCGAGTGTCTGTGTGAGTCTGAGCATCTGTTTGCAAAAGCCTGAGATACAACCGGTAATGGCAGTTTGGGCTTGAATGACTTAAAACGCTGTATCTCCATTGTACAGATAAGCAGCCACAAAAGGTCTCCTTAAAAACACATCAGCTGTTGTCTAACTGGATCAGAAATGTCTAGTTAGGTTGTTGATTTTTTCTTTTTTTTTTAGAAGTGGGTTTGACAGGAACCTTCAAAGCACAGCAGGCCACCAGTGATGCTCCTTTCATTAAAGGGACATTACATAGTAACTGATCACATCACAGTTCGGATCACCTAGAGTTGCAGTGCAGGTATTAGAGGGTAATTTTGCCTGGAAGTTGGTACCTGTGAGAAAGCATCTGTCTAAAAATGGATTCACAAAAATGTAAAAAAAAAACAAAAAAAAACAAATAAAAAACAAGAGGACATCTGAAGAGGTGAAAAAGAGAGGAGAAGAAGGGCAAAATCCTTCAAGTCAGGGTTGTTCTGATCAGTCCAAAGCTGTGGGTCTTTTTGTCCCACAATGACGACCTCAGAGACCAGCTGTGATGACGACTGGAGTGGACAGTTTATTCTCGCCCACTGGCAGAGTAGGAGAATTGTGGGAAGTGTGGTCTTCTCTCGTTGTCCAGACAGTCCATCCCGTCCTCATCAACTAAGAACAGACAAGAGAAATGTGGATTCTCAGGTAATTGATGGCCTTTAAATGTCACTTTTTTCAGATTATATAAATACATAAAATCAAAACATGCCATCTGACTAACTGCCAGGCATGTTTTACCATCTAAAATTTACCATATAATTAAACATTACAAAGTGTTGTGATGTGTTTTTTCCCTGTAGATCTAGACTGAACATGATTAAATTAACAAGTGTGTCTTTGATGTGCCAATCTCCCACTACTAACTAACTAACTGATGTGTGAGCCACGAAACAAGTGGAACCTCACATTAGTGCAGAGAAACACATCTCAAATCACATGCCGAGCATTTAGAAACCTGTGTCTTCATTTCAAAAGCCTGTGAAGAGCTGCATGTGGCCTGAGGACTCTTACAGAGACACTTGAAAGAGACAGACAGACAATGGCACTTTTGAGTGTTTGTTCCCTCAGTTAATTCAAGAGGAAATGTCACACCTGAAAAAAGAGATATACCAGTGCACACACAAACATACACATACAAAACGTAACTTCTCTCTAGGAAATTGTATGAAATAGTGATTACTAAGTCATAAATGTGATTTAAAAAACATGAATTAAATCCCTGCAGCTGCTTATAGAAAAAAAATTGCAGATGTTACCATATAGAGAAATTACATTTGATATTAATTAGAGCAATTCAAATATAGACAGTACTTAAAATGATTTGTGGAGACGTCGGGTGCTGGTGGAAATTTGGAAATTTAAAACATTAAATATAAGAGGTTAATTGCTTATTTCTACATGTCTCTCCAGTAAGAGTATTTGCATGAACAGCAACAATTTGTCCAGTTTTAATGTTGTCTCATGTTTGTGCATGTGTGTGTGTGTGCATGTGAGAGAGAGAGAGAGAGAGAGAGAGAGTGAAATGGATAAGAGACTCACATTTCTCTGGTGGGGTTATTGTGATGGTCTGGGCCGTGAACTCCTCATCAAAGTATCTGGTGTCTGTCTCAGATGTCACCTGAGGCTTGAATGGAGGAACCAGCTGGGACAAAGAGGTGAGGAGGACACATAGAGAGAAGATTAGACTGTACATCATTAAAAAAAAGAGTTCTACTGTATGATTTCTATCCCTGTCAGATTCACAACCACTTGTCTGTGCCTTTGTCATCGACAGACTAGATTATAGCACAGATACAGATATGCAAAATTAACCTGGGGAGAGGATGTGGAGAAAAAAAAAGGAAAAGTGTCAGAAAAGAGAGACTAAAGGTGAAGAGGGGAAGCTCAGCACCTGTGTAACATGTGATAGGTGTTGTCACACAGGACTTGAGTCACACTTGGTGGTGTTATATGAGCAAACACATGCACAGACTGACAGACCTTCAGGATACAAGGTCACACCTCTCTATAATACCCTGTGCTGTGTGTTCTGATGCACTCATAAAGTGTGTTCATATGTGATTTATGCACGCTTACTTGAGTAACCCTACCCCTCATCAGTTCATCATACAATTCACTATGTTTTAACTTGTGGAAACACAGGAAGTGAAATAACTTTAACTACATATCTCATAATAAGAGGAAACATGCACATCCAAAGCCAAAACAGGGCAGGTGCTCGGCTGAAGGTGCAAAGAAGAAGAAAACAGCTCGCACATTGCAGGGCTCCAGTATCAGAAAATACATATATTTCATTACATTTGCACTAAGTGTGATCAGCCAGCACAGAGTGCAAACATATGACTGAACCATCATGCTGCTCCGCACCTTTTTATCATAGACATCCTGCCAGTCAATTCCAGAGAAGAAACTGTGTCTCATAATTTCTTTAGCGTCATCTGGTCCTCCACCGAGTCTACAGGAGAAAAGCGAGCAATGTTAACTATTATTCTAAACCAATGCTGAGGAAACAGAAGTAACATTTGATTTGAACCACAAAAATAAACAGAAAGTAGTCAAAATAAAGAACTTCTACATGCTGTGCTTACTTATAGTTATTTCAAGCATCAAAACAGTTTCAGAGATAAGACAAATAGCAATCAATGAAACACCAAAAGAATAGCTACCAAGGTAATAAGGCAAATAAGGTATTTTTCCTCCCATCATCAAAACATTTAAAATGATGTGTACATAATGTATAGATGGAACAGTTGTGATGTTTGTTCATAACCCAGATGGAAGCGAGACACTGCGTTATTCATTTGTATCCAGGTTGCGTTTCCCTCTAATACACATGTCACACATGCAGGTGTGAACATTTATCCCCCACATTTTAAAGGAAGATTGACCAAAAGTAATAAAACTGACAGCGTGTCCATAGTGATTTTAAATTTAAGGGGCAAAACACACACCGTTTGTTGGGGTCTTTGATGAGCAGGCCGGACAGAAGAGACTTGGCATCGGACGACAGCGTGCGAGGGAACTTGATGTCCTCCATGAGAATGAGTTCAAACAGCTTCTCGTGGTCCTGGTTGTAGAACGGCAGTCGGCCGCACATCATCTCATATGTCACCACACCCAGACCCCACCAGTCCACTGCCCGGCCGTAGTCGTTGTCCTCAAGCACCTGAGGAGGATACAGAGAGAGACGCCCTGTTTCTTTGCTGCTTCTTCTTTTTTAAATGGGGACATTTTTTTTCTCTGGACATCTGCTTTTATTCTGCGTTTCTGCACTTATTTTATTAGACATTACAGACTGCCCAAGGTTTTCAATTAAGAGACAGACAGATGAGTGCGGAAATGTGGTAAAGGCGTCAATATGCTATTTCGCTAGAGGGGTAATTTAAAAAAAAAAAAGAAAAAATATATATAACAGAAAAATCTGGGATAAAGAGAAGTGGATGGAGAGATAACAAGGGCTGAGGTGTAGATGGGAGTCCCTTCCTTCACACGCACACACACACATACAGAGGCAAACATCATGGGGTGGCAGATCTTCAGAGGCCCATGTTACAGTAGGGGAGTCAGAGTGCTGGTGTGCCCACCAGATGCACCCTCTGGTCCCTGCCAGCTCGCTTTGGCACACTGTTCCTCTCCTGGCAGAGATAGACAGGAACGTCCCTGGATGGAAAAAGGCAAAAACAGCCCTTCACACAGGTCAGAACGCGAGGTCCAGTCCAGCCTCCGAGCTGGCGAGTACAGGTACTGTACTGTGAGCGGTTCGTGGAGGAGAATGAAATCCCCCCTGTATCAAAGTCTTGTACCTGGGCTGCTTTCCTGTTTCTATTCACTGCCTGTTCTCCTTTCCATCCGGTCTCATCCTGCATTTTCCTGTCCTCTAATCATGTCACTTGTTCCTTCTCTTTCATCCTCTCAGGTGCGAGTTCATGCAATTCTGGAAGAGTGAGGAAAGCAGAAGGAGGAAGAGGCAGATGCAAGGAAAGAAGTATTTCAGGTGCTGTTGAGTTCTACAGCAATATAATAAACTTATTAATATGTTACACCGCGATGAGGGTAGATATGTGTGTGTGTGTGTGTGTGCGCCTCTGTGTGTATGTGAGTGACAGACAAGACATGCAGGGCTGGAGAGGAGCCAGAACAGCATATGCTGTACATCTCGCCAATAATAATAACATCTTCTCACTGTTAATAATGGACCAGGCAGGATGGACATGAGCACACAAATACACAAACAAACACACAAATTGTTTTCGATACAAGCCTTATACTGGTAAAACATGATGAAAAATATCAATACATTTAAAATATATACTAATATATACAGAAATGATATTTGCCACTAGCAACAGCAGAAGTACATATAAGGTTTTTGTTGCGTAAAATAGAAACTTTTATCCAAACTGAAGACTGACTGAAAAGATATAACCAGAAATCACAAAAAGACTCAAATATAACACAAAAGGAAATGTTTTCTGTAATACAATACAATTAAATGTAACTTGTGCTCCAGTGTTCCAGTTAAAAGACGAGAACAAGGTTAATTTGTGGTTATCGAATTTTAAATTGCCACTTTTATAGTGACGAATATCCATGCTTATGAAAGTTAAAAATTATTCTGTATGATGCAACTAATAATTGTTTGTAATGTTATCTTAATACTACCCAAAAGGCACTACACATCTACAAGCTCATTCTCATTCCAAATTCTGTTGGAAAGTTGTAATAAATTAATATCCCCAACAGTCACAAAATGATGAGTCTTAATTTCCTATCATTTCACTTGGCAGTATATGAAAATAAAATGCCAGATGAGGGTTCAGATGAGGTTCTGTTATACAACCACAATTGTTAATCATCTTATATTTTATTCTTTATTCTAGTCCAGTTTTTATTATATTTTTTGCCTTTCTATGATTTGTTATTATTGTTGTTGTGGTTATTGTTATTATTATTATTATCAATATTAGTATTACTGATTCATTTTAATAGTCTTACAATTTATGTAAAGCATATTGAGTTGCAGATGTGTGTGAAATGTGCTACATGAATAAAGCTGCCTTGCCTAAACATCAATGAGCACTGAGACCAGGTACGAAGACTCAATAAATATCTGCCTGTGAGTTTTCACAGCAGCTCAACACAACAGAAAACTGCTCATTAACTGACTGAACTCAACACACTTGACACTAAACTCCTAATGATACAGCGGCTGCTGCAGTGCCTACAAGACAACATGTGCATGTAAGTGAAGAAGAGAGTTATGATGAGAGCTATTTCATGTGTGAATGTGTGTGTTTATTTGTGTGTATGTGTACATTAAACCGGTCACCATGTTGGCAGCTGCAGAGAAAAGCTGGAGGGACGAAGCCTGCCGCCAGCTCCAGATATACTATTGATCGGTACGGCTGGAGGGATAACACTGGCTTAGACTGCTCGGAGACTGTCACACACACACACATACACACACACACACACACACACACACACACACACACACACACACACACACACCAGATGGAATATTTATCCGTCCTCGTAAAATTCATAAACTTTTGAGAGTGCAGAAAACTAGGAGATGTTTGGGGTTTCAGTCCCTGCAGCTACAGGAGGGGACACACACACACACACACACATATACACATACACATATAAACTCTCAGTGCATAGTTTATGAAATTCAGAGCAGCTTACAAGGGTGTTTTCGATGTTGATCTACGGTGCTGTGTGCCTTTGTACAAAAAAGGTGCAGAAACGTATACAAACGGAAGCTGCCCAGCTGGGCATGTATATCTATGTGCATGTGAATGTGTGTGTGTGTGTGTGTGTGTGTGTGTGTGTGTGTGTGTGTGTGTGTGTGTGTGTGTGTGTGTGTGTGTGTGTGTGTGTGTGTGTGTGTGTGTGTGTGCATGTGTGTGTGTGTGTGTGTTTGCGTGTGTGTGCATGTGTGTGTGTGTGTGTGTATGTGTCCTGGGACAGAAGAAAGTGGTGGCAGCTCGGTTGCAGGCAGGGAGCAGATTAATCCACACAGAGCCAGAATGCTGCCCCACAGCCCTAGGCATGGACACATGAGAGAGAGAGAGAGAGAGAGAGAGAGAGAGAGAGAGAGAGTGTGTGTGTGAGAGTGAGTGAATGTGCTTTATAAAAAAGAATAAAAAACAAGACAGAAGAAGGAACAAATGAAAATCAGCAGGAGAGGAGTGGAGAGGAGAGGAGAGGAGAGGAGAGGAGAGGAGAGGAGAGATGAGCTCAAATTAAAAGCGTCATGAGGGAAAAGGTCTTGTCCTGTCCTGGTCCCTGTTGGGGCAGCCATGTGGCAGCTAGATGCTGCTCATGGGACGCAGGCTTTGGCAGCCTGGACAGGACTAGATGGGACGGGCACACACAGCCTGTGGCTGTATCAGCCCAGATACCCAGCAGGCGACAGGGAACACAAACACACACACACACACATGCACACTCATCTAAAACACTGGGCACAGTGAACATACATTCACATATTGCTGGTGTCCAACAGAGACCTTCTATCTCAAGGGGTCATCATTTTGGAATTTGGTTTCTGCTGATATTTTACAATGTTTTACTAATAGCTGATGCTAGTGTGTTTGTGAAATAATCCTAATTATTGAAAAAAAATGCCCAACATATACAACATTTATATAGAAATAAATGGAATACCCATCAACACTTTTAACAACAAACCCACATACACATGAGGATATGTGTCAAACAAATCTCTCCCCCCATGTGTTCTCCTGCTCTGTCACTTTACAATAACCTACAGTGCTTATTGTTCATTGATCTCACGTTAATCTTTTTTTAATTTTGAATATCCTTGACACAAACAATACTTCAATCTAGTTCTTCACAAATTCAGATGAGGAATTATTCACTTTACAGTTTTGTGTTGCTGAAATATTTATGTAGGAGCCCCTTCACAACAGACACAAACCCTCTTTATTCAATTCTCATCTGCCCTTTTCGCTGACAGCAAACACAGGAACTATCTGAATTTCACTCCTGTAACCCTGAAATATTTTCTCTCCCTTCTCATCTTCCTCTGTCTTCAACCCCCCGCCCCCCTTCCTCTTTTTAATCCCAGCTACTTTGCATCTCTGTAACTTGGCTCAGAGCAAACTGTGTTATTTTTACACGCGGACGGGCGAGCAGAGCGTGCAGGCGGGCGAGTGGCGGCGGCGGTGGTGTAGATTTCCAGGTTTTTTCCGAGCACCTTCCTCCAACCTCGCCCATCTGCCGCCATCTGCCTCGCTTTAGCCCGCACTTTCTACTGCACTCACACACAGCACACACGCGTGCGCACGTACACTCACACAGACACACAAACACACACATAAATGCGCACAGACGCACATCCTGTGAAAAATAACCAACAGCCTCCAATCAGCTTTTGGCACGCAAAGGAAGGGACTCTTAAAAAAAAAAAAAAAAAAAAACACAAAATGCTGCGCCAAATTGTCCTCCATACTTTTTCAAGTGGGATATACACTATGCCTCTCCCCCCTGCCTTCATCTCCACATCTCCATCGCTCTGTCTCCACCACCCACAGTCCTACGCTGTTCTCGCCAGCCGATCTACTGGCCTCCAAATGAAGCAGCGCTGATGGCTGGACAGAGGATGGTTGCAAAAAAAAAACTACTACAAGAATATAGTTGTGTGTATGCGAGTCTACATGAGCCAACACCGCCTTCATGCACCTAAGACCCATATTCATTGTTCACCCTGATATTATGCACATGGTTCCTGTGAAATCTTCAAATAAAAAATGCACATGCACTATTTGAATGCAGATATTGTAGGTAAAGGCTTGTGATAGTATACCTGGATCATCGCTTCATGATTTACGATACAGGTGTGTATAGTTTGTTAAATTTTGAATGCAGCTCCTGTAGCTCCTTCAACCCACTGAGAGTATACCCGTTTATCAAAGATCACTAATAATTCCAGTAGTTAAACTAATCAGCCAGAGCATTTGTTAGATAAACAGGCGCTGCACGTTGGGAAACATGAGTCCCACAGTTCACAGGGGCTGTCCTAGTAGAACCCTGAGCGGTGCAAAAATACTGCCTAATGGATAGGCCGCCTGTGGATGCCACAGATGCTTTTATGTACTACAAAGCCTTAGTCAATCTGCTCAGTTTACAGAACTTAACGTACCGGCCCTGAGATTCAGTTCAATTGATGAATGCGATTTGTAGAGTGCACATTCTGTTGTGTATGTTTTCATGAAAACAATTTGATCACATCTGGAAACTCAACATGTTCACATTGTAACTCAAATACATAATGAGTCTCACGTGTGTTTAAACACACTAAATTCACAGACGATATCTGTTTATGTTGCCAATTATATGAGACAAGCAGAATGCTAATAATGTACCATATCTATATGGGTTTATGTTATTGTACTATATTGCATAATATTCAATTCTATATAACGTACCTTAAAGTGCATAATGCTATATATATATATATATATATATATATATATATATATATATATATATATATATATATATATACAGATGCATGGAACTATAATGTTGTATGGAATGTATAGTAAACTGTTAGGGACCCAAGAATTAAAGTTATTCTATTCTATATAATCATAACATAATAGTTAATGATGAAGCTACATATATGTGGAGATAAAAAAAAACATGACCTTTTAACACCTTAAAATTAAGATGATGATAAAGAATAAGAGAAGAATGGGAGTACAGAGAAGGAGAAAGAAAAAAATAAGACAAAACACAAAAAGAACGAGAAATGTTACCTCAGGTGCGAGGTACTCTGGCGTGCCACAGAAGGTCTTCATGGTAGCAGCATCTGTGATTCCTTCTTTGCAGAGGCCAAAATCAGTAATTTTAATATGACCATCTTTATCCAGCATCAGGTTCTCCAACTGAAAGATGAAAGAAAAATTACACAACAGCTCCCTCAATGCAATACCTACTGAATATACATGCTGATAATATTATCTAAAAATCTTAACAAGAAGGGAACTGGCTTTATTTAATCACAAGAGACTTTTGTCATGCTATAATATAATACTTAATTCTCAGAATTTGTGATTGAAAATCAACACAATACTGCTTTGATAATTAAGTAAAATACTGATTGTGCACTATGAAGTCAATGTTTTGCCACTAATGAGGAGAACAGAGGTAGAATTGTTAATAAACAATCTGGCTGTATTACCCCATGTATGCAAAGGACACACACACTCATAAGCTGAGGGGGGAATTAAACTCCAGGCGTACGTATAGTGGAGCCACTCAACCTTTTTATTTTAATGGCTGAAGTGTTTTCCTCGCTCTCTGTCTGCTTTTTCTCCTTTCAGTTTTCTTGGCTACTGTGAGCAGGGCTAGGGCCAAGGCTGCCAGGCAGACGCTCAGACAGAGCCATCTACCTTTCTACCTCTGTGTCACCCCCCTCCACCCCCCCCTTCCACAGCCTCCCACGCTACTCTTCTTCTCCTGCTTTATGTCTGTGTGAGCTTGTTCCTGTCCTCTTTAATTACCACACATCCTGAGCCACTCGTCTCCTCCTGGATAAAAAAAATGTTTAAAAACTGTGGAAACACAAAAGATGGGGGAGCTAAAAACAAAAAAAAAAAAGTTTTCTAATCACACTCATCCATGCCCTCCAACCAGCCTCCCCTCTCTGTTTGTGTTTACCTTGAGGTCCCGGTACACAATCTTGGCTGAATGCAGGTAATCGAGAGCCGAGACGATCTCGGCACCGTAGAAGCGCGTGCGCTCCTCTGAGAACACCCGCTCTCTGGACAAATGGAAAAACAGCTGCGGGAGAAGGAGAGAGGGAGAGAGAGTGAGAGCGGAGGAGAGGGTGAGTGGAGAGAGAGAGAGAGGGCGGGGGAGAGAGAGAGGAGGGGGGAGACAGCAGGGATGGCACAGCAATAATTACTGATTTATTGGAGGAAATTAGCACAACACAAACTGGCTGCCCGCACCATATTGAGATGATAGATAGCGGAGGGGAGGGTGAGCGCGGGGTGTGTATGTGAGGGGTTTGCATGGAGAGGGGTGGGGGGTCTCGGTGGAGGGCGGGTGGAGGCACTCAGCAGCTGGCGCCTCATCTAGCAACCCCCCTCACCACACACACACACACACACAAACTCACACGTACAAATACTTCTTCCACGTTACCCTCTGGGCTAGGTTGGCACGGTACTGGCGGGGAGTTCGGTGACGGGGGCCAAATCAAGGGTTTAATCAATACACCAGTCTAGTTAAAGACAGGCCGACCGCCGCTGCCACCGTCGCCAACGCTGCTCCCCCCCATCCCAACTGCCTCCAGTGCAGCACTCATTAGTGGCCTAACTGGCCTTGCCCCCTGTGCCTTCGTCTTCATTTATTCCATTCTCACATCCCTCTGTTTTTTTGGCATGGAACTAATTTTCATACTTTAAAGTGTACACAACAATTTTTTTCTCAGAAGGTTTGACCTCCCGTTTCTTCTCAGATCCCCTCCATCTCTCTGTGTCACCAGTTTTCCTTTCCTAGGAAGGCGACGGAATGTTCTCTGAAGACCCACCGCTACCCTGCCTCTTATTGGCTGAGTCTGACATTCTTTCAATAACTAACTAACTTAACAAATGAAAGCAACAAGTACCAGCCAAGTGACAGAGGAGGGCGGGTTTTTAACAGAATTTTCTGCCGCCATCCTAGAAAACAGAATCCTGCCCTAGCCGTCAGTTGTCAAGTTGTTACTGTCAAACAGCTACACATGTGGCACCAAAATGACAACAGCCTGCTGCGCCGCACCAGTCAAGTCGTACAAATTACCCATGAGGCCACGGGGCACACATCTCCCCATTAATTGTTCAGGGAGGTTTGCATATGGCCGCTGGAGTGATGCTCATGGACCACCTTGCTCAAATGGTGTCCGTGTGTAACGTGTGTGTGTGTGTGTGTGTGGTGGAGATGGTGGTGTGGTGAGAGGGGGAAACACGACAGGTGGGCCTTCATCAGTGTACTGGCAGCTGTGACTGTGGCAGGTTTGTAATGGGTTGTGTGTGTGCGTGTGTGGCATGTGTGGTCACAATTTGTCCGTTGAGGTAAAAAATCGCTGTGTGTGTTTGTCTAAGTATGTGTGTGTGTGTGTGTTTGCTGGTGTTTTCTGTGCATGGGTGTGTGTTTGCTCAGGCCTGGCGTTGGCTGAACTGCTTAACTAACTGGGAGGGGAGCAGGTGACGGTTACACTGAGGGAATGAACCAAGATTGCAAAAACGTCCCGATTAAAAATCAGAGAAATGGAAAAGTGAGGGAATCCAAACTCATTTCATCTCCGACTGTCATTCTGGCTATATCTGCCCCATAGGTGTGTTCATAAATAGACACATGCAGGAAAGGGATGGAACAGAAACCAGAGATGAGGAGGCAAGTGAGAGGCCAGTTGGTTGGCAAATTAACTGTTAGAAAGCAATTGAATGGTCTAACTTTAGTCACTTATTGAATGTTTGCACGTTTTATCTTTCCTCTGCTGCATTCCCGCAGACTTTCACCACTCCAATGAGATTATATTACATCAATGGAACATCTTTATGGAAAGATTGTGCATTCATTTGTGAGAGACAGTTATAAACTGACAAATGTTTGGCAGAAAAGCTGTGAACTAGGATTTAAAACAACTATTTTACATTCTGAAGAGTAGTTTCCTTTTATTTAAAGCTTACATCTGCAGAAAAGGAAATTGATACATTATCATATAAAACACATGTAATGATGGTGAAAGGTAACTTTAATTAAATTAGTATTTAAAAGAGGTTTTGAAAGACAATCCTACAGATGGTATTATGAAATACTGTAAATGTGTCACTATACACAAGAATCAATACATTGAGCTAGACTTGGATGATTGGATGAAAATTTCTGAGTCTATCACCCATTGTTTTTTGGGGCATTCTTTGCACAATATTAACATTATACTAGTACTGTAACTCCTTAAAGGGATAGGTCAGTGCATAGTTTATATGCATTAGAGTATGAGTTTAACCATATAGCTGTGAACATATCAGTTTAGTGTGTAAATATTGACAAGCAAGCTATTCTCATTGTCATGACAATCTCAGCCCCTTCTAAACAGATAGTATATCCTCATAATATATCAGCAATCAACATTTGTACACTGGCGGTGGTCGGCAGAGCAATTTTGACATTTTGCCCAACCCTGCTTTGAGTGAAATAGGTGCCTAATGCCTAACGTTGTCAGTTACTGTGGTGGTGTTGTGGTTTAACTGGCTTTGCAAGCAGTCACAAGTCAAACTTGGGTAACCACATACAGCACATCCATCATTAAAGAATACATACATGCCTGTCTGTGTGTGTGTGTGTGTGTGTGTGTGTGTGTGTGTGTGTGTGTCTTACCTCTCCCCCATTCACATACTCCATGACAAAACAGAGGCGGTCTTTAGTCTGGAATGAATACTTCAATGACTGAAACAAGAAACACACACACATAGAGATCACTTAGTGGACAATTTGAGTGACTGGCAATATCAACAATGTGTCTGAATTATTAAAAGTATACTTTTCAATCTTACAGTATATTGTGGACTTAAAGTACATCAAAACACAAAGTAAAAAGTGATCATTACCAATCACACACAATAGCTTTCTTTATTTCTGTAACAGCTTCTAAATTGCATCAAAATTTTGCCAAATGATACATTATGTTCTAGTCTTGTACATGCTCTCCCTATACAGTGAATGAATGTACGCAGAAAGATCTTTCAGAAATGTTCAACTAAAACAGCAGGAGCAGCAAAACATCATCATCCATAGCTTCAAACAGTTCATGTCTGTATTGGCTTAGTCAAAGCAACTATGTGTGTGTGTGTGTGTGTGTGTGTGTGTGTGTGTGTGTGTGTGTGTGTGTGTGTGTGTGTGTGGGTGGGTGGGTGTCTGCTTTTTACAAAAAAAACCTGCTGAACAAAAGAACAGTTGGTCTGAGTCTCTTTGTGGCTGCCTGCAGATGTGACAGGTGTAAACTCAGATGTGAACTGTAATTGGTCTCACAACAGAGTGCGTGTGAACATAAATATATGTTTGTGTGTGTCTGTGTGTTTCCAGGGAATGGCAGCATACGGAGTGTGTTAGAAATGAGCAGTGGCTGATGTGTGTATGTGTACATCAAAGAAAGTGGAAACCCAACAGATGCGGCCCTTAAAGTACAACAATTTGATGTGTAACTAATAATTAGCCTCGAGAGACTCAGGTATGTATAGGATCAATATTCTGTGAGCGTGCATGTGACATGTACGCTTACACATGTCAGGACATTCCCATATGCACAGATGTCTGAATCTAAATCCTTTATGCTTTGTGTATGTAAGATACTTACGGTGAGAAAAGGGTGTCTGGTGTTTTTCAGTACTCTGCTCTCTGTGAGCGTGTGAGCCACTTCATCCTGTAGCAAGATCCAGCAACAAGATAATAAGAAGGCAACTGAGAAGAACTTCATGAAACACATCAAAGACAGCTGATCTTTCAAAAATTAAATGACCACCATAAAAATCTGTTAGTGACACAAACATATGTTTTAAATATATTTAAAGGACATAAAGACCAATCGATAAGCAGTGTGTGTCAGCCTAACCTTGGCTATGATGACTTCTTTTTTAAGAATTTTCATGGCGTAGTATTTCCCGCTGGCCTTCTCTCGGACCAGGATCACTTTACCAAAGGTCCCCTTACCCAGCAGCTTCAGGTAATCGAAGTCACTCATTGTCTGTGGGGACGGAAACAGAAAACACAAGTAGTATACTATATTTAACCCTGCTTGCCTATAGATGAATAGTTGATTGACTGTGGCCTCTGGATATTTTGCTGTACTACATTTCTAGGAGTGGATTATTTGAACAATAGCTATGCTTCGTGCTTATAGTAAAACCATACTTTCTTTTCCCTACTGCTATTAGGAATATGAATGTGCTTAATCCCTTTTTTTCATTCAACAGAAGAAGTCAAACTTCTCTAATGGTAAATCTATAACAGAACAGAATTTGCAAGTTGCAAATTAGTCCCTCCTGATTCCAACTTTCTGTTTGCAAATTGCAAAAAATATGGAAGAAGAAGAAATTCACAAATTTTAGTCGATATACACCAATTTGTGAATTGAAAATATAAAAAAAATTAATTGCAGGCCATCAAAGGTAATAACAGGTAAGTATATGGTAATGATTAGCAAAAGTACAGCTGCAATTGTTTTTGCATTTTGACAATAGAATGTGAGTGTGTTTGTGTGTGAGTCTTCATAACACTGTGTGTTGTTGTTGTGTGTTACCTTCCGTTTGTGGTGTGTGGTGGAGATATCCATCTCCTCCTCGACCATGTTGTCGATGTTGGAGGTGGGGCTGCACTGGATCCGTTCCTCCTCTTGTCTCTGCAGCTTGTCAGCCACCATTTGGATGGCCTCCGTCCACTCATCCCTGGGATTCAACAAACATAATAACAACACACAAAATCAAGTTTAGGGACTTTAAAACCACTACATACCACTTATTTTTGTTTGTACTGAAAGTGCACACAAAAAAAATATTTGTTTGTACAACACAAAACAGCTTCAATGCTGATATTAAATCCGAGGCACTGCTTCTGACACATTAGGACTGAATGAAAATGGAATGGAAATGATCCTTTAGTTCCATTTCATGAAATCTGTTCTGTTCAAATGTTCATGTTGTCTGACCTTAACCAATTTAATTCACACTGAAATTGAATACAAAAAAGGTTAGAAACAAAGGTATCAAAGGTCTATTGTATTACAATAGTTTACATTTTATTGCATATGTTCCTTTGTTATGTTTTTGTGCCCCTGTACTTTAAGTCCTTCCTTGCTTGCCCCATCTCTAATTACTGATCTAATGGAACAACTCACCACATAGGTACATACAGCACACTACACAGGTGTAAAATATAATATAGGTCACAGATTCCCCAAAGGATAATGAGTGTATTTATTTAAATGCATTTTTAAAGGCTTAAATATTTTCAATTAACATAAACACCTATTTGTACAACAGAGAGGAAACATGGTCAACGAGAGAATAAACCAAATGAGCAATGATCATGGAGCAGAACTAATGCGTACCAGTCTGTGTGTGTGTGTGTGTGTGTGTCTAAACACACACCCATACATTAGGGGGAACGATGCATTGTTGTTCACTAACATTGTTCCTCCCCATTGACTTTCCATTAGCTGTGTTGTTCAACATCTGTTGAGAGAAACTGTGTGAGTTTTAATTTGTGTGTGTGTGTGTGTGTGTGTGTGTGGGTGTGTGTGTGTGAGATCATCATCTGTAGCAGAAGGCCAGCCATGCATCAGGATATAGACACACGTTATTGCATTTAACAATGATGAATATAATGTTTTATTCACAGGGCCAAGCTTCCCTCTGCTCTGATAAACAAGAGAAGAGAGGAACAACAACAACAAGAAGAGGAGAGGAGGACCAAAATATTGATAAAACAGGGCTTAAACATATTTTTATACATATTTAATGAATGGAGTTTATACAGTCACTCATTAATATTGTATATTTGGTTAATTTCATAATTGTACTCAGGTTGTTTGTTAATAATATTTCTTATTGTAAAAGACCTCCTCGAAACTAAACTGTGATCTGAAAGAATTTTCCTTTGAAATCTTGTTCTCACTGATCTCCACTCAAACAGTGTTAATCCTCATTTGCCTCATGCAGAGGTTATATGATAGCAGAACATAATGAAGAGCCCTGAACAGAGGTGAACCAAAGATCATATTCAAACATCCTGAAATCCTCAAGACTTATATGATAGCAGAACATAATGAAGAGCCCTGAACAGAGGTGAACCAAAGATCATATTCAAACATCCTGAAATCCTCAAGACGCTAGAAAAGCAAGTCAGGATTTACGTGTGCGCACTTTTAAATACTCTTACCCAGTGTAAGCAGAGAGGAGATCATAATGATGGAACCTGTTTGACTCCCAAACGATCACCCCTATGTCTTTTGTTTTGTGTGGAGTTAGGTGCCCATATGTTTCTTTGAGGAATCTGGAAGAACATCTATCTGAACCTAAAGAGAGCAGTGTGTTTTTAAGATCTGAATCCCTTTCTACTGCAAAGACTTCTGAGCGTACCCTACACACTCCAAAACAAGGGCAAACTCAAGTTAGACTCCATCTACAACAATGGAGCACTCAGTTTGTGGCACCCATGATGTGTGCGTGTGTATGTAGCTACATGAAAAGCAATGGGAACTCTCTCAAGGTCAGGCAGCAGATAAATGCTCTCTCTCTTGGTAAGAGTGTTTCGAGAATAATGAGTTTTTTTTTTTTTTTTTTTTTGCTAATGAGAGATAATGGGCCTGCCTACAGTCGGGCACCATGCCAACACGTGCCACCCTCTCTGCTCACGGCTGGGGCTGTGGTAGCTGGAGCCCTGCCAGCGCTGGTACAGTACAACAAATACAGTAACACACACAGAGGCAGGCAGACAGTTGTGGCGCACATTCCTCTTTCCGACCGACCGAAACTTCAATGGTGCATACTCTTGGTGCACAATTTATGCATCCTTTCACCACATAACACACACACACACACACACACACACACACACACACACACACACACACGCACACACACATCTGGAGCTCACAGTTGTATACACCTGCATATTAATATATTTGAATTACTTTATTCTTTTTTTTGTCAACTGAAATATTCATTTGATTTTCTAGCAGCAAAACTATTAGCATGAAACATATAAGACAAAGTTGGACAGACAGCTGCAACACACACACATATACACACAAACTCAAAGGATGCACAGAAGCATCTGTGGTCTTCTGGGCAAAGCTGTTCATTTTCTGGAGATAAACACCTCAGCTCCTCAGAAAGGAACTGAGCAGCTGGAGAATTTATGCCGATGCTACTTGAAAGGTCTCCTTTCCACTCTGTCTCTCTCACCCTCTTCCCTATCCCACACACACACAGACATGTGGAAAGCACAATGTTTTTACAGTAGATACCCCCACAGACCTCTCTACCCTTGATGATACTTTTACCCACATCGTTGTTTCATGATTAGTCTGCTGTCATTGTCATTTGAATGCCTTTTAATTCATTTAATTGTTTTCTCTCCTTTAACAGAACGTAAAAATAAATATACAAATTTTAATTTGAAACTGACATTTCTCAGATTTGGCTTTAAAGAAATCTTTGGCTAGCTAATATTATCAGTAAAACTGAATAAAGACAGATACTTGTGATATGTATGATTCACAAAATAAAACTGTTTTCGTGAAAAAATTTGACTTAAGGGGAATTGGAGTCAGGCTGACCTCTCGTCAGGTGAGTCCACGTGGAAGGTCCTTTCGATAACAGTGGTCCACTGGAGGCAGCGTATGATGAAGGTGTTTGGCTTCGGCCTCTCCGTCTTCATCAACTGACATTCTATAACAGTCAGAGAGTCTTTTCAGTACAATTAAACAGGAACTATTTATTCATTGAACAGTAAAAATTCAAAGAAAAAAAATCACTTGGGAGAAATTCTATGGAATAAGAATACGATCTGTTAGAGAATCTCTCTGTTTTCTCAGGCTTGGGAGTAGTTACAGTCTTCGAGCCCTGTTTAAATGGCACAAACGCATGCTCTTTAAGCAAGTGCAAGCGTGGTGTTGCTGGTGTGTCCAAGTAATTTTGTTAATTAGAAGGTGCACAAAGCAAAGCAGGGCATGTGGTGCAAAATGGTAGTCTTGGGTTCCTTAATTGTTCATAGGTGTGTTTTGGGTGTAACATGAACTCAACCAATCAGCGCCTTATCTCACATCCCCTTTAAAAGCCAGGTGTGCTGGCATCTGGGGGACACTGCTTCTTTGATGCGGATTCAGCATGCTGGAAAGACATGGGTCATGGCCATAGTAATAAAGATGAATATTTGTGGTAGATCACCACAAACTGCTTTGCTTTTTCTGCTCATTGATGGCTGGCTTCTGTTTTTCCCACAGCAGAAAAAAAGAACTGAAACATCCAATTAACGAATTTGTCTTCTTTGACCTGTCAATCAAATGCTACGACCCTGGGTGTGAAACTGGCACTTGTGCCGATAGAAGCTAGCAATTACAAATGCATTTGGGCATTACAACCATTTTGGCAACATTTAAATAGGGCCCTTCATGTCTAAATGCTGCGTTTGTCAGTGTCTTTTTTTGAGTTAGTCTTTATCTTTTTTTTATTTGTTTTATTGTGCTCTACCTTTTCCCCCTCACTTCTGTGCTATATTATTAAATCTCTGCATGCTGCATGACTTTTTATGTAAATATAAATACAATTACCAAATCCTGTCTTGGGCGTAGATATACAACTTTTGTTTCTCAGAATCTGAGAAAAAGCAGTTAATTCCTCTCAAATAGTATTAATAATAGGAAAACCATACAGGCTCTATTTATTGACATTTAAATAATTTTTTACAGTTGTAAGAAGGCAAAGAAACCAGAAGAAATTCATGTTGAATATCAAGTTACTGTTAACTGAATCATTAAAAGAATATAGCTGGTCTTTGAATTGATTTGTTTGTTTAGAAACAGGTAATAACTTTAGCCACACATGATACAAAAATAGGTGCTTTCCCATGCCAAGGGATATTATGTGTTGCAGCATATACGCATCTGGCGAATATCCGAAGAGACACATTTCTCTGAAAATGGGCAATACAGTAGGCCATTATTACACAAATGCGTAATACAGTACACAAACGCAGAAACGTACGCACACAGAGCCAGATGGGGCTGTGAGCTCACTGTGGGAAAGAATGCATCTTCATTGTCCCTCAGCAGTCTCTGTGGTTATTGGGGACAAGAGCTGATGTAAAAGAGCATAATGATCCATCTTCTCCCCTCTCATTTCCTTTATTCTACATACATCACCCTCGGTTTCTCTCTCCTGTCTTCTCTTCCCCTCTCTTTTGTCTGCTGTCATTCTCTCCTCACCTTCTCCCCTGTCCTCATCTCTCCTTTCCTCCCACTGTCTCACCTCCCGTCCTCAGCTATCCCTTACTCCAATTACTTTCTGTTTAAGTGTGGCACAGCACAGCATGTCAGGGCTCAGCCTAAATATAGACAGGAAGGTTAATGACAACGGCACTCAGGTCGTTGTACACACAGCAGAGTTTTAATGTAAATTTACACACACACACACACATGCAGACACACACACAAAGAAGTTACTACCTGACTCGTGAACATGGCCTGCTGCGCTGCCAGAAAACAAGGTCATGATATGGTTGATGCCAAAAAAACACTCACACTCGCCTGGACAAACACGGACACACACACACACACACACACACACACACACACATGTAAAAAGTGCTATTGAAGTTTGAATGTTAGCTGAAATTGGGTTGTTTGCCACAGCAGGCTATTGTGAAATATGTGTAGAAGTTTAGTGGGTGGATGTGAGTGCATCAGTGTGTGTGTGTGAGCGACAGGCTTGTATGTATGAGTCCCTCTGCAGGGAACAGGCCTGTATCATCTCTGTTCCATCTGACCACTTCTGTTGTTCATGCGCACACATAAACACACAAGCATGTGCATGCACGTGCACACACACACACTCAGGCACGTGCACACAGACACACACACAAACACACACGCCACCTGGCCTCCCAGCTTTGGGCAACAGATGTGGCAGTGCCAGTGCTGTGCCAAACAGCCAGGGCCGGATGTATGGCCTGGCTTGTCCTCCTCACAAACTCTTTTCCTCTCCCCCTTTTCCTCGTTCTCCAAACCTGTCTTTGTCTCCTCCTCCGTCTGTTCTGTGCTGACGGTCCTCCTTTCCTCTTTTCCTCCCTTCCAGTCCTTCATAGCTCATCCTCCAATCCCTCTATCCCTCTTTCCATCTCTGATCTGTTGCTCTGCACCCTAATCATCCTTCCATCTCTGTCGTCTTTCTTCTTCCTCTCTCCTCCCCATGTCTCCAGTTTTCCGTTCCTCTGCCCCCACCGATCGACTCCCATCGTTCATTCTCCGTACTTGTCCTCCCTTCTGGACTCCCTATCTTTATTTCTCCTCCTTCTTCCTTCAATGTACCATTTTTTATCATTTTCTCTGAGGTATCAGCTTGTATTCTACCATTCGTCATCATTTTCTTTTCTGTTCCCTCGTTCCCTTTTCCCTCATCTTGCTTCAGAAGCATCCTGTACTCTCCTCTGCCTCTCTTTTTGTCTCGTTCATTGCCAATCCTCACTTCTCTGTTCTGTAAATATTTCCCCTCCAAACCCATTCAGCTGAAAGACCTGATGACATTTGATGGGGTAAACCCATACTGTTTATTTTTTATTATACATTAAAGAGAACACAATCGTTAATGGCATATGATATATTTGATATCCTGTGTAGTAGTTAACAGTGGTGACCGTAAAGACTGGACATAAATAAAAATACAGTGTTATCTGCTTCAGGCCTTGTGCCAACAACAGCGAAAAATAAAAAAATAACTACTGTAAACTGACATACATCCATTTATTTATTAAGTGACACATACTGCTTGCTATGCTGCATGATAAAAGCCTCATGAAACTTGGAGCAACTTTTGTAATGTATATCCCATTAAAAGTAATTATTGTAGGTTTAAACAGATATAAGAGGGATTTAAATCAAATTCTTACATGTGATTGGACAACAAGAAAGTGGGTGGAGCTTAGCATTTAGCTCAATATCTTTTAGTTTATAAAGAAGCAGTTGATTGGATTAACTTTTGTACATGCGCCTGAGTGCAAGATCAGATGTTTTTACAAGAAAAAAAATGGATTTTGATGTAAAAATACCCACAAAATGTTACTTATTTTTACATTTTTTTACTTATTTTTTTTTTTTACATATTTCTTGATAAATACATATATTTTGTATTTATCAAGAAATACATAATTAATACAGGGACAAATTATTTAAAATGGGAAATATATTTTCATAATTGTGTAATTTTTTAATCTAATGTTATCTGTTTAATCCTGAAAATCTGTGGATCTACCAATAATCTCTTTTGTTTTTAAATGTTTCTAGAAATTCAAATAATTAGAATGTTTACTTCACTTCAGTAATATCAACCTAAAAACCTCTAAGTGACCAGACCTTGAAGTGTGAACCTTGTATTTATTCATTGGTTATATTTACAGTAAGTTATATATATTATATTTAGTTATATAATTTTATGGTCTTCTTCTCCTTTATCATTTCTTGTATATTTTACTTTTGAGTTTTATTTTATATTATTATATAAAATATATATAGATTATTTCTATATATAAATATATATTATTTTCTGATATAATGTATTATATCTTAAATTGTTTTTATAAAGAAAAAACTGAGAAACTTATTATCTGATTTATAAATATATCCAATGCCAGAGGAAACATATCATGACATACCATATCATATATGATGTTCATCTAAACTCAACTAAGCTAAAGTTCTTTAGTCTGAAACAGTGGATCAATGTGTATAGTTTGTATACCACAAACAGTAAATAGATTATTTTTAGGAATTACTTTTAAATAGATATATACAAATATGATGTGCTGGCTAGACCAGCTATAATGTGTTTAATATACTGAGTAATAATTGATTATAATTGAATGGTACTGGTATCTTAACCTTTCAAAGTAAAAGTCATGTCAGCGATTCCTGAAAAGCAAACAAAGTTTTACTGCCATGCTGCAGTTATTATATAAACAATATGAAGTGGTGGTGGTGATGGTATAATAAGAGTGAGACACATTAAAATGAATCTTGTTAACTCATTATCTGGTTAATTACACATGTCAACGACGCTGTGGAGCTTGTTAGCCAGGTGCAGACAGATGACTTACTGATAAACGTTTAATTAAGAGCCCTCAGTGGATTTTGTAAAGCACAGTAATGCTGTGAAGACTGATAACTGACGAGATGTTTTGACGCGCCATGAGTGAAACTGATGCAATAACTGTAGTACCATTTCACTGTGGCTCTGTAGTGTATGATGAAACCACAAGTACATTTCAGCAACATCTCATAGCGATTTACACAACATTGGTGATAATCATTTAAGAAATACTGAAAGACAAATCAATTAGAGAATATTGACTATTACTTTATATGGCATTGTGTGTGGAGACTATTCTTTCCAACTGGAAAACATTGTGTTAAGTCTTTCTGAGGTCTCCTTCAGCAAGAATGAAGAAATGTTCCCTATCACAATATTATAATAATGTGATAATGTTAACATCCTGTCACACTGCTTCCTCTCTATATATACAAGTGTTGGGATATGTACAGTGGGTTCATGCATGATTGAGACATCAAAAATGTAAAAACTGCAACATTCAGATGGGATTTGGTATACAGCAGGTATGAAAGGTAACATACTTGCTACAGAGAAGTTATTTAAGGGGTAGGGAAGGTCCGCGTCCTGAGGTTTCTCTTTGTAGCCAATGAAAGAGCCATCTGTCTTCAACAGGAAGTAACGTGGTCGCCAGTTCTTTATGTATTCACCTGGAGTGGAACAGGAACACAGAGAGAGAAAGAAGAATGAAAATTTAAGTAACAAGGTTCAATTACTTGATGCAAACATAACTACATTCAGACACCAATACAGCGAAGGGTTAAAGAGGATTATGATGATGGCGATAATGTTCAGAAATGATTTATAGCAATAATGATGATGGATATGATTTTAAATACAGATTTTATTCCCTAGACAGATAATAGCTGTTCAGATCTGTTTAGCTGACTACAGTGTTTGTAAATACACATACACTGTATCTCTGTGACTCCCATAGTGTTTGCCAGATTCAGATCAGATTATCATGTAAAAAATTACAAAAACATGTTTACCAGCATAACTCTCAAACTAAGCATGCCAGAAACATCATCTGGCAGATACATGGGCAGGTGTCGAGGTGATGACCCTTTCAACAAACACATATACTCACACACCAATATCACATGTGAGCCGACGATTTTAACACACAGGCACACAAATGCACAAACCACTGGTTGCCTTCAAAGAAGGCAGAGGAGCCGAGGGATGAGATAAAATGAGATGAAATGATATGCGATGAGATGAAATAAGATTACGCATCTTCTTCAACCGCAGCAACAAATAACAACATCTGCTGAGCAGCTGGTGGCAGAGTATTACCCAACTGGCTGGCACAGGCCGACACTAAGGTGGCACCACAGCTTTATCAGATGACCCGCTGCAGGATTACATGAGTGTCAAACATTTCCACACCACGGAGGATAACACTTACTGGAAACAGCATGGATACACACATGGATTAAAGCACACACTTGTGCAGAAATAACAAGAACGCAGAGTTCAGACTTGCGTACATGCTAGTTCGGACTTGGCACGTTGGACTTGGCAGTATAGTAAACTTCAGAGAAGGGGAGGATGCAGTACAATCATTCTGTAACGGGAACAGCAGGATACTTGTAGATAGATAAAATAAAACTAAATTGAATACAGACTGATTTGTTCATTTTAATACATATTTAATAAATAATTAATTGATATTTATTGAAATAGAGACCCTGAGAAAACGGTGTTGTTCTGCCTAGTAATAACATGAAAGCTACTTTGACAACAACAATTAATCTGCAAAACCAACATTTATTTTACAAAAGGAATTATATATCATGTATCAAAATGCTACAGAGACATTAGAGCCAGTGGTCAATCACCTAAGAAATGCACAGATCAGTTCACTGCGTCATGTTTTTTCTGGATGATGACAGGACATTATCTGAACAATCATCTCCAGAGTCGGACTGCTAGTGACTCAGATGAACAGCCCGTTTCACTAAAGTGTAAATGTATTAAATACAGCTAACTCAGACAAAAATCTCTGCCATCACTGTTGGTTGGTGTGAAATGCATTCTGGGATACTTGGCTATCCCAGGTCCCAAATTAAATCCCTGATGTATTTTCGATGAACTAGTCAAAGCAAGTACACATTCAGGAATTTGATCTGTACTTAGCTGGATGTGGACTCTGAATTGGAACAGGAGCTTCGGCTGGTGAAGTACACACGTAGAGTAACAAAAGCTCATAGGTGGATGAGTAAAAGAGTACAAATACACGGCTGTAAGGTGAAATACTGCCACTCAGCTCTGGTGAAAAAAAATCTCAACAATTTTCACAGCCGGGAGCTTGTAAACATTTTACTTTCCCATTTAAAACAACAGAAATAAAAACCACATAACAACACAAATGTTCCCTACTTCTCAACCCCTTTTAATTAACCAGCCATTCCTTGACATGCACAAGTGAGCACACGCACACGCTTTGTGAAGACAAATAGACAAAGATGCATTTGTGCACAAACATGCTCATACCTGACACAACAGACATTGCACGAAGCTCGGCAACAGCTCTGATTACCTTTTTTAGGCTAATTTGCTGGGAGAGGAGAATAGGCAGCATGTGTATGTGTGTGTGTGTTCTATTTGTGACATCCATTTAAAGCTGAAATGACAGCAGGCCGTGCTCGTTAACACGTTGCAGAAAAACACCTGCTCCGCCGAAGGGACCATGCGACTGTGGGCCCTGCCAGTACCTCTGGGTGCTGCTGGTGGTGGAGGTGTGTATGTGTGTGTGTGTGTGTCTGTGTGTGTGTGTGTGTGTGTGTTGTGGGGGTAGCGGCTGATCTGAACTACCACACGGGGACAGAGAGACACAGATAGACAGATAAGAAAATGCTTTTGAGTGCCAGTGCGTCATCAGGATTACCAAATCACACCTCTCCTCCTGTCTTCTCTCTCAGTCTCTATTTTCTCTTTTTCGCACATCCACCCACTCTCCCCTCCTCCCCCTATTTCCTTCTCCTGTTCTTTCAGAAACAAAGCATATTCTTTGGATCACTTGCCACTGATAAACAGAGTGTTGCGAGAGGGGCTGAATGGGAGGTGGGGTGGAAAACGGCACAGAGAAGGGAAATCTTGTCAATTGACCAAACCAATATCATAAAAACTGTAATCAATTCAACATTTTTTGTGTTTTGTCATTTTTGCTTCCCTGGAGAGAGAATAAAAGCCAGCAAAAAAAAATATATATATATATATATATATATATATATATATATATATATATATATATATATATATATATATATATATATATATATATATATATATATATATATAGTGTGTGTGTGTGTGTGTTTTATGTTCATGTGCCTGTAATATAACAACAAGGTGATATATGAGGACATTTTTGAGGATGAATGGTATTTGTGTTGTTGCTGAACTTTATTATTATTAAAGTTCCTATGTTACACTTTTCCTAGGATTTAATTTTAGGTATGATATCCCTAACAAGATTTCTTTGTGGTTTTAGGTACCAAAAATTAAAAACTTACTATAGTTTTACATCTCTGCTCTCAAACATCGCTCTGGAGCTCTAGAATGAACCGGTTGTGCTGTGTTTGTCTCATTAATATTAATGGGGTTTTCCTCTGATTGGCTCATTTGACTGGCTGTGACTGGAATGGTGGGCGGTGCCTGAATAGTTGTGATACCACAACCTCATGGACGTCCTGACGACTCGTATTAAAGCACAGTTTCGGAATAAGGGGTTGTGTGTGCTTCTCTGTGGATTGAGTTTTGATTTTAAAACATGGGACAGAAGAAATAGACCTTCTAGCTGTGAAAAAGCAACTGAAATCTCACTTTATGCAACAGAGAAAAAAGAAACTTCACACTAGATACAGGCAAGAGAGAGAGAGATCGATTGACTGACAAAATCGATAAAGATAAAGAGAGAGGTAAACTGATTAAACTATTATAAACTGGCAGTGATGACTGGCTCGCTGGTCCAAGTCCAGTCATTTCTCTGAGTCAGTTTCTAGATGAAGTGTCCAACCAATGGACGCCTGTGGCTGGCCACTTCATCGCTCAGCTGTCCAGTACAACTGAAAACATTTAAGCAATCCTTCTGGCTGGACCTAGACAGTGTGTATGAGTGTGTGTGTTTGTGCGTGCATGTGTGTTGTGTTGTGTGTGTCTATGTCCATGTCCACTGGGGGACGGGGGAGGGGGCAGCCAGGGGTGGCACAGACGGAGAGAGGATATGGACAGTTGTCCACACGCGGCGTTCCAAACAAACACAGGCACGCGCTCGCACACGCGCACACACACACACACACACACACACACACACAAACTAATACAATTCTGTTTCGGTCGTTCCAATTCTCTGAGTGTTCTGTCGAGCTATCCCGTCTTGGCCCTGCCTGTAATGAGTCCAGAGAGCTCTCCCACTCTGGACAGCTTGTCTGGGGAGCCACATGTCTCTAGTTTGGACTGCTGGAGAAAACATAACAGCCGGTCTCCTTCCCACACCATCTCTCTCGGACTCCTCACTTCAGTTTCATTTAGGTTTCTGCACAACTTTACTTTTCCCTTAAGGCCAATTAGTAAATACTACACTATACAGTGCTTAAGACAACAGGACTCTCTTGTTTCTTCTTAGAACTACAGGATATCAGTAATACAGGAGAATGTGGGTGATATGAAAGATCTAAGTAACAAGTGGATGTTTCAGAAGACAAAATAAACATTGTGTTAGTGTACCGGTATTTAAATTCCTGACTAAATTTGTTCAAAAAGCAGGATAAAAAAAAGTGAGGCAGGAGGTCTAAAGTGCTCTCCTCCATCTAATTCGTCTTAATTGGTTGTATATTTTTCTTAATTTTTCCTGGTCCTCTTTCTTGTTTGGAAATGATTAAATACCATTCTAAGTCTGATTGAAAAAGGGTCTAAAATACATAAATTCATTTCAGCTACAAACAATCAAATCTACTAAATTTATCTTAGTCAAGTCTTTGACTAATATGGGGCTGTTGAAAACAAAAAACAGATGGGTAAATGTGGCAAACTTTCCCCAAATGTCTGCCCCTCGAGACCTATTACTTTCAGGCTTTTTGATATGAGCCTGAAACTACGATTAAAAACTGAATTAGACTTTTTAAAAGTCTTTTGGAATTTCTAGGAGAAATAAATCTTGTTGGCACATCCTGCAGTTGCAGCTTGTGGATTTTGCAGTAAAAGGCAGAGATGAATCAGCTGTGACTGTGTCTGTTCCAAGCTTTCTGATTGGACAATTACCACAACGCACTGACTAGCTGTCACTCAATTAGTGGACTTATTAACAATTCATTTCAGGACAGAGGGGGAAAAGTGAGAAATGCAGAAGGTGGAAATAGGAGACAGGTACAAATGGCAAAACTGAACTTCAGCCAGCAAAGCAGAAATGAGTCACGCAAACTTGCACAAAGTTCTGTCGTCTCGCGCTCATTCCTTCAGGACACCCGCACACCTCTGCTCCCCGGCTTTGCCGGATGCTACGTTACCGCTCAGAATGAGATAAATCAGGGAAAACCTTGATGACAATTAAATAAATAAGTCCGTAACTATGTGAGCTCACCAGCCATTTGTTAATCAACCCAAACAGGGATTTAATTTAATGCTTTGGCCGAGGCTGAAGCTGATATGCAGATGGCACGGAGACGGGGCTGTGTGACTGGCACTCTGGGAGCTGGAGGGGCGGCGGAGAGGGTGGTGGTGTATCGAGGTAGGGAGGAGGCGGCGGGGAGAGGGTGGAGGGGAGGTTCTGCTGCGTTCCTGCACATACACAGCAGCTTACCAGCAGGGAGAGGAATGTGTCATCTGGCTACGTAACAACACACACACACACAAACACTTAGGGTTCAGAGCAGTAACACAGAGTGTATATATGGGTGTATGAGGACAGACTTTATAACCAGTTTTCTGACCAAGTGATGAGCTGTGTGATGAGCTGATCAACCAAAGTAAGGTTGACCTATTAACAAACTGACTGACAAGCAGATTGTAAGTGTGCTGACTAAATACCTGAAAATAACCTGTCTGAGTGCTGGAATGATTCAATAAATTGATAAGTTGGTTGACAGAAAATGGAAAAAATAACAGTTTTCAAATAACAGTTTATTTAACTAGTTTATTTAAGTCATTTAGCAAGCAAAATGCTGGTTGCAGCATCTGAAGTGCGATGATCGGCCGCTTAGACAAAACAAGCAATTTGAAGAAGAGAAAACTCCTGCAGGTAGAGTTCAATTTAGACTATATCTCTGCAAAGTGTAGCCGTATGGAGGGTTGCACCACTAAACAACAGCAGGGAGCAGTGTGGTTTTTATGTTGGTCTATGTAAGCATGAGTGGCTGACACTTGAATCTAAGCAGTGAAGCATAGTGAGGCAGAGGAGGGAGAGAGACCGGGTAAACACCAGGCAGGTAACTAAAGGGCAAAGGAAGTGGGGGAAAGGGGAGGTGACTGTGTCCAGCGGAGAGGACACTGTCCTCAAGTCTGTCCTTCAGTGTAAGAAGCAAGAGAGAGAACGCTTGAATGGGACACTCACAGACAGGGCTGAAGGAGAGAATGACTTTTGCAGCTGTACTGTTTTTTTCACTGTGGACGTGTGTGTTTGTGAGGATACGGGTGTGTGTGCGTGACCCCGACCCCAGCAGTTCTAACTCCAGTCTGTTCAGACATCTTAAGGCGAAGCCAGGCTCTTCAAAGCCAATCCACTTACAGTGCATTAGTCTCATTACCACATCGGGGCTGGACTTGTGTGTGTGTGTGTGGTGTGTGTGTGTGTGTGGTGTGTGTGTGTGTGTGTGTGTGTGTGTGTGTGTGTGTGTGTGTGTGTGTGTGTGTGTGTGTGTGTGTGTGTGTGTGTGTGTGTGTGTGTGTGTGTGTGTGTGTGTGTGTGTGTGTGTGCTTCAAATACAAGCACCATCACTGACACCAACAGACAAACGGTGTTGGGTGCTAACGGCGAAAGTGCAGAAGGTGTTTGTAATGATGAGACAGCACTAGAACGAAGGGGGATTTTTTTTTTTGAAGAATCAGTAAGTATTTAATTAATTTTGAAGCTACGGCTGCAGCTGGGTTTTAAGGTTTAGTGCTGGAACAATTGTTCAAGCCTGTGGCTCAATCTGTGGAATGAAACCACATGGAGGCAACAGCAGCCTAGAGGCAAAGAAGATGCTAGAGTGAAGGATGGGGAAAAGAAGAGGGCTGACAGAGAGAGAGAAAGAGGGACTTAGAGAGAGAGACAGAGAGAGAGAGAATGAGAGACCTTTAGACTGAAAGACAGAGCGAGCAGGGCCTCAATGAGCACAGATAAGGCTTTGACAGTGAGACAGAGTCGGTGAGACAGTGACAGTGAGACAAAACAGTGAGACAGAGACAAGGAGACAATGACAGTGAGACAATGACAGAGACACAGAGACAGTGAGCCATTGATACAGAGACACTGAGACAATGACATTGAGACAGTGAGACAGAGACAGAGAGCTGGGGCAGGGCAGGGCAGTCATAGGGCGGCCAGATTGAGTGGAAACCCATGGGAGTGTGGCCATCCCTTGGGGGCAACTATTTCACCCAGCCAGCTGCACACTGCCAGGACCTCCTGGTATGCTGTGCTGGATGCATATACACACACACACACACACACACACACACACACACACACACACACAAACTCACAACACGCACACTGGCTGCCCTGGTGCCCCTCTGCTCTACCAGCTGGTACAGAAGGAAGCACACACAACATAACATATCCCTGGTTTCAAAGTTGTGAAACAACTACTGGCAACACTGAAGCTCAAGGGGAAAAGGAGAAAATGACAAAAAAACAGACCTTTCTATAGGGATGTATAATCCCTTAATTTCTATAGTATATTTTCCTTTTTTTTCATCCTCTTCTCTCCTGCAGTACCACTGCAGTCCAGTAGATGGTGGTGGCTCCCTGGAGCATGAAGGCCACCACTGTGATGCTGTTGGAGCTGAGCTGGACAGTGATTGATAGACGCACCACAGCAAAGACGCTTCTCATCCTAATCCCCCTCAAAGGCAATAGTGTGTGTGTGTATATATATACATACACGTATATGTGTGTGTGTGTGTGTGTGTGTCAGTTGGTGCGTGTGTATTTGTGAATGCAGGCAATCAGTGCATTCAGTGGCCTTCTGTGTATACTGTTTGCATGTGAGTATGTAAGTGTTTGTTCCTGTGAGTTGTTGGTTGGTAGGCAGGGTCTGTTGCTTCCTAAAGCACCCTAGGATTAGTGCAGTGTTAGCATATTAGCATCTTAGCTGGAGGGCTGCTGCTCAACACCACCTGTGCCAGACAGGAGGCTACACAGCTACCCCCCCATCCCCCAGCCACACACACATATGTACACACATACACACAAAGTGGGTGGTGAAGGTCACGTAGTTACAGCGACTCCAAGCTTACCGTCTTACTGTCTTGATTCATTACTGTAACTACTTTGTCTATATCATTAAATGTTGCCTATCATTACAACAAAAGATAATTATTTTGCCTTCTTTTCCTGTTAAAATTAATTAATTAATTAACTTCACCATGTTTTCAACTTGGTAAATTTAAGAACGATCTCCAGAATGTTCCTGTGATTTGTGTAATGTTATTAAGAAAATATAGAGACAGGTAAGTAATTAAAAAACACTTTATACATCTAATATGTCACAACAATTATCCATCACAAATACTAGTACACAGAGCAGAGCTTAATCCTATTTTGTAGACATACCAACCTAAAGTTTGAGATAAAATTATAGAAAAATAGATCTGTCATCTTTGCATCTTTTACAATCAATATTTACTGTAAGAAAAAAGAATAACATAACCAAGCAGGGTTTTTAATATTAGAAACATTTCCCTCTTAATAATATAATTCAAAGGATCTAGTTGCAGCCGCTCTGCTTTGTTTAGTTGTTGACTTCCTGCTCTGTGCTGTTGCAGAGAAGCAGGACAATTTGTGGCTAGGGATGTATATCATTAGGATTTTATATATACTGATACAGGTTTTCAATACTCTTCTATCATTTTTTGAATGTGTTTTTTGCCAAAAGCAAAATTTTCCAAAATCACTTGAACACATCATAATGTGATCTTATGACACTTTGTTTAACTAGCAAACCACCTCTAATCCTGTCGACACTTTCAATATTGATTTGAACATTGGATTACCATTCTTAACTAATGGGAACTTATAGAAGTTTGGGTGCACTTTGTTTAGTAAAAAATGGTTGACTTGCTTTGCTAAAATTAGCTGTTTGTTAAAGCAGACAAACATGGCACTGTAGAATTTTAAGTGTTATATGATATTGCTGGTGTTACCCTTTTGCATGTGGCCTTTATATGTGACGTTAATGCAAAAGTGAACATTTTGCCCCATCGGTTATGACTGGAGAGCATTGTAAATATGTAGCACCATCACATGACAACAGCTGCTTCATCATCATTAGAGGATGGTTCAAAATAATGTAACATTAAATATCATTGGTACTGATTGTTCTGAAGCTTAATGGTACTCGGATACTGAATCAACTGGGAACTGGTAACAAAAAGTCACAGTAAGTAACAGTTTTCAGTACCCATCCCTATTAGTAGCAGAGGGCACACCTGGGTCCAGTCTGACCTCCTTTATAGTATATACAGTAAAGCCAGGTCAGCCTTCACTCTTCAACTCTTTTCCTCATGTACGAATGGTGGCTTCTGTTTTTGTTTTTATCAAGAGAACATTTTTTACACTCTGCCAGCATTTATACTCTAGAGATCTGCCCCACTGAGTGTTTTTTATAATTTAGATCCATAGTTAGATATAGACAGTCTGAGAGCAGGGTTGTGAGTGACAGCTTCACTCACAGGAAAATTAAGTTAAAAATGTATGAAAAAGAAATGTAACTCTGGAACTCAAAGACATGTTCCATATGATAATACAATGAAGAACAAGCCTGGCGATTGGATTCAATCCCTTACAAATACATGTGCACATAGATGCCATATGCCACAGATTAGGAAGTTCAGCACAAACTGTAGTCGCACAGTAGAACACTGATATATTATTATTATTATTAACTATACATAAAAAACTCAGGTTTCTGTCTAGATCAAAGTAAACCCTATCAATGATATAATTACACATACACACACACACCTAGGCATAACATGCCATTTGAAAGCACAATGACTGATCTGTTTGGATGTCTTAAAGGATGTCAAGAAGGCAAAAATACAATCCACACTAAACATTACAAAAAGCCCTTGCATTCAAAAAGCCAATAACGTTAGGAATGCCATGCTGCTTGTGTTCAGAATGCAGTATATCCAATGCGATTAGGAAAGGCACACACAGCCAATGAGCAAGCTAATCAAATTGCACTGATTGCTGCTATATTGCCTCTCTCTGTTCTCTCCTTTGGACCGCACAGTGTGTTGGCATCACTGATTTCATAATTTATTTTACATAACTGACATTAACATAAAATAGAATTGATAAAAACAACTGTATTTTATTTTCTAAAATATATCTATTAGTTGAAATTACATTAACACCCACAACACTTAAACTTAACTGTAAAAATGTCATCTTTTACGAAAAACAGTATATTTCCACAACTAATATAATAATGATGCTAAAAATAATGGCACCTTACCAGTCCTAAATACATCTTTATTCTTCTATTCATATTATTATATTGGCACAGAGGAGTGGGTTTCTCTAAAGTTTCAGATTTAAATCTGATATTGATATTCTAATTTTGTTTCACTCCCTCATTGGGTGGAAAAAAACATCCAATCACAGGAAAAGAGTAAGGCAGCTGGACCAATCAGACAATGAGAATAGCTGTCCATCAGAATAAGACTGAGAGAGGATCAGGAGACAGACACAGCTGTCCAACTGTTGCCTACGACAAGGAGTGTGTGCATGTGTGTGTGTGTGTGTGCTTAAAGCAGGCAGGGTGGGACCTTAACCAGCCCAACCCTATTCATTTAAGCAGTGGTGAACAGGTGCAAAGCTTTGTACATGTAAGTGTGTGTGCATGTGTGTGTAAGTCACTATTATTCCAGAGTGGTTGGCTCTGTATTATTTATTCAGAAATGCTGGGCTGGGGCTGTGGGCAGCAGCTGGCGTTACGCGTGCATGTGTGTGTGTGTGCACGACGTAGGACCCCCTGCTCTTTTGTGAAGCCCCCCTCCCTTCCTATAGCAGCAGTGAAGCATTGTGTGGTATGTCTCCTTGTCTGGCTGTAAACTTATACACATACATACAAAGACTACTATGTACTTTGTCAACTCACACACACACACACGCACACACACAGACACACACACACACACACACACACACACACACACACACACACACGCACACAGACACACACACACACACACACACACACACACACACACACACACACACACACACACACGCACACACACGCACACACACAGACACACACACAGACACACACACACACACACACACACACACACACACACACACACACACACACACATGAGAGCAATACAGAGAATACAGAGAACAAGAGCACAGAAGCCCAGCCCAGCAGGCAAGAGTAAACACTCAAGTACTATATCCCAAGTACTGTCAAGTACCCCCCACCCACAGCACCCTACACACACACACACACACACACCAGTCCAGCCGTGCCTCAGTCTAAAAGTTCCATTCATATGGTAGGGCTAGTAAGTGCTCTCCACCTCACTAACTGCTGCTTTCTACTCTCCCCTCTGTCCTGTCCTGTCCTGTCCTGTCTGTCTGTCCAAGTCTATGTCCATTTTTTCATCAGGAAGCATTCACATATTCAAAAATTCTTTGGTTGACCCCAACCCTGATCTATTTCCTCCTTAACACTTATTTGTTTGGACAGGTGGGAGCCATAATATGCTACCCTTATCTGTTCTTCACTTCATATTCATAAGGTTGGGTAGGAAGGGCAACAGAGGTATAACATGTTTATATCTGGATGAATCGCAGTTTTATGGATATAAGGAGACATGTGATCGTTAATCATGCTTGTAAAGTGCAACGTAAAATAAAGCAAGGGGAAACATGGCCTCAGCTGATTTTCTCACAATCAGTCATGCTCCATCGTGCGTAACAAACATGGTGAACTTACAGAGACTGGAATCATATTTGTTTTGGCTCATCTGCTACGAGTAAATCCCTGATGTGTACAAAGACAGTTTACCAAAACACCGTCCAATAAAAGAGCTACTTGCAAGGCCATGTGACTTTGGTTTACAACATGCCATTTTTTCATAATTACGCAGTGTAACTTTATGAACTATGGCAGTGAGTTTGGATGATACCACAGTGTGATTGCAATAGTCTGTCACACTCTGAGGTGACAGACAGCTCTATATCTCAGTCCATCTCCGACAAACACTTCTGTGTCTTTTCCTAAGAGCTGGTGTTTGTCATGTTGTGATGTCTGTCCAAAAGAGGCTGTTTTTGACAACATGTCCACCTCAGCTGGCCGTGATCAGGCACTTGAGGCTCCAAGACCATTCAAAAGACACAAAGATCACCAGCTATGTTACCTGTTTTAACAAACAAGACAAAAATGACTGTTTATAAATATGTCACATACTTTGTAAAAAATAATAAATACATAAAAAACTTAAGATTATATGTATGAAGTCACAATAAAAAGCACACAAAATATATGTAATTGTTTATGCAACACAACTCAGTAAGATTAAATTCAGTATTTGAAATGACATGTTATTATGTCGAAGACTAAAGACAGTAATGTGTGAATTATAATTAAATAATGAAAAATATCAATTCTAATTTCTTAGACATTTAGAAAACAGAATAGTTTCAAATCCTCACTTTATTGTAGAAATGTAACTATTTATTTATTTATTTTGCTTAAAATGGTTATATTGATTATCCAAATGGTTAATTTTCTAAAAACTGCCTTGACTAAACAGTGTTGCAGGAAAACTTTCCACGTGTTTCTCAATTAGTTTATTTTATTATAAGGCAATTTTCTGGTTATTTTAAAAGAACATTAATACAAAATATACTAAAGCTGATTTTGACAATATACTAAAAATGTTTAAAAACTGGACTCTTCATGTTACAGTCAGTAATTATTCATCTAACTTCTCAAGAGAAAGGGAATGTAAATCTCTGTCTGTGCATTATTGTTAAGATATACTGAAGAATATAATGTGTGCAAAACCCCTGATAACATTGGTGCTTGCTGAATTTGCTTTCCTAGGCCTGCAAGACACTTAATGAGCAGGCGGTTTCCCAGGTCTATTCAAACTTGAGATATTGTGTAGAAACACTCAAACCACTGAGCAATATCTGAATATGGCAGATGTTCGTCCCCTTTTCTTCTCTGTTCTCCCCCTGTGCCGCCTCTCATGCAGCAGTCTGCCGTTGAACCTCATGTTCCAGCCGCTATGCTCTGAGACATCTGCACCTCACTCACTGTTTCTTTCTTTCTTTTCCGTCTCATCTTTCCTCTGTATGCACACACACACACACATGCAAAGATAGAACTCTTTTCTTGATGACAGATGGCAAGTCAACAATAGTACAGCATCAGTCTCTCAAGAAAACACACACACACACACAACCACAGAAACAAACACCACCTCCTTTTCCTACAGTCCCTTTGTGTCCAATCCCCTGTCAGATGTCTTGATTTGTTTCTTATAGCTGAGTGTATGCATTACTGTGTGTGTGTGTGTGTGTGTGTGTGTGTGTGTGTACGTGTGTGTGTGTGTCCCTCTTTACCTTGGTATATTGAGCACTAGTTTAATGAGAGCTTGGTGAGGAGCGGGCCCCAGCCAGTGGACCATATGGGGGACATTTAGCCCCTTCAGAACATTGTGCCAAGCCTTGCTGACATGATTACCACTGCCGTCCGCTGCTCTACACTAGTGTCAGATTGGGAACGGGGAATTTTATCATGGAGAGCTAATTAATGACTGGAGATTGGCAACCAGAGACGGAGGAGGCTGAGGGAGGATAATAAATTGTCACTGTTTGGTCTCTTCTTGCTCTCGGTTTTTATCCGGCTAACTAACTGAGACTCTGTGAAAAATCCATGCACACAAAAGACATGCACACACGGAAACGTGCACAAATAAGAGGGAAAAAAAAAGGGAAAAAAAGCTTTTGGCGTTGGCACATTTTCTGGCTGCTTAAAAGCAGGCACATAATCACCCTTCCTGTCCTAGAATATCCTAATGTTTATCACATTTTATGCACTGCATACATTCATTGCCTGTACTGTACACAATGTTCTCACTGTACATCTTTGTGAATGCACGTATTTATTCACAGCTCACATTTTCAGTGTGTCTGTGTGGCACAGCAGGCTGAAGCTAGTGGCTTAGTTAATCCTGTCTGAGACTACAGGTGGTGAGATTACAGGTGGGAAGATATAAATAGATTGACTGTCCCTTTAACCTGGCCACTATGACATCAGCATGCAGCTCAGCTATAAAGTCAGGCACAACAGACAACTGTAACAAGAAAACAGGAACAAATTGAAACCAAGAGCAGCCCACGGTAGCCGTTTATACACCCCTGTGACCACAATGACCACATGTTGTTTCAACAGGCTGTCACAGAAAACAAGCTGACACCGAATATGTAGAACGTTCAAAAACTTATGAGAAATGACTACCACAATGTGACAGTAATATCATGGCTACATATATTAACCTGTTGCTACCCCTATTCAATGCACAGCAACTCTGTATCTGCTGTATACTGTATACTGCTGCCCAAAAAATGTATAGAGGCTCTAACGTTTTGGTCAAAATATGACATCAGTTACAATAACAGTCATTTAAAACAAGTGAAATTAACTAGCGCAGGGCCCGTTTGAAGCAGGCCGATAACGTAGCCTCCGGAATGCTGCTTGTGAACTGCCAATGGGAATGCAGATCGACTCAATGCTGCGATCACTTGGGTCCTCAGTAATACACCCACAAACACTTCTGTGTCTTTTCCTAAGAGTGAATTTGATCTGATGAAAGGTTGTGCTGAACTGTGTGAATGTCATACATCATCAATATCCTAATTGGTTAAATGGTACCAATAGGATATCATTTAACCAACAGGATATTGGTTAAATGGTGCCAAATTTGTCATGGTCAATCAGACATCATATATACACATGTCCACCAGAGGAGGTTGTAATAGAACAAAACATTCAGGAGATATGCCATTTGTTGTAACATGAGCCCTACTCACAGCGTTTTAGCAACCATTAAGGGTAAAATCAGCTACAGAAAAACTGTATGGAATATCAATATTCTAAAATACTTGGCCAAAGTTGTTGGCAATTTGTAGGAGAGGTGATGAAAAACCGGACTAAGACTTTCAAAAGTTTGTCATAGTACTTCTATCTGGCCAACTAGCACCAATTTTCCACAAAACACTTCTTGGGTTCTAAAATATCGATTGGACGAGGGTTGTTGGAAATATCCAACACAAATATAACATTAAAGGGATCCCTTGCATTATTCTGTAGATAGATGTAGAAGATCAAAATAAATATATGGCTTTGTTTTCATTATATATATATATATATATATATATATATATATATATATATATATATATATATATATATATATATATATATATATATATATATATATATATATATATATATATTTCTGTGACAGAGGATATTTTCTATAACTCACGTTCTGTTCTATAAACTGTAGCAGTACAATGAAGAGGAGAAATTGCATGTAGGATGCACAGTAACTCTGTTTCAGGGCAGCAATGGTTGTCCAGTTGCCCCTGGCAACCGGATGTAGTCCACTTCCATTCCAACCATTATGTGTGGTGTAGTTGACCCTGTACATAACCACAATTTCCTGTGCCAAAAATAAAAAAATATAGGAAATACTAGATACCAAGCTCTCTTTTTTGTACAATTATCAACTCAGGTTCAAAAAGTTAAATCAAGTGTGTAAAAACAATAATTAGTCAATATCTAAGAATTATAAACAATACTCAACATCACACTACAAATCTGGAGAATAATCTTAATGACACATGTGGACAATTAGTGGGATTTCTGTCAACTTTTGAAAGTATAAATTGATCCACTTGTCAACGGCTTGAAAGTAATTTCTAAAACATACTCAGTCAGGTTGCACTGTATTATTATTTAATAGTGAGCCAAAAGACTCTACATTTGATGATCTATACTGCAAAAAACAAGTTTGGATCACAGCTCTACAGATCATTCTAACAGTGTTTCTCAAAAATACACTTTCTTTCTTTCACAGATTTTAAAAACAATGTCTTATTAAATCATAGCTATAGAAAAAGTAATGGGCGGGTCAATATATCATCAACTTGGATGTCAAAAAAGTGTAAGTGGTAATAGAGGGTCATACAAACTCTGGGGTCCTTCTCCTACCAGCCAGCGCTCATACAAGCCGTTAGCCACTAGGCACTAATCTGTTGGCCTAAATCAGACAAACCAACCCCCACTCTAACCTGCCTCCTCTAATCAGCCCAAAGCCGACTCGAACAAGCCCACAATACCTCAAGATGTAAGACTATACACTACCCATTTGGACTAATCTATGTGTCTAGTACACTTAAACATAGAATCAGGTTTCAGCTTAAACGCACAACGATTTGTCAAGTGAGGTCAGAGCTACTGAAGCCAGTAACAGCCATGGAATACTTCAGAAACATTAATTAGTTGCTTGTGGTAAATGGTGGCGAGAAACCTGTTGATGTCCTCAATTAAGGTGGGCGACAATCAAAGAATTCATTGAAATTCATATAAGAGGTTTGTGTTTACTCTATGTATCAAAGTTACATCAACACACAAAAAATGGTGGGCTACACAAAAGCAAATGAGCCAATATTTATTGGAATCCTAAAAAATATATCTGTGTTTTGCAGTTTTACAATCAACAAACCAAAATTACTATTGACTATAGTCCAACTTTAGAGGGTAAAACCTGCAGCAACTTCCTTCTCTGCTCATTTTGTGTCAAGATTACCAGCAGATGATATATAACACAATACATAGCAGAATTCTATAATAATTATGTAATAATTCTGAAATTCCAAATTTAGATTTTTAAATTATATTGTTAATTTTGAATGATAATATTAGTTCAACTTTAATGATTTTTTTTTAAAATATAGTAATAACGATAATAGCGTAGTTCAGTGTGAAACCATGTGCACACATCCAACCTGACTGATCAAATGTTCGAGGTCAGCACTTTAATGATCCTTAGATATACAAAATAATCCCATTACTCAACCTCTCCTTCCTTCACTCCTTCTTTCATCCTCTATCCAAGTTTTCCCTCTGTAGTGATAAGCACTCCATTCATTGATCCATTCATTCATTAATACCAGACTGCCTCACTCTACATTAGTTCATTCACTCACCCGTCCATTAATCCATGTCTGTTTTGTGTGGCCTTTACAAGGATTCTTCCTACCACTTACTGCTGATCCTATTGACTGACTGTGATTCCAGAGAAACACAGCTTCAAGTGACCTTCTGTGGACCAGAAATCGCACATTAGGCTAGTTTATAGAAAATAAAATATTGGTGAGGGGACAAAATGGCTACTACATTGGCAATGTATCTTACATAAAAGGAAAAACAGAATCAATGTAATGTCAAGTCAAACTAATTCCAACACGATGGGCAAGAACTACACCTAAGAACAGATTCATTCTTTTTTAGTATTGTGTGAGTGATTAAGTAAAATTTGTACATTTTTAAGTCTTTATTTCTATCACAGTACAATAGGGCTCCAACGACACATTGATGACAGGTGTTAAAATTTTCTTATTGTCTTGAGTTCCTGATTTCTGACGTTGCAAATTTTGTAATATGTATATGGCAACTTTTTAGGGGTGAAGATTATGTTCAATTTTATTCAACACACACCTACTCATGAACAGGTGGCATTCATCAGGATTACACCAACGAATTTGTACGTTTAAGAAAATGTATTAAATTTGACTCCGTCAGAAACTTTTATAAACACTTTATGCCTCTTTTCTGACTGGTTGTCAAAAGTCATTCTAAAAATCAGAAATAGATATAGATAATATAGTTTGGCTATTTTTCTGGAGAGGCTGCTCACCATTGTTTATTTTGTACATTTATCACATCCGGCAGATTTCCTGCAGACAGAACACTAGAAGAAGACATTCCTCTCTGTTGCAGGCTGAATCTGTGATTGTATCAGATAAGACAGGTGTGTGTTTTACATAAAATGATTGCCTAGTGTAACTTTAACTTGGAGCTGAATTTAATTTCAAGGTTTATTCTCTCATTTCTAACTGAAATATCCCGACTGAAAACAAAGGTGACACACTCTGCTGCTTGTCTGTGTGTATGTTACCCATCTGTCTTTCAGTCTGTGTCTGTACCCGCTAGTTGCGGGTCTCTTTCGGCAAGTATGTGTTCTATGCTGGCTGTAACTGTCACAAACTATCTGTCTTTCTGCCTGTCTTTCCTGTGCTGTTTGTCTGTAGGCTCTGCAGACTAGTCTGTCTGTTTGCGCTGTGCTGTCTGTCTGGCTGACTGCCATTCTCTGCAGTGTAGAGTGAGTCATTCTTAGGACAATGGAGACAGTTTGTAAAGCCACACTAGAGCGTACACTTCCTCCGGATATGCAAGAGGATGCCATTCATAACAAAGCCTGCACTGTCTGCCTGTCTGCTTCTGCCCTGTATATGTATGTGAGATTGAGGGGATATAAAAAAGTGCAGGGAGATAGAAGGAGATACAGGGACAGACACGCAGAAAGGGAGCGTGAATTCCAATAAAAGGGATGAGTTGTGTTGACAGGCTCTACAGCAGAGACAGGAGAGAAGAAGAAGAGTGGGGGAAGAGGAGAGGAGAGGAGAGGAGAGGAGAGGAGAGGAGAGGAGAGGAGAGGAGAGAAGAGGAGAGGAGAGGAGAGGAGAGGAGAAGGGCGATGCAGCAGACAGTGGCGGCGGCAGCAGCAGCAGCGGCTGGTGATTGATATCAGAGATCTGGCACTGCCACCTGATCCAGCCAGCCAGCCAGCCTCCAGCAACATTGAACTCACTGAACTCACTGAGCCAAGATGGCTGCCTCACTGCACTGCACCCAATGAACCTCACAGCAGGCTAATGTATACAGTATGGTTAGTACTACGTTTCCCAATGGAATGAAGTTGTAGAGATGGAAAGTATGAAGAGTGAACGTGAGGACAGGTGTGTTACTTAGTATTTCAGCACCATGTTCATCACATGACCACCTGAAGATGCATTAACTGTCCAGTCAGGATACATTTTTTTTTTTTTTTTTTTTAAAAAGAAGACAGTGAATATCTAATGAAGCCAGTTCCTGAATACTTTCCTTGCTGGGGCTCTAACAGTCACAGCAAGGCTGGCAGAAGAAACATTTCAGGCATTGAGTGAGATGCAGCAATTTAATCTAAAACTGCATCATGTCCAATATGAAATCATGTTGATAATAATTCACCCATAGCACCCACAAGCCTCTTGAATTCTTGAACTTACAGAAGAAGAGCAAGAAAGTAATCCTTGTGAAATTAAATACAACACCCAGTTACTGAGATGCTTATTCTAATATTATCAGATGACTTATGTATTTGATAAATTTGGGATGCTATTTGTTAGATTAAGTACTGGCATGGCAGCTTCACATGCAATTATAGGGCCCGGCTAGTAGGCCTCCAGAACTCATACACATTTCAAACATTTCCTTTAAGTTAACACTAAGGTGTGGTTTTGTAATTGTGAAAACCATATAGTAAAACTGAACAAATGATCATGTAAAGAGCATTTATTGACACTTTATTACTAAAACATAGGTTATTCTTTCTTCTTTTTTTGCATTAAGATGCATGACATCCAAATAAGACCAGTATTAAAAGGAAGACTCAGCACAATATCCACTTGACTTTTACTTAAACATGAGTGCTGAAACCCTCCTGAAAGGCAAAGCATCATTGAGACATCAATTCTGTAAGAAAACTTTGACATAGCCGAATCTCTTCTGATTAGTAGCTTTTGCAGAGAAACACTCCTGGGGCCCAGAAAGTGTCAAAGAAAAGACGATGGTGTTCTCCCTGTGTCTTTCCTTCTCAGTGTTTCTCCTCCTCTCCTCCCTCCTAGCCATCTGTTGTGCTGACTGCTGTGTGGGCTGATGCTGGTGGAGGTAACACTATCCTCGACTACAGTGGCTGACGGTGACCTTTGTGGCCTCACGTGGGCGGACAGAAGGTAATCTCCTGGCCTGGGTGGAAATGAACTTTCGACTCAGATTTTTGCGGTGGAATAAAAAAGTCTGGTAACTTCTGTCAATTGAAAGCAGAGCATCAACTGATTTCCCCCCCAAAATACAACACATGCTTCCAAAGCAACACCTGTAGCTTGAAAATATCCATCAGATTTATCAATTTATCTTTCTAATCATTCAATATTTATCAATAAGAAGAGAGCAACACATTTCTAAGTCTGTGGACTTTATTTTAGATCCACTGATATTTATTTCCAAAGATGAAGAACTGATGCAGCCAAGCACAGCTTCTACTGTGCTTTAATGAAGACAAGAAGAAAAATAATCACTAAGGTAGGAAAGTGAGTCCTAAAAAATCCATCTGAGGACATATTGTACTGTTCTTTGCAGACGTGATGTTCCTGAGGTTTGTCTTTGTGTTCCATGGTGGCAATTAGGTGCAGGGAATGAGCAACCTTTGAGAGGATAAACAATAGGAAGATATAGTTGTTTGCTATGGTTGCAGAGACGCATTTTACTTAGAACTATGTTTCTGTCCTAATTTATTATGGTTTTGTTTTATCACTTACCCACCTTTAAATATCTGTGTCAGATGGATTGACTGAAGAATGAAAGTAAGACTTAAAAAAGAAGAACATTAAGCCTGTTACGTTTAGTTTTAGAAGCCAAAAACACCATCCTTCCTTCTTTCATTTTGTGTAAATGTTTCCTTTTGACAGTCTTAAATACTCAATACTCACAGAGCTTTAGGCCATTTACTGTGGACCAGAAGTTGCTCATTAAAATGTATGTTTATTACAGAGTTACAGAGTTGTCATATATAAAACGGAGACTCCTATACACCTGAAGCCTGCAGGACATACTCCTTGAGAATAATACAGATACACGTCACTGTGATCTGCAAACACTCACATGTGTAAGTTGATCACTGAGTCTACTGTGTGTACTCTGTGTGTGCTATACACGTCTGTCATGTTTGACCAATTATTCTAATGGTTTGTGGCTTGTCACACAAAATAGCAAGACAAAAACACACTCACAAACACACACTGTTCCTTCATAAAACATGCAGAGAGGTGTGTGTCCCCATGAGGGTCACACGGGTGCATCAGCTGATACTACAACTGATACTTTGTGCTTTCTTTCAATCAGTCGGTTATTTAATTTTAGTACCCATTCACACCACAAAAGATAGAGTAAAACAAGATCAAAGACAGACCACAAAATACATTTTTAGGAACCCTCCACAACTACTACTACTAAAACAGCTGTGCAGCCATTAGCTATTGTTTCATCTTTATCCAATCTATATTTACCTATAAGATAAACAGGGTTGGGGAGTAATAAAATACAAGAAACTGAGTTACATATTAAAAATGTGAAATATGAATAACTGTATTTCACTACAGTTACATTTTAAAGTTATGTTACTCTTGATACAGTTACTATTTTACAAATAGATTACTAAAAAGGTTTTACGATGTGTTTTTGTTTTATTTGCCATAAAATTCATATGAAACTCATATTCTTCAAACAAGAGGATTGTTTTAAATTGTGTATTTTTATAAAGGGAGTTCTACATGAGCCGGTTTATTCAGTTATATGCCTTCGGTGGACACCTGTTTCAGAGCAGAGAATTGAAACCAAATTTGATTTACTTTAGCAATTTTTGGAAACTTGCATGATTTTTTCTCTGAAAGCCAATAAGGTCTTTAAGTGTTAATGACACCCAGACAAATAGGCTTAGCAAGAGCAAGTATTCCAAAAGTAAACCAAATTAATTAGAATATGTTACAAAAATTAATATTAATATGATCATAACTTGAGTAGTCTGATGGAAGACGTTACAAATAACATTTTAGGGCAGGTGTTCAGTAACCTGTAATGGAATACATTTCAAAAGTAAACTTCCCAACACTGAAAATAAGTCATCACTTTCCTGACTTGTGGGTACATTTAAGTTGAAAGAATTATGACCAGGACTATAAAATCTTGGCAAAACAGTGTAGCATCATTAAAGCATCATAGTAAACAAGCAAGTCTGCATATAGCTCTTTTTATACTCAAACCATAGGTGAGCTGTAAAGCAAACAGCAGCTGTCAGTCCTGAATAGCCAGACCTTCACGTCAGTAGAGCACACGTGAAATTTATGTACAAGTGTGTTGCCCTGAGCATAACATTTATGATAATATCAACATAAACTGATGACTAACATATTTGACTTGACTGCTTACTTTAAGACCAGCTCTGAGACCATATTGGAAGCATATACTGCACAGCTGTTGTAGACAAGTAATGCAGAAGGAAAGTATAACCAATGATTAATTATAAGACTACCAAAACACAGCCTGTTTTAACAAGCGTTTACCCGCACATACAAACAAGAATGAAGACAACAGACTTATCCCATTACTGGACTCTTACAGGACAAGAGTTAGAAACATCACTACTCATCTAAACCATTACACAAGAACTCAGACAAGTATTCCTCTTACACCAACTTTATGAAAAGTTTGTCATGATTGATTCAATTAGAGGCATTGATAAAGCACATGAACATCTCTCTTTCATAAAGAAATCTGCAGTGTACTTCTTCCACTCTTCTCTTGCCATCTGTTTCAGTAGTTTGTTTTCATCTTCCATTGATTCAGTCTTTTAGTTTCTCTTTTTGTCTCTGTTTTTGACAGTTCAATTCAAAGTCAAGCAATGTGTATTGTTTGATGAAGAGTTAGAAAGTACACAGCCTTCCACATAGTCAAAACACAATTAAAGGTAATCTAGTTAGTACAAAAGGTTCTGGTTGTATGTGTGTAGGTTTCACTACCTTCCTCAGTCTCTCTTGATGTTTTGTTTCAGTAAAAAGCTGTCTAATGACTAAGACTGCAGTCTTTGCTGTATTACGACCTAGACAGTGAGTCAGCACCCCGACCCTGCTCCTCTCTCCACACACACACACACACACACACACACACACACACACACACACACACACACACACACACACACACACACACACACACACACACATACAGACAAAGACTTTGCATATGATGCAGACAAACATTCATATTCCTGACACAAACAAACATCCTCCTTCCCCACAACCTCCATCTCTTTCTCTCTCACACACTGACGAATGCTGGTAGCGCTGCGTCGTGACTGGGGGCGATGTGTTCCTCTTAATATGCACAGACGACCGTCTACTCTACTTCGGCAGTAAAGAGTGTGGACTGCATTTGTGACTGTGTGTGTGAGTGTGTGTGTGTGAGTGTGTGTATGTGTTCAAGAGAGAGAGAGACAGAGAGAACATCCACTTCATGTAGCGTCCAAAATATCCTCCTGCCGTGCCACGGTGCTAGCCTACATTACCCAGGAGCCTGCTATTTGTTGTGTATTCATGTCACTTCCTGTTCAACAGTTTGTGTTACACATTCCTCGACACCATTACATAGTCAGGAGGATGATGCTCATTGGCCTAAGAGTCTGGAAATCCCCCCTTGTTCTACTCCTCAAGCTCTCTGTAAAAACACAAACATTTGCACACACAGATTGCCAGGAGGAATCAGCACCAGCATGACCCCATGAAATTGTGTTTTTTTTGGGACAATCTGCGGTATGTTAAAAAAAAAGTTAAAAAGTCCTGAAGGACATTACAGACAGTGCTGCAGACGTCATAGTGCTAGAGGGAAACCTGTGAAACTTTGTGAGTGTTTTGGGGTCAAATAAACAAACGACAGTTCACCTGTTGCAGCAAGTGGTGCTGAGCATGAGCCATGAGTGTCTGAGAAAAGGGAAGTACTATCTTTCCACTATTACTCATTCTCCTTTTCTTATTTAAGTTGTAAACAGGATGTGTTGTCAGTGAGCCCCCCCCCCCAACCCTGTGTCATATGACTGTCAGTAACACCATTCAGAATTTTCTATGAACTTAAGACACTACTACATTACTAAATAATACCTCAGAGAGACAGAACTAAGTTGATTTCACAGACTATTATACATGCTGCTCTGACAGAACAGTATTCAGCAGCAGTGTAACCACGGGCCTGGTAGAGGTTATTAACTGCACACACATACATATGCATACAAATTCATGCGCATTCCCATGCACACTCTGTTTTAGACGCAATCTACCTGACTGAAGCACATAGAGGCTTAACAAACAAACAGACAGCCGAGCTTATAATAAAAAAGACTCATCCCTGTGGGGGCAAACACATATACACCCGCACATTGGATAATCAGACATCCATGTGATCACACACACACACACACAATCAATCGCAAACACTCACATCCTCCCAACCGGCACATGTGGACAGGCATGGCCAGGCCCTCGGTCTAGACAAGAGGCAGAGAAGAAGAGGAGAGAACAGAGAGAGAGGCAGAGAAGAAGAGAGTACTGGATGTACTTACCCCGTTTCTGGAGCCATCCCTCTCTAACGATGGTGACATCGCTCATGGTTCCTTCACGCCGAGTCTGATGCCGCTACACGCCTGCTCCACAGAGAGAGAGCGAGAGAGAGAGAGAGAGAGAGAGGGAGGAGGGGAGGAGAGGAGGAGAGGAGAGAAAGAGAGGGAGAGGAGGAGAGGAGGGGGGGCCGGCTCTCCCAGCCTCCGCGTCACTCTCCCTCCCTTCCTTTCCCGTTTCACCCTCTCGTTCGTGCAATCTCTCTCTCAGACACACACACACAAACACGCGGTGTGTATGTGTCGTTTTGCTTCCTGTTGTGGCTTATCTCCCTGCCGCCCTCCCTTCTTCTTCTTCTCCCCCTCCTCCTCCACCTCCTCCTCCTCCTCTCTCGTTCCCTCTCCAGACCTTCCTCCTCACCAGCAGTGACTCAGCCTGGAAGGAAGTGAAAGGAGAAAAAAAAGAAAGAAAAAAGAAGGATGGATTTATTTCTCTTCTCCTCTGCTGCTCCCCCTCTCTCTCTCTCTCCAAAGCCCTTTCATACAATTTGACAAGACAAACAACTAGTTATTGTGAGGACAAACACTCCCTCTGCAACCCCCCCCACACCCCTCCCACCCAATCACACACCCAGTTCCTCTTTCTATTGCTAACGCTCCCTCTGGTAAACAGGCTGAATTATTACAGAGCACTTGATGAAGCAAAAACCTGACCTTGATTGCCAAACAACTATCTCTGAGCTGTATCTCATTCATTCATAGATTTTTTTGTGTACTGGTGGGCAGGTTGTGCTGTGTGCAAAAGCCTAGTCTACCTTTCTGTGCTCGCTGTATTTCTGCATGTCAAATTTTTTATTGATGTGCGTGCGTGTGGTGTGTGTGTGTGTGTGTGTGTGTGTGTGTGTGTGTGTGTGTGTGTGTGTGTGTGTGTGTGTAGGCTGATTTGTCTGTATGTGGGAGGTGTGAGAACATCTCAGGACTGTGGAGTAGGGCTCAGCTATAAATAGCAACAACGGCAGTCAGGGATGCTCTCACACTCTCTTCCTCTCTCTGCCCAAATCTCTGCACCTCTCTGTTGTCTCACTCCCGCTCTCCCTCCCGTCTCCCTCTCTCTCTCTCTCTCTCTCTCTCTCTCTCTCTCTCTCTCTCTCTCTCTCTCTCTGCGGCCGTGTTCACCTCAAATGCACCCTACTACACTGTATTACACAATGTGCAATAACACTATACGCTGCTCAGCTTGAATGGAGATCAGCACTACGGCGGCTATAGAGATAGCAGTTGCATGTTAGACCCATCAATGTAAAAACATTCCAGAAAAGGAATAAACCACAAATATAACAGAAATCTGCTTTATGATACCACAAATGTAATAGCAGTTGCCTTCCACAAATATGATAGGGAATTTCACACAACTGTAATAACTATTATATTTTCAGGGGGTATAAGTGCAACAACACCGTCTGATTAGGCAAGAACCTAATGGGAAAAGAATATGTGGGAAGAAATTGTCCATGACTGTTAAAGCCAGTAAGAGTTGTCAACTTGTAGATGCTGCAGCTTTTATTAAGTGATTATATTAATCATTTGTTACATTTATGTGAATATATAGTAATTTTGAGATTGGCAACTTTCATGTTCTAGGGGGAAAATTACGTTTGTCAGATTATTACATTAACAACTGCAGATTTGTATTACGTTCATGGTTTATTACGTTAGTGGGATGCTGTTACGTTGGTGGTTCTAACAGTCAATCGCTACCTTGCCAGAAATCAGTATTCACATCGGCTAGTGTCTGCACTGCTGCCGACACTTGGAGGGACTGCAGAGTCATATCGAAGGCTGGAACAGACCCACACATACACACACACACACACACACACACAGGTGGGACACAGCTTTTTTTCCACAGTAAAGGCAACAGCAGCGTTACTGAAACTAGTCACATAATTACATACAAATATGATGCTCATTGTTTTACTCAATTTACAGTTATTTCAGTATAGCTTCATTTTATCTATTAAAGCTTTTTTTGGTGATGTGCTGTTTGAGTGAACATGGTTTACAAAAAAGGATAAAAAAAGACAGAAGAAATGACTGTGGATATATAATGCCAATAGACAAAACAGAATTTCACCATTCCATATTATGCTCTATCATTTATTTTCTTATGTTGCAATATATTCTCTTTAAGGCAATATTTTTTGTCACTTTGCGTTATTTGAATTGACATGGTGCAGGCAGGAAATTTGCATCACAGCAACACAAACAAACAGGAAAGAGAGTCAACATGACACAGAATGGGGAAATTCCGACCAGGAGAAGGACTCCAGCCAAGAAAAAACTAGGGCCTTGTACCTGAAAAAGGGGCCACCTCTGTCACATGGACAAGGTACAGGTATGAAAAGTCTGAATAGAAAACTGCAACTGTACCTTTAATTTGTGACATATATACACTAATTTAAAATGTAACGAAAAAATGGTCTTCCCATGTGGTCATTTCATATAAGCTCTTTATTTATTGAGTTTTTAGAAAATTTGCCATATCACTATCTGGATATGAAATGACCTATATCGGGAAGCAAGACTTTGGTCATATCACACAGCCCTAAGTAGAGGAGAGGAGCGAGAACAGAACAGAACAGAATGTCCAGACAGTGGCAACCCCTTGTCACCAGGGCAGCTGTTGCTATGGAGATATCCAGTGCCATGATGAACCAAGTATGCCAGGGGAAGCACCTGCCAGACAACATTTATTTGATGATATTTCATTCCAGATAGGAGGACAATGTGGGCAAAAAATAATAAAGAATGGGAGCTAGTGTGAAAAGGAACAAAAAAATCACAGGAAATAGACAGAAATTGATAGAGAGATGGAGGCAAATGAAGACAGAGGGCAGGGACCAGATAGTCAGCGAACCCACCATTAATCAGTCAGCAACACAGCAAGGCAATAGACGGTAACTGTAAAATATAAAAAATCTAATACAAGCAAAAACTCCTTTCCACTTTGCTTTGTATAAATCTGCTTACTTATAAGCTGTTGTTAAACTTGTCAACTCCTCCTGGGTTTCTACTAAGATTACAGCAGGGAGGAGCAAAACATAAAATAATAATTTGAAGCAGCATTTGAAATATCTTCTCTGACAAGAGTTTTCATTTGTTTTTATTTTAAAAGGACCACACTGGAAGCTTAGATGCTTTAGATCTCTACCAGCCATAGACCATTATTTGTAGACTGTAAAAATCTTTGAATACAGCATATTGCTTATTAACAGTTTACAGTGAATGAGAAGAATAAACAATGGAATTGGTCTTTTGAATGGTTTGGAAAATAGCACGGGAGGATACACTATATAAAATGGGCTAAAACATGCAAAACAATTGATGCGCCTCTTTAATTAGATCATGTTCAGAGAGGTCTATAATTTTCATAGATATTATTGGCAACTGCCTGAACACCCTGCCAACCCAGGATGTGTTCCAGCCACGTTTTTTTCAGTCGTCTGTCAAACGCATGTCTAACACCCAATAACTGTATTGATGGAAAACGGAAATACAGCAGTGGTATTTGGCTTTGAGCACTGACAAACCATAGAAGCATTGTGGCTGAATGCATACAATAAAGAAGAGATGCTGCTAACACACTGCTGTTAGTTTTCCATATAAGGCACGGTTGAGGGTGTAGAGCTGTAAGAGTCAAAAACCCTTTGTTCCTCTAATGGTAAATGTTGTGTGTGGTGGAATATGTATGTTATAAAATGCAATGGTAATTGTGATGTCTGTAATTCATAATGTATGCCATTGGATATTCAATACAAATATTTGAATATAAATTAACGGTTCTCAAGGGGGTCCCCAGATAAAAGGGGAATTATTTATTTCCACTTTAATTCCATTGAATGACAGAATTTTGGCCATGGGTTTCATGAACTTTCTGTAATAACAGATCAGAGACCCTGGAACTAAATATTATCAAATGAGGGTTATTATGTGGTCTAATTTATGTCAATTTAGGTACAACTGAAAAAAAATGAAAACCATGACAGCCATGCAAGAATAAAAAGACTGATTAAACCAGGAACTCTTATCAAAAGGCATTATTTATATAACCAACTGTTACCACTTTCAATACTTACTGTATAGACACATACAAAAATCATATTTAAGAATTTCTTCCATGACTATGACATTATATATGACGTTATAAACAACAATTACTGCAAATATGAGTGATATCTGAGTCTATTTATCTGTTGGAATGCATGTGAGCATGTAAAATGTTATGTTGGTCACACTCAGTGGTGGAAAGTAACTAAGTACATTTACTCAAGTACTGTTCTTAATTTTGAGTTTTGTAATTGAGTATTTCCATGTGATGCTAATTTATGCTTCATTCCACTGCATTTCAGAGGGAAATATTGTAGTTTCTACTCAACAACACTCATCTGACAGCTTGAGTATTTTACATAATTTGTATATACTTTAATGTACTATTATCTATATTCTATTAAAATGTAGCTTCCTTCTTTAATTTTGCATTTTGTTTAAAAGGTGTCAAACATTATGATGCAATAATAATCACAGTATCTCAATGTATCTCAATTTTTTCCACATTAATAAACTAAAACGTTAAAATGTTCATGTGTATTGTGGTTATTGATTATTGTAATAATATATAGTATTCAAAATCAGAATTCATACCCATTTTACCAATAGAATTCCAGGAATTTTCAATGCTTTTCAAAATTTCATGACCATATATTCTCTAAAATCTCCACGTATACATAAATATTTTATATTTTACCCTTATTTTTCAGGTAGAAAAAATGTTACACATTTGGTCTGTAAAATGACCAAAAATGTTGACAATGTCCATTACGTTTCCCAAAGCAACATCTTCAAATGTCTTTAGTTCAAACCAACAGTCTACAAGACGAAGATATTCAATTCATTATCAAAGAAAACTAAAGAAACCAGAATACAACCACTGGTCTTTTCTAAGCCTCATAATTGTCCAAGTGAAGGCAGACATTATTAAATCAACAACTGAACTGGATAACTATAATTCCAATAGCTTTAATAACGGCGATAAAGGCATTTGTGAAGCACATTTCGATGCATTTCCGAAAAGTCTTCAGGCCTGGACATTGTTTTTTTCAAATTCCACAATTTGTTATGATACTTTAAACAGATTTCTTCATAATACTTACTTTTACTTATACTTAAGTATCATTTTCAATTCAAGCCATTTACTTATCATGTTTTTAACAGTATTTCTACTCTAACTTTAGTAAAGGATCTGAGCTCTTCGATCAACACAGAAATCAATCATCCATGACGATGATACTATACATGAGTCACTCTGAGTGTACATATGTGCAGGAATGAACGTGTAAAATGTTCTCGTCATGTTGTTCGTGCTGCTGAGTCGCGTGGACAGCGGAGACAGCAGCACTGCATCATCTACGTCACGAGCTCGCTGGCTGTCAAACCTGACGCATGTTGCACGCAGCATGGCAAAACACGGTGTGCGTGTTAAACGTGGCAGTAATAAGATTACCATTGCATTTACATCACATTAACCTTATTATTCGACATGACCAAGCATCATTCCCCTTTCGCTAACGTTATTACAACATAAACACACACACACCAATATATATATATATATATTATCTATCTGTCTTTAGCGGCGTTTGTGTCATGTTAACCGTCACAACAGCGCAGGCTAGCTAACAGCATTACCTGTAGCGGCAGGTGCGGTGGTGGTATCCCCGTGCACCTGCTGTTCATAAACCGTTCGAGTTCTATTTGTTTCTCCCCTTCTGAGTGAGTGGAGCTAAGCTAAACCTCCCGGAGCCACCGGGGCCAACCGCGGCTGAAAACGACCGTTTCAGGGCTTAAACCGAACGGGATTTCCGAGAAGCTCCGACTGCCGCCGAGTTACCGCATCCAACGGTTGTTTTGACTTTCAGGAAAACTCGTGACGTCACCCGGAGGAACGGCAAACCCCTTTCTCTCGTGCACAGGCGGCGCGTACACAACACGCGCGCGCGAACACACGCTCAATCATAGACGCGCACATACACACATTCATATCCTACCGTTTTCGCTCTCTTCTTTCGTTTTCAGTTTTAACGGTTTCAACTCTGCGTCCGGTCGTCCTCCACCGTACAGCTCTCTCCTCTCATCATCCCATTCCCAACATCCCGTGTGTGTGTGTGCGTGTGTGTGTGCGCGCGTGTGCGTCTCTGCCGGCTAATAAACCAACCATCGCGAGAATCAGGTGTTTTAAGCCGTTATGTGCTGTAGCCAGTCGGATATTATTATAGGTCCACGAGCGACCTAGAGGAGCAGGCCTTAACTGGGTCTGATCCTGTAGTTACAGTGAAACATGCATGGTCATGCAGTGAAAGCTGGGAGAATAAGTAGGCTACTCCATTCTCTATTCCTCTAGTCACTTAATACGTATAAGTAATGTCACAAAGGGAAAATGCTGTATTACAAGTAAGGACATAGGTTTCCCTTCAAACATGTGTAGAGCTGTAAGAGTCAAAAACTCTTTGTTCCTAATGTTAAGTGCTGCGTGTGGTGAAATATACATGTAGTAGTTGTTATGGTAATTCTGATGTCTGTAATTTATAATGTATGCCATTGGATATTCGATAAAATATTTTAATATAAATTAATGGTTCTCATATGTGACATACTGTGCTGAAATTTGGAGAATTTAATTTGAGGGTTTAATTAAACTGCAGATAAGAGCTGTTAGGATAATAAGTGTAGTTGGATACCGGGATTCTACAATTTAGCTTTTATGATCTCACACCTTAAACATTCTGGACATTGTATTATTATATTACAAATTATATTTTGAGTGTTGAATGATGATTCCAATTGTATTCAAAAATATTTAATCTAAAGTAGGGGATTTATTTCCTAAGGGGTTGCTAATGTTTGAAATTCACAAAGTCAGAACTAATCTCAAGTACAGGTCAGTTTTGGGAGGAAAATTATGGAATTGACTAAACAAGGAAATAAACACGTGTAATTCTATGTTAGTATTTGGGAAAACTTTAAAATACATATATAATAATTATTAATTATTATTCTAAATTATCAAAGGTTACAATGAAATTTGATTGAATGTAATTTTATCATGTGATTTTTAATGATGTATTATTGATGTTTAATTGTGAATTACTCCTATGATGGTATAGGATATACAAAAGTAGGCCTGGGGGCTTCAGCCTATTCATATTTCAGTTGGTTTCTGATTATTCTGTATTTTATTTAAGTTTTAAACTGAATTAAAACCATTAATTAATTCATTCATTCGTTCATTCATGGGGACATGTTAATGCTGGAGGAAGGGAAGGGACAGAGTCAAATCAAGTTGATATCTTTTTAGTCCCTCTTTTTGTTACTATACTTCCACCACAGGTCAACGGGGAAATAATGTCTGAGGAAACACAAAGAGGGAATGTTATGCTTAAAAGACTGGAAATGTGGCAGATATCAACTTGATATATTAATAAAATAATAATGATACATTTAATTTGTACCACACTCTCATTCATATGGAAACTCATAGTACTTCAGTATTAATAACAAAGAACACATAACATAAAGAGAATATTACAGTTGAGATGAAAGAGCCTTCTTGAATATTTCTGAAAGAGACTAGCTAACTGCCCAAGCCTCATATAAGTTTAAGATCAATTTTTAAATTCATTTTTGCTCTAATCATTTACATTTGAAGGGGATCTTTTAATAGCCAATATGAACAATGATTACAGAATGATTACAGTGAGAAAACCTCTTTTAGTGTTAATAAGGGAACCTGAGTTGTTTGTTACCACTATACACTATGAGGCAGGCTTAATAAATGGGTAGTAAACTGTAATTAATTGTGTTTAGTTGTGTAACTAATTAATTATCGAGTTATTAAAATCAAATCAAAGTAAAAGGATGTCCTATGCCAGTGGTCCACATTCAAAATTGTTGTTTTATTTATTTTGAATTACTGTATTTTATCTTCTCAAGCATCAATTAAAACATAAGTTATATTTCTTTTAAAATGACAGACACCTATGATGAGGACTTCAGGGTGATGTTAATTTATTTTAAAGGGACACAAGCCGAAAAGGTTGGGAACCACTTTCCTATGCTGTCACATAAGGGCCTTTGACCCCTTTGTACAACATATGAATGACATTAATTATTTTACTTTAAAGTTGGCTATTATAGTGTAAATCCACAAATGAAAAACTGAAAAAAATCCACAAAACTGAAAACATCATATAATATTTTAAATCCTTCTCTATCCTGTTAGGTGAAAAACAATATCACCTTGAATGATCTCAAATGCATTTTAGTAAGTTTTAGTATTGTACGACTGCAGCAGAGGTTGAGAGATCCTGATCCTGGCTAGGCTCCTAATCATTATGTCCTTTAATATCTCTGCCTAATATCCTGCTTCTTTCAAACTTTCACCTCCAGTGTGTAACACAGACTTTCTGAAGTAATGTCCAAACCCTAAGACAATATAATCACTAATGAAATAACCAGGTCAGACTATACCAAGCTCTTACAGAGCCACAGAAGACACGACACAACTGTTTTAGAGCAGTGCTTCCCATGTCTGGTAAACTGACACTTATTGGTAACATTTGTGGTGTTTTGCTTTAGAAGTTCAAATGTAATGTAATTGTTCATGAATTTGATAATTATTTGCATGGCTGACCTTGATTTCATTGAGGTGTTGAAGAAATTGAACATGTTTTTTTCCTTTGTTTTGTGTGTTTTTTTACATAGAGAAATATTGTAGCTTCAAAGCAGCAGTTTGAAAGTTTACAGCATGAGTCAGAAGGATCAGACGTCCTTACAACAATTTCAATATCGTAAATGCTGTTTACAGCCAGAGGGATCAGACATCTGCTTAGCATATGACTGAAATTGCTACTCAACAGCTGATCAGCCTGGCGTAAGTTTAAAAATTCAAAGGACATTTTAGGCTCAGATTTTTTATACAAAGCATTTTTTGAATTCCGTTAAAGTCGTTCCATGCCAGCGGGGTCAGCTGCCCTTATCTTGTATTTTTGTTGAGAATGAAAATGAGGTTTCGTCTCGTAATGCAGCTTCATTTTCTTTATTCCTACTTTGAAGACTGAAAATCTTAAAATTAAGGAGGACATACTGATGTAAATATGAATGAATAGTCTTTGTTAGCTTGCTTTCTGGCACAATGACACCCTCCTCATCTGTTCTCTTTCATCGCCCCCCCTCTCTTTCCCCAGATGGTTTGGAGTCGGGTAGCAGCAGCAGAGGGTATAGGTATGGGGCCATGGCTGAGCGCAGAGTGCAGACACAGGTGGACCCTGCTTGTCAGTTTGTATATGTGCATACTGTCCTGGCCTCCCTTAACACACAAAAACACACACACACACACCACACACACGGGGTTGTGGGCTGTGCGCTAAAGGACACCATCAGCTGTCCTTTAGCGCACAGCCCATAGACAGGAACCAGCATCCAGGGAAGGTGTGTGTCTGTCTGTGTGTGTGTGTGTGTGTGTGCACTGCGTGTGTGTGCGCATGCAGTGGAGGCCATGCGGGTGGGGGTAAATAGACAGCTTGAAAAGGAAAAAGACAACACAGGGGAGCCCTTCTGTTGCCATTGCTGTGGCCAGACGTGTCCCTGTGACACACACACACACACACACACACACACACACACACACACACACACACACACACACACACACACACACACACACAATACTAATACTAATACCTAGAAGTTGAATTGTTCTCTATTTGGTCAAAATTATTTGGTCTGCTGGAGCCAATCCCAGTGTACTTCAGGTGAGAGACAGGGATACACCTGAGACAGGTCTCCAGTTTTCCATGAGGCACACACACCATTCACTCACACACTCACACCTATCGGCAATTTAGAGTCTCCAATTAACCTATACTACCGTTCAAAAGTTAGGGGTCACCCAAATATATAGAAAATATAGTCAAGACACAGGGTTAGAAATAATGATTTGTATTTGAAGTAATTTTTTCCTTCAAACTTTGCTTTCCTCAATGGAAGATCAGTTTTCTAGCTTCTTTAACTGTTTTCAAACTGTTTTCAGCTGTGCTAACATGATTGCACAAGGGTTTTCTAATCATACATGAACCTTCTGACGCAATGAGCAAACACGTCGTACCACTAGAACACTGGAGTGATGCTTACTAGTAATGGGCCTCTATACACCTATGTAGATATTGCACCAAAAACCAAAAATGTGCAGCTAGAATAGTCATTTGCCACATTAGCAATGTAGAGAGTGTATTTCTGATTAGTTTAAAGTTGTCTTCATTGAATAAAACATTGCTTTAAGTGACCCCAAACTTTTGAACTGTAAGTGGGAAGAAGCAGGAGAACCCGGAGAAAACCCATGCAGACAGAGGGAGAACATGCAACTCCACACAGAAAGGTCCCAGCCCAAGTCCTTGAACTGCTTTGAAATCATTCCAAAAGAAATGTTATAAAGTACTTTTAGTAGATGTGGAACACTTGTTCTTCTCTGCATGTAGTGTAATTTAATCAAAGCATGTCAGTAAAAGGTCAAATTAATAGATAGAAGAAAAATGCAAATGAGAGTCAATATAGAAGACAATTACATTATTCATAGGGTGTGTTTGTGTGAAATACGTGGGTTCATTCACTTTCTTTCAGTGTATATGCACTGTTATGTTATTCTCTACATGACCTCTATTTCAAAGGGCCTTGAATAAAAAGTGATCTTATAATCAGTGCACGGGTCTATTTTCTGGGTCCCCATGAGACGTCATTATGAACAATCATTGCAGAGGAAGAGTGAATCTGTCCAGTCAGTCACATCCGCTGTAGGAGAGCAACATGTTAAGGTGGGATCCTCTAGGTGTGTTTTACTCATCAGTGCGTGACATACAGGAGTGCAACACATGCTGTATGTCTGTGGACTTCAAGCATATTAGGTTGCCATGTGTTTCTGTGTGTGTGAGAGAAAGAAATCTCTTGGTTTGAGGTTTTCTCTTGATTTCTTTCCACTTATTTCACTTCTTGCTTACCTCCCCTTTCTCCTGTTTGTGTCCTACTTTTTTTAAAATAGGGAAATGACATGCAACTGGCTCAAACCATGTATGTTGTGATTACAGTATATGGCGTGACCCACATGTGTCCTACTTTTTAAAACTCAATCTGGGGAGAAAAACACATTATCGTTATTATTATTTTTCTTTTCATGGGAAAATTATAAACTTGGAAAATGCATTGACTCCAGGGTTGTTAAAGTGAATTGCATGATTGTGTCAGGTGCGGCCCCCTCTGGCCCAACAGCTTTCACCAAGTTGGACCCCAACTTCCTGTTGGTAAACGGTAAAACGGTGTGCTGCAGAGAAAGAGAGAATCACATACCCCTGACATGCAGAAGTGACACCAGAGAGCAAAGGGTATGTTCAGGTTGACACACACACACACACACACACACACACACACACACACACACACACACACACACACACACACACACACACACACACACACACACACACACACACACATACAAAAACACAAATACACAAAACTAAACTTGTCTATAATAACATCCCTACCCCCATTTCCACGCCTCCTGTCTCTGCCCTCCTGCCACACACAGACCCCCCCAACCCTCCTGTGTTTGTGAGTCCCTTCACCTCCTGCAACACCCGACATCACTCCACCCCTCCACCCCCCTTACCTTAACTCCAGCCCCAGCTCCCCAGCTCCCAAAGCCCAGGGAAGCAGCAGCCGTGCTGGCCGGCCCAGGCAGCCCAAGCCCCTTCAGCCCATCCCGGGGCCCTTTGAAGTGGCTTCAGGAGGGAGAGGTCAGCCTCGCCCCGGAGACCCGCATAGAGGTAGGGACAGCTGCGGTCAGACAGACCCCGTGCAGAGGAATACGTACACACAAGAACAAACACACACGCACCTATACACATATGCACACACGAGACAGGACAGAGCAGCTGCAGCCACGGTGTTGAAGGTGTGCTGTACAGCAGGACAGCTTGGAAGCCAGTATGGTCCAGCATGGCTCTGCTCTGTTCTGGGTCACCTATTTTGCACTCAGGTGTGAAATGTAGTCTGCAGAGTACCAGATGACCAGATGAAATTTATATATATTTAAGGCGGCTGCCAGAAGTCAAAGCAATGCTGTTAGGCTAAGAAAAATGTTATTAATTATCATTATTATTATGTAATTGTTATTAGTTATTAATTAACATCTAATAGTTTAGCAAAATAGGAGGAATAGGTGATGGTTGTGGATTTCAGAAATTAATAATTTTATAAAACAAATGAGTGTTAATTGACAAAGATGTGCAAAAGATGTGTTTTTTATTTTATGAAAGATAAAAACTCTCAACCATATTGCCCCTGCCTTTGTATAAATCAAATTTGACCATGTAAACGTGATTGTTAATGTTATTATATAATCATTGTTTTTGTGATTTCTCCTGCCCTATCTTAGTTGTATTAGGTGAAAACGTGTTGTTTTGCATGTGAATGAATGTGTTAACATGCACATTAGAATCTTAGTTTTAGTTCTTATCCTGGTTTTGATCATATTTGAGATATGATAATCGGTTACCTGATGTGTCACATCCCTGTTTAGATGCTCCTAATAGCAGGTTTCTGATCATTTTTGTCCAATTGAAAAGTTAAAAGTCTGATGGTCAAGAGATCACGTTTAGAGACCTGGATCAGGCATTTATATACCACAGTTTCCTTCTTTCTGTTGGACTACTACATGTACATTAGCATATCCAGATTTTAAAAAAGTGGGATACAGTTTTATATGAACTTAACGAGCATACTCAAATGTTCTCAAAGTTTAATAAAAATAAAATATTAAAAAGCAAAAGGAAAAATCATATACTCCTGCCTATAAAGTCAAGTTGTGCTTAATGCTTTAGATTTGTATAGAATAAGTCTTCTTTTGATTTATTGTATGACATAATATTGTGGTGTTATGAAATATGGATTGTCTGAAACTATAACCACTATGATGGCACAGGATAACAATGAGCAGAAATGCTTTTATTTTATTTATTACATTTTGTCACTGGCCGATATGTCATTACCAAAGATAAATATCTCTACTACTCTAGCAACTCAGTTAGAGTAACTCTAATGTAAAGTATAGTGCTATTACACTTTTTTATTGCTAAGAAATGATATTGTCAAAACTTTTCACAGTCAGCAAAACAGAGGTCTTTGTGAGCCAAACTGTGAATCATTTTATATTACTTTCACACAAAATGCCTTCAAAGAACACATTAAAAAAAAATCCATGAACAGTTTTCTTGTTTATTCACACCTGCAAAACACTAAATATTTTCAGCATAATTTCCAATTGCTAAAAAACTGTTTTCAAAACTGTTGAAAACAGTTTTCAAAACAAACATTCAAAATAGAATGACTCTGCAGTAATCATAATGAAATATAATCAAACTCAGCTAAGAGCAGCTTGTCTCATTAGACCTATCAAACAGATATAAGGAGACAATGAGAAGTTGAGGCTAAATGCAAGAGACAGGGGGAAATAGAACCTCACAGTACTGTGCATGAGTGAGGGTACTATGTTGAGATGTATGTTTATGTAAGATATGCAGGGTTTTACATTTTTGTGTTTTTTCCACACTTCTGAATCATCTGTGTTACAAATATTACAGTCAGTAAGGTGAAAAGGTACGTGAAAAAAAGATTCCAAATTAAAGGTAGATAATACTCCCTGTTATTAGAGGGTTTGTTTGTTTTTTTGTTTGTTTTTGGACAGTGTTTTGGTTAATGATAGTGTATATTTGAGTTGTTGCATTATTATGGAAAATGCACTTACTTGAAATCATGTGTGAAGTGTTTTGCTGTGTTTGAAGGTCAGATTGATTGTTTGACCGAGATGCATTTTGGTAATTCAAACTTTGTCAAGAGTTTTGAAAACATGGCTTCAGTTTTGACCAATAAATTTCAACAATCAGAAGAGGAACACCAAGTATAATCAAATACAACTCTGCAAACTACACTTGACCATTTATTGCAGGCTATCATATTGGACTGTAAAGTGTTCCTGGTAGTTTGTCCCAGTAACATATTAATATACTTCAGCAACTTGTGTACTGCATGCAAGCAGGGAAATGAGGTTAGACCTTAGTTAGCAAGTATGTTGGGGTAAGTGAGTGTGTGTATGTGTGTGTGTGTGTGTGTGTGTGTGTGTGTGTGTGTGTGTGTGTGTGTGTGTGTGTGTGTGTGTGTGTGTGTGTATGTGTGTGTGTGTGTATGTGTGTGTGTATGTGTGTGTATGTGTGTGTGTGTGTGTGTGTGTGTGTGTGTGTGTATGTGTGTGTATGTGTGTACTGCACATACTTGTGTGTGTTTCATTGCTGGCTTGTTTATTTGCTTGTCCATACATAATGTTCATATATTCACAGATGCAATGTAGTATGTGTACGGTATGTGCACCTGTGTGTGTATGTGCATACCTTCTGCTCATGTGTAGACAGGTTGTGCTCCCCTGACCCTCCCTTAAAACACATACACACACACACATAAAATACACACTGAAATTGTCCCCTTGCCCAGCCCCCCTAACACATATGCCTCTACTCTCGGTTGGAGCAGTCTCGTTTCTCAGGTTGTGCAGCTGCTCTGCCTTAAAATCAAGGGGAGGAGTGAATGCAGATAACTTTATATAAAACTGCAATAACTTCATAAAAAAAGATAATGCAATTATTAATGCAATGTCATTTTCTTGTTTTCGTTGTATACTGTATATATATTATTAACATTAGCTATACAATGGTGATCTTGTTGTCTGTGTTTGATAGGTTGCCTTTATAAACTGTCCATTTTAAACTTTTACTTCATTGTGAACACTTGCTCAGCTTAATATTTTCACAGAAATGTGCAAACAGACTGTAGTTAATAAAATGATAGTCTAAAAAAGAGTCATATCTGCATCTCTTGGAATATCTTTCAATTCTTGTGAAGGCAATTCTAATCTTTCTTTTTTCTTAGCCTTATTGCTGAGGAAGCTGGATGTGGACTGAACAATAAAGCCTTTTCTTTATTTGATCAGTCATTTCATGTATTGCTATAAAGGCCTTTGAGTTTTCTGCAGAAAAGTCAGGGTTAAAAACAACACGCCTTATTATGAGGCTGAATCCATATGAGATCTGATGTCAATTAAGAGCAGGAATATTTATTTATATTTATTTTATTTTTTACAAACACAAGTGTTATAGTATTCCACTTCCCTTGCCAACAAATACACATTACACGCTTCTATTACACATTATTCAAGTCCTAAGTATGAAACCAATTCGTTTAATTGTTTCTGAATCTGAAACATGTAAAATATATGCAACCAAATGAGGCTGCAACTAAATACAGCCGCCAAGTAATACATTCCAACAGGGCCTGGCAAAATAATGTTTACATGTTGATGCTAAAGAGTTCACAGTTCAGCTTGGAAACTCATCAAAATGATTTCTGACACTCCTGCTCGCCATGACGGACGGAGAGAGGACGTTCTTGTGTAACGTCTACATCAGCAAGTTGTATTTTCAATATTTCTGATTGCATGTGACAACGGGATTATTTACGACTGAGGGGAAAAGCAATTATGTGATTGACCGCTGCTTAGCGGCGTGCTGCTGCAGTAATGTAGGAGTCATTTTGCACCACAGCGATAAAGAGAACTGAGCCACAAAGTGAAGGCTGTTGATTTACCGCTCGGGTTTGTTTTGACGCTTTCTAACGTCATACAGTAAGCAGTGCCTGTAAGAATGAGACTGCAGATTTCAGCTGGCTTACAGGGTGGCTACGCTCTGTCAAACGGGAAGGAATTAGATGAGGTGGCTCATGCACTTTATTATGTAGTGCTGCATTATCCGATGCATGTCAAAGTCATATATGGAGAATGTTTTGAGTAAATAGTAGGTGTCTGTTTCTCTGTGTTTGTAGACAGATGTTGCCTGTATGAAGCATTGTGAAAGCAGCCAGAACCCCCATCCTACCTTCAGGGACACAAACATCTCCAGACTCTGGACTGTGTGGCACACACGCATGCGCCCACACACACACACACATACACACACTTTGCCTCTTGCTGCTCTTCCAGCTGCATGCTGGAGTTCCACTGGGTGCCATCAATGTAGATTCTGCTCAGTGGCCGAGTCAATGAAGCAGTGGGAGGATGACAGAGAGCGAGAGAGGGGGGGGAAACTTTGATCTGCTTTTGTTCCAGAGGAGGGCTGCCATTGCCAAGGTGCGACCTTGACATATGGCTGAACTCAGCAACACATACTGTATGTACACACAAGGCGTACAAAATACACACGTACATGTACATAAGTGATTAGACTGTAAACTATGTAGATTACAAAATTAAGGGGATATAATGGGATGCAATGGGATGTTTAAAAATGTGAGAATCATTTAAAGTGCTGTTCTATTATTGGGATAGCTGAGGCTCAGGAGGTAGAGTTGTCCTCTAATCATAAGATCAGACTCCTGTTCACATGTTGAATTGTACTTGGACAGTATGAACTAACGTTGATAGATGTATGTGTATGTTGATATGTGCACATGTACTGGCGGACCATCTTTGATCGATGGAGATGGATATGTACAGTGAAATGCGCATAAGAAATAAAAAAAAAACAATAACAAAAAAGCATGTGATCACCTAACTGCTCTATAATTGCTATTTTTTATCAGCTACTACATTCCAATAAGCCGTCCTGTGTTTAGTCTCCTGTCAAGTGGGATTTTGAGGCTTAAGCCAATGAAGAAGTACCTTATTGTAAAGTCCAATGCCACCGACAGCTGCAAGATTTTGACTCCCATTCAAAAGGTTTTTCAGAAAGTCATGTGTCCACTGTAGTAGGTTATGGTCACAGCCCCTGAAAATTACTGCAGACGGAAATTATTTTTAATGAAATGAAACTTAGAGCTAAAAAACATCACATAGATTTCTTCAGTTTTTGTTTTAAGGATGGACAGGGCAGGTCACAGGATAGGAGAGAACAGAGTCGGATAGAATTGGAAAGTAAAGGACAGAATAGGATGGGACAGGTGAGTAGAGGATGTGATGAAAATCAACTGCTGCGACCTTGCTTGTCCTTTTCAGTGACAACTAATGACCCTTCACACCAAACTCTCCCAAAAGGCCTTGCTGCATGACCCACTCCAGACCACTAGGGGGCGCTACAACCGTGATAGTTCTCCTGAGGTTTCCAGCTGTTTGGATGTATGCCTCTGTCTTTCCAGTCTGTGAAATAAACACATCTGGACGAGGCAAATTCTGTGGGTTTTAGTTATTTATAGAACATCTGGAGGAAAGCGGTGGACAGCGGTCCCATAGGAGGGCGGCAGGCTCTCCAGAGGTTGGTTTTGTAGGAATTTGTTAAATGTCTAATGAAAGCCAGGAAGATTATCCCCAGCAGTGCAGGAAGAATGTGTGTCACTGTCTCTCCTGTGTGCATGTTGAGTGTGCGTGTGTGCGTGAGCTTTAGATGGAAGATAGGTTGTAGACGGCACATCTGTCAACATCTGGGTGCACAGACTGTGTTTGGCTTTCCAGCAACTGGGTGAGATCAACATCAAAAACACACACAGTTTGAGTAGAGCCAGAGGATAGAGCAGCAGCATATCCACTTCTATCTATTGATGGCCCCCGAGGGTCCCCTGTTTTCAATCCTTCCACTTCCTATTCCTGGCCTGTGCCTCTTTTGCTTCCTTTGTAAGACACAGAGCTTTCTCTTTCTCCCTGTCTCCATTTCTCTCCCACCGTCTGTCTCCCTTTTTCTATTTTGTCTACGCACACATTTGCTCACAGAGACACATTAACACTTTATGTGTAAATGTGATTTTCCCCAGGCTACTCACTCCTCAGGGAGACTCAGGAGGAATCAGCTTCTCCTTCTCAGAACAAACTGCTGCGTAACATCTGTCTACAGGAAGAAAGAGCGGCAGATGAGAGAAAGAGAGATATCTGTCATGGGAGGAGATGTTTCTCACTTGTGTTTTTTTTTCTCTCAGCAATTTGCATTTCCCAAATGTGTCGTTGGCCGCGTTTGATAGAAAGTTGTCAGCGCAGACTAACATGGAGAAGCTGCGACCATTTTTCTCTTCTTTTCTCAAAGGAAGAAAAAAAAAAATAATAATAATCCTTAACACTGTTATACCATTTCCAGCTCGGTTATATCAGCAACATCTGACACCTATCAGTCTTAAATGACTGTGAGATAATTTACAAATAAAATCTGTTTTGATCTGTTCTGTGAGAATTTATTTTGTTGTTTTCGAAAAAGGGAAAAAAGACAAACAGATTTTGAGATATCACTGATGAATACTGACATATGACCAAGGTAATTCACGTGAGAAATAGATTATACTGATGTCATCTGTGGTCTTTTCGTCTCAGGAGATAATATCCAATTCAAAAAAAATATGCCAACAACTACAACATCAGCACCCCATGTCCAGTTGTTGTTTACTCGGTCAGTCTGATGGCTGACTGGAGGTCCCGCACAGGGGAGGGCTGCACCGTGTTGTCCCAGTGACAGCTCACCATATGGGGGGGAGAGGACGTTCTCTAAGCCCTGTGGAAGTCCACACACATGGATCTCACAAACACAGCTAAAGCACCCTGGCAGATGCCACCTCTGTGGTTACCATAGTGTGTATGCACAAACACACACACGCACACATGGACACATACACACACACACACACACATACAACTAAATCTGACCCAACGTCACAGCTACATCCATCCAGATGATCAAGCTAATTGTGTCCTACTGTTTGATGGTGAATGAACATGCTGTGTTTTTATTTCCAAAACTGCTCTCCTGTTTACCAACAAAAGAAAAAAAAAACAACTTAATTTTGAACGGATGATGACATTTGGGAATCAGCGGATTTAGAGCACACAGAACAGAACAGAGGGTGACCTCACAGTAACCTAATTCATCGATATAAATTTTTCCTTCAATTCAATCTTTTAGTACAACATGTAAATGGAACTGCCTCAAAGCAGAAATATTTTCATAAAGCTGACTACTAATTCTATATCTTTATGATAATTGTATTCACCAAAGTGAATGCTGAGATCTGGCAACACAATGATGTTGGCATTGCCCACAAAAACTGTGAACACCAAAGATTATGATGCAATGATGATATTTAGTTGCAGATTGCAATCATGATATTTTAGATTCATTTGCCACCTTCCTGTGAGCCACTGGTTTTAGTTCATAACAGTTCTGTTTAAAAAATAAACCTGCAGTGGTTTGAAACTTGCTAGACAGGTAATTCATCAAAATGGCATTTAGTCTGATGTATTTAGTATCATTGTTGCTGTAGTAACAATCACATTAAAATGCCATCCTCCCTTTTGTCTTTCTTTCTATATATCTATCATTTCTCTCACCTATATGTTTTTATGCTGCCACTCCTTCTCTTTAAGCAAAAAAAAAAAAAAAAAAAGCAGTTGTAATTTACTAGTCCTGAATAATGAGTGTGTGGCTTCCTCCATTTAGCCTCAGGCTTACAGAAATAACATCTGGGCTGTTTGGCAGGCTGGCCGCCATTGGCCTTGTTGGAAAGTCTCTTCACTGCTGCTCCAGATGCAGGCAAGGGAGGGCCAGCACACGCAGATGGAGACACACACACACACACACACACAGTTGGGAGACACACTCATAAACAGTCTGCACAATTTTAGGAACATCCATACATTTATAACAGACAGTGTTCACCATGGGCGCTGTGCGCATGAGAGAGGCCGAGCATTCATGCAGGCAGATGCAATCAAAAATGCAGATGTGTAAAGATACAGTTAGCCACAGACAAACAAACACACACACATATCCAATCTTGCACCCAGATGGAGACAGAGTGGCAGCTGATGTGGTGGACAGAGCCGGCGCATTGTTGGCACAAGTAGCATGTTCTCAACAGCTGGCGCAGGTTAGGCATTCCTGGGAATTGGAGCCACAAGGCAAATGTTCCCGCTGGCTCCGGGGCTGGCGCTGTGGCAGGCAGGCTGGCAGGCTGGCACACCGTCGGCCATACATACACACTTTACGCAAAATGGATTAATCCGGGAGGGAAAAAAGGAAAAAAACTGACAATAACTGTCACAGAAAGTAGTGCCTTGCACGGGCATGTTAATATGGACTGTGTTTATCAATGCATGAGAACACAGAGTAAACACATTTCCTTGAAAACAAACACATTTGGTCTTAAGAAAGAGGCAATAAACTTTCTTTTCTTTCTTCTTTCTGTGTGTGTGTGTGTGTGGATGTTTTGTTTTGGTCTCATTCCTCTGTGTATAAGTGTATTAGCCTTTTTGCTGCCTGGGGGCTATTTCCTGCCGCAGCTGTTGGCTAGTTCCTCTGACATCTGGACTGAGGAGAGAGAAAAAGAAAGAGAGAGAGAGAGAGAGAGAGAGAGAGAGAGAGAGAGAGAGAGAGAGAGAGAGAGAGAGAGAGAAAACAGAGGCTCCAGTCGCTCTTTTTTATTTCAACATGATCTCTGAGATCTCACGATAATCTTTTGAGGAGATCACGCTTTTTTTTGTACACTCTTGGCCTGGACATGTAAAGCCTTTGCTATGGTTTTATTTATTTAAAGCTCTGTCCATGTTAGTGCCTCCCTCTTCTCTCTCTCGCTCTCTCTCTCACGTACCATGCATGACCATGATTTTACAATAATGTGCGAGCAGGATCAAACAACGTATCAAAGGTAAAAGTTCTATTTTAGATACTATAGCTCCCTTTCAACACAAATAACCTCCATTCATCTTTTAGTGCTTACTTCCTGAGTCCTGGACACTGTGGCGATGCAGCTCCACACAGCTGCAGCTTGTCTCTGTAATCATCAAGGAACGCCTGAGCTGTGCAGCGTTTCAGACTGCAGGTAGTTTCAGCCAAGCAGGCCCATAAAGCACTGCCTGCGGTTGCTATGGTAGCCTTTGTGGTATTCACATTCCTAGCTGAATATAGTTATAGTCAAGTCAGGGTACTTTTCCTATACTCCTGAAGCTTTACAATATGATTATTATTATTTTCTTTTGTTTTTCTTTTGTTGTTTACTTTGATGTATGTAATTTTATGATGTACAACTTTCATAATACATAGGGACACTCTTTACATTGATTACAGTACTTTGCTGAACCTCTTTTTATCATTTTATAAAGACATATGCAGTCATATTGTTGTGATGAATGATTATGTGATGGCATTACATGGCATTTATAAAAAAAAGTGAGCAGATCTCACAACATTGGTCATATCTGTTAAACCTTTTATTTTTGTCATGGGTATATCTTCTTCTTCTTCTTACCTTCCCAGCTGCCTCCTCTGTTCTGTTTGTACTGATGTTATTATGAGTCTCCATCTCCTTTTACATCCCACTTAAACCAACTTAGTCAAGGTCAACTTGCTCAACTAAGTCAACTACGTTGCTTTATCCTCTTTTTGAAAAACTATATATATATGCAGTATATATATATATATATAGTTACAGTAATTTTACTGTAAATGATTATTACAGTAGATTGCTGCATATTTTACAATAAATAACAGTAGTTAAGAATTACTGTAGTAAATTGCTGTATTATAATACATTTAATCACCTAATACTCTAAATACAACTGAAATCACATTTAATTGATTTTTATTTTAATTTTAGCATTTTGAGCTGCATTCAACAACAGGTCAAAAAGCAAACTGAGCTGAGACGTGAACATCGTAAACAATGTTTGCATTGTAGTTAAGAACATTTTAGCACGCTGATGTTACCTTACCTCACATTCACATTTATCTAAGTACAACCTCACAGAGCTGCTGGCAGGCTGCAGTCTTGAGTCTAGCTTATGTTATGCCATTTGTCACTTTTTTCATATTGTTCATGTAAGTGTACAATAATAACGTCAATAGACAGAAGCTTCTTTTGTGAGCTATGAGTTTACAAGCCACTGTGAAAGCTGACATGAGACGTTGAAGTGCCTCAAAACAAGTGCTATAAATATCCAATCCAGTGAGTTGCTCTGTTGTGAGTAGTGATCAAAGTAAAATATGATGCTTCTTTATGATTTCAAATGCAGAAGGTTTCCTGTGAAGACAACAAATTTCATTTGTTTGGGGTATACTCTGGAGATGTTAAAAACAGACAAAAGTGGAAGCAGAGGTGTTTTTCTGTGGCAGGACAGCTGGACAGATGTAGACTCCCCCACCTCTCACACACACACACACACACACACACACACACACACACACACTACAGATACACACTCTCTCTTTCAGCTCAGCGAGAGGACGGCCGGCTGGCTGTTGGCTTGGAAGCGCCATTAACCAATTTAGCTTCCAGATGTCCATCATAGAGCCACAGCCAAAGCTGCACAGCTCTCAGTGAGCTTCACACGCACGGGTGTGAACATCACACACCCGTGCACACACACACACACACACACACACACACATACACACACATGTGTCTGAATTGTGGTGTCCTGATACTGAGACACAAACACACATATGAATGGCAGAGACTTCTGACCTATGAAAGAAGCATTTACTTTAACATGCATACAAACATGCAGAGCTGACTGCTGGTACTCAAAGTGTGTGTGTATGTGTGTGAGTGCAATATTTGATTGACAATCGCAAATCCTGATAAAACTGGGACTTGCTTTTTTAACATTTCTAAAATCATCCGCAGATAAGCAAATTAAATACACAGTTGTTTCTCCTGATGTCTCCTCTCACCCCCCGAGATATACACACACACACATTAATATGTGTGCACTCATAAACGTGCATGCATGTCTCGAAACATGCACACAGAGACACACATGTAAAGCATGCGCTCACACAAACACACATTCACTTTCTATTGCTCAAATGGGCAGATGCTGCACCTCTAGAGGCACAGAGACCCAACAGCTGTTCCCCAGCCAGTCAGATGGGCTACCATTGATAGTTCATGAATATTTTACACTCAGTCAAAATGGCTGCATTCCAGACCGCCTACAACAGCAGCATCACTTGGTCCAGATGATCAGATCATTAAACTATATGGAACGGACTTCCTCCCACAGTCGGCTGAAAAAAAAACAAAGTTGCTTGAATATTTCTCGGAGGTTCTGACAGACAAAAAAGTTTGTGCTGGGTTTGAGTTTGCTCAGAGAGCGTTGAGTTTGTAGTCTGGAGTTGTAGTGTGGTGTATGTGAATATTCATTTATGTTTTAGCCAACTTTCTTCTTCCTTTAGATCTCTCTTTCTCTCTCTATGCCTGAGAGGTGTGTGAGTTTTTGCTAAACTTGTGAAAAACTCCTGCAGAAGAAATTGTTTAACACCTTCAGTTTTGTGTCAGAAATTTGACAATTAAAATATAAAAAAAGCTAAAAGCTAAATAATTAACTTGTAAAAGCACCACCTGGGCTGAAGCACATCACATGAGACTATTTATTTGCTATTAATTATAAACAGGCAGTGTCTTATTACAACCTAAACATCTCCACATCCTTGTTTTCACAATCATACATGAGATGTGTACCTCATGTATGTCGTGCACGACATGTATGTTGTGTATGTGTATGTCTAGTTATAGTTATTTGACCTGTAACAGTCTCCTCTAAGATGAAAGATTTACTGGACAATTCTCTCTTCTTCAGTTCTTCACAGTGGCTTGGTCCAGGGCCATTCAGGGTTGGATCCATAATGGGTTTGGAAATGTTGCTCAACTCGGCAAGAAAAAAAAAAAAGGAAAGGGATGTCTGGGATGGAGAGAGGAAAGAGGCCAGCCAATTGTACTAATAGACATTGCCTCCATAACTCTCCATCTCTCTCTCTGTTTCTGCCTGGGCCTTGGAGGATGGATTAATCTCATCAGCCCCAGGGCTGAGATTCAAACATCTGTCTGCCCTCCCCTTCTCTTCCTCTTCCTCTGTCAACCAGCCAGTGTCTCCCCTCGTGCATGCCTCCATTATGGGCATAAGTAAGCTGTGGGACATGCGCAGGTTATTTGGGCATCCACAAATTTGGAGATTCCCTCTTAAAAAAACTTGAGTTATATTATGTTATCATATCTGTAAGAAACTGACAAAGAACATGAGATAATGATGTTGGATTCTGTGTTCTTGTTTGCCCTTGTAAACTGCTTGTTATTTCACTACACTACCTCTTCAAATTATCATTTTCATTTAAAACATTTAGCTCGTATTCATTCAGAGCAATCTGCATTGAGTGCAAATGAGCTTTAATAACCCTTCTTTATGTTTCTTTTAAATCGTTTATTTTTAAACATTTCCAAAGAAACAATTAGAAGAGAGAAAACATGAAGTAACTTAAATGAAATGTCAGAGCTTTACATCAAGCATGCTGGTTGCAACCAAGACCGTCTAGTATTTAAAATGTTCAACAAATCTTGCATATACCATTCTGATACACAATTTATGCCGTATTTTAGTAGAGGGGAAAAATAACGGCCGTCATCAGAAACCCCTTTCAGAGGTGTTGAATAGTTGCTTTCTAACAGTTGTTTGTGCCGAACGCCTTTGAATATGAAAATCCTTTGACAAGCAAAATATAATTAATGCTGGCAAGGAAAGGTAGAACCTGTGAAGCATGCAGTCGTAATGCCTCAATGCAATGGCCAGAGGTTTTTCTGAATCGCGCCTTCTGCCAGATTAATAAAATGCTTTTTCCCTGCTTCTGACAAATAAAAACGGTCTTACTCAGGACTATCCTGAATATTAGTATCACAGACTTTTGGGTGAAATATGTACCACAAATACAGTGAATAGATATAAAAAAGCAAGTTAACAGTGGCACAAAAAGCAGCACAATGACAAGTGTAAATATGAGCAAATCTGTCTTCTTGTACATTATTTAATATATAGCTAATATTTTTTTATCATATGTTTAATTTACTTTCATTTCTATGAATATATATGCTTGTCCAACATATTTTCCATCAAAATGTTGTCAACAAAGCTTCATCATTAAACTGAGAAAGGGAATTAGAGTGTAAAACATGGAATCTACAGTGACCTCCAGAGGCAGAAAGTAGAAATCCTACTGAAGGCAAATTACAGTTAAACCACGTATACAAATTACTGGTGATACATGCAACTTATAGATTTCTACTATATGTGTCCTGTTAAAGTAATTGGTGAATTTAAATTATACATTCAAAAACTATATATTTAAAGAATACTGCTATCCATTATAACAACATTTATGGACGTCCTGATGGATTCGCTCTGAATATACTTTACTAATTGTGGATAGATGAGTTTAATTTCTTATCAATGTTAAATGCAATAAAAAGAAACCTTAATCAAAGGGTTTTCTTTTGCATGCTGTCTTTTGCTTATATTCTCTCTGCTTTGAGAAAGTTTTCAGATACAGGGAAATAACAGTATACACACGGTTCCAAACATCAGGCTGGCTCTGCTTTTTTGGCTCGTACACTGACAACAAACACACACACACACACACTGGGTTGTGTTCTGGTGTCTGTCAGTGGCAGAAAAAAAATATGTGGGAAATAGGCAGAACACAGGAGCGGTGAAAGAAGTTTAGAAAATTGCACAGGAATCTCTTGAGGTGCTCACACCCAGAGACAAACACCCACTCACAGATTTCAGTGCATTAAAGGCTATCTGAGGCACATCTTCCTCTTTACTATCAGAGCTGCAAATGAAACCTGTGACATCTTCCTGCACGCTGAGAGAGAATTATTCTAAAACAGAGTCTCCTATTCAGTAAATTCTGCTGTTACCCTCAGAATGGTTGGACTACTTTATATTTATTGCTCAAATTAGCTAATAGTTTTGAAAGTCTTCCCTTAAATCCAATGTTCTGTGCCGGCCTAATGTTGAACCGTTCCTGCCTGTGGGCCTAATTGTATATTCGTGCATGAACAAGGGGCTCATTGTGCTCTGCTGGTAACGTGGATCCCCAAATTGATAGACACATAACAGGGTCATCATTCATTTGCATTTTAACAAGTCCTTCAGCTATGACACCGGATCGTGTGAATTCATTACCATACAGGGATGCAGTTCATCCAGCCATCTATTAGTAACGCCAATTAGTTTACTGGGACAGGTTTAGGGGATACAAATAGGCAAACTTTTTCATGTCAAAGCTCCTATGACATGCGTTCGATAAACGTTTTCCTCACAGTGACCCACATCTGAGAAGATAAAAAAAAAATGTTTGATATTATTTTAGAGTGAATCTTGTGTTTTTTATGTTCTGGTATGCTGATATATCTGTGACCCACCCCCTTTACAAATGATCAGATTCAGTTTCGATTTAAGATGTCAGTGAGATTAACACGTTCATTTTGTTTTTGGGATCTCTTGAAGCTCCTTTAAAAAGTCCCTCGTGTGCCCCGTGTGCACCCTGGACTCAACATCCTTCTGCTAAAAATGATGAAACAGGCTGTCTTTTTTTTTCTGGACAGGGAGAAGCGCTGCGACGTTCCTCTGTGTCCTAGATTTGCTGCTGTTCTCTTCTTCTCTTCTTGTTGGATGACATACAGGAAACTTACAACCTAAATGCCTCCAGATAAAAAGAGATACAAATCTACCTCATATATATATATATATATATATATATATATATATATAAAAGCACTGTAGCCATAAACTGATCAGATTTTTTAAACCTCAGCTGTCAGTGGTGTCATAAATCAACCCTATTCTTGTAAACCGCAGCATACAAACATGAACAGACTTTTCCACATAAAATGTTGGTGTTTTTTCAGCAGGCCATACTGTAGGTTTCACAGAAATGTGCCAGTCATATTGGGAGAAATACTGGGAATTCCTCTAAAATCTGTCAGTCAGGACAGAGACCTGAATTCATCAGCGTCCTACCTACTCTTCTTTGGCCACTGCACTATGACATATGTCTTCATATAGTATGACTTCATGAACATCAGCAGCTTATTTTCTTGTTGGTTTAGCTGCAGCACTAAGGCAACTGCATTTTCATCACTCTCAGAACTCAATTTGACTCCTTTCAGTGAGCAAGGGCAACAAATTGGTCTTCAATTATGTTGTTTCTTTTGATAGAATACAAATAGAGGGGGGTGCCGTCAGAGTAGAAATCACAGTGTCTGGGTCAAAAGGGTCAAGAATTATTCAATATATTATTGAATGGTTAATGTAATACGTCATAAAATATGTATTTTCTATTTAGTTAGAGCAGTATAGAGGATCAGTGAATGAACTCATTACTTTTCTGGATATTATTGTTGGTAACTGTATTATACAAACCAATAGGGCTACAGTTATTATTTTTCCAAATAATAGATTATTTATTTAGTCAGAATCATAAACAGGAATATATCATGTAGGTTTGCACATTAAGTGAGGCTCTGGGGGTCCTGCTGCATTCTGGTAAATTTATATACACCAATTTGTGCATATTTCCATTAATTTATGGTGGGAATTAATTTATCTATGTAGTGACAATTCTAAAAGAATGTAATATAATGCAGCCAAGCTCTTGTAGAGAAAAAAAATGACCTAACATCAGACTTCCTCCTCCTTTACCCATCTCGCTCTGCCATGGTTATCAACCCGCTGCCTCGCTAACCTTACCTGCTGCGCCAAAGAGATGCTGCCCTGTGCCAAAAAAAAGCTGCAAATCCTCACATTTCAGATGCTCAAGTGTTTGACATTTTTGCATCAAATCACCAATTTGGTTTAATTGTTTGATCGACTACAGATTCATCTTCAGGTTAGCTATTACTGCATACTTACTACGCTACTTATCTCTTGATTTTTTTTCCTGCACATTTATTTAACTAATGAAACTGCACTTACAGACAATAAAATAACCCAACAATCTATCAGAGACCAAGCTGTTTTTACATCTAGAGGTAATGCAGCTGTTCTCACCTTTATAGGTCCCACATCTAATAAGATATACTTAACTTAAACACCAAGAATCATCTTAATAGAGATTTACATCTTCACTCTCAAGCTTCTCTCTGGAGCTCTAGAAAAAACGGGTCATTTTATTGTCCTTCTCATTAATATTAATGGGATTAATTGGCGATTTATTTATTTATATGTTATTGATCCAACCTGTAAATTAGGATCAGAGGAACCTGAGCGAGAACATGGAACCTCTACTCAGAAACCAGGCCAGCTAGGATTCAAACAGCACCCAGGGGCGCCTTAAGAAACTTTTCATAGAGGGGGTCAGATGGGGCCACTTAAAATCCTGGGGCGACACACCAAAACCAAAAGACATTTTCCCTGCAGCCTATGCAATGATGTGGCTAATCTATTGATAGATGTATGGTAATGTTCCATTTTTTCTTTCTAACTTTTGTGGCTGCAGCTAAAATTTAGGTGTGCTCAAAAGTCTGGAAATGGTAACTAATAACATTTTGAGTTCCATAACAATCCTGTTTTATAGTATTATATTTATATTAGATGATCCATTGTTTTTAAAACAGGCTAGTTATCCTTTTTACCTAAAAAACATATATACAGTTTAATTTAGAGGTGTATGTGTAATTAAAACAATGATTGTTTTAATTACACATACAGTACTGCCAGTACTCACTTCTGTTTGTACTGGCAGATACAAACAGAAGTGAGTACAGAAATAATCATACCTTTGTGTAATGTAACATGAATTTCCCAACAGGAAGGAGTATTCTAGTGTATGTGTATTGTACCCGTCTTTAGAGAAGCATCATCTTCTCGATATGTTTAAGGGATGATTTTTATCTGTGGCTGACTGGGCTGCTCTGCTCTTGACTGGACGATATCTATGATGCAACAAGAGGCAAAATCGGTTATCCTGACATTAAAATAGTAATAATAATGGTAGTAATAATAACACTTAGCCTCTTTCCATAGAAGCTATCAATTTTAGCTGCAATAATAGCCTATAGACATTTCTGTTCAGACTAATTAAACTCAACTACCAATAAACAGGAATCAAAAAGCTTTAAGTAATTATGTCACGATTTGCAATTTAATGAAACACACTATAAACATAGATTTCTTCAGATGGTGTTATTATCTAGACTAGCCATAATTTTCATTGTTAGGCCCACGCAGTCATAACTTCACCTGGTGGTCCAGGAACTGGGTGCATCACTTCTGGACCATTGTTGGTTCTGACTGTCCCTGGTCTGCTGCCGTCTGATGTTCTTCCTCCTCACTGGGGTGTTACTGATGCTGGCTGCGTATCCTCATGATGCTGCTCTGTCTGTTCTGATCCTCCTCCTCCTCCTTACTAAGCCTCTGTTGCTCCCTGTCCTTTCCTTCTCTCCTCCTGTGCTAATTTCCTTCTTAAAATAAGAAGAGATGACTGTGGACTTTCTCTGCAAATTGACAAAACACATAGAAGCAGCAGCTAACGTTAGCTACACAGCTCATTTACACGTGTCACAAATATGTCAAAAAGCTGCTCTAACAGCTGCTGTAGCAGCACTATTTATAATTAAAATGCATGTGCATGCAACAATATTATAACTTATGGTAGTCATCTGTCTTTTCTTAACTCCTTCGCGCTGACCCACTACTGTCGGAGTTCAAAAAAGTGGCCAGGGAGCGGGGCTACTGTGAGTGATGGAAGGTCACACAAAATAAAAAAAATCAAGAGTGCCTTACTTGGCCAGTGGGGTGGCCATTTAAGTTATAAGGGGTCCACCCCCTGGTGGCGCCATTGCCAGGACCTTAAGGCCCAGTTTCTGAATAGGGGCTGGGTGCATTTCTGTGTTTTTAAAACACAGGACAGTACTTAGACCTTCTTATAATTAAAGAAATCTATTAAAAAACTCACTTTCTAGGATATGGGTATTTGTGTTTTTCCTTTTTTGCTAGGAGCAAACTGTCCAAAGGCTGTTTTTACATCAACTATGTAAATTAGCCTCACACCATACAACTCGTTGCTGCCTGAGGCACCGGAAACCAGCGGTGTTGGTCTCAAGGTGCTGCACCTGCTCGCATCAGCTCCTCCTACCCCCACCCCCACCCCACCCCACGCCCTCCCCGGTGTGACTACACTACCCAGAGCGCACCGCGCCGCTCTCCACTCTCCGCTGCGCCAGTCCACCTCACTGACTCGTAGAACCAGTTGGTTTGGCCCAGCTCCTTCTTCTCCTTCTTCTTCTCCTTCTTCGCGGTACGTGTGCCGCCGCCGCCGCCGTTGTTGTTGCCCGGCGTCAACCTACGCCAACGGGAGGAGAAGAAGACACATCCCTCCCTCTCCTCTCTCAGACGGCCGCTTCCAATTTGCCTTCACTTTCCTCTTCGCCGGCTCCATTGGCTTCCGCCGTGCCACTCAACTCGCCTCCTTTCCCCGAGTTGAGCAGAGCAGCAACAGCTCGGAAACATCTGGCCGCCGCAGAGCGCTCCGCTCCCCGTCCCTCCCGTCCCTCCCGCCTCGGCAGCAGCAGCAGCCTGTTATGGAAATTAGTCCAAAGTCAATCTAGTTTTGTCTCCGAAGAAGAAGAAAAGAGGAGGAGGGGGATTTGACGGAGGAAGCGGGGAAGAAGGAGCTCGTTGTCTGTAAGTGCTGCCTCTAATAACCGGAGTCCGATTAGAGGAGGCTCAGGAGGGGGAGAGAGGGAGAGAGAGGGTGGGTTACGGAGGGAGAAAAGTAGCTAAACCTTCCTTAGCATGACTGTGTTGTGTCCACGCACTAATAGTCGCCGTGTTAGCTCTTCCTCGGTGGTGTTTTAGCAGCTGTTGTCATAGCACCGAGGCCTTCGGAACTACTGTAAATAGCTCAGTGTTGTCGCTTGTTCGCGTTACTTTTGTTAGCCTCCGCCGGGCTAGCGCAGCTAGCTGCGAGGGTCAGTGTGGATCCACAGTTCTGGTTCTGTCTTCTGCTGAGAGACGGACAAATCCTCCTCTCTGTGCTGGTAGTTTGACAGCGTCGCTTTAAAGTTCGACGTGATTCGCACTCGTTTATAAATAGTCATAACATGACAGGCAGAAGAAGCGGCTTTAAAACGTAGTTAAAGTTAAATTCTGGGCATCACATCGCCGACTTGTGTGAGTCCTGGACCTGATTATGTTGCTGTCACGTTTTTAAAAGGTGTCGAAAGCAGAATATGAAAGCCACATATGAGTAAAAGTACAGATATCTGACCAGAAAATGACTTTGATCGAAGTTAAAGTCACCCATTAGAATATTACTTAAGTGGAAGTCTTAAAGTATCTGATATTTATTGTAGTTTCCTATCAAAACTGTGTTTTCTGATATTAAATGTACGTAAATATTGCCAGTAAAAGAAATTGCTGTAGGTAAAAAATCGTGCTGACAGATTTGTGAGAATGGTGGATTTTATTCTGAGTGTTTGTGCTTCACTGGAGGTTTCGTGTTTTCACACCGTGTGAACTGAATATTGATCCAGAATTGGCTTCCAAAACTATTTTTGACGCATGTATCAGGTCGTTTGCTATTTGTTTCCACTAAATTTAGGTTTTATTTTTTTTAGTAAGAAATGAAACACCTTAGAGGAAATGTAGTGAAGTAAAAGTGAAAGATGAAGTACAGATTCCCACAAAAAATACTGAAATGTGTTATTACTTTGTGACATTACATCTTTGGTCGAAAGTAAAACAGAAATGGAAATAGTGCATCAGTGTTTGTTCAGTAACCATAAAGCCTCACAGCACTTTCTAATGCTGTAATTAAACAATGAAACTCCAGTGGTGAAGTTAATTAAAGTTAGACAATTTAATGTCACACTTGAAAAAGCAAGGTTTATTATTATTATTTTGTTTACCTCTGTTTATTAACAATTATGGGAGTTGGATTTTGTAGATAATTAAGTAAGTTTTGCAGCAAGATTCTTCTTTTCTAAATAGAGTATTTATTAGAAAATTGCGAGCAGAAGTTTTACACAGCCAATTGAAATGTTGATTAACTTGTCTAAAAATGTTGAATAGACATCTTGTGTTGGTCATCATTATAAGACAAAAATAAAAATGGAGCTGAGATTAAAAAAAAATGTTTATTTTACATGTTGTGGCAACATTATTATATTATTTACATATTAATCATTCAATCAATCATCATTAATCAAAACTCTATAAAACCAAAAAATAACAAGATAGAACATAAAAGTCGTTTTATTCCCACACTGCATTAAAAGCTGTAAATTCACACGCTCCCTAACATGCTCACATTCACATTCACAAAAGCAAAATAAGGCTGTTGTAATAAGTTTCTCCCCGGCTTATTAAAGCCTTATGTACCTTTTGTTAAGGATTTGCACTCATTAGGTTCTTTCTTTACTTGCTTCCATTGTTTCCTCATTTCGTTTCTGTTCCTGTCAGTTGTCCGAAGGGTCCGTGTAAAGGGGGGTTTGATGGATGGATGGATGAATGAATGAATGAGTGAGTGAATGAATACATACAAGACAAGGCTGCAGCGCTGAACCGTAAAGAAGTGGAAAACAATATCAGCTGCGTGCGTCTGTCAGCTGCAAATGTAGTGTTTTGTCCTTTGTTTATAGTTATTGGAGATATATTTAAAAAATAAATAAATTCACTACACTAGAAAAGGGTTGGGAAAAAAGTTTGCACCATTATCTCTTCATATATCGCAGACTCTCCCTTTTCCTTGATAGTTTTGGTATCAGTAGGTGGTTGTGGTTGCGTGATTTAGTGAGTTAAATGCTTTCCTTTCCTTTTTTTCTGTTTTCCAAAAGCCAAACCAGCATCCCACTGCATTTAGTAGACCCGTGTTATTTTTTTTTTCCTCCCAGAGAGAGAAAAAGGGGGGATAAACAGAGACAGAAAGACAAAGTTGTGTGGTGTTGGTAGAATGAAAGAGGAGTCTGGTGGCAGGAGTGTAGAGGAGGCAGCATATGGCTGTAGAAAGAGCACAGCTGGAGGTAGCATCTCCATCTGAGGATGATGTCAGAGCAGCTGACAGGCTGCCATCCACCCCACCTCCTCCTCCTCCGTCCCTCCACCACCTCCACCCCTCCCCAGTCCTTTATTGTGAGTCTCAGCGGCAGCCTGGGAGAGTTAGTGCTGTGTGTGTGTGTGTGTGCGTGTTGTGTGTTTGTGGCTGCCGATCAGCGCCAGTTAGGAGGAGGAGGCGGAGGAGGAGGAGGGAGGTGGTATCTCGTTCCCCCTCCAACATCTCCTCCACTTTGCATCTGTCCCTCGCAGTTTGAACAGCGTGTTTTTTTTTTTTTGCCTGCCTCCCTCTTCTTCTCTCCTCTTCTACCCACTCATTGATTCAGAGAGAGAGCGAGCGAGGAAGAGAAAGAAAGAGAGAGAGAGTCAGAGAGAGATACACACAGCCGTTCCCAGCCAGAGAGCCAAGCTATTCTGCTACAGTGGAGTTAATCAAGTTGATGCATACTGCTGCAGGTATAGTTTTCTGTGTGTGTGTGTGTCTCCGTCCGTCCATGTGTGTGAGTGAATAGAACAGGAGAGTCCGCTGATTGTGGAGTAGTTATTTTGTTTTGTTGTGGGGGATCTCCGGTGCGTCAAACCAGTGCGAGTGCTGTGTGAAACTGCTGGTGAGTGCCTGAGTAGTAAAGTCCTGTTTGTGCTGCCTGTCTGAGGGGTAATTGCAGTCCGGGAACACTCTGCTGTATTTTTAGTTTGTTGTCTAGTGAGAGATGCATTCAAAACGCGTGTTCTCTTTCTTATTCGTGTTGTCAGGCGTTTAGCCTGGACGCTCCTTAATTGAAAGCAAAGTTACAGCTGAGGAAACAATTTTTTTTTCTTTTTTTTTTTTTAAATCAAGCTTGTTTTATTTTTTGTTTTTTCCCTTAAATAAGTAGAAAGTTCTTTTCACTATTAAAAATAATGCTATTTTTTAAGATTGAATTAGAAAAAAAATAATTTAGCATTTTTTTTAATTGGTTAATTTTAGCTCAGTAAAAGAATTTTCCAATTTAACACAATAATGTAAACAAAAGATGCTCTTATTTAATTCTCATCATCAAATCCGTTTTCTCTCCCATTTAAATCTTAACTTGCTGTAAAAATTACTTGAAAGCATGTGCGGGTTCACTCTGCCCACTTTTTTCCCCTGCTGTCGGCTGGAGTAGAGGAGACTAATTTAGAAGTTGCAGATTTGAGCTGCCTGAATTGGCTAGACAGCTGTAATCGCACTCCCTCCTAGTCTTAATCTCTTTATCTGGCTAGCAGCTGCCATATGGCCCCCGTCAGCTGGATCAGATGTGGGTAAGCCTCCCTCCCTGGCTGTCCTGGCCTCCCCCCCTCCTCTCTCCCTCCCTGCCCCTCTGTGTTCTCTCTCAGACCCCTGCCTGAGCTCGCTGGCCGGGCCGGGTGACGGGGCCGCTGCCCTCCTGAGCCTCCGCCGACGGCTCCCTCCCCGCCGCCGCCACTGCCCGTCTTTATTTTTAGCCATCTTTAAGGATTAGGATTGATGCTGTGACGAGCAGGGCACTTACAGTGATTGTATTGTAAATCTTTTCTTCTGGGTGGTGGTGGTGGGCGTAGGGGAGGTGTGGGGGTGTTTGAGGAAGAGGGCAGCTTTTACTATGAGGCGGATGTGCAGGGTTTTTCTTGTAAGATTCAGATGGGAAGGAGTGTGTGTTAGTGTGTGTGTGAGGAGGAGGAGGAGGTGGCAGAGGGGTTTGGCTGGACAGAGGGAGGGGAGGGGGTGAGGTGGGAGGTGGTACACCCTTGTCCCCCGTAAGCCCCCTCATTAAAAGCATTCTGAACGAGCTGGAGGGTGAACACATACAGACGCGCGCACACACACACACTCGCACACACACACTCTGACATTCTTGGTTTGGTTTAGCTTCATTCAAATGAGGTGATTTAACTGCTTTGGTTAACACAGTGCAGAGCGGGACCGATGTATTTTCTCAGGCAGGACAAATCGACTTGGTTAACAGGTGGGACTCGCTGATTTTACACATTTCATTCTCGCCATCCTCGCCTGTCATCTATCACATGCGTCGACATACAGTAGATGCTCATTTATTTTTTCATCAACTACATGAATTCCACCAACTTAAAAAAAAATAATTTAAGGACACCTGAAGAGCATTGATACAAGTCTTTTTTTTTTTTAAGCACCTTAAACAAGAAACAAGCTGTTGTGTTTTCACTAGTGCTTTTTTTTCAATTGGCCAGTTTTGCTGTTCGACTTAGTCTGTGGAGGTGGTTGGTAGGTAGGCTCGTACTAAGTGTGTGTGTGTTGTGTACGTGAGGACAGTGTGTACAGCTGAAAGCCGGTTACCTAAAAGGGCTGTGCCAGGCCAGGCCAAAGTGGGTTAATAAAAATAACCAGCGTAGGAGCAGTGACAATCCAGTAGTGCAGCAGAGGAGGAGTTAGAGATGCAGAGAGAGTAGAAGAATCTGCCGCTGCTGGTCTTTCTCTCAATTAGTGATTATTGTTTTATTTACAGCTTTTAAATACAATTAATTTGTCTCACTTTTTTTATTCACACTTCATAATGTCTTATTTTAATATGGTTTATGAGTTTTTTATATTTAATTGTCCTTTTTTTGTTTCTCTCTGTTGCTTTTTTTTTACTGACCTTCCTTCTTCCTTTCCGTTTCTTTCGCTCTCGGCTCGTCTGCGGCGTATTTTCAGCGTCTCATGCCATATGTGTTTTGCCAATGTATTTTTTCGTTTGTCTCTACTGTTGTGTGGTTTATCTGTTTTTGTTTTTTAATTGGCTACATTCAAGATCATTTTGGTTGCGGAAAATTTGTTTTGTCACCACGGAAGCCTAAGTGACGATAAACACAGTGTCACGATCTCTACACTTGACTTCATTTTTTTTTTTTTTTTTTTTTTTTAACCACAAACACATATTTCTTCCGGAAATTAAATCAAGCCTGTTGTTGTTCCTTCATCAGAATCTCTTGTTTGTGTTGTCTGAATTTAAATAGATTTTCTAGGATTTCATCCTGCATTAAACTGTTCTTTTTTTGTTTTGTTTTTGGCATTCACATTTTTTAAAGAAGCAAATATTTTATTTAAAACTTTGCAGAGCCTCATTAAAAAGTAGTGATAGGTCTAAAGGCTGTTATCATTGACACAGAGACTTTTCTCAGACACGTCTCTAACTTTGCCTCTGTCTCTGCGTGTCTGTGTGGCTGCAGGTTATGAGGACGGCAGGATGGAGTTCCCAGACCACAGCAGACATTTACTCCAGTGTCTAAGCGAGCAGCGGCACCAGGGCTTCCTGTGTGACTCCACGGTGCTGGTGGGCGATGTCCAGTTCCGCGCCCACCGTGCCGTGCTGGCCTCCTGCAGCATGTACTTCCACCTCTTCTACAAGGACCAGCTGGACAAGCGAGACCTGGTGCACCTCAACAGTGACATCGTCACAGCGCCGGCGTTCTCCCTGCTCCTGGAGTTCATGTACGAGGGGAAGCTGCAGTTCCAGGACCTTCCCGTAGAGGACGTGCTGGCGGCGGCCAGCTACCTGCACATGTATGACATTGTCAAGGTGTGCAAGAAGCGCTTGAAGCAGAAGGCCACAGCAGAGGCCGACAGCACGCGCAGGGAGGATGACGGCGGCTCCAGCTGCTCCGACAAGGCCGACAGCCTCTCAGACGGTTCGGCGGGCCGGCCCGCCACCGCCGACCTGCTGCACAGCGATGAAGAAGAGGAGGGGAAGGCGGACCGGGGGCCGCTGTGGCTGCGGCTACCGTCCGCCGACAGGCCGGGGACGCCGGCCATGGCCACGACTAGCCCCGGGCACGGTGAGGCAGAGACGCAGGGCGGGGATGGGCTGGGGGAGGGAGGAAAGCTCCTGTCCCCGTCCGGCAGCCCCACCAGCTCCACCGGCTCCCTCTCCCAGAGGTCCCAGAGGTCCCACTGCTCCGTGAGCTCCCGCGGGGCCCATAGGGGCCGGAGGGTGTCAAACGATGCCGCAGACTGTGTCCTGGACCTGTCCGTCAAGCCAATCGCTGGCAGCAACCACGGCAGCCACCACCAGTCCTACTTCAGTGGAGCGGCCACGCCAGACAGCCTCCAGAGCCCGCTGGCCGTGCGGGTGAAGGTGGAGCGGGGCGTGGCCTCGGAGGAGGAAGAGGAGCTGGGCGGCGGGGACTACGAGATGGAGCACAGCGGCATCGCCAAGGCGATGGTCCCCAGCACCAACGGGGGCCTGGGCCACCATGGGGTTGGGGGGCCGCTGTCGGCCCAGCGGCGGCTGGGCCTGGAGGCCCACCTGTCGGCCCTGCGGGAGGCGTCGCTGGCCTCGGAGCTGGAGCGGGACGAGAAGCCCTCTGCCACGGTGGACGACGAGGACATACTGGGCGGCGAGAGCGAGCGCGCCCAGGCCGAGGCGGCCAGCATGGACAGCTCCCTGCTGCCCTACGTGTCCAACATGCTGTCGGCACAGCACACGCAGATCTTCATGTGCCCGCTGTGCAACAAGGTGTTCCCCTCGCCGCACATCCTGCAGCTCCACCTCAGCTCCCACTTCCGGGAGCAGGAGGGCATCCGCTCCAAGCCAGCCGGGGACGTCAACGTGCCCACGTGCTCCATCTGCAGCAAGACCTTCTCCTGCATGTACACGCTGAAGCGGCATGAGCGGACACACTCCGGCGAGAAGCCCTACACCTGCACCACCTGCGGCAAGAGCTTCCAGTACTCGCACAACCTCAGCCGCCACGCGGTGGTTCACACGCGCGAGAAGCCGCACGCGTGCAAGTGGTGCGAGCGGCGCTTCACGCAGTCCGGGGACCTGTACCGACACATCCGCAAGTTCCATTGCGAACTGGTCAACTCGCTGTCGGTGAAGAGCGAGCCGCTGGCGTTGCCCAACGTCAGGGATTGGGCGATCGAGGACAGCTCCCAGGAACTGTGGAAGTAGACGCAGACTGCTGGGTGGATAAAGGGAAAAAAAAAAAAAGAGCGGAGAGAGTGAAAGGAAAAGCAGAGAGAGGCGTGGGGAGGTAACAGGGAGGTGACAGAGGTGGTTATTCTGGGTTTAAGTGAGTCATGTTGTTGTATGTCGCAAAATCTCATTCAATTGCACTTTAATAGCACATGAAAATGTTACTACTGAGTTTTTTTTTTTTCTTGTGGCTGTTGTTTTGTCGTCTGGGGAGTTCTGTTTTTATTCTATTTTATTCTGAATACCTATTTTTTATTTGGCACAAGTTCTGTTTGGTGGCTTTCGTTGCGTCTAAAGGACATGGGTCCCAGTGAGAACGTCTCACCTTCTTTTTTTTTTTTTTTTTTTATTCAGAAGAATTTTCACTCCATGTTTCATCTCAGACACGTCACTCTGACGCTGGCCAGCGTCTCGGTCCCAGTTCCACAGACAGCAAACACCACGGCAGGAGTTCAGGTCGAACACACTGAAGTGAAAAAAAAAGCATTACAATACACTAAACGGGTACTGTGATCACCGCGAGTTGATAACCACCACACACAGTTTGAAGAAGTGTGTGTGTGCGTGTGTGCTTGTGCGTGTGCGTGTGCACGATACTGCACTACTCTGGCAAAAAAAATTCTCCTGACGTGCGTGAGTGTGCGAGTGTGTTTTTTTTTTCTTGTGTGTGTATTAATTTTATTTTCTACTGGCATGGAGGTGTTGTTGGCGAAGCGCTCCCCGCTTCTCTTGTTTAGCTCTTTGGTGTCGTGTGTTCAGGGGAAAGCTGACTGACTGACGGACAAACTGATGGCACTCATGCAATGCACAGCCTCCTTTTTTTCCACTTCCAATAAATTTGAAGTATTTTCTAAAACTGAAAAAGACCTTTACAAATTATTGATGCTAATTATTATTATTGTTATAAACTGATTTTGTTTTGTTTTTTTCTTAAATCTAGCTGGCAGTCTTTAAAACATCTCTCGTTGAAAAGGTATTTAATTTAAGGTTGTTGTATATTGTTCTGCTATAGTTTTAAATCTTAAATTTCTTTTTTTTAATTAATTATTATTATTATTATTATTATTTTGTTTTTTTTGTAATGGGACCTGCTGTTGTTGCATGATGTCCAAACCTGTATATTTTAAAATAAAAAAAAATGTGAATTTGCTGTATTACTGTACACATTGTAATTGATCAAATATTTGACAACGGGCTTTCCTTTTTTCTTTTCTTTGTGAATACTACTCCAGGGTGCAGTCTGTTGAAAAAGTGAATATATTTCTCATGACTACGGGGGAAAAAAATTGCATGAAATTTTGATTTTTATCTTAAAACTTTTAAGTTGTGGTTTTTGCATCTGTGGGGGGGAGGGGGCGGTGGGTGGAGGCGAGATGGAGAAACGTTGGAACATTACACTTTTTGACAATGAAAAGGTTAAGTTGGAATTTTTTTTTCTACTCGTCATAGGTCTGTCGCTGGGCTCTTAGAAGAATGTTACCGAATGTGTTTCCGTTGGATGTTGAAGCGATATGATGAAGCATTTTAAGCCTGTGTCTATATGCACTGATCTCTCTTCTGTGTGTGTGCGTGTGTGTGTTTATGAGTGTGTGAATTGGCTAATACCAGTCAATTTAACCTACTGAAGATCTACATCCACCAAGCACTTCCTCCTCCTGCTCCCCCCCCCTCAGGCGTTTTAATTTCTCCACTGCTGTATTCTTGTTTTCCATCTCTGTCTCCGTCCTCTCCAGCTTTAGGTGTAGTCAAGCCATTTCTTAATTATTACTGCTCACTGGGCACTTATTCCAGGTCTGTTGAGTACAGTTATGTGGCTCTGACTCACCTAAAAAAAAAAAAAAAAAAAAAAAGTGTGAAGGACTCAGAGGGAAAGAAGATGGGGCGAGATGCTGAAACGGAGTTGTCCTGCTGAAAGTTGAAGGGTCAGATATGTTCGTCAAACTGTTGTGTCGCGTTGAGCCGAGACGTGCTGAGCTGAGTGGGGCTGTGCTGTTTCAGCGCAAATACCCACCTAACTCTGTGCGTTCCACATTGGACGCAGCAGTGTGAAGGTGTGTGTGTGCGCGTGTGTGTTTTCCACTTAAAACATAATCCTTACTTTGAGATGGGAGATAATTGGCATGCCTGTATGCACCTTTTTAAGCTAAAAGACATGAAATCAGATTTTTTGCTGAAAAGATACCTTTATTAAAAAAATGAAAAAAAAAACATTTCTGATGCTATGGAAGTATTTGATACTGTAGAGAATTGAAAAAAAATAGCTGTTTAAAATCATGTATAAATTCATGGAATTTATTGAATTTATCAGAAAAATGATGTCTTATTATATTTTGATCATGTGATTGGAAATTATTTTTGTCTGTGAATGTTGTATTTGGGTTGGGGCTACATCAGTTTTTTTGTTGTTTTTTTCAGTGTTATTTAACCTCTTTTTTTTTAATTATTTGTGATGAGTTTTTCAAAAATAATGGTCAAGCGTTTATACAATCCAAAAAAAAGAACATTTGACGTAGAGATACTGGAAAATGAACGCTCCACATTTCCCCTCACTGGCACTCCTTCAGGCCCTCAGATGTGTGTGTATACGTGTGTGTGTGTGCGTGCGTGTGTGTGTGATGCCCCCGTTGATGTGCATGTGGTGGGTGGGGTGGTTTGTACGTGTGGGGTTCTGTGTGCTGCCCTGTCATCTGGTGGCACCTACAGGCTCTGCCAATGCAACAGTGTGGGTGACATTGCGGCAGTTTGCACCGCGTCGTCTCCGTTTTTTTTGTTTTGTTTTTTCCTCAAAAACGTTCTTTCTTCACTGGCAGCGTCTCTACATATGGGCTCTCTCCATCCTGCTGTTGTTTTCATCATTTACTGCTGTTTTGTTCTGTTCCTCTGGTTGTACTTGACCGCCTTAAACTGCTGTAGTCCTGGCTGTTTTATCATTTTTATTTGAATTATTTTTAAAGTGTGAGTGTGGGGTGGAGTTGTGGGAGTGAAGTCAACTGCTCAAGACGCTGTGAACTAACCACCCCGATGAGACACATCTCCATCTTTTTGCTGTGCTTACTTGAATACGAAGGGGGGGAGATTCTTTCTTTTTTTTTTTTTTTTTTTAAAGCAAGGTATAAAAGTAAATGTCATAGACAGTTTATGGAAAGACGAGGGGGTGGGGGAGGGGATGTGGGGTGGGGGGTGGGGTGAAATGACTGAGTCTGTTTTGAAAAAGGACAATCACTGTCTGGGGGAAAAACAAGCAGATTTCAATTCAGATATATTTGCTCTCCCTTGAGATTCAAAAAAAAAATTCTTATGTTTTTTTTTTCAGATTTAGTCATTTTTAGCTTCGACAATCATAGTTGGGTTGATTTTATTTTATTTTTTTCATTTTTCTCAAGGGGAGTAAATTCTAATTGTGTTTAGTTTTGTAATTTTTGGTGTGCTGTTGTTGACATTTTTAAATTGTGTGCAAACTGCAATAAATTATAAGAATCTTGAAATTCAACGTACGTGTGAAGTTTTCTTTGATTTGAAAAATGTGTAATTATATCTAAAACTGTCAACAATTTTATACACTGCCATTTAAATTATATCCGTATGGAATTTCAGTTCGGTTTTCGAATCAAACGATTCCTTACGTCGTTGTCTTTTTTTTTTTTTTTTATTTTTATAGCACGCACAGTTCCAGGTTCCAGAAGGGCCGGTGCAGGAGGTTTTGGCGTCCAGTTACTCAGTGGCTTGCAATGTGGGTGGAAGTTGTGTGTGTGTGTGTGTGTGTGTGTGTTTGGACACAGCATGGAGACCTGCACACTCACTGTGCTGTTTTCTGAGTGTGTGCTTTTCCGCGAGCCTTCACGACTCCTGATACATCTACAACGATGCTGCTGCTGCACCGGTGAAGGTGTAGCCTGTGTTTGTGGAAAAAAAAAAACTGTAGCAGCTTGTTGCAGAACCAACCAACCCCCCCCACCTTAACGCACGCATTCATCCTCCTTCCAAAGCTCCTCAAGTACAGTTTTCCAGTAAATAAATCAGCTTTAGCTAATGTCTTGCTGCTCAGTAAACCCGCTCTTACAGATGCATTAAAAGCCCCTGCACTCAGAGGCCAAGGAGCAGCGTTCATTAGGCCACAGATGGTCTCTTCAGTAAGCCCCCAACGCAAACTCACGCGATAAGCTCACTCCTAATCTTTATGACACTGTCCCCTGTCTGCCCAGTTTCTAATATTGGCTGTTAAAAAACTTACAAGTGTCGAAAATGTTCTAGTTTCCTTCCGTTTTAACAAAAGTTTGGTAAGAAAAACAATAACCTAATAACCTTTACAGTAGATAAACAGACTTTTTTTTATTTTTTGAAAATCTTATTTTTAAGTGAGCAGCTGTTTGAAATATGTTAATGTCACCGTTCAACGTGTATTACAGTTTTTGGAGGTATGTCACAAAAAAAAAAAAAAAAAATACAGCAACTCCTCTCCTTTGGTTATGCGCTGCTTGGTGATCATTAATTGCAATCTGCAAGTGAACATCTGCTCGTAGACAACTGCTCTCTCTCTCTTTTCCCTCTCTCTGTCTCTGCAAGGAGGCCGTGTGAGGTTTGCTGTGAATGTAGGTCATTAATTTGTTTCTGTCCTTTGTTTACTTAAGGAAGGGGGACAAAGGGGCAGCTGCAGAACCATTTGGCTGTGCCCAAGGCGGGCCAGCTCAACATGTTGGGAGGCTGAGACCAGCTTGGGTTCCTGTCTGGGGCCCGGGCCCCTGCACTCCACCGTTTCGCGTGAGGGAGCGGCCTCTGCCAAGCTGCCAGCGAGGGCTCCAGTACCAGAGGAGGGAGGGAGGAGGGAGGGAGGGTGGAGGAGATAAAGAGGAAGAGTGTCATGTGGACCGAAGCGTCCTGATGTTGGACTCTCATATTTTCAAACCAGCAAAAAAGGAAAAACATCCCCATAACTTCTGTTGCAACTTCTAAAATCAATCAGACGGCTGTTTCCCTATATACAAACTAAAATGCTTGTTATATTTCACATTTTATTACAGGCGTTTCAACTTAATCCATTAATTATACCTGGTGTCAGATGTGAGTGTAGACCATACCATTAACTTGGTTTTTAATCCATATTGAATGTATTCGCTACTGGTTTACTCCTGTTCTTAATGGTTCACCTGTTCTCATGTTTGCATTGTTATAAGCTTTTAAAGATAATCTCAATGTTTGTTTTCGTGTTTGATTTTACTGTAGTGATGATTCTAATGAATTAATGTGTAGGGGCTATCATTGTTCTTTTAGATTTAACCTTATTTTTCCCAGTTAAACGTACTCTAAGAACAAATCTCAGCAACAAAGGCCATAACAAACAGGATTGTAGCTTTTAGCCTTGACTAGACAACTGCTCCTTGAAGCAACGCTAACAGTCAAAGCTCACAGGGAGAAAAGCCGCGCGGATCCTTTTCATGTCGGAGACTTGTTGATTCTCCATGAGAAAGGACGCGCTCCCGAGCCAGGTCTAGCCATGGAAGACCTGACGGATGAGAGGAGAGAGAGGAAAGAAAGGACAAATGCGTGAGTGTGTGTGAGTGTGTGCATGTGTGTAAGTGATCGAGGATTGTCTGCATATTTAAAAGAGCCCCTTTGTCAGGCACTCAGCACAGCAGGACAGAAGGCAAGCAACAAGCAGCCCGCCTGCAAGCAGACAATACAGTGGCACTACACTGGCTGCTGGGGAGGGAAGGATGTGGAGGAGGGGTGAAAGCGGGGATATTTTTTTTTTTTGGAGAGGGGGGGGGGAGGCACAGTGTCCCAGCAAGCCATCCATCCAGCCACCCACTGCACCCTCCTCCTCCCGAAAACAAAAGGCGACGCAACTCAAACTTGAATATCTGCGTGTCTCCTCTGTGAGAGAAGGGGGGCCCATATACTAGTTACCAATAACCACCACTGCAACCACACACACACACACACACACACACACACACACACATATATATATACATACATACGCTCATAAAAAAACAGTGTCAATTATTCACACACTTGCACGAGCACACACTGTAGTTGCGCACACACATGACGAACACAGGTTTATATAACCATCTAGCACACACACACACACACACACATACACACACACTTGTACACAAACACAAAGGCCTCCAGCTGGTCTGTCTTTAGGGCTGGGCTACGATGGGATTAAACAGTACTTGTCCTTTGTGTGATTCTTGTATGGAAGGAGAACAGCCATGATAAGAGAGAGAGAAAGACACGAGAACGAGAGAAAGGGACAGAGAGATGTACATCTTTCAATCAAAGGGATTCATTTGAAGAGGATGCATCTGGGGATGAGCAGCCCAAATTAATTGAATTTATACTAAGGTTAAAGCAACAATGCTGCCCAGCAGAAAATAATCATTTGTGCCCTCTTTTCTCCCTCCATACTTCTGCCATCCTCTCCCAGCTGTGTGTGTGTATGTGTGTGTGTGTGTGCCAGATAAGGGGCATTACCAGGGCGTGTTCGGGGTGTTGTTGGAAACTGCTGGCACCGGGACACATGTGCACGACTCAGCACTTTATCATCGCTATGGTCACGCTGGGAGGGGTCCTTTAGTATCACCAACACAAACTGCTGGGCTGCTGCTGTCTGCTGTGTAGATGTTAACAGTTCTACTGTATGTGTTTATGTGTGTGTGTGTGTGCGTGTGTGTGTGTGTGTGTGTGTGTGTTGGACATCTGCTGCACCTGCCCGCTGAGTTGTACACATGTACAAGCACAAACACACACACAAACACACGCACACGTACACACACACACTAACACATACAAACAACACAAAAGACACACACATGACAAGTGAGAAGCAGTCAGCCAGCTGTGGTGTTGTGGAAGAGTCAAGTTCATGTCTTTCCACCTGCTGGAACACAGCGGAGACATGATAAAAGGGACACACATACACACACATGGATATACACACACACAGAGCTACACACACAGTTTTCTGGGTAATAACTTACATATATAAGCTCTGTGCTATATTTTATCATTTGGAGTGCAACAAATTTCAAAATTCACAGTTGAATTTCACATGTCACTGTGGTGTCCAGATTCAATATATTTTTTAAATCAGCAGAAATGAGGAGCGGTGTGTGTCTTACATTCCATCCTCAGTTTATAACATCCATTCACTTTTTAAATGATGTGTGGTTTTTAAAAATGTGTCATGAAACAATGAAGTTTTTTTTTTTGACCTGTCTGGAGAAGTTTCTCAGAAGCATACGTACATTAATAAGAAAACCTTCAATCAAACATAAAACAACCACAGCACAACATATTTTCAAAAGACCAAAAAGAAAAAAGGAAACAAAAGCAAACACATCCCAAATCGATTCTAAAATGAAAACATATGTAAGTAGCGTAACACAAATCGCTGCATGAAACAGGATGAAAACACAAAATTTGAACTGAAAAATATTACATTGACATGCAATTTAATATTATGACACAGGATAACATAATATAACCTGGTGAGACAAGATCAAATACGCTGCAATAAGATACAGTATGATAAAATGTAATATGTAAGATATGACATGTTTTGATATGATCAAATTAAGTCAATATTCAAAGAGAACAGTCTAGACGTGCTGTCTCTCTCTCTCTCTCTCTCTCTCTCTCTCTCTCTCTCTATATATATATATATATATATATATATATATATATATATATATATATATATATATATATATATATATATATGAAAAGTGTCTTGTGTTGTAACTTGTGTTGTGATTTGAATGAATAAAATTTACTTGTACAATAAAATACCATACAATCCAATACACCATATTAATTCAGTTCTATGATACAATATATATCACTCTATGATACAATACTTTATGCTACTATTTGTGGTGGTGAACTTACAGTATGAAATGATAGAGTGAGATACATCTTGATATGATTTTATGCTATGTGTTACTGTATAAAAAAATCGAATGGTCCCATGGACCTGCAATATTGCAAAGATTTAAGATTTCGTTTCCAGGACAACTTTGGAAACTTCTTCTCAAAAATATCAAGCCATCATTCAGCTAAGAGCAGTGCTGACGTAAAAGCAGAAATTTGAGATGTAAATGCGTTGAACTATTATCTCGGCCTGCCGTCAACAGAAACTGATTGCAAGAACAGGAAGGAAATTTATGCAAACAGTATGTCGAAACATGTCCGCCGCGCCATCTATTTGTCTATTTATCATATGGTCGACGTTTTCTTGACACAAGGAAAGACATTGAAAACACTCCTGACAGCATAGAATGTGCATGAGAGGAGTTAACTGGTGCACGTGTGTATGTGTGTGTGTGTGTTTGTGTGTGTGTGTGTGTGTGTGTGTGTGTGGGTGTGTGGGTGCATGTGTGTGTGTATGTGTTTGTGTGTGTTCTCTCACCCTGTGATGCCAACCTCTCCGCTCCCTCCCAGCTCTGGCCAGGCACGACCCATCTGTCACATTCCTCCTTCCATCCCTTCTTCCATGCCTCCCTCATCCGCCGCACTCTGTCCATCCCTCCCTCTGCGTACCCATCCTTCTTTTCCATCCCTCCTGTTTCTCTATCTGCCTCCATCCCTCCCTGCCTCCGTCACCCTCCATCCGCCCTATCCCTCGCTCTGTGCCTGCGAATGCCAAACTCTGCCTTCCCTGTTTCCTTTTTTCCTCCTAAGAAGTTGCATTTTTCAGCTCCCTTTCACCAGAATTAAATTCTTCAAGGGCAATTGATGAAAACGACAACATGTGGACGCTCCAGCTTGTGTAATATTAATAATAGTCACAAGATAGAGGAATCAAGCGCCAGAGCTTTTTTTGTTTTTTTTTTAAGTTGTAGCTCAAGCTTTGTCAGGCCAATGTGGGACCCTGCAGGCCCATGTAGAGCCCTAAGGCCCAGTGTTACTGCTCCATACTGAACCAAACTGATCCAATCTGGGCTAGAGAGACAGGGGTCCTGCCTAGGGAACTGGCACTGTCTCTGTGTACGTATGTGTGTGCGCGTGTGAGTGGTGTAGCATCAGGGGTGTAGCCTGGGGTGTGCTGGCATGGCTGTGCGTTGGATTATTGAAGGCAGCTTGGGACCATCTGTATGGTGGTGGGCAAGAAGAAGTAGACAAGGAGGAGAGGAGGAGAGATAAAAAAAAACAGATGAAGGGAGCAAGTGGGATGTTGAACAAGATGCTTTCTTTCAAAGTTTCATGCGTTCTTTCTTTCTTTGCGTTTGCATTTTTTTTTTGTCTTATCCTGCATCTGTGCAGACAAAACCAGAGTAAAATGCCTCAGGTCTGCTTCCTTTATGCAGGACAGTGGGATCCCAAATGCACATGTTCTGGACTCACATGGAAAATGCATTAGATTTGAGGGGTCATTCGAGGATTGGCATTTGAATAAAAAGACTATTTTATATGATATTTATCTTTTCTTTTACTAAATACTGGATGGTTTGGCCTTTTGAGAGTTTGGGAGTTACAAGTGTTGGTTCACTTCACAGAGGAATCGTTTCTGAAATGACCACCATGATAACTAAAGAAATGGTGATTACCGAAGAAGTGGGCAGTGGGATTACTTTTTGATTTGACCTTTATATTTCACCTTAACAAGTTTACTTTGCCTTGCTTCATACATTTTTTCAATACAACCTCACATGTGTTAATGTACACTTATTTTTTTCCATTTTGACATTTTAAAGTAACATGGTGGGCCTAAAATTACACAAAAACATAAAATCGGAATATAAAAAAGTATATTTTTTCTGTGAAAATCACAAGTATGTTTAAGGAACATATAACTTATAATACAAATATAAGTTGTGTACTTCAACACCCATGTACAACAGTAGTAAGTAAGTCATTTAAAACTTATTACACTAAAATGCAGGCAATGCCTCAGATTTTCGGTACAATATTTGCAAAACAATGCATCAAGTATATAACAAAGGGTTACAAGTAGTGATTCATTTAACAGAGCAATTATTTCTGAAACCACCTTTGAAAAAAAAATGATGGTTAGTATTTCTGGAGAGAAGGTTCTGGGGATTATTTTGGAGGCAGGATCCATCACTGACGCTGCACTCTAACATGCTTCCTTACTGGAGACGTGGTAGTTGCCCCTTGGTCATTATGCAACAAGACTGAGATCCTAAAAATGCCAACATGATCCTGCTAAGATGCTCACAATGATGATGCTGACAGGCTGATGTGTAGAAGGTATCAAGAATCCTGAAGAAAACTAATACCAAGTATAACAAAGTTTTTGCAGATTAATCCATTATATTGTTGCCCTATTTATAATTATATTTATAATGGTCTAAGTAATTTTTTGACAAATGTTTTTTGTCTTAAATCACCTGTCAATGATCCTGTTGCGTCTGGTAAAATCAAAGGATCAGTTTCTTATGCCCGATAGGACAATGGCCAAAGTAAAGAGGATGACTTAGGCCATTTTACTGGTGGCCCAAGTAAACCTTTTATATTCTTTAGGATAAAATTCTTTGACTCGGGCAGTTTAACAAGCTTTCATGATGGCAGCTGCTTCAAGAACCTTATATGGTGCAGAAAAAGCTCTAAACATGATTCTTGCATCTATTTCTACTGGTGAGGGATTGGGTTTATTATCATAGAGGCTATGGGCTACAATGTTTTATATATATTTATATTTATTTATTCTTTACTTAAGTCAAAATTTGACAAGTTATAGCTTAACTACAAAGCTAGCTACTCTTTCCTGGCTAGTCCACTTCTCTCTGTAACTTTCAATTCAAATTATTTATTTTAAAAAGGGACATTGCATATTAATGAACATTTCCATGAAATATGCCAGATTATAACCATAGGCTAGTTTCCATCTGTAGGCCAGGGTTGAAGTAGCCTAAGTCACACTGCTATGTATAGCATTTGTTTCCAGACTTTCTTTCAAAGCTTCATAGCTTTCATAGCTTTACTTCTTACATTATAGCGATCATGGACTTGGTTTAAAAAAAAAAGCTGCAGTACTACAGATTAGTGGAAAAACATTTACTCCACTCACAGAACCTGTGCATTGTTGTTTGGAGCTGGAGCTTTTCCCAGCACACACAGAGGGAGCGGCAGGCAGCCTACAACCTGGACAGGTCGCCTGGTTATCACACAACAGACAGAGACAATCAGAGCAGACACAAAGAGGACATGCAAACACAGAAAGACCCCATTCCACCAGTGGATCTGAATCCAGTAACTTCTCCTCTTCAGATACTGATACCTCAAGTACAAATACTAATTCCATACCGTACTTAGCTTTCATTTTTTCACATTTAAAATCTGCACATCAAACTGTGTGGAACATATTGGAATATCTTGTATGCAAGGATGCATGAGACTGTGACCTATGATTTGATTAATGTTAATATTATTCCCTCATATTCTTCATCCTTGTCAAAATTTGCCTACAATGAAACTCAACCAGCATCAGACTGCAGAGATTTGGATATGTTCTGCTAGTAGAGGCTAATGTAGCAGAGATGAACAGGGGCTGCAGACCTTCGGTTTGCTCACCTCTTTTAAACTCCACACCTCTGGATTTCCTCCATTTTCGATATCATATGTCAGGTTTCATCAGTTTGTGGCTTTTTCCAGAACCAGAAATAGCTTTATAAAGCTTTTTTCATGTTTGCTGAAGTGTTCTCATTAGGACCTGTAAACAGACCTTAATGTGTAAAATGTGCTGGAGTCCCCCTTTGGTTAGGTCAGAATAAGAGCTTCATCTCAGGTCTTCATGTTGTTCCAACAGCTTTTATAGTAACTTTCACCACTTCCTGGAGTTTTTCAGCCATATAGGCTAAAACAGAAACATACCTCAAAGCATCTGTACTGTACTTCACACACAGGAAGTACTTTGGATGAGTGTGTGTGTGTGTGTGTGCGCACGCATGAATAGAGTAGGTCTTCCAGAAGGTCTCCTCAAGAAGGCAGACAAGCTGGCAAGCAGCTGTGGTTGTAACTCTCTTCCTCTTTCACACACAAACCTTAGACACACACATGCACACGTACTCTCTCTGTCTCAGACACACACACACACACACACACACACACACACACACACACACACACACACACACACACACACACAAAACACAAGCTGTTGTTGCTTAACGACTGGGCTGCTCCAGAGCACATCTGCACTCTGCATTATCATTAGCTCTCTCCCGCATCCCCAGGATCGCTGACAAAGTGAACAATACCGACAATCACCCCCATCAGCTGCGGCCATATGGGCGCCATCCATAGCTGTAGCCCCCCCTGGCTGGCTGGCTGGCTGGCTGGCTGGCTGGCTGGCTGGCTGGGTGGAGGGGGTGAGGTAGAGCTGGTGGTGAGTTGTGGGGCACAGCAGCAGCAATAGTACCAGCATCTGTTTGGCACTCAGTTGCTTGCTCGGCCATTTTTTGAAGATGAGTCGGCCGAGCTGGCAACCGAGAAAGTTTCTTTTTCGCCGTTATCACAACAGTCCGACGGCGAGTCGTCTTTCTCCCTCATTACCACTCTCCCACCCATCTCATCCCACTACTTCGCTCCTGATCTACCCCTCCACGGCCCGGTTTCCTCCCTGCCTCTGCTCCCCACTCGCCCTCCCCTTGGTTTCCCTCCCCTGGACAGTTAAATGTATTGCCGGGTACGCTCCTGTCGGCTGCATCTTGTAATTGCCACCACCTTAATCCTCCGTCCTAATGGGCAAGGAGGAGGAGGAGGAGGATAAGGGGGAAGGAGAGATGTGGGGGGGTCGGCCCAGATGGCACAACAAGGTGCGCTCCACCACTCTTCTGCTAGATCCCCCATCTCTCCTTTCCTGTGGCCCCCTCTCTTTCTCTTTCTCTCTCTCTGTTTTCTCTTCCTTGTCTTTTCTCCCTCCTGGACTTTGAATCTTGCTGGCGGAGGTATTTTTTCTGGGATCAGCAGCAGAATCCTTCACTGTTGTTCTAATTATCTTTCAACTCCAAACCCCAACGTATATCATTCTTTTATACCCGCATTCCTCTCTAACTTCTTTCTCCCTCTTTGCATTTTTCTCTCTTTCTCTCTGATGGATCACAGGCAGTAGTTTTTAGTCGGTCCTCTGAGACTTTTTGGGGAAAAAACAGGACACTTCAGCGTGCATGTGTCACCTTGAGATTAGCGTGTGTTGATGCAGAGTTTGTGCCTGGGCATGTAGTGTATGGTATTTATCAGTAACTGAAAACAGCTGCCGGCTGCTGCTGGAAACAATGTTGAACGGAGCGGTGTATTGTGAAGTTTCAGGCCATAAGAAAGGAAACAATGAGCTAAAAGATGGTAAAAGGCTGAGGAGAAAACGATCCGGTGTAACAGCTTCCACATTTACGCCCTGTTATTTGACCCATTTGAATCTCCCCTTAATGTCTCATTACCGTTTGGTGACTTCATCAACGCTGTGTAACTGGAGAACTGTTATGAACTCCACTACAAGGAGGAACCCAGTGATCGTTTTACAAGTTCTACACATTAGAGACGTGTGGTGACATTTCTTTGAGGTGCCATAAAAATCCCAGTTCCCTGAAGATCCATTTGCTATCAGCTGTTAACTGCTGGTGTTTTTTTTCCCCCCCAGTTGCTGCCTGATCTTCACCACCGGAGCCACGGATAAGTGCATGAACTCTTTACCTTGTTCCACTACTTTTATTCCAGCCCTCCACCTCTGCCCATGCAGGTGTGTGTTTAAACCACTGGGGTTGGAACTATACATATTAATACACAGGGAAAATACTCGTTTGTGTTTATGCGTCAGGTATCAAGCCCACCCCGCTCTTCTTCAAAGCGCCATACCCCCCACCCCCTCGTCCAAATAGAACAAGCGCCTCCTGGGCAAATATTTAAAGTCAAAACAGGCAGGGCCCATAAAAAGCTGAGAGGTGGTGGTGGGTGGGTGGTGTGGCTACATCTGTCAGGGGGGAGGGAGGGAGAGATGAGAGAAGAGGAGAGCGAGGGGGGGGCAGGAGAAGAAGAAGAGGGGTGGCAGCAGCTGCCGAAACGAGTCTGGACACTGCTGACGCCAACACCTGTCCATACTGGAGACACGCGGCTAGCAAATGTCCAGCCACAGCCCCTTAAACACACACACGAACACACACATGAAATGCACACACACAAAAAAATAGCAGTGTGAATCTATCAATCTAATTGTGAAATAAGCTGTTTGGCAAACACACACATAAAGACACTCAGATACAGACCCGGACGCACAGAAACACACACCTAACCCGGCCCTTTGTAGCCCACCACACCCCTTTTCCTCTGGCTGACCCCATCTGTTGGCTCCCTGGGGAGCATGTGCGTGCATCTGTGTGTATATGTGTGTGTGTGTGTGTGTGTATGTGCAGGGGTAGGAGGTCAGGGGAGGGGACAGGCGGGCGTTGGCCCCGGCTGCCCATTGATCAACAGCTGCTGGGCTTCTCATGCTGAGCTGGGCGGCTGGGAAGGCGACAGCAGCTGGGTCGGGGAGAAGGTAGAGAGCTCAGGGCCAGAGGCTGGGACCTGGAGTTGGGAGTCGAGGTCGGGGCTGGGACTCACGAGCTCACGAGGCAGGGGCTAGCTGCCGGGGTCGAAGCCGTGGCTCTGGGCCCCAGTAAAGGCCAAACACGAGTGAGCTTTTCGGCCGAGGGAAGGGGAAGTGGTCGGGGGCAACAGGCGAGGGATGGAGCTGCCAGAGATGGGCAGAGAGGGGCTTGGACTGCAGCCAGATGCTGAGGAGGGATGGAAGGCATTCAGGAAGCAATGAGGTTAGATGAAGTAGCGTTTGGGCTGGGGCACGCTGGAATCAAAGCAGTTCATACGAAGCGTTTTCCGGCCATGTCTAAAGGCAAAAACGTGTCCCAGACGGCTGCACTGGAAGGAAAAGTGAACAGCCTGCAGTCATAGAGAAGAGAGAGGGGGACACTGTGAATTAAACATGGTGAGAACAGCCTCTTCTCAAAATCATTAATGGCATCTGAAGTACATATTGTACACATGGAAAGTGATGGAAGTGTAAAGAATGAAAACAAAGACCTCGAGAGAGAATCCTGTCTACCTACTCAATGAACAGTGAAACTTTGAAGATGTATATTAACAACCTTCAAAGATGGGGAAATGAAATCCTTCTCCTTTGTGACAAGAGAATGAGTTCCCCCGATAACCGCACTGGAAAATTTCACATTGCATCTATGTAATTTATGGTTTTAAATACTTAAATACTTTTTTTTAGATATGATATAAACTTCATTAATGTACAGTAGATTCTGATTGAAAGAACAATGCACTTAGGATTCCACACTAGGGATGAAAGGAAACAAACTATAGAAAAGAGAAAGCTCTACAGATTTAGGTCTAATGCAAATATTTGGTCAAATCAAGCTCTTGGTCACATTATTGCAGCTAACGTAGAATCAACAAATACAGCATGTCACAAAAGGGGAGGAAGAATCAACACAGAGGAATTATTAAACTGTATGTGAAATGTAAATGGTAAAACTGGAATAGCACAAAGTTAGAATCAGAATGAGATTTCACTTTAATTTAATAACCTCCTTTCTCTAGTTAGTCATATCCATGTAGTAATATGTTCAGGCTGGCCTAAGGGTTAATTATATTTTAGGTGATCCTGTGTGTTTGAGGTATATATAGAAGACTGAATATTCACAAAGTTGCAGATGTAAGGAATATTTATTGTTTCATTATTTATTACTTTTAATCAAACAGCGAGCTTTTGCCATTTTCCAAACAGGCAGGAAGGATTTCCCCCCTGAAGTTTATGCTGCAACTGTTGGTGATTGTCGTAAGGGAGGATATATAGGTTGGTGTGTGTGTGCGTGTGGGGTTTAGAAACCCAACAGGAGCTGATATAAGAGCTGACAGCTGTTAACAGCGTCGGCCGTCACACATCTGCTGCGTTTGGACTCTTTTACAGAGTGGCTCAGGGGCTGAGGAGGAGGGAGGAGGGAGGAGGAGCTGGGAAGTGCAGGAGAAAGGAATTGAAGCAGGTGAAGGAGGGTCAAGAGAAATAGTGAGTAAAAACAACTTTATAGGCTTTTACAGCCGTGCATTCCACAGAGAGGTCAGAGGCAGGGTCGGTGGTGGAGCAGCGCTACTGGATCAGTTAGAGGTTGACTCAAGAGCACTGTACGAGCAGCGCAGGCCCCCTTAAATCACTCTCATGGATATGCAAATTTAAACAGGGCCCTGGAAAACACTGGCAGGGCTTGATAAGATACGGCAGGAGGACAGCATGCAGAATTTCAATAATAAAAATAAAAATCTGCAAGTTTCAGAGCTAGATCTGAATGACATTGAACCGACCTTTACCCTCCTCTTCTGTTCGCGTTGGGTTTTTTTGCGGTTTAGGTGCAGGAGTCAAGACCTTCAGAAAAAGGAGCAAAACTTTCCAAGCTCTAGTAAAAAACAAAAACGATTATATTTCAGATGCTAAACTTTTATTTTCAACTTTGCTTTAGGGTGGAATGTCCCTTTTAAATATGAGACGATAGGAAAATGTCCTGCCTGAACAAAAACACACGCATGACCCTAATGCTACAGGCTGTTGACCTCTGCACACAGGTCAGACCACCTTAACAGAGACAGAGAAGATAACATGAGCTGGGGATAAACTACATATCCCAGCAGACAAAGATAAGAGAGAAGTCATTGTTGATACTTCACTGCTGCGCACACTGAAACATTTAGTTTGCTGTATCGTTTCATAATTGTGTCTGATTCCTTCTCATTGATATTTTTCGACTATTCTTAAATTGTCTTTAATTTGTCACCTATATATATATATTCATCTTGTGACATTTTGTGTCATTTGTTTGACCTTTGTTTTATCTTGAAATCTTTAATTCATTCACTGCTAATGCTGCTCATTTTATACAGGACACATAAGGAGAAAAAGAGATTGTAAATGGGGCGTTCCCGAAAGGTTAAAGCTTCACTAATTAATACGTTTCTAATAGCAATAAATTAAATTACTTTGTGTGTGTTGATGGTGTTACACCCACTGTTGGCAGGGTCACTCAATACTAAAATGTATTCCACTACAGATGACTGAATACATGCCCAAAAGTGTCGTAATATTACATTAGTCAAGGTATAGTTTACTAAATACTAATTATTTTTGGAATACTTCAAAAATTAAAAAAAAATGGAGCATTAGGACAAACAATATGGATATAGATTAGGAGCAACTGTTTGATTTGGCAGAGAAATACTGTGCTTTTTCCAGTAAACGTGTAATTTAAATGACCAGTTAACATCTATCACCATTCATCATTATGATAAATTGATGTTTTATTCAATGGAATTCAGTGTTAATGTTACTCACTAGAAATGAAAATGAGATCAAGGCTGATGAAATATTTTAGTTTACTAGACAGTTAGGTGGCTAATTAGCGATACATATTGGCGTGCCTTATGAATTTTACAGCAAATAAAATGAGGAAATAAAGTAGTCCCTTCAAGTAATCAGTTGTAAAGTCAATAACCACCAATTTAAACTCTAACTCTAATTGAATCCAGTTACTCATATTTTGTATTTTAAATACATAACTTAAATACTTATTATTAAATATTCCTTTACTCCCCAATCCTAGTTGCATGTAGCGATGAACTCAGTTATTTCCCAACTCTGTGGCTCCTTTCAGCACTATGGAACATTATGGAGCAAGTTTACTGTTTTGGTTCACTCTCACCTCCCTTATCATGTTTCCAGCTGCAGCAGGCAGCTGTTTCTCATGAAAAGAATTCACATAAACTGCTTCACCAAACGGGAGCTGTAGCCAGAGACATGACTGATTGCTGATGTTGCTGTTGGTGTCTGCTGGTAATTATTTGCTAAAAGAATTAACCACAATAAATCTATAAGGTGATAATGTGTCAAAAGTTGTATCTGCAGCTTAGTGAGCAGCACTCGAGCAGCCGGAGGAAAATCCACCTCGTGTTTCCGTGCATGTGCAGGAAATGTGAAAGTAAAGCAATAAAAAAAATAAACAATCAGCAGCTGCATTTTCTGCAGCAGAGCTCAGAGATGAAGAGAAGACGTGATGAGTGTAATGCTATGTGCTGAGTGCCACGTGATTCCCTTTCTTATAGGGGGCCTTTGTGTCTGGGGTCAAAGGTCACGGTCACGCCGAAGTAAAACACATTCAGTTCAAGAAAAAAAAATGTAAAGAGTCAGAGAGTTTCCTGAATGGGTGCGTGTATCTCTGTGCCGATGTTTGTGTGTTCATGTAGGTGAGTGCGTCAGCATGTGTGTGTGTGCGTGTTAGTGTGTGTGTGTGTGTGTGTGTGTGTCCGAACACCACAGTTGGCTGAAGGAGAAGACTCATTTGCTTGTCCATTTACTCTGCTTCCCTTCGCCACACAATGCAGCGGCAGCCACTGGACAAAGAGGCCTCACTGTGGGATTCAAATGAAGGAGGGGAGGGGGTCGAGCAGCGCAATGAAAAGGATGAAGGGGTTGGTGGCGGGGGTACGGAGGTTGAGTTCGGAGAGTGGAGAGGACTGAATGAGTTGTACAAGAAGGGGGAGGAGATGATGGATGATGAGGGGTAAAGAAAAAAAAAAGGAAGGAGGGGCAGCTGGTCACAAAATTAGCGCAGCCCCGACCCAAATCATGAATCGCGGGGCAGCGATGGCCAGCGGCCTGCTGCGACGCCATCCAGCCTCTCATCAACATGGTCGCACAATACCGAGGAAGGCTAGGCCCCGTGCCAAATGTCACTCCACTGTGTGTGCGTGTGTGTTGTTGTTGTGCTTCAAGGTGACAGTTTATTCAACAGGATGTCCTCATTCTGGTCAGCTGTGGAGTTTCCAGCCACTAAAGAAAAAAATCCGGCAACATGTTTTTGTGTTCATCATGAATGGATGAATCCTTGGTGCGTGAGTGTTTGTTGTGGGTATTCAGAGGTTGCTGCTGCATTCTGGTGAAGTTGAATCAGCTCAGTGAAGGCAAGGAAATGAACTGCAGGTGAGACTGTAGTCAAAACCGATCTGTGGTCACAGAGTTAATAGGAAACACAGGGAGAAGCCAACAGAAAAGCTCTGAGTAGGGTTTGATTTTCAGCGAAATGTAATGTAAAAAAATGTTTGTTTCCTCTCTACTTCATGGTACCGCCCAAAAAGCAAGAAAAGTCCTCACTGAGCTTGACACTTCATTAATGAGTGTTTAGCATATGCAGTCATTTACAGTCCGATGCCTCCCTCTAGTGCTCATGGAGAAAATGAAGCTTCTTATGTCCCTCAAAACAATTAAAAAGTGACCCCAAATATTTCTCTTACTGTGGAAGATACAATAACTTTAGGATGAATATATTGTCCCTGATCTTATCTCTGTATAAACATATAACAAACAATTCAATGCAAAGCAATTGGTTGCTTTGTTAAAGGATAACCAGTAAAACCAATTCTTTAAAACCAGCATGGTATTGTACATCCCACATACATGCACTCTCTTACAGAACATAATATATTTATGTCAAAGCAGCTTTTCTATAACAGTATAATTTCTGCATCTAAGCCTGCAATTAAAGCAGAATGGACAAGTCATGTATTTACATGTACTGTTTAACCTAAATGTCAAATCTGTAGCACATTCTGACTCTTTGATTCTTACGAGCTGTTCATATCCAGACATTTAACCTCATAATTAGTCCCACTTTATGCCAGCTATACCAATTTTGTGAACCACAATTTGTAAATAACTTATCATTAATAAATGGGGAATTAATCCTTTATTAAAATTTGAGAGAGCAGTTTATTCTTTAAGTTTTGTGTGATTTGTTTGTGAAGAAAAAACATTTACAATAGCATTGTATGTGTGTGTTTCCTAAAATATGAGACCATACTTTAACATCCACAATTAATTTATTTCATTTTACTGAACACAAAGAATCCAACATTTTTACACAGTAACACTTGAAAGGGAAAAAAAGACAAAATTAACCCGCAATTGTTTCAGCTGCACAACATTTCTCATAAAGTTGAAATGATTAATGCGTTCCTTGGAAATGAATAATGACACTTCTGACATGTCACATTAACAAAAGATGCACAGACGCACATAATAAAATGAATGATGGTTGAATTCCACTTAGCTGCTTCGGTTTTATGGTCCTCGTCACGCCTGCTGTTTAACACGGTCATGGCTACTGGGACTCGACAGCATGTAAAAACTCATAATGTTAAATGGAACATCTGTGCATTTCCTGCTATGACAAGAAAAAAAAAACTGAATTACTTGAAGGTGCTGCATAAAGACAAAATACAACATGACATTCTATAAATCAAAACGGACGCTGACAAACTTTATTTTCTTAAAATGTATGAGTAATTGCTGATTGTAAAACTAGCACAGACTTCCTCTTGCCTTTCTCATTTTTTATAAATGACCGATTACCTCTTTTTTCCTGGAATTATACAAATATCTCAATGAGAGTCAATTGAGTCAATGAGAGTGAAATTTACTGATTTAATCTTGATGGATTTAATCAATAAAATATTAAATTATGTAGTAAGAATTAAAAAACTGATGGATAGAAGCTGTATAATGAGCAATGTAGTAATCCACCTTAAAGAAACTGGTTCAGACTATTATCTGGAGCAGATCTGACAATTGTGGTGTTTCATAGAATAAAAAACATACACCAGTGACATATTTAAAAGGCTATGATTAAATTAAAACGTTATATGTTACACATAAACTACTACCACTGAAAAAGATGGGTTGATAATTTTTCACTTTTTGACTTTGTTAAAAAAAAAATTAATCAAATGAACATTGAAATATTTTTTTCTTACCATTGTGATTCCTCCTGCTCATACTGGCCATTAGAACACAAGTCTTTTTAGAGCTGAAGTGCTTCTTTGTGTTTCTATAATTTGATGCTATAAGACTGTAAAAATGTGGCAGATTCCCACTTGATGTGACTGACTCAGAGGCTAAAGCCTTATTTCAGCTTCAGGTCAATATTCTACTGCATTTTTGCATAAAATGACTATGTGGACACACTAAGGACTTTGCCCCCCATCAATAAGTGTGTTTAAAGAGTATCTTTAATTGTCATATTAACAGAAGGAATTCATTTTTCACTGCTTATACTGCAGGCTTCCGACCCATCCCTTAAAACCTCATTATTATGACAAGTTCTGTCTCTTTGTTCAAATCCACTTTATTTTAAACTGCAGTGGAGATACTAAAGTTTCCAAAGACACCGAATATGTCAGGATTAATTTTAGGGGTAAATATGAAGATGTGATGATTTACTGGAAGATACAGTGCATCCGGAAAGTATTCACAGCGCTTCACTTTTTCCACATTTTGTTATGTTACAGCCTTATTCCAAAATTGATTCATTTTTTTCCTCAAAATTCTACACACAACATCCCATAATGTCAACAAAGTTTTTTTGAGATTTTTGCAAATTTATTAAAAATAAAAAAAACTAAGAAATCACATGTACATAAGTATTCACAGCCTTTGCCATGAAGCTCAAAATTTAGTTCAGGTTCATCCTGTTTCCACTGATCATCCTTGAGATGTTTCTAAATTGGAGTCCACCTGCGGTAAATTCAGGTGATTGGACATGATTTGGAAAGTCACACACCTGTCTATATAAGGTCCCACAGTTGACAGTGGTGCCAGAGCACAAACCAAGCATGAAGTCAAAGGAATTGTCTGTAGACCTCTGAGACAGGATTGTCTCAAGTTACAAATCTGGGGAAGGGTACAGAAACGTTTCTGCTGCTTTGAAGGTCCCAATGAGCACAGTGGCCTCCATCATCTGTAAATGGAAGAAGTTCAGAACCACCAGGACTCTTCCTAGAGCTGTCGGCCATCTAAACTGAGAGATCGGGGGAGAAGGGCCTCAGTCAGGGAGGTGACTAAGAACCCGATGGTCACTCTGTCAGAGCTCCAGTGTTCCTCTGTGGAGAGAGGAGAACCTTCCAGAAGGACAAGCATCTCTGCAGCAATCCACCAATCAGGCCTGTATGGTAGAATGGCCAGACAGAAGCCACTCCTTAGTAAAAGGAACATGGCAGCTCACCTGGAGTTTGATAAAAGCACCTGAAAGACTCTCAGACCATGAGTAACAACATTCTCTGGTCTGATGAGACAAAAATTGAACTCTTTGGTGTGAATGGTGTCATGTTTGGAGGAAACCAGGCACCGCTCATCACCAGGACAACACCATCCCTACAGTGAAGCATGGTGGTGGCAGCATTATGCTGTGGGGATGTTTTTCAGCAGCAGGAACTGGGAGACTAGTCAGGATAGAGGCAAAGATGAATGCAGCAATGTACAGAGACATCCTGGATGAAAACCTGATCCAGAGCTCTTGACCTCAGACTGGGGCGTCGGTTCATCTTTCAGCAGAACAATTATTTATTTTTAATAAATCTGCAAAAATCTTTTTCCAAATTGTCATTATTGGATGTTTTGTGTAGAATTTTGAGGAAAAAAAATTAACTGAATCCATTTTGGAATAAGGCTGTAACATAACAAAATGTGGAGAAAGTGAAGCGCCATGAATACTTTCTGGATGAACTGTATATCTCACTGAAAAGTTGACAGGAGCTGGTGACTATGTTGTGTGGATATTTGTCCATTTGTAGCCTTAAACATTCATTTAGTCTGAGCTAGATGCTGAAGAAGAGTAGGTCCTGCTAAAAAAAAAGAGAACATGCAGACTGTTGCTACAGTATTTTTATGTTCATGTTTAACTATTTCCCTCATCACTTCTAACACTTTTGACTGATTTGCTGAAACTATACAGGTTTTAAGTGTATAGATATGCATTGTTTTTACATGACAGCAGTTACTTTACACACAACCCAGTGATTAAAAAACCCATTATCGAAAAGTTGACGTACAGTATGTCCTGAGATTTGTGTTTCAAACTGTAGCCGTCATGTTTAGACCTGTAGTGATGAATTCAATGCCATGTTACAGAGCTCACTGATTAACAGAAGCCTTTTATTCCAAACTTACACATTGATGACTTGATGAAATGATTTCAGGCAAATTTATCTTTGAGCTTTCTTAAAAAATACTTGAATGTAAAATTTCAGGTAACAAAACCACTTATGTTGTTATGCCTGTAATCTACTGTGTTTTGGAATAAAAAAAAAAAAAAAAGTTTCCAGGTCACAACGTTATAACATTTGACACAACAAACAATAACACATTCAGATTGTGCCTGGCTGTTAATATAATGCTTCTGGTGATGTGGAAATATATATTTTAGGAATTTGATGGTGCATTTAAATGACCATGGTATTCTTTTGAATTAGCTGTGTTACTTCTGTGACTTTTTTTTAAACATACTTTTTTGACTAAATAAAAAATTGTTCAGGTTCATCATGAGTTGTTTGGTTTTTAGCGTTTCTCCTCCACCTCTGATCAAACTATTAGCGTCTCATTAGAAGAACATTTTGCTCCACGTTCATGTTGGAATTACAATGAGAAAAGCTTCATGATAATGATAATAATAAAACCAAGAACGGACAACTCAGCCAAAGTCTGTCAAATGTAACTAAACCCACATTTATTGGATCTAAATAGTGGTATATAGTCTATGCACAGTAATAATACAAGTCCTGATTAGATGGTGTAAATTCTGACAACTCAACAAAATGGGAATCATTCCCATTTCTACCAACTATCCCATTTGTCTTGAATGCAGCATTATAGAAAATGTCAGCTCCAGTGTTTGAGGAGACCTGTATTAATGTCTAAAATTCCCTTTTTAGTCTTCCTGTTTCATGGAAGTACGATACTGAATCACTGGATTTAACATCTTTATGTCTATAAATCTTAAATATCTAGCGGTATGTACACACGGTTCACACCAGAAGCTGGAGTACATTACAGTACTATCTTAAAGCTGCGACGTTATACCAACAGGTAGCTCTGATTTTCTTGTTTGTAAGGCGCCGTTGTGTTGATTGTCCAGCTTCAACATCTGGACAAACGTCCACCACTAGACGAGACAATTCTTGTTTTCTTTGTATTAATGACCTGTTGTTTGACAATGCCAGAATACTGGATTAAATAAATGAAAAATATGACCAATCACTGAGAAATCATCATGACCTTATTTATGTTTTCCTATCTCCTATTCTGTAACATATTGTTTTACTGAAAATGCCAAGAAATCAATTAGAATCATAAGAAAGAAATACAATGATTTAAGTCAAGAGATTCTGGCCTGCTGGGTTGATTTCCATTTGGAAAAAAGGAAAAAACTCACCTTTCAAAATAAAACCTGAACCATGTGTATCATCACAATGCAAAAAAAAAAAAAGATGGTATCAACCTTCCATTAACAGCACTCACTGGAAGCAATCCCTTGCTACAAGGAATGTAAAAGCTCTTTTTTTTGGTTGAACAACAACAAGGCAATATGAGAAGTCCTTACTCCACACGTGCGTCCGAAGATAGAAAAAACAAAACACAAAAAGACAAAATTCAAAATATTAAAGGATCCCTTTATCATGTCAGGATGTGCTGTACACCTGGCAGAATAAAACATAGAGCAGATATAGTCCAAAGCATCTAAAGTGCGGAGGTTAAAACTTTTTAACTGATTCACAACAGACTGGCACAGCGCATTAAAAACACAGCATAGATTAACAAAAATACACAAGGTTTGACCAACCGAACATCCATGAACAGTTCCTCGTCTGTATCTGAGTATGTGTGTGTGTGTGTGTGTGTGTGTGTGTGTGTATATGTGTGTGTGTATATGTGTGTGTGTGTCCTTTATGTCCTTTACCGGACCTGACAGCAACTGGTGTCGCCGAGTGTGTTTTGTGTCTGAAATAAACAGCTAGAGTATAAACAGGGACAAATAAAAGAGTTTTGAGTTTGAGTTTTGAAAAGTGTTACTGTTACGTTAAAGTTTAAAACGGTTTAAAATCCGAGTGGAGACGCTGGGAACCATTCACACAGGGAGCTCAGTCTGATGGGAGTCTGATCCAGAGAGTTCAGGCCTGTAACATGGGACATGAGTTGGGCTGATGATCCGTGGTGAAGCATTAAAAAACTCTCTGACGGGAGAGTTGAGACAGGTAGGTAGGCTGTGTGTGTGTGTGTGTGTGTGTGTGTGTGTGTGTCTGTTTGTGTGTGTGTGTGTGTGTCTGTTTGTGTGTGTGTTTGTGTGTGTGTGAGGGGGGGAGAGGGTATGGTGGAGTCGCTGCTGTGCATCCTCTTTGCTTGTGTTTCTTCTCATTCTAGATCCATCTAGAAAAGCTGGATCATGGACTCCCGAGACTTGCCCACGCCGATCCACTTGACTGAAGAGACAAAGCACAAAAGTGTTTACAGCCGTTGTTGTGAGGGGCAACAGAGAAAAGCTGGCGTCAAAGAGGGAGAGATATTATATTGTGTAAATAAGGGCACAGTTTCACATGTTGCTGTGCTCAACTGTTCACATGAAAAGTAACAGAAATAGCTGGATTATGAATTAAAATAAAAAACAGTGCAGAGTCCCAAATCATGTACTTCTGCCCTTACACTTAATAGTGTAAGTACATAAATAGGCTCATACTATGCAGTGTGTAGTGTACTGTATGCACTCAAACAGCTGGAATTTTAAGTGTGGATCGTTGGACTCCACCCTCAACAGCAGCCATCATAGTGATGTGTGTCAGAACCTACAAAGCTACGCAACAGAAGATAGTGAATGGTACTTAGCGGAAGAAACAGCAATAATTGAGGCAGATGAAGCAAGGGAGGCATCTATAATGGACATTTCCACAATATAAACACACAACAAAAGTAAAACCCAATGCTTGTTTTGATCGGCTACCAGGTGTTGGTGATTAGGGCTCCAATAGTCGGCTGTTGACTTTGAAAGGTAGCAGAAGAATAAGAAGCAGAAGAAGCTGTCACATCATTTCTGGGAAGCGTGCAGCAACAGTGTTTGATTTAGTGCACTTAAGTCGAGTGCACTGCAAAGAACTGTGTGCAATTTGAGACACAGTACTGGTTCTTTTTTCTTTTTCACACAGCTGGATGAGCACAGTGTGAAGTGAGTGAATGTCAAGACTGTCGATTTGTCAGAGTTACAAAAGCAGTTTGCAGCAGAAGTTTAGCGGCCCTGTGACTCTGCAGATACATGCAGCACATAAATAGTTGGATTTCACTTCTACTTCTGACCTTATTTTGGAAACCAAGCTCCTTTTTAATGTGTGTGAGTGCAGTGAGGGGACAGACAAAAAGACAATGTGGAGCTTTTCTTGTCAGTGTGAATGTGTATGAAGGGAACTCATCACTCTGTAATTATCCCTCCTTTCATCCCCCACTTTGCTGTCAGTGCGGTGCGTTCCCTCGCATGAAGTCTTTGTCATGCACGACTGAAACTGCTTTCATTACATTATTAACTGACACAAGGAGAAACTTTTATGGGGAAATCAGGTTTTAAAGTGTTTTTGTTCACTCAACATTTAATAATGAGGAAGCAAACTGTAACTCTGTGACTTAATCACATAAATACTTTAGTAAATCAAGACCTATGCATGTGGAACATGTATTCTGTGTATGAATGATTGTATGTTCATACCAGACACTCCCACGTGCTCCTCGACGAAGCGGACATAGTTCTTGGCGTTTTCAGGCAGCTCCTCGAAGGATCTGGCAGCCGAGGTGTCACTCTTCCAGCCGGGCAGCGTCTCGTACTGGACCTCCACGCGCTGCAGGACCTCCTGATTGGCTGAAAGGAGTTTAATATCAAACCATTAACTTTGCAGGAGAAACCATTAGAACTGATAAATTATGCCCTCGCTATAAGAGTAGACAACACTTTTCTACAAGATTGTTATTACTGCCTTTATAATTTCAATAGACACTGGTCTAAAAATAAGATTGTACTGTATCTATTTTTCACCTGGAAAGTGAGGTATAGTTTGGCCGTCGACGTTATACGCTACGCCCACTTTGATCTCTGAGAAGATGTCAAGTATGTCCAGTTTGGTGAGAGCTAATCTGGGGGTAGAGGGGACAGGAAGAGTCATGTTAGAGAGGTCACTCTGATAACACAGCTGCTGTTAGGTTATAAACAAGATTCTTCATCTCTCTTATGTCCAAATTAGGCCAGAGAATCTGCATATACACCTGTATAAGCAATAAAATTAAAATTACACTCACGCGGTAAAGCCATTAATCATGTGTGCATATTTGATGAGCACCAGGTCCAGCCAACCACATCGCCTCTTCCTGCCTGTGGTCGCTCCCACCTCCTTCCCCCGAGTCTGAAGCAGCTCTCCAATGTCCTAAAAGGACAAGTGCTACAAATCACACTTATGTCACGTCAAATTAACTGGTCACCAAACACCCCGACAATAAACGCCAGGCTTCAGTTTCAGCCATGAACAGGTGTCACAGACATATTTATTGACAAGTGAAGTTTTTTACAGCTGCTTATTAGTGGCAGTGCAGCAACACGTCCACTGGGTGGCACTGTTTGACAACAAAATGACTTTCCCAAGTCATTGCACAACATTTTGACCAGGTACAAAAGGTAAAATATTTTATGAAAACAAGTTCATTCCCCCAATGTTCTTGACTAAAGCACATTTTTAGCCACCTGAGTTAAAAGCTGAACATCTTTAAACACTTTTCTGTGATATATTACCCATTTCGTAGAAAAGTTACATCTTAGCACTGCTTTATTCTCATCTTTAAACAAGAATTTTATGTCTTTTCTGCACATTGGTGGGAATTTTAAATATGTGGCATCTTACATTGCTCTGCTCTGAGGGGAAAGCTCCGATGCCCACTCTGGTGGTGTAGGCCTTGACGACCCCGTAAACCTCGCCGACATTCTGGGGCGGCATGCCAAGACCTGTACAGACCCCGCCCACTGTGCAGTTGGATGACGTCACGAACGGATACGTCCCTGCAATGACACCAGGAGTGAAAACTGATCAAACCCTTTCCTTAAGTTCATTAGAGGCTGGTTGAACAAACATGCAGATTTGTGCAAAGGGTGATATTTTTTTACCGTTCTGTACATTGAAGTATTTATCACCATCTCATTTGTAGTGAGGGCTACAAGCTGTTCACTGTCAAGGCAACGTGTTGACGTAGAATTTATTGTTAGCCTCAGAGCATTGTTGTCTAAGCAAATATGCTATGTGACTAACAATATGTTTGTTTTAGCACCTGTCCTGATATAGCTGACTGATCAGGTGGGACCAGACCAAGAACTTTGACCTTCTCCCCCCCTCGGTCACTGGACACCACTGAAACTATACCTCAGGAGACGTTTAAATATTTCTGGACAGGCTCACTGGTACATGACAAAACCTGCCAGTTCACTTAATTCTGTAAAATGTCAAATATCTTGCTTCAGAAAATGTCTTTTAAACTTTAACTACTGGAAGCTGCTAACATGCAGGGCATCTCAATGTGAAGTAGATTGTTGTGTAGACAAACGTGACACAGGTTTGATCCCTATGACATACATCAGCAGTATCATGTTCTCTCAAAGCTGAACACTGATGTCCTACATGCTCCTGAACTCTAATCAGTCCCGATAACGATTTTGCAAACACATAATCCCAATGTTAAATATTTAATAATAACATTATGGTTTTATGCTACTGTGACATTTGCAACCATTTGTCATAAATTATCCACAACCTGTAGCTGCATTGCCACCTATCAGAAAGAGAGAGGGTGTCTTCCTATCAGTCCCTGCACCCTGATAACACCAGAGCAGGGTAACAGCGCTGGACCTCGGCTGTAATTTAATCTGCTCTGTGCCGTCACTGCTTTCGATAATGACAGCTCTGCTCTGTCACAGTGACATGCTCCAACATCTAGACCACAGGGCTGTTGCAATACAGGAATTTCCCCTGCTGCGATTTAGAGTGGTTTTATTGGGTGGTAGGTGGAATTAGCAGAGCCGTGCAAAGTGGAGGGGGCAGCACCTCACCTTCAAATGGCTGACAACCTGTAGTCCCATTTGTTTTGCTACAATAATACTCTTTTTATTACAGTGTAATGTGCAAGGGTCAGGGGACGCAGCTGCTGTGTAACAGCTGACTGACACAGAACATTACTCGACATCAGATCTTGACTGATCTTGATAACATGTCTGGAGATTTAGGTAATCAAAACAAAATCAAGTGTGTTTTAAGTCTGAAAACTAGCATATGACAATAAATCCATATCGGTTGTGGTGGCAGTTGCTTTTCAACAGCAGAGAATTGCAATATTGCTGTAATCATGACAGCCCTACTAGAGGATTAGTATGTTTAGCCTGTTGTGTCATTATCAGAGACGAAAAATAAAACAAGAAAATACAAAATTATGCTGGGTAGTAAGACCTTGAGCTAGGACCTTTCTGCGTGAAGTTTACATGTCCTCTTCATGTCAGCGTGGGTTCTCTCCTGGTCTCCAGCTTTGTCCCACAGTCCAAAAACATGCTGAGATTAACTGGAGACTAAATTGCCCATAGGTTTGAGTGTGTGAGTGAATGGTGTGTGTGCCCCACGATAGGCTGGCGACCATCTAGGGTGTATCCCTGCCTCTCGCCTAAGGTACGCTGGGATTGGCTCCAGCAGACTCCTCTGACCCTAGTGAGGAGTAAACGGGTAGAGAAAAGGGATGGATGGATGAATTTAATGCTTTATTTCCTTAATTGTGATTGGCTCACTGACAGACTGCTGATAATAGGGTGCCGTTCGTGCTCATGCACAGTCTGGGTGGTTTTGACTTGTGAAGGTGCACGTCAGGCCTGGATGCCGGAACACGTCAGTAGTAGTGAATACACTTACCATCATCCCTAGTCTGAGCTCCAAGCAGGCTTTTATAAAGAGCATCACAAAACTTAAAAGTTTCAGGGCAACATCACTGAGTCACTGGAGACACACTGAACATCACTTTGCAATTACAAACAACATTTATACCAAGAGTATGAGATTGGCAGAAAGAAGTTAGCTTATTATCAGAGGGAAAGCTGAAAAACATGTAAACAAATGAGTTAAGAGTCAAGCGCAGTGCACCTGAACACTCACACGTACACACAGTGACCTACTGACCAAAGTCTATGTCCAGCAGCGCCGCGTTGGCTCCTTCCACCAAGATCTTCTTTGGAGGACCATGAAGAGCCTCGTACATGTAATGCACCCCGTCTCTCACCATGGGCTTGATCTGTTCCACATAATCCTACAAAAGCAAGAACACAAAATGTTACTGTAAAGACAACAAATTTATTAAACAGCTCTAGAAACATTTCTCGGTTTAACTGTACTAGTGCAGTGCCCGAAAGAAGAATCTATATTTATACAAAAGTGTTTGGCGAACTTTGGTGAACTTGTGATAAATGTCTTGTGCAGATGTAGTTTGCACTTTTTCCTGTATAGTGTAATAACCTGGGCATGTTACTGTTATATGTGTTTATAAATACATTGATTAGGCCCAGATTCTGTTTTGTTAGGTGATATTGCTGGGATTTCTTGAGGTTCTGTGTACATGATTTAAAATCAAGCATCAATCGCTGCAGCTAGTGTGTTAAGTTATTCTCTGAAAAGAAGAAAACACGGCAGCATTATGAACTTTTATGAAGTTTATTTGTTGTTCTGGCGTTGGCTACGACCAACAGTAGCCTGTGTTAGCATGAGGAATAAAGTAGCAGCTAAACTGGCTAACTTCTTAGCATGTGGTTTTTTTAGAGACACTTGTTGGCTGCACAAATTGTAACGAAAGTGCTGGGAAGCAACATAAGGAGGAGCCGTGATATGGATCTTTACACTGTAGCAGGATACAGGCTGCTGCAGGATAGCGCTGTGACACGCAAGTCTGTGGGATTTTATTTTAATGATAATGACGTTTTGAATATGTATAAATTCCACAAGGATGGACACCATCATGCCATGTGCAGCTATATCTGAAAGCTGAGGTTGATCTTGCTTTATAGATAGCTTACCTTTAATTTGACGAGCTCTCCTTCTATGTCAATCTCCAGAGTGGGGTACATAGCCTTGTACTGCTGGGCCAATACTTTATACCTGCAACAAGCAACATTGATCAGGTTTGATTAATACAAACATCTCCTTCCCTCTACCAAATACACTAGAATGATCATGTTCTATATAATGTTACAAAGGACTTATAAATTCTCACTTAAACAAAATATTCATTCATCTTTTCATTCACTTTACCCTCATTTGCATTTGAAAACTAAACAGAAACCACATTCTAGAATGAATGTCCATGTGCACTTTAATGTTTGTGTTTCCACTGCATCTGAGGAACTGTGACCATGAGGCAAACTAGATTGGTATAGAGGGAATGCAAAATGTTTTCTTTGTTTTTCCTGTTGGGTTAAAACAGCTATGGATTTTGTAAATGTTTGTTAAAACCGTTCCAGTCCATAAAACTGGAGTTAGGTGTGTGAAGTAAAATTGTATTGAAATATTATAATAATATATATTGAGTTTCATTGAGATGAAAAGGACGGTAAGGCATGAAATTATAAAATCACATTTTTGGATTAATTCGGAATCATGAATTGTATTGTTATTGTCTTTGTAGAGCTTTCATGCATAAAATCTACTCCTAACTCCTAACAAAGTTTATCTCTAAATGTTGGAACAAACCTTTCAGAGAACTGGGTGAAGTCAGCCAACAGGTCACATATCCTGAGGCCACTACGTGCTGCTTTGGCTGAGTACACCGGACCAATGCCCTTCTTTGTTGTCCCAAGGCTGGGCAGGCCAAAGAAGAGTGGAGAGACAGAAAGGAGAGAGAAAAAGAGAGAAAAGACAGAACAAGCATTAGCATTTCATTGAAATCTAGCAAAATTACTTTTAACAATTTAAAATATCTTATCATCCACCCTGAAACATCTTTAACACCTCTGGACCTTTTTACTTTGAGATAGAACTCACAGAATCTACAGTAGACACATGACCAGCCTTGTCTAATTGAAGCTACTTTGTTACTACAATCCCTACAATGGGTGCAAATTACTTAATTACTTAGTTAATTGATGTAGCAGATAAACAGATACAGATGTTCATTGAGTATTGTGGGCAACAACTAACTGGTGAGGCTTCATCAAAGCTAAACGCTGACCTGTGAGAACAAACAGAACAGTCTCATTGGACTATTTTCTGCATCTCTACAGAATTAAATATCTCAAGGACACAATTAACCCTAAGCCTCGACACTAAATATCTTTTCACACTAGTGAATCAATTGAGACACATGAGCATCAGAGTAGGACTACTGATAGTGTGTCAAACTGAACATTTACACCCGACACGCTAAACAAATCTCTTTGGAGACTCGGCCTATATAAAGGAAGGGCTGGTGCAGCGCGATTGGCTTACTTCACATGCAAGCTACAGCGTGGAAATAAACAAAGATTATCTTTGGTTATCGAGTTACATCGTTAACACCAGTATATGTATAATGTACAGTGGACATGACTTGAAAGACTACCTGTTGACTCACTTTATATGGCTGTCACAAAATAAGCATTAAATAATACATGTTAAATCTTAATTATGGCAGAAAATATTAACAAACCATCACACTTAGTCACATGGCATGCAGACAGTTTTCAGATTGCAGACAGATTTCATTGCAGAGTGCAAAAAAATACACAACTTTTCCTACCAGATGTGTCACTGATCTTTTGACGTATCTGATAAAGATGGAATCAATAAATCACGCTTGTTGAATGAAGTGAACTCAGATCAGATTTAATGTATCAGGGCTTGTTTTGACCTGCCGTTAATGCATTTGTAACCTAGGAAATTCTACACCTTTTTGTGTAAACGTTTCTATGGCTATAAAAAGGCTGTTGTAAACAATCTGAGTGATGCATCAACTTGCATGAGCTAGTATTAGTGGTGTCAGATTGTGACCAAGGTATTTTCTTAGTTTGTCGTATGTCTTAGCACCCTAGTGGAGTTACAGGATTTTCCAAGTTTAGCTTGAGCTAGGCTAAACTGTCGTAACCGCTCTGATTTCCAGCAGCGGAACTCCAAGGATGCCTGGAGAAGCTGGGAATCCACCAGCCTGTGAGAGCAATCTGTTGAAAGCTTATAATGGCTGTGCCATTAAAGCACCCTAGAGAACAAGCATTCTCACTCTCACTCACACACATACACACACAGTATCTGACTCGGCGTTTGAAGCTTTGCTTCTGAGCTGGTAAAGACAACCCAGCTTTCACCAGGAATACACAGGGTCTCTCTTGAGCTTAATATGCTGAATGCTCCACAGGCTTGGCTTAACATTCCTCACATACATTAGTACGGTTCACTGCCTAGGCTAAAGATGTATTCAAAAAACGGTGTGTGGTAAAATAGACGGATACCGAGGGAACACCTGGAATGACTGCCTGAAATATCAGGATCTTTTCAGAATCTGAAAGTCTGGCTGCTGGCTTGTTAAGTCTCTTATTGCTGAAGCACAGACTCATTTATCTCTGTCTGTCTGCCCCCTGAACCCTCAGTGATGAGATTATATGCATGTGTATCACTGTGGAAAGACATCTCCGTACATATGGGAAGTGTAGACAAATCTATGTGCAAATAAATAAATGAAATACATAGATATCTGTTTAATTTAATTAAAGATTATCTTCAAAAACTGTCAACATTTATCTACAAGGATCTGTTTCAAAATTGGCCATTTTTGATGAATATTGTGCTACATAATTAAAATAAATGTAACTGGGGACACAAGTATTTATATTATGATTTCTGTGCAGATAATGTTTTTGTTAGGTCTTTAAAAACTGGAACTGAGGACAAAGTGTTGCCAACAATGTACCATTTACTCTGACTCACTGTGCGTAATAGTGCTATACATGTCACTAAATAAAGCAGAAGCTTAAGAATAGACGAATAGACACCAGATGGTTTTTATCGTTTTTACAAAAAATCTACTGTGTCCCAACAATTGCGACAGTAAGTTCAATGCAAGAGGTGCAGGACAAAAGTCAGATAAAATCATCCAGACAGCAGAACATAGAAATTATTAAATTCATGTGACAAAACCTCACATGACCAAAGACTGAATCATTAACATGTGGCCATGTCAAATCAGACAGAATCCACGATGTCGCAGATATTGTTCAAAGTTTGTCTATATAATCCTTGAGCCCCAAAACTAATGACTACAACATATTTCTGTACAATTACAACATTAATATCTTGAAAAGTATTATTCCTAATCCTCATCAAACTTCGTAGGATGGAAAACACACGTTTTCAGAATGACTGAACCATTAATAGTTTGTACTGCATGTTTATTATTGAAGTTATTAAATTTGGAAAACAAAAGTGCAATATATATATATATATATACACATATACATACACATATATATATATATAGTAAAATTCATTTCAAACATGTTCTGCATGTAAGGGCAAATACTGACGAGTATATGTTGAAACATGCGTATCAGTACAGATTCCATATAGAGCTTCTAACATGCACATCCTAAGACTACATGTACGAACACATTTTGAGAGGGAAATTTATGGTACCAACAGAGGATTTATCAAAATATTTCACTTATTTTCCAATTTAGTTTTGGGACCCATTCATGATAGAAACAAGGTTTGAACAATATCGGAGACAGTGCTGCAACAAGATTATCTGATTCGACACAGATTGCTGCAAAAATGTCAACTTTGAAAGCAGAGGAACGCAGGAAGTGTTGCTTTAGTCTCTGTGGTTCAGTAACTGGTTTCTTACTTCTTGCCTGCTTGCTCTTGTCTCTGCTGTTCCTGAACGCCATCAACAGCTTGGTGGAAGTCAAACACTGCAGAGGAGGAAGAGAGGGGACACACGTTCTCACACACCTAAGAGAAATCAGGGCCCGCACTTCCACACACACAGAGTTGTTGCATGCACACGTTCAAACATGTCACACACAGCTTCATTAAAAGTCTGACGAGTCTTACCGATATGTGCTCTGTCTGAGATGATCAACCTTTTCTCCCAGTCTTTTAGACCTGCACACACACAAATATAGAATCAACCTCCACACATTAAAACCCAGACTAGTTCTTTTACTTGCAGGTGTTTAACTCACTTTTTCCTTTGTGTTCATTATTTTTCGCTTCTTCAAACAGGCCTGGAAGGTGGATCACTACACCATTGCCTGAGGTACATAAAATAAAAAAATAAAAACGGTTGGTCATATGACTTCATGATCATAATGTTCATAGATTTGCACAATGTAGCAGCTTAACATTGTTTACACAAGTGGCTCCCAACTTTTTGGCCTGACCCCTTAAAACAATGCCACCTCTTGTACTTGTTTCGACCTCCCCTCATATTATTTATAGTACATATCCACAATCCATATGTTGTGAACAATTCCACCAAAGGGCAAAAAATCGGATTATTCTCAATTAATCTAAAAAACATCTATAAAATGTCAAGAAACTGAATAAATCGCTGCAACCACCACTGACCACTTGACCACTTTCCCTTAAAAGAAAGTACATCTTCATGATTATCAAAAGTCAGTTGATTTTCTGTTAATCTTCTTGGAACATTCTTGATTCATTTTGTTTAATTTTAATATTTCATTCATAAAGAGGTTAAATTCTCCAGTGTTTAATGTGAAAATTATCACTTGATTGATTGTTTCAGTGAGAGATGGAAACCCTAAAGGAGCCAACAGTCTGCAGTCAGTCGGGTACTTGCATATACTGGATTGAATGACCTTAACCATAACTCCAGCAGGCAGCTGCCTGGGGCTCCTAACTAAAGTAACCCTGAAATTACATATATAAAACGGTCCCAAAAAAAATCATTGGCACCCCAGATTCATGGTGCAGTGCAGCTCACCTGGCTGCAAGTATTAAAGTTCCTCTGTCATTATTTGTCAAATTTATATTTTTTTGTACTGAAAAGATCATGAAATCAAAATTAAACAGTTAATAAGAATTTCTTTTTCTTTCAACACCCCTCAGATTTACCTTAAACCAAGGAGATCTCCTGACTCCCAGGTAGGAATAAGTAATAGTGATTTAAAAAATACTATTTTTTTCATAAAATTATTAATCTTTGAATGTGCAAATGAAAAAAGGAACTACAATTATAATATACAATATCATAATATCTAAATCTACAGTAAAAAAAATATTGTTTTAAAGTGGAAAAGTTACATCTAAACTAGAGTGAAGATCTATGAGTGTGGAAGCAGCCACAGGTGAGCCCTGGCAGCATGTATTTATTAGACAGCTGGCCCAAACTTTGCCTGTTCACAGGATTATTCAAACAGCTGGCCTTAATTATCTTTTTAACTGGGTTGCATTAAATGGAGTAGGTGAGGTAATTACTTTGACCAAATTCAATGTAAAAATGTAAGTGAAGAAACGCTGAACGCTGACAAACACTCAGTTACAGAGATAAATGTTCAAACTCAAGAACAGAAAAGACCCGAGCACAGTGCTGGAGGCCATGAATGAACATTCACTAACAGGGTGGAGAATAACAACCAGAAACACCTCTCCACTCTGTCTGCACAAAGAAATGATTATAATGCCACTATAAATACAAATGATCAGGTTTTCTAGTTGTCTTGTTACTTTAAGTTTCTTTATGTGGATGCAAATTCTAACTACCAACTAACACTCAGCATTTAGACCTGTTGCTGTGAGGAATGACTACATTTTATTTCTTAAAACAACACACAGATGTCATAGCATTAAACGCCTACTGAATTTAAACTTTTTTATTTTTTTTTACTAAACTTTCCATTATAACATAGTCTTGGTCAAACTTTGAGAAAATTAACTACGGCTTTTAAAAAAGCATTAATATATGACACCACTGCATGAAATTCAAGGCCTGTTCTTCCTGAATACCAGAATGACTCATTGCCTGTTGAACACTGTTGAACAATAACCACAATACAAGACAAAGCCTCATCAAAGAAGAGGCACTAAACTCCACATTCCAGCTTTGGTCTCCATTTACTGTAAAGGAAATTAGAAAATGTCAGCCATGAATGACAAACTGCTGCAGTTTTTTACAATATTTGACAGTTTCTGCCTCCTGGATGGACTCTTGAAGAATGAGGAGCCGCCTTCAAATCATGACAGCTTCAATGTATATAATCTAATTACTGTCAGCTGCCAAATTAGTTCACTGAGTTCAAGTCAACAGTAAACAAAGAATAATGGCTGCAAATAAGTTTTGTTTGTCATTTCCAATCAAAATAAACAGATATGCTTCCTGCTTTATATAAGAAGGACAAGCATATACTTAGTATCGACGGATCATACAGCTGTTCATGTGCAGATGTGTGGAGCGTTAGAAGCCAGAGAGAAGAAGTGAGACACCATTAGCTAATGAAGTTACTGCAGATGAGTAGATCTGACATTGCCTGCAGTCTGGCTCTGAGCCACGCTGATCGCACTTACTGTAGCAGTCGTCAAAATGGAGGCTGTTCTGCCAGACTAAAAGGAGGCTCGATCAATTTATCGAGAAAAACAGTGAGCATAGACGGCCTTGGAACCAGAGTCCGTGCATAACCGTGTGAGCTATTACACACCGATGAAAGCGGTGACCTTGGGGTTGATGATGCCGCTGGGGAGGAGGTGGAAGACGTACTCCACCGAGTCCACCACCACCGTGTGTCCCGCGTTGTTGCCACCCTGCAGAGAAGAGACACAGACCAATGAGGAGAGTAAAACAGTAAAACATAGAGAGGCACCAAGCTAAAGAGGTGCTGCAACTGTGTAGCAACAAGAATCATGCACAAACCTCTGGATTTATTCGACCTAGGACAGATATATTTCAGAAGTAGACTATGATAACAATAACTAAACAACAATAAAGCTAATGCACAAGCTGAGTTTCTCAGAGGAAAAGACATTTTGACATTCTCCTGACTTGATTGGCAGAAGCTCGGGTCAACAACCTGTTCAGCTAATTGGCTGAGGGAGTTTGTCTGTCAAGGCAGGTAACGTTATTCCCTGATAAGTAGAGCGAACAGAAATGGGCAAGAAAAATAAATTCCGCTCTGTTACTATCAGCAGATCAGCCCAGAGTCAGCAGCAAGACATTTCTCTGTTGAACCTGTCTGTCAAAACCCCAAGATATTCAATAATGTATGACAGAAAAATAAAAGGATACAATTCTGACATTTGAGAAGCTGGAACCACCATTTATTATTATAATTATTATTATCATTGCTTTAGAAAGAGAAAGAAGTCTAAACAAGTTTTCAAATAGGTGCAGATTAACTGATCTATTAATCGACTTTTAGCTGCGGCTCCAGATCAGTGACTGACAACACCCATACCTTTTTATCATTACCTGTTCTGGTCCTGTCTGCTTTTATGAAATAAGAAACTTGGGTGAAGAGGTGAAAAGGACATACTGGTGGGAAAAAATGAAGTATGACAATAGGAGTGAAAGTACAGTATAAATAAGCTGAGTTGAAAAAGGAGCACACAAAGGAAATGTATGAAGTATTTTAGGTATTACTGAAATGCTAACATACAGATAATTCTTGTCATCCTACTGGTTTATATTTAGCACATGCTGCTTCGGCGATGCTGCGATTTAAACAGACCGATCAGACAGATCTACGCATGAGGATGCAGAAATTACCAAAAGCCCATAATGGCACATAATTCTGTTACTTAGCTGCTGTGCTCACTGCTGCTGGTTGACATGTACACCGACATCAGTCTGCTTATGTTACATGTCATTTAATACCAAACATTGAGGGGAGGAACAGATTTTTTTTTATTCAACTTTTGGATTCAGATCTGATGGCCAATTACAAATATGTGCAGGGGGATCACACCAGCTGTAGATTAGTTCCTGCCTCCGCAGCCTGCGTCACTGTTCAGTACCTGAGGTGCCGACTCTACTTGTACTTTCCTGTGACCGGGACGTTTTTACCACTGCTGTGGCCTGTGGATGTAAATCAAGCCCAGCATGTGCTTTGACCACGTGGGGTTATTCCTGGCCACAGAAGTGCCCTGAAGGTGTGTGCGTATGCTTGTGTGTGTGTGTGTGTTTTTGGGGGGTGGGGGGGGGGGGGGGGGGGGGGTTCAGATGCCTCTCCTTTTTTGACACTTTAATGATCCATTCCGCCCCCAACACAACTTAATGCCAGACATCATAAAGCCCCGTGATCGGCCTCTTAGCCCATCCAAAAACTTTAAATACTGGATGTCCTGCTTCTGTTCTGTGGCTTGTGAACTACTTTGGCAGCACTGATTATCCAACTGTGTACTGAGATTACAATTAACACAGTGGTATCAGGAAAGATGAGTTTAAATAAAAGGGATGTTTTGATACAAACAATTTCACCAGACACTACTGGAGCTTAGCCCAAACACAACAGGCCTGAGGCATTCACAAAAACGTACAAAACTAAAATGTATGCTATGAAATCAGACTTAAGGTTTCTTTATATGACAAGGACCTGAGAAAAGCCTGAGCTTACTGTTGTTGGTGTGAAAGGATCAGGACATGTTACCTGATCTGTGACCCTGCTCCTCCTGACCAAGGGTGTCAGCACAGATCTGACGTGGTTATTACTGCTGAAATTAGAATTAAGTAACTAACTGGTTGATCTGCAGAAAATGAATGAGAACAGCTAGTTTATTAAAGTAACTCTATGCCATGGTCGATGGGTGAAAACTCTTGTCGGATTTGCAGACAGGTGTGAGTGACTGTGACCTTTTAACACATGAATTTCAGGTTTAATCACCTGTTCTAAACTTATCCACCACCCAACCTGTAACCATAGCAACATTAAAATAATCATAGTAAAACTATGAAGCTTAGTTGTAACTGCTAGAGTTATCAGTTCATAAACTAACGACAGGACCAGAAAGAGAAAATACTGATTTCAGGGTTTCCCCACATATAGACCATTATGTGGCCCTGCGCCACAGAATGAAAACTGGGGGCCACAAATTAAATCCACCTCTTCCTTTCCCCCCCAACACAAATCTAACACAGGGAGATCACACAGTGAGATCAACAGCCACGGGACTCAATCTTAATATTAATAATATCTATGCTATTTACTGGAATATTGCAGAACATTACCATTGCGTGAGAGCCACATGTGATAGTAACAATTGTTCCATGTATTAGTCAGGCCCTGTTCTTATTGTTGACTTTTTGGCAAATAACCATGGTATTTGACCTACAGGCAGCATTTATCATCCATTATCATAAGTAAAAGAAGGATTACAGATAACAAAAAATATCTGTAAAAGATAACAGAAATTAAGATTATCAAAATAGTTCTTTGACTAATCAATTAATCAATGAGTCATTGCAGCTCTAAGTGTATGTGTAAAAGACCTTGAACTTATTGAAACCTTTCTTTGTGTCAAAGATATAAATATACATTTATTGTCTTTTGTCTTACACACAGGTTGTGTATCAGACTGTCTTTGTGCAGCTTGGTTACCATGTGAGTATAGAAACCACCTCCTGAAGAGACTCAAGGTCTTAAGTTCAAACCCTGATGTTTGAATGGTTTTCAAACAACCTCTGTTTATTAGAATGTCCAGTGAAAAGACTCCACAACATCACAATAGCTTGGGTTAACCAACTAGGTGTTGGTTTTAGCAACCATCTCCATAGCAGCTGCTTCGAGTCCATTATTTCGGAATGTGGTAATGGTGCCTCCAGTTTAAAATCAAGTACCTGTTGAACCTGTTTCAGAGCCTTTTTGTAACGTCTAGTCCCTGGAGTCAAGTCATACATTTCTATTCTTGTGCATTTTGGCTGTTTCCTGATTTATTTTGAAATTCGTATTTCAGGTTGCTTCACTTCCTGCTTGTGTTTCCCGCCTGTTTGATTACCTGCACCTGCCCTAGTTTGTCACACCTGTGTCCTATTACCTCCCCTCTTTAGTCTCTGTGTCCCCTTTGTCTTTTGTTTGTCTCACTAGTTTCTGAGCGGTCCAGCTGTTTCCCCTGTGTCAGCTAGTCTTAGGAGCCGTCCACACCAACCTTGGGTATTTATGAATCCGTGTATTTCTCTGCACAGCCTTTTATCCACATTTATCTGCAGATGTGGGCTCCTGAAACCAGAGTTTTTTGTAACCCGAGTCCAGAGTGAGCTTTTTCCAAAAGTCTGGTTTCAGCAGTCGTGTGGATGGGAAAAACAGTTTCTTCTTCTTCTTTGGGGTTTTAAGGTGCCTAAAAAGTGCCATTACTGATATCTGCAGGACTAGTATTATATCCTAATATATAATCCAGAATAAATATTGTCTTCCCCTCCCACTTGACTTTCTAAAATGCTTTTCAAAAATGTCTCCTCCAAGCCAATTTCTTGCAATTGTCTGATCAAGTCTTGTCTCTGCAAGTGTTTCCGCAAAAAAATAAAACATGTATCGCAATTTCTTGTCGACATCGTTTGGCGTTACACTGTGCAGCGGTAAATGGTAAGTTGTATCCATGGAGACGTGTGAAGCACTAGCCTTGTGATGGCCTTCCTGTTAGGAGTGCATCGGCGCCTACTGCTTTGGCATGAGCACGACATTGTTTGGACGTTGCCGTTTCATGTGGTTGGAGACGTTATATATCACATGGGTGGTGTGGAAGGCAATTTTTTTTTTGTTGTTTTACCAGGGGCCATAAAAGTCAGTTTTCAAAATACCTGTGTTTGTGAGGACTAGGCCTAAGTGAGAATCTGTTTTTTGACCCTGCCTTTGTCTTCCCCTTTGGATACCACTGCTGGATCTGACATCCTGTGTACCAAAATATTGTTTGAAGGACATTGATTGTACCTCTGCAGTGTCAAGTCCTGGATCTAAGTCCTTCCATGAGTACACATGAGAACACTTTTGGTCCATTACAGGTGGCAACCTGTGGTTATTTTCATAATTAATTAATCTGCCAATTATTTTCTTTAACTGATCATTTTATCTAAAATGCCAGAAAATGTAATTAATGAGAAATGATCATTTCTCAGAACCAAGGAGACGTCTTTAAAAGCGTTGATTTTTGGCTGACAGAAAATCTAACATCTTTCATTACAATATGAATATATAAATTCAAATCAGTTGCAAATTAACTTTCTGTTGATCAGCTAAAAAAAAACAAGCAGCATTATGTCGTGCTAGGGGCCGTCTAAGAGCGGGAGGGGGAAGCAGGAATGAGGGGAGGGAATCCTGTGAGTCGCACAGTTGTCTCTCTTGCTGAATTCTATTCCTTTTTCCATAATTTCCCACTCTTCCCCCTTGCTTAAAAATGTAGTGTGTAAAATAGGAAGATCGTGCCCGAGTTCCCGAGTCAGAGTTCTGAGTTCAAGGGCCGTTGAAATGCACTTTTCCAATTTGGAGGTCAGATATTTCAGAGTTCTGAGTGCAATCAAATTGCATTAGTGTGGGAAACACTGCATCTCTAAAAAATAAATTAAACAAAGTTTTTACTTTTTCCGATGCACATGGATCCAAGTGTCATTAATCATACCACATGGATGGAAATGGTAGTGTAATGAGCATGTATAGCATTTTGTTGGTGAAGCATAAAATGGATATATGATGCTTCACGATAATGACCAGAGACTCCTGTTGGTCCTTTGAGATATGCTGTGGTAATATGTAATATGCCCTATCAGCTACACACCCGCCTCTCTCAACTGTGACTTCTGGCTTCTTAAAGGTCTGAACTGTAAGGAACACTGTGCAGGAATGCTGGCAAAGCCTATTTTATAAAAAGATCAACGCTATCTGCTCCTAACCTTCCCTGCAGCTAACACACACACTCAAGTGCCCCTACTACCTCACCCACAAAAACATTTGCACATCATAATGTACAGACAGACACTCTGCAGCATTTAATTCATTTTTACATGACTCCAGCCATGGCAGGACTGCAGGAGCAAGAAATATCTGAGACACGGGAGAATCTTTGTTATGTCAACATGGTATCAACATAGAAAACAAATACTTGCAGCAGAGTTAGTTCTACCACTGAAAAGATCAGCAACATTAACTCTTATTTTAGGAACCTGAAGAATCTGGTATACGTTTTAGATTTGTCTTTTGGTACAGACAGAAATGCTGTTGGGCATTTAATAAAGACGTCCCGAAAACATAAAACAACACTGCAGTAAATCTTTCCATTCTGGCTTCATACACTGTTTTAGTCTTTCACTACCATATATGCACAGATTGTATTGCAGGCAATGTGTCAACAAGAATCACAGAGCGGAGGCTGCAAGGGTTAGAAGTCTATTCAACATAAATAGGAAGTTCTACTTGTACATGTCCAAATGAATAGTTACATCCTGTACTTCAGAGATCAGTAAACCAAGTGTGACAAGTGTTCCACAGGTTTGTCCATACTTCAGCTTGCCAGGAACAAATGTAATTTAAACCTGTAGGCTAAGGCGCGACTGAGGTGTGTCACAGTATTACGTATTAAATATTACTGGTATTACCGGCATGTCTTTTTTTTTTTTTTAACATGTTGTTCACATGTAGGATCTGCTCTTCTTCTACTCCTGTGGGTTTACTAGGCATTGATTCTGAAATATCTTACAGTTTGCCTTGCAAATGTAAATGCACATACATATGGGAGTACACACATATGCATGTACACAACAGAACATGATCAATTTGGTCTGTGGACACATGCAGATTCTGGAAAAGCTGTAAGATTACAGTAATTTATGGGATTGAGCTCAGTACGGATTCAATCGTCCAGCATGGAATGTCGTCACAGACGCAACATTAAAAAACTCAGTCTGCTGTGAAACACAAAGATTTTCACCTGCTGGTGATAGATTTAAACAGCATTCACCAGGAAATCAAAGATCCTTTGGCAAGTGCTTGGATATTTGATTAATATTCAAAAGTTCCATACTACAGCTTTAGGTATGAGGGCCTAGGCCATTGCATTAGGAGCTTTCAAAATATTTTTGTCATAAGTTCAGTCTTCTCTCTACTGCTTTCACTCACTGTCTTACTTATTCCTGATTAAGGAGATCAGGGACTGGCATCTACCCAGTACACACTGGGCAGAGAACAGAGCAAGCCAAACCAGGCCAGGCCAGGCCAAACCATGACAAGTCCAAAGCCAAATTTCTCACAACTTTCAAGTCTACCTGTTTTTCATCAGGAAAACAGGCTGCAAACAAATTTAACAGAAGCTGCAGGACTTGAGCAAAGATGGGACTGCTGGTCTCTGACCAAGTCCAGATAAAGCTCAGTGGCCTGATGGTAGAGTGTTCACCCTGAGACAGAGAGGTTTGGGGTTCAATCCCTGGTTGGGTCATACCAAAGACTAAGAATGGTACCCTTTGTCTCTGTGCTTGGCATTCAGTATTCAGGGTTGGACTTGGGGGTTACATCACCCAATGATGCGCGGCACCACTGTTACCCAACGCTCCCTCAGTGAATGGATCAAAAGCAGAGAACAAATTCTGCATCCTTTGGGACTTCAGGGTTTCCCACAGCCCTATTAGCATTGTATGGTGCTAGGGACCATCAGACTGAGGGAAGGTAGCTTAACTTAAGGTCAGAGTTGAATGTGTGGCTGTTTATCTCTCGCACTCTCTGCATGTGAGCAAGAATGACGTTTGGGAATGACGAAGAATTGCGTTGTGGGGAAAAAAGAAGCAGAATCAATTTGTGGCACTTGGTTTTCATTCTGTGGTGCTGCGCCACAGATCCATCTATGTGTGGGCAACACTGAACTTTTAACTTAACTTCACATGGTGGTGCTAAACAATTTGATCAGATAAAAAGAATCACAATCATTTCATGTGCTGAACTCTGAAAGGGAACAATAAGACATGAGCTGCACAGTCACAGTCTGTTTATACACAGTTTACTTAACTGTAGCTGCAACAAATAAAGGATAAGATCACAATTATTAATTTAATTACCAACTATTTTGCTAATGGATTGTATTTTTTTTAAGAAAATGAATCTCTACATTTTTTGTTTGCAGCTTTTCAAACCTCTTTTATGGTTTCTGGTTTCTTTAGAGTTCTATGACAGTAAACTTAAGTTTTAGTTGTGGACAAAAGAAGAGGTCACCTTGGACATTGGGAGACAATTTTCTGACATTTTATGGACCAAAAGACTAATAGAGAAAATAATCAACAGGCTAAGGCGACCGCAGCCAATGAGTCACAATTGTTTTGAGAGAATACGGACGTCACACCCTTAAATTTCTGACTTAGATAACAAAGCAGCAGCTGTGGACATCCAACTACACTGATCTGTAACTTATCAACACAATGTACTGTTTTGCAGCTTGGCCTCTACCAGCCTGTCTGAAATGATATGGTGGGGTCTGTATGGGCCCCTCAAGGCAGAAGTGCAGAAGTCTTGTTAAAATGACCAGTAAGAGTTCAAGAAGTCAAGGCAAGTGTTTATAACAACATTTATAACAGTCAGATCCCAGAAGGGCTAATGCAGGACCATCCATTCCAGAGGGAGTTTAAAATGTCCCTCATAGGACATTGTTTCACCTGTTATATTTCATGATATTTCATAATATTTCATGTTTCCTTCATGCCACTGTAATTTACCTACCTAATGGCAAATGGTAGACTGCCTGCATTCCTCACACTAACCTTATATATCTGCAAGTGACAAGATGATAAAGAGATATAGAGGGATTGGCGATATAGCTAGGAATATATATATATATATATATATATATATATATATATATATATATATATATACACATACATTTCTAGGATTTTATTCTAGTAAAGACAAATTGAATATATTACCAAGTGATTTTTAGTAGATTCAGTTTTTTAAAAGATTTTTAACATGAATATCTGGCATCATAGAGCTGTTTATCACTACTATGGTGATATTATGGTACAATTAAAGCAGAATATATATATATATATATATATATAATTTAAACCTGTCAAACAATAAATACATATAATATCTCAATGTGAATTTTGTCATGGAAATATAGATATAGAAAATATGTTATATAGATTAAAAAAATGTAGAAAATATTTAATCATCATTGAGTACTATTAACTACCATTTCTAGCTGTCAATCAATATATATATATATATATATATATATATATATATATATATATATATATATATATATATATACACAGTGGATATAAAATATAAAAAGTCTACATATCTCTAGAGGATCTAAAGGAGAAAAGATAAAAAAAGAAAATTAAAATAACCTGGTAGCATAACCATTACCTGTTTTGGTAATGTCACTGTTGTACAATATATTCTCCACTTGATGATGACTGTCTTCACTGTGTGTCATGGTATACTTAATTCTTTGGCAATTTGTTGTATCCTTCATCTGACTGATATCTTTGAACAATGAGATCGCTCTGGTGTGTTGGAAGCTCTCTGTGGACCATGGCTTGTGCTGGAAAATGTGGCTACAAAAATGTCAGGAAAAGCCACTAGAACAGCTGAACTTTATTTGAGGTTAATCGGAGGCACTTTAAATGGGTAAAGGTGTGTGCTGACTCTAATTTAACATGAGTTTGAATGTAATTAGTTAAATCCGAACACACAGCCACATCTCCGGCTATGAGAGGGTGTGTGCAACCTCATTATCTCAGTTGAAAGATTTCAGCTTGTTTTTCAATTGCATTGTAAATGTTATAGGTGACATTAAAGGGAGAAAAAGTTGTTAAATTAGTTATTTTAACACAAAGACCTGGCATTTTAACAGGCGTGTGTAGAATTTTTATATCCACTGCATGATATATTATTGCTAATTTTAAATTATCTTTATTTAAAAATAAAGAAAAAAAGTAAGCATTTTTGTTTAACTTTATTTAGTATCTGGTAAAAGAAGAGGGTGGCAAGCTTGGTTTATTTTTATCATGTAAACATAAGTGAAACTATCAATGTTATATTGTGCTGTTATATTTACTGACTGTATTAATGATAAATATTGATATGATATATGGTTTTATTGTCCAGGCCTATAGAGTTAGTGTTAGTACTACGAGTAGTTTGCAAAACAACACAATCCAAGAGACAGAAGTAGGTGAAACAAAGAGACAAGAGAAACAGATGTGTTGGACAATGTAACAAAGACAATTAGATGATATTATGGAAATATCAGAGGTGGAATATAATCAAGTACATTTACTCAAATACAGTACTTCAGCACAATGTTGAGGTACTCATATTTTACTTGAGTATTTCCATTATATTCTACTTTGCACTTCCACTCCAGTACATGTCAGAGGGAAATAGTGTAGTTTCTCCTCCATTACATTTGACATCTTTAATTACAAGTGATTTTTTTTACCAGTAGTTTAAAACAAAAGATCAGTTTACAGAATATATTCATTACCTTCATTTGAGCACCCAACAATATTACACATCATTATATTTACCTTGACATTAAAATGCTGCCTACATGTCAAGTATTACAATTCCATAAATAGTATACACTGTTTACTGATATATATATAAAACTAACATAAACAGGGCATGTTACATGAGATACTATGAATACATTTTGCTGTCAATACGTTTGTACTCTCACTTCAATAAGATTTTGAATCAATAAGTTTTACATGTAATGGAGTGCTTTTTTGTTTGTTTTTTACCTTTTGGGGTTAGCACTATTTACTTGAGTAAAAGACCTTACTTCTTCCAGCACTGCAAAACTCACGGCCGATTAATTGATTAGTTTGATCAACCAAGCATTTGTTGCTCAATTTAGCTGATTTTTATGATTTTTCATTAAAATTAGTTACATCCTGAAATAACACAAGCACATTTCTATTAAGCTCTGGATCTAAAGAGACCTGACTGCATGTGGCATGTCGTATAGTTGAAGTCAAATGACTATTAGTCAAATTGATTAGACAATTAGACTTTATTATATTTATTTATTAGACTACTAGACAAATTAGTCAAACTTCTTTAGTCTCGAACCTGTTCTGAATGCCACAGATATAATGTTTAACAGTCACATAATGTCCCCTCCTCTCTATAATTAAACTCATGTAAGTAGCTGGTGTGACTCAGACTGAGTTGTGCTGCTGAGCTCTAACCGGGTCCCTGTAGGCTGATGCGGGCTTTAACGCGCCGAGGTGAAGTGATGCACCTTCAGCTGTCATGTGCACGCGACAGCAGACGGTTCATCAGTCCATCTCAGAGCAGCTAAAGCGGCAGCAGCTAGCAGCAATTCAAGGTGACATTAGCAGAAACCCCGAACACCACAGTGGCTGGAGATGTTGGGTTAGCTAGCAGCCGGTTTGGGGTTAGCTTTCCCCAAACTGAAACCAACTTAAAGGAGCCGCGGCGGCTCGTGCGCGGGTTTCCGGTGACTACCTCAACCGGGGACAGACACCGAACAACCGACCTGACATCTGCACACCATGTCCGCGTCTTGTGCCAGCAGATCCACAACTTTTCCTTTTCCCTCGTCGCCCCACTGCGCTCCGAGCACCACCGTCACTTTGTTGCCGACCGCCGGTGTCGGGGTTCGTTCCGTCGCGACGTCGCCGCCTTTCAGCGGCTCCTCGGGCTCCTGACTCCCACTTTCCGACATTTCTGCTGCCGCGTCCCCGGTTCGACTCTCACTCGTGCGCCTTTCGCACCGAGCTGCGCTGCAGCAAAGGTAGCGGAGGAAGACCGGAGGACCACTCCTCGCAGGTCTGCACATGCGCACGAGCGCCTGAAATTGGGTTCACTTTCCACAAGTCAGTCAGGTGTCCGTACGCTTCATTTTACTTACTTATTTTTATTTTTAGAAAATATAAATACTTAAGTGAAGTACAAGTACCTCAAAGAAAGTGTATCACTTCAGTTAATGTACTTGGTAGCTTTCTCCACTGCTTTACAATGATTTCATATTGATTATCAATAAAGATGCAAGATCAAGGTGGAAGGCTATTTTATATTCAATTAAATTATATTATTGGCCCTAAAGGGTTCTGGGTGAGACTTTATTGTGTTCATACCAATTTAAAATAAGAATAATGTTCTAGACATTATAGATACAGGTATAATACATTTATAGCATAAACTTCAGCTATTATCAGCACAATAAATGTCTGATATCAGTTGTTATCACTATTATATTGGGGATGACTGCACCTTCTAGTATATAATCTTATTGCAATAAGACCATTACCATTACCATTAGGGCTATTACATTACATACTATTACATTAAAAAACAATGTTTTTTAATGGTGTGACAATACTGTGGTTTAGGCACAAAAACCTCTTGGTCAGTGTTAGGACAAGATCATGTCTGGGGTTAAAATGATCACTTCAAATGTGGCACCTGTTAAAATGCAGTAAAAAATGTCCCAACATTAAGGTAAAAAATGCCTCATTGTTGCTATAAAAAGTCCTAACATAATGGTAAAAATGTTCAATTAACAGTAGGCAAACAGTAGTTTTGAACAGTGGAAAGGTTGCTCTACATTAGGTAGCAGGCAACATTACATCAAACATTGAGCTCTGTAAAAGGTGAATATGGAGTCGGTTTATGAATGTGAACAGTTTGTTTTTGTCGAACAGCGTCCCACCCTAACAAAGTATGTACGAATGAAAAGGGCAGATGAGTCATAACTTAACTACACTGTGGTTTTCATTCACAGTATCAATCAATAGGCACCAGGAATTTGATCAAAATCTTCTTAGTGAAGCTCTAAATTGGACTGTATCAGAGGGTTCTATCCTGAAGCGTTTGCTTCCCTCTGGTGGTGATAGTAAAGTCATGCATGTGCCTTATTGCTCTCATATTATGGACATTATGGCCGTGTGGGGGTGTATCAGACCAGAGTTACATGTTAAAATTCCATGTTAAGAGGTTGCAAATATAAAAAAGCAACATAACTTGTGGGATACAAAATGTTGTTAATCCAAACAATAAGAAGTAGTCTGATAGTCAAGTCATTTCTCAGTCATTCTCAAACTTTTTTTCCCCTTTTTTTTGAAAGCTCCACAATCTGGTTTATGCTGCTATGTACAGTAACGTACCTTCTGCAGACGAAGATGCACGTTGCCAGGTAAGGGCTGTATCACGACTACGGTCACGACTGTTCTCTTACCTCCTCTGAGCTCAGTATGGGCCAGATGGTCTGGTGGGTGGACCAGGATGAGCCCACTGCTCAGCCCAGTGGGCTCAGGTCACGACTCCGGTGACTCTTGACAAATCACAAGGCTGACGTCATTCTTCCAGGTGCGGGGGCCTAAAGCAAAATTCTAGGCCCTATACGCTCTTAATGTCAGTGGACCCCTGTCCGTGCCAGTGCAAGCGTGAGGAAAAAAAAATTAAAAATAACAAGCATGAATAGGGTTTGATGCATTTAGCGTGTGTGTGTATATTCAATCTGGGCTCACTGATGTTACGTTTGTTGGCCGCTGTCTGTGGATGGACTAAACCATTCTGTTCCTCCAAGAGGGGCCCCCAGAATGTCCGATATAGTACTGTGGCACAAAGTTTTTTCTCTCATGATGTTATCATCAGTATATTTGAAACTATATTAAATTATGACACCGATTAACTGGAGGGTCTGATTCATTTATTCATCAAATAAAACTGGATTTTCATGGGCCCTGGGTACTCAGGTCCACTACCACACCCATGACACCCATATAAGCACTACATTCTGTTACAACTAAAAGTCTCCCATTCAATTTTTTTTTTTGATAAAAGGAGTCAAATATATTCATAGTATCATAGTAACTTTGTGGCTTAGAATAAGTGTGCAGACGGTCCTATTTTTTTTTCACTAATTTTTCACTGATGCTGTTTCTAAAAGCATTTCACTTGTGTGATGCCCATAATTATAAACATGTATACAATACAATATAAAGACACAATGGAGGTCCTGGGATCTTCAGCCCATTAAACATGTTGATGCCCATTAACTGTCATCACTTCATTTAAAATTTGCCACATCTCAGGTTTCAAAGAAAATGAATTACTTTTAATAGAAAAACGGCAAAGGAGACCTGGGAAAGTGATGACAAAGGGAACTGCCTCCTGACCAGCTTGATTTACCTAGCATTTATTTTAATTTAACTCCAGATAATGTAAGTTTTTAGTTTGCACTATGGAATGAAAATGGTTAAAAGTTGCCTAAAGTCATAGTAGTGAGAGCCAAAATACCCACTAGTAGCAATACTAAGATGTTTTGACCTTAGTGTGGGTGAGGGTCAAAATGTCTACTAGTAATACTAGTATCTCTTTTAATATCAAACATCTATTACTAGTACTATTAGTGGACATTTTGTTCTTACTAGTAGTATTAATGAGGTAAAAAAAAATGCCTTACTAGCACTAGGCTAGTAGTGGCCATTTTGGTGCTACTAGTAGGGTCCAGGAGGCTACTAGTGTGTGATACATGTCTAGTACTAGGGCCGAGTAGTGTTACTAATGCCGCACAGTAGTTTAATAGTAGGGTTTGATTACACACTAGTAGACCAAAAGTGCTAGTACCACTTGAAACAAAAACGTTACTGGTAAGACACAGTCGTTTACTAGTACATGGACTTTAAGTCCGATATCAAGGATATTAAATAAACCGCCTTCATCCTCTGTTTCTACCTGTGGTTCACGTGTCCTCCAGTAGAGGGCAGCACGTTCCTGACATGCGCAGTCACTGTTACTTCCGTAGCCTGTCTACAGCTAGCTAAGCTAACATCCCAGGAAATTAGAAATATAAACTCCGCTCTCTGTCTCTTTGGGTGAATATAACATCGATGTGAGATGTCTGCTCCGCTGCTTCTCAGGGCTTTCGTTAGCGAGCGGTTGACAGCTGCTGCCGAGGAGATATTCGATGTTTTTGAGCGGACGATAGCAAAATATGAAGAAGAAGCTTCCAGCTCTCAGCAGGAGATCGACCGTCTCAGAGGACTGTTGTTGGACCTGGTGTCCAACCAGAAAACAGGTGAGTTCATGACAATAATCAACAATAACCAACAATAACCAACCCCAGGCTGTCACTCTTCACTATAGCATTTATAGTGGTTTCTTTTCTGTAGCCATGAAATAAATAACGTGATATGTGAATGTTTTTAATTTGCAATCAGTTTTTATTTAATCCTACATGATGGAAACGTGGATTAATTCAAATTATTTCTGGATTTAAATAATTATGTTAAAATATTTGTGTTTCCAGATTTCTCCCCTTTTAAATCACTTTTTTTTATAAAAAAAATGTTTCTACAACTATCATTAAAGAATTGTTTACAAAGAAGAAAGCATTAATATCACACACAGCCAAGTATTAATCTGGTCTGAGCATTAATGATTTCTCAGTGATGTTGTGATCAGAGAATAAATAGAGATAAGGAACCTATGGCTGCTTTCATCCCTGTTTCCATGGACACCGTGAACATACAGTACAGCTGCATAGATGATGTGAAAATTGCATGATTACATTTTTTCCTATCTCAGTTTTAATAAAAGTCAATTTCTCAATTTATAAAAGGTTTGAAACAATATTGGGGACACAATAATATAATCTTTTTGGTAAATGGACAGTTATTTGTAGTGCGACTTCACTTTAGTTTGAATCATCTAGAGATATCTAGAAAAGGAAAAGTCTGGAATTTTGAAATGGAACAACTCACTAATGTGTTAAAGTGATTTAATTTCCTAAGTGTCTATTTAATTAAATAATTAATAAATCAAAAATAATTAATTAATCATAATTAAATGTTTTTCCCCACTATTTTTCTATAATCAATGTCTAATGAATACAATAATGAATATTCATAAATAATGAATACTTCTCATTATTACAAAATTTTACTTAATTTGTCAAGTTAGTCAATTAATACAATATAACACAGCACATGTTACTTTATTGTACATAAACATATTCTACTTTAAATAAACAACTACTACTTCTACTTTAAATACATTAACAAGAAAAAGTACAGTTACCTCATTAAAAACCTTAAAATGACATCTAGCCATTCTCCCTTATGGAAATATCCTGAATATATAAATATGCAAACATTTTCCATTTTTCCAAGTTTAACTACTGGACACAAGTTTTCTCTTAGTTCATTGTGAAGTCTGTTCTCAGTGTTTTTGCACTAGAGGCTTCAAGTTTCCACAGCATTCCTGTCTAAGTTGTACAGAAGAGAAACGTCTTGGAGACCCGAAGAGAAAAAATATATATATTGAGACCACGTTTTTCTACATCATGTGCAAAAAATACATTTCATTACCACGCTTTAATTAAATTGTTCCCATGCTTTGATTAAATCATGCACACAAGATAATGATCTTGTGTCACAAGATTCACATGCGTCTCTAATGGCTTCAGTTGCACACACAGCGACTATGGAGAGAACTCTGGAAGAAAATCTGCCTCACCTGATGTTCGAATTTGAAAGCTGTTGAATTTCTAGCACTAAAATTGTCTGCATTTAAAATATGTATCTGATTTTTTTTTTTTTTTTGGCCTGAATTAAAAGCTTTAAATTTTCAATAATTAATTAAAATTTGTATTTTTCAATGCTTACAAATTCAGAATATAAAATAAATAAATGAAAGTATATATTCAAGTTGCTCAAATTCAATAGGCTAAATTCAGATTCTAAAACAGTATGTGCAATGTATGAGTCCACATAGTGTAACACATCTTGAGAGCAAAAATCAAATTTCCTTTCACTCATAGAGGATCAAATGCAGATTGACAGCTAGAAATAGTAGTTAATAGTACTCAATGATGATTAAATATTTTCTACATTTTTTTAATCTATATAACATATATTCTATATCTTTTCCATGACAAAATTTGCATTGAGATATTATATGTATTTATTGTTTGACAGGTTTAAAATTTAAATTATATATATATATATATATATATATATATATATATATATATATATATATATATATATATATATATTTCTAGGATTTTATTCTAGTAAAGACAAATTGAATATATTACCACGTGATTTTTAGTACTTTTAGTAGGTTCAGTTTTTTAAAAGATTTTTAACATGAATATCTGGTATCATAGAGCTGTTTATCACTATTATGGTGATATTATGGTACAATTAAAGCAGAACTGAAACAAAAACTGTACTTTTTCTGCAGACTCTCAGTCGTTGGTGTGTAAAGAGGAAACTCCCCCTGAGCGGCACCACTGTGGCCAGGAGTCCAGTCCCAGCGTTGGTCAGAGGGAACCGGAACCCCGACGTATTAAAGTGGAAGATCAGGAACTCTGGAGCAGTGAGCAGCAAGGAGAGCAGGTTCCAGAGTTGAAGGACGCTGATGTCCTGTACCTACCTCATTCCTCCGCTTGGGGACAGAACGAGCAGGAGGACACGAAACCGTCTCTGCAACCTCAGACTCGGATCAACGAAAGTGCGGAGCAGCTTCAGCAGCTGCAGGAAACTGAGGACGACCACTTCATGGTCCCTCCGTCTTCACAACCTCCAACGCAAAACGTTCAAGACGGAGGGGAACGTTTTACTTTATCAAAGCAAACACAGATGGAACAAAGTCAGAGTTGTGGTATCTCTGATTTATCCCATTTGAATTCAGCTATACCCAACTATCACTGCTATTTGTGCGACAAATCCTTTTCCTCCAATCATCACTTGATAAACCATGCTTTTCGCATGCATTCAAAGGACGCTGGCGTCCTCTGTGCTGTGTGCGGAAAGACCTTAGAGTCCACGGAAAGTCTCAGCGCGCACCTTAAGTCACACAAGGGTTCCAAATGCTGCCACGTGTGCGGCAAACAGTGCAACAGCACAACCATCCTGACCGAGCACATGGCCAGCCATGCCGGGGTCAAGCTGCATCGCTGCCACGTCTGTGGGAAAGAGTGCAGCCGGAAAGGAGATCTAAAGATACACATGAGGATCCACACGGGTGAGAAGCCTTTCTGCTGCTCCCACTGCTGTAAAAGCTTCACCCACAGCGGACACCTGAGGAAGCACATGAGGAGCCACACGGGAGAGAGGCCGCACCAGTGCGACATCTGCGGCAGAGGATTCCTGCAGAGCGCTCACTTGAAGTACCACCTACGGACTCACGCCCAGAAATATTGATTGTTTTGTCGACCTGAAGTACTGTACATATTCATCTTCACTGTTAACAGTAGTGTAGTGGTTGAAACTCAGTAACAACTAACAGAAGAGTCACTGTTTTTGAGTATTAATACTGCTGGAAGGAAAAATAAACCGTCTCATATAACACTACTTGAATGATGTAAAATCTGTTTGTCATCTTTATCTCCGTAATTAACCCAAACTAGGATTTATTCACATGCTCATAGTTGATAATAAAGACATCATTTTTTTTTAGGATGATCCTGATGGCTTCTGCATGATTCTAACCAGTGTCATCCTTCAAAAGATTAGTGACATGACAGTGTAGAGTCATAAACCTTGAATATGATGCAGGATACATTAACTTAAATGTGTAGTTCCTGGTAGCATCTAGTGGTGAGGATGCACATTGCAACTGACTGAGCACCCTATCCTTGTAGGAGAACCAAAGCCATTGAATGTAGCCATTGAATGCTTTGTCTGTTTTTTGTTTTTTTTAATCTTATATTGATTGAATTTTATACTAATTGCAATACTATTACATTCCATTTCTGCTAGATGCTGCTGAATTCCACAACATCTTATACAATATACCTTTAAATCATACACATTTATAAAACAGTAAGAATTAGTAAACGGTGGAAACAACTAGGCCACCAAGATATTTGCTAGAAAAGACTTCAAGTACTCCGACTCTGACTTGAAGTAGTAGGTAAACACAGATCTTACCAATGATACTAGTTAAAGATCCTCTTCAGACCTGTTTTAAGATATATATAAAATACTATTTTGATTAGTAATATATGTCTGATATAGTTAAATGGTTTTGTGGAAAACGTTACATTTTCTCATTAAAACCTTTAAAATTGTATCTACAGGTTCTCCCTCATTAAAAGTTCCAGAATCTATGGATATGCAAATATATTTCATTTCATGAATTTAATTGCTGAATGCAATGCAATGTGTTTCCTATGCCACTGATAAGGTTCCACGCCACACTTGTGTAAATTATAAATAGCCTACTGGACCGTGATTGGCTGCCATCACCTCTGTGTGTGTGATGGCATATATATATATATATATATATATATATATATATATATATATATATATATATATATATAATATATATGGCATCAGTTTGTTGTCATTTTGAGTGTGTGTGGCAGTGCTTTTTGCTTTGATTCCATCAGTGTCTCAGTACAGAATGAAACGAACATCTGAATACCACAGCAAAAATGTTAGATGAAGGAGCCTCTGTCCCACTGTGCAGATAGAACAATCAAACACACAAACAGTGTCATAAAATGTGATTAATAATTCATTTTTTTGGACACATATTTTCTATAATAACTTAATTGAAGTTATTTTGACAGCCCAAGGAAATGGTGTCAAACTGCACATACATCAATGAAGCTCAAACATCCAACCATAAGATCAAGGAAAAAAGACAATCTGTTGAATGAAGGTGACTTTAAGGTTCCATTCAGGTTGCTACTATCGTACATGTTGCCTAACTAGAAAGGCTTGGTTACACTAAATAGAACTGAACCTTAATAAGTATTATTGCTAAGACCTGTTTTGACCTTTTATGTCCTGTGAATATGGCTGAGGTCTCTTGTGTTGGCCTCCAGACTGCTGCACCTAGAGCTTCACAGTAGGAAAAGCACACGTTTAAATAATGAAATCAATTCAATCAATTCTTCAGTTTCAGGGTCCAGTTTCAGAAACGGTAGGTTCAGCATCTCTGGGTCTTGTTCAATAACTGGTCAGGTGTTGTAAAGTCAATCGATGGCTTCTGTTTGATAATTGGTACGAATCATTCAGTTCATTGTTCAGTGAGCTCAAAGCAGGTGTTTTATTGCAGCATCAAACTATCTGATAACTTACTATTTATGTGTTACTGGTGGGACCGTTTTCATCCACTAATATGCATTATCATTTCATTTCATGTCTTGTTAATTTGATAGGTACAGATTATCCAACGCAATGCATCACAGCATTCATAGCTTTTGCTGATTTGCAATGCCTCAAAGGGCTTTAAAAATGACAATCATAAAACACAAAAGAAACATGGAGGCAAACTGTGTAGTAAAAGATTTTAAATAGTCAAACCAAACAGGAGGATTCATAACCAATTGTAGGATTATTATTATCATAGTCTATGGTCCTAGTATTACTGTACAAACTTATTTATTTGAGATAGAAGATAGAAATAAATATGAATCCAGACTGACATCTTTGATATCCTACCCCAAACCCACTTAAAATAGACTGAACCTTTAAAACAAAGTGAGGGTAAACCTGCAGCTCTACATCTGGCAGTAGTTAAAGGTTTAAATGAGAGCAAATACCAGTGTTAATGGGTTTTTTATATTAAAGTGGCTCCACTAGTGTACAACTATTACATGTTTATGAGATGTGTGAGATTAGCCAGAAGTCCATTATTTAATTACTCACCAAAATGCAACCTTATTTTACTTGGTTGATAAAACACTTTGACTGTTTCTGCAGTTCAAAGTTCTGAAGGATGTGATTTACCAGTAGGAGGCACTGCAGGAGCTTTTATTAGATCCTTCTGCAGCTGAGTCAGGGCCTGCTTGTTGCTTAGAATGAAATTTTTGCCACCAACAATAAACGGTATTAGTAGATTACTGGCAAAGTCCATGAGTAATTATCATGGTGTTTGGTACGTCTTGCACATGGAGGGCGAATTCAATTCAAGGGCTGCCAAGTAACGATTCTTGCAGTGTTATTAAAGTATTTATTTCATGTCTACTCTGAAATCCTCAGGCAGCAGGTTTGGACAACTCAATCAGCTGCAACATTACATTCACAAGGTTTCCAAGTCATACATGATGTTTTAGAATAATCAAAGACCAGTGGGAAAAAAACAAGCCTGACTTGGTTCACGCTAAAGTGGCCTCAATATCTCACAGGAGAGCTCATTCAGAGATATTTGTGTTTGTGAAGCCGCTCAAGGGCGATTCACATTGTAGATTGTAAAGCTGCAGAGCTAATCAGGCCTCAGTGGACCTCCAGCCTCAAACCTTAACCTGGTTATCTAAGACAGAATCACCAGCAAACACCCCCAGGATCATCAGAAACAGGTTCCCCACACGTCAGCTCATGTCAATGACCAGTCGATAACTCAAATCTAATCAGATCATGTGCTTACGAGACCCTCGGCTGTTCTTTATCTGCTATATTACTCTGGACGTCAACTATGGAGCTATTATATAACTATGGTATATTATGTTAGAATGTAAGACCCAGACTGTATTTTCCTGGAGAAAAAAAAACAGGCCAAGAGGTTAATCTTCAGTCAAGTTAAATTATATGAAACCTACCCAAGAGAGCTGGAGGGATTTTCTTGATGTGGGTCAAGCTGTGTCTCAGATTAACACAGGAAAAGACGAGGTTACGTAGGCAGTTTTTTCTTCGCACAAACCTTTACGAAGAATTCTCTGGCACCAGGGACCCGTCAGGAATTCCACTAGCCCTCGGATTTCATAAATGGGTCATTGACTTACCGTACCCGTGGAGCCTTTGCACGGGCGTGTCTGAGGAGATTCCACATGTACATGACAGGCAGGTGTGGATCAGGGGAGACGGTGAGGGGGAGATCTGACAGAATCCTCATGGGCTGCATAATTCAGTGAGGAGGAGGGAACAAACATCTGGTGAACATCCTCTGGAAATAAAAATAAACACACACAAACATGCAGGGTAGAATTGGGTTGGGTTGCGGTTGGTTTTCATTATTTTTTTCCACATCTTTAAAGTGTGAGGATTATTTTTTTTAAATATAAGAGAGATTTTCAATTATTGTTTCTTGATCAAATCCATCCATAAACTCAAGGATATTTTCTTTGTAGAAAATAATAAGGAAGGCACATGGCACGAGTGCCTGATTGTCTTCCTTCTGTTGCTAATCCCACTCTACATAAATCACACCCTGGACCTTTCATGCTGCTGAAGAGCGCTGCTATTAAAAGCAAAAAGAATGAGTGACACTACCGCTGCAGTTGCTCCTGTGGGAAGCTTTCCAACAGTTGTTTTCTCACTTACACCCGCACACTTGTCCTCTCACAGATCAGACAACTGCACCCAGTGAAGCCTTGTGTCACTCCTTACTTCAGCTGGTCAATAAGCATAAAGATTGCTGGTCCTCACCTCTCCTCCATTCATCGGGTGTACCAGAAACAAGATATCTGCACCTGGTAAGTGTTCAGCTTTTTGGAGTGTGCTGCTGCAACACACACACACACACACACACACACACACACACACACACACACACACACACACACACACACACACACACACACACACACACACACATACATGTACATGTACACACACATGCACACACACATGCACACCTACAAAGTGAGCAGAGAAAACAACTTTGATCGGTTTTATAATCAATAGGAAATCAATCCAACTGTCAAATTGTGTCTCATCCGAACAAATAATGCATTTTTTAAAAGTAAATCACTGTGAACCAGGTCTAGGTGATATATGGATATTATATTGATAAATTGGATTGGACTTAGTATTGTCTTAGACTTTGGGTCTCATGATATGGTGATAGGATACTCGCTGAACAGAATCTTAAAAACTAGAATAGAACACCGTTTTTGTAGTATAAATAGCAGAACACTAGAGCTACAGGACCAGAAAGTAGTTGATTTTTACGATAGTAAAAATAAAGTCATATTTAATTGGAAACCGATCACAAATCGAATTCTCTTTCCCCATCCTCTCCCTTCCTGGCTTGTTCCCTACACAGCTGAGCTGCTGTAAATCATTCCAAGCAGTTGGAAAGCGCCACTAAAGTCCAATGCATGATTATTATCAGGGCTGTTATCATCATTATGTAATCATTTCGTCTGCGTCTCCCTCGCTTGACCCAATCCGTCTCAGCCTGGCTGTGGAGTCTTAAAGAGATTAAATGCGAGGTGACCGGTCGGCCCCGCTATTTGTCGGAATCTGGACCGTCAGACCCCCCCCCCCCTCCCCGCAGCCCTCTCTCTGCCACATTGCATGAATGCGCAGCGTTGAGTTGACTTTTTGCTGCTGCTGAGTGGGTCGAGGGGGGAAAATAGGCGAATGCATGCTGCTGTCTGCGCACCCATAGGCGCTGCTCAGATGTGACGGCTTCATCAGGGTGAGTCCGATTCTCATACGTGTGCGATAGAGAGTAATGACGGCGGAGAGAATGCTGACACAGCCTGCCAAAAATACTGAGTGAGCCCGCGGGGAGGCGGGGGGAGGACAGAGAAGCAGGAGTGTCCACGTTATTGTTCTCTGCTATGTGCAACTCCAGATGTTTGGTTTGTGGCTCCAGTCGGTTCCGCGTGCATGTGGAGCTCCGGCAGCTGGAACGGTGACAAGGTCAAATGGTCACGAAATCGCAGTGCGCTACTTTGGGACGTGACGGGCGCGCGTCGCGTCTCCAACGGTGCGCACTGTGCGCCGCTGAAAGTGAGCCAGCGGGCGTTTGTGTGCGACCGCAGCTATCACGTGCTGATAAACGAGCAGGCCAGCTTCTAATGTGATGTGCGGTATCAGAAAGTGTTAACGTTATTTCTCTGTGCGTGATCCAGCGTGATGCGTGTTGTGATAGCTGCGGTGGGAGCTGCTGTCCTCACAGGTTCCGCTGTGGGCCAGAGGTTCAGACTTGTAAGTCTGGAGTTGAAGCATCACAGCAGGTGATTGTGTGAGACTACAGATCTTACACACACACACACACACACACACACACACACACACACACACACACACACACACACACACACACACACACACACTCTACAGCAGGGGACAACATGAAAGAGCTCCAAGAATAAACCCCTGAGGCAAAAATTTAAATGTATCATGTAAACACTTGGTATTTTGTTCTCATCATTCTATCCCCCCCCCCCTTCCTCTCTCTCTCCTCGGTGTATTTGATGTGTTGGAGTGTGTCTGATAACCTTGAAGTCCTGGTGCTTTAAAAGAAAGCTGCTGTTCTTGCAGTGATAAGCTGTCTCACTGTTGTAGCAACTGAGCTCCACAGCACAGACTAATAAGACATGAAATATCAGGCTTTGGATACAAACATAACACTCATAGTATCAGTTCATTGTTGCTTTTTTTTGCACATGATGTTAATATAAAAATACAACCTTGTATATATCCCCATATCCTGAACACCTGATCCCCTACCGGGATAACTAGACAACTATAATTAGAAAGCGCTATCTGAAAACCAGAGCAGGGCAACAGACATACGTGCAGCAGAGTAATACGATGCAGTGGAGTGCAACCAGGTGACCAAGACTGGTTCATCAAAAGCATCATTGTGTTTACGACCGCATGCATGCAAGGCCACGAATACTGACGGATCAGTGAGATTTGCTGAAAGTCAAAGGAACTACAGGAAAGTTAAAAAGAGTCATCTGTGTTGAATCATTCCCCAAAACTCATAGCCTCAATTTACATACAGCATATAACAGAGAAAAAGGAAGATTTTTCACACACTCACTCTGAAAACCCCTGTCCCCCACACCACAGAAACATCCATGGGTGGTTACTACGGTATTAACTCCCACTTCTGTTGTGACATCACAAGTGGAGCCATTTCCAAATGGCTTGTAATCAGCCAAGTTTCAGCGACGCTACAGAGGAGGCCAGATGATGATAGAATGAGTGGGTGGTCGTATATCAGCAGAAACACTCAGTGCTGCCCCTGTATCAGGGGGTTTTGGATTCCAACTGCTTGATTAAAGAATTGAAGGAGCTCCTATATTTAGTTGAAAGAAAATAGGAATTGCCTGAGGTGATATACTTTTATATACGCCTTTGTTCAGAAAACAAGTCTCGCTTCAGGTCAATTGGAATGTGGTCTCATTAATGTTCCATGAGTCAATAAGCCTAGGTTTGTTTTTACATCTTCAAATAAAACTTCTCATAGGCAGAAAAAATCATGCACAGAAACACATCTTTAAACTTTAAGACTCAAGTTTAGAGTTTAGAGACTATGTATAACATAAAAACAGCTGCATTTTTGAGGAACACACACAAAAACACTATCTTGTTGAGTTTAGAGGAGGCGAATTTGGTTTGGCTTTTATCAACAATGTTCATAGATTTATATTCATTAGTCCAATGTTTCACAACAAAAGAATGCAGTAATGTTTCTGCACCAAAAAGAAAAACATTTTTATTAAGATATTACTCAACCTCCCCATGTTGGTTTAGGGAAACTCCTAGAAATAATCAGAAACATATGTTTTTCAATCCTTTTTTTTTGGACAACACTGGAGCTTGAGTTCATCTTTGCCAGTGTTGCGATTCATGTAATGACCACGATGTATGTCAAAATATTATCAGACTTGTTACACTCCACATTTGGCTTAATACAAGGAATAGTTTTGTATTTTGAGCGCTTTATTAATGTTGTTGTGGAGAGATAGGCATCATATCTGTATCTTGGAAACAATGATGAAACAATATCTCTCAGCTCCCTCCTGGTTTTTGTTTGGTTAATTTGGTTTACATTTTTTTTTCCTTTTATTTTCCATGCACTTCCTTATCTGCAGATTTTCACAGATTATGTCTCTTTTCTTTTATTTCTGCCAAGGAGGTTATGTTTTAGATATGTCTGCTTTTAGCAAAATAACTCAAATATTTTTAGCTGGATTTTCATCAGAGTTTCAGCGAATGCTGGAAATGGTACTATGAACGGATGATGACATTTTGATAATGATCTGGAAGAAATCCTGGTTTCTGGGTCACTTTGAATATTTAGTTGTTTGGTAACATTGCAGTAAATAGACGTTCAAACAGGTGCCACAGTTTGGGGCCACCTGGTGGTGATATCTGGCACCTGCATAGCTTGTTTTCTTTGCAGATTACACCAGAGACACTAAGAGAGGACTTTCAATAATTATAGGACAATAATGTTGGGGTGGGAGTCACAATATGCTTGATGGAAGTCTTTGCTCATATCACAAGTACAAAGCAATGAAATGAAGATAGCATCTAACCAGAAGTGCTTCAGTAGTAATTGAAATAGCTATGGTATGTTCATCTATATGTGGTGGATAATTATGGTGCAGTGTATGGTACAGTATATACAGATTATAAACTATGACTATGATAATGAGTATGAATTATGATACAGAATATAAATAGGTTATGTACACATGTAATTGTGATGGGTAATTGTAATGTGATATAATTAATGATATATACAGTAGTGCAATGGGGCGGCTGTTTCATTTAAATCACCTTCTACTTATGACCAACAACCTTTCTTGTGTTCCTGTTGTTCATGCCGGCCATTAGAAGATCCCTCTAGTATGTTCAAGTATCTGAAGCCAATATAAAGCTTCACTCACCCAAATGAGTTCAATCAAGTAGATGTCTTTCATTCATGTCTTTTTGTCATTCTACCACAGCTCATCAGGGAAACACTGTCCAGGGCAACACAATCAAGAAATTTCATGCTAAAACCACTGTAAATATGTCAGATATTTATTTGCTGAAGCCTTATATAAGCTTCAGTTCAACCTTTAAGTGAATGTGGGGAATGCCTCCCACCATCTTAGCAGGAAAGTGCATTTAAAGGGTGTGTTTTAATTGCCAGTATGAACAAGAGGAATGATTTGATGAGGAAAACTTCCTTCTGTGTTTATTTTGGCACCTAACAGTTGTCTAACTAAAGACAGGCTTGGACATGTTTGGTATTGGTATCATTAAAGTAAAGACTATGTTGTTACTTCTGTTTGTGTTGATTGGTGTTCACTGACTGTAATGGAGTCATGATTAAGGCCAAAGGATTTAGAGAATTGTCCATTGTATTTGTGATTTTTCCCAACAAATTTTCACTTGTTAACACAAGTTTATGCTGTTGCTTTGAAAAGTGAATGACTTACAGGAATAACTATTATTTTAACAAAAAAAAAGAGTGGACAGAGATTATTTTGTTACTAACACATATTTAGGAAATTTCTGTAGTGTGAGTAGGAGTTAAGGCCACACACTAAGTTGTAAGTAGGAGACAAACATTTGATGTTGTGATCTGGATGTATTGGCCATATTTTCTGTGCTGGAGGTAAACACATTTTTTTGGGATCCAAAGATTATTGAAATGAAAAAAAAATCTGTATAAGTCGCAGGATGAAAGCAACATCAAGACAGTTCAAAAACATCCATATATGTTTTATTTCTCAGTCAAGGTTGGAGCTTTAGTGAGTGTTTTTCAAATCTGCACATCCACGATATTGAAGCCGGAGGATTATTAATGCTGCATATACCTGTCAGATCTGAGCCTGGTGCATTTAATCTTCAGACATTAAGATTCAGGTTTAGAGTTTAGGCAAAATTTAAGACATGTTTGCATTTTTGAGGAACCTACACACACACACACACACACACACACACACACACACACACACACACACACATACACACACACACACACATACGCGCACACTTTTTAAGGTTTATGGATTTGCTGATGCTGACAACATTACTCACTATGGCTAGACTGCTTCATTTTCTAGGTTTGACCACAAGTGCACATGTCTTGCATTATGCCTCCACCAGTTCCATGACAAGTTCCTTGTAACATGAATCTCACAGTGTGACTGAAGGCTGACATTGTGTAAAAGCTTGCAACACTGAATTCACATGAGAACACGTCAAAATAAGGAACAAACTTCATAACTATTATTATAAAAGTACCATAATTCCATAACTGGAGCACTGGATCCAGCCCTGCAGGACGATACTGTTACTACATATAATTCAAGCATAACAGCACATGAATATAAAAATGAAAGGAATGCACACTCACACAATCCTCCTCCTCATGTGCAGAACAGAATCTGACCTGCATAATTTTATCAACATTCATTAATGTTGGCAAAAATGATTGATGTGACTTAGCCTCAAGGTCTTTTTCAGTTCGGTTCTCACAGTGTGTGAATGAATGATCACCCTTGTTTGTCTTTTGTGGAATCAAAAAATGACTGAACTGGAAACTGCAGTTTGTAATCCTGAAAAAAAATAGAGGGATGCATCTGAATTTCACGGAGCAATAAACATGTCATTTGCAATTTATAGGCTGCAAAATCTAAAGAACATCTGGTAAGAAGGAGTCTTTTTTAAATTGTTTGTTGCCAAAATGTAAGCCGTTGTTATGAGGAACATGAAGAATAAAGGGTTAAACCGGGGTAAATACAGCAATTAGAAGACAGGTGTTTTCTGGGGAGATTTGAGATGTTTTAAACACCAACAGAAAGAAAGAAACTACAGAAGTATGAATCTCTAAGCCCTATATATTTACATATAGGATCCTTAGGATCCTGCCCTTTAAAAAAACACAAATTCAGTTCAAAAACAACCTCTAGTTATGTTTGGCCAAAAACAATTATTTTTAACTGTAATTTTTAATGGGTTTGGAAAAAAGACAAATTAGCTCACATATTGGATTCATCTGCTGGTAACATTTAGGCATTATCGATAAAAAAATTCCAAATCCCAAGGTTTTTTGAGGATTCAGGAAGATTTATAGGTTATAAAAAGTGTGACAACCCCCCACAAGTGCTGAATTCGGTACTCTCCAAGCTCTGAAGTCATTGGTCTCCTCCTAAAAGAGGTGAATCCCATAATGACTCAGCTTATCCTGGTTCTTGTCCCTAAATGCATGAGAGAAATCCATTGCCTGTAGCAGATCTGTGGATCATCCAGCTTGACAGGCGTTTCAGACCTTTGCAGACCAATCAGTGTTGCACTCTGCTGGGAATTTGGAGAGGCTATTCAAGTAAAGATGAGGAGGAATGTGGTTTTCAGTCCTCCCTGAGGAGTATTTTCATTGTTTGCCTGTCATTGTGGCTTCAGTCCAGAGCCTAATCCTTGAAAACGTAGCCATGCCTCGAAATTCCTAATCCTGAATGGGATTTCATCTACTTCTCTCTGTGTCTCCTGAGCCATTTGGGGGTTGCTGAGGCCATCCATTGGAATGTATGTTTCTTCTGGTGTCCCCTTAAATCTCAGTATGTGGTCAGAAAGCCACTTCCAGCTCACCTCCCAGGCCACGGACTTCACAGGATATTCCTGAGATGGACATACATGATGTTTGTTTGCCCATAAACGTGTGTTCTAAAAATGTCACCAGAGGAAACTATACGAGATCAGCAGATAGTGACGGTGGTGATGTAAGGTTTTCCTCCAGCAACATAAATGCCTACAGCCATGCAGATCAAAGGCCACCGATTCTTACAGTATTTTACATGCTACTATGGTAAAATATGTTTTATTAATAGGTTGATTTCCATGTTTTGCAGGCTGAATACAACTCTACTTCATATTTACACAGAAATGGTTGTTGGCAAAGATCTGAACCACAAATGCACCTGTTTCTCTTTTAGCTTTGCTCTATTGTTATGGATGTGACGTTCACACAGAACATTAGAAACTAAACGTGACATAGACAAGGCATGTATTAGATTTTGAAATGTTAAAATACATATTTGAATGACACTCATTGGGATAAAGATAAACCTACAAAAGGAAATCTTTTGAGCTTTTGGATTTTGAGATCAGTGGTGGTTGTTCACACTGTGATGAAAATAGACACGTTTTTCAGGTTCAATAAACACATCATGAAATGTCTATGAATTGCTCTGCCAGTGACTAACATGTTTAATATCTTTTTATAAGGTAGTGTTTGTTGACATTTCCATGGAACTATGGCAACACATTTTAACATTTAACAGTCTGGATTATATGCTGCAGATATCTGTAATTCAGTTTCGCCTCAAAAAAAGAACATTTGAGACATCCACACATATCCACAATTGTTATTTCAGATATCAACGACTACAATCTTTGTACGATAAATGACAGCACTTTGCCATTCATGTGTATGGGGTTTGTCATTACAGATATCTACAATTTACGTCAAGATATCCGCTATGTAAATGACGGATATGTGTAACTGAATTGTGAATAACAGTATTTCCAGTTTGAGATATCTACAATTTGATTCTGATTAGTCATAATTCCAGTTCAAGACAGCTTTAATTCACCACAAATAAAGATATCTACATGTCCCTTTTCAGATATCTAAAATGAGGTTTTGATTAGTCAAAATGGAGTTGTAGATATCTCAATCTGGAATTATGACTAATCAAAATGTAATTGTAGATATCAATTATCAAGTTAGAGAAATTGCGTTATGAGATGGGAGATATCTGTAACTTTGGTTCCACCCAGTCAGAATGTAATTACAAATATTTAGAATTACACTTCTGACTGAGCCATTTAACGTTTGAAAGAAGTTTCAGTGACGTCATTACAGATATCTGTAATTCTGTTGTTATACATGTATATGTTGTTTCCACTAGTCATAATTATGCTACAGATATCTTGAATGAAAGATGCTACTATTAAAAATGTAATTGCAACTAGTCAGAAAGACGTTGATATCGACAGTGTTAGTTCCGGATAGTCAAATCTAGCCTTTAGACATTAATATTGCTTTCCATATGAAACTACAGGTCTGTTTGTCTGACGGAGGATGAGGAGATATTTGCTGTCACTCTGTTCCTTTGTCTCACTCCTTCCCTCTTTTCTTTCTTCTTGTTTGTGGAAATACTCAGTTAAGGTTCCTGCACTGAGAAGCTGCTGACTGACTTTCCCCCTTTGCCTCCACATGTTGGTAAAAAAAAAAAAAGCCAAAGGCTCAGAGAAGGGTAGGAAACATTTTCAGCGTCACTTTTCCCATGTATAGGAAATAAAGAAGCCTGCAGGCGAGTTGCAGCAATACAGTGCAGTTTTAGTGTCTTTACACCAGCAGAGAGAGACAGTGGTCCCTCAGTCTTCTTTAAACCAACTCCTCCTCCTCGCTGGAGCAGATTGAGGAGGAGGAGGTGTGAGATGGTTTTCTGTGCAAACCACAACAAGCTTTTTTTAGACTAGCGGGTAGACAGGGCGTGGACGACTTTGTGCCCACCACGACTATATGAGCAAACAGCGGAGACGCTTAGTATGTCCAGACTGACACGCAGCACCAAACCAGCTGTAAACAACGCCTCAGCGTGGCGGTTCAGACAGGCCCACGTATTATGATGGAATAATATACTGGTGTCATTTCTACCAGACAAGTAAGAAAATAGACTGTACCTTAAAGCAATGGAAGAGAGGATTGTAGCATGTTTACTTCACTTGCTTCCCTTTCTGGGGAAAGAACAGAGTCTGCATGGACCTTCAGTCCACATTCATGTGGTGTCTTTGCATAAAACCACTATGGTTAAGTGTGAGCAATGCAGACATTGCATAGAGTAGGTTAAAAGCTCCCTCAGTGCCTGTTCACGCCCTGGTTCTCCACATGCATTCACACAAACAAGAGTGTTTAGCTGTGTAATTTGTGTCACATAACTAAGTTCCAGGACGGCATCTGTTTTTTTTGGGACAGAACGTGACTAGCCCTCTGGCAAGAGAAAGAAGAATTCTTTAGAGATATCTTTTTAAATATATGTCTCAAAAAAGATGAACGGCTGTTTTTGGGATTGAACTCTCTGTTGTGCAATTCCACACAGAGCAGCACAGATTAATTCCAGCAGTCTTCTTTACACAGTCAAAGCAGGCTGAACAGCCAAGACTGATTGTGTTCATAGCTTTCACTGGCTGCTGCATGGTGTTTATGTAATACTGAAGGTCTGAGTAGTATGCTATACTTCACTCTATATCTCTGCTTTTGACAGGCTGGTGATTATTGAAAGTGAAGCTGTCATTGCTGACAGCCTATAGAGACATATTTAACCCTCTATTGCATAGTGTTGCCATTTGGCAGCAATTACTTCAACTTCATCTTTCTAAAAAGCTGTGATATAAAATCTATGTATTTACACTTAGGCATGAAAAGGGGCTTTTATTTATTAAGTACATACAATTTATGAGGTCACATGACTAGGATATCCTATTTGCCAGTCCCTTGCTCATGGATATTTGACACGTGAGCATCATTGTCTCATAACCGAAGGTTGATTGATGATTTATTCAGATTTTTATTATTGATTTATTCAGATTTTTTGAAAATGTGTAAGTAAACTTTAAGGTTCTTTTTTTTCTTCTTCTTTTTTTATCAAAAATAAGTTTTTCTAATATGCAAAATTGGATTTTTTTGCCATATGGCAACAATATGCAAGCATGGAAAATTCTAAGTAATATTTCATACAATAGAGGGCTAGGCTTCAAGAAAACATTCACTGTAGACAGCAGCAGGTGAAGATGTTTGGGGAGCAGCAACAGATGAGCAGATGGATGTGGATACCAGGCAGAAAATCTGTTGTAAGAAACAATTTAATAGAAACAATATAAAAAAGGCAGGAATCATTTATATAATCAATTGCCTACCTAATCAAAAAGGCTATCTCTTTCTCTCTGTAGACTTTAGAAAAATGTCAACTACTCTCCTAATTTTCAACCAATTAATGTTGATTTTATCAACAAATCTGTAAAATTGCAGTCTTCCACTTGCAATAATATAGAGAGGCATTTTACGTCTAATGTTTACCAGAGATCTGCTCATAATTCTTTTCAGATTATACCTAATTCAGCATGGAAAAAAGCATAAAAATCAACTGATTGGCTTACAAATCCTTAGTCAACTGGGACCAAACAGTTCGATTAATCAGTTATGTCAGCCCTAGTAGACTTTATTTAAAACAATCATAAAAAAGACTGTAAAAATAAAATAAAAAACAAGGACATAGAAGAACAATAAAATACAGTAAACAGTAAAAAGCACATTATTAAATTAGTAGAGAAAAGAAAAGTAAGAAATAGCCTATAACTGACTTTTTAAATAAATATGACAATTCCTTGTTTATGTGTCTGTAAAGACATTATTCATCAAATAACTATGAAAGAAGCAGTCTGCGGATATGGGATTTCCCTTACTACAATATATTTAATTATACTTCACACGGCCAATCGCCGGAGATGTGTGGAAATGACGTCTCAGTGAGTTGGAAGCTCACTTTTCCGAGGAGCACCTGAACGCAACGTTGCTTCAAGGGCTTCGCTTGAGCCGCTCAGACACAGACTGGACCAGGCACGTGAAGGTAGGACACGAACGAACCCCGGTGACCGGAATAAACGAATCCCGCGACCTGTTTGACGGTCTTTAATGAAGCGAAAGCGCCGTTTTTATTGCGAAACCCATGTTTACCGGAGAGTCTCAGTGATAAAACGACGTTTTTTTAGGTAACATTCGTTTTACTTAACGGTTCGTGAGACAATTCTTGTCGTTTTTAAGAGTTAGTGACTTAGTTTGATTTCTCTGAACTTGACACGAGAGACCCACATAAAGCAGGGTACCGGTACCGGTACCGTTACCGCAGTTTTGATGCTGGAAGTCGAGCGTGTTTCCTTTGTTGACTGCGTCTGGGAATTAAATTTAGCGCCAATTTCGAGCATGGCCGTTCAGTGTGTGCGGGATGATAATCGTCTAACGGAGTGTGTGTGTGTGAGAGAGAGGGAGATGCAGAACTAAAAAAATACTGAAATTAATAAAAATCAATATTGAAAATTAAGTTCATTTATCCTTATGAATCTCCACACATTTCTAGTCTAGCCCACATTATATATCAAAGTGAATTTTCTGTTAATTTTAAATAAATAGGATGGCAGTATTGAGCCCGTTATAGTATATTAAATGCTGAATTTTAAGTCTTAAATCTTGTGATTCTTAGCAATTTTAATTTTATTCCACAATGAGCCCTTCGCACAATAGTTGATTTTATTTTAGAGTTTCTATAGGCTATTTTAGACCCGGGGCTATATTTAAAAACATGGAGGCATGACGGCTGCTGCCTGCTGTAAAGCACGTGCGCGACATGGACGTTTTCCAATAGAGAGAGTGTATCACAGGACAGTAGAACAATATTATGTATGTGTATGTGGAAAGTAACTAAATATATTTACTCAAGTACTGTACTGTAGTCCAGTTTTGAAGTACTTTAAGTCAGTGTGATATCAACCTTATTAATGTCACAACAGGTGCTCTTCAAAGATGCTAGTGTCCTTATTTGCTTATTAGTTGCTCCAAACAACACTGATATTATTAAGTTATGTACTTTATGTGAATATATAATGATCCAGTACTTTTACTCTCAATCTAAGTATTTAAATTTAACTCAACATTGATGATAAACTACATTATTAAATATTCTTGTTTGTTAGTGGTAAAAACATGTAGTATAATATACTATAATACTATAACAGTCCAATTAATGCTTGAGTATCATGGCAGTGATGACTCAAAACATTAAGCACTAATGTAGCAGAGTGATTCTCATGTGAAATCTGCATATAGATCAGATGTTTGTGGTACCAAAAATTCTCTCATCGTTTTTGACGCATTAGATGCTGCATGGTACATAAATGTGTTCAGGTGACGGCTGCATTGTATTCTCCTCAAATTTATAACAGATTTATTCCTCCTGTAAATGACAAGGGATGTATCTGACTTTGAGGGAGATGTGTTTCCTGGCTTCATGTCACACGTGTCTGTGCTATTTGTGACTGTTGGCCCTGAGGCAAGGAGAGGAGCACAGCAGAATGGTGGCTTTGTTTTCCAATAAACAGCTGATGGGACAACAGCGTCGACTCACCGCTGTGTCCACATGACACATGAGCATCCGTTTTTTTTTTTTTACCGGTGCACCGAGCATTTGTCTATGCTGGCAGAAGATAGCATTAGTCATTTTGCTTCTTGAGATAAGACTCAAAGACTCAAATGGGGAAACAGTGATCACCATGTTAAGATAAGTGCATACTGAAGTGGAGTCATAGTGATTAGTGGCGTTCCCAGTTCATTAGTCAGCTATTTATCACTCAGACAACACAAAGGCAGCTGGAGATGGGCTTTGGTGCTGAGTGGCAGGAAGTAATTTGGGGTTTACAGGATTGAGACAGAGTGAAGACAGTGGATTTGGAGACTGTTTATCCTCCCTCCCTCTTGGTGAGGATAGGATTTTGACATTTAAAAAAATATTTCCTTGGTGGTTTTTTTTTTTCTCTGATTGCTGTGGCATCGTTTCCTACTCTTATTTGTGTTATCCTGATGTCTGTAAGCCTGTGTCTGATTGTAAGCTGCGTTGTACAGTTTAATCAAATGACTACAAATTACCTGTCCAAGCTGATTGGTGAATATAAAGCACAGTAGGTTCAGATTTCATTAGAGGTTCTCAGTTTAGTAGCAGTTAATGTATGAACAGTGGAAAGTGGATGTTCCTCCTCAGGACTAATTTCCCTGTTGGATTAAAATGGCAATTTAATTCTTAACCAATATCAGAGGCTGCAATGTAAGATGCTCCAGCTCATCAGGAGAAATTTGAGGGTTCAGTATCTTGAATAAAGACACTTCAACTGACAGACTGATGGAGCCAGGAATCAAAAGAATAATCTTCTGATGAGGTATGATATTCAATAATCAAAGATAATGATGCTCTTAATTCTTCTATTAAACTCATACAGTGATGCTGTATTGAGACGACTGTTTCATTACATAAGTGTCTACTGATCTGACAAGGGATTAGCCAGAATCTAAACGTCTCTGTTTTTCCAGAGAAACAACAGCGATAAAGCACAGTCTCTTTTAATGTTGCTTAATTACGTCCGTTAAAACAAACACCAGCTGTAGCGTCTCTAAGTTCAAACATCTGAGGTTTATGTCCACTTATGAGGAACTGTGACTCATACGTCATATTACCCAACATCCTCAAAAAAAAACAAAACAAAACCCCTGAAAGCTGACACTGCGCTTCTATAGAAATTCAAGGTGCTGAAGTTCTGTTTACGGTTGTTGTGATGCAATATCACTGATAACAGTTTCAGTTTTTGATTTGTTGGTTTACACATTAGCTGGAGATGTTTGTGTTCCTGTGTGAGCTCAGTCTCTGTCATTGTCTTTACGTTTAACGTAAGTCCATCATATAGCGTACGCCCCATTGAAATGTCAGGAAGGTGTTGGAAAAATAGACAGTGCCCAAGCCTGGTTGATGACCTACTTGATTGGATTTTGCCCCCAGCTTCCTGAACTTGTTTGATTTAATTTCATCAGTCTCTATGTTTCTTTGTCTATCAGAGCACAGCGTTCCTCTGTTATCTGCTGCGTCCTGTTGTTTGCCACTGAATAAATATCTAAATGCCTCTGTGGCCACTTGGTGATGAGTTGATGTATTTGGCCACAGTTCAGTCTGTTCTCTGAAAAGTGCTCTTTACTTATTTAATCTTTTGAGTTTTATTATCATTTTTTCTATCAATAGGACCTAGTTTGGCCACTCGTATGAATCCAGCGGGTGATGTGAATGGTCGGTGATGACAAGCTGTTGGAAGGGACGGCGTTTGACTGTGAAATGGGCTTCCAACCAAACCAAAGTGTGTGCATATGTTGGAAAGTTATGAAATCTTTTAGATGGTGTTTCCTTTGCTGCCATGGTGACTGGCTGCAAATATTAACAAAAGATTGACAGATTGGCAATTCACAGCCTACTGAATAGGCACAAAATATGATGATTTGTGGTTGTCAACTTTTTTGTCTTGTTGATTTTTCTGCGAAACTAAGTCACATGAATCTTTGCTTAAAGGTTCAGTTGCATGATTGCTGCTGTTAACATAAAATAAAATGGTGTTATTATGCATACTGCTACTATGGACATCAGACTACAAATGACACATTAGGGAATTTGTCTGCATAGGTCACAATGTGCATTTCAAGGCTTTCTGTCTGTGAACAGAAGCAGAGTCCAAGTGTGGTTAGTGAATTAAAAAGCAGTATTTATTTTCATCAGATCATTTGGCAGAGTGTCCGGTGTAATCATCCTCAGCTGACATTTCTCCTGCTGTGTTATCGGGTATGTTCATATAGCAGCGTTTCACCTTTCAATGATTTTATTAGTTGGACTGACACCTGGTTAGTGCATCCTTACCAAGAAATGTAATTAGCTGAGTGAAGTCCACATGGAGCGGTTTGTAGATTTGCTTCTTTCCAATCCCTTTATACACATCTTATTGCAAAGCAAAGCCAGCCCTCATTGCTATTGCTGATTTCAATCAGACATTTCCAACATCAAGTTTAAAGGTCCAGTGTGTAAAGTTAAAGTGGCATTTAGCAGCATATAGTGGAAATATAATATTGAATTATATTAATATAAGGATCTTTTAAAGAATATATAACTCAATGAAATAAGAATTGTTTATTCTTTTAGATTGAGCCATTTAGTTTACAAGGGGAGCGGGTCGTCTTCTGCAAAGCCACGTTTTATTGCCACGTTTATCGCCATATTTCTACCGTAGCCCAAAACAGACAAACCAAACGAGGGCTTTAGTGAGAGGCCTTTTTTGTTTTTCACAGCCTCTGTAAGTTCTTACAACTGTGCAGTCCTGAGTTGGTTGCAGTCTGCCATCTCACCACTAGATGGTGCTAGAATCTACAGTCTTTAAGAGTGTACAAATGATTACCTTCACTATTAGATGTAATGTATTCATCACACAACAGGGAAATTTAGTTGTTAGAGCAGTTCTAAAAGAATGAAAAGAAAGTATAGGAAAGCTAAAACATAACACAAAAAACACAGCAACACAATAAACAACAAATTAACCTTCAACCAGGCAATGTCCAAAAAACACAACTGAGGATCTAAAATAAGGTGCTTGATATAAACTTATTTCTAGGTAAAGTGACTGATGTTAAAATATTGCAACATAAATGACAGTGATATAAATATAATTATAAATAATAATGTACTACTAATTCAATTGTGCATGTGATAAAAATATAGATGAAAGTGTCTGTTTCTATACAAAATATTGCAAGCAAGTGTCAGCAGTGACTACATCATGGTTGAGTTTGTGCAGGTAGGTCACTGTAGAGGTTCCAGCTGTGGATCAGCAGTCACAGCTGTCTCATCAGGTTTGTATTCAAGGCAACAGGCCTGAAGTGGTTCCTCCTGTCTGGTCCTGCTGTGTCTTCAGGACTGGTACCACACAGGAGGTCTTCCACAAGGTCGGGACCTTCAAGTTGGTCAACACAGTCAACACAATACTGTAAAGGTTGCACTTCACAATAATCGTCTCCTTTCCAGTAGCTAAACATATTTTTACTGTGTTAAAAAGTGTAAAATGGCTAATGTTGAGTATGATAGATGCATAAAGTGTTGTTGGTTCTATGGAAGGAAATTCATTGCTGAACTTTAAAGGAATTCTACACTGGAAGCGTCAATGGAATACCTCAACAGAGAAAAATGAAGCATAAATTGCTCCTTACTTTTCTATTATTCAAAAATGGACAAGACATCTTGAGAAATGGTACTTTTATCATGTTTTCCCCAAGATAATATTTTAGAGACCTGCATCTCTCTCTATTTTTTTTTTTTACGCTTTGGCAACAGCCAAGCACACACATTGTTCTTGTTTTTCCTGTTTGTCTGATTATGGGCTGAAATGATTATTCTTTCCTCTCTTTAATGTGCTGTGATGTAACTAATTTATTCTTGGATGTTGTCGAGTAGAACTGTTGAGCAACCTGCAGTTAATGTTTGTGTGTGTGTGTGTTTTGGTCGTTCTAGGAACGATGTGAAACTGGAGACTTTGTTGTCGCACACATAGCATATAAATTATGTATGCTTTTACGAGTTGGGCGTAGAAAGCTTTTTTTAAATAGTGTACTTGTACTTTCACAGACATCTGATGGTATTTAGAGGCAGAGGTCCGCTTGTTGATTCTCTTACAGTCAAAAACCATGAAATTATTTAATTTACTCTAATTAAAACCTCCCAAAATCATGAAATGTTGAATTGTTGCAAACATAAATGTTGCCAAATAATACAAAAATAGACAACTAATTTATAGATTTACTAATGGCATATTTGTTAAACTGACAAACATCAAGGGTCCCATATCATAGAAAGTGAGGTTTGAATTGCCTTTTGATTATAAGACGGTCCAGCTGTTATATAAATGTTGTCCACAGAGAAAGTGCTGCTGTTTGTGCTCAGGCCGAAAACTGCAGTATAAATCATAAACAATTTACACAATATAGGATCAGTGTTTACTTGCAGAAATACAGTACATTTGCACTTTTGGTTCACAGGGCAAATAATTCTTTCCCACTACTGATTGCACTTTCATTTCAGCCACGTTTTAGATTGCTAGAATGAAAACCGGTGGTTCTTTAGATCCTGAGCACCTGGGTGGTAGTTGTACTACATCTCGATGTGTACATTTAGAGGTTTTGAACATTTTTGTAATTACATCACATATATTTGATTCACTGATGCCACCACAACCCAGCTTGGCATCCTTGTTGCTAATATTCAGATTAGTTAATTCCAAGAATGGCATTTTAGTTTGGGCAAAGCAAATGTCACGACTTGAAGAGTGTTCACTTTTCTGGGAAATGATCTCGAGGAAAGACGTTGTTCCTCCTTCTGCCTGATCATATGACCACCATCAAACTGCTGTGAGTGTCAGCTGGAGAATAAAGGCGACCCTGTTAGAGTGGTATGCTAGTGGGGAGACGCAAAAAATGAACTCCTGTCCTTTTCCATGTAGGGACTTGCGATATTGGTGCTTTCACAAAATATTTACACAATGAGATTTTTGATAAATGATCGTCAGTAATGTGGGAAAACAAAAATAGGAGAACCATCTGTAAAGTTCAATAATTACATCACTTTACTGTAACGCAGCCTTTGAAACCAGGAAAATAAAACACTCACAATATATTACAATATTCAAAATCTAAGAGGATATCTATCAGGATATTGATATAATATCTATTTATTGCCCAGTCCTATTTCCTGTTCTCCCAGTTCATGGTGCTGGCTGCTCTGCAGTCTTTTTTTCATTGCTGGGCACCGTTGTCCTGGAGAGAGCTACACTCAGACAGACATGTGCTACTTCTATTACACATGGCGGGATGCTTCCCATTCTGCTAATCATGCTTCATGATTTTACGATTTTGTCCCTGAGCGTCTGACCTGGAAATTTGTCAAGGTCTACCATGATTGAGGATGTCCAAATTCCTTTGTTTCAGAGCGAGAAACCACATGTGGATTTTTTTTTTTTTTTATAACCTGACTGACAACGCCTCTTCTTAATATTTTTTTTGATTAGTCCGGATGTGGCAGTAAAAGCAGCAACTGCCTATTGTGGATATATTGTAACACATGGCTGACTTTGTCATATTTCTTCATGAAAAATCTGTAAAGTAAAGGTTTTTTACTTCCTCTTTTCCATTTCAAGTGCACCTTCTTTGTGGTCTTTCACAAACTAATTGGGCTATATATTTTATAAAAACAAAAAAAGAAAAGCCCGGCCAGGTTTTGTTGCATAATTAAAATTTTAGGCACAATGGTAAGCAGCTATTCAGAGCGGCCCTGTCTGGCAAGACTTAAACGATAATTTATATCTTAACATAAGAGGAGGAAACAATAAATTACCACCAATAATGTTTCACTGGAGTGCTGGTTGTTGCAGTGTAGGGCGACCAATTAAAGTGTCAAACTGATGCCAAACTGGAGTTTTTTTACCAAGCTACAGACTGCAAAGTGTGTGTGTACATGCGTGTGTGTGTGTGTGCGCTTGTGTGTGTGTGCGCTTGTGTGTGTGTACGTGGGTGTCATTTCAACACCAGCCAGCTCATGCCAGCTGGCTCATTTTGATGGTTAAGAGAAGGATACTTTACAGGAATCTGGGACATGGCCAGGGTGTTTTCAACCTATGAGACATAGCAGCATCTTTCCTGTTTCCCTTTTCTCTAATAAGATCTCAAACACTGATACGTTATGTTGCTTCAGTCGACTGATTCGTTCATGACTAATTCATTTCTTGTTTCCCACTTCCTTTGTGGGAAACCATCAAAAGTCTTATTAACATAACTTGAAGAATTAGGGATCAGGGACTAACCTGATGATCACCATCATGTAAAATTTGAGTTTCCACACTTTAAAAAGTTATTCAGGGGACCTACTAACGTCACTTAATGAAGTGAATGATTGGAAGATAAAAAATATTCAATTTACTTAGATAAAATGTTTAAGTTGCAAATATGATTTGATTATTTGCTAGATGTAATATTGTTTATTGTGTAATTTTATCATTGTGAGATTTCTGCATCAATTCATTACAAATTTTATCTCAAGTCTTTGTAACATGAATTTTTTTTAAACTTTTTATTTTTTCAACAATATAGCATACATATTTCCATACAATTACGTTCTTTTCTCTTTGGTAGCTGTAGTAGTCTTTATACATATATTCCAATATTAATGGGAAAAAATGAAATGCACACATGTATATACTTAAGCATACACAAATGAATTATTTTTAAAGCTACAAATGCATGAACAAAGATGTGAAAAAGGTAAAAACTACTGTAGAAATTAGTCTCATCACTCCTAATTAGAATACTGTTTGGAGAGGAAAATCTAATTCCACTAAGTCAATATAATTCATTAGTTGAGCAAAATGGAATTAAAAGTTGTCAAAGTGCATGTCTAATATTAACCAACCAGGTTCAACCCTATGAATAATACTATATTTTTTAGGCTGATACCTATAATTAATTAATAATAATCACTTTTTACCAAAAATATAACCTGAACCCACTATACCACAACATACTATTCTTTATAGTGTTTACCGTTTTTTGAAGTTGGTATATAAGAAATGAATGTCCTTTTATTGTTTTATATTAGGAAATTATACAAAAATTAAATTAAGACTTATGCCATTGAATGTTAATTAACCAACCTATTAACAACCTATGCCGTTGCCAATTAAAGAATTGCAAAGAGACAACAATTTTAAATTTTAATTTTTTTTCAGCTGTGATTTGCCCTTGCTCACCCATATTTAATTTGCAATAAAGCTATATTACAATATATTGGGCATTTTTTATTTTACTGGAAATTCCTATCAGCTGATATTAAGCTGATTTTTTTTTAATCAGTGCAGTGTATGCCCGTGTCCACATCGTAGATGTTTGTAAGCGGCATATTAAGACTTAATGTTTTTAACAGTCTCGTACAGTCTCATGCCAACTCTGCCTTGTCAGTCAGTGCAGTATAATTTAGATGCACGTCACAGACGGAGCTGCAGCGTGTGTGATTCCTTTCATATAAGAGCGGTCTCTGTCCTTTACTGAGAACATCACGGCCAAACAGATCAACTGGAATTCAACATGTCTCTCAGCAACAAGTAAAATAGAAGGTGCACGCTCGAAGAGCTGCCATCATTATGGATTTAATCACATCAAAAACATGTTTATTGCATTTACGCATTTTTTAAATTTCCTTTTTATTTATTAAACTTTCCTGTTATTAAAAAAAATGTAAAATTCAGTGTTGGCAAGAATGTGTCCTGTCACCAGTTTGCTGCTCAGCCTACATGAAGACACAAGAATGCAGCCAAACAAAACACAACCCACTCATAAATCTATTGATCCATAGTGTTACAAGTGGCTAAAACATACACAAGGTAGCTATTAAATCCTTTTCAGTGGCTGACCGTTCAATGCCTTTAAATTAGAGCTGTTGAATGTTAGTGGCCATGATCCATCTACTTATTAGGACTATTTAAACTGTGCCTTGTGTTGTTCAGCTTGCTCTGTGGAAAAGTGCTCTTTGTTTTTATGAGGAAGTGGATGTTTCCTGGGGAAAAGTTCTTCTGTTTGGAGGAACACATCTATCTGAGCACGTCTTCCATTAGATTCAGTAGAAAAGACAAAAAGGACAAATGTCAGTGAATAAAGCCCAACAGGAGCAACAGGCATGACTATAATCATGAAAGTGGTGCAGAAGGGGGGACGGTGAGTGAAATGAGGTGAGAAATGAGTAGAAAACGGGGAAATGGAGCGAGAAATTAGGAGCAACTGAAAAATAGGATCACACTGAGCTCAAAACACACATTGGTAGAAAGTAAAGAATATGAAATGCTGATAAAGATGTGGAGGTGAAATGACAAAATAAGCTGTTTTCTTTTTCCTGTATATTATTTTCCTGTATGTTATTTTTTTTTTTGTTTACCAAAGGCCATCACACATGATTGAAATGTAAAAGTGTGTAATAAGGGTTAGGTTTGAGGAAAAAGACAGAGGGAGGGATGGACATAGAAATGCAGATCCAATAGGCAGCAGACAGTTGGGTGTCCCACCTACTAAAACCTCTGTATAAAATGAAGCATGTGCAGCTCCTTTAGGCCTTTGCTACTAACCAGAGGAAAGAGAAGTCTGTTGTCAGCTAAACTCTGCTCTAAGTAAGTTTAAGTTTTATAAAAAGGGTTTTTCTATATTTAGTATATTTAAAGGGAATGCTGTGAGCTTTTTGAGGGATGTCTGTTGAATTTAAAACTATTTCTTTAAGTTCTGTTGCATGCTTTAGTGTTTTAAATTAATTTGTTCTTGTGACTTGTTATCTCAGTCTGTGATGACTACAACATGTTCACACGCGAAACCAGAGCTGTTGCTGTGTCTCTGCTGCAAACTTCAGGTTTTTACCAGTGGTGCTGGAAACAGCCTCTAAATCGTGTAGCTGCCTGTTTAATCCTGAGCTGTGAGGGTTTCAACTGAATTGGTTATTTTCTGTATGTTAGTTTCTGAATTTGCTATGCATTAATTTGCATTAAGTTCCCCATTAAAATATGTAAATATTTAAAGTGCATTACAGTCATCTGCATACACTTGTGTTGGTACGCTGGCCAAATGTTTTTAGGGGAAAAATTGGTTATCTGTGTGTTCCAGATCTGGGCCGCCCTGATTACACCCTGACTGAACTCGTGTCCCCCACTCACTAAAAGCCACCATGACGGCCATAAATGCACCCCGGGACAAGTAAGAAACACTCAGTAGTATCAGTATTCTGTTTTGCTTAATTAAGTTATATAAATTGTACAAAATTGTTTGTTGATATTGAGTTGACTGGCTTTCTTGATGTCCGTGCACTTCCTGTCATCTCTTTCCCAGATACTATGCCGTGTGGATAATTTTTTTCATCCTGGGCTTGGGAACCCTCTTACCGTGGAATTTCTTCATGACGGCGACAATGGTCAGTGAAGGATATTTTTGGGATGCTGATTAAGCTCTAGAATGTTTGCAGGCGAATGCGGTTAATCTCTGAAACAAGAGACAGATGGAAGTGATAAGAACTGCTGGTGGCCTAGTGGTTATCTAATGGAAGGTTATCTAAGATATTTATTTCCCTCCTAAAATGACCTGGTTTCACATTGACCTGTCTGCAGCCAGGTGGAGTGATGATATGGTAGTGATGAATCCTCTCTAATTCTCCACCATTTGAGGTTTTAAGGACTTAACTTCTTGAGATATGGTTTTATTATCCTGAGGAGATGACTTGGATGCACCTATTGGAGAAGAGCAAATAGTTATCTTCCTTTTATAGTGTTTATATTTCATCTCCATTAGTTAAAAGTGATTGTTTAACCTTCAAAGAGTTAGTTTGTTATCTTCACCTTTCTAAAACGGCAAATAAAACATCCATGCAGCAAGTCCCATGTTCATGAAGGTTATAATATCCAGTTGCTGTTGAAACTCTAGTTTAGAGGTGTTGATACAAACTTTGGTTCATCTTTTTGATGTTGTGGTTTGTGCTGCTGTTACATCGCATTATTCAGACTTTTTAAATGGACAGAATATTAGAAATACCTCAGTATCAGTCTTTTGAGTGGTGCCAAGAGGGTGCAAAAATTAATTGAAATATAATTTTCTTGCCATAGTAAATCCTCTTGTCTATTTAGAATATGATGGGAGCCAAAATCCACAGTCCTCCTCCTGTAGAAAAATGCATTAAAAAGTTTATTTGAAGCTTATATGAAGCTTCAGTTGTCACATCAATCAAATCAAATAGATCTTTCAATGTTTGTCTTTTTCGTGCCAAAGTTCATCTTTTTGTAAACTCCCACCACCAATCAACAGGGAAACACTGTGAGGAAACAAAGCAGGAATTTGAAGCTATAAAGATTACATTTGGCAGATATCCACTTGATAAACTTCAGCTCATGTTTTAAAGGCATCTTTGCAAAAACTGACTATGGACCTGCTGTTGATTTTCTCCCCCATCAGTATGTTTTAAGGGATTCCTTTAATAGTAGTTTAATAGTATGAACAGGAAAAGCGATACAGAGGAAAACCTCTGTTAGTGTTACGATGGACATCTAAGATTTAATCGTTGTGATTAATAATCATTCCTCCATCCCCTCCTCAGTACTTCACTAGTAGGCTGAGGGAGCCGCCCACTGACGTCTACTTCAATCGGACGGATAATGAGACCATGGAAACCGTGGAAACTCGTAGCGTTCTGGAGTCAAAGTTCAACAACGTGATGACGCTGTGTGCCATGGTGCCTCTGCTTATTTTCACCTGCCTCACCTCTTTCCTGCATCAGAGGTATCCACACCACATAAAACACACAGGGTTCCTGCAGGGTCTTATAAAGACTTAAAAGCATTGAATTTATGAATTTGGAAATAATGCCTTTCAAAAAGACTTGAAAGTCTCGAATTTCGATATCTGAAAATCTTAAAATGCGTGCAATATGTAACTTATCTTCGTGTTCTTAGATATTTCTTGATGTTTTGTTCTATCTGTGCTTTTTGGAGACCAAGGCAGTGTCCGTGTAAATAAAGAGTGTAGTATACAGCAACTTTATCATACTCTGATATACTGATATATACTATCATGTCAAATTTCCTTGTAATTTTGCATTTTACAAGAAAACAGCGTCTCCACATTCCCAGCCTACCGGTATTCTCTGTGGTTGTGTTAGGGACCATCTGCAAATTACAGGTTTCAGCATGAATTGATTGATGAAAAATGTTCATCATTTTCCCTCCTCTGTTTGCTGTAGTTCATCATATTCACAATGCCCTAACTACTACAGGTGAAGTTTTAGTAAAAATCAATTTTATTTGGATGTAATATGTATTTAATACCTGAAAATATTCACTATAAATTGATAAATGTTAAAATATTTTATATGAACATAGTACACATTTATTAAGTTTTATATAAAAGGTCATGAAAAGACTTGAATTTAACTTGAAAAATCTTCTTAATCTATAAAACGTGTAGTTTTGTAGCTATTACTTACACTCATTTTTAATAATGTGATAAAGTAAAAATGAAAACTAAAACGTGCTAATGATGTACAAAGGAAAATTCACATTTTTTTGGGAACATTTTTGAGACAAATTCTGCTCCTTTGCCTTCCACTCTTCTTCCCTCCTGCTTATTAGAACCCCTCAGTCACCCCATGCTAATATGCTGCAGGTAACATAATCCTGTTATGTCAAAGTATGTATGCCTACGCTGTGTTTGCTTTAATTAGGGTCAGGAAGGGCTAGACCCCGACCATGGTGGACTCTTCCCCTGCACAAACACAGCGTGGAATGCTATTTGTTTTACACCCCCTCATCCTCAGATTCTTCTATACCTATGTTTACCTTCTCCTCTCTTCCTTTGTTCTTCCTGTGTCTCTCCTTAAAGGTAAAAAAAATGCAGGATTTGTTGGTTGATGTTTATAAATACAATGTTCAAAGTTGGCCCCTCTGCTCCGGCTCTGCAAAAACAGGATGAGAGAGGGACCAGGCTATATCTGTTATCTATATAACATAGAGGCAGGAGAAATAATTCAAACACATACATCCAAATACGGTAGGCAGACATGCAGCACATTGGGTGAAAAGGACAAGTTTAAATTTCAATTAAAGAGGTTAAAAGGCTGGGTGACAGGTGTGTTCTTAAAAGTCATGAGGGGAAGAACTGCTGGGAGAAACAAACCGGAAGGAGGCTGAAGGATGCTGCTCTGTCTCTCCAGGAAAATACTATTAGTTGATTGTAAATATAAAAATGATTAATGTCTCTGGCCATCAGGAAGAATAAAATCAAAACAGACATGGCCTGGTCACTATGTTCTTATACAACCTCACACACCCTGCATTGTTATTGGCTGAGGGTTATGTATATAATAATATCTAGGGAAATCCTGCATGTTATACATTTAATATACTAACGCACAATTCTCACACCTTCCTTTCCCTCCTGAAGACGTAAATTGTTTCCTGTTTTTGATGAACAAAGGAATTGACCTTTTGCACATTGGGAGGGGAGAACCTCAATTTCCTCTGAAAAACACAACCTTTCCTTTGTTTAAATATTGTTTTAACTTCTGTTCAACAATGACTTATGTCTACTCTTCCCCCCTCTTTTAGTGCTTTGAACATATTGGAAAACCTATAAGTCTGCTCTGTTCCTCATGCAAATGTTACAAGGAACATATGCTGGATCTGATGTACAACTTGGAAAATCGTATTATTTATAACAGAACACCACATTTTGTGGTTGTATTAAAAGTATTATTAATCTTCATTGATGATGTAACACAAAATTAACTCTGAACTCTACAGGAACATTTTGTCTGCCAATTTAAAGAAAGATGCAACCAAACTCACTGGGAAATCCTTCATCATGCAGCAAGACAATGAGACCAAACACACTGATAAACCAACAGGGGAAAGGAACTGGAAGGTTTTAGAACTAGACTTAAACCCTCAAGTGCAATTTACCCACAAAAGAGGAGCCTGAATTAACTATAATAAAACATGTGAACGAGGCTGTGGTGAAAGCCTGGAAAGCCTTATCCACTTACTACTCATCTATATAAAGTCTGTTTCAATACTTCTGCCCAACTAAAAGTGTGATGAAAAATGTTATTCTGATCCAGATACCTAGAGATTAAACGGTCAATTGTTACTATATTGTGTTAAATGACTTGAAATTATAGACATTTTTATGTATTTTTAAGTATTTTGTTCTAAAACGGCTGTGTTTTACTATCTTGAGTGGTGGATTGGGTTGGTTAGTAGTTTATTAAATATTGAAAAGTGTTAATTTATTTTTGTGTGTGTCTGTCAGCGTTCCTCAGAAGCTGCGGATCTCCGGCAGTCTGACGGTCATCCTGGTGGTTTTCTTGCTGACTGCTATTCTTGTCAAGGTGGACATGGCGCCGCTGCCCTTCTTCACCCTCACCATGATCAAAATTATCTGCATCAATTGTGAGTTTTCAATACTTGTACTATAATAATTAGAGTTGACATTCTAAATCAATGAATCAAATTTAAGTATGGGGATGACACAACGGGGGGGGCCGGAGGCTGAACCCAAATGCACGACTCTTCACAGTCCGTTCAAAAAGGGAAAGTCTTTATTGCAATTGCGTACAAAAATGAAAATCACTCTCAAGGAGGAAAATACTACTAAACTAAAGCTATAAAAGTACCAACAAAAATTCACTCTTTCGAGGAAAACAAAAAATGCACTCTCATGAGGTAAACAAAAAATCACTCTTGCGAGGAAAACCTGACTAATGATAACTAGGAAAAAGTAACAAAGAAAAAGCTGTCAACACACGACTGGAAACTAAATAGACAGGAACAAAACACAAAACCTGAAAGGGCATGGGCCTGGAGCTGGGCGCTGGTTCTCAAGACATGGGACATGACGAACTGGCACAGGACAAGGGTAGACACAGACAATAAATAGACACAAGGTAACAGGGCACAGGTGAAAACAATCAGGGCAGGGGAAGGCAATCACACTGGCGGGAAAACACACAAGGGCAGGAAGCAAAGGTGCCTGAAACGAGAGGGAAGAGTTATTTCAAAATAAAACAGGAAGTGCACGACAAGACAACACGAGTGATGACTTAACATTTACGACGAGACATGACAGGGGATAAATCTAAACTGACAGTATTTGCTGCTTTTTGAATGAATATCATTGGGTTTTTGACTTTGTATTGGCCAATACAACATATTTAAATACACTCTTGGTTGCCGACTTGGTTTAAAAAAAATTAAATGTAATCAAAAAAAATAGTTACTTGCAGTCCTCGTTCAGATCAGAGGTAGAAGGCTCCAACATGGATCAAACTAATGACACAGTCAATTATCAGTAATGGATAAAAATCTATTAAGAAGAAAAGTGATGACTGAAACCCACACTTCACTATTCTGAAGAACTGGCCGTAAAAACAAAAGCAGAAATGTTGAAATGGGCAGCATTTCCATTAACTGGACAGAGGGGAATAAAAAAAATGGTTCACAGGGTTTAAAAAAAACTAAAAAGACCGGAGGGGATGAGAACATCAGTGGAATTCTGGTGAACTGAAACCATTACAGGAAAGTAGACCAGAAATCAATGATGGATGTAGTAGAGCGAACACACACACACACACACACACACACACACACACACACACACACACATTCACTCCCTCATACCATACTGTGCTTTTGAACACGGAATGGAATCCTGCTGCATTTGTTTATGTTCAATAACTCCCTGAGCAGCAGGGATAAGCTCACCCCCCTCCTTCCCCCTGTTGGGCCAGTCCTGACCCCCGGGTCATCATGAGGAACAGCCCATTGGGTTTGCTTTAGAGGGGGAGCACATCGTGACCTCAGCGCTTTGATATCTATGCTCCACACATTCCGCTTAGTGGTCATGCATTGCAAGATTTCCCCAGCTGATTTAAGTTTTTCTATGAACCGCTGTAATCCTCCGGTGTGTGGGGAACGTTTGTATGGAAAAACTTTATTGGCAACAGCTGTGTGTAAAGAAAAATAACAGTTATGTAATGATTCTAAATCACTATGTTTGCATAGTAGCGTCCTCGGGCCGTGTCCGCCTGCCTGTTTGACATTTAGTGTCACTGTGACACTTTGATTAAACAAACAAAGATGCAACTCCCTACATGTCCCTGTCTGCTTCCCTGTCTCCCTCCTCAGCGTTCGGGGCGATTCTTCAGGGCAGTCTATTCGGGCTGGCGGGGATGCTGCCCGTCTCCTACACCACTCCCCTGATGAGCGGACAGGGGCTCGCCGGCACCTTCGCTGCTTTCTCCATGATCTGCGCACTGGCCAGTACGTCTCACACACAAAGCACCAGTATACCCACCAGTAGAACAAGGCTGACTGGACAAATTAAAAGACATGTAGTAGCATTTTATTCAGCAGATGTTCTTTTGTATGAAAGATTAGGGCAGACATTCAGACACAAATATTTAGTTTTAAATGGATTCAAAAGGCCAGCTAAGTATTCCGTGAAATCTCCAGAGGAGAGTTATTTTGAAATCCACAATGAGTTTCTTGGAAGTCTTGACAAATCTCTGATTCCAAGTGTTTCAGATTTATTTTATGTCTCCTTTTATTTGGCCATTGAGATTGACATCTCTTTCATAGTCAGAGTCAGTTTTTAAAAAAGATTAACCCTGAAGGCATTTCAAGTTCATTTTTAGTGGTTTTGAATGGTGAAGAATTCAAATCTAATCAATCACTATCTTCTTGACTGTTGAAGGTTAAAAACTTGACTGTAATGTCCTTTTACATGTTTTCACACATGATGAATTCAATGACTCAGATTTAAGGTCAAGTCTAAAGGAAATGCTTCAAATTAATGTAAAAGGTTAAAATTGTTGTCTCGGATAATGAATTCCATGAACAAAACAGGACCAGGAAACGGCTGAGTTTGAAGAATTTACTTGAAAAATGTTTAGGAACAAAGTAGATTAAAATATTTTAACTATTTATTTACTTATCTGTATTTTAACTACTATATTTTGTATGTATATTTTACCGATTTTATTAATTAATCTAATATATTTTATTAATTTGTGTCATTAATCTAATATCCAATGCCTAATTTCTCTATTCTGGGACATTTTTGAGCCTAGAATAGAGAAGACTGAATACAGCACCCTTCAAGACCCATAAAAATGTTATGTGCCAAAAATGACCATGAAATGCCTTCAGTACATTAAATAAGTACATTTCCCTAAATCCTATACCGGTAGTCTGTTATAAAGGAGCCTTGTCAAGAGGGCAGCAATCCCAATGTTTTGACAAAACTGCATCATAAAACATAGACACAGTAGTATAAAGAAAAGTTATAAAATACATACAATACCCATCAAACTTAAAAAAAAAGCAATGACAAGCTTCGGTTTAAAGAGATAATCATTTTTGCTGCATAATTGATGAGGCTGTGAGAGTGAATCACTGGAAGATGCATTTTTTTAAAGAAGTGAGTGTTGTTTGGCAAACTTATGATTGACCCCAGCAGACACTACCAGTTTGGACCTTGACATTCAATTAAAAGTTTCAAATTGTAGAAAGTGAGATTTTAATTAATTTTCTTTTTTTAGTATAAAAAGTCTAAGGATTTATAAATACTGTCCCACATTCCAAAGACTCCACAGAGAAATGCACACAGCCTGTATTTAGACACGGTGCCTTAATAGAAACCGCCATGATTTCTGTGAAGTTGTGATGTCACAACTATATAGTGACCTCCACTCAGAGCCATTCCAATGAGTAGAGCCTCATTAATAACAGTTACTGTGATGGTGTTTGTATTCACACAGGGTGATCCTTTAACATAAATGCTTCAACATGTAGTTAAAACATTTCTCTTTACTTATTGAAAAAGTGGAGTACTTAATGAAGAACATTTAATATTTTTTTTGCTTGAAGATGAACGTAGAGTTTAATCAATGCCTTTGATAGTAAAGACTCTTCTATATTCTATGTGTGTGTAGGTGGCTCGGCCCTGCAGGACAGCGCTGTTGGTTACTTCATCACAGCCTGCGTCGTGGTTTTTCTGGCCATCATGTCCTACCTCATGCTGCCCAAAATGGTAAGGCCTCATATTCTCTAAACCATGTGTCAAACTGAAGGCCCGTGGCTGAATCTGGCCCGACACCTCATTTATTGTGATTTATCGAGAGATGAGAAAGCAAATAAATGTTGAAACTTAACTGAGACAACTGGTCTGGACTTCAAGTTGCGTTCAAACACACCTCATTAACTCTGAAATTTATTCCTGATTGGTCATGAAAGTTGTTTAAAACAGGAAAGTTTCCATTTTTCTTTATTTAAAACACATCTGTTTCTTTATTGAAACACATCTGTCATTACTTTCTTGTTCTTTCACTGCAGTATGTTTTAATATTCAGCATAGCAACGCATAATCAATAATTATTAGATGCTAAAATCATAATAAAATAACATTGATTTCTACTTTGGCATACTTTTTAAAAGGCTTGCTGGTGACAGAGCAAACTGTCACCAGCAACTAATTAATTATTAGATATAATTATTCAGACACTATTATGAATGTATAGACAATTATATAATATAACAACATTTATATGATCTTTAGAATCAGTCATTTTGAGGGAACACTGATGTGGTCCAACATCAAATTGAGTTTGATGCCTCTGCTCTAAACTAAACACGATATGTTTTAAACACGTTTCCTTCTCTATCTTTTTCTCACAGGATTTTAATAATAAAACATTTTATTTATACACTCCTTTCTTGGCACTCAGTGACACCATATAAAACCAAATGTTTAATTTGTGAAAGTTTAAGGGAGGACAAGGTTTTTATTTTGGTTGTGCAATCAATGAGTGAGGGAGTGGGGATTTCTATTTTAACAAATGTTATTGCATAACGTTTATAGACTTGTTTTTTTTTTTTTTTTAGAGCATTTTGTAAACATAATAAGTGCTGTGCAGAAAAGTGCAGTGTTTCAGTCCAAGTCCTGCAGTCTGTGAGGAGATAGAAAACACATCTGGCAGTGAACATTTACAGCATTCTCTGGGAATCTCCTTGTATTTATCTTCTGGCTCTGGGGATTGTTCTCATTATGTTTGCTGTCATCAACAGGAGTTTTTCCAGTATTACATGGAGAGTAAAGGATCCAGATCCTCTGCTGATGAGGAGAACAAGATGGATCTGCTCAGAAAAGGTACAAAAGCAATTCTGCAAATCTTACAAGAATGAAATACCGGTGCTGTGTTTGTATCATTGTGTCCCAGACATCCAGTTTTAGTCTTTACTACATTCAAACCACAGAAGCCAAACCCAGCTGAGGTTGTTTGAGTTTGTTGTAGTGACTGTGCCTGCTGTTAACCTGTAGGTGTAATTACTAGTGTATGACAGCATAATGGGAAGCCTGTGTTGCATAACAATAGAAATGTTGTGCGTACACCCTCGCTGTTCTGTGATGGAATGTCTTCACTCCACGTGTCACTTGACCAACGTAATGACTGAGGTGTTGTGCTCGTTTCCCAGAGGATTTCCCTGGAGAGAAGCGGCCGGTGGTGAATCTGACGGAGGACGAGGCCAAACCCAAAGTGTCTGTGATACAAATCTTCAAACAGGTGAAACAAACACATAAACAGGAAAGGAATCCTCCTTCCACCTGTATGATGATAAACCAGTTGAGTCATTTGACTGTGTTTGTGTGGTTCTCTCTGATCAGATCTGGGTGATGGCTCTGTCCGTGTGCTTCATCTTCACTATCACCATTGGAACGTTCCCGGCTGTGACTGTGGAGGTCAAGTCGATGGTAGACCAGAGCAGCCCCTGGAGTGAGTCAGCATCTCTAACATCTGTACACAGCTGCTAGTAAACCATCAACTTCAATGCATTCATTGGGCAGCTGCATCATTTTTTCCAAACTCTTAATTTTTTTTTCTGATGAGAGGTTTGTGGCCTGGAATTTGTTTTCAGCTCCTAACATCACAGGACTGGACATTTTTTGTTAAAATTATTTCTGATTCATCACACTGCTTGTTGTCACATTTACTGAACTTATCAGTAATTTTGCAGAAATAGACTAGAATAAATTGTAGACATATTTTCAGACGTTATCTTTCCTTTTAGCTGCTGCAGCGTCTCTCATGCTCAGCTGCTGTTCAGGGTGTTCGGCTTTTAAATGACAAATTACAGCAGCACTGCTGAAGTTCTTTGCAGAGAAAACCCTTCTAGATGGTTTGGTTGACACTGACACTTTAAAATAAATCTACACTGCACCAACATTTTAACGAAGGCTCCAGGTCACCACGTCACTGTATGTTGTTGGACTGCATGATTTGTTTTTTTTCTGCAATGTTCAGCCAAATATATTCAGTGCGTCCATATTTTTAATTTCTAGACCTGAACCTCTAAAAATACTGAAATTTATTTTTTAAGCACATACAAAATCTCCTTGAAAATACACAATTTTTTAAATCTCAATTAGGAATTTCAATTTAGAAGTAATTTGAATCAGGTTGAATTGAGTTTTTTTTAAATACATGAGAAAATGTATTTAGATGTATGTGTTTTGTCTCTTGTTTTTATGTATTTGTTTACGTAGATACAGTAAAACAATACATGCAACCAGACTACAAGAGACCACCCTGTTTACTTGTATGCATTGTTTGACAGTGCTAAATAAAAAAAAAAATTAAAAAAAAAGAAAAAACAGGAAATACTCCTCTTTCCTATACCATTGTAGTGTAGCCATGTTTGCAGGTTGCCTCCTCCATGAAGGATGGAAGCTGTGGTCTTGAATTCACATTTCTGAAGTTGCTCAATATGTTTGTCTACTTTCTGTTCCGTGACACCGGCCACAGGAAACTGCTGTGAACCAAACTGCCAGCTCACAGCAGAAAACCACACACACATGTCCCCAATTGGAGGGAGGATTAAATATTTGAGTGCAGTGTTCTTTTAAGACAAAATATCTGCAATTTTGTTAACAATGTTTTTTTTTTGGGTTTTTTTTGTTAAATCTGATTCCAGACATGTACTTCATCCCTGTGGCCTGTTTCCTCCTCTTCAACGTGATGGACTGGGCTGGCAGGAGTCTGACAGCCGTGTGTATGTGGGTCAGTAACAACAATGTTTAGTAACAGAGCTGCACATCCACACATCATTAAAGTCTGGTTCAACCCAGTGAGCTGTTCAGCCCCAGTACCTGCACAGGTCTGGTTTAGGGTCTGAAGGTTTGAGCTGATTCTTTGGGTTTACACAAACATTCCCTTCACTTCCTCGTAATAATCAAAGGAGGTTTTTGTAAAATACTTTTTTTCTCAAATTTGAACTGGTGATTTCTTTTTAGAGACGTGACAGTGACCTGCAGTTCAACTACGACCTACGACCTCCATCAATGACCAGCTGCATATCAACACTTTGGCCTTTTAGAGTCAATTCTAAAGGAGCACATCAAAATATTTAGTGTGATGTGCTGTTGTCTGGCGCTGTCTCACTCTGGCTACACCGAGTGTTTACACACGAATAAATCACCAAGTCATAAGTGTAAATGTGGAAAAAACAATCAGGAGTTTTGTTGCTAAGAACCAAGGTTTGTTTTGGAAGAGTGAAGGCTGTGTGGAAGAAGTGGCTTTGGGGGTTGAGAGTAACTGAGTTTTTCTACTGTCCATTTTGATTTCTGGCCAATTTCCATGATTAATCTTATTACAGGGTTTCTACAGGTTTCTTCAAGTTAAATTCAAGTCACTTATATACAACGTATTAACCATTTCACAGTCTATTACGTCCCAGCAAAGAAAAACACATTTTTAATTTGTTCAGTTATATTTGTATTAAATACACTACGTCCGTATTAAATATCCTTTCAATAAAACCTCCTCTATAGTATTTAAGGCATTGTGAATATGATGAACTACAGAGAAAAGTCATTTTGTAACCTACAGACGGTCCCTAACACACCACAAAGAATGACTGTAGATTTGAGACATGGAGACTTTTTTTATTCTAGTATATCGGAGTATAATAATGTTGGTGTATGCTATGCTCTTTAATTACATGAACACTACCTTGGTCTATGATTAAAAGCTCAGATAAAATCAAACATCAAGACAATATCTAATAACGAGCCAACTTCATCACAGTTTCCTTCCTGAGGTAAATTATCCCCGCTCACGCATAGCAACCACCCTGACAACGACATGAAGATTCTAGAATACAACTTCTGGCAAGACAGAACTTGTGTGCCATGACAGCTCCACCGCTCTTTACTTCTGCTGCGTTACTTAAGCAAAACAATAGTGGTTGATAAAGATGAGAAGTTAAATATTGCACACATTTTAAGACCCAGGTATCAAAATTCAAGACTGTTTCAAGTCTTTTAAAGTATTATTTACAAATCCATGAAATAATCTTAATAATAGCTATGCAATCTCATTTTTAATGACGCTTCTTTGCCTAACAATTGTAATAATGAATGTCGATTACGCCACGTTTTTTGGGACATCAGCTGCAACAACAAACAGAATGAACCAATGACATTGCACCGCATGACAAAAGAAGCAGGGCAGACCAGCAGAGTCACTGACTCTCAGCCCAGGAAACAAACGCAGCAGGAGACAGATGGTGAGAAAAGTTGAAGGAGACTGTCGGGACAAATAAAAATAACAAAATTAACGAGAGAAAACCCCCTGATGGTGGCAAGGAGGAAAAGATTCAAATGAAACCAACCCGACTGCTCAAACCCATACCTCATACCCTCAGACATTCAGTGGTGTGGAGTTATTTTTTAAATTTTTTTATTCAAACCAGGTGATTAAAATTAAAAACCTGTGATGTTAGATTGTGGCCTCTTAGGGTAATGACACATGTATCTCTTTAAACGTCCCTGCCAGGTTGTGGAAGTGAACAAAAGACTTTGTTTGTTCACAGGTTGCGTGAGTAAGTAACCAGAGAAGCTCATTGTTATGATCAATGACGCATTTCTGAATGAAGCTTAAAACAGGAGCGTTGCCCTTCCTGTCATCCAGAGTGGATGTTCCATTCCTTTATCAGGCACCATCATATGTTTTCTTCTTCAGTAATGAAGCAAATGCAATAAACATATTGGAAAAACACAAATTCTCATGAGAGAATCGTGATCTCAATTCAAAGAAAGAAAATCGTGATTCTCATTTCATCCAGCCCCTAATTTCTCCACAGGGGTTTTACTTGGGTTAATCGTATTTCCAGCCATCAAGTCTTAGTTAGTAGTGTGCTGTGAAGATTATTGAATTTAAAAATGTGCTTCAGCAGAGCATCTTGGTATGACTGCAGATTACTGCCGTCAGCTGCCCTGAGATCATGCGAGACGGTTTAATCATGAGAGAAAACTGATTGGGTTGCTGATAGTTCATCCACTCAGCTGCTTTGTGAACGTCCAACGTTACAGCTCGTTAATCTCTGTGGAGGAACTTAAACATTGTCCAAACATCAGCCAGATGTTGTGTTAACTGCAGCTGTGTGTGAGGCTGATGTTACTGTTTCTCTCTCTCTCTCCAGCCGGGTCAGAACAGTACGCTGCTGCCGGTCCTGGTGTGTGTGCGTGTGGTCTTCGTGCCGCTGTTCATGCTGTGTAACGTTCAGCCTCGTAACTACCTCCCCGTGCTGTTCACCCACGACGTCTGGTACATCCTCTTCATGATCCTCTTCGCCTTCTCCAACGGGTACCTGGCCAGCCTATGCATGTGTTTCGGACCCAAGTAAGGACTTCATACACATACCCACTGTAGAAAAGCTGTGTGAAGACTGACGTCTGTTAGTTAAGGCAGATTTTTAAAGGATTTTAAGTACAGTGATGTGTGTCTCAGATTTTTTTTTTAATAAATTAGATTTAGTGTTTATATGAAACTGTATATTTTATTTATCAAAATATACACCTGCACCTGGATTTTAAAGGAAACCCGGCCGTAAATTGAAACTGATATAAAAAATTTCTTGGCCTTTCTGGCTTTGTTGTTGCTTGGCAACCTCATGGCAATGACGAGAAAACTTTGACCGGTTTTTCACATCAAATCAAAAGCTCAACTTTTATAGTAATGTTTGTTTAAACCTAAATGTAACAAGTTTAAAGTTGCAGGCAGATGTGGATCTTTAGCTGCGAACAGAGCCAAGCTAACAGTTTCCCCCTGTTTCCAGTTTTTATGCTAAGCTACGCTAAGGCCCCAGCTACATTAGTCTAGATTTCTTTTTACCCAGATATTTTCTTCTGCTCTTTGAAAAAAGAAAAATCTCCTTTCACACGATAATCTGTTCAACAAATATCTCAGACTACACAAGACTTCAACCCGAATACCATCTGCCTAAAAGCCTGTGATACCACGCCAGTAGTGGCTGATAGTCAACATTTCAAATACCTGTGTGAAAGAATGTTTTGAACAACGTGGAATTGATTCAAAAACACAGCTGCATCTACACATATAATATGCAGATCTACTTGCACAACATGCAGTAATTTTAAATTCAGCAGTAAAGCTGCAAATGACCTCAAAAGTATCAAGAACACAGACACAACCTGAGACATGTCCACAATCGAGTCCACAAAATAAGAGAATGTGCAAAACCACACGTTACTGTCATGAATCCATAAAGATCTGGATTGGGATCTGATATTTTCTATCTCTCAACTTGTTTATCTGGTTTCACAAATCTCTGAATACGTGCTGTGTTGGTGTGGTTCAGAGGCCCAATTAGAAAAAATAAATCTAGATTCCCATAACTCTTGGCAGGAAAGCAAATATGGATATATTCCCCTTACATTGAACTGTTCCTTTATTTGAACACAACCATTGTGTTTTAAGGTGTAAAACACATTTCCTGATGAACGTGTCCTTCTGTTGTGTCTCTACAGGAAGGTGCAGGACCCTGACAGGGAGACGGCGGGGGCCATCATGGCGTTCTTTCTGTCCCTGGGCTTGGCGCTGGGCGCCGCCGTCTCGTTTGCTTTCCGGCACATGATCTAAAATGTCCAGCAGAACCTCCAGCAGACGTAGATTAGACCTCAGCACCCTCCTACTGTCCCCGTCATGACCTTCATGGAGAACCTTAGAGCAACCGGACTAGCCGACGGCAGAGGAGACGGCAGACGACGACTAGAGATCTCAACCTCAGTCTTCCAAAGTAGAGACTCCTCATCCAGTCGTCATGGAAACCATGCTTTTCCCTAACTCAGCAGCACAAACGTGTGTAAACGCGTGCGTCTTCTGTTTGTGGGGATCATTTATAACTTTTATCTTACGTAGCAGTCAACAAGTGATTCTAAACCAAACCAGTGTAAAAAAAAAAAAACAAATCCGTTGTCGTGGACACTTTACAGCGATGCCCAACCTGGGGTTCGGGACCACCACAAGGGGCCGCTGGATTAATAAATAAAAAAAAACCTAGTTTCTGACATGGACAAACACTTGAGAGATAAATCAGGACACTAATCTGTAACTGAACTGGGAGATAATGTGACACATGACCAGGTCCCAGGGATGTAGGAGACGGCAGGAATGTTTTGTGACTGTATGATTTAAATCATCCCAGATTTCACAAAACTGCTGAATCTTTGCATCCAGTATGATCCCAGAGCCTCATTCATAAAACTTTATTACACGTCATCTTAACAATGATAAAATGTTAGATTGCGTTAATTCTTGAGTTTATTGAAGTTCTTTCACTGTAAATATTTTCACTTCCTATTAATCACGTTCATAGAAATCACAGTAAAAGATATGCTGATGATGTGTATATAAATCTTGATGCATAATTATGATAGTTTTTATGAATGAGGCTCTGATGCTGGTGTTGAATGTGTCCAGTCCACATTTAACTGCTAAATTTAACTCAATTTAAACTGTGATCGTCAACTTTTTTTAATATATATATAAAATGGGTGAAAAATCCTCAACGTGGACCCGCGAGCATCCACGTCACCGTGGTCTGTTGCAGCTTTTAACTGATCAAGCCAAATACACAAAGACAACATGGGAAACTGATGAACTTTGAAGGGAGGTCATGACTCATCAAACAGCTACTGTGCTCTATGTAAACCGCTTCGCTCCCTCGCTCTAAATCACTTCTGTTTGTTCGCTTCCTCACAACAAAGCAGCAATTTCCTAAAGAATGTAAGAAAGGTTTCAGATCAAGCCTGAATCCTAAAGACGAGGTTTACTTAATAATTTGGGCCGGCGCCTTCCCTGGAAACCCTTCCCGCTCAGTATTAGCTGTCTTAGAAAGTGATGTTTGTTGATTTGCTGTCTCATAGATTTAGATGAAGTTGTATCCGCCTGGGGAGAGATTCTCAGCCCCCACGCGAGATCTTTATCGCCTTCCTGAAAACAAACAAAAACATATTGCCGTGATGTATTTCAACATGGTTAAAGAACCTGTCAGTGAGATCTTATTTTTCTTTCACTCTTCAGCTGTCTTGAGTCTGTGCCATTTCTCATCAGACATGTTCTCATGAAAGATAAGTTTTGTATCAAAGTAGTTTTTACTATGTTTTTCACACTTAAAGTTGCTCAGCTCACACTGAGTTACTTTTTATGAAGGGGGGATAAAAGGCCACCTGCCTGTCAGTGTTGTATCCGTTTCTTTGTTGCATCTTTTTGGCCTTTTGATGCTTTTTTTTATTTTTTAAAGAGGTCTGCTTTAGTTGTAGACAGTATTACTCACGTATACATTCTAACAGCCTGTTTAAAAGCACAATGTTGGTCTGTTCTTCCATGCCGTGTGGTTTTGTTGGTCTGGGAGTCCAGCACGGACAACTGAAATGATACGTAACAGTATTGCAGCTTGAAACAGTTCTGTGGTAAAATAAAAGTGTATTTTTAAGGATCTGCCTCCTCCTGTTGGTCGTTCTGTGGTAACGCACAACTTCTCAGCAATTGATGAGATCAGAAAAACAATCCGGTCAATGTGGAATTCTCCACGCTGTATTTCCATTACATGTGATAAGAAACATCTGTATGCTTCGTCAGCTGACAAACAGCTGCTCACTTGATGCTCTTGAAGCTCCAGTATGAACTTCCTCAGCTGATGCATGTGACTAAATGAAGGACACATGGAACTGCTTCAGTGTTGGTCACAAGAAAAATGCAGCAGCCACTCCTCCCTCCCTCTGTGTTCTTGGCAGCTTCTCAGCGACCTTCATAAAACAAAGCCCTGATGGAGCAGCTCAGACAACACTATTTCAACTCTGTTCTTTTGAAATTCATAATTTCCAAATCACGGTTTTAAAAAAAATGAATAAAACTGGGTACAGGCATGCAAAGTAATAAAATGGTTTGCTTCAAACATGACATTAAACTGATTAAAATATAAGAGCCATACAATGTGACAAGCAAAACAAAGTACACGTCTTACTAAGGCAAAAATAAAGCAAGAAAAATATTAGGCCTGCAAATTATTGTTTTGATCTACTGAAGAAAAGCCATGAACCAATACATTACTAATTAAAAAGTTGACTCATTTCAGCTTGGTGGTATTTTAAAAAGAATTAGGCCCTATTTGAAGGATTGAAACAGAAGTATTAATACAAACAGCAGTCAGTCCAAAAAAAAAATCTAAATGTGCTAGATTAAATTTAACCTTTAACATTTAATTGCAGACGTTGCTTTAACTACACAAATCTAATCTGTTACTTCAGATTTGACCCGGCTGTTTTCAGGGAATTTAAAAAAAAAAAGACAACGCAGCAAAAGAATTGTACGGATGATTTATTCTTAAGGTAAACATTTTATTCAAAAATAAATTACCAGATATCTTTAAAAGGCAGACAATACATTTGTCTCCGACCCACTCGACACAATCAAAGATGTTCCTATCAGAATCTCAGTATTCACACCGTGTGTTTCTATGAACATCCTCAAACAAACAGGAGGAAACTAATTATAAACCCTACAGCAGCAACTTATCTTTCTTTAACAAACCACACAGACTGTTAAGTTGATCAAAAAAAAAAAAACGCCATTGTCAACCGATTTGACTATAAAATGTATACAAAGTTTATTTAAATATTTAATCCAATATACATGCCCGATTTGTAATGTGAACACAAAAGAGAGACTGTACAGTATGAGACTGGCGCTTGAGGTGAGAAATAACGATGTGGATGGAATTGATGCAAAAGAGCAGAAGTGCTGCAGCTGATAAAAGTTGAACTAAGACATTAAATCTGGTTCCTATTGTGAAGAAATATAAAGTTGCTTTTGGGAATCTCAGCTCTGACAGATAAACAGACATGATGTTGAATAGCCGCATAAATGACGTTGCTTTTGCTAGAAAGATGATTAGCAGTCCAGTGAAACTGATTTATGCAGCTCAGGAGAAGGGAAGGAATAGAATGAAGGTTAATAATGATTAAATCATTCTGTGTCAGTTGAAGAACTGGTTAACAATCCAAACGTTTGCAGAAGTAGAGGGAAAGCTTGCTGCCAGCTGCCTGTTAGCGTAGCATAAATACAGGAAACAGCTAGTCTGCCTTAATCTGAAGTGTTAAAAAATCTGCCTAAATGTCACTAATTAATCACATCTCATTTATTTGTTCTCCATAAAGATGAGCGTAAGCAATTTAAAATATCAATATCTGAGTAAAAGCAACGATCTGTCTGTTACATTAAGAAAACCATAGGTGAGTGAGTGAGTTCCCAAAAGCAAGACTCAAACTTACAGCCTGTAGGTCCTAAAGATGCAGGACTAGTGCAGCTTTAACGAAAAGCAGAGGAAGAAAAAAATGGTTCAAAAATGACGCTTCCTCTCTGGTTACCTTTATCCTAAAATACATTTTGCAACAACCCACTACAGCTGGGCTTTGAAAGCTCTTAGCTAGTTTAATGCTACGACACCGTAGCTTTTAACACCATGCAGAGGGCAACATCGGCAGGTCTGCTATAAGACGCTAAAGGCCAGATAAAACACGTCAGTTCTAAAATAAAAACAGACCAAAATAAACAAAAAAAAAAAATCAGCTGAGAGGCTCCTTAGTCGTTACAGTTCTCTTCAGGATCACAAAGTATTAAAGGGAAACAGACAGACTTACAGGGGTCTCATCTAGAAGCGACCTGAGCCCAGAGGTTGATTATACAAATGTTTCCTGGTTAACAAGTCGTCCAGATCTTAGTGTAAAAGGCTGAATGATCAGAGGCAGGCAGGTGAACTACTAGTATGTCAGAGGAGCGGAACCCCACTCACAAGATCAGCTCAGGTTTGAAGATGGAGGTCAATGGGGCCACCGTGACAGGTCGGCAGTTAGGTAGTTAAAATAAACCTTTCCAGCTGGTCTGTGTGTGAGGAGCGTCGATTCACTTTCACTTCAGTATCATCAAAATCACTTTCATGATTTTATTGAAATAAAAATTTAAAAAAAATACAATCGCCTCATTATTGGTTTTCAGAATCGATTATTCACTTGTGCTTAAAGGAAACAATAAACTGAAGAGAAAGTAAACCGACAAGATTAAACGCACACCAAGTGTGTTTTTACGGTTTGTGTCCACAGTTGAAAACAGCTGCCCTCGGCGGTGTCAGTTATCCCTGAATTACAGCTCAATTCTGAAACGAGTGCAGTCAGCTACCAGCTGGATTTCACACGTGTAGAACAAGTACTCTGATGTTTGTGTGTGTGTGTGTGTGTCAGCCTACAGTATGCATTACAACAAGCTGCATCTATGGCAGCATGGCACACCGGAGAACACAACGGCCCTTCAAGGTGCTGTTTTGGCGAGAGGCAACGCCGGCTCCTGCTCGGTCCTCTGGAGAACGTGCAGTTCCTGCTCTGAGGCACTGGGGGGCGTTGAAGAGCAGGGCTAGGCGGGCCTACAGCTCCAGTACAGGTCACAGAGAAGGGGAGGGGCAGCATGTGATGATGAGGATGTAAGAGGGGTGTTTGGGGTCAGCTTTGGTGTTGAACTAGTTCCACAGTTCTAGGATTGAACACATTGAGCGAGTGGGCAGGAGGGTGATGAAGATGAGAAGGAGGTGGTGAGGACGAGGAGGAGGAGCGTCACTGAGTCTTTAACCTGGTGCGCTGCGAGCCCTGTTCTGTCAAGCTGGCTTTGATCGAGTTAACCACCGTCTGTCGGACGTTGTCTTCCATATATTGTTCACTTAATGGCTTCAAAACCTGCCGAAGAAAGAGAGGAGATTCATTGTGAGAAGAAATCAAAGTGAAACCGTCTATGAAGAGTTTATAAAAGGGGACAAAGTAACTGAAAGAAAGAAGGTTAGGGGAAGAAAAATGTTTAAGGTAAAAAATAAAAAGGAACAAAAAAACAGGATGTAGTCGACATGCTAACCATAGAAACACATCCCCGTCCTCACAACTTAACGAAACCTCTTCAACTGAAAGTGGTGTCAAAGAAAAGTGAAAAAACAGCCACGCGCTCCACATTCATCAGAATTAGATTAAAAACCGTTTGGGCAGGCTTCATGTCCGTGAGCTCCTGAGATGACTGTCGCCTGCCGATGTTCAGATACATTCAATGCAGTTCTGTGCCCACACTGATGGACACCCGGGGGTTAAAATATAAGAATCCAGCACCATAGGACTGAAAAGGAACAATAAAGAAGCCAGCAAACTGCAGAAGTGTCAGTATGAGAAGTTTGTTTAACAGTCAGCCAGAAGAACAGCAGCTAGTTAGTCTTCTTGTAGTTGTTGTTGAGAGGAGTCAGAGCTCGGAGTCCCAGCGTCGCTCCTGATGGGAGTGAAGGGAGGAGAGAGGCGGGCCACGCCAGGCGGCTCCTCACAGGCTCCAAAAGTTTGGAAAACACCTGAGAGGAGAGCAGGGAGTTAAAGAAACACTATAGACAGTGGAGCAGGAGGGGGATAAAGATGCAGGTGTTTAGGGGGAGAAAAAAGGATAAAGTAAAAGACAGGACAATATAGAAACACAGAAATACAGGGAGGTTGGCAGCAGGAGGCTGAGGAGGATGCAGACGTAAAAAGAAATGCATGAAATCTTGCAAGATGTTGAAAACAGAAGGCAGAAAAGAAAAAAAGAAGCAACGCCTCTCACCTTTCTGACTGTCCTCTGTAAAGCAGGGGAGGGAGGAAAACAAGAGGAGGAGGAGGAGGAAGTGGTCAGAGGAGACATGAGGGAGGAGTTTTAGAGAATCCAACACTCATGAAACTCCACATCAACTTTGTTTGCTCTCAAACTGATAAAAATGCTGCTTGCTGCATAATGTTTGACCATAATTGACTTTATGGCCTGAATGACAATCTGCAGGTGAAGGAATGGAGAGAGATGCAGCTGACTGATGATATGAAGTCAAACAATGCTGCTTCTTTCTTCTGAAGAAATGACAGCAAAAGCAGAGGAGCAGAATGTGTTGGGCAGAGGGAAATAATGAGAGGGATTTAAGAATCTAGACAGGGAGGAGATGAGGAGGAATCTCTGGAATGACTGATAAACACGCACAAAAACTCCAACTGCAAAGTCTGGAAACAACTTAGAATATTCCCCTACTTCTCACAAATTTAACTAACAAAAGGACATCTTTGTTCTTACAGCTGCAACATGCATGTTGGGGGGAAAAAGAACTTGTACACGGCCGAGCCTGCAGGATAAAGAACAGGGATTCATGCCAACTAATTGAATTGGATTAATGTGGTTCAAAACTATTTCCAATTAGATCTACCCAAACATTTTTGTTGAAGGACCATGAGTGTAACTGACCAACAAACCATTAAAAATAGGAATGTAACTAGAACTTAAATACATACATGTTTTAATAATAAATCAAAGCCTTTCTGGCTCAAAAGGTTTTTCCGTATAACTCCAATCCTTAAAAATACATTTTCTGTTAAAACATGTCAGTTGTCACTTCATAGTAATAATTGGACATTTTGGGAAATACACTTGGTGATACCACTTATGTCCATTAATTATAAACTCGCTCATTAACAGGTTGTCTCAGACATCTCTGAGCACTTAATTAGTATTTCCTCATTTGGACCCGAGTTTGCATTTTCACCAGATGAACCAAACCAAAGTGGACTGGAACCACTTCTTCATGAAGGTGTTCTTGCGACTGATGCTTTCACATTAACAATGAACCAATCTAAGCCTTTGGTTGGAATGAATGGTTTGGTGTGCACCAGCTGCTGCTGGTGTGAAAGCACCCTAGTTCCTGGTCCTGGGAGGGTTGAATCCAGAGCAGCTGGACTCGGTTCAACAATCTATAACTGAGTCCAGTTGCCCTGGATACAACTCTCCATGGATAAAGTTAGATTTAAAATTGACATGTTCAATAAATGTATTCCCAAGAATTTCAAACTATTACTTCAAAATAAAAACTTCCACACATACATTCCTTCTCTCATCTTGAGGACCCACCTGTTCCCAGAGCGTCTCGGCCACCAGGTCTATCATCGTTCCCACCTCACGGAACTCTCCAGAATACTTCACATAAGCCCAGGCGCACAGCGACATCAGCGCCACGCCCATGACCAGGTTGGCCAGCACCGCCAAGGTGCTCAGGCCGATGAATCCCGTCAACCCGGACACCACGTAGGTGACGAACATGACCACGAAGAGCGTGGCAGGCGTGCGAGCTGCATAGAAGATGTTCTTGCCGTCGTTGTGCTTAGAGAAGTTGGTGTAGGTCTCGTCCAGCTCGGCCTCCAGCTGGCTCTGGTAGCGCTGGCAGAACTCCTCTCCGCCCATTTTCTTCACGGAGCGGAAGTAACGCACCGAGTGCTCGCGGAACTCCTCGTGGCAGCGCTCCAGGTCGGCTGGGGCGATGTACGGCTTATCTCCTCCACAGACCTGAGGACCACGAAACAATGCATGTGAATGCTCTGTGTGTTTTCCTACCGTTTAAAAGATCAACACAAACGGCAAGATAAACATTTGATTATAAACTGTGAAATGAATAACTTCAATTAAGATCAATTACACCCTAATTTCACAGGCTAGCCTAAACCACTGAACTCAATTCCCTCAAAATAAAGAGTCTGAAGTTTAATTTACAAAGGTCTGGAATTCTTTTGCCTGCTGTACACAGCAACTATAGATATACGGGAGGCTATGAATTACTTAATTTCATTACTTCTAGCTAGAAGCTAGTAGTTAGACAGCTGGTCAATTTAGCAAAAATATAATCTTTTGATTGGATAACCCAATTTTACAATTGGCCAAATGGCCACTTAACCCGAGTCCAGATCACGTTACTAAATTACTGTTATAAACAGATGGGACCTTCTGACAACCGTGATATAAACTGTCAGCAAAATCCAACTGGTGAAATCTGCAGAGACCCTGTTTTTATTTCTTTGTTAATTAAATCACTGGAATATTTTGCGTTGAAACCTTCCAGTCAAAGAACAAGCATTAAACTGTGACTGCCCCCTGCTGGCCTTCCAGACCACTTGATGTTCTCTGGAATTCTGTATCTTTACCTGTTGATTGTGAGTAAAAAACACATCATTACCATCTCCATGTTCTTGCCGTACAGGTCTTTGGCTCCAGCAACAGCAGTCAGGTTGTTGGCTTCTGCTGTCGCCTGAGAAACAGGAAACAATAATAAGATACCAAACAGCTGCTGATCTTTATGAGCAGCAGAGCTCACGAGAGAACAATCCTAACCTAAAACTGCCATGATCCCCCAGCTTCAACACAGTGACTAACCTGCAGCATGGACTTTGGGTGCGGCAGCTCCTCGCCTTGGTAGATCTTAATGTAAGCCTGCAGGAATATAGACACATTACACATTTTTTACACCATTACATTTACAAAGGAACCACAGTAAACACTGTTTACGAAATTTATAAATATTAATTTAGAAAATGTATGTTTAATCCCCATTTGCTGCCTCTGTGTTGAAGTGAATGCAAATGAGCTTTGAGGTTTTAATTTTCCCTTTTGTCTGACAATCCAAAACCTTCTATCTTGTTTTTTTTTTTGTTTTTTTGTACCAAAATCTTGTTTTTGGTACAATTAGTCATCAAGTAGAATTATCTTATTCCATTGTCATTGTCTTATTTCAAGTTTTTTCCCCTGATTTGGGTAGACATCTTGTTTTAAGAAAAGACGACTAGCATTTTCTTTAAAAAAAAAAAAGGGGGGGGGAGATTAATTTGACTAAAATCAAGAAAAAACGTGAAATAAGCTAAATTTGCAGCTGTAATGAGATAATTCTGCACTAATTGCACCTAAAACAAGATATCTTCACCCGCTAAGATTTCAGTTTTTGCAGTGTGCCAACACTAATTGCTCCAGTATAATTTGAGGCTCACTGTTGATCAACGTGTGACATATTGGGCCTGACCTTGAAGTACTCCAGCAGATCTCTGCAGGTGACTTTGTTGCCTCCGATCTCTTTCTCCACCAGTCGTTCAGGGGCCAGTAGGAGAGGCACCAGTTTGGCAAGCTGCTGTTTAAAATCTCCATCAATGTCTGGAAAACAAAACACACACTCCGATTGTCCGCTGCAGCTGATCTCCCTGCATTATTACAGCACATCTTTCTGTTTTCTCACCTCTAAGCCTGCCGTCAAAATATGGGTTGGTTGCCACTTTGAGCCCAGGATGTGGCAGCAGGAAACAGCCGATGTTGGAGAAGCACGAGTGAATGTGCTTCCTCACGTTCTGCAACTCCTCGTGTTGGTTCTGTTTCACCTGATTTACAACAACATAAAAACAAAGTGAACATGCGTTCCTGTCTTTGTCATTGATTGATGTGTGTATGTAATGCATACAAACATACAAGTGAAATGAACAAACATGAATGTGTTTGCTTTTACTCGCATGAGATGTTTGACAGGGACAGTAAAGCATGTACCTGCTGCATAAATATTTGACAATATTTAGAGATGTGGAAAAATACAAGAGGTGCCATCACATTACAAATGGGCCATTGTAAATGATTCTCACCTGTAGTCTCTTGTCCAGGAAGCTGTTGCCTCCTTCAAGGCCATAGTTGTGTTCATAAGGATAACTCCAATCCCGAATCAAGAACATCAGGGACTGAAAAACGAAAAAACAGATCAGTCAATCAGAATTTAGGGAAGAACAATTAGAGTTGATTTAGTTGAAAATATATTTCTCAGTTCTATGGATACTTTAATAATCCCTCATACTAATCAATACAAATGTATGAGTTATTATACAGCCACATATTCTACTGAACATGGAGCTTTAATGGTCAAAGTGCATGTTTGATAGTATTCAATAATTAAGACATAGGTTCTCATTAAATGTATGCACAGTACAACAGAAAGAGCAAGCACCTGGAAAGGTTTCAAGTAGATCTCTTCCATGGCAAGTCGGCCATACTCTGTGAAAAGCTACGTACAAGAAAAAAAACTAATTAGAAATCCAAATACATACTGAGATACTGTCTTTGACCTGAGAAGGAAAAGAAAAAAGAAAAACCTGCAGATGCTGCAGGTCATCCTCCTGGATGTTCTGGGAGAGATTATACACCTGAAAACAAACAGACAAATATTGACATTATTTAAGAGAAAAAACAGCAACAGCAGTAAACATATATTCATCCATGACAGTTTCTGTTTGAATCTGACCTGCACAGAGCTGGTCATTGTGCTGAGAGCAAATACAGTAGCACAGTCCTTTATGGTGGACTGGCTGTCAAACGCTCCCTGGGTGTCAACAAGGAGTACAGCAACCTGTTGGGACAAAACGCAGCGTGTGTGTTTGTGGAAAAACTTTTTTTTTTTTTTTTTTACATTTTCTCATGAAGCTCCTGAAATTACGATCTTGTCTACCTTGCTGCCATCGGGTTTGTTGACCACAAAGACTTCACTCCAGATCTGGATTCCTGTGGTCTCCCTCTCGCAGCCTCCTCTCCAGGTGAAGCCTGTCAGAGGCTCGTCATCACCTCCGATCCACGAATCATTCCCCTGCAGAGGGAGGAGGAGGGGGCAAGTTAAGTGGAAGTTGACTTCCAAACCATCTGAAAAACAATGTTGACTGCTAATACATCCTTGTTTTATAAATGAGTTTGTACACAAGTTGAAACGGCTGCAATGTCTGTTTTTGACCAATCGGTTATGATCTACTAATCAACTATGCCTCTAATGTTCCTGTACTGTTGGACTTCTTTAGCTCCTGAAATGATGCTACAGGAATATAAATTCATTCTCTGGAATGCAGGTTTAGTTTCAATGGATCAAGAGGAGGGATTAAGTGTTGATGGGGGAAGAAGAGCTGGAGTTTGTGGAGGAGGTAGAGTGAAAATAGTTTAAGAGAAAGAGGGCAGAGTTGCAGGTCTATAGACTTTGGTCTAGCAGATCAGATTATTTTTTATGCGCTTGTCAAGGTTCAATAATTGAGTATCATTTCTAAGATGAATATTGATTGGAATTTGTTTGAGGTAGACAATACAGTACATACAACTCAATACATGTTGTACATGTCACCATAAACATGTCAAAGAAATACAGCAGACTATAAACAAAAAAAGATCAATCAATAATATCCAAAACGCATCCGAAAAGTCAAGATTTCACCCTTCATATCAGAATAAAAGTATTGATTTGGGTGACCTCTTTAAACCACTGGCATCATCGGGTAAAACTTTGTTGAGCTGTAAATAACTAATTTGTCATATTCGGTCTCAGCAGAGTTCTTGTTTACCAACCAACCAATCCACAACATGGCACAGAAACATCACAGCATAAGTGATACCATTCTCTTCATGTCTTTACAGAATATAAAAAGTGAATAAAACGTGGCTTCCACGGTAACAATAGTAAAAAAAAAAAAAAAAGTGACCATTGCAGCACAAAAATACTGCTTCAAATACCCCTGGTCACAAAAAATATTTAATTTATGACATAAAACATAAAAAGATGAAAGTAAAACCAACTTGTTGTGTCTGTATTTCTAGTTGACAAGTGGGGCGATCTATTGTCCACAAATAGGAAAATTAAAAACAAGCCTCAAAAGCAAATAACTGATTTGCAAGTCAAAGCATGAACACTGATTCCTGGTGACAACATCCTTATGGTGCATCTCTGCTGCATGTCTGATCATGATCTTATGACAATGATATTAATCTGCGATTTGACAGCAATAAATACCCAGACAGATGAACATGCAACAGAGAAAGCTGTAAAAGTATCAACAACTGTGGTAGAATTCAACTACCAGCAGTGTTTGGGAAAAAATGTGGACACGTGCGAATGCAGACAGACTCACATTGTAGGAACACCCTTTTTCATGCTGCTCAACAGCTGCGAGACAGGCTCATAACATTCTTCCTGCTGTGTGTGCGTGTGTGTGTGTGTGTGTGCATGCAAACGTGTCACAGAGATAGAGAGAGAGCATGTGCGAGTGTGTGTAAAGTGATCCCAGATGCTTCCATGCGTCTAGCTGCTCCTACGAAGTTCAAGGACTAGTTGTTGATACTCATGTTGGAGCAATTCACACATCCAATAAATTTGTGTAAGAATGTGTGTGAATTATTCATATTTACAGCCGGTAATCATGCAGATGTATTCAACCAAAACCTGGCCTATCCCATGAATGACCAAGACTTTGATGCCTTGCCAATTTTATACAAAACCAAAAATACTTTTACACTTTTCATATATTCATATAAAACATCTCTGAAGTTGTGTTTTGAGTCAATGATTGTGCCAAGCATCTCTCACTCACCCCCTCCCCTTGCATCACAAAAATTCCTTTGTCTTTAATTATAAGCTATATAATATTACATTCCCCTTCCTAGAATATAGATACCAGTAAAACCTCTGTGTCTTGTTTATGCACCTTGCTGGATGCCTTACTCACCTTATTGAGTAAGTATGAAACCCAACAGGAAACACTTGTCCTTGCTTGTCACATACTGGTACACATGCCAGTAACTGGCTGTAATCAGATCTGCAGGCCCAATTCATCTAGCCCACTTGTATTCAAGATTTCACCACCAACTGAATACAAATAGCAAATATTACCAAAATGTATAATGTCTGTCTAATGCAGCACCACGAGCCTGTCAGCACCATGTCATATGAGCTGAGGCGGACCGAGGTTCAGCCCTAAATATGACATGCCAGGAATGTGGATGTCAATTTAAGGTGTTTAAGATGTTGAGAAAATGTTGTTAGATTTATTAATTATCATCCTATGGATTTGATTAGATATTGCAGAAAATGTATGGAATTTCACAAAGTGAGTTTTTTTCCCCTCATACGCTGAGCCAGAATTCCAAAAATCTAATTTGAAAACGCATATTAGCACTGCTTGATAAATAAAATTTTAATCTCAGTTATGTTTTTAGCTTCCAAGATTATAAACGAAAGATTATTTTGCCTCATTCTGTTTTATGATGGTGGTCTTGGGTCATCTTGTGTAATAAATCCACTGCGCCCGTTTCCTCTACAGCCGGATGCTTTCACTCTTCTCTGAAAAACCAAACTCACTCTCAAGCTGTAGCATGTCCAGTTCAGCTCGAGCAAAGATGATGGCCATTATTGTGAGGAAAAAGCTAATGACGGTAATTAAATTTATACTACGGCTTTTTCCATAAATGTGTTTTGCAAAAGGGTGGTGTGTGTGTGTGTGTGTGTGTGTTATGGGGGTTGGACTTGCTACAACCGAGCAGCCCTACTGCACAGTCGTCACATCACCTGATTGTGCATGTAGCGCAGCATGAAATCCAGCAGGAAGGACTTTCCCTTGCGGAACGCCCCGGCCACAGACACAACCACCACATTCAGGTCCTTCACGTGATCCTGCAGCAGGATCTTCTCCAGCGCCACAGCGTCCAGGCCGAAGCTGTGCTCCTCCTCGTTGGCCAGGACAATCTGGATGGGCCTGGCCTTTTCTTCCTCTACTGCAGCCTGAGGACAGGAGTTTGCAATCAATCAGGGCTTTTCCCTGGCATTGAGAAAGGTTCAAGTGATTACAGTGCTGATGAGGCAGGTTTCATGGAGGACAGAGAGTACTGAATTATAAGGTTGAGATCACCCAAACAAACATCAGGAGGAAGATTAGACAACTGGAACAGATTCAGAACACCTACAACCATAAAGTAGTATAGAGTTTATGGTGCTACTGGTTTTAGTAAACGCCACATAAAGAACAATGTTTTAGAACAGACTAGTTTCTGCCACTTTTCTATTCTGGTATTGTATTGACCAAACAACTGATCAAATCATTAATAACATAACAGATTTATTTTCAATTATTAGTTGAATGATGATCATTTTATAGACAAAACGATAAACTGATTAACAAAAAAATTATTGGGCATATTGATGGTCTTGAAAATAACTTGATGACTTATCACTTATTTAGAATGTCTCAGTTACTGTCCATTCCCTTCCTTAAAAATTGGAGCATGCACTTAAACAATTCAAAATTAGCTAAGTATTAAAGTGTATTATTGTTCTTTTGTACAGCTCTGCTCGTTCAAAAAAACGTTAGGCCCAAAATTGTGAGAAAAAAATCATAAATAAACAACAAAAGGAAAGCCATAGTTAGATGTGGATTACATGCGTGTCAACAGGAAACACAGAAAACACTTTAACCTCTTCATCCTGAATCTCTTCCTCTGGTGAGGGGTCGAGCCTGGCACCAACGCCTGAGTTTGAGGGACACAAATCGTCATCCAGGTCATCAGGCGTGGCTAAAGGAGGCCTCTTCTTATGCCGATAAATGGGGACATCTTCTATTCCACTCAAGCCTTCAGATAACAGGACAAAGTAGAGCAAGAAAGATAAAATGGCACTGGTTAGATAACGTCATACTGAATGTTAGTGTGCAGACAAAGGGGTGTAAAGTGAGAAGCAGAGGAAACCGGTTACAGCTGTAAGACCTAAAAACATGTTTGCAAGGAATAAGTTTCATTGTCATAGTTGTGTTTATGGTATGCGAGAGGCTGTCTGTTGCTCTCAGAAATTAAAGAGAACATCAGATGCCTTATTTGGGTCAAATTGTAAATGGGAATCTTTCCAGAATTCTGTGTTGGGCTAAATACCGTTATCCACTCTGGTCTACCCATCTAGGTCAAGCTTGAAAATAGCCTCCCGCTGAAATCCACAAAGGACCAGGGAAAAGGACAGAGAAAAGGAGTTACGAGGACAGTGTTTGATGTTTCTGTGACTTTTCCCCTTAAATCTAAAACACCTTCCCTCTAAAACTGCAAGATTGCTTCTTTCCTTCCTGTCATGCCATTGCAGCTGCTGTATAAGCAATTATGCTCAAAGTGGACAAACTGTAATACACACAGATGGGTAGTTGGTCTATGTAGGTGACAAAACTATTACCAATATTTAAATATTTAAAGAATGGTAATCATCTTTTACTTTTATTTCCAAATGTTTTTTTAAGCTGAAGTGTTACATATACTAAGCTGCTTAAAAAAAGATGCTTTGCCTCTTGAATATTTTAGTTTGCCTTTTTTTCCCCCCCATTATTTCCAGCCTTAAGAGTCATATTCTACTTCCTTTTACAGACAAACCTTAGTGCAGGACGGAGATATCACTCCCTGAAGTTAACTACATACTAAAATTGGACATCTCATAGGCATACACACAAGCACGTAGAGAAACAATTATTCAGCATTGCTCAAATATTTCAAGCGATTAGTCATTCAACTGCACTAAGATGTAGCACCAGACTCTCAAACAACATTCAAATCAGGTCTCGGTGAAACAGCCCAACCCATTGCTTCCCATTTGGCTGCCATGTTACTGAAAAACAGAAAATTTGCATCCAAGTCAAAACTTAAAAAAAAAAAAAAAATGAAAAAAAGGGAAAAATCACAGAAAGCTGAGATGTTTGGCCAACATTACCCATCTGGAGAAAGGAGTTGAAGTGGTGTATAATATAAACACCACCAGCTCTAATTATTTCATCTTTGGTTTTTCTAAAAAGTGTTTTGTACAAAGATGAATCTGCAGCTTGATGTGAAGGTCATTAGTTGGGTGGTTTTGTTGTTTCCAAGTCAGCTCTGAATCTGCCGGTCTACACTTCAAGATCAAATAAAACACGCTAGTGAAAACAATATTTTTATATACAAATACTTGTCAACAACAACCTCACTGAGTTTGTTGTTCTAAGGCAAATAACTGTCTTGCTTGACACTTTTCTACTTGCCATCACATACAAAATCTGGTCCGTCATTTTATTTTTGTCAAATAACTGAATTTTAACTTTAACTGAATGCAACAACAGCACCTCCACTTAAACAACCACAGTATTGTGCCTCGACAGCTGGATGCTGATACACCACCTGTGTGTTTGGCACAGGAAGAAGACACTAGTGTACACAAAAAGCTTTACTACAGTGTTTTCTCCAAGCAGGGTGCAGGCAGCACATTTCCAGTGTGCAATAATACTGAAAAACTGATCAGATCAACGCTGGGCAGCGTCACTCTGCTGGTTTAGTTAAGGAACCAGCAACAACACAAATGACTAATGAAGTAGAAAGAAACAAAAAAGTACTGGGAATTATAGAAATGTTCAAGATACAAGCAATATTTTTATTATTTTCTAAGACTAGTAATATGCTTCCAAGCCACAAGTAGGTGATGCATAACGGTTATGTCATGTTGTCTGGAAATCTCTCTTGAAATTATGCACGCAGTCAAACAGATTGAGACAGTGGAGGGGAGTTTTGAATATATTGGGTAATATTCTTACCTAAAAAAAGGAATCTATAAACAGGACATTTTAAAATAAACTGAGTTGCTGCAAATTCCCATAGTGCAGCAGCAGTAGCAGGAGCAGCAATGTCTTGTTGGTGTTGGTCTTGTTGGGGCTGCTGCAAGCACAGGGCAGTTACAGTAATCTGCTCAGCACACAAATTAGCTCTGCAAAGTCTGTGGCAGTGCGGGTTCCCATCAAGTCCAGAGCAGCACTCGGCACGATGAAGTGGCACAGACTGCAGCCACAGAGGGGATCTACACAAAGACACTATTCTGCTGGAGCTGCAGGAGTCTGTATCGGCTGCAGAATGTGATGCGAGAAAAGCATGCGAGGAAATGCCAAACAGCCAGTGAAAAAGCATTAGCTCCGCAGATAAGCGCACTCACTACTACACTTAAGCTTCACGATAAAGTGGCTAATGCACTGTCCTACTCCTCAGCTCACAGAAAATGAGGGCAGAACTAAAATTAGCCACCTTAGTTCTTATCTTATTGAGTCACTGAGCAGATGTTAACCGGCCTATATGTTTTCCTGCCCATACAAACACAAAGTTTAACCAGGTCTTTAAGTTTGTACCGTTTATTACACAAAGCAAAAAGTACATAAACACTAAATGATTATTCAGACTTGCATCCCTCCAGTTGTGATGGGGGTCTATCTTTAACTACTGTAAGCGGTCAGGGTCTCCCAAATGAGCTCTTCCTTCCCTGGACTCCTGCACTATTTCACAGGCAAATTCTGATAAGGCCATGATCCACTTCAATTAACCAGCTGTCTAAATATCACAGGTTTCATAGATGAAAGACGCATTTCTCTGCAAACCTTTGGGGAGTAAAGATGAATTAAACACTCAAGGGAAAATATTTTGCGAGCAAGATTGTGTGAAATATTTTCTGATGCCATGTTGATTACAACATTTAACATTTTCATTTGCAGAGAAATATTGTTTGTTAAAGTGTTTAGTAAGTAGGTAAGGTTCATGTCAAAATCTCCAATGTTGAAACAGAGGATCAACGCCAACAACAACACTCAAACAGGGTTTCAACACGTTCTTCTACACATGCGACACCCACTCTTTGCATTTTTTTTTTTTTTTTTAAAGAACAGGTTAGGTAATCTATTATGGTTTTTACTACCTTTACATCTTGTTCAGACACATTTGGAGCCCATTTAGGTCTGTTTTGTCACAACAAGCAAACACAGAACAGATAACACCTTCACCTAGCTCAAATGAAAAAAATAAAATACTATACAGCAGGGATGGGTGACCCTGGTCCTGGACAGCTACTGTGGCTGCATGTTTTTGTTGAAGCTTCATAGCAAGGACCCTAATGGTTGATTAGTAGATTCATGTGTGTTCCTGCTTGGTTGGAACAAAAACTGCACCCACAGTAGCTCTCCAGGACCAGGGTTGCCTACCCTGCTATACAGCTATACAGCAAACCGCTGACTGATAGCTCCATAAATGTCCGTAAAATGCTGTATTGCATTCGTAAGTTCATATTTTGAACCGTGCACCACATTAGTCCAACTCCCCTTTCTACTACAACCCAAGCAGCACCGCTCCATACATCTCCCTCATCTCACCCAGTTCAATACTTTTCCATTTTCGGTACAAATTAACCTTATTTATCAGGGCTGATAAAGCAAAGGCTAGTGGCAAAAAGTGTAAGGTAAGCGATGATAGTGGTAAGAAACACCAGGCAATCTCCATGGAAACAAATTTAATAATATAACAACTTGCAAACAATTCAGCTTACGAACAGCCTTGTGAAACACATCGAGTATGTAAGTTAGGCACCGTCTGTTCTTAAGTGTACACAAAGTATAGTGTATCTAGAAAAGTATATTTAAAATGTATTCTAAATTTTCTGTGTTATTTTAGATGCACTTAAGGTAATATTATGCCCTATAGTATGCTAAAGTACAGGCATATTGTACAACTTTAGCGTATTTAGTACAAAAACTGTACTTCTAGTATATTTTTATACTTGGTAGGTGTCTCCAACATATGGTCAACAGTCATTAATTTAATACTGAAAGAAGATGACCTTTTGACCCATGTGTGGAATGATTTTCACCATAAAATGTCCAAGAAGTGTATCACAAGTAACAGAAAAGGTGATTTACATGCAGCATAAACTTTTTATAACATTTATTTTACTGAACTAAATAACTGAAATAGCAGTAATAGTTGTGTTAGCGCTACGTATTCAGCTGCAGCTTGTTGCATCATTAAGTCCTGTCACTCTCTGCAACACCAGCACGTGTGTGCGGTTTGTTGTGTTGTTAAGATGATTTGTGGACTGATACAGACACTGACACTCCTTCAATGTCGAGCAGAAGCCAGCTTTCCATTTAGTTTCTTGTCAGCGAACTTGATAAAGCTAGTCTGTGGAAGGCTGTTTCCCGTTTTGGTCACTGGGGTCAAACAAGGCATCATGTGCTTATTCTATTTCAAGCCAGACTGCAGGGTCTGTGCTTATGGAAATAAAGCAAGGAATCCACTGCAGCCGATTAAAGATGCAGGTACAATGACTTCCACTTCATACCAGCACCAAAGGAAAGCGGTCTTAGCTTCTCTGGACATAAACAGGGCAAATGTTCAATTGCAGCACACTAGCATGTGCTCTGAGGTCAAAGTGCAGAATAAGAGCAGCTCCAGTTAATAAGTGTTGTTGCCACATAGTCAGCTGCTCTGTGTGAAAGTAGATATAAGGGTTATCTTGATAAGAGACCAAATGTTTGTAATGAAGCTTTGAGACTATCTGCCATTTACTTACAGGCTTTGTCATATCAGCAGGGTAGAAGATATTAGATTTGTAACTTTGTTCGGATAAAAAGGTGCAGACTTTCCAAAGCAGCCAACACAAAGTACTGCTTTAAAAGGACAGCACTATTGTCACAGATGGAAAAAAACGATCCTGTCACAAAAAAACAACCTTAACCTTGAAGCCTAAGATTTTTGATAAATGTTGGAGCTCTCACTAGAGCTGCAACAATTAGATTTTAATAATCAATTACTTGTTTTCAGTAATTTTAAAGAAAAACAACAGCTTCCTAGAATATTTTATTTCTGGGTTGGGACAAAAAGTACATTTTAGTTGGCATCTAAGGCTTTGGGAAACAATGACCATCATGTTTGGACATTTTAGAGACCAAACTATCGATCAAGAACATAATTTACAATTTAAGTAAAATGAATAGTTATTTGCAGCCCTACTTATCACATTTACATTGAAATGCTTGAGAAACAGCACCCGAATTAGCCCCCATATGTAATTCATATCTTTCATTAGATATAATATCTAAGGACAGGTTCACAATTTTCCAAGTGTTTTCCAAGTGTTTTCCAAGTGTTTTCCAAGTGTCTCTTAAACAATAGTCCAGTGTGTCCATTGACACAAGAAACATGCTTTTCTTACTTTATCCATTCCTCCTAGGAAATTGCAGATCTGTTTTTTAAGACAGTTCCCACATCACTTTGATTATAAGAAGACTAAGGTGTTATATATAAAATGTCCCATGTTTCAAAACAATCCATAGAAATGCACAGCCCAGACCCTTGCCTCCATCAGGGTAAGAGTGATGTTGTGATGTCACAACTATACAGTCAACAACCACCCGCCCATTAAGACATTATCAGCCAATCAGAGGAGAAGATCATTTAAATGAGACACACGTGACGAGTTCTTCAGAGCTCCTGAGACACTTGAAAGACGAGATGTGAAATTATATGGAGATGATTTTTGATTCTTAAAACCACAAAATCATCTAGTTATATCTCTAATTCCTGCCTATGAAATTCACTTACACTCGTAACCGTGTACAGCATTAGCCTCAACATTAGAACGAACAGACTAATAATAGGGCACTTAAAATACCCACGTCATTGGTGGGATGACAGGATTAATGTGTTGAAAGTGTTGTTTGTAACTGAAAACCCGGTTACGGGAGACTGGTGAAGCTCGTACAGGGTGGCAATGCTGCTATCCCGGACGGGTTCATAGATGAGCCGGTGTTGGTTCTGTCCGGTGTTTCGGATTAACGAGCGACCGTGTCAACTGGTGAGGTCCAGCCGAATGTGTCAAGAAAAAGAAACACAAAAGCTTCTCGGAATATGTGTGTTAAACATTCAAAAACAAACATTTAAGAGGATACCTAACGTTACATGTTCCGTTCCAACACCTGCTGCGGCTGAGCGTCACCAATTAACACGGTCCCTTGTTAAACCGAACCACCGGTCCAGGTGAAAGTGACGGCGGACAGGTGTCGCGAAAGAAATTTGCTATTTGAAGGCGAAGTTACACTACGGAGAACATATTTCAACACACTGACAAAATATAGCTCATGCTCTTACTGGGTAGGCTGCGGCATGCTTTTAAACAAACGCATTCTGACAGGGGCACCACATTTGTCAGAACACCTACTGAAAACATCGGCGACTGGCTAACGGAACAGCGAGTTTCCCCCCGCTGACAAAGGCGAAACAAACAGAACACACTTTACGTTAAAAATACCCTCGTAGCTTCTTACAAACTCATCGGCTCTCTGTCACACAACTCCCCGATACAACCCACAGCGGTTTACCTTCGTCAACGACTCGGCTTTTGCAGTTGGACTCGAAGTGATTTCTGCTCCTCAACCCGCTCACCTCCGCCATCTTGGATTACTGAAAACTAACGTGGCTGACGTCAAAGAAGCGTTTTTTTTTTTGTCCCTCCTCGCGCTGCCTGCTGAAGTCCACGCTGCCCCCAGGCTGCTGCCGGGCCAAGTGCAACCACAACTATTTTAAATAACAAAGAGATATCAGTGAGAATTCATGGCAGATTCAATTCATAGGAAAATATACTTGTAACAGTTTAATTAATGGAAAAGTGTGAGAATTAAAAAAAAAATTTTTTTGCAGTGACTGCTTATTAGGACTCAGAACCTTAGCATTTCTAGCCTTGGCTGCTCCTTAATATTTAATCTCATCCTGTTTAATCTGCCTCTGTCTACAATTATACACATGAAATATCCTAAATATGGTCTATATAAATTCACGTTTACTTGTTAGACACAACAACCTATTGTCTAAAACTGTAGCAAAACTTGTTTTGTAACCAATATGGAGTCACCGGACAAAAAACATGTGAAATTACACTAGTTAAGGTTCCATGCAGGTCAAACAGAGTCAGGCTGCTGCTATTAATGTCATGTCCTTCCACTGGAAACTTTCTGTTGCACTTAATCCAACTGTAATCAGCATCATTGGTAGCACCTGTGTTTACCCTGCTGCCATTTCAACATGGCCGTTGTCTATACTATCAATAGATCTGATAACTGTCAAAAACACAAAATGTTGAATTTACAAATATTAACCAGTAATTTTTGAGCTAAAAATGACTTAATAATTGCACAATTATCAAGATTTTTGCCAGTTATTTTCCCTGTCATTCCAGTAGTGCTTACAGCCTCTCTGCATTCCCATAGACTCGACTCCTGTTTAAATATTATAATATTTATTCTCTCCTTCAGCCACTGTTTGCCTAACCTTTTGCTGCGTACTGTAATGACTACACAGTGAGCCATGCTTCCTCTCTGTGTGTACTCACTACCTCGATGAAAGTTAATTTTGCTTTCACAGGCGGACTGCCCGCAGTAAAGATAAAACCTATCTTCTGTGTTTAGACAGATATCAGTGGAGCAGTAAAGATACGTTGTGCTTTACCTCCTGATTTTATAGTGTTCTAACTGCTAAACAAATACAATTAAATTGATGCTCTTCACTCCAATGGATAAACTGGCTTCGTGTGTGCAGCTGTCCACGTCTAGCATTATGTATGTAACATTGTGGAAAGACTATCTGGACACCAAGGAGCATAAATAGGAGGGCAGCCTTTCTTCAAGCCTCCTAAGCCTTTGTCAAATTCCACTTAGCTGGAGAGGCCTACCCTTCAGTTTACTGGTTTGGAGGATGTGCATCTAAAACCAATAATTATACTTGTTGTGACTATGAAGTTTTTGGTGGTTTTGATTTTGAAAAAAATACACTCTGTCCTTCATATGTAAAAGCCTTTATTGCATGTTTTGTTATTATATTATGCGGATACATTCAGGCTAGTGAAACAACAGGGAGAATTAACATCACTTTTATAATTCTTTATACACGGATGGCAACTATAAACTTTAATTTTATTGCTTTGTATGGCTTAGTTTACAGGGTTGCTGCTCTTGTGTTAATGACTCACCTTTGTCTCTTTTGTGTCCCCAAATAATGGTTTAAATAAACATTTAAGTAGATCCTTAAAGGACAGATTCACCGTTTTTCCAAATTTGCCCAAACACAGTAGACAGTAAACATTGACACATTTTCTTGTGAGATCTCTTCATTATGCACCTTCAATATAATCCATTCTCCGCTAACCTGTATTTAAAAGTTTATCCAAAGCTTCATGAGGCTTCTAACATCCAAATTAGCCAAATAAATTCATTATCAAAATAGTTACTCTGTTTTTAGTACAGAATTGCCCCATTTATAACAATTTTTCCATTGCAGCTCAACAGGAAAATATTCTGTCGAGACAAATAGAGGAAATGCTTTAGGTCTGACAGTAGAAGATAATCACTTTATTCTGCTAACTCAATTAGCTGTGGATTTTTGTCCCCATCACTTACATTGTACACACGTTTGGAGGAGATCTTCTACTCGTCGTTATGAACAAGAGGAATGATTACAGCAATCAAAACCCATTTTAATCTTCATATGGACACCAGAATTTGTTTTCAAATAGACTTCCTGAAGTGTGAATCTACCCTTTAATACTGTACTCACATGCCAATTCAATGCAATTGCTCCTCCTGTGGGCTATATGTGAGTCCTAATGTTACATCAGTGGCCTTGATTCAGTGTGTTTGCATACACAGTAGCTAATGTAAAATGCTTATTCAAGTTATGTCACCTTACAAAAGCTGCTGTTTGGAGAAAGTTATCATATGTATTGTTGCAGCTTTCCAACTCTTAACTCGAGGAAGAGACACACACACACACAAATATACATGCAACACGGCCACAAAGTAGAAATGGATTCAAAGCTGGCCTTAAATAACCCTGCACACGAGCCAATCCAGTTTTAGTCTGCAGCTTGAATGGCTCTGACAAATGTTCGATCAACACTCTTTCTCTCTCTATAGGGAGGACCCCACATATCCAGGAGCTCTTGCTCCATCCAGGGATTACATGTGACATTTATGAGTCACTCCCTTTTCTTTCCTGTGCAGCTAATGTTCAGATTTCCTGCTTGTAAATTTTGGACAGTGGACTGACACAGAGTGGAGGTTTTCTTCCTATTCTAACGTTGTTTAGCTAAGTATTGATAAAGCCTTTTGAATGCCTTGCTGGGACATACAGGGAAGCTGAGGATTGCTTTTCAGCTGCAAAATAGAGCAAACAACAATGTCCAGCAGTACTTATATCCACTCTGGTTTGGTCTTATTTGGACTTGTGCACCACACTGAGCTGCCTCCTCCTCCTTAGACATCACAGTGGATGAGCTCAGTAGTTCAACTGAGGAAAAGGTCAAGACACACAGAGAACGAGGAGGTTGATGCTGTAAGAGATAGAAAATAATTGGTTTTCAGAACGAGAGAAGGAGAGACCAGGCAGAAGTGTTAATCTGTGTCAGTGCTATTCTATTCTTAGCCCCCAGTCCCATCGGCCTGCAGAAATATGAGAGACAGACGTCATGACAAGCTCTGTTAATTTTAGAGAGAGGGTCAGAGAACAGTGACAGAAACAACCAGACCAGGAACTGTTCTTTTTTATTTCTTTTTCATGACTCTATTTCATGTTTTTTCCCATCAGAATGTAAATATATATTGTTTGAACACCTTTGGCTTCATGTTGCAGTCGGTTTAGATGCACCTTACTTATACTGCTGAGGACTGAGTAGAGGGCTCCCTCTAGTGCCTTTAATGGCAAATTATTGTAATAAAATATATTAACGTATAAAATAGTACACTTTATTTGAACGGTGGATTAAATTTAGTTTTGGAGGATATTATCAGAACAAATAGATACATTATAATATAATATAATTATACTTTTCTTATACAAATAATAATAATAATAATAATAATAAAAAGACCAAAACAGAAACATGGATACAAAAAGAAAGCAAATAAAAAAAAACAAATGTAGGAAGATATATATGTATATACTTCATGGTCTAATACAAAAACTACAGACTTCTGTGGTTATATTAGTTTATAAGAATGCTATTGAATTTTGATAGTATCAGATCATTAGGAAGAAGACCAAAGATACAAATACACTGAATGAAAATGACAGGAACAATTCAAATGTATTATTATTATTATTGTTATTGTTATTATTATTATTATTATTATTAGTAGTAGTAGTAGTAGTATTACTACTACATATACCTGAAACGAAAGAAGTAAAGAGATATAATAGGTCTTATAATTCTTCAATGCTTTTAGAACGCAATATCATGTGCTGCATTCCAGGTACCTCGGAAACAGTAACGCTGTGTGTAAGACTAATGCAATAAGATACTATAAGAGGTGTAGAAAAACACTATATTAGTGCTGTTTCCTCATTGTCAATGCACGGAGTAACCGTCTTCTACTCTTAACTCGGGGTTAACCAGGTTCTTGTCTTTCCGAGGCGGACATCAGTAAAAACTTCAGGTGGTGTAGTTGAAATATCCGACCGGGGTCTGGGAACGGGAATGCAACATTAATTCGATAGTATTGAGTGAGCGGCAACTGCAGTTTCTGACGAGATATAAGGTGAAATTGAGCCAACGATTTAAAAACCAACTATGGAGAAATATTTCCAACCAAGTAAGTAATTTTAGGCATTAATTTCCAATCATGTTCATTATTTAGTTAGTTAGTTTAAAAGTTAGTTTTAAAGGGACCTGGTGGCAAATTATTTGAATGATGCCAACAAGTGCATTATTGTTTTTCATATTTAATAAGTAGGTTGTGAGTGTTTTTCTGGGGCATTTGTTTGATGTATTATGGTCTTCTATATCTATATAATATCTTAGTGTTCCTGATTGTATCGTTTTTCAATAACTCCCACAGATCAGAAATGTAAGCTATTTATTTGGTGAGAAGTTACATAAGAGCTTTAACTCAAATATTATATAAATTCACAATTTGTACTTGTACTTTGTAGTATTTTGTATTTACTCTACTATATTTATTTTGAAACTATAAGAACTTATTTTAACTATATTATAACTTTTACTTGTATTATATATTATATACTGGAACTTTTATTTGTGGGTCTGAATACTTCTGTCACCACTGCTATGTTTAAAACTATGTTGAATTAATAAGGATAGGGCTAATATGAAGAAGAAATCTGGGTGCTAATGTGATACAATGCTGCTATAGGCATTATACAGTAGTAAAATCAACTTTAAATCAGCTGCTGTGTTGACAATTCTCCTGTCTTCCACCATGGTTGCAAACAGAGGTTGAAGTGAGGTGGCTGCAGAAGTTTTAGAATCAATTTATGCTGATGTTACAGATCAAATGTAGTTAGAATATATATATAAAAAAACCTGTTTCTGTTTTACTACAGATAAAATGCTTAAAAAATAAAATGAGGCCAAACTGACCCAATTCAGAAAAAAAGAAATATGCTAATATATCTGCGATGCAAAATTCAATGATTAATAAGAAAAGAGTTGAAAGATCAATTATTTGTATAAAAAAAAAAAAAAAATTACAAAAGGACCCAATTAAATAATAACACCTTCAGGTCAAATATAAATTACATACCACAATAATCATTAGTTACAGCCATACTACTGATATTAAATTAAACTATTTTATTATTGTATTGATGATGTATATTGATGCTGTAATAGTAACTTTGTGTTTTACTACAGATAAAAATACTTTATTTAATGTTGTAGCTGAGGTTTTCTCATGAAATATACATGTATGCCTTAAAATCAATGCTGCCCCCTATAATCTTAAAAAATAAGTGATTACTTCAGACAACCTTAAAAAAGTCCTTGATGAAAGGCTAAACTTTTACTCTCCAGTCTCTGACATCTTGGAGCCGGACTGCTCATGCAGACACAGGATCGATGTTGCTGGTTTGAGGCAAAGCGTTGAGGACACAGAGAGCAGCTGGATATTGAAGACTCTCTACCAGTTATCATGCAGCCCCAGCTATCTTGACCCCTGCACGTACCAAGGCTATGAGACCAGTGGTCGCAGGTACCTCTATGCTCCACTGTCTGATGTATCTGGTTTTGTGGATGAGGGATTTCTGCCTTGCACCTATGTTCATCTGGATGAACAGAAGCCAGTGGTCAATACTCTGGAAAGTGAAGAACCGGAGGCGACGTCACGCTGTAGCTTCTGCAGCTGCAGCTGCAGCTGAGTCATTACAGAAGCAGATGATGAGTGAAGAAGAAACAGTCACTGCATTCCTGAACAAACACCTGGTTTGGAATAAAATCATCAGTATAGCTATTTGGACACTGCCATATTTTCACAAATTCCTATCCAAACAGACAGATATATCGAAATGTTAGCTCACCCCACTTCAGCACAATCAAGTCTCTTTTACTTACCATTTTTCTTTAATTGTTTTGGCTAATTTTTGAAACAGAAATAATATTCTTAAATGCATACATTTGCCCAAAATAGCCTGTAACGTCCAGAACAACACCATAGGTTCACCTAAAAAAAGTCAGAGCTCACCCAGCATAGTTAATTCATGCTTCAATAATAAATATTGTTCTCATAGGGAAGTCAATGCACCCAAAAACACTGCACTTCACTTCAGTCTCGGTCCATTTTTTCATTGACACTGATGGTTTCTGTACTGAAATTACTGTAGAAATTACTTAAGTTAGTGTATTTTTATTAATGGGAAGTAAACACTGTACATCATGGTAAACAGAAAATGTCCCACACACAATATACTTTAATGCAGAAACAAAGCAAAGAAGAGAAAACGTTTGACCTACTGAACAGTAACAGCATGAAGCTGGATTTCCACAGTAAAAACTCCACCTGACAGGCTATTTACAGGCAGATGTTCCAATATGTAATGTATTTCTTAACACTTCCACATATAGTTTATTTTTTTTTAGGTTTATAGCCTTTTCTTGCTTTTAGCTTTGTATTGTATCTGTATTCTGGTATCAAATGTTTATGTATCTGTTGACCCTTACACAGATAAATAAAGTTAAGTAGTTCCCAACTTTTCTGGCCTATAAAACTACATGAAATGAATCAATGCCTACACCACTGGCAGAGAATCGTAGTTGTTTTTTTTACAGGGTTCCTCTGTAACACTGTCAGAGTTGCACTACTGGATATATTTTACATATATTTGCATCAGTTTGTGTAATACTGTGGTGTTCTTTTACTTTCACAATGTAAGTTTAAGTAAATTTTATGTAGATTTCATATGTTTCCTACTGTTTAACTGTGTTAAAACATTTACCATATCGTATCCTATCTTATCTTAGGGTTAAAAAACTACCAAAATCAAAATAAGATACCATAAGATAAGACTTTATTGATAACTTTGGGAGGTTCCCTCTATCATATAGCTCTATCACATAAAACAGTGTTAACAACTTAAGACACACAAACAGAAGAGCAATATAATAATATAACAATATAACAGTATAGCACCCTAAGTACCTACATTTAATATTATTACACATGGTTATCAAAACCCAACGTATCTGTTTATACAGTAGATATAGAAAATATGAATTAAAGAATATAATAGAAAGTATATAATATGTATGAATAATAATTAATAAATAATGTAATAGTAATATTAAAATGTAATATTCTATATGAATAGAAAATATATGATACATATATGTGTGTGAGCAACATGTAAGATTTGTACAGAGCATTGTCTGTGTCTGTTATGGTTATTATTATTGAATATTTCACAGGTTTAGTGGTTCATGGTTAAATATAAAACAGCATTCTCTGTATGATGCAGTAAACGTGATACTTACAGGAGTCTAAACTTGTGGAATGTATTTGGTGATATGCATCAGAAGCATCAGAAGAGCAGAACTGACAATGCAGGTCAAATACCCTTTTTTGGTATTGGCTGCTACCATGTGGTGGCAGTATAGGCTTTGAGTTTGTCACTCAGTTATAATCAAGAGGCAGAACAGAGTTACTCAGACCAGAAGGTGAAGACAATTATTATTTTTCAGAATCCGACCATTTAGCAAATATTACTTTATCCTGTTATACTTTCATTCAATCCTAGTTCAACTTGAGAAAAATAAATTAGTCTTTTCTTTTGAATCAGAGTGTTTGACCAGGCATCAAATTCTCCAGGCACATAATACAAATCACTAAATCAGCATCATATAATCTGAAACAAATAACAAGAAACAGCAAGAAAGAAATCTCATGTGCAGTCAACATTTAGAGGAAATCATTTACAACTTCATCTCAAAGCAAAGCAAATCTGTGCATCATTTTATTTTGGTTTGTTCTCCTCAAAAATCTATTGAACACAACTTGAGCAGATCCAGACCAATACAGCCAAACAAAACACAGGAGAACTGAGCACAGTAATCCTTCTGTTGAATTTATATATATTATATATTAACTCCTATTTAGTTATAGATACACATCAAAGTGCTGATACTAGTTTTTTAAATCAAACAAAAAATTTCATATCAGAATTTTCAAAAAACATATTTTGTTCTGACCTGCTTGAAGAACCTATAAACCCAACATGTTTCTTAGCTTTCACCTCATGTTCATGCACAGTCATTCTTTCATTGAATCTGTAAATACAACCGTATAATTATTTTTATGTGGTATCCACTTAAACAAATTTAATTTTGACAGCAAAAATCTAAATTTGCTCAGGTCTAACTATTTTCATTTCCATTTATAATATCTGTTTAAATGTCTTCTAATGCATTTTTTCACCTTATTGTATGTGAAGCATACAATTAGGTGAAACTCTGGGTTTGAAAAGGTGTTGGACAGATAAATATTCTGTGCTTCAAAAAAATACCAGGAATCACCTGCAATGAGTAACAATTAGTGACAACGGGTGGCATGTCCGATGATTTTGATGAATTAAATAAAAATAGTCATTCATATTTACATTCATACATATTTAGCTATTAACCCTTTCTAAGTGAAATATATCTGGACTTTCAAATGTTTGTACATGAGAGAGACAGATGGAGACATGGAAAACACACATAGAGAGACAGAAAGAACTGGAACTGGAAGACTGTGTGGTCATATTTTCACCCGCTAAGCTCCTGTTATTCTTCTGCAGGTATTGAAATACAGGCTCATTCCTTTGAGCCGAACAACTCGCTGTGTTTTCTCCACTCAGCAACAGTTTTATTGTCCCCTCTCTTCAACTCTCTCATACAGTTTGGTCGGGTTGCTGAATCAACAGCATTGCTGCCAGGTTGTCATGGTGTCTGATTGTTGAGTATCATGTCACGCGCCCCATCACAGCCGGACATCCCTCCAAGCCTGCGACCAACCCCGTGATCGCCATGACGTCCACCTTGACAACCGCAAGAGGCTGGCAAAGAAGTCGCTGGTGTTGTGAGACCTCGTGTTGTAGGCGTATGTGTTGGCGGTTGAAGGCCGATCTCCCACACGAAGCCTGCAAACCCGGTTCTAGCGACATTTTCAATGAGGCTCTTTATTTGGACGATGAGGATTTCTTAGTCTATTTATGACCTAAAACCGTCTAGTACTTCACCATAGAGTAACACCCAGAGCATCAAAATACAAACTGCTTCCAATGTTTTCAAGCCAGTTTTTTTCCATTAATGGAAGAAACTGGGAAAACCAAACACAGCATTTAACCTACGGCAATTGCAATGAATATTTTACATTTCACAAATTGTTTTCATGTCACAATGAATAGGCAAATACCTCCTCTAAAAAAGTTGAGGTGATGCATTTCTCAAAGCACATGACCAAATACCAAACCCATCTTTGTGTGGATATCCCAGTGGTTGATACGTGTGTATGTAAGTGATTGGTTGTCTTTTTAATTTATTTTTATTTATTATTCTGATTACTGCTTTGCACACTCTTGGCATTCTCTTGATGAACTACCATTTCAGGTAGTCACCTCTAATGGTTTTCACTTCATAGGTGCCTTATTAGGGTTAATTAGTGGAATGTCTTGCTTTATCAATCAGAGCAAAGGGTGGCTATTTTGAAGAAACTAGTATATAAAACATGTTTTCAGTTATTTCACCTTTTTTGTTAATTACATAACACCATAAACATGTGTTCATTAATAGTTTTGATTCCTTCAGTGAGAATCTACAATGTAAATAGTCATGAAAATAAAGAAAACACATTGAATGAGAAGGTGTGTCCAAACTTTTGGCCTGGACTGTATGTTTATAACTATTGTTGAAATATTATATATGTAATTTTATAATATGTAAATATTGTAATAATCACCACAGGACCCTTATGGTCTTTTGATTGTTCTTAGATATTATGTATAGTAGATAATGTGTATGTATTATGTACATTGTGTTGTGTTTTATGGAGGACTACAGATGGAAAGTAACTTACTGTTAAATCTGGTGCACCCATTATTTTTTTTAATTTTTTTTTAATTTAAATGACTACTGTAAATGCTGTGCTGTTCAATAAACTACACTGAACTAAACTAAACTATGAAGCTCTCTGTCATGCACTGTAAACCTACATATACTCTTTTTTATCACATTTGTGTATGGCATGTTTTTAATGTAGAACACTGTCATGCCCCAGTTTTAAATATAATTTGCAATAAAAAGGAATATTTCATATTTTTACTTTAAAAATCCCTACTTTTGCTCAATTTATAAAAGTTATTAAACAGTCATAATTTGTAAAACTATCATTAAGTTGGCTACCTCATTTCTATGAGAGGTAACAATTCCTAAACAGGACCTGGGCCTCTCCAGGATTCCGGTGTCTCCAGGGCTCCGGGCCCTCAGGGGCAGGAGTCTGAAAGGGAAAGCCAAAGAAGGCGACTCCGAGGCCAGGCCAGCTAGCCCGCCAGCAGGGGGTCTCATCACTCTCTCCACACTTCTGCTGTCAGAGCTTTTGTTTCAGCAGCATTACTCACTCACATGGCCCTGCCTCCCAGGTAACTATACTGCTGAGCTGGTGCTGCTGGAGGGAGAGTCCGTCCACGCCGGCTCGCACGGCCTTTACAAAACGTGAAATAAACAAATATACCCCAAAGAAAAAGGAAGATGCATCAACCAGTGGACATCCGCAAGAAAAAAAGACAAAGTAGACTTCAGCATCTAGTAATGAACAGACTTCTCAGAGTGGTAGTTTCTAACTGAGGCACCATGAGGAAATTTTCAGACATGAACATACATAAAACAGTCAGTTCATTCGGCAACAAGAAGTGGGTTAGGTGTCAGTGTTGTTGAGTTCCACAAACCCCTGCAATTCAGTATTTTTGGCTCCTCCTCTTATTAAAGTATTAAAGTGAAAAGCCTTCCTGTAAAAGCCAAGTGTAACAACTACCATTAATGAATTACCTGCCAATAACAATAGTTTTGTCTGTTCTTAGTGAATAAATGTTGATAAAAGGTGATAATTGGTCAATAATTAAATATCTGAACCAGCAAAGTAATAACTTTCCATGCTAAAGAGCTTATATAAATCAATTGTGATCACCAGCTGATCAATGAGGCACCTTCATGTCTAGTTCACTACATGACTTTAGCCAGCTTGCCACTCAGTTCCAGACTCTGAATATCTAGAGATATAGACATTAACTTTTAATGATAATAATGATGTTTTGAATATCCGTCCAAAAATTAATCAAAAAAGGATGAGCAGCATTGTGCAATGTGCAAGTTATTGGTTAATCTGGCAAAGCGTCAGATAGGGTTAGGGCAGAAGCTCCTTGCTTTATAGATAGATTGTTTCTTATTATTAACGGTTAGACCTTTATAAAAGCCATCAAATAAAGAAACTCACGAGGCTCAGTCTTAATATCATCAACAATAGGTGCATAAGCAGAGAAACACATTCGTTTAGTGGCACAGACAGTATAGTATTGTCTTAAAATATCAAAGTTATTGTAGCCAGCAACAGATAAGATAACAGGTGCGACTATATCATTTTGTCTTGCATCAGTTTGTGGTTCTTTGAGTAGAAAAGTTTGTGTTCACTTCTCCTCAGATCCATTTCTGGTGTAAATATGCGATATAATAACAGGGTGCAGCTTCCGTTTCAGTTGTCTGACATAACGGCAGAGTTGCACTCGTGTATTTGAATCCTTCACAGACCAAAGATGGATTTTAATGACGCTGTGTCTTCTGCTTTCCTTCACACCTTTTCCATTTACTTCCACTGACAATTCAAATTTCCAGCTTACCCCCCGGTGTCACGGCATACAGCACAAAACAACTCAATAAACAAAGCGGTAACATGTTGAACATTCTCGGAGGAATCACGCTGTGTTTTTTAAATGTTATTTTTTTGTGCTGAATGTTTCAGCTTTTACTCAGTAATTATCTATGCTTTAATTCTCATTGGATGAATTTGCAAATCCCTGAGTAAATATGATTGTTTACCACATTTTGCTGTTACAAGATTCTTTTTAATTATTTACAAACCATTTTCCCTTTTCAACAAAAACAGAAAGTGCAGCTCTCCTTTCTGAAGAAACCACAAGTTAATAGTTAGTCACATTAGTGCTTTTTGTGTCCAGCTTAGAATGGGAAGACAGAAGAGAGAGTGAAGTGTGTCACCTGGGAAGGATGAATAAAGAATGAATGATCAAACTAAAAACAGAAAGTAACTAGATAATAGTTGAATTATTTATGTAATTGTTTAACCTGTTCAGTTCCAAAACTCCCTGATACAGTGGCAGCATTGAGTTTTATGCATATATGGCATGAGAAAAGCTCCAACACTAAATAAAGTATTTTATAAAAAAATAAAGTATTTTTTATAAAAAACACAATGTTACTGTTACAGTATCAATATATATCAATATCCACTTCATCAATACAATAAGGAAATATGTTATACAAAATCAGTAATAGAGCTGCAACTAACCACTATTTTGATATTTAATTTACGTTTAAGGCATTTGTACTATTATTTAATTGGGTCCTTTATAATCTCCTTTTTAAACATCTTACAGAATCTATTCTTCATGTTCTGCAATGATCCTCAGTGTGATTTCTAAGATTTTATGGACAGATAATTGACCTTTGAACTCTTATCTTATTAATTATTGAACTTTGCATTGGAGATAACTTTTTAAAAGTTTTTTTTACCTGATTTTGGTCAGTTTGGTTTTCTTATAGTTTTTAAAAAAACATTTAAACACAATTTTGCAATATTCAGTCTATATTTGCCCTGTAAGAGCAATATAAATCTATTCTGACATTTTTGTAATCACCTCACATGTTGTAGATTTCTTTTGATACCAGTTCATGTACATGGAAACATACCACGACCCATGTGGTTGTAGAGATATTCTATATTTATATTTATTTATTTCATTTCAAGCAGGAAAACTGAAAAATAGGCCAGGGGCTAAAGAGGTTGAGCAAAAATTCTCTGATTGCAGCATTTGCTGCTTTAATCCATCTTACTGTGCCATTGTATATATATGATGATTTTCTTTGATTTCTGGCATTTTAAACAATTTAGTGGGACTATAATTTGGCAGATGAATCATTACTGTCAATAATCCACTGCACTGTGAATCCAGGTGAAAGGAAACTACTGCAGTCACCGGCTTTATTTAAAAAAAAATGTTTTAAAACATGAGACACTAAACCTGCTGAATAATAATCGCTTGCTTGGCAGAAACATAGGTCCACACAGCCCAGCAGCTATAAGTGTGGGCAGAAGCTCATATTGTACAAAACAGCCAGCCCAAATCTGTTTCCAGTGCAGGATACTCAGACAACGCGTTTAGGCATTTCACTTCATCTGGAAAATAACTTTAAATGACCCTCACTGCATTTTTGGGGACCAGTGAGAGTCTCTCACAAGATGAGCATGACACAGAGGCTGCGACATCTTATTTTCTTTTATGATTTAAGCACCTTCCAGTATCACAGCTGTTTCTCCTTCCTGCTGAACCCAACTCACTTCCTGCAACCAGTTGCATGCCAGATATGTTTGTAAATCCATCGCTTGGTTTGCTGCAGGTACAAATTTTGACATTTAATTTGGAAGGACTCTTTTTCCCTTTTCAATTCACAAACTGCTTTTGTACCTCACAGAAGACCAGGCAGGCAGCCATGAGTGTTTGTACTATGTGCTGGTGCATATACACGTTTGTGCACAAACAGCTTTGGAAAAAAATAAGAGGCCACTGCAAAATTATCAGTTTTTCTGATTTTACTACTTATAGATATATGTTTGGACCAAAGGAACATTTTAGTTTGAGCCTATAAACTACTGATAATATTTCCCCCAAATTCCAAATAAATATATTATTGTTTAGAACATTTATTTGCAGAAAATGACACATGGTCAAAATAACAAAAAAGATACAAAGTTTTTAGACATCAAACAATGCAAATAAATAAGATACATTTCAATTCAACTTAAGAATAGTTCAGAAATCAATATTTTGTGCAATAACCTTTATTTTTAATCACAGCTTTCATGCATCTTGTCATGCTCTCCACAGTCTTCACCATTGTTCTTGGTTGACTTTATTCCACTCCTGGTTCCTCTTTAAGCAGAATGATGTGTTGGAATTGCTAGAATACATGTAGAGATGCTGATCTCAGAAAAAAAATGCAGTAGTCTCTTATTTATTTATTTTACCAGAACTGCATATACATACCTGCATTAATGTGCATGTGTGTATGTTTGGGTTTAGAGAGAGAGAGAGAGAGAGAGAGAGAGAGAGAGAAGCTCCACCACCTCTCCCTCATTCCTGGTGCAGCTTTGTGAGCCATCAAAGGCCCTGAGCAAAGAGACATGAGACTTAATTGTTGTGCTTTATCAGGGGGATAAAGGCGGGGTGGGCATCAATTTAGGATGCCTACTCTGAACTACAAAGTGTGACAGACTGACGGAGAGATAATTGGTAGAAAGGGGAGAGGAGGACGGGATGAAAGAGGAGAAGGACGGAGAGATGAGGATGGAAGCGGATTTTATTCAGGTAGTTACGGAGCAGAGAGGAACAGGAAATTTGGAGGATGGAGAAGCAATACTGAACCAGATGAACTCACTCCGCTATTTGAAGCCATACAGATTGTTTTGCAGGAGGTAAATTAGCCCCACATCCATAACGACTGAGCATGAAAATCCCAAAAAATGATCAATTCAGTGCATTGACTTTAAAAAACTGGGGTGAATTTAACTTTAATGACTCTAATCATTTAAAAATCTCACATATTTCGACTGGAATCCCTGTTGGCCTCGTTACCATGCTGATTTATTCAGTAGGTGACTTTTTCCTTACGACGTCAAGTTTAAATATTTAATTTGCTAAATGTTTAATTAACAAATAAAGTGCTTGCTATGAAGCTCAGATGTTTGCCAAACACGTATCGCAATTAAACGTCTCTCCTCGACATTTTGAAGGATTTCCTGAATTTAAATGTTTGCAGAGTTAAGAGTCAGATATTTGCTGGGGCGTTATATCGTGTTTTAAGGCTTCGTGTAGTGTTGGGATGCACCAGCAGCTCAGCTATCCTGCACTCCACAGCTTGCTAATGTGACTGGATAATGTTGGCCTCCTTCTATTACATCTGAACTAATGTGTTTTTCTGATTATGCCGTGGCGATACGAGGACTGTAAAACAAAAGCTTAGCATAATTTTCAATCTGTCCTTTGCACAACACGCTAACGACTTCATTTAGTTCTGACGCGCGTTAGGAAGTGAGTCAGAACTGCTGAAAGGGAAAAAAAAAGAAGATATCTGAAGAAAACTATCTGATCCTTTTCTGAATCACACACACAGCTACACACACACACACACACACACACACACAGCTACACACACACACACACACACACACACACACACACACACACTCTTGTCATTCGCGTTTAGAAGTGTCAGAACTGCTGAAAGAAAAAAACATCTTAAAAAAAATATTTGATTCTTTTTTGCGCTTAAAAGGCATTTGATCAGTTGTTGGGTTCACACTCTACCTTAACACTGTCATTACCGCAAATCACACACACACACACACACACACACACACACACACACACACACACACACAATCACACAAACACTCTTGTCATTCACGTTAAGAAGTGAGTCACAACTGCTTTAAGAAAAAAAATATATCTGAAGAAAACTATGTGATTCCTTTCTGCCCTTTAAAGGCATTTAATCAATTGTTGGCTTCACGCTCTATGTTATTACTATCATTCCTGGAAAATCACACACAGACACACACACTCTGGTGATTCCTGAGTTCACACACTGTCTGTGGCCCCGTCCCTCTCCTCTGCTCTCCATCCCTGACATGAATATATGAGTGTTTTTATGTGTGCAGTGAAAAGGCGTCACTGAGTTAAGTGGTCTTGTTGTATTCTGCCCCGGCCCTAACGGCTTCCAGTCGGGGTGGTGGTGGCGGTGGTGGTGGGGGTGGATGAAGGAGAGGCCTGCAGCACCATGCCTAATCAGCCTTTCTCGCCAGGGTCAAGACTTTCTGTCTGGGTCCGCGGTGCTCCCTGCCACCGAGGACTCGCCCATTCAAGCGCACAATGTCCCTGTCAGTCCCGACAACACTTCCTGCCTCCGCTGGCTCCAGCCCTCGCAGGGATACACAATATTTCACAGCTCCCAACAATGGCCTGTCTGCCTGCACCCACCATATGGTTACTATGGGCCACAATATTGACACACATCACTAATTATTCAAAGAGCAGAGAGAGAGAGAGAGAGAGAGAGAGTGGGCGAGGGAGCGGAGGAGAAGGGGAACCAGGGAAAGCTTCTGTCTAGTCTTTTTCTGCAGAAAATGGGATGTGATGACACACACCGTGTGGAAAAGGCTTTAATGGAAGTGGAAAAAAAGTATAAAATACAATTTATAACATCAAAACATGTTTATTTGGCGGCTTCTGAGTACAACTCAAGAAAAAAAGTCTTTGCGGTTTGGGGTGTTTTTGGTTAGAAGCAAGTAAGGATGTGATCCATATTGACCGTGCTTTGTGTGAACAGAAGGACATCTGGGCTACAGTCTATAGGCATCCAGCACACCTCTGTCCAACATATGCCTGTTCTTATTCCCCCAGGAGCTTCCTTATGGCTCGGAAATTATATAACAACACTAAATGATCTCTGACCACTGCCAAGATGAAGAAGTTGTGGATGAAAAGAAAACAAAAGCAGAACATTTATGCAGTCTGCAATCTGTGGTTGTTTACGGAAGCGTTTATTGCTTTTGCTTAAATTCATACACATAGCAATATTGTAAATTATACAGATGTATGAAAACACTACAAATTCAGATGCCAAAACACCTTCATACATCTAAGACTGTTATTTATTTTATTTAACCCATTTAAGCCTATGAGCCACTAAGTCTATGACTGTCATTTTATACTTAACCCATTTAAACCCAACCATGTTATATATCTATTTTTTCATTTTTTTTTTTACTATTTTTATTATTTTTTAATGAATTTTAATGGATGTTATAGTTGCTACTTGCACAAATATGCCCATAAACAAAAACCTATTAATCCCATGTACAAAATTCTTTTGTGGGGTTTATTCCAAAGACATATACATGCCAGGGTTGAAAATCATAATAATCTAAATAAAATGACTCTTTCTGGGAGGGTTTGTCTTGGCCATGTTTTTAGGAGAAAGGAGCAGGAAGTTGATGATGTTATATGACAGAAATCACTTGGAAACTTCATTTGCTTAAAACATTTTGTTGTTATTACCATATCATTAGAAAAAAAGATCTATGAATAACCAAGGGGTTTAAAAGAAAAGTAGGCAACTGGACTTTTTCTTTGAGCTTGAAGACGTTTCACCTTTCATCCGAAAGGCTTCTTCAGTTCTAGCCTGATGATGGAAACCAGGAGCTATATCTCTGGATCACAGAGGGTGGAGCTATAGCTCATTCCAAGTCACACCTTGAATTGGAATGAGAGTCGTTACCATAACGACTCTCATCCAAATTCACACCTTGAAGGGTGACCTATGTGACCCTTTGTTATGGGATGGGAGGTGTGGTCTATAGCTCCACCCTAAATGTTTCTGTCATATAACATCATTAAACCCCTTGAATACAATGACCTGGATGAGTGAGAATCTACACAGACATCTATGAATAACATTTTGTTTTTTTATTTTAAGTATAAAATGGCAGTACTTACGTACATACTGAGCTAAAAAATATTTAATTTGGATTCACCTCGTTTAAATTCAGAAAGGGACCACCTCAAATACTCCTCTACTCTTCTGGATATATCATCAGGAAAAAGCCATGAGTTTTATTTAACAATCTTCTGAATTTCTCAGTGATTCCTATTTATGTCTCAGAAGATCAAACACTAAGCTCTGTGAATTGAATTTAATGCAAACAGCCCATAATGCAACTCTCACTTAATTTTAATGAAACGTAGCAGCAGATATTCACATAGGGACCATAGTAGGAGCAGCGCTGTTCAGTCATCAACTTTAATATGACCCCCGCTTTTTCAAACATAATTTCCAGGCAAATATATGCGTATATAGAAGGATATACAGTATACAAAGAGAAGTCTGTGTGTGTATCATAGAGAGGGAAAAACACCATAACCACCATAATAAACCAATTAATTATGCAAGATCACATGAAAACTCAGGCCTCTGATATGCAAATTCACTGCTGTCAGGTCTCTGTGTCCTGTATGTTACAGCATGCATGGAACAAAATATATTTTTTAAGCATCTGCTTCATCCTTACTGTGGAAAGTCAGCTAATTACCTGTTGTCTGCTCTACTGTGAAATTGTTCTTTGATTGTGTAATTGAGCTTCAGTCCCCACGTGTTATTATGGTTTACCTAATGTTGAATACTGTGAAACACACTGCACTGAAATACTTTTTTTTCCATTGCAGCCTTGGCAGGAGGGAAACTTGTTTTTGAAATGACTTAACCACCTATTCTTTTATTCACACCTTAGAATTAGTTTCAGATCCAGTAGATTTAGTAGGAACTTTTGCATTTCCACATTTCTGAAGTTGTTAAAGATTAATATCAAGGGTAAAACTCTTACTGGTATGCTATAAGCCCATTGTCAGCAACTTTCACTTAAAGAAAAACATATTTTTTACCGTACCTTTTAGGCTGTGTTTGCTGTCTTGTTTAGTTATTTATTGAAAATGCTATTCAGAGCAGACATTGTATATAAAGATAGATGTAAAATGAGATGTGATGTCACCTGCTGGTTTTTATTAGAGCTAGTTGGATCTTTTCCATTTGGAGCCAGGATATTAAAACAATATATAGTGCAGGGTGTTATCTTTCACACGCTGGAAACACACCTTGGTCCAGAGCTGTCCTACTGGTAGTTTTTAATGGAAGGTAAATATATATCAACAGAGCTGTGGGCATCTGGTTAGTTGCTACCAGAAGAGGAGAAAGGCAACTCCAGGTAATTCCATAATTGTCTTGTTTGCATTTTCTGCAGTGGTGGAAGAAGTACTCCTTTAATTTAGCTGACAAATACTAATACAACAATATAAAAATACATTACAAAGAAGTGGAGTTAGTTTAAATTGATTTAGGCCCCTTCAAAGGGTCAACAGACAAATATGACAGGGCATGAGATGATTAATGGGAGACGAAAGATTATGTTTTTTGATATTTGGTAAAATATTGGAATATTCGATCATTTAACATTCAGAGGGAATGTATTTGGTGGAGCTGTGGCAAATGTGACCTGACTACACACTACTTTATGCCAAATATCAAAAGACAAAAAAGTTGTGTTAAATCACTCATCTGAATTAAATGTGTCAATAAATATAGCAGAATATAAGGATGATTTCCCTCTGAAATCCTGTGGAGTGAAAGTATTAGGTGAACACAAAAGATGTAACATGATGGGAGCTTTGAAGATGTTTAAAAGGCACCGTTGATGGAGCGAGACTCATTATCAAAAGAAAAGTAAGTTAGGTTAGTTATGTTTAGTTAGTAAGTAGGTTAGTAGCTATGTTTTAATGTCATTTTAATTACATCATACACTAGCGTTCAAAAGTATGGGGTCACCCAGACAATTTTGTGTTTTCCATGAAAAGTCACACTTTTATTTACCACCATGAGTTGTAAAATGAATAGAAAATATAGTCAAGACATAAATAAAATAATGTTTTTTTTTCCTTCAAACTTTGCTTTTGTCAAAGGAAGGTCAGTTTTATAGCTTCTCTATTTTCAGCTGTGCTAACATGATTGTACAAGGGTTTTCTAATCATCCATTAACCTTCTGATACAATGATGAAACACACTGTACCATTAGAACACTGGAGTGATAGTTGCTGGAAATGGGCCTCTATACATTTATGTAGATATTGCACCAAAAACCAAACATTTGCAGTTAAAATAGTCATTTACCACATTAGCAATGTAGAGAGTGTACGTTGATTAAAGTTACCTTTGTTGAAAAAAACAGTGCTTTTCTTTCAAAAATTTCTAACATTTCTAATTGACTCCAAACTTTTGAACAGTCAAGACCTCCTTGGTCCTGGGTCTGGGACCTTTCTGTGTGGAGTTTGCATGTTCTCCCTGTGTCTGCGTGGGTTTTCACCAGGTACTCCGGCTTCCTCCCACAGTCCAAAAACATGCTGAGGTTAATTGGAGACTCTAAATTGCCCGTAGGTGTGAGTGTGTGAGTGAATGGTGTGTGTGCCCCACGATTGGTTGGCGACCATCTGGGGTGTATCCCTGCCTCTCGCCGTAACGCGCTGGGATAGGCCTCTGCGACCCTAATGAGGAATAAGCAGGTATAGAAAATGACTGACTGACTTTTGAACAGTAGTGTATATGTAATTTGTAAATGATCACACTGAATATAACGTTATGCATATCACAGCAAACTTTCAGTCCCCGTCCCGCTCTCTCTGGCCCTTGCTGCATTTCTCAGTACCCCAACCCTCACAGAAGCCCCAGTCCGTGGCGGCCCAGCCGCCCCCTAAGTGGTGGGAATGTCCTTCTGTGCAGCAGGCCATGACAGGCCCATGTTGGGACAGGCCTCAGCGCTCCACTCCACAGAGCAAATGATTGACAGCCCTCACTGAGGGAGGTGGGATTCCTCATCTGTCAGTCAACGTGCCGCTGGAGATGAAGACGCGATGAGAGGAGAGATCACACGCGACACGTGACGAGGCCGCTGCTTCTCCCGCTCCTCTCTGGCCCTCTCAGGCAGCTAGGTAAAGTTAGCTTGTTGGCTGAGGGTGAAGGTTGCCGCTGGTCCAGATGTTCCTGAGCCTTCCAAGCCCTCTCCCGGCTCGGCGTGATGTGTTGTGCCACATCTGTCTGGGCAGAGGTGTGCCATATTGCTTCCCATCTGCCACATGGCACCCCCCCCCCCCCCCACACACACACACACGCACACACACACACACACACACACACACACACACACACACACACACACACACACACACACACACACACACACACACACACACACACACACAGTGTGCCCAGAAACTGCCCATTTTAACCAGGGCCATAAATAGTATAATTCATGGGTGTGAAACAGCAGGTTTTTAAGAGCGCTCAGAGGAACAGAGCGGAGCTGGAACCTTTGGCAGCTGATGGACAGATTTTCCGTTCCTGGTAGCCGCATGAAACTCTGTGAACTGCACGCTGAACACACTGAGACGGAGCTGAGATGAAGAGCCGCCGCTGCAAGAAAAACCAGAGTCCAACAACCGTCGCCTTTCTCTTTCCGTCTGAAACCCTCCGTCCTTGCGCGTCTCACCATCTGGCTCTGCATCTCTGTCGCAGCCTCACTTTCTGTCTCCTCCTCTGTCCTTTTTTTTCCCAGCCAGGCTGGGCAGCATGGAAGTGAATGTCACCCCTGTCCCAATGTTACTTAAGGGAAATTGACTCCTTAGCCTCGGTGCTGTCGGCGGCCATATGCTGATGTTTTCATATTCCAGAGAAATGAGGAGAGGGAGTCGTAAAGACTGCTAAAGTCAGAATTACAACCCTGGCTTCCACTGGCGAGGAGAGGGAGAGGCCCCGTCTGTCACACCATGAGCGCTGTTAAAGCCCCAATCCCTCAGTCCTAGAAAGTGCCATGGGCTTCTGAAGCACCACATTAATGCCAGCTTTTCATCGAAAGATTCTTTCCTTTTTTTTCCCCTCCCCTTTTTTTTTCATTACTCCATTGGCAGGCAATTCTATCTTATTCATGGCTTGCGTGGCGGCATGTTTAGCTTCACTTTCTTATTAAACATTCACAGCCGTGTGGAGGACGGAGGCTGCTGATTGTGGCTTTAGGAGACATCACTGTCTTCCTCTGCATGGACCGCGGCGCTACAGGCACAGTGTTTCCAGCTTATCTATATTTCATGCTTTTATCTGCTCTCAGCGTTTAATTAGGCAGTTAGCGGCTCGTTAAATTCTATTGAGAGCAAACTTTTACCTCGTTGCAAAGTTGTGCTGATGTTGAGCTTTTCCGAGCGGCGGAGGATTTTGATTACCTTGCATCCACAGTGTCATAAGTTGTTGTTGAGTTATGTCGTCTGCGCGGTTTAGTACCTCGTTTTCTTTCAGGGAGAATATTCTCTTCTGACATTTTTTTCTTCTTCTTATTGAGACAGATGGAGGAATAAATAGTTGTAAAAGACACTGGAGTCTCCAGTATACCACCTATCATACTAGTTTGAAAGGAATTCCAGTTTTTGAACCTTTTCGCTGCGTGAATACGCTCACGTTGGGGCCGACATTTGATTTTATGTGGTCACATCTCCCAAGAAGCAAGAATTTTGCAATTATTAAAGATATTACATCTGACAAATACTTCTTTTTTAATTCAACAACTGTTTTACAGCCCATAAGTAGTTCATTTCAGTTAAATATTCTACTAGTTACTTACTCATATATATGTGCCATAAGTTTTAAAATTACCTGGATTTCAACTCCAGCCCTGGGAGCAGGTCGTTATTCTGGGGTATGGTGTCCTTTCTTTTCTTGGTGTTATGGGCCACTGTTAGCAGACGGCCTCCCAAATCAAACTACCAACCTGCTGCTCATAACAAAATGATATGTGCTGACCTCTGATATAGCGGAGAGAGCGGGACAGGGCTCCCTCCCCGGCTCGGCCTGCAAAAAAAAACTTGCCGACATTAAGCCCCGTCAGTAGACCTGCGGGTCCCATGTGGGCCAATCAGGGCTGTTATGTAAGTGTAAGGTGTTTGAAAATGGCGGTGGCCGGCCACTCGGATATGGCTTGTTGCTGATAATCGGTGGCATGGCGTGGTGCGGCGTGCGGCTGACAGATGCCTGCTCCAGCTGGTATATGGGGGGTTTATCACCCGGTTGGAACGCGGGTCCTCACACCCCTCCACTGTGCTGGCCACCGTCGCCGTGTTTAATGAGTCACGAATTGCCTGTTTGTCTTCTGCTCCCTGCTGTTTCTGCACTCCCCCTTCCAGAACAATCCCTGAAACACATGCTGCTGCGCTCCGCAGAGCAGCCAGACAGGCAGGCTCAGCCAAACTGTTATAAAGAACAAAGTTGTCATTTTTTATTCCTTCCCCTTTTTTTGTCATTTTTTTTTTCACTTCTTGGGTGTTCATCTAAGAGAGGGATGGGTTGTTCTGTAATAAAGCTGCCTTTTCAGATGCTGTGTCTGACCTCGCCAATATGGCTACCCCGAGAAACCAGTGCCCATTTCAAGCCCCTGACAAACACATAAATGGCTCTATAATTGGGCCGCTTTGTTGTGTGAGGCGCTGGCTCGTCTGAAAGTGCCGTTCAACACTTTGTGGTAAATGGAGTTACATTATGACAACACATGGCAGTTGCTAAAGGAGCAGAAACTGGCACGCTGATAAGACACAAGCAGGTGGTGTTGACACAGAAATGGTTTGTTTTAAGTCACTAGAAAACCACCATTTGAAAAAAGAAAAGTTTGCTGCAGCAACTAAGCAGATCATGAATTCATCTTCAGGCCAGAGACAGAGCTGTGCATCTCGGCGAGAGAGTAAGGATCGGCCTCGCCGACGAACACACTGTCCAAGTAAAGCCACAGACGCTTGGATGACCATCAAATGGACCAGCACACACACATATACCCCCACACACAAAAGCCCACTCGCTTACACACTCACAGAAGGAGTTTTTGTAGCCTGTACGAAGGGATGTTCTGCAAGCTGCCCAGAGATTTGCCTTAATCTCACCTGTTTAATCTGCAGCGCTGGGCAACAGCTTCTGTAACAGGAACAGGTGGCTCTAACAACTGCTGCTGGACAAACTTAGACAGACCATTCTGGAGAAGTTGATTAAAGCCCCGATTGGATTTTTTTTTTAAGCATATTAATGGGAAATTCATGCTTTTATTGTCTTAGGAGAAACACTTTGACAGAAAAGAAAGTTTCCACACTTCTTCTACTGTGAATATCTTCAGTTTTATTCTTGTGAAATGCATTTACCAACCATTAATTATCTTTTTTTTCAATGTGGAGTTTCAAAATATATATTTTGGTAATAAAATAAACACAGTGTATCTACAATCTGAGTCTAATTTATTTTTAAAAAATTCAAGGAAGAAGACATGATTACTGATGCTCCACACTAAAGAACACCTTCTCAGGTAATATCCTTTAATTGTCGATTGCTATGGCAATGGTGCAACGAAAAAAGTATGACAAGAAATCCAAACTTTCTGTGGTAAAATATGCAAAGGGAAATTTAGGAGAAGCAGCCGTGAGACGTTTAACTACAGTATTGTAATCTGACTTAAGTTATACGGTTGTCATACTGATTTAATACAAGAATTTGACTAAATTACCATATTTTTCCAGTTTTGCTGAGCAAAGGTTGTCCCAAATTGCTGCCTGGTCTCAAATAAATACCTGATCTGTTAAGTGATTGAAACAAACGCTGCTATTATTTGGTGTTTTAATGGTATATGCAAAACATCTGTATCCAAAATACTTTTCTGCCTTTGCAAGACACACGCATACACATACAGTGTCAAGGAGTGGCTCAGTGTGTCTGATGGTCAGAAGAAGTGAGGACTATGCGTGGAATCTTGGCAGCGTCCGGATTCGGCCCAGTGCCGTGAAATCCTCATTCTGCAGGGCCGCTCTTTGTGGCCGGCTCTGGGTTCTCGGAGTGGCATTCTTCTCATTGTACAGGTCACCGAGACAGAGGCGGCCGGCCTGAAAAGATCCTTGGTGGGGGGAAACAATGGCTTAAGGCAGCCCATAAATGTCTCCTGTTCAGCTCCGGCCCATTGACTCCTCGCCACCCCCGCCAAGCAGGGCCCTGTCAGACCAGCCCCTCTCTCTAACAGCTTAATTAGCAGAAAGAACAACAATGTCTGAGCCCGTTTCAACTGAAATAAAAACAAGAAAAGGCCCAAAAGCTGCTCTCTCCGCCTCTCATTGTCCCCGTCCGGCCCGTGATAACAGAGCTCTGACTTTTCTGTTCAACTTAGTACAAATAAAACAGCATTCCTACACTGTTCCATTAGGAGCATGACGACCGGCCAACAAGTCCTCCAAATTAAACGCCCCAAACAGGTCGCTTGGCCATGCTCTCCAGAATGACCCATAGGAGCATTTTCTAATCAGAAGCCTCAGTCACATTAACCTGCATGTTGCAAAAATGATCTTTTAAGGTGTGACAACACTGTTGGTAAGGTCAAAACACTGTGACCTTTATGTTTTTTCATGCTTTTTTCAAAGACACATTTTTCTTATCTGATCACAGAGAGACACAGAAGGATGTCAACTCCTTGTCCTGAGGGGATAATCCTTTATCAAAACCCGCCTGCTCAAAATGCAATATGATTTTCACTTTTCATGATAATGGTGATGAGATGATGATAATGCAGTTTGCATTGTGATGGTAATGCAAGTTCCCGGCTAATAGAGAGAGAGTGCTGAAGACACTGCAGCGGTGTCCACCGCGGTAGCTTTGAACCCTCATTTAGCCCTCCAACGCCTGACTGACTGAGACACAGCATCTGTCTTTCAGTTTGTCCTCCTACTTGCATGTTTCTGTCAGTCATGTGTTCCTATCCCTTACGATATCTGTACAGCTGCTCATCCCGTCCCGTTCTGATAGCGTAGCCCCAGTTTGTTGGTTATATGTGACCCTTTTGGCAACTCTTCATACCACCACATGTTTTATCTGCCTGTCCCATTAATCTCCTTGTCTGTTTGTGCCCCATCGTTCCATATCTCCTCGCTGTCATTCTTTGTTTCGTTTCTTTTATCTGCGGTTCACATCAAACACTGGCACCAGATTGATTCTCATGTGAACAAGGCTGCAGTGGGGGGCCTTTGAAGCTCCTTCCCATCCTGTTCTCTGTAACCCCCCCAACCCCAACCCAGACACACACACACACACACACACACACACACACACACACACACACACACACACACACACACACACACACTGAAACAGAGGCGCACACACGCAGTGTGCCCAGAAACTGCCCATTTTAACCAGGGTCATAAAAAGTATAATTCATGGGTGTGAAACAACTGTTTTTTATTTGTATTTCTTTTTCATTCTGTTTTCTCCTGCACATGAAACACCAAAGATGTCCGTATTTTTGAATAAGAATAATGTTTTTACATGATTCCACTGATCTACAGGTGGCGGTGACATGCAACAAAGAAATACAACTAAATGTTGTCTGTGTAAGCAAAGCCTGACACATTTATTCCTCTGTGCAATGGACCTTTATTAAAAATAAAGGTCCATTTTTAATATTTAATCAATCCCACATTCTATTGCATAAACACTCAAATGTGCATTTATCTGCAATTGAAGAGCTGAAAACAAGAAGTGAGCCTTCTATTGAAGACTTAATTATGTTTTTGTGACCAGTTTTATGGATCTTCAGCAGGAACCAAGCTTAATGCTGAGTCCCACAGAGAAGGTAGAAAGTCAAAGTATTGCGATACAGACTAACATACTGTTTATTTTAGACTTTTCATGGTATTTATTGTCACTATTAAACCCTCATTTTCTGAAGAAAACAGAAGTTCAAGTGATTAAACTAAACCACAAAATGCAGAAAAGCAAGAAGTGAAATTATGCAAGAAGCACAACCTACTGATGCACAAAATTTTAATTACCGCAAATCTGATTTGACTGTGTGTGCTGTGCAGGCTGTCATGTGTGTAATGTTTAAATCAGTGGCTTTAAACACTTAAATAATTCCTACACAGTTTGTATATTTTGCAGACCGTGATGAAATTACAGCAAATAATGCCAGAGTTGAAATACTCATCAACATCTGTAATAGATAGGATTTAACAGATGAAGGATTCAATCGTATTGAGGAGATTTCCACATTCATGAAGACTAACCCCAAAACAGAGGACTAGAGACCTTGCACCAAGGTTTTTTTTCATCAGTAAATTTACAGTGTAAAATGTTAACGATGTCTAAAATAAAGAAATAAACAGCAGCTATGTACATTTTGATTGTCACAGTGGCCCAGAGCATTGTCACAATTCACTGCAAAAAAGCCAACTTGTATTTTTTCTGGCATAAAACAGTAATTTATGTTGGTAAAACTAAAAAAATATAAATTATTGGTGTTTAAAGGCAATGATGTAAGTTAGCACAACAAAGCAAGACAGTTTTTGCTCCAAAGAAATGTAACAATGAGTTGTTAATACTTAGCTGTGGTTCAGTACAAGGTGCAACAGTTAAAGATATCTCTTTCTTTATTCTGAAATGCAAGGAAGACAACTTTGTTGTTGACAACTATATTTCTGCATATTGATTAAAACAGCCATAAGACTACAAGACATAGGCAACCAACTGGGAAAATCGTAAATTGATGTGATAAAGTGATGGAATCAGCTGAAAAACTGATGTGCGCGAATCTTTTCTTCACTATAAAATACGATTATATGATTTTACTATTTTAATTTCGGAGGTGCCACTATTGGATTAAAATGGAAGAAAAAAGAATTTGTATATAGAATTAATACATTTGTCTTGTGATGAGCAGTCAGATGCAGGACAACACTGTTCATCCCACCAATTTGAGTGAACTGACCCTTTAATATAAAGCTGAAATAAATAGTCAATTAACTATACATCAGTCTGTCTCTTAGGAACTTAATGCATTGTACTATGCTAAGATTTCCACCATTTATTTTCTGCTTTATTTTTGTTTACTTCCATTTTTCCTGTCACTGAAGAGTTCAAGTTTGTCCCCATAGTTCAGAGAACAAAGCAGCACAAAGGATGAATATAACCATTATATACGCATGGTCATTGTGTTGATTTTACACCTCTCGTCTAGCCGGGGCTTTGATAAGCCGTCAATAAATCCACCGGAAACAAGTGATGTTGTGACTCTTTTTTTCATGTGGACGGTCAACCATGAAGTTCAGTCCTGGGACAGCCTTGTGCCTCACTGCGCCAGTATTGTCAATTTCCTGACTGTGTGAAGACGTACAGCTCACATAACTTATTTTTTTAACAGCGAGGCCCTTTGAGAGCGTCCGTGGCTGAACCATATTTAACCTTTCTGTGTCAGACCACCCGCCAGTGGCTGGGCCTCTGGCGGCCCATTCACCACCTCAGTGGCACCGACAAGCTAGCCGAATATGATATAGAGCCGGACTACAGACCAACTGCACAATTTATTCCCCACAAAACCCAAACATCTTTAGAAGATGTGTTGTGCACTGCCTCACAAAGGCTCTGTAGGCTACAATGCCTCAGCAGCAGCATAAATTACCTTCAGCTTGAGGTGGTGGATTTTATGTAGAGAATGTCCACACCCTGCTCTTCCCATGATAGAAAAAACAGAGTCCAGCTGAGTGAATGGAGGGAAGCAGGAGGCTTTGGTTTTGCAGGTTTAGTTCTGGTTAATATGGGTAAGAAGAACTTAAGAGTAAAAAAACTGAAAAGTGATATTTCTAAATCTATTAGTGAAGTAAAAATGAATGACACACACATACATTCTAAATTAATTGACTGTTGCAAAAAATGTTCATTATAATTTCCTAAAACACAAGATGTCATCTTTAATATTATGCTCCAACTGAAGATATTAAAGACACTTTTCTTGTGACTGTGGATTATGATTGGCTAAAAGGAACATTACAATTTAAATGAGCCTTTTTATTATTAAAAATAGACACATAGCGAAATGGTGTTTTAGGCTTTTGTTGTTTTCAAACACATCTCGTAAAAAAAACAAGAAAACCAATAATGCATTTTTATTCCTGGTTGTATTTCCAACTGTCTGAGCCTGTCAAACCCATGTTCTTACTGAACAAGTGAATCAAAATGAAGGTCAAATATATCATTTTAAACTCAATAACTTCCAAAGACAGCTGGGCGCTAGATTTAGACAAATGTTTCTAGATGAGGAGTAAATAAGATTCTCGTTGGATGGCGTTCAGCAGCAGTTATGGAGCTTTTATTATTTTCATGGATTTCGTTAGAAAAAAATGTTTTAAATAGTTGACGAAGAAAAGTGTGATCCAAACGGCTTGTGATATGAAAGTTGTCTAATTTACCAAAATGAATGAAAATGAGTGAATTCACTCCTTCTCCATCACTGTGTTGCCTTGTCATGACCTTTGCAGATTGACGCTCAGCGGTCAAAGATGACCAGAGGATTGCCGGACAATCCCGGCAGGTTAATAATTACTCAGTCCACTGTGAAGGAAGCCTGACCCCAAGCACGGCACAGCAAGGCACAGGCGGCCCACTGCACCACTGATAAATGAACTGGGGCTTCTCTCGTTTGTGTGTTTTGAAAGGCGTGGGCACCACACCTTCAAAGTGTTTGAAGGGGTACAAAGACTTTGGAAGCATGTGTGGGAATGTATTTGTATTAAATGCATCTTCAGGAATGTGTCTGAGAACAACTAAACCAAACAGATTAAAATACTATTACTGGGCTGAAAAGATTTTTCTTTAACGTGTCGTAATGAATCTGGGTCAGTGGATTAAAGTTTCCTGTGTGTGTGTGTGTGTGTGTGTGTGTGCCAGACAGAGGGGGTTACAGCACGGAGATGTGCAGAGCTGCATGGAGATAAAGTACAACAGAGAGAAGAGAGAAAGTCCAGCAGAGAGAAAATGACAGAACGATGCAGACGCGGAGAGGCAGAGGCCGTGGCTTTTCTCAGAGATGAACATTAATAATACGACGAGCCACAATAGAACCACTGAGATCAGAGAGATCACCTCCATTGTCCCCCCATCTCCTACTGACACCGACCGCTCTGGTGAGGGAATAATAAGAAGAATAGAGGAGCTTAACCTGGCCGCTCACCATGCCCCTCTTTTTAAAATACATAATGGCCTGTGGTCCTCTGCTATGCCTTTTAAGTGTGAGTTGTGTTAGGATGTGATGTGTTTGGCCATGTGTCAGCTCAAAGTCAGCACTGAGTTATGGTGGGATTTCAGTGTGAGAGTTTTAAACACGCTGTTAAGTCAGCCCAGCAATTTCATGGGGTTGGTGAATTCATCTGGGTTAGTTTTATTCATCTTTATTCATATTTGTTTTAACGTTTAATTTATTTGCACATGCATGACACTCCACACCAGTGGCGAAACAAAGCAGAAGCAAAGGCTTTCTGCAAATGCTGCAAATATCAAAAAACACACAAACCCTCAAAACAACTGCAAGAAAGAAAAGCTGCAAAAATCACTCACTTTTCCCTACATTTGCTCGTTTTTTCCTTTTCTCACCATCTCCCTGGCATTAAACCAATGGTAAAAATGTTTTGAATGTTTTTGTTACTTTAAATGGCCTAAATAATAGATATATTTAAGAAGGTATATTTGTAGTCTTAGGATAGTTTCATGCTATGTAAGTCAATGGGACTCCATTGTATACACCAGGAATTTTCCATATTTGCATATTGTTGCCATATGGCAGCAAATCTATTTTAGCATATTAGAAAAAACTTCTATCATTAAAATTGAATTAAATGTGAAACAAAAAAGAAATGGTTTACTTACCCCAGATAGTGAGTTTAATTTTTAATTTAGTGAAACTTACTATTATTATTGCATATTTGCACCATTTATCTTTTGCATTTGTTTTGTGGGTTTGTAAATCTTTGCTTCTGCTTTGTTTCTGTGATTGCACCATTTTTTTCCTGCAGTGTTTTTTTTGTTGCATTCGTTTTGTGTGTTTGTGTGTTGTCGGTTTTACATCATTTCTGTGTTTGCAGCATTTCGCCGTTTGCGCCGTGAATGTCCCTGTCAGCCACTAAACATGCCTTGCAACACAGTACAGAAAAATACAAATACATTCATGAAAATATCTTGTGTCAACAAATTTTGACATTTAAACTAGCTCTCCTGTCAGAAATCATGTTACATTGTGCTGAACAGAGGCAGTCATAGTTTTATGACTATTTAGCAGGTAATTTCTGAATTTGTACAGGCAGATACTGGAATACTGTGGGATTCACTGCTGTATCTATCTATATATCTCCCTGATATTATGTATAACTTAGTAAATAGCCCACTGTGTTGGACAGCATATCCCTTTAATGTCTGCACTGAAGTGAATGCTTTCAGTCTCATTATAACCATGTATAGTATAAATTGTACATGTGAATAGTGACAATAAAGGCAGTCTATTCTATTCTATTCTACTTTATGAGGTTTGTTTGTAGGCAGTGCTTTGAGCCAAATGCTAATGATGCTAACATGCCAATGTGTTAAAATCACCTAAAACGACATCACAGGCATATCTAACATCTATATCTAACATCCAACTTTAATTCTGGAGGAATTTATTTGGACAGGATGAATCGGGCCAAACATGCATCTATCATCATCTTGTGCTTTAAACCACGTCTGTAGCATCACTAGATGTTGGAGGTGCAAAAAGAAGCAGAGAGATATAATTTAATTCAGAAGTAGAATTAACAGATATAAGGTGCTATGGCAACAAAAACACCCAATACTTTTAGTTAATCTGCACATAAATCAAATGGAAACAGTTTAGAGCAATAACGTATTTAATTTTTGGGACGTCTGAGGAGATCCGTACCGTTGAAGGCTGAGTGAGGCCCCGAGGTGCTGCAGAGTATCACTAGTGAAAGGTGGACCATGTAGTGTCAATAGGGCCGGGGGAATCCCTCTGGTCATTAATCATAGGACTGGACAGCCACAGACAAGCTGCTCCGAGGTGGACAGGCCTGGGCTACTGCACTACAACACGTCCTTGACCTGATCTATTATTTTATCCAATTTATTTCTGTGATTTTTGCCATGTCACTGCTTCTTTATAATCTTAGAGTTCCTTTGCACAACGTACTGTATCCTCATGGATGAAAGATGTTGTATGGACACATTTTGATTGATTGATTAACTGCTGAAAGAAGACAGGTCTCTCCTCCGCTGATGAGACCCCGTAAAACAGAGGGCAGTGTCCCAATTTAGCTTTTGAGTTGTTATTGGCCCCTAAATCAGTGTGAGCCCCAAAGCAATGTTGTTCCAAGATTGGGTCATGACCTTAGGGTGGGCCACCGGAAGGTTAATATGGATTATTTGAGGGGAATATTTAGGCATCTGAAGCTGCAACATAACACAGTCTAAAGATGCCCACGTGTCAACGGTGGAGGAAGCAAAGAGTGTATATTCAGAAGCGGATGGACCTGGAGGCCCCCACTCTTGAAATGTTAAAGCTCAGCCTTGCGTCTAAGCGCAGCCACTTTGGCAAATAAAGAAGATGAATGTGTACAAATCTGAAAGCAAACAGCCGAGATTGTCAGCACCGCGGGAACACGATAGGGGCCAAGTGAATGATGATGTCGCTTAGCGAGCTGACAGATCACTTGGTGGACTGGGGGATGTCTCCTCTCCTCTCTCCTCTCCTTTCCTCCCCTCTCTTCCTCATCTCCTCTTCTCTTCCTATTCTCTCTCTCCGGGGACGGAGCTTTCGTCCAGAGCCATTTTTCAGCCAATTTATTTCTTGATGCGGTCTAACCTGGGGCATCTCCCGCTGGGGAGGCTTTATGTGGTGATTAATGACGGGTATTTAGCCCAGGTACCTGGGGGAGCTGGAACCCATCTGCACAACACTGACAGGTACAACACTGCACTCCAGGACCAGACAGGACAGGACAGGCCTGCAGCAGACTGGAGAGTGGCAGACAGGTGTGATGAGAGCTACTGTGCCACCAGATCCAGCAGCCGCAGCAGCAGCAGAGTCACTGCTACGTGTAGTGAGCTGCGTGTCTTGCTGTTTATGTCAGTGTTGACTTGACTTATAGCTGTTGCAGGGTGACTGCTGCATTCTTTAACCAACTAGAATTCAAACTCCGTAGAATTCCACAAATGCAAAGCATCTGCTGTCACGTCCTGTAGATGCATCGGATATGTCAGAGCCTGCATACTTTCAAACGAAAGCGTGAGAGGACCCGCCGGCTGAGGCCAGATGATTTAGACATCTATTATACGCTTGAACGCCTTGTCTTCTTCACTCCATCATAGACCATCCCTCAGCAGAACAGGCCCAGATGCCAGAAGGACCCTAATGAGATTAGGCTGCGGACAGGTTGGTGGCCAGTAGCTGTCACAACTACTCTGTCTGTGGAGAGATTTATGTGTGCGTGCATGTGTATGTGTTTCTGTGAGCTTGCATCGGCGCTGTGTTTGTAATACACAAGTCTAATGCGAGCGAGTGTGCACAGGCTGCCACGTTGATGGTGATTAATGAGCGAGGTAATCCATAGTCTCGTTCTGTCAATGATAGACACATCAGCGGACCCCCCCGAGCCTGATGAACAGACTGTGCAGCTCCATCAGTCAGAGTGCGCAAATATAAACACACACACACACACACACACCAATAAGAGGTGCAATGATGTTTACTTTGTGACAGACTCCTGGTTGTTTTCCAGTTTATTTTTGGATCTGAAGAATCAATTATTACCCAAGGGTAATTGACGATTCACCTTAAACAGATCGCCGGTTCTACTTTTCTTCTGAACCAGCTTTTGTGGACTCACACCTAAACACTGAGGGGCTATGATAATACAATGCTAACGATAGGCTGTCCATGAAGCAGCATTCTGCCCGCACAATGCTTGAAACCCTGTGGCCCCAGACTCCTTTGAAGCCCACTGAGATCAAACGGCAATGCTCCATGGAGCACAGACTAGGTGAGGAGTATGGGCAGAGACGGATGGTTGGAAGCGAGGAGGGAGGGACGGAGGACAATGCCCGCAGGACAGGGCCAGCGACTTCCGAAGATAAAATCATATTTTGAGGGCAGGCGTCCAAAACTCCCCCGTCTGCCTCCGTCTCCCCTCCCGCCTTCCCTCCTTTCTTCTCTGAATATGGACAATGACTGTTTGCATTTACAGAACCATAAATCAGAGGTGCCCATTGCCACAGAGCAGCTGGCACGTTTGCCAATAATTATAATTATTAATCATGCCGATTTCACGGTCTTCAGCGGGACGGCGGGAGACTGCACGGGACAGGGTGCGGCTGGCGCCTCCGGGGCCGCAAAGCAGGCTGGGAAAGGTGGAGAGTGGGGGAGGAGGAGAAAAGGATGGAAGAGTAGCAGAGATGGAGAATCAACAGAGAGCACAACAAAAAGTAAAGCGGATTACCTTAAATTTCATTTCTGATTACACTAACAATTCAAGAACATGTTATGTGCCATGTTTTACTCTTGGGACTCTCATTTTCATCTTATTTTCTTCATCGTGCAGAAATATAAAATTATATAGGCTTATATAGACTCACATCGACTTCTATAGGCTTATATAGGCTTCAACAAGCCTAAATGTTCCACAATTTCAGTAAATGTAGCTCAATTTTTCAAACCAGGTATTCTCTTCTTAAAACTGATTCTTTCCACTAAAACAATACAGACATTGCACACACATCAATTAAACACTGCACTGATATATGTAAAGCACAACCATCAAAAGAGTATTATTGTAGGGTTTGGCTTCATGTTACATATTCATATTTGTAAAATTGTGTAGAATTTGTTTAGTTTTTCTCCTTTTTCAAAGTAGAGTTTTTTGGCCAAAATAGGTTTTAATTTGTGGCATAATACAGAATAATTGAAATACTATAAATACATAATATAGATATTTCATTATATTCCTACATTACTGTTGATACTGAAACATTATTGAGTTGTGATATACACAAATATTTAATATTTTGGGACTTCACTGATAAGTAAAACGAGAAACATAGTAAGAAAACCTATTTTGGGGGGACATAACGATAAGGTCAGCACAAATACAAAGAGGTAATACTGGAAATATGCGTTTGTTACTATGATACAGTCCAATCATCTGAATAAACTGACTGCTAAAAAAAAGTTCACAAAGAATGAAAATAAAGATCCTCCTCTTGCTCACTTCTCCACTTTATCCCCAACACAGTTGAGGTCACCTGAGGCCTCTTCATGCTTTGACATGTTATTGAAGTGTTGTGACACTTTAAACAGGTGAGACATGATTGGGACCAATCAGTAATGAGGTTGTTGCATTTTGAAAGCCAGTGTTTTCCAGGTGAATGAAAGTGTACAAAATGATGCAATTTGTGGTAGGACTTTTGGAAAAAAAAAAGGATTTCTAATAATATTTGAGTGAGAACAATGGAATTGTGCTTTTGGAGCAGTTTAGCAGTTTGGAGCCATGCTGTTGATACATTAACTTAAAGTTTCCGAGTTCTGCACAGAGTTTCATTGTTTGTGTGCATACAGTGTAAAAAAAAAAACTGTAACTACTCACTTTCATTCCAACAGCTCTTGCCAGTTCCCTCCTCCTACTCAGGCCCTCTGCTAACCAGCTGCCTTGCAGAGCCGGTAAAGCATTGTGAGGAGCTGCCAGCTTGTGTCATCTGCCTTTCACTTCTACAGTACTATAAATACGAGGGCGGCTGTATAATTAGACGTTTAACTAGTGGAATATGATGTTTTCCTTGTTAAAACATGTGCGCCTTGGGAAGCCGGTGTTCCCAAGCGTGTGTAAGAATATGTTTGTGTGCACGTGTGTGGCGTTTGTGCGCTTTTGTCACCTATATTTAATCACCAGTGTTTTACATGTGCCGTACATATCGCACGCTGGACAGATGGGTGCTGCATGGGTGTGATCAACAGTGATCACCAGTACAAACCCAACAAATACCAGGAGACCTGCAGGGCCCAGCTCTGGTCCGAGGTCAACACATGTCTGTGTTGGCACAAACACACACGGAACAGATGTGTTATTCAAATCGGGGGAGAAATAGCAGCTGAAAACTCATGTACCATGTCTTACAACGATTCCGCACAAATACAAACATGTTTACTGCTTTTCAATTCACCACATGTTGTTGCAGAACGCGACACGCGGTTCTCCACATTTTGGCACGATATACGTTGACAAAATCCCTTGTGTTCACATGGAAAAACGCTGCCATTCAGACCGCTAAACTCAAAGCACCAATCAAACTGTTGACTCCTTATATGGGTAGACACCTGTTGCTTTTCAATTAGCAATCATAGTTTTAGTAATAAAAAAGGGCCAAGGGCGAGCGCTACTGTGTTGGAGAACAATAAACCTTGCAGAGGGAGGTAAAAGCAAGAGGAGAGAAGAGTGAGGCTATGACTCCGGAGAGCAATCAGAGATTATGTTAACAACATGGTCAATCAGGGTCTGACAATGAGAGAGACTTTGCTATGTCCAATACTATAAGAAATCTCCATACTGTATTCCTGCATATGAAGACGTCACTCAATGGTTACTGTCTACAAGTGTATTGTATATGGATGAAATTGGGAACAGTATTCCTATTTTGTCAATGTACAGTACAGTTCTAATAATATCAGTATTTTAAAGTATTACACATTTTTTTACAGAACTGTAGAGCCACCATGAAGGTCTAAAGGCGACAAGCGAGATAAACTCAGAAAGTAAGTCCTGTCATTCCAATGCTGTAATGATAAATCAAATCAGCACCGTATAGACACATAGAGTGAATTGTAATGAAATGTTTTATACCTTGCAACAATAACTGCTTTATGACTATTTCTGATATTGTTATGTTGTAACTGAAGTTCTGCATGAATTCAAATGAAATATTACATTCTGTTAATTAATTTGTTCATTTCTTTAGTAAATGCTGTCTTTCTTTTTGTATCTTATCTTGTTTATCTTGTATCTTGTTTTTCTTGTTCTTGTTATCTTGGTACAATTAGACCAATATTGAGTAAAATTATCTTATTCCACTGGCAGATAATTGAGCTTATTTCAAGTTATTTTTCTTAGTCAATTCAATCTTTTTTTAAGAAAATGTCAGTCTTGTTTGACCCAATCAGGAAATAAGTTAAATTATCTGCCAGTTGAATAAGATAATTCTACTCAATATTGGTCTAATTGTACCAAAAACAAGATATCTTTACCTGTTAGGATTTCAATTTTTCCAGTGTGGTTCTGGGACAATGTAAGTTTGTAATTGGCAACAAACCCCAGAGGAGTTTTTTTCTCCCCCTACATGAATGGAGGCTCCATAGCCCTCCCTTTGTAGCTGCTGAAGCATAGCAGGACTGGATTCATCGACCCTGATGTCGAAGAGGCCAGATAGAAATGAAAGGCAGGATGCAGCCGAATATTCTTTTAAACATAAAGGCTTACCTTCTTTGTCCTATTGTTTGTTTTTATAAAGGATATTTTACACATCCAACTGTGGTTGCTGAGACAGGATTGAAAATTGAATAAGCATTCTATTCGTTGGGTGTTTTTATATTTTAATTATGAAAACATGCAGCTTCAAAGTGAAAATGCAAAAGATTATTAGGAGATTATCATGAAGTAAGTGAAAACGTCACAGCTAATGGGTGGTGGGGGAAAACAACATGAGATCTTCTCCAAAATCATTAAACTGTGGAGGTGGTGGTTCAGATACTTTCCCTCTCTCCCTCTATCTCCACAGGAGGTGAGTAAATTGACAGCAGGTTTGACGGATGACCTCCAGTCAACTCTCCCTCTCCATCTCCTCCCCTCTCCGTCCTTCCTTCTCCATCCCTCTCCTCTGGCTCTTCTCATCCTCTCCATGCATAACACAGCGTCCCCTGGGCAGGTCTGGACAGGGGGCCGGTCTGGGAGGCCAGACCCAGAGACAAAGCTCTCTCTGCCATTCGAATGACCTCCCCCCGGGCCCCTGTCCTCCAGGGAGAGTGCTCTCTGCTGGGCCGGGGCTGTTAATAAGCTGCTAATGAGGAAACAGACCTCTATTCTCTGTTAACATCAAGACAGATGGACACACACGACATGTTTGCTTTAAACTTCCTCTTGATATGATGGATTAGAAGGAAGAAGAACTCTGATTGGTTGGTGTGTGGAGGCATAGGATTGATAGTCATATTTATACATACATATATCATATAAAGTTCATTTAAAAACAATATCACTGTGAGATTGGTAACTGCTGACAGGTTCTGTATATTTTTTCTTACTGTTTTGTATGAAATCTGGTGGACTGCATAAGAATGATAAAAGTTTAAAATAGGATAAAAAAAAAAAGATTTAATGGTGAGGTTTAGTGAATTACACTACAAGTTAAATCTCTATTATTGTTATTGTTATTGTTCAATCTTCATCAGCAGATGGAATTTGCCCACCCGTTCATTGTTGTTGTCAACAAATCCTTCAAAAAGACCAAAACCAACAATTTGTTAGTTTGTCTGTCTCAGCTAACAAAACTCATTCATTCCTACTGAAGTTATAAATTACTGAAAAGGGATCATGAAAAAAAAGAAAAGCTGAATAAATTCCCTAAAACAGCTGGCAAACATAACTCAAATAGAACTGTGTGTTGGGCACTCTTCTCAGGCCCTGATTTGATGTGCTAGTGAGTATTTAACCTGTTTTCATCTTCTCTACTCGGGTAGAGAGCCCAGACTTCCCTCTCCTCCTGATATGGGGGCAACATTTAACTATGTTTTTTATCCATAGTAAAACACAGTGTTTGATATTTTTTTTTTCAATATTCTAGCTTTATTTGCTGTGTCACAGCAACATAAATGATGTGTATTTTTGATGATTCTGACTCTACTGTAGTCACCTCACATGTAGTTCTTTTGATACCAGATTTAAGTACATAAACCTTGTGTTTGTGGAGCTATTCCATATTTGTTGTCATTTATAGCTGGAAAACTGTATCATCCTGGGGATTAAGTGGGTAAAACAGCAGGGTTTTGTATGTGGGACCAACTCACAATAATCTGCATTGGCCATGTTCAAGAAGGGTCTGGGACACATTGGGAATAAACCACATAGGGGAGAAGTTGTTAGTTAGGATGACTTCTACTTGGTTTCAGTATTTGTATGGGATTTGTTGACAGTAGGAACATATAGAAACATTCAATCATGTCATATGATATGAAGGAGCTTCTACATGGACCTTATTTTAGTAGATCCATTGGTTGTTTTGTCAACAGCTGTTTCCAAAGTCAGGAAGCTTGTGGATTCATTTTATGTACAATCACATGACAAACAAATGCTAGGATAGAAAATGAGTTAAACAACAAATAGATATACAGCTTAGTAATGAGTGTTGAAGTCAGGGCTGGAAAAATATTTATTTATTTAGGGGGTGTGTTTTGCTCCAAGATCCTTCTGATATTGTTGCAGCTGTAGCACGTTTCAACAAAGATAAAAGCTTCATTATCAGTTACATTTTCCATGTAATCAAAAGTACAATAAATGAACCTATATAGAACGATGGATATAAAATGTTACAAGTAGGGGACAATGTGAAAAGCAATGAACTTAAACATAATTGCTCATTTCCAGGATGCATATTTTTCATTATCACCTTTGCCCTTGCCCACTTTCTCCTCACCTCTGTGGGCTCCTTTCTCTCAGCCTGTTGGAGGAAGCGGCATGCTGTAAGCTCTGCAGGCCAGATGTGATCCAAAGAGACAACTGATGGTATTAAAGTCACCAACAGGACTAGGAAGTGTGCCTTTTGAAACTCTGCTTTGTCTGCTTAGGTCCATCAGTGCAACAGGAGGACTGACAGGAGGTCCACACTCAAGCGCCACGCTTGCATTGAAACCCCATCATCTCTCTGTCTCGACAGGAGGCCCATGCAGTGCTGTCTGTGCCAGGCAGGCAGGCTGGCTGTGTCTAGCTGTGGGGAGCAAAACAGACAGGTATTGATATGGATTTCTCTCCAGCAGGCCCCAGCAGAGAGCCCGGAGATTGTTAATAGGCCTCTAACGGGATGACCAGCCTGCGGACGGCCCCCGCCGACCCCCCAGCACTCGTGGAGAAGGGGAGATGATAACAGATGGAGGGGGAAAGGGCGCTCTTCCTGTTTGACGGACAGACGGCGAAAGGTGGGGATGAGCGGGGGGGTGGGGCACGGAAGAGTGACAGCGCTTGGTGGGGCATCAGAAAGCGACAGTGCTCCAGGTTTTTCTGAGGGCAACTTTTCCTCCCTGCGGCCTGTGGCTTGTCCTTTGTGCAGCTGTTTAATGGAAATGTTTTACAAGTTGAAAGTCAGATGGTGGAGTTTGCTGCTTCTGGCACAAACCAGGTAGAAAATACATTTTCTCATACAGTACCAGTTGTTAATAATGATAATGCACATTTAAAATCCTTTTGTCAATTTTCTCAAAAAATTGACAGTGCAGCTTACTTACCTGGTATGCCTTATGTATTAACTCTGGTTGTTAGTCAAGTTAAACTGTAATATGTTATTTATTACTTGTTACTGTCATTTAAAAGTAATTTATTACATTACTGTATTTAAAATGTGAGGCATTACTCCACTATTGCATTACTTTTAAGTTACTCTCATCAAAATAACTGTAAATATGTATAGCTCACCTTTGTCATTATTGCTGTTCGTCACAACAGGGATCTTGCTGACAGGTTTTCAAAAAGCTGTTGATTCCACTGTTGAAAGCTGGTAATAACTTACATTACTGTGTTACAGCAAAAATCAATGCATTACAGTAATTTATTACTTTTGTAATGCGTTATTTCCAAAACTGTTGCTTACTGACCTCCAACCGATTTTATGTGGTACACAGCACTCAAGCATATGTCGAAATGTTTTAGCCCATAAGCTACAAAGCCACACCGCTTGATGCATTACAGCCACCGTATTCAGGAGCCTCGGGAGTAATATGTGCAGTGCTTCAACATATTATTATGGTGTGTATAAGGACTTCAAAATAACACCTGTTAATAGACATGGGAATAGAGCTGTGAGATAATTCACCATTAATTAATCAATGGTATGGAAGTGGAGGAAACGAGAAGATGATGTGCACCATGTAAAAACCAAACAGAATTTTTGAGGGAACAAAGCAAGTTCCAAAATTCAGATTTTTATTGTGAATGATTTGAATAGGATAATATAAGTTTTACTTATCTGACTGTTTTGTTTCGCTTAATGCGCTTTACAATCTGGTGCACCTTATGTATAAAAACAGATCTGTAAAATTGACCCGATTGATATTGCGCATTATAATCCGAAAAATGCAGATTCCAGATTGTGAGATAAATCCAGCCAAAATAAAACACTCAAAATCTGACACTGAATCACTCTTTTTCAATCCATAAACTAACTTTCTCTTTGTCTCTGCTTAAAAAAACAACATCAGATCATTTTTCCTCAGCAAGTATAAACTGAGGCTTTTGTATAAACTGAGGCGTACGTATTGCATTGCCCTGAAAGCCTTTGATGAAGTGTTGTGTACTGCTACTCGACTGCAACAGGGTTGTGGATAGCTTGGCGTTTGTCCCTGGTGGTAGTTAGTGTCATGGTTAGCAGCTGCTAGATTCCAGTGCAGCATCCAGTGGCTATTAGCACAGCATCTGCTGCTGCTGACATTTTCAATATAGCTAATCAGAGCACTGCTGCTTTTATGACATTGTGTACTAGAGAGAAAGATTGCTGAACAAAGCTACTTTCACTTTGTTTTACAGAGCAGAAATGTATGTTTACTAATGTTTTATCACATCTACAAATTGACCGCTTTGCAAACGAATGTATATATTCTTCCCAACTTGCATTGATGCAGATGCATTATGCAGACGTTTGGCACCGATTACGATTTTATTGATTTCTACTAAAGAAATGGACGGCACGCCTCAGTAAACATTATGGAGCTTAAACTGTGTATGTGTGCATACTAAAGAAATGTGATTTAATTATTTATTGTTTACATAAAAACATGTTTAAAAAGCCACTCTTGAAGTCAGACGATTGTTTTTTAATAAAATGGCATTTAACCAAGCTTGTCATTGCTCTCATCATCATGTAGTAGATTTGTAAACGTGTTTATGTCCTGCCTTGTTTGTTTTGATTGTTTTATTTTACAGAACTTTGCTGTGATGTGCAATAAAAATCTAGTTAGTCTTTGAAATATGCAGTAGTCAAGCATGAAATGACTGTTTAGTAGCAGAAGGGTTCCTGTCTCTCTCTCGCTCTCGTTCACACACACACACAGACACACACACACACAAACACACCTAATAAAGAAATAAACTGAGACACATAAGATTCAAATATTACAGATGTTCGACAAGATTTAATGACATGTATGAATTTAAAGATCATTGTTTCAACCGACCATAGCATCTACTACAGCATACACACACACATACAGACTAACAAACGTACATGCACACATTGACACACACATAGACACACATCCCCCGGCATATCACTGTGTCCTGTCTGATTGGGTGAGGTCTCCGGGGAGTCATTAAGTACAAAGCGTTAACATCTGCCAGACATTACTGAGCCAGAGCAGTTGTGATTTGTCCATATGATGACTCTGGCCCATACAGACACGTGTGTGTGTGTGTGTGTGTGTGTGTGTGTGTGTGTGTGTGTGTGTGTGTGTGTGTGTGTGTGTGTGTGTCTGGCTGCCCACTGCTGCTGTCACTTCTGGTTTCACACCCATGATAATGCCTGTTTATAATTAGAGCTGTGCTTTCCCCGTGTGTTTCCCTCTCCTCGCCGGTGCTGCGTTCACACCACTGAGCTTTGCCAAAATAGAGCTGGTGTGGACAGGCTGGCAGGGAGCTGGCTGGCTGTCTCAACAGCAACATGGTGAAGTCATTTTCACTTAGTGGTGTCTGCCGAGATGCTTTGGTAAAACCTAAATCTGGGCATTTGCTCTGCTTTGAGTAGCACTGATGACTTTCCAGCTCCACAGTTGCTGCTCTGTGGTTGACCTGACTGACTGTCCTGCAGCAGGCAGATTTGCTTATGGAGATTTAAAAAAAATGTTCAAATTTATTATTAGATACTACATAGCAGAGAGAAATAATCCTATCTACTGTAAACCCAACAGAAGGTTTCTTAGCTCACTAAAGGAAACCAGCATTGTGTTTCATATAATAAGATAAGAAGAGCAGGGCTCAAGGAAATTTCAAGTCTGGATTGAGTAAACCTAACAAAGTGAACCAGGATTAAGCTGTTTAATAAACCTGTTTCTATTGTGGTCATTGGAATTAAAGTGGAATTATGGTTCTCTCTAAATGTGCAATGGAGGTTGCTCTGAGATGTTTGTGTGGCTGTTTCTTTTATACTCATATGTAATAATAGCAATAATACATATTATTTCCAGGGGCGACAAATAAATTGCCCCTAGATGTGAATGTGTGAGTGAATGGTGTGTGTGCCCCACGATTGGCTGGCGACCATCTGGGGTGTATCCCTGCCACGCGCTGGGATAGGCTCCAGCAGACCCCTGTGACCCTAATGAGGAATAAGCAGGTATAGAAAATGACTGACTGACATATTATTTCCCAAGTCTAATAAAACTCAAACATGTAGCACATTTATACAGTTGCTGGATCCAGCAATCAACTTGGTTAACATGTAGGTCTTCACTACATGTTGTTGAGATTTGGAGGGTTTGCACGTCTGCTCCTCTGTGACCTACAATTAACCAACATGGTTTTTTGTATAGGTTCAGTTCTGTGTATCTCAGACTATTTCAGCTGAAATGAAGCCTTCATTAACAGCAAGTTAATGACTTTCACCTCTTTCACCCCCTTTTTCAGTCTTATTTGAGAAAACGGTCTGCCCAATTTGTAAGTAGTACAGTTTCCCCATGCCACATGTCACATGTTGTTCGAAAGCACTGGCTATTGCCTATCAGGTTTGGATGGTCTCCTCATGAGTAATTTCCATTGGGTCGCATTGCTGTCCATTAAACCAAAGCTGGTCAAACTTTCTTAGTCAGTCCTCATTGACTTTCAAGCTAACTATTTCCCCATGATTCCATGCTAGTATTGGCATGCATGGTTTTAATTGATGCAAAACAATTTTGAGACCATTATTATTGCATTATTTGTGCATAGAAACCATCGACTGAAGGGTAGTATTGCTTTAAATGACCCTTTGCCACTCTCCCGTACTGCTCACGGTACAGTTCTCAGTTTCTTAAGAGTTTAAAGTCAGGAAGTGAGGTCTAGACTTCCATTCTCTCTACTTCTCTCTACTTCCACATTCTGGAAATACTCTATGATAATGATGATAACCCTGTTTCTGTGGAGGAGAGCATTGTCATTTTGGAGGACAGGGTTAGGTCTCTTAGTAGAGAAAATGAAATGACCTGCAAACAGCCCAGACCTCAACCCAACAGCCTGCAATGGATCCTGGTTGAGAAATGGAACAACATCCCACAGCATTGTGTGACCAGGCTGGTGTGTAGCATGATGAGGAGACACCAGGCTGTTGTGACTCTTCTCTTTTTTTCAATGAATAAAGTACCAGTATGTCTTGTGTGTTCCTTGTTACTGATAAATTTCAATCATTTAATCGCCCAAGCAACTCAAAGCAAATAAGAGTCAGTACCAGCAGGTGAATAAACTGTTTGACAAAAAGGGAATATTGGTACATTTCACTTGGAACTTCACCCATTTCTCACTTGTGCTGCTCATCCTATCATTGCATGATCACTCTGACTGTTTGTCGGATCAACCTCAGCTATATAGGATATACAGTAGCTTGCACATGGCACAATGGTGTATATCCTTTTTTGTGACATTTTTTTGGATAAATATTCAAATCATTATTATTATCACTAAAAGTTAAATTTTCATAGGTATACTGCAGTGGTGTAAGAGTAGATTATTTGCCCCTTAAGCAGCTAAAGCATTTCATATGCTGCTGGTCTCCCCCTCTTTCTTTCCTTATCACTATTATATCTATATCCTGCAGCAGCAGCAGTTTAAAGCTCTGTATCACGACTCCTCGTGTCGCTTCATGGTTTCAATTCAAAGCTCTGTCGTCCCATTTCTTCTTGCCCTGATCATAGAGCCAATTTAAGGATTGAAACATCTCTCATAAACCACACGCTAAGACATTAGCCGGTTTATCTTTATTCCTCACACTAAGCAACCCACATTTTTACCATCAATGTCCACTGGTTTTGTATCTCTAAGTCTGTGGCTTGTTTGTTTTTGATGGCTTTTATGTTTATTTGTATATATTTCATGCATCTATGTTCAAAAATGGCATTTCTCTTGGTGTGTTTTCGATGGCTAACCATTTGGAACAGGTGTCGGATGAAAAAACAATAGTGAAGTGGGATAAAATTAAGTTGAGTGACACTATTTCTATCTAAACATTCTGAAAATATATGTTACACACACACATTCACACACTGCACACACATTGATCTCTGAGGTCAGATAAATGTGTGTCTCTCTTTGCCCTCTCCAACAATAACTGCCTCGTCCAAGCATCAGAACGTGTTGACGCATTATTTACATGTTTGTTTGTTCTCCAACAAGCTGTCTGGGTGTTGTTAACGTTGATATTGATCAAAATCACCAACTGTGACGGAGTCCGCCTGGCAGCGCCATCAATGAGGTCTGAACGTGCCAGCTGAATCCAGGCCAGAGGGATGAGACTAATATCTGCTTTAACAGCACTGCCAGCTCACACACTCAAAGACAGACCTGAGGAAACCTAATGACAAGGTTTGAAGTCCTCTGAGGAAACTGAGAGGTGATTGAGTTTCTTTGTTAAAGGGCTTTTAGATATAGTTTTATCAGGTCAGCTGGCAGGTGGAGGCAGAGTAACATCTGGACACAGTGACAGAGTGGAGAGGTGTGATGTGTGTGCAGTTACTTCTGCTGCCAACGGATGCATAGACAAGAAGGTTAGACTGGCTTGAATGTGGGTCGATGCCAAACCACATAGCTCGAGCTGGAAGGGAGTATTGTCTGTTTTTACTCTGCTGCCAAGAGAGATGTTAGTGCAATTCCCAAAGGTTTATTTTAATCCTGCTTTTTGACTTCACTGACAGATGAAAGAATAGCTAAACCAAAAAAAAGTGGGATTGATGTTTACATGCAGACAGTCCTTTCATTTAAATGCAACAATCCTCCTTTGAAATATGTTTAAGACCATTTAAAAGACAAAGAAAAAATGTTATGCTTTTTCTGCTAAAATGTATCAGCTATATTACAGTTTATCTGTAATAACAAATACTTTATTTCCTTGTTTAAAATTTTATTTGTACCATGACAGCAGAAAAAAAAATTGTCTTATTGGCTGACAGAATTGCATATTAAACTGCAGGTAACCTTAGCAACAATACTGCTTTATCTGTGTAACAGAACTTAAACACAGCTTCTCTTCACCAATTTTAAATGTATTACAATACACTCCAATGTGTTATAACATAGAAGCACCAGGCGGGAGTTGGTTAGCTTAGCTTAGCTTACTGTTTCGCCCTTATTAAAAACTAACTAAACTAAGCTAACCGTCGCCTGGCTGTATTTCTTATTTAGCAGCAAACTTCACATACTCTCCTCATTTAAATCCTGGCAAGGAACATAGGTGCTTCAAAAAAGTTGAACTTTTCCTTCAAATGATAAGCTGGTGATATTCTGAGATTGTTATTTTAGCAACAAATGTCAACAAGTTTCCTCCTTTGGAGGTGGTAGGTTGGGTGGATGGTTGAAACCAATCAAAACTGAAACCACTTTATCTACAGGACACAGGGGATTGTTTATCACTTCCTATTCTAACCACAAGTTGGAACAGTAAAAAAATGACCACTAACCATAACCTAATATTTATTGTAACTATTGGAAGGTGGCCCAACTTTAAGGAATTAATAACTTTCCCCCACACAACAGGCCTTTCTCAATACGGAGCACAAAGTTGGGAGTTCAAACTCCCTTCATTTCAAAACCTTTATAGTCCTCTGTTTAAATGTTATTTCCACTGAAGGAACATTATCAAACACGATTTATATCACAAAGAGGTCTGATCTCTCTATTTGTGTTGTCTGTTCTTGGCTTCAGTCATGACTCGCTCTCCTCACGACCATGTTTCACTTAGTCGCCCGCCTCTCCCTGCTGAGAGGGGACTGTCACCCAGAGCTCTGCCAGGCCCAGAGCTGGCACACACACACACACACACACACACACACACACATGCACACACACATGCACGCACACACGCACACACTAAAAGCCGAAGCATCTTTTTTCCACAATAAATCAACTACTGAAGCCACAATTATCTTTCTCAATCGAGGCTATTGTAGAGCGATGTAACAGCTTTGGTAATTTTTTTGGGGCAAGGTCAACAAGGGTCCCTTTCTTTTCTGATTCTCCTTGAGCCGATGGCTGCATTTGACACTTTGGTTCACATTTTCCTCTCGGATTTCCACCACTGTCATTGGACGCATAGTACATGGTCTCAGTCCGACCTTTTCAGTAAACTGAGTATGTTTCACAGGTCTAGATTGCTCCCTGTAACCTGTGGTGTTCCACAAGGATCATTTCAGGGCCCCATCCTGTTTACACTCAACATGCTCCCTCTTTGGAAGCCATTAATGTATTAACTGCCTATAACATAATAATTTTTCCATTCTTAAATTTTTATGTTCAACAATCAAATAAAATGACTGAACTGATCACCCATGATGTAAAAAGTTATTACAGTATTGATTATTTACAGAGACGATAATGTAATAATATGCTAGTATAAAAAAATATGTATACACACACACACACACACACACACACACACACACACACACACACACTATAATACAAAGACATCTATGCAAAACCCCTCTCTACCATCTCAAAAATTCCTCTAAACTCCACTCCTCATTACCTCTGTCAGATGCAGAGGAACTTGCTTTTATCTGCTCCAGACTGGACCACTGCACTAAGCTCTTCACAGGGATCCCTGGCAGGAACATCTAGAAGCTCCATTACATTCTGAATAGCGCTGCCAGGATCCTGATGAGAGTCTGAAAAAACACAAACATATAACACCTAATTCTGTTTTCATTGGCTCCCTGTTTCCTTCAGGATAGACTACAGTCCACCTAAAGTCCTGCTCCCACTGCTATTCACATATAGATCCACCTGCCTTCCTACATGCAAACCACCATCCACAACCTCACATCAGCCAGCAGCTTGTTCCTCTGGGTCCTCAGTACCAAGATCCACACCGTGGGGGGTCGAGCCTTCTGCTCCGCTGCAGCTCGCTAGTGGAACAGCCTTCTAACCATCTGAGGGCAGCACAGATCTTACAGTCTCTTTTAAAACAAGGCCTGAAAACCTTGATATTCAGTAAGGCGTATTACTATATTCTTTATTTCTATGTTTTTTCGCAGCACTTGGAGTTTGACTATGAATGAAAAGTACAAATTAAACGTATTATTATTATTATTTTATTAGTTAGACTCTCACAGGGAGTCTCCAAACTACAGGCGACTGGCACACAGACAAACACTCAGGGAGCACATTTACGGCCAAATACTGAACGCCATCTGTCAGTCACTGTAGGAGGACATTACTGCTGACACACACACACACACATACACGCATACACACACACACACACACACACACACACACACACACACACACACACACACACACACACACACACACACACACACTTTCCGTCTGGTTAAATCTGTATTTATCGCACAAAACTCACACTGAAATTATCGTATCCTGTAAATATTTTTAGCATGTTGTGTTTTGTCAGGGAGGTTGTCTGGTTGTTGTATTTTATTCATTTTATAGGCCCATAACTAATAATATTGACAACAAGGACATCATTCTCACATGATCAAGTTTTTACTTATTGTAAGTGACACATATAAATATACTCTGCTACAAGTAAAAGTCCTGCATTCAAATTTAAACTTTCATATCCAAAGCATCAAAAGAAATAGGTATATGACCCTTTTTAGAGTGTTACATCTTAAATTGGTATTTATAATTAAGGCTGCATTAACAATATTGTCACTATAGATTCATTTTGGTATTTTTTCCAATTACTTTGTTAATCATTTGCCCCATAAAATGCCATAAAATTGGGATAAAATGTTCTACCAATAGTCAAACAGGATAGTTAACAATGACAAAAATAGTTAACAATAACTAGTTAACAATGCCACAAAACTGTTTTAAAATCCAAATATATAATATTAATAATTATAATAATAATTCATTTAAGTTACAAAGTGATTTATATTTTAAAAATCAAAGCTCAAAGTGCTACATGAAAGGATTAAAAACAGGCCTAAAACATACATTAAAGAAATGCCCATCCCTCTTTCCTGCGTAGGAAAAGACGTTAGGTGTTTGATAAGCTGTTTGGCATTTTTATGAAACTTGATTGACCAAAAGATTATTCAACTGTAATTTTGATTATAATGATTTAACTGTATGATTATTATTAATGCATTAACATAAAAACAGCATTTAATGTTGCAGATGGTCACGAGAGGAGTGAATGAATCTATCTGGATTGGGACTGTTTTAAATATAAATCATGTATGAGTTGAATACAGGTTTCGTGTGTAAAATTCTAATTAGCAAAGTAACTTCAGCTGTCAGATAAATGTCATGAAAAGTATATTTAATTCTGAAATAGTGCTGCAGCTTTCTTGAGTAAATGCATTTAGATATTGTCCTAATTTCACTCACATTAACTTGAACAAGACATCTTAATGTCTGTTTTTTTTTTTTTTTTAATTTTTAGTTTAAGCTTGCCTTTTTAGAGAGGAGAGCTTTATCCGACTAACACCTTATTAACTTCACTCTCATCTATTTCCCATTGTGTTTGAATGTCCCCTTTCAGCAGATGATCCAACTGCAGCCTGAAACAATAACACACATGGATGTCATTCTGCAGCCCCATCCTCTCACATCCCCGCGACCCTGCATGGACAAAAGGGAAGTGTCAACACCACCTCTAACTGCACAATTAACATGCAAATGAGCTCTGTCGCTAATGGCGATGGCAAAGCGCTCTTATGATGGAAATATGCTTTCTGTTTTGGCAGTATGTGTTGAACATCAGTGTGTGGAATCAGCTGAGGACAGGAGGGCAGAGGGCCGGGAGGCTTCCCCGAGGGCAAAGAGACGTAGACACAGAGAGGGAATGGCCTCTGCACCTGCTTCACTGACGATGACACACACACACACACACACACAGAGGACAACCAGGCGGTTATAATCAGCCTCGTCAGGCTGTCAGCCTGGTCAATAAGTTATCCCCTCAACTGCTTTTGTTCTTGCAGCAGCAGCTCGGCTGATGCGGCCGCTGCTCCTTATTCAACTGAAATTTATTTTCAATTGCTGCCCTCAGGCAACAACCTTGCAGCAGCTCAGTGGAGCAAACAAACAAACCGGCAGACCATTTCTTCTTTTACACACACACACACACACACACACACACACACACACACACACACACACACACACACACACACACACACACACACACACACAGACATACACACACAGACATACACACACAGATCTCTTAAGACTGAATGACAGTGATTGCCAGATGAGATGTTTGCACAAACTTTTGGAGTTTTACAAGCTTTAAATGACCCTGTTGTGTGTGTGTATGTGTATGTGTGTGTGTGTGTGTGTGTGTGTGTGTGTGTGTGTGTGTGTGTGTGTGTGTGTGTGTGTAAGTGATAAACCTCGAGAGGTTTGCAGTAACAGGTGTGTGCTCTGTAAAGGATCAATCATTTCTAATGAAAAGAAGCTGATGACCTGCGTCCTCGTCTTTTCAGTCATCCCTGAGCTGTAAACCAAAAAACACACAACAGGATTTATGGAGACATTTGATCTCTATAATCTGTCATTTTTATTTATGTTTGTCTCTATTATTTATTTGTTCACACATGACATCTACTAAATGTCTTGAATACATTTCGCCTATGAATCTTTAAAACTCATCTTCTGCTCTGTTTGTTTTCCATTAATATAAAGATAAAAAAAGTTTAAAAACTTGTGAAAAAAACAGAAATATTTCTGTAGTTGTTTCACACCTCACCTCGTTTTCTCTTTCTGTTTTTTTTAATAATAATAAACTTTACATTTGTTTTATAGCACTACATCATTATCCTTCTTCTGTCTCTGTCCCCCTCCCTTTATGAAAAAGAGAATTTGAACCTCAGCTGGGATTTACATGATTAGATAAAACTATAAATAAAAGTCTAAGAGTCTAATGAGGATAATTAAGCCCTGTCATTATGATAAACACAATGACAGAAAATGCATTATTCAATCATTGTTTACAAGCGTGTGTAATGCCTTTTTCCTTCTAGACAGTGAAAGCAACAGTAGATACACCTTAAATTTGTAAATCACCCGCTCTAAAAAATCTGAATTTAGTGGAATAAACTAATATGATTTTGATTTAACTCAGAGTTAAGGTTTATAATTTCAAGTTAATTAACCTTAAAATATCAATCTTTATTTCAGCACCATCTCAGAACTTTCATGACGCCTTCTGTCTCAAAGTCTTTCAAATTAAATAATTTTAATGAGTTCAATCAAGTCAATAAATAAAATGTATGAAGAAAGAAAATCACAGTATTGTTATATCTCCCAGAATGCATTTGTTTCAGTTAAAATGTCTCCAGGCATCAACATTTGAGAAAGAACATTTGTTTCTTTTTAGAACAACACAAAACCAGGTTTTACCCCATTTACACAATAGCGATCAGATTAATTTGAATTAGATCAAATGATTACAAACAAATGACGGAACTAATGAATCTAAATCCAACAAATGAAGGCTAAAATTTAGTCAAGTTAACTTCAGGTTTCCTTGGAAGAACCGGTGAATCTTTCCCTCATATTTTCCAGTTAAAACAACAAGTTGCATTTGACAGTTTAAGCAGCACAAACCATGAGATTCCTGTGACCACTATAACAAAAAAATACAACAAAAAGCCCACATTCCTCCCTTAAACGTGCAACTGCCATGATTTGCATTTGTCTTGTGCATGATTGCTTTGTGCATTATTTTGTGGCTCCCTCCGTGAATGTAACAGTGCTTGATGGCAGCAGCAGCAGCAGTTGTCTCTGCTTTACTCAGCTCCTAATTAGCCAGAATTAAGAAGTATTTCTCAGCCCATTGAAGAGTCCATTTCCTTTGAAACCAGAGCATAATAAACCTTAAGTAATTACCTCAACTCATGACTATTAACTCACAAACCGCCAGCTTCCCTTGACAACATCCTCCTCAGTGTTGTGTGGTTAAAAGGCCATTGCAGCTACCCAGCTATTTACATCCCATCTGGCAGCCTGCGAGGGACAGACAGGCTCTACTCATTCCTAAAGACAACACAAAAAAGAAGGAGTGTAAAATGAACTCTTTCACTCTTTCTCAACTTAGACATAAACTTGTGTTTTCTTCCCTCCAAATAAGTTACAAAAGGGCTTCTTCTTCTTTTCTTTCCCCTTTTTTCTTTCTTTTCTTTTCTTTCTTTTTTTTTTTTTATTTAATCCACACACTCATTTGCATGCGGCGAGGCCGAGGAGGGGGTCTGAATGTATAATCTTCTGCATTTAGTAGCCTGCAATCCCGACGCTTTTCTGTGATGTGATTTTCTCCTCTTGGTCCCCCATGAACAATTAACTTGTAATCTGCACAAACATACATTCTGTCGCTGCGGAGATGAGACGCAGGAGCACCCATGGGACCCGGCGGACAAACTGCTCCGCTGCTCCCCAAGGCGGATCACTTTCTGCGCCGATTCAGCCGGGCTCCATTAAATCCGCAGCCCGGACTCGCCTCATTTCATCCTCATGTTCAAGTCCGCTTAATATTGTAGGTGTAACGTTAAATAAATCCTGCGCGTAAACGCGTCCATTGCGCGCGTCAGGACTCGCCGTGGACTGAGGCCTGCACGTGCAGACGCAGCAAATAACAATATTCAAGATGATAGAATGTGGATTCATTTGAAAGTGGCTTCCACGTGAACGGAAGCATCTTTCAGGATTTCTCACTTTATTTTAGAGTCTCATCCAAAATATTTAATTTAACTAATAAAAAAGACGAGTGCAAAATTCGATCTTGGTCTGAAAACATCACCCTAGTAGTTTTCCATTCATATATTTGGTTTTAGATTTAAAAAAGCTCAATTTCTTATTTTTTCATATTTAAATCACTTCTGTTAAATTACACCATATTCATTTATATTATTATTATTATTGTTTTCCAGCTGGACTGATCAATTGTAACGAGGTGACTGTTTCTGAGCTTAGGCCTTGTTTTAATATGGAGAATTACATTCATGGAGAATTCAATTACACGAGAATGTACAAAAATACCAATGCTTTTAAATAAAAATTAAATTCTGAAAAATATGCGAGAATTAAATGTGTTTTAACTTAAAAAGGGGGATTAGATTTAATGAGCCTTAATGTGAAAATGTATGTTAGTACAGATATGTCCTTCTATGTGAAAAATGTTCATTCATGTAAAAATAAATAGGATTTGACCTCAAATAAACGTAACAGAGATAAGAATAGAATATTATTTGCACCAATATTGTTTTAAAGGTTCCAAGTCACGATTGTAAAAAAAGAGAGAGCGAGAGAGAGAAGAGAAAGTCAGTGAGTATGATTCATAATTTCAGTTTTATTGAAATATCATCCACTCTGGGCGATAATAATAAATATTTCATCAATCATCAACAATGTACAAAAATAAAGACACGGGGTCTCTGGGCATAACAAATTCAGTTCAGCAAAAACCACCATGCTGTGATGTCATCGATATACCTTCATGCATAACACAAAAAATAAACATCGAAATCAGAGCACGGATGGACAGACACATGAGCCACAAAACAAGAATCAAATCTGAATTTTCTGGCAAATTCCCGCAGCGGCTGAATCACTTCAGCCAAAAACACACACGCGCGCGTTATTATTTTCATATCGCACTCGAGTTTAAAATCCTTGGTACAAGGCACAGAGAGCATTCTTCGTTTTCACAAAAATGACGCCTGATACAAAAAAAAATATATTTATATATATTTATATGTAAAATGAAACAAAAAGGTTCATGCAGCCTCCTTCATCTTTCACATCGGTGGTGGCGCGACACTCGAATCCGACAGAGTTGTTGCAGGACGCACAACTTTTTTTTTTCTTTTACCGTCAACTGGCTCAGTCTTTTCATAAGTCCTTGTTACAAGGAGGAAAATAACACTTTTTTTCTCATACGCCAAACAAGAAAACAGACGAAACAACAGCATGCACCAGTGAGGCCGAATCCACCCTCATGCCCTGAATCTCTATTTACAATCATCATTACACCAGTCTGTGTCCGCCGGGCTCTCGGAGCATCATTTCATCCCGTCTTTTCCCTCCGCCGTGACTCTCGTGAGGCCGGTGGCGGTGATGGGGATGTGTGGGGGCGGCGGCACCTGGCAGATGGTGCAGGTGCACGGCAGTCCCGCCCAGTGCTGGAAGCCGGAGCCCAGCTGCAGGCCCGCGGGCGCAGCCGGCGACCCCTTCATCAGGGAGTGCGGCGCCCGGATGGAGGGCAGCCCCGGCAGCGCGCTGGACAGGGTGGAGGACGTGGAGGAGGACAACGCGCTCCCGATCAGGGGGTGCATCTGCATCTGGTGCGCAGCGGCGGCGGCAGCGGCGGCCGCGGCTGCCGCTGCCGCGTGGCCCCCGGAGTGCGCGCCGGCGCCGGCCGGGTGCGCCACGGTGCCGCAGTGGAACGCGGAGTGCTGGCCGCCGTAAATCTCCCCCACCAGCCGCTTCATCTCGTCCAAGGAGCTGTTGAGCATCAGGATGTAGTTCCTGGCGAGGAGCAGCGTGGCGATCTTGGACAGTTTCCGCACCGAGGGCCCGTGCGCGTAGGGCATCACCTCGCGCAGCCCGTCCATGGCCAGGTTGAGGTCGTGCATGCGCTTCCGCTCCCGGCCGTTGATCTTGAGGCGGAGATGGAACATTTCCTCCTCGGTGATCTGCTTCTTCAGCTTGTACTTGTTGCTGCTGCTGGTGCTGGTGGTGCTGGTGGAGCTGCTGCTGCTGCTGCTGCCCACAGACTTGCTTTCCGCGGTGCGCAGGTGCTCCGCCGGCTTTTGGCGCTCCCCGCCCTGCGTGGAGGAGGAGACCGAGGAGCCGATGTGGTGGTGGTGGTGGTGCAGGTGAGGGAGGTGGTCTCGGAGTAACAAGCCGTCCATGTCCGGGGAGGAGGCTCTGCTGCTCGAGCTGGAGCCGGAATTCATTTTATGGGATCGCTTCCGAGGTTGTTGGGTAGGAGGTCGCTGCCGGCTTCCTCCCTCTCTCTCACACTTCCACCTTCTCCCCTCTCTCTCTCTCTCTCTCTCACTCTCTCTCCCCTCTCTCTCTCTCTCCCTCTCTCTCTCTCTCTCTCTCTCACTCTCTCCACTCTCTTTTTTCCTACAGTCACTCTGGTCACCTGATGTTGTCCGTATCCCTCCTGTTCCACGTCTCTGTCCTTCTTATCACATCAGTGGCAACTTTTTTCCTCTGTGTGTGCCTGCTTTCTTTGTCTGTTGTCTCCCTCCGTGTGTGTCTCTGTCTCTCTGCGGCGAGGAGGACACTGATAGTGGGTATTTATACATGCGGGCAGACAAAAGCGGCTTTTCCTATTCATAACGCCTAGTTAGGAGGATGACGTGCCCGTTTGAAAGGGGGCGGTGTGCTTTGACTGTCCCATGACCGCGGTGCGCAACCATTCACTGCCATTGTCAGGACACCGTTGGGGGGCACAGCGCGCCTCTCCTTCTCTCCTCCTCTCCTCCTCCTCTCCTCCTCTTCTCCTCCTCTTCTCCTCCTCTTCTCCTCTCCTCTCCTCTTCTCTTCTCTTCTCTTCTCTTCTCTTCTCTTCTCTTCTCTTCTCTTCTCTTCTCTTCTGTCGTGGATCAGAAAGTTGCTCTTCCCGGGACAAACTGGTCAGTTTAAACATTGTTTCATCTTTGTATAAGTTATTTTATTTGATTTTGAAATGTTCCTAAAGTTTATTTTTTAAAAGAAATTCTATACGCTCTGTCATGTCTGTTGATCCTTTTATTTGTGGACTGCGCACATTTTTACGCACGAAATCGCGTCAATGTTCCTTTTCCCCCTCTATGTTGATCTCTCACAGGTAAAGAAACAGCTGATTAAACGCATCAGAAAGTAGAAACCACGCTGTGTCTTTTTTAATAATACATAAAACAGTGTTCACTTTGAAGAATCCGTGTTGCTTCTTTTATCGGACAGTCAAACATTTAATCCAAAAGTCCGTGTAGTTCTTGCCGGTGGTTGCCTGAGGGAATGAGGAGGAATGGGAAGGGAAATTGCTTTCCCATTGAGCGGCTCCTGCAGCCGCAGGGTGCAGGCCTCCACTGGGACAGAGGTAACATGCCCGCTCCGACACTCGGCGCTCTGCTGGCCATATGGCAGCATGTGGGCGTCAGTGTTTACCCCGATACGCACCTCAGGACCATCATAAAAACTTAGCATTACTTCCATGTGTCTATATATATATATATATATATATATATATATATATATATATATATATATATATATATATATATATATATATATATATATATATATATATATATATATCATATATATCATATTATGATTTAAAAATATTCCATGTGACATGTTTTATTATTTTTTGAATCCCCCCCAAAAAAATTTGCACAGACAATAAAATAAGACTAAATTATTTTGCTTTTTTGATTAATAATAATCTGATATGATCTCTCATAACAGTTATTTCAATAGTTTTCTTTAATTCAAAATGCTTGATTTGTCCCTGAAGGGTCATTGTGAAGCAAATACACACAAAACAATACGTTCACACACAAGTAGTGTAATACAAAATAAAATAGGAGTATCCAGTACAGATGTGTGATTTTTATCCATTTAAGCAAATGAAATTGTCAAGAAGAGTTCAAATCATTAACTCTGTTAATTAACTTAAACATTCATATCACATAATCAGAATGTACTGATGGGTCATGAGGGCCGATGCATCTCTGGAGGTGATGCTGTGTTATATGTATAGGACAATACGTTAAATTGAGTCACTATTGGCTATATTGAGCTGCTGAGAGTGCTCTCTCCACTCTGAAGAGTCTACTCCAGATCTGTTTTGTGGAGGTGGAGTGGAGGAACAGACCACCAACAATAACGCGTGGAAGGAACTGAAGCACTCTCTCTCTCTCTCCGACCACCATCCTCCCCTCATCCACCCGTCCGTCCGTCCATCTGTCTGTCTCTCCGTCCAGCCGCCCGCCCGTCTGTCCTCTCACCCCGCCACCCAGCACTTCAAACCCTCATAATAAAGTCCGTCTCGGATTCCACTCGGCGCTCTATCCTTTGGCCAAGCAGATCCCCCTCGTAGAACAGTAAAAATGTGTATTCACAGCCTCATTGTTGGCCCAGCAAAAGAGCCCTCCTCATAAAGGTGCTGCCAATGCAAAGAAAAGCGCTGGTCGGCTTTGCTCTCTCTTGGTGGCATTTGAAAGTGTAAAGCTTTGAATACCAATTGCTTGAACTGGACATATGTGAATCCGCTGTAAGCCTACTAATCCTGTCCCCAAGTGTTTCTTTGTGTACGGGGGAGCCTTCGCACACCCAAGAGAAAGTGTTCCTAATCCGGCCAATGTGGAAAAATGTGTGAATGAGAGGGACAGAGCAGAGCTGGGAGAGGGCTGGACGAGGCCTGTGTGTGTTAGGTGTCACTTTTGTGCAGGAACACATGCTTTTTTATGCTTTATTAATGTAATTTTTTGTGTGTGTGTTTTTGAGCATGTGTATGTGTCCATTTTAAGGCCCGTAGCTGCTCCACCACCAGGACGTGCTGGCGTAGATGGAGGCGGTTATTCACTGTTCCTCACACTACTGTCGCAGCGGGTCGCCCCTAATGTGCTCTTTTCACTGCGTATAAGCTCTTCGCTTTCCTTTTATTCCTCTACTTTTACATCTCTCTCCTCCTCTCACACTCTCTCCTTCATCTCTCCAGCTCCATCTCTGCTTCTTCTCTCACACTCCCCTCTCTCTCTCTCTCTTTTTTTATATTTCTCTCATACATAAGTGGCTCGCTGCTCTCTTACATCAGTTTTCTGGGCAGCAAAAGGGCATTTAGTTACTGTATGTGTGTGGTGAGCGTCTGTCTTCCTGTGCTGGAAGCGAGGAGCATTTATTGGGTGATGTGCTCTTTTTAATATCTAGCACATATAATGACTACAGGCCAACAGAAGTGAACTTATGCTGCTGCATGTGAAACAACCAACACCCTCCCTCTCTCTCTCTCTCTCTCTCTCTTGGGTGGGCCAGACCACGCGGCCCCCTCTAACACACCGCTCGGGGCAGTCAGCGGTGAATGGAAGCGTCCCTCACTGTGACATTAAATGTGTTGGTTGAACGTCTCTGAGCTGAAATTATCTGGTCACTTAAGAGGAGACAATACACACCTGGAGGGGGACGTGAGGTCAAGGTTATAACAATAGTGTCTGTGTATTTAAAACCATGATATTTGTTGCTCTCATTCATGTGAAATCTGTTTAGTTTGAGGTTAGTTTCAGTTACTGTAGATTATGTGATTATCTGTAACCATTAACTGTTGAAAAGGATTCAACACATACGTAAAACATACTGGCATCTGCTGAAATAACAGTGGCTTTTCAATATTTCAGATGCTTATTTGTGGTTTTATTAAAAACATAAGGTAGTGTCATTCCCATGGAAAAGGGCAAATATTAAAGACATATTGTCTTTATATCTTTATATAATTTGGCATGGCATGATTCTTTTTTTGTTGCTTTCAAGTCCTGTTAATCATCTTGTGGGCCATTGGCCAGGTCTCAATTTACAACTTATCTCTTTACAGCACTACCCCCATCGCTTTATTTCACAAAATAGAAAGAGGAATATACGCTTTCAGCAAAAGTGGAGCAATATCATCTCAATAAAGAAGTGAATGATTAAATGGAAAACGTGTGTATGTGTCATATACACCAAGCTGTTCCACTGAATGAGAATCAAGGCTGTAAAACATGTTACAACGGAATATACAGTAGAAGCATGATCAACTGAATCGACACATTATACAGTGCAAATCACACAAATTTGTTCCCCTCATGCAAAAATAATTTTCAACATTTTCTGTTGAAAAGCTCGATACGGTAAAACTTCACCTGATCAAACGACTGGACTGAAAATGAAGAACATGTCACGTTGTCTCTCTCTGTAGGAATAATTTCATTTGCATTTGAGTGCAGTTCATAATGCAAACAGACAACATGTCAGCCATTTTACCAGCTTAAGACTATGAGATATGTTTCCATTTGTTATGCATTAAAACAAATGAGCATTTTAATGTATTTTTCCCATTAAATTATTACTGAGTAAATATGGTAGTTTATAACAATTTATTATCAATATATATGTAGATATAGATGCCAGTTCAGTGATTGCCACAGTCTTCACAGTGAATGAGAGGTTTTATCAAAAGGTTTAAATGATGTTGCAGATTTTTGAACCATTTCTGTGATGCTAAGAGGAGGCCACATTAGGATTTACCTCTGTTGTGTTCAGTATGAATGATCATATTTAGTAACTAGCCTTCACTTCTACTTCCAGTGGGAATTTAGTCAATGTTGATGTCATGATCCTAATAACTGAGGCAAAAACCCCTGAAATAACAGACTATTATATTGTGTTCTGTGTTTGCCTAAAAACATGTTAAAACAATGAATGGAGGCAGGTTATCACGTTTATCAATCCAGGAAATCCAGAATACATGACCAGATTCAAGGAGATGTTCTGGTGTTTCATATTGAGGGTTTATCATAACACTTTATCATAACTCTCTCTCTGTCTCTCTCTCTCTCTCTCTCTCTCTCTCTCTCTCTCTCTCTATATATATATATATATATATATATATATATATATATATATATATATATATATATATATATAGTAATTTGCTCATAGTTTTGCATAGTTCTAGATACATAGATCAATTTTCTGGGAGGATTACAATTTATTTCGGTTTCTCAGCTTATTCCATTTATGAGCAAAAGTTCTTCAAGACGACAAACTCTGGGGAAAAACAATAGAACTGCTGATACGCTTAACATTTAGTACCTTTTTATTTTCATAACTTCACCAGCATTATCCTTTAAATGAGATCCATGGAAAACAGACATGAATTAGAATGTTACGCTGTTTCAGAGAAAGTCAATTGTTCTCTGATTTTGTTTCCAGATAGTTGTGTGAAATGTAAAGAGGACAGAAAAACACCACAACATTGTTTATTATAATGTAAACGGCTGCAGTTTCTGGAGAAGACAATTCCTCTTTGAGCCAAGTTCTGTGTAACAGTAATAGTGATCAATTTACTGTAAATAGTCAAAAAGGAGGCAAGGCATGTTAATGTTGTTAATATAATATTCAGACCCTGCTACTACATCCTGAGACTTACAGGATAACACATCAAATCTATGTGTAAGTGTTGGTTTACATTTATTTCATTTTCCCCACCAAAGCACAATCAAACCTCAGTTTGAAATTTCACAAAAAGGGATTTCACAGAGGTTGAAGCATCAAACAGCAGATGGAAGACAGCAGCAAGGGTGTCGAGATCTCAGAGTAAAACCTGGCAAAACCCTGCAGCCTCTGTCCAAAGTAGCTCTGAGATGTCTTTTCTAAACGAAAGCTTAACATTTCAAAAATGAGAAAAAATAGAAAAGAAAAGAAATACACTACACATCTCAGACATGTTGGGAAAACTTTTAAAAGCCTTATTTTCCTTCTTAATTTCTTTTGGGTAAATTCTGGGCAAAAGAAAATATCAATAAGATTTTTTTCATCCTTATTCCTGCTTTATGAAAAGTAAACAAACCTTCAAATTATAGCAAGCCTTTAATTAAAGAGACGATCAAACGATTAAAAGCTCGTTAATTACAGACCTCACAACCATCTCAACCAACATGAATATTGAGGTCCTAATTAATGTTTGTGGGCTGTTTTGTTCTTGGAAGACATTGGCGTTAATTAGGCAAAAACAAGTAAAATTAACATTTCACTAATGAAAAAAACAGACCTTCATGTTCTTATTTCTTTCTGTCTTAATGCGTCCGGATACAGATTTGGCATCTGAAAGCTTTCTGAAGCATGTTGATAATGACTTTCATCAGACACACGCAGTAAAGTTTGCTTATAAGCTGTGTCTTTCTCGATTGTGTTTTTTTTTTTTTTGAAAATGAGACATGTTTAGGGAGGTGTGACTTAAGGGAATGGAATCCTGATTCGGGGTCAGATTTTACAGAAGAAAAAAATATCTCCTTTCCTCTTAAAGTTCACTTAATTCATGAAGTGGATGTTTGAGGTGTAACCTTCATAATAATCATCTTCATTATCATCCCACACCTCCTCTTCCTCGTTAGTCACACACACACACACACACACACACACACACACACACACACACACACACACACACACACACACACACACACACACACACACACACACACACACACACACACACACACACACACACACACACACACACACACACAAACACACACACCACTTAACCAGCCTCCAGCCTGGCCCACCAGCTTTTGCAACAAGGTTCTCCTTTTAACTGCCCCTTTCATTGCGGGACAATCAGACACCTCCCATCGCCTCCTTTCAGGCTGCAGCCCCAGCCTCGCCTCCTCTCCTCCCTATTCTGCTCCCGGTGTCACTTTGTGTCCGCTTCACCCCCTCGCAATGGGTGCACATGACCAGAAAATGAAGCAGGGCTCTCTGCATGTTTGTGTATTTGAGAGACGGGGAGAGACAGGAGCAGAGGGAAGGAGAGAGATTAACATGTAGGATTTACACTGGTGTGTGAGGGGGGTGAGGTCTGGCTTGTGCATGGGCGTGTGTGTATGTGTGTGTGTGTGTGTGGTGACAACTGACGAGTGTCTGTCTCAATCTAATTGAAACAAGATCATTTGATTCATTACAATAGTAGTGACATTAAAAACCTCCAATCATGCACATTTTTTGTCCACATAACACACACACACACACTGCAACAGCTGTTATCTGTTGCTTGTAGCCTTAACCACATGCATTTGTGACCGACAACACACGCATGCAAACACTCATCTCCATTTAGAGGAGCACCTCGGGCTGCAGGGTGTAATGCCTGGTTACTGTTTGTGAGATTATCACATCATTAGCCGCTAATGAAAAACCAATTCAGACAGGACTCCTCCTGGGCTCCACACTCGCACAGTTGGAGAGTTTCTGGGTAACAAGGGCGATAAAACATAAGACGTCCATGCTTCTTGGTTGGTTTAGTCATAGCTCTGGTGAAGAGATGAAGAGAAGAGAACTATGTCATGAAAATAAAAAAAATAAAAAACTTTCTTCCAAACAGCATAAAAAGCTTCAATCTGCTGCTTCCTCATCCCTACCAACTTTAGGGATTCTTTCCTTATTAGAGGATGGCATATGTTATACAGATTGAAAAGCCCATTGAAGCAAATTGGTGATTTCTAATATGGTGCTATATATACATAATTTGACTTTTCTTGTGATGGGGCTTACGTTAATGCTCAGGGAGGGGTGTCCACTAAAAAGCTCTACCAACAAACAGAATCACCACTAAACGTGCAAAAAACATGAGGTGAACACAGATGCAAACACAGACATGCAGGACGATCACGTCAACATAATGTCGCTCTAATATAACACAAGTGAGTCAAACATTCTTGCACTACTTTTTGTGAAAATCATCCTACTCATGTTCTGATGGGACTGTGTGACACTGCCCATAAAGAGGCCAACTCATAAGTTGTGTGATGATGACATTCTATGCCTTGATTTCAGTTCATGCAGGAGGTGGTCATTTTAAACACGTAAAGGGGTGTAGAGGGACTGCAGGGTTATCATAGGAAATTATAATTGCAGTTATAATTTTGATAAAATAGAACTATAATTGGGCTAAAAGAAATGTTTTGTTTTTCTTTTACTGGATGTGGATAATAATGCATATTATTCAAATACACTGTAAAACCTTACCTGGAATCATGTAACTGCAGCAGCTGAGCTTGGTGCAGGTTTCATTAGGTTAAATTACTTAATTACATGACCGGCACCACTCACAGGTCACACTAAACATCTATAATAATAAAAAAAACTTCTGTAGTCATGTCTACACTAAAGTATTTGATCACAGAGGTGGACTGGTGTGGGGGCATTTTAAGCAGCACAGGATGATCATAGGAATATTACAGAAATAGTAAAGGAATTACATGTTGCTGAAGATGAAACTATATATATATATAATAGTAATAGTAATTATAGTATATGGTTTAAAGAGAATATTATAGACCAAAGGTGAAACAGAGACAAAGGGTGAGGCGGATATAGAGAAAGGTGTGATTAGAGAAGCGTCTGCTCCTTCAGCACCATGGACAGTGCCGTGAATTTATCAATACACAACAGGATGAAACTGCTGATATTTCATGGTCAGAGCCATGGATTTCAGCTAAACAACCTCTTGTTCTGCCGGGGTGGCCGGTTAACAGAGGGGATGCATTTAGGTCACTTTGCTAACAATGACCTCATCCCCCATCAAGTCGCCTATGGGTGTAATAAAAGCATATGTCTATTAAAAAAAAAAAAAAGATATTTTTTTATGGTTTCCCGTGGTACCATCCAAACAACTATCTCACTTTCTAGAATCAGGATTAGAGTGGTTGAATAAAAACCACACCAGCACAGGCCACATTTTTCAAGTTTGTTTGACGCATTTAAAATGCTAATAACCAGTTTATTATGTGCTACATCAAATGCAAATGCTCTGTTTTACTGCCCTGAAGTTGGGCCGACGTTAGCATTTGCATATCTTATGTCTGTCTCCTTTGCATGCATGGAGGAACTGGATAACGGGCAGACTCCCAATAAATAACATTAACAGGCGCATTAGATAAACAAGCTCCAATAATGCTGCTATTAGGGAATGCAGAGCCATAGCCCGCTTAAATGTAGGTGTTTGACACAGCAGCATATGGTGTGCAAATTCCCCCAAATCAACCTAACGCCAGCGTTATCTGGAAATGTCAGGGAGAGCAGACGGATTGAAAAAACATCGCTTTAACGGCAGACGCTTTACGAGGTTGAGGAAATGCTGCAGAGGAATTTGCCTCTTTAAGACCAACTGGCGGCTGGTGCTTCTCGTGTATTTGTGTGTGTGTGCGTGTGTGTGCGTGTGTGTGTGAATGCGAGTGCGTTTGCGTGTGATTGAGAGAGACAGCAGTTAGGACCATATTTCAAACTCTAATTGTAAACGTGAAACTTTGTCTGGTTTAATGTTTGGTTCACTTTAAAGTCTTAATCACCTTCAGGCTCCATTCAGAAAGCCACTAAGATGTGAAGTAAACATTCCATAAAGAAAGTCATATATTCCCGTTAAAGCATCTCTGACTGTCATAGCAGCAATCCATTATGAATATGAGATGGGACATGATGACACTTTAAGGTGTTCCATTTAGTCACTTATTGTTTTACTGCAGCTGTGTGATGTGACATGTTGACAGGTGTTTTCTCATGTGACCTACACACTCATGGAGAACTTAAAAAAGTATATAATGTCTGCATTATATCACTATTACAACGTGCTCAGGTATTAGAGACATTAGACAGTAGAACAGATCTCCTCAACACATAAAAATACTCTTCTTAGTATAATAATTTGTGTCTGATATGATCTTTTCCACCAAAAAGTTTGATTGTCACAAAGAAATTCATCTTTTATCTTCCACATCATCTTTCTCCCTCATTAGAAGAATTCAGAATATACTGAATATATTAGATTTTTTTTTTCATCTTACAAAAGTTTAACTGCTGGTTACAAGATGTTTCTTTCTTCACAGAAAAGTGTATTCTCAGTGGATCCTTCAGGTTTCCACATCACACTTTCAAACTAGTTGTGATGTCACAAATAATTCTCATAGGCCCACCACATTAATCCATTTTAGAACAGATTGTTTCAAAGATTTCCTACATATAATCATATCAGTTGAGTCACTAACAATCATGTTATGCATCTATTTTTTCCCCATTTTGTATTTTATTGCCACTATATTTGCTGCTTCACAAATATGCCAATAAACAAAAAACTATTTATCCCATGTACAAAATTCTTTTTTCAAGAAATATTCTTTAGAATTGAATGATTAGTTAGATATATGCATGTCAGTGTTCATAATCATAATCATAAATCATAATAATTTAAATAAAATGACCTCTTTCTGGGAGGGTTTATATTCGCCATGTTCTCTGGAGGAAGGGACAGGAAGGTGATGATGTCATATGATAGGAAATACTTGGAAACTTTATTTTTTAATAAAGTTGCCTATTATCATATCATTATTTTTTTTTAAGTTCTGTAAGTAACATTTTTTTTTATTTTAAACAATAAAGTGTCAGTCATAGATTTAAAGGCTCATAGGCTTTAATGGATTAACTCAGATGTTTTTTGTCCCCCTTTCAGCAGATGAATATCAAGTTCTGCACAAATATTATTCTGCACGGTGAAGCCCAAATATAAAACTTAAGGAACAAGAAGGAAAACACTGTCTGGAACCGCTGTCTAATAATATCATATCAGAATTTAGCAAATGCTAAGGACACACTGCTGAATAAAGTTATTATTATTATTACTGATAGTTCAGATGGACTGGAAATACTAAATGATATTAAGGTAGCAAAATAAAAGTGAATAGAATGAACCAGTATAATAATACACCTGCAGGCTGTTCTAGTATACCTGCTAATGGTTTTGATAACATCATAATACAGGGTAATTGAAAGTATCAAACCATGAATAGTATCAAGATGATACAAACTAAAACACTGTGTTTATTTCTTGTTATTGGTAAAAAGACAAAAATACAATGTTTTGATACTGCAGTATTGATGCATGCAAAGCTGACTGTAATCTTCATTTCATCAAGGAAAGATGTATGCATTGTTGGTTATAATTTATTCTGAGTTTAGATGTTTGAATTTGCTTAAATCTCCCAAAAAGTATAAGCTAGTTCTTTCAATAAGAGACCATCAATGTATTGAGTTCAGTCAGTTATGTGTTTAAAACCATGTACACACACTGTTTCCTTTCTGCTAGTGTTGTGTAATTGTGTGAGAATGTATTTATAAATGTGTGTGGATAGTCTCTCTTTAACCCAACATTCTCCCTGCTCTTTTGTCTTCAGACCACATCTCCTCTCTTCTTTGTTGTGATGATGCTGCCACGCCAGCGTTGGCTTGTTCTTTCATTTGTACTCACTGTAAACTCTCCAGATGAGTGTCAGCGACATACCACAAACAAATGCTGAAGTGTAGATGCTAATGCTCTCTTTTTGTCATTCTCTCCTTCCTCCTTCCAGCCTGCTCATAATCTCTCCTCCTTCTCTCCTCCTTTCGCTCGGCCTCTCTCTCCCTGCTCCTAATCCGCTCCACAGCCGTGAAAACTCTCCATGAGAGGGAGATGACCCGTTCTAATGGGCCCAGGCCACCACCCACACACACTGCCCCAGAGGGTTCAGCCACATACACACACACACACACACCACACCACACCTCGCTAATCTGACTTGGCTTAGTCCGGACTAAGCGCACGAATAAGACGCACCAAGCTGGGGACACGCTACATGATTTAAACCCCCATTATAACCCTTAACTAGTGATTTTCAAGATTGTGGAGAATCTGCTGGTCTGTGATGAATTAGACGGGTCAACACATACGATCCAAACACTGTCTGCTGCTGAATGATTAACTGATTGATAAAAAACAATCATTTGGTGATAAATATATATGGAAAGAAAAATTATCATCTTAAAAAATGTGAGAATTTGTTGTCCTGTTTTGCTGTTTGTTTGTCTCTTTTTTTCTAAATTAATATTTTTAGTTGGTAAACAAGCAGTTGATGAAGGAATCAACTGTAGCTTTGGGAACTTATTTATCTGCTGACATTTTATAAATGGAAAAGGATTATTGGATAAATCAGTAATGAAAATAATTATTTCAACTCTACACTTATCTTTTAGCACACAAGGGTTGTAGAATTCAAGTCTTTGCATAGTTCAAAGTTTTGACTCAGTGAAACAACTTAAAAAAAACAAGAGCAGTCACGAGGAATGAGGCATACAATATTATATATATATATAATTTCTAAAGAAGAAATATTATGATCTGATATCTTTTGTATTTTGGACATGCTGTCTGGAACTATAAGAAACAGATTTTCTTCAGTTTTTAAATAAAATCAAAGTAGCAAAATGAATGACAATTGATATAGGCATGTATCCCAATGTAAGAACTTTCATACTTGTCAGATTTTTATAACTGGATAATAAAGGTCATTAGAATAAACAAGGATCAACCAGGACCTTTAAACAGCTCGGTTTCTTATTTTCCAAAAGCAGAAGAAGAAGACGCCACAGCAGCTGTTTTGGTGAGCTGAGTGTCTGCAGGTGTTGAGCTCTCACTGGGACCATACACTTATTTCATTTTCCTGCTGGCTTTTGGACGCCTGACTGTTTAAAGGACCATATGGCTGCTTTTATTGAATATAGTTTGCATATGTTTTACATCCCTGCTGACCATTTACCTCTAAACTATGAAAGTCTTGACTTGAAATTTACTTGACGAACATTAAGATTAGTTCACAGTAAAAAATTAGTTACTATTATTATTATTATTATTTTCAGACAGGAATCAGCTGCTGAACAAAAGTCTTTTTGATTTGCTAAATTTTCTGTAACTTTTCCAAATCTAGTTATTTCTCTCTCAGGTTACATTTATAAGCTTTTGATTATGCATTTTCCAGCATACTTTGAAGTCACTTGCTTTAATGATATCATCATTAGGAAATCTAATTTAGAAAGAGTTTAACAGGACCAAAATTACCTTCTAAGTCCATATTGGACACACACATCCAAAATTTGGCCATTAGACCCAATAAATGAATCATGATAATACATTTAAGAACCAAAAGATGAAAAACATATCGTTCATCAAGTGAGGTAGACTGTTTTTTCCACTTTTAATAAAATCAGAAATGTTTATATGTGATATAAAAAGACATATTAGACTACATCACTGAGTAAACTGACTCAGTTACATCAGTAGTGCAACAATATTTTGCTAAAGTTTATTTAAATTAGATGCACAACTAAACCACTGTGTTTTTGAAGAAGGTTGGCATTTTTCCTTCTTTATAAATTCAACTTTTAATATTCTGATTTTTCATTAAAGACTTATAATGGCTTAGTTTTTTAGCCCAAAATATGGGCCAAAATTAGGTGATGAAAGTCCTCCAAAAGCACACAACTATTTGCTTTTTTGGAAAAAATATTCTTGGGACCATCTCCTCTATAATTCCCCTTACACACACCCTGCAACCAACACATGCTGCATTTCCACCAAGGAGACAAACACACACATATTAATACCCCTGCTAGTTAGCGCCGGTCAGGCTAACCACATAGCCGTGCTACAGTAGCAGTTCCACTAGACCAGCTCCCCTGGTACTGCTTCAACAGATGGCCCGACAGGTCCCTGGACGGGCCTGCAAGGTGGAGGGGGGGGGGGGGGGAGTAGAAGGGGAGCGGGGGAGGGTGCGGGAGATTGGAACCCTCTTAGAGGGACTGATGGGGGTGTGGGGTGATGGAGGGAGGGAAGGAGGGTGGAGACATATGTCCACAGCCCTGGCCCCTGCCGGCAAACTGTCTCTGCTGGTGGTTGGCTTACTGTCACACACAGAATAACTTGTCTCTGTCACTTATGAGGACATTACATTGACTTCAATTCATTTCCTAAAGACTGCATATCTAACCCCAAACCTAGTCCAAACCTAAATGAGATCTTAACCCTAACATTTATTGGTTTACCATGTGAGGACCTGCTTTTTGTTCCTAAATGTGAGGCAAAGCCTCATAAAGTGGCTGAATTGATTAGTCCCCGCATTGTCAGTAATACACACACACATACATTAATACAGAAACTTCCTCCAGTAAAGCCTGGATGATCGCTGCTGCACACTCCTCTCCCTCTCCATCTGCATCTAAAAGACCCACACGCCCCGACAAGGAGGTGACCATGTCACTGCCTGAGCCGAAGCAGAAGGATGGAGAGAGAGCGATGCGGGAAGAAGAGGGGGGGGTTAGGGGGAGGGGAGGGAGGGGACGAGGGAGGGACACATTAACAAGCTATAATCTCAACTGCCTTATCCATAATGCATTGTGTGGGCCAATTTACATGGTGCTGGTCCCTCTGGGAGAAAGGAGATCATCCATCACATTACTTTATTAGCTCCCTCACACTCTCTCACAGATGCACACACACACACACACACACACACACACACACACACACACACACACACACACACACACACACACACACCACACCACACAGTCATTATTTGTCTCTCCCTCTCCCTCTGTTTTGTGGGCCTGTTTTGTCATGGTTGTTGTTTCAAACTGCTGCTGCCTCTATAAAACAACTCCAAGCCGGGTCGTGTTGTGCAGACTGTGGCGGCAGGGAAGGATTTTTTTCCTTTTTTCTTTTCTTTTTTTTTAAATACAGCAGTAGTTTATTTTAAAAAATGTGACAGCCTCTGGTTACAGTATGAGTTATAGAACAGTTTGGTGTCCAAGGATTTAGGTAAATGTCAAAAATGTGAATCTGAGCTTTATTTTCTGAAGCTAAAGTTTCTTTTTTGCTCAAATAAAGACACACAACTGTATCATTAATCCCTGGCTCTTTTCTAAAATTACTGCTGCATGAAATTAATCACCTTTTAGGTTAGATTTGAAGAGATTTAAGACAAACTATTGCAACACAAACACGGATCATTCTGTGTAACTTTTCTTGTGATAGTCTATTCCCATTTGGATAAAAGTAGGCATATTATTATACTGTATATATTCATATATGATCCTTTTAGACTTATAACATCAAAACCAGCACAATGTCCACAATATGAAAAAACAATTTTTTCTGTTTTTGATGTTGGTGTATTTTGTCTTTAAATACCCTAAAATGTAATTAAATAGAATATAGAGGCATAGTATATTTGCAGCAAATTTGGATAAAACATCCCTGACGTCTACTATCACATAATATTGTGCATGATGATTAAAATTCTTACTGATTCTCTTGAAACACATTTTAGTTAGAGAGTCGGGTAAATTGAATTTAACTGCACTTTTAAAGGATTTAATTTAGATTCAGACAGATGTATTTTAAATAATTGCTCAAAGTCTTTTGCTCAAAACTCTTTTTTGATCTTTTGGAAAGAAAAACATTTTGATTGTGTTTTTGTACAGACACATCCCATCTTGGAAATCATTAGTTTTTTTTTTTTTTACTATAATTACAAATAATTAACAATTCACTTTGTTGTAGTCAACATGATGGTTTATGTTGAGGCTTAAGCACAAATGCTTTTCCGTTATGAAGGAAACTGTTACAGTAAATTAGATTTATTTTGAGTTGTTCATTGATTTTTTTTTTATTCGCTTTCAATGAAATATTTCCTAAAAGAAAGATAATAAAAGATGATTTCCATTTTTGAGCCGGTCCAGATGATAGAGGTCTATATAACCTAATATACTTTAGGTTTATATAAAACCAGACCAGATTGTCCAGTTTGTGCGTGTGATGTGCTGTGTGTCAGTGTTTAATGTGTCAGTGAAATTAAACACACACACACACATACACACACACACACACACACACACACACACACACACACACACACACACACACACACACACCACACACACACACACACTGACTGCAGATCCATCACATTCCGCCATCATCCTGTGAATAAAAAGAGCTGTAATTGCAATCATATATGGGGCTTCAGCACTGCGTGCCATACCGTACCATTAGTAGGCCTATCACAAATAAGTAATAATTTGCTAATGACAACATTATGTTGAGTCAGTTTAGGGGCAATTAAAGTGAGTGATATTTACATATGCCTAATGAATCACTGAGCGTGGCAGTTCGGGCGGCTCTAATGAATATTCATCCAGGCATTTCTCCCCTGCGCGCTGCAGTTTATAAACTGAATTATGGCTGATTTGCCCTTTTAAAAAATGAACATGGGCGCATCTCCCACAAGGAGGCGGCGAACAATAATGTCTGATTATAAAAATGTTTGCTAAACTGCCGGTGAGGAGACGGCGGCAGCGTGGTTAAAGACTCACTTTGGAGGGGTGCAGAGGAGGGAGAGCCCACCTAAAATCAATCCAATTTAGTCTCAGCCTGTCCACCTTTTTAGGCTGACATCAATATTTACAATTAGCATCCAGAGTGGACGATACGTCGTAGTATCAAACTCAGTGTGGTAATTCATTTGTTTTTGTTTTTTTTACTAGCGGCCATTTGTCTTTAGATTATCCAGAGTGGAGGTCATGGTTCAACCTTTATACACACATGAGTTGATTTCCATAAAGAGTGAACGACCTGCTGGTGCTGTGAGAGCAGCAGCCCGGCTGCAGCTTCACCTCTACCGCCGGTGATTTCTCTCCAGTAATTGGCCCCGGGCTGTGCCGGGTGGGCGCTGACCTCTCAGGTGCGGGATCAACAGGCGGCATCAGTTTGCATTCACGGGGCGGTTAACAAGATGGGCTGCACGCTTATCATGCAAATAAGCAGCTCTCTAGCAGGTGTCAGCACGCACACACGCACACGCTATGTGCATGTGCACACACACGCGTCTTTGAACAGGGCTGCAGTCATTATCAAATTGACAAATGTAACCATAGACACATGAGGTTTTAGCTGACAAATGCAGCTGTAGCTCATAATGACCAATAATGTCAAACAAATATCCATTTAACAAAAGAAAAAAAAAGCAATTACATAAATTTAACCCTTCCTGGCTAGTTTCATCCTGAACATTTAAAACAGGCCTTAGGTTGTTTTCCCCTTTTATTATAGACCTGTGCAAAGCATTTGTACCTCATATTGTACATATTACAGGTATTAGTGAGGTCTGGACTACAATATTAAACATACAGCTGTATCAGCATGTACACTATTTCTGGTTTATTTGTTATAGTCCCTATTAGATGTGCTCTAAAGGAGAGTTAGTCTTCCTGGGCCGCAGATTTAAAACACATAGACAACATTAAAATACAAACAAACACATAACATTCACCATAAACACATTTAAAAACATACATTGAACATTCTAATTAAGACCAAAAAGAGAACTAATCTTAATGAAAATTATGCTGATGACTAAACAGAGCTGCCAGCAGAAACATTGCAAAACTCAAATTATGCATCTTTAACAAACATGTTCCTAATTTTTTCAACATAAAAAAACAAAAGTGGTCACAATCTTATATTTGCAAGCCATGCACAATAATTAAAGCAATTTATTTGTTTCTGTTTTTTGTTGCTGTCAAATATGAGCAAAAGTCATTAAAGAAATTACAACAAATAAATTATTAAATCTTTCCTAAAAGCAATCCTAACACATTTTTAAAGTGCTGAGATGTGTCATGGTATACATGTTAAATTTGTTGATTTAATGGATTCTTCAAGAGTATGTTAACTTAAAAAAAAGAAATGTTTTTCTCCTCATTTTATCAGCCTGAGTTCCTCAGCACTTCAGGTCAATTCCCTCTTTGTCTCATATGTATCTGCTGCCATCTACTGGTTCAATTTTGGAGGCGAACATGCACTTCACATTTATTATTAATACCATTTGTTCTGTTAACAAAGCCAATAACTGATTCTCTCTCTTATTTCTAGTATTTACATATCCTATCTATTTTTTGTAATTGTTTGTTCTTTAAGATATAAAAGTGCACAAATCTAAGGGTGTATACAAACATGTTTAATGACAATCACACCAATGTATACTGATGTATGTAGATGCCTCTGTTACTCTTGTATACACATCACAAACAAGATTAAACAAAAAACAACAAAAAACAATGCCAATAACTATATAACTAATTAATCCCAGAAAATAAATGTACCACACTTGTCTTCACCAAGGTCAGAGGTCAAACTCAGCACACTAATAGGGAATGAGGCAGCATTAAGTTAGCAGGATATCCTCCCTCTATGCTAACATTTTGGGTGTGCAAGTAAACCCTGTTTCATAACAAAGGTAAAAGCAAGGGTCAAAGTTAAAACTTAGCAACCCTCAATTGTAAAAATGTGAAAAGAAAAATATGTTTGCAAAAAAACTCTAAAGTTTGAACAAAAAAAAAAACTGTTTATGGAATTCAATTTTGAAAGGTTTCTGATGCCTGACATGACATTTTGTCTCAAATGTGTTCATATGAAAAGCTGAAAAGAATCAGTCAGTGATCAATCTTATATCGACTGGACTGGATCACATTTCACATTTCTTTGTGGAACAAAGGCTCAACTGGTTAACAGAGGATTAAAGAGAATTGCACTTTTCATTTCATTTCATTTTGAAGATTACACTCGATTCAGAAAAAACAACATCCAGAAAGAAAGAAATACCTCAACTGGATGGGATTTTCATGCAGCGGACAGAGAATCTCCCATTAGTTCAATGTTTTAGTCCAGGAAACTAAATTTAAGAGACAGTACAATAAGTCAATACCCTAATGACCACTTTATACATATATTTTAAAAGAAGAAAGGGATTATTTTCAAACCAGAATGTAAATCATAAGAGCACAAGCTAAAAACATGTTCATTTCAATCCATCTTTGTCCTGTTGCCCCCTCCTGTGACAGTCAGTACACGAAGCTGACGTATATGACGGATGTTTCCGGTAACTTGGGCAGGTGGAGTTCGGGGAAGGGCAGGACTCCATCGCTGTCTATATGAGTCTGGACCGTGTAGACTTTGACCGCTGCTTCCCACTCCAGCACTGAGCTGTGGATGATTCCCAGTCTGGCCTGTTCGTGGTAGGCTGCTCCGAGCTCCCTGCCCAGGTAGATGTCCTGGAACTGGGACGAGGACCAACTCGTGAAGGGGTTCTCTGAATTCCTCTTCATGTCTGCGATCAGGTCCAGGTTTGCATCTCTGTCTCTATTGTATCCGTTCGTGTCAAAGAGGACCCCGAGGTCTCTCTCTGGGTCGGCGTTGGAGTCTGCGTTTTTGGCCCAGTTGGCGTCCTGAGCCGACCTCTGCGGCAGGTGTAGCACCGTCAGCCTCTCCAGGTGCTGCACGGCGAAGTGTCCTTCCCGGGGAGCAGACCCGTGGGAGCCCGTCTCTCTGGGCGCCCCAGCCCCCCCGCAGTGGATCAGAGTGAGATGCCTCACCTCGGAGTTGTTGAGCAGCCGCGCCGTGTTGGCGGGCGACGTATACCAGACCGTCAGACGCCTCCTCTGGAAAACGGGAGAGGAGTGCAGCTGGGGGCGGATGTCCTTGCATCTGCAGTCTGTGAGCGAGGAGACGCTGCAGGGCTGCGGGTTCTGGCTGCACGAGTAGTAGAAGAGGCTGTTGTGTGTCACGTAGGCCAGGCGCAGGTCGGAGCGCTGCAGAGCCACCGACACGCACAGCAGGACGCACAGCAGAGGAGCAGGGGGGCTGAAGGCAGGCATCACGGCTGCAGGAGGCGCTCGGGTAGCATGGTGTGGGTGGTTGAGGTGTTCAAGTACCTGAGCCTAGAAAAAAAAAGAGAACAGGTTCAACATCAGGATATAAAAGTTCATTATTCTGCATGTACAGTGCAATGATTCAAGCACCAAGTAATTGTACAAGTAGAGTATCTCACAAAAGAGAGGGCACGCCTCACAATTTTGTAAATATTTAATATGGCTAATATTTCCTGGGGAAACACTGACAATATGACACAGAAATGTTACTAATAATAATAATATTTGATGTTTTATTTATTTATTTATTTTAAGAATCTTATTGTTGCAAAAAACATATCTCACACCACCATTCAATGGTTTGGGGTCACTTAGAAATGTTCTTATTTTTAAAAGAAATGTAAATGCTGCTTTAACATGAATGCATTAATATTACATTATTTAATAATATAATACAATACCATAACACTCTGGACCATTCTGCATAATGAGTAATGTTACCTTTGATGCTTTATATATATTTTGCATAAAAACTTTTGTCTAAGCAAGTAGTATTTTTACATTGTGGTATTTTTTACTAAGGTAAAAATATCTCCCCTTTACATTTTTGTAAATATTTTTTAATATCTTTTCATGGAGCAACACTGATGATATGAGGTGTTGATACAATGTAAAGTAGTGTACAGATTGTATAACAGTGTGAATTAGTTGTCTCCTTAAAGTATCTCAACACACAGCCATTAATGTCTGTCCGCTGGCAACAAAAGTTAGTTCACCCCCAAGTGAAACGTCCAAATTGTGCCCAAAGTGTTTTTCCAGCACTGCCTTTACTGTCTTTACTAGAGCTTCTCACTCCTCTATGATGCCATCACGGAGCTGGTGGAGGTTGGGCACCTTCCACACCTTCCATTTTAGGACGCCCCATAGGTGCTCAATAGGGTATTAGGTGTGGAGACATGTCTGAGGGTAAAGGTGACGGACTATGCAACATGTCTCCAGAGCTAAAATCTTATTTCATCTGTGGGACATCCTCAAATGGAAGGTGGACGAGTGGAAGAGGTTTCCATGACAACCTGAGAAGCTCTACTGAACTCCATGCTCAAAGCCATTAAGGCTGAGATGGATAAAAGGTGGCAGCCACACAAAAAATTGTCACTTTGGTCATAATCTGGACATTTACTTAGGGCTGAACTCACTTTTGTTGGGGGCGTTTTAGACAGAAATGTCTGTGTTGAGTTATTTTAAGGCCACAGCAAATTTACACTGTTATACAAGCTGTACACACAGACTACTTTACATTGCATCAAGGTGTTATATCATCAGTGTTGTCCCATAAAAAGATATAAAATATTCATAAAAATGTGAGGGGCATACTCACTTTTGTGTGATACTGTAGATCCTTTACTTTAAAAAAATACCACAATGTAAAAATAGTACTCTCTTAAGTAAAAGTGCAAAAGCTTTTTCTGTAAAATATACATAAACCATCAAATATAAGAATACCCATCATGCAGAGTAGCCCCTCTTAGAGTGTCACGATATTATATTATGTATAAAATTATATATAATTTAATAATTTAAATATAATATATTATATATATGTTAAATTATATAATATTGATGCATTCATGTTAAAGTAGCATATTTTACTAGGAGATATGTTTTTGGAAAAATACAACAATTAGATTTTTTTTTTAAATAATAAAACCTCAAATAGCAAAAGACAAGTCAAACTATTCAAATAGAGAATGAGTGGTTAAACGTTGCACCACAAGAAGCCTACAGCCACTTGAGAAAATGAACCAGTGAAAGCAACATCAAACTTGCCACTTTGGCAACCACTTTTTGGTTGGAGTGGTTGATGGCGATGGGAAGATGAAGAGATCATTAAATAAATAAATGGCGAAATCCAGAAGATCAAAGGGCTCACATTCACATGGATCATCATAGTATGTTGTCATGCCAGTCATAGCTACAGAAGTCTGGACTGAGAATGTAGAAATGGATGTGAAGTTCTGTGAATCATTTCTGTTTTGTTTGTTTTTTGTTTGCAGCCCTGCATCAATCCACTTTGATTCCTGACAACAGAGACTGGAATTAGAATTTGTCTATTTCTGAGATATGCGTCATTTGCCGATGGCCAGATCATAAAAGGCTGCGTTTAATACCGGACCAAACATGCAGCACTAAGAGGAACACTGTGGTACACAGGCAGAATGTGGCATCATTAGTTCAGGCTGCCTGTTGTGACTAGAATCTCTGTGATGTCTGAATTAGAACACGATCGTCCAACAGAGTCCACCACTTTGGTCCAGACTGATATATCTCAACATATATTAAATGAATTGCTTTCTGTAGAAACCTTTGTGTTTCCCAGGGAATAAATCCTACTCCAGTGTCACAATGAAATCAACACTTTAAGTAAAATGTCTTTATAACTATTGGATGGATTGGCATTCAGTTTTGGACACACATTAGTGTCTTCAGCAGGAATTGTAACATCTTTGGTGACTTTCTTCTTTTTTTCTTTTTTTCCCTAAAAATCAAACAATACAGTTGAACCACTTGTTTATTTACATATCCAGTGTTCCATTTCGCTGTGGCTTGTTGAACATCATTAGAGCATCCTGTATTTAGCTTGATATTGAAAAGAAAAGTTTGTTCGACACAAGATATTCTTCATATTTCTGTGGCTACCAACTAACCACGCAGTGAAACCACAGAGTAGAACGCTGCACCTTCCCTCACTACAGTTCTTTCTTCGATGAAGTGCTCATCCGTTAAGTATTTTATTATCAAAATATCAAAATAATGTGGACACAGTGACAGCTGGTTTGAATCATTTACTTTGTCACACACACGCACACACACACACACGCACACACACACGCGCGTACATACACACACACACGCACACGCACACGCACACACACATACACTCTTACTGTTAGTTTCTCTGTCTGACATGGGTGTGTTCTTCCTGCTCTACAGTTAGGAATGCATTGTTTGGCACTGGGAGCCCACATTGAATTTCACACACACACACACACACACACACACACACACACACACACACACACACACACACACACATACTTGGAAAATTATAACTGTGGAGATCACTTTTCAGGGCAAACATTGTTTTGAAATCTTGGCTCTTTTACAAAGTTCTGGGTAGATTTCCTGGTTTGGCAATAATATCAACCCAGACACATGACTTTTTGCCTCAAGAAAACTGGGACAGACAGACTGACTGCTGCATTCTTCCTTTAACCTTGAATCAAATTCACCAGAAATGGGAATTATTATCATATCACATTTCATTATATTCAACATCCGGTTTTACACTCTTTATTTCCCCTCAACGTTTTATAAAAAAACATATTCCACATTGTCTGGCACTAACATTACCTTCTGTATCAGCATGTTCCAGCTCTTCAAGGAAGCTTCATGATGTTTACTCTGGGTGAAATATTCAAACCCCTGTTTTTTTTATGTCTGCGCCAATCCAACATTTTCAATTATCTTGTTATTTAAATTACATCCTGGCATATGTGGTATCTTTGGAAACTTCTCTCTACAGTTTTGTGGGTTTGTACAAAGCTTGGCTGTACGGTATGAGTTTGTTCTTGTTGATCCACCAAAAGGTCAGGGAGAGGCCTTTTAGGGTCATGATCTCTTTTTGCATTTTGTTTACTTGCTAAAATGACTCCACAGGAGAAAAAGTACTTCATGAAGAAATGATAGATCAACCCTCTATTGCATAGTGTTGCAACAATTACTTTACTTATTTTTTCAAATTTTTCTAAAATCTGTGATAATAAATGTATGTATTGATATGTTACAGTTAAAGGTGTGAAAATGGGCTTTTTAACCAGAATATGCTGTTTGCTCATGGACATTTAACATGTGAGCATCATTGTCTCACAACCAAAGGTTGTCTTTTATTTAAAATTTTGGAAAAATTTCAACAAATAAAAAATTGAACTCACTATCTAGGGTAAGTAAACTTTAACTTTTTATTAATTTGGTATTCTTCATTTACTTATTTATTTTTACATTTAATACAATTTTGATGTTCTTAGTTTTTGTTTTTTTCTTATATGTTAAATTTGATTCGTTAACAATAACAACAAATATGGAAAATTACTAGTGCATACAACCTAATGGAGTCCCATTGGTTTACATAACATATATATACATTATATACATTATATATATATATATATATATATATATATATATATATATATATATATATATATATATATATATATATATATATATATATATATATATATATATATATATATATATATATATATATATATATTAATTATTTAGGCCATTTTAAGTAATAAAAACCTTTAATACATTTTTTACCATGTCTAAGTAATATTTCATGCAATAGAGGGTTAAATACATGGCTGGTAAATTGCTGACTTCATAAGGGATATTTCTATACAATGTCATCCACCCATTCACACACATGCACTGATGGTAGTGAGCTATAATGCAGCTGGTCTGATCTGCCCAAGGACACTTCACCATGTGGACTAGAGGAGCGGGGCTCAGTCCACAACCATGTGATTAGTGGACAACCTGTTTTACTTCCTGCTCCTATGCCACAACCACACCTCCACTATTTTTAGTCATTAAAATAAGCTGTGATAGAAATAGGCTCGTACACATGCATATAGCTATGTTTAAAGGGCTAATTCACAGTTTTTCTATCAGTGTCCATAAAGACACTGATGGAGGTTTTCCTTTCTGTGATACTTCCACCTGTTCATACTGGCTGTTAGAGCATCCCTGTGAATGCACTTTCAATGTAAGTGGTGGCTAAAATCTACATTTTGTGGGGGAAAAAAATGCATTGAAAAGTTTACTGAAGCTTCTGTTAGTCCTCTTAGCAAAACTATTACCTCTTTGTGTTTCAGTGGTCAGTGTTTCCCTGTTATACTATTGCACTAAAAAGGCAGTAATGTTGAAAGATAAACCTTTATATTAGGTTCAGGTAAACTACTAAACACATATTTACACAGAAGCCCCTCATCACTTCAGCCCAGTCTCCAGAGGAAAACACTGACAGTTTACACTCCTGCAGAGCATGAATACGTTGATTGTCAACATTTCATCCGTGGTGACGTAGTTCTGATGACGCTCTTCTTAAGTTTCACTTCTCGTAGCAGGAGGTGAAGGGTTGAGTGGATGGTTCAAAGATGGAGGAGGCGCCTGTTTGACACCGCTGTTAATATACATCGAGCATTTTACTGGACGTTTGTTTTGCCATGTTGTTCAGCAATCATTTTAACCCAAACCTGACCTGAGGTGAAGATATCTTGTTTTAGTATAATTCCTCCAATATTGAGTAGAATGATCTTATTCTATTGGCAGATAATTTAACTTATTCTAAGTTTTAATTTTTTTATTTAATTTAATTAATGAATTTATTTTACTAACATTTTATTAAAAAAAAGATTAAATTGACTAAAATCAAGAAAAAAGCCAGTGAAATAAGATAAATCTACTCAATACTGTACTGATTGCATAAAAAAAGATAATTTCACCTGTTAATATTTGAGTTTATGGAGTTTGCAGCCTTGTCACACCATAAAACATATTTGTGAAAATATGCACATGTCAAAAAACATTTTTTTATACATAGTGAACTTCAAAATGTATATCTCAATCAGTCAATCAACCAATCAATTAATAATTCATTCTTTATTTGTCATGTGTAAACAGGAATGATTATTCTGACAAGAAAAAACGACTTCAGTGATAAATAAAAAAAAGAAGAATCACTTTGTCACGTGCCTGTTGTAAGACTTTAAACCTTCAAGTATATTTCTGGTGAACATTTAATCTTTTGTTATTGTCTACAAATGCCCAAAAATTAGAAATTTGAAATGACCCAAACCAAAAATGAATTGATCACACAAACATGTTTTTGTCTGTTTAGCTGAAACCTGATATAACTTGTATTATTTTACTTATGGTCACAATTTAACGAGTGGATCCCACATGCCTCCCGGTGCTGTAAATACTTGCATGCAAAACCAAATCCACAACTGAAAATAGTCCCAACAGATACGCCCTGCTGTTTTCCCATAACTATTCATTTGAAAACATCTCTGTTTTTCTATAAAACAATGTCAGTCAGGCCTCCCACGGCTATTGCACTTTAACGAATAACACTTGACCTTACAGAACATATTTTTTCCTGACAGTGTTGTAAGATGTCAGAAATGGGGCAAATGCAGCCAAGTAGCACAAAAAGGAATCCAGGATGACATGTTTATAATAAAAAAAAAGATTGTTGACTTGTCATTTAAAAAAAAGTACTGTTTGTACTGTTTCCACTTGGTTTCTATTGAACCCGTATTGCTTCACCACAAACACCAGCAGGGAAAAAGATAGTGAGTGTGTTGTTATGCCAACAGATGGAGAGCTCAAAGGGGGATATTGACCACCATTAAAACGCAGAATGACAGCATACAAGTATTATTATTTTGCCGGATCAAGAGCAGCACCACAGAGAAGATGACAGACAGGAAAGATGAGTTTTAGGATTCAGAGCAGCAGGGTTTGCTTTTGTACTCCACCCTGCTTTTGCCAAAAAGCAGCGATATGAGTCTAAAGCCAATAGGACGGGAAAATATCCATTCCTTCTGTTTCCTGGCTGACTTTCAGACTTTACTGAGATAAATAAGACTCTGACTTAGAGTTGAGTAAAATCTCAAAAAATGAATTGACTCAAACCCTAAATCTCAGACTACAGGATCATTTTTGCCTTTAAGATTCAGAGTCAGATGGCAAATGACATTGACGTAATAAATAGCATGTATAATAAGGGCTAAATGTAACAATCCAGCATTATAAAATGTAAAAGTTTTCAAATCTGAACAAGTTGAAAAAAATGCTTCTATTACATAACAGAGACACAGGAATGCACAAGCTATATGTAATATGAGATTATACAGCAGGGTGGGTTTTCTGTTTCCCTTCACAGTCTAAGTTAACGGCAGGACACAACACATGCGCTTCTAGCTGTTGAAACACAAACAGTCATCGGTGCTAATTGCAGACAGTAAGTTTTTGCGGGGCCGTGGAGTGTAACTCACCTCAGGCTGCTGCTGCTGAAGAGCTGATATGTTGAATGCGTCAGTTTGAGGCTGGGATGGGGAGGAAAAATCACACATCCAGCTGACGTCAGGATGGGGGAAGTATCCCACAGGAGAAGCTGTAATTCACATCAAGAGCACATGGAGTTCAACTTGACCCACCGTATATAAACATATGCACCTTTGAGATCTAATACAACAGCTAATAAGTGACATGTTTATGAAAGGAGGCATTTGCAGTTTTTTATGCTTTCAGAAGGGTGAAAATTCTGTTATATGTTAAATATTGAGTTGGTGTATTGGATTGGATTAGATTGCAAAAGTGCTAAAGTGTTAATTATTTCTTAGTAGGCCATAATTAATAGTTAATTATTCACACTTATTGTTCTATTAAAAGCCTATTCTTTTTTTCTTCTTCTTTTTTTGGTAATTGTAACATTATAAAATAAAATGTACCACTTATCTGGAAGGATTTGAATGCATCTTCTTTGGAAAAACAAGTAATTTCCCATTTAAGTGACTCACTAAGAGAGAATTTCTGTGGCCTTCAGGTCCAACGTCTCTATTGGGGGAAAAAAATGGCTTGGATTTTGATGCGTGTCTATTCGCATTGTTACGGTACCGGTGCTTGGAAAAAAGGAAAGAAAAAACACTTTGCTCTGTTTTGAACAGAGACTAATCAGTCAGTCAGTCAGTCATTTTCTATACCTGCTTATTCCTCATTAGGGTCGCAGGGGTCTGCTGGAGCCAATCCCAGCACATTACGGCGAGAGGCAGGGATACACCCCAGATGGTCGCCAGCCAATCGTGGGGCACACACACCATTCACTCACACACTCACACCTACGGGCAATTTAGAGTTGTCAATTAACCTGAGCATGTTTTTGGACTGTGGGAGGAAGCTGGAGTACCTGGTGAAAACCCACGCAGACACGGGGAGAACATGCAAACTCCACACAGAAAGGTCCCAGACCCCGGACCAAGGAGGTCTTGAACCTGAGACCTTCTTGCTGTGAGGCAACAGCGCTAACCCCTGCGCCACCATGTCGCCCGAGACTAATCAGTTTACTGACAAAATAAATCAGCATTTTTATTGTATCAAATCTGGAGAATTTCAGGAACTATAATACCATTGAATATAGACTATCCTTAATCTAAGTAATATGTTCATATTTATTATTTATATGTTCAGCAAACCTCTAAAGGGTTTGTTTTATAACAGTTGAACTATGAGAAAATAACAAATGGTAAATTTCCATTTGTTTTATTGTCATAGTTTTATGTTTTTTGTTTTATGGTCATAGACTGAATACATAAGGTTACAATGATCTTAAAATAAATAAACAGTAAATTCTTTTTTTTTCTTTTTTGTATCAAGTTTAGCAAATTAAAGCAAAGCAAATTAAATTATATGGAGAAAAGTGGAAATTTTGGGATGAGACTTTTGTGAAGAAAAAGAAATTGAGCAAATAATATAATTCATAAATGCTCAATGTCGCTATCTGTTGGGTTACTATAATAACAGATAATTAAGATTTAGTTGATTTGGTTAAGAAAATGAGTACATTTAGCTTTATAAAATAGGATGGCATATCACTCCATATTTTTGGGACATCACAGTAGCGATGTGTAATTGTTTCTAAAATGTGGTTGCAAGAACTACAGGAATCTTTGTCATCTAGGAATTCAGCAATAATATTATTATCTGGGTACATATTGCATAGTATTTTGTTAGATATACAATATTTTTGGTATAGAAGCCAAACCTTCCTCCAGTTTATGTCGTCTATTTGGGACCTTGGTGAATATATCTATTATTACATTCCCTCTCTCTCACTTTAATCCCATTTAATTCAGCATCAGTGCAAGTAGAGTCATTTTAAACTCAGTGTAAATGAATTCAATGTGCTCCATTGTCTTGACTCCACGTTCGTCCGTTACCGTAACAGCAGTAATAGACGCGCATCAACCTGTATCACTCCGGCAGCGACAGCGTTAAATCTGAAGCGGAAGTGTCCCTCCATGGCAGAGTCCTGAGTCTTTAGACTATATACAGACAAACAATCGGGAAACGGGACGAACAACAAAACCTAGGCCCTAATTAATACTGGTTGATAATTCAACATGGAGTTATGTTTTGTTGCGAGCGCATTTCTCCTCTTAGCAAAGCTCTCATCGGCCGAAGGTAAGAAACGTTTTATTGTAAAAACTCATTTCTCCGATAAAAGCCTGCCTGCTGTTGGCCTCACGCCGCGTTAATCAAACCAAATCTACCAAATGTCATTTTTTTTTTATTCTGCTTTTATACGTGGTTTTATAAAATGAGGCGAAATAACGTCTGCTGAGCTGGAAAATCCACCAAATCCATGCTAATGGTCAACACTAGTGGGTTACTAGTTTGTGTCGGAGGAGTTTTTTTTAACATCTTTTGTTAGTTATTGTCGCAGTGCGGATTAATCTGTCAGCGAGTCATTCCTATTTTAACTCTTAGATGGGAGGTGGTTAAAATGATGTGATATCTTCATTCATTAACTACCGTTTCATATTCCAGCTGTTGTAACACATGTTAATGTGTGAGGCATGCGAAACGAACAGCAACTCAGACTTCATCAGTGCAATTATCTTCACTATATTTTCAAAACAAACACTTTTAAATTAAGTATTTAAATTAAAAATACATAAAAAAGGTGAAAAAATACACGCTCAGCATCTAAAATGACTGAAGAGCAGCATCAGTACCAGAATTTTATCAGTACCTGAACTGGAAGATGCTGGGAGTCTTGTCTGGTTGGTGGTTGATGTCCTGTCCTGAATGCTAAATCTAAATCTTCCTCCTGGCCTTGATGCCTTTCACATATTTAAGCATTGACCCTGCATTCAGAAATACAGAAATCCAAACATTCAGGGATTCTACTGAGTTCATCATAATCCACATCATACCTCTGGGCCAGGGGTGGCACCGGGGGCCAAAACTCAAAGCACACTGTAGGTCGCGGACCAAATGGTATAAGCATTTATTGAACACACTAAATAAATGTTATTTTTAAACATGAACAGGAACAAAATCAGTCATGAATATTATTCTGTAATAAATAATAAACTGACAACTGACTGTTGTCGGCTGGGGTTGGGATGCTGCTTCTCATGGGGTCACTGGTTGGGGTGGGCGGGGGATCTGTGGTTCTGTGCTGGTCCTCCACTGCAGTGTCATGGGTCCTCTGCCTGCTTTGATCTGCCTTGATAAACAGCTTTTCACACAGGTACGTGCTACCAAACATTCACATGATTGGTGCTGCATAGGGACGGGGCTGGGGCATTGCTTCAGGAATGGAGTGAATAAACTGTGAGGGCCCTGCAGTGTCATACTTTGCCTTTAGTGTCTGATTCCACTGCAGCTCTATCAGCTCCATCTGAATCTGTACAGGTGCAGTTTCCACGTCAACAGTAAATGGGTTGCGAAGCAGCTCGGAATTCCGTTTTTTGTGCATCAAAGTCTGTAAAGCGCAGATAGAACTCTGTACGCAGTGTGCTCAGTTTATCAGCAAAGTGCGCATTAGGGAACGATGTTGCACCAACTTTCAACATTACTTGGCAACAGGGAAAATGGGACAAGCTGCACTGGTGCATCTGTGTCTCCCATGAGAGCAGCTTTACGTGAAACGCCTTCACTGCTTCATACATGTCAGTGATAATGTGGTCACGTCCCTGGAGCCGAAGGTTCGAGGCGTTAAGATGAGCCGTTATGTCAGCCAAAAGTGCCAACTCGCATTTCCACTTCTCTTCTTCTAAAGTCTTTTCCTTTACTGTCCATGAACTGACAAATTTCCTTGTTTAGCTCAAAAACTCTATTGAGAATCTTTCCTCGACTCAGCCAACACGCTATGTCGGTAAACTCTGAATCTATTTCTTGCAAAAAAGACTGAACTTCTCGGTGGTTCAAACCTTCAGCTCGGATAAAGTTTACAGTTTACGGTGCTCATTAAATGATTAAATGTTGCGTTTTTTACACTCGGCGCTTCTGGTGTATGATGCAGGGATAACTCACCAGGACAGTTCTCCTCCTGCATCTTTACTCACATTCTCCCCACCAGCCCAGTTTTTTCACCACACATTGCCGATGCTCCAACTGTTGTTTGTCCCAGGGCAGTTTCATGTCGGTTATATGTTTTCAAAAATGTCTTTTCCTGTCGTTGTCCCGTGCATCGATTTAATGTCCAATATTTCCTCTGTAACGCTGAAATCGGAGTCCACTCCACGGATGAAGATGGCTAGCTGTGCTGTGTCTGTCATGTCAGTACTTTCATCCACAGCAAGAGAGTATGCAGCAAAGTTTTTGCTTCTTTCCTTGTCCTTATCTTTTGTCTCGAAGTGCCGTCTTAGATTGAATTCCTTCCTAACAGCCACATTAGCACCACAAATAAAACACAGGTTTACCTGCAATATCAGTAAACATACACTCAGCCTCCCGGGCTTTTGAAAACCTCTGTTTTCATAATCAACTTTTCTTTTCGCCATTGTTAAGGGTTAGCTGTGACATCGCAATAGGTTTGCAGACGGTATCAGGTGCTTGGCTTGAATGACGTAGGAACGCTTCCCAGGTAACCTAGGCAACCTCGGCTGTGTGTTATCAGCGCTTCATATCACCGAGCATTTAATAACAGTAATAACAGATAAATGTAAATTGATCTTGCGGGCCGGTTATAACTGTATTACGGCCGGATATGGCCCGCGGGCCTTGAGTTTGACACACATGCTCTGGGCTGTCAGATCATCATGTGGCAGGTGACACATTAAACTATGATAGTTTTAATAAAAACTGAAAAATCAAGGTGTTCTAAACCTTTTGATAGTGTGTATGCATCTTCATAGGTAGGCCTATCCTGAAATGCAAGAGCACTGGTAGCTAGCCCCAAGCTAAGTTCACTCGAAAATAGCATAACATTATTTAGCTAGCGACATGAGAAAGGAAACGCTAGTTTTATCCATTGATTGCTAACATTAACTGAAAACAGCAGGTGGGGAATGGAGCGAGGGCAGCAAGCAGATTCAGGTTTTACTCAGTATAGAATGTATATTTTGATAGGAAATGAGGTATTAGTAATTTTGAATTTTAATCACATATTAGCTGAAATAAATGTTAATTACTTATGTGAATATGTGACGGCGTGATAACTCTACTCTTTAAACAGGACACATGATCATTCATTAGCTGACAAACATCTTAATTACGCAGATATCAGAATAAAAAGTGAGATAGGCAAACCTAAACGCACGAGGTTTGAGTTTGAGGAAATCGATGGCCTGCCCCTTTTTGGGTTTTTCTTATTTCCTCTTTGTAGTTTTCAATATGACCTAAGACCTTTAGCTTGTGCAATGTTGATGTTCCTCAATGGAAAACATAAAGACATGAGCAAACTCCTTACACAACATGTAGAATGCAGAAACACCTGTACTATACTTAGGACAGAATCCTGTCTGATCTGATGTTGTGTGCTGTATATGTGATAAGATGCAGCAATTACATATACTCACTCTGTGGCATGTATAAAAAACATCTGAGCAGGCTCAGTTGACAAGAGGGAAAGTGACTTGGGGGATGTCATTTAATTGATAAAGCACCATTCATTATAGTTGGAGAAACTCAGGTCATCAGGCAGCTGGTTCCAGAGAACAGGACTAGAATAGCTGAGGACCCCCTCAGCAGACCTGCTTCTAACTCCAGTCCAGTAGAGCTCCTCCTGATGTGCTGAGGGGCTGCAGGAGAGTCAGTCACAGTCTCCAGCTGCTCATTCAAGTTTTCAGTTATTTCCTCTCTTTCAGACAATCAACTCAACATCTAGTGTGTTGCATCCCTTCCTTCCTGGTGTCTGGGTTCTTGCCCCTTAAGATACAATAGGTGTAAAGTCATCATAAAGTAAAGTAAAGGAATCATACAATCATGCATTTCTTCTAAAACAAATCTGAACAACTTTAACCCTTTTTAATCATAAAAGTCACTCACTGGAGTAAAAACAGACATTTTCTTCACTATTAATAATAATGCATGAAAGCATTAAACTGGCCAATTCCTAAACTCTTAAACTTTTTATCTGTGAATGTGAAAACAAAGCAGCACATTGCATAGAAATACTGCAAAACCTACCAGGTAGTGATGGGAATTTCCTCTCTTTTTCCTGAGCTGGTCATTTGGCTCAGCTCACTAAGGTGAGCCGGCTCTCCTTTTTAGCGTTGTTTTGACTTGTGATTTGTATTTAACCACCATCATCTATCATCCCCCTCCTCCTATCACACCTTGTCAGTGCTGCACCCGTGTCAACCCTCACATGATTGGTTGCACAGCATGCACATGACACCCGTAGCCAACGCCTGCAGCGCATGCAGGTACTTTTCCCAAAGAGAAAAGTAAAACAAACAAAAAAAAAACAAAAACGTCGTGAGCCGTCTCCCATCGTTCACCATCATCTTCATCAGGTTTCTTTCTCTGCTTATAGAAATATTTCAACAAGCTCATCTGAAAAACACAGTTGGCAGTTCCATAACAGCATCTACATATTAACTTTAGGTGAATGCTATAAATTAGTTTATTCACATTGGAGACACTAAGTTGGCAGTGGGCCAAGTTAACTTAAGCTACACATTAGGTTACGTAATGTTACCTGGCCATAAATGTTGTAAAGAAATTCTCAGCAAGATGGTTATCTGTAGTTTAGTGTTGTGCTCACCAGGACAAAGGACAAGGACAAAACCTGGATTAGGGAAATGGCAAAAAAATAGCAGTTTTTGGCATTCTCAAGTTGTGATTGGCTGAAATCCCATTTTTTTTAATCTAAAATGGTAGATTGTCCAGATGTAGCATGCTGCTTCTTGAGCACTCCATTGTTTGTTTACTATTCCCGGAAACAATAACTGAAAATTCCACCGTCTCCTTCCACTTTCAGGTCACAGGACCAGGGAAAAATCTCTTGTCCCATCCATACTGTTGTGGAGCATGTGCTCATGTATATCCAGCTTCAGTCTGACTAAGGCCCTAATTAATGCTGCTTGATGATTAAACATGGAATTATGTTTTGTTGCGAGTGTATTTCTCCTCTCGGTAACGTTCACATCCGCTGAAGGTAAGAAACGTTTTATTCTAAAAACTAATTTCTCCGATAAAAGCCTGACTGCTGTTGGCCTCACGCCGCGTTAATCAAACCAAATCTACCAAATGTCATAATTTTCTTCTGCTTTTATACGTGGTTTTATACATTTTAACCCTTTTAACCTATTTTAACCCTTTAAATGGACAAGTAGGTTAAAATGAATTTAATGCAATATCCTCTACATGAAAATGATCATTTCCTATTCCAGCTGATTTTACAAAAACGTCTGTTTTTGAGATCATGCCATTTAAATGTTTTACTCCTTTTTCTAAGGCGTATACATGCCGGAGATGGAAGACAATACATTTAGAACAGGAAGAGAGTTGATTATGATCCTCCTGTTATGTTCATTTCTCAGGAACAGGAGGTGTTCCAAGGTCAAGTTGACCCGGTGCAATTGTCCAAAAGATGTCAATCAACCAGCCTTGTTATTTCATTACTAACTCGATTACTAACTATACTATCAATATTCAGTGGAACAGTGTTCCTTACCTCTAACATGGTTTGTTTAGCATAATTCACTTAAAAAAAAAAACATATTCAAAGCTTCTCTTAATGTTTCACCAGTTGATCACCAACAGATGAGAGACCAACATGTTTGTTTTACATACATGCACTGTTGTGAACCGTGTGTGTGTGTGTGTGTGTGTGTGCGCGCGCGTGCGTGCGTGTAATAACACATCTCGTAGTTGCAAATAAAGAAATAGTCTGACATTTCTGATACACGCTTACATGCAGTTTAACAGCTGGGTCAAAACTGACCTGAACAGTATCTATGTGATATAACTTATAGAGAGTGGTTGCAAATATGTGAGATAAACTATTTTTATGTTTATTACACTAATTAAAGCAAGCAGAAGAAGTTTCATACTGAAAAACTCCTTAATACTAAATTTTAATAATTTAAAATTGTATTACAGAAGACATTTTATGACCGCGATACTCGTGCATTAGTGTGACATATAAGAAAAATGAGAAAAACAAGTCTACAGGATGGACTCAGACATAACGACAGATTCACGTAGAGAGATATATTACAGAAAGAGGGATATTCTATCAGGACTGCATCATTACAAAGATCAAAGCTTATTTGATAGTTCAGTGGTGAAAACAACCACAGGCGCTGGTCTACAGAGATGTGTAGAAATTGATTTGCTGAGATGACTCATCCTTCAGTAGAAGTGATGATGAAAGGGATCTAGAAGTCAGGGGATGTTTAAACATGCTGCTTTACCTGGTGGCTCCATTATGCTGTGGAGCTCACATACAAAACATGCTGATGTAGCTTCATGGTTGAGGGACTGGATACCTACATACACTAGTCTGTGTTGGAGAGACAATACTGTGTATTTGCGGCCACATGTAAACTGTATCTGGTGCCTGTATCATTACAGGGGGTGGTTGTGGGTTTGATTCTGTCACTGTGGTTTTCACACAGTCTACGTGTGTATAAGTAGCACAGCAAAAGTCCTGGTCACAGTGTTAAAAAAAACAAAAGGATTCTATTACTCATCTCTGGTCGTCCAGATCAGTTTGTGTGGTTGAAAAAGCTTTGTTTAGTATCCCCATGAGTTAACTTGTCTGAATGGGATTTTCCAAGGAAAAATAACATCTTGTCCTTGACTTTGTTCCCTTAAATGCCTCAAAATTCTGGTTTAGCAGAAGCTTGTTTTTCTTCCATTTCCTTTCACATAGTAATTTGCTCATATTCCGTTTTTTTTGTTGTTTTTTTTTGTCTTGGCTTTTGAGGAACATGTGACAGGAAACTCACGTGGGGCTTTGTAGCTTTCTGCTGTGTGGTAAAGTATTTGTCTTTCACTCTTCTGATGTGATAATTTTATACAGCAAGTGTTTGAACAGCTACACAGTTTTAAAAGGCCAAGTCTCAGCTTTATTTTGACCAGGGTACTTTAATATAAAAGGAAACCTGCCTATTTAAAACTCGTTCTCATTTCGACTGAGCTCGCCTTCAGTCAAAAATATACACTGCTGTGCAAGTTGTAGGTACTTTAGATTTGCCCTGGTAGCACCAGTAGGGATGGGAATTGATATTTTTTTTTTTACGATTCCATTATTGATACTGCTTAACGATACTTTAATGATTCTCTTATCAATTCTAATTTCCGAAAAAATTAGTTTGATTAGGATGAAGTTTGTTTACTTGTAAGTCATGACCATACAAACTCAACAGCGAAGTCAAAAGACCCCAAAGCCTAGATAGAGCCTAGCCTGTTAACTGTAGCAATATGTAACTGTGAAAATACACAAGAATGTGGAACATTCTACTAACACATTTTTCCTAATAGAAATAAAAAACAATCTCCTTTTTTAAAAAAAAAAAAATACAACGTAAAAGTTATGGCATGGCATGTCTGCTTTTTCATGAAAGATGCATAACCGTAGAGGTGATAGCTTGGTTACTGCAGCTGCTGCTGGGTGGACATGTATCACTCTGAAGCATCAAAAACACGACACTCCATTAACTACCCACATATGCACCCACACACATCTACACAGACATCTTGTTAAGCGACCTTGGGTATTTTGAAAGGCGCTATATAAAACCAAACTATTATTATTATTATTATTATTAACGTTATTCCATGTTTGTGCATATTTGTCGTGTTCCCTCCAAACACAGTTATGTCCATTTTACAATGACTGTAAGTCGTCTGTTGCCATCTTTCTTTCATCAAGTGAAGCCAAACTTTTGGATCTTTTGAATCTGTTGGGCGCCATCGTTGTTTACGATGTGCTAAACCGGCATAACGTCACATAATTAGTCGTGCTTGCTGGAATTGATCATGCGTAACTTGCGGAACGTGACGTAGATTCGTGCTGATTGGAATTGATAAGAGAATCGTTAGATAAACTGCCAAACGAAAGCAGCTTAGAGGCCTAAATCCAAGTTCTCCAAGATGGTTGAAGCATTTGTCTCACAGCAAGAAGGTCGCAGGTTGAAGTCCTGAGCTGGGAGCTTTCTGTGTTGAGTTTGCATGTTCTCCAGCTTCTCCAGCTTCCTCACACAGTCCAAAAAACATGCTGAGGTTAATTGGAGACTCTAAATTGCCTTAAGATGTGAGTGTGTGTGTGCCCCACAGTAGACTGGTGACCTGTCTGAGGTGTATCCCTGCGTCTCACCTGAGGTACGCTTGGATTGGCTCCAGCAGACCCTAGTGAACCTAGTGAGGACTAAGCAGGTATAGAAAATGGATGGATGGCTATTTCTGTAGTCCTCCCATTATTTTTCCGTGCCTAAAACAGTGTTGCACAGTATTGTATGTTTCTATAGGCACAGACTGTACATGCGCTTTATCTAATCTTGAAAATGTTTTGTAGCCAATGTCTGGAAACTTCAGACATTTTGCAATGTTTTTTGCATTTACCACTGACATCCTTTCAAGTCTGATTACATCTGCTTTCTCTTCCTGTTTTCTTAAGTAGAATGCTTTGTAGACATAAAATGTCTGCCTTAGTGCCTTTTTTCTGCTGCTGTTGCTGCTTTCGTTCCCTGTCTGCGCATATAAATGACATTTATTCAAGTATAAACAGATAAATTTGCTGAGTGTAGTTTAGTGTTTGCTGAGTAGTTCTACTTCTCCTCATAACCTTGTTCACAGAGTTGACACTTATGTATGATATATGTTATCTGAAGGAAACTTAAGATAAGCATGATCACTTATCTTAAGTTTCCTGAATCATGCGATCAGACATTTATTAAGACAAATACTCTGCTCAGAACAATGATAAGGCCATTCTAAACTAGTTATGATGTGACAAGTTATGCAGGAAGGCACTCTTCTTAATTCTTAAAATCAGAATTTTAATGAGCACAAATAAAATTTCCACCATTTGTGGACCAAGTGCACATGCATCAGTTTGGACAGCGACGTGAACTGTAAGATAAACACCATCATTTTTAATTGGAGGGGGACTTTCACATATTGTAATGCATTACTCTGATTTCACAATTCATTTGTGATCTGCTTGTAGTGCAAACATCTTTGCTGAAAAACAAGAAGGCAGTTGAGTCCCCTCCACCCTGTTGTATTTTGTTGTTCTTTCACAATTGTGATTTATTGATAAATCTGTGAATCTGTGTGTATGAAGCTGCCTTGTGGTGACAGCCCACCACCACCTTTACTGTTGCGGTTATCACCTCGTTCAGTCTTGACGCTTGCACGTTAGTTCAGAGGAAATGAAACCTTTTGAAACCAAAGCATATTCACATTTGAGAAGCTAGAATCACTGTGAGATATTTTTCTAAAAAAAATAACTCTGTGATTAATTGATTATCAACATAGTTGGCAATGAATTTAATAGTTAGCATCTGGCAATCTACTAATTATTCAACAAATTATTGCAGCTCTGGTGTTCAGTATCTCCTCCAAACGGCTTCATTGAAATCTTTATCACCTGCTTCATGCATGTCACTCACCTACTCTCTTTCCCCCTTTTCTGTCTCTCCACTTTCAACTATAATAAAGGCAAACATGCCACAAAAATAATCTTAAAAAGAAAAACAAAACTTTTCTACACTTAAATCCTGCAGTGGCCTCTTTTCTACTCCCTTCCTCATTTTATTTTTTTAAACAGACAGCATCCACCCTAATAAGCTAGGGAAACACACTAACAGCTAATTACTGCAATTACTTCACGGTTTACTGCAAAAGCAAGAAATCTTAATGAGTGAAAAATTTCTTGATTTTCGTACAAAATTAATTCAATATTGAGTATTATTTTCTTGAAATGTCATATCCCATTGGCAGATAATTAGTTTTTTTGTTCTTGTTCTTCTTTTAGTCTTGTTTTCCTAAAATAAATAAATAAAATTAAATTGTTCAACATTTTATCTTAAAGTTGTCTTTTCATGTCATATTTTGGACTATTTATCTTGTATTTCAGACTTTTTTAACAAATTACTTTGAAAAACCTGAAATAAATAAAATATTCTGTCAATCTAATAAGACTGATTTAAGAATTATTGGACTAATTGTACAAAATTCAAGATATTCATTACATTGTTGAAATTGCACCTTTTTCCTATGTCATCTCTCCTGTTTTGTAAATTAAAGGTTAATTAATTGTCCTTATATTTATAATGCATTTCTCTACATAAAAAGCATGGGAGAAGATTCTAGGTGTTCATTTTTACTGGTCCGGCCCACTTGAGATCAACGTGCTCTGCATGTGAGCCATGAACCAAATTGAGTTTGACTGCCCTGCTCTACAGCACCACCTCACAGCTCTGTTTCCCCTCACTGCTCCCATCACTGGCCCCACGTCTCATTTATCAGCTGCTGTTGTCCCAATATGAACCGTGGAACAGTCACGTTCCCTCATCACATGGCTGCCAGAACTCATCATCACAACAATCCCTATGCAAATGTTAAGAAACTCAAAAAAGAAAATGCCCTTTTTACACAAGGAACCTGAACAATAAAAGTCTAAATCTCAGTCTCTAAATAAACTGGATTTACCCTTTCACTGAAACCTGGTAAAACCCCTGGATCACCTGTCACTGGATACTGTTATATGGACAAACCACGCACTGAAGTTTGAGGAGGAGGAATTGGTCCAAGACCTGGACCTCCCCCAACCTTAAACTCCCCCGACTCTAAACCACTCGTCACTGTTATCATCTACCGTCTTGGAATTCTTTGCACAAGTGTCTTCAATTTCACCATCTGTTTCACTCTGAATTGATTTTAACAGACACATCGACTCCCCAAACTGCAAAAACAACACATTATCGTTTCAGTTTTCCACTTCTTTCTTTACGTCTTCCACAAACTGGTTTCTGTACCTCCTCTGCTGTCTCCCCATAACCATAATTCTCACTGGCATCAAGAGAACCCATCACGCCAATCTGTCAACACCTTCACTGGCTTCCCGTGAAACACAGAATCCACTTCAAGATGTTTCCTCATGACTTACCTGAACCTCGAACTCTCTTACCTGGAAAAACCTCAGATCAGTGGCTGCCAACCTCCTGACCACCCATAAGAAACTTAGATTCACTCCCCTCCTTCAAAAACAAACTCAGAATCCACCTTTAATCCGCTGCTACCTTTCCAATCTGGACAGTCTTAGCACCCTTTAATTTGCCATCATTAGCTCCGCCAAAGAGGGTATGTTACGCCAGCATTTTCCATCTGTTAGCAAGATAACTCAAAAAGTTCTGGACGGATTTGCGTCCAACTTTCATCGAATGTTGGGAATGGTACCATGAACAGATGATTCAATTTTGGTAATGATCCGTAAGAATTCCTGGTTTCTGGACCGCGTTGAATTCTTTTGGGGTGTTTGTTAACATTGCGGAATATGGACCTTCAAACAGCCATATGCTTGTGCTTTTCTCTTTGGTATTTCCATCACTTCACCACAGTTTTTACCCTTCATTTATTTTACTCTTTTATAATAAGAAGTGTAATCTTATGCGTTATGTTTTTTAGTTCTGTGAAGTGTCTGAGGACAACAAAAATCACTAGTAAATGAAATGTATTATTATCATTATTACAGGCCTTACACTAGCTCCTATATACTACTGAAAACAACAACAACAACAGTAAATGTGAAGAGCGTTGCTGGTATTGCTCAATATATAGTTTAATGGGAGTGTGGACATTATTTGATATTTGGTGTATTTTTCTGAAAAAAAAGGAAAAAAGAAACACAAACCACATATGTGGGTGTGTGTTTGTGGTTTATGGGACACGTCAACTGTGAAATGCATTGAGCTGTGCCAGGCAGCTTCCTGTAACAGCAGTAAAATAACAGGCTTGTGCAAACATGCATTAGATAAAGCATAAGTGACTCCATTCCTGGTCGAGAGCTACACACACATATTCTTATATACATTCTTCACAATAATTTAAGGATATTGTGGGATAAATGTGGATTTCCTACATACATAGTATTTCCTACATTTTTGGGGTAATATTAAATGAATGAAAACCATGTTTCTTCTCATTCATTATTGATAATATCAAATGGAAATTTTACTTATGTCATTAAAAATCTGACCAAATAGGAAAATCACTCATGGAAACAACAATATCCCTAACATACTGTGAGTAGTGTAGTTCATCTGACTATTGAATGTTGGGTGAATACAGTGTCAGTGTGGTCTGTTGGCACCGAGGTCCTGTCTCATGTTCTTTGCTGACTAGTTCCTCTGCTTGTGTTGTGATAACTCTCTATTACAGCTGCTAAACCAAGTCATACATTGTTAAAATCAATCACTGATGTAGTAAACTGTGAACCACAACTCTGAACTAAGGATAAGTTACAAAGTGTGTGCACAATAGAGATTTAAATAAATCTCAGAACGGGTTAAATGAAGTAGATTAGAGAATCCAGTTCAGGGAATAAAGCCACTGTTCTACTTCTTCCTGCTATTTGAACTCACAGTCCGAGTATCGCTGTGTTTATGTGACAAAATACATGTAGACCATCTGACCAGTGTTCATGCAGTGCCCTCTAGTGGGAAGTATATGTCACTAAAAATAGCCCAAACCCTGACTGGCAGTTTAGCTCTTCTGTTTACTGGTGAAATTCTCTCTCTTTATTATTGTCAGATTCTGGCTTTGACATTTCCAGCCAATATGGATAAATATATCCACATTTACAACATGAAAATGTAATTTCATACTTTTGCTTTGCTCGTTTTAGACTTGTTTCTCAGATGTTGAATGTCTCTAACTTATCTGCAGTCTGACATCTGTGTCTGTTTTCACAGTGCTGCCGCCACCCACCAACCTGAACCTGCAATGTGGAAATCTGCAGAACAGTCTGACATGGACTTACCCACAATTTTCTCCGGGCCTTAGATTTAGAATCAACATCTTTTCAATCTTAAAAAAACAGTGAGTGTTTTTTTTGTTTTTAACCTGTAGTGTATTGTCCATTCTCATCTTCTATCATCATACGCAGAAGTAGGTGTGTGTGTTTTTTTTTTTCTTTTTTGGTCAAAGATTATGAAAGTTAGGTCATTGCTTAAAAGTCAGATAGCCTTAAAAGCAACTGTCCTGTTGTCAGGGGATTGGCTAGTAAAAAAAAATGTTGGTAAAAGTTTGGTCTAGCTGGACGGAGAGTTCTGGAATTCAAATCCCTCAGAGATGCCCTCAGTTTGCCCTCATTTGGAGTAAACTGTTCTATTATACAAAAGAAGACATGTTAAGTTGTGACTTCTTTTTCGTCAGCACATCAAGAAAAAACAAGCCAAACATCTGTGTTTGTCTGTTTTAAAACTAGATTTTACAATTGCTCTTTGCTTTAAAGTGTATGAGTTAACCTTGGAACAGGTCTTGGTTCTGAACAAACCATTCACAGTGAGAATATATCAGAATATGCAGACTGACTTTTTATATAGCTAATAAATGGCTCACATCACACTCCAAGAAAGTAATTCAGAGTTTAGAAGGTGGACAAATCACTGAAGTACTTTGCTCCTCTAAAGTATGAATTGTTCATCAATACAGACATAAAAATTTAAGATTTCCTCATAAAAGCATACTAAAATTTTATATTATCTAATAATAAGAATGTTTTAAGTGATTAAGGATTAATGCAACCCGTTTTTATTTAGTTTTAAATTGTTTTTAATGAATAACAGTATTTAACAATATAACTATTATTGGATTATAACAATGTTGTTTTAAAGAGTGTTCAATAAGAATGTGTTGAATTATTGCACTCTTGAAATAATAATGTAAAAACAAGCTTAAAGCTATTTAAAGCTGTGTTTAAAGCAACTGAAGACATGATTATATGTGCTGCAGTATCAAAGCTCAATAAACTCCTGCCAGCTAAACTTCGATGTAGGCATTGTTGGCAAAGACTGAGAAAGAAAAGTCAATTTTTTTGTCTCCCAAACTGAGATAATGTCTAACATCATCAGGATTATTTGCTCATTATCTTCTCTTGACAAAGATTCTCTTGTTCTTTCTGTTTCCCCAGTGATCCTCTGTGGGTGGACCCACCGAATCTCCAAGTTAACGTGTCGTCTCTCTCTGATCCAAACGACCAGTATTTAGTTAGTGTCTCAGCGGTGAACGGCCTGAATGAATCCACCTCTGAGGACATCGCTTTCGCCTACTTCAGAGACGCTGTTTTCGTAAACAAGATATGTGAGTAGTGATCTTAATGTGGCAAAATGTCTAGTCGGATAAAACACAATGAAACATTTCACCCACTTAACTCATCTCCTGAATCCAATAAATAGACTCTGGTAAAAGGCTGAGATTAATGACACTGAGAGTTAGTTGTGTTTGAAGTCCATTATAAGGCCAATTTCTACAACTTGCTGTACCATCCAAACAATTCCAACATTTATTGAGTTTTCAAGGGGGTCCTAAATGAGCTAAATCAAACACAATCATGAATCTACAGACCAACAAAAACAAAGAATAATAAAATAACAGCAAAAAAAACAAACATCATCACCAAAAAAAGTAAAAAAAAATGAGCACATCTCTATAGCAAAATGACCGTGACCATAGTAGAATAATTTTTTTAAAAAGTGTTAAGATATACTATATCAGCATAGTCAAAAACAGTAAAATAAGGTGTAAGGCAAGTCATATAAGTCAATAAGTCCATGTTCATGTTGGTGTCCAGGTTCTTTGGATCTCCCGCCTGTAACTGTTACCACTGAACTGGACGACAAACTCCTGGTCCGCTTCCAACATCCCGAGCTGCTGTACCCTGAAAACGTTCCTGTAATAACCAGTCCGAAGAAGAAGAAGAAGAAAATGCATGAAGAGCTGCCTGAATTTCAGTACAATGTCCAAGTCATCAACCAGGTCAGACTGCAGCTTCACATCCCCACCGTGTTTTTAGGCCCCGGCTACACTTCACTACACTAGTCTATTTTTTTTTTTTTAACCGTATATTTTTATTTGCCGGTTAAAAAAAATATCCTTCCACATGCCAATCTGATCAACAAATATCTCAGACTACAGGGAGACCTCAGCACGAGTACGACCTGCATAAAGGCCAGTAGTGGCTGATAATCAACATGTCAAATACCTGCATGAAGGAATGTTTCAAACAACGTGGCAATGCAAAGACAACAAGTGCATTCAACACTTTTTCTGTCATGAGCGACATTTGCTTTGACAGTTGCTCCACTCATCTACTCAATCTGATATTTTCTATCTCTCCTGTTGTTTGTCCAGTTTGACAAATCTCCACATAGGTACCGTGTTTATGTGGTTCAGAGGCCAAATTGGATAGAAAAAGAGTGTGGATAAAACAAAATCTAAATTTATGTAATCGGGGATTTAGTGACATTGATAACTGACTGCACTTGAAATGATCAGCTACTATCGGGTCAGTGACAAAACTGCGATATGGTGTAACTCTGAAAACTTGGTACTATATAGATTAACTCTCTTAAAATATTGACTCATCTTGCCAAAGATTATTTGTCAGTGACCCTGTTACATTCTAACACCAACAGGCAAGGGACAGCCACCCTGACCTTTGTGTGGAGAGTGTGTGTGAGTTAACCATTCCAGTGTCTCGGACAGAGGAGAAACACTGTGTGAACATCACGGGGGAGCTGAGGGGAATGAACGTTGTAGGAAGACAAGAGTATTGCGTCGAGGCGTTCAAAGGAGCAGGTGAGTGAGATTTTTCCTTTTTTGGTTTTGTCACTTTTTAGAAAGTGGGATCTCATACACAAAGTGAAATGTCACTACCTAGTGGATTAACGGATATTGCTGCACTCAGTTAAAATCAGAGTGGTTATTCCCACATTCTGTGGCGTCCAGGAGAGGTTTCCTGTTACACAGGGAACTGTTAGCACCGTCATCACGTTAAGTCAAGTCAGTTTTATTTGTATAGCCCAAAATCACAAATCACAGATTCGCCCCTATTACAGTTTGTACATGCATCCCCTGTCCTTAAACCCTCACATTATACAAGGAAAAAACTCCCTAAAAAACATTTTTTAAAAAAATGGAAGAAACCTCAGGAAGAGTAACAGAGGATCCTTCTACTAGGACGGACAGGCTGCAATAGATGAAGTGTGCGTAGGATGGAAACAATACATCTGAACACGAAAAGTTGAGTATGATATTAAATAGATAACAGGAATATATTGAATTGTGGTGTATGTGGAGGATGAGCTGACAGGATCCATTGCAGCCACCGGATAGCAACAGAAGACTCCTTGTAGTGGCTGCACTGCAGCATGTTCTGTGAATAAGAAAACACAGGTCAGCACTACAGGAACAAAGCCGATTTAAAATGGTACATCAGAAGGTCATGAGTGTTACAGATGGAATAAAGAAAGAGAAGCTAAGAGTACTTCATGAAATCCCAGAAGTCTAAACCTATAGCAGCATATCAGTGTTGTAGACCAGCCAGAACCAGCCCTAACTATAAGCTTCTTCAAAAAGGAACGTTTTTAACCTGTTATTAAATATAGGAAGGGTTTCTGACCCCTGGACTGAAACAGGAAGATGATTCCGAAAAAGAGGAGCCTGATAGTTGAAGGCTCTGCCTCCAATTTTGATTTTAGAAACCACATTTTCCAGGAGAAAAGTGAAGTCTGAAAAATTGACACAGTCGGGTGGGGACAGGCGAAATCAAGCAGAGGAGAGTGGAGGAGATGGCGAGAGGTTCCTTTAGTTGGACTGTGTGTGTTTTTTGTGTCTCTGTAAATGTATTCATGTGTCCGTCTGTTTTTTCTAGATAACTTCGTGTACATGTATGTGATGATCAGCATCTTGGCGTTGATAGCGATCACTGGCATCTGCTGCATGGTGTTCAAAAAAATGACCAACACCGACACGACTCCGTTACCGAATTTTATGGTTTGTTCATTCTACAGCACGATTTTTTTTTTCCATGAGCCTTGTTTGAGTAGAATGTGGTGGAAGAATTTATACACATTTCAAGAACAACTTCTTGAATTTCAGCACAAACCTACAACCAACCATTTGTCTTTGTGTCTTAAAGACCAGGGAGACGATAAAGCAGTGGACTAGTAATGTAATGGTTCGAGAGCCGATCCTTACACCAGAACTGGAGCCGACCTCTCCCTGCCCTCTGCTGCCAGAGGACAAGATGAACCAATCATCGCCTGATGGCACTGACCCTGCTGACGCTACTGAGTCAGGGTACCGGTTTCGCATCAGGGTGCCGACTGAGAATGAAGGGCAACGGAGGGACGAATACATGCAAGGGAGCGACATGGCTGAAGAGGAGGACGAGGAGACTCCTGATGATGTGCCTGAGAATTATGAGGAGCACTCTAGGTACGAGAGACGGCCAGGTTTGGTGGAGTTGGGGCCGGGTGAGCATGCTGAGGCCTACCGCAGCTAAACAATCGAACCGGCAACCGCCGAGCACTGTGAAGTGGAGTGGCCTGTGATGTTGGGTCAAATGAATTGTGAATCGGCAGCGTTTCACAAGGGTAAAATATGGTTACAAGTTTCGAGTTCGAATAAAAAAAAAAACAATCAGGAATGTTTTTCTGTAAGATAAACGCAGATGAAGCAGCTCAAGCTACTGTTACAACTTACATTTGTGAGATAAAATTGTGCATTCACATTTATTGCCAAAGCAGGACATTGTGTAATCAGGAGAGAAGCAAAGTTGCCCAGCTATTAATTTAGTAAAATTGTGGATATTTCTGTTTCAACAGTCAATTAGCCTGCGGTTATTTATCAGACTGCTGTAACTTCCGTGCCTCACAGTGCCAGTGAATGAGAAACACTTCATTTATCTGCTTAATGTGATTAATAATATTGCTTTACAATCAGAGTAGCACCCTCTAAACAAATGTTTAGGGTATGACATCATATTTACAGTCTTCATCAGACTTCAATAAATGCCATTGTCATGTTAAGTTCCACCATTGGGATAATTGTTGTTTTAGAAAATTGATTAATTAACAATGGCATGAATGGAGACTGCTTTACATGATGTCATAAGTTGTCTCTTCCAGGTGTAAACCTGGAGCGAATCACGTGTGTTTCCATCTGCAGATAATCTCACATTCTACTAGACCCACCAGCTTAGCATTTTTGTGCACATTTATGACTTGATTCACAATATTTGCAGAAACTATTATAAGGCCTTTGACTGTTTGCTCCTCGAGCCCCTTAAACAACCAATATATGTGGGAAGTGGTCAACACCCGCTTCAGTTTGGAATCTTGCGTTACAGAAATTAGAACTTCTTCCAACTTCTTTTTGTTTGATTATATTTGTATTTATTCTTTCAGATGGATTGACTGAAAAAAGGTTAACACATTTTACTAAAACCCATGAGATGAACCATCTTGTTTTCAAGGGTCCTTAATATGAATATACAGAAAACGCAGTACAGGAAGAAAAACAACATGATACACTCACACATACACAGACAGAAGCTCTGCTGCGCCACACACACGCGCGCACACACCAATTCCCAACAGTGGATTGGGTTTGGATTGTAATAGCTTTAAAATCCTGACAGTGTTGGAGGTGAAATTTAGATTTTGCTCAAACACAGGAGAGAGAAAGAAAATGTTGCACATAGAGAAAAAAAATGTTGCACTTGGAGAAAGAAAATGTTGCACTTATTTAGAAAATGACCACGTCTTTATATTAATTTCCACTTGTAACCTGTGCCTTGTGTAAAGAGAGAATCCTTAACCTTTATCATTGTCTGTACACTGATGTTATATTTACAGGATCATGTGATCATGATGCATTAATGGTGAATAGAAAAATATGAATTTCAGCCTCTATACTACTATACTGTGTTCCACATACTGTTTCATTATTGTTTCTGTTAGCATCTATTGTACATACCCAAGTATAACTCTTCGCCAGTTGCTGAACTTACTGGTCAAAATGCTGTATTTTTTTTGCAGAATAGTAGGTTAAATGAATACTGTGCATGTCTTCCTGCCTATTTGCATGTCCAATGCTTTAATTTCTGAGGGTTGTCGCAAACTCAACTTAATTTCTGTGAGTTGTTCTGATTAAAAATGAAAATGCGGGTATGGTAACTTGCAAGAGATCTTTTAGATTCAATCAGATTGCTCGAAAACTGAGTGTAGAGGACTGTCTGCTCCCACCCAGGAGGATGCAGAAGAAATGGGTTGGAAATGAGTATTTTAACTGCCGTGTTATGGTTTTATATGATGCAAAATATCCTATAGATGGAAAAGCCATTTGATGTGTGTTTAGCTGAGAAATTTGACTGAGAAAAAGTCTTTTCATGTTAACAAACCTTTGTTTTAAAAACATGCCTTGTAATTATTTTGCCACCTCAGCTGAAGTTGAGTATTTGTGATACCTTAATTGATCAATGTTGATCAGTCTGCCCCGATGCCCCCTTCAGCCTCCCTCCCCCCACCCATATGACGAGCCATTCCCTTCTTCATATATGTCCATATGTACATTTCACCAGTTACACACAGATTGCACCAGTCCTTCCCTCAGCTGAGATCATGTAGAAACTTAATGTGTCTTTAATAAATCTCAGTAATTATAATAATAACAGCGTCTACTTGATTGTTGTAAACATCCATCCTTGGGTGGAGTTTGACTTTTTACTCTCTCTCTTCATTTATCGAACAGTTAATGGTCTTACATTTCTCCATTAATCATTTTCTTTATATTCAGCAGCAATATCCCAAGTATATGTGTGTGTGTGTGTATGTGTGTATATATATATATAAAAACAGATTTAGTTTGTTTTCGCAGGATTAATTCCTAATTTTTTTTACTGAAATAGAAGGGATTTTTTTTGTTATAGCCTTCATGTCTTTTTGTGTACATATATATTTTTAACATTTAGACATTTGCTTTTGTCTTAAAACAGAAAATGTTGGAGACCCTTGAATGTGACATATTTGGGAATTACTGAATCTGTTTTTATTTCCAACCTCACAGTACTAAGTTCACGGATAAAGATCCTGGATAAAGTCAACCACTGACACTGATTTTTTTTCAGTTGAATGGTGCTTTATTTCATATTATTTCCGTCTCTAGTTTGTGAAAATGTCTATTGATTGACTTTTTTTTTTTATTCTTGGCATTAATAAAGGTTTTTGTTAAAACTCATTCTCTTTTATCTGTTTATATCGTCTCATAATCAAGGATGTACAAACAAGAATCACGTGATTTTAAACTGAACATCCTGTGGGCCAGTTATGATCTAAATCTTACGTATGTTTTACAAATGACTGGATGTACAATGATATGCATCAATGAAGGGAAGTTGGTATTTCAGTCTAGTTATGTTACCAAATTTCAGCTGAGTTATTGCTGTGTGGCAGTTTACGATTTAAATCACTATCACTCTCAATTTCCTGCACAGTGTTAATATATAAGGGAAGAAACACATGTTATAGGGTTTCATGACCTTTGAACAATCCACGTTCCTTCCTCTCAAACTCGTCATTTGAGTAACAAGGGGGACCTCCTTTGTCTGTTGGCTGCGTTTCCTTCCTCATTGTGTATGTGAGTAGTGAGACCTTTCTGTTTCCAGTAAGAGGCGATAACATAATTCACTATAACCCGTGTCCTCGCTCTAATTCTTGGCACCTGGTTGGCAGGTAAAAGCTCAGGATTTCTGATCATTTAGAGGAAGCCTTTCACCAGAATCACCTCTCATATTCAGATGTGTTCATGTGAACTGATATTTTAGGTTGGGAGTATTATTCTGACACCAATCGTTATATTAAAGCTTATTTCAATGAAACATGTCAGTCCGCAAGTTCAAACATGCATTCACATCTTTACTATTTGCAACAGAAGAGAGATTTATTTTGTTTTAAAGATGTCAAAGTTTTAGTATAGCTTAGTATTTATACAGCTAACTATTTCTTTATCTTACCATCGTGCTCCTTTTAGCTATCGATATGAATCATTATCCACTAATTAACTCAACTAAAGAATGTACTTTTAGTTATTTCATCCTTTTCACCACTACTTTTAGTGTTTTAATCATTTACTTGTAACCATTTTAGTTGACGCTACTTCTGTTTTACCATCTATTTGCTACGTTTAGCTTTTCATTTCAATCTGTTTTTGACAAATTCTAGCTTAATAGCTTAAACCATTATTTTTAGTGAACCGTATATTTAGTGTGTGTGACTAACTGCTTTTTCACCTCCTACTCTTTCACACTTTAGGCTTATCTACTACTTTCAGGCTACTATTTCAGTAATTTATCTGTTTTTATTTTAGTTTACTTAGGGTATTTGAGCTAGGTGTATTTGAATTCTACAAGTGTTTGTCTTCTGTAAGTTTTTACATAATTTAACCTTGGCCTTATTTTGGCAAACATGACATAGGCAATTATTTATATATATATATATATATATATATATATATATATATATATATATATATATATATATATACACTCACCGGCCACTTTATTAGGTACACCTGTCCAACTGCTCGTTAACACTTAATTTCTAATCAGCCAATCACATGGCGGCAACTCAGTGCATTTAGTTTATTTGAGTGACTTTGAACGTGGCATGGTTGTTGGTGCCAGAAGGGCTGGTCTGAGTATTTCAGAAACTGCTGATCTACTGGGATTTTCACACACAACCATCTCTAGGGTTTACAGACAATGGTCCGAAAAAGAAAAAATATCCAGTGAGCGGCAGTTCTGTGGGTGGAAATACCTTGTTGATGCCAGATGTCAGAGGAGAATGGCCAGACTGGTTGGAGCTGATAGAAAGGCAACAGTGACTCAAATAACCACCCGTTACAACCAAGGTAGGCAGAAGAGCATCTCTGAACACACAGTACGTCCAACTTTGAGGCTACAGCAGCAGAAGACCACGCCGGGTGCCACTCCTTTCAGCTAAGAACAGGAAACTGAGGCTACAATTTGCACAAGCTCATCGAAATTGGACAATAGAAGATTGGAAAAATGTTGCCTGGTCTGATTTCTGCTGCGACATTCGGATGGTAGGGTCAGAATTGGACGTCAACAACATGAAAGCATGGATCCATCCTGCCTTGTATCAACGGTTCAGGCTGGTGGTGGTGGTGTAATGGTGTGGGGAATATTTTCTTGGCACTCTTTGGGCCCCTTGGTACCAATTGAGCATCGTTGCAGCACCACAGCCTACCTGAGTATTGTTGCTGACCATGTCCATCCCTTTATGACCACAATGTACCCAACTTCTGATGCTACTTTCAGCAGGATAATGCGCCATGTCATAAAGCTGGAATCATCTCAGACTGGTTTCTTGAACATGACAATGAGTTCACTGTACTCAAATGGCCTCCACAGTCACCAGATCTCAATCCAATGGAGCATCTTTGGGATGTGGTGGAACGGGAGATTCGCATCATGGATGTGCAGCCGACAAATCTGCACCAACTGTGTGATGCCATCATGTCAATATGGACCAAACTCTCTGAGGAATGCTTCCAGCACCTTGTTGAATCTATGCTACGAAGAATTGAGGCAGTTCTGAAGGCAAAAGGGGGTCCAACCCGTTACTAGCACGGTGTACCTAATAAAGTGGCCAGTGAGTGTATGTATATATATATATATATATATATATATATATATATACACATACTGCTCTTATGTATACTGCTCAATCTTTTTATGTAGCTCCTTTGTTTGTCCTGTAAAAGGCATATTTTTTGGCCTCTGTCAGGCTCAGATTGTTGTCATAATGTTTTCTTGACATCAAAAACCCCCAGACAGAAATCAAGCCAGCAGCATCTGGCTCTGTTCCCCAGCTCTCTCCTTCAGATCTGGCCAGCACGTCACAGTTGACTTCCTGCAACAACACAACTCTGTCTTGGGGAGACCCCTCTGTCTTATGATACCAGTCTGAAGAACAATTCTAAGAACAATTCTTATTGAGGATAAGCACATCAGGGCATACATGCCCCATCCACCTCAATTATAGCGCATTGGCTTGGAAGTGCGTTGCTAGTTTTTGATGAATTTAGAAAGTACTGCTCAGATCACTCTAATAACATAACATAATAGTAACTGGGGTTCCATCCAAATGCACAAATGTAAATTGATGCCCGTTTCCCTTTGTTATTGCTTTGCGATTCAACTTTACCATTTTTTTCTTTGGATTTTGGAGTTTGTCAAAGCCTTTGGCACTCATTTGCTTCTGTAATTCTTGATGAACTGTTACATTTCTTCACTTCCTTCCATCAAGAATGGCATTATTCACTTCTTTTATCAACTAGAAATGTTTCTATTTCCTCCACTCTCCTCCACCGCCATTTTCTACATTGTAGCGTAACGTCACATCAAATACCATGATGTCACATCTGGGTCAGTCATGACGTATTTGCAAAACCTGTTGTGTCGTGTTTCCAAAGCCAAAAGCCACAATTTCCTTTTACCGCTACGCTGACAAATCCACCTCCTTTAAGTGCTCTGTTTCGCTGCTGAGAATGACCCTTCATTATGTTACACAGTTGTGTTTCCAGTAACTTGTTTGGACAGCGACAGAAGATCGTTATCACTCATTCCTGTAAGAACCACATGCAACAGCATGTAAACCTGAAGCAGGACGCTGCTGGGAAAAAAAACATGTAAAAGAGAAAATGCAGATACTGTTCTAGATAATGTTGTTTTAAAAGAAATTTCATTTGGCTTGTTTTGTTATAATTAAGCTGGTTTATAAGAGAATAAGTAAAATAAAAAAAAACACTGATCGTGTTACTTTTCACATTATTGGGTTACAAAGCATTGTTGTTATTACTTTATATTTATTATTATTATTATCTACTTCATGTTAGAGCCCCACAACGTCCTCGTTGCATCAGAAATACCATACATGGTCCATGCATCATGGGAAGGGGGAAGTTGATGATGCAGTATAAAGGCAGCAGCACTGCCTCCAGCATCAGTCAGGTGCTGTCCGTCTCCACCAGCGTCATCACAATGAGCCGTCTGCTGCTCGGAGCTGTGCTGCTGGGGAACCTGCAGGTCTGCATCACAGCACAAGGTAACCTCTGGTGAATTTCTATTTAAAGCTCTTATCACCTACGGATAATGTTGTTATTGACTGACTGATTTGATTTCAAGGTTCTGTCTGGTATCAAATCTACAAATTCCCTCTCAGGCCACTGTTCATATTTCATAAATCAGTAAATTGAGTTATATGACTGAGATGAGGAAATTCAGAAATTTACAGTTGTTATATAGTTGTTAAAGCGATGAGTGCAATGTTATAAAGGTTTTTCTGCATCTTCTGCCACCTTAATTCAACATCTTGTGTCATTTACTGAGACATCCATGTCATGAGATACACTTAAGGTGGAATATAATAGAAAGAAACAGGAGAACATGAAAAGTAACAGAAGAGTTTTGTGCAACAATTACTTGTTTGTCTCTAAATGGTTCAGTAACACTGACCCTCTCTATTATTTATAAAGAATATATATACACTTAATGAATGGTTTATACCACACTATAATGTAATATAAGGTTATAGAAGGACAGTTGTGGTTTATTATTATAATTATTAGTCATCTGTTATATACACCAGACTCCATAGTGATGGACTTTAATTAATAAACACTTTTATCTGCTTATAACTACATAATAATAATAATAATAATAATAATAATAATAATAATAATAATAATAATAATAATAATAATAATAATAATAATGTGATTCTCGTGTTGTATAAACTACACAACACTTTTTATTTATGGGTGAGTAACATTTTGAGTAAGATTTTCAAGGAACTAAAGTCCATGCCAGGAAGGATGATTTACACTGATGCAGCTGCAGTTAGAAAGTCTTTCCAGGCAAAAGGAAACATTTTTCACTATTCACTGGCAACATCTGCCAAACTCCCAGAGGCAAAATAAAACACACCAAAGGAAACAGAAAGCCATAAATCCAGAGGCTGGATGGTTTCAGTACGTTGACCAGTGCAATAGAATCCACATTAGTTGGGATCTGTTCTGTGTCCAGTAGATGGAGCCGTTGTACCATGATGCTGCTCCTTTATTGGGCGGTGGAGCCATTCCTCTTAGATTACTGTTAAAGGACATGTGTCATTTTTCAAGTCAAGTTGAAAAAAAACAGCTAGTGCCCAAATTAATGTAAAAAGTGTTTTTCTTTGGTGTAATCATTCCTCCTGTTCATACTGGGGATACTGAAAAGACCTCATAGAGATCATAGGACCAAAATCCAAAGAGTGGCCACCACACAGTCAGTTCGTTCAACAATGCACACTATTTGAAGCTTTTTCAAGGCTTCAGCAGTGCAGGTTTGTCATAACAAGAGACTATTTGCTAGTCTGTGTTTCCCTGTTGAACTGTGGTTGAAGTGAAGTTCAAGATAAATATTGAAATACATATTTGAACAGAAGGACGGTGACTTTACCACCAACACTTACACTGTAGAGGTAAAATGAAGAGATCTTGTGATGGTCAGTGTGACCAGAAGGAAAAACCACTGGATTATCCATCTCAATGTCCACTTGGGTACCTGACTGGACTCCTACACAAACACTGAGTAAAAGCATTGAGCAAATCAATAATTGGATGAGGCAGAAATTGCTCCAATTATACAAAGATAATATATATATATATAGATCATATCACTACAGTTGTGAGGTCAACTGTATCTTGCTGTAACTTTGTTCTTGTTATTGTTTTTGTTGTTGTTATATTGTTATTGTTATTTTTTATACATTTTTTTCTTATTTAATTTTAATTCATTTGACATTTTTGATTGTTCTTGTTTTTTATTTTAAACTTTAAAATTTTCATCTGTTAAACACATGTTTTTAAATTGTATCCTGATGCTTTTAATGTTTTATGTAAAGCAATTTGCATCACAATTACTTATTGTTATTGTTACTTATTATTGTTGAAATGTGCTATACAAATACACTTGCCTTGCCTATTCTAGTGACATCTAGTGGTGAGGTTGCAGGTTGCAACCAATGAAGTACATCCTCATTTAGAACCAACATTGGCTGCAAAAATAGCGACAAACCATTTCTAGATGTTCTCCAGTTGTTTGTCCATTCTGTGTTGCTGTAGAAACATGGCTGTGCAACATGGAGGGAGACCCCATTCTTTATGTAGATCTAATGTTTCAATCTGAGCTAATAAAACACAATTCTTATTTTGCTTTAATTATACAAATGAAAAATTACTTAATTAAATATTATTTTGCAGATTTGATAAGTCAGTCATGCGAGATGTCACTAATTTACACGCTGTGCCTTTAAATTCTAGTCTAAAACCAATAAGTAATCAATAACCTCCTTAGGTCCAGTGATGCTTGCTCCTCCCACCAAGGTGAGGTTTGACTCTGTGGACTATAAGAACTATCTACGCTGGAATCCACCCAACAACTCCACCTCACTGCACTACTACGTCCAGTGGAAGATGTGAGATATGAACACACACACACACACACACACACACACACACACACACACACACACACACACACACACACACAAACACACACACACACACAGAAAGCTTTTTATTGTAAAATTCCCACTTGCTTATGGCGTGTTATTGCTGAAAACAACATATTGCTGACAACAGTCCTTAAGGATAATATTGAGTCCGAAGATTTTATCCTTGAATAAATCAAGTCAATCTGCCTGTAAATTGATATGTTGTTTTGCTGTTTGAAAATACGTCTTCAACAGAATAATCTCTCTCCTGTGGTGAAGAGAAGGTTAAGTTTTGCTGGCAGAGGGAGCCTCTGTTGTAGCTCAGATGATGTTTTATTGCTGTACAGATTGTAAAACCCCTGAGACACATTTGTGATATTGGACTATACAAATAAAACTGACTTGACTTCAGTTTAAACTACACTGTCTTCTCCTCAGTTACGGTGAGCCTGAGTGGTTGGACGTTGACCGCTGCCAGGGGAGCCAGAAGTTTCATTGTGACCTCAGCGACGTGACCTCTGACCTCAGAGAGTGGTACTACGCCAGAGTACATGCTTCCACCTCCTCCTCCTCCTCCTCCTCCACCTCCTCCTCACCCTCCAGCAAATCAGCGTGGGTCCTCTCTCCCAGATTCAGCCCACGCTGGGACAGTGAGTATTTATACACTTCCTCCACAAAATGTACTAGAATATTTGACTGAAGGACAGTAACAGAAAAAAACAGACACTATTTCTCATTTAACCAAACGTAGCTTGTTAAAACTCTACCTGAAATACAGGTTTGTTTTCCTTTTTTATAGAACACAGTGACATTATTACCGTCCCTCTGCTGCACAAAATATAAAGTTCAACTTCCCTCTTTAAGATCACAACAACAGGAAAACAATCCCCTCTGCTTCCTGAAATAAACCAGTACACCAAACACTTATCTCTGCAGCTAAAATCAGCCCACCTGTACTGAAGCTCAATGTCACAGAGCGAGGGATTCTGGTCCGTGTGAAGCCTCCCCGCTCCCGCATCCAGAAGAATCACATTAATCTGAACTACAAGATCTACCTCATACGCACCAGTGGAGAAGAGGTACAAGAATCACTCCTGGCCTGCCTCTGTCTTCTTAGTGATAATCCGAGGCAGCCTCACATTGGGGCAGCGTGGAGTTTAATGCATGAATTAGAGCACAGGTATCAAGTCATCACATCCAATTCAATTTGAGGAAACCTCTGTTACAACAGCATGAATTGATTCTGACACTTCTGTAGTCACTTCACCTCATGTTCTAGTCTTCTTCTTCTATTTGTACGCAAACTTGTTATTGCATAGCTTGCAACATACATTTAGCATTTCTATATGCTGAAATACACACAGCAGGTCAATTTACGTTTTCTTAAATACATGTTTGATGTTTTCATCTATGAATTCTCAATCTACTTATTTAGATTTTAATCATTCTAATTATCATTCTTTATGTCACCTTTAGATTTTGCCTCCCTGCATTTTTGTGCATGTATAAACTGTGAATCTGCTTTGTACAGGTAGAGATCCAGATTAGCTGAACATGCAAACACAATTTGTCAACAAATTGCGAATATATCTGTTTGCAATAATAAAGGAATTATTAATTCATGTTTTGGGGTTTTAGGGATGATACCAATTCATTTTTTATAGTTATTTTTTTTTTTTATTGTTCATTGTTGAAGGCATCACTGTGACCTGTTAAAAGAGTTCAAGGTGACACCTTCAAATGTCTGATCAACAAAAACCAACATTTTTTTTCTGATGCCAATGAGAAACAGGAATTCACATAAATGTCAACATACCAATACCTTTACTAGAGATGAATTACACTCTACTGACCACAAGGCTGTTATGAAATAGATGAGGAAGAAGATCAGGAGGTGGAAGAGGAAGAAGAAGCAGAGCAGCAACAAAAACAAGAAGAGTAAAAAAGAAGAACAAGGACATCATGGTCTCCTTTAAGGATCAGTTCACCTTTTATTCTAATGGCTGTCAAACGTTATAAATGTGATGTGGTTGTGATATCACATCACAACAAAAAAATCTAGAAAAAAAAAACTACTTTTTCTACATTTTATACCTTAGTTCTCATCACTTGTATATTTTGTAGATGTATTAATTTTAAGGCAGCTGATGTATAGTATTTATTCATTAATTTATTTACTGTATGGATATTGCAGACTGTCTTATTGTCTCCCCCTGGGGGTGTTTTGTTTTTTTTTAAGAATGAAAACTTTCCTTTTGACTGTATTATTCTGTATTATTATTAACTCCTGCCTCTCCCCTTCAGGTGGTGTTTGACATGGAGTGCTGCTCCAAAAAGCTGCTTCTGAACAAGCTGGACCATGAGACAAAGTACTGCATCCAGGCCCAGACCATGATCCCCCTCCAGGGCAAGAGCAGCCCCCGCAACAACATGGAGTGTATCACCACACTCTGATCACACAGGTACAGACATTCTACAGCCGCTCACGTTGAAGGGGCTGAAATACACAACTGGTCACATGTCCTCGATTTTTAACACACCTGATTCTACTAATGAAGGTCCTCAGCAAGGCCTCTAATGGTTGATTAGGATGCTGCCTCCTAGATAATTAACCGGCAAAAGTTATGGCAGGAAATGTTTGGATCAACTTTCCAGACTTCATTTATGTCCATACCTGCAGAAAAGCTGTGAAAAGCTATATATATATATATATATATATATATATATATATATATATATATATATATATATATATATATATATATATACATACAGGTGTCTATGAATTCTATACAGTGTTCATTGACCTTAAACTGCTTCAATAAAGTAAAAATTTCAATAAAGTAGAAACGCTAGTGTACGTTTCCTTTTGCTGTGAAACATCAGCACAAAAACTCATCCTTCTCATTCTGTCCATGCAAGTTTAGAAAGTGAAGACCAGTCACATCTCAGATTAAATACAGAAGTAGTAAAAAACAAAAAAAAAAGAAGCAGATTTCTTCCTGAGAACATGTGTAACAACAAGTGTCTGTTGTTGTGCTGGACAGTGTTGTTAGCGGGTGAAAGCTAACCTCTCTGCTGTAACAAAAGGCTACAAACTGAGAAGTCAAGTATCAGCTGTCACACAACAACAATAACGCCCGAGGTAGTGAGACAGAAAGAGGGAGGGAAAATGAAACTCCTGGAGGAGAAATCTAAACAGGAGACGTTCCCCACAATGACTATAATTACTTCTGCTCACCCCACCCTGTTCACTGTTTTTTTTTTTTTTAGATCTGTGATGGATGTGTAGAATGGAGATAATATAGTTCAGGACATTTCATTCATCCCTCCTGTGTCTGGCTTAGTTTTTTCCTTCTCTTTTTGTGTAGATAAAAACCTCCGTATGTGATTCACTGAATGACTGGATGAGGAGATTTGCATCCACCGGTTCAGCTTTGATTATCCACCGCTACCTCGACAGCAGCAGCCAAAACACACAAATGATGCACTTTATTAATCAAAGGTCTGACATATTCACTGCCTATATATGCGTCTTTTTTCAAAATTAGGTTTGATACAATACAAGCACTGTGAAATAGAAATAATTACAACTTGTTAACCTCATAGCATAATTGCCAGTTATTTTTTTCACCAAATTGAGATATTTGCATACATACTCTCCTACCACTGCTGCATCATCCTGTTGTTCTGCTCCACATCATTGGCCAATCACAACACTTATTAGAATCCAAAAACACTATCACTACTAACACTACTAAGTCATTCATTTGACTTTTAGGCTGTTTTGATACCAGCAAAATGGCAAAGAGGAAGAGGTTTTCTAGACACTAAATGTAATTTCAGTCAATCAAAAGGATCATGAACTGTATATTTAAACTTAAAACTACCTTTTTGCTTCAATTATGATTCATATAGTTTATTTATTTATGTAAGACAAAACTGCATAAGTCAAGGCACCATTCTGCCTAAATCCTTATTTTATTCGTTAGACAATTGAGGATGGGTCTATTTAGTTGTTCACACATGTAGTTTAATGTACTGTAACTCTGCCAAAATAACACTATGTTGACAATACTCCACATGCCAAGATAATTTATGGTGCCAAATGTTTTGTTACATGTGTCACATGATGAATAAAAGCCATTGTTTACACTGGTGAATTGTGTCTCATCAGTTGAACATTTAACATGACATTTAAAGCAGAAGTTTGGTGTTCTTTATGCTTTCTGCTCACATGACCTTTCTATCCTTCCGGGCTTCTCTATAATCTCCATCATAACCTGTAAACAGTGTATGAGACTTTGTAGTTGTATGAAAATTTGCTGAAAAATCACACGGTTCAGTCTATAGAATACTATAAATGCTTTTTTTTTTTTTTACTTTTTTTTTGTTAAATATTTAACCAACTTCAGTCCTCATCAAAACCACTAAATATTGCTTCATTTTCAGATTTTTAATCTTTTAAATTGTAGTTTGATTAATAAATAAGACTTTCTGTGGAGCATTTTGTAGTTTTAGTAAACAACTCAGAGTAAACAGTATATTAACTGGAGAATGTTTTTAGCTGTAACACTTTAGTTATTGACTCAAAATAAACCTGGACACAAAAACAAGAAGGCAACGTTTGTCTTGATTTAGACTTTATTCAAAAGGTCGATAAACTTGATACTCTTGATCAATCAGGCATGAAATAACCAATACTGTACTGATAACAAAAGCCATTCACTGACACTGATGTACTCAAAGCTAAATCTGCCACATTCAGTGTGGCAGAAGAGTTCATTGATTTAAAGGAAGTGTCATGTTTTAACAGGAAGTCTTGTCGTTTTGAGCAGAAGGTGATGGGGTCTTTCGGCAGAAGCGCTGCACCGTACGTCTGAGGTTGTTTCGTACTTTTCTTTGTAAAAACTCCACACTAGCAGCTGGTCATGTTTAGTTTAGAAGACAGAGGCCTTAGCATTGGATTGTGTTGAATTCGGTCCCATGGCCGGATGACTGAATGCACTGCGTTCTTGTATCACAAATATTAATCCTGCAGTTTGTCAAAAGGAGTGGAATGTTTATTTTTTAACCTTTTTTCTGTAAACCACTAGTCAACAGACTGTAGCTGCACGACTGGCCAAATTCCTCTTAAGACAAACTGCAGATTTCAGCTTCTAAAGGATACCCAAAACTCAAAAAATGGGAATATACAGTACCAGTGCATCATGGTATTTACAAATACCCTTAAATTCATGATTCATGATAGCTTAGCTTGTAAACTGCACCTTTAACAACTGAGTGATTAGTAAGGCCTTTACAGTGTTGGAAGTGGTTTGAAAGTAGTCAGTGGTAGGAAAAAAAAAAAAGGAAAAAAAACGGAATGCGATACATCACATTCTAAATCATCATATGCCACAGTGATATACACATCAGGAATCACAATTCTATTTACACCATTTGGGAAATCATGTCAGAAATGTGTCCTTATGTCCAGAAACAGGACACATTTTCAACTAAACTTCTTAAAATTAATAGTGAGACAGCAATAAAAGATGGTGAATGGTAACCAACTGTCAACTGGAGTAGATGTTAAATTTTAAAACTTTTTTTTTTAGAGTGGGAGCCCAGGAGTGGCCAGTAAACAAGGTACAGGAGATTAACACATGTACACACACCTGATGCTGCATAGTCACACATGTAGACCAGCAAGTTCACAGAGGTCTGGAGAAAAACCTCAACAGCAAATCTAATTATTGAGCCCTTTATTAATCCTGAGGAAGCCGTTCAACTGACTGAGAGGTCTTTTTTTCTCGTTAGGTATATTAGAAAATAATTGCTTACAAAATGAAAAGACAGAACTTCGTAGAATGGTCTGAAATCATGGCTGGTTGATGCATTGGAGCCGAACGTAGCATGACCCCTCTGTACAAGGTCAAAAACAGCAGCTACCTGGATGTAACTCCAGTTCTAGGAGTACATGCGACCTATAGTTTACAAGCTCAGTCTCCTTATTTAAACATATTGAAAGAGGATGAGATGAGGGATAGGTGCATTGTTTTTCAGCAGAAACACGTGGAACACCAAACTCCACTGAAAAAAATACACGTTAATTTAACATTAGGGTAATCAATGATGGCCCACTTAACTTTAGAGTTACACTTAGTTACTTACACTAAGTTACACTTACTGAAATAAAAAAAAAATGTGCTGATTCAAACGTTACTTAATTTTTAAGATCTTATCCATGTTGCACCTATCAACGAGGCCTGTTATAGTTTTTTTTTGCAAATGGCATCACTGATGTCCAGTAGTTAGCACAGAATTTTTTGAAATTTTTTGGTTTTGAAACTTTTATATACTTTGATTTTTGTCTGATTAGTAATACAGGTTTCTGCCATGTGACAAACTTAGACCAGTTAATTTTGCTTTACACAGCCTTCAGGTGTAATGAAGACGGTCATCTGTGTTGTATTTAACCAAATTCTACAAATGTCTCCAGATCTTCCTGAACTTGAATTGATGGCTACATGTCGGAAGACTGACTTACACTGAAAAGAAGAGTGAAAACGGAAATAAAACAATACAAAAATGCAAGTGGGTCAAGTTGAGCATTATAAGTGTGTGCATAAATTATGTGCACAAGGTATCAATAAACAAAGAACATGAATGAACCCGAGGGGATGACCACTGGTTTCAGGAACATTCTGGATATATTGTCACTGTTGCACTCAATTTGTGTCATAATACAAAAATCCTCGTGTGTGGCCACTCCTGGACTGCCCATAATTTGAAATGTTAATCATGAAGGTTTCTTCATGATTAACATTTCAAATGATGCTGTGTCATTACAAATCCAGCCAGTCGTCAGGGCGATTAGGTTATAAATTCATTATGTTGAGGCAGGGTTTTCCTGACGTGAACATTCATGGCTGAAGTGTTCTCCCACCCTGCTGCAGCATGTGGAGTACAGAAAATATTAACCAAAACATTTCTATAAATACTCTTAGAAAAATCCACATTAGCAACAGTCATTTAAAATTTCATCCATCTTTCAAGTGAAAAGATTCCACGTCTGCTTGTGCAGGAATTCCAGTGGTTTTCTACCTGCAGCTCTAAAAATCTTCAGGGTATTCTGGGAGGAAACGCGTTTGCATCCATGCTACGATCCAGTATGTAACCTGTCCCTAGAACACAGAGTGTACTGCAGCATCGCTGACTTTTAAACAGTCATAAAACAGCATATATGCAATACAAAACAACCGCCAGCATTAGGCTGGAAAATGGATAAAAAGAAATATTTACAAACAAGGCGTAATGATTTTTTTTGTTCAACATTTTAAGGGTACATGCATGCATGATTCTCAAGTCAAAAAAAACAACAACTCTAAAAGCGTGATCACACGACTTTGAAACTGACATGGAATGTTTGTCCTGCTGGTTGCTATGGTAAGGTCAAGTCTCTTCATATTAAATTACCTATAAAAATATATATATAAATAAAAAGGTGAGGGTATTGTGTTGCGAAAGCTGCAGCAGCGGTCAACGTTTAGCTGCACCGACAGAACGAGAGAGGAAGAGGGTGACAGGAGGGGGAGAGATGAGATGGAAGGTGGCAGTGGAGCACCGGAGGATCAGAGGAATGTTCTGCTCGGGTTTCAGAACCGTGGGGGAGACAAGCTCCCGTTCTAGGATGAGATATCAAGGCAGCGTGGAGGGTCTCTCAGACTGAAATGAGCCCTCTGGGTCTAAACACAGATTATGTTTTTCGAACACTGACATCATTATGTTCTAGAACTAAGACAAAGCGGTGTTCTATGTTATAGAACCTTTTAAAAAATATGGAGAAAAAATAGGCAGCCTGGTTCTAAACCCTCCAGGAGTTCTAGGCCAAAAAAAATTCTGTCTGTATGTCCTGGAATACTCTAGATTGGATTATGAGCTGAGCTATGACCACAGCAGGGTCACTTCTCAACGTCCCCTCCCACTAAGACAGGAACTCTTTCTCCAGCTCGAAGACGGAGCCCCGTGCCGGGGAGCTCTGAATGCGGCAGAGCGGCACGGTGCAGTCTCGCTTCTGGCCCTCGGTGTCCATGTCCAGCAGAGAGCAGCCCACCCCCACCTCGGAGGACAGCACCATGTTGAGGTTCTGTGCCGTCTTCTCTCCAGAGTAATGGCCCAGGGAGTAGCTCTTGTTGCGTCCCCGCAGCAGGGCCCAGGCGTGGGGTTTGGCGCGGAAAGACACTGGCCGTGGTCTGGAGAAGGGATCCGCGCCGGGGGGCTTCTCCGACGAGCCGTCCTTCTCCTTCTCCTGCTTCTTCTGGGTGGCCGGAGGAGGCAGAGCAGGTGGTCCGTTGGCTAGAAACAGAGGAGGGGAATTTTTAGAGCCCAATATATTCTAAACCATATACAAATTAAAGCCTAGTTCATGCTGACATGCAACTCCAAAAAATCCTGACTATACGATGCGAACCACAAGGGCTGTGATTGGTGCAGCTCAGCCGCAGTGGTCTACATGTTGCCTGCACTTCAATATCTGCAATAAAAGCATTTGCTCTTTGATTCTGATGAGCTCCACACACAGACACTGCAAAAAAAAAAAAAAAAAAAAAAAAAAAAAAAGGCTGCTACAAGAAAAAAAAAAAGAAGTCTGGTACAAAAAACAAGGAAAAAACAGGCAAAAGAGAAAAAAAAAGTCTGGTACATGCATTTGGGAATATATGTTATTTATTTATATAGTTTTTTTTCCCCGTCACCTGCACTTCAACATTTGAAAAAAAATAATTTACTTTGTGATATCAATAAGCTCCGAACACATTCATCCATCCATCCATCCATGCTCCATCCTGGTACAATAATGAAAAAAACAGTCAAAAACAGTCTGGAATATGTGTTACTTAGGGAATGTGTTTTTTGGCCTGTTTTTTTCTGTCTTGTGTTGGACTTTCTTTTTTTGCCTGTCATGCAGTTGCCACTGAAGAGGAAGAAAGGGTTTGGCAAAGCAACACGTTCTCTCAACACAGATCTTTGAATGCTCAAGGTCTGCGTCACATTGATGGCATAGCTACGTTCACAGAAGTATAAACTAAGCTTAAGGTTGTGCAATTAATGGAATTTAGATCTTGATTTCAATTTGCATGTCAAATGATAATCATAATCATAATCTAGTTGAAACAATTTTTGACACAATTTCTGAAAGTGTGTGAGTGAGATGTCAGAGGGAGGACAGAGTTGTTTGTTGGAGAAAATGGGTCAGAAAAGTTCTCTGATCTGGGAACATTTCAGGTTCCAAGAATCAGACAAAGAGCAGAAGCAACACAACAGTTCTGTTCAACATCTCAAACAAAAGCAGAAAGACACTCATGCTCAATAAATCCATTGTGTAACTAAAAAATAAAACATATTTGAATAATCATGATTGACAATTATTTTGGTCAATATTGATATTGACCAAAATAATCATGATAATGATTTCTTTCCATAATCGAGCAGTCCTAATACAAATGCTCCTCATGTGTTACTCACTGTTGTGGTTGCTGGTATATTTCTTCCTGCGTAGACGTGTCCCTGTGTTGTGGTTGCTCTGTTCTGGCTGCTGGCTTTGGGCTGGTACTGGGTTCTGTGTTTTCGCTGCAGTCCTGCTACTGAGGCTGTCTGTGGGGGCCGGCGGCGGGCCGGGCCTCGATGGCTCCGTGTGGTGATTGACGACCACGAGCTCCGCTTTCCCGGGGCTGGTCCGTGACACCTCGGCCTCGGACTGTAAGAGACACTTGGTGGAGTTGCATTCCATGATGGCCGACATGGAGATGAGATTGACGGGCTGGGCGGAGGCGTGGTTCGTCGACGCCTCGTCTTTGCGTGGGCGGCCGCTCGGCGGCGAGGTGCTGCGGCGGAATCTGGTGGCGCGCTGGAACAGGCCCTCCTTCTTCTTTTTCTCCTTCTCCTCCCGCTGGGGCTCGCAGTCCTCAGCGAGAGCGGAGTTTTTGAGCACCTCCCTGATGTCGCAGCCGAGCAGGACCGAGGCCAGCAGGGAGCCGCAGCCGTAGAGGATGGCGTCGGTCTTGCGGCGGGTGGTGGTCCGCTTCAGGCTGTTTGTGGGGGTGAGCTGTGGGGTGGTGGAGGTGGACGAGGTGGACGTGGTGGTGTAGGGGTCCTCGGAGCTCTCCGCCGGGCCGCCCAGACCCGCTGCCCCGACCCCGGCGTCGCCCGGTCCGCAATAGCTGGCGGGGCTCTGAGGCTGCTGCTGCTCGTCCCTCCACAGAGGTAGATCGATGTACACCTGGTTGGGGAACTTGAGCTGCTTTGGTTTGGTGCTGCTGTCTGGGCATTCCTGTGAGAAGGCCTCGTCTTTACCCACCCCCGCTGGAACCAGAGACACGAGTTTGACTTTAGAAACAGATAACTGACTATAAAGGACCCGCATGGATCACTGGTAATGTGAGAGAAGCTGAAAACATGACACTTCCCTACAGATGTGTTCAAAATAATAGCATTGGGTATGAAGCCAAAATCATCATAACAAATCCTTATCCTTATAATAATTTTCATTTTGAAGCATAGGGAACACAGTATTTTATATCCTAAATAAAAATGTGAAGAAAAGTATGTAGAGAAAATTTGTCCAATACTTTTCAGAAAATTAAGAAAAATTAATGGCTTAAAATACATAATAATGGATTATTTGTTCACCTTGTTCAGCAAACAGGGCAGCGAGAGGGACCGACTTTTGGGACTTCACCAGACTGGTGGACCAGGGATTACTGCCATCTGAGAGAGGACGCACTCTGGAAACCATACACACGTACAAAATAAACAAGACTAAAAAACAGAGTGTGTGTGTGTGTGTGAGGAACAGGCCATCAATCTGAGTGAGCTAAAATTGATTGGTTATAATTCCAATGGCACTTTTTGTTAAATGTCCGGATCAGAAAAAAAAAATTCTAAATATTGCAAATATATTAAATTACTTCTCATTCTCTACCACACATGCAGTATTAGTTATGGTGTAGCCTCACATAGAGAGAAGATGGTACTTTTGCAAATGTACCAGAATCAGATTTTGAGCAAATTTTGTGTGTGTGTGTGTGTGTGTGTGTGTGTACCTCTCAGCAGCAGTGGGCCTTTCTTTGCTCTGTACTGAACTGGGGCCCCAGGTTCGTCCTTTCTTCTTGATTCCCTTTTTCACGTCATCAAACTCCTCTGGCCTGAAGAGGGTGCTGCGGCCCCATGTACGGTTGCTTTCATCTTGAGTTACTGTAAACACAGCAATGGCAACATTTATCACACACTCAAACAATTACAGCACGCTGCTGTCGGAGCAAACATGGTGCAGTTGTGTTAGTAGGATTATAAAAAGGTATCAAGCCGTCCATAAAAAAAAAAAAAAAAAATCACAGTAGTAATCTTACTCCAGTGTGGCAGGCTATTCATTTGTACGTTTACTTAAAGGTCTCATATCATTAAAAGTGCGATTGGGTTTGCTTTTTGATTATAAGGTCTCGTTATATAAACACTGCACTATGTTTCAAAAACTCTCAGTCCTGAGTTATGCACACAGCACTTCAGAAACTGTGCCTTAACACAAGTGGTCAGGATGTCTGCGAAGTTGTGATGTCACAACTATACAGTGACCACCCACCACCCAGACATAATTTCTAGAGCTGCAGAAAGAAGCATGAGAGAGAAGAGGTAAAACTAAATTCTATTGAGATGATTTCTGATTTTTAAATATGTCTTGTTATAGATCTCAATGTCAAATAACACCCAATAAATTGAAAAATATGGGACCTTTAAGTGCATTTAAAACATCAGAACAGCAGCAAAAGTTGTGAGTGTTCTCTCCTGATAGTTGAGTTGTTTCCACCACGGCTTTTACAATTTACAGCCTTTACATCAATCACTGAAATTAGATTTCAGATGGTGCAGAGCAAGAACTGTACCTTTCTGCATGTAAATTCAAAAAGCAAAAAAAAACAACAGAAACCAAAATCCCAAAAAGCAGAAACCAAACCCAAAAAGCTGTTAAAAATGTGTAAGTTAGGCTCTGTAAAAATTCCATTTGTCAGCATCATTGCCCCTTGTTGGTTAGATTTTCAGGTTAAGTGGACACCCTGTGAATTATTCAAACCAACAGCAAACACAGCAGTCATGTTTTAATCCACACATCAGGAAAACTTTGCCGTTCTGCACACACACAATCCCCACTGATGGGAAGCTGTTAGGCAACAAACCCTTTCTGCTCGTTAAAGTTAGCCAAACATCACATGCAGCGCTCGGTGCCGTTAGTCCACAGCAAGAATCACACCAGCGCTGCATGTGAGGGGCCAATAGCCAATTGCTTGCCTTTCCTCCTGAGCCCAGAGTAGGCTGTGAGCTCGCTGGTCAGATCAACATCCTGTTGGTAAATATACATACTGTCCCTCTGCGTATGGGACGTCACTGAGGAGGGAAAAACACGTTACCTCTACCAAACATGATGAAGATGGAAAAAGTATCGCAGTATATAATGAACATTTAAGAAATCATTTCAACTGTTAATTTAAAAAAACATTTGATTAAAATCTGCAGAGCAATTAACTAACCCTAATCCATCTATTTCAGAAATATGTGTGTTTATGAATGGCATCATTCTCTATTGAAATGCATAATCCTTGATTTTATGACAAAAAATTCATTCATTCTTAATATATGACCAGCACCTGTATATCTATGGCTGTATTACTCCCCTGCAACAACAGGTGAAGGTAGGTTAAGGGGGTGGACCTATCAGTTACTAGATTTAAAAATCTAATTTTAAGCATCGCTCAATTAAGCTCTGCTTTAAACGTACTGATTGAGAGTAAATTCATAAAAAATAATTACTAAAAAATGCATTTCTTTTTTTGAAGTATTCTGATGCAGGAGTTCAACCATTCCCCAACAACAACCAATGATATTAAACCAGATTTGTGTCTGGCTTCTGAATGTTACGTCTCTAAACTTCTCCTTCTGATTTCATTCACTCTGGATTTTCTTAGGCTATTTTGCAAACCGTAATGCACATCAATGATCTCCCCACAGGCTTATCATTATAAATACAGTCATTCTGAGCAAACAACTGTGTCCTCTGTCTGAATGTCATAAATGCTCAAGAGGAATTTGTGCCAGTTATTGGAGGGGCGTTGGTGCGTGATTTACTCACTGTTCAAACAACGGCTTGTGGCTGTGCAGCATTGCTTCACATGGTCTTTGTCATTGTGAATGACGCTGTTCCTATTTTCCCAATTTCCTAGTAAGTTGTAATTTTTTTCATAATCCTTATATTTGTAGATTTGAGTCAGTCAATGGGAAGAAATACACCTGACTTAATATAGAGACACAATAACTAATTCAGAGGTGGAGGAGACAGTCAGACCTCACACAAAGGGAAGCTTGAATGGGGAAAAAAAAGAAAAAAAGTCTTACGCTGAATGGCTCGTAGCCGGGGGATGAGCGTGGGACTGCTGGGGGGAGAGGAGCTGGTGCTATGAAGGCTCCGCCTCTTGTCCATGGAGGGTGACGCCTGCACAGTGATCTTATGCTGGAAGTCTTCACAATGCAACATGGACAGATGTAAAACAGTCGATCTCATCCAGCATTACACAAATTTTGGACGATTGGCAGACAAGAGCACAGAAGTACTACACACATAACTGTGATGAATAAAGAGGCAATGTTTAAGTTTGACATATTCTAGTGTAAAGATAACACAACATTATAATGGCTGTTCAATTTTCATGTGACTAGATGGATTATTTAATTTTGGTTAGACTTAAAGTTGAATATACTAAATGTACATTTGTACATTCCCTTAATACATCTGTATTAAGAAAAAAAATTAAATACATAGATTATTTCATAATTCTTTCGTCTTCAGACAAAAATGGGGCAAAACATGCAATGTATGAAAAAATGGAAAAAAAATTAAACAAAAGCACATGATCGAAAAAGGAGGAATCAACAATTTTCACACTTGATAGTAAAAATAATACAAATTTGTTTTGTCATTTGACATTTAGCACTATTTTCTTTAAACAGAATTATGAATATGGCTAATAGGAATTTGTGGTGTCTAAGCCAATGATCATATTTGTGTGAATGACAATACTGTATTAGTCACTTGATATTGTAAAAAAAAAAAAAAAAAAAAAGGTCCTATTTTAAGGTTTTGTGCAAAGAGGTATTTCAGTCTTATGCTGTTGTGTAAGTAATTCTATTCCATATTTCTCAATTTTCACCAAATCATGAACTAGCATCGCAGTTGTGTTTACTACCACATCATGATGTTGGACACAAACAATTTACTACTTTCAAGCCTCAATTTAAACATCAGGCCAAGTAACATGAAATGGGTCTGTTCCCTCACCTGAGGGCAGGCTGATGCGGTTTCCATCCTTGAGTTTAAGGCGGGAACGTTTAAATTTGCCTTTCCTCTTCTTCACGTTGGGTTTATCTTTGTTGAGCTGGAAAATGAGGATGTTGAGTTCTCTCTCCAACACGTTGATCTCCCGCTCTGCCAGCTGCTGCTCCCTGCGCTTCAACAGCTCCTCCTGAGACTTCTGCTGGAGGGCGGCCCGTGTCAGCTCCTCTTCCCTGGAACGTAGCTCCTGGAGGAGGAGAAGGAGGAATTAAAATCCATATGTGGTCACATAGACAGAGACAGTGACAGATGCACGTCTCTGTTGACCGATGTTTTCTGGAGGACAATGTGCAACAGTTTGTCACGTCTAGAAAGTTTCTAGACGTTTCTTTGTGAATCGGCCGCACATTTTTGAATGGGTTTTGTTTCACAATCCTCTCCAGGTGTAGTTATCCCTATTGCTTGTACACTTTTTTTCTTCAGAGCTCCAAACAGCCAGCCTCTTTAGCAAGACCTTTTGGGTCTTCCCCATGATTGTGTAGCCCACAGAGTTAGACAGACAGCATTTAAAGGGCTTTGCAGGTGTTTTGAGTGAATTAGCTGAGTTATACTGATTAGATCAGTGTGTAGCACCAGTGTCTTCAATATTGAACCTTTCCACAATTTTCGAATTTTATATACAATATTTTAACAATCTACTCAATTTGGGGTTTTCATTACTTAGTCAGTTATAATCATCAATATTAATCAATATGATCACGAAGAGGTCACAAATTGTTTGAAAAAAAAAAATCGGTGATACGTATCACACACTATGTATGCAAGTTAAATGAGTGTCTTTAAATCTGTTGATTGTGTGTTGAATATCAAATATAAAACCAAGTGAACCAGGGTTCCGCCATACTACTGCATGTTTTGTTTGTTGGAGGGTGGTGATGACATCATAGACAGGCAGACTGATTCGAGCAGGGGTTAACATCTTTATTATGAAAAACAATTAAAGCAATTAAAATAATTAAGTCTACCAATGGTCCTAGTATTGAAACGATCAATTAAATACCTTTTAAATTGATGTTAGATTGCTATATGTCTTTTGCAAGACCAACTTACCGAGCACAGATCAATATAGTTGATACATCAATGTAGTACATTAATCGTTACTAGTAATACTAGTAATTATAAAAACACTGCCCATATGTCCTGAGGTTATACGCTGCATATTTGCCTACTCTGTCATTACTGTTGTGGCTGTTTAAACAAGTGATAAATGGGTCACAATCCCTGCAAAATTACTAGTTTCACTATTAATTTGATCCATTCTGTCTGATAAATTTAATTATTTAATCCACATTCAATTTAGTATGAACCCATAGACAGTAAGCCTACACAGTATGGATTCATCTGGTCAACATGGGAACTAGATGCACAAACTCTGCATAGTGTGGAATACTGAGATTAACCTGCTGGTGTTAGGATTAATCAAAACTCGTTTGACAAAGGCTCAAATCTAATGAATGTTTATGTTATGCCCTATAGCTTTAAGGTTTCGTTTTCCTCCCAATGTTTGCAAACAGTCACGTTACGTGTCAGGGTTCAGACACTATTTTCCTGCAGAATGACAAGAAGGGTAAAAAAAAAACACTGTATAATTTCAGTTTTAACAAAACAAAAGCTCTTGCAGACAGACTGGTAGGAGTGTTAGCTAAGTATTAGATAACTCTTTCTCTAACAAGTTGGTTTCAACAGATTAGTGCCTGCTGTTTCAGGCAGTGTTACACAGCTAAACAGTCTTGTCTCCTCCCATGGCTTACTCTTTCATCCATCTTTCTATTTTCTCTTTAATTGCTCTCAGCTGAGTAAAAATAATCCTTACTGGATGACTTCCATAAAGCAGCTTTTCAGTCAAGCCCCTTCAGCCACCCACATAGACACAGATTACTGTGAGATGTTTACAGGAAATCTGCTGATGTAGTGGATAATTCTGCATGTAATCTTAAGAAAGTGTGATGGGAAAAGATTAATTCTAGGGGGAAAAAAATCTAGGAAAGCTCTACATAAAGTGATGTGGTGTAGATTATATCAGATGAGTGTTTAGATTATTTATTTGGATGATTAGATGTTACAGAGCACAAAGGTACATGTTAGAAAGAGAGTTTTGCATAACTGATACACTAGACTCCAGATAATACATTCAATTATCAAGCAAGAAAGTATATTTAATAAATATAAATGCTAATTAAATCTCTAAACACTTCAGTATTTCAGTATCTGTGTCATTCAGTTCACCATTTGTTGATCCAGCAGTGTGCTGATCCTGCTTCTCCCCAAACATTAATTAACCCTCCACTTTAAGCCAGTAACGAGAGACTTATACAGGAAGCAGATTAAGGTCTTAACAAGGGGAAGTACGCTAAAGCACCTCAGCAGTAATGACTCGTTCAGTTAAACATGCGATTAGCTTCACTCCTGAAAGTAATCAATTAAACTTGTTGGTGTGTAAAAGCTGTACCAAGCGATATATCATGCATAGACCAAATCTTATCGCTGTTTGGGGCTTCTGGGTCTCATCACTCGACTCTACCTTCTCTTTGGTCCTGAGCTCATCAAACATCTCCTGGATCTCCACACGCCAGTCGTCCTGCATGCTGTGGAAGGAGTCCTGGGGCATAGTGGCCATTACCGCCTCCTCGATGGCCGACAGCTGCTCCAGGATGCAGGAGAAGGAGGGACGCACATGTGGGTCCTGGTCCCAGCACTCTGGAAAAACACATATAATAGATGTACAGATTGAAGCATGAAGATTCCAAACATACACCTAGATTTAGTAAGGTAGGATGGTCATCACCTGCAGAAAAGTGCCCAAATCAAACAATTTAAAATACACATTATCTAAATGCTATTACTGTGAAATCATTGTGTGCATATGAAGGATGGGAATCTTTGGGTGTCTCATGATTCGATTCTCATTCTTAGCATTATGATTCGATTTAAAATTCTTGATTCAAAATGATTCTAAATTTTTCTTTAGTAATTTTTAGTTTTCTTTTTTATCACCAGTTTTACTGCAGGTTTACAGGTGCATCTCTGTAAATTTGACTATTAAGAACTTTATTAATGTCAGTATTTCAATTCAAAAAGTTAAACAAATAGATCAATAATACACATAAAATTAAACATTTCATGTCTTTTTTTCTTTTATTCGTAATTGTGGTATATATAAGTATGTGCTTGTATAAATATATTATGCCAGTAGGTGGCAGAGATGCCAATGTAAAACATGCACAATGACTGCATTGCGCACTTGTATCTGGCTCTCAGTAAATAAAACCCACCCCTTTAATTAGCTTTCCTGCTAGCTTTCTTTCATCTTTACAATCCAACAGTGATGGCCGTGGAAGTTTATTGATGCACCTGTAAAAATGTTATGAGTCATCTAACACGTGTACAGTTGAAGCACTGTCTCAAGGTTTTTATTGACAACAGGAGAGGAGATTATAAAGTAAAAAGGACATGTCGCCTCGTCGCTATGGTAGCTACGGTGGAGAGAGGTAGCGATCACCTCCAGTGACCGCTATGCTGATCCAGTGGAAAATGGGGGTGTTCCTATCACTAACTGAGATGGTTGAAACGTCAATAAAAATACATTTTTAAAGATTATGAATCAATCCAGAATCATAGAGAATAGTAATCAAGATTCTTACATAAATCGATTTTTTCTTCCACCACTATAGTGTATGATCATGGCGATAGTATCCAAATACAAGCAATTGTAACAACAAACATTCCAACTAACACTTCAATGAGGCCAAATTTTAAATGGGTGAATACTCTGGAAGCCACTTTTGGAACAAAGCTTTGGACAAAACAGAAAGTGAATAAGCTGTAAGTCAAGTTGTTCCAGCTTTCAAACTTACCTCTAAGCAATGATATCTATATTACATTCTATTATAATACATTCGGTTTTAAAGGTATTCCAAGACTCATTTCGTGTGGGCAGGCCGTCCTGTGTTGATTTACCTTCCATGAGCTTGGCGAAGGGCTCGGGGCAGGTGGAAGGGATTGGTAGAGTTAATTTATTGACTGCCACACCATAAGCAACAGCCAGGCCGTCTATCCCCCGGTACGGCACCTCCCCTGTTAACAGCTCCCACAGCAACACACCGTAGCTGCACGAAGACACACATGAAGGACATGGAAAAGGTTAAGGAGGGGAGAAAGGGATATTTGACAAAGGAATGAAGACTAATGTCAGACAAATGAGTGTATTCCTCTGTCTGTGTTATTTGTCATACCTCCAAACATCACTGCCTTTGGAGAAGAGAGATGACTTGATGACCTCGGGGGCCATCCAGGAATAGGTGCCTGCTGCTGACATTTTTGTGGTTTTGTGCCACTCCCTGGCCAGGCCGAAATCTGTGATCTTCAAGGTCTTCCTCCCGATGTCGTCATTCTCGATTGTTTCAAGTAATAAAACTGACAAGAGAGAGAAGGGGGAGGGATTCATTACATTGGGGTCATGGAAGAGACTAGAAAAGCATAAAGCATAAAAGGGAAGAAAAATAAAGAAATATGGTGAGTTTGAGGGGGAAAGGAAGGGCAAACGATGAGTGATTGAGAGAAAAGTAAAAGCAGGAAGAACGAATAGGGTTAAAAGTGTCAGACATGAGGGCAAAAGAAGGTGAAAGGAGAGTGAAAGAGGAAAGTGAGATACAAGAAGCAGGAGAACAGAAAAAGACAACCGCACAGATGAGGGGATGATAGTCGATATTCCACAGGGCCAACAGCGGTATGCAGGTCATTTATAACTGAAGAAACAGAGGATTGACAGTGCCACAAAGCACCTGTCCTCAGGTCCTAAAACTGTTTAATACATTAAAGACAGCAGGAACCCTCCAAACCTGCCTGTAACACTACACCTGGCCTGAGAGCCCTGCCACAGAGAAGCCACAACCCGCTCACGTGTGAAGTCAAAACCCTTTACACCAATGACAAAATGGATGAGGACAAAACATGGGATTTGTTCAGTCCTTACACACCAACAACAAAAAAACTCTTGAACTCTGAATTGTGCTTTTTGAGTGCTCCAGTTATTGTGTCTAAACCCTAATTTCATTTACAGTTACTAGACAAAGAAACAAAACCAAAACCCAAAAAACAAAAGAAGTCTACTATGGTCAGGAAAAAGATATATAGAAGACATTGCTGTTGCAAAAAGTACAAAGAAGAAGTAAATGCAATGACAGGAAACCCAAGTCAAAGAAAAGTGTTCAAAGTGAAATGAGCAAACACAAAACAAACAGGATTTACCAGGAATAAACTAGATTAATAACGTCTATAATTAATCCAAATTGGAGTCAATTGCAAGATGGTGAGAGCATTTTACCGAACAGGTGATGACTAAGGAGTAGTAACACTTTCCTAGTGGCCAATGTCTCCTTTCAACTGGAGGAAAACACCCTCTACGTCCTGATACACCAACTGTCAAATATGTAGACTATCTCTGAAAAGAATAGACTGTCATTGTATAGTGATGAGTTACAACAAAATAATCAGTGCTCCAACCAAAACTAGTGCATCAATAATAAAAAATAAATAAATGGACTTATGTAATAAATATTTCCCAATTTACATGAGGCAAAGGTGTGTTTGTGTGTGTAAGTCCTCGTCAGAAGTAAGAAGAGGATTCTAGTGATCTGGGATTTAACAGACCTGTAGCATCTCCCAGAGAGCAACAGGTCAAACCGGTGATGAACTGGATGTGAGGAGTGAGGATGTGATGTGGCTGATTTATCTTCTGTGCAGAGTTTATCACTCTCTGTAAATGTAATTTTTCCATTGCAATATTCATTTTGTGGGCTATTTTTCAATTTAGTTTTCATCTCGGTCTTGTGTCACATGCCCATATTAGTTTTAGTCATATTTAATAATAATAATATGTTTTTATCTATTTTGTTTCAGGCAGGAATACATTTATTGAAACACAGGATAACACGTGAAATGACTGTGTATTGACTGACAGCATGTTTCATCATAGAAACACTAGCGGCACACGCCCCAGTTTTTGTTTAGTAAAGTAAATTTCATCTAGTCTTTTTTCGTCAACAAAAAAACCCATATTAATTTGTTAATTTGGTCACAGTCAGAGGTTAAGGGCATTGATTTAGTCTCGTATTCATCTCGTATTTGTCATGAAAAAAACACTGTTGACAAATATATTTGGTCCATTTCATCTGAGGAAATGAACACTGGTGTATGCTGGTGTAGCGTACCAGCGTACCACTCACTCAGGCCGTATATGTCAGTTTGTCTCCACAGAGCAGTGGTAGAAGGCTAACAGCAGCTTCTCATGGATGCACAGGAACAGATAACAATAAGCTCCCTTTTTCATGAAGTCAAAATCAGTCAAACCAGACTCTTTAATCCATTAAATTTTAACATGTCCAATCAACTGTGTTGATTCTACCAAATGTCAGCTCCAACAGAGTACGTGTTAAGAGAGTACTTGAGTTAAATTGTCCTATGTGGTTTTACAGAGGCACTTGTGTGTAAAAGTTCACAATTAAATTAATTAATTAATTAAATGCCAACAACAAAGATTGAAAAACAAACACGTGACTGAACTTTTCCCTGGGAGGTAAATCAAGATATATGCCCTGATCAACATAATTGTCAAGTGGAATTCAGAGGTGTGCTCCCTTAGGAGAACATTATGATAAATAGTCCATTAAGTTAAAGATTCTGATGACATTTGTGGATATGAATGGATTATTATGCATTATTGTGACAAATCCAATACAAGCCTATATTACAGTAGCCCTTTGTGTAGGGTAGCAGAGCTCTTGGGCCTGGTATTGTCGGCCTGTTCAGGAATCCATCCCTGCTTTTAACTAGTCACTAACCTGCAGGCTTATTGCTTGCAGCATGCTGGGACTATGGCTACTACAGCCATACCATGAAAGGTCAGTTGGTGGCAATATAATACTCAAAAGTAACTAGGAATTAACTAAAGGGCATGAACAAGGAAACATCTATTGTTCTTGAAAAGATGCACCATTTATTTTAAATATTTCTTGAAACAGCAAGGAATGGTTTCTTTGCTTCTGTGATGCGAAATAACTTTCGTCTTCTGATATTTCCAGAGATTACTGCTTTCACCATTGGTAAGTAGGCTACAGAGCTACTTTTGCCTTTATTTTAATTTTAGTTTTATTATATATCTCAGTTTCTTTCCTTTGTTGGTCAACAAGAGAAGAAAGGAAAAAGTTTCATAGCCGTTCCAGCAGATTAAGATCATTACTTTGAAAGGGGACGGAAGTTTAATGCTGAAACTTTATCTGACTTCCTGTCTGGTGTGTTCCAATGAGTTGGGCTCCGTGAAAAATAGACCTGCTATGGATCCGCAGCGCTGTAGTGCTGAGACGTTGCTGGTCTGGTCCTCGGCGATCTCAGTGGAAACTAGCTCATTGAATTAGATATTTGCAGCAGTGATTGCAGATCAGCCGTTCCTCAGCGTGAAAATAAAGCCTTGCTGAATTGTCAGATCACACGAACCTGATTTTTTTTTTCCACTAACACGTCGTGCATCAGAAATCTGGCGTGGCGCCGGCGCGCTATCAGGTGTGGACATAGTATGTACTGTACTTGTTGCACTGTGTCTGCTGTATTATCACTCCCTGACCTTGGACTTACTCCTACACAGTAACACCAAAGTTCTCTTCTCTCTCTCAAAGAGACATTCTTTCCCTGTTTATCTGTTTGTGGTTTTAGTTTTTATATGAATGTTAATATTACATTTGCCCACTTATTTAAATTGCCATGAATTGCACAACATACCTTTATTTTTCTATTCCAGGCATCAAGTACAGATGAGTACATATGTTTTTCCATGAAGTCTCACATGCTTTGCCGTCAGTGGTTTAACTTTAGTTTACGAGGTGAACCTGAATGCACCTTGAAGTCCCTCATATAGGTTCTACAGCCTATTGTCAGTGCTATGATCAGTCATTATGTATTTCAGTGTAGACCGTGTGACGCTGGTGTGTTTTTTTTTTGTTTTTTTTTAATCAGGCAGACTCGAGCTCAGCTGGCTGTAGAGGACGGATGGTGTCTCTGTGCCAGAATTAATTAATTATCTTAGTTTCTTAACAGATAAGACAGAGACCTCTAGTCTCTTCCGTAATCTCCTCACTTTTCCTCAGACGCTACAAAATGCATACAGGGAAACACTAGACGGGCTCTGAACACGGCCTGTATTGTTTTCTCTGTGGATTGAGAGTTTTCAAACATGGGACAGTATTTATATAACAGCTAGATTTTTTTATAATCAATTTAATTTCTATAATATGAGTTATTTAAGTTCATTAACACTCCAGAACTGCAGAGGGTTAACATGTTTATGGGCATCGACTAGAGTTGTCTGAAAAGATTTCATGCAGCACTCTAACCACAGTGCAACTCCAACGGGTCTCCACTAATAACAGGGGTATTGGTGCCATTACTAGCCCCGGGCACTGAGGGGATCCTCTACCCAGGCTACAACAATAGGAATTCCATTACAAACAGGTTTCACTAGACCAGTGATATACTCCTACTTCCTGTTATGTCCTCTCTCAGTGATTCCATAGATTCCTCCCAGCAGGTTGTGTACGCTTATAATGACTTATGATGGGTTAGTTACACAACCTAGAAGAACAGTGGTTTTGGGATAAACCTGTCTGTGTTGATTGGCCGATAAAGTATCATGCCAAATACTTTGTTTGTCGCACCACGATACTTCAGTGTCAGCCCTCTAGTAATTTTTGATAAAAGACCTAGCTCCTGTCTACATGATTCCCTGCTGATGTTATGTTACAAAATCATTAAACCCCAAATAGCCTGGCTGCTAATGACACAAACACACTACACATCAGTTGATGGTTAAGTTGATCAGTTGATGTGATTCTATCTCATGTAACTGAAAAGGTGTTACACATGTCCAGCTGAGCAACTTCAGTTTAGCTCTCTGCTAAATTAATGTGCATGAAATAATTTAATCGTGCAGCTCTTCTAGACCATTTCCAAATATTATTATTAAGACTGAATTGATCAGGTTCTAATACTGAAATGAGTTGTTGTGCAGGATGTATGAGTTTTGTTACTGTAGAGCCAATTACAACCAATGACTGGATGTAACATAACGTAATGACTGGATGTAACGTAACCAATGACTGGATGTAACGTAATGACTGGATATAATGTAATGTAACAACTGGATGTAATGTAACAACTAGATAAAACGTAGCGACTGGATGTAACTTAACGACTGGATGTAACGTAACTTAACGACTGGATGTAACGTAGCGACTGGATGTAACGTAGCGACTGGATGTAACGTAGCGACTGGATGTAACGTAGCGACTGGATGTAACGTAACTTAACGACTGGATGTAACGTAGCGACTGGATGTAACGTAGCGACTGGATGTAACGTAACTTAACGACTGGATGTAACATAATGCCTGGATGTAACGTAACTTAACGACTGGATGTAACATAATGCCTGGATGTAAGGTAACCAATGACTGGATGTGAGATCTTGTCTCACTCACATTTCAAACGTAGCGACTGGATGTAACGTAGCGACTGGATGTAACGTAACTTAACGACTGGATGTAACGTAGCGACTGGATGTAACATAACAACTGGATGTAACGTAACTTAACGACTGGATGTAACATAATGCCTGGATGTAACGTAACTTAACGACTGGATGTAACGTAGCGACTGGATGTAACGTAACTTAACGACTGGATGTAACGTAGCGACTGGATGTAACGTAGCGACTGGATGTAACGTAACTTAACGACTGGATGTAACATAATGCCTGGATGTAACGTAACTTAACGACTGGATGTAACATAATGCCTGGATGTAAGGTAACCAATGACTGGATGTGAGATCTTGTCTCACTCACATTTCAAATACTGGTTGTTAGACTGGATTGAAATGGTGCAGAAGAACATGAATGAAACTGAGTGCCACTACAATTACATTAGTAAAGTTCTGACAACTCATCTCAACATTTTAACTGTGTGTTTTAACCGCGGGCCACTGGGCCTTCAATATACTGGAGAATACCTGATGTAATAAAACATTAAACATAGAAACAGGAATATTATTTAAATGTTAATTTGTCAAGTCAGTTAGTTATACCTGATAATACCTGCTTTGGGAGTTTTACTCTTAATACAGGTGAATGCACAAACCTTGAATTGCGTGAAACGGGCGCTGCAATATATATTGAGTTGGTATGAATGTCGACCATAATATGACATCTCACTCAGTTAAGGGATTCTCCTCCTACCTGAAAATAACTACACAGGACAGTAGTGATTATTATGAAGTCTGTATGGTGAAATGAGACTTCTAATGTTAACAAACACAGTTTTTAATATAATAGTACAAAAAGGAAAATCCCATTTTCAATCAGGCTGCACAGTAATAAAAGCATATTGCTATATATAAGCCTATATGTCTATTCTGCTATTTGACACTTTCATTTTCAACTCCTATCCTACCATTTAATTTTTTTTAAACCTTTAATTTAAACTATTGACAAAATAGACAGTATAAATGCTGTGCTTGTCCTATATTTCATAATAATATTTATTACGATGTACTTGGAAAACTACACAACTGGGAGAAAGAAAAGATTTGAATTCTAGATAACTTTATGGAGTGAAACCTCATGCAGCTGTTAAAGGTCTGATATTCTGCATTTTTGTGGGTTTTATTTGAACTTTTATTTTGGTCTGTCTCATTAATGTGTGATCCTGTCCTCTGATTGGCTGATTTGAATGAATGTGAATGGGTGGTAGGCGCTGAATTTATAGTTGTGACATTATAAAGTTGTGGAATGGGCAAGCTTGGCACTATTACTGAATCCAGGCTGTGTGCAGTTCTCTGTGGATTGAGTGTTTGACCTTCTCTATAGTCACAAAAGGAATGAAAGTTGCAATTTCCATGATATGGTACCTTTAGTACAGCTGTCCATGTTCCAGAATTGAAGAGTTCCAGGTTTTTACGAGGCAAAGTTGACTTAATAACTCAGAAAAGCTACTTCTTGGAACAATCCCAAGACTTGTTTAAACAGCTCTCATAATCTATGGTATATTCTCATCTTTTCAGAACTTGAAAACATCCAAAAATCTGTCACTCGATCCTCAACATGAAACCTGAATAGCTTATAACCACTGATCAAACACTGGCATAATAAATATTGTAAGCTGTCAAGCACGAGTAGGCCTGGTTAACAAAAGATAGTGTTTGAGTCCCTTGATCGTTATCCTAAATTAACAAGAGACCTGGTTAGAGTCCAGCGATTGTTATCAAAATAGAAGAACAAAAGACCTTGTTTGGATCCTGTGATTGTTATAAAAGTAGAATAACAACAGACCTGATCAGATTTCAGTGATTGTTATAAAAGTAGAATAACAATAGACCTGGCCAGAATCCAGTGATTCTGGCCAAGCAGAAGAACAAAAGGCCTGGTTAGAATACAGTGATTGGTTAGAGGGCAGCTAGTGATTGTTGATTCCTAATTATTTTACTTGCCTAATTCTTTCCCTTCTCCATCTTAAAACGATTTTAAATCGTTTACTTCTTTCTTAAAGTTCCACAGTAATGTGTTTCTTACACTGCACTGTAACTGAGATCCTGTTTTTGTTTTCTCCTTTAATACACCGTTTTTAATTGTGCCTTGATGCTTTTAATGTTTAGTGTAAAGCATATTTAATTACTTTGTTGTTGAAATGTGCTGTACAAATAAACTTGCTTTTTAAAGCATCCAAGACATACGCCTATTTACATAAAATATCATTTTAAAGCCATTCTACAGAATAATAAACTGTTTTGCAGGGGCACACATTTTACAGCAGGGTTCATTTCTACATGTGGCTTAAATGTTAAAGGAGTAAATATTGAACAACATCCTAACATTTGATTAGTCTTGTCTGACTAATTTGCAGATATTATTAATAATAATTAGTTTGTAAAGCAGAGGATTCGTCTTGGTCTCCTCTCACTGATGGTGGCTCAGCTCCAGCCAACACATGCCACCAGTCCTTCTTTGAAGTCCACCTCCCATGACCTCTGCACCCTCTTCTCATTTCTTAAGTCTTCTAAGAAAGGTTCATCTCAGCAGGTTTTCACCAAGAAGCTGCAAAACAAGTTGTTTTGACTTGTCTTGTAATATTAGCCTGGCCTACAGGAAAAACCTCTGTTCAGTTCAAGAGAATAGTTTGCTTTAATGAGTAAATTACACATAATTATGTGTACACTTTATAAAATTCATATGTAAAATATATATGGTGACATTGTACCTAGGTATAGTATGTGCATCTCAGGATTTTAATCATATCTGATTGAATTGGTTAAAGTCTTAAAGATACTGTTGCATGTCAGATAAATAAGCCAACGTTTTAATAAATACATGTACATACATGACATTCTTAAACTTGTTAGAAGTATATTAGGGTCAACATTAGGGTCAAAATGCCCTTTTCTATTCTTTCTATTCCTATTTTTTACTATATATGGAGGCACAAAAGACAAATCTAGACCTCTGAAATAAAGGAAACATAGCAAGATGATGCTCTGTAAAACTAGGCTAATGCTTGTGTCAGCAATAAATAACAGTTGTACGGTAAACTGTTGTTTACACTGATAAACACAGCTGTGTTTAGCCAGCGGTAGAAGCAACAGGTGATGTATGAAATCTACTGTGTGAAAATATTTAAAGAGCTCACTCAATTCACAAAAGAATAGATCATTAACATCACAAATGTGCCAATACATACATACACAATCACCGCTCTAAAACACAGTGCTTGAAAAGGTTAGAACTTTATGCTGTTTTCTGTGCCTCTGCTGATTTCCCTGTTCTACAGTATATATTATTACTCTTTTGAAAAGAAAATGTTTTGAAGCAGACAACAGTGAACCGCAATTGGAGATGGATATGCCTCCAAGGCAGACCCCACCCTCGGTCCAACCCCCATTTAATTCCCCCTTTCCAACAGTGGGTCTCCAGGCAGACCCATCTTTCACGGTGGAACAGTGGAAAGATCAGAAGCAGGGCTGCTGCCTTCAAAGCAGGTCCCACGCTTCTTCCCATTGCTTTATCCCCCTCAAGGTAAAAAGTAAAAAATACTTTTTTTAGACAAACATGACCGTTTCTTCGCACATCTATAAACTAAAAATACTTCAAGTTGTATTCCTTGCAGCTCTATAGTAGTTGAAACTTCCACAAACAATAGAATAAAAATAGTTTTGAAAGAGGTTTGTTTTGTGCTTTCAGTGTACAGATTAGTCTTAAATTATGGTTTCATCAAGAAAGTTACAATTCCCATGTACCAATGCACAGCGATTTACTGAATTAGAGCCAAAAAGAGCAACAGTCTGTAAATTGTACTGAGTAATAAATGTACTTTATCTCAAAAGTGCTTTTGTATAAACTGTGGTCCTTATGCTGCATAAATATCAACAGTATCTCAACCAAAACAATACAGAATTCTTATGAGACGTGTTAACATGGTTTACAAATTCACTGCTAGTTTAAATTGAATGAACGTTCTGCATTTTTAGCATAATTCTGAGGCTTCTTTTATTTTTAGTGGCATACTCAGCACTGATGCAACACGGTTGCTCTAAAAATTCGGACTGCAGCCTCCTAACTTGACGTGGCAGTATTTTCGTAACTGTGCCAACAGACTAAGCATGAGAGCAAGTGGGCTTCCTGTAGTAAGCAGAAACAAGGCTGCTAAACATTCCCCGACTGGTTTGTCTCTCGCAGTTGAAATGAGAGTGCCCCCAGGCATTCTGGTTGATGGGAAAAGGATCAGGGCCAATGGTTGGTTAAATCCATCTATCATGGTCATGTCTCTTCGGGCCACTTGTTCTTTGTCTGCCCTCTTCCTCTCAGAGTTTGTGTCCCTTTAAGTTTTAATTAACCCACGATGATTAAAACGTAACAAGTGTTAAAAGGTGTACGGCTAACTATTAGCACCTATCAAATGTACTGGGGGACTATGGAGGCTGATTCAGAAGGCTCTTCTCAGCTGTGGGCCCTTTTCCTTTTCACCCTGCCCTGCAACAATAGGTGCAGTCAGGGAGAGGTCATAAAAAACACAGTGAAAGCATCTCCACTCCTCCTCTCTCCCCTCTGCCCATTCTCTCGTCAGAGAAAAGACAGGCAGTAACTGTCTGTGTGTCACCAGGGGTAATTGTGGGAAGCTGGAGAAAAGTTGCCCTGCAACACCTAATCAAGCTTTGGTAACTTTTCCCCTTAGATTCTACTTACTACTAGTATAAGTGATTGCAATTTTACACCGGTAGGTGGCATAACTGTACGAATAGTCCTGTTCCATGGTTACTATTTCGTCAAATCGGCCTTATTGTCTCCGGTTATTTTCCCACACTTGCCTAAACAATTAGCAATTACGCTTGCACAAATTTGCCTGTCAGCGTGAAGTGATGCTAACCTTTTATTATCAGGAAATAAATCACCAAAGGTGTAAAAGGTACATTTCAGCTAAAGCAGTCAACATTTGTGGTAAGCCCTCCCTTTAAAATTCATGATTGAATCACCCCATCATTAGTTTAATGCATCGTTGCCTAATAACAGCATACAACTTGATCTGGACGAGTCCATTTTTTGTTACACAAGTAGCGTAGATACTAGCTAATAGCTAAGTACGCTGTGTTTATAGTGAATGTGTGTCAAGAATGCATGCTTGATGGTTAAGTTGGCAACTGGAGAAGAGAGCATGAAGTTAGCAGTGAAGCTGTGAATAGAACAGTGCAGTGTGTGGAATGTAGGCTGTTTATCAGTGAATAAATACTACAACCTCTCAAGACCCATATAAAGATCCTGTCTTGCTTGGCACCTGCTGATTAAAGCAAAGGGGTTAGCCCCAGAGTTAGTGACAATAGGTTAGCAAAGCACCTGAGCAGGCTCACCTAAGGTGGGCTAACCTTTGCATTTTATTAACAAGCTCAGATTCTCCAGTTTCTGTCTGTTGAGTGTCAGCAAAGTGAAATTGGGTAATACAGGGATTTTTGGTGGCTTTTTGGCTAAGTCACATACCACATAATCAAAATGCCTACATTCACCCCTTTCTCTATGTCTCCGTTTGTTGTCTCTGCACTTTCAAAGAGACCACATGGTTGAAAGAGGCAAAAACAGCACAAAAAGGGAAGTCATAAGTGAGCTCATCATGATTCATTACTACATCCACTTCATATTTCAATTTCAACCTACTTTTGCCTCATAGCATGCTACACAAAACAGATGGATCTAACGGATGCACTTGTCATCCACACATGCCATCACACAATGCCCTGGTTGCTGCGACTACAAGGCCAAAACAGCCACTGTGGTGATGGCCATCGTCCTAAACTCTGTTTCCAGCAAATATTCGCTCCACTTATTATTTGTCATTAACGGTTTTAATTTCAGTGTACTGACATGGGGATCAGCTTGGGGCTTTTTTAACTTTTGCCAGGCCTTTGTAGAGCTACAGCATGATAGACATGTGGAGAGAGAGAGAGAAGGGGAGGGGGGGGATCACAGGGACAGCGTGATGAAGTCTAACAATAGCTTCAGATTGATGGGAGAATGCTGTTGCACACGCTCCAAACGGAACTCCATCAGTTTCAGTAGCATTCAAGCACACATTCCTGGCATACTATCGTTCACACCAAGACGTGAAACTCCAAAGTTAATGTGGGTTATGCGCTCTGGCTCAGGGCCAAGTTTCAGTGAGATTTCTTGCCCTTATCTGCAGCTCTATGAATAGCCTACTACCACTCCTAGCTTGAGAGAGAAAGTTGAAAACAATGTAATATGGGAAAGAAAAATGGGTCAATGAGAGGATGTAATGAATAGGACTAGTGTAGACAGAAAGAAGATGCAACACAATAATACCCAAAATTTCCAGCAAAAACAATACCTACAGATACTAAATTTATCCTTCAAACAAGTTAGGCTATTGTCTACATAAGCGAACATTGATATAACATATGCACACGTGGCAGAGGCCTCCACAGAACAAATCACAGTTATGCTTTTAGGTGGCATATTCCTTCAGTACAATGACCAGGAAGAGTGGAGTTCAGAGTTATTTTAGAACAATCTATATATTCCTTATAGATTGTAATGGATGGATATGTCAAAAAACCTTAAGCTGTTTCAGAGACATACACCATATGAAATTACACAGACAATGCTTTTAAGTAGAATAAAATATTCTTTGGTTTTAATCTCTTCTTGATTTTTTCTGCTTAATACTAAAAAGCCAAAAGTAACTCCAGCAGTATTATTCAAAGTTTTAAAATTGCACTGGCCAAAAAAAATAAGGAGCAAGAGGGAGAATAAAAGAACAAGGGAGATATGGTAAGGGACGAGGAAAATAACCGAGTAAGAAGGGAAACCCCCTCAGTTTGTGGCAATAAAGAGTACCGCTGCTCTCTGGGAGATTAAATATGAACGGGACAAAACAAAACGAGGGCTTTGAGACCCTCCGAGTCCTAGCCATTCTTCTGGCCACAGTAGCCTAGCAACCACTGCTTGACCAGTCCATTGTGCAAACGTATGTTAAGCTTTTATCCCTCATTAGCAACATTCCTCCCTGCAGGCTGGGATTTTACAGATTAGGTTGAAAAACACAAAAGAGATTGGACAAATCTTGCTGACTTCCAACATATTACTTTACAGGCTAATCATTGATCAAATAGCTGTATGTTTGTCTGTGTGGAGCATGTATACACTGCCAGTTGATAAATGACAGGCTGAGTAATTGAGTGAAGGTGAAGAAGTTTGGGTGTTTTTCTGCCTCTGTGTATACTTTATGTACCTGTCCATGTCTTGAGTTACCTTGAGAGGAAAAATACTGGAGGTGACTACCAGAAACAGAGAAGAAATAGAGCCACACTAACACTTTACTCATTACACATTTAAAAAAAAAAACATAGTTAATTAAGAACCATGCAATGCAATGTCTCCATTATAATATTAGCCTGTGAAAATAATTCTTACTCCTTTTATCCTTTTAGAAGGAAGCAATACGAAGGCAAACAGACATAAGACCCACAACAACAGATGCAGCAACTTCTCTAAGCTGTATTATTCAAGGTTTTTACTGGGAAAACAACCCAACACACCACAGGGAGCTGTTGTGTGTGTTTGTGTATAGGAGAGAGTCTTTTGCGAACTCACTGCCCTGGTGCAAAGCAAACACATACAGCTTTCTTTCTTCCTTCTTTATTTAGATAAGACTGTATATTGACTGCAGATGTTCAGACTTCTGACCCTGGGATGATCTACTACCTGCAAATAGTAACAGTGCTGTTGCAAATGTCAACTGCTAGAATTAAATGTCTTTCCTGGTTATTTATTGCTCAAAAGCATCACAATGGGCTCTAGTGCAGTGAGATCCCTGAATTCAGAAGAGCAAACATTTCCTCCATTAGCTTACAGTCCACATGTAAACACAAATGTTTCCAGATTTAATTAAAGCCCCAAACTGTTAATTCTCAATATGTTTTAATTTGTACCTTGGCTTGTGCAGTCTAGTAGGTCTTCCTTTTAATAATCTACTGAAAGTTAGACAAGGCTTAATTGACTAAGTTTTTATCTAACGGTTGGTCACAGGAAAAATAAAATGTTTGGGAGCTTGTCACATTGAAGTCAAAACCTATTTTGAACCTATTTTAAGGCTTTTAATTTGAAATGACAGATACAAGAAGTGGTGACAGTCAGTCTATGTTTCCATAGCTGGTCCAGGGATTATTAAATATTAATTAAATTATCAGTTATTATGTCAGGAAGGGTCAATGCGACCACAAGAACTAACATGCAAAGTCCTATTGGTCAACCTCAAGCATGACTTATCATCTGAAACACAAAGTAATGCTTGTCTAATGTTAGCTAGTTAGCATAGCTGCTCTAATATTATATATTCAAATAATTCAATTAATATCATAAACTTGCAATGACTAGCCGACTAACGGCGTGAACCTCTTACTATTAGTTGACTAGGAAAAACTTTAGTCTGGGACAGCCCTAGTCCGAGTCTAGGTCACAGTGAAGTGGCAGGAAATACACACTGACTGGTGTTAGCAGCACTATGCCTGTTTGGGGGAGTTTGTTTGTGTATGTTCACCAAACATCCGATTAGCTCAAACAGTCTAAACAGCAGTTAAATCCTTTCTCTCCATCTGCCCTATAATCAAGACAGATCTTCATCTTAAATATGACTGCTTATAGGGCTGGGCTCTGCTACACAAGCCTCAGGGGCATTGGGTGCATATAGAAAGCTCTATGATTATGATAGATGATAAATAAAACTTTTCTTTCAAAACATCTTGCAAACACTACTAATCTAATCCAATACAAACACATTTCCACTTAAATGGATAACCTATACTCTTCTGTCTGGTTTTAGGTTTGCAGTTTTTCAGATTTACCATAACCTCCTTTTTCTATTGTCTTCTGAATAGGAGTGGACTCTAGAATCAGTTATGAGGGTTGATGAGGTGTGGACTTTTTCATCATGTTTACACTCTCAAAATAAACTATAACCAGACTAGGTCCAGTATATATTTGTAGATGGCTGGACTGTGTATGGTAGGGGTGTTCTGATGGACGATATCATCATCCATCGTGATGGATGACCCAACATCACAATGGATAGCTGCCATGGTGGAGCAGCATAACTGTTAGCTTTCAGGTTAAAAAACATTTTATTGATCGAAAGTTATTCAAATTTAAATGAACTGTGTGGAATTATATCGTCTACGACAATGATGGTTTCAGAGGGTTAAAGATATAGTCTGGTTGGTTCTAACATCAATCAGAATTCTCAGCACAAACCTCTCCTGATATCATTGTCCATCTCGATGATTCACTGTAAACATTGTTAAAAGCCAAATTAAGGAGTCATCGCCCAACCCTAGCATACAGTCAATGTGGGAAATGTTAGGACTATCACCGCCAGGTGTAGATCTCTGATTTAAATGTAGATACAGTATACCAAGTTTTAAATCTAATGTCTTACAGAAGAAGGCACAGTAAGTCCTTACAACATTTGCCTTCATTAAAACATTAGTGTTTACTACATATTCATTAGTGGTTTCTATTACATGTTTTATTTGCATACAAAAAGGGAGAAAATACAATCAGGTGCAATTGGCAACAGTATTTATTTAAACTAGGGAGTTGGACAATGAACTGCATTTACTAGAAAACTACACAAAGTAAATATTTTTCTCCAATAGTGTACCTAAAACTGTCTCCTGTCCAACTTTCTTTTACCCTATGACCTCTGGTATCACCTCATGTTGGTCAAGCACATGGTCTGATAGTGTGTGGACTGAGTGTGTCTGGTTATGTGTTTGGTAAATCACTGACTTTATTTGAACAACATTTCAGCTTGGGGTGGAGAGGGGGCTGGGAAAGGTGTGTTTGTGTGTGTGTGTGTTTGAGGATGAGGGGGGTGAGGGCAGAGGGGGCAGCCCAGCTGAGCAAACTCACTTTATTTCACATCCTCTCGAGGGTCCCACCACCACTTCATACATCAACAGACCTTTTCCACCTCCTTAAATCCATCCTGAGTAAAGGGCAGTACTGTACCCTGATGTTGTGATATATGTGGTTTCAGAGTTTTGTTCCTGCTGTAATGAGAAGGCTATGTTTCCTATTAGCCTAGAAGCATGAGGTTAATATTTCCCAATTCCCCATGTAATTAATACAACAGGAAACCACCACTATGTAACAGGTGGATACAGGAAGTTGCAAGATTGTCTGGGGTTGATGGGATTTAAAACATAAGAGCAAACCTTAACTGTGTGAAAATATAACTTAAAACAAGGGCAGGGGTTTCAGTTGAACATTGGGCAGGACATATTTATGCATGGGGTGTGGTAGTCGTCCTCCAGGAATTTTTGAGCATCAAATGCCTTATTTCTCACATTCTGGTGAATTTTCATGCACCAAATTAATCTTTTCCGAAGTCAATTTATGGCTAGAAATTACTTGACTGTACTGGTTTCAAATATTTATTCTCCTGTAGAGAATTCTCCTATAGGAGTTAAACACACAGGGGGATTTACTTTACTTTTTCAAAATAAAAGTAATCTTTTTTATTGTAATTGCACATTCTAAATATGGAGGGGGGGCTATCCCCTGCATCTCCACAGAAATCTACACCTATGACTGAAAATAACAAATAGGAGCATATGCTGCATGTGAAACAGGCGGATAATACTCTATGAGGAATTCCTCCTAAACTTAGGTTAACTTTCTTTCTCTCGTCTTGTTTCAGTTTTCTTTTTCCAAGCTCGCACACACGCATACACACAGGGATCTTTGCTTACTGTTGCTAGATTTCAGGTCACGGTGGATAATGGGCACCACGGCCTCCTCGTGCAGATAGTGCATCCCGCGTGCAATCTGCACGGCCCAGTTGACCAGGATGTGCGGAGGGATGCGTCTTCCGGTCAAGCCCCGGTTGAGGGTCCCGCCTCGGGCGTACTCCATAACCAGGCACAGGTTGGGCTCCTCCAGACAGACTCCTTCCAATTTAATAATGTTGGGGTGCTGCAGCATGGAGAAAAGTTTCGCTTCTTGTTTAACACTGTCAGCGGTGGCTGTGATGTCCTCGTCGGGGTCCTGCCTGGCCGCCTTCACGGCGACCTCTTGATCTTTCCATGTGCCCCGGTACACTTTTCCAAACCCACCCACGCCTATGATCTCCTCTAGGACCAGCTCACTGAAAGGGATCTGGACGGGCGAGCTCGGGACCCGCTCTCGCTCCCCCCCCACGGATACGCTCGTGGCGGGGAGACGGTAGATAGCCGGCTGGTAGGTAACGTAGTTGGATGGGAAAATCCCGACCCGGTGGTTGATTTTACCCGTCCACCATCCCTCGTCCCCGGAGATCGCGGCGTCCTTGGACAGGACCTCCACCACGTCTCCGCGGCGCAGACTGAGCTCGTCCTCGCCGCTGGCCTCGTAGTCGTACGCGGCCGTCCACAGGGACCGGGTCGGGCACAGCGGGGCTGAGTGAGCCCACGCCCGCACCGTGGGGGCATCTGTCCAGGCATGATCCCCGGTCCTTTCGCCGCCCGGCCGCCCTTCACCGTTTGGGAAAGCGGCCTGCGAGACATCCATTTCTCGGTGGCCGTAACGGCACCATAGGGTGCAGATCTCAGAGAACAAAATTAAAACTTTAAAACGGGGAAAAAGCAACTTTTTGAAATCCTCATGCTGTCACAGCTGCAAGACTGGCTGATGGGAAAAGAGGGGGATTCCCTGCGCAGCCCACGGCCGGTCACACCGTGTCCAAAGTCGTGTGTGTGTGTTGGGGGGGGGGGCGTCCACAAGCCTGTAACTTTATCCACGTCGCCACTCCGGTGAAAGTGTCTGAGGGTCAATATCTAGCTAGCGAAGTTAGCCCAAACATTTGTTTAGTTAATGTCAACAACTAACCTGCAGCGTATCCTTCGAAGCGAACCAACTATGTAGAAAATAAACGTCAATTTAACGCGGTCAAGGCAGAAGAAGTATTCCAAAACAGAGCCTGTGCTCCTGCTTAACGCTAACGCGGACAGGCTAAAGTTAGCTAAAGTGTTCGCAGGTGCCGCAGGAGGTGCACCTGCAGCGTCCGGTCCGACCAGCGAAAACACGGCTCCGACGGACAGTTTCTCATTGAAAGTCGCCGGTAAATCTCATCTAGTCTCCGTGTCCCGAAGTCTTAAATTGGCTTGCTCGTTTGTGGACTTTTTTACTGATGTTTTATTCGCTAGCTTAGCATGAGCGAAAGTTTCTCCTCTCAGCTTTAAAAAAAAGGTTATTCCCAAGTTTCTCTCTCCCGGCGGGGGGTGTGAAGACGAGCCGGCGGTTGAACACGTAAAATCGCTTTAAACATCCTTGACTTGAACGCGACAGCAAGAGAATAAAAAAAACTTGGAAGGGTTCGTCCACTTTAGTCAAAACAACTCCCCCCCCCACCACAGTCGCGGTTGTCGCCAGACGGAGTCGGACTGAGTAGTGGCAGCAGCGCAGACGGAGGGAGGCTGGAGCTGCTGGAGCGGCTGGCGGTGGTGGCCTCTGATTGGTCAATCCCGTTACACGTGACTGCCGCAGCGTTGGGCGGAGGGGAGGGGGAGGAGCCATCGGAGGAATTTGTGAGGAGATCACGCCTTCAGGGACATTATGGGAATAGTGGACCATATAATCACACACGCACGTACACGCACGTACACACACGTACACACATTGGTTTAAGCACACAAGGAATTTCACTTACTTCCAGTAATACCCATTGTAATTATAGTAGAGTATAACAGCAATTAGAAAATAGCAATTATAATGTGTAGTAGCATGTAGCAGCTCTTCTCACTTCTATTTATTCATTGTAAATTATTTTCTTTTTTGTATTATATTATTTAGGACTACTCAATTTTATCTATATTTTTTACTGTTATGCACCACATCACCAAGGCACATTCCTTGTTGGCCCATGTGAAAACTACATGGTAATACTATAATATAATATATTGCAAGTGTGTAGGATTTTTTATGTGTTAATCTTTGTCTTTCCTACCTCAATTTCCGCTCTAAATGTGTAAATTAATAAGCAAAATTCAATGTGACAATTCATATAATGGAATATAATATAGTAAGGCTCTCATTTTGCATTGCTTTGCATAATGTTTGCATAGCATATATATGCATGTACATCTAACCTTCTAGGGCTGCTAATAACTGTTGTTTTCGTTATTCATTATTGTTATAAACCTTATTTTATAACAATTAAAGAAAGCAGGCTGAAAACATTCACAATTAAGAAGTTGGAAAAAAGAAACAAATCTTTTAAAAAATGTCTCATAATATTTAACATGTTAGTAAACAACACAGTGATTCATTTTCTGTCAATAGATTAAATGATTAATCTCTACTGCTACAACATCTAGTCCAGGGGTGTCAAACATGTGGCCCAGGGACCAGAAAAGGTCCACTAAAGGGTCCAGTCTGGCCCACAGGATGACAAAAAATGAGACAAAATATGGACCAGTTCCTGTTTCTTCACATAAATGTGAAGTCAGTGAGAATCTTTCATTGCTCAAGGGATAAAATATTTCACTTGTTTTCTTATATCATCGCTCCTATTTTTGTAAATTATAGGTGAATTAATCATCTAAATGTCAGTCAGTCAGTCATTTTCTATACCTGCTTATTCCTCATTAGGGTCACAGGGGTCTGCTGGAGCCAGTCCCAGTGTGTTACGGCGAGAGGCAGGGATACACCCCAGATGGTCGCCAGCCAATTGTGGGGCACACACACCATTCACTCACACACTCACACCTACGGGCAATTTAGAGTCACCAATTAACCTTAGCATGTTTTTGGACTGTGGGAGGAAGCCGGAGTCAGACACGGGGAGGACATGCAAACTCCACACAGAAAGGTCCTAGACCCAGGACCAAGGAGGTCTTGAACCTGTGACCTTCTTGCTGTGAGGCAACAGTGCTAACCCCTGCTCCACCGGGTCGCCCCATCAGCTAAATGTTTATAACCTATTTATTTATATAAAAAAGAAGGGAGAAATTTGTAGGTGTTGTTATTTATAAGTGTATTTGTACTGGTTTGACCCACTTGAGATCAAACTGTGCGGAATGTGGCCCATGAAGTAAACTTTGTTTGGCTGATTTATTCATATAACGTACAAACTCTGTAATGACCAGTACTTGGATCCTTCACTTAAGTAAAAGTAGAAAACGTATATAAAAGTAATATTCAATTACACGTAAAAGTCATGAATTAGTAGTTAAGGTACACAAGTATATAATATCACCATTATAATATATAATACCATTATATAATCACCATTATACAGACAGTTGTATCATCATAGCTTTTGTTTTTATTACTATCAACACATTACAGCACGTATTTAATAGTAAATGTACTGCATAACATGTACTGAAGAGAAGTAAATTATACATCAAAACCGGACTTAGTAAATGTGCCTTCCACCACTGGCTATACTGTGCATAACCTACAGCCTGCTGCTATAGCACATATCTAATCACATAACGTTCCAACCATATAATGACTGGTTTTGCTTGCAAAGCGCTTGCTAAGCAAAGAGTGAAGGTGGAAACATGCTAATAGGGAGGATGGAGAGGGAGGGAGGAGGAGAGGGAGCAGGGGAGGCGGTCAGAGCTGCGCATCTGTACAGGAGGAGGAGAGAGATAGAGAGAGAGAGAGGAGGAGGAGGCGGAGGAGAGGGAGAAGAAGGAATGAGATCAGGACGAGATGAGGACCGCGGCAGCAGCGATGGAAGCATCGACATCGGGACGGGAGCAGGCGGCCGAAAGGACCGCAGCGAGGACGAGCGACGCGGCATGAAAGCGAAGGCGCAGAAGACCCGCTGTACCGCTCCAACATGGAGGCGCAGCGACAGTAGCATGCGTTAGAGGATCATTCCATTGTAGTCTAGCAGCAGCAGCAGCATCCGTCCAACCTGAGCGGAGAGGAGGAGGAGGAGGACAGAGAAGGAGAGATGGGCTCCCAGGTTGTGCAGACCCTGCGTCAGGGGGTTTGGGCATCTCTGACCGGAGGCTGGTACCACGACCCGGACCAGAACAAATTCAACAACTCCTGCCACCTCTATCTGTGGATATTTCTCCTGATGTTGCCTCTGTCTCTCCATCTGGTGAGTTTTAATTTGTGCTACGGAATATGACGTTAAAGGCCTCGCGAAGGGGGTGTGAGGTCCTTACGATGTCCATCACGCTATATAGGTAGAGGTGTTTTTTTTTTTTTTTTTTTTTTTTTTTTCATTTTTTTTAATCATTCCACAGCAATAATCTCACGTCACTCATTGTCTGTTTTGCTACTGTGTGAAATAGTAGGCTAAAGAAAAAAAAGCACTGTCGCAGTATTTTCGCCCTGCATGCATGTGACTGAACGCATGGCTGCTCCTGGACTGGGAGAGCCAGGAAGCTCCACAACATGTCTTCATGTCACATCCATTGAGATGCAACACACCCAGTGACATCTACACAGTCCCCACAGTCCAATCTGAGATACACATGGCACAGTTTCAAGATGATTCAGGCATTCCTGATCATCTCCTCATCCGTCCAGATTTCGACCGAATCACACAGCCAAATGAACTCCCTTCTTCCTAAGGAGCCTCCTGTGTGACCTTTGCTTCTTACTCTGCAGAAACGCTGCGTTATACAACAGGGACAAAAAAAAACAAGGAGAGTTGCCACTATAGGTCAAATGCCCTGACCTCATCTGTGATGAAGCATGAATGATAAGACACAGTGTACTCACAAGTCTCACCCACTTCCTGAAATGAATAGATGGTGTGATGTGTGCAGCAGCCAATGCACTGACAGTGTAATCACTGATCAGATCAGTGTGTGTAGAAATAACTTCAGTAGTATGTAGTGTATCAGTGTTTTCAGGCAACAGCCACTACATCATCTCAATGTATCCTGATTATTATATATTTGTGGATTATGATTATAGATGATGATTGCACCAAACATATCCTCTCCTATGTATTTGTTTTTGATACTAATACTAACAGTGAACCGTTTATAACAGAGAAATGATCCCACATCAGGATGCTGTTGTATAACCTAAAGGTCAAGTGATGTGATCAGATATTCAACACTACACTGTGATCAGATTACCTCATACTAACCTTCCACAAATAAGAGTTAGTACATTATTTAGGAGTAAGATTTATCAAACATGTTGTACCAGACAGGTTTTTGTGCGGTTTTGCAAAAATAACAGAAGCTCTTTCTGGGAGAGATGCAGAAAACGTTTCAAATTTCAAGTTTATTAGAATTTTATCTGAAGCTCACAATCAATACACACACAGATGTAACCAAATGACAGTAGAAAGCCGTGGGACAATCAAATATAAGTGGATGACAGATTTTGGACTTGTACCTGTAGACATTAATATCTGTTTAGGTCCAATACAGCAAGAATCCTCTGGTTCAATTCAGTTAATCAATTTGACTAAAATGTATTGGGGAAAAAAACTAAAATAAAACAAGCAAACAAAAATTTTCATCACGTGATTAAACTCAAATAATATTGACCCAGTTCAAGTGTTATTATAACACATAAAGAGTTCATTTTAACATAACTAGTGTTAACTAGTTACCTAAATAACTCTTTAAGTGTTATATTAATACTGGTGATTTTACTGTGGTAAGAAAGAAGTTAGGATTGGTTCTAGTCATATGCCCTTATACGATTTGTGCAAAGAATAAATAGCAAATAAACATTCAATTGGCAGCCATTATTGTCAGTGAATAACAAGTCAACAACAATAAGAAGAACAAAATAATGGGGACAAATACACCAGTACTTTCAGCCAGAGAAAGGTATGACTCATGTATCAGCATGATGCAGACACTTTCATCTCCCCGCTCTTCACTATGGGGCCATGCTTCCCTTTGGGGATCTTCATTTTAATCCACCAATTCATCAAATTAGATCATTGAGCCTGTGATACACTTAGGGATCATCATGGCTGTGTGAGCGGATAAGCGTTGCTTTGCAGCATTTTACCTACAGATATTACGATTTTTACTGAGAACAAGCTGCTACAGCATGAACAAACACATGATCGTTGAGGTGTTGTTGCGGATGTGCTGAGGATCCTCTCCTCTCCACAGGCCCTGCCCCCTACCACCATGGCTTTGAGCATCTACTGCACCTCCATCACTGCCTTCTTCATCCTCATCAAGCTGGCCAACTACCGGCTGCACCTGATGTTCGACGAAGGCGAGGCGGTGATCCGCAGCAGCCTCTCCGACCTCAGCAAGGCCCCGGAGAAGAAAAGCAACGCCTCAGACTCCTGCTTGCCCGCTAGCATCAGGTATTCACCCAAAAGTCACGTTACTGAATCCTGAAATCCACCATCAGTGGTGATCAATATGAAGCAGCTCAGGAATGTGGGCTCACTTTATTGGATGTAGAGAGATATTCTCTACATCCAAGAAACTAGCAATTCTGCTCAGTTGCCAGGGTCGTCAGTAGAAAAACTAGGCTAGAGGGCTAAATCCCTAATGATTACAACTTAATTATTAACCTGGGATTGGACATTTAGGCTTGAGATCTCCTTTTAGAATAATTGCTGTGCTTGACATGCTCTTTTTACCATTTTTTTGTCTCCTCTCTCTGACTGTATGCATCTATTTTATCTTCCCTAAGTCCTCTCTTTCTTTGAGATCTGATTGGTTTCATGATCAAGTGTCTTAGAGTGGGATACAGACTTGTTCCACTTCATTTCAAAGGCTCGGTACAGCTTTTGGTGAATGAGTGAACTAATGAGGGGGAGGTCAGAGATCTTCAGTCGGCTACTCCGCTCTGACACACGTGAAAGGGATGAATAAAAGAAAATCCGCTGCTTCCTGTTGCTTGCGTGTGTATTTCTTTTTAGATTTTGTGAAGTGTGGGTGGAGAGATGAAACAGCAAGCCTTGACATAAGATTTATGTTTTTTTTCCACTTCCTTCATTTTAGCATTAAAAACACAAGAGGCTGGGAATGGGAGTTATTGGATAATTTCGTGTTGATGTATGAATTCCTTCCTCATCCCTATATCCCCATCACTCACTTCATCATGCAATTCCTTCCCCCATCTCTTGTCTTTGTCTAATAGGAAGAGCAGCACAGTCCCCGACAGTGTTGCCATGACGATGTTGGCTCGCAAGCGTCCCAGTCCGGTGATCCAGGTGACGGTGAAACAGACTGAAACCGACCCAGGGCTGATTGGAGTGGTGAGTGACACGTCCCAACATGAACACACATGAACAGTCAGATGGTCATATTTTATGCTCTAATTTGAAATATGTGCTTCTGAATTGTTTTCCATGCAGGAGTGTTCAAAATCAGAGGAGTCGAAGACTGTGGAAGGTGATGCTGTCTTTAATTTTGAATAAGATACTGTAGGTGCATGTTCCATGATAAAATAATTGGTTTTGGGGAAAGCAGAGACATTAGATCATAATGGGAGTTGCTAAATTCTTACAGAACAACACATGCTTCGGAAGGCAACACAGCATATTACAATATATAAAATATATGAGGGTGCATCATGAGTATTTAAATAGTGAAAGCTGAAAATAAGGGACTGATCTAGGCAATATCTTTTAACAGGGGAAGTTTTACTTCAAATATGGCATTAAACATACAAATAATAATTAAGTTGTGAAGATAAGGCAAAAAGAGTGCAGATAACCACACTTTCTCTGCCCTATCTACCTACGTTCCTGGTATATCATTCACTGTAAATTGTAGGATAATGTGACATCTTTATCTAATAATAACATCTAAAATATAGACTTAATATCAAGTGGCAAGGTACTTACTAAGGGGTCGCCAAAGCTATAAAACCAATTTGAAGTATTTAAAAATGTCTCTAAATTTAGGATATTCGTTATGTTTTAAAGTTCAGACAGTTTTCCTCTGATAATTAAGTATTATTGTTTTTTTATTGTGACAAGAGAATAAGAAAGGAGTCGTTTCTGAGCTGTAGTAAGGTTCGGAATTCGTTAAAATGAGCTGAGGGTTATTGGATGGTGCTGGATTGGATGGATGATTGTAATCTGTTTCTATATCAGAGATAATGACTTTATCGATCAAAAAAAAGAAAAGAAAAAAAAGGCCAGCCCAAAGCTGAATTTTGGAAATGTGTGAAGATATGGTTGTGTCTGATTAACTACGGGAGTTTTACTTTGTAGTTTTAATTTGAAAGACTAATGTTAACAGTGTCTGGCTGCTGTGGTTCAAACATTGCGATCAAAATATTCAATGGTCGAACCACGGTACAAATGCTTGATGCATGAAGTCATTTCTTGAAAGTTGACAAGTGATTCTGTTAAAAACTAAATATGACACTTATGTGTAAGCTGTAAATATACACTTACAGAATAAAGAAAGAATGTATAAAGATATCAAAAGCTGCGGTGCAATATTTATCCCAGATCATTATCAGCTGATCACAATTTATTATACCCACTGAGGTTTGGTATGTGTGCTTTGGGGAAACATGTTCTCTGTTGTGTATTACCAGAATCAGTCCCTGATGGAAGCCAGCTCTGTTCCTCTTCCCTAATGCAATGGATGATTCCTTAAACAAAGTAAAAGGAAGTAAAGAAAGTAAAATAACTTCCTTTTCTGCCAACACATCACTGTGGTAAATATGCTCAGTCAAGAACAGAACTAGCATCCGGACAGTTAGCCGGCCAATAAGACCAGCTGACTGCTTCCAGTAAATTTATGACCTAATGCACCGGAGATTAGTCAGAGCAAAGTCAGCTGCTTGTAAAAAAAAAGGGGGTGATATAAACAGTATGGTGCATTGCATCAGAGGGTTGCTGGTATCTTCTGGAGGTCACTTTATTGCAATCGGAAGCTTTTTATCTGTCAGTGGACAACTCAGATGAAGGTCGATTTATGTTTGTGTTTGATTGCCAGCAGATGTAGCCGTTCGGACCAAATATGAGACAGCATGATTTACAGGGATTTTTCATTTAGTTAAAAGGAGGATTAGACTGATTTGATTATTGTGACACTTAAAAAAATCCACACTCTAACTTCATAATTGGTTTGATTCCAGGGCAGGGGGAGTGCGCTGCAGAGGAGAGGCCCACGGAAGGAGGCCTGCACCTGAGTCCAGAGCCTTCTCCGGATGACCTCTCCAGCCCCAACCCCGACCAGGCCGCCCCGCTGCTGCAGGCCCAGCAGAGACCCCCGTCCCGAGCTGAAAGAGAAGAGACGCAGACCGGATCAGCTGGTGGGATGGTGAAAATCGACGCAGAAATAATCAAGACTGGAAACACGAAAGAGGCAACCGACGGTCAGGTCTCTTCGACGGAGAGAGACAGAGAGCAATCAGAACGGGGAAGAACCGCAGAGAAAGACTCGGAGCAGGACAGGATAGAAAAAGAAGAAGACAGCAACGATAAAGAAACCGCAGACAGGGACACAGCTGACGAAGGCCTCCCTTCCTCCAAGGGAAGTGAAGGTGAGAGCGAGGAGGAGAGTGAGGGGCAAAAAGAGCCTCCAGACGCCAACAATAACTCATTGGAGACCCCCCAGGCCCAACAGGATAACTTCATCGACATCCCAGAACCTGCTGCACAGGTAGGCTTGACAGATACAAGCAAGGTTTGAATGTGATATAATGTGACTTTTTACATTTTACATTTGGTTACTTGGTTACTACCGTTTAAAAGTTTGGGGTCACCCAGACAATTTTGTGTGGTCCATGAAACATCACACTTTTATTTACCACCATGAGTTAAAATGAATAGAAACTATAGTCAAGACATTGACAAGGTTAGAAATAATGATTTTTATTTGGAATAATAATTTTTTCCTTCGAACTTTGCATTCAGTTTTTCTAGCTTCTTTAACCAGCTAAACTGTTTTCAGCTGTGCTAACATGATTGCACAAAGGTTTTCTAATCATCCATTAACCTTCTGATGCTATGATCAAACACATTGTACCATTAGAACACTGGAGTGAGTTTAAAGTAATCTTCATTGAAAAAAACAGTATTTTCTTTCAAAATTAAGGATATTTCTAAGTGACTTCAAACTTTTGAATGGTATTGTACATATCACATCATTGCTTTGTGATTGTTTTGTATATCATGGAAATGATCCCCCATCTCTGTCTGTGTTGTGTTTTTGTGTGTCAGGCTGAGCGAGTGGAGGAGACATATTGTTCCGATGAGATTGAAGTAGTCCTCGTAGACAACTCCGGCCCCACGCCCGCGTCAGCTCACCTGGACGACAGCGACACGTTCAAGATCATCATCACCATGAGCTGCGACCCTCAGACTGCTGCTCGGCTGGAGGAGAGCGTTAAGCAGAGCCTTCTGGAGAACGTACAGGTAGGACCGGTCTGCTGTGGATATCTGACACCTGGCAGCAATCTCAGTATTAGTTCTCTTCATGAATCCCATTTAACATCCAGTTTTCACCCTGAAGCATCTTTATAGTAGAAAAGTTAAGGAACAAATTCTGACATTCCTTTAGTGTAAAAGTACCTTAGGACCAGAGGAATAAATTTATTCAAAGAGACAAGACAGATCAGCCTTTTTTTCAGAACTGTACACATCGATCTCAAAATGGCCACCAAAAATACACTAAATACACTAAACCCCATACATTTACACAAGTAAATACTGTGGATTTGTCTTAGTAATAAAACTTGTCACAACACAATTATACCTGCCAACAACACATTAAACCTTTGCTTCTTCTGTTATAACTATAACAAAGTCTGTGTGTAACTGTTTTTTAAATTATTATTATTTGAGTACAAATGTAAATATGTCGTAGTTAGCAAGTCTGCTAATTTACACCTGTAGGCCCTTTGGGAGGTAATAGACAAAACAGAGAATAAGAGGTAGAATTTAAATTATTAAATTATTCTACTATTATGGCTGTTCTTTATTTAAGGCTGGTCTTTATTCAATTCAATTATTATTCTATTCAATAAGATGAGGGAAATATTTAAACACAAGCTTTAAAGCTTTATTTATTATATCTTTATTTATGATATCGATTACAATATCTAATATATTTCCCAATCTTTGCCCCTGCATATTTGGTATCTTGGGAAACTTTGTGATCCACACAAAAAGACAGTATATTCAAAGAAGCTTAGTTTGTTGAAAATGTGGTCTGTAGTTTTATTAAGGGTTATCCTGTGCTTTTTGTGGACCTGTTTTTTAATAATTTAAGTAAAGGTAAATTGGTCTATCTATAAAAAAACAACATGCCCGTAGCAGACCCGTAGCAGTAGTGCAGTCTGCCTCCTCTTACACTCACTCTGAAAAACGCTGTTTCCCGCTTCCCTTCCCTACTGAAACGACCACCCTGTTGTGATTGGCCTAGCGTTGTTGGAAATGTCCCACCATTCAGAGAGCTGGGGTCAGTTTGGAAAACAGAAGTCAAGTACAAGCACAGCAGAAGGAGGGAGCAGCTGTATGGAACCTGGGCAGTTACTATTAACTTCAACTCCTGTTGTGACATCACAACCAGGCCTCTTTAAACAATGACTTGATTTGACGAATGGCAGAATTAGTGAGCTCTTGATACTGCAAATGTCTATACTTTCAATTTTTCAAGTGTATGAGGCTCACTGTAGTGTTCAGCAATGAGAACTGATGTGCTAAGAAGTTAGCTCACCAGCTCCTGTCTTTATGACTGCTGCTGCTGGTAGAATTTTTTCTTGTTACATGTTTCTCTGTTACATGTGAAGAATATCATCTGTGTAACGTGTCTGTGTGTGGATCCCATCAGGCCCAAAAGGATGCAGGAGAATGTCACATCAAGATCCCTGTCATCACCTTTGATTCCCCTGAGGAGGAGAAACAGGAAGTGGAAGAAGGAGAAGAAGCGGCTAGCTCAGAGGACGACCCCACCCCAAAACAGCAGCAGATGGCGAGCCAAAGCGAGGAGTTTCACTTGTGCAGAGAAACAAACAGTTCTGAGTCAAACACGCTGGAGTGTCCAGATCCGGACGAGGACCAGGACCAGGACCATCTCGGACTGCAGCTGACCAACGACAGCACCCCGAGCCCCCAGCTGACCAATGACAACAGCTCGTCGGGCATCGACGTCCACTCTCACCCCGATGACACGGACCCGCTGGATTTGAACGTGGATCCACAAGGTTTCCTCCGCCTGCCGCCGGCTTTGGGCCGCCACAGGTCTGGAGGAAGGACTCACATCCGTGGGCTGAGCATGGACAGTGGCAAAGATGCTGTGCTCATTTCAGATCGCTCCCAGAACACAGTATGTTGGTGCTTTAGCTCTGTTTCTATTTCCATCTCACTGTTCCATCTGCCCATCTGATCCATCTGTTCATGCATACAGACAAATATTTGTCTCTCTATTAGACCACCATGACCAGCTCCAAGTCAGATCTGGAGGCGAAGGAGGGCCAGATTCCCAACGAATCCAACTTCCTGGAGTTTGTTTCCTTGTTGGGATCGCTCAGCATCAGAGGGGGAGGGGCCAGCACTCAGGAAGAGGAGGGGCCAGAGAGCAAAGCGGAAGCAGGAGCTTCAGAGGAGAGTGAATGTCAACAAAAAGGTTTGTTTCTCTATTGTTTAGACATAAGTGCATAAATGAGTAAGTCAGTGCTCATTTATGAGCTGCAATTATATTCCCACCATTGCTCCTGTTGACATATAAAGCTCCCTATGTGATGACTGGATCATTGCTATACTAGATACAACTAGTCATGATATGTTGATTTTAATACTATGTATAAATGTCACCCAGCCAGGCTAGTGGGCTGCTTGATTCCTCTGGTACGATCATCAACCACTTTTGGGTTAATATGGTTTTTCGTTAGTTTTCTCACCTGAGTTTCATGTTTCATTTCAGTATTTACTGTCTTTGTGTTGTGGTTTCAGATGAACTTTTCTGTTTCTTTTCCGTGGCACTTTTTATGTCCCAATACTTTTATATTGTTGGTGCTCAGGTTTAAATCAAATTCTCTAAGTTTATTACAGGCTAGCAGCAGAGGTCAAAAAGTTGTGACTACATAGCACCTCGCCATAGCTGGAAGTCGACTGACATAATTTTTATGACAAGGACATCTAGAAAAATTATCATTCATTTGGTGTTATTACAGGAATATCACTCCATTATTTACTCATTGACCTTTCGTTAACATTTTAGCCTGCTATATGCTATGCTACATTCACTAGTGTAGCATATAGCTAGTTGCTGTCTTTAACCAAAATGGTAAAGTTGCACGCCATGAAACCAAAGCAATAGACCTTTTTTAATGGCAGCTATACTGTTATTAAATAAGAGTTAAACACAGGTGTTAAAATGATACTAATTAAGGTTTCATTTATTGTAGTATTTCCTTAGTTTTCTTACCTGAGTTTCATGTTTCATCATCCTCCTCCTCCATGAGTGACATCTCCCTTGGAGAATTTTCTTTGTGTTGTGGTGTCGGATGAACTTTTCTGTTACTTTTCCGTGGCACTTTTTATGTCCCAATACTTTTATATTGTTGGTGCTCAGGTTTAAATCTATTTCAGATTTTTTTTTACAGGATTTATTACAGGCTAGCAGCAGAGGTCAATACGTTACCTAGCATCTTGCCATAACATAGTTTTTTATGACAAGGACATTAGCAACATTAGCATTCATTTGGTTTTGTGTTTCTGGCAATTTGAGGAATATCAGTCCATTATTTACTCTTTGACCTTTTGCCTACCTTTTCTACCTGCTATATGCTGCACTACATATTAGGCTACATCCACTAGTGTAGCATACAGCTAGTCCCTGTCTTTTAACAAATAGTGAGGTTGCAGGTCATGAAATTAAAGCAATAGACCTTTTTAATAGCAGCCATAGTGTTATGAAATTATAGGTAAAACAGCTGCTACCAATGATACTAATTAAGGTTGCATTTAGTGTAGCATGTTTGTTTTCTCACCTGAGTTTCATGTTTCATCGTCTTCCTCCATGATTGACATGGCGTTGCTTATCTCCTCTCCCTCAGAGTGTTTTTCTTCGCCTTGTGGTTTCAGGTTATCATTTCTGTTATTTTTTGGTGGCATTTTTGTGTCCCAATACTTTTATATTCATGGTGCTTAGGTTTTAATCAAGTTCTGATTAGTCTTGCAGGATTTATTACAGGCTAGCAGCACAGGTCAAAAAGTTGTGACTACCTAGCACCTCGCCACAACCGGAAGTTGGCTGAGATAGTTTTATGTCAGCCGACCAAGGACGTATAGCGACATTAGCATTCATTTGGTGTTGCATTTCTGGCCATATGAGTAATATCATTATTTATTGTTTGACCCTTTGCTGACCTTTTAGACTGTTATATGCTAGGCTACATTCACTAGTGTAGCATATCACTAGTTGCTGTCTTTAACCGAAATAGGAAAGTTGCAGGCCATGAAACCAAAGCAATAGACCATTTTAATGCCATAGTGTTATGAAATAATAGGTAAACACAGGTGTTACCACTGATGCTGATTAAGGTTCCATTTATTGTAGCAGAGTCTTTCCAGTGACCCAACATGCACAATAGCAGCAGCCTGACTCTATAATAATATAATATTGATAATAAGAAGAATTTCTGTTTCTGTTAGTTTCATTTTAAGAAAATATATTTGCTAGTTGTAGGCAAGGCACGTTTATTTTGTAAAGCACATTTAAATACAATTTAAAAACAGTTGATAAAAAAAAAGAAAAAATCTAGAAAATCTAAAATTTAAAATGAAATAATTCAACATTAAAAAAACATTGAATAAGATTACAAATTTAAAAATTGAAGAATATTGAATATGTATTTATAATATATATAATTTTATATTTTCTCCCTCTACAGAAAATCTGAGTGCAACTTCCAGACCAGATGAGACGATAACAGAGACCAACTCGGACAACAAACCGGAGAGACCCAAACCTCCCAGCAGCCTGGCTACAGACACTCTACAGGCCATACCACACACACACATCCCAATAGTCTCCCCTGACAGGTACGCATGCTTATATACTCTTATGCTTCAGCAAAAATATTTACACAGCTGAATCCACAAAGGGCATGGACCCAGGTACACTCACACTGGCTCTTAAACTCACTTGTGGACTCAAGCATCCAGGATCTCCAGTTGATTGCATGCGTTTTTGTCTCCAGCCCTCAGACAGACAGAGAAAAGGATCCGGATTATGACTCTCTACCCTCTCAAACCTCTCAATCAGAGAGCTCCATGCTGCAGGTCATCTGCAGACCAGAGGCTACCAACAAAGAAGAGGCCTATACCTTTCATACTGTACACAGTAAGCAGCAACACTTTAACTGCATTAACAGTGTTACATAATCTCACAAGCAGTTCCTGCAAATGTGATGTTTTCTGCCCCGGAGACGAGCTGAGAAAATGGATTCAACAAAAAAGCTGCTGTTAATACACTCAGCCAGTCTGATCCTCTATCAGTCTAGGGTCAGGTAATATTTTGATCTTTTGCACAAACAGACAGTTTGTGTGGGCGGCTGTGTCAGCAGCTGATGGCTTTGCTTTCTGCTGGATGAAATCACATCTTTCTGGACCGGCCCCAAAACGTGGCGCTGGCCATCGATCTGTATTGCTACGACGCTTCTTCAACAAATTAATCCTAATCACACATAAAAGATTTTGCTGCTGATTAGCTGGATGTCCAAACAAGAGATTTCCTGACCAATTGTATGTGTTTTTTATGTTTGTTACTCCAGGAGACAGACCTCGTAAGCTGTATGCAGAGAGAGCCCTCAACCTGCCGCTGGGAGCTGAGCTCATCACTGGCAACATGTGGTACTGCTGACAGCTCTTTATTTGACTCTCTTCTTTTTATCATGTCCTTTACCTTCCACATTTCTTCTTTTAACTTCAGTAGACCTTAGAATAATAAATGATAGCTGAATTTCAGTTTACCGAAGGGGGCCCCTTTAAACGCTGGGTACAGGTGTAGTCTAATTTTTTTTTCATATTTTTGTGCTCAAATGACGTTAAAGAACACCCTTTTGGGTAATATTGCTTGTTGATCACCATGGCCCTGTTGCAGCCAAAAAATAAAAAGTGTCATAAAAACCTTCTGTCATAAAATATGAAGAGGAAAACTCAATATAAGCAGCTGTGAGATGTCTAACTACACTACTGTAATCTTACTTTTGAAAAATGTAAGTTATAAAGTAGTCATACTGGTTTAATAAAAGAATTTTAATAAATTAAATTTTTAATTTTTCTGTTTTGCTGAGCAAGGTTTTTGTCAGAAAGGAAATAATCTCCTGCTCCAAATTGCTGCCTGATCTCAAATAAATACCTGATCCATTAAGTGATTGAAAGAAATAAACACCCTGGCTAATATTTGGTGATTTATGGTAGACATCATTATTTTTTATATCGCCTATCTTTTCATGTCACACATTTAAGCCTGTTCCACATATTAACACCGGCCTGTTTTACATGTCCACAGCGACCTGCTGTCAACTTCTTCCAACTCGGAGTGCCAGGACGCCCTGGTGGGCGGGCACACCGACTGCCCTTTCCAGCGGCGCATCATCCCTGCACACAGGCTCCGGCCACGGAGGACGCACCCCGAGATCTTCCAGGTTCCATCTCCCTTCTCTCTCTCTCTTGTTCTGCATTGCAGTAGCAACTATGATTCGCTTTATTTTTGTGCAAATAAAATAGCATTAAAAAACAGTACAAATTGTATTTAATGCATTAAATGATAGATTATTTATATATGTATTTTTTTTCAACAAAGTGGTTCCTAAACTGATATTAAATTGGATAATATTAATGATAAATGACTTAACAAATGACTACATGAATCCACCTTTTTTCAACATTATTTACACACTTAAAAAAATAGAAAGATATAAAAATAACTTTCAGCACTCACCAGTTATCAAACAATCGATAAACATCATAATACGCAGGTTTAGGAAAAGAAAACAAATCAACTAAAAAATATGAGTTGCTGCTGTTGTTTGAGCAAGTAGCTGAATGATTAATGCTAAATCATTCTGCTTTGCTGCTGCATGCAGAGCAGCAGAGGTGACAGTAGCTGCATGGAGCTGTTGTTGAAGCTCAAACAACACAGACTCTCTGCTGAATCATTTATGCACCCCGTTGTGTTTGTGAGCTTGTGTTGCACATTGTGTAAAAGATGTTGTTCTGTGTACCTGTAATGGTTCTGACGACTGTTCTGTTTTGATTGATCCCACACCGTGTGGATATAAAACATCAGGCTCCTCTTGTTTCCTGTATCATTGCAGTTTAATTCATGTGGGTATATATATATATATATATATATATATATATATATATATGATTTGTGTGTGTGCGTGTGTGTGTCAGGAAGAGGATTCTTTGGATGAGTCATCAGAGACTTCTACTCAAGAGAAACCAACCAGGAAGATTTATTACAAGCTCAAATTGTTTCCTGGAAAGTGGATCAACATTTTATATGACCGACTGACCCTGCTTGCCCTAATGGATAGGTAAATATACCAAATCTATCTCAGTCCCACATCTGGAACCTCAAATATCATTAACATCCTCTAGCTCACAGATTCAAAAACTCCCAGTTTAACATTTTTTATCTGAAATGAATGTAATAGGGTTCCATTATTATTTGAAAGGCATACATTTATTTTGATATCCTCACCATAAACCGATTAATGTGAGATCATTTCACACTGGATATAAGATTATTGCCTTTAAAAAAATCTAAAACACTGTTGAGCATATTTTGGGAATCAGTTTCAGTCCAATTTTCCCAATTTAATTAATCACCTATATTAACAGGTTAATGTGCTTAATGACTGAGTGACTGCTGCTACTGTTTATACATATACTTATACTTATGTCTGTGTTGTATTTCATGCAGAAACCAAGAGGTTGTAGAGAATCTCGTTGCAGTCTTCATGGCCTTCCTTGTGTCCTTCCTTGGTTTTGTGCTCCTCAACGATGGCTGCTTCAAAGACTTCTGGGTCTTCCAGTTCTGCCTGGTCATCGCCAGCTGTCAGTACTCTTTATTGAAGGTAAAAAAGATAACAAATCTCTGCATGAAGGCAAGATACTAACCGCTCCTCCTGAGGCAAGGCTTATAACTATCAGCCATGTCTGAAAATGGTGGCTTTGAGCCATTATTTTCCTGAAACTGAAATGAACTACACTCTGAGGGTAATTAATATCTTTTGCTCCATATGTCTTCTTTGATGATTTAGGAAAAGCATTTAACTACTGACATGATATGTGAATCTAAATGTGAGTCACAATGACCTAATTTGAATTAAAATAAAACATGACTTACACTGAGTTCCGATTTGCTCTCACTCACTTCCTCTTCTGTTGAACTGGATATTAACTTTTTGTTTTTAATTGTTTTCATGTCTATTTGCAAATTATTCAATGTTGGCTTCTGTGGTTGTTGTTTTCCAGAGTGTCCAACCAGATGCAGCTTCACCAACACATGTGAGTTTAATGCTTTTTATTAGTGAACAGCTGGTGAAATACTAAGCAATACGAGCAAAAACAAAACAAACTTTAAGAAGTAAATAATGATAGAAAACAAATCCATTTAAGCAAAAAAAATGTCTGTTTTTTGAGTGTGACCACTTTGACATCCTGAGAGAGTGATGTCAAAATTGATGTCACAAAAAAAGATTTAGAACCACTGATCTAGTGGAACAGACTCATAGCATAGACCTTCTTGCCTCACAGCAAGAAGGTCGCAGGTTCAAGACCTCCTTGGTCCTGGGTCTGGGACCTTTCTGTGTGGAGTTTGCATGTTCTCCCCGTGTCTGCGTGGGTTTTCACCAGGTACTCCAGCTTCCTCCCACAGTCCAAAAACATGCTCAGGTTAATTGAAGACTCTAAATTGCCCGTGTGAGTGAATGGTGTGCGTGCTCCACGATTGGCTGGCGACCATCTGGGGTGTATCCCTGCCTCTCGCCATAATGCGCTGGGATTGGCTCTAGCAGACCTCTGCGACCCTAATGAGGAATAAGCAGGTATAGAAAATGAGATATTTGAATTAGTATTTAATGAATTAAAAATAAGAATTATTGTGTTATTACCTTAGATTGACTCAGGTTGGTTGTAATCTCCAATCTCACCACTAGATGCTTCTAGAAACTACACAATGTACCTTTAACAATTTTTGAGGGCTGTCCATATGTATCATGAATGTTTGGTAATTTCTCTAAATTTGGCACAACGATATCCACTAGACTGAACTGATCAGATTTCTTTGGTCAATGGTCAATCGTCAAAGTCACTTTTACCTTGCTAAATACATCATTGGCTATAACTCAAGAATCCACATGCTAATTATGACAGCATCACAGATCAAATGATGAAGTGATGCCATTTTATACGTCTAAAAGGTCAAAGGTTAACTTCACTGTGACAGCATAATTTTCTGCAAAAGCAATTTTCTGGTTATTGTTCAACTCAGGAATAGAATAGAAGATTGTGACCATATTTAACATTTGGTTGGATACTGCATTGATGACACTAATCTTGGGTAGCCACCTTATAACTGTGGATGATCTTGTGTGCTTCTTAAAGAACTGTGTGAAGCCTCCGTGTTTTGGAATTTGTAGCTTCTTTACAGCAACGTCCATATCTGAAGCATTGTCTACTGTCATGGCTACAACTTGGCGCAGGCAAGTTGTAGCCATGACAGTAGACAATGTCATGGCTACGCTATTTCTAGTTGAATGTTGCACCAGCAATGTGGCTACAGGAGGTTTGACCTCTCTGGAGCTCTTCGAGCTGTGCCATGCTGTTGTGAAAACTGCAAACTTACTGCCAGATGTATGCACATTCAACTTTAACCAACTCTGCAGCAGATTATAATTGTGTTCCACTTGCTCCAGGGTTTGTCATTTCTATCAGATGTTGGTATTATTATAATGTAGCAAGCCGTTCTTAGCATCATTACATTGCTGTGTTAAAGCAGAATCAGGATCTCCTGGTTTATTGAACATCCTGATCTATGTGTGTTGATGTGTGTGTCTCCAGGGTCACAACCAGCTGGTGGCCTACAGCCGAGCGGCCTACTTCTGCCTCTTCTGTGCTCTGATCTGGTTTCTGGAGCAGCTGCTAAGGAGGAATGACCTGCCCGTCTCCACCATGTATGGAGTCACCATCGTCTGCCACGACTTACTGGGCTTCTTGCGAGACCTGCTAGTTGGTAGGGAGAAATGTACCAGGAGAGACACACTGGCAAACACACACAAGCACGTAGACACATTCAGCCATGTTTTCTAAAATAAATCTGAAGTGAGCAGTATTTAATGCCAAGATTTTACGTTTTAATTTTTCCCAGCTGTTGTTTATTTCTTAAAATCTTGTCAAAGGACTATATTTTTCATGCATAAAACAGGTTTTACGCATTGCTTCCCCATCACCTTCCTGGTGGGCCTTTTCCCCCAAATCAACACCTTCACCATCTATTTCCTGGAGCAGATTGACATACACTTTTTTGGTGGGACAGGTTAGTAAAACTTCTGATTTTACTAATGATGTGGATCCAGATGTAAATTAAAATGTATGTGAATTTGTTGCTGCAATTTGTGTCCTTCAGCTGCTACGAGTCTCATCTCTGCGATCTACAGCATCCTACGCAGCCTGATCGCGCTCTCTCTGCTCTACGGTTTCTGCTTCGGGGCTCTCAAGGTACTCTCATCTTATCCATACAAAACAAAATGGAGCTTGCAGGGTTGAACTAGTACATACGGGATGTGAATACAATCCTCCCTCCTGTACTATTCCCCTCAGACATTTGCTCTGAATCTGTGTTCTGGTCGTCCTCCTGACTGTAGGATTGGAAGAAAACACAGGGTCCAGACGTAAATAGCCTGCAGCTAGAGAGCTTTACTAATGCAACAGAGCAGATCTGCAGCAAAACACGAAGCGTTGCAAGTCATCCAAGTGACTACAAGGGTGATGCTGGAGGAAGAACTGTTGAAGCTACAGTACATAAGTACATAAAGGTATGATTCACACAGGTGTGTGTATGTGTGTGTGGTTACAGGAGCCATGGGATGAGCAGCACACCCCAGCCTTGTTCTCTGGTTTCTGTGGCCTTTTGGTGGTCTTCTCCTACCACCTCAGCCGGCAGAGCAGTGACCCCTCTGTGCTGCTGTAAGTATCATCAGTGTGTATTTCCCCTTGTTTTCCCAAGTTTATTTATTTATGCTGACTTTGTAATGGTTTTAATGTGTTGAAATCCATGTCTGAGTCCGTAACTACACCCAGATTTCTAGCTTAGTTTGTGGGCTTTAACATCACTGAAGCTGAGTGCTGACTTTTAATCATTCCTCTTTGGCTCAAAAAACAATTACCTCATTTTTATCTTGGTTTAATTGGAGAAAGCTCTAAGTATTTTTGAGCCATCGGTTGAGCATCATCAGCCTGCCGAATCTCCTTGAATTATACACCTTAGGATTCAGAGATTTAAATATGCTAAGCAGATCAATATGTGTGTCAATACCTTGGATTTCTGCTTGACAACATCAAGGTCTCCTGTGTGTATGACACAAGATTTTACTGCCAGATGTTCAGTAGTCATCTTCAGAATTTTCCCTGAGACATCAGATACCATGTTGTTGGTAAAACAAAGGACTGTGTTTTTCTTGCTGAAAAAGTGTTTTATCTCATTTACAGCTCCATTGCCTACTATCAGAGTTTGAGGTGCAGTAAAAGCTTTTTCTGCAACCTTTTCATGAGAGATTTAGTCTCATACCTTTTTCTTGTGCTTTCTTCTGGGGAGTCAGGGTCGTGTAAAAGTGGAGCAAATCTGTTCTCTAGTAGAATCCCTGTGTTTTGCTCATACTTTTTGTTGTAGCCACAGTCCAGGGCTGTTTTCTCCTTGGTACTGGGGTGAAAATCACTCAGCAGTGGAGGCCACTCAGTTTCATCCAGAGTCTCTGGGTGATGGATTCTGCCTATTAACTGTCTTCCTATATCAGAGGGAAGTGATTAATCTTCACATGTTTTATGCTTTGGCTTTGCACCATGAGAGTTCCTGGAAGGACTGCTGGTTGGCTCCTGTTGGTGGTGCTAATTAGCTGACTCTTAGCCTGCCCCTATACACTGATTTGGGTCCACAAAAAAGTGGTTTCATTCCCATATTGACCCTTTACCTCCAACTTCACTTCAAGACGCTGAACTGTCATCACCAGTCCTGTTATTGTCTGGAGAAGTTTGTAGTAGTCATCATCAGAGGAGAGAGGAAATGAGCTTGTGCTGCTGATAAACCTCACTCAATGAGGAGGTCATAAAAATGTCAAAAAGTGACAGCAGCCAACTGTATCTACAAAAAACAATAGTCCTGATGATTAATAGGTATCCAGGAGCATTGCTTGTTATCTCCTCAGAAAAAAACAGAAATATAAACAGAAAGATGCAGCAAAGGCAAGAGCAAAGCAGAGCAGAGAAAGTGCAAAGTAAGGAAGCAGGAAGCAGAAGATAAAATAGATAAATGAATAATATGATCTTATCTAATGACCTTTTGATGTTATCTAATGAACTTGTTTCACTTTTACTCATTCTTCTTAAATAGTTTTAGCTGAGCAAAGACAATGTTAAAAATCTAAAATATAACAGCAAACCATAAAGAAAAAGGGGCATTGGTTACATAAATCATTTCATCAAAATAAACTTTCACTCATGGTTTTGTGGTAAGGAAGAAACTTGGCTTATTAAAGGTCCCATGTCATGCAAATAGCTACTAAATGGGTTGTATTTGCCCTAGATAAGGTCTAAGGGTTATATAAAACTATCCCATGCATCAAACACTCAGAAATGAAGAAATGCCCACGAGCAAATATTTCATGTCAGGGTTATCAAAACTTCTAATAAAACCCCAGAAAGGTGAATATCTGTCTGCTGTTCAATGACTAACATTCTAATGTTCTAATTTATACATGTGACATTTTGATTTAAAGGTCTCTGATCAAGTCAAAGGTAATGCCTGCTTTGGTGGAGACTGAGGAAGAGGAGGAGGAAGACACGGAAATTAAAGACCCGCTGCCAGAGAAACTGCAGAACTCTATGGTAACCAAGAATTAAATATGTGGATAAGCTGATAAACTAAAGCTAATCCTGCTTTGTTTGGTCTATAATGTCACTAGTGGAAGATGATGAGCAATGATTCAGCTGATTTTCAGCCATTTGGATCATTTATTTCTGCATACATAAACACTGTTCCAGGGATAATTTACATCAGCCGAGAGACATATTCTCATGTCAGCTCATCCTAATTATCACTTAAGCATGCTACTCATTAATGCTGCACCTACAGTAAATGCCGGATTTCACATGTGTCTTAAACTAAGTGTTGCAAACCAGATTATAAAACATCATCTTTAATTTGGGGGGCATTTGTCTCCAGTCGCCTCTTACACTAGTAATGGGGACTGTGAAGCTCTTAACTGTTCTCAAGCTGCAGCTGCTTTGATCTCCAAAAACTCAAGACTCAGAACAATTAGACAGAAATAATCACATAACTAAATGAGTCTGACAAATGACTTCATTTTCATTCAGAGTGGATCCCAATCATAATCACCATAATAGTTGCAGCTCTCGCTCCTTTCTTGTGCTCTGCAGAAGGAGATTCTGCTGTCAGACGTGGTCGTGTGCTCTGTCGCCTACATCCTAACCTTCGCCATCACTGCCAGTACTGTGTTTCTGTCTCTCAAGGTGAGATTCCTAACTGCTTTCCAATCACCGCCCATTTTGTCTCATTAAACAGTAATCAGGAACATCAACACCCCACTGATCAACTTCATAGATTCTAATATATTTACATATTCATCTTCACCATGATTCTTTCATTATATACTGACTTGTTTCCAGCCATTTGTGACCATCGTGCTGTATGCGCTGGCGGCGACGGTGGGGTTTGTCACCCACTACCTCATCCCCCAGCTCAGGAAGCATCACCCATGGCTGTGGATCTCACACCCGGTCCTCAAGACCAAGGAGTACCACCAGTTTGAACCTAGAGGTCTGTGTCTTTTAATATTGATATTAATGGATGAGGTAAATACAATGGATAACATGCATCATGTCCTTTGTTATGTTTGGATAATAGAAAATGCTGATTAGCAGGAGGAAGCCATGAAATGTAGAGAGTAACTCCTTAGAATCCAATCCACACTGAGTATTGATCATTTCAATTCCTGTTGCTGTTGTGCTACTCATTGATAAAATGCATCAAATTTAGCAGACTTTTTCAAAGTGGATATATGCATCTGTCATATAGTTTGGTTTCAATTAAACAATGCTCTGCGAAAACTGAAATTTAAACAGGTGAAAATATTTTGTTTTGGTACAATTAGTCATAAATTGAGCATAATTATCTTTTTCCACTGGCAGGTAATTTCGCTTATTTCAAGTTTTTTCCTCGGTTTTAGTCAATTTAATCTTTTTGTTTTTTGTTTTAAATGAACCACATTGACCGAAATCAGGGGAAAAAAATTAAATAAAATATGTTGGTTGCAAATTTTGGGAATGGGAATCCATCATAACAAAAGGTGATTTTACATTAAGACAACAAGCTTCTAAAACATCAGAACCGCATCTTCCTGTCATTCTCCTGATGTTACTTTGTTATTTCTGCTTGTCTTAAAGAGGATGCTGTGCTGATGTGGTTCGAGCGTCTGTATGTGGGGCTCCTGTGCTTTGAGAAGTACGTGGTGTACCCCGCCATCGTGCTGAGCGCGCTCACTAACGACGGCTTCGCCCTCAGCCACCGCAAGAAGATGGGAATCCAGTGAGTGGACACATGAAGTAAACCTGTCCATCGGTGTGTGTCACCTGTTGTTTTAACTCACTGTTTTTTTTTCTTTTTGTTTTTTGTCGTTCCCCCAGCTGCGATGTCCTCCTGACAACAATCGCTGGCCTGAAACTTCTGCGCTCATCCTTCTGCGACCCCAGCTTCCAGTTCCTCACGCTGCTCTTCACACTTGTCTTTTTCCACTTCGACTGTCCACGGGCCTCCGAGAGCTTCCTCCTGGACTTCTTCATCATGTCCATTATCTTCCAAAAGGTGAGAAGACAGATGATATTTGGGAGAATTTTGCATGTACACTAAGGCGCTGTGCATAGGTGTGCATCCGGAAAGAAGGGATTCAGAACATGATTTAGGTGCCACAGATGTTACAGGCAGCCTGCAGGTGTGGAGTTTGAAAGATGTCAGCATTTACCACACAGTGAGGTTCCAACACCAACAGATGCTTTTGATTTCTGTAACAAGATATATTTGTGTTTTGTAAGGATCACAAATCATTTCAATGTAGTGCATCTCCTCTCTTAAGCTTCTCTTTGGAGCTCTAGAAGGAACAGGCCACTGAATATTATTGGGCCCCTTTGCTGATTGGCTGATTCAAATGGCTGTGAATGGAGGGTGGGTGATGATCATATATTTGTGACATTATAACTTCACAGCTTGTTTGAAGGCGCATTTTGGAACAGTATATATATATATATATATATATATATATATATATATATATATATATATATATATATATATATATATATATATATATATATATATATAAAACCTAGACCTTATAATGAAAAAAAACTTTCTGCATATGAGACTTTAAGTCAAGACATCTACCAGCAATACAAAATCATTTCAGATAATAATAATAACTTTAATGCAGTGGTTCTCAAACTTTTTCACTCTTATGTCACAAAAACTGGACCTTAGACCCCATATCATAAATTTTGTGCTTTAATATTTTTTAGAACAGAAAGTGTCGGAAACCCAAGATTTCCAAATGGTAAATTCATGTCTCAGTACATAAATAAATATGCCACCAAATAAAATCAAATAAAGTAATTTATTTTATTTTAATTATGACAGTCCTCCATACAAATGGTTCTACATATGTCATTTGTCTTACTTATGGATACAATTATAATGAACATAAATTATTCTCCTTTTTTTCTTACATCCCCCACGCTTAGAACCTCTGCTTTAAAGGACCAGTCATAAAAAACAACACAGAAACAATAGAAACACATTTTCTCTTTACTGTGGAGATTTTTTTTTTTTTTGCATTCACATGCACATTACAACCTGCTGTTGATACTTCTTGTGTCATCGACATGGAGAAACAGCAAAAGCCTTTTATATAAAAGTGTGAAATGTTGAACTGAAGTGGCTTTTGTTTGTTTTCTAAGTGACACTCACAAACATATTGTATTACAGGGGTGTCAAATCCTGGTCCTGCAGGGCCTGTGTGGGTGCAGACTTTTGTTTAACCCACCTGATTATACTAATGAAGATCCTTAGAAGGGCTCTAGTGGTTGATCAGTAGAATCATGTGTGTAACTCCTTGGTTTCAACAAAAAGCTGCACCCACACCTGCCCTCCAGGACCAGGATTGGACACCCCTGTTGTATTGCATTCATTTCCATTTGCAGCGATTGCAGTGGGGTGTCATTAGATGTCGCGTTATTTTCTTTTCTTGTTCTGTGAGTTCATGCAAGTTAAAAAACAACCAACAGACTCTTTCCATCATGTTTTGCAGTGTCCTCTCAATACAAGTACTGTTCTGTTTGCTTCATTTATTTGACACTGATGTTGTCATTGCTGTTTTTCTGTCCAGATGCGTGAGCTGTTGCTGAAGCTCCATTTCATCCTGGTCTACATCGCTCCCTGGCAGATCGCCTGGGGCAGCGCGTTCCATGCGTTTGCTCAGCCGTTTGCGGTGCCTCGTATCCTTTCCCTTGTACATGTACATGTTTGACTGCAGCACTACTTGCTCATTTGTCTCTTTTCTTAACTGGCATATCCAGACTCTGCCATGCTGCTGCTACAGACACTGCTCACTACCATCTTCTACACCCCGCTGGCTCCCTTCCTGGGCAGCGCCATTTTCATTTCCTCCTACCCACGGCCCATCAAGTTCTGGGAACGAAACTACAAGTAAGATCCTGATGTAGTGATTTTTCCAGGCACTGTGAAAGTGTCAAAGAAAGTATATTGGTATTTTTACCTGCTTCAACCTGCTGGACCCGCCCAAGTATACAAGTCTAGAAACACTCCGACAGAATCTTTTACAAGCTATACATCACAATCAAGGTTCTAATCTTGAATGAGTGCACAGAAATGGCTGTAACCTCGTGTCCAGTCTGTTGATGGCAACCACATTGCCAAATGTTCTGTTTAGCAGAATTCCCTGTCTGAATTCTGAAAACTGGTTGGAAAGAGGAAGAGGAGGCCCTATGTAACTAGAAGTGAAGAGTTGGATGTCTAGCTATTAATCTTGACTTTGATTTTTCAGCTTTTTTTTCACACCATCACAGTATTTGTTGCTTTAGTACAAGTTGATTCAAATTTGATATCGCTCTTGTAGATATGGCTTTATTCATATGCCTTGGATAAGACAAGTATGAGATGTCCATAAGACACATGTTAGTTCTTCAGTCAATGTGTTCTTGTGGTCTGGATAAGTATGAGGAAGACATAGTCCAACCTCTGGTGCCTTTTACTTATTGATGTGGGTGACTGTTTGTACTTCAGCTCAGTGAAAGCGCTCCAAAAATACTCCTGCAAGCTTTGTTGTGAAGTAGCCTGTGATTATATTTAGCCTGTGCTGTCAGTGTGAGAACTGAAAGTCTCAACATTACATTTAGTGACAGCGTTGTCTCTCCTGGAGTCATTTCATGATGCTTTAGGTAACAGATATGCAGGTTGTCAATGTGACTCTCCAAACACCAAGACAAAGTGACAGCAACATATGGCCAACATATGGCCAACATATGGCCAACAACACACTCAAATCTTTAGTTTCAAGCAGTAAATTTACAACTAGTATGAGCTTAGTTTAGATATTCTTGGTGGCTTTTTTTCTGAGAAATTTCTGAAAGATTTCAAGGCGATAGACTTTCTGTATCAGCAACAGTGCTTTGTCAACACAGAATACATGATGCCTTTTGATGGCCACGTGTCATCAAGCTTTTGGTGCTGCATGAATACTTGAGTGAATGCTTCTCATCCTCCGCAGCACAAAGCGTATCGACAACTCCAACAGCAGGCTGGTGTCTCAAGTGGATAAAGAGACAGGTGAGTTTTTTCTAAAGACGATTACATTCTCACATCCTTTCTAAGACAAGATGCCATGTACAAAAAATGCTGTGGAAAACTATATATAATTACTCATGATGAAGTAATCAGAGCCTTTAATTTTTATAGCCACCAATAACAAAAGGAAGTGAGAACAAAGAAGCAGGTAAACCTTTGTTTTTTATCTAACTTCACTCTTTTTTGACTGTCCATCTTTTCTCAGGATGTGATGATAACAATTTAAACTCCATCTTCTACGAGTACCTGACCCGCTCGTTGCAGCATTCTCTTTGCGGGGACCTCATGTTGGGCCGATGGGGCAACTACAGCGCCGGAGACTGTTTCATCCTGGCTTCGGACTACCTCAACGCCCTGGTCCACCTCATTGAGATCGGCAACGGGCTGGTCACCTTCCAGCTGAGAGGTCTAGAGTTCAGAGGTACAGTTCAAGCATCTTTCCCTTAATTTGTTATTGGGGCCAACCAGCGAAGCTGTGAAGCCCCATAGAGTTGGTATGTTTTTTCTAATTATTATTACATTATTAATTATTATTACTTTCTTTTCTTTGGGAGGCTATGGCAGCCAATAGCACCGTATGGTAAAATGTTGTGTAATTTGACATACTGATTGGGGGGAAAACCCAAACTCTCTAGCGCCACCAACTGGTTTAAGTTGGAGGTACATTTCTGCATGTAACTTCTGAACCATGTGTCTGATTCTCAAAAGCTTGGTATCTCTGGAATCCTTTGAGCACTCTATGATGTCATTTTCCGCCCAGATAGATTTTCCACCATTTTGGATTTTACCAAAGGTCACAAATTTTGTCTGTTCAACATCAAACTTGACACAAATCATCTTCAGATGAAGCCTCACAAACACATTGCTTTTTGTCTTTGGAACTACAACCATTCGCCTGTAATAGCCAATCAAAAGATGCGGCAAAGCTGCTGAACAGGAAGTGAACTCATATCTCATCAATGCTTTCATGTATCAAAACCAAACTTAGTACATGTACTTCAGACCCCATCAGGATGCCTAAGAAATGGTGATCTTTGACCTCTAGGGGGCACTGTAATTGGCATTAATGCTCATATGATGAGTTTGGGTTAGAAACAGAATTCTAATGCCTGATCGTCCTGTGGGTTGTCACATTGATGGTCCTAGGCCATTTTTAAGGTCACTATAAGTATTCATATTCCGTTCCATACATATTTTGGCAAATCACCACCGATCTTGACACATATGATGTTTAGAACTACCTGACACATGTAATGATGTGATTTTATTTTCTGTCAATGCTTTCAGCCATCAAAGCCAATGTAATTTAATGGCGAAGCCGCCAAACAGGAAGCAGCTTCCTGATTATATCGTATCCAAACTTTGGTGTATCAACAGGAAACTTCTTGTGGGAGCTTATAGCCATCTCTCTGACCTAACATCATTCTGTTGCCATGGTAGCTTAGGCTTTATTCACTGCTTTGTCCATCATTGCTGCTTGTATCTCCATTTCCTCCTTTGTTTCTATCCCTCTCTCTGAACAAACGTCCGTCTCTTGCTGTCACAGGAACATACTGTCAGCAGCGGGAGGTGGAGGCCATCACGGAGGGCGTGGAGGAGGACGACGCGTGCTGCTGTTGTGAGCCGGGCCACCTGCCCCACATGCTGTCCTGCAACGCGGCGTTCAACCTGCGCTGGCTGGCCTGGGAGGTGATGGCCACCAAGTACCTGCTGGAGGGTTACAGCATCAGCGAGAACAACGCGGCCACCATGCTGCAGGTTTACGACCTCCGAAAACTGCTCATCACCTACTACCTGAAGGTACGCTTTCACTCCAATGACAGTATGTTTGTGCACTGAGGTACTTCAACAGCAATTTGTTTAAAGTTCGAAAGGCAAGATTGCAGAGTTACAGTTTTAATAGCTAATAGGTCTACGATGCATAACATACAACAACTGCATAATTCTGACTAGGAACCTTAATAACATGTCACCCATGTTTTCTTTGTTTACTGTTACTGTTAAACAAAGACAAAATGACAAATTAATAATCTATATCAGGGGTATTCAAAGTGAGGTCCAGGGTCCTTGAGGGGATGTCAGGGGGTCCCCAGAAAAAAGCGGAATAATTTATTTACACAATAATTTCACCCATAAGTAGCAAAATGGCAGAATGTAGAACCATTTGTATAGAGGCCATAATTAAAAATAAATGAATTCCTTTAATTTAGTAGTATTTATTCCCTATTATTTACCCCATGCACATGAATCTATTTAATTTCAAATGTTATTTTCCTTATGTGTTGATTATGTTCCATAGTGAGGTGAAAAGGAATGGAGGGAATGAATACAAAATTAATTATGGCAGCTTCATTTCCTCCACTTTCTGTTCTAAAACATCTTAAAGTAAACATCTTAACAGATGTGGTCCGTGGTCTAGTTTTTTTTTACTTTAAGGGTCATTGACATAAAAAATTTGAGAATCAAGAATCTGGATCGCAGTTTTGTGAATCTATCCTTCTAGTTAACTGTTTTGTGTAGATGTCAATGCATTTTCACTCCCGTACAGCAGAAAGTAATCAATTTGTATGGAGGAAGCCAGGCTCTATTTTGTGCATATATAAGCATATATTTGTCTCTTTGTAATTTAGAGTTGCTGGTTTTGAAAGCAGCTTAATGCATCATCGTTTGACATATGTAGTCACTCTCTCTTCAGTGGCAGGCTGAAATTGAATATTCCACTATGTTCAACATGCTCTCAATAAAGCTTTCCCTGCCAAAAGGTTAAACAGTTTAATTGGCAGATAAAGCCTTATGCATTAATCATTATTACAAATGGCAGTATGCCACTAGTAATTCCAGCAGCTCCTACAATCTATGTACCAGGGCATATTTCTTTCTCTTTCAGTTTTTCAGTTTTCAGTTTCTTTGTTGCTGAGTATCATGTTTTTGTCTCATCCTACCCTTCACACACCTCCTTCATTCTTTTCATTCTGTCTTCCCTCTCTTCTCTCAGAGTATTATCTACTATCTGGTCCAGTCTCCCAAACTGTCCACTTGGCTCAAGGAGGCGACTCTTCAGGAGGCGCTGCTGTCTTACACCAAATGGCACCACATCGAGCGTGACCCTCAGGTCTTCAGCGTGAAGATTGATGAAGACTACGTGCACTGCCTGCAGGGGGTGACACGAGCCAGCTTCTGCAACGTCTACCTGGAGTGGATCCAGTACTGTGCTGGCAAGATGGAGACGGTATGTCGCAAACCTCATTATGAATCACAGCAGAGTTTAGCTCTACTGCTGTGTATGCCTGCACTTAAGATTCAATTTAGTCCATTAACTCTCTGAAACTTCATTAAAAAAAGGCCCATCAAAAGATGACAAATTGCTTGCTTTGTCTGACCAACAGTATAAAAGCAAATATTCACATTTAACAAGTAAGAACCAGTGAGGAAAAAATCATCTAAACTAATGAATTACAAAAAATCTGTAATTGCTTTTTTGTTCATTTTTTTATCTTGACTCCTTTTATTAATTAATGATGTTAACTGAGATACCGAGAAATAAACATCACATCATAGAACAAATTAAACTATTAATAATGTTGCAAAATGTGACACAAGTCCTGTAATCCTTTCCTCATGATAAAACTGCATCACCATGGATGTACTATTGGAGGATCTGTCCTTATTTTTAACTTTAGCCCTTATATCTTCCTCCAAGTACCTTCATTTTGAGTTTGTGTGTGTGCAGCCTGTGGACAGCGATGAAGACTCTCCTCTGGTGACTCTGTGTTATGCTCTCTCAGTCCTGGGGAGGAGATCTCTCGGCACGGCATCACACAACATGTCTAACAGGTAGAAACCTAAGCAACACAGACATCACACCAAAGATACGGTATGTAGATGGACATAGAATAGATGCACAGAAAGCACAGAAAAACACAGAAAGATAATTATCACAGTTAATGAATCAGAAAGGATTGTCATTTTCTGTAAATAAATGCTCTAAATGATAATATATTTATTTGGAACTTGGGGTAAATGTTGTCCGTAGTTTATAGACTCAAACACATATCTTTAAGTAGTAAAATCAGAAAGGATCATTTTGCAGTGGTCTCTCTTATTTTCATTTCAACGCTGTATTAGATATTTACCCGCAGTTAGTCAGATTTACCACAAGGTGGCACCAGCTGCTAAATCTTCCTCCATCATATTTCTGTGACTGCACTCAAATGACTTTTTGTATTCTTTACATGGTTTATCTTCAAAAAATACTGTTTCATAATCCTACTCTCTCTATCTTTTTTAAATGTATCCCTGCTTTTCCACAAACGCCAACCATCTACTTCAAAGTCTGGAGTCGTTTCTGTACGGTTTCAACACCCTGTTTAAAGGCGACTTTCGCATTGCCACGAAAGATGAGTGGGTTTTCGCTGATCTGGACCTTCTGCAGAAGGTGGTGGCTCCTGCTGTCAGAATGAGCCTCAAGCTCCACCAGGTACAGTAAATTGCTTCTGTACTGTACTATTTCTGTACTATTTCCTCTATATTGGATTCGGTCCAGTGAGGTCTACGTGATGGAAATTTCTCATCTCTGAGGTAGGCATTTTCCTAGAAACCTGGTTATATTCTGTATAATATAAACGCTCCATCACGCCTCTCCACCCGCGCTCCTTTAGGATCACTTCACGTGTCTGGAGGAGACCGAGGAGGCATCTATCTTGTATGAAGCCATCACAAACTACCGCAGCAGTCTGGTAATTTGCCACGAGAGCGACCCCGCTTGGCGTAAGGCGGTGCTGTCCAGCCGCGACACACTGCTCACGCTGAGGCACATGATCGACGACGGCACGGACGAGTATAAGATCATCATGCTGTACAAACGCCACCTCAGCTTCAAGGTCATCAAGGTAAAAGGGGGTGGAGGGTGTCGGTGGAAATGTGGCTGTGTATGGGTGCAGGGTAGGGCCGAACGACTTTAAGAAAACTGTGATTTTTCTGGCAGATATTGCGATTTCATTTACGATTTTCTTTAAATCAAGTTTCATTGCACACAACATTTACACACACAGAAACTTATATGATACCATTAAAACAATAAATGCCATAACTTTAATGCAAGAATGAAAACTAAAGTCGAGAATTGATTTCAAATATAGTCCTATTTATTAACAAGAAACATACTATAGATAAGCTACATGGAATGCTTGAGCAACAGCAGGTATTACAACTGAAAACATCAATGTCTTAACTTAAAGTAAAGAAAAGAAGTCTTTTAACTTAAAGTAAAATAGTTGATGAAAACAAAACCTGGGTTAGGAAAACAGCAAAAAAAATCACAGCTTTAACAATCTCAAGATTTGAAATCATGGTTTTCGATCTAAAACAATAAATGGTTCAGGCCTAGTCACGTCAATTTTATTTGTATAGCCCAAAATCACAAATTACAGATTGGCTCCAATGCAATTTACAGCTTGTAGAACATAACATCCCCTGTTCTTAGACCCTCACACCTAACCTAAAAGAACCTTTTACGGAAAAAAAAGTGAAGTAACAGAGGATGGATCCCTCTTCCAGGACAGACAGGCGTGCAGTAGATGAAGTGTGTGTGAGATCGAAGTAAGACCTTCGACCAGGAAAAGTTGAGGAGGTCATTAGATAGAATAACATAAATATATTCAATCGTGAAGAGGTATTTTAAATGTTCAGGCTGCTATCATACCACAGTCAGAATATCAAGGTTTGGAAATGGAATAATGTGAGGTGAGAGAACGCTGATGAGCAAACGTTGTGTAGTTGGAATCCGACGTCTGTGAGGTCTGACTAATGGAATGAATGGTAGTGTGCTTCTAACATGAGAAACATCCTGCCTGTACCAACTTGCACAAGGTTTTTCGCTTCCTCCTTGTGTTGTGCAATCTGAGCTCATTTGTAATGAAACACAGAAGGTCTGAACAGCATCTGTGAGGCTTTTCTGCAGGAAGTGAATGTTGTTGATCGATATATTTTACGGCGAGTACGACTATTAAAGGCTCAAATTTCCAGCTTACTCTCAGCACTTAAAGTTTGGAAAGTCCAACAACAGAGGATGATGATGGATCGATAGTTGCTACGTTCTTCCTACAGTCATCTCTAATTAACACGTTGCATTCTATTTGTTTACTCCGTACGAAACTGAAACATGAAAACATCTATTTGTGGTTTTTAAGGGGTGGGGGGGTTGTGCTGGACTATTTCTTGGCCAGGGCACAGTGACTTCCTGGAGTGTCGGCTGGTTACCAGGCAACGTCACGGCAAGAATAAGACTTCAGGAAGTAACTGGCCTCGGGCCAAAAATACAACTAGATGCCATGTTCATGTCAAACTGTGACATGAACTGTGAGTGATGTTGTTCCTGCATCTAGTAAAAATAGTCATCACATTATTTAACATATTACTGACTTTATTCTCATAAATAATGACTTTCATTTTGTAACTATTGACTTTATTCTTGTAACTAATGACCTTATTCTTTAATATTGTAAATAATGACTAATCTTGTAAATAATTACTTTATTCTTGTAAATATTGACTTTATTCTTGTAAATATTGACTTTATTCTCATATATAATGAGTTAATGCTCATAAATAATGACTTTAAGCTTGTAACTAATGACCATTCTCTTTAAAATGATTTTTATCTTGTAAATAATTACTTTATTCTTGTAAATAATGACTGTAATATTGTAACTAATGACCTTATTTATGTATATATTGACTTTTACCTTGTAAATAATGACACAAATTGTTCTTAATGTGGCCCTAATACTCCATCGTATTCATTCACTCACCACTTTGTTATTTATATATTGGTTTTTATGTTTTTTGAAGTATGTGGAGCTGCAATTGGCAACTGTTTTTGCTTATGATTGTTGTATTAACAGCTTTTCTGAGTAGTATTTTGGAATATGAGGTGATACAAGATGGTGATGATGTACTTTTTGTTTGTTGCCTGAAGCAGCAAAGCCAACTATCTGGCTTTTAACAACCTCTGCCACAGACCAGTAGATCTCATTACTGTTAATTTATTGTATTGTTTGTTGTTTCATTCTTAGTGCTGCTTAAATAAATTAAATTTCAAACTTTTAAAAATTTGATTTACCTGAGACTTGCTTCTTATTAAATTGAGATCTGTCTTGGTCTCTGACAGATCAATAAGGAGTGTGTGCGAGGCCTGTGGGCGGGGCAGCAGCAGGAGTTGGTGTTCCTACGGAACCGAAACCCGGAGCGCGGCAGCATCCAGAACTCAAAGCAAGCGCTGAGGAACATGGTGAACTCGTCCTGTGACCAGCCGCTGGGTTACCCCATGTATGTGTCCAGCACTATCAGTTCACCATAAAGACACACACGTCTGCTCATAGTATTCAAGCCTTTTTTCCTGATATTATTAGGTATGTGTCACCTCTGACGACATCGTACGCGGGGACGCATCGGACGCTCCGCAGCATCGGAGGAGGAGCTTTAAGCCTGGATTCTATTCGCTCCTGGCTCTGCACTAAATGGCTACGGTCAGTACTGTAGAATAATTCCACCTGCTTTTATTTAGAACATGTTTGGGAGCGCTGAACAGTTGAATACAACTACAAAAACAAAATCACATAATTAGTCGTTCATGATAAACATACAGTAATCAGAGGAAGAAAAAGAAAGCAACAAATAAACAAACTAATTTTCCTTTCTTTTTTCTTTCCTATTTTTCTCTCGTTTTCCTTCCTCTCCCTTCTCTAACTACTAATAATATAATATCTATAGTGTCTTTCAACAACAGTACAGTCGATAACAACATAAACACTAGATAATAGATTATACAGAGCAATTCTTCTAAAGGGAAAAGCTCCTCTACCTCAGTCTGAAATGGCCCTGTGACTGTGCTGCTGAATTAACTCCTCCTCCTCCTTCTCCTCAAACTAAAGAGCCTCGGTGGGTCAAGAGGCAACGCTGTAACTAAGGGGTCAGAGGTCAGGGTTCAACTACTAGAACAACCTAAGTCTCTGAGGAGGCTCTGGTTAAGAGACTCAGCTAAATCCAGCACACACTTGAAAACCTTCACGCTTTTCACAATCCTCTAGCCTCAGAGGCCACACGTTTCAAAGTGGTACTGCTCAGAGTAGATGAAATTACCCTTTCATGATAAAATATTTAAAATGTTTAAATAACTATTGAAAACGCCTCTGGTACAAAGAGTCACATTAAGTTGAATGTTAACCAAGCCTCGCTGCAGAAACTGAAATCTTAACAAGTGAAAATATCTTGTTTTGGTACAAGTAGAATTGTCTTGTTGCACTGGCAGATAATTTATCTTATTTCAAGTTTTTTCTTGATTTTAGTCAATTTAATCTTTTTTCAAGAAAGTGTCAACCCAACAACAACAAACATATTGATCTGCAGATCAATCAGTAATATAATTATCTTAATTGCTGATTATATAATTGTCATGGTTTTAGTGTATTTATTTGCTAAGCACATAACATTGCTAAAAAGGTGCTATATAAATAAAGAGACTATAAAATATTTGTTAGTTGCGGTCCTAGACTCAGCTTTTGTTGTAGCATTTGTAGTTGCACTTAATAATTAAAGCCCTTTATCGTGAGGTGTTTATGAGGTGTGTTCTTTATACCTCAAGTGTAATTGCTGTTTCCTTATCAGAAGGTCCAGATGTTTGCAAACAGCCCGTATTCAGAAACTTTGCCTTAAAATAATCCTTCAGGATGTTAAACTTCAGCCAATCAGACACGAGGCTCATTAATATTAATGAGATAAACATCCAATAAAAATGCGTGAAATGGGACCTTTAAGTTGATGTTTAATAGGTCAGAAGGTATTTTGCGTTAAGTTAAACAGAAAAACTTAACACTATCTAGAAATAGGAGAATGTAATTCTGCAAAGCTCCAAGTGGGAACTCTAAGAGACATGATATCACCACCTGAAAGTCCACCTACACTATTAATCTGGCTGTAATCATGGTGGATGTGGTGTAATGCTGCGGCTGCCTGCTGAGTTAGTGGCTCTCTGTGGATTTACAGGAAGAAGTGGGGAGAGACTTCTCTGCCAATTTAAAAGTAGTTTTAAATACATGGGTATAAATACACAGTGGGAATGCAGGCTTGAGAGAAAAGGAGAGCTGGATTGCAGACTGGGCAGGCGACCAGAAGCTTTGACTTTCTGCTGCAGTGTTTCTCCTCCTTCCCCCTCATCTCTCTCTGCTTCCAGCTCCACCTCCCATCTCTTCCTTTATCCTCCCTTTCAGTTCCCAATCCCTCATTTACACATTTACACATTACTGCATAGCTTATCATACATAGTCTGCATTAACCGCTGCAGGTCAGCTAATGGAGTGTGTGTGTGTGTGTGTGTGTGTGTGTGTGTGTGTGTGTGTGTGTGTGTGTGTGTGTGTGTGTGTGTGTGTGTGTGTGTGTGTGTGTCTTAAGCTTTTAAGAGCTGGGTTTTCCTTTCAGATCAGATTAGATTAGATTAATAATCTTGTTTCATCGTCCTTGAGTTAAAGGCATCTTAATTTCACTAAGTAGCCATGGAGACTCACCGGGCCTCGTCAGCTACAACACATTTAGCTCATTTAAGAAGAAGACTGCACTAGTGTGTGTCACATATGCTAACACAGTTATCTCTTTTAGTGTGTGTGTGTGTGTGTGTGTGTGTGTGTGTGTGTGTGTGTGTGTGTGTGTGTGTGTGTGGTTAACCATCTGGAATAGTTGAAGCTTGCTAAATTTTTGATGGGCCTTTGCCAGGTTGTGTTTGTGGACATAAATGAAAATAAATCAAAGCACTGTGTGTGTGTGTGTGTGTGTGTGTGTGTGTGTGTTTTGGTGCTGCAGGGTGCGTAAGGACAACCTGACCAGCTGTAACAGCGGTGTAAACATGGAGGATGTGGACTGCGGTGCCGGCGGGTCGTCGTCTCTGAGCCAAAACCGTCCATCCTCCGTCACGTCCAACAGCCTGAGCCTCTACCAGCACAGAGCCAGGACAACACACAGCCACAGACACCACAACTCAGGTACACACACACACACACACACACACACACACGCGCGCGCGCACACACACACACACACACACACACACACACACACACACACACACACACACACACACACACACACACACACACACACACACACACACACACACACACACACACATACACACACACATCATTTGGAAACTCTTTATTGACTACATTGATTTTCCCAGTCCTTTCCTGGAACCTCATTCAAATCATTTTCCTAAAATAAAGCTTTATTCACACATTTGGATATGAATGAACATGAGCAAACACGCACAGTGTAAAAACATGAGCAGACAGCAATGCTACACATATAAGCAGGAGGGTTTTATACATTTTTGAGTAGTTTTCAATATTTCTTCACTTCCAAAGTGAGACTATGTAACATTTAAAAGTCAAATTAAAGCCTTTAAGAAGTATCAAGAAGTAAAATTATTAAATAAAATGAAAATCAAATAAATAAAAATTATGGCTTGTACAAAAGCCAGCAATTTAAATTCTGTTTTTATATTATGATCGTGTGTTATCATCTTATTTTATTTTACATTTTTTTACATGGTCTGTATTTTTCTCTCCCCATCATGAATGGATTTTAATTATTGAATGCTCTTATTTATGTTCTTGTTAACATGTTTTAATGTTTATTTCATGTCTGTTTCACTACAAAGCTGCATTTCTAGATGAAATGTGCTATATAAATCAAGTATACCTCAAAAAATTTTGGACGGATTATCATCAAATTTTCAGCGAATGCTGGGACTGGTCCCATGAACAGATATATAAATAATAAATTTTGGTAGTGATGCAGAACAAATCCTGGTTTCTGGATCACTTTGAATCATTTGTTGTTGGGTAACATTGCAGTAAATGGACCTTCATACAGGTGCCATAGTTTTGGGGCCACCTTTTCTCCCACAAGGTGCTGGTTGTATTCAATAAGTACAGGACAACAATGTTTGGTGGGAGTCGGAATATACTTGTCAGAGATGTCTGCTCTCAGATTGCTTTTCTGTTCATTAACATTATCGTATGTTTCTCCAGCCAGGAGAGAGTATCGCAGCAGGTCGGTGCAGCCTCAGAGTCAGCGCCCCCCGGTCAGCAGCCAATCAGGGCCCATCCTGGACTCAGGCTCCAACCATGGGCTTGTCCAGCGTCTGTCCAACAGTCAGTTGTCCTTTAACACCTCCATAGCCTCTATTTTCTCCCAGGTAAACACACACATGCACATGAACTCTTAAGTAGCTTAACATGCTCAGTTGTAACTACTTTTGTGTTCTTATACTGAGAATCTCTCTCTCTCTGTCCTCAGGTCCCTCGTCTCTCGGGGGCCGGTGGGATTAGCTCTCAGCTCCAGGCCTCTCAGCATCAGCAGCGCTCCAGCCAGGTAGCAATGAGAACAGTGCAGTGGTTCCCATAGCTGCCAGAAACTCTCCAAATAATTACTGTGAATTACCAAGTAATAGCCCAGGCGTTTATCACATAGCATTTATTTGAGACCAGGCAGCAGTTTGGGACAGGAGATTAATACCTTCCTGACAAAAATCTTGCTCAGTAAAACTATGGTAATTTTCTCAAATTATTTTATTGAACCAGTATTACTGCAATATAACTTCAATGTTTCATAAGTAAAATTACAGCATTGTCGTTTAAACGTCTCGTTTGAATTTTATGTTGTACTTTTTTATTTTTTTGCTGCAACTAAGCAATATGACCCGAGAGGGCGTTCTTTAACGTCATTTGAGCGAGACAGTGATGCGGGCAGGACCGAGGAGCTAAAGAAAAAAAAGGCAAAGAAGAAAAATACTGGAATTATTTGGAAACTGCAGTTATTTATCAAAATATGCCCAGTGTTTAAAGGGAACTCTGCGGTTAATTAAAACTCAGCTAATATTTGTTAAATTTCAGTAGTTCAGTATTGTCACAGTGACAGAGGAATCCAACTCAGTCACAGACAAATAAACAGAGGCAGAGTTTATCTGAATCTAAAATGAAATACAGAATAATCTCCAGAAAAACAGGATATTCATAATACACATTTCCAAGTAACTTAACCTATACCAAAAATTAAAAAAATAATACCTCAGACATTTATATGGCATATGCATTTTAAGACATGAAGGGAGAAATAAAGGGAGCTTAAAATGCTAAAAAAGTCATTTTAAACAGCAAAGAACATGAATTCTGCTGCATTCTGTTTGTGCAGAGGTTAAGTAAGTTAATGTTATTATCAGGGTTTCAGCTTTCTCATTATTAAAAAAAACATTTTACAGCTGATGGCCAAAGCATGTGATTACAGTGTATTGACTACCAGTTATTATTAGACACAGCTTGCTGTCTCTCATACTTGTTTGTGCATGAGCATATTTATCTTTCTGTGTCATCTGAGTATTAACTGTACTCCATTGGGTTATACAGCCTTTTCTTGTTCTGTGGTGCCTCTCAACAGGTGTCCTCGTCTTCGTCTACACTCAGCCTGCTCTTTGGGAAGCGTAGTTTCTCCAGTGGGTTGGTTATCTCTGGGCTGTCGGCCGCTGAGGGAGGAAACACCACCGACACCCAGTCCTCGTCCAGCGTCAACATCGCCATCGGGCCCTCACACAGGTCGAGCAGCAGAGCCACACAGGTAGGAAACAGATGGACAGCTGGACACTAAGTTTATCTATGATTCTGCTCCAACCTCCAGAGCCTCTCATCTAATTGGCTGATTTTAATGGCTGTGAATGGGTGGGTGGGCAGTGACTGTATGATCTTAATATCACAACTCAACTCAAGTCAGGTCAGTTTTATTTGTGTAGCCTAAAATCACAAATCAGAGATTTGCCTCAGGTGAACCAGGGCAGAGTTATGCTGTCTTCATGTGGTATAGGATAAGTTGATCCTTTCCACTTGTGAGGTAGAAATTAGCGCTTTTATTGTCACAAAAGTGTTTTTATTGTCCTAGTGAAGTGAAACATGGCCGACCCATAACAGTATTTTTTAAAAAAGACAAGTATAAATGGCAATATTAATAAAATTATGTGTGCTGCACACTAACCAACTAAAAGCAGCAGAGAACGTTTAGCAGAATCCAATGTTTATCATTCACCACGCTTTTGCTGCTCTCCGCCATGTTGAAAGGTCAAAGTTTATCTTATCTCGTCAGCTCATGTATCAAAAAAAATCTTCCAGCTTTTCAGTAGAAATTATGAAGAATGGGTGTTCATCTGTAATTTTGATGTTGGTTTTTGGTATTTATGATAATTACCACACCATTAGCTAGGAGATGGTTAGCCTAGCTTAGCATAAAAACTGGAGTAAGGAGGAAAAAGCTAGCTAACAGCTAGGAAGTCACTGCTCCCAGCAAAGAAGTAGACCAGCACATAACCTCCATTTGAACACAACTTATTGTTTTTACAGTTTTGGACGGATTAAACAAACTACATATAATGTGTTTAAAAATGAGGATTTAGGCTTTTGTAGCAATGGACAGAGCCAGACTATGGTTCCCCTTGTTTCCAGGCTTTCTGCTAAACTAAGCTAAGCTAAGATAAGCTACGCTAAGGTAACCATCTCCTGGCTGCAGCTTCATATTTAACATACAGTCATGACAGTTGTATCATTTACCTTAGTGGTTCTCAAAGTGGGGTCTGGGGACCCCAGGGGGCCTTAAGGAAGTGCATTTATTTTCACTATAATTCCACAATATAAAAATGTAGAAACATTTGTATCGAGGACTACCATAATTTAAAATAAGTATACAAATATTTAGTAGTATTTATTTCCTAGTATTTGTGTATTAATTTCCCTTTGCACATGAATTTATTTAATTTCAAATTTGTCTTAAATTTTATATATTGAGGTAAAAATGACTGGGGAGAAAAAAATACATAAATAAATACATACATTTTAAAATTAATAAATAAAATGGAAAATCAAATAAATGTGAAAATAATATATAAATATTTTTTTATGAATGAATGAAATTAAAAATTCAATAAATATGGACATTTTACTGATATATTTATTTCTGTACTGAAATATTTAAAGAGAAAAGAACTCCTGCACATCGAGGTTTCGGTACCCGATGAAGGTCTGAGTATTAAATTACTATTTGCTTAGTGATTACAGGGTGCAGGAGTTCTTTTCTCTTTTCCTGTTTCCCCTCCTACGCACCTGTCCTCTGCCTAGGTGTGCACAACCTTCTCTTTTATTATATTATAAGCAAAAATCTTATTAGATGGGGTCCAAGGTCTAGTTTTTGTGAGTTTAAGTGTCCTTGAAGTAAAACAACTGATCTAACTCATCTAATTTTTCATTAAAGTGAATAAATGTTGAAAATGTTGAACATTTCCTTCAGACCGATCATCATCACATGTTCTATAAACACATTCATGCTTTCCAGCAGAAGAACTCTTTCCATTTTGGATGCTGCAGGAGCTCTTACAACATCCTAAAGGCCAAAATGTTGATGTTACACACAGTAGTACTGTATCTCATAATTATTTAACCGGTGTTAATGCTATAAAATAATATTTTCTAATATTTTCTACCTTTCTCTTTCTCAGTGGACATCAGAGCCATATGAAAGTATAGACGGGACGTACCCTAACGCCGCCGTCACGGTGAAAGACGGCCTGCAGTCATGTGACCGAGGCTGCAGCCAAGATCTAGACGAGACCCAGGAGGACTCTGCCTCATCAGCTCTGGAGGTGACGGATCAAAAGACTGTCTGAGAGAGAGAGAGAGAGAACACACACATTCATGCACATATACAGAGAGGACTGTATGGAAAGTTAAACACACACACACACACAGACACACACATACATGAGATTGTATGAGAGAGCACTCATGCACATGAACCTGCCTCCTCTCCTGTCCTCAGCATGTGGTCTCACCCTGTTGTCTGAATGTAATCGAGTCTGAAAACACGATCTTGGATCCGGGTGGTGAAATAAAGATGTTTTTAAATGAGGCTGCTGCTTTCTACCTCTAGTCATGAGACGTCACTTGAGTTTAACAGATTTGCCTGATCATGTTGTGTGGTTGCTTTGATTTTGAGGTAATTTGGGTTTTTTCATCAGAGAACCATTTCATCAGTGTATCGTTTCACTGTTTGCATCATCATCATCATCATCATCTGATGGTACATTTCAACAAGGCAATTCAAAATGCTTTATGTGAAAGATAAAATATAAAAGCAACATGAAGCAGTATAACAATATAATGGCTCATAGTATAACAAACAATGCTGTACGTTTCTTCATTGCCAGGAACTGAGTTTTCTCTCCTCTAAATACTACTCCCCAAGGCAAAGGGAACGTCTTTGATATCTTCTTGACGACTTGTGATAAATTCACATACATACAGACCTAACAGATTCTCACCCTGTTTTATTATTTTTTTATTATCATAGTTTATTGCCATTTGCACTCATCCTGTGACTATCTGCTGAGAAATATTGTACATATAGAAGAAAAACGACAAAGTAACGGAAAAGTGAAAAGGTAAAAATATAAAATCATGAATATATAACGAGTTGCAGGATTTCCCCGACAACAACAAAATACAATATATAAACCAATCACATTATGAATTTATATGTTTTGTTATTCTGTAATCCTGCATACTCTACCTTTAAAGGTTCCATATCATGTACTTTTCTGTTTGATACCACTGACATGATATATTTGATGCAATTGGGTATTTGCATGATATGGACCCTTTAAAACAACCAGGATAATACCAACAGTTTTATACTGCCATGAAAGGCAATATCAGCAACAGAAGATATGACACTGAGCGCAGGCCAAATCCCCTGACACAGAAATATGAATATATATGTATATGTACGTACATATACTCTAGTTGTGTCCTAGGTTTATGTCCTCAGTCCCTCCCAGTCGTACATCCTCGTGTGGCCCTTTCCACTCTGTTGATGTTTTTTCTGCCATGGTTAGTCTGCTAAATTATACAAGAGTTACTGGAGGGGCAGAGGGGGCCTTCCATTGTGAAATAATAACCCAACGCCCACCATTGGTGTAGTCTGCACCCACTCTGCATCAGGAGACGGGAGATCCTAGAGGAATGATGGGTCCCCGACGATTTACAGACTCTGGCTGAAAGGTAAGTATTTGTGTATGATTTTTGTGACTCGGACCAGAAGATTAGTGTATTAGGGCAGCTCTGCAGCATTTGAATTAATGTGATCTTCTCACTCTGGCATCTCCAGCATTCACAAGTTTGTATTAGATGAGTCTGTTTTTTAGTTCCCTGGAAACTTTTTAAAGGTTAGAAGCAGATCCTGCTTTTTACAAGCATTGTTTAATATAGTGAAGCCTTGCACCCTTTACCAACAACCCTATTATTTGTGTAAGAAGAAAGCCTCCACCCTGGGGTTCAGCAAAATGCAGGAAGTTTCTATTCCATAATGTGTGCATATTTTACGAGTTGAAAAGGGTTTTCAGAATCACTAGATTTAAATCGCATTTATTGCATGTAAAGGCAGACAAATATAATCAAGATTTCCAAATTCCTGCTATTGTGAAGGCCACAAACTTAATTTAGGCCGTCATCTTGTGGAGTAAAGATAAGTAGTGTGTAAGATTTAGTGGCACCTGGCAGAAATGGAATATAATATTAAGTCTGTTTTATAAATATATAATTCAATCAAAACAAGAATATGTTTGTTTTCATCTACATGTTGCACTGCCATGTTTCTACAGAAGTTCAGAAAGGACAAACCAAACCACTGCCTCTAGAGCTGAGCTCTCATTTTTATCTGTCTGTAGGTTCCTACACACTCATTGGGTTGCGTAGTGCAAACAGAAACTACATACTGCACCTTTAACAGAAAGTAAAACTGGAGCTAACTAAAATAATCTGAAAGTCAATGTTTTATGAAGGTGGAGGAGGGTGTTGGGGGGTTCAGAGCCCGTAATGGTGAGGGCTATGAACTAGAAATGTGTGAATGGCTTATTATTTCACCAACAACTACATTACGAAACACATCATTCACTCGTCTGCCATCTGGAAGTTTTTTAGGTGTATTTTAGAGACACTACTGAGGAATGTTGTTCAAATAACAGATGATAGCTATGAAAAAATACAAGAACTTCAAAATAACTATGTGTATGTGCAAGTACTTGGTATCGGCATCGATGACCTGACCATGATGACCCGATGACTGTCGCGCACACACACAAACACGCGCGCGCGCACACACACACACTAGCTGAAAAACATGCTTAAAGCAATGTGTAAATTTGAATGACTGAAAACAAAAGGAAAAAAAAAATAATGAACAATTATTGCAGTACAATGTTGACTAGAAGTGCAAACTGAACCTCACATCAAATCTCCCACACCTGCAGTCAAATAAAGACACGGTCACATTTGGCAAAAATCTATTAAGTATTTATTGTAAGTTGTTACATTTAGATTTCTTTCTCTAGCAGCACTATTTAAATTACAGATATTCAAGGGCAGTTACCATAGTTTGGAGATTTCTCTTAATGCAAGATGTCATCGTGTAAACAAAGACAGACTGAACCGTAGATCAAAATGTACCACAACTGTACACGCTGTTAACGTGACCAAAACCTCTATGAAGTTAAAGGCTGATGAACAACAATTTTGTGTCTTTTGAGATAAAAGAACAAACAATGACTGAAATAACTCCCTGTTAAAATAAATTAAAACAGTACAAAACAAATTAAAAATAGTGAAAACCTTTTTTTTCTCTTTTTTTTTTCTTTGCATGTGACAATTACAATTTCAGTTGGATCTGATAGTAGCTTGTAATCCACATGAGTCACACTTCAAAGTGTTCAGTGCCTGTTTACAAAGTCTTCAGGTTTGTTGGTTAAATGTGGATGAAGTAGATTATATGTAGATGAATCAGAGATGACACAAACCCACGACAGTAACATGAAAATACAAATAAAAATATCTGGTAAGGAACATGTTGAGTCCAACGACGTGAGTTCATTTTCCAACAATTCCTTAGACCCCTTTACATTGAGACAAAAACTAGATTACAATTTTGGCACATTTTTATCCACCAAAGAGTTTTGTTGTACTTTCTGGAACAGGTGCATCGGCCACCGTGTCAGGCGAATTCAACCTTTTTCTTCCACTTAGCTCAACTTTACAGATTTCTTTGCCCTCTTTGTTTGAAACGAATCATTTGTCATTTTGGAAAATATGGTTATTTCTTGTGGAGAGTTGGACAAGAATAATAATACCACTCTCAAATATGAAGCTGGTATAAGCAGCTGGTTAGCTAAGCTAACCTTGCTAGCTGCAAGCTTAGCTTAGCTCAGCATAAAGACTGAAAGGCAAACAGAATCTACTAGAAGCTCACAGGAACACATTAAATCATGTTTTTGATGGATTTTATTATGTTTTGATAGAACCAGATAAGTTAGTTATGTCCCGCTATGTCAGTTTTAATGCTAAGCTATGCTAACTGGCTGCTTCATATAAAACAAACTCATTTTGAGAGTGGAGTCCAAGTTTGGCCAAAAAAAAAAAATGCATTTCCCAAAATGTCAAACTAAACCTTTAAAGATTCTCCATCAAATTGTATCCACACCCTTACACAATTGAATTTAATGTTGATTCTACAGTCCTTGGTGAAAACTACTGTCATATCTGTACCGCACTATCATGCAGAGAATTGCCAACTACAACGTAATAACATACACAAATTCCCTAATGCTCAGTGCTGTTCATTTTGCACCAGCTCTGTCCTGAAGTACAGATTTAGAGCCTTGTAAGACGAGGCCAGAGGAGACGAGTCCCTGTCGAGGTCGCACTAATAAGATAGAAAAGTCTTTCTGAATGCTACAGTTTAGGGATTTCCTGCATCTCAGGCGCTTTATACAGCAGGTGCTGACAAAAGGACCGACGATCAGTTAGTTTCCTTTGATAAAATTCAAAGTCATCGTGATAAATAACCAAACCCTCGACCAGCATGACCCTGAAGGTTAGGGACATGGTGCTCCGAGACGCTCGAGGAAGTTGCACACGATTCTACCAAAGCTCACTCATTGGTCAAGAGCTGCGTTCTCATCCATGCGTTTTAAGTCTGAAAACCACGGGTCACATCTGCTTTGTTTGGCAAGATGAAGCTCTGCAAGAAAGTACACATCTCAACGCCTTGTCGACCATTGATTGACCACAAGGGCAAAAATTCATCTCGTCTTGCTGTAAATAAACACCAGGATTTCAGTCGTCATCCAAAGTCGTCAAGCAACGAGTGAAAAAACAGTGAAACGTCGAGCTCAACGGACCAAACTCACTAGCAGCGCTAGCGGCACTGTCCTGGTCAATTAGCTCTGCAAGTCATGCACGTGGAAATAACCGACCGCAGCTGTTATCTGTTAATACAAAGAGGGTCATTTAGTCATTCTGGCAATTCATGAGACACTCAATAAAGAATTAAGTATCCATTAACTGTCGATATTAGTGAAACATACTAGAAGAAAAAGATGAACCTCTCAAGAGAGTTTCTGATATTTTTAAATGTCTGCATACTCAGCCCAGTCTCCAGTGGGAAATAAAGATGTTTACATTTCTGCAAACTACTGATACGCTGAATGTGAACGTTTCAGGTGTGGAGATGTAATGAAGACGACGTTCCTCGCAGGATTGGTTGGGCTGGGTGGATGGTTTAATGCTCTATTTAATGGTCTGGATTTGGAAAAGTTGCAGGAAACGTCCGTCCAACACCACTGCAAACCCAACATTTTGGACCGTCGATCATTTTAACTCAAACCACCTTTTCCTAAGCTTAGCTAAGTGGATTTTGTGCCTGAACCTAACTAGACCTTAACCACAGCGTTTTCACAAACCGTATTCGTGAAAATATGCACGTATCATAAAAAAAACCTGATATGATACTGATGAAATGTTGACATTCAATGTATCTGCAGAAACGTAAAGTGTCAAGGTTTCCCTCTGGAGACTGGGATAGCATACTGCAGTACTTGAATACATACTCATACAGTATCGTTTATAGCAAATAACTGAATTATTTCATTTATTTAGCAAAAAGCATGCTGAATAGAAAAGATGTCACTAATTCTTTAATCTTTTTAGTGACGCAAAATCTTTTTTTTTTTTTTCCATTTTCACTTGCGGATCATGTTTCTACGAGTGTGATCTATCTACAAAGGCGTGACAAAAACCAAGAGGCTTAGGCATCTAAATCAATAAAGAGAAAGGTGATTGCCTAAAATTGTTTGAGTTGAAAACCAACTTCAACCGGTACCTGCACAAACCTGCACAAACATAACCCCTTATAGTGTAGGAGAAACGGTGTGATTTTTGCTATAATAAAAAAAATGGGCTGTCATTGCTCTCACTCAACAGTGTTGCATGTGTGATGTTATCGAGAGGACGTGAGAACCCGAAAGAGAAAGAGACAGACAGTGAAAGAGAGAAAGAGATCTTGAGGTCTGTTGTGAAGCGTAAAGAGGCACCAAATCCACGTGAAGCAGATTGAGTTTTAAACCAACATCAGTGAACACACAATTTTTTTTTTTCCAGCCACGATGCACTGTGAGGAATTGTGAGAAAAAAAAAACTATACATTAACCCTGCTATTCTCATTTCTTCCACTTCAGTTCAGGAGTTAAATTGTCTGATTGTTATTATTAGACCTCGATCAAACCTCATCACAAAGCTAAAAGTGGCTCATAGGAGCTGACTGGTCTTGTAAGTAACATTATTTTTTCTTGCATCAGTGGAGTTCTAAAAAAACAAAAAATAAATATATATATAAAAGAAAGCCCACTTCTGCCGACGTGTTCCACATCAACACTACAGCCTTAACACAGTGATAGTCTGAGTGGATGTGGCTACAGAAACATGTTGAAGAATAGATAAAGAAGCTTCTGCTGTTTGCAGACGATGGAATGCTGTTCGGTTACAAATTCAAAACAGCTGTTCATCGTTCACTGACAAAACAGCAAAAAGATAATCACAAAGATGATCTTAAAATATGTAAATTGTGTGCTTAAAAACTTAAGTGAAGTTTTTTTTTATTTTATAAAATGTGACCTATGGATGGACAGTGCAGAAGAACCATCAGCTTGTTTCCACATTTGACTTTCAACCCACAATAAAAAGACCAATTGTAACAGTTAAAAAAAATAAAATAAAATAAAAAATGACAGGACAAGTCATCGGTGGACTGAACACCTTATTGAGCTCATATGCTGCGGCTGGATAACAATATTCCTCATAGAAAGTCATGATGTGGTTGCTCCTTATAGAAATGTTTTTGTTGTTTTTTAAGTTGTTGTCCCTCAGTTATGAAATACTGCAGTCAGCTACCAGTGTTGTAGCCTGAGTATTGAGAGTTTTTGTCTGACAGTCAATCAACCTCTCAGTCAGTTTGTCAGTGGCTTAATTGTCTTTTGACTTCCAGTCATCTATATTTTGTCACCAAGACTCCAGCACACAGCCACATAATGTCAGACAACAACACATTTATTTGTTTTCAGCAAGGTTTTTCTTTTTTTTTTATCATCACGAAGGCATATACTATTTTCTCTGTATATTACTTGTTATATATATATATATATATTATATAATATTTATATAGAAACAAAAATAAGCGTACATTTTTGCTGAATAAGTTTGAAGAATATCAGCAAAGGGCAATGTAAACCATGGTCCATCTAAAACAGGTGAAAGGCGCGGTATCTTCGCCCTTTCCCAACTCACCCACAGTAACAGATTTGCATAGGCAAAAATGGGATTAGCCCTTAGACAGTGGATTCCTGAATTCTTTATAGAGATGCAAAATCTAGTTCAGCTCACCACAATTGAAAACAAACATACATACATACAAAAAAAAGAAAAAAAATGAAAAGGTCATCTAGGCCAAGCTGTCTTTAAACCCTCTGGTTCATTTACATAGTCATTTTTCTGTGCACATTTGTTTTTTACAGTGTTAGGCTTCAAGTAGATCTAAAAACTTGTACATTGACAACTAGATGTGAAATAAATTAACCAACATGAGAGGTAGTGAAAAACCTACAGAGACGTTTTCTTTTTATACATTATATATATAAATATATATATATATATATATATAAAAAGAAAAAAAAGAAACTCAGTACAGCCAAAGCTCCGCAAATCTCCTCTATCCCATCATGACACTTCAGCTCTCAACCACTTTTTTTCGTCAATAAAATCACAGCCACATTTAAAAAAAAAAGCCCACTTGGAACTCATGGAAATTTAAAGACAAAAAAAAAAAATCTAAACTCAGCGATGACACTACATCATTTCACATCATCATTGCTTGTAAAATCCACATTTGAAATGCAGTTATTAAAAATAAACAACCAAGTACTTTTTTCCCCTCCCAACTGTGTAAAAGTCACAATAAATTATGAGGAAAGGATGTAAGCAGAAAACGGGGGTTTCTGCTGCTGTCTGTCCTCACTGTAAAACACTCCCAGGATTTTTTATATATTCTTTTTAACTCATGACTGTCCGTTAGCACTGCACAGACACTCATGCCAGCCTTAGACCTGCTGGCTTCTCAGGACACTGCTATGAGTATTTAATAAGGTACACACATCTCACAATTTATAAATGTAAACTTGGTTTAATTGCACCGTGATTTCATTATCTGGTTCTTGGTGAAACATTCTCGTGTTAATTACTATATAGACTCAGCAACAAGGAAACATAGCTGTACTGTGCAGAGGAGTGATTTGTCTGCAGGAGACTGTATGAGTGACAGGCATTTTTCTACTAAATCCAACATCTAAAATGTTTCCTGAAAACAAAACCTACTTCAATGAGTAAGTGTGAAAATTGATCCTTCGGTATCAGAATTTGTGAATTACGCTTTATTTTTTGGGCGCATGCATGCACAGCTCTTGGTTAAAGCAGCTAAGCAACATCAATCAAGCCCTTATGGAGATTAACGTAGTCCGCATGTGAGAACTGTATTGCCAAAGGTTAAATATAGTATATAGTTAATAAGGAACAATGCCAAACTATCGGGTGATTATTGAGATAGAGAGCTATTCTATTTAATTTGACGGATTTGTAACCATTACTTCAGGATACAAAGTTTTTGCAGTTAAAGTAGGCTATAGTGTGGTTTTTAACAGGCAGCTTCATCCGGTTAGCCAGTTAAACTGAGTCTAGAAGAAAACTCTTTTTTTTTCAAAAGATAAATGAAATTGTCCATTTCCTTTCTAGTGAAACTTGTAAATGCTGACAATTGAATAACGGCGAGGTTAGTCATTTATAAAATCGCCTGACAATCCGAAACAAATCGAACATAGTGGGACAAGGCTTCAAATAGACTCCAATCTATTACCACTAACTGGATCCAATTGCACTTCTGAGACCGCGGGGCATCCTGCACTGCATACGTGTGAATTTAAACAAACTTGGCACGTGAACTTCAGGTAGTTAGAGGAGGTGGCAGCGTGGATGCCTACATTTATCAGTGAGGAGTGGCACTCTTTCATTGACACTTTAAGACTGGACTAACCACCAAAACCAAGAGGTCAGCGATCCATCACGTGACGTGATGAATACATCTGGAGGCCCAGTTAATAATAATAATAATAATAATTCAGAAAAAAATAGCATACACTGCATTCATGCACTTTCTACTGCACATCCACAGGCCAGGAACACAGTTCATGTTCAAACGTTTACATCATAAAACGAAATGTACTTTTTTATATATTAAAAAATGTTAAATGAGGCATTTGGCAAGACCCCGTTAAAGTTTTTTTTTTCTCTAAATGTTTCTGTTAATTGTGTAACTGTACCATACACACAACATTATCATCGCATGCTGTCAAAAGTCAGATTAGAAAAACCGAACCGGAGTGTTGGAGGGCTGGCAGTGGGATGGAGGATTAGCACGGCTAGCGCAAGCATGCTAACTCGCTCGCCTACAGCATGCTGAAACCTAGTTAGCCTCGTTAAAAAGGCCGGCGTGCAGCCATGACTACGCAGACACCTCCGCTAGCACAGTGCAGTAGCATGTTAGCACTGTGAAACCAACCCTCATCACTAGCTCTGGTTAACAAAAACAAAAACAAAACTAAAATTAAATTAAAAAAGAATGTCTTTGAACGGGCAGTAGCTAACTAAAGAACTGAACTAGCATACCCTCTCCCAGCTCCATCTGGTGGCGAAACGGACATGCGGAGAGACTATGGCCCGGTGATGAGTGGTGACATCTAATATCTCTTCACAGCATCTTTGACATCATGTTTGGCACCCGGTTCACGTATCTGCAGCGTGATATTTAACGTCCAAGTCGAGCGACCGTCACGTTACCTATGGCGTCTAAAGCTAAAGCCTTGAAGACGAAGGCCAGGGCTCGGTAACCGTTAGTTATAACATCAATGCATCTTCTCCTGTTCTCCCAGCAGATTTCAGCCTTTCGTAATGCTTGTTCAGGTTAAAACATTAAAATGTAAATCCGCTTTTTTTCTGCTTGAGAATTTCAAAATGTAGATGACTATTTGGAGTCAGTGTGGGTTTAATATCATTATTTTTTTTCTCCCAGCAGCGTTTTTTCCCCCCTCTACATTGGACACCTGTGCTTGTCAGGCTGTGATGGTCTGAGGAGCAGGAGGAGGAGAAAAGATGGGAGGTGGACAAACTGTGGTTGCTTTTCAGAAAAAACTCCAGCAGCGCATGTGCCGCCTTTCCTTACGCGTAAAAGGCATTGTGATTTTTTTCTTTGTTTAAAGTTCATGAGTAATAATAATAATAATAATAATACATGTAGCTGCCCAACCACAATTCTAGCCCTTACTTCTCCCGATTAAAGAATCCTAAAGAAGGAAAGTGCTTGGACGGACGGATGGACAGGTGGATGGATGGAAGGGCAGGTGCTGCTGCTGCTGTTACAGAAGCATCGAATCTCCTCAATAAAACAACTGCGGTAAGCTTAGAATTGGCAGAAGTGTACACTTTTTTCCCTTCACTGAACACAGACAGTCAGGCAGAGAGAGACGGGCCCCTCGCCTTAATACATCTCAATTTTTTTTTTTTTTTTTTAAACGGTTGCAGTCCGTGGCTTACATTGTCAAGCTACTGTAGAGAGAGAGAGTTATATACAGAGCCAGTGCTTCTACTGGTTAAAACGGCCAGAGACGCGCCCCCACCCCCGACTCCCACCATCAACTAGGTGTCATGTCTGGACAGTAAAGATATGAAATGAAAATAAAAAAAAAACAAACATCATGTCTCGAGGAATGGAAAAACAAAAGAAATATGAAGGAGAGGATATTAAAGTGAGGGTAGAAAGCACGAGGTCTAAATATTACAGTACAGGAACAGTTGGCATGTCCTTTTTTTTGTCCCTCTCTCTCTCTCTCTTCTTTCCCCACTGCCTGAGGAGTCCTTGTCCACAGTTAACCAACAGCTGGCCATTCAGTTTGGCCGTTTCAAACCGATAGCTGACACCCGGGTCGGCCGGTCGACCCCCAACAGAGTAGCACAGATTGCTAGCGAAAACAATCACTGGCCAGCATCAATGGCCTCAAATCGACCAATAACCAACCAGCAAAGGCCAACCTGGCTCCAGCGGAGAACTGGATATAAATTGCTTAAAAAATATAAATAAAAAAAAAAACACAACCAGCTATCTTGGATGTCATTCAGTCTTTTTTTCAATCAAGAAAGAGGGAGTGATTTTTTTTTCCAAACCCGACTTCTGGCACCATAGTAGTATTTGAAGTTTAAGTAGTAGTCTTGTTGGCGTAGGGTGGCGATGAGGGAGGCTCGGAGGGGTCTAGGTGTCGAGGCAGGCGCGCCTCCTGTTGGCCAGGAGGTCTCTGTAAACCGTGGAGTTGAGGAAACGGGGGAAGGAGTCGCGGTGCATCAGCGTGTAGATCTGGAGCTGCGCCTCCTCGTACATCAGGTTGCTGGGCTCCGCCAGGCTCTGGTTGATTCCTTCTCTGACCCGCGAGTCCAGACTCACCTGGGGTAAGGGGAAAAAAAAAGAATTCACCATCGTGGGCTTTTTAAGTGGTCCATTTGGTACAAGTGGTTTTATTTTTTTCCAGCATATCCACTGTCATTTGGGCCATGACAGTATTTAGACCGTGTTATTGAATCATAATAATGGTGCTTGTCAAATGAAACTTTTGAGGAGAATGTGATACAGAAGTTACATACTGCACATATTTTAAGACCCAGATATAAAAATTCAAGGCTTTTTCAAGAAGTTATTTCCAAATTAATGAATTCAATGTTTTCTAAGACCCAGCAGGAATCCTGTTAGATTGATCTGAGCGGAAATTTCTCAGCACACTTCACAGCCAACGTGCTACAGGAGGTGGATGCGGCATGTATAACCAGCTGTGTTTGTCCTCTATGGAAGCAATATTTTGGGCCTCTGTCAGGCTCAGATTATCATCATTATTGTCATAATGTTTCATTCACACCAAAAGACACTCCAGAAATCAGCAGCAGTAGCAGCCAGCGGCATCTGGCTCTGTTCCCCAGCTCTTTCCTTCATGGCTGGTCGGCTCTCCCTCCTGTTTCTAAACACAGGTGACCTCCTGCAACATCACCACTCTCAAGAGACTCGGGGAGACTTCCAACATCACCCCTCTGCCTAATGAGAACAATTTGAGCCTGGCGGAGGCCAAAAATAACAAAAGTAACCTTCATTATATTAGGCCTGCAACGATATGCACATCAAAACCGAAACTGCGCTACTCAGAGCTACGAACCTGTCTTGAGGTGTAAGAAACAGAATCGGGACTTTCAAACTCCCAGTTCTCCTTCAGTCCAGATCCAGTCATATGATCTGATATCAAGCAGGGACCCACACACAAAAACAGCAGCATGTCACAGTCAATGTTGTGGTTTTGACATCCGAGCCACACCACATGGTGTCTTTATTCATTCAGCAACGCATCAGTTCAGTTAGTAGGACAACACAGGTTTTATTTTCACTCTCCAGAGTGGCTGGTTAGTGACTTCATTCAACACCAAAGAGTCCAAATCCATCACCACTGAGACTGCTAGTTTTGTATACTTTGTGGAAATTACCGCTTTTTCTTTCACTTTTAAGTTCTACCATTCACATATTGACATGTCTTTGTTTTCACTCGGGTCTGAATGGCGCGCCACGAGTGTCATGTTCCCTTGGCAACAGAAACAGGCTGCAACATGGACTGTGACCATTGATACACGTGAATATGTCTATGCACTGCGACGTGCTGCTGCTTTTGTGCGACTGGTGTAGAGTGGAGAGAATTTGCAGCGTTTGTAGGTCTTTGCTTCTGCTTCGTTTCTCTGATTGCAGCATTTTGTTTGTTTTATGTGTTTGCCCGTTTTTGGTTTGGCATCATTTCTGCGTTTGCAGCATTTTGCTGTTTGTTGCGTATTTGCCCCTAATGGCCACGAGGTGCGAGGTGTGTCATTCCATGGGTCAAAAATTGTGATGAATCAGGAGTTGGTGTAATATAACATGTCTACGTTACATACATTATACATGATATCATGTCGGCTGTGAAGTGGGCTGCAAGTTTTTGCTCATTGTGGAACCAAACTGACAAACTTTTATACATTTCTGTACTCTAGAATAAAACTACAGGAGATTTTGTTCTGAGGAGGAAGCCTTTTGCCCTCATTCTGTGGTGTCTCACTTCTGCTGAAATAACAACACTTTTACCTCTTTGGGTGATAATATGGAAACATAGTCTTCGTATATGATCCTGGCCTTTTCATCCACCACCGTGGGACTCGTCTCTTTTTTCATCTCGTCGCAGGCCAACCAGAAAAGCAGGTTGTCCTCGCTGTATTCCGAGCGCAGGAACTCGCGGAAGATCTCCCGGCCCTCCAACGAGCGCAGCATCATCTCAAAGCTCCGTGACCACGACAGCACCTCATCTAGGCTCGGGTGTCTGCAGTCAGACACAAAACATTTAGGTGTGTGCGTGATTCACAGAGACATGCACGAATGGAGTGATGACAGCTGGACTCACTGTTCTTCTGAAGCTTCAATACTGTCCATCTTGGTGCAGGTCTGTCGTTCACTCCTCTCCATCCTGTCTTCATTCCTGGATTGGAGACAAGACATGATTATGCTCGCCAAATAAGAGACCAGACATTCTTCGGACACTTTTCTCCAAAACAGCACAATAATTCTGATACATCACAGTGTTTTCCACAGACCAAGTAGCATTGTGTGGCACTAGGGGCTTTGTATACGAGTATGACAAAATCACGTTTGGAAAAAAAAAGAAAAAAGAGGCGGATTCAATTTGTGGCACTCGGTTTTCTTTCTGTGGCGCAGTGCCACACAATGGTCTATGTGTGGGGAACCCTGCATCATTTCTAAGACAAATGCACAATTATATTATATTGTATTAAATCATCCCAGAGAAAATCTGTAATAATGTAACAACGGATCTACAAGATCCAAAATTCTAAGATATGGCAGGTGTCATATCTTAGAAGCTCACACCCCGTCGCATCTGTTAACCCTGGACACACTTTCTAACAGGCAGCATCATGACCAGGTGAACCATGGAGCTCCACGGACAAATAAATGTCAGCTGGAAATTTCAATTAATTATATCTACGCTGACGGTATGCACCAGGGAGAATCAGCAAGCAGAGGCGCTCTTGGGCTAATAAACATGTTCTATATTCCAGCCATATTTTGCCCTCTAAAGTGCTTATATTACTTGAAAACGGCTTTCCACCTTATATAATTCTACATGCTTAAGACAAACTGACGGTGTCCTAACTGTCTTGCCACAACACTTTCAATCTAACTCTACAGATATTATTTCAAACACCAGGATAACAGGATACAAAATGCTACCAGAAACCATTAATAGAAAACTGGTGCAGGCCGGGTTTACTCATTCTTATTCAGCAGCTAATTTTTCCATTTAGGGCTACATCAAGCTAAAATAAACAAGGGAGATATATGTGGTATCAGTATGGGATCAGGACCTAAGTATGAGTAGATACTCAGTAAAAAAATCTATTTAAAGTCTCCTTTCACTTAAAAAAATGTTTTTCTTTTTCTTGTCCCTTGAGTTGAATGTTTAGCTTAACTGAGCAGAATAATGCCCATCAGCTCTTTTCACATTCAACTGCTCAGAGTATACATTTTCTCTCTTGCCCAGTGAAAATCCTATTTTAAGGGTCAGCTCTACATGAATGATTTGTGACATCACAAATGGTTTGGAAGCCAATCCTGGTCCAGTATTTAACTTACACAAGTGTGATGCAGAAACGTGACGCCTCCAGTTGCACAAACACTGAGTGATGGACTTTACAGTGAAGTAGGAGACATCTTTTTTCCAACAGTAAAACTTGTGAGATGAAATATATTTGCATATTTATAGGTTATGGAGAAGATGTCATTTTATTAATTTTAACAAGATCAGACACATATAGATCAAAGTATTTTACATGTATCTTTAAACTGGAGGGGATCTTATGTGCATTTCCAAGTCTGTATTTTCCATCTGGGGGTCTACTTCAAGATCTTTGCATGATTTACAGTTAAAAAAAAAAAAATCATTTTTATCTCATACTGCCACTTTATGCAGCCCCTCATTCAACAGACATGTATGCAATAGTGGAACGTTCAGATGACAGGAAAGTATTTTATACATTCTGATGATAAATAATTAATTGTTTATGTTGTCTATTAAGCAAACATCCCAGGCATTATTGATCTTCTGATTCCTGAAGATGTGTTGCTTTTCCTCATCTAATGTGGCGGCAAACTGACTATCTTTGGATTAGGAGCTGTTGCTTGACAAATTTAAAGCAATTTAAAGACTTTTGGGCTTTAGAAAATTGTAAAATATTACAATGAAGAATTTTCTGTCATTTTCCAGACCATTCAATCAAATAATCCAGAAAATAACCTGCAGATTAATTGATAAAACACCAAAAAGTATTGTTAGCTTCAGTCCTACTCAATTCATCTGTTTGCACCAGCAATCATCAACCAATATAAATAATAATATATAGTAAACATTGCCTCATAGTCCAAGATTTGATAACAGTATTAACAATAAAGCTACATTTAAAGCCTCCATGTAAATACTTCCAGGACACGGTAGCCTCCCTGTCTTTCGGAGCTCGGTCACACTTGCTGAGTCCACAATGCCACACACACACTGAGCCGTCTATTTTTGTCCCGCCATGGAGGATCTTTCCTTCCTCTTGCTGTCTCTTGTCAAAGTCCCCATTGTGTGGCGGTAATGGGGTAAGCTAGCCACAGCCCCCGGGCGCCCTCACAATACCGCTAAATATACAGCCTGTTCTTCACAGCTGTTTTGCATGTGATGTGTGGATGGAAATAGAAGGCACCCCAACCAGATAAGGATATTGTATGATAGCAGGCGAGGAGGGGTTAGAAGGAGAGGATGAATAAAAAAAATAAAAAAAAAAATAAATTGAAATTCAACAGTACGTCTTGACCCGTTAAGTCTCTCCTACATAAACACCCTGAGTCTCTGTAACCTCACCACGCTGGCGGACAAGACCTGTGATTCACACACTCACCACTTGACTCTGCACGATAGTAAAGAAAATGTGACACAAGAGTGCATTCAGTGGTTTACGTGCAACTCATACAAAGGTTTCAGTTGTGTGAAGCAGACTGGCAAATGATCCGTCCCTCCCCCGGCCTCCGACACTAAAACAAATAAACACAGGGACGGGGGGGTTGCTGGAGACAATTTCGGAGCTCGTTCTGGAGACCTGACACCGGTGGTTTTGGTTGAAAAAAAACACGGCGCGGAGTCACAGAGCACTCACTACCGGCCCGGTCCACAAGCTGCAGCCACTTCAGATGAAGTGGTGTGAAAGAAGCAGCGCATTCACCATTCACTGCCTGAAAACAATGTTTCATTCACTCCTCTCGCTCCCCGACGAGAGGGCGGCCAAAGCAGGGGGCAGCGCAGCAGTCACTGGTTTTTGGTGCCTTGCTCAGGGGTAATGTGGTGTGGTGGGTCTCAATGACAAGAGAGTTTCTGAGCTACAGTGCAGTCCTTTAACCTGAATCCAAAACAAAACCCTGATATGAGGGCAGCGTTAAGTTTTATTCATATATCACATGAGAAAACCTCAGCTACAACACTAAATTAAATATTTGTATCTCTAGTAAAACACAATGTTACTGCTTCATCATCAATAAATATTGTCAATATCCACATCATCAGAAAAGAAAATAATTTAATATAAAATTAATACTAGCCACTATTTGTATGTCTGATTATTTAATAATGTGTTATAGTCTCTTTTTTAAACATATTACAGAATATTATTATATTATATTCTTTGTGTATGTAATGATCCTCAGTGTGATTTCTATGAATTTTATGGACAAAGAATTGAACTTTGCATTGCAGATAATTTAGCTCATTTCAATTTTTTTCTCCTGATTTGGGTCAGTTCGGTCTTACTTTAATTTTTAAATAAAGACACTGACACAGATTTCTTCTGATACCAGGTTTAAGTCCATAGCCTTTGTTAGTAGAGATATTCCATATTATTAACATTTATAGAAGGAAAACTGAAAAGTACATCTGGGTCTTAAGTGTTTAAATGGTGTACAAGCCTTTACTTACTGCTTGTTCTGGAGGTTTTGGAGGTGAAACACAGTTTTGGTTAACTTTCTGGTCATGTGACTTGACTTGAAGGTTTAAAAACTCGGCATATGAGAACCTCTATATTTCTGCACTAATAACCATGTTCCATCTAGTTTGTTTTACAAGGACAACTGATGACAGAGAGTTCCTGATATCTCTATGAGGTCACCAGAGCATTTGCATTGCAAACAACCACTGGCTCTAGTCTGTGAATCTTGTGGCTACTGATCATTTGACAGGGTTCCGTACTCCAGGTCATACACCTGCTGCCTGATTAATGTAACCGCAATCGCCATGTTGGCCCGTGCAGTTATGTAACAGCAAAAAAGGCTGTGAATTAAGATTCAATTTAAATAAATAATAACGTGACAGCATATGCTCTGATTGTGTAGAATCTACCAACGTTACTCCCATCAGCCGTAATGATAGCGTGTGTGTTTGGTCAGGTGACTACCTGGCATGCAGACAGCGCAGAAACCAACATGTATACTGAGCAGGAGCATTATGAGCAAGCTGAGGCAGAACTGCTGGCGACAAAGAATGAAAAACACTTGAGACAGCACAGAAAAAACGGATGAGGAATGCACATGAGTGAAAGGCAAGTAAAGACAAAAACTTTTCCTTGATACCCAAGCAAGTAGACTCGTCTAATTCTCCTATAAAACTCATAATTACATGGCAATCACAAATCACAATATTGCAAACTAAAATCTCAATAGCATACTTTCACCAGCACTACTCTATAATATTACACCCATCTCAACTGTGTGTGTGTGTCTCCTCTGAAACAGGTGTGTGTAGCTGAATGATATCACACTGCTATAAATGAAATCTTAATGGGTGAAAATATCTTGTTTTTGGTACAATCAGTCCAGTATTGACTAGAATGATCTTATTCTACTGGCAGATACTTTAGCTTGTTTAGGTTAATCTTTTGAAGAAAATGTTTTCTTAAAACAAGACTAAATTGACCCAAATCAGGAAAAAAATACGTGAAATAAGCTAAATAATCTATCAGTGGAATGAGATAATTGTACTCAACATTAGAATAATTGTGATATCTTCACTTTTCACTTCAAGACTATTCTCACACACACACATTTTCACTTCACTGTACTTTAGCCACAGGCCTTTCTTTTCTTTTTTTTTTTATTCAAACCTGAAAAATGTATTTCATTATAGTATTGATCATGTAACTACATTTCTTCAGCAAAAATGATCTATTTTAAGATTGTCAAAAGTGAGCTTTTGCTTAATTCCTGATCTCTGACATTTCTGACAAAGTGATTAGTTGATTAATCAAAAATTATAATCTGCAGATCAATCAGTAATATAATTGTCTTAACTACTGATTATACAATTGTCATGGTTTTAGTTTATTTATTTGCTAAGCACTTTGTAACATAGAAAGAAAAGTGCCCAGTGTTTTCTTACCAGAGACACTTGCAGCAGCCGCACCAGCAGAGGCAGCAGGTGTTGGGTCGGGGCTGTCCAGGGGCCTGGGGCGGGGCCTCAATGTGCGCTGCCTGCCTTTTTCTCATCTCCACTCCACTCACACTCCGGGGCTTTGGATAACGCACACAGAAAATAAACACACCTGACATTAAATACCCTTTAAATGAGTAATACTGGAACAGAAAGCACAGTTTCATGTTTGGTATCTATGTTATACTTTTGGTTCACCAGCAATATGTTTTATTAGGGAGGACGTGTGTGTATGTGTGTGTGTGTGTGTGTTTTTGAGAGAGAGGAGATGAAGAGAGAGAGAGAGAACGAGAGAGAAAGAGCACTCAAGCAGGACAGAGGATTCCGTTCCTTGTACGGTATGAGGGTTTCTGGCATTAAGTGAAATTTTTCACATCTTTGACAGAGATGACACGCAAATCACAAATCAACTACACGTGTAGACACATGTACTGCGACAATCGTTTCCCCATTTTTCTCATTCGATCGATACTTCTCTAATCTATTCGTCATTGTCAGGAAAAATCAGGTAAAATGTTGAGTACTGATTCGCAAAGTCTGACATGCAACCTCAAATGTCCATAATAACGACTCGGAGACATTCAGTTTACTGTCATAGAGGAGGAAAGGAACCAGACAACATTCACATTTGTGAAGCTGGAACCAGAGAATGTTGTGTTTTCTTCCTAAAAAAAAATGATTAATCGATTGTTATTCGGTGATTGTTGCAGCTCTATACAACAAATACACACAATGGCACAAATACGCCATATTCATTTTACCACTCATTCCTCTTCCGTGGCCTCAGAACATGCAACATCTTTTGCTGATGACAAAAACAAAAAAGACCATGACAAAGTGTTGATCCTGTGATGACTCTGAGGAGACAACGTGCTGCTGATGTCTGGCAGACTTTTTTTTTGTTTTAAATGAGACCGATGCATCATTCCTTTGCAGACACACAGTCCTGTGGTTTCTACTTAAATGGCTCTGTACTTAGCACACCACAGTGCTCTGTAGGGGTGGGAAAAAAACACTTATTGAGTAATTGTGATTACATTAGGGACGAGTATTACTGATTATTGCATTTTTTCACTATTATACTTTGTAAAATGATCCTGCATTCAATGGAAGTTAATCGTAAAATGGAGGGAACTGGTGGCAGCAACCAACTAGTTTTTCACCCAGCTCCACCTGGACTTCAAGCAAGAGTGTGGGCTAATTTTGGCTTTAATGGCAGCAGCTCCTACTGCTGTGGCTCATATATCCCGTTTCCCTCCAGAGGAGGCTGAATGGGTCAAAAGATGACCGCTTGAAGCCTTGAAGTCGTTTGACCTAACATTACTCAACATGCTCTCCATTATACAACAAAACTAGGGATGCCCTGAGACCAATACCATTATCTGGTACCGAGCATGAATACTTATACTCATAAAATTGCCATGGATACCATGACACCAATTCCACTTTATGGCAGTGGATGATTTACATGCTTTGATGGTGGCTGCCAGTGAGAGAAGACATGTCAGCAGTGTGGAAAACCTTTAATATGAATGAGTGACAAAAACAAAGCAGAATGCAAATTATGCCCAGCAAAAATCTGAAGAGGAGGTACCAAATCTAGAGCTTACAACACAAGCACCATGATTAAACAGTCAAAATCCCACCATGACACAATATAGAATATACAGGGAGTGATGACAGAATATAGGGAGTTTACTCACGACATGAGACAACCAACTTTGCAGTTGAGCAGGAGAAAATGTCCAGAGACAACCCATGTTTGGTCCAGAATCACAGATGCTCTTGTTGAGAATGTTACCCTGGACTGTTCTTGGTTGATAATTTGTGATTCCAGTGTTTTTTCATCATAATGGAGTCGAGGTATGAGATTCCCAGCCTCAGACTTTTCACAGACATTGTGCTACCAAAGCTGCACGACTTCGTGAAAAAAACATGTCAAAAATTTGGTATCGTGCATCCCTTGACAAAACTAGCCCTGGGCTCAGAGCAAGCTAAGAAAATTATTTTATTGCCAAAGATATGAGGCCATAGAGTGTGGTGGAAAACCAAGGATTTCACAACATGGTACACCGTATGGAGCCAAGGTGTGCGATACCACCCCAGAGCTTTTTCACACATTAGTCGATTCCAAGTCTTTACAAGGAGACAAAGATTCAAGTGTAAGAGTTACCTCCAGTCTGCTTCCAGGGAAGCAAACACATGTATAAGATGGACATGAAGAGCCACCGTCTCATATGTGACTGTTACTGCCCATCATGTCAACAAGCTAACTTCATATGTGACTGTTACTGCCCATCATGTCAACAAGCTAACTTCATTTGTGCTTCAGACTAAAGTTAATGATGATAGCAAGTGAAACGCAAAGATTTTCGAGTTTATCAAAGCTGTGATGGTTGATGAAACAAATAACTCTGAAATTATAACTGCACTAAAGTGCTTTGAGTTGTTACTCAATAAAAGAGAAAATATATATATAAAAAATTTTGCAACTGATAGCTGCACAAAGGTGTGATAATCAGTGATTATGAATTGTGAATATTTAAAAAACGGTCAGTAATTGAAACAGGACCTCGATAATCATAGATGAATTGGGAAATCAGACACGTTAACTGCCCCTAGTGCTCTGTGTTGATGCTTCGCAGGTATGATGTTTACCGCGTTTCCTTAGTGTGTGTTTGTCAGTTAGCACTAAACACAGTTGAGGCTAATTGGCACCTAGTGTATTTGGTCATGAAGCAAACTAGGCATTGGTGATGTTTCACTTCAAAGCCACTCATGTTGGCACCAATTTAAAAGTGAAGGGATCCTGATAGTCATTAGGATCTCGGCCTCTGGAATGGATGAAAACCCAAATTACCCTGGACCACATATGAATGCTAGAGGTTGTTTAGGCTAAAATCACAAAAACCCGTCAAGATTAACACGGCCAGGTGAGTCAGGATGTCCTTTGAAACGACAAAACAATTTACTGTAGTAGCCTATGCCACAGCAGAGCCGCAGCAGGTAGCCAGTGACACATACGGTGGAGATGTAATTACCTCGTCGGTAGCCATTGTTCCGTCTTCAAAACACCTAGCACAGGTAGCTAAGGTTCGCGATGCTGAGGCTCATGGGAAATGTGGTCTTTTTGGGTGGAAAACGGTTCCGCTTCCCGAAACTCCTCGTTGGGCTTTTAAAGGCTCATGGTTACGATTTTTGTATTTCTCTGCAATGTAGCACAATGTTACTTAGAACATTCTTTCTCAGCCCTGGAATTCAAAGCATTCTCTGATGCCCTCTCTTTACTCTACAACTGTCAATGAAATAAAACTCTTACCTTTAACGTCATTGTTCAATTTAAACTCATTAAACCCGTTAAATTCCAAATAAAAAGAGCAAATGGAGTACCAGCAGCTGAGCCTTCTCCCTCCTGTCTGCATGCACACATGCGATCTGCTACAACTATGATGATACATGGCAGGTAGAGGCTGAACCAACCCGCCTGATATGCAAATGTGGCCGTCTGACCACTGGAGTGGCCATCAGTTATTCAGCGTGCAGCCAGCATCTGTGTAAAAAACAGGCTGCGGGATGCAAACGACAGCGAGGCGCAGCTTTGTTCTGAACCCGGAGAAGGAGACCGCATTGACAGACATGCAAATATGGAACGGAAATACAAATACACAGAGAGGAGTGGAAAATATCTGGATGAGGTGCAAGAGGCCGCTATAGATCCGTCATACGATTTATCTTCCTTTGGACTGTGCGAATGATCTGTCAGTTTACTTGTTTTGTGCCCAAGTGTGAAATATCATGTTTAACTGCTTCATGATTTGTGGTTATTTATTATTTATTAATATGACTTTGAAATTGGAGTGAACTTTATCAGTTCATGATGACGAAATGAATAGTTTTGATTCATTCATATTTACTGTTTTCTTCTGTTGTCAAACAGGAAGCTCTCAGCCTTTACTCTGTCAGGATGATAGAAACTACACATCATCTATTTATTTATATCTGGATATATCTTTGTTGGGTTTTAAAATCAAAAAGCATTTGAAACTTTCAACTTTAAATAGTAGTGTCGGACTTGTAAAAATAGTCCCTCCGACTATCATCAGCCTGGCTGTGATAAGGTGAACTAAACAGGGAGCGGAACAGCTGGTTGGAATAACTCTGCTCAGGGCAGGAACCATGTTCCTTTAACAACTTAATTACTCTTCAGTCGTAAAACAATCAGCATGTATTCAGCTGGAGTCCCAACAGTTTAGCTACCTTGTGTTTTAGGTATAATACCTTTTATAAATCATTGAAGGAAAATACAAACTTTTTTTCTTTATCTTGATCTTAGTATTGGCTCTAAATCGCTGACAATTAGTTGATTAATCACAACAATCAATCTGATTTGATGATCTGAGGAAAAATCTGGGGAAAAATCCCAACTACTGTAAATTCCGGACTATAAGCTGCTACTTTTTCTCTCCACTTTAAACACTGCAGCTTATACTACGGTGCGGCTTATTCAAAATATCAACCGCCACCAATGGGTTCAGAAAGGCTGCGCTGCTGCGCGATGAAGAAGACAGCGTGACTCAAGTGACATCTGCAGCGGTCCATTTGACCAATTCCACCGTTGGTGTTAAACAGCAAACTTGGCAAACATATTGATTTTTTATGCCACATTTATGAAGTAGTTATGTAATAACTTGTATTGATTTATTAGCAGCTCCCGCATTTCTTCCGTTCAAGCTTAATTCAATCAATTTGCTATATAGTACTAAAATATAGCCTACACTACTTAATAGTCTATCACATTTTTGGCAACAGTATGTATTTAATAAATTGCAGAATAAAAGAGATAAAGAGTGAATGGAGTAAAGGTTTTTTTATTAGTAGGCGGGGCCTAAATGCTCTACTCCCTTTTCTTTATGAATGGATTTGCTGGCAGACGGACACATTCATTCAAACAAAAATCATTCAGTGAAAAGAAGAAGAAAACATGAACAGGAATAAATATATATATATGTTTCAAAAATAACATAAGCTAACAATAAACTTTGAAGGGAATAAAATATATCATATAGTGGTGTGTGCCGGCACCGTGGCAGCGAACATTCCTACAGTGACCAGGTGGGGCAGAAGCTCCACCCTTGCTGTGCACTTCCCACATAGTGATTTCTGCCATTTGTCACATGTGACCAGCGTTTCATTTTGTCTGCGGTGCGTGTTTTTTTGGCGCTGCCTCCTACGTGACGGTGCAGCAGCTTCCTGCGCTCTGACGCCTTGAGAAGCATCAGCTCCGCTCGCAGTTCCTTTACCAAACTCAGGATGAAGGTGTGACTCGGGATGGTGGATATCTCTCTCTGTCTATCTCACTAACTCTCGCTATATATCTGTCTGTCCCTGCCGCATTACAGGCACCGTTATAAAAAAACACGTACAATATGTAGGTATGTAATTCATCTGTTTATGTTAGTAAGCGGATTAAATAAAAAGGTTTTTAAAAATCTCACCTGTAATATCTATCTGAACAAAACTTAAGAAGAATAACATAGTGTTTTATTCTTTTAAATCTAAGAAATGGACGTGAATTTGAGGGAGCCTGCGGCTGCGGCTTGAAATCCGGTGCGGCTTATACAATTACAAAATTGATTTTCTTTCTTAAATTTGAGCATGCAGCTTCTAATCAGGTGCACCCTGTAGTCTGGAATTTACGGTATACATAGGTTAAAGCTTCTCAAAAGCAAGGATTTCTATGTTTTTCTTTGTCATATATCATAGTAAACTAAATAAATGTGGGGTGTGGACTGGTCAGTTAAATAAAACAAAGGATTTGAAAACCTTCCTCGAAAATACAGGGCTGCTATTTTATAGATAAAATTGAGAAAATAATTGTCAAATGCTAATGAAAATAATTGTTGGGTTTTTAGCCATAATTAGCTCCCGATTACAGTCCCTCTCTGATTCATAACGGGTCATTTTGACAATAACGGCGTCCAATTATGAAGCAGCACGATAATCCTGGATGCCCAACTTACCATGAATTAGTGAGATCCTGAAAACAGGTCAGACAGAGCAGTCATGGCGTGAGGTAATAGGTTGCTGGACGATAGCAAGCTGGCTGGCGGAGTGACTGACTGGTCTGAGCGTCTGTTGGGTTTGCTGGAGATGCAGGGCAAGGCGAGGAGCTTCTTTTCACCACAGGAAGAGGCGCCTCTAGTTTCACCATCCCTGACCCGGCTGGCACAGAGAAGGGACACGAAAGCTGGAGGTGATACGTGATGATTTCCTCTTCCCGTTTCCTAATTTCGCTCGCTTCCCTTTGCTTGTCTGGCGGTCGCCTCCTAGGCCTCCTTGGATCTCAGCGAATGGGTCATTTAGGGACTTGAGAGAACAGGGAGCAGTGAAAGTTCAGCATCTGAAAAACAAAAGGAAACAGACTTTAGAGTCAAAATCACAACAGGAGCATTTTATCCACCGGGTACAACAGAGGTGCAGGAATTTGTCTTTGGAGACGACAGCAGTGTTTGTAAATTAAATATAGTATCACTAGAATTTAATACTGTTTTCTATAATGTATTATAAATTAAGGCTGAGCATTTAATTAACTTTTAATTGAGATTTGGGTGTCAAACGGTCTCCAAACATAACATATAAGATTTGATATAAGATTTTTTTGTGGTAACATAACAAATCAGTTTACCATCTCAAACAAAAGCACAAAGTCACTCATGCTCAATAAATGCATTGTGTAACTAAAAAATCGGGATTCCAATATTGACCAAAAAAAAAAAATCAGGATGATGAATCGAGCCCTAATGGCACATACATACTGAAATGTCCCCACAATTTACTGTAAAAAACATGCCGCTCTTCCTCACACACACACAACTTTGGCAACGTCCGAGCCCCACCAGACCTACAATCTCAATGTCATGCAGTGTTTCCCACACTTAGACTCATCTGTGATGCAGCGCCACAGAATGAAAACCAAGTGTTAAAAATTGATTCTGCCTTTTTCCCCCCCCAACATGATTCTGTGATGACACGTCAATGGAGGTAAACATGCACTGGCCCTATTTCAACCAACCCTAGCACAACTTAGACATCAAGTTAATATTAAAATAATCTACAAGATCTTCTTCACTCACTTCTTTAAAAGGTATAGGTCATACTTTTGAATAGCACAATCAAGGCTTTATTGTCTATATAAAGCTGACAAGCCTTGTCTGTCTACATCTGAAACATTGTGGTATTATCATTGATGTGAGAGTGGTAGAAGGAGCCGAGTCGGAGTTTTACTCATCGCTCCTTTACACTCATCATGAGGTTTCAGCCCATCGTCGCTGCCACAGACCAACGCTCAATCACAGTCCAGATAACATTTGCTGGTCCCTGAAGGAACATGACTAAAGGTCTCATGCTGCAATTTCTTTTTACAGGAAGGACTGTTTGAACAACTTACTGTATATTGTCGTTGGCCTCATCTGTTTATTATGAGCAATCTTTGAAAAACGTGGTGACTCAAACTAGACACTCAACATCAAACAACATTGTACAGATGAGTTAAAAATCATTCAAGAAACTGATAAAATTACGTAAAATCATTACTTATAGGCGGTCTGCAGCCTATTACGTTACGTCTCTTCAAGTCGATTAAGCTGTTTCCACTTTGGCAATGTCCGTTTAGAGAAATGGAGGATACCATTTCCTCAGCGAGAGACGAGCCTGGGCATCAACATCTGCTCACCAGTTCAAACTGGTTTCTGAAACAAATTTCCCTTGTATATTAAAAGGTCTATAAAGAATGATTTTGCATAACTGGGCACAAAGACAAAGCTTTTGTGTTGCATTTGCAAAAATTTAACCAACCGTTTCCAGTGGAAAAAATAAACAGAGGAACTTTAGTCAAGTGTTGGGAATATTTGGATTAATGTTGTCTGTGTGTAATGTCACCAACCACAAAAGATATGCATGTGATAAATAATTATTAAAAAGAAGAATACTATCAATCAACATCTTTATGGCTTTGTTGAAACGAGGGTGGGCGACACGGTGGCGCAGGGGTTAGTGCTGTTGCCTCACAGCAAGAAGGTCGCAGGTTCAAGACCTCCTTGGTCCTGGGTCTGGGACCTTTCTGTGTGGAGTTTGCATGTTCTCCCCGTGTCTGCGTGGGTTTTCACCGGGTACTCCGGCTTCCTCCCACAGTCCAAAAACATGCTCAGGTTAATTGGTGACTCTAAATTGCCCATAGGTGTGAGTGTGTGAGTGAATGGTGTGTGTGCCCCACGATTGGCTGGCAACCATCTGGGGTGTATCCCTGCCTCTCGCCGTAACACACTGGGATAGGCTCCAGCAGACCCCTGCGACCCTAATGAGGAATAAGCAGGTATAGAAAATGACTGACTGACTGAAACGAGGGTTGCTTTCATTGATCAATATATTGATTATTTCTAGACTAATCAGTTGTTTTGCATATAATATATCATAAAATTCTTAATGCTCAAGATACATCCTAAGGTATAAAATATGAATATTATATATTTATAACTATTTATAACAGATTTAAGAAGCTGGATCCAGTGAATTTTGACTTTTCTCTTAAAAATAACTCAAAACAGATTATATTTCTAAATTATTAATTGACTGATTGATTACAAAATGTGCATGATTTTATGGCCAAAAGCAGCTCGTTAGACCTGTAGCAGCAATGCAGTCTGTCTTCTCACACTCTCAGTCTGCCCCCCCTCCCTACTGAATTGACGGAAACGTCCCATCACTCAGAGAACTGGGGTCACACGACTGAATGACATCACAACTGGAGCCATTTCTAAATTCTGGATTTCAGCATCAGTACAGAGGAGGCCACACCACAACACAATGAGTGGGTGGTTTTATTTCACACCAGAGACCGAAATATTTACCCAGAAGCACTGAAATGCGTCTTATTTTCATAATAGGGCCCCTTTGAGTACAGGTTTCGATAAAATATTTTTTTTTAACAACTCTGCTTCTGGAAGTGAATTTCCCATTCATTAACTCCATTGACGTTTCATAAAATCCTTATATAAAAGTTTCAAGTCTGCAGCTTAGCCAATTACAAATAGAAAATGGAAAAAAAGAGGCAAAGGCACTGTGTATATAATTATTTTCAGAATGAAGGAACTACTCGTCCCATAAACCACTGGAAATGACACTATCTTAAAACGCCTGTGAAGTTTGTGGGTGTATTGGCTAAATCTGTCCATGGAAATATGACTTTTTTTTTCAGCGGATATCTTAGTAACAACAAGGCTGAGCCAACAAGGCCGTTCTATGTTTAAAAGTGAGCTATTTATTGTTGTTATTTTTGGAAATCCTGCGTTCTGTAAAGCATCGGCTCAAGTTGGCTGCCGACTCAACGGTCTCCACCAATCAGAGACGTCGCTGTTACACATCAGGATTGCTGGAAGTGTAGTATTTCTCCATGACATCACACATAAAACATACTTTTCCTAAAACAAGGCTGATATACAGGTTCTTGACTTCCAGGGGAGAATCATTTCACAATCTTACAGCTTGTGGATGGTTAGGATCTTATGGCTGTTATCAGAATATAAACAGGATTTACACATCCGGAACCTCGCTCTGGAGCTTGATACATTTTAAGCAGATAAAATACGTGGCTCTGACAGCTGCTGTCTCTCTGAATGGATGCTAAAAGCTGAATGAGATGAATCAGGATGTAGCAGAAACACAAGCAGGGCTCCTCTGACTCAACGCACCCATGGGTGCTCTCTCAGCTGTGCAATGCATGATCGCCGCTCGGTGCATGGCGGAAGAGGGGAAGGGAGCAGAAAATGTGAAGTTTAACGGCAGCATATACAGGATTTCACCAGCATTTCATATACAGCCCTGGAAAAATAAGAAACCACTGAATTTTTTTTCTGAAATCAGCATCTCTACATGTATTCCAGCCATTCTATTCCAGTGTCTGTTGAATTCCAACACATGAACACCTCATTCTGCTTAGAGGAACCAGGAGTGGAATAAAGTCACCCAAGAACAATGGTAAAGACTTGTGGATAACATGCCAAGATGCATGAAAGATGTGATTCAAAATAAGGATTATTGCGCCAAATATTGATTTCTGAACTCTTCTTAAGTATAAACATTAGTATTATTTATTTTGACCATTTGTAATTTTCTGCAAAATAAATGCTCTAAATGATAATATTTTTATTCAGAATTTGGGGGAAATGTTGTCAGTAGTTTATAGACTCAGACAAAAATGTTCCTTTTGCCCAAACACATACCTATAAGTAATTAAATCAGAAAAAACGATAATTTTGCAGTAGTCTCTTATTTTTCCAGAGCTGTATATAAATGCATATAGCAGTATAATCCCTCTCAATCATCACTCATGACCCATTATATTAAAAGAGAGTGGCGGCGGTGGGGGGGACGTCACTGCCCATTGAAAACAATAAGAAAACAGCAGGTTCTAAACACACATCACTCACTTCTAGCCCCATAAGTTGATAGAGAGGGGGGTTACACAGCTGAGCGGGTTCTTATGGGGTTTGTAGTGAAATCCTGCATTCGCTGCAGTTAAAGCGAGAAAGTTGACAGGACAGTTTGTGCTGGAGTGTGAGTGGATCTGTTGCATCTGCCTGAAGGCCTCCACATATCTCCAGATAAGCAGCAGACCCTTCTCTCTCTCTCTCTCTGTCTCTCTCTCTGTCTCTTCCTCTCTTTCTGCTGTAGTGAGCTGGTTAGCCGCTGGTTTTCGGGTGTTTTGTAGGTTTTTTTTTCTCCTGCAGCTGTCTGATCCATCTGAGCCCAGCCGCTGCAGGTCCGAGCAGCTCCCTCCCAGCTGAGTGATAACACAATTAGAGAGAGAGAGAGAGAGAGAGAGAGAGAGGGAGAGAGGGAGAGAGAGAGAGAGAGGGAGAGAGGGAGAGAGAGAGAGAGAGGGAGAGAGAGAGAGGGAGAGAGAGAGCACTGCACAGCTGCACACTGCTGCTGACTGTCGCACCGACATTTTTTTCCTCCCCAAATCAAACACCACCCACTTTCTTGTTGCTAGCTCTTAGCCGGAGAGCCGCTATCTCTGTCAGCAGCAGCAGCAGCCACAGCAGCAGCAACAGCAGCAACAGCAGCAGCATTAGCGTCGTGCTAACACCAGCTAGCTTGCTCCGTGTGGAGCGGCTAGCGCGCGGTAAATCCTCGTCTTACCCCCTTCGCCCCGGGCTGTCAGTGTCCTCGGGTGACGGGTGTGGAAACGCGACGCTCCGACGCTCGTTTTAGCGACATCGTAAGCGGGAATCCCGCGGTGTAACGTCCATCGCCGCCGTTTTTCCTGCCATCCGCCCCACTTCAGCACCGAACGCCGCCGAGCCCCTGGATGCACTGCGCAGGCGCGCTGCCGCCGCTGCTCTGTGGCTGCAGTCGGTGAGAGGATGCACTGCTGAGGATCCACATGCAGTGGAGTCAACTCACAGCATAGGTGTAGATTGGAGGGAGGAGGGGAGGGAGAGATAGAGCCCCCTCCATATGGAGAACATGTGCATTTGTCTCCCCCAATAAAAACATGAAAGAAGCAGAGGGCTTTTATTTTGAAGCCTATGCGTGTGTTGACTCAGAAGAAATTAAATCAAATGAGAAAAGTTGATCTAAAGAAGAGTCAATATTTGAAAGCAATACATAATGAGAGCCTCACTTCATTATATTACATTACATTTTAAACTGACTCCCGGTAAAGACATTTACATCGTGAACTGATGCAGAAAGTGTACAAACTGGTCCCACAAAAATCACCAAAATGCAAAACATTGACACTCAATATTTCCACTTACTGTGACAACTCCCCCCCCCCCCCACACACACACACACACAGACACACACACTCACACACATACACAAACACCATGTTCAAATCAAACCTGTGCCCATTGCATTGCATTGATGTTCATTTTAGGAGGCTGTACATCCCCCCAATATTTAGAACATGTGCATTTGTCTCCCCCTATTAAAACATTAAAGATTCAGAGGACTTTTATTTTGAAAAATGTAATACTGTGTGTGTGGCCTCAGCAGGGATAATTATTAAAAGAAATTACATTAAATTAAATAAAGAAATAATTTGCTCTACGGGAGAATGATAAAGCAACACAGAATCTTACTGCAACAGAATAACAGTAAGGTGGTCATATACTGCAAAATGCTACTATTCATACTAGAGGAAATTTATCTGCAGGGTACACACACACACACACGCACACACACACACACACAAGCTACAGCTTGCCATATTGTTACAACAGTGGTGTTATAAAATGTATGTTGTGCCAGTATTTTATAAGACTGGATGTACCTTTTCCCTCAGCAAAAGTGAAAATAATTTATTTTTCACTAATTCCATCCAATGAAAGAACATAATTGCTATGTTTTGTCCCAGAGTCCATCTTATCAGACGATGGACTCTGGGACAACATCTTATCAAATATAAGGTCTGTGAGAACAACTTTCCTAATACATAGCTTACTACGGCTATAGGCTTTGTTATTTGAATGTGCCCATTCAGGACATTATTATACTTCACATTATATATATATAATAAATAAATTGAGCCACAGTTTCTGTAGTTGCACTTCAATATTATTAATATGGGAACAGAACTGTAACTATTGACTATTTGATGCAGTCAAACCTGTTAAAAGGTGAATTCATGAGTCATTACTGACAGATTATCTAAGGTCAAGACTTGTAAATTGTCTGATGTTTCACATATTTGAGTCCAGCTTCCCTCCCTCCCTCCCTCCCTCCCTCCCTCCCTCCCTCCCTCCCCCCCCTCCCTCCCTCCCTCCCTCCCTCCCTCCCTCCCTCCCTCCCTCCCTCCCTCCCTCCATCCATCCATCCGTCCGTCCGTCCATCCATCCACTCACTAATCATGTTTCTGTGCTAAAGACACGTGATGAATTAGACCATCTGTCTCTAGCTTTCTTGTCATCTGTTCTGGTGAAGTCAATTGTTTTAAAAATAAATCTTATTCTTTTGTTTTTTCCACTCAGTCAGTGTGCATCCTCAACATTAACACACAGTCAGTGACCTTCTGGTGAACATCAGCAGGGATGTCAGGATGTTCTATATTTTCCCCTCCATTAACACAGGGGGGCACCAAAACTCTGCTCTCTCTCTCTCTCTCGCTCGCTCTCATGCACACACACACACCCACGCATGAATCCGAATGTGTGTAAATCATCTTGTCAACATGGTGTGAAAACAAGTGACAGGAACATTATAACTGCTGGAGTGACAATATTAGATGATTTTCACTGTCAAACAACACATTTTATTCCCAAAACTTACAGAGCGATGTCTGTGAATAAACCGGCTGTCCTCTGGATTTGTGGAGTTCGAACCAAAAAATACCAAATCATCCACCGGCTGTTCTGAACTGTGCTTTGCAAGTTTAGGAATTGCACCTGCTCTGGGGTTTGGAATTTACTGTCTGGTAGTCCTCCATCTTTGTGCATCTGGCACGCTCAGTATTGATATAAGAAGATCTGGGTCTCTCTTGAGGGATGATGATGAAAAGGTCTGAAAGAGAAGCCAAGATGGAATGTGTGTGTGTTTCCTGACACTGTTGCTTTATTAAACTCTTGTTTTCTTCATGCATCCGCCTGGATTGGACTGATTTGCAAGTGAAAAGGTCAAGGATGAAAAAAGCAGTGAGTTTCCTGGCAGACGCAAGTGTGTATGTGAGTGCGTGCTGCTTACATAATGAAATAAATGAAAAAAAAATGCACACTGGCAAATGTTGCAGGATTTTATTTTAAATATATTAAATATTGTATAACTTACAAATACAATCTTCCAATCTAGATTTTTTAAAAATGAAAACAAACATATTTGTTTTTTTAAATAATTGTAACCACGATATTGACTAAAAGGGACATTTTTGCAGTTAAAAAATGAACTTGTTAGTGCTTTCTGGTGAATAAATAATGCAATGGCCACACTGTTTTAGGGATTTTCAGCCACTAAATTGTGAACAATTTTGTTGACCGCCGTAAAGTCATTTCACCATTGTGTCCTGCAGTGTGACAGTGATAGAAAAAGGGGGAAAAAAGAAGATATTTATCCCTTCAATCACACCTTAACCTGCAGACCTCAACAACCATCTCTGCTCCCAGCTGTTTCTGTGACGACTTATCTTTCAGCGTGTGGTCATTGTGCTGCTGTGATTTATTGAGGCGAGCCCGGATAGACCTCTGGGGCTTTTCTGGAGTTAATTTGTTTCACTGCTGTACATGTATATGTGTGCAAAGGTCAGTGTGTGAGATACAGAGAAAAGAGGTAAAAGATGGATGAATTTACAGAGACAAACTCACAAGTCCTTCCAGTCGTACTCGTGGAAGCTGTCTGGTTGTCTGACTGTCACACAGAGGAATCATGGGGGTCGAATGCACACTTATGAGGACATAACAGCACTCAGCCCTGTCCAGGAAAAACAAAGACTTTCCCTTGATGAGTCCGAATCCATAAACTGAAGGGCAATTGAGTCCAATCTAAATCAAAACTGAGCAAATCAATAGAGTATGGGTACGTTAAGCAGTATTTTGGCTTTCCTTCAAACACTGACAGCTTTTCCTAATTGCTATCAACCGTTTTCATTTCTTTCATTTGTCCCACTCTTAACACAGTTATAACAATGTCACTCTGTGTGGGCCGATATATGCAATTAACACATTTCTTCTATCCTTGATGCATTTAACACATTTTACACACAGGTTCAACAAATACCAAAACAATACATTTTTACTGCCAAATTTACAACTGCTTTCATAATACGAACAAAAATCAGAATCACATTATAAACTAAATAATAGCTTAATGTTGAAGTAAAGAGCACAGACACACATAATAAATAGTGAAACACAAAATTTTCACTGGTATTGAATTAATGCACATAGGGTTCTTTCTATATGAATGTAAGAGCTCTTTGGGCTGATTTCCTGTGGACAAGAACTATATGTAGCAACAGAACGAGTGAATGTGTGTTATTTTGTTTGTATATTTTTATCTTTCCAAACAATGGACCTCCTCCTTCTGCTTTATTGAAAAATCCAGAATCTATGAATATTTAAAAAGTCTGACTGCTGGACACAAGAAGTTTCCCGCTTTAATATAAAGTCCTTTCTCTGTGTTTGTGCACTGGAGGCTTTGAGTTTCCACATCCCATTTGTGTAATTTGAATAATGGGCCATAATTGCCTCCAAAATTGTTGAGATGATGTCATAAATGTAGGAATATGTGCCTTAAACTCAGATTTTTAGTGAGAACACAGAAGCTTCCCCCTCTAACAGATGAAAACTACTGTCTAGTATCAAACTCTGCACATAGAGCATTCTGAAGCCTTTGTGGAACACCCCACCCATGCATATCAAAATCTTTCTATGCATATCAATCCGTACTGTATCTCTATTTAATAGCTCAGCAACTAGAAAGGTTTCATTCAGAAATAAATGGTTTAATAAGATACAATTTTTGAATTACACTGAAAAGAAAAATTGTGAAAAATAAATTAAAGATGAATTTAAAGATGCAACAGCTGCCTCCACCCAAATCTGTCACATCCAAGAGCTCCTGATCAGTAATGCATTCACTAGTCACTAGCCTTTTTACACAGTGATGAATTTGAAGCCTGCATAGGTGAGTTTGAGGATTTGCTCTTTCTCCTGAAAAGAGAAGGTCATTTAATGCTTAATATTCCTCCAATAGTCCCTGGCATAGCTGAAAAATCGGAATTGGAAATTTTTAGGCGGTTTCAACCATTTACCTGGGCACAGACTGATCTGCAGACTAAATATTTGAATTTGTTCCACCAGCTTGATAATCAAGAAGCACCTCTCCATTTATTTTGTATTTAACTTGCAGTGACTCACTTGAACAATAAATCAATCAAGCAGGGGAAGTGTTTGAAAGGCTGATAATCAAAATCGTGAACAATAGTTTTTTTTAATGCCACATCCAATTTAAGTACCGTATTTTCCGGAGGGGAAATGGGGGAAATTTATGTTGTGAAGCAGAGGTAATTAGGGGGCAATTGATTGTTTATCCAATGGGTGGCGCTGTGTGATCATTGTGGCAAGAAGGTTTACTGAAGAAGAGTGAAGTTTCCGCGCATGCGCGAGGTGTCGTTCTCCCCGGGACTGGAAGGAATGTATTGTTTTTGTCTATAGATAAAAAGTGAAACTCAACATCTGCGTTTGTGGTCCTTTGTTTTGACAAGTTACCACAATTTATTTGATAAAATCCAACACCAAGAACAGACAGATTTAAAATTTAAATGACGAACAATTTAAAATAAAAATAGAGGCAACAACAGGCTGAATGGTGCTGACGTTACATGACACAACTGAGAACGTGCCTGGTATGTTAACGTAACATATTAAGAGTTATTCCGATAACTATAGCATCAATAACATGCTAATAAGTTTACCAAAACCATCCGTGTCACTCCTTTCAACTCCTCTAACTCCGGAGGTAGAAGATGTGACGCTTCCTCTTCTACGTCGATGACGTCAGACGTCATATTTTACTCCTTGCAGCTTCTAATCTGCAGAATATGATTTTCTTTTCGGTGCCGTTTTTGTTAAGACCTTCTCAGTTTTAAAAGTTACCGCCAATGTTGAAATCATCAACACAAGCCTAGAGCGCCCTCTTGTGGTTTAGTGTGAAAAAAACATGTGAAATGATATACCGGTAACAATGTGTTAATAATGTCACTCATATAAGTCGCACCCCTGGACACTATTTCAACTATGAAAAAAAACGCGACTTATAGTCCGGAAAATACGGTAATGCAACGTACAATTACAATAAATACGTTCAAATACATGTGGGGGTGGGTGGGGAACCAGCATGAGGTCACTATACAGCTCAGTGAGAGGTCAGTCAGTCAGTCATTTTCTATACCTGCTTATTCCTCATTAGGGTCGCAGGGGTCTGCTGGAGCCTATCCCAGCGCGTTACGGCGAGAGGCAGGGATACACCCCAGATGGTCGCCAGCCAATCGTGGGGCACACACACCATTCACTCACACACTCACACCTACGGGCAATTTAGAGTTGCCAATTAACCTGAGCATGTTTTTGGACTGTGGGAGGAAGCCGGAGTACCCGGTGAAAACCCACGCAGACACGGGGAGAACATGCAAACTCCACACAGAAAGGTCCCAGACCCCGGACCAAGGAGGTCTTGAACCTGCGACCTTCTTGCTGTGAGGCAACAGCGCTAACCGCTGCTCCACCGTGTCGCCCTCAGTGAGAGGTGTTGAGGCAGAATTCAGAGTATTTTAGGTCAGAGAACTGAAAATACAACATTGCTAGAATTTGAAATGAGTTTGTGTGAAAGTGACCCTGAGCCATTATAGATATCCAGCTCATGTTCCGACTGTGTGGAAATAAATCTTTGTCTGAAAGCGCACATTGTTTCGCATTTAATTGGACACATTTCTCAAAATGTTTGTGCTCTCAGTCAACACAGCCATTAAAATCGACTCCATTGTGCCCATCCAGCCTGAAATTAACTGCTGCGTTCGACTCAGATAATTTTATAACAACCACGTACGTGAATCTGTTGATGGAACATTATTGAAAAACATTCAGACAGGTAGTCATTTCATAATCATACTTAATTTCATCAAATTTTCAGTCTGTCACACATTTTGTTTTGTTTCATGTCTGTGTGATGCTTAACAACTCATCATAATCAAAATTTAAAGAAAAAACAAAAAAAAAGTTGCAAATTTTTTACAGCTTCAGTTAATGCCTGATAAAGATTATTCCTCTCCATAGTCATCTAAAAAATATTAAAACACACATAATTTCACACTGTTGCACTGAGAGATTGCAACATGTTCCCTATCTTAAAGGATAAGAATTTCAATACTGAGCCAAAACAAAAAACTTCTTACAGCTATTGCGCATGCGTCCAAACAACGATATATCTCATTCCTTCATTTTTTTTGTCACACAAAAACTATTCAAACCATGTCAACAACCCACAGTACTGAAGTTCTTAGAGAATTGAAAAAGAAAGGAGATTGTTATATGCAGCAAACGAGTGAATGAAGCTGTAGGACAGCATCTGCCATACAAGGAACTTCTCTCCCAAGGCTGAAAATCAGTGGAGTCAGTTCCAAACAAGCTGCAGTAACAATGGCCGTCAGGGTGAACACTGCAGCACTGTGCCTCACTGATGGGGTTTAATAGAAAAAAGGTTTATATAGCACAGAGGAATAAGTATTATGGCAATACTCAGCTCATTGATTCAGAAATACCAGGAGCTTGATAATTCTTGATAACACACCCATCGATACATACACATAAGGTATTTTGCAGTATGCAATTTTATTCTAATCTGCTTTTTTCATTTATTCATAATACATGAACTTGTGTTGCCAGAAAAGAATAACTAATTATAAAATGTATTGGTTTTGATATCCTTGTGTCTAGTGTGTTGATAGTCGATGCTCATTTACAACAGCCTTCCATAGAAGGGCTTATTCGAGTAAACTCTGTAATGATACGTGTGTTCCCCAAAATGGATCCCCCTCCAGAAAAATGTAGATGCTATTCTTTGATTATAAATTTAGTTTTTTGTTTTTTTAATCTAAAAGTTGGAAAACTAAAAATTACATTTGACGTCAGGAGCTGAATTCTGCAAAGAAGCAAAAGATTCAGTGTTCTGGAGCTGTTATCTCTCATCATTTATCAAATGTCAAACTCTGATACTGCAGTGCACGCACACACACACACACACACACACACACACACACACACACACACACACACACACACACACACACACACACACACACACACACACACATGTGTTTACAGTGTACCTCCCTTTGGACTCCCCCTGTCTCTCTTTGAGGCTCTCTATCAAAAATACATTTAATAATTCATTTCTGTATCTGTGATGCTATGCTGTGTGAAATTTATCATTCAATGACTCTGCCAAAAGATAAAAGAAAATATTCATCAGTTTTCAAAGTCAATGAAGCATCTGGTCATGGCTGATTGCCATATGTAGGAGTTAATCATTTCAGATAAACATCTCGGTTTTCTTGATTAAACTTTCCAGATGCAAAGCGTCAGATATGTAGATTTCAGGGGAATTTATATTTCCATCCTCTTACCTTCAATCTGTCAAATGCAGATACAGACAAATAACACTTTACCTGCATAAAACATTTTTTGAACATCCCCCAGAAAATGTCTCTGTCAGTATCCTTAATGATAAATAACATGTTTTTTCCACCATCTATATACTTTGCTCTGATTTTTATTAAAGTTATAGTTTAACATTTAGAAATATGACTATTAGACTTTTTGTTGATGAGAAGATCGATACCACTGCTACAGCTTGGAGGCAGTTACCTCAGCTTAGTGAGCATCAAAGACATTCTAATGCTCAGCCCACGAGCAAGACTGTGGGAAAAGAAAATGTTGATTTTCTTGATCCTTTTTTCTGACCCTTGATTGAAGCAAATTGATTATTTATTTATTAAATCATGAATGAATTTGTGCTGTGCTCACCATGCGGTGTTGATGTAGGAGGTGTCTGTCTTTATTCATTTAATAAGTTTCTCTTCAACTCTGTTGTGTATTTGTTGCTGTTTCCTTTCTTTAGTGGATTTACGACAGGTTGGTTAGGATTCTAAAAGGCCAGATAATGATGCGTTTCAACTAAATTAGCAAATAATTTAATTGGCTAAGATGGCTCGTTCTGTTGGAGCAGATGTAGCCCTGAGGCTCATGGTACTAATGTGCTGTTAATGGTAAGGTTGTTGGAAGGAGAAAACAAAGAAAAATCTTTTCCCCTGTTTTGAATTTCATTTATTTTCAAGAATTTCTTTTTAAGAGTTTTGATACTGATAACATGATATTTTAACAATTCATTCCCTTTTTGGTTTCATACATATCCTTGAGCTTCTCTAGTGATTGGCTGATTTTTACTTGGAAGACCGAAAAAAGTGTGTGTGGAGGTCAGTGTGTGTTTTTGTTCCAACCAAGTAGTAACATGCCAGATTCTACTAATCAACCATTGAAGCCCTTGCTAAAGACCTTCATTAGTAGAATCAGGTTAAGACTTGGCAGTTTTGAGAGTAACGTGTTATAAAAGTAATATATTACTGTAATGTATTGATTTTTGCTGTAAGACAGTAACGTAAGCCATTACAGGAACATATAATGTAAATATTTTATTTGGTAAACATATCAGTGTGCATTGCAGTGTGTTTTTAACCTGGATTGAAGTGGTTGTTTTTTAGCACATTCTCCATATGGACATACTCTCATTACTTTTGTACGTTTGTGAAATGTTTGAAGAACATCGTAGTCTAATACACTTTGTGTGCTACACCTAAAGAATTGTCCACTTCCTGAAATAGCAGCAGTAATTTAACATTTACAGATGTATCATAGTAACATGAAGTCAGCAGGGAAGCAAGTGGAGCATGAGAGTGGAGATAAAACCATAAAACAGACAAAATGTACTGTATGTTCTCCTCCTCTGAGATTCTTCAGCCTCAGGAGGTTAGGAGACTCATGTCAGAGTGTGTTGTTGACATGAAAACCACTTTCAACAGTGGAATCACCATATTTTTGAAAACCTGTCAGCAAGATCCCTGTTGTGACTTGCAGCAATAATGACAAAGGTGAGCTATATTTATATTGACAAATCCATATTTACAGTTATTTTGGGGAGAGTAACTTAAAAGTAATGCAATAGTGCCTCACATTTTAAATACTATTTAATTTAAATAATATTGTAATGTAACAAATTACTGACAGTAATGACAGAATCAAGTTATAAATAACATATTACAGTTCTGAAGTAATACTGCTACAAAAGCCTGAACCCACACTGGCCCTCCTGGACCTACCTGCCCTAAAACGTATCTAGAGTAAAACAAATATATGAAGGTGACTATTTGCATGATATGGGATCTTTAATATCTCTCGATTTATACAGTGATTAACCTGACATCATAAGTTTGAAAATAGGATCCTCCATAGACTTGTGGGATGGAAAAGGCCAAAAAAGCAGCATCCAAACTTCTCAAAACTCAACCTCTTAAAGATTTGCCTCCCCTTCCAACGTATAAAAAATTGCCAAATCACTTGTTTTTAGAGTGATTATTTTTTGTGACATTGCATATACTGATGAGGTTGTTTGTCTTGTGCTCTCCCTGCAGATCACCAGCCTGGAAAATTAATCACATCGTATATTATATTCAGGGATAAATTCTCCTGGTGGAAACCAGATACGCTGAAGGAGAACATAGCAGTGCAGGAAATTCTGAGTATTTCTGTCACATCTGAGTAATAATTATTGTCCAGCTAACTCAATTTCTGTATGTACACCAACCAAGGATGTACACTGCATTCCCCCAGTGCACATAGGTGGTATTGATCCTGGTTTTGAAGATACAATTTCCCCATTTGCTGTAAATTGCTGTAACATTTACACACACGCTGAAACCAGGTCCAGGTACTTGTACATATATCATTTATATGTTCTTGGGGGCAATAAGTATATATGCTTTCTTCACGTTAAATTACTTCTTGTTTAATCGCCCCTTACAGGTGTTCTGGTATGTAACAGGGATGCATAAGAGGTTTTGTGCTTGATTGGATGCATGTTTATTCTTCTTAAATGGCTCAAAAGCAGTCATTTAGAAGAAAATGAAATAGAGGAATCACACTGCCATACAATGCAGTAGGTCATGTAGTGTTGATATATCCTTGGGCAGATACTTAACCACTGGCACTTCCATCAGTGTGTGAATGGATGAATGAATGAAGGGGTGTTGATCAGTCAACAAAACCAGAAAGGAACTGTACAAAAATCCATTTACCATTCCCCTACAGCACACTAATACCAGTACATTATATGTGTAGACCAACAGGATATTAAAATCTACACATTATTTTTACTGTAATATATAATTGAAGATGTCTAATTAACCCTTGTGTTTTCTTGACACTTAATCATTATGCACATGATCATAATGATTATAGTCAGTCAGTCAGTCATCTTCTATACCTGCTTATTCCTCATTAGGGTCGCAGGGGTCTGCTGGAGCCTATCCCAGCACGTTACGGCGAGAGGCAGGGATACACCCCAGGTGGTTGCCAGCCAATCGTGGGGCACACACACCATTCACTCACACACTCACACCTACAGGCAATTTAGAGTTGCCAATTAACCTCATGCTTTTGGACTGTGGGAGGAAGCTGGAGTACCTGGTGAAAACCCACACAGACACAGGGAGAACATGCAAACTCTACACAGAAAGGTCCCAGACCCAGGACCAAGGAGGTCTTGAACCTGTGACCTTGTTGCTGTGAGGCAACAGCGCTAACCCCTGCTCCACCGTGTCGCCCCATAATGATTATAGTAATAATGAAAATGAATATTTATTCCTTAAAAAGTATTTGTAGAAACTGAGCTACACCAAATAGGTAACATAAACAAAATCCTTTTTTTGCTAACACATATAACAGGCAAATCATAGTTCCCAGAAAATTCTGTCAGGCCTTTTATGAACAAAAGTTAGATGACAGGAATCCAAATTTATTTAGTATTGTCTTTATTAAATTTATTTTACAGGATTAAGACCACAAACAAATTCAACTTTTTCTGTTTAAAGCTATTTTTATGGATCTTACCAAGAGCACAAGTAGAACATACAGTTGTGTTTAAAATAATAGCAGTGTGTATAAAAATGTGAGTAAAGCCAAAATCCTTATAACAATTTTTTTCGATGCATTGGGAACGCTGCATTATTTATCCTAAATCAAAATGTGAAGATAAATCTGTTATTTTTAATTACTTTACAGAAAATGAAGAAAAAATAATATTATGCTTTTCAAAGAAATAGCAGTGTCTGCATTTATCTTTAAAAACCCAAATATTTACTGTATAAATTGAAGCGTCTTCAGGATTTCAGGATAGCATTCCTGTGAATCACTAAAGTCATATTTAGTTGTATAACCACAGTTTCTGAGAGCTGCTTCACACCTGTGTTGCATGGAGTCAACAAACCTCTGGCTCCTATGAACAGATATTTCAGACTCACAGTTCCTCTGGATTTCTTGCCTTTGCCTCAGAAACAACATTTTTTCACATGTTTTAATGGGATTAAGGTCAGAGGCTTAGGTTGGCCACTTCATAACTTTAATTTTGTTAGTCTATAACCAAATTACTGATCATTTACTGGTGTGTTTGGGGGTCGTTGTCTTGTTGAAACATGACATCAAGTGTTTTGATATAGGTAAACTGATCCATCATCCCTTGTATGTGATAAATAGGTCCGACAACATAGTAAGAGAAATATCCTCATATCATGATGCTTGCAGCACCATGTTTCACTGTCTTTAGAGTGAACTGTGGCTTAGATTCAGTGTTTGGTGGTTGTTTGATAAATTGCCTGTGGTCCTTGGACCCAGAAGAACAATTTAACTTTCATCATGCCAAAAGATATTTCTCCATTTTAGGCCAGTTAATTGGTTCTTTGGCAAACTGAATCCTCTTCAGCATGTGTCTTTGTGCACAATGTGCAGTTGTCAGAAACCATGATTTTGAAATATGACTTTAGTGATTCACAGGAAAGTTAAATCCTGACGATTTTTCATTGCATACAGTAAATATTTGAGTTTTTAAAGAAAAATGTAGACACTGCTATTTCTTTGAACTGAATAATATTAATTATAAGTAAAGAAAAATGTGTTATTTTGGGATATTATTTTTCTTATTATTTATTATTTTCTTATTATTTCTTATTATTACTTTCTGTAAAGTAATTTACAGTAAAATTGACACATTTTTCTTTCCATTTTGATTTAGGATATAAAATACAGTGTTCTCAATGTATCGAAATAACAATTAAAAGGACTTTGGATTTACTGCTGTTATTTTGAACATATATGTATAGGTTTAAATCACTCTTTATATGTGGTCGCTTTATTGTTTAAATTCAAACAGTTCGCCTTGCTTTTTATTAGCTTCCCTCACAAATTAATAAAACCCATGCAGTTTGCAGCATTTTGAACTGGCTGCTGGGAACAGAGTTAGTTTTTATTCATTCAATTTAACTTTTGGATGAAACAAACATTTATCTTGAAAGTAAATTGTCATAATTGGATAATCCTGCGCATGAGACTTTAACTTCAATAATCTTTTTATTTTTTATGAATTGTTTTATGTTGCGCTTGATGATAATTTGAGCCTTATTCAATCCCCCTCTTTTGTTTAAAGTGAATAAAAAGGTCCAATTAAAGAGAGCCTGAGGTTCTACGTTAGATTCATCCCCAACAAATGAACAGTAACTCTTCTTCTTCTGTGCATTTTGACTTGTGATCTCATGCTTTTTTTATGATGTTAAATACGTGGAGCTTGTTTGGCACCATTAATACAAAACCTTTGCATTGTGCATTGTGTACAATACCTTGTGTTTTATGTTCTTTTCAGGCTAGTTTCCATGCGCTAGTATACCTTCCACCGCCTACTCCTCTCCTTGCCTTTACCTTAACCTCCTCCATTTTCTGCTCTCAGATTTCCTGTATTACAAAACATACTTTGCCCTCCAGCCCCTCCATTCCTTTCAACATCCAAATAGCTTTCAGAGGCTCCTTTCTGTGTAACTACTGATACAGAGAAAGCATCTTGCACCCACCTCCTACTGCTATTTACATGTCACAGTCGGACAAATAAACAGACTGAGATAAAATCAAAATCCCTCAGGGGACGGGATGCCTTACTCAGATATGATTTTTATTATCTTGAAATAAATTCTTTGTTGTCAAATATTCACCTGGTTGTTATTGAAATGTCCATCTTTGTTAAAACTTCAGTGGAGACTCTATTTGACTTTCTGAACGCTGAAATGTTGAATCAAATGCAGCTTTGAGTGAAAATAATGAATTTTAAGTAAATAAAAAATTGCATTATATTACATATCATAGGGCTCTGATGTTCATTTTACTTTGCTCACAGGTTCAGGTCTTATTATACATCCGTGTACCAGCCTGTCACGTCACAGGCAGGCAACCAGCAACAGCACTTCAACTTCTTCTTAGTTAACAACAGTTGTGATCCATCAATGTTAAATTACCATCATCTACTGGAATGAGTTAAGCTCTTCCCTGCATTTCTGAAATTTGTGTGACTATGTTCTCCAAGGATCTACAAATATATTTCCATTTAAAAAGGCTAAGTAGATGATTCACAAATGAATATGAGGATTGTGAACTTTATCAAGGCATGAAAATTTAAGTAAAAATTATGTGTTTATTTACAAATGATGATATAGAAGTTGGAAATTAGAGGCATTTATTTATGAATATTGATGTACAGTATATTTAACGTGACATTTTACAAGTCATATGTTCCTACATTTGTGGATTTTTGAAACTGCATATTAAAAGAATACACATATACAGGTTCAGAATTACAAATTTATTGGTACATTGTATAAGATTTAATAATAATAATAAACTTGTACAGAAACGCAGCTCAATGAACCAAGGAGTGGTAAATTAGGGACCCTTCTCTATTTATAGAAGGGGCCACTGAAAGAAGGAGCTACCTTATCACTAGTAGAAGGCTCTGACCCAGCAAAAACCAACCCCCTTCCCCCATAAAACTCCACACCTGACCGTACCCGCAATCATAGGCTAAACACAAAATGTACCACAACTACCTGAGGACTATTGGGAGAGGAGACATTAAACAAGATAGATGTATTAAACAAATCAGACGCTCCAAAGACAAGGAGTCCAGATAGTGTTGAAGGAGTTACTGGTGCCAGTTGGAGTTACTTGGATGTTTACATGAATCCAGAGTCTTGTAAATTACAGAAAATGAGATGTGCTTTGAACGCAGCAATGACCCAAACACAGAAGCAGCTCAAACAGTAGCGAATGTAAAAAAAAGTTCAGGAGGCTTCGCTGTCACATAAGTGTGATCTGAACTAAAGTTTTTTATTGTTATTATTATTATTATTATTATTATTATTATTATTCACACAAACTGATATGTCTGATATAATGTCATTTATCTCCATGGTTTTCTCTGGGTTTTGTGTTGTTGTGCTGCTTTGTGTCCTGCTTTTGTCGGCTGTTGTCACCATGCACATTTAGAAGAGTATTTGAAGCCTGTGGTAAAAATGCATGAAGTGTGGATTTAATTTCCATCCTATTGTGTTTCCACACCAGTGTTTGTGAGTATCTGTTGAAATGGCCACCATCTTGGTGAAATAAGACCAGAAAGCAACATTTCAGATCAAGGTAGGGTCACATAACTTTTTGAAAAGTCCGCGAAGGGTCATTCATTTTACAAAGTATTGGGAAGGGTCGTGCGAAATTTGGAAAATAGTCCTCAGAATCTGACAAAATACTGATAAATAACAAATAGTCCCTTTGACTCAGATTCATACACACAAATATTTTGTGTCTATTTTGTGTTTTACAAAATAACTTGTAACTTGGCCTTTTTTTGTTAATACTAACGAGACCTCATTACCCTCCCTTTGCTTTCGCCTCTGCTCAACTGTTACCTCAGCGCAAATCTCTGTTAAGAAGCATCTCCTGTCTGTAATTAAAAACCCTAATTAAAACCAGAGGGACGATCTTCCTCTGAGTCTCATCTGCCCACTCAGAGCAGAGAGAGGGAGGGGAGAAGCAGCCGTGAGAAACCTCTCATGTCGAGGCTGTCGGCAGCATGACAGACTGAGGTTCCGCTGGGAGTCTGAGCCGAGGCGAGTTGGAGTCGATAGCTGTCATCGCGGCTGCCGCTGTCTTCATTTTAACAGCCTCTTTAAATGTGAACAAACTAATTAGCAACCTCATGTGGGAAACCTCTCTAGCAAAGCAAGTTTGAAATTAGTAAATCATGCCCAGGAGCCAGCTGTGCCCCCCTCTCATTCCCCCCAATCCCCCCATAGCACAGCAAACCCCAACAGTTCCAATCAGTCAACACATACTCGTACATCAGACCCTTCACACCTCAAACAGAGCTGCTGCACAATCTGTTGCCTTGAAGAAGCACACAAAAGACCAAGAGTGTGCCTGCAGACATCTGTGCAGGCCACAAAATATGAAGATGGAGTTTTCTTTAAGCAGCAGTCACGTCTGTGTTGACTGTAACAGCCTGAATAGAGACACGAAAACACACTGTGTCCTGAAAATAGACTTAGTTAGTTAGTTTCATGTTCTCTGTGTGGGTTTTCTCCAGGTTCTCCTTCTTCTTCCCATAGTCCATAAATATGCTGAGGTTAATTGGTGACTCTAAATTGCCCATAGATGTGAGTGTGTGAGTGAATGGTGTGTGTGCCCTACGATAAGCTGGTGACCATCTGGGGTGTATCCCTGCCTCTCACCTGTAATGTGCTGGGATTGGCTCCAGCAGACCCCTGTGACCTTAATGAGGAATAAGCAGGTATAGAAAATGAATGAATGAATGAATTTTCCATATAAGAAGTGCAGGCCGTTGCCTTTGACTGGAAGCTACCTTGGCCTGAAGTAAACACTGCACACTTGGGCTAACATTAGCTACTTTAGCTAAACTGTGCTAACAGGGCAGGTATGGTCAGGTAGCATTACAATGATAGACAGCGTCCTGTGAGGATCTTGTTAATCTCACAAATCAGATGCCCTGAAGTTTCAAGGAGTCCAGAGAGTGTTGGAGGAGTTGATATACCATATGAGGATTTACTCACTTACATACATTGCTGATGTATTTATTGATGATAATATTTCTACTTTCACTCAGTAAAGGCTCTGAGTACTTTATCTTTATGTCTACAAAAACACACCATGTTCTGAAAACAGACTGTATATAGATGGACACAGTGAGGTATGGTATTTAGTGCAGGGGTCGGCAACCTCTAGAGCCGCATATGTCTCTATAATGCACCCATAGTGGCTCTCTGGAGCTTTTTCAAAAATGTATGAAAATAGAAAATGATAGGGAGAATATATTTTTTGTTTTAATATGGTTTCTGTAGGAGAACAAACATGACAAACATTCACATATACCAGTGCTGTAAAAATGTGTATAATTAATATTAAATTTCAACATTTCTGTCAACAAAGATTCACGTCATAGCTATAGACGTTTCAGCGCCGCGGTGCCAGACAGGTGCTGCTGTAAACTAACAGGTGGATGCAATTAGTAAGTATAAAGCACTGAAATTAAACAGGCTTATTTTCATTTTATATAGCCTATTTACCTTTTCAAAAGGCTGCTGTTTTATTTTTTTTATAATTACAGGCTGCGTTTTAACTGCAGGCTGCGTTTTATTGCACTCTATTGTCCAGATAAGGAGGGAAAGGGAAGAGGATTGTATTGTATTTTTCTTTTTTTTTTCAAATCCTCAAAATAAAAATGAATGAACCAAAAGTCTGATTTCTTTATTGTATTTATATTCATTAATGCACAACAAAACACAATACATTATGGAAGTTAAACTTAAAGCAGCAAATATGGTTCAGCAGAGTAGTCACGTGGTGTGTCATTCTCACCAGGATGAGCTGCAGGGAAGATAAACATTTAACCATGAATGCTCATTGTGTACTTGTTGCATACCTAGTCATTTTGATAGTAGGCTAATAGAGATAATATACTCTTACAGCCTGCATTGCCTTCATATAAGGATCATATAGGGCTTTTATTTTTTGTGGCTCCAGACAGATTTGTTTTTTGTTTTTTGTGGTCCAATATGGCTCTTTGAACATTTTGGGTTGCCGACCCCTGATTTAGTGTTTTGTTTTTTCCCCCAAATTTTCCAAGCCTTTGAGCTACCTGGAGTGAAGACTGTAGTGAACACTTGGGCTAACATTAGCTACTTTAGCTAAACTTTGCTAACAGGACAGGTATAGTCAGGTAGGACAATAAACTGATAGACAGTGTCCTGTGTGGATCTCATACCCACAAACACAGTGGAACACGTCTGCAAAAAAATCACAGTTTATCTATCTATAATACATAGATCTGTCAATCTGCATTTCAATAACCACTCATCCGATTGACTTGGTGTGTGGTTGTGTGTAGGGCATCAAATCAAGTGCAATGATGAATTTGGTGTAATTTGGGCTCGTGACATTTATATTAATAAAAGACACTTTTTTTATCTTGCAGAGAATCGTTGTGAATAGTTATAGATAACGCAGCTACCTGTTTTTTCCAAATGTGGCATTTACTCTACTATTTTTAGAAGGTGGCTGTGCCACCTACAAATTTAGTTTAAAGCCAACAGTCAATAAAATGTGTTTCTATAAATATATGAAGTGAGAAATAGGCAGTGCAGTAACATAATATTGCTTCATATTTGATCAGTACTGCATAGAGCTGAGATTTTAGTAGTGGGAATTATTTCTTATCAGTGCCCATGTGTCAGTGAGTAAAAAAATACACAGCACCACTCAACTGACTTTGTAGTTGGAGGAGGGTTATATGTCTTTTTAATTATTTTGTATTAATATGCCTATTTTACAAATAGAAGTGTAATGAATACCACTCACAGAGCTTATTTTTGATCTGCAGCTACTCAGAAAAACACATGAAGCAGATTTGTCCTTGACTCAAGTCCCTTGGATTACAGACTTATGAGAGGTGTACATTCAGGCTAATGTTTATATGGTGATGGTCTGAACAGAAGACGCAAAAGTGGTGTCGCTTAAATTTTTATTCCACATTTAGTATTTTCAGGGGGAAATCAGCATGCATGTTTTCCACTCTGGTTCCAGTTCTTTGAGTTTTTAAGCCCCCCAAAAACCCACTTTCACTATCTAAACAAAAGGCACTTCTGGTAAAATATGTTGTATTCTTACCTGAAAGCATTCTCCTGTAAACAGGGCCTCAGTCTCTTCATGAATGCTTGAAAAATACTGGAAGACATGTCTCCAACAACAATTTGGTGAAGGCTGTTCAATGTACCTACATCAAAGCTCCTTTCAAGGCACTGGATGTGGGACCTGGGTAATGGCCTGTGGGTGACTGAAACCTGTGGACAGCAGTGCCTTCAGGTCAGATGGATGGCAAAATTCTTCAGAGTATTATCCTCATCTACAGTATGTCAATCAAAATAGGCAACAGTCAAACACAGCTCGAAGTAAGGGAGACAATGACAATGAAATTGTAGCATCTTTCAATAATCTGCATGTGAGACACTGTTCTCTCTATTAAGAAATATGTGTTTACAACAGGCATGTTTTAAACAGGCACTGCACTAGTTATTTAGACAGAAGTCTGACTCCAAGAAACAGAGCAATAATTTACAAAACGACCACCAGCACACACATTAGAAGGCCTGAGTTTAATGAGACAATAATTAATTGTTGATTTCAACATGTGTTGATTTCACCAATTCATTAGATTGAGATTGACTTAGTATTACTAAAGAGAAGTTGAGATCTATTGAATGAGAGTCAATTAGAACCAGCATCTAATGGTTTTCGGAGGCATTATCCAAAGGCTTCGTCCAAAGAGAATGGTGCTAACGGTAATAGAGACTAATCATACTTTAGTTTGAACAACAACTTATAAATAGTGTGTCAGGATGGGTGATTATTATTAGTGTGGTGGGTGATTGTTCACGCTGTGAATTTAAAGTAAAGTTTTAAGCAAGTATACACTGTTTGCTACCTGAGAGCTATGTGAGTGAGACAAGTGTGAAGATCTTTAAAGAGAATTCTAAATTGCATGTTTTTTTTTTGGTTTTAAACTCTGCCTGTTCTTAAATCTCCTACCACTTGGTTTTGGAATTACCTGCTTCTACCTGCCTGTCTGTATCTGCCTGCCTGTCTACGAACCCTGTCTGAACTGTTAAAAGGAATTCTGGCTTTTAATCAGAAGGATTATTGCTGTCAAGCTCTGAGAACTCGTTGCCCATTACAACAAAGTAAGAGGAGTTGCAACAACTTCAACTTTCAACTTAAAAAAAAAGCAAAAACTCATAATAATCCATTCAGTTAACTTCAGAAGACATGTGAGGACCACTTCATCTAATGCACGTCCATGCAATGTGATTCTATGCGCAGTGTTGTATTTAAGAGGCTGAGCCAAAGGTCTTTGTCTGAGCCAAATGCCATCTGCTTAGGTTACATGCTTACATACTGAGGTTAATTGGAGACTATAAAGTGCATAGGAGTGAGTATGTCAGTGAATGGTGTGTGTGCCTTAAGATAGACTGGTGATCATCTGGGGTGTATCCCTGCCTCTTGCTTGAAGTAGAGATTGGCTCGAGCAGACCCCCATGACCCTAGGAATAAACTGGTATAGAAAATAACTGACTGTAGAAATGCACAGTATTACCAGTATGCATATAAAAAATACACATACACAACAAGAAAAGTTGTTTTTGTTTTCTTTCTTTCTTTCTTTCTTCTGTGCAGGATTACTTCAGTGTAGACTGTGCTGTTTGGAACAACTGCCTCTCAATGACCTGCGTTATCCTGCAAGTGTTGCAGTTTCTCCTCACCAAACCAATGCACTCTAATTGTACATTATAATCTCGCACACTGTCTTCAGGCAAGGAACTTGTCCTCTTCCCTGTGTCTATGCAGACTGTGTGTGCTCCTTTAGGAAAGAATCATCCCTGAATAAACATCTAACTAGAGACCATAGTAAAGCCCTGCAACGTTAAATCATGAGCTGTGCAATTTTTCAGATACTTGTAATGATACACAGTCTTTTGCACATTTAAAAATCCACATACACAATATGGAAACAATTAAGTGTCCCTTTAAAGACTGTAGGTTATAGTCCACTGTGTCAAGTAATATTCATGCACATAAGAGTAAGAAACATCACCCTTATACTGTTTTCGAGAAAACCTTTATTCCTCAAACCTTTATTCTAAGGAGCTTAAAACTCAAGTACAGACCTTGAGACACATTCAGATGATCTATAGTTATAGTTTTCATAGAGGATCAAGACATGGTATCAAGGCATGATATGCTTAATCACAATGTTGCATCTCTTGTACTCTATATGCAGATTTGCAAGTGTTTAAAAGAACAACTCAGGAAATAATAAATGAGCTTTGTAGTATTAGCCCAGTTGTAGAAGAGTGCTCACCAAAAATAATTGAAAGTGTACTAATTAAGTATAATTGTGCAGTTAACAGTGCAGTCCCTGCTGCTATAAAAGAGATACCAGTAGTTAAATAAGTTTCTTCTCAAAAGAAGGGCCTTTTAGCTCTGAACACAACCAACTTTTTACAAGAAATATTTTGAAGTAATTGAGCTGATTGAATATGTTTTAGATGTGTCTTCAAGGCAGCAATTTGTTTATATTCCAGTTTTTTCCAGTTCTGACAGAGCTGATAAACCACAATGATGTGTTGAATGAAAAAGACAAATTTTCTTCTTTTTGGAAGATCTTACCATTTTGCAGTATATTGGGTGATTTCAAATTTACCTATATGGTAGGGATCATCTATACAGTCAATCTACCTTGCATGTCTGTGTCATAGCAATGATGTGAAGTAATACGGGTATACCACCATTCTTGAATCACTGATAAAAGTCCTTGAGCAGCAAGGATTGTATGTTCAGAAATCAGGAACAACTGTTAGAGGTACAGTGCTGCATGCATCTACAGACAACATGAGGGCCCATGAGGTAAAAAAAAGGAGTATTTCCACCCTGAACAGTTGAAGCTCGCCTTCTGGAATTAAATAGACATCAGTTAGTTTCTCTGAACTGAGTAAAGAGTGAAGTCCAAGGATTCCCCACACATTTTATGCATGACCTTTATGAGGGAATAGTCCCATGGGAATTAAGTCTATGCATAAAGTCTCTACTATCCAAAAACTGCTTAACTTTTTGGATGGTAGAGACACTTTTGAAACTTCTGCTGTTAATGATCGGCCACATTATACCAGAAGATGACAAAACTTGTGTGATTCTATCAGATTTGAAAGAAATTGTAGAGCTTCTGGCTAGTGGACATTTTTCAGAAGAGACATTACTTTGAGTGTAAAATCTCAGAACACAGGTATTAAAAAAGGTGTTTCCTTATTTCCACCTCCTGCCCAAGCACCACTTCTTGGAACGTTATCCTGAGCTGAATCGAAGATATGGTCCCCTGAGTGTCTTATGGACCATTCGACTTGAAGCTAAGCATGGTTTCTTTAAAAGGGTGGTACATGATTCTCAGAATTTCAGAACCATCTTTTTTTGTTGATAGCTCACTCTAACAACAAAACAGCTGACTTTAGCTTACCATCTCAACTTGCCAAGGATATTTGGACCTGTTTTGGAAGGTTGACACACATGTTGTTGCATGTGATAATTTCACCTCAGGACATTAGAAATCTCTGTCCAAGTCGGTTGATGATCTGAAACCGGTGTTAAACAAACTAACGTTAGACCCCATTTGACCTTCAGTCTGAGGTGAGGATTTCAAAGACTTCTGTAACCTTACATGTGTTGACGAAGCCAAAATATAAAACTTTCAGACTTGCACACTTCTATTCTTCCATCATCTCCGGCAGCATCCTCTTCAACTCATCCATCCTCTCCAACATCCGCATTGCCCTGCGTCATCTGTATGATGTACACAACACTTTATTGAACCTGATGGGCCTGCTGTACTTAACTGTCCAAGACTTGAAATATACTTTTGAGGTGATTCAGCGCCTGTTCATCTGCTCGGAGAGTCCCTCCACTCCCAGGGTCCACTCTCTAAAAAATAAACTGCTCAGTTATATGGACGGTTCAGGAGGTCAGAGATCTCTCTCCTTCATCTCAAAAGGTCTCTCATTTATATCCCTGGGGCTACTCCTCCAAGTGTCAAATCAGCTCACCATTTGTTCCGGTTTCTGATGGTCAGCTGCTTTGAGACAGATGTTTCTTAACCTCTGACATGGGCTGCAGGCCTTTCAACCCATCTTACCTTTGTTACCCATTGCATGTCCAGCTTTCATTCTTACAAGGTTTAAATTCACAGGGCCTTCCATTTTACAAGACAGGAACAGATAATATACTACAACAGTATAATTTAAGATCAGGATGTCAGTAGGCCAGACTGAAGAGGTCTTCAGCATGAGGCTACAGGATGCTCAAACTCTGTGTTAAAGGGACTAATATGTATAAGAACACTGATTAGAATCCTCCCAAACTACTCAATAAGTTCTCCTAATCTCCCTTACCTTACCTGCACAACAAAGCAGTCCTACCACCCACATGCCAGGCTTCAGACAAAGAGAATGAAATCTCACACCTGTCCTTATAGAGAGGGAGAAGGGAAGTGGTGTGGCTCCTATTCAAGCTAAGGTGTGAGAGTGTGTCCTGACCCAACGAGATGCCAGCTCTCACATAACAAGTTAGATTCCTTTGACTGTTCTTCTCATACTTCCAGCTTCACTGGGAATAAATTCACTGAACATCTTCCTATAAATTATTGATGCAGGAACCGATCTGTTTTTGAACTTTTTCCAATAACACAACGCAGAATTTTGTTCCAGATAAATAAAAAACACACCCCAGTGGTGTTTTTAAAATAGTTTTCAATATTTTCTGGTTCGTGATCGCTGTGTTGTTTCTCTTGACATTTACATTCTGCAGTCCCCTTGTGTCTTGGTTGGTGTTGCTTTTGATAAATATTGTTTTTAAAGGCCATGGGCACTATGGCGCTAAACTAATCCTTCAATCATCTTTCTCTTCTCTGCCAACCACGCAGCAACAAATCAGATGAATGCTTTCAGAAATGCTGAATCCTTTGTATTTATCCATTTTAAAGTTGTTTTCAGTGGTTTATAGATATACAATTTGGCTCCTTGTAGATTTAAAGTCACTGAAACTGTCTAACATTTATATATTAAGCAGTAGACATGAAGCATCAGTTCACATCTTGTTTTCCATCAGCAGAAAAAGGGGATGAAAGTAACATAAGACCATAAGGCTTACCCCTTACAGTATTAGAGGGATAAGTTATTGTACCAAACTGCTGACAGATGAATGTGTTGACCTTTTACCTGTTCTGTCAAAGTCAAATTGTGCGAAAATAATAACTGGTCAAGTTAAAAATCTGGATTGATTTATTATGCTTCCAGCACATGCAGTAAGTAGCACACAGCCGATATAAAGATGTTGTGAGTCATACAGAACAAAATGGGATGAAATAACAAAAGAAATGTTTTTCCAGGGGACAATAAGTGTCCCTATGTTTGCTTCAGATAAGTTTTGATACTCAGTTTTCCTCATAACAAGAGGATTTTCACATGGTCGGTATGAATAGGAAGAATAATCACAGTGAGCCTATTATGATAAATGGTAAATCGACTGCATTTGTTTAGTGCTTTTATATTCTTTGACTACTCAGAGCACTTTACTCCAACAAGTGTTCCTTCACCCATTGACGCACATTCACTCATCGATGGAGCAGCCATTGGGAGCAATTAGGGCTTAAGTTGTCTGTTACGGTTTTTGGATGTTCAACTCTAAAAGATTTTCTCCATTGAACAAGAAATAAAAGTCTCAGACATCAGCCCACTGTTTTTCTCCTCTCTGCAGCTTCGGGACATACTTTGGGATACATTTGATGTCAAATGTCGGTCACAAGTGTGCCGTTGTTAAGTTTGTCTTCTGTTTATTTCCTGTTTTACTTTGAAATTTGTCTCACCTCTCCTTTTAGGGAACTTTCCTCAGGTAACCTTCCTCCTGCGTCTCCTGTCTTGGTGATTGTCTTCCCTGCCCTGATTGTTTCCACCTGTTCCCCATTTCCTTGTGTATATCAGTCTGTTTCCCCCTGTCCTGTGCCAATTGTGCCCCATGATTGGCTGGCGACCCTCTGGGGTGTATCCCTGCCTCTCGCCATAACGTGCTGGGATAGGCTCCAGCAGACCCCTGTGACCCTAATGAGGAATAAGCAGGTATAGAAGATGACTGACTGACTTTTGTAGTTTTTTTTTCAAATAGTATTTTAGTGTTCTCGTTTAGAGTGATTTTCAGTTTTTCACAGGATTCAGAGTGTCTTTTTCCCCTCTGTATAGAGTAATTTTCAGTTATTCAAGAGTTTCATTTTCCTCTGTTTAGAGCTACTTTTATTTTCCTCAGCAAGAGTGTTTGTGTTGTATTTTATCATTAAAAGACTTATTTTGATACTGTCTTCAAGTCGTGCATTTGGATCCAGAATCCTAGTCCAGGGTGACACGGTGAGCAAAGGGTGAGTGCTATCGCCTCACAGCAAGAAGGTCGCAGGTTCAAGACCTCAGTCTGGGATCTTTCTGTGTGGAGTTTACATGTTCTTCCTGTATCTGTGTGGATTCTTTCCATGTTCTCTGGCTTCCCTCCACAGTCCACAAACATGCTGAGGTTAATTGGAGACACAAAGTTGCCCATAGGTGTGAGTGTGTGAGTGAATGGTGTGTGTCCCTGCCTGTATCTCACCTGTAATGGGTTGGGATTGGCTCCAGCAGAGGAATAAGTGGGTAAAGAAAACGACTGACTGACTGTGTGACAAAGTGGGTGAGACTCACCATTTGTCCCTATATTTTGGTTATGTTTGTAGTTTATTGTCCATTAATTTATCAGTGAAATATATAGTGCAGACACAGCTTATCCCGGGTTTAGTTTGAGTTTGTATTTTATATTTTAATACTGATTTACATCATCATTGGATAAAATAAACACACAGGTAATGTTAAGTTGCATACATTTATTTGTTTAATTTCAGGTATTGATTGATTAGTGTAAATTTGTTACTCATTCCTTATACTCACCGTGTAGTCCAGAGGTAAAGGGGGGGAAATGTGTTTCATTTCCTGCTTTTATTTCCTGAAGAATCCATCAACGAGGTAATTGGGAGATACCAAGAGTGGGGGGAGTTGAGGATTATGTTTTGTTTAAGTTTTGTATCATTTGAGATTTGTTGAAGGACATATGTTTCAGGACGGTATAATAAGTTTCACTTTGTGACTTTTTTCTTTTGTTGAGACTAATGGTTGTTTGAGTCTAATGTTTACCTGTTTGCAGGGAAGCTGAGTTTACCCCAGCTGTGTGGTTGGATCCAGGTGGATCCTAGGATTAGTCTTCCCAGCAATCAGGAGGGTTTCAGTGGTGTGAATGCTGTCTGAGGAGTGGAAGCCAGATGCGAGGGCTCCAACAGTTTTTTGATTTAGGTTAAGTCTAGGTTTCTTCAGTTAAGATGTGTTAACTGTATTCTTGATCTTTTTGTAAATATCTTTTTCGGAGAAATGCACATTTGGTGGCACTTGACAAAATAAAAAAAAACACTTTTTTTTGATATGACAACTCTGAGTCTGCCTCCTAAATCCTTCACTCTGGCCAGGCTTACCACAGACTGAATCCTAGTTTTCTTAATGGTGCAATTACTTAGTATCTGCCAAGGGAAACATTGACATGCACACTGAACCAGGAAGCGACTGGAAATCTATTGATAATGGTTTATAATTACCTGTTGATAATGGCTGATGTACTCTCAACAATGATTTTTTTTTTTTTTACATGGGCTGAAAGCACTGAACAGGAAACAATGAGGGATGAAGCTACCCGACAGTGCTACAAACACTGTGTGATAATTTCCCGTCTTTACTGAGAGACACACCCCTGATGTGTTTTTCTGGTGAATCAGAGATGAAGCTCTCGAGGGGATTCAAACCCTTTTTCTTATCTGATTTCTATGTGAGATAAGAATTCTCTTGGCAACATCGGCGATGCAGAACATGTGTTGTACTGAACAGAAGATTGTCTCATCCCATCTGATAAAGTCAGTGATAAGACTACCGAATCTCACTGCATCAGTGAAACAAGGATCAGATTAAATCTTCTCTAAATAAAGGAAATTACAAGCGAAAAAGCTTTTCAAAGCATGATTGCACATTCATCATGGATTTCGCTGCTCCACTGTGTTTAAATAATATTTAAATGATAGATCATCATCGATCATGCATGCCAAAGTTGTCCCAAAGGCGTTTGAATCCACTTTTTGTGTCACATTATAACTCTATATTAATATCTATGATGGACAAAAATACATTCACATTCATGTATTTGTTCTGTGGTCCACTTATTCCAACTCAGTATGACTTTGTTTTTGGGGTAGTATTCATTTCAAATGGTCTTTCTTCTGAATCTGCATTTGACATTTACAGCCGTTCTCCACCAGCAATTATTAAATTACAAAGACTTTTATCATGGATCATAAGATTATACTTATTTATCATTTCATTTATTTCTTTCCCCTCTACACACAAATAGAGGAATAGCTGCTGCGTTAATATGTCATTCAGAGGTACAAAGGTAAGTATGGAAACCAAGAATCCTGTAATATACTTGTATATTATTTTACTACATAGTATATCTCTTATTGTTAAAATTAGAGATAGATTGTTCTGCCATAAAGACATATTTCTTTTTTACTTTAATCTCTTACTTGTGCACTGAAATGTTTGATAGCAATCACTTTATCCATCTCCTAGTTTTTTCATATGTCCTCCTAAAATGATGATTTCTAGTGCTGCAGTCTAACTGAATAATCTCCGGTATCAACAAGGCTTTGATCATCGCTGACACCGTCTTGAAAATTCTCACACCCAGAAGCAGCTTATTGCCAGCATGTTATTGCTGCCATTTGTTTCAGGGATGATGGTGTTTTATTGCTGAAGTCTAATATGTGTTCAAAAATGATTCTGCAGGGAGAGCGATGAAAATCTCCCGCACACCATCAACTGAGCCGGTTCGGATGAGCAGGCAAAAACATTTTAATTAATCATCAGCAATAGCAGAGGCAAAGACAGAGGTGCTGGTTACACACTCAATCAATAAAATGAGTCAGTATCCTTTGGGGTTTATTAACCTCAACTCTCCGGTTAGGCTGTGTAGGGGATTAGGACAGACTCCTCTGAAGCTGTTGTTCTGGAACACACTCCGACTGTGTTTGCGTGTCTGTGTGTAGTAAATAGCTGGTGAGGATACAATAAAACTTGAACACATTCAGACTCTACCACCGAGAAACTCAGGTGGAGTGACGTCTTGGTGGTAACATTACTGTAAGTTGTATGCAGGGGGAAAAATGCAATTTCATTGGGGACAATAAACAGTCAGTTTACAGAGAATAATGTCCAGAGGGGACATGAAGAAAATAATATACTACCAAAATCTGGTCTCATCTTCTACTTCTTTCTCTCTTCCTTTGCAACGTTCTTGCAGGTTCAAGCCCTCAGCATGTTCAAATGCTTTAAACAATGTTATGAAAAGTAATAATAGTAGTTATAGCGAGTTATAGCCGTGTTCCATATTTATTTATATTTATACATAAAGACAAATGAGATCATGAAACTATGAGAACAACTATAAAAAAAAAAAAAATCTTTAATGGAGGAGCCCAACAAGTCCTACTCTCTCTGCTCTTTTTCCCTCCTCCCTCCCCTCTAATCGCTGCCACTATGATAACATACATTGTTAGAGCTCGTTAACGACCATTAGGTCTTATCTTAACAAGCAGACTGTTAAAAAAGAGGCTGATTTTGGACAAATTTTGAACAAGTGGTGTGATAAATGACTTACTGGTTTCCACATATTAGTTTGATTGGTTTCTTCCATGTCTAGCTATTAGCTGACTGCCAAAATTTGCTCCGCCCACTGGGAAACAGCATCTGGACCAAACCACTTTGAGGAACAGGGGAGGGGGGGGGTCATAATTTTTCAACAATTAAGATTGTTTTACATTTAGCGGGGCTTTTGTTTTACATTTATTTAACGTATATTTAATAGACAAAATTAGTTATTTATATATAACTAATGTATTATTTACAAAGTATTTTGGGGGGGAAAACTTTGCGAAAAGAGGTCACGTCCCCTTTGTTTCCCCCCCTGGATTTCCACCTATGGTACAACCTATGGTTGTATATTTAACTAGTAAGGCACTGGTGTTTTATAGCCAACCCAAAAACTGACAAAAATTTCAGCAGTTTTGTTTGACTAAAATGTTCTGACTTGTACTAGACTGAAACCTGATTAAAAACAACAGTATTGGATTGATTAAATATGACATTTGCATCAAGAAAAGACAACATGCTGTTGGCTGCTGTTAGGAGCACCCATTTTCGTACATGCCAAGAAAACTCAGACAGCGTCTGTCTCGCTCTCTCTTTTCCTGTCTTCCATTACATATTCTCCTTTTGTTGCTCCTCTCCACTCTCATTCCTCTCATACCTTGTAATGGTTGTTTTGTTCTAAATGACTGTGCACCCGACGACTGTAGGTGCTGCCTTCAGCCTGAAGAAAATAACACACTAGTGAAAAGGCTGTGCCACTCAGCACAGAGCCTGCAACATAGCGGCAGCATTTATGTGGCTCTGAGTGGTCTGAAAAAGAAGGTGACCCTCACTGTGTACTGCTGTCATTTATTCTTTAACTACAGGACTGAATCATGAAGAGATCACAGACAAAGAGGCTACTTTAAATTAAATTATTGTTATTTTCAACCACATGTCTGAAATAAAGTAAAATGAATGAACCATGGATTGATGATGCCTTCATCTGTGTGAATTGATTTTAAGTGCCACTTCATTGATAACATCACCTCATAAAGTCAATATCGCTGCTGGTGTTGGCTGAAATCGCACTATACGGAGCAGTGTTATCTCTTAATTGAGAGTTGTGCTTGTGTCCAGCAGAGAAATGTGAAGTATTCACTCTCCATTTAGCTCTGTTTGTTCTTCCCACCATTCATGAGAAGCATAAATATCTTTTTAAAGCTCCTAAAGCTCCCACTGTTCATATTGTCTATCTGTTTCTGGTGATAATAGCAGTGAAAACATATCAAAACAGCATATTTATAGGCAGGGAAAATAAAACACTGAGCCAAAAGGCGTTCAATAGGGAAGGAAATCTGTCTCACCAGGTTTTGAAATTCAAAAGCCATTGAATTTCTAGCAGTAAGTACAGTATGTCTGCATTGAAATGATGTGTCTGAATTGTTAGACTCTGAATGCAACTCAAAACAAGATCACATTTGTAGGATTGAATTTGAGCTAGACAGATTTCCTTCCATATGAAACACTCTGCAGATATGGAGGGGGACCACAGAGTAGAGTGATGGTTATCTGTGGGTTTGTCACTATGAGAGGCTCCTTTCACATTAGATGTTTGATCCATTCTTAAAATAAAAATAAAGATCCATGTAGCTTACAATGGATTATTCCATTTTAAAAATGGAGTGTGCTACCTGTTTGTTGGTCTCAGCTTCAAACGTTGCATTTTATATTCACTTAATACACCCAATAATATCATATAAACCCAATCATCACATTTCTTCCTTTGCATTTATTATTATCCAGCCTTTTTAAAAGGCAATAACATAATGCAATTTTTTATATATACAAGAAATGATACAGCGGCCATTTTTATGTTTTTTGTACTTAATTTTTACTCTCAGGGTAATATCTTCGACTTTATGAGGGAAACTCAAAGGGCACAATAACAGCAATGAAGCTGCAGTTAGAATAATGTACATGATAATACAATAATAGCACAACATGTGAAACCATCCTTCATATTAACTACTGTACACAAGCTGCACTGAAAGCAGAAGGTAACGAGTGGTGTGGTATTGATAGCAAAAGCGCATTTATTTATACAGAACGTTTCCTACACAGAGGCAATTCAGTGTGTTTTATGAATAAAAGATCATACATCCATATATAAATATAAATAAACAAGAATACAACATACATAAAATGGTAATTAAAAAGAAAGTAATACAATTAAAACATAAGTAATATTAAATAGAATTCAAATGACATAAAAGAGAATAAAAAATAGCAGACGTAGACTCAGCTGTGGTAATTGACTATCAAAGATACAGGTTTTAAGCACTGAATTGATTTTTTTTTTTACAAACACAAAAGATAAGCACCTTCAGAACACAGCAATATATCAAGTGTTCTAGAGAAGTACATTGCTTTTCTACTTCAGAGGTCTTTGAATTCAAGTTTTTTATATCCACTGTGTCACAAAGGTCAGTAAGGGTGCATTCGATAATATTTCATTTTAAAACTCCGTACATGAACAGCATGTCTTTATCATGAACCTGTATTGTGACAAATCAATATATTGGTTTTATATACTCTTCACTCCACAGATTCATAGAAAGCCTGAAACCTGGGCCACAGATTCTCTGAGAGATTCAACAGAGCAGCGAGGAGAAGACAGTTCAGTCCAAGATTTACAGCTGAGGAAGCAACTGACGAGAAGCAAAAATGAGTTTGTCTTTCAGACAGCAGATGTACGTATTTTATTCCTGGTGTGCATTAAATTATTATTGTGATCAAACACACACACACACACACACAATCTCCACCTGAAGAGAAAAATTTAAAGGAAGAGAAAGTAGACCAAACACACTTGTAGAATATATTGCAACAGGATCAGCTGCAGCACAGAGGAAAAGGTGATCATCAAACACCTACACATCACATTTTCAATTAATAGCAGTAGGATTCCCCACGATGCATGAGTAGCTCATAGTTCCAACACCATTAAAAGCCCACAACACTCGTGACAAATTGCCTCGACTATAGCAAAAACAATGGGGGTGATGCCTGAAACAAATTAAAACCCAACTAAACCGATGGCAGCCATTAATTGAAACTCTGGCTTATTTCTCCTGGCGATCACACACAAGCCTGCTTCCACCTGGAAGATGATCCTGGTCTCATTGTCTCCATAGAGCCAGAAAGAATAATAGAAAAAAAGGAGACTGACAGATAAAAAAAAATGTCACCTCCAATGAGCCACAAGACAGAGCTGAGAAAAATACTGTATTCTGTATATGTGTGTGTGTGTGTTCACAAAGCCATGCATCGCATAACAAAGATCACCCACTTGATAAGAAATAGGAGATTAGAGAACATTGTATTCATTGATACTCAAACATTTCTAAGGGATGCTGCAGATGACCCGTAACTGTGCCTCATTTTCTGAAGTACAGAGCTGCCTCCAGCATTATCATCACACACAGGCAGCCACGGTCAGGAACAATAGCGCTGCTGAGAATACTGATTTAGATAAAAGACTGCACATAGTACATGACAGGTGCACGTAGAACCCAATAGCAGTACACCAGACACAGGACTAGTTGGTAATTACTTTTTCTGTCAGCTTCGGTAGGGGAGTAGAGGTGCAAAGAGTCTCCGTGCACAGGAATCCACAGGTAGCAAGGCAGCAAAACTCACTGCAAGGTCATTACAGCAGAATACCAGGGGCAGCAACAGGAAATCAATGCCAGGCAGAGTGCTGGAAAGTGTTGTGCGAGAGCATGAAGAAGAAGAGAGATGAGAGGCATGTATCACTGAGCTCTCCGGCCGGCCAATTAAATTGGCCTTTTCTTTTTTCTTTTTTTTCTGCAGTAAAACGTCTAGAAGTGTATCTGTGCAGTTGTAAATATTAGTGGAAGATCATGCACACATGCTGTTTACAGTCTGCAGATGAACACGTCATGCATTGTGATCAGATACGTTGTCATGACGACCTTTAGTGCTGTTTTGTTCGAGGGAACACAGTGTGTTCTTGCAGCCTAATTTACCACATGTAGACCAGAAAGTCGAGTCCCTGTTTCACCTGCCGTCTGATCTGTAGGATAATCCTCTGCTGCTGCTGGAATAAGTGGTCAGATCCCTCACTTATAGCGGTTCTAATGAATGTTTTTATAGCAACAATACATCAGGACCCTTTATGGTAAGAAGGGGATGGCACATGACAAAACCCACAGAGTTTTCCCCATTCTGCAGCTCCACTCCACTTCACAGAGCTCCACGGCGCCTTTTAGCCACGTGTGTTGGAAAATTGTTGAATTTTAGCCTGGACCTTCAGTGCCTGAAAAAATAAATGAATATATGAATATAGCCAATATTTTTAAAAGTAGAAGGGCACTAAACCCAAGTTGAAAGTCGAGTGAATATTGCACTACTGTCATCAGATGGACACACAAATGAATGTTGCTTTGTATGTTTGCTGGAGGTTTATAAGGTGATAGTATGTCAGTGTTGTATTGTCCCCAATTAACATTTTATTATTTTTATTTTGTAAAGATTTCATGAATATGACTTATATATCACTTGAGTCACTAACAATCATGTTATGTATATAAATGGGTTAAATCAGCATTCATGTGGAAGCTTTTATTGTTGTAGCCGTTTGAGCCTCAAACATATTACATACCATATATTTGTATTTTTACAAATACTTCAGTAAATGCACTTTGTGTTAAGGCCTTCGGGCCAGTGAACGATTGCGTAAACTCAGGGGAAATGTGTAGGTCGTGAGTATCCTTTAGCAACTTTCTCGTAATATTGATTTGTGTTCCTGCACTCTGGAGCTGCATTGATCTATTTATGTCTAGGAAGTTTCTTACAATGCATAAGATAAGATCTCTCCAGTTGGTTTGAAAAAAGACATTTTGGCACAGCTGAACAGTTTTTTTGCCAGTGTCATTTTGATTAAATGAGAGCGTTGGCTTTGAGGGTGCACAAAGAAAATTACATGAATCCTTTGAGACAGGGAACGCATCATCCAGTCTGCCTTTCTCTCTGAATAAAACCTCTTTTTCTGTCTTTGGGTACACATACTTTATCCCACAGCGATATTGATAATTTATAAAAAAAAGAATAATTAAATATATTAAATTACACCATTTTGTGTCTATTATTTCATATATTGATTCTAGAAATGCATTATAGCTATAAAATCCAATCTTCTCTTAATATCAAACTTTAAATTTGAAATTAAAACTAGAAAATGTAATTTTTGAAAGGCTCCGGGGGCTACTGCTGGAGTGAGTACATTATGATGAGCTTCTAAAGAGATTTCAAACCAATAATACTAGAAAATTTAGGATAGGAGCACATACATTTGCTTTTCAAGTTTCTACTTGCACTATGCACATATGACATTTCAGTATTCAAAACTTTTTTTCAGACTTCTCATAATAAAAAAAAATCCATTTGTGATTAGTAAGATGTGGATCGTGTAAATTCATTCATTATGTTATGCTTGTTTTTATTGATTTTCATTGATTTCATTATGTGTGTGTGTGTTTGATCACAAGAATAACAATTCAATGCAGACCAGGAATAAAATATGTATATCTGCTGTCTGAAATACAAACTCATTTTTGCTTCTCGACAGCTGTAAATCTTGGACTGAACTGTCTTCTCCTCGCTGCTCTGTTGAATCTCTCAGAGAATCTGTGGCCCAGGTCTCAGCCTTTCTATGAAACTGTGGAGTGAAGAGTATATAAAACCAATATATTTATTTGTCACAATACAGGCTCACTTCACGATAAAGACAGGCTGTTTATGTATGGAGTTTTATTTTTGAAATATTATAGAATGCACCCTTACTGACCTTTGTGACACAGTGGATATAAAAAACTTGTATTCAAAAACCTTTGAAGTAGAAAAGCAATATACTTCTGTAGAAATAACAATGTTTAATGTATTGCTGTGTTCTAAAGATGCTTATATTTTATAATGTTTGTAAAAAAATCAATTCAGTGTAGAACAGTTGAATATTTTTATACTGCATTATAGCTATAAAATTCAACCTTCTCCCAATATTAAACTTTAAATAAAACTAGAAAATTAAATTTTGAAAAGGGCTATGGGGGCTACTGCTGGAGTGAGTACATTATAATGAGCTTCTACATACATTTTAAACAAATAATACTAGAAAAGTTTGCGCACATAGTGCGAATCAGAAGTTTCTCTACATAGTTGCAAAAAAAAAAATCACGTGTATGTTATAAATTGTGGCCAGGAGGAGAACGGAAGGAGTTGGTTCGCCTACACTCTAAGCAATGATGTCATCCACTGAAGCACTAACACTCCATCCCATAGACTCCCATTATAAACTCAGGATTTCTGCAAAAATGATCAAATGATATTACCTATCAAAAGGTGTAATAATACATAAACACACAAGACATTTTTTCTCCAGTTTAAAGATTAAATGGAGTCTCTAGGTGAAAGTATGCCCCAGTAGGCAGTGAAAAAATCTGATAATTTGTTCAGTGTTTGACCTCGCCCTATTCATTCCCTATGAGAAATCATATGCAATTTTTCATGATTTATGCCTCAACAAAAATATTTTGCAAAAAAAGTAGTAGCACATTATTCCCAATCAAGATGAACATTTTGATCTATAATTTGCTTGGGTCCTCTCAAAGCTGTATGACAAGTTAGATGTCGAAATCCATCCAGAAGAGAAATAAGAAAAAATCCACGCTATATAATTCATCTTAAATTTTTTTAAGATGTAGGGTCAGGGTGACATGGTGGAGCAGCGGTTAGCGCTGTTGCCTCACAGCAAGAAGGTCGCAGGTTCAAGACCTCCTTGGTCCTGGGTCTGGGACCTTTCTGTGTGGACTTTGCATGTTCTCCCTGTGTCTGCGTGGGTTTTCACCAGGTACTCCGGCTTCCTCCCACAGTCCAAAAACATGCTCAGGTTAATGGACAACTCTAAATTGTGTGTGTGTGAGTGAATGGTGTGTGTGCCCCACGATTGGCTGGCGACCATCTGGGGTGTATCCCTGCCCCTTACCGTAACACGCTGGGATAGACTCCAGCAGACCCCTGAGACCCTAATGAGGAATAAGCGGGTATAGAAGATGAGATGAGATGAGATGTAGGGTCAATCATTAATTTTCAACATGGATGAAAACTGCACATGGTGTATCCAACACAACAACAACAATGCACATATGGGTGCAGAATACACAGGGAATTTAATCAGCTCATCCAGGAGCTGAAGACAGATGAAGCCAGATTTTAGACATATTCAGCCTGTTTTCCTTCTTGTACAACATGTAGTGAATGTCATCACCGAGGGAAAAACTTTTGATGGCCGTCTATTGTTACAGTTTTTTCTGCTAACCTCATCTAATTTTACTTCGCTGCTCTCATCCACTTAAATGATGTCCAGTTTGCTGTTGTATCGTCTCCCTGAAAACAGCATTAATCTCCCCATGCATGGACTTGCCTTCAGCTGTTTTATATTTCCACTGTTTTCATTACCTCAGTAATAATCTGCTGGCCACCAGATTTCATGTGATGTGATTACTGCCATTTATTTTTTTCCCCCCAAATAGTAACAGCCATGAGGTACTGATAACTAATTAAAGATCCTATTTTAAAGGTTAGGTTTAAAGGCTGAATTAAAGGTTTCATTTTGAAGGTTAAATGTGGCACATCCCACTTATGTGTGTGTGTTTTTTTAAACCCCTTATATCAGGGATGTTAAACTCAATTTCATTCCGGGCTACGTCAGTAGTATGGTTTCCCTCAAAGGGCCAATTGTAAATATCATATAAATGTTTATAGTTATTGTATTAGATAATTGCCTCAACACTCAATAGTATCTGAATAATTGTAACTAATAATTAAGCAGTTGTGACATTTTTTTAAAAATAGAATTTACAGTTCATGCTGATGTAGAAATATATTGTTAGGATTTTAGTGTCTAATTACTAAAAAATACTGCAGCAAAACATGGCAAATTATCACAGATATCTAGAGACTCATACAAGAATATGCAGGTAATTATTAAAAAATTAATTCATTTTATGGATTTTTCAAAGATTGGATTGGTTTTGCGTTTCTATGCTGAATGTTAAACAAAGTGCAGTGAAAGAGCAAGAAAGTAATGGCAGATGTACATCAACAAAAGAAAAATGGAAACTTTCCTGTTTTAAACAACATTAGTGGCCAATTGAGAAAAGCTGTCGTGACCATTAACATTTATTCACTTTTTCATCTCTCAGTAAATCACACAGATCTACTTGCTGCAAGGTTTGGAAGGGGCCACAGAAACTAAGGTGCTGGGCCAGATTTGGCCCGTGGGCCTTGAGTTTGACACCTATTTTTTATTGTAAATATGATATATTTACAATAAAAAATAAATAAACTCAGTGTAGCCTGTGAATATTGTCAATCATCCAGGTAACTGTTCTGTCTGGAATTGAAGGAAACTGGGCGTGTATTTGTCTAAGAAGACGCTTCACTACTTATCTGAGGGGCAAACAGTGACCCGGATGAATGAGAATATTCACAGACAAATCAACTCACTGCTCCTCACTGGAGCTCCAGACAGCACAGCTTGTTTTGGGGTGTCTCATAAATAATTATGAGCCTCTTTTCTGATTGTTATGGTTTTCTCTTGGAGGACTGAAAAAAGTATGTGTGTATGGGGCAGGTGGTTCATGGTGAAAACATCTGTTTGATATTTTTTCTTTTTTACAGTTTTTATATAGTTCCTAGACCTTATAGGAGTAGAATAATAATAAAAGAACATGAAAGTGGATATTTGCATCACCTTTGAGTTTATATAAGGAGGTTTTTTTATTTATTTATTTTTTTTACTTCATGAAAAGATATTGCAGTGGAACCTGCATGACACATTCCCTTTTAAGTCCCCCTTTTCTATAGCGTTACACTTTTTTATAGATAACTTTGATATAATGTGATGTTGATGTATCCAACGTGAACAGTGGTGAGAGTGAAGGATCAGATTCAGCAGGGTAAAGTGAAGATAAATCAATTATTCAGCCCAAAGGCAGAGAATCAGGCAGACAGATCCAAAGGGAACAGGCAAACAGGTAAAATCAAAAAGACAGAGCAGTCATACACAACAGTGCTTACTAGAAAAACCACAGGGACCAGGTAACAAAAGGAAAAACAGTGTGAACTGGCAACATGATGGAGCCCAGACTGGGGTTATATACACACACAGACAACCAGAGCAGACAAGATGCAGGTGTGGGTTAATCAGGGGAGGGGCTGAGGTAGGAAACAAGGCTGAGTAACAAAATAAAACACAGGAAGAAAAAACAGAATGTCAAAATAATAAAATGTAACCACACATTCTATCACCTACCTGTGTGTATGTGTGTTTAATTTTGTGTGGATTTATCACTATTTTTCCATCCTTTGAAATATTTCTCTCATTTTGTGGGTGACAGGAATACAGAAATACAAAGTCCGACCTTTAGTCTGAGTTGATTTTTATGCCACAATATGATAGATTTCTTTTTTATCACCGGCACTCAGAATCATTCACCAGTAAAGGTTATATGTTTCACCTCAACATGTCTAACAACATCAGTTAATGGGGCTGCCGATAAAAACCCGGGTGCATTCACATTTCGTTGATTAATATACTTTGTAGCTTTTTCAAATCAAGTTAAATTAAATTAAACAAAAGTGATTTCCAAAATTCCTATAAGGAAAGACGGCGTGATTGTAATTGAACACAAATGAATCACCATCTGTGCATCAGACTTGCTGTGGAGACATTTATAAACAGCCTCTCAAAGGAAAGGGGAGCTGATTATTATTCTAACCTTGATAAAATAAAGGAGACACTGGCATTCAGAGAGAAATTGAATTTGCAACTGCAGAGAACAAGAAAGTTAATGGAAAGTTAGCGGAAGGCTTTCGTGACCAGGAAAGATGGAAGCAGGCAATGAATGAATATATGATGAGAAAACATTAACTCAGGAAAAGGTGTTTGTTCACATTATGTTTTATATATAATATGTTTTTGGTTTATTTCCCCATATTAGAAATGAGACAAAATATTCAATAGCAGGAAACAATTGGCTGATAATGGAATTCAATGTTTACATGCAGTTTTTTCTCAAATGGAAGATGGGTGTATTTGAGAATTTTGCTAAACTATAAAGTGGTAATTAATGTACAACACTGATGCACTGAATTCTAAAATATGTTTAGAATATACTCTGTGCTCTGTGGTAACATGGAAAGACTGCACCCTCTGTTCATTTTACATTACTACATGGTCCAAACTATGCAGACTCCCACATGTCATGCCCATATGTGACGCTGAACATCTAATTTCAAAATTTCTGGCATGAATACACGTTGAAAACAGCCTTAAATAAAGATAATTATAGATTAGACGTGGAAGGACTTTTCTTCAGTGCCATACAAAGACTATTAATACAGCAGCTTTGAACTTGTGAGGTTTCTTTTTTTCCTGTTCAATGTTGATGTTTGTGTTAAAATCTGCTACACACTCAATATTCATAAGATATGAGATTTATATATATGACTTTTAAATATTCATTCCATAACTGACATATGTGTCTTCGTATTGAAGTGTAACATTAAATGGAATCTAAAGGTTTTATAAAGCACGGAGAAAAACAATCAACAGCCTCAATAGTCCCTGAGCCAAAGGGTTGATTGGTATCCTTTCTGGGACAAATACTATCATTGCTTTTTCAGCTCATGATATTACTAACCACTAAGATAAATTGTGCTTTTGAAATCTGGTGTATATCTGGTTTAAACTCATGGTAGGAGTATTGTCAATATTCTATAACATAGTGTTTGGTATCACTGGAAAGGGGACCTTTTAGAATTTCATTTAAGGCCAGTACTGAATCTCTCTGATAAAGACGGGACACATGACCTCTTTCAAACAGAAATAACACACATTTTAATCACAATTTCCACCTAAACTGTTTTCTTTTATCCCTGTAGCATGAAAGAACACCAGGGACACAAAAGTCAACAACCTCAATACTCGAGGCACTCTGATGATCCAGAAAATATACAATATACTCATACAATTTATTTGTGAGAGCCTTAAATAAGACTTATGCAGTCAGCACATGTCTTCATAATAGAAGCCAATAGAATGGACAAATCACACAGAACCATATTAGTTGTTATTCACAACTACTGGTATAGTTTTCTAACTGGGAAAGGTTGGACATTGACGATAGGGATTAAGGTCTGGTTCTGTTCTGGGTTTAGGTCATGGCTCTGTGTAGCTCAGTCAAGTTTTTTTCACACCAAACTATAAAAAGCAAGCAAGCAAAAAAAAAAAATCCAATATCAATGTTTTTCTCAATCAGGTTTGTATCATCAGAATTAAAATGTATATACATATATACACATTTATTGTCAAACCTAAAAAGCGATTGCAAAAGCCTCATTTGTTCTGTCTATTTTATTTAATATGGAAATCCCAATCACTTTGGAACAAGACAGACCAGATGCAATGAATACCTGCTGGTTCTGAAAGCCTTCTGGTTACGATTCATTAGGACGGCCTATCTGGAAAAAATTAATAAAAAAATCTTGACACCTCTGTGCACATAAACGACAGCCAGGCTGCTTTCCTGCCACTCAGTCCCATTATCTTATTGGTCCAGATGGATGTACCAGTTGGCCAATGGCTAATTGCCTCAAATAGACACGTCAGAGGCATTTCTTAACTATGTGATTCTTTTGTGTTTTGCACCATCATCAAGCTGTAGAATTTAAATCACTTAATTTAAAACGCTTACTTAGACTTAATTAGAAAATGTTTAATACAGTTTTTTTCAGATCTGCAGGATAATTGAGTGCTGAGAGAGAAAATGTTTTTGCTGGATTACAGAATATATATATAATAAAGAACAACTGACCAGATGGGACACAAGGCCCATCGATGTTTACAATGTTCCAAAACCATTTTCAAAAGTATTTTTCAAATGAAAGCCTGTTTAGCGACGACAGACCACTCTGCTAAATTATAAATTCCATCTGGGGTCTGTGAGATGTGTGCTCACTGTCCACAAATGTCTGATGACAACCTAATATTAGATTAGATTTATAACATGACCTCTAATGAAATGATGAGTTCATAATAAGCTGATATTACAGTAATTACCAGCGTCCTTCCTGCTCTGCAGAGAGCGAGCATCACTTCTGAGAGGAAGACACAAACTCTTTCAAAGGTTATTCATGAAAGCACATTTAGTGGTATTAAACTGAAAAAGAACTGATGAGCTACAGCATGCATGGAGAGTTCAGAGAGTGCATGCATGCGTGTGCGTGTGTGTTGGTGCAGGAAAAGTAAATAGTGAGAGAGGATACATATAACAATAAGTGTCAAGTCATAAGTGAGACAAAATACACAATGATATCAGATGTGTCAGTAAATCTGGTGCTAAACTGAGATTTTCCATTTCAATGATTACAGTAAAAAAAGATATTACAGATGATGATGGGAGTGAGGCAACAATAACAGCACATCTGTCTGGAGAAGTATAAAATACAGATACTGAATGAAGGCATGTGTGTGTGTGTGTGTGTGTGTGTGTGTGTGTGTGTGTGTGTGTGTGTGTGTGTGTGTGTGTGTGTATAGCGTGGACTGCTCTCTCTCAAAATCATTGCTATGAGAGGGTGATGGACTGACATCAGAAAACTAATGTGGAAATCTGTGCAATATTGATAGAAGCTGAAAGAACACATAGAGAAGGTGAATGGATGAAGGTCAGATTGGAGGTGAAGAATGCCCATGAGGACATGAAAATTGACAGCCTATAGCCTTCAGAGAGATGTGAGGATACAAAGGGTCAAATAATAATGAGAAGGTGAAGAAAAGTGACAGGTGGGTGTGAGCAAATCATCAAATAAGTTGTACCTTGACCACAGAAGCTATTGATATTTAACGATTGCTTTGCTGGTCACGAGTACAGTTGGCAATTTATTTTGAATGTACCTTCAACTGCCGTTTTTCTGGTTTGTACTGAAAAGAACCCTTCATTCCACACCCCACTGCCCCCCCCCCCCCCCCCCCCCAAAAAAAAAAAATAAATACCACCAATTTATGAGCCTCACAAACACTCCTTACAAGTTTCTCATGATTTTCAAGTCACAACGCTGTATAAATTTATTATTTTTATGTCGCCATATTGATCTACACATTCTCTCAATAAAGCCACAGGCTCAACCAAAAATAATGAATCTTTCTATGTCAGCAGTTTAAATGAGATCTACCTTTTTCCTGCTTTTTCTAAAATCCAAGCTGCTCTATATAGTTTGACACTGTCAATTAAAGCTTAGTTCCAAGACCATTGATCAAAACCAGTTTTAGACCTTGGGATTGGAATAAAGTAAACTTTATATTACAGTCCTCAGACAGTTGTTTTGTTAGAGAAGTGTAATTATAGCAACAAATTGAAAGAATCAGAATCCAATAGTGAGTGTGAATGTGTATCACAGTGTCCTATCTGCTGAGTCAGGTTGGTTGTCCTCTATCTGCAGACTGTGGATAAAGTGTCCTTTTGTTCTTCTCTTTTATCTGTAAATGGAGATATTCATCATCCCTTTTCCCTTTTGGCCTTGACTGTATATTGTATCTGACGCATAGAAAAAGATGACGGTCATACGGCTGAAATGACAGAAAAGCAGAAGCGTGCTTTCATGCAGTGATGGCATAAATATCAAGAAGGATGAGGTAAAAGAGGACACAAGATGAAAGTGATGATATGAGCCAGGTTGGAGGAACGTCTATTTTTTTTTTTTTACTTATGCAGTGTTCATAGCAAGTATGTACTCTTATAGAAAAGTGGAATCTAAAAAAAAATCTTTATGTTTGGCCAAATGAGGGTGTGAAAAATAATAGAAAAATTGCACTTTGGGTAAGACATGAGCACATATTGAGAGACATGCGAATACAGTTATTGTAAGAAAAAAAGCCTAAAATTAATGTTAAAAGATGTCAATCTTCATATCGGTTTTGAAATTGTGTTGATAGTCCAAGTAAAACTGGATATATAATAAATCTCTTTTTTCATAGTTTCCCCTGTATACCTGAGCATGTTATATGTGTTTAGGTCCAGATTCTGTTCTGTTAGGTGACAGTGCTGGGATTTCCTGAGGATCGACTGTATGAATGTGTCTGTAAAACAGCTCCAGCCCTAGGAGGAGAAAACCCCCCAAAAAACAGGACTGCAAAAACTCACTGGTGGTGCTAGAGATTGCAGAAGGAAAATGAACAAGAGACTCGAGGGCACGGCGATCCTTCGCTGGGGTGAGGACAAAGAGGCTGCTGGCTCTGATACAAGGGGTGTGAGGGGTTGAAATAAGGAGCCTGATTGAAGATGCAAGGCAGGTGTGTCTGGAGCCTCGCTCCAGAGAAGGATCAGCCCCGCCCCTCAGCCTGTACCTGCTGAGAGAGAAAGGGAGAGAGAGAGATCAGCTGACAGACAGACAACAGCAGGACCATGACAACAACGGAGCTGTAAATTGTAACTAAAGTGCTGGGAAGCAACGTGAGGAAGAGCTGTGATACAGAGCTTTACACTGTAATGAAAGCACTGTTTTTTATTTGTTTGTGGCATAAACATTGTTATTATACAACAGCCAGACAGGAAGTAATGGAAGAGAGAGAGGGGGAGACATGCAGCAAAGGATCACTCTGGCCAGGGCTCGAATCAGGGTCCATTGCTGAAGATAAAAGGCTCAATATGGAAAGAGCTCTTCTCCTACACCACTACACCACACAAGGAACTTTAACTCTTAATGATACTAATTATGTTTTGAATATCCATCCAAAAAATGACACAGAGGATACACACCATCGTGCCATAAGAAGATTTATCAGAAAGCTGAGGTTAATCTGACAAACAGTCAGTGATACAAGAGCCACAGACATAGGGGCTCCTTACTTTTAGAGATAGATAGATAGATAGATAGATAGATAGATAGATAGATCGATAGATAGATAGATAGATAGATAGATAGATAGATAGATAGATCGATAGATAGATAGATAGATAGATAGATAGATAGATCGATAGATAGATAGATAGAGGGAAAATCTCTCTGTTGCATCGTCAGTATGTATTCAAGAGCAGTACGAGTGTAATAGTGATTGAATGGAAACAATAATTCATGTGTAGGCAGTAGTACTTAAGGGTTCATTGTAGAACATGCCCATTTATACTCCATTCATAAAAGTCAGGCAGTTTATATATACATATACATATAATACAGTTTATTTTATGCGATTCACAGTTTTATGTGTGTTCAGACACACACATGATTGACCCAGGTGCTGATTGAATAGGCTGCTACACAGCAGCATTCAGCACAGTGAATAGTAACAATACAATATGTTGTTTGTGTAATAATAACATAATTGCACTGTGCATGTATTGCTCTGTAGGCCACAACACAATGAAAGTCCAATGAAAGTTTCTTATCCAAGGTGACAGCAGAGTATGTTACTACAGCATGTCAATGTTAATTATATTTTCATCAGTTGCTGTTCTTTACAATTGTGTTTCTTGAATTACTTTTATAATTCTGTTTATTTATACTTGGGACCTGGGACTTAAGGGGACATTTTTAAGCCATATTTGCATTAGGGCTGCTCCTTCATTTGGGGCGTCTTAACTATGTGGAAACTCTTGACTTACATGATTTTTTTTAACTGTCATGCCTTTCTGTTTCCTGCTTTTGTCTTTTTGTAGTAATAGTAGCCTATATCAAAGGTTTCTGATTATTCTTGAATAGAGGATTATGCATTGGCATGCACAGTGGGTGGCTAATCGTTGCAGTGTCTTATGTCTTTTACTGTGCTCCAATCTAATAGCCTGAAATAAATATTATTTTTATTGAAAAAGCATGCCTGTTCATTTAAACTGAACACTTACAACTAACATGATTATACACGCTTTCTAGCACCCCCACAGGGCTACACATGCAGCATGCATGACCTGCAGCTATGTGTCTTTTAGTGGGCCTATTAGGACCAATTTTCTTCCACCTGTGAATAATTTATCATCTGTGTGCATCAGCATACAGCAACTAATGGTTTTATTAAAAGAGTAATTATACACCTGGAGTAATCAGGCATACTTAAAACAACATTGTGCATTTTTAAACAACACTAGCTTTTTTGGGATGTATCTGCTTTTTATGTGATCCTTTATCTGGCCTGAGCTGAAGCAGAAGTCAATGTACTAAAGTTAGTTCATTGTGGAGCAATGGAGCGGAGCAGGCGGAACCGAATGCAGGAGACAGCAAGCGATGGGAACTGAAGAATTATTTATTTTACAACTGAAGACTCAGGAGTGCAGGAAAAGCTGAACAGAACAGATGATCCAACAAAGTCTGAACAGAATGAGAGAATAAGGAACTGGTGACTAGATAGGAGATGGTGCAGGAGTACAGGAGGCCAGGGACTACAAGACAACACAATGATGATCGTCACAGTTCATGTGATGTGACAGCTGGCCTCACATACATTATTGTTTTCTTATAATAAATTGAGAGTTGAAAGTTCTGTGCTCCAGATGTCAAACCTAGCTTTTCCCAATCAGTCACGTCCCGTGTGATGCCGTGCCAGAAGTGTCGAGCCTCCATCAGGTCTCCTGTGAATGTGGCGGCCATGTTGGTGCCAGCTCCTTGCTGGTTGTTGTACTCATTCACAACTGTCCTCCTGTCCTCCTAACATAATCACCAGCTGCGGATCTGGGCCAGTTTGGAGCAGTATGCCATCTGTGTGGAAAAAAATAAATAAAAAACACACGCATTGAATTCTGACCGGTGGATTAATTGATTTTTTTTTTTTTAACAAGTGTTGCTGGAGCAAACACTGCACAGTTATATTTTCAAAATTCTTTCATGACTTACACACAGTGTAAATATAGAAATTTTAGACCTTAGAATTAATGCGTTGATTTAGCGTCAGCTTTGCAAGATAATCTCAGGCCCAGCGGTGCTTGGCTGAGCAGCAAATTCACAGACCAGATGACGCCTTAAAATGATGGAAAACACATAAAACCTGTTGCCAAAACCAATATTTGCATAGACAGGACTTTTTGTGGCATCATCAGCTCCTTGTGAGAAAGTGTCCAGTCCCACAAAAAAAAAATGTATCCTCCTTTATCCAGTCTGAAATCTACCATAACGACAAAAAGCACCGTCAGCTGGTTTACAAGCCCTTTCACTGTCGTTATTTCCTCCTGAAATGTGAGAATCTGCACACACACACACACACACACACACACACACACACACACACACACACACACACACACACACACACACACACACACACACACACACACACAAACACAAACACACACACACACACAAACACACACACAAAGACCTTTCCAAGGTGAAATTACTTTTCAACCGAAGAAGCTCCCATTTTTCTTCTTTCTAGTAGTATTGCAAACAAATGAAATATGTTTGTACTGAAAATTTTACACTTGCTTTGGCAAGTAAACATGACGATATGATGTATAACCCAAAACACTTAGAACACAAGGTTTGATCTTTATTACTTCCTGTACACTCACAATAACATGATCTATTTTTCTTCTTTTTTTGTTTGTTTTTTGTAAAATGAAGTGAACCTGAATGAACGACTGTTTGGTCGTTCACTGTCACATAGACAGATTTACTGCAAAGACATGGGGCATAATTTCCAAACGAAAAATGTCAATTCTTGCAAACACATTTAGCGATTGATTGATTTGCTCCATCTGGCCACCTAATCATCCCCATGGTAATTGTCTCAATCATTCCCTCCTCCGCCTCCCTCCTCCCCTTTCCACCTCAAGCTGATGTGTGTGTGTGTGTGTGTGTGTGTGTGTGTGTGTGGGGGGGGGGGGTTCAGCATCTGCCCCTTTGCGCCTTCATGCCCTTATATTTAACACGTGATAATAATATTAATTTTACTGATGAAGATGATCAATATAGACAAGCTCTGACATGCTATTATATATTATTTTATATAATAATAATATATTATTATTATATATTATTATGAATAAACAATGTAATAACAATATGGAAAATATGGATTTGAACTGTGATTTTCTTATTGTCTCATTTAAACATATCAGTACTTATGATACTTTTATATACACAGACAAATAAATATAAGAATATGCATAAATATAAAATATATTTAATTGTGTTGCACAAAGTGGATAAGCGGACAAAGTGGATAAGTGGATATAATATTAATATTGACTTATTAAAATTATCTAAAGCACAATGACCTTTCTAAAGACATGTACAAATTACAGCAATATTAGCAATAACAATCGCTACTATGAATAAAGTTTTAAGACTTGATAAGGAATTAGTATGCTGCTACTGTAGAGAATCTCCAATAAATAAACTGGTGTTTGTGATCATTGACACACCTCCACCACAGCTGTGGACTGGAATGAAATTATGGGCTGTATTTAATCACCTTGTTACATTGATATGTCTTTAGAAAGGACCTTGAGACCTTGCAACATCAACTCTTTGTAGATAATTAATGCAGAGGTGATTAAGAAAATTGACTTTTCTTTTCTGTAAAAATGGATCTCCGGAGGAATTGATTTCCCGCACCGCAAAAGAGACAAAGAAGGGTGCGTGTGTCGACTTCTCCTCAGACGTGGGACGTGGGCCAACAGGAACGGAGATGATGCTGTAGTGTTGAAGGCTTCATTGATGTCTACAATGGTTCAAATTGTAAAATCTCCAAGGCCAGCATTGGAATTCTCAGCAGCTACATGAACAATTCCCTCACCACCACTGTCTATCCACTTTTAAGGCGCACATACTGCTGAAAGTGATTTGGATCAATTCTTTTGCAACAAAAAATATAATTGTGGGATGAAGACTATATGCAGACACTTAGTTCATAATCTTCACACAAATGAATATCACAGGATATAGCAGTGCTGCTTTGTTCAAATATATATTTTCATTTAATTTATTCCTCTACCTCACCAACAAATCTTCCTCAGTTGCTTCTAATTGCTGCCATTGTTGATCTAGATTCTAGTTTGCACTGGTTATGGCTGCCTTTTTCTCCATGTGCCGCCTACTCACTTGAAGTGTAAATAAACCCATAGCATCCTATGGACAGTCTGTCGGCAGGTTCATATATTACTGTAAATGTCAAAGGCAGCAATCTTGCCAAAACGCATGTAAGTAATAATGGGGAATCATATGTTTCTTTATTGCAGTGGAATAAAAGCCCAAGATAAGGCTCCAGATTTACAACAATCTCTGTGAGAACTGACTATTCAGACACATGTGGCCATTCACACAGAATGGAATTCAATATACATCAAGGAAACAAGACTTCATCAAGGTCCCCATTACTCTAAAGAGGGAGAGGTGCAGCACAATGATGCATACAGTATGTGCAATTTAATGAAAAGGCAAGCTATAACTCACAACAAGTGACTTCAAGGTGACCACTTATAGCCTGGAATATTTTCTACAGTGAAATTTAGAGATGAAGCTCTAAATCACAGTGTGATGTCAAAACACAGGTTGCGAAATTCACCACCTCTGCATTACAATCGTGTGTCTTCATTTGTCTTGTGACAGCAAGGATCCTGACCTTGAGGAAGGGAGGGCTGTCATATATGGAATCAATTGTATCAGCAAATAAAAGCGACAGAGGTTTATGTTCAAGTGACAAGTTTCATTATTATAGAGCCACAAAGTCCACACAAGGAGGAGGTCATTGGTACTGTGTAAACAAAATGTTGGACTTTAATGTTGAAGAGAGACGTTTGCTTCCAATTCCTGTGGACAATCTCTGTTGTTTTAACATGATAAAGATCTTTCTATGATCATGATGAACAATAACCATACAGTTTGCACCATGCAGCTTTTGACCCACACATAACATCTTTGTCTGTTTTCAGATACTTTTGCGAATCAAAATGGTCATAAGTTTTTGTAAAACTGTTGAAATATAAAACCACCACCTCTCCACCATGGATGACGTTGTTATAGATCTATGCTCTCCTTAAGCTTCCATGAACAAAATGAGCAAGACCTGTTGCTGTGATCACTGCAGCCTGGCATCTCAATATAAAACACAGGCATCTCACTGCTGCTTGCTTGAGTGACTCTGGGTAGTTTGTGGAGATAATGGTCGAGAGAAAGTTAGACATACGAGAAAGGCCACTACAAACTTTCAGATCTGTAATCTTTATAATTCTATATTGCCAGTCTTATACTTCGATAGTTTTACCACAAAAGTGAAACTTTCTTGACTGAAAAAAACATCTTTTTAATAGACAAATGTCATATGTGTGATTCATGCTACAAATTAAACTGACACAAATTGACTAACACAGCTTGCCTTACTAAATAAGGTCCCATGGGTGCACCAGAAGGCAGAAGTAGCATTTTTGTCTATGGGTGCAGTGTGTTGGTTGCTAACTCACAGTACATTTACATGCAGAGCTTCATCGAGCTATGCTCAAAATTAGATTTTTGTCTAGTCGGACTTCTGTCCTTGTCTCAGTTTACATGTGATTGAAGAAATCAAATAACTGGCGGGTTCCACCCCCTCATACGCTATTGTTTTAATAGGTTAATACGACCATAGATATATACACGTAAATATCTGCTGACTTTTCTGTCACCTTGTTAAAAACTGAATATAAACAACATAATAAGCTTAATAAATTATCAGCCACAGTTCCCGACCAGACGCATCTGATCTGGGCTGGTGCTGTCAGCGCTGAGAATAGTATATGTGTTTCCTTTGGTCTCACTCTCTCTTCTTAATTAATCAGATTTGCTGGTCGCACTCTGTGAAAATACATTGAATCAGTCGGTTTAATTGTCCAGTTCTGGCAGCTCCTCAGCTCCAATTTGTCCTGTCACGACTGTGGTGGATCATCATGCATGGTCCATCTTCAGCCCAACTAAGGCATATACATGCCTGAAAAAATCAAATTCCAATCACATTGTCTAGGTGAGTTAGTTTAACTATGAGAAGTCCAACTCGGGTCAATTTCAATCCAACTAAGGTGTATACATGCATTTTAAAAATCTCAGATTAACACAATAATTCAATTTTCAGAGTGTCATGTAAATGTACTGATTGATTGTCTCACCATAAAGTTCATAACTTGCAAATAACCATGTTTGTGATCTGGATATACAAATGTTGCAGCTCGTTTGTACTTCCTTGACTTTATGATGTCATGCAGTAGTTTCCTGTAGAGATTTTCAATTTGGCCCATCTGCCTCTACTGTCACACCCATTTTTTTCTTTAGTTTTTCAAGTGAAAATCAGCCAATCAGATGAGAGGCCAAAAACAACCTTGTGTTTTCTGGAGCTCCAGCAAGGTACTTGAAACAGCTCTGTAAAACTCCACTGAATCGAATTTTTGTACTTTGAATTGCAAATATATCATGTCAGGGGTAATAAAGCTTCAAATAAAACCCAGTAAAGTGCATGATGTGGGAGTTTTATACAACACACCCTTGCTTTGTTCTAATGCAGGGCTTTCAGTCTGAATGTGGCTTTAATCTGAGGATTTTTTGTAAACCAGACTATATATATATATATATATATATATATATATATATATATATATATATACTGTATATACTCTACCATAGCTATTTAAATTACTATTTACATTACTACAGACACTTCTGGTTAGATGGTTAGATGTTGTCTGCATTTCATTGCTTTGTACTTGTGACTTGTGACAATAAAGTTGAATTTAATCTAATCTGATCTAATATAAGGGTGACATGGTGGTACAGGGGTTAGCGCTGTTGCCTCACAGCAAGAAGGTCACAGGTTCAAGACCTCCTTGGTCCTGGGTCTGGGACCTTTCTGTGTGGAGTTTGCATGTTCTCCCTGTGTCTGCGTGGGTTTTCACCAGGTACTCCGGCTTCCTCCCACAGTCCAAAAACATGCTGAGGTTAATTGGAGACTCTAAATTGCCTGTAGGTGTGAGTGTGTGAGTGAATGGTGTGTGTGCCCCACGATTGGCTGGTGTATCTCTGCCTCTCACCGTAACGCGCTGGGATAGGCTCCAGCAGACCCCAGATGAGGAATAAGCAGGTATACAAAATGACTGACTAATCTAATCTAACATTGTGGTACAATGGCCTATTTAAAAGAAGACAGAGATAAGAATTAATCTATTTAAATGAATATTTCCAAGTGTAACTCAAACATTTCAATCAGCTTTGTGAGTAAACCACAGACCTATTCTCTTGGTGAAAACAATTACCGAATCAGCCTTTAAACTATAGACACTGAGTTGAGATGAACTCACTCAGCCCACCAACTGTATTAAACTGAGACAAACTGAAATTACCTGAACTTAATTGCAAGTAACTGGAAGTGCAGTAACATGGACCAAACATAATTGAACTGGAGTGAATTCATCTGTATAAAGAGGACTGACTCATCAATGCAACGGGGAAATGCTGCTCTAACTCGTTTTACTGGAAGCTGTGCACTGACAGGAGGAGAGAGGAGGAAGATGAAGATGTAAAACCTCTGGATGTGACCCTCCAACAATGCTCACTTTGTTTGACAATATTTACAGAAAAGAGAAAGCCTGATGTAGGCGGCTTCCTCTGGGGAAATAAGTACCTGCGAGTATTGGCTTGTACTCGTGGTATTCATGACGTTATTCGTTATGACCACAGGGGATAAAGGAACACTATGAATACTTTTACTTTTATGTTTGGTGACGTACAAACTGATTGTGGCTGTGGAAACAAAATACAACCACTTTTATTACTGTATTACAAGTTCTTATGTTATTTAAAGTACTTTTAAACATCTGTAATTTGTAAAACGGGAGTGTTCATAGGTTGGAAATGTCACACTTTTCCATATATAATTTTAGAGGGAAGAAAAACAAAAAAAGATTATGAAAATCAGCAATTTGTCTTTGACTTTTTACTGTTTGATGTATCGTAGTTTGTTAGATTGAAGTTTTACAGCTTATAATTAAAGTACTTTTAAACATCTATGATTTGTAAAACAGTGTTCAGACGTTTTGCTGCTTAATTTTGAATTGAGAAGCAAATTATCCAGGATCATCACAATAAGAGGGAGGAAAAAAAACATTTAATAAATAACGAAAATCTACATTTTGACTTTGACTTTTTACTGTTTGAAGTATTGTTGTTTGTTAGATTGAAGTTTTTGGTACATTTTACAGCTTGTATTTCAGCAAGTTCTGGCCTGTTTTATTGTATTTCTTAGAAACCATTCGGATGAAATACAACACCCACTGATTTATTCCTGCATGCCTTCATCGAACCGTTCACTATCTTTTATCAAAGCCTCGCTCGTAACGCTGTCACATATTTTATCATCACTGGCTATCGATGTAAAAAACTTTTGTCACCCTGTCTTTGAAGAGAGATATTCCATCATTGTAAATAAACGTGGCACAGCAGAGCTTCCTCGAGATAAGTGAGACAGATAGAGGTTTACTTGTGAATTATGTCTTCATCTTCAACATCCATAAGTTGCAGTAATAAAGCACAAGACTGCTCATGAATCAGGAAATCAAGAAGAATCAAAAGTCTTCCCGGATTAAGAAATAGAGAAACTAATGTAAATATGTCTGTATCATCCACCGAGGAAAAATCTGAGGAGTTGATTTAAAGATCATATAACAAAAAAATAAATTAGCAGCCATCTCTGTCAGCTACAGAAATCAATCTGAGCTGGCGTCATCTTTCACTTTTCTATCAATGTGTCCATTGCTCCTGCGTGTATATTGAATACTGTGGCTTTTCTTTGTTTTATATGGTATGGGATTGATACATTTACCTCCTGTATATGCTCTTTATGTTTCAGTCTAAATTGCTTTGCATGTCTTGCATTGAAATATTTCTGGGTGCCATGTTTTTAATCAGGACCTGACAGTTTAATGTCCTGTATGTTCTCTAACATTCACACCCTTCTTCTTATTGCTCCGCATGCTTATAAATAATCTGAAGAACACTGTAATTTATAATCGTATTTTCTTATTTAGTGTAACATATGTCCAGAAACTGCATATAAAAATGCTACTGATGCAACTCTGATGACATTTACAGCAATGGGGTGGCTCACTAACATCCACAGATGTGCCGATGTACAACTATACTATCAATACCCTGTATATACTAGAAAATCAGACAGAATCAGACTGTGTGGGTGGATGAAATGTGTTCTTTTGCTCACTTTATAATATTGTCTCGTTTTGCATTTATGCTTGTGGCATTATATGTCCAAAAACTTCTAAAAACATAAATCCAAAACAAACATTTAATCAAAAAGAACTTAGATAAACCTCCTATACATCAAATATGTTCACCAAACATGAGTGACTTCCTAACCTAATAGATGTCGTCTTACTCTCCAGCTATATATAAATAAAAAGAGATGATAGAAGATTAAAAAAACAGCTGATAAAGGATGATTTTGATCTGGATCACCTTGAATTTTCACTCTAAAAAGAGCAGTTTTTTTTCATGCCTTAAGTTTTGCAGACAGGCTGACTGACTGAAAAAGCTGCATCCAGAACAGAGACTACTACATGATTTCAGGCTAATAAGAGACCTGTAATTGATTTTTTTTTAATTTCTTTATGTAAATGTAGAACATAACAGGTCCTGATTCATTGCCCCCCAAAAAGTGGACTGTCACCAAAATATGCTGAATTAATTTCCTTCATATTGTCTTTAATATCCTCCCTAATGAGACTTTTGCATAAGTTTAGAATAATTTGAATTCTTGCTTGACCTTTTGTTCTTCACTCTTTTTGTCAATGCTTCTCTTCTTTGCATGTTTCACCACCAACTGTTGCAGAACAGCAGAAAAGCAAGGCAGAAATCTCTATCAGGTTGTGCTAAAAGGAGACTCACTTGTACTCAAAAACCTCCACAGGGCCCCTTTGAACTCGAGACTACAGTCTGTGTTTATGGATGTATGTATGTGTGAATATTCATACATCAAGGGATGTTTAGACAAAGGACATTTTTCTTTTTATGTCATGAGCAGGGTTGACAATAAGCAGAGAAAAACATTTGAGACAGGAAACAAATGACAAACATTGAAAGCAATATTCATTATACAAATATATACAGCATATTGTTTTTGAACGTTTCCCTCTGTCTAAATATCCTTTGTAAAACTCATTGGTTCTTGGTATAAACATGATTCAATTTGAGCCTTTATTCTGAATACAATCCCCCCCCCCCCAAAAGAAAAAAAAACAGTCACTTGAGATGCCTTTACAATAATCATGCCTGATGGTTACATAAACTTCCCCAGCTTAAACATATTTCATCAAAAACAATATAATAAAAAACTAGTATAAGCTGGCTAGAATGAATAAATATTTCTTTTAAATAGTTATGAGTGAGCAGTGTAAGATATTATCTAACAAAACACTGAAAAACCATTAGGAGAATACTCCTGGCAGACCAGTGATGCATACGTCTGTTTCTGAGCCTCGCTGAATATTTTCCGTTGCCAATATTCACTGTTGCCAGTTTTAATCAGTTTGGAGCTGGGTGCTTGGTGAATAGCGAGAGAAACAACATGTAGCATTTGTCAGCACTATGTGGTATCCAAAATAGAAAGCGTGAATTTTATCTGTCCCTTGCAACCAGTTGGGATGTTATCAGTGGACTGAATGGGCGGTATCAGTGGGAATTATCACCCTCATAGAGGTGGGTTGGAAGGGGTCTGCTAGCAGGTTCAGAAGGTGTTATCATCCGCTCCTTCAATGGGCTGATAACACTTGAAACAGGCGCTCGGCTCTAATGAAAAACTGGGAGAAGGCTGTAAATGCAGGACCAGAAAGTGTTTAGAATTTCCTGTTATTTGAATAAATATAAATATAAGTGTGATTGAAATGAACATCAACTATCAGCTGCTTTTCTCTGCACATTCACTGTCTCCTTAAGAGAAATAAATGCTTCCAGAGAGACAAAATGTACAACGGTGTGGGCTCAATGACAAGTTTTTAATTGGTTTTGGACAACAAATGAAGGAATAATATAAGATGTATCAGGCTTTGGAAAAACACATGATACTTGCAAGAAAGATCAATTCATTGTTGGTTTGTTGGTTTTGCACCTGAGAATTAATGTTCAGATCCTTTAAACCACATTATTTAAGTAGATTTAAACACCTTCAGGGTGTTTTGTTTTTTTAGTTGTTCTTTGTAGTTTCTGAAGCAGCTTATTACTTCTACACCTTGTGGTGTTACAGGACAGATTGTGCCGACAAGTAAAGAGCTGTAAACTTTATGTCATTGAGTGTGTGTGTGTGTGTGTGCATGCGTACCGAGTGGCATTCTGCTTTTTAGACTTTTCCTTATCCCATTTGAGCCTTTAAGTCTATGACTGTCATTTTGTATTTAAAATAAAAAATCAAAATCGTACTCATACAGCTTTTTTTAAACGACAAATTAGACAAAAGCAAAATAATTTAAGTTTTTCAGTTTTTCTTCTTTAAGTGTTTCTTCTCACATGACTACATCAACTTCCTCCTGAGAACATAGCGAAACCCTCACAGAAAGAGGTCATTTTATTTAGATTATTAAGATTTTTAACTCTGACACACACACACACACACACACACACAAACACACACACATCTCTCTCTCTCTCTCTCTCTCTCTCTCTCTCTCTCTCTCTCTATATATATATATATATATATATATATATATATATATATATATATATTTAATCATTCAAGTCTCTAGAATAATCCCCCCAAAAGATCACATGATTATGACTCAATTGATAAAATTATGTGCTTGAAATCTTTGAAAATATTCTGGGCTTAAATGGGTTAATATCAATGTACCAACCAATAAAACAAAGATTGTTCAAGTCTCAGGTGAGGTGTTATTAAGGGCGACAGACTGACAGACTCGAGTCCCCATCTCTGTTTGAAAGTGTGTGTGTGTGTGTGTGTGTGTGTGTGTGTGTGTATGTGTGTGTGTGTGTGTGTGTGCTGGGGGGGTGTACAGTTTACAAAGTGTGAGGGACATGTCCCCCAACCCCTCCTCCGTGGAAATGACGCCCCAGACCCTAGTGAAACAGACACTCAAATGGTTCATTTGTGGAGTCTGTGAGGAGGTGTTGCTTTTGTCAAAATGCTCATCCTCACCATGGCAACAGAAAGAATCCTCTGCCTCCCACCACCACCTCACTGAAGATGCACAAACGTGAAGGCAGCTCTTTAGAAGAACGATTTTGGTGAAAGCATCAAGCATCTCTCTCATCAAACGTCTCTCCAACTGTTGTGTGAGGAGAAAAACTTCTTAAGCGTTGTTCACAACGCGTCGTGGCACAATGGGGAATAATCAATGTAATTTGTGCCTCTAATTTCTCCTTCATATTTTTTGCAAGTGCATTTTAAATTGAATACAAAGATGTATGATAAACGAGTCGCTGGAATCCTTTCTCACCAGGATTTTCGATTATTTTTCTGCAAGTTGGCACCTTTCCTCCAAAAATCTTCACAATGAACAATAGCTATCAAATCAACTATAGCCCATCTATATTAACTGTCAGGGAACTCAGAAGTGTTTCCACTTTTCCTGTCATTATGTCAGATTACACACCTTTTCCTTTGAAAGGAAACCTCCAAACAAATTCTTCTCATTTGTCTCAGAATTAGAAGGTCTCTAGTTTGCCAAGAATTCTGGTGGAGAAATACTTGGAAGTGGAATCGACCCAAACTCGAGAACCTCAACCCATCAACTGTGGGATGTAAACTTAAATTTATAAATTCCCAGAAAAATTACTGACGAGTAATTCTCATGTATCCGTGATGGAAACAGCACCTGTGTGTATCTCCCAGAATAACATCCTGATTTTATGAGGCTGAAATTCCCTTTTACTTTAAGATAGACATGACAAATATTCACCTATTTTTCAATTTAACAGCCATCTGTGGCCTGTTAATGTTACAGTGGGGACTGACTGTGCCTTTTGATGCAGACAATTAATCAGGCAACTCTCAGAACAACCTGAGCTCAAGGGAAGCGGTTTTGGCCAAAGAAATGAATTCACTTTGGAAACAGGAAAAAGAAATAATTAAACAGTGGCGTAGGTGTACCCATAGGGGGGTCAATAGGGATTTTTCTGACCCAATTGTTAAAGAACAGGCCCTTATTTACCCTTTTTGGTGATAAAACTGGCTGTTCAGTGGTGAAAATACCTACACCACTGAACACCATTGAATCTCACATCTGGACTAAATGAAACATTGTTGGGTGTTTGAAAGCAGGAGCCCAAAGTGACGATAAACCCGGCTCCGTTCTTGCTGCTCCTCAGGTTTTATTCTACAATAAACTTGCAAGTTTAGAGTTGTGGATTTTGTCGATTTAAAGTGACTGTGAAATAAAAAAAAAAAGCAGAGGAAATTAACATCTATGACTTTGAGCGCCAGTAATTCTCGTCGTGAACAGTTTTACTCCAAACAGGCCCGCGGCACGCTTAGTAAATGATCTTTGCCCGTTTCCAGCCTCCCTGAAACAGTAATGAGACAAGCAGGGACATTATCGTGATTAAAATCAATCCCTATTGCATTACACTGCACACATTCCCCTGCCTGGCTTCACTCATTACGATGCTGTCACAGCACAAAAAAAAGCAGGAATCAGAAATCAGCAACGCTACATGTACACGCGTGGAAGACCCGGCCGATAATCCCTGGACTCCCACTCTCCATCCGTCACTGTCCTCAGACGCTATCAGCTGCTGCATGCTGGGTAATTAGACAACAGGCCTTTTCCTCCTTGCCTTATGACCCTTCTCTGCTTGAGAAAGTGATAATGAGATAAATAATGTTTATTTTGTCGCCATTTAATTTACTTTGGGTAAAGGTATTAGTAACTGTGTTTGTGTTCACTTCACAAACCTGAGGGTTAAACCGAATGAAAAGAACTGAATGAAGGAGCCAGTGGAGGAAGGATGGAGGTGCAAGGGAGAAGGGAGGTGAGAAAGAAAGAGCAGAACAAGGAAGAAGGCAACAATGAAGGAAGGGCTGAGAGAAGAAGATGGATAGGATGGATGAATAAAGGCTGGTGGATGTCAGAAAAAAGAGATAAGCAAAGAAGGAAGGAAGGTAAAAGGAAGAAAATAGGAAGATGGATAAAGGAGGGTGTTGGAATAGAGAATAGAGGGAAAGAGGAAATGAAGGAAAGAAAATAGGGATAGATAGAAAAGTAGCAAAGGAGATGAGAAAGAGGAGGATAGAAGAAAGGAAGCGAGAAAAGGTAGATGATGGAAGTGTAGAAAAGAAGAGAGGAGAAAAGGAGCAAAATAGTTGATTTTTGAAAGACTGCATCTCTTCCTCTCTCTCTCTTTTCATCTCTCTGTGTGTTCTTCTTCTCCCCTCCTCTTTCCATCTCTGTCTCTCTTCCTCTTTTCCTCTTCCTCTCCCTTTCTTTATCCTCTCATCTCCTCTCTCTCTTCCTCTCTCAGTGTCTCTCTCTTTTTATCCCCCTCTTTCCATCATTCTCTCTCCCCCCTTTCCTTTCTTTCTCTCTTTTTCCCTCTAACCCCCCCCCTCCCCCTCCCTCTCTCTCTCCGTGCCGCGCTCAGCGGACTCTCAGTCTCTCTCAGACATCACCACGCGCACATTCTTCAACACCTCCACGTTACCCCGGTGCGCCGCGTCCAGTCCGTCTCTCTCTCTCAGCGACAACACCATCACCGGGCTCGTTCACAGGCTCCGAGTCCCCGCACCGCACTGACAACCCGCACCGCACCGCGAAAAGCAGCGAGAGGACCATGGAGAGCGCAGGCAACGGCACGGAGGCGGGTTACCGGAGCCCGGTCCCCGCGCTCTGCCACTACCACAACAACAGCAACAGCAGCTTGTGTCGGAACTTCAGCCTGTCGGAGGCTCCCGGTGACGGCAGCCTGGCCGGCGGCAGCCTGGAGGACGACGCCAACCCCGTTATCATAGCGATCGTCATCACCGCGCTGTACTCCATAGTGTGCGTGGTGGGGCTGGTTGGAAACGTCCTGGTCATGTACATCATCGTCAGGTAAGAAAGTACTCTCTCTCTCTCTCTCTCTCTCTCTCTCTCTCTCTCTGTCACACACGCGCACATACGCACACAGGTGTGTGTGTGTGTGTGTGTGTGTTCTCTCAGCCCTGCTGCGCTATATACTTTTTGAACACACTATATTTTCTTTAACATTTGGGAAGAGACGCGTAACCTGTTGCTGTGTGTTTTTACATGTGAGAGTGAGCAGGTGCGGACTTCACCTTTAGGCACAGCAGGTGTAGAAGTGGGGGAGGGGGAGGAAGGGGGGTGCAGGAGGTGCGTAATACAGGTTTTTCCATTGGCTACAACACGATTTTGCAAACTAGACTGGTTTCATCAAGATACATTACACAGTTCACAAAACCACACACCCAAACTGCAAAAACACTTGATATATCCTGCAAAATGACGCTCTGCAACCAAAAGTACATCTAGCTTTATCAGATTCAAACTTTTGCTGTTGGGTATAATGAAAAGCTCCCTCATCTTCAGTGGGCTTTGCTATAATACCAAAGTAGTTGTAATTGTATTTACTTTTTAACAATTTTTACACTACAAGTCATGCACAGCAGATATCTTTACATGGGAGCATTGGAGTGAACAAAAATATGCTCAAAAAGAACACATTATATACATCAAGTCTCCAAATGTCTAAATATATGTTCTGCTTTACAATTTAAATATATATATATATATATATATATATATATATATATATATATATATATATATATATATATATATATATATATATATATATATATATATATATATATATATATATATATATATATATATACATTTAAATTGTAAAGCAGAACATATGTTTAGACATTTGGAGACTTGAGAAGAGGTTTTGCTCCCAGTGTGTCAGTTTAAATACTTGTGCTATGCATGGCATTTTATCCTGTTAGCAATTTGAAAAAAAACAAACAAACAAACAAACTGCAAAAACATGAAAGAAAGAGGATTTTTATTTTGGAAAAAAAGAGTAAATCCTGCCTGTGATGTGTGTTGACTCAGGAGAATTTGTATTTGAAAGCAATATTTATATTTTGAATCATCACCTGCCTGGAATTTTTACTTGTTGACATAAACTAAGTTACAACATTTCCACCATAAATTAATGCAGAAACAAGTCACCAGAATGCAAAAAATGTAGTGTTTGATGCTCAGAATTTCTCCCTCCCTCATAAGTTTGTTGACCAGGATCATCAAACCTATCTCTGGAGGCCATTAAAGCAGGAGGAACCTTAATGTCCCGTCACAGGACGACCACCCTCTGAGCCTCTGCTGTTACGTTGATGCTCCACAGAAAGGTTTAGGAGGTCGTTTGTTCCTGCATCACATGTTATATAATGAGGACGGCTGATTTACTGTTGATTGTACTGTATCAGTGCACATTTGCACGTCCTAAATCCGGTTTATTTAACTTTCAGTGCTGAAGCATTTGTATTTTTTATTATTTTCTGTTGTTATGGTGGGCATTTGCATTCCATCACTGGTTAAGCCTGGTGCTATTATTTATGGCTGTGTGTTACACAGTAGTTGATTTTATGTCTTGTTGCATGTTGTCCATAGAGGGACAAAATAGTTTCCCCTTTGGGGGATTAATGGAGTTAATCCTATCGTCTCCTGTCCTGTTCTAATCCCAGGAATAATTTACACCAACTGGATACTTCCTCTTCAGAGGAAAACATTGTACCACTACAGATAAATGTTACTGCTTACATTGCAGATTTTACTCACAAAACATAATAATAGAAATTCAATGCAGTATCATTCAGTAAACTATCCAACATTATATAAAACAGTTAGGAAATAAAACCTTGTGTGTTTTGCAGAATCTCTTTTTAGTTGATGTTTTTGAAATCCATTGCTTTTTACTCTTATGTCTTAAAAATGAAATGCTGACATTACAGAATGGATGGTTTTATACTGTAATGGTAGTGGGATTAAATCCTGTGGTTATAATGAAATGCTAAATGGGACACTTTTGGTGTCCAAAGGGAGTATCTGGAAATACATAAAAATACTAGTGCAATCAAATCAGTGTTGCTGTTAATGTTTGACATGTCCAAGACTCTAATCACCTCCAAAGTCCCATCCTCCTACCGTTTATTATATGAAAAATAATTCATTTTTTGTGTTTTTCTACAAAGAACATATCGAAATACTTTGAATAGATAACTGGCATTTAAAGGGTTAAAATCCAGAAAATTGCTGAATGTTTGGTAGATGTGAGCAGGAAAGAAGTTTTTTAAGAGATTTATGAAAAAAGTAGAAAGAAATATTGATGTATTATGATTTTACATCAGTTCCTTTGTGCATGGACAATTTTATCCTGAAGGTGCCGAAAAAGTGCATGCAGGTTAAAATCTCAATCTTTGTAAATTTAAGTCCATCATGCTAATACTACCTCTCTTTCATTTGGATGCAGGGATTTCACAGAACCATTTCTGTAAGGTATTGATAGTTTTACTATTGACAGTGAGGAATACACATGCATTAAAAATGGATGGCATTTGCCTGAAGCCCCCAAATCATTAAATCCGCCCCTGATGAGCATGTGTGTTTGTGTATGACCGTATAAATCCGGTGTTGACAGTGCCGCCAGCCCAGCTGCCATTCGTGCGTAAAATGCCTCCAACCTCACAGCAAGATGCTTCCAGCGCGCGAAAAAAAAAAAAAAAGAGAGAAAAAGCAGAGCAAGCTGAGCGAGGAGCCGGAGAGGAGCGGCTGCTGCACCAAAACACTCTGCCTCGAGCCGTTATCCAGCAACAACAAAAGAGATGCTCCATGTGTGCATACAGCATAGAAAGCCACACAGCAGCACTCTCTCATCAATATAAATTAACTGGAAAATTCCACTAATGGGAAACGACGCTGTATATTACTCCCTAGTGAGTCTGCTAAACAACAAACATGTTGCGCATATGCACCTCAGCATGAAGAGCGGCTCGGTTTCCTCATATGTGAACATGCTTATTCACCTGAAAACCAGATTGCCGGTACAAGACTCTTGCAGGGGGAAATAATTCAGCATTAAGAAGGGCTCTTAGGATTTTAAGAGTCTCTTACATGCTGTTTTTCATGTTCATACATATGATCATGCTAATTAAAAAAAAAAAAAAGCTTGCCCAGATTGTAAATGCACCTTTGACATGCAATTAAATTGCATTGAAAATCACTGCTAATGATATCAGTCCAGTGAGATGGACACCAGGAGCAGCGTTTCACTGGTGGCCTTTCATTAATTAGAATAATTAGCCCTGCCATTTAAATTAGTTAAATACATGCTCCCTGACTGTGATTCCAGATGGGTTTTACCTTTCAGGTGATAGAAAGCAGGAGGACAATGAGGACAGAAGAGGTTAACATGAATTTGACATATACGGAGGGGCTCGCGGGGAGAGAGGATAGATCAAGTTGCGAGCAATTTAAGCAGTGAATAGGATGGGGATAAAGGTGAGTGTGGTTCCCTTCAGTCTCCCACCTTGTGATTATCCACCTTAATGGTCTGATGGAGTCAGTGAAGAGTGACTGAGTGGAGGATTCGTTGTGCTGAAGTTGTCACACTGGCGCCTTAATGGCTTCGAACGTGAAATGCCTCCACATTAGTTAAGTTAAGAGTGTTTGAAAAGAGTCTATTTTGAGTTACGGCTTCTTTACTTGATTGTGCTTGTTATTCTCCTCACCTCCCTGCTGTTTCCAGGACAAATGTAGTAGCAAGTGAATGCAAATTTAACAAACTGCACACATCAGCCCCCTTCAGTCTGATTGCTCTCTCAAATAGTTCTGTCTTGTACTCTTAAAAACTTATCAGATCTGCCCCGCTGGCATTTTTCTTTTATAGCAACAAGATGAACTGTATTGAAATTCACAATATAGACACATACAAAATGCATATAGAATAATGCAAAATCACAAAAGCAGTCACATGATCACAAAAAAGCAGACGCAGTCCCTGCAGAGAGCAGCTTCTAAAGGAGTCTTGAACATCTCCATAAGATGAATCTGTCCAACTTATCAGGGCCATAAAAAAACTGAAGGCGCTGTCTCCTGCCTCGGTGTTCATACGCGCTTTATCTCATCTGGAGTGTTATTATTATGAAACCTCATTGCACTGGAAATCAAAAGCGACGGCAAATACAGTGGAAGCTCGGAGACAAAGCCTCGCCTGCTCTCTTTGAATGGCAAGAGGAGGCCGACCCAGTTTTTCATATAAAACAGTGACGGGTGAGAATTTGATTACCAGTAATGAAACGCTGGGCACTATGATGTGGAAAACAAAGGAGGGAGCATCGGGTAAATGAGAAGTGAAATCACCTTTTTGGAATAATAAGTTATGCACCAACACCGCTTTAATGAGTGGATCTATGCCTGCAGCTCCCTGGCAAAAATACAAGAGAGGTTTTAATGTATGAGTTGGTATACAGGGTTGTATTATGTAAAGCAGCGTGTCAGCAAAGCAGACGATATAAATGGAAGGGTTCCTCACCGAGCTCAGTCATCCTTGGCTGTTTTGTGTGAATCGGATGACCGGAACACCCTCTGCCTTTTCTTAACTTTAATGAAATGCATTTCAGACCTGACGGAGTGTGTGTGTAGATAAAAGAAAAAAAATCTGCCACTTCGTCAGCTCAGCTAATGCAGCTTTAGGGGAATAAGGAGTAAGGTAAAGGATGTGTCTGGTTCTCAGTAGAACCACAGTCCATCAGGGTCATTAACATATATCAAGTCCTCTTGACTTTATCTCCACTCGCGTCTTGGTCTTTTCTCTGTGTGGTGGCAGAATAAGAGTGAGCAACCATTTAGCTAATGACACCCACTGGATGGACTATTTACTTGTAAAAAAAAAAAAAAAAAAGGGAAATGTCGTGATCTCTCCGTCACCACTTCACAGTCGCGGCCTTGAATGCCATTTTGCTAGATTAAATAGAGACAGCCGTGGATGAGAGATGTCCCCCCCCCCCCATACTATCTGAGTAATGATGACCTTAAAGCTATAAAACATTGTCTCTCACTCTTTATCTGGCCATCCCTCTCTGTCTCCGTCTGCCCCGCCGCGCGTCTGCAAACTTCTCATGAGCAAACAAGCACCTGCACACTCGCTCGGAAAAAAAAAAAGAAAGATCCATTGTGGTTCCACATGGAATATGTCGCCAGTGCCGAGTGCTTCATGCTGCCATGGAAACAATGGGAGGCTTTTTGAGCGTGATGGGAGGAAAATGACTCTCCCATGTTCCGACTTCTCCCCCACTCACACACCTACACTGCAGAGCACCTCCAGCGTTCAGCGGGCCTTTTTATAACTTTGGATGCTTTTTCTTAATTACGACAGACATTTTCCACGAACCTGCTGTCTGATCTGTGTCCCCGCTGTTTGGACGAGAGTTTGAACCCAATGCCGTGAATGTTACAACGAGAGTGGAGCACAATGGGGGCTGATGGCACAGCTCCTCACTAGTGCCGCTCCCTAACTGGTTTCCCTTAGCTCCCGCTGCCCCGACATGACGAATAGCGCTGTTCTCCGTTCTCAGGCTGAGTTTCGGATAACCAACAACCTACAGTCTTTTGATGTGCTGCCAACACCTGGCAACCATGCAGTTTAATCCTCATTTAAGAGGTGAGCTGTGTGGGATGAAAAAAGAACGGACGGCATCTCGGTGCCTTCCTGCTGATCTATTTGTGCCAAAGGCTCTGATAACAACCAGAAAACAGGTTTTGTTTCCCTCATTAACCAGGTTTCTCAATACCACCGCTGACAATCATCATTAAATCCGTGGCTATCTCTCTATCTTTTTTCTTTCGTATCTTTTGTGATGCCTCGGAAGCTGACAGCAAAACTGACTCCGCTTTTGACCTCATCAAATGCAAATAATAGCCTTCCCTCTGTGTACTCCCTGGTTGCTGTTACTGCTCTGATCAGTCCGATCAGTACTGCTTCAGGACCCAGTGCAATCCTTTCTCTCTCAGCCAAAACGGACTAAACGAATGGAGGAGAATGTTTCCCCTGCATCGCCTAAAGTCATCATCCCCCAGGATGTCTTTGATGGACATGTGAAGATATAATAGCTCAGAAAGATAATTGCATAATAAATGTGAGCCAATGTGCGTTCAGTTTGTCATTTGTCTTTCCAGGTAAAGGCAGAGGAGCTGTGGGTTTAAACCAGCCTGTGGTGTCATAGACTGTATAAATAATGGCTGTCGCCTCTGTGACATCACCCGTCGGTTTGTGGACTTGTGTTATGATGCGTGAATGTGGATGCTGCCATCTTGTTTTTTTTTTTTACAGCCAGAAGTGTCTCTCCAGTGAACATATTTAGAGGAGAGTGTGGATCTGGGCAGGTGCTGCTGTGCCTCGTTGACCACATGCTGCAGCCCCCGACTGAGAGCCACCTGTCACTCAAAGCTGTACCTCCTTAATTATGCAGAAATTCAAGCCTTAATAAATATAAATGAGTGGGATATGAAAATATTCATCCACCGTACAGTTGTCATGAATAGGGAAATTGCCCAAAGTATTTTTTATACCCAGCTGTGAACAGTAGGGTGATATGTGGTAAAATGGTTACCTGTGGATGTTGGTCAAAGCCCCTCTGGAACCTAGAGCCAATGACTACAAAGGATTTCAAACTGTTGACATAACTGTGCCTGATAACAGGAGATTTGATAAGTTTATGGATTTTATGGTGGATGGGACAATACTTCAAATCTAGAAATATGTATTGTAAGTAGAATGGCATGATAAATCTAACTAAACTATTATAAGGATGTCAGTTAGTCATTTTCTATTGTTCTTATCTTATTATAAATTTGTATTTATATATAATTTATGTATTTATTATATATTTATTTTTAATTATATATATATATATATATACACTGTATATATATATATATATATATATATATATATATATTTAAAATGCATGATATATGCTTTCAGAAATAATGGTTTTAGTTTAATATATTAATATTATTTTTTTAGAAATGTGGTGTTTACCTTAACTCCTTAAACTAAAATGGGCCACATGGAATCAGCTAAAAGGGGCCAAACCCTCTGTGTCACTCACAAACACACATCCTGTTGATTGTCATGTGGAATTAATGCAGCTCAAAGTAGTGCACTACTTTTTTACATGATACATATGAAAGGATGCTAGCTTTTGTGTAGTGATAGCTTAGCTAGTGTGTGCGTGTACAACACAAAATTGATCGGTTGTTGATTGGTTGTTTTGATAGCAGCAATATGAGTTTGTTTAATGCAGTTTATAAGTTGTGTGGTTCTGAGTGTTTTTACATTAAAACTGATGTTGAATTCATTTTGAATTAGAATTTCCATTTTTCCTGAAATCGCTCATGCAAAAAAAATGGTACAGCGGATGTTTCAAGATTTATAGGGCCTAAATAATTATATTTTATCACAAAATTACAACACAAAATGATCAGAAATGGTCATAAATATACATGGAAAAGGCATATTTGGTATTCTGTTATTGTCCCAAGCTATTTCCTAAAAAAGTGGCCCAATTTACCTGATATCACCCTATTTCTGCTGCAAAGTTGGTCATTTTATCATGGGGGTCTAGAGAGACTGACTCAGTTCTGGAGCCAGCCACAAGAAGCCAGTTGAAGAAGGATCACAGCTCAACACCAGAGTTTCCTCTTTGGATGGTGCGTAGTTCTTGGCACATCCTTCCCTTACCTCTTCACAGGCTATAATTTAATCAGAGACCCTGCACACAGCCTTCTAGGAGCCTGACAGAGCCCAACATGCAGCTGCTGTGCACTCTGGACTTCACTTAACCAATGACAGCTGGACAAGCTCGGACAGCTCGATAATTGCCTGTGGGGTTTTATGCTGCAATTACTTTGTTTGCTTTGGAGTACCAACAAATTCACCTGGCGCAGGAGCGAGTCAAGAAAATGTATTTGGGCCCTGACTCTAAAGCGATCAGCAGATAACAAATATTGTTTGATTTGTGCGTTCACCAAAACACCTGAATTTTAACAATCGCCTTTATTATGAGTATTAAAAAAGGTTTACAGCATAGTCACGGTGTTCACATGGTGGGATTGGTTTGATTTGGGATTGGTTTGGGTGTTGCTGGTCTGTCCCCAAATCCTTGTTCACATGCAGTTCGTCTAAGCGGATAACGCTCAGATACCTGGCCCTTTCTGCAAAGCTAAGTGGTGCTGTAATTCCTTTCAACAAGTGGTGTTAGAACTACTTCTGGTTCACGGCAGCTTAAAAGAAAGTAAACGACAGTATGCGAAACCAATCTGATCCCGTACACATGGCAGCCCCAAGTGGTTTGGAACCAGCCCAAGCCTGGCGTTGCAATTGCTTTCAGAAAACCAATACCAAACCAATTGCTATCCCGTTCACATGAAGCCGGTACGATCCCAAACCAGTTGCAATGGGGTTTGACTTGTCCATGTGAATGCAATGACTGTGAGACCTTGGGAACTGAACTTGTGCATGATGTGTGTTGTTTTGATTTTTTTTTAACTTGTGGCCTAGTGCTTGTTCAAAATGTGCCTGTTCAGAATGGATGATTACTTGGCCTCCCTTATTGCTGTTCCATTATCGCTGCTCCGTTATTGCTGCTTGCAGCTTTCTCAAGAACCACTCATCCAAAGAACCTCAGCAATACACCCAAGTGTGAAATTCTATCAGAATAAAAGTAGCCTATAAAAGTCGCCTAACATATATATCAACATTAGTTTTATTTATATGTATCTGCACACAATAGGAATGTAGAGAGAACAACACCTGTGTTAGGGAGACAATTATGAGTAGCGAATGCAGAGGTACTTATACTGTCCTTCCTGAAAGATAAATGAGCTACTAACACCATTGGCCACTGCTGGAGAATGAGCGCGCTGTCAGTCTTGATTCAACAGGAGATGTTCCCGTTGAACTTGACAAAAGAAACCAATGCAGACAAAGACAGAGTGACAGAGGAAGCTTATTCAGTTAATGCCGGTTACATGGGGTTGTAAGGAATTTAAGAATTCGTCATTTTCGGTTGCGGAGAATGGAGAGGAAGATGAGCTAGGTGATGGTTATTCACAGAGGGAAGTGCAATCGAGAGCAGAATGAAAAGATGATTAATGAAAGAGGAAGGAACGAAAAGACGGATTTTTGTGTCTTTCTCTGATCGATGATTGATGGGAGCTCTGGGTTCTTTTGTCCAAGCGTTGATTACAAAGTGACTCAGTCACTCACTCACTCAGATTCAGCTCCTTACGCTGTGACAGCTACTGTTAAACACGTCTTTCATTATGAAGGCTGACATTTCAATGTATCTGAGATTAGTTCTCATTTTGAATCAACTTGACAATTCTGTTACACCCCCAAAGAGAACAGCGATACTGAATGCAGAAGACAGTGTGTCAGTATGTCAACGGCAGTGCTCCAGTAGAGCCCTGGTAGCCCAATGCTTTCCGCACAGGCCAAATAACCGCAGCGTCCTTGGTTCAGTTCCAGCTGGGGATCTTTTGCTGAATCTTTGCTGCCAAATGTTTAATACAAATACCGAAAACAATTCATAAAAAAACAAAAAAACAATAGTGTTCCTAAGCAACACGCTGCTAAACTCCTCGTGGGGCCCTGTTTCCATTAGCAGTGTCACCAAGGATCTGGGTTTAGACTAAATTGGTTCCTATTTTGTCTATTTCAGGAAATGGAAAACCATTATTGGAGTGATTCATGTTGAAGTGGACTTCGATTGGCCACTCACTGCAGCAGTTATTGAATGCATGTGTTGTGTATGATTCATGTCATGAGTTGGAGGCAGCTGGGCCAAGTTCCTTTCACTTCTGCTTGTCATTGCCAGATGAAAAATATTTGTTGTACACATTCATTCATTGATTTTTACCTTGCATGACCTTCGGTTTCTCACTCCTACCAACTAAAAAAATGTATATATATATATACAGTGTTGGGCTAAAAAAAGTAACTAGTTACAAGTTACTAGTTACTTGTGAAATTTGTAACTACGTTACTTTACTAGTTACTGCATTTGAAAAGTAACTTCACTACTAGTTACTTTACTTTCCAGTTTTTTTAAGCAAATGTTAAAATTTACCGGATAGATACATGAACAAATATCATAGCCTTTTCATCGCTTTATTTTCAAGTATCAGTAAAAGCTTACTTTCCTGTTAGTGGGTGTGAGCGGTCGGATCAGGTCTATTATTATTAATAATAACTATTGTTATAATTATTACCCTTATTAAAATAACATACAAAATAACAACATAGCACACATGCACACATATACGCACACATATACACACACACGCTGTCCCCCCCCCCTCCCCGCGTGCTGGGAGTAGCGGAGAGCGGAATGCATGGAGATGAACCAAATGAACGAAATGAACGGGTCTTTTTTACTGAACGATCTGAACTGAACTAGTTCTTCAAAGTGAACGACAATTCCCATCACTATTTCCTACACACCAGCAACTACGTCACTCAACGCACTAAAATCCGGTTGCTGTGGCAACGGTGCCCAGACAAGCACACAGGCAGGTCTAACGACGGACAGAATGCATGCACCACTAAAACATATTAGAACTTTTTAGACTGACAAGAGTGGTTTGGGTAACGCAGGAAAGCACGTTCCTAAAGTTTAGTAAAGTAGTTACTGATATTTTGAGTGTAACGTGTTACTGTATATATATATATATATATATACATATATATATATATATATATATATATACAGTAATATATATATATATATATATATATATATATATATATATATATATATATATATATATATACTGCTCTACTGCATGTTCATGCAACATAATTTACAGTTATTTATGTGAAACTGATGCTTTACCCAGCCTTAGTTCAGCAGCCTATGCATGTCTGATGCAGGCTGTTCAGGCCTCCAGACTTTTCAAATCCCTCCTGAGGAGTCCCCTCTGTTTTGGCTCTGAAATCCATGGGTTGTGACAGTGACGATTGCTCAAAGTGTTACACATTGGTGCTATGATACGGCGCATGAATATTCACATACAGATTTTTATTTGAACCGGAAAGTGAAGGACACTCTGAGGAAAATAGAAATAGAAACGTGTTAGTCCGTTTGTGTCTGCAGATCGCAACACCTCGTTAATTCCCCCGCGTACACAAAGAGGGCTTGTGTTACACCTAGCGACTACAAATCGATTGAACATCTGCTGAGTTTCCAGCCAACCTGAGTCATATTTGTGTGTTCGTGGATATCGATCTCCTGGCATCAATTTCAGTCAGGTCAATTAGGACTGTTCCAGTTTGTCACCTCTCACTGTTGATGGATGCACTTGCAAAAATGTCCGCGTCAGTGAGTTCATGATGGGTCTGCAAAGGACACAGAAAGGTGCAACAACGTGGAGCAAAGAAACTATTTACGTGTCAGAATGTGAAAAATAATAGAGCAGAACTGTGCTATTAGGAGAATAAAAGTGTGTCACTGTGGCAGTGACCTGTTCAGGTGAGCTTTTATTGCATCAAACACAAAGCAACACACAGCAACTGGCTGAGAATGTGGAGAAACTAACTCTGATTTTTAATTTTCTATTTCAAATGAATGCAAAACCTTGAACGGCTTCCGCACAGTAAAATCACCAGTTAGTATATAACTCTTAAAGAGTTAATGAAGTTAGTATAACACTCTGTGTTATAGTAACACCCGTGTAACACATTACAAAAGTAAATAGAAGAAATAAATGAATGAATAAATAAATAAATGACTGTAATGCATTGATGTTTGCTCTAACACAGTAATATAAGGCGTTACCGAAAAAAGTAAATATTTTACTTGGTACAAATGTCAGTAACGTGCATTACAATATGTTTTTAACCTGGACTGAAGTGGTTGTCTTTTTGCTTTTCTTTATACAATTTCGCTAAAATCAATACACTTCTTTTCCTTTTGGCTCGTCAGACAGAAGACGGAGATGAGTGAATCTGCAGAAAATGTTGGATAGCACATTCTCCAGATGGACACGTTCATTAATTTACATTAGTAAAAAATAAGGATTTGAAGAACATCATAGTCAGATGCGCTTTGTGTGCTACACCTAAAGAATTGTCCACTTCCTGAAACAGCAGCAGTAATTTTGGGCATGTCTATTTATTAATTTACATCACACGTCATAATAGTCTCAATACACATCAAACATGGACGAAAGGGAAACAGGAGAAGCCAAAGCTTATTGAGCCCTGCCCCCATTTTCCATAGTATTTTTCATTTTCTTGTCATGTTATGTTCATTTTTGTTCATTTATGTTACTTTTTATTTCATTTTTTTTGCTAGTTAGCAAGGAAGCGAGCGGAGCAGGAGAGTGGAGATAAAATCACAAAACTGACAACATTAACGTTCTCCAGCTCTGAGATTCTTCAGCCTCAAGAGGTTAGGAGACTTGTGTCAGTGTGTGTTGTTGAAGACGTGAGAATCACTTCTAACAGTGGAATTACCAGCTTTTCAAAACTCAGCAAGTTTCTTGTTGTGACTCCAGCAATAATGACAAAGGTGCTATATTTAGATCAACATATCTGTATATCCAGTCATTTGTAATGCAGTAATGCTGTACATTTTAAACACAGTAATGTAATAAATTAATTTGAAATGACAGTAACAAGTAATAAATAGGGCATTACAGTTTTGAAGTAACACTGATTAACACCAGTGATTTTACTGTGCAGAAGAAATGCAGAATTCCAATCACTTAACACTTTTAGACATTCCTACTAACTAATAACCTGGTCTGAACTCCCTCTGTTGTCCTGTCCGGGCTGTTTTATTGAATGCATTGATTCATTTGATGAATGCATGACTCGGTGTATAACTCTCCATACCACTCTCCTGTGTGATCATGTGAACTTGCCGAATGCATCATCAGGAGCCTGAAAGCATTGACCCTCACAGCAGCACATCTATCACAAGACTGTCCAGCTGCCTCTGACTGACAGCAGGAAATGTGTTCAATCTATCTGGTTGTCTCCCTTTTGTCTCAACTTTCGGACTGTTCATCTCGCTCCATCCATCTGTCAGTGTTCTCAGTGTGTGTGTGTGTGTGTGTGTGTATGTGTGTGTGCGCTGTTTCTTTTCTGTTTCTTAGCTTGTATGTGAGTCACGGCAGATGCTCTAGCTCAGGAAAATCAAGCTGAATAAGGGCAGCATGGGTTGATTTCAGGCAGGCATATCGATCCCAACAGAGACGGTTTTTCATGTCTTTGTTTTCATTTGTTTTGAGTTCTCTATTTGTCTGTTAGTTCTTATCGCCGGAGCCTACTATTTTTGTTGCACTTCACCCAAACCTTTTGCAAATATATCTGGTATTTCTGTGGAAGAAAATTACAGGTGTGTTTGGTTACATGCTGATTGAACTTGAAGACATTGAACACAAGGTTTTGTGTTGTCTTTATGCGTGTGCTGCTGAAAGAGAGCCTGATCTGATCAAAATTTCAACCATCAAATCCTTTACTTTCTTTCTTTCTTACTTTCTTTCTTTCTTTCTTTCTTTCTTTCTTTCTTTCTTTCTTTCTTTCCTCTCTCTCACACACACATATACAAACACAGAACACACACACAGACCCGTAAAACGCAGCAAAAACAACTTCCTGGGTAGCAAATACCTGATCACCCATTGAGTTTCTATGACAACATGCAGTTTTTGTAATGATGAAAAGTTATAAGTGTTTAATGAAGTGTCCTGCTCCGATATGGAAGCGCTGTTTGATGACAAAAATCCCATAAATTTCTCTCTCTGCATCAGATATTACATCCCATTTCTCTGAGACGAGATATTAGACCTTGATGAGAATCTATTACCGCTCACTCAACATGGATCCTCTACTTCATCCTAGTCGACCATCTGAAATAACAGATTTTGACAAACCTGTTTGCAACCTACTCAGCGTGAGGATGCGAGCGGTGCCTCACAAAAAGAACCTAATTGTAAGGCCTAATTGTAATTTTCTTTATTGTTATACAGCTGCATAAAAGAGCATATGTATGGACAATCTTAAAAACTGCATATTTATTTGAATTTAAATTTGAGATGTTTAACAAATAACTCAGATTGCAGAGAAATGTAACATAGCTGCATATTTATTTGTGCTTGGTTTTCTATGACACATTTATGCAAACGTCTCCCAATCTTGAAAGAAATGAAAGGTTTCTGTCCACTGAGAATCTAATGGGCTTTGAATTTGAAACATATAGTGTTGAGCTTGTAATAACAGCTGTAATGACATTACATATACTTCATACTAAAATAATAACAATTATGCTTATCAAACAGATAAATTTAGAAATAAAGGCCTGTCTCTAATACTCATTTGCATCTATGCTTATCTAAATCAAAGAGAGAAGTCATTTATTTTATGTCACCTGGTATTTTTTTATTTTAGTTTTTCAACTTGTTTTTGCCGACCCAAGTCTAGGATATGAGAGAAATGTGTGTTGGAGCTTTTTTTGTTTTTTTTGCTTCTGTTTTCACAGCTATAGTATATCACCCTCAACATCTTCCATACAGCCAACGCTTCTATTCTAAATTATTAATAAACCTAGTGTCTGATACTCCAAGGTGAGCTTTAACATCTCATATTTTATGGGTTTGAAGATAAATCATTCTATAGGTTGTAACATATTTAAACATCTTATTAGATCAAGAGTTAATCAAGGCATAAATTACTTTGGCTTTAATGTTGCACCTTGTCATTAACTTTTACATTTTTTATAATCACATTATATTCAACTTGAATTAGCCTCTTGAGAACCCAATTTCACGGAGTACTCCATTGAAAAACCACTGCTGTTAGTAACAAACACTCATTCCCTCTTGAAATGTAGTTTTCTAAGCTGTGGTCAACTTGCATTCACAGCATTTATATGCTGACCTCAAATCACTGCTAGAGAAACTTTTATTACAAATGCAAATCACTATATTTTGCAAAAAGTCTCACGACCAGTTTGGTGTTTGAACCTATTGCTGGCCATGAACATGCACTGAAGTTGAGCATTTGTTTAAAGTCACAGTGAAATGACAGATAATGCTCTTAGCATCTGTGTTTGAGAGGAAAATTAGAACTATTGAATATAAAATATTCCTGTCTTTGGTTTCCCTCTCTCCCTCTGGCTCTCTCAGAGCAAATCAACACAGCTGTCTGCAATCCAGCCACCATTCCTGGATTCAGACGACACTCTGCCTGCAGGATTCATCTTTTCAACAGTCATACAGACACACTTTACTTTTTCTGTGTGGGAGACTTCCTGTCAGGCACTTCCAGTCATCAGCTAGCTTCACCAGCTTCAAACACAGCAAACATGGTACAACTGTGGCTTTGAGGGAAACTAATTATTTATGCTCTTAAGGTTTCCGATGATAACTGGTACAAAAAAATTTGACTCAGCAGGGGTGTTTTAAGTGGTATCATGACATTGTTTATTTATGCTAACGCTATTTAAGCTAGTCAAACGATCATGGTGTTCAAGAACAAAAAAGGAAGTTGACCAATGTATAGTACCAGTCAGAAGTCGGCACACTTTCTCAATTAGGTGAATGAGCATACATGAGAGGGGCAAAATATGAATTTAATTCAATACAACACATTGACTCCAGTGTCCCACCACCTCTGACCTCACTAATAAACAAAGTTATCATCTTCCAGGCAATGTCAAAAATAAAGTGGAACTGTGGGGTGACATCAGGTAAAATGGGCCATTTAAGGTTTTTTTTGGGGGGGGGGGGTCCCAACCCCTCTGGAAATTAGAGCCAATGAATAAAAAGGATTTCAAATGTTGTTTTTTTTATGGTGGATGGGTGCAGTCTAGATACTTCAAATCTAGACGGCACCAATGTTCACCGTAAGTAGCCTGGCATGACAAATCTAACTAAACTAAGAATGATAAATATATTCAAAAACAAATATTCACATAAAAAACTATGCTGTTTTGATGGCAACCATTAGAAATAATGTTGTTAGTTTGACATATTAACATATTATTTGGAAAAGTGATGTTTATCTTGGTGTCCCAGTTTACCTTAACTCCCTAAGCTAAAATGGGCCACATGGTTTCAGCTAAAATGGGTCTATGTCACTCATAAACACGTGTGCACAACATTAACATATACATAAACTATGTTGATTGTCATGTAAAATTAGAGCAACTCAAAGTAGTCACTACTTTTGCTGTGTTTGTGTTACAGCGTGTTACATATGACTGGCTGCTAGCTTTTGTGTAGTGATGTAGTGCAGTAAAGTGAGTTGAATAGCAGCAATATGAGTTTGTTTAATGCATTTTAAGGTTATGTGGTTCTAAGCAATTATGTTTTATGAATTCGTTTTGAAATTGAATTTCCCTTTGTCATTTGAATGGCCCATTTTACCTGATAAGATGGCCCATTTTTTTTTATTATTGTGCCAAAAATCAAATTGGCTCAGCGGAGATTTGTTCAAGATTTGTAAGGACTTTCAATTAACACAATCAACACAGAATGATCATCACAGTCATTATTAGTCATAAATATACATGTAAAAGGCATATTTGGTATTGTGTTATTGTTATAGTGGTTATAACACAAGACAGTATGAACTTGTGAACCATCGTGAGATTTTGCCTCACTGCTTATACCATAGAGGCTGTCCTTTTAATATCACTGATGAATGTGGCTATTTTGGGCAATATTGAGTTGGATTGATTGATGATTCACAGCAGTAGTGGATTTTATATGGTCATGATTTATTATTACAGGGATATATATCTATATATATATATATATATATATATATATATATATATATATATATATATATATATATATATATATATATATATATATATATATATATTTATATATATTTATATATATTTATATATATATATCCTTGTTTTTATATGTACAGCCTTGATTTAAAATAACTGACAGTTTGTTCCAGATATCTAGAGAATAAAAACTGAACACTGCTTCTCCATTAGGTTTCATATCACCACACACCAGGGTACATTGAAGAGTAAGCAAAGCAGTGAAATGAGCCTCAGGCTCACAGCAGGGGCAGACTGTGCAAAACTGTAAAGAAATTGCATAAGACAGAAATATGTTCAACTTTGATATATCAGACCGGAATATCCTAGTCTGGTGATTTAACCACACAACTTGATCTTCCAGATAATTTACTACGGCATGACACAGATACAAGATTCCACGTATTTTATCCACGTTGCTCACTCCTAAAATAAATACTACACACATGCAGCGACTGCACAAACAAACCTCAACATCCGATCATTTCTCGCCATGGAAACATATTACCCAGCAGTCGGACGTGGACACAGTCACACCCTGTGCACACCAATCCATCAGGCGCCTCGCAGGGTGCATGGACAACGTCATCGATGGGAGCCAGAGGCGTACAGATATCTGTTCACATGCGCAGCCTCTTTTCCTGCAACTGTGGACTTCATGGTTTATCTGTACTCAGCAGCAGCCCATGAATCATCCACAAGGCTACACACAAACTGGCCCGTTTCACAGGCTAATGATGAATTATGTTTAGTTTGCTGTATAACAGAAAACATTTCGACGAATCAACTTCTGTTCCACCCAGTTAACCGCGAGCGTGTAGGTTTCAGTTTGACATTTTGTTGAAATATGATGACAAGTCTGTTGATTCCCTTCTGGTTTTGTTCATATACACAACGCTCATATCGCCAAGTTACAATCTGTTAGCATTCATTTTGACACACCAAACACCATGAAAGGTGAGAAAAAAAACAACCTGACCAACCAACAAGAATCTGTAATAAATCCTAGTCCAATTTGTTTTTTCCATCTCACTTCATACAAATAAATAGCTACATCTGTTTTCCCCCAGTCACTTTTCTATGGAATTTTACTACTGCGTCATTAACAGATTTAAACTGAATCAGATTTGTGTTCTTCTATAAAGATTTAATATTCTCCTTTCAGATTTTGTGTCGACTTATAATATGGAAGCAGAGGTAATATTCACTGATTGGTATTGCAGATGATAGCAATTAAGGAACATATGAAGACATAAAATCACCCACATGCCCGACCAAACCTTCAAAACAACACAAGGCCTGCGTTCCACGGTTATTATCTAATTTGCAGATGATGTCATATTTATCCACAAAGATATAAAACTGGTCTGTTATCGCTGCCTCATAAAACCTGAGCATACAACATAGATGTCAAGGCAAGGAGTTGTATAGATGTTCTGTTTTTATATTCATGTTCAGGATATACCCCTCTGGATGGGCACAGTCGTTGCCATGGTGATCCTCACATGCGTAAAACAGATTATCAACTAATTAACATTCAGGTACATCTTGATGGCTGCATGCTGTGTACCATTTTCATTAAACCGGAGCGTGCTGTTTGGGTAACGTTTGGTCGTCCCTGGTGAGTTCGCATCCTTCACTCGGTGTCTTTGCGCTTCTTTAATCGAACCAGAAGGAAACAAGACTCAGATTCTATTGGCGGTCAGATATAATTGGCCCATCTGTTGTTATTAAATCGCCGGGGGTTAGCTCGGTTCCTCACAATTACAGAAACAGCATCTGCAACAATTATTGCTCACAAGCAGAGAGCTGTGTTGCCTAAAAAAATGTATGCAAACACGGAACACGGGATCATACTTATAATTGTAAGGATCAAACCTGAGTGGCTGCACTTGCATCAGATGCAATTATACTGTATTTTCAGGAAGAGGACAAGTTAATTATTTCAAAAGGAAGAAATGGACCAATTTGGCTTTCTGCATTTCTACATTACAGTTCCAGCAACAGATGAAGATCATTATGGAGCCAGGCTAGAGGTCAATGTAATGTTCTTTTCCTCTGCATGTGTGTTTTTTCATCATAACCACAATTTTTCCCAAATTGCCACATCAGGCTCTATTGAATTTGTGCATATTGAATCAACCAATCCTCAACACTCCTGCTTGTCTATGTAAATGTGTTTAAATGAGGACATTTACACTGTTTCAGCCACACAGTTGGGTAAAGTCATGTTCAAACCCACACATTACACCCATGTTTATTTATTTTTGTGTTGAATAACTAGCAAACACTAAAAGGATATTTTGGTGCATGAACATGGAGGACTCATCTTCAGTGGAGGGTCATGGAGGTCTTGTGGGTGTGTAGACAGCTCGTCCCTGGAGGGCCAAGAGTGAAAATGAGATGTCATTTCACACCGTGGTCATTTCCAATTCAACCCACTTACTAACATATTTTGGTATTAGCTACTCTGGTTACTGCCATTATAGTCTCTGTGTGCTTTGTATAATTGGCCATTGAATTAAATATACCTCAGCTTTTTCATCAGTATAGAAGACTTAACATAATGTGCCAGCAAAAATCTGTGCTATTATGTGTGCACTGCAAAATAATTAATTCCCAGTATATTTAGAAACATTTGAAATTCTAAAGACTGCAAAACATTTTCTTTAATACATGAGATAATGTCAACAATGTCATGTGGTGTAACCCTAAAAACTTAAAAAGGTTTAAAAAATTGAAAACGTGCTATTGACTAGTTTTATATTCTAGGTGGATTAAATATTTAACTTTTTTCCTTCTCATCAGTTGATACCGTTTGATATTTTATGTGAAAGAATTGCAGATTTTGTGTGATTTTTGTAAAAACAAATGGTACAAATGGACTTTTAAATGGCACAAAACCAACATGAAAACACAATTTACATTTGGGGAGACCTGATAAAGGTTTTTAAAACTGTATTTAAAAAAAACAAAACAAAACGGTTTTAACTTTCTCATCTTACCAACCATGATTTTGACCCACGGCAATGAATCATTGGTCGGTGTGACAAAACCTCAAGAGTGAATTAAAGCTGAAAAGTCATTAATAAAAGTGATTAGTCATTCAGATAATTGTGATGAGAAGAGGCTGTTCACCTTTGTTCAGCCTCAGACACAAAACACAAAGGAGGAGGAACACAAGCTATTGTCTGCAATCATGTTAACAACATTACATTCTCAAAGTCAATAAGCGGAAGTTGAAACTTCCCCCCAGCTCCAGCTCACTAGCCGGTATATCGGGGAGTGACAGATTTTACTGCCTCTCGAGCTGTCTCGTCAGTCTCTGTGCAAATAAAGCCCCGAAATAACAAACACGCTAAGCTGTCAGTGTTAAAGTTAATCAGAATTTAATGAACTAACTGTCATCCCTGGTTGTTAAGCGGATTTGGGATTATTGAGGAGACTAGAACAAAGGAGAAATAAATTACTTGTGGTAGAATGGCAGTTGGGGTTTAATAAAGTGATAAAGTGAAGGCTAGTAGGTGTAATGTATCATTGTCACTTTGTGTATCCAGATTAATTCAATAACCTTACAGCAGGGATATGTCAATAGAGCAGCGACGTTACAGTCACTGCTGCGCTTTGGAAATTAAATTAAATTAAGTTATAGTAATTTACATTTAAATGGGGATCTGAGGATCGTAAGTGCAAAATTAATAAGTGAAAGTAGAACACAACTGCCAGAATCTTCTAAGACATGAATCAATTCTGTCATGATCTGCTACCGTCTTGTTTTACTTTCTGGTATTTTGAAAAGGTCTCTACAGAGCCCCTGAAGGGACATAAAGAAAAAAAAAATAACACAGTACAAGAGTTAATAGGTTTGAAATAGCAAGCTAGAAAGATATCAACATCATGCTATAGCCCACAATGTACATATTTTTTATTAGGCCCTATGTCTAAACTTAACATATATATTAACCTTTTCAGTCGGTTAATGGCACTCTAGTTTGTATATATATATATATATATATATATATATATATATATATATATATATATATATATATATATATATATATATAGATATATATATATATATATATATATATATATATATATATATATATAGAGAGAGAGAGAGAGAGAGAGAGAGAGCAAAATGATGATTTTTTTTTTATTTTACTACTATGTATGTATGTACTATGTATGTAATAAAAATAAATAAATAAAATAACAAAAAGATGTTTTTTTCAGACCTCAAACAATGCAAAGAAACAAGATCAAATTAATTTTAAAATAACAAATTATGAATGTTTACACTTAAGAAGAGTTCAGAAATCAATATTTGGTGCAATAACCCTTATTTTTAATCACAGCTTTCATGTGTCTTGGCATGTTCTCAACAGTCTTTACCATTGTTCTTGGGTGACGTTGATTTCAGAAAAAAAAGTGGAGTGGTCTCTTATTTTTTTCTTTCTTTTTATTTTATTTTTCCTGTATTTTTTTGTATTATTATCATTTTTCCTGTATTTTGGCCTCTTAGGAAAGACAGCAAGTCCTGTTCTACTGCCATTTTTAGTGATAGCCAAGAGGCTCTACTTAAAAAAATGCAAATGTTTATTTTTTTCTTTTTTTCCCCTCTATGACCCTTTAGGGGCTCCTTAGGTTTCTCCTTGTGTTTTTATTACCCTTTCACTTAGGAACAGGACGTGTAAATGTCCTTAGTTCATTTCCAACCCCTGTTTTTTTACCCACTAGTGATTTTTTTTCTTCCCCATGGACACTGGTTGCTGCCTGTAAATGTGTCGTAATCATCAGACTAACTGGATCATGATTGTTATTTCTAACATCTTTAAGTTGGTTCTTTGGTATGTGTGGCTTGTTATGAGATGAATCAGTGCGATGATGTCGGCAGCTGCTAAACACACTATATTTCTTTGCTGACAAGTGCTGTAAACGGTGCAACATTTTCAGGCCTCTGCGTAACATCCTCCCTTCTGTGTTAATGATCTTTCTTCTGGTTCCTATAAACACTCCGCTATCCTGTATATTCTTTCTACTGCCACTCAGTTTGCCCAATTTTCCACCCAACAGTTTTGTGGAGAATCCTTTTGATCTCCTTCATTTATATGTTGAAATGTGACAAAGTGAGTGAGCCACAGGTTTGCATGGGATAGAATGGAAAATACTTTATTGTCTTTGGCTTCCATGCCATATAAAATACAATTTGAATTTAATAGAAGCTCCAAGCACTCGATAGTGAGTATTGAACCACCAACCAGAAAACATCAGCTGTCTGTCCTTCCTGATTCCGCTTTTTTTATGACAACAGGGACAAAGGATTTCAATAGATGTTTTTCTTCGCACAGGGACTCTGCACATGTCCCCTCTTAGCTATTATTTAAAACCCCAAGGACTGTTTACTCTCAAGGTTTTACTCCTGTTGGCATTGAATAATTCACAAAAGTCTTCTTTCGCTGGAATGCAACCTCCGTCAGTAACAGGGGGTAAAGACACTCAGTAGATGTGAGTCATTTCTCAGCGTTTTACTTGTGATTTTACCCATCTTTATGTTTAAGGATACATCCTCATCTGTACGTTTTCTCCAATTTTTCTTCTATCTCGGCCTACATAAGTTTCTATGATCATCATCATCATGATCACTAATTGATTTGTGATAGCAGACTGGTGTTTTGGAGTCTGTATAATTCAATTAAAATAGCATTTTAAAAACTTTGTTTTGCAATATTCCATGCATAACATAACTTAATGGTAAATGCGATAAAACAGGCATGGTATTTAAATTCATCTTTATTTCCATGCTATTGCTTTCCTGTCACAGATGAGAGGTAGGAGCAATTTCTCAACCCATAAAGCAAAATTTAATACTTCAGTTTATCTAAAAAGCACATGGTTTTCTTCAGATAGCCCCGTGATCAAGGGGCAAGGCAGCAAAGGAGAGGGTCTCTTAATGTGAAATTACTTACTTACTAATAAGTCCCCCTCCAATTCATACGTTGGACGTACGTTCGTACGAAAATACATGTGTTTTCTTAAGTTCAGCAGGGTTCAGCAGAGAAGGTTGTTTTCATATTCATCTGCTGAAAGTGGAACGTTTCTCTGTGCTCGTTGGAAATATGGGGCATGATTGTGAAATGAACCCTTTGATGCCTTAATATATTTACAGCTGTGTATAAAAAATAATTATTTGTGTTTTTGCTTTCAATCCGATGCTGCTCACTTTCAACCACTGACCAGTGACCAACACCTCCTGTGTTGGAATAGCCTTAGCTGGACCTCAGAGTTCCTTCATTTGAAACTCATTTTAGACCAATGCAAATGGTATGATGCAAAATGGTGACAATCAGTGTTAAGGGGCGTTAAATCCAGTCTATTCTCTGATCTTCCTCCATCTTTCCTCCCAGATACACCAAAATGAAAACCGCCACCAACATCTACATCTTCAACCTGGCCCTGGCCGACACCTTGGTCACCAGCACGCTGCCGTTCCAGAGCGTCAACTACCTGATGGGCACCTGGCCGTTTGGGGACGTGCTGTGTAAAATGGTGATGTCCATTGACTACTACAACATGTTCACCTCCATCTTCACACTCACCACCATGAGCATCGACCGCTACGTCGCCGTGTGCCACCCGGTCAAGGCGCTGGACTTCAGGACACCGCGCAACGCCAAGATAGTCAACGTCTGCAACTGGATTCTTTCATCTGCCATCGGGCTGCCCGTCATGTTCATGGCCTCCACCACTGTCACCCGTAAGCAGGCACACAAATCCACACTAAAGTGACTGTCTAGACACACTAAAGTAACTGCCTAGACACACTAAAGTAACTGTCTAGACACACCAAAATAACTTTTAGTGTGCACTTCACATAGAAGCTGTCCAAACATTCAGCAAATGGACGTATATCCTTCACTGCAAATTAGAAATAAAATTCAAAACTTGTATATTTTCATGGCCTTGTTGGGTCTAGAATAGTAAAAAGCACAAGCATAAAATAAAGAATCAATAGGACTAGTTATTATACTCCTCACTGGGGGGGAGGAGGGTGAACATGAAAATGAACAGGAACCCGTAAACATAAAACTTGTAAAATATTAAATAATCATATAATAATGTACCAAACTAAACTATACCAGATAATGCTGTCTACTATAGAACATGTTACATATATATATCTATATATTTCTAGATATATATAGATATATATAATCTAAACTGTATTGATGTTATATCATTGCTTTTGATATGAAACTAGACATCTATATATATATATATATATATATATATATATATATATATATATATATATATATATATATATAAAATCTAAACTGTATTGATGTTATATCATTGCTTTTGATATGAGACTAGACATCATCTTAGATTTTGGACATCATAGTATCATGATTTTATATGTGGCATACAGTACATGTTCGTTTTTCCTGGTTTTAAAGGCTGCTACAGTGAAAAGAGGTCATTTTCTGAAAATACCACACCGTTCCATCTGGTTTTCGCTAATTTTCCCTTTGGACAAAATAACTATTCAACACTCTCAGACAAAATGCTACATGCCACATGGCTGGTGACTAATATGACGTGTTTATGAGGTGTTTAAAGATGTTGCTGTAGCTCCAAAAGAATACACTTGCTTTCTCTTGTGTTGTTAGATGTTACAGCAGTAGTAACTTAATTGTCTGTTGACTAGTATCTAGATAAACGACTACATGTCACATATACTCATCAACAGCAATACAAATTGTGATGCATATAAATACTCATTAATATGTGGTCACACACACAGCACATCTAAACAAACAGGGCAAACACTGCATAAACACACCAAATATATTTATAATATGTACCCTATTGTCCATCAGTGGTGGTGACATGATTTTCTGAGGGTCATTTTATGCCTTTGAAAGACTTGGACACAATGGCCATGACAGGAAATGAGAGGAGACACAGGTGCAGATTGAGGTAATTTATTTGCACACAAACAGAAACAAATCAATGTGGAGGAGGAGGAGGAAGAGAGCAGAACAGCCTAGATTGGCTTATTGATTGATCATGATGATTGAAGCTACACTGTTAGAAAATAGTATAATAAAGCCCTTTTAAATATGTTCTAGACACTTTAAGGAAGAAGAAAGTGTAACCAAATGAGAACAGTAGTTTTATTAACCTGTGTATGAAGTACTTTGTCCTGGTTCTTTAAGTGGCACGCACCAAACGGACAGACTCTATGGGAAATCGGTGTCCAAGGTTGGCACCAGATGAGGGATTGCTGACTGGATGGAGAAGAAAATGTAACAATTAGCAGCTATATTTCCCTCAGGAGTTGACCTTAAAGTGAGGGTGAATATTGTACTTACTTATTGTGCTTGTATTCATCGGGTGGAGACAAACACAATGCCAAATGAATCCTAATGTTGTTCTATATCTGAGTTTCCAAAAAAAAAAAAAAGTTCACCATATCAGTTTAAAAGGTGATATGGAAGGAAGCACAGAGTTATACAGTGAACACAGAGTGGAGTAAAAAGTTCTCATGTACATGTAAATGTTTGTGTGTCAATATCTTGATATAGGAGATATGAACATATACACTGTGTGTGTGTGTGTGTGTGTGTGTGTCTGCACAGCATCCAGCAACGACTTTGTTGACTGCAAGATGATCTTCCCCCACCCCTCCTGGTACTGGGACACCCTGCTGAAGATCTGCGTCTTCATCTTCGCCTTCATCATGCCCGTCCTCATCATCACCGTCTGCTACGGCCTCATGATCCTGCGGCTGAAGAGCGTGCGCATGCTGTCAGGCTCCCAGGTTAAGAAAAAATCTGTCTCTTTCTTTTTTTCATTCACAAAGATGAGTCACAAACACAAATCAGTGAGTTATTTTCTGGCAGATGCCAGAACAAGAGGTAAAATACATATGCAGAAATCCCAGGGGACACACAGAGGACCTGTGTCCACAAACTAAAAAAAAATGTACTATTAAAGAAATGTTAAATAAACGCTGTTAAAAGTAAAACAATACATTTCTTAATTATTGAAAAATTATAACCCCCCCCTCTTATTCCTCAAAGTAGTTTCACCAAGATGCTGTTCTCCAACGAGCCTAATGGCTAATTTAAACAGTCAGCCGGTAGCTACATGGAAGAAACCAATCAAACTAATATATAGAAGGCAGTAGGTCATTTATCACACCACTTGTTCAAAATGTGTTCAAAATCAGCCTCTTTTTTACCAGTCTGCTGGTTAAGATCAGACCTAATTATCGTTAACGAGCTCTAAGGATGTAAGTTACCATAGCGACAACGACTAGGGGGAGGGAGGACGGAACGGGAAGAAGAGCAGAGAGAGGAGGACGTGGATTTTCATATTTTTTGCCTCATTGATTATCTCATTTGCCTTACGTATAAATATGAATACGGAAAATTGCTATACTACTACTGTCTATTATTACTTTTATTGGCATTATTTAATACATTTGAAGATGCTGAGGGGTTAAACCTGCAAGACAAGTTGCAAATAAGAGGGACAGAAGAAGATGGGGCAGATTATTATGGTAGTACAGTAACATAGTATTTTTAATTATTATTATTTATTTAGTATTAGTATTTAATTTTTTTTGTGCCCGAAAAAAATATACTATGAAAATTTACTGCTTATTGCCCCTCCCATCAATGAAATAGGATTTTCACCCCTAGTAAAATAGCACAGTTTGGGTGTTCCAACTACATAGCCCACATTATACACTGAATACCCCATAGATTGTATCTCTCAGAATAATGAAGCATGATTGAAGGTTGCTTAGAACATGTATTTTAATCTATGCCAACACAATGTACTCAGCTCTCTGAAGAGAAAACAGTTAGGGGAAATCAACTGAAGCCTGAATTGTTCTGAGTCTTTATTCCCTCATCCTTTACCCACCCTCCCTTATCCCGTCCATATGTTTCCTTCTCCTCTCCTCTCCTCCCACTCGTGCTGTACTCCTGCTTATCACGGCACTAAACCTGCACCTGTCAAATTGATTCTCGCAGGAGAAAGACAGGAACCTCCGTCGGATCACCCGCATGGTCCTGGTGGTGGTTGCTGTATTCATTGTGTGCTGGACCCCCATCCACATCTTTGTCATCATCACAGCTCTTATCAACATCCCCAGCTCCACGCTGCAGACTATCACCTGGCACTTCTGCATCGCCCTGGGCTACACCAACAGGTACACATCCAGCAGTAGAAGAATACTGCATATTCACTTTAGTATTGGAGCTGTTAGCCTTAAAAACTGTTCTTAGACACCATTCAACTGATTTCTTAAGTAAAGTGAGATTTTGCTTAATCGTCTTGGTTGCAGAGTTCAGGCCGATCTAGTTTTAAAATGTGACTTTTTTTTGCCCCATGCAGTAGTCTGAACCCGGTTCTTTACGGCTACCTGGATGAGAACTTCAAGCGGTGTTTCCGAGAGTTCTGCACGCCCAGTCCCTCTGGGCTGGAGATGCAGAACTCGTCCCGGACCGGAGCCACCGGCCGCAAGGCCCCGCAACGCAACAACAGCGCTCACACAGGAGAAAGGTCCAATCAACAGGTAATCAGTGTCTGATAAAAGATAAAAGGGTGGATCACTGGCCATTGCGATTGAGATTCTTGCCACAAATTACTTTTGTTTCCTTGGGAAAAAAAACCTGCAGAAACCTGGATTTTTATAAATATGTGTCTTCATATAGTGAATATGATCAAGAAAGTCTTCAATGTTAACACTGTCATGCAATCATTATTGCTGTAGTCTGGCTTTGAACCACTCTAGTTAAACCAGATCCAATTTTTTAGGCTGCAGTTGTTCCTTACAGGTTTTTCATTGTAAAATGGCATCTTACTGTTCAGCTGTGGCACAAAACAGCTTTGAGAAGTGTAAAACTAACTATGCAGGCAGTTCAGCTTTCTTAATCAGACATGCAGGATGGAGGCTCCATTCCCAAATGATTGATTTATTGAGTCCACAGGTTAAAAAAAACAACTCCTTCCACACATTGATCCGATTGACAAATATCTCAAACTACACTGAGACCTCAATACGAATAGGACCTGCCTAAAACCCTCTGATACCATGCCAGGCCAGTAGTGGCCGATAATTAACATTTCAAATACGCAGTAGTGATTCAAAAACACAGGTGGACCTATGCAGATTATATGATATGCAGATCTACTTTATGCAGTAACCTTAAAGTTAGCTGTAAAGCTGCAAATGATACCAAATATATGAAGAGCACAGACATAACCAGACACAGGTCCACCATCAATGTTATTTTGAACAAATTGAGCAAGCGTGACCACTGCTTTGCCCGTGAGCATAAGCAGACCACACTTTAATGTCATGATTCTGAAAAAGATTTGGATTGGTGTTGCTACACAAATGTACTCGATCTGATATTTCCTATCTCTCCACTTGTTTATCCAGTTTGAGAAATCTCTGACTAAGTGCTGTGTTGGTGTGGTTCAGAGGCCAAATTGGATAGAAAAGTGTGTGAACAAAAAAAAAGAAAAATCTAGGTAGTAGTATGTAGTTGGGGCCTAAGAACAATGCTCAGGTTCCTCAAATGGCTAAAAGCCTCTGAATAGCTGCCTTTGTGTTTCAATGATTGAATAATAGTAATAATGAAATAATAAAACAGTCAATCCAGTGTCATTATCTAGGAGACCTTCATGAAAGAGGACAAATAAATATTATTGCATGAAGTATTCTGAAGATATTTGTCTAACTCTCTCTGCAGGTATGACTAGCCTTGGAGGGGTCGTCGGTGGACTCTCGCTGTTGTGGCGGCGTTACCAACGACGACCTCAACTCAGAGGTCACGCAAATCACCACAGGGCTCTGACCACCCACAACCGCACGCTCACACACGCACACACACACACACACACACACACACACACACACACACACACACACACACACACACACACACACACATACACACACACACACACATACATGCAAACCACCCAGGGGGTGACAGAGACTGAAACGGCTCAGACCGTTTTGATGATTTGTTGCGAGCTTACCTGCGTCAGGTCATCGATCTGACAACCAGCCCAACTAGTAACTGCATGGCTGTGCAAGGCTTTTACTATGAGATCTGGAAGATATGGAAAAGATATGGAAAAAATGTCAAACTAGACTGAAAGTCTGTGTAAAAAATACATGTTAGGAAGTAACTGCTGAAGACATGTGAAAAGACTGTGAAGCGTGTAGAACTGAATCGTAGGATTAGACCGTCAAACTGTTTTTTTGCCACTTTTGTCATCTGCTTTTTGGGGAATCATTCTTAACATGACCCCTCACTTCATGTAACACAACCCCCACAAAATGACTCGTTTCCTTTTTGTACTGAGAAATGTGGAGAGAGAGTGAGAGAGAGAAAGAGTTTATTGCAACTTTTTTAGCAGAGAAATGAGTAATGTTAACACTGGATGATGGTTGGTGATAGATCGCTTGTTAACGAGTCTTTTATTTTACACGTTTACTAAAATAAATCCACATTTATCTACAAAACAGGTGCCTGTCCTCCACTTATAGGGAGTTTGGTATGAGCCAGGCCGTACAGCTGTTTGGCAATTTTCTCTTAATCGTTATGGATCTAGATGGTTAATACATTTTTTCTGTAACACATATTCATCATTGCTTTACAGCAGGAACACTGTCATTGCACAGAATGGCCCCCTAATTAAAGATGTTTACTTCCATGGTTATTCCTATTATTAGTGTTATTAATATTATCATAATGATAATGTATCGAGGATATGGACTGAATATGTACAGTAAACAAAGACAGATGTACAGACAGAGGTCATAAGACCCACTTACACAAGCCATTAATAAGATGTTTGCTGTGTGCAGAGCTGCCTCATTGATCTACACCTCCCATCCTGAGCCTCACCCCATCGCTAATTCTCCAAGCTGTAAAAAAAGATCAATTATATTTGTCCTATGTTTGCTGAGTTCATATGATGATATATTGATATTTCTTTGTGAGTTCTTAATGCTGTAAGTTGCAAGAGGCAACTGGACTCTGTAGAATAGAATTTACTGAATGTTTAAAAAAGTCTTTGGCTCTAATGGCATCGCCACACAAAGGCATCACTGGAAAGGAAGTGCTCTTCAAAGACATTTACACCACTGTGCTACTCATTGTACTTCAATATGAACTTGGGGGGCGATGACCCATCATATGTTACACCTTATTAACACTGTTCATCTTTGCTTGCGCAACATCGTACTCACTTTGGCCACATCAGACTGTAAGGAAATAAAACTGTGCTCTCGCTCCTCTGAACACATTTACTGCCCCCTCTATCTTTGCACCTTTTTATTTCCTTTTTATTGAGATTTTGTCCCTGTAAAGACACTTTCTACCCATTTGCTGGACTTTTCATTGTGTAGGCATAACAACAGAGCACTGTATGTTCTCTCTGCCGATTCTGGGAAACCTCTGAATGTATAGAAGGGAAACCAACTGTGTTTATGACACTGGATCCTTGTACTGAACTGTGGATCCTCCAAACCAGCAAAAGGAGACTCATCAAGCTGTTTGCACAGCAACCCAGAGCGTTCTGTCGCGGCATATAGTACAAATATATGGAACTGCTGGTGCGTGATTAACTACAGCTTAACAGCAAGTAAAAGGATTGTACTGTTATCCGTTGTGATCTTTATAATTGCTTGTATTTAAGTGTTGTGCTGTATGTTCTAGTCGCCATTTGCCTTTACAGTAGCTCTACTCAATATTCTGTGTACCAGTATTGTAAAGATGAACATGATTGTATTGCTATGTAAAATACTGTAAGCATCCTGTTATTTTTTATGATCATGGAATTATGAAATTGCCAGCAAATGATATATTCGATAACAAAGGTGCAAGTCTTTGTGCTTCTAAATATCATATATAAATATATATATAAAAACATTTGTTATATTGAAACTGCCTTGTTAATTGAAGAGGTGAATATTAATCAGAAATCAAAGTAAAATATTCAATTGTAAATTTGAAAATATATGCAGAGTTAACTTTATAAAACATTTCATATGTTTGGTTGTATTTTTTATTTTTATTTTTTGGTGTACATATATTCAATCCATTTGTGGCATTGAAGGTTTTTCTTTCGAGCTTTTGAGGCCTAAAAAAAGCTGTTTAACCACCATCTATCATATTAGAAAAAACTGTTTCAAACTCTGTAGCTGAAATATCTACACCTGCATTTTGGCAATTAGGGGTCTTGAAGTGTCACATGTTGCATTTTGTTTCATAAAACACATCATGTTCATGCAAAGTATTGCATTTCAGGTCAAGAGTAATGAAAAATTTATTAACAGACAGAAATCTAAACGTAAAAAAAAATTCTGTTAGAATTATTTCACAGAACTTATAAAATTAACTAATAATCTCTACATTGTAATAAAAAATCAAACAAAAGAAACAAAGCTGTTTATGTTCTGATCCATGAGGATCATCTGCTGCTGAGGACATTAAATTATAGGCTGGGACATGCACAGCTCAAGCCATCATGAATCTAGCCATCAATAATGCATACACCCTTTTAATAAGCTGGAAACTGTAAGAAAGTCAGCCAGAGGCAGAGCTTTCCCATAAACTCATGGAACTAACAATAGCATAGCTTGCTCTGCTAAAAAAATGACAATGAAATATGTGCGGCGAAGTGCAATTCCTTTTCTTCTTTTTTTTATTAAAAAACACCAAATTTACAGTGGCGTCTAAATGTGTAGTAAAAATGACTTTAAATGCACTGAAGTATTTTTTTGGGTTTGAGAATTCGCTGGTGTGGATATTACATTTGTGACTACAATATAATACACAAACTACAAACTGCATATGTGCTGAAGATTTGACATAGCAACAGTAATAAATGGGCACAGATTAGTGATGTGTCAGTTATGGTAATAATGGTAATAATGGTAAATTCTTTCATTGTGAGATGAACAAAAGGAAGGCAACGTACAATCTGTGACACAAAGTGACATTTGTCATCTCAAGTCCATTAATATAATACGCGTTAAGACACAAACAGCTGACAGTTGATGCATCATGAATAATATTCTCTTGAACATTTTTTTCTCTTTTTAATCTTTTGCCTAATTATATGACTCATATATGACTTGTATTCTAGTCTCAAAATGTCATTTCTTATTACCTACTGTACAGAAGATAAAGGATTCTACTTTATGGATGACACTGTAACATACAACATACGATTTTCCTGTTAATCATTGCTTTGTCCATGGAATAAAATTGAATTCTGAATCTTACTGAATTGATTTTCTCGTATCGGGATAGTGTCATTTGTATTGTTGTCTATTGTTTCTTCTAAACCATTTACCTATCAGTCAAAAGTTTTGGACACACTTTCTCATTTGAGTGATTGGGACAATGTGTATAAATTTCCTTTGTCAGCCTGAAACAAACGCAGCTTGTTTTCAGCCAATATAGAGAGGCAGACTGCTGGGATTCACAGCTCAAGAGCTGAGGAGAGAGTGAGGAAACAATTATATGTTGTAACCTTTTATACCATTTTCTGCACAATGACTAATGGAATTTTAGCTATTATTTCATGTTTAATTTAAAATACTGTTCTCATTCTAACCATTCACAGCATCCCCTCATCATTAGTGTAAGTGGCACTCATTCTTCCTCTACCTCTACCTCTGACCATCTATTAATATCAAAAGCAAGCACGTAATTCACATGAATACATAACATGCCTAGACACAAGTGCACCCCACTTAATGTTTTTTTTTAACTAAATGTACTTCACAATAATGTATTAAATAAAATTCATATGTAATTAAAATATATATTGTAACAAATATAATAATATAAATAAACAATATATGTATTAATATACTTTATGGATTTCTAATAATGGCTCTCACAGTTAGTCTCTAAACCTCTGGCCCACAGATTTCTCTTTCATTCATAAATACTTTATCAGTCATTAATATTTGCATTATTGATATTTGATTGAGCGCTGGGGGAGCAGACAGACTGTATTCCTGTTTGTTACACTGTTTGTTCATGGAGAAAACATTTGCACTCATACTTGTGTTATATATATGTGCACATGTGATGGTCCAGTGTTACCTAAACAGGAGAATATAAATCCATAAGACAGGATAAGATTGAATGTACAATAATTCAATGAATGTGAATCATTTTTTATATGGGTCAAATTTAATTCAGTACAGCGTGTATAAAAGTAAAAAGATTCAATATTTCCATTTTTTTTATTTCATGCTGTTTCAGTGTTTTTATTGCTCACATATGTAAAAATGGTCATCAGAACTAAAGAGTAGGCTACATGAGGGTTGAGGATAATTCCAAATAAATCATTTAACTGGGTAATCAGGCCATTGTCTGCTCCTCTCTGACTCTTCTCTCATCAAGCCACTGCTCCCTTGGCCACTTCACACGAGCCCCAAGTGCACAGTGGGAAGTGAAGAAGAGCATTAAAACCTGTTTCCATCGCATCTTATTCTACTAAATATTTCTTTCTCCTGGGTTAAGTTTACTATGAGTGAAATGTGGTAAGCTGCTGCAAAAGAAAACTACTTACCTTCTCCATTCCCTACTTATGATGAGTCACTGTTGGACTGTTTACTCGTGGCTTTGTTCTAATCTGAGCAAAGCCACCCGTAGCAGTCAAGAGATAAAGCAAAAGCCTTTAGAGTGGAACAGTTATATATGAAGCAAATAACCATTGTGCAACTTTCTGAAATCAATAGTATCACATTTCCTCTTTGCAGCATTGAATCTCATTATTTCAGGTCATGACTGCTGCATAAATTGCAGATTTTCTAGTGGTTGTGTGACACATGAAGCTTTTTTTATAAACATGAATCCAGTATGTATAAAACATGCACCTTTAACAGTGATATCTTTCATGAATATATCAAGCATGTATGCAGAAAAATGTATGTGTATGCATTGTAAAAACCCATTTACAAAAATTTGCTGTTGCAAAAAAGCACCTCAGATTACATCTAAAATTCAAATGTATTTGTGTGTGAGCCAGACAACATCATTGTCATGAATCCCAGCAGTGCATGGTTGTCTCCACTGCATGTATATGTACTGTATTTCTGCTGCACACATGCCTTCCCTCCGTCTTGTCATGTTCGGGGCCTTTTGAGAAAGCAGGCAGCATCTTCTATTGGAGGTGGCAGCATGATTAGTCCTGTCATAGTGATTATCATCAAGTAGCAATGATTTTATATGGCGAAGCCACTTCTTCATGCAGAGATGGTGCTCTCATACCGTCCTGAAATTGTGAAGCCGTCCTTGTCTTGAGCTAATCAACCAAACCCAGGTTTAAGGAAGGTGACATCGTACTTCAGAAAATTAAGATGATTTTGAAGTGGATAATTATGCAGGACTATAATAACATGGCTCATTGGCTCATTTATTTTCTCATGATTCTGTCCTCCATATATATATATATATATATATATATATATATAATCATATGCAGAAGAATCAGAAGAAGAAGTTTAACCTAATAAATCTGATGTCCACTAGATGCCGCTAACTCTGTTTCTGGGGTCACAGGTCAACAATCAGAGGAGTTAAGAAGAGACTAAGACTAAGTGGCAGCACTGCTAATGCTAATGCTAACTGTTACAGCAGTAGCACAACTGGCCCCAAATAATACTGAAATTTGCTCATGAATGTTTATATACATTACTGCTGCTTTCTGTAAGCAGCTGCAGAGTCACATTTAATGAATATCAGCAATAAACTATTTGAAGATGAACCTAATTGGACCTTTCATTGCAGCTGAGACAACTGACCAATCACTGACCAGACTTTGAGGACTTCATGAACAATTTTGCCAAAGTCAGAACAAACACATCAACATCATAAAAATGTTATTTAAATTATTTATTACGCATAAAAGTTTGATAAGACTTAGGAATTAGAGGCTTATTCTGTTACTTGAGTTTAGTTGCAGGTGACACGGTGGAGCAGGGGTTAATGCTGTTGCCTCACAGCAAGAAGGTCACAGGTTCAAGACCTACCTGCGATCAGCTCCAGCAGACCCCTGTGACCCTAAGCAGGAATAAGTGGGTATAAGGGGTGAGTTCAGTTGAGGAAGGATCATTATATTATTTATAATTGGCTATACATCCTGCAGGGGAAACGTGCTGTTGGTTGGTCTAATTGAATGATCAGTGCTGCCTGTGAATCTTGTTGTCAACAGGTGAATTTATTTCTTGTTCCCCATAATGTACTTTTGTTACCTGCTGTAAATCCTGTGTGGAACACAGGTCAACTAGTTTCTTGTGATTGTCTTATTAGTTTTGAATTGTTCAGAATGATGACTGTGCTGTAAATCCTGTTGACCGGCAGGTGACCATCAACGTTTATTAAAGATTATTAATTGATTTATTATAAATCATCATGTTTTTATGAGGTTAACATGACCCCATGGCATGTTTACTCACATTATTTATATCCATCCAAACATCCAAAGCATAGTCTATTACTGATGGATAATTCAAACTGTGAATTAATATTCATATTAATTGCATTTCCTTTCACATTTTAGCCTAGGCTACATTTACAGTAGGTTACAGATTAGCATCCCTATCTGTTGATGCATCTCTAGGCTACTTCAATATTTTTCTCATTCTCTTAGAATATTATAATTCACCTTTCCTTCTCTTTGCCTGGTCATCCTCTGTCTTTCTTGCTGGAATTAATGCTAACTTTGATTAAAGCGTCCTCTCATGTCGCATCCTCTCATTCATTCAAATGAATTCACTCTAAAAATAGAACCTGCGGTTGGCAGTAGCGTCCTGACTGTCTTTACGTTTGCTTTTAACGAGTCAAATATATAAGCCTCTGTCACATAAGACCATGTTGATGTCACAATAATTATGTGGGCTTTATTAATTTGTTTTTTAGCTTTATGTTGACATTTTACTTGCTGAAATTGAGCCTAAACAGAAAAATCAAAATGAAAGAAAACTTAAGGAAAAAAAATACCAAGGTCATGACCTCTAGCGAGAGGGTGATGCTAAAGAACACCCTCTCGGTCTCAGCATTACCCTTGAGTCTTTCTAAACTGTCAACCAAAAATAAGGGTGATACAACTCAGGTATGTTAGGAACACTTCTACAGGAGCTATCAAGTTGCACTTTTACTTCTTTGTTGTTGCAGCACATTGGCCAATCAAATCTATGCAATGCACATTTTCATTTTGTTTTATTTTATTTAGCAGGATCCCCATTGTCTGCACCCTAGAGCCCCACTAGTCTCCATTTCAGAGCCTTTGATTGGCTTTTTATCTCCCAGCAAGTAGAAAACAAATAAAAAAATATTACCAGGTCCCTGTACAATTGGGTATTCATCCTACAACTGCATTCTGTAAATGTTTTTCCTCTTAAGTGGACATATTTGATGAGCTGTTTAACATATAAGACAGTTATTATGCACACATCTAGTGGAATTATGATCTGATACTATTATAGTAACTATTACAAACACAGAGTCTAATTTATTAACAAAAAATATCTAGAAACATGGCCACCGATGCTGCACATTTTCTTCTTCTCTATCCCTTTTTTTCATAAATGACCGACTCACTGTCATGCTCAAATGATGCTAAACAACACCCCCGGGTAATATCACTTAATTGTCAATCAGCATGGCTCCGGTGCAGTGAAATACTCAAAAGTGCGACATGAAATTCCAATTTTCTGTCATAAAATATGCAGAGGAAAACTCTGGAGAAGCAGCCATGAGACGCTTAACTACAGTACTGTTATCTTACTTTTGAAAAATGTGAGTTATACTGTAGCATAGTCATACTGGTTTAATAAAATTTGAGTAAATTACCATATTTTTTCACTTTGCTGAGCAAGATATTTTGTCAGAAATGAATTAATCTCCTGTCCAAAATTACCTCCTGCTCTCAAAAAAGTGGCTGATTTGTTAAGTGATTGAAACTAATTATTAAGTAATTTGCAGTAGTTAAAGAGGCATCCTGGCTTCATGTTCAGAAAGTCGAATACCTGCAACAGCCATGACTTCAAATAAAGGGTATCTGTATGTGCACTAACACTAAGGAAATGTGATTCCTCTTCATTTAAGGATGAACGCAGTGGTCCGAATCTTATGATTTTCTTCTTCATACATTGTCGTTCCACTTTAAAAGCTCCAGGGGGGAAAAGGTCAAAGGCCATAGACAGATAGTCACTTCATCCTATCCACCGCTACAAGTGGCTTTAACCTCACATCATAAAAGAAAAGTCTTAAATAGCAAATGAACATAAATCCTTCCTGAAACATCAAACAGCAGAGTGAGATTGAAGAGAGCCATGCCAAATCCCATTTAATTCCTCCAGGCTGTGCCACCCCAGCAACTCGGCGCTGAGCAGTTGTTTCCTCAGGCTATTTCACGCCCTATATGAAAAGCTAACCGGGTCTCATCATTTGACCAAGTGGAACATTGCTTTTCTCCGGTGCGGTTCAGAGCACACGAGGAGATGGACGCTGCAGCTTCCTGAGAGAGAAACACAGGTGCAGTGGCCAGGAAGTAAGCCGGAGAGACGCCGTTGGATGAGCTAATGTGTCGGTAAGCAAATGGCCAGCGAGCCAAAGCCGCCCGTCCACCTATCAGTTTGTCCACCGATGAACCGTGAAAACCCAGCAAAAGCCGGCGGTTTGTCTGCCGACCAATGAGCCGCCTCGGTCCCCGGCCGTCGATCAGCTCACCGCCACTGTCACGACAGGGCGGAGTCTGTACTTTCCTTTTTCTATATCCACCTCTGATGCCTGATGGTCAGGAATGGCCCGGTTTAAATCACTGGAAAGATCGCTGAGTCAATTTTTTACGAGGCTATCACTCAGCAGGACTGTGGGGCACAGGAGCCATCAGGAAATATTCACATCCATCCACCTGATTTCATTACCCTGTCCCCCCACTAGTGCTTTGCTTTGCAGTTCCCAGTTCTGCTCACTAAAAGATTGGCTATCACAGTTTGATTATCATGCCCCTGTGACTATTACTTTACCATAGGTGTAGCTCTGTGAGAGTGTGATAAAACTGCAGGTATCGAGGTTCTGGCAGAGTGCAAAAAAGACAAGAAAAAAACTATAGAAAGAGAATGTCTAGTGAATATACATATTCATAAGGTCCTGAGTGGCCCTTAGACGCAGTGTTCCACAGACTTGGAGCAATATTTCACACTCTTTGTTCACTTTGTTAGGTCCATTCTAAGCAAGTAAGTAATACATGTTTTGATCCTCTTTAACAAATGAATAATAAAGAAGAAAATGTAATGGGAAAATGACTGAAAAGGTGTCGGCTGAAGTCAAGGTTTATATTGCAGAAGCTTTTACATTACATTTATATATCAAACATAATATAAGAAGAGATTTTATATTATATACCAATTTAGATTTGAACTTTTCTTTTTTTTTCTAATTTGCAAATAGAATTACACATATTTAATTAATAGCTGTTTGTCACAGCTACTCCACAGTTATCTGTTGTTGATATCCCTGAGTTCATGTCTAGTTCATGAATTCACTATGGATGTGATTTATTATTTGAGTGTTTTTGCGAATCAAAACTTTGTGGTGAATCTGTGACACAGGTAGTGAGTTCATATCCCGGCCACACTTTCATCTATAAAAAACAAATTAAGTACATGCACTTCAGACAACATCGGGAGGATGATCCATGTATCTGGTGACCTTTGACCTCTAGGGGGCACTGTATTTCATAAAAATGTGTTTGGGTTCATATCCCATGTTGTGTTTGGGTTAGGGACAAGATTCTAATGCCTGATCATACTGTGGGTTGTCACATCGATGGTCATTGCCCATTTTTAAGGTCACTATAAGTATTCGGCCAACATATTGGATTGTGTCAAAATCAGGATACATATTCCACTGAACACATATTTTGGCCAATCGCGACCAGTTTTGACACAGATGATGTTTAGAGCTGCCTGACACATGTAATGATTTTATTTTATTTTTATTTATTTAAAATTATTTTACTTTTATTTATTTAATAATTATTTTATTATTCAAATTTGATGGTGAAGCCTCATATCTCAGCCAAACTTTGGTGCATCAACATCAAACTTCTGGTGGGAGCTTATGGTCATCTCTCTGACCTAACGTCATTCTGTCGCCATGGCAGCTTAGGCTCTATTCACTGCTTGGTCCCTCATTGTTGCTTGCAGCTATAATTACAGTCATTTTAAGATCAACTAGAGCTTCCAATTTCAGGGTATTTAATTTAATTTAATATGAAAATTGGGTTCAAGTTTTTTTTTTTTTTTCTGTTTGTGTTGTGGTTGTCCAATCAGCCATTTACGTATTTGTACTATAATCAATGAAGTAACATTCCACTGTTCTTTTATTTCCTATTACTGCATAAGTGGAACTACACCGATAGACCCTGAGTCTTAAGATGAGAGTATTGAATGTTTTAGCTGCATTTTATTTAAAGAGACACTTCCAAGATGAAGATGAGTTTACAGGTCATGGGGAGTAGTAGAATGCATATAATATGGATCAGTAGAGAGCTTTCTCCAGTATGAGAAAGTAACCCAGATGATTCGATGGTGGTGTAATTAGGTTATTTGATTGGATACCTTTCTTTTTCTTTCCATGGGAATACCTGCATCACAAATTTAAGGAGCTCTGGAAGCCTGATTCAAAGATGGTGCCCTGTTCATTATGAACGTTGCTCAGTGTTGCATGAAGCCAAAAAAATTTGATTCCAGCTGATCAGAAATTCCCAGGATGTTGCTCATATACTTTTTTTTGCCAATAGAGCAAGCGCAGTAGAGACTTCTGCTAACGAGCCAGCTGACTTGGCTCTACGCTCACATGAATGAGGATGAAATCATTTAATGGTGCGGTTCTTCTATACTTTCCGAATGTTATTGGACCAGATGGATCAAATTCTGATAATAACCATTTGGCTACTCTTTCTCCAATGATTGTGTGTGTGGAAAAAAATGATTCTTGGTTTCAGTGTGCATCACCAGTGTTGGTGATTTCACAGTTTGACTATATCAGACTGACACAGCACAGCTCCATCGCTGTGGGCTTGGCATCACAGAGATGCTGGAAAGGAAGGTCAAATGAATGCATTATGGGAAATGATAGGGTTGAGAGTGGGTAAAAAAAACCTATAATGTCAAGCAGTCAACTCAAGCATTAAGAAGTCTGATGGAAGTCAGCACAAACAGAATCAGGCTGGAAAGGCTCTGCTCCTCTAAACGGAACAGAAGCTTAATTACTATCATTGGTAACACCTATGTTTACCTACTATTTCATGTCAATGTGGCTGCTCTGGAAAAGTTCAATCAGAATGAAATGACATTATCATTTCCTGGAGCCCTGCTTTGAATGTAGAGTTAAATATCAGGCTCTTCTTTAGTAGAAAATCCTAAGAAACTCTCGTGGCCTGTAATTGTTTCTCTAATATTTTATCTATTGTATAGAACCTGTCTTTACTTTGCAGCCTAACAAAGACATACTCTCTTAAGTAAAGCAACACGATATATAGTTTAACATTTAATATTTATTCTGCAGTATCACCACAGTGTCCAGTATTTAAATGTCGACTTAATATGCAGACTCATGATGTTTTTAATTTATGGAGAGCTACAGACTGAAGTATAATAGAAACTCAGTGAAATTGGTAATAATGGTCATGATCCCTCAAGTGGGAGTCAGAAGACTAATTATGTGTTGGAAGAATAATTAGACATATAATTGTATCTTTATTCTCATTGTGATGCAAATCTTTTCAACTGTGTGCAGTTCTCAATCTGTATTCAGCTTCTTTTATACCAAAGGACTGCAGACACTATAGAGAAGTTGTCCCTTGACCCCTGCTTACTTTTTCTATTTAACCTGAAAAGCGTGAATACATGGATATAATATAAGACCATAAAGGGACGGAAACTAATCAAGGTTAAAAAAAAACTCCTGTGGACTTTTTTTTCTTTTATTACATAAGGATGTGCTATGAGAAATGTAATCCCTATCATCCCTATCCCCTTGGTGCAGTGTGATAAATGGACCCTTCTTCCCTCTTATTACCGTTATCCTTTATATCAAGTGTAAGATATTGTCTTCCCACATTTATCACAGAGCAGGTGAGCTGCAGCGATGAATCAATACTGATGAACAGGTGTCCCCCTGGGACCTGTTTGAGTCGTTGTCTAGTTTAATCATACTCAGAGAAGTGATACAACATTTGGTGGAGTTCCATTATAATGGCAAATTGTATTGATTATTCCTGGATTTCTGGTCATTTCTATTAATCATCACAGGCTAAACAAAGACACTGAAGGAGAACAACCATCAACGTCTCCACACAATTCAGACTCATCCACACATGTGGCTTAACCTGTAACCTTTTAGGCTCATTTTCTGAAAAGATGCAGGAAAGCAAATCCAGACTCTCCAGCTGCGCACATATTACAGTTTTTCTCAATTGTTTGCACACATTTTCTGAAAGCATGCCTCATACTATTAAAACTCTAAGCACAAATCCAAACACACACACGCATGCGCACACAATGGGCAAAAACCCTTCAACTCTCCTGCAAAATTAAATGTTATATTCAAAATAATGTTTTTTCTTCTCAAAATAGTATTTTGTTTTCAAATGACACACCCTTCCATCTTATGAACAATGTGCTTCATCATAATGACTTAAGGCTTTTCTTGTTCATTGTTAAACTTTCACTTTCTACAGAGTATATATACACTCACCGGCCACTTTATTAGGTACAGCTGTTCAACTGCTCGTTAACACTTAATTTCTAATCAGCCAATCGCAAAGCTCATCGAAATTGGACAATAGAAGATTGGAAAAACGTTGCCTGGTCTGATGAGTCTCGATTTCTGCTGCGACATTCGGATGGTAGGGTCAGAATTGGGCGTCAACAACATGAAAGCATGGATCCATCCTGCCTTGTATCAACGGTTCAGGCTGGTGGTGGTGGTGTAATGGTGTGGGGAATATTTTCTTGGCACTCTTTGGGCCCCTTGGTATCAATTGAGCATTGTTGCAACGCCACAACCTACCTGAGTATTGTTGCTGACCATGTCCATCCCTTTATGACCACAATGTACCCAACTTCTGATGGCTACTTTCAGCAGGATAATGCACCATGTCATAAAGCTGGAATCATCTCAGACTGGTTTCTTGAACATGACAATGAGTTCACTGTACTCAAATGGCCTCCACAGTCACCGGATCTCAATCCAATAGAGCATCTTTGGGATGTGGTGGAACGGGAGATTCGCATCATGGATGTGCAGCCGACAAATCTGCACCAACTGTGTGATGCCATCATGTCTTTATGGACCAATCTCTCTGAGGAATGCTTCCAGCACCTTGTTGAATCTATGCCACCAAGAGGCAGTTCTGAAGGCAACACAACACAACACAAAAATATACTGTAATGTTTTATTTTCCCCACACAAACAATGTACACAGTCACAAAGTTGCATATACTGTGATCTCCATACAACACAGAAGAATTTACTGTATACAGTTACAGTAAAAAAAAATGCTGCTGCATCCTCTGTTCTGTTTCTGTCTGGCCACAGCACCTCACACACATCACAAGCAATGTTTTCCCTGTCCAAACAGTGGGGGAAATACAGCCTAGCATGGTGAATCCAGCCATGACAAACATCAACTGCTTTATCTCCACATGCGTCTTCCATAGCTCGGAGAAGGGGTATACAGGTTTTTGGATTCTGACCAAACCCTTTCCATCACCAGGAGAAAACACTTAATAGTATTGAGGAATGGAGGATACGGGGTAAAACTGTGTGATACAGGTTTTCCCATGTGACAAGTCAGTGCCCATAGTGGGGAAATGAACTTTAGAATTTTAAAAGAAAGTGTGTTCCTTGTAAAAACAAGAGATTTTCTTTAATAAAATTGTGCCAAATACTGTGAATTGTCTGAGTGTTTAGAAAAAATGTGTTTTAGAACTGCAATTTGAGTGTAAAGCAGGTATTGTTCTTGTAGTTTAGCAGAATTGATTCAGGTTGTTGGTGCATGAGCTACATGTTGTGTTCGTTGTGTCTAAAGTACCAGTATCATTCATCATATTGAGAAAAACAGGCACTAAAAAAGAAAATATCTCACCAGTAGTAGCTTCTCTCCACTAGGACTGAACAATTTTTATTAAAAATTGAATTGTAATGTGATTTAATTTCATTCATGATTACCTTCATATCAGGTTTCAGTTCACAACAACATTTACAAGCATCACAGAAACTTACAGTAAACAATACTGAAACGTACAGTAACAATAAATGAAATAACTCTAAATTAATATATATATGTGTAAAAATGAAAACTAAAGTCAAGTGTTATGACTGTAGTCATGCTGAGTGGGCAGTTTGCTCTGTGTTTTGTTTCTTTTCATTTCCTTTGCAAATATGTCTGTGCTATCCCTCTATCCCTGTCTGGCCATTGGTGGGAAGGCTCTACACTCTGGACTGTGATTGGCTGACCTGGAGAACACCTGATGTATAAGAGGCCAAGGTGGCGGTGGCAGCCATCAGTCCCCTGGTTTCTCCTGTTTATTTAGCAAGGGAGCTAAGGTTTTGAGTTTGGTGCAAGTATTTTTTTTTCACTTTATATCCAGAACCCCTTTCTTTGTTTCTGGCCTTAGTCCACCCTGAAGCTATAATACTCAGTGTTATACCCTTTTGTTATATTTATATGTACATAAATCATTTTTGTTTTATTCAAAACAACCTCTGGTTTGTGGTTGCTTTGAACTTCAGGAAGATGAGGCCTTCAGGTTATGCCCTAGGCCCCAAGACTGGGGCATAACACAAGAATTGAATCAAATGGAGTCCTATTTATTAACAAGGATTGGTGTCAGATTGGTCTTAGACACGGACTCAGGCACAGAGGTGTCAATGAGTTTCTTTATTGAGATAACAACAACCCTCCACAGAGTGAGGCTATGGCAGGCTATGAAAAACAGGCTTAAACTAGGGAAAACGAAAAAAGAGACAAAACTCTAATCTGCTCTATGAAAGTTTTCAATCAAAATCACTCTCAATGAGGAAAATCAAAAGGCTGAAAAATAAGGGTGTGACAAGACACTCAGCTCACGAGACGAGACACGAGATTGGGTTCACGAGATCAAGACAAGATTTTAAGAAAACTAAATTACAAATTATATAAATGCCTGGACAACAGACTTGTATTTAACTGAGTTGCACATGGATTTTATAACTCTGTAAGCGTTAACTTTTAATGAACTTATTCCTTTTAATGAACTTCTTCCTCTACAAATTGAAACTAAAATAAAATGTTAAAGTTAAAATGTATAGGAAAAAATTATACATTTGTCCTTTTTTCAAGTGCAAACAATATGTGCAAAACAACAAGTTCTTCTCTGTCAGCAGCAGTTGTTGATGTGAGTACTGAGCTGTGGTAGTGCTGTAAATGTCTCTGCATTGTGCTCGTATTCGCCGCGCTGTACAGCATTATTTGCATACAGTGTCTGCATATTGTCCGTGTCTTATCAGTCACTCTCTTACCATTTATCATTTCTGCCGAGAACCCAAAATGCTGCCAAACAAACGATTTAAAAGCGGCGGGGGCGTCGTCAATAGTAATACCTGTGTTTTCCGTCATTCTGGCTGCTTGCTGGATAAATCTGGCGAGACAGAATTTTAACGCGACGGGCAATCTCGTCAAATCACATCTCGGGAGATCTTGTGTGACGAGATTTCGTCACACCCCTACTGAAAAACATTAACTAAACGCTAGAAAACAAACACCTATACTAAGAAAGTTACAACAAAGAAATACATGAGCAACAAGGCTGTGGCTGGACAAGGAAAAAGGCTTTGGTGATGGGTACTGGGACCACTTCAGCACAAGATAATGGGAGACGCAGACAAGATATACACCGGGTAATGGGGAACAGGTGGAAACAATCAGGGCGGGGCTGACAATCAGTCCGTTGACACATGAGGAAGGACAAGTGACCTGAAACGAGAGGAGAGTTATCTTTCAAAATAAAACAGGAAATGATAAGACTTAACAACCCACAAGACCTCACCGTGGTGTGACAGACTGGTATACATAGGCTACATCAGGGGTGGGCAAGTGTGGGTGCAGGATTCTGTTCCAACCAAGAAGTTACACACCTGATTCTACTAATGAAGGCCTTGGCAATGGCTCTAGAGGTTGATTAGTAGAATCAGGTGTGTAACTTCTTGGTTGGAACAAAATCCTGCACCCACACTGGCCCTGCAGGACCAGGATTGCCCACCCCTGGGCTACATCAATGCTTGAGCAAAAGCAGTTAGTACAGCTGAAGACATAAAGAGCATCTATGTCGTAACGTGTCGTAAGTAGAACAAGGTCAGAGAGGTGGCAAACAGTCGATGAAATCAAAACCTGGGTTAGGAAACAAGCAAAAAAAAAATCACGACTTTGATAATCTCAAAATCACGTTACATGAAATTGCATTTTTCGATCTAAAACGATAGATCAGACCTACTCCACTATCTCCCAGTGAAATCAAGAGGATAATTCCAAATTCCTGATAGTCAGGCACCATCTTATCTTAAAGAGTTCAAAGTTTCCTATCATCCATCTAGAACACTGTGCTCCCAGAACACAGGCTCATTAGAGAGAAACTTTTCTTTTTTAAAAGCTTATACTTGGTGCTGGTCCTAGGTGCTGCTATATGTGTAGACTGCCTGGGGCTTCTTCATGAGATACTCTGAGCTTCCCTTTCTTTTTCCTCTATCTGTAATCACTCATGTCTCACTTATGTCCGTTTCAAACCTGTTATCTTCACTGCACACCTGGCAGCTGTTCTTACCCTGTTCAAATGCTTGTATTTTATTCTATACACACAACATCTATTTCATGTCCACCCTGGAAGAGAGATCCTCTTCTGTTGCTCATCCTGGGGTTTCTTCCTTTTTTTCTTGTCATCAAAAATAGAAAAAAAATAAAGGATTTTCTATAGGGAGTTTTTCCTTATTTGCTTCAAGTGTCTAAGGACAGAGGATGTTGTAGTGCTGTACAGGCCTGAGGTGAATCTGTGATTTGTGATTTTGGGCTGCACAAATAAACCCGACTTGACTTTTTTCCCCTCGTGTGTCTCGGGGGCAACAGATGCCAAAGTAAATTATCAATCTTCCACGGAGGCTTCAGTGCAACATAAACAATAATATGCCTAGTTGAATTACAGAAAAAGGTTACAATATTTTTGATGTACGTGTGATTTATGTACAGCCATATGTGTGATGCTGAGGCAATCTGACTCGGTGGATGTGGCTTGCTGAGAACAGCTGTCACTGCTGCTGCACTGACATTTGAATTATGATGCCTTCTGCTCTGCTAACAGTACCAGGGAGGAAAAACAGCACAAATGAGTCAGCTCATCGAACAGCAACATGCAAATTATGGCAAACCGGAAACTTAAAAAGCCTCTTGTGCACAGGGCAGATATTCTATATCTGAAGGGCAGCGTGTTATTAACCCTCTGAGATCAGTGACATACATTTTTGTGCCTTATTACTACCAACACTATATGTATATTTTATATTTGATTTGTATTATATCCTTATTTTTATTCTGTTCTATTTTATACTTGCAAATAAATGTGTGTATTTCTATATATATATATTTTATCCATGTCTTGTTCCTACATTTTCTATTTGTCTTGTTTTTATGTCACATAAGAAATAAGAAGCTACTGTAACAAGCAGATTTCCCATGCGTGGGCTTAATAAGCAGTATTATGTTTTAAAGCTACATAAACAAAGAAATGTACGGACATACTTGTATATTTCTGACATTTCTGAGCTTCTTCTTTCACTTAGTATCAGTTGTTAAACATCAGCAGTGTAATATTCTGATTATGCATCATTACCTTGGTGTGAGAATGACGTATTTGACTCTGTATTAAATAATAAGCAGTGTTTTGTTGAATAATTAATCCCATAGTTTCCCAGAGAATTGTATTTTTCTCAATGTAAAAAGATGTATTTAGGTGTTTCAGAGCTCAGGTGCAAATACAGCTTTTATTCAGTAAGTTACAGATATGTATTGGATGTTGAACTGGGCATTTTAATAGACAATTTGACAATATATATTTTAATTGAGGTTCATGTTGCCTTGGAAAGCTTATTCCACTCAGAAACATTTCAATCTTTTTTAATTTGTTCAACTAATCAATCTATGCTACCATGAATCAAACAGAGACCTAATAGAAATAAAAGAGAGGAATTATTAAGTCTGAATATAAAAGTGTTTAAAGGAATACAATTCTAAAAATATAAGAATGAATTGAAAAGAGTTAAAAGTTTAATCAAAAGCCAGAATAAAAAGGTCTGCCTTGAATATTATGTATGCGGTAAGCCATGGTTATATAACTATATTAAGCAGATAATTCTATAACACTGTCGTATTTTGCAAAACCATATGTAACTTAATTTCCAATAACAGTATATGAAACATCTTGTCATTATAGAGCCTTTATAGAGAAGGATGAATGTACAAAAAGCTATTGAAATATATTTGTATATGTTCCTTCAATAGTGAGATGAACCACAACCTCCTGGTCTACTTTCTCTGTATAAATAAAACAACACTATGTGTCTACAGCTGTACTAGACATGAATGTCAACTAAAGGTCATGACAATCCATCAACTAGTTGTTGAGACATGTCACCAAAAACCATTAACGTCAACCTAGAGTTGGTGCTGGAGGAAAACTATGTGTAATCCATCCAATGGTTGTTGAGACATTTCAGTCTGGACCAAAATGGAGCGACAGACCAATAGACAGACATTTCCATTTAGAGCGCATCCGAAGCGGATAGAAACAACATTAAAATCGCATTTAGTAGAATTAGGATGACATAACTTATGCTGCTATTATCCAATATTATTATTCAATAGAGGATAAATGTCTCTTGAATCTAGTTCAACAGACAGCAGCAATCCTAAATTTAAAGAGCAATGAGGAGCATTATAATATAGCCTCGTATAAATTCACTTCACAAAAAATAAAATAAGGAATCATTCATGGAAATGGAGGCAGTCTCAATTTAATTTCAAACAACTTTATTAATCCCACTAGAGCCATTTCATTTTGAAAAAGAGCAGACCGACCACACACATCCCGAGGAGTCATGAGAATAAAAACTCTAACTTAAGAGGAGTTAAAATGTGAAAAATGTATTAGTGTTCTTAATTAAAAGAATAATAATAAATACATGGGTAAATAAATGATTAATTTAGATTTGTTTTCATCTTGACATTACAAGATCGTTTTTCTGTTGATCACAGTTAAAAGATTCATGTTAAATCTTGTTTTGATTAAATGTTTAACACAACATACCTTTTTCCCCCAGCCACCTTGTATTTACATACTGAATATAGTAAATTTTTACATAAATGTGTGTGTGCATAACTGAATGGGGGAATGAATTACAACTTGCAATCAGTATCTTCATAAAATCATTAAAAAAAATCATAAAATTCACTTATTTAATTTACTGGCCAGACAGATTCTTTACCATATACAAAAATAATAAATTTAATTTTACTACTATTATTATTTACTATATTTGATTAGTCTTATTCAGTTCCCAATCAATATTATAGTGTTGTGCAGCAGGGCGCAAAATTAATTTCTTTGTCCACCAACCAAATGGATCAGTATAGATGACCGTTGTTTTTCTGAGCTGGTGAGTGAATAAATCTTCCAGTCACTTCTATTATTTAATCTATTAATCATTTATGTGGCTTGTAAATGGTGCAGATTTCTGTCCCTGCTTGTAATGGAGAGCGACTAAAAAAGACGTTTTTTTGTTTCCCCCCGGTTCACTTTACACGGCGGACGCACCGGAAGTCAGTGTTTCGTTGCTTTACCGGCGAAGTCTTGATAATACTGACACCGGCCACCTAAAACATCACATCAGATCGAGTAAGTGTGTTTCGTGTTTGATTTCGAAACGTTTAGGTCCAAGAGAAACTGATAATTAGCTGTGTGAACGGTTTTATTGGCTAACGGCTAGTTAACAGCACGTTGTTGTTAGCCAGAAATCTATTGAAACGTTAGCATGCTAGCCGCTAACCGCTTATGCGTAAAATAGGAATGTTCGTCTAGCTTTTGTATTATAAAGTAAAGTGGAGAACTTTAAACTGTTAAAGTCCCTTTTGAAAAACATCTGGTAACATCATGGCGAAAATTTCACAAATTTAAAGACAAATTCACAGTTTTGAAAGAGTCTCAGAACAACAAACTGACTATTAAATTTAATTGTTCTGTTACGCCTCTATAAAGAAATATTTCCTTTATCAACACAACAAAAACATCACTAACCTAGTCTAGGCCTATTTGAACAAATCTTCACCACTTTGCTCTCATTAGTGTGCAAAGATTTTTATTTAATCAAAGTGAAAAGAAAGTATTTTGTAAGCCATCACTAAAACAAACATTTTTTATATATTGCAAATTTACACATGTAAAGTTTGGCTTATAATTGTACTGGTGTTAACTTTGTTTATTCACCTTTCTCTCTTTTCATTGATTTATGTATAATTTCCTAATTGGTTCAGAGTTGTTTCAGAGGTTGAGGTGTATGTTGTACATAAGGATGTGAAAAACTACATTTAAAAGTTGATTTAGTCATATCAAGTTGGGATTTGCCACCTCTACAGTCTTATTGGCATCAAATTCCCTCTTCATGCTTCCTCCTACAGTGTTTAAGTATAGCAACACTCTTTGGTTCTAAAAAGACTAACATTTAAACGATCTGAGTTTGGATGGCTGAGGCTTCATACAAACTTTTAAATTGATTTTTGCACAGGAGAAAATTTTGGGATGTTGGCCTCCATCACTTCTCTCTCGCTCCAGGATTTCACAGGTTTTTGTTTGTGATTATTGCAGCCAAAGATCCTTGTTTTTAGACTTAATTAGAAATATGATATATTTTTTTATTTTATTTTTGTGCCATGTACATAAAGTTCTCAACCCACATGGGTTATTAAGACACCAAAAGTACAGTTGCAGTATTGAACAGCTTGTTATATCTCATTTAATTACAGATTTTGATCATTATACGTATAAGGCAGGGCGGTATGACCTGACATCAATGATTACTTGGTAAATAGAGTTGGAGCTTTGATGTGATAATCCCTCTAACACGTAATATTACATGTTACAGGGTAATTTCCAGAAACGCTCCATGGGAAGTTAAGCTGGAGAATTTTGGAAATATTTCTTTTTATCTAACTCTGAAACAGCAGATTCCTTCCTGGCTCTTTTGCACCTTTTCTCGCTTCAATTTCAAAGAAATTTCTTAAAAAGCTAATGAAATTATTAGCCTTTGGTGCTTTTTAAAAGTATTTCTGCTGAACAGGATGTTCTGACCTGCAATATCTGAAAACAACTCATCAACTTTCTACTGTCTAAAAGATAAAAGCCGGGACTCTGTGCTCTTTTTGCTCCACAAATTACGGACACCGGAAAGAATGTCTCAGAAAGAAAGAAAGAAAACATTAAACACATAAGCTGTTAAGACTCTTTAACCTTAAACATTTTCAAGCTGACCCCAAGCCGGTCACCACAGCGACACATATTGTCATCCAGCATCCCCTGTGAGGTAGTTTCCACAGCTGGATGTTCATCACAAAGCCAAACTGCATAAACCCTCCAGGCTGCTTTTAGAGGTGGAAATTAGATTTTATGTCAGGATGCTGCAGGTCTGGGACATTTTTGGCTGAGTTAAAAGCATCCTAGGGGGATTATGAATAGCTAATAATTAATTATTGAATTTTTGAATGGTCCTTGTGGTTGGAATTAAAGTGAATGTGACATGAACTCTGATGGCTTAAAATATCCGGCAGAGTGACAGACACGCTCATTGCAGAGGGACGAGTTTACAGTTGTTCAGTGTCGTCTCCATGGTGACTCCTGACTCTGACCTAGGAGTCGGAGGACTAATTCATCGGTCTAACCATCATAACTCTGACACCAAAATGGCAGCGTGCTCAGTTTCGGGGCTGTGTGATGTCACCTCCTGGAGCTCCATGCAAAAAATTACCTTCAACATTAGCTTGTGAGAAAGGCTTCCACGTGTCAGATGCCATTTATCTGTAGTATAAAATACAACAGCTTGTAAAAACACTAACGCAATGGCATGAACAGAAACATAATTGGCTACACAACTGGGATGATCTTCAGAATAGGGATGTCCCGATCCAGCTTTTTGCCCTTCTGAGCCGATACTGGTGGCCGATACCGAAATAGTCTATTAACTCAGCATCAGTACTCTGCTCTTGAGCATGTGTAAACCAAGGCTTTAAAAACCAGTGCAAATAATATTGTTAACTATTTAAAAACAAAAATGCCCTCTACTCCCCAATCTCCTCCACACTTTTTGCTCCATCTCCATCTACACACTGCCTTCAACTGTTTGCCCTGACTGCAGTCCGAGCACTCGGGGGTGCGCAAGCTGAAAAATGTAATGGCGGTCTGGAGTGTTTTTAATAAAGTTTTTTCAAAGTGGGATTTTCCGACAGAATAAAGGCGTCTAAATAAACGTTTTATTTGTCACATTGAATGGATATGCAACATCCTGTTATACATCTTCTCTCTGTTTAGACATGCTGGTTTAACACTTTTTATTTATTTTTTTGGTGCGTCGTTATTCCTGCATCAGGTGACACACAGTCGAGTCCAGTCACCGGAGTCGCGCTCACATTTCCGCAGATTTGCGGAGATGCGTTCCGTTAAAAAAGGAGAAGAAGTCAACATCCCATGTTAAATAAAGAAAACGATGTACTAAAGTCACATTAGTTCCATTATCCGAGTGCTGGAACAATTCCAGTGTGCTCGTTTCAGTGTAATTACGCTGTTTCGGTGGCTTTGCCGTTTGCCTGAGACAAGTCTGAGCGCGTCTCACAGCAAAAAAACTAGAATGGATTATCTGAATAGGTGCACTGGAAAACCCGGACTTTTTTTTAAAGGATCGGATTTTTTCCTGTGCCGCCGCGCCGATACCGATATACGCATATTTTTGCCAATATCGATGGATCTGATGCCGATATTGGATCGGGACAAGCCTACTTCAGAATCCTTGACAGTTGATGTATAAATTCTTGTATGGTTACAGAAAAGAAAACGGTTAACTAAATAAAAAAAACACAGCTGACATTTAGCACCTAACCTAACTGGATCTAGAAATCATCTGTGCATGTGTTGGAGGGATGAGCGGTGCATGAAGGGGGTGTGGCCTCAGTGCTCCTGCAGTAAGGAGTGTGCTGTGTGCATGTGATTCAGGAGTGTACTTGCATGTAATCTGGTTGTTGTGCCAAGATTATGCTACAGTATTTTCCCCAACTATATTTAAGTTCCCTGTTAAAGACCAACCTTTCAGTTTTGTACATTTTCGATTTATTCCCATATATTTATGTTTAATTCCCATGGAAAGTTTCCAACTTACCCTAAATATTATAAACCATTTCTTTTTTAATTCTACAGTCTTCCTCTATCACAGTATGATTTTATTCCTCATGCTGACTTTTTGTTCCTTCTTTGGTCAGAATGACGGACAGATACAACATCCACAGTCAGCTGGAGCATCTCCAGTCCAAGTACATCGGCACGGGCCACGCCGACACCAGTAAGTGGGAGTGGCTCGTCAACCAGCACAGAGACTCTTACTGCTCCTACATGGGCCACTTCGACCTGCTCAACTACTTCTCCGTGGCCGAGAACGAGAGCAAAGCACGTGTCCGCTTCAACCTGATGGAGAAGATGCTACAGCCGTGTGGCCCGCCAGCCGACAAACCCGAGGACGCCTAGGATCAACTGGAGTTGCTGCCGGAGGGGTTTTTAACACCGTTTTATTTGGTGTCCATTTCATGGACGCTCAACTTGATTTCTGCCATTTTCTTTGTTATACTTTTCTAAAATGTCAAGTTTCATGGCCATGAAATTAGGCCTGCTGTGTCCTTCACACTGGATGAGTGACAGAAGACACCTGGACTCAGATCTCTACATTGTTTGGAACTGGACCAGTGGAAAAATGTGAATTCTCACCTTTTGATAAAACTGCCGTTTTCAAGGATATTAGCAACTAAAAAGTCTGACTGAGGGAAATGGGAAGACTACATTACTTTTTAGAGGATAATAAAAATGTTATTGCGAAATTAGAGAACGGAAATTGTTAAGGCACACACTTGCCTGTCATGCTTTTGGAGCTGTGTTCTTGATTGAATTTTTTGTTTTGATTTAATAAAATGTTGCATTTCTCCATATCGAGTGCATTTTAATATTTGGTTACATAAAAGCAAGGAGTGTCTATGAAACTTTCATATATAGCTGCACGTAGTGTGCATCTTTTTTTGTGGAATTGTTCGTATGGATATTCAAAACATTATTATTAAAAGATTTATATATTATATATATTAAAATCCCTGGTGTGCTGTGGTGGTGTAGGGGTAGAGTACTTGCTACCGTACATAGAGCCTTTTCTTAAGCAACTGTCTCGGGTTCATTCCCGGCTGCATGTCTACCCCCCTCTCTCTCCCATTACTTCCTGTCTGGCTTCTGTATACTAAAGGCATTTATGCCACAAAAAATGTAAAAAAAAAAAAAAAAAAAAAAAGTGCTATCCTGCAGAAGCACTTTTGTTACAGTGTAAAGCTCTGTGCTAAAGTATTGTAACATCGCTCAAAAACTACACGCTGAGACATTAGTGGGTTTAGCTGCTACTTTATTCTTCACACTAACACGGGTCTTAGTCCAAAATCACAGAGCCTCAGGAAATCCCAGCACTATCACCTAACAGAAGAGAATCTGGGCCTGGACTAATTTATTTAATAATGCATAGAACAGTAACATGCCCAGGTTGTTACACAATACAGGAAAACATACAAAGTAAGATTTATCATAAGTTTTTTTGGCCTATATGTACTGTATTGACATCTGAATTTACAACTAATTTTAGCCTTTTTCTTACAATAACTATATTTGTATGACTCCTTATCTCAATGTATGTACAATTTGTCTATTAAGACTATGTAACAATCCAACACACCCTCATTTGGCCAAACAAAAAAAAAAATCAACTCAATCTTCCGCTTTTCTATGAGAATACATACATCCTACAGGCAGTACACCAGTATGAAATCATTTCTCAATGAAGAATCCTCCAGAGCTCTTGATGTTCACTTGAGTTAACATCTGGTGACTGAATTATCAACGCATGTGAATCACGTCATATTCAGGCTCCTCAAACAATTCAGTCACCCATCCTGAAGCACCTACTATGTTACTGTTTTCATTTATTGAGCTTTTATTTGACCCCTCTTCAGATTTCTGACAGAAATTAGAGCACCAGTAAAGAAGACAAGTTCTTATTGTTTCATTCCTTTCGTTTGGCCTTGAAGGTTGTCCACCCACACAGCCTCTCACACACATAGACGAACATTTTGTCCCTATTTTCCACCTACACTTTCTAGTCCATGAATCAACTGTGCAGGACTTAAACACAACCTTACACACATGTTCCACTTATGACTAATGTAAACCGTGACACTGCCACGTGTGTGAGAACGTGCAGTAAAATCAAGAGAAAAAAAATGTAAAACACCGTAATTTGAAAAGATGGCAGATCCTATACAGTAATATGTATAATAGACACATAATTGCTGGGTCTGGCACTTATCATTGACGTATCTGAACAGCGAGTAATAGCAATTAGCTTGCAGAGTGGATATTAACTCCTCATTCTGTGGCACAGGCTTCAGGGTAGCTAGACGTTCAGATGTGCCTTTGATGGAGAGTGTCGGCCCATTAATGACGCTTGCCATGAGAAAATGTTTTTAAAATGCAAATCTCCCCGGGAGGTTTCGAGTCAGACGGATGTCTGAAGCTGCACTTTGAACCAAAGCAGGTGGGCGGGGGCAGTGCTGACTTCAGGCGCTTTCTCAAAGACGTTTCCGGGCCAAATGAACGCACGGAGGCGCTTGGTGGGAGCATGACTCATTGTTGGTTTGAGAGGTGCTTGGACGGTCGGCGGCTGCCAAGGATGTTCTCGTGTTGTGTATCACATCCGAGGTGTTTCTTGGTGGGGTAAGTCCTCGCCATCTGTACTTACTGTGAGAGTCGTGGAGACGGCGTTGCCAAGTCAGACATGAGAGCAGCATGACGTTTGCCGACACACACACACAAAAACACACTCATAAACTGCTTGACCTGTTCTCTCAGGGACACAACAAACATATAAATAGATGGTTGCTGCCTTGGTTTCCAGCAGGATCCTAGAAGTGGTCTCTCCATTTGTAATGTTTATACCTTTAGAATAGAAAAGCGCCTATATGCTGTTTTTTCTTTCATAATGTTCTTTCTGAAGAGGACAGGAAAAACAAATCACCTGCAGATGGGAGAAATGATAGAATAAGCTGACAGGATGCACAAATTTATCTTGAAAGTTGTTCATTTCAGCACTGCCTTTTGGCACCTGGAACTTCACTTTGGGGCTGTTACTCACATTTTCCCTCCTGACTAGTTCCTGTTGTTTTGTATTAACATTAACTCTGAGATTTACATCTCTTTGGATGAAAGCGTCTTGTTAAATGAAATTGTAAATTTGCCCTGGTGAGAACTCTCCTTGCCTTTTTCAACACAGATTTGTTTTGTGAGAGAAATAAACCTTGAGGGGACTAACTTCTTTTTCTTCGAAGTGTATTTAAGGCCGAGTGTTTTCAAACTGCAATGGGAAAAATCAGTGTAACCGAAACAGTTTGTTCTGTCGAGTTCTTCTGGACTCCTTTACAGCGACTATAAATACTGTGTCTCACCTGCCAACACACGCGCGCACACACATGCACACTCACCATAAAGACTTTTACAATATGGGGACATAAAAACTGTCTTATATTTGCACTAAAACTGGTTTTGATTAAGTCCTGGATATAAAATGTCACGTATGAAATGAGGCGAATGAAGATATTAAGTATTAATGGACCACAAGCAGAGGGATGGACCCTTATACGGTACTGGATGTCTGGAATAAAACATAAATCAACACAGAAATAAAACTACAGTCAAAAGTGGAACAAGCAGAAATAAAATGTGGCTCAACACACAAAAACAAACTTGTCTTAAAAATTAAAATAATAATATTCTTGTGCATACTGTATGTAGAATATTTTAAGCAGATGGTTGGAGTTAGTGCATATTAATGCCCCATTAACAGAATTTTAGTCCTGTGCTGCATAAAATGCCCATGAAGTGCTCACTTAGTATTATAATTGCTCACACCCTGGTATTCAGTATTTTATTCTTTATTAAGGCCTCGTATATGGAAACATTTTTCAAGAGATGGAGCTGCGTTTGTTTAAGAATAGAACAGGTCAGTCAGTCATTTTCTATACCTGCTTGTTCCTCATTAGGGTCACAGGGGTCTGCTGGAGCCTATCCCATTCACTCACACACTCACACCTACAGGCAATTTAGAGTCTCCAATTAACCTCAGCATGTTTTTGGACTGTGGGAGGAAGCTGGAGTACCTGGAGAAAACCCATGCAGACACGGGGAGAACATGCAAACTCCACACAGAAAGGTCCCAGACCCAGGACCAAGGAGGTCTTGAACCTGTGACCTCCTTGCTGTGATGCAACAGCGCTAACCCCTGTTCCACCATGTCACCCTCAATAAAACAGGTAATGGCCAAAATAATACAACTGTAAATCTAATTACTGCATAATTGATATTTCTCTTGTATAGGTGGAACCTTTTTCTCACTTCATCACATTTTTTATGTTTTCTAATCTCTACAGCTACAGCCTAAAGTAAAATGAATTCCATCCCTGTTTAAATCAGGTTCATTGTATTATTTCTTAAACATTGCTGGCGAGGTTCCATCTTCCTGTGGCTGAGGTCAGGAAGTACAGGCCTGTCGTAACCTAACAGCCATTAAAATGATTTTATCTTACATGCAGGTTATTATCATCTTATCTCCGTGAACATTCAGGATCCTGCAGTGATAGTTAAGTCGATTTATTCTGTTCCGTCACATAGCCAGTTAAAAGCTACTGTTACACCAGAAACTTTTTAAATATTTATTATCTTTGCTTTTTTCTGGCCCCCACCTGTTTTATCTGACTACCTCCATCCTGCATCAACTCTTTAGCTCCATTGTTGTTTTTGAGTGCAGTGGCTATAGGAAGTATGCTTTCCTATACAAATACAGAAGTGAAGTGATGACACTTGAAACCAGATGAGAACAGCATAGTGAACCTTGAGAAAAACTACTGATGAGGTTACTGTAACAATGGAGGACATCCAGCATAGGCATCCACATCCACAAAGAGTGAGCCAGGCTACAATTTATGTTAAAAGTGTGGATATCAATCTACACAGCATTTTTTATATTGTTGATAGGCCAAGTAAAACTTACTTTACTTTTTCCTGTATACTTTAGTTATGAAGAAACCGGACAACAAAGTTTTGAACTGTAACAAAAGTGCTGGGAAGCAACATGAGGAGGAGCGTCATGAAAGGGAGCTTTACACTAATTAAAGTGCTGCTGCAGGATAGCACTGATACTTACACAGACATTTTAGAGATTTGCAGAGGTCTGATGTGGATTATCTTGCTGTAGGATGAACTCCTGATTAACTAGGTCTAGATCATAGGGTTCTGCTTAGCTCTAGAGCTCTAGTCCTAGAAAAAACCCAGACATCAGGCTTCATCCATGCTGATATACAGACGGGGGTTAATTAACCAGAGAAACTTGGTTGGAGCAACTTTACACACTTTATTTAAGTCCATTACTGCAGAAAAGCTGTAAGTCTAAGTTGTTAACTATTACTTTTGTACCATTTAAATGTTACATATTATAAACTTCCCTGTTTTTTATTGTGAATTTTTCATCCCTAACAAGATTTCAAGGAGCAAAGTTCATCTCAGTATAGTTTTCCACATCTTTTATCACATTCGTTTCTTTCTAAGCCTCTCCTCCTCCTCTTTAAATGGCTGTGGGGGGTGTTGGTGGTGACTATATAGTAGTGACATCACAACTTCACATAAGTCATGACTGCTTGTTTTAAGGCACAGTTTCTGAATACAGGCTGTTTATGTTTCTCTGTGGATTGAATGTTTTTGAAACATGGGACAGTATTAATACACTCTCTGCTGTCATATATATATATATATATATATATATATATATATATATATATATATATATATATATATATATATATATATATATATATATATATATATATATATTTATATATATATAGCTCTAATAAATCTATAAGGTGTTCATTGGAATTAAACTGCTTAAATTTCAATAACAATCTAAGAATTTGTGTTCTAAAACTTTTGACCGGTGGTGTAAGTCTATGAGATTTTACCTTTTAATGATAAAAAAGAAAAAAATGACAAAAAGGATATGCACCATTGTGGCATGGGAAGTTACATCTGAAAGCTGAGGTTGATCTGACAGAGATATGTAAGCCACGGACACACAGACACTCCTTGCTTTATAAATAGATAATCTTGTATAAATAATCACAATAATTACATAATTATTCACACTTGCATATTTACACACACACACAAACATACACCTAACATGTGTAGTGCCCAAGACGCCACAAAAAGTCAAAGCAAAACAAAAAAAAATACACAAATAATCTCAATAATATCACAGTAGTCACAACACAGCTTTATAATTGTGTAAAAATCCTTTGTTAACCAGAATTTATCTAATCTAGTTTCAATAATTAACTGAAGCAGCAGAATTACATCCTTTGAGAGTTCAATCCCTGCTTTTACAGCCCAAAGTGCAAAGATTTTTTTCTCTCTCTTCAGTTTTAAAGGTCTTTATTCTTAACTCATACCTTTTAGTTTAAATGTGGATGACAGGTTCTGCTGCTAAATCGTATAATTCATGGACAAGCGTATACACTTCAATCATGTCTCTTCTATAGAGCTGCTAACCTTAAATGCCTTAACCTCCCTTCAGATTGTTCCATCATAGAAAATTAAAAGCTGACTTGGTTTTATTACTTTTTGCACTTTTTTTTCCCCTGGATTGTTAATCTTTTATAACCTTTCATTATTTTTTTTACAAAGAGTAAAAGCCATGTTAGGAGTGAATGATTGTAATATTAACAGTAGCCTATGACCAGGTGGAATAAGTAGCTGGGCTGCATTACAGCCTCCAGACCTCCAGGCAAAGTGCCAATTCTACCTGCGGAAAGCCATTAACATAGTGTGTGTATGTTTTACAACTGGTGTGACTTTTAAGGCTAAAGTGGAAACGTATTGGGAAAGATTGACTGTTTTAACACTTAAAAAAAAAAAATCACTTCCACATTTTAAGTTTAAAGTCCCAGGCCAAAAGAATACGGCCGTTGTGAATTTTAGACCAATGTTTGAGATAAAAGTGAGACTAAAGGGGGAAACTGTGGGTCCTCTGAGGTTAAAGATGTGTGTGAGAGAACAGGAGGTTTATTGGTCACTGTAGGCCAGAGGGGCATCTTTCATACGTAAGCACCAGCTGCTTCACTCATCCTGCTGTCCTCCTTCACTGTATAAAAACCATTATCACCACTGTCAGATTGATTCATGTATGGAACCAGGGAGTTGCGAAGTCGACAAAGGTGGGCGTACACCCCAGGAAAATCAAACCGCTCGGTTTACTCCTTCCCTGTCACCAAGGTCAGGCTGTAACTCTACGTGTCAACGAATTCATTTAGGCCAGCCGGTATTAGAAAAAGCCCTAATAAACAACTGGGCATGAGCCCGACTGGTGATTCACTTCTGCGCTGGTCTCTTCCTGACTGACCTCGTTCATTGCCTCCTTTGATTTCCACCTCTTTGTGGAACGAACTCCATTACGCCCACATTCTCTTTAAAAGCAGGCTTGAGGCTGAGTAGAGAGGGCTGAAATTCAATACTTTAATGGTCATTCAAATAGAAATCTCCTCAACCAAAACACACATGCATTAAGATTACTCTGAGACCACAAAAATCATAGGTGAGAGCAAACAGCAGGTGGCAAAAAAACAAACAGCATTCAGCAGTCACATTCATCTAGGAAACGTAAAATCTCTCTGCAAAATGCAGTTTCAATGGCTGGGGAGAGTAATGCAATTATTCTCTTAGTCTTTTTTTCAGATTGTGTTTGCATATTTGGACCGAAGATGCATTTGAATGTTAAGTGTCTGTTTGGAAAGCAACTATTAGAGTTAGTGGAACCACCTTGTTTTGCATTGGTTTGGTTTGCATTTAGCTGGTCATCACCACAAAAAGCATTTGATTAGAGCTCATTATGCTTGGATTTATCTGTTTGTGTGTGAAAAGGCAGCAAGAAACATGAATAGATTAACACACAAATCAGCTTCAGTGCACTTATCACTGTTGACACAAAACGAGAGAGACTGGACATTAGCCTTCAGCCATGCTAGCAGCTCCGTTGTGCTGTACTTTGCAGCGTTAGCGCGCTAACATGCTGATGTTTATCAGATTTGATAGGTTCACCACCTTAATTTGGCTTCATAGAGTATGAGGTCATTCATGCCCTCTCTTGTTGTGTTATACAGTGTAACTGACCTTCTTTTTTACTGCCTTTTACATGTTACATATACCAGAGGTTACGCAAAGAGAGGCTTGTGCGCCTCAGTCTGCAAATGCAAAGGTTCATGTAAATATGCTAGCTGGCATAAAGAAGTAAAAGTGTCTACTTCGTATTCTACGCAAGGAACCGCTGAGTAATTCACTCCTCAATCTTGATTTGCAAATTATCACTAAAAGCAAAGATGAGTCATAAACCAAAGTATCGGGGGCAGAAATGGTAACGTTACAAGAAAAGGTGAAAGGTATAGTGTGTGGGATTTAGTGGCATCTAGCAGACCGGACTTGGCAGAAATGGAATTTAATATTCTGATGTTTTAATAAGTATATAATTTAATAAATATAAGAATTATATCTGTTTTTATTATCTTAGATTGAGCCTTTTTTTTTTTTTTTTTTACTTTTTTTTGTGCCAAATTTCATGGGAATCTGGTAATTACTGAGACATTTGACTCAAAATGAACAAACTTCATGTTTTTGCTGGAGGAAAGTCAGTAGGATATCTCTGGTAATAGAATTTCATGACAATTCATATAACATTTATAGACATTTCAGGCTGGACTGAAGTGGTGAGCGAACAGACCCACTGACAGGCAGCCATAGAGCCAATATGCCGTTAGATTGGTCAATAATAATACTAGGACTGACCCCTCAGTTAATTAACCAATTAAAACTATGGATTTGTTAGTCAATTAATTGACTTTTATGTATTTATTTCCTGCTGAATTATTTATATCCTGAAAAAAATTAGCACATCTCTGGTAAATTTTAGATGTATTACTGCATGTGGGAAACTATTTAGACTAAACAGTTTTCAAGTAACTACTTTCCATTGATTGATAAGTTCATTTCAGTGAAAAATCTGTCAATGAAATCAATTTATGGATTAGTCAAATATAGTTTTGTTAAATTAAAATAGGTTTTGAAGTTTGTTGATAAGTCAAATGACTAAAGTCTGAAAGAATTTCTTTAGCCAAGGACAGCCCTAAATAATACATGTGTTTAATGTCACCTTTTACATAATCGTTGTTCTATAATTTCCTTTTTTAAATCAGAGCAGATACTCAGTGACAAAGCACCGCAAGGTTCAACACAGATTAAGAGTAATTTCACTGTCAGCAAGGATAATTTGTTCAAAACCAAGGCACTGGAGAGGTGAGAAAAATGCTTTATTCATTGTTTTCATTGAATATCCTACAATGACACTAATTGCTGCAGCGTTGAGTTTCCAGATAGGATGTACATTTTTCTCCGGGTCATCCTTGTAAGAGAACATGGACACTTAAGGAAACTGGCATTGTTTTAATGCATTTAGGAGATATTTAAAGAATGACATCATCTATCTATAAAGCAATTGGCATCATTAAAAGGTAAAATTCAATAGACTTACATATCACAGTGCTATCCTGCAGCAGCACTTTCGCTACAGTGTAAAGCTCTGTGTCACAGCTCCTCCTCATGTTGCTTCCCAGCGCTTTCATTACAATTCAAAGTGCAGTTGTCCTGTTTCTTCCTACACTGATCATGCAGCCAACTTAACAGCAGAAATAAGCAATTTATGATAAGTCCAGTTTTACTTGACCTATTCACGGATGTATTTTCAGAAGTGGATACCAGACCGAATAATGGCCGCTGCCCATTAAGTCATTAGGTAGGCATTATCGCCCACGAGACACAGCACAACAGCGCTTTGGGAGTGTGATGTCACAGCTGTGACATCACAATGCGAAGAGAGACTTTTCCAGAGGTTTTCTGACTGCTAGAAAGGTTATTGACAGAAAAAAAATGTCCGTAATTTAAAAATATAGAATACAAAGATTAGTAATTGACAGGGTTTATAGCTGAAGGTGCACATGAGTATGTACAATGAGTGGCCGCTGACAAAAAAAGTCAAAATCAGAGTTACTGTGAATTCATTCACATGTGCTGGACATACAAGGTAATCAGAATTACATTTTTTCACTTTCCCGGCTGCATACAAGACACAAAAACAACAAGACAGTCAGCCAAGTAAAAGTGCTCGGGTTGAACAGGTAACAACAAATGACATCTAACCACTAAGAGTATAAAACATAACTATTATGTGAGGTGCATGTGTCTTGAGGGAATGTAAGGCAAAAGTGCAGGCAAGAGATGGCAAAGTTAAATACAACAGCAGTAAATAATGACACATAACAGACTCTATCCTCTAAGGGTATAAAAAACAGCATAACAGTATGTGTCTTGTAGTATTGTTAGGCACAAAGGCAAAAGTCCAACACAACAGCCAGTAATAGTAGATAATAGACATGTGATTGCTAGAGTAGGGTAGGGTGCATGTGACTTCAGGTATTGTAGTCAATATGAATATGACAGCAGAGGTAAATGGAACAGTGCAGGGTGATGGGGGAGAGTGCAGATTCTTGACAGTCTGATGGAAGAAGCTGTTGGTGAGTCTAGTAGTGTGGGACTGGAGGATCCTGTACCTCCTCCCAGAGGTCAGGAGACTGAACAGATTGTGTGAGGGGTAGCTTGCATCACCCACAATGGTGGTCACTTTTCAGATGAGGAGGGTATTGTGTATGTTTATCAGGGAGGGGAGTGGTGCACCAGTGATTTTTCAAGCTGTGTTCAGTATGGGCTTTCCTGTTGTAGTCAGTGCAGGTGGGTGGTGGAGCACTTGCCTGCTTGAGCTTGTGCAGGAAGTAGAGGTGCCACTAGGCTCTCTATGGAAACTGACAACAATCCCCTTGGTCGTGGTCACCCAGAGGTTGTTGTGTCTGCACCATGTGGTCAGAAGGTTGACCTCTTTCCTGCAGTGAGTCTCGTCACCCTTGGTGATGAGACCTATAGGTGATTATGCCTGAAGGTTGTTGTACAGTTGTGTGTCAACAGGGTGAAGAGCAGAGGACTAAGCACACAGCTTTGGGGAATCCCTGTGCTCAGAGCTATGCTCCTCTGGGTGTTGCTGTCCACATGTACTGCTTGTGTTCTCTCTGTGAGGAAATCTAGCAGCGAATTGCAGAGGGAAGGGCTAAGGCCCAGTCTGTTGAGTTTACAGATGAGCTGTTGTGGTTGTGGTATTATGGTGTTGAATGCTGAACTGAAGTCTATGAGCAGCATTGTGAGTCTTTTTTGTCCAGGTGGGTGAGGGCTGGGTGGAGGACAGAGCAGATTGCATCCTCTGTGGATCATTTGGCTGCAAACTGGAATTGGTCCAGGGTGGGGGTGGATTTGATGTGTGACATGACTAGCCTTTTGAAGCACTTCATAATGATGGTTATTGAAGCAGAGTGGAGTTTCTTCCACACAGCTATGATGGTGGCAGCTTTGGCGCATAATGGGTCAACAGCTTGCTTCAGAGAGGTGTTAAAGATGTCTGTGAAGACATCTTTAGGCTGCTCCGCAGAGTCCTTCAGCACAGGCCCAGAATATGCTATCTGGACCTGCTGCTTTGTGAGTGTTGATGGTAGAGAGTGTCCTCTTCATGCTGAGAGCAGACTGGCTCAGTGTGGTTGTTGGGAGGGGGCAAGGTTTTCTGTGGACAAATGTTAGAAGCTGTTCAGGTTGTTGAAAAAGAGGTGTTGCTCTCACAGCTATGTGGCATGGGCTTGTAGGTTGACTGATAGACAGACAAAGACTACTCTTAGTATGACTAAAAGTATAGTTATAGCTATATATATATATATATATATATATATATATATATATATATATATATATATATATATATATATATATATATATATATATATATATATATATATATATATATATATATATATATATATATATACAGTGCAGGTTTGTAGTATAATAATAATAATAATAATAATGTAAGATGATATAACAGATAATAAAATAGAATATCATAGTACAGTAATAGTAATTAGTGCTGGTTTCAGTGCAAACAGTATCAGGCGGATTTAGTCCAGGTGTGTGGTAGTGTCTCTGACTGAGGTAGATGAGTTCTATAGTCTGATTGCACTGGGTTCTGTAGAGGAGGTGAGAGGAATTGTCCCTGATTTTCTGCACTCTCTCTGCACTCCACCACCTCCTCCAGCGTTCCAAGTTTGGAGCCAACAATAGACCCTGCCTTCCTGATCACGTTGTTCAGTCTGTTGGCGTCCTTTGCCTTGATGCCTGCATCCCAGGACACCGCAGCAAAGAAGATGGAGCTCGCCATAACAGACTGATAAAACATCTGCAGCATCTTGTTGCAGATGCAGAAGGACCTGAGCCTCCTCAAGAAACAAATCCGGCTCTGTAGATGGCCTCTGTGTTGGTGCCTGCTGCAAGGATGATGAAGACATCTGGGTGTGTTGTTCACTGATGGCCCCGTAGACATCATTAAGTGCTGCATTCCTCTCACTGTTGCTGCAGGTAGGATGTAAACAGCAACTAGTAAAACTGTGGTAAACTCTCTAAGCAGGTAGAAGGGACAGTACTTTATGATCATAAACTCCACTAATGGCTCAGAACTTCCTTTGACAAAAGCAAAGTTTGAAGGAAGAAATTATTTCAAATACAATTCATTATTTCTAACCTTGTCAATGTCTTGACTATATTTTTCTTAATGTTAGAACACACTGTGGTAAACAAAAGTGTGACTTTTAGTTGAAAACACAAAATTGTCTGGGTGTAACCGCAAACCTTTGAACAGTAGTATAGATTGAGACCTGCACTTTCAACATACATTGTAGTCTTGCTCAGTGTGGATGTCTAGGCTGGATGTCTCCATGTCACAGTAATCTTGTCAGTAAGTAAATTTCTCAAGTTTCACCTTGCTGTTCTCATCTGCTTTCAAGTGTCAGCCCTTCAGTTATGTATTTGTATAGGAAAGCTTACTTCCTATGGGCAATGCATTACTGTATCTACAAACCCTATAACTCTACTGAAAGTATACATTTTCTTTCTATTTCATGAATAGAGAATAATGAGATTGGCTTTCAAGGGCCCTGAAAGGTGCTTCATAAAAGCAGCTCTGAGGAGTGCATCAAGGTATTATAAGGTGATGTGAGTAATAATATTACTCACACATATTGTCATTATTGTATTATTATTATAAAAGTAATGCTGAAAGGAAAAAAACAGTATGACGAAACAGATGTTTAACTCTTTATATACAAAAACAATATACACAGATTGGACATTACAGTAACTGTTTGGGGAGATAAATTACATCATCGCATGGCTACAAAGATAAATCTGTTATGTGAAACATCCTGAAAAATGTGTTTGGAGTCAGAGTGAAATATCCAGTCCTGGGTCAAATTCAGGCAGGAAATCCCTTTAGCTGCTTTGAGTGTTCTGCTCCCATCGTGTTGTTATGGTTGGAGGGGTGACAGTGTGATTGACGGACACTGGTAATCCCCAGCAAATCCTAAAAATACCTTGTTATCAGTTCAACATGTTCAAGGAAAAAGACTACGTTTTGATAATGAAGGACTTTATGAACAGCAGCAGCAGTCTGATTATGGCTCCTGGGAAATTATGGATTTGATTCAGGAAAAACAGGAAAAGAAGCCTCAAAGCACCATTAAAACGAGCAAATGTAAACATTGTGATGAACTGGTGGAGCTGTCCATCGCTGCAATTTTAATGCAGCAGCCAGGAAAGCAAATGTCAGAGTGAATGTTGCAAACCAAATCAACAAGAATATTAGCAAAATAGGTTTTAAATTTATCAACAGGAATTAAATGTTTGATTCTTTCAGTCCACATATTATATACTGTATTATCAACAGAGAAACGTGTAATAACTTTACATATTTGGATGTTTAATTTCATGGTTCCATTCAGATGTGATGAAAAAGACTCTTGACTAAACACCAACTTTCAAGGCTCTAAACGCTTTCATCTGCAGATGCTAAACCTATTCTGAACTACAATGTTAATTGCTTATATAGTGCTTATACTAAATGGAGGGGGGAGGAGATAAAGATAAAGTTTTAACCTTTATCTTGATTAATTTATGGTCTTGTTCAAGGACCAAAAATGAGTCTTACTCCAAGCAGATTCATGTTTATTCAGCTATGAAGGATCACTAAGTTTAAATTGAGTATCTGAAAGCTGTCTTTATATTTACTGTTGGCTTGAACCATTTTTTAATTTATGAAAGGTGGACTATGGTCAACTTAAAAAATAAATTAAAGTGAAGTCCAAGAAAGATTAGTAAAAATTGTTAAACTCTGACAGCATCCATTAAGAACCTGCTGCATCCAGTTTGATGATGGAGCAGAACACAAAAGTACGCGGGGGAGATTTATCACAATCTAAATAACGTTTTAGTATGTGTGCTGAACCACTCACTGCACCATCAGTGTCTGGGGATAACGGTTAAAAAAAATAAGGCGACTTAAATCAGACCTTAAAACATTCACACCAAAGTCTACTGTATCATATTGGTAGTAAAATTTCAATGTATGCACATGCTTGATATACATTCTGTACAAAATAATCAATATATAACATAGATAGACATTGAAATTAATGAATACTGTGGGTTTGTCTCCATCCCTGTACATAATTTCATGTTACAACCTCCTATAGAAGCAGAGAGAATAAAGTCCTTTTCAGTTACTATTTGTAACAATGGCATTGCGGAGGCTGGACTATAATGAGCAACAAAGCCTCAGGATGTTAGCATGTTTGATCTGTCACTTTTGAGGCAACATCACATAAGCTGGAAGGTGAAAAATAACGAAAAACCCTAGTCTTTGTTTCAGTTTCATATGAAAAGGCAAAGAAATTAGTTTTTTTTTTCCTATTTCAGTTTGTTATATTACTCCCAAAAAATGTTTAAGACCTTTAAAAGGTTCATATTCTCTGTCCATCATTTCCACTTCAGACCTTTTCTTTTTCTAAAAGCTCTGCCAAAGACTTTGGCAAACACATGGAAACAAATCATTATAAAATGATCCCTTTTACATTCTGCACGACCACACGTCTTAAGGCAGACCACTTAAGAGACAAAAATCTATGAATGTACTAAAGATGAAAAGAGATCTAATGGCCTGAACTACCTCAGCCATAAATCTACACCAGAGTAGATTTAGTGAATTTGCACAAACAGAACAAAGGCAAATACTCGTATGTGTATTTAACAGTGCTGTTCAATTGCTTTCAACGAAAATCACTTTAGATTTATGAAAGACGCAAAATGCATACATAATACAGTTTAATCCCAAAGGAGAAAGTGCAGTGAAATATAAAAAGAGCTAATCCCAGTGGCTTGCTTAAATTACTGTAACACATTCATTTTTGCCTTAAATACAAGTTTGAAGAAATATTTCAACATTTTCCTTTTTGTATTCTTGTTGAGAGTTTGAGAAGATTAATCCACCCTTGTGTGAAATATGAAGCTAGAGCTAGCAGGTGATTAGCTTAGTTTAGCACAAAGACTGAAAGCAGTGGTAAACTAGCTCTAGCCTGGCTCTTTACTAAAACACATAAACAATCTTATAATAACACATTAATTAGTTAGCCATTAATTAATTAGCCCTAGAGGGCCCCTTTGTACAGAATCAGGCTAACTGTTTCCCCCTGCTTTCAGTCTTTCTGCTACGCTGAGCTAACCGGCTGCTAGCTTTAGCTTCATAGCCAAGGGCCAGACATGAGAGTGGTATTGATCTTTTCCCCAAACTGATGTTGAACTAGCCGTTTAAGTGTTCCTTCTTGATAAAATATGGACTCTCAATAAGCGTGTTTTTTGAAATGTAAAGAGTAATAAATTCATGAAGATTTGTTTCTGTGAATGACAAAATGTTTGGCAGAACTGTTATCTAGCTTTAAAGTTTACAAAACAGCCTAACAGCACCTCTAAATCTGACTACCGGTAATTCAATCTCTCCTCTGTTAATTCTGTGCAAAAACGAGATTGCTTCATATGTCTGGTACAGATATGAGTGGTATTCAATATTCTAATTCAACCTTCGGCAAGATAAGCAAATGTGCATATTTCCCAAAATGTAAACTCTTCCTTTAGGGTCTTTGGTTGGTAAAATTCTATGTTTATGAGCAATAAGATAAAAACTGTGCTGATAAAAAGGAAGGGGAAGGTCAGGGACCACTTAAATAATTATGACCGGCAGACATAAGATGTTGAAAGCATCTCCAGGGAAAAGTAAAGCACTCCGCCATGTCTTCGAGAGGCCAGTTGATCCATTGGTGGTGGAAATCTCAGTGCCTGTTCTTTACTCATAAACTCTTTCCACCCCCGAAACAGAAATAAAATACTCACAACAGTAAACTTTTGAATGAAGAACACCCCTGTAAAAATCAAATCAAAGTTTGCTAATTCTTTGGCACCAAGTCACTCTCAGTAAGAGCCCCAAGCCAAACATGAGAAACTGAATTTTATGCTTGAATTTTCTAAAACAAGTCCAGCACTTTGTGTGCAGGGGATTTGCACTTAGTATCCCAACACAGCATCCACAAGAATACATGAGCATCATGGATCATCAGGAGTGTGCCGAGGGATTAGAATTAGATCGAATATGTAGGATTTCCATTGCACTTCACTAGTAGCGCCTCTGCTTCATCAATTATAAATATAATATTCCCAGGTTATTCTTTTTTCTGCCAACACGTCTTCATCTTTACAGCATATAATTCTTATGATATAATGCCCTCTAGTGGCAATACACTTTAAATATGTTTAAAAAAAAATTAACTGCAGTATTTCAGATTCAACTCTGAGAGGCACATCGGAGCAGAACAAACTGCCTCGTTTCCCCTCTGATCCATGACATAGGCACTGACATCAGCACAAAATCAACCAATCACCCCATTTCCTGTCATAGGAGAATGTCCATATATGGCCATTTGGCAGTTTATGATGAGAGCACTTGTTTTTTTTCACTTGAACGCTATACCACACATGGACAACATTCATATTGATGGTCATTTTTGCCCATTTTTCCTTACTGAACCTGTCATTGCCAGAGGCCTGAGGTGAACCAAAGTACAAAATAAAGTACATCAATATCATTTACCAGCAGGTTATGGCCATCTACAATAAATAAATGGTTTTAATCAGAGCATGATACACATCGCTGGATTGAATATAGATGTGTGCAAATGTTTCACTGGTGGCCAAAGCCTTAAGACAGACCTGCAGCTGATACTATCAACATAAATACATATCATCAGGAGTAAGAAGACCTCAAAGCACAGAGGACTGAGCCGAGTACTGTGGGTCTGGAGGCTGGAGACCAGCGAGCTCGTGGTGCCGACGTCCAGCTGGTAATGAGAGTGTTTAGGGCCGATGAAATCTGAAAACACAAACACACAGAGCTCTAATCAGACAGAGAAAGTGGCTGTGTGGAAGCACGAGGCCTTTAACTAACTTTACAAAAATATTCGTACAGAAATAAAACCTAGAAAATATGTTATCCTTAATAATTACTGTCACTCTAACTATGCACAGCCATCCAGTTTCAACAGGTGCAGGATTAAACAGGAGATAGTCAGGGCATGAATAGAATCAACATAATGTTTTATAATCCTCCAATTATGATTTATAATTAATTAGCTAATGCTGTGAGGCCTCATCGGAAACAACAACACTCCACAAATCTTTAATGTAATAGTGATTTTGTGGCTAAGACTTATGACTGATTATAATGCATCAATGGAGAGAGATATTGGCCCAATGTGATATGGAATACTAAACAGTATTCAGATTCTATGTATGTCTTAAATTGTGATCATGTTATTTTCATATGCAGGGTATTAGGACTGTTATCCTAACAGGTTTGACTTGTTAAAAGAGCTTGGTGAAGCCAGTTTGTTGGGATGAAAAAAAGATCTGAGGGCAGAATAATGCATGCCAGAGAAATTTATTCAAACACAAGATACTTTGAGACAAAATACTGACTCTGGAATTCTGCAGAAACATGAAAAATTGATGCCAGACAGAGTGAAACTATTTAGGCAAATCTTTTACTCAGGGTAAATTTGGAACTTTAATCTCGTAGCGAATCATTATTCAATATTGTTTTAGAAACCTAATTCAATTAAAAGGTGCATTAGTTCTTGTTACATGCATTTTACTGATTGACTTATTCTCTCTGCACAGAGATACAATATAAAACCATGTCACAGGTCAAATAACATGCTCTCTATTGGCAATCAATGACTGAGGGTAATGGACTGTAGTTACCCTCTGCTGTATGACAGGACATGACAGACCTGTGTGTTGGATTTAGTAGCAACGAGTAGTGAGGATGCAGAATGAGACTAATAGGATGAGGTGTAAGGTGAGAATAAGGTGCAACATGGCAGGCTCCATAGAAGAGAAGCTGCTACACATGTAGATATAAAGGGCTCATTCAAAGCTAAATGAAATAATGTATAGTTTTAGGTGACTATATAGTAATAAACCATAATTATGATTATTATTTTAATTCCTGCCTCTTAGCCCTACACACTGGGCCTTTAATGTGGTTAGTGGAAATGGGTTTAGGAGACCAGGAAAAAATCTAAATATTGATCATTGTGAGCTAAGAAAGAGCAGTATTTATGGTGATAAATTACTAATGAAGTGCAAGTTACAGACGGGGCTGGGCTTAATGGTTGATCGACCACTTTGAGTACCTGGTGAACTGTTTGCTGTCTTCATGAACCTCCATCTCTCTGCTCTTAAACTCATTAAGCTCCTTACGGATAGCAGCCTGAGGGGAAGAGCACACACAGACACACACACACACACAAAATGGTAAAAATACACCCAGCAGTACAAGGCCACCTGTCCACACACACATTACACACAATGTTGACTTCAACACAAATGTAAAAAAACAAAAAAAAAAACAACAAAAAACATCAAACCTGTTTTGGTCTTTGTTTTTATAATTATAAAAAGGCATGATTATGTTGATTTGCTTTATGCAACAATCGTGTCCCTTTCCTCATCCTGCATTTGTTTTGCAGTGATTATGCAGGTGATCAATTAATGCCAGTGGGTGTTCAGTGTTTAGGATGATCTTACAAAAAAGCAAAGGCTAATTTTGGGAGACACTGGGATTGAATTTGTCATTCCTGTGTGCTGTAGTTCCAAACATATTCAGCAGAGGGCAGGCTTGGTACATAAAATGCCCTCCAGCACATCCTGTGGGCCTTTCCTGTATTTAGACCGGGCACATTTGTGCATCTAGGAGCAGGGTGTATTTCATGTTCAAGTACAAACACACCAAGCACAACACATAAAATATAACCAAATGTCTATGGACACATCTGTGCACTTTGTGTTCCCTGTGCTGTTGGTCGGTTTTCATGGTTTCAGCCCTTTAGTTCCAATTAAGGTTTATCAAACTGAAAGGTAAAGACTTTTAAAAGACAGTGAGTAGAAAGCACTTTTTATGTTTCAACATGCCAGTCTGGGGAGGCCCATAACATTTTTTTTCTATGTCGAAGGACATTGCTCAACCCCACCACACGCTTTTGTGATGTCTTGTAATGGAGGCTGGAGGTCAGGCCTTATGGCGAAACATCAGCGGTTGACCTCCAGAACGCTATTATGACAAAGTGGCTTAAATCTGAGCAGACTCCTGCAGCCGGGTTAAAAAGGTCTGGCAGAAATCCTTCTCGGCTCTTACAGCAGCATGTTATTGCAAATGTTTTTGGCTATGTCCACATAGTGTACTTTGGTGTCTGAACATAGTTCACTCGCTATATCAGGTTGATATAATGAATAACTAGGAAAGGACTGAGAGTGCAGACCTCTGACATTTACCACAATGTTACTAAGCAGAAAATTCTAATTGATCCAGAAACCAGGATCATTTCCAAAATTTAATCACCTGTTCACGGTACCAGTCCCAATATTTACTGAAAGTTTGACAAAAATCCATCCAGAACTTTTTGAGCTATCTTGCCAAAAAACAGACAAAGAAACTCATAATTAAACAAACTCATAGTAACAGGTTGACACATCAAACAAGGAAGGAAACGGTCAATCTATCCAACTAAAATAAGTCAAATGAACATTGCAGCCTGACACTGAGGCTGTAGCACCTTGTCAGCAGGAGTGAGTCGTGTCCAGGGTTTGTCCGCCCGCCGGTCGTAATCCCTGGCGTCCGTTACCCCCACGTATTCATTAAAACGCAGGATCCTGCGAGCGACGAGCTCTGCCACTGTGGGCCGAACACTCAGCTGCACACAAAGAAGACACTCAGAGTCTGATGCATATATTGGTACATGGTATTTTTTGTTCCCCTGAGAGCTACAGAGAAAAACATCTCTTAAAAAAAAACAGGAAACTGATTTCTCAGCTGATAGAACAGATTTCTGCTTCAGCTAAATCTGCGGCCACTAGGTGGTTCAATTTCACCTCACAAAAGCATCTTTTCTGCCTCCAACCGTGACTCATGAGGTGGAGCAAAACATATTAGCAGCTAAATATAGACTCACTCTGTGCTGTGTTCTCGCTAACGTTAGTGTGTCCGGTTGATGTTTACGGTACCTTTCTGGAGAGTCTCCTTTTAATCTCCTGCTTGGCCTCGTGCTCCTCCACTTCATTCTTTTCTGCATGCAGAGAACCAACAGATTCATTTCACACTCACTGTGTCAGCAACAAGATTTAGCTTCTATTTATAACTGCAGGGACGTGATTCCCCTTATTAAAGCATGTCCAGGGCTAAACAGCTGTGTGATTGCCTTAACATACACTAAATAAAACATTATATCCCTGATTTTCCCCATAGCTTGAATGAATCCTCTAAGTTGATCCTATGATGCATTCTACTGTTACAGATTTTTCATATAGTTTACAGTATGCGTGTGTACTAGCTAACAGCTCGAGGGTGATTTGGCCTGGGACACTGGTGAACTACTTTGACCTTTGGTGGTTCCATCAGAGAAATATAAACTGTCTGGGACTTGCTCAGCACAGAAAAAAGCAACATACAGTTACAGTACAGTATACTTTTCTAAAACCATAAAAAAACAGTGTAAAGCTACTTTTTCTTTTTGCATTTTATCCTAAATGATCTTGGTTTATAACATTTATAACATGCAAAAGTTACACATGTCCTAATGTGCCACGTTTATTCTAACAGTTACAATCTGTAGTATATTTAATGAGCTTAGATATACCTCAAAGAACTTGAAGTGTTATTTAATGGAAAAAAAAGAAAAAAACAATTGTATGGAATCACGCTATTCCGTTTCTGTAATTGGGTTTTGTCAAAGTTCAGGTTTGATTCTGCTGTTTTCTCCACTTCAGCGCACACAATTACTCGGTCTTAAGCAGGATAAACATATATTTGAAGGATTTAGGATCTTTAAGTCTCAGAAACACAAAGCTGTTTGTATTGTGCACGAAGCATAAAAAGAACCTGACCTACACAATATGTAATCACAGCATCGTGCTGTGACCAAACGCAGGGAGGGAAAAAAAAGAATCATTTTGAGTCAATTTCTGCTGAGTGTGACTGACCACATCAGCTCAGTGTAGGAGACACAACGCTTCCAGTCGTCAGTAAGCCATAAATTAGACAGATATATCTGGCTCATGAATTAGAAAGACATGTCTGTCTCATAAATTAGACGGAAATATCGGTCTCATTTATCTGATAAATGAGACATGCACGGTCGTATCTGATGATCTGGAAGCAGCAGCAACAGGATAAAACTGAACAGCTGGAACACCATAGTCTTCATGACCAGGGAAATCAATCTTCTTCCTCACAACTGGAACTTAATGTGTGGAAGAAACATAACGTAGTTGCTGCTTACTACGAGCTGTGTGCAGGTTCTCTTTGAAAGCTTCTCACACAATGCAATTTGGATTACCAAATTTATTTTACAAGTCACTGAACCAGTTTTCTGTTGCCCACAGAAGAGGCATCTAGGGCTGTAGCTGCCAGTTATTTATATTATTTATTTAATCTGCTTATTTACATAGTCAGATATTAGCAAATAATGCCCTCTGTGATTCCCCAAATCAAATCCCACAGCGCATTCATGTCAACATGCCTATGATGATTCATGAGATTGTTACAGGTTTGAAATAAAGACACATAACGTGCCTGAACACCCTGCTCTTTGGTAATACAGAAAATAAGAGACCGCTGCACTTTTTTCTGAAATCAGCATCTCTACATATATTCCAACCATTCTATTCCAGCGTCTGTTGAATTCCAACACATGCACACCTCATTCTGCTTAAAGAGGTACCAGGAGTGGAATAAAGTCACCCAAGAACAATGGTTGTGGAGAGCATGACAAGACGCAGGGAAGCTGTGATTTAAAATAATGGTTATTCCACCAAATATTTATTTCTGAACTCTTCTTAAATGTAAACACTAGTATTATGTTGTTTTAAAATGAATTTGATCTTGTTTATTTGCATTATTTGAGGTCTGAAAACATTGGATCTTTTTTCTTATTTTGACCATTTGTCATTTTCTGAAAATAAATGCTCTAATACAATATTTTTATTTGGAATTTGGGGGAAATGTCAGTAGTTTATAGACTCAAACAAAAATGTCCCTTTATACCCAAACACATAACATAAACACCTACAAGTAGTAAAATCAGAAAGAAGATATCATTTTGCAGTGGTCTCTTATGTTTTTCCAGAGCTGTATACTTCAGTAACTCACGTTTGAGGATGTTCCTCTGCTCCAGCTCCTCTGTTGTGGGTCTTTGGCTCAAACGCCTGAAAGGAGAAAACTGTTCAAAAACTTTACACGACAGAAAAACAACAACTTATCACAGTAACATTTATATAGAAATGTGTTTTACACCTCTTTTTTCTTGTTGTTAATCCAGAGCTTTTTGCTAAATGCTAAAGGCCGAACCAAACTTCAGCACAGATTTTTGTGCCATAACACCACCCGCAGCTATCATATAGAATATACTGAATAATCTCCATTATCATCGCACAGCTCAGCCAAATCTCTCTGGAAAAATTCACACCCCACTGCATTTTCTCAGCAGGCTCAGTCTGTGTGTGTTTGTGTGTACCTGACTAGTTTGCTGCCGATCTGTTGGCGTAGCTCGTGTCTCTCGGTCTCGGAGCTCCGCGGCAGGATGTTTTTCTCCTCCAGCTCCTTCTTGCTGGGTCGGTTCCCCAGCTTGATGTTCAAAGTGTCTCGTCGGCGGATCTTGCTGGCCAGAGAGCCTGGAGCATGGATGCAGTGAAATGACAACTATGGCCCCAGGATAACAATAAACTGTTTCATTTTGATGATTAAACAATCTCACGGTCACATTGCTGGAATCCTTCAAGAACACCAGCATGTCAGGGTCAGTACAATCAACTGCATTATATGACTGCTTTATAATGATTCTTCTTTTTTGTGTTTTTTTTTTTTTACCTAATTGTCAGTTATTGAATGCAGGCAGAAATGGACATTTTGTAGGTCTACACATCAAAATATAATGTTAGAGATGCTAGAACCAGTATGGCTAAATATACTATCACCCTTATAGTCACAATTATCACTAGTTTTACCGGTTTTATTGTTCATCTTACTGATGCTTTCCGTCACATGTCTGTTTCATACCATAAACCAAAGATGCACAAAGCTATGAGGTGTAAGTACAGTATAAATCTTTGTACAGCTGCAACGATTAGTCAATTATTACAATAATTGCCAATTATTTTGATAATTGATTCAACCAGAGAATTTGGTTCCAGCTTCTCAAATCTGATTATTTTCTGGTTTCTTTAGTTTTCTATCATAGTAAACTAATGATCTTTGGGTTGTGGACTGTTGGTCACATTTTACACCTTTTATGAACTAAGTAAGTAATCGATTATTCATTTCAATATCAGAATCAGAATAGCCATTAGTTGCTGCTCTAAATCTTTGTCGAGCTGTTCATAACCCCATAGAGTTCACTTGTAGAATATATTCTTTGTTAAAAATGTCTCACAAACAAAATGCACATTGTAATGTTGAGTTCTATGAGAGACACCCTGGATTTTTACTGTGCATCACAAAACCAATGCCGTACTGTTTGTGTACTCGTCTTCCTCCTCCTCTTCTTCTTCCTCCTCATCGCGGTACAGGATCGGTCCGTCGGAGTCAGAGTCGCTTGCTTGGCTGTCTCTCAGCCTATCAGGGATCAGTGTCACCTTGCCCTGCTCCACATTCACACTGTGGCCCTCTTTCTTTTCACCTTGGACCTCAGCTGACCTGCAGGACACATCGACCACAGAGTGAGACTCGTATGCCCATAACCAACAAACCTTCCACATTTTGGCATAATAAATTAAAGTCACAGATTTGATGTCAGGCCAGTCCTTATCATGTGCCTCCGGTGAGACTGTGTGAAAGTCTCACATGCAGAGAAGGTGAACCGACTCCTGTGACTTAAGTAGTTCTTTACCTCAGGCCGTTCTCTTCAGCAGACTCCACTTCTCCTTTTTTCTTATCTTCTTCTGCTCCCTCCCCTCCCGTCCGCTCCTGTTTCACCCCCAGCGAGCTGCTGTCTGTCTCTCCCTCTGTGAAGGACGTGTCCTCTGTAGCAGCGTTGACATGGGGGGACTGGGCCATAGCCACCGTACCCTTCTGGGAATCCCCATCTGCAGCAGAGGGACTGGTAGCAAATTTAGTCTGTGGACCAGTCTGAGAAGCAGGCTGAGTTTCCTCTGACTCTGTGCCCGAGGTTCTTGATGAGCCGGGCTGGGCGTCTGAGGAAAGGGGTGAGGGTTTTACCTCCCCGGGCTGGCTAAGAGTCTCCTTGGAGGTCTTTTGAGGTACGGATGAGGAGTTGCGATTGTCCGCTTTCCGGTTTGTCTTTGCGTTTGTCCCGTTAGCCTGCGCCGCGGCGCCTGCGTCCTTGGACGCACGAGAGCGAGGGGTGGTGTTGGAGGAGGAGGTCGTCTTTGTTGTGCATCCAGTCTTCTTTGGATGAGAAGATTTAGCTGAGGAGAAGTAAGAGAGAAAGAGAACCGTAGAGACAGGAAATTAATTTGTTTGTAGGTTTGAATGTGGCTGTATGTGTACATACCAGTGCATGCTGGGATAAAAGGACAGATAAATCTTTTTAATATACTAGTGCAATGCCCATAGGAAATATGTATTTCTATAGAGAAGTGGAAGCTTAAGTAGATTTTTCATGTTTGGATAAATAAAGGTGTGTTGGACTGTTATATAATCTTAATAGGCAAATTGTACATTGGGTAAGACATGGACATGTATTGAGATCAGGAGAGACATGCAAATACAGTTACTGTAAGAAAAGGGCTCCAATATATGTCAAAAGTGTTTTGAAATTGTGTTGATAGGCCAATTAAAACCAGACTTATGATAAATCTCTTACTTCATACTTTTTCCTGTATACAGCCTGGGCATGTTATTGTTATATGTGCTTAGGAATAAATGAGTTTAGGGAAATTCTGTCCCTTTTAGTGCTGGGATTTCCTGAGGGTCTGTGTACTCGTCTTGGACGGTCCACAGTAGCCTGTGTTAGCAGCTAAACCGGCTAATGTCTTAGCGTGTTTTTTGAGAGACGTTACAATACTTTCGTTATGTTGGCTGCAGGATTGGTGCAAGAAGAAACAGGACAATGGTGGTTTGAATTGTAACTAAAGGGCTGGGAAGCGCCATGAGGAGGAGCTGTGATACGGAGCTTTACGCTGTAGTAGGATACACGCTGCTGCAGGATACTGCTGTGATATGCAAGTCTATGGGATTTTAACTTTTTTTATTTTTTTATTTATGAAATATGTGTTTGTGTTATAAACATCTTTATTATACAGTAGCCAGACAGGAAGTAATGGGAGAGAGAGGGGGAAACATGCAGCAAAGGACGACTCTGGCCGGGAATCGAACCGGGTGCACCAGGGATATTATTTTTACTGATAATAATCATTTTGAATATCTATCCAGAAAAAAGGATACACTCCATCATACTATGCGCAATATGCATTATATCTGAAATCTGAGGTTGATCTGACAAACAGAGAGATACGTGAGCCACAGACCCACAGACACTCCTTGCTTGTATAGATAGAATCTTCCTCTTAGGAGCTACAAAGTTTTTCTTTCATTTTCCTCACAGCATTCGATAAAAACAATCTCACCTCAAGGTTTAATAGCTGCCCTGGAGATTTCAATCCTATCACATGATCTTCCTCAGTCGAGGGTTGTCCAGCAGTTATTGCGTTGTAGATTTCAAATTTCCATATATTTTGAGAAACTTAAATAAATAGTGTGTAAATACACAAAAGGAGATGAGAGGATCTTATTAGCATAAGAACCTCCAGTCATATGCAAAAGAGATTTTCATAGAGTATGGAATAGAATTTTTCTTCTTCATCAGCCCCTCTGAAAATATACAGATACTTTAACATTTACAATAGGGTTGCATGAAATGATTATTATTATTGACACATCTGTGGTCTTTGATTATTTTCTTGATTTTCTGTCATTTTGTGGCCTAGATTAGACCAGAAAAGGCCAATAAATTATTCTTAAATTATTATATCCAAAATTGAAAAAAACAATTGAAAAATATCCATTGATATTTTAAGGATGAGGCAATTGTTATTGACCTGATTGGCCGACGAAACCCAAAGACTTCTAGTTTACAATGTTTTCATCAAGCAGTCACGATGATGAAAGATTTAGATTTTCTACCTTGACATTTTGTAGGAATTCATGCATTCACCTGATAATCATAAAACAAAACATAAAAAAGTACCAAAGCTGGAATCTGAGGCATTTATTTCCCTGATAAATATCTTAAATAATTAATCTATTATGGCCTAACTGACAGTATCTGCATTCCACGTGTTATATAATTTCAGGCAGTATGACACATATGTAACACAGCTCTATTGGAACATGCTGGAGACCACAATAATATTTAAATTCATCACATCCCAAACTGTGACAAATATAGAATAACTAAGGTGATGCTGGCTGAAGTAGCCATTTAGGCATCTGTGAAGTGTCTTTGTGTGTTGGCAAAAGCAGCCTGGGGAAATTTAAATGTTATTCAAACGCTAATGAAACAACTTTTGTACCACTTCACTGATATCTCCACATAAAATACACAGAGGCCTTCATAGCAGACTGCATGAACGTCACATGCAGGATGTGAGTCTTCTGTGCTGCTTATTCTCAGTCTGCTGTAGGTTAAGAGTCCACACACATGCACACATTGGAGGGAGGGTAAAGATCACGCCATCGATGAAATGATCAAATTCATGTGAAGCACTTTGATTCAAGTTTTTTAAAATGTGATCTAAAAATGGATTTTCTCTCTCTTTTTATGGATAGTCACTAATAAAGTTTCACTTCTGCTTTCTCAGAAACAGACTAGAGAGATTACACTGCAAAAGCTCTTAACAGGTGAAAATATCTTGTTGAGGTTCTGGTACAATTAGTCCAATATTAAGTAGAATTATCTTATTTCATTGGCAGATAATTTAGCTTATTTCATTTTTTTAAGAAAGTGTCCTGTTTGTTTTCTTACAACAAAACCAAATTGACCCAAATAAGTAAGAAAAACTTTGAAATGAGATCAATTATGGCCAGTGGAAGAGGATAATTCTACTCAATATTGGACTAAAAACAAGAGATCTTCAGTTTTTGCAGTGTATAAATGAAACACTTTCATACTCATGACGGTAAATTCCTTCTAATGAGGAAACAGCACTATGAAGAGGGAGAGCCAGGGGAATTACTGTGTTAACGGAAGTTTCATGCAGGCAGGGAGGCAGGCAGGAACATCAACGGCCAACGCTGACTTCATCCCCAGCAGCTCGACTTACCAGTACCACGACTAGTGTTGGTCGTGCTGCGCGGGTTAGCTTTAGCCTGTGTGGATGAGCCTGCCTTCCCTGTGGATTTAACAGTCTTTTTAGCCCCCGCAGCACCATCTTTGTGCCTGGCTGCGGTCGAGGTGCCGCCCGCAGGTTTGGAAGAAGCAGGCAGAGTGGCACTCTGCGTTTTTTTAGCATCTTGAGGTCGTGCCTGGTTTGCCTTGGGGAGGGGTTTATTAACACACCTCTCTGGGCAGATCAGAAGAAGCAGGAAGGAAGGAAGGGAAAAAAAGTACAGTATTAAGAGGTTAAAACAGAGAATGAATGTGAGATGAAAGATGCACATCTGTACATACAGATACAGAAACAGGCATGCAGACAGGTGAACAGAGACAGAGGAGATCCTGAAAGATGCAGACAAAGAGGGGATGACGAGAAGCAGGGCTCCTCCGTGTCTATTAACCTTCCTCTGGTGTTAGTGTCGACCCGTTTTAAGTACACTTACAGACAATTGACTTATTCTTATCTTCATTTAGTCTTTCTATTGAAGTAAATAACATGGTTCAAAATTGACCCGTAATACTATTGATGTTATTATATATAAGAATATTAAAATGAAAAAAATAAATAAAACTAATTTATTCAAGAGATGTGGTCTCACATCCCTCAGGAATAGTCAGAGCACACTACAACCTTTTATTATTATATATACGATACTCTTTAGGTTCATTTTACCATTTTTTAAAAATGAAATCGAGGGGTACTGCCAAAAAATGGCCCAGACACCCACATTAAAAATATTAAAACCAATATTTTCATGGTAAAGGAAGCCTAACAAGGAGAAGAAATAAATTGGTTTATATACAATGGTTTTAAGTGTATTTTACAGCTGATTTAAGACACAGCTCTGTGTAACATAAGGGAAGGTAACAGCAAACTAACACAAGAGGAAGGTTAAAGTAAATTCAAGTCTTTTAAAGACATTTTTATGACTATTTCTGTAAAACTTAATACCCATTTCACAGACTTACTGGCAAAGAAAAACAATATATATATTTTTTCAAATTTGTTCATTTATATTTGAATTAATTTCGTACTATTTCCATATAAAATATTTTTTCACTAGGAACTCACCTGTAGTAGTTAGATTATTGTAAATATGATGTACTACTGCAAACAGAATGATATAAAGTCTATTAATTGTTTTTTATTGAATATTTTCAGGTATTAAGTACGTACTACGTCCATATACAATATTTTTTCACTAAAACCTCACAGTGAATTTACATACTGCACAAATTTGAAGACCCGCAAATTTACGTTTTTTCGACCAGTTTTATTTAGGACTGTATCGGAGTGAAAAAACAAAGCAAAACATCAGGCTCGGGAGGTGAAAGATAAAAAGCACCCATTAACCTTCCCAGCATGACGCCATGTTACTGTATTTGCCAGCGTTCGTTTGCCTGTGTGCTCCTGATTATTGATGAACGAACAAAACACACATCTGCAAATGGCTGGGAGTTCAATGCTAACAGGGTTGAGATGAAAACGGCACACTTAAGCAGCATCAGACAGCAGAACAGCGGCCCCGTCCCCCAGGGGAGAGCAGAGCATTAGGAGGTGGCTCCTGCTCTGTCCGGACCGAGGATTCCTGCTGCCGGGCCGATATATAATGGGAATATCTATCAGACTCGGTCGCAGAGGATTCGATGTCGGCCAGAAAAACTGCCACAGATACAAATGAGAGGAAAAGGCTTCAAAAGAAACCAACATCTAAAAATAGATACAACGTTTAGTTCTACATATACAAATAGAATTGCTAAAAGGCTGTGAAAGTCCCACATTCCTGAGTAACACGGAGTGTTTTGACACTTGCGTGGAAGAGTAAAACCACACTGTAAAATAAAATCTACTGTATATTTAGAGAAGAGAATGGCTGTGCTCGAGGCATAAAATGTTATTGCTGATCATATGTAATACAAACTGAATACAAATCTTTGTAACATATTTTTTTTTTGTATTTTTTTTGTTATTTTTTGCCCTTTGAGCTTATTTTGCTTTCTCTGTGTATGAATGAAAACAGCCAGTGCCAATATATCTCTGGCTATTTTTCTTTAATCAAACAGCTACTTCTAATTCCAATAACACAAGTTTACCACGTTGGAAAACAAAACAACCCCCCTGAATGAAGTCCATTGTCACTGACATTTAGAACATGCCAGTCACAAACTATTATCCCCGGGATAAAGCCTCAACTAGTACTCCCGATCCAACGATTAAGGACTCGGATCGGCTTTGGATTAAAGGTCAGAGTGTAATATAAAACTCATGTTTGACACAATAACTGATCCAGTAGTTACCCGTTTTGTCCTCAGTGCCGGCCGGATCTGTAACCTGCTCCACTAGCTGCGTTTCTGTGGACTCTATGTCGACTTTAACCTCCTCTGATGCCACGCTGGATGTAGCGTGGCCATTCAGATTTTCACTGCTGATTGACTCATCTAAAAGAAAAAGGTGGAACAACATTAACTGTGACTGAAATACACAGATCACATTTCATTCACACAGGACACGCAATCCAACGACCAACTTTCACCTACATTTCCACTGAGAGCGTATGAAAATACTGTCGAAAGTGTTAAGAGTATTAGGAAATATATCCGAAAAACAGGCAAGTTCCTCCCTGCTTTAAAATCACACGAGTAGAAACGGGGATAAATAATATTAATGAACGACCACACCGACCTTGTTCAGGGATGAGTACGCCTTTCCTGATGAGATCCTCCCTCGTTTGTCTGGTTGAGATTTTTCTCTCAAGAACTGGAAGATAAAGATCACAGTCATTTTGGGGAAGTATATTTGTATAGCACATAACAATTAATCACAGTCAATCAGAAGTTGAAATTTAATTAGAATTAAATAAGATTAAAAATGAAAAAAAAAATGATATTAAAACAAAAACCAAGCAAGATATAATTTATTTATTAAAAGGGGAAAAATATTTTTTTTAATTTAAATAAGAACAATCAGAAATTAAAACTTAATCTAAATTATGTAAAACTAGAAATCAAACAATTTAAATTAAAAACTAAAAACAAGCTGATTAAAAGGGGAAAAATCTAAAATTAAAAGGAAAAACAAAAACAAACACAAAGTTACAATTGCATTAGTCAAACAGGGGCATACAAATACTTGATAAAAACAACTAAAACTTCACACACAGAAATCTGTGAAAGCATTGCACAAGAGCTTATTTCTCTTCTTACCACGGAAATGGCGTTGCCATCCGCAGATGGGGAACTAAGTAAGTTCTGTTAGTTCACCCTTTTTCTGTTTTCCTCTCTGAAAACCCTTCAGAGTGAGATCATGAAGAATCAGTCTGCCGTGTGCACGACGACAGCTGTGGCACTGAAATCCGATTACAGCCAATGGAGCAAGTTTAAATTGATCTGGTTTACCACTCTGAATTAAATTAAGGCTGTGATATTAAGACACCGTTAAAAGGTGGCTGCAGCTGGAGCTGGGCTGACTACATCAGAGGAAGATAATCGGGGAAGGAAAGACTTCAGGAAAAAAAAGGAACAGACCAACTACAAACAGGGGTTTGTTGATGCTCTGGAGTGAACAGGTTCAGAAGATGAACCAATGAATGTCTACAAGCTCTGTGTGTGACAGCTATATCTAACTCTGACCTCTGACCTTTATTATTTCACTTTTGTCATCCCTTCAGTTCAGACTGAACTTGATAAAAAGGCGTGTTTCCCTTAAGGGAGTTTCAATTTGGACTCAGAAGTCTGGAGAGTATGTCTGCAGGGGTTTGCACATGCTTTTAATCAGATTTCAATCTGTCTTTGTACTTGTGAACTTTGTACATTGTGATGTTTTGTGTTCACATTGTCTTCATGGTCCAGCTTCATGGTGTGTGTAATTGCTGCTTCTGAGACAGGTCTCTCTTGAAAATGAGACCCAGGGTCTCAATGAGATACTTACCTGTGTAAATAAAGGTTAAATAAAGCCTGAGTCCCACTACACATGCAGGTACATTACCATTTTAAAGTTTGGGGTCACCCAGACAATTTAGTGTTTTCCATGAAAAGTCACACTGTTATTTACCACCATGAGTTGTAAAATGAATAGAAAATGTTATTACATTAGCCTTGAGCAAACATATTGTACCACATTGTACCATTTACCACATGTATATGGTGTATTTATGATTAGTTTCTTCAAGTTATCTTCATTTCTTTCAAAATTAAGGACATTTCTAAGTGACCCCAAATGTTTGAAAGGTAAAGTATGAAACCAGGGTTTATGCAGCACTTTATTAGTTAAGGCGGCTGCTTCTACAACAGATGCATCCCACCTCAGCAGACCTAGAGAAACAATCTTCTCTCTTTGGAATTATCTCTGTCCCTTTTTATGTCTCAGCCAAGACTTCAGGAATGAATCGGTGAAAGCGGCAAACTAATCATACACTCTTTTCCTTTTAAAGCTGTCCTGAGTCTCTAGGAGCACAGCCCCTGTTCACATCACACACAAACATATACATCCAACCTTTGGAAAGATCCTGGAACTTGTCGCTGGTCTTCTTCTTCCTCCACTTCCAGGGTTTGAACAGTTTTCCTAGCGACGACAGCTTGCCTCGCTGCTGCCGTGACGCGGGGGCGTTCTGGGTATCGGCGGCGCTGTTCACCACCACGTCACAGCTGGCCAGCGACGACGACTTCTCCAACCCATCGACTGCACACAGGAACACATACAAAGAGATCAGATCACAGCACGAAGCAAACCAAAAGCAACACAGACAGACCGAGTGAACCCGACCGAGTTAGATCATTTCATTCTTATCACGCTTTCATGTGCCAATACAAGTCTTGGGATTCATTTCTTTTTTCATTTATTTTAATTTGAAATGCTTTATTAGTTTTTTACTATCCTCACACTGGTTATTTGGTTTAATAATTTTAATTGTCCTTGCTTCAATATTATTTCATTATGCTTGAATTTTCCTGGGTATAAAATGTACTATATCAATAAATGTGCCTTGTATCTTAATGTTTATTGTTGATGAACTATATAAATAATAAAACAAAAACGGTCTTGTCTACATAAGTTACATCACTAATATGCAATTACATCATTTGGTGACTTGCTAAACAGTTTTTTGCTACTTTTCAATAAAAATAGTTGGCAACAATGGTCACACTCAATAACTCAGCTCAATAACAGCAGAGCAGGAGCATATTTCCAACTCTTTCTTTCTCTGTACTGTATTTACAGTGTGTGTGTGTGTGTCTTGGCTAGATCCATGTCCTTTCACAAGTCCTCCTCTTCCTGTTGAAAGATTAGAAGTGCTGTGAACCTTCTGGAATAGGCCTACTGTGTGTGTATGTGTGTGTGTGTGTGTGCATCATGCCAGAACCTCACAGAGCAAAGAGAGGTTCTGTGTGATTCCCCAGATTCAGGCACAGGAAGCGTTTTGCTTTTTCAGCGACATAACACTGCTGAATCACTCCGGCCTTCTGACGCTAGGAAGACCAGTGGGGGATCACTTTTTATTTTTTTATCCTTTCCCCATGCAAAGTTTTTGTATTTTTTTCCCAGAATCTCAGATTACTTAATTAATTCCCTTCCCAAAAATCACTGTCAGTAGGAACTGAAGTTACAAGGGTAGCTTCTCTGCTGAAGGAGAGGAGTATCAACAGCGAGTGAACATCTGCGTTTCGGTATAGCGTTGTCCTCAAATGACTGATTCAATTCCCTAAATTTAATATCGCTAAGTTATGCCATTCATTTAGCTCCAGCTCATCCCCTCCAGTGTCTCACACAGTTTGGATGCTACATTAGAGGTTTCAGCAGCACGCCTGGTTTGCTTAAAAGCTTTGGCTGATGCGTGCACACGCTGCTGTGTAATACAGCATAAAAGGGTCAGGGTCAGTGCTGGGTCATTTTACACAGGCTGAAATCTCAAAATCTATGAGCAAAAAAAATAAAAACGCTATTCTACTTTATTGGCATTCGGCAAATCTATACATGAGGATTAAACTAAAACAAGGTGTACCTATATTTTATAATGTTTTATGGGATTTTTTTTGTTTCATTGATGTTTTTCTTGTGCAAGGGGCACACAGAGGACATGTGATGTGTCAGAAATGAATTCCTCTTGTTAACTTTATAGTGCACCATAATACAACTACTTTACCCTCCCAGCCTTTTATTTGATTTGTTGGATTTTGGAGTGTGGAATCTATGCGCAGAGCATAAACAAATACATCGTACAATAACATGGCAATAAAGATCACAGAACCCAATACTGATGAGATGGAAAAGTACAGCACAGAGCCCAGTACACACTCTGCTCTTTACTTTGCTCTCTCTATCACACACACGCATGTGAGCACACACACACGCACATGCACTCATTTCCTGTTCCTGTGTTGATATCAGATCACAATAGGTGCATTTCTGCAGCTGCTCTGTGCTAATGATGGGAAAATCACTAACTGTGATTATCTCCACCATTATCCCAACTATTAAACCTCTAGTGGGAACCGAGGAGGCTCAAAGCTCGGACTAGAAAAAAGAAGGCAGAAAGAAAGAGAAACAAGAGCAAGGGAAGAGAAACTGTAGTAAGGAGGTGTGTGTATATGTGTGTGTGTGTGGGAGGGAGGGAGGGGGGGTTACTGCCAACTAGCATAGAGACTAAAAGAAAAGAGACACAAAAATTGTCTAACTGAGACAAGGTTGATTTCTATGACAGCTTCATCAGTAATTATGTCGGTCACGTTCATCACATGCTTCCTGATGAAGTCCTTGCATCAATTTTGAGCTGCAAACCTATTTTGAGTTTCCTTTTTTTAAAGAAAAAGGGGAAGATTTTAGACGAGTAGCACCCATGTAGCAATACAGGAAACGGATATTTTCGTAGGTCTACATTCTTATGACACACATGCAGTGCAAACGTATAGGCTGAGTGCACTCATTTGCATTAATTAAAAAACACACACACACACACACTTACTGTCAATAACAAAGGAAAAGACAGCATGGACTATGAAATTGACCACTAAATAATACTGGAGCACAAAAATACAATAAAATCTTGTTTTTGGTAAAATCAGTCTAATATTAGAGCATAAAGTAGAATTATCTTATTCCACTGGCAGATAATTAACTTATTTTAAGTATGTTTTTCTTGATTTTAGTCAATTACCGTTCTATACATAAATCAGTTATACAGTTTCAAATCCGTTCATTCCCTCAAGAACTGCAGTTCTGCAGTTTTACAGCAAACCTCCACAGCAGGCCTGTCCAACCAAAGTATTTTTATTTTATTATTATATTATTATTAATAATTGCAGCAATGTGGCTCCAATCCACTTCAGCTCAACTCTGGGATTTTATTACATATGACAACTGCTGACTGGACTCCACGATTCCACACTGGATTTCACACTGAAGTGTTTTATTTTTGAAACTGGCTGCGATGTCATGGTGAGGGGTGAGTCAGGGATTTGGACAAACAGCAGCTGTAGGAAGGGGTGGGATCATCAGAAGACGTCTCAATGAAGGAATCACACGCAGGATTTATTCTGGTATTATTATAATACGTCTGAAACCACATTACAGGATTTTAAGCGACGGCATATTGTGACGAAGGCGGCGTGCGGTGTCTTTTTCACAGTCGTTAAAGCAGGAACATGTGTTGAGGAGGAGGGGAAAGGGAGAGGCTTCCTTCCTCCGCTGCAAGTCACCCGGGGAGGGAAGGAGCAGACGTCACGAAACAGAGGAAGAGAGGGATGGAGGGGGAGAAAGAGGCAAAGAGAGATAAAAAATAAAAAAAAAATGGGGAGACGAGTGGAAGAAGGGAAAGAGAAAAGGGGAGGTGGAAAAAAAAAAAAAACATGTTGGGAAAGAGGAAGGCGTAAACGGAGGGAGGAAGGGGGGGGGGAGGAGGCAATGAGAGGTGTTGGACGAGAGCGGAGGGAGGGACGACGCTGGGCATTAGCTGCATTTTTAACACTTGGGTCATTTCTTCCAAATGTCTGTCCAATGCAAGTAGGCCAGAGCCCACAGAGAACAGCTCAACCCATGATACTCACAGGACCCGGAGGCTCGGATTATGTCAAGAAACTGAACAAAACAGGAATCAAACAGGGAACTGCAGCTTGATCATATAAACTTAACTTATTAAAGCTCAGGTTAAAATGAATTTAATATTAATGATCTTCCGATAGAAAGATTTAGATTTGCTTCTCCCCTCAGCTCTTAGTGGTGTCGATTCAGTATTGAAAGCACATCACAGCGTCGTTATGTAGCCCATAACGCAGCCATGCGGCGCATATAGATCATTATTATAGCCTCGGGTTCCTATGAATGTTAAGTGCGCTACAAAACAGCCTGGGTTTAGTTTAAATGCTGACACGCTGGGTCATAAAATAAGGTCCACTTTTGTTTTCAAGAGCCCGGAGTCAGTCGTCACGTTGGGTAGCTCGCTGCCTTCAAGCCTTCCCAGGAAAATGTGAATACATGTTAAAAAGACCCTTAATTATAGCTGTAGGACATGTTCACACACATTTAACATTTGAATACTGAGGAACTAGAAAGCCTTATGTATTCATAGTTGTCTTATTATGAAGTTCTACATCAGTGAGTGAAATATACAGTATAAAGAACAAATAAATTGATATATTCTGATTGGAACTAGGGGCGGGATATTGATAAGTTATTGCTTTTCCCATTTCTTCCATTGTAAAAAATTAAATTGTCTGAGATGAAGTCTGATTAGATGAATATGTCCGGAAAAAAAACAAAGAAAAAAAAACATACTGAAATCTTTAAGTGATGCATCCTTCAGTTTTTAATGAAACTCAGGCTGTGACTAAGAATGAAAAATATATAATTACCGTGTACACCTTCACAAACTGTACATTATGATGTTAACTGTAGTTCAGTCTGTCATTGATGTTGTTAATAGTGAGAAATAACAGGAAAAAACTGAAGAAAAAAAGTGAAGAAACATAACCAACACATATCCTCTCACACAGGGCCGAGGGTGGGTGTGTCCACTACTGATACCGACTAATCAATACTGATATCAATATTTCTATTATACAAATGGCTCAAGATCTGCTGAGTAGCAGCTAAAAAGCGTTCAATTAAGACATATTTGATCTAGAGCTAAAATAATTTATGACTTTGTCAATAATCCGCTCAACAACTAAATTTATAATCGCTCCATTGAATGTGAGCAAAAATGACATTAACTTTCTTGTAAAAATCGGCTGTAATTGTTGGTTGGACCAAACACAGAATTCCACCTAATTTAACTTAGTGGAGATTTTTGAATGATGGATCAGACGGAGCTCTCTGCTGGGGGAACATCTGTTGGAAGGAAGGTGATCAGCCTTCCAGTGGAGCTCCACACACACTAGAGACAATCTACACAAGGACACTTTCTGTTGTTTTCCCTTAGCGTGTGCAGACTAAAATGCTTGTTGCTCTAAAGTGATGGTTCACAGTGAAGTAGCGGTGACTCGATTGATACTTTTCTACTGCATCAGATGGTAAATTACAGATTAATTTGTGCTACAGGTGTGACACACCTCTTGATCATAAAGCAAGGTTGAAAACTTGCAGGGCCTTCAGTCACAGGAACTGAAATTAGGAATATGTTGAAGAGCGGAGCCGTATGTTATGTTTTATTAGATCGTAACAATGCAAACGAAAGGAAGATCCAGTGAGAACGAGAACTGAAACTTCGAGGGAAACTTTTTTACTCCACTACATTTTATCTGAAAGCTACTTTCTGTTAATAAAATATAGATTCTTTCCCTTCAAGCACCCAACAGTACAAGATCACAGTAGATTTACCCTAACAGCATTAAAATGCTGTTTGCTGTACATTTCAATGGATTAGGATTTCAATGGAGTATTAAAATGCCAATGATACACTGAGGCTAAAACTGGGCCGGTTTGCATAATGAGTCATTTTTAATTTTGATACTTTTAAGTACATTTTGATGCCAATACTTCTGAACTTTTGAATTATAGACCTTTACTTGTGATGGAGTAGTTTTTCATTGTGGTATTAATACTTTTTTCTAGAATTGTAGTCTCGATACCAAGGTCTTGGAGGGATTTGGCAGGCAAACTTTGTTTTCCTTGGATATCATTATTACACGCCTGATTCAAGTAATACCAATCACATGCATTTTCTGACGTGTTGGCAGTTGTCCTCTGACGCCTCCACACCCCCTATGCCCCCTAGTCAATATTTTGCCTACATACTCAACTCGACCTATTTATTTGCATATTTCAGTTTTCTTTATTGCCATTACTGGTGTATTTGAGACAGCACTACTTCAACAGCACTCAGGAGTCAATCCTCTTAGTGTAGAAATAGGATAGCGGTTATGCAATTACCAAACATATTTGATTTTAATCAATTACTGAAAACATTTAGACTGATTTACACACAAGACATGACTCTGTATTGTTGTGTCTGTAGATGACATAATACATTATTATCCTAAGCAGCTACAAGTCATGCAAAATAGGAAAATATGGTGTAACTAGTGTCTGCTTTTTTTGGTTTCAATCTCAAGCTGGTCAAACTGGTCTTAGTCTTGAGGTTGTCTCTCTTGATCCTGGTCTTGATAATCTCTGGTCTTGGTAGTGTTTTGGTCTCGGTTTAGGTGGTCTTGACCACAAGTCTATGTGATTCTGACTGAATTCAATGGAGAGAGGTGCTTCAGATATTCAAACTGGAAAAAAAAAAAAAAAAAAACTAACCATGCTTTACTTGAGTCTGTCCATCTGGCCACTAAATGCACAAACTCACATCAAACAGTGCACTTCATCCGCCTCATAAACAATAAGACCTCAGGAGACTCCTGGCCACACACTCTGAACAGTCTGAGATCCATCCCCCTAAATCCGAGCGTCAGGCGCCTTATATTTCGCCCCTACGTTTTCATACATAGACCAATAATAAAAAAGCACTACTCGCCAGAAAGTGGTGTAATCATGTGTTAAACATCGCGTATTTCTACTAATAAAACGTATCTTTCTTGTCGGTTGTGCATCAATTTCTCTCAACATCCTGCTTCTGCTGCTGAATTGAGAGTTTCAGCTGCTCCACAGCGCCCCCACCTCTCATTCACTATGCAGCAGGTCAATCCCGGTATTACACATCCGAAACGGGATTTGACGCGCACGCGAAATGAAACATCCCTTCTATTGACAAAAAAGTGCAATATCGAAGAAAGTAAACACACCGAAAACTCGGATAACAACCTTGTCTTTCTGGTAAGGAATGTTTTTTTAAGGTTGGTACACGCAGGAAAACTAAGGGGCGAAACTCAAGGCGCCCATTCCTTATATTTGAGGGATGGATCTGAGACTCTCCGTAGGCAACGTATCATTAGTTTCCAGTTGGGCAACAACACTGGTGATGCAACAGCGTCTAAATTAATTTAACACACATTAAGTTGTCTTAACGCCCTGTTTGCGTGGAGTGGTGCTTTTGCGTTCGATATTTTCGCTCAAATAACGCGACAGAAGAAGTCCTAAGACAGAAAACTAGCAGACTTCCTGATAAAGATAGCGGAATGTGCGCGAGACCGAAGGAGGCAGCACGTACACACATATGACCGTTACACACACACCCACACACACTCACCGCTCGCAGGCTGAGACACAGCAGAGACGGCGGTCTGACCCATATTCCGCTTCTTCTCCGGAGGACCGGGCCGGACCGGGCACCCTCCAAACCCCGAGATCACGGCCTTCTGTCCCCGCAGAAATCCTGCCCGCGGCCGCCGCGTGAGCTCATTTCACACACGCGCACACACACACATACACACAGACAAAAAAAAAAGTTTCGGACCGTGATGGCTGAGTCGCTGGAAACTTGGTTCACTGACTGACTGACTGAGAGTCTCCTTACTACGTAGAGTCGTAACTTCCCCTCCCTCCCTCCTCCAGAGCAGCTGAAGAATGCCGCTCATTCCGCTGCGCAGATTAGAGGCGCTGCTGGGGTCAAAGGGTGACGGGACACACACCTTCACACACCACTTTACACTGGACTATACGGGACAATCTGAGTAGGGTGGGTGACACCAAATGTCCTATTTAAAGGCATTTATTAATCCTTTTAGCGCCATAATAAACCATAAATAATTTTTATTCTCCTGTTTACTCTGTTTTATTGATTTTTTTCTGTACCTTCTTATTCTTTGTGATGTGTCTGTCGTTATGCCTTTTGCGTCTTTTTTTAAAAGACTTGGCATTGAAGTGAAACATTAGAAGATGTCAAATCCGGCTCTGGACTTTACAGACCCCAGCGTGGCACAATGTTTTTGGCTTCGAGAGCATAATGAAGGGTCTGGACAGTGTCTGTGGCTCCAGAGAGACGAGAGCCGGCAATTTATTATTATTATTTAACTTTTAAAAAGGGGGAGATGACAGTAAACCCTGAATCCAGCTCTGAGAACGTCAACAGGGAGCAAAGGCGGAAATGTGTCAGGGATTGTCAGCATGTCCATTAAATCCTGAGAACAATATCTGATTAATATTATCCTCATGAGCTCACTCCACTTCTCACTGACAACTGTGCTCAACCAAGCCAAACACTTCAACCCCAGACTCTCAATATGGGAGTCAGACAGCGACAGTGTGTGTGTGTGTGTGTGTGTGTGTGTGTGTGTGTGTGTGTGTGTGTGTGTGTGTGTGTGTGTGTGTGTGTGTGAGAGAGAGAGAGCTTTATCTGTCATCGCTGTCGACGAAGTGTCAGTTGAGACCTTGCAGAACCCAGCCTGAGTGGTCAGACAGCAGTCACACACACACACTTACACACACATACATACACACACAGACACGCGTGTAGCACAAAATTACTAATTAAATCTTGCCAAATCTGGAAGCGAGATAATTTTCCAAGACTGCCATCTAGTGTTTTCTACACAACTCAAATGACTTCTCTCCAGATAAAAGGACAGGTTCACAGTCTTTCAAGTCCCTAAAACAACAGTCCAGTTGCCTAAATAGACACTGAGAGTGGTTTTACTGGCTATAATCATTCTTCCTGCTCATACTGACCTTCAACTTTTTAACATCAAGGACCCTTAAACTCACAAGAACTAGACCTCCGACCCCATCTGATAGGATTTTTACTTTTAGATGGTTTAGAACAGAAAGTGTAGGAAATCCAAGGCAAAAATATGGAGGAATAAACTGCCATAATCAAGAATAAAAATAATAAATAATGACACAGTACATAAATAAATACACCAATAAATGTCCAATTAATATATTCATAAAATGTGTGTGGTATTTTCTTGTTTATTAATGTATTAATTTTAAAATGCAGGTTTTTATATATGTATTTGTTCCCCCTGTTCATTTTCACCTCATTATATAAATTGGAAAATCAAATTTGTGCAAAGGGAAAACTATACACAAATAATAGGAAATAAATACTACAAAATGATGCTATATATATTTATTTATTTTAAATTATGGCAGTCCTATATACAAATGGTTTTACATTCTATCATTGTGGAATTATAATGAAAATACATTATTCCCCTTTTTTCCTAGGGACCCGCAGGCACCTCCTCAAGGACCTGTGGGGGTCCCAGAACCTCACTTTGAGACCCGCAGCATTAGAAGATTCCTTCATAATAAGTGACAGGGGCTAAATCCACAAGCCTCCTCCTGTGCATAAATGTAATTAAATGTTTATCTGAAGCTAATATGAATCTTCAGCCGTCCATAATATTCAAATAAAGTATATATATCGCTCAGCATTTGATTATTTCTAGTGCAGCTCAACATAGAAACACAAAGACAGGATTAGATGCTAAAAGCACTATAAATGTGACAGATATCCACTTAATGTTAATACCTCAGACTGCTGGAGCCTCATAAGCTTCAGACATTTTTGTACAGAAAGAGTGTGTGGACACACTGGGGATTTTAACCCCATCAGAGCACATTCTTGGTACAGATTGCTGCTAGGAGAGGAAAAATAAAGCCTGCCCAGTCCTCTAAACAAAACTAATTTGGTATGTTCACAAAAGACATCTAAATAAAGCAGTGGATCGGGCTTCAACAGAAGTGACAGTGGAGTGAAACTGTTAAAATGTTTTAGCAGGATCAAGATCAAACATCTTGAGTTTTCTGCATCTGGTTCAACTGTAATTATAGCAACTTAGATGTTGTGTCATGCACATGTTCACATGGACTTAAACCATTAAAATATGTAAAACATGACTCAACTGTAGACAAGAACAAATCATTTTACATTATATTACAAAGAAGTCTTCTGTAGCCAAAAGGTTCCTTCTCTAAATCGTATAATTAGTCCTACAGAAAATCTCAAACAGACATTTTACTAAGTAGTGTAGCCTTTAACTCGCCATATAATGAGAAATAAAACATAAAACGTGACTTTATCTCTTCAGGCAGAGCAGTAAACCTTCCTGTTTCTACGATAATGTATCTGAATGTAACTGTGAACACAGAAATATTTGACTTTTGGATAAATTCTGCTTCACACAAGCCTCCATTAGTTGTTTTCCATCAGACGATAAGTTTTTAATTTAGGTTTGTACCAAACATCAAACATCTTTCTTTGTAAGCTACATCAGGAACAGTTTGGCATCATTATATTACACTATAATCTGTTTTAGAAATGAAGATAATCCCAGATCACACAAAATAACCACATTTGGCTGTAGTTTGATGGGCTTTTTTTTAGAGACACAAAATCTTGTTTTTGTTTTCCAGCCTTAAACAGGTTCACACCTACGAACTGCCAGGAAAACGGAGTCTTACGGGACCTCCGTTAGTGAATAAGGTGGAAGTGGACAATCGACACAGGAAGGAAGTCAGCGGAGAGGTGGGAGGATAGAGCCGGGACACGGAGGATGGAAGTACTTAGAGAAGTTAATAGAGAAAAGTGAGTGCGTTAGCATTGACGGGGACGTAATGATATTAACTTGATGCATCAGCAACGCACGTCCAATTTGTTGGAGGTTACACATGTGCTAAAGAGACAATGAGCACCGTGGAGAGAAAATGGCTGTGATGGCACAGTAGGAGGCTGAATTAAGGTGGAGTGCAGGCTCAGGCCTCTAGCAGACCTCTGATATAAAAAAAAGAAGCAAAAGATATATTTATTATGTATTTTGTTATGTTTTATTTACAAGTCTGTGTGTTTTTTTTGGCTGCAGCAACCTCCTCCCCTTAGGGGACTTTAAGCTGGGGTTGAAGAGTTTTTTTATTCGTTTTTATTTCTCCCTGTTCACCCAGTGGCTAAAAAAAACACATTTTCCCCTGTGATGACCACATGATCACGGATCTGCTTATGTATCACATATATCAACATCCTAGAAATCCCAGCACTGACTGTCATCATAGCAATCTTTTAGTGACGATTTGTACAGGCGATCAGATGACTGTTTTCAGAGGCTCGGTGGTTCTCACCATGAGGACGACTAAACTGATCATCATGTGTAAAAATTGTAGCGATTATCTCCTTTTATTAACACATCACTACGTCTGTATTCACTCCTTGTATAATATGGATTTCAGTACAGCCCTGGATTTCTTCCATTTGTTTCGGCAATTTAGAAAAATGCATTTCAAAAATCTGGGGCGACACGGTGGAGCAGGGGTTAGCGCTATTGCCTCGTAGCAAGAAGGTCGATGGTTCAAGACTTCCATGGTCCTGGGTCTGGGACCTTTCTGTGTGGAGTTTGCATGTTCTCTCCGTGTCTGTGTGGGTTTTCACCGGGTACTCCTCACAGTCCAAAAACATGCTGAGGTTAATTGACAACTCTAAATTACTTAATGGTGTGTGTGCCCCACGATTGGCTGGCAACCATCTGGGGTGTATCCCTGCCTCTCACTGTAATGCGCAGTGATTGAGGAATAAGCAGGTATAGAAAATGACTGACTGACATTTCAAGAATCTACATTCTATAATAGCCATAATCAATGTGTGTATGTGTTAAAGGTAAGGAACACAAATACAGAGAATAACATATACCATGCAAAAGGAAAACATTTTGTTTATTTTCCTGATTTGAGTGAATTTGATCTTGTTTCAAGAAAACAAGACTAATGTTTCCTTAAAAAGATTAAATTGAATAAAATGAAGAAAAGAGAAAAGAAACTACTCAATATTGGACTAATTGTTCCAGTACCACGATATTTTTTCCTGTTAAGATTTTGTTTTGTTTTTTTGCAGTTTAACAATGGTGCTGTTCATAAATCATAAACGTATCTGTTCTTTGGGAGGCTCTGGTCACAATCTCACTATTGACCCATATGTTTACTGGCTGAAAGCTCCTCCGACATTTAATTCAGATCAATCCGGTGCTTTTAAATCTGTACAAGAATACACCTTCCAAAGCAGAGGTCATTGGGAATATGCTCACAGTCAAGAGGACTCCTCTTCCGGTATGTTCAATTTATACCAGCGAGGTGACACTTTTCAGGAACTCGAGTCGTGTTTGTCCTGACACTAAATAACAGAGATCAACCGAGGGGGCCTGACCTTTTCATTGACCGGAACAGCTAAAGGAAAGAAGGCAGAGGTGGAGGAGGAGGAGGCCCAGAAGAAAGGAAGGGAGTCATCAAATGTTAAGTAGTAGCCTCAGCAGAAAACAAGGGGCTAATAATTGTTTAAGTGGTATTTTTTAGAACCATTCTCTCCTCCCCTTGATTTATTTATTAAACTCAGTTTCTACCAGGGTACAGACTCAGAATATTGTTATAGCCAATGTACAGGGAATCTATATGTGTATGTGCGCTAAAAATGATGTTCTGCATTTAAACAAGCACGTACAATGTTATAAAGTTGGTAACCTCTCTGGTTGAAGGCGTGTGTGGTTACGACATTTTTGAAAGTGAAGGGTCACACACCTCTTCACCAGGATCATGACCACAAACTGTCATAACAGTCAAGTGTGACTCAGCGAGGAACAGGCTGTGTTATTCAAGCAAACCAGGCTGAGCTGAAACTCATTGCATGGTCAGTGTCACCCGCAGAACACCAGAACCATAAGTTAGTCCAAATAAAACTCATGAAACAAATTTGAATAGAAACATTTGCATGATTGTGTTAAATAAATTGTGTAGTGCATTTGATTGTTAGGACTGTTAATCAATCATAATAAATAATTGATCAAGTAAGCAGAGCATCGATGTATGTAAAGGGATTCCCTGTAATTATCTTGTTTTGCTATATTAATTATGAATAATGAAGCCCTCCCCCACCAAAGGAAATTCTCTGTGCACTCCTCATTGGTTTGAAGTGGGCGGGGCTTTCTAGGAAAATGTAGTCATGTGCTTCTGTGCACCAATTCAACAATTGATCCGGAATCTGATGACAGTTGGTGGTTTGTTAGGTCACTGTCAGTTAAAACACAGGTCTGATGAAGCGACTTAACTGAGTTTCTGAGTGTTGCAACTTTTAACAAATTATACCTGAAGACTTTAAGAAGAAACAGCTAAGATCCCCTCCAGACTTGTCTTACAAAGTTAACTCATTAAATCGGCATCTACTCCCTCTCCCTGGTTAAAAAATTGCAGATTTTATGTAAGATGTTCATTTTCAAACTTGTTGTGATGTCACAAATAATGATTGTATAAAAGTGCTTTAAACTTAATTTTCTCCCCTGTCAGTAAATGAATGTGACAACAGATAAAACTATTATCCTGCACAGGGAAACTCAAGTATCCAATAGAAATAATAAGAAAACTACATATTCAATCAGAAAGTTGAAGTTTATTTGAAGTTTTGATTTCTTAAGTGCTTGTAAGTGAACTGTCATCCCCAAACTTGACTTTCCTGATGCTTTTTGGAGCGAAGCCACCAGATATAAACCACTGACTGACATTTATGATTCCCCTGTGTTGGCCTGAAATTGCTTTGAGAGTAAATTTTAATGCTTGTGGCTGCGATAATAATCTAAAATCTGTTGCTCAATATTGTACACTTAAGTTCCTGCACATACTTTCACTCCACAAAGTGAGTATACAGTACTTTAACCCTCAAGTTGTGTTTGTTTCTTGTTAATCGATTTGGTGTTCCTGGTCAATTTTGACCCTTCTATTAAGACTCATCATAAAACATGTAATAATATATATATTATCACCTCTTGTTGTGTTAGATTTTTTTGTATCAACATAACTTCTCGTGAACATTACACGTTTGGAACTTCTATTTGTTATTTATGGTCTTTATGTCTCATTGATCTGAAATTATACATCTTGAATTTGAGTTCGAAAAACACAATTTCTGGATTATTTTGACTATAAGAAAAAAATATTATAGAATACTTTTGGTCACAGTTACCAAGTGAATTTGTTATATCCATGTGTGTGCGTGTGTGTATGTGTGTGTGTGTGTGTCCATCTGATGAATGTAGATCTATCTGAGTTCGATCTCTTAAATTAATTCTTGTCTCCTTCATTAATTTCTAATGATCAGTCATTTTTGAGCAGAACACCAAGAGTGTACAAAAGTTGAATAAACACACAGAGTTGCATGTAAATTAATACAAATTATTTTGTGTGCTGAAATCCTCTTTGTGGACAAAGGCATGGAATCTTAGGTGAATCTGCTCAAATTAACCACAACTCAGTAACTCAGGAATTCCTGCTTTTATACCTTTGTTCTGTATAAATGTGGGTGGTGGGTCTGTTTACATGGATACAGCAGTGGTTACTGTCATTTCTCTTCCTCTTCCCATCTGCCAGCCAGCCTCGTCTGAAACCTGATCCCCTGTTTGTTGTATTCTGTTTGGCACAACCCGTAAGCCGCAATAATTGCTAAAATGTTGCCTATATAGATCAATATTTCACATCCTGCCAGACTGGCGGCCGGAGAGCTTGAGAGAAAGCGAGCTGGAGGAAAGGCAGAGCGAGGCAGATGGAGGAAAAGAGAGACAGGGATAGAAAGAGCTGGAAAAAGGGTTGATACTGTAATGCGGGGTCTTTATAACCACACAATAAAGGCCACAGTTGCAGGGAAATGCAATCGCAAGAGAAGATTAGAGATCCTGCAGAAAACAGAAGCCATGGCTGTGTGTTTAGACGTGATGGGAGGCTGTGAGAGGACAGCGGATCTGGAGAGAAAACAAACAGCAGCAAAGCGTATATTTCTACACCTTCATATTCCAGCTATATAAGGCCATATCTGAACTGATTTACTGGAGGCCGCCGGTCAATTGCAGAAACAGCTGTCCTAAGCACGTCAGTCTTGTTTGCTCAGTTGTCTCGTGTGGCTGTTAGTCAGGACATTATTACTCTAATGGAGACTCAGCAGCATGGTTTGTTTAACAGTGGACGGCCACTGGTCGAAGATGGTTGCTTTGGACAATGTCCAGCTGCAGCCCGCTGACACGCTGAGGTCTGTTTTCTTGTTGGTGTGGCTCAAGTGGTCTCAGGCTGTTCAATAATTCCTTATATTAAGGACACTTAAAAAAAAAAAAATGATGGAAGGATGTACCTGCCAAAGTAGTAGATTCATCTATCAAACTGGAAGTAAGTTGTATTAGCAGGAAGGTCTCATATCAAATGAATGACATCCTGAATTTTATGAAGAATGTTGCAAACTTTAGGATTAACTCTAGCATCTTTGTTGATTTGTCCAGAGTCTCCATGTAGTGTGAACTAAGGCTGTGCAGTTATTTGAATTTTGATCGCGAGATGCGTGTCAAACGATGTGGATGTACAGTTAATTCCCACAGTTCAAGAGCAAGAGTGACTGAATAGCAGAGGGATGGTAGAGTTGTTTGGTTGAGAAAAGTTCTCTTATGTAGGAACACTTTGGGTTCAAAGAATCCAACGAAGAGCAGACGCAACATAAAGTGCAAGATTTGCTATAAGGTGAAATCCGTGACTCTTGGCAACACAATAAATCTGTCTCAAACAAAAGCACAAAGTCGCTGAATAAATGCATTGTGTAGCTAAAAATAATTGTTCAATATTGACCAAAATAATCGTGATAATGATTTTTTTTTCATAATCAAGCAGCCCTAGCGTAAACTGAAACATACACAGGTAAATAACTTCAGCCAAATGACCATAATGCAAATATGCACATTCAGTCTCATCTTGTATTGTCTCCTAAACACAAACAGATGCAAAATCTGAGCAAAATCCCAACAGCAGGAACAGGTAATACACTTCGTGCTCACTGAAGACTCACGTTGGGTATTACATATGCATCTGTGCACACTCTCAGAGGCTGCTTTGCCTTGCAAATCACAGTGTTACCATTTAACAACAGTGGACATTTGTTGTGTGCTTATAAAGTGGCCAGCCTACAAATATGGACATCTGCACACAGAGGTGCATGGATAAAAGTGGATTTATTACTGTAAAGCAACTGATGGAAAAAAAATCTACCATTGTCTGGTTTTCCTATTAAACAGTATGATTGATTTGAGAATGTTGGCAAACAGTAATTAAATGCGTTAGATAACGCAGGCCCGATATAGCCTGGCTGTCACCTCTAGCTGAGTGAGACATCAACCAATACACCAACATATCTTGGTTATTTAGTCTAATACTCCCAGACAAACCCACCTGGAATTATTGGTCTGAATAAGAACAGCTGCATTATGAGTTTCTCTGTAGAACTGTTGACAACAGCTGCCATTAGATGCGGCTGGTGCAAGAAGTGGCCATAGAAGGAAGTAGAATTCTATAATGCAACTGTGGGCAGACTTACAAAACCCATATCTGCATTAAAAGTCAATTAAACTATCAATGTTTTATAACATCTTTTAGTGCGAAACCTATCAGAAGCCTGGTTAAGTGAATCTATAGCCGACCTTTAATGTTACAGAGTGTTATAGTGGCAGCATTAGCATCTTATAAATATTGCAGGCAGCTCCCGGATATAATGCATGACAGCGTGTTGTCTCGGTGTCATTGATAAGGGCTGCACACTTATTTTAGATGGTGAAACCAGGCGCCAGCCCTGCGTTTCTCAGACTGACACAGCGACGGCCATTTAGACAAATCATGTGACAGCATTACAGCTCAGACACTTACAAATTAACTCAGTTGAAGGCATTAACACGGAGTCAGGTGCATGTTTAAATGCACCGCAAGACCCCCTTTATTTCCTCCCATGTATTTTGTTTAACTGAGAGATCTCCACGCAGCTAAACCGATGCCGTAAACAGCAGCTGTTCATAACTCAGCCAGGATTGAGGCAAAACAGGCTGAGGATTTATCCAGGCTTCACTGGCGAACAGGTGACGTCCAGAGCTACATATAAGGATTGTGGGTGAAGACGAGAGGGGCGAGTGGTGGAAAGAATCCCTCTCTGGGTCCACCGTGCTTTTGGGTTCCATCAAACACAGGCACAGATAGTGACCGAGACACTGAACAACGGTGAAAGAGATAAACACAGAAGAAGACGGGCTATTATAACAGAGGGAGAAAACTCACCGTCATGTTCCATGACTTGACCCAGGGAATATTATCAGCAGTGTGAGATGATCCCTGCCTCTACCCGATACACCAGCTCTCTGCCTCCCTCCCTCCCTCCCTCCCTCACTTACTCCTCTCTCTCTCTCTCTCTCTCTCTCTCTGTCTCTCTACTTCACCTCATCCAAAGCATTGCCCTCCCTCCCTCTGAGGCTCTCTCCACTGTCTGCTACTTAGCTGCCCCTCCCTCGCCTTACTCCAATAAAAGCGCATTAAAAGTTAATGTTTGTTTCCATCTCAGTTCCTCATTCAATCCTCCCAATCTTTGTCTCCCCTGCATCTATCTCCCTCTCCCTGTCTGTCAGGTTTCTCCTCCTTCCTCTGGGTACAGAATCTGGCTCCAGTCTTAGTCTTATTTTCCCTCCTCTCCCTCCTGTGTTGAAGTCCCACTGTGACGTCAGACATAAGGAGAGGAGAGATGAGGAGACATGAGGAGACATGAGGAGAGATGAGGAGAGGGGGATACACATAAGGACTTAGTGTTAACTATCTATTGCATATTATTGCCAATTACTTTATGTTATTTTTTTCTGAAAAGCTATAATATAAAATCTATGATTTTACAGTTAAGTGTGAAAAAGGGTCTTTTATTTTTGAAGTATATAGAATTCATGAAGTCACATGAGCAAGATAGCCTGTTTTATAACATTTGACATGTGAGCATTATTGTCTCACAACCAAAGGTTGTCTTTTATTCAGAATTTTTAATATATATATATAATATATACAATATGCAAATATGCTAAATTCCTAGTGTATACAACCTAATAGAGTCTCATTGATTTACATAGCATGAAACTATTTTTTCTTACTTTTTCTTATATTTCTTAAATATATATATATTATTTAGGCCATTTTAAGTAATAAAAACATTCAAAACATTTCTTTATCTTGTCTAAGTAATATTTCATGCAATAGAGGGTTAAGGATGGAGGAGGAGGAAAATGGCAGGACGATGCATCATATAAGCAAAATGTGTTTTGGTGTGTTTGCTTTTCCTTGTTACACTTCATCTAAATTTGTATTGGAGTCAGTAATCTGCAGCAGGTATAAACAGGTCTGTTAATACTGTAATAGAAACGTAGACACACTGTTTGTATGAAAGATGGAGGTAAAGGTTCTATGAATTATTTAAATGTGACAGCTGTCTGTCTGCACAGGTTATCTGCACCACATGATACTCATTTTCAAGATTGTTTAATTAAATTAAGCTTCAATAAGAACTGCAACTAATTCTCATGATTGTTTCATAAGCCAATTCGAATTTTGGTTCATTGTTAAATCTAGATATTGTATTTACAATGATACAAAAACATACATAAGCACTGAATCCTTACTTATTACATGTTTGCTTTAAAGAAATGCTTTATTGAATGTCATATATCTATATTGTTTGCATTTAAGATCGGATATTCATTTCAGGGGTCATTTAAATTTATTTTTCATTCATTTTTCTTATTTGTTCCAAATAGGAATATATGAAGTTTAAGATTAGTCTCAAATTAGACATGAGGACTCACGGTTGAAATTGAATTTGTACTATATTAAATCACTTGTTTTCTTTATTAAATGCAAACTGCTGGATGCAGAGCAGACCTGGAGACAGCAGCGCCACAGCGACTATGCATGAGAAAAAAAACACAGATCATGAACCTAACAGCTTTAACGCTTACCATGGCAAATAAATCAATACACATGAGATGCTGAAGAAGAGAAGAAAACAAAGAATCAGAAAGAAAAAGAGGCAGACAGATGGCTAGTTTTCTGTCACACGCACTTGAGGGACTTCAAGTGTTGAGAAGAGCTGCTCAACACAATAAATGTGTCATCTGTATGCCAGCAAAGGGCTGAACGTAGGGTGTCAGACTCACTCTGCACGATAGCACCAGGTGAATCATACAACACCAATCATGATTCACCTAGCACCAGGTGAAGGTGATAAGCGTGTCTCCTTTAAAAAAAAAACTATACAAACACACACACACATGCTCTTTATCTGTGTATGTGTGTCTTTGTGTATCAAACACAAAAGGTTGATTCTCAATTTCCTGTTTTCATATAACACATCTATTCTGATTGTAAAGTTACCACTTTGATGCACATTAGAAATTGTAAATAAATCAATGAATTATAAATCGTGTTGTGCATGTGTGTGTGTGCGTGTGTGTGTGTGTGTGTGTGTGTGTGTGTGTGTGTGTGTGTGCGTGTAGGCTAATGTAAATGCAAGTAAATGCAGACATAATGACTACACAACCATTAGGTTATTGATGATATAAGAGCAGTTACTCTTCCATATAATGCTCCTCTCTTCTCTGGTGAATCTATTTCACACACTGTATAGTAGTTTTCCCATTTTCTTCTTCTTCTTCTTCTTTTTTTTTACTTTTCCTCTATTTTTTTTCTTCTAATTTTTTATCCTTTCCCTTACTGTCCTTATGTGCAAAAATCCTGAAATGTAACGAATGTTTCTTTCTGTGTTTCACAAATTTCCATTTAGCACACATCATGTACAGTACACAACATTAGGCCGTATAGCGTAATGTTACATGCTGTTCATTTGCTGCAACTTATTAACAAATATTAATAGAGTTAAAGGCTTAGTTAGTAACTGAGACACTCACTTACTGATAGACAAGGGGAGAGGATGGAGAAAAGTCAGACTTTGACTTTTGATACAGTCCAATAGAAAAGGAACACAACGGGCAAGAAGAAAAAACACTGGCTCATCAACTACAATAAAACCCAACATTAAGCACTGATTGTAATTGTAAGAGAAAGAAACAAAAGAAAATCTGTTTTAAAAAGAATTCACATATATGTTCAGCTATTGAATGACAACACAATGTCAGTCAGTCAGTCAGTCATTTTCTATACCTGCTTATTCCTCATTAGGGTCGCAGGGGTCTGCTGGAGCCTATCCCAGCGCATTACGGCGAGAGGCAGGGATACACCCCAGATGGTCGCCAGCCAATCGTGGGGCACACACACCATTCACTCACACACTCACACCTATGGGCAATTTAGAGTTGCCAATTAACCTGAGCATGTTTTTGGACTGTGGGAGGAAGCCGGAGTACCCGGTGAAAACCCACGCAGACACGGGGAGAACATGCAAACTCCACACAGAAAGGTCCCAGACCCCGGACCAAGGAGGTCTTGAACCTGCGACCTTCTTGCTGTGAGGCAACAGCGCTAACCCCTGCGCCACCGTGTCGCCCACAACACAATGTTTGTGTATTAATATCAAGATAACACAGAACACAGCTGGGTGTCATCAATCAGCTTCATTATTGGATCACAGTCACCTACCAGTGTATTCCTATAGTGGGGTGTATTTAAACAGCAGCAGAGTGATAATGAATGCCAAGTGTTAATAGTCGTGTCAATCATGTCAGATAATTTTGTTGCAGTTGTGACTAACTTAAATAAATAAAATAAATGATTATTTTAGCCATGCTAACATCATAGCTCTATAAGTCAGTCGTTAGGTGGATCCACCATTTTTATGTTGAAATAACTCAACTATAGAGCCTTTTCACAGCAGCCGTATTGACATGAAACAATAGGGCTGCAGAAACAGCATCATATGAGTGCATAAGTTGACAGGTGTTACCAGAGATATTAATTAAGCTTCTGTTCAATTAAGCTTCTGCTGCTATTCTAACGTTGGCTCACTGGAGATGCTCTGCTATGTTAAATGAAATTAGTGTCATTGGTAACAACTGTGTTTACCTACTATTTCATGTCAATATGGCCCCTGTGAAAAAGGGTCTATTGTCTGACTGAATTGTGGATGAATGTTTTATGTTGGGGTGAATTATAATAACTGTTTTTCATCCATTAAATTCCCTTCCACTCAAAAGAGTACTAATACTTTTCTTCTTGTCCATGGGTGATTTTTTTTTAATTAAGGGAGTTTGATTTTCAAGAAAAAAGAAAAAAACAATTATTCATTCTTATAATAATTCATTAAAGCTTTCTTTTGCATTTCCTCATAAGAGCATAATAATAATGGCACGTGATGGTAATGACAATTTTCACTCTGCAAGCAAATGTTAGCTAAGTTTTCGACTTGCTAAGCTAACTGATTAGGTCGCATACAATATACACTGAATATATGTAAATAAATTTCAATTTCCTATTAACAAATTAAAATACTTATATTTGATAAAAAATAGTCTCAGATCAGGATGTATAAAACATCAAGTTACTTACATGTGTGGCCAGACGTCAAGCTAAAAACTTTATTGCTCTCTCTGAGCGTGACGGTAATGACAGCAGTATGAGGGACAGTGATATATAAACTTTGAAAAATTAAAAAAAAAAAAAAATCAAAAGGTAAATTTTAAGTTGTTACGGGGACATGCAAAAGAAAGACATTAATTTGCACTTGCTATTGCTTCATTATATAAGGGATGTCAAAAAGTCTGGGTTGGGGATAAGAAGAAAACAGTGAAATTCTTGCACATGTGTTTTCAATTTTCAACACACTGAAAAAGTATTAAAACATCATTGTTGAGACAGTTATTTTTATAGTGACTACAACTTGACATTAACAAAATACAAAAAAAAGAAAAAAACATTGCTTGGAGAATGCAGGAAAATTAGGAGATGGTAAACATGCTAAATGCTAAACACTAGCATGTTACAAGAGCAATGTCAATGTGACCATTTGACATATATGAAAAGATGTTTTTTTCTATAAACGTCACCTTTTATTTGAGATCTGAGGGCAGTGATAATATGTAACACCACATGTCACACCACAACACAGGGCCCCATTAATTACAAAGGAAAACCTGAACCGTAACCTTTAGGAATGTCAGCGGCTGATCCAGCAGCTCCAGCAGCAGCAGAGCAGCCACCGTGTGTGGGCAGTGAAGCTCTCTGCATTACAGTACATCTTAACAAGTAGTTAGTGCAGACTAAAAAGGTCTGTAATCAATGTTATTTCAAGCAGAGTCCACACAAGCTGACACCCTCTCTAGTCCTCCATCTGTCCTCTCCTCCTTAATCATCTTGTCCTTGCATCCCTTTTTTTGCCTCCTCCACTCGCTTTGCTCTTTTCATTATTTTCCCTGCCTCTTTTCATTTCTGCTTGTTGACTCTCCTCTTTTTTCACATTTAATTTCCTTTTGTCTTAATATATGTATTTGTGCTTCTTGAAAGTATTGTCCCTGATTTTCTCCTCCCCTCCTTCTCACCATTTTCTATTTTATCTCTTCTCCCTCTCTTCCCATTATTTCCCCCTCGCCTTTCCTCTCTGCAGCTCTTCTCTGCCTCTGTAATTACGAAAGTGATACAGCGCCCATCTGGAGGACAGCCATGCTATTTACAATAGACATCTCCTACACATTACCACAAATAGATTGTTCATACATACACAAATGCATTCATCTGAGTGCATGAGTTCACAGGTGGACACACACAAATATGCATTCTCATAATGATAGCTATAGAAAACAGCAACTCAGATCTATAATTTATTACCATAAAAGATCAAAATAATACAAGTTTGGTATGGATTAAACTGATTTTTAAAAAAACATCTTGTTTTGGTTGCTTAACAATTTCTATATCTGTCAATTGGCAGCTTTTGTCAACTAAGGACTCAAATATCCTCCATGTTTTTCATGACAAATTACTTCTTTACACATTTTTTGTGTCAAAATTGTTGATATTTTGCTGATATTTTCAACCTTCCCACACAGTTTGGCAGGAACAGATGTCCAAACAAGCAAATAACTTCTTTTAAAAATCAAGCCAAGCACATTTTATGTATAATTAGTAGCAGTAAATGGGCATGACTGCTGTGGGCTTATTAGTTTTAATGGTTTTTCAAAAAATCAGAGCACTGTGAATAGCATTCAGGTGATTTATAACCACAGAAGGGGATGAAGGGGGGATTTTTAATAAAGACTAAACAATTGTTCTAGGAGTTCGCTGTTACCTAAAATGACCTATTTTTTTTATAATTGTTTGTGCTTCCTGTTGACATGCACATTGTAATGTCTCATGTTTTCTTTAGCGAGAAAAAAAATGTAAACCATGTGGACATGGAAAAGATATCACTCCCTGCAGCCATTAATTTCTGTAATATCCCCCACAGGAGCATTTTTTTTTAGGCAGGAAAAGTTTCTCATCAGCAGAGTCAATACACCCCTGAGAGTTAAAAAAAGAGTGCTGTAATTCATAGATTTTGTTCAGAGAAATGCCATTTTTGCTATTTAGATAATTTAATACTGTGTCTGAATCACAGACACTCTACATTCAGACATGGATCATGAACCCAGTCCACACTGGGCTGCTTTTTGAATCTATTCTGTGGGATGGATGTGAAACATGTAACAACCTTAAGAGGCCATTTCTAAGCACATTGTTTTTCAGGATCTGTGTAAAAAGGTAGATTAGCTCCCTCTGTTGTTCGATATACTAACTGTCAACTCACATCAGAACCAGAACAGGTTGAGTAAAACCTTTATGGTGAATTTGAGTGAATTTCTTCAGACTATGAAATCTAAAATTGGGATCTCAATCCAATCTACAATATGTATGATTAAAACCTGACATAAATACAAATTTTAAAAAATAGATTATGTAAGAACAGTATATCTCTTGATATAAAATATACAACAATATTTTTTTCAGATAGAGGCAGAACTAAAGCCAAGTTTTTCTAAAACTGTTTAAACCATGAAGCTTTTCATAATGTGGAACATAAACATCTAATTTCCTAACTGCTCTACTTGTGATCATTTCCTGTAATTACTGCTTTATAAACTTCCTGTAGCAGATTTAGGATAAGCAAGATAACTGACATTTATCATATATGGTTTGTGACGCCAAAGTATTTAAAAAAAAAAATGCATCAGACTCAGAGCCGTTGTGGAAGAGCAGTATATAAATATATATATGACACCTGCAGGCTAGTGTACGATGCAGATATGTGGGTAGGTGTGAGGTGTGAAATGGGCAGAGTATGCAGGCTGAGCTCAAGGGCTAAAGCTGATAGGAAGTGGTTCAACCACTGAAACAAACGCCTGCAAAAGTTCAGCAGCAAAAGGCTTTAGGCAGCAAAACCCTGACAATGCTGAGGACGTATGATCGGTTAATACCTCGGTGAGATCTTAACATGGGGGGAAAGAAGGTGTTCTCCTCTTGGATTCCATGTTTACATTCCATGTAAATTCCATGTTTAAAAAGGTAATAAGGTAATGAAAACAATTATACAGATTAATGTATGATACTTTAAATATTTTCATTTTGATATGCAAAAAAGAATATTTTCTCATTTTCAGTTTCTGACAATCAGAAAAAGAGGAAGAGAAAGTGAGGTTTTATCTCTGAATAGTGAGCAGGAAGCTTATTAATCATATGGAGAAGCTGACTACAGAGAAGCATTTGCAACACCAGAAGTTCAGAGAGTCTTTATATTTTATATTAGAGACTGATGACAGGAGAGGATTTCTACTTACGTCCTGAGCTCAGTTTCACAAGTAACTGAAATCAACTGACTGAACTCCCAGTATATTCCTGAGTGCCATACGTTGGCCTGTCTCTATACAGACTTTGTGTGTGTTTTACAGTACCTGAGCGGGCTCCCCGGAGCCTGATCAGCACCCTGGACCGAAAGCTGAAGGAGTCACTGTGAGAGCGGGACCTGGGAACATGCCACAGCGGAGCAAAATGCTTCATTTCCAGATGGGTATCCTCCTCCTCCTCCATGGTGGCCTCTTCTGTCAGATGTACAGGAGAGAGGCGGCAGACACGATCAGTCTGAGAGACGAGAAAACGTCACAGGAACCTCACATAAGCAGCAGCAGCAGCAGCAGCCTGCACCTCCCACTAGTCTCGCTTTACATACTCAAACACAAGTTTTCTTTTCACACCAGGCAGACCACAAGTCTGTGTGTGTGGGTGTGTTTGCGTTCTTGTGTGTGATAATGCCCATCACACCTGAACTTATAGTCAATCTTTGAAATGTGATCGGACTACTAATTGTGAAAAGCTTTGATTGGTACATGCAATTATAAACAGGGTGATATCAGGTAAATTGGGCCACTTTTTGGTAAATCGCTCAGGACAATAACACAATACCAAATATGCCTTTTCCCCCATATGTTTGTGATTAATAATAACTGTTTCTGATTATATTCTGTTGGAATTACGTGATAAAATATAATTATTTGGGCCCTTTATATCCTGAAATATCTGCTGTGCCACTTTTTTTTGCATGAGCGGTTTCAGGTAAAATGGGCCTCCTCATCAGGGGCATTACCATACACATTTCTGGTGGAAGTATTGTTTCACCCACCATAAAAACCATAAACTAATCAAATCACCTGTTTCTTGTCAAGTACAACAACAGTTTGAAATCCTTTGTAGTCATTGGCTCTAATTTCCAAGAGGAGCTGGGACCCTGAACCTTAAATGGCCCATTTTACTTGATATCATCTTCTTAATCGGTTCTTTTAAATCAGAGGTTCGGATGTTTGAGTGCAGGCTAGACCTGCTAAATGGTAGGAGACTTATTTTTAATAGCTAATAAATAGTAATAATTTGCAAGAAAGAGAGCTTATATATGTGCATTTACACCCGGTTATCCTTTGCCTTTGAGTTATATTATGTTTACATGAACAAAATGATATATGTAATATATGTTATAAAGCTTCTAGGACCAAATGTTTTCATTTATGTTCTTTAATAACGTCATGGGAAACAGACTCAGGCCTCAGTGGCTGCAGCTTCTAAACACTAGATGTCACTAAATCACCACTATGGCCTCATTACTCCACTGTCTAACATTGATCTACAACAATATCCACCCACTGTGCCTCAGACACACCTAGAGGTTATAAAAGAAAAGAGGTCCCACTATGATCTCCTTTTCTAGGAACCAGAAAGTGAACATTTTTAGCAGATAACTTTTAAAAGGTTTGTATAGAGAAAGATGCAATTAAGACAGAGATACTTTTATCTATTAAATATTCTCTAGCTATGCCTCTAATACTGATACAAATTAAATACTGGATTTTATCGTTAAGTAGCTTCACATGACACTAATGCACCGTACTATTATCAGCTTACTGTATCATCAGTACACTGCTTCTAGGACTGATTGTAATGTGATGGTGGAGTAGGCCACATGTTGTCAGCTTTAATTCATGATGGCTACAAAGGGATCTGACAAGCAGGTTCCCCCAAAGCCAAAAACATATCTAAAATCCTTAGAAATAATATTGTATAGACTAGACTCCCATATGTCTATGTGCTGATTTGCTCTACATTCATATTTGTGCTTAATTATGGCTAATGGCTTGTGCACTTTATTTATCAGCATAACATTGTTTGTAATATCAAAATTCTCTGATTGCAGGTTCTCAAATGTAGAAATGTTATGGTTGTGGACTGTTGATCAGGACAAAGTAAGACAGTTAAAGATGTCACCTTGGACTTTGGGCAACAGTAATAAACATTTTTTCACCATCTCCTGACATTTTACACATCAAAGAACTAATTGATTAATCAAGAGAATTATTGCCAAATTAAAGGATCATGAAATGAATTGTTAGTTACATCCATGCAGTCCACTTAAAAAAAAAAGTAAAAAGTACTTGTTTCATTCCTCTGATTTATCACACCATTAGATTACTGAAACGTCACTATGTAAAAACATGTTCTGCTGCTGTTAGTGGAGCTAGTTCTCACTTCTTTATAGTTTAGTCCAGTAGTTCCTAACCTCAGGGTCACCAAATAAATATGAGGGGTCATGAGATGATTAATGGGAGCGGAAAGTTTTCACTTTTTAAAAAAATTTAATGTTTGATCTATTTTAAATGGATTTACACATTTATTGAATTGAAAACATGTGAGAAGAAAAACTACTTTTTAGTGGAGCTGTTAACAACTCATGGGCATCTGAAAGGTGACCAGACTGTGCATTACTTTCTGTAAGCTGTCAAAAGTCCAAAAGGTTAGAGATCACTGGTTTAATCTTCAACTATGTGTTGTATTTTAACAGCTTGATGTATTATCCATTGCGTAAATTGAGAAGTAACTCATGACTAAAGATGTCAAATATATGTAGTGGTGTAGAAAGTATTAGATTTACCTTTGAAATTAGTACAAGTACAAGTGAAAGTACAAATAACATAACAAAGCTAAATACAGTAATAATACTTCAGTTTCAACGCTGTTAATTGTATTCTCTTTTCAGCTGTATACATATAGATCTGTGTATCCATTGACTGTAGCTAGTCAATGAATTTCTCCTCATACCTTTACAGAACTGCACTTTCACATTGGGTTAGCCATCACTCAGCTATGAGCTGTGCTTGGTAACAGTTGTAACAGAAGTCAAGGACATCATAAAACATAGATTGAAGGAACTGATGGTAGGAACAGATGAAATGAGAATGGTTTTGTAGAGTAGGAGAAATGAGGTGTGCTGGTGAGAACAGGAGAGAGCGAATAATATCATAATGCAGGCAGATGTGACTGTTGGATGGAAGAAACAATAGAGCATGTCAGGAGATGCTATCAGAAATATGAGGCAGAAAGAGGCAGCTGGTTCAAAACCTCAGAGATTAAAGTTCTGTTAGATATAATAGATATTCTAGAACAGAACAGAAGGAGTGAGTGCTACTGGTTCATTTGGCAGTTTGATTGATATGTGAGTTTTTTTTATTTTTACATTTATTTTCCATTTTTTGGTTTGTTTTGTTTCATTATTATGAATACTTATGGAAGGCCTCTCAAGATCACAAATCAATTATTTCATTTTTCTGTAAAAAGCTTGTTTTCTCATGATAATGACATTTTATAACAGTCAAGCCAACAATGCTGGACATGACTCTAGTGTCTTTTCAAAATAGAGCAGAGCATTTTGTGTTTGTGAAACCATTATTTGGTTCATGAAAGCACAATAAATAGATTCCACGCATTGTTCTTTACATAGGAAGAACATTAAAATACATCACACCATATTTGGGGTATGGACTAAATGGTTCTGTGTAAGTAAGTTATATGTTTTATATGGACTAGCTATTATTTTTACCTGAAAAATAGTTGTAATGCAGAAACGATTTCATGTCTAAAATTTGCAATTGTAAAAATGTGTTATATTGCTTCTTTAATTTTGTTGTTCGCAGAACTGCAGTTTAAATAGAATTAAAGTTAATTAACGAGGATCTCGTGATCTCGCGATAACGGCATCCTGACCTACACTCCATGCCCGTTAAAGGCCGTAATACACCGATTCGTCGTTTGCCAACCGACAATAAACGTAGAGAGAAGAAGGAGGTTCGGTGCTTGGTTTTTTCACGGCAGCACAGAGTGACCATCCTGTTTATAGACAATCTAAACCCCTCGCTTCCCAGTCAGCAGCACAGCGGCTCCGTGTTGGAGCAGAGCGGAGATGGGCTGAGGCGGAGAGAGGACGACCCAGCAGCACCGTGACCGACGAGAGAAGCGGCTACTGAAGGCGAGACTCCGGTAAAGCTGCCTATGAAATTACTAAACGCAAATAAACGAAACGGTGTTTAGTACGGCTAAAGTTGCTAAAGTAATAACGCGTGCAGAGGAGTCGTTAGTGAGTTAGTTAGCTAACGTAAATTAACGCGTATGACACAACTTCTGTGCCAGAACGTCACGTAAAGGTTTTTTTTTTAACGTAACGGTATGGCGCAATTATACGTGAATGGCAATGAGGGCGATAGATTAACATGTTGGCTAGATGTTTGGTCGCTGTAGCTGCATGAAGTAGGTGCTAATGGCGAGCTAACCTGAGCCATTATGTCCCAGTTAACTTGAGGCCAACGAGCCACAGTTGCTGCTAACACAAGTGTTTCCAGCCTGTTAAATCATAAACTGGAACGCATAATGGTGGCTGGCTAGCTAATGTGAGAATTAACCTGTGATAATAATGGCGTTAATCTGTGGCTAAATCGTGTTTTGGTGTCTGACGGTAGTCCACCAGTAAACATTACCTAGTTGGCATCTTCATTCTGTCCTGCTAAGCTTCTTTATTTCTGTGGGTAGGTAAGTCAGTCTGCCTCACCACATTTGACATTTAAAAGCCAATGAATTTGACTGTCTGAATTTAAATTACTTTCACTTTTTCTCTATGTTCACAAATTTAAAAATAATCATATTTTTTCTAATTTAATAGGCCTAATTCAGATCCCAAAATTTGGGTTAAACACATTTTGTAATTATTTCATTTTCAAAAAATGAAAGCAACCCATCAGGGTACTTTGTCCTTGGGTCATTCCCTGCCCCTTTTTGGGTCTAAACAGGCCCTCTAATTTAATTGACAAATACACATTTTGAGGTATCTGCAATTTTAATTGCATAATATAAGAAAGCCACTTCACTAAGAGGAGCCCAAATCCTATAGTCAGTCTGGAACACAAGTATGTTATGTCATTGCCAGTCAACAATCTTTTTCATTAAAAAATAAAAATTAAAGCAATGGGGTTGATGTTAAATTTTGAGTTTCACCTGCTCCACAGCGCCCCAACTCTGGTTCATTGCAGAGCAGGTGAAACCTGGAATTGCGCATCGGAAGCAGGATTTTGAGGGAAATTGGTGCACACACAAGATGAAACATCCCTTACTATTGACAATTTGAGGAGTTGAAATCAGAGACAAACCACGGCCCCGCTAAGCAAACCCTTCTCTATGGCTGACTGAGGAGAAGGCCAGAGCCTGTCAAACCAGCTGGACTTATGTGCTGCAATCAGAGCCAGAAATGACTCTTTTCAGCTGAACTGGAATGACCTGTCCCAACTTTGACCTGTAGCCACCCAATTAAGTCCTGCCCTTCGTGGTTCACTAGCAGTTCTACTTCAATGGAATTTCTTTCATTGTCATTTCATAAAAGAATAAGTTCACCGTTTTCCCAAGTCTGTCCTAAAATAACAGTCAAATACCCAAATGAACATTGAAATAGATTTTCCTTCCTGATCATACTGGCCATCAGAAGATCCATAAGTATTGCACTTACAATTTAAGAGGTACGGACCAAAATCCACAAGACCCTCTTTTTGTTACTATACTTCACCTGCATCTTATGCTCAAAAGCCTCTAAATGTGGTAGATATCCACTTGGTTGACTAACTCAGACTGCTGAAGCCTCATAAGCATCAGTGAACATAACATAAATGTGTAGCTACCACTACTGTAGTGGACAAAATAATGAGCGCAGTGATTTTCTGTGTAGCTCATTCATGGTCTGCATTAAAACAACGCAAGCCTTCTGTTCCACAGTTCCCATCATCAGCTGCTGTGTTACCTTTGACACCACAGCAGTGCTTGGAGATCATGGGATGATGATATTGACCCTCCAGCTGGCCCATACTTGTGAGGTGTCCAGCTGGCCCATACTTGTGTTTTATGGCCTTTCCTGTGTGACCAGTTGTCTGCCATGTGATGGTGAACAAAGCCCCAATGAAACGTAAAGAGTGAGTTTTCTGGTGTGGTGTTTGACCTAGAAAGATGTCATCTAATATTGTTTTAGTTCCACCTTTCACCCGCTGGTCTATGCTACCTTCTGGTGTTTAATTTCAGCTTCTTGTTTCATTATGTTCATTACACAGGAAAACCCTGTTCTGTCAGCTCCCACTTGTAAGCACAGACAGACTGAGTGTGTTTCTATGTATAATAGAATCCTGCTTAGGATCTTTTCTTTTTCTAGCAACCCTGTTGTACATATAAAGGTCATGTCTTTAGAAACATGGATACACTCTTATCCTGGGTATCCTGGACCATCTAAACAAACTATTTGTAGTACTCTAATAGAAATTGGAATATCGTTATGGAAACACTGTAAGTTTCTGATCGCTGTCTGCCATGTGTTAGGATACTCAACCTGAATTACATACTATTGATCAGTTAAATTAAAAAAAAAACTATTAAAAAATGATAACTATGTAATAATGATCAATATGCTAAATTAAGGTCACAATCTTATGGAGAGGATAGATTGTGTTGTTGCTGTCTCGGCCTCTAAACAGGACATTTTTCAGTTGCAAATACACCTGTTTTTTCATGCAAATAGTGTATCCAGAGTATAAGGAAAAACCAGGAGACTTGTGTGTGTATATAAACACATGTTGGATGACATGAGGTCCACCCAGTCTGAAGTACCTCATCATCTTTTTATGGGTTCCTGTAGGAGGATTTTTTTTCTATTTTAAAACTTCCACATCATGTTGGGACAGCCCAACTAATACTGCATGGCCAGTATCTGTAGTATACAGATATCTTGAATAGGCTTGTGTGATATTGTCCAGCCCAAATATCACGATATATGATATTATTGCTGGGAGGGACAGTTTTAAAACACTTATAAACAAGGCAACAACACTATTAGTGTATGTTTCAGGGTGTCTTTTCTGTAGCCTTGATTTAAAGAACTGAGAATTGCAGCAGACCTGCAGGTTTACTCCAGATTTTGCTTCTCCATAAAGTCTGATATTACCTGTGGTAAGTTTTATAATATTGTAGAAGTAAGCAAAGCAGTAAATTGAATGTTTTTTTTTTTTTTATATTATTTCCTTATGTGGGCAAAAAGAATAATGCCTATATATATCATCACAAGTCCTAAAGAAATGAAATATCAGGCTATAGTTGGATCCAGTTTTATTCCACAGAACCATTAGACCATCAATTTACCTGTCTGGATGAAAAGCCTCAGTACAGTACATGGTTGCTTGTTCACCGTGTTTGGTTTATGCTGTGAACTACCTCCTACATCTCATCCAACGTGCATCACTGAGCTGCACGATGCCTGCAGATGAACTTGTGCAGAGCAGCACCTCATTTACAGGATCACTAAACTCGACAGAGACGTCTCTCACAGTTGACGCGACAATCACTGTTTGTTTTCACGTCGCTCCTTTCGCCTGTGTGTCAAACAGGACGATGACTCGAGGAGATGCAGGGGCTCGCCGAGATGCTCTCAGCCAAAGAGTCCGCGCGCACAACAACCGGACCTTTTGTCCCCGCTTTGCCCCCCAGTCCGCCCACACAGCGCTCATAATGTCGCGGAGAAAGAGCGTCTTTATCCTTGCTTCCCAAAGACCCATCTCACTCACATATTTTAGGCTCGGTCCAAAAAGACGGCGGTTTAAACAGGCTAATGCGATGACAATATGCCCACAGTGATGCCGTGTCCACCCACAACGGGTTTGACATTGAGATGTGTGCAGTCACACGCTAAACAGATCTCTTCTTCAGACCTCTTCTTCATTTACTTTTTATTTTATTTTTTTATTTCCAGTGAGCTTCAGGGACGTGTCGTACGCCTGCAGGTTAAATATCACACGCTCCTGAGGGTGTTTGTGTCACTTCTTTGTGTCGAATATGGCTGAGCTCAGTGGCATCTTTTTTTTATTTATTTTTTTTGACCATGCTTAAGTGGGTGCTCAGCTGTGGAGGGAGGGGACAGAAGGGGCAGGCCAGAGGCTTGCCAAATCGGATGAGAGAGCAGTTGAGAGGAGGTAGCGGCACAGAAAGTGTGAGGGAGGGAGGGAGAGAGAGAGAGAGAGAGAGAGAGGCGAGGGCTGCATGAGAAGGAGAAAGAAAGAGAGCAGACCAGGGTGGGTAGAGGAGATGGAAGAGAGAGTGACAGAGTGTAGTGTGTGTTACGGTGGGGGGGAATAGAGGGAGAGAGAGAGTGGGTGAGGCTGATATAAAAGGATAAAGGCGGGGTTGTGGTTTGTGTCACATGATCCCCTGGCAGGCAGCAGCATAGTGAGCTCCAGGTGGCAGAGACCAGAGATACAGTAGATACAGAGAGAAAGAGGGCGCGGGACACGCTAGCACTTGGCCACAAAGACAACTGAAAACTCCTCGTCGGCTGCCTCCCTCCTCATACATCTCTCTATTCCACTCTTTTCTCTCCGTCCTTCAGGAATTTCTTGCCCCTGCTGCTCTTCTTCTGCTCCTCACCGACCCACTCCCCCCATCCTCTCCCCGGCCCCGGCAGGCCAGGGAATGTCCCGGCGGCGAGATGCCTTACGTGGACCGTCAGAACCGCATTTGTGGCTTCCTGGACATCGAGGAGAACGAGAGCAGCGGCAAGTTCCTGCGTCGCTACTTCATACTGGACACACAGCAGGGAAGCTTGGTGTGGTTCATGGACAACCCGCAGGTAATTACACAGGGCTGTGCTAGCTTAGCTCTTAGCTTTCTCTATGGGAGGCCAAAAAAGTCCTTGCGGTAACTGCGCAGGCTGATGTTTAAAATCTGTTGATGGAAAAGTGAAAATTTACAGACACGCCAGCTAGGGTTAATTAGTTATAAGTGGAGATGATCAACTATCACACGTGATAGTGGGCTAACTACAGGCTACTGAGAGCTAAGCTGTCTTCATTCATTATGAACAGAAGGCTAAGAGCAGGCTAAATGTTGCCTGGGAATGAGAGAACTTGTTTTGTGATTCTAGTTGACAGCAGTTAGGAAGCACATAATACAGGCACAGGGGTAGGTTGGCGGTAACAGCAGCATCTATTTTCTTTGTTATAGGCAGACGTCTGTAAATCGGTTAAAAGAATAGTTTTCCTCCCAACTTGGGATTTGTTTTGTTGTGTTCTAGTCACGGCTGGTTCCTTGCAGCGAGTACGCTGGTATTTGCAGCGACTACAGCGGTCATGATTTTCTGCTCGCTGTCACAGTTGCCACGGTGTAACTCTCGCCTTGGTTTGTACATCACGCCGTTTTGGAGATGGTCTATTTGTAAGTGCGCTGTTACATGAAGTATTCATAAATCATGTAGTGCAGGAGAAGGTTTTAAATAATTCAAGCAGTCTCTTTTCTTTTTATAGAATAAAAAAGCTTAAATTTTAATGATGTTAAGTCTGGATCCCCGAGTTTCAGAAGCACAGCAAGACACTGAAATTAACTATCGTGGAGTGGAGCCAAAGTACACTGTACTTACTCTATAATATTGACTCATTTTGCAGGACTTTACCTCACTTGCCTACCACATTACACTCAGTTTTAATCCACAGCTGAAGCCCTGGCATTAATAATGTGTTTTATTTATAATTTAAGCCTCCTCTCTTTGATTATTTTGTTCCTTTTTGCCTAAGTTTCTCACCATTCTCATACAGAACCTGCCTGTTGGTACAGAGTGTGTTGGCTCCCTCAAACTCACCTATATCTCTAAGGTAAGCTCAAACAATATCAGGGAAGCTTATCTGATACTAAATTGATAAGATTATGTACAAAGTATTTGACTGGTTAACTGGGAAGCTAACAACTGTGGGCTTTGTCCTCCTCTAGGTCAGCGATGCCACTAAGTTGAGGCCTAAGGCTGAATTCTGCTTTGGTAAGAAAACTCTGATTATTACAATCCTGCTGTCTGTTATGATTTTTTTGCATTATTAACGCAGTTTTGTTCACTAAAGGAGCAGGAATCTAGAAAAATAGTTCTCACAAATATAAATTTGTATTTGCTGATCTCTCCTTCCTTTTGACTCATAGCTTATGCATCTTACGATCGTATGAATGTCAGTATTTATCAGCACTAACCGCAATCTTTAAATAAACTCAGCTCTGCTGAAAGAATAGAATTTAGCTCCAGTGCTTTGCAAACATCAGCAGTGATCGTGTGGGTAATCACAACACATAACACACACAGAGTACACTTAATATAACCTAAGGGAAGAATGGTTGCTGTCCTTGTCTGCCCTCTAAACTTGGTCAAACACTGTTTTCTGTTCATATTTTCTCCTCCATTGACCAGGCAGCCTTGTTCAACATTCAGCATTCACCTCGAGGGACTTTACAGTCTGTATAGCATGCAACACCTCTGTGTTTTCCAACTCATTTGTCTTTCCTATTTGTTTAAACGTTAAAGGCACCTTGCGGTGTAATTACTGTGGCCATTGTGCACATCATTAAGGACATACAGTACAAGCATAATGTATTTCCTGTTTTATAAACCAGCATTGTTCTCATCAGCTGCTGTTCTCCCTCTTCTTCCCTCATACTGATCCATTACCAGCTGTTAAGGTACATTGACTGTTGGTACACATACACTCCACAGTCAGCTGATGTACAGTTTGCGTCACGTCATTCCTCGTGCTGACTGAATGAGAAAAACAAAGAACACAGAACCCTGTTCATCGCAATGTTGCTGCTGCTGCAGAGCCAGCGACGGTCACACACACTCCACAGGGAGTGTGTGTCTTGGAAGAAAATGTTTTAGTTATTTATTAATTTAAATTCTCACTTCTAACTCACCCCTGAATTATCCATTAATTCAGTGTTGTGAGAAAGACACTGCTTGATTCTTTCTGTAAGATTTAGCCTACATTAGACAGACCAGTGATTGAAATCTGACTTTTCCTTTTCTTTTTTTAACCCGTATGGTCATGACAGAATTTAAGCGTGTTGCATCAACAAGAACCATCATCCACAAGCATCCCAGAGCATAAGCAGTTTATTTATGATCTCCAGTCCCTGTTATTGTTTACCACTCCTCCTCCTCTATCACTTCAATAGCAGGAAATACTAGTGTGTGTGTGTGTGTGTGTGTGAGAGAGGAGGCTGATTACTCGGACTGTGTGTATCAGGCTGTGTGAGCGCCCCTGCGCCTTGTTGATGTTTGGACAGGATGCCGGCATCCTAATCGGAACCTGATTCTGAGATGTATGAAGTTATTTTTAACCTGCCATTTGTGCAACACATGTTCTGCTGATATCTACGAATCTTGCGGCCTCCCTCTCTTCTGCATCTAGAAACTTTAAAAGAAATGTTTAAGTAAAGTTAAAGGAAGGAGGTTGCACTTATGGGTGGCTTTACAGTAAGAAGCTAGAGACTTAACTGCAGTCTGGGATTGATTGATGGATATGCAGCAGGTATGTGCCTTGAGACCTCAGTAGCAGCACATTTGTGTGCCATGTGAGCTTAGTTTCTTGGCTCTGGATGTCTCAGCACCACACAATTTTTATTATGTGTAACTATGAGTCATGCCTGATAGCCCCACTCCCTGATTTGTCTTCCCAGCGCCCTAGAGACCATTACACTGTTACTAGCACCAAGCAGTTTACCTCTCCCAAGCACACAGCTCACACATTTGAAGAATAATCATGTTAGATTAATTCGCACTGGTCATCTGGATGAGCCCAGACAGACAGATTTATTTACACAGAAGTGGAAAGAAGAGAGCGGGAGGTCTTCGTTGTGTCCAATTGCCGGACCAGATCTGGACACACACATAGAGAAAAGAAGAATGATCTCCATTGTACCAGCTCTTAGTGCCTTTTTACAGCTCGCCCCCGCCAGATTTACCAGTCCAGCCATAATGTAATTTATTCCCATGGTGTAGGGAGGAAATAGATGAGACACAAGGATGGGGCGAACTGCAGAATTGAAGGATTTATGGCGCAGAGGGAGAGAATGTGAGACTTGAGTTCTTTCAGTGCCTAAAATCCTGATCCATAGCTAATCAGCATTTGACCCAAAAAAATTCTTTGTGATTTGAGGATGGGATATGCTCTTGTTCACATGGGTGTGAAAATGTGCGAGAGTATTTGGTGGTAGCCCTGGGCTTTTTTTTTTTTTTTTTTTTTATTCCCCCCCCCCTCCTCCGTCATGGTTAGATGTGTGTAGGTGGTTGCAGTCTGAGGCAGCTGAGTCTAGCTAGGTCATCATCCACATGGGAGGAAAAAGTTCCCGGCGGTGTGTGGGAGAGTCCTTCAGCTCCGTTACATTTTACTCCCAGAGAAATTGGTGGCGGTGAATCCGTACTCTTGAAACTCCTGTTATGTTTGATGCACCAGAAATGCTTGAAGCCAAGTTAGTCTAGCTTATGTTGATGTGATTCTGAAAATTCTGGATATACTTTATACTTTCTTTCTGCTGCTTTCACTTATACTGTTGTTCCCACGGCTTTTTTTTCATGTTAGTCATCAATGCAGGGATGAGGAAGTTCTTCCTGCAGGCCAATGATCAGCAGGACCTCGTGGACTGGGTCAACGCTCTCAATAAAGCAACCAAGATCACTGTAAGACACACATGAGTCATCCAGTCCATCTCAGAGTCACACACGCTAGTCTGTTCTTTTTGGCTCATGTTTTCTCTTTCGGAGAAAGTTTTATTTCTTCCTTTTCTGTAGAAATGGGTGAGTGGACTGAAACAAGAAACTAGATAGGAGTGAGTCAGAGCATGACTAACAGGATGCCATATTGTTGCATTGAGCGCTGGGATAAAGGACTCTTTCCATTGTTCCCCGTGCAGCCCTTAACCATCCAGAAAGGAAATGGATATAAAATGTGTTAAAGGATCATCAATTTCTCCATGTAGAGTATAATGGTTACTCAAGTTTCAACCTGTCTTCATGGCAGAAAAGGAGTACTTTCCATCCTACAGCTGAATTACATAAAATCTTCAGGAGAGAAGTTTAATAGTTTGTGTTTTTTTTTATTTAAAAATTATCACCTAGATTCTTAAGTCTGGTGTTTTATATGTGTGTTTTCTTAAGGTGCCAAAGGCGTCTGATGGCCAGCAGAACTCTGATAACCACAAGACTTTACCGGATGTTGTAGGACCCAAGAAACAAGTTTCCTATAAGACCGAGATCATAGGGGGAGTCCCTATCGTCACCCAGACACAGGTAAACACGAGCCAAAAGTGTAGAACACCCACTGTTTACAACCAATCAAGGAGAGGTACATTTACATAAAGAACAGAGAGAGACAACGACCTGTTCTTTCTAGAGAGAAGCTTGAGAGAAGAGATTTAAAAATATGTTGATTATTTTTGGTTCTTAATACCACCAATATAATGTTAGTGATATTACAACTTCAAATAAAAAACAGAAAATGTTTTTTTTTTTTTTTTTTTTAGGTTTACAAATTCCTTGAGATTTTGACACTGATGGGGGAGCAAGAGCAACAAACTGCTGTTAACCATAATTAACTGAATGGATACAGGCAAAACATTACATACCAATATTTATGACTCTTTTTAATTAAAGTAAAAGCGTTTATAAACTGAATAATTTGGCATTTACATTGTTGTTCAGACACAATTCAAAGTAAGGAATTTTGTAAATAACTAAAACTACTACAGAAATTGAATGTTTCATATGCGTCTGGCTCCTGCCAGATTCATTATCATCAATTGATAATGTCAAAGCTGCATGTGATCATGTCAAGTGTTTAATTAATTACTGAATCTGTTTTTTTATTGATTGTATATAGCTTGCTAGATGTAGAATCCACAACATAAATCAGACAGTTTTCATTCTTAAATGTTATTAGATTATGTTGTTTGTGTGTATGTATATGTATATATATTCATTCTCTGGTGTCTGCCACCCTCCAGCATGAAGGCGGTGACGGTGCAGACAGAGCGGAGCGGGAGGCCATGCATCGCTCCCACAGCCAGTTGCCTTACTTCTTGGGCAGACCGTCTCAGGAACACACTGTCATCAAGTCAGGCTACTGCGTCAAGCAAGGAGCTGTGGTGAGTTCTTTCTCTCCCTCTTGGTTCTGTTTTGGATTGGATGTCACGTTGCCTTCAGGTACCCTACAGAGAAGTTCTTCAGTACTGGAGCAATATGGACTCGTTAAAGCATCTTTTCAGGAATCAGATCAGGAATATTGTGGTCGCAGCACCACCAGCTGCATACAGTACAAGAAAAATAAATGGCAACTCATTATAGGTGGAAATGTAAAGACCTTGGTTGTAAATGCAACACTGTGAAAGTTTCTTATTGTAGAAAACTGGCAGCTATACGGTTCTTGTTTTGCCAGAAAAATAATGAAAAGGTCTGAACATCTTGTCCCCTTTTCCCCAGATGAGGAACTGGAAAAGGCGCTACTTTCTCCTGGAAGAAAACTCAATGAGTTACTTCAAGTCAGATTTGGTAAATAACTATGATCAAGTTGCATGATACCTTTGAAGGGAATGTTTTTATTGATGTTACTTGTGGTTTGCATTTCGCCCCCGCAGCATGACGCTGACTAACAGCAAACACACACTGTCCTGAGTTCTGACATGTTTTATCCTCAGTCTGTGGAATTCATTGGTTTCACTTGACATGTCCTATCATGCCTCGTTCCCCCCGTGGCCTTCCTTACACACACACACACACACACACACACACACACAGGCTGTCCTCAGAATAACACTGCACGTCCCATACCCTGTCCTTGTCAGGGTCTGCCCTTATTTGACAGCTTTATCTGTCTATTTGGCTATCAACAGGCCCCAAGGACACAGACTCTCTGTCTACTGTATCAAATTGCCAGGTCAAGAAAGTTCTAAACACCAGGGATTTTAGTTTGCTGTCTGTTACTTCTAGGAAACCTCACTATCTTCTTTCCTCATGAAACGGAAGACAAAGTCTACAGCCTACATAATAGGAATGACTTTCATGTGTAATATACATGCAAATGGATACACTTACCCTCTATATTTCTGTCTTTAAGTAATATACACAGTCCTGCTCTTATTTATAGGAGAAAGAGCCACTGAGAATGATCCCACTTAAGGATGTTCACAAAGTCCAGGAGTGCAAACAGAGGTATTTAACAAGCCCCAGCATCGTCCCATTCTGCAAAAAAATGTCTTTTGTCCAGGATGGCATTTACGTTTTCTGATGTAGATAAAGATATCGATAAGTTAACTCTGAGTTGTTTTCACATTTTTTTTTTTTTTTTTGCTTTTCGTAGTGACATTATGATGAGAGATAATCTGTTTGAAGTCGTCACCACATCAAGGACATTTTACATACAGGTACCATGCTTTCTATAGTAAACGGGATGTACAGTAGATTCTCATCTATATGCTCCCTGCCCCTCCCCCCATTTGTTTCTCACTGTCCTTTTCTTTTCTGTCTCCACCAGGCGGACAGTCCAGAGGAGATGCACAGCTGGATCAAAGCTGTCTCAGGGGCCATTGTTGCCCAGCGGGGGCCGGGGAGGTCTGCTGCTACAGTATGTATCAACCACTTGCAGCACAACACAGAGCCACTGCACATTTTATTCAAGTCATAATGCAATCCCAAACCTAATGACCTCAAATGTACCGAAGGAAAAAGGAAATGATTTAAGATTTGACTCATTGTGGCATGTGCCTAACATGAGACTCACTTCATAACGTGGTGGTTTGATGACTAAAGTGAAAGCTGTTGATGAATTATTTTGCAGGATTGCACAATATTTGATCTTCTTTTGCTGTGATATTTCCCAACTCATTTATCCGAGTGCAGATGCTAATATCTGCACATATTTTTTTTTACATCCAATTGCACAAAGATCAAATCTCTCCTGTAGTGGAATTAACATATTATTGTGCCGACCCATCATGTTGGCCTACTGGCAGATTAGAATTAATTTATATTTTAAATAAACAAAAGAAATTCTTTCTGTAGCAGCAACAGTAATGTTGTTTACAATGGCAAAGACACCATATAAACTCGTCTCACTACTAATCTAAGATATCAGTAAAGTAAATAGCATTCCCACTATCACAATACTGAGTGAAGTTCATAAAGAATGAGGACACAGACATCATTCAGTATCAGTCCTGCTGTCCTCTGGTGCTAATGTGTTTCACTGCTGCAGGTAACAATATTGCTGCTGATCGAGAAAATGTTAAGATATGTTGAAAACAACAAGATTACATACAGGCAGCTGCGATTTTAGTTTTATTAACAATTAGCCAAGCGAGGGATGGTGGATGAGAGGCTGCGGGCAGCAACTTAAAATATCACTTTTCTACATGTTGATGCTGGTTGAACAGGTGTATCATTAGAGAGGCTTCTTACTCTATACACACACGACCCGACTGACATACACAATCATTGCAACTTTGCGATCTGTATCGACACATAAAAAAAACTCCACTCACAGTAAACTTTTTGCGTTGCGTCCACATGATTAAATGCACAATATGTCATTTTCAACCACTAGGGGGCTCTTTGGCTGAGCACTAACATAGCACAAGGCAATGATGTCATGAAGTAGCATAGAATTACTTATTATATTTTAACACCATTAAGCTGTCCTGGCTGTGGTTATGTAGTCTGATCAGTATATTAAAGAAACAACATTTTTCTGTGTCGCCTACACCAGAGGTTCACATTGTGGAGCTCAATAATTATGACTTTATATAGACTATAATAGGCTATAGACTATCTATTGCCCTTTGACCAAAGTAGGTGATCACAAGTGAAGTCCATCATTTCAGCATTTCATCAACTCTTTGAGGACACACCATGAGTGATGCTGAGAGATCTATCATTAGAATACAATGCGTAACCAAAAGGAACCCATAGATAACACAGCCCGTTATGCAAAATAGCATATTCTAGTTATAAAGATGGGCAAGGTATCTGAGTGGACATAAACTGAGCATGAATTGATCCTATGTGTATCTTAATTTGAATTTCTTTACAGGAACTTAAGACTTTCTTTTACCACATGACTTTGAAGTTAAATAGTGGAGGGAGTGAGGATCATGAGAATGAGGGGATGGGGTTCCTGCATGCTGTCTCCATCTGTTTTTTTTCTGGAGTTTCTTCTGTGTTTCTATACTTACATCTCAAACGGTTTGTGGGGCTTTTGTGAATTTAAGGCATGAACATTGTGGCAGCTTATTGCCATGAAGTTTTATACAGTGAGATGTGAGTAAGAATCACTGTTATTTCAGCAGTATATATATATATACATATGTTGCATGTATGTATATATACATATGTGCGTGTGTATGAATACATTACTACATATAGATATAGTTAGGGACAGTGAGAAATAAAGTAGTTCCTTAGTATTTAGTGTAGAGAACTGTGTCCTCTGCTGCAGTTGGTCATTTCTGGTTAGACTGGAATCATTCTCAGCACCTGTGTGCTGTCTATTTCTCTACAGTTCCCTCTTTCTTGCCTCCTGTCATGTGTAATTCTCTGTCTCGCTTTTTTTCTCCTTTTTTTCCTCTCCTGTGCCTCTCCCGGTATTTTCTTTTTCTTTGTCACATACTCTCCTCCTCCCCCTCTCTCTGTGGAGACGGCCCATCTGCTCTAATCCTGCTTTGCACTGTGTTGTTGCAGATGCGGCAGGCCAGACGGCTGTCGAACCCCTGTATACAGAGGTATACATCCCGAATCGGGGAGTGCAGCAGCACGTACGTCAGCTCGTCTAATTTCCCCCCCTTTTTTTAAACTATAAGTTCCACCTTTTTTACTACTGTTTTCCACTCACTGGCTGGCCCTTTGTGGTTGTAGACAATGTGAGAGCAGATCAGACAGCACATCTGATGCTCCTCTTTTTTCTTTTTTTTTTTTTTTTTCTTCTAAAACCCAACCACACCCTAAGTATGGCTGTGATAACACAACAAGCGCTCCTCCCTTCACGTCCTCGCTGCCTCTCTCATCCACCAGCTTTCCTTTCTGTTTTTCACATCAGTTCAGAGTTTAGGACCTTCAGATCGTCTTGTTTTTGGGAATTTTAAGACTTAGGGTGTGTTTGATTTAGCTTCTCTTGCATGGCAACTGAAATCAAGCACACCCCAAGTCAAACACTATAAATACATTTCAGTAATAATTATGTCCAGGTGTTAGAATGACTCTAAACGGCTGGAATATGACCATCTAACCATTGGAAAGACCTGCACTCACCGCCTCCCTCCTTCCTCCCTCCCTTTTAGCTTCACTTGCATAGCTTTTACCTGTTCTCGCCATTATTGTGGATGCTTTCATATAAAAGTATTGAAATATTGACTATATGCACAAACACACACCCGCATGCATGCACAGCACAGTCTGACCAGCGCAGCTATGGATACCTGAAAGCCTGTTTTTTTTCCTCTCTGTCCTTATTACTGGGTACATGTGTCTTTCACACCTTGTGTGTTTCTCTTCCCTTCATGCCCTGTGATCTCTGCAGCCTGCTGCAGCTGTGTACCTGTCTTAGATGTGTGACATCCTGCTTGTCTCTCCTCCTCCCTCCTGTTCGCTGCCTGTATGTTTTTTTTCCCTTTCTCTTTCTCATACATACTATAATAAGACACTTGTTTCTGTGTTGACTTCCTTTATCTGCGTGCGCTAATTGGTAAAACATTTTAACATTCTACAAAATGCAGACACAAAAGCTGAATCCACATGTGCACAGTCTCAAAGTGTGTTTTTTTACATTGATATGCTACTTACCAATATTTCAGTTTATTAGTTTTCTTAAAGTCCACCTGAAACAACATTTTAAGAGTGTTTAATGCCTGACGTAGTGACGTTTTTTTCAGTATATACAGGTGGGACAGAATGGTGGAAAGAATTTGATTAGACTATCAAACAGTAGTAGTAGGATCGATAATGTTGGATCATGTACCTACAAGGTTCTCCTTAGCTTACATTCTGTCCCGGAGCACCACCTGCCTTGATTGACAGGTGGATGTAATGATAGAATTGGTTGAAACAAGATGACAAATATCATGTGTTAATTATTTATTTTTATTTTCATATAATATTTGTGTTTTTTGTAATTTTTGTTGGCAAATCTAGTTAGATAAATGACCAGGGATGTAATCTATAAATGCATATTTCCTTTCAGGTGGACTTTAAAGGGTACAAAGCACTAATGTTTAATAATATCAACAATTTGTCATTGATTTTGGACCTTTTGGATTCATCAAAGCCTCTCTTTATAAATGTGCATATGGGATTTTTAGAAAAATTCTTAACTCACGTGGTGTTTAAATACTATGTGATATACTGATTAGAAGTGTCACAAGCTGCAAATTCACAGTGTGACATTTCCTGTCATTGTGTGTTAGAGAGACTTCAATGTTTCCAAACACAGACATTAAAGTTGACAGATGTTATGGGAGTCTGGGATGCTATATAGCTGATGTTAATCTAACTGCTCAGTGGCTACCGCGCTCTCTCTTCTCACTACCTCTGCTGCATTTTTCTTTCTTTCCATGCATCTGTTTTGTGTTTTCAGAGATTGAAATCTGACAGTGAAAAGCTGTTGAATAATGAACAACAATCAACCACTGCTTCCTAAGGCACTCTGCTCTTCCACTTCAACCTGTTGAGACTACCAAAACTAAAACCTGCTGACACCACTACTACCACTACTACCCCCACTACCTCTTCTACTACTCCTTCTACTAGTACTACTACTCCTACTACTACCGCTACTACCACCATCTCCACTCTGTCGCAATTCTACATCCTTCAGCACCTACAACCTTCAGTACCAACTCTGCTAAAGCTGCATCAGGCCCCACACACTGGTGCTAATTCCAAGTCTGTAACTCACTCTCACTCCTCCAATATAAGCTTCAGAAACATGATTTCAATGTTTCAATGTCATAAAAACCCTGTTCTCACTCTCGCTTTTTCTCTCCCGCTCCCTCTGCTGCAGGAACACGGCCGTTCCACATTCTACCGCAGCCCCACGGGTCCCCCCGTCCCTCGGTCGCCCATATCTACCATGCCACCATGCTACCCAGAGTGGGGGGCTGCTGTCACGTGCGGCACACGCCCGCAGCTTGGCGTGGGACAGCGAGCACTTCATGAGCCTGCTGCCCCGGCCCAGTCACAGCCACACGCCAGCACGCCTGTCCCTGCAGGAGACGCGCCTGGCAAAATGAGCCGCAACCCGCCCGCAGCCACCACCATTGACTCGGAGGAGTCGCCGTGGCGACGGCGGAGCAGCTTTGAGCCCCACATGCCCGAACCACCCATGGATCTGGACGACGCCGACCTGCCAGTGAGCGAGGTTTGAGCCGTTGGATGTTTAAAATAAAAAAAAAAAATGCGCTGATCTTGACAGATGTTGGCGGAGATTGCTACGATAAAGAGGAAACGATGCGCAGCAGATGGTATAAACGCGCAGGTGCCGGTGGACGAAGGCGTACGACTTCACAAACTTGTCTCTTGAGCTCCGCCGTCGCTGTGCAGGAGAAAAGCAGTCGGGTCACCACTGAACTGCACGTGTGTGCCAAAGACGACCCGTCTTCACCCACCCCTCCCTCTGCCTGTCTGCTCCCACCTCTACAGCACCATATTTATTTACTAAGAGATAACAAAAAACAATACAAAATTTAGTTAATTTCTGTTGATTGGAAATCAATCAATCAGCTTCATTTCAAACTGTACAGGCACAACAATGCGTTCAAGGCGGGAGGAAGATTTTTGTAAACCACTTTGTGCCAAGTAAATAAGGGAGCTTTTTAAGAGTGCAAGATATTTCTTCATGTCTGAAAAGGGTGCTCAAATTGAGGACAGACTTTTCATCACGTCTCTGATCTACTAATTTAAACAGTGTGCTCTGTTCATACACTCATTATTCTAACACTGGATTTGCATACTGTTGCTGGCCAGTGTCACCGATGTGGGTCAAACCTGGTCTGAGATCAAATCTTCACTCCATTGACTGATTATAGGACTAGAAAAACAATAACTACACATAGACCCAGTGTGTGTGTAATAATAATAATAATAATAATAATAATATAAGACCAAATGTATTTCAGCCACATTTAATCAGATTTTTTTAAAGACTTTTATTTAAGTGTCTTTTGAGGAACAGCAAAGGAAAATCCATACGACGGCATCCTCCGTTGAAGTTAAAGCAGCGTACGCATACTTCTGCAGTGAGTAGTTTTTACTGTTAATCCACTTCTGCTAGTAAAGTGAGAGACTGCGCAGAAGCGCAAAAACAACATTTTAAAAGCCATCACAGCGCATGCATCACTTCACAACCTGAATCATCCTCTTTGCCAACTTAGATTTCAGCGTACCAGACTTTTGTGGACTCCTGTGACACTGGACGATGTGGGGAAAAATTAACAACCCAGCTGAACTTAAAACGAGAAGCACCTGACATGTATGCTTTAATTTTTTTTTTTCCCTCTTTTGTAGTTTATATTAATAAAAACTTGGACATCAGGGCTGGGTATGTTCTCAGAGATCAGCTCCATGCTCTGACAGGCAGGGTAATAACAGGCTCACATGAGGTAGCTAAACCTGCACTCCTTTGTTTGAAGATGATTATACTGTATGAACACCGTGCAAACGTTCTGGATCCTGTTTTAACAGAAACCAAATTCAAACTCATTTCGGGTTGCATGTTAACATTTTAACGATTCCTCACGTTTTGTTTATCTACAGTACAGCCGCTCTGTGTGTTGTGTGTGCGTGCGTGCGTGTGTGTGTGCGCGTGTGTGCAGAATAGAGCTGTGTGCAGCAGATTTATTTTTTATATGCTTCTAGATGTTTCCTGATATTATTCCTTCTACCTGTGTTGCCCAGGTGTAACAGAGTAGCAGGCAGCAGCCTCATGGTCGTATTTAAAATGCCCCAGTGTAGACCTGCTAAAACAATATACACTAATCTTGTTTTTTAAACGCCTGATTCATTTCAGCCCAACAAAGCCAAGCTATTTTAATCCTATTTCAGTCTGGTGTAATTGGTTTGAATTGTCTCTATTTATTATGTGGATGAAATAAACACACTGAAAATGTGCTCGGGATTCCTGTAATATCATTCAGTGAGCTGAAGGTAAAACAAAGTCTTGAAAGAAGTTCAACATTGTTGTATTCACAGCTTCCAGTATGGTTCCTTAATGTAGCTGCTCCTGTCAGCAAGGCTCCTTCTGCCCTCTTGTGGTGAGAGGAAACATCTTCACTGGTCTAATAATGAGCCACAATTTTCTATATAAGTCATGCGTTATGTTTCATTAATGATTGGAGGATGTAGTTATCGGGTTAAATATAAATTCCAGTGATGTAAAACGCAATATATGAAGCAGTAAAATAGTAAAATAACAGAATATGTGATAAGATAACAGCATAGTATGCACTCAACAGGAGAAGATCCATGAAACCTTTAAAATAAGTGACTGCTCTACTCTGTAGCCTCCTTGATCTACATTTCTTTCCACAAAACATAAAAATAATATCCACAAATTATTACTACTATTTAATTTATATGTATCTAATGGAGTATTCCAGCATGATGCATCATGAGACAAACATGTTCCTATTCGTGGGGGAAAATGGGTTTCATTAGCTTTTAATTACATTTGGCTTGAAATTCTGTATTTATACAACAGAACTTTGATCCGCAGTATGTTAACAGCAGTTAATAAACGTTACAGTTGACCTCAGACTGCTGCCTTTATGCAATTATTTATGAATCGCTGAGCGAGCCATGTCAATAAAAAATCTTTTGCCCTGGTGCAATAAACGCATGTTAATAATACAAATTAATTATTCTCTGCAGATATATTCAGACTCTAATACTACTTCAGTAGAAGTTGCAATGCTAGTTTGAAAAGTATTGACAGTCCTAGTAGAAGTAAGAGATCTGCATTAAAAATTAACTTTAGAAAGAGTACATTAAGTACTATTAGCAAAATGTGAAAGTGGAAAGTATTCAAAATGCCAAAACAAATGAGTGAATGTTTTACTGTTATATTATTTAATCACTATCATGTGTTAATATGTACTCAGCAGGTCACTGTATTGTGGCCAGTGAGATGTAAGTATGAGTAACCAGTGACTAAAGCTGTCAAATGTAGTGGGATAAAAAGTAAAGCATATTACTTGTGAATTATAGTGCAGCAGTTCCTCATATACACTGATGATTTATTGCTATATGACCAGTTTCCCTTCATCTGCAGATAATGAGTTCAGCCTCTGGTCTGCAGTAGATGGATTTCCAGAGTGAGGCCGAGGAGCATGACTCAATATGCAAAGCGTATCTAATCAGTCGTATAACTGGCTATGACATATTCCGGGCTTCAGTCCTCACATGTCCAGTGTTGTGTGTGTGCTGCGCTCCAGAGCTGACATGGACGGCGTCTGATGGTTTCACAGAAAGAGAACAGCATCTATACATAGCCGGTTGGTACGTTAAATATACATTAAGCTGTGGTCCTTACATGCAGTATTAGTGGATCCCTGCTCCTCGCCGGCCTCCGCCGGAGGGTGAAGACTTTGGTGTGGTTTCAAGCGTGTAAATTAAAGCCCCGGTTGGCGTCTCGGGAGGCCTCTCTCCCAGTCAGGACATCATTGTAGACCTGAGATCACACAGACCTCCGACCCCTTTGTAATCACTGGCCTCAATTTGCGAAAGGGTGTTTCTTATGGATGAGGTTGTTTTCATGTCTTCCTGAATGTTTCTCACCCATATCGGATCCGATGGTGTTGTAAGGTCTTACTACGGCTGCATCTGATAATGAGTTTTATTCAGATGAGTCAGCAGTGTGTGTTATTTGGTTTAAAGGCTCTGTGTCACCTGGGCTATAAGAGGCGGTCCAGTTCTTCCTTTAAAGCCTCTCTTTAATCGCCTTTTGGACACAGAGGCTTGTTGTTACCCTGACCTCCGGCACACCACAAGGGGCCTCGTCCCCCAAGTCCCCTTCAATTCCCAAACTGCAGCTCCAAGAAGTGGTCCCCTGCATCAAGTGCATTTAAACCAAGAGCCATTAAAACAATCCGTAGTCAATGAACATTGTGTTAAGGCCATTTATGACACTGATTCATTGCTGTGGCTTAAGGTTTTTACAGCTCACCACAGACATCTAAACCTCGACAGAGATGCATTGTTCACCAAAAGGGTCAAATGTGCTTCATTAATGTTGGGAATATCTGTAATTAGAGCAAATCATTACATTTTTAAGGTAGTTTTACAGCATTTCTTGAGAAAATTAGTTCCTGATTGACTGATGGGTACTAAAAAAAAATGTGAGGCCTGGATCTAGTTATCTGAAATATCCCTATTAGATGTTGTTTATTACACGGCTTAATTGGATACTTATAGAAGTTAAGATCATAATAAATGAATGGATCATGTTCTTGTGTCATTTTCCACTTAGAGCAAATTTGTTTGTTTTCTAAAAAAAAAAAAAAAAAAGGGAACTCCAGAAATCCCTATAGGCTAATCCACCCAACTTTTTTTCTTTTTTTTCTTTTTTCCACCACTGATTTTCCTAATTAACCACATACGTCGTGTGTTGATGGCAGGAGTAAATCAGGGAGGGAGGGAGTAGTTAAACCAAACACACATTGGAAGTAGCCCTGCAGGGTGTGTGCAGCATATACATAAAAAACATCTGGCCGCCTCTGTAATTGTTGTGTTTTTGTTATATATTTTCTGTAAATATTTACAGCATGGTTTAAGGACGATATGAGCAAAACACGGAACAACTTGAAATTTCTTTGAGCCTTCACTTTCTATGAGGTGCAGATTGAAGAGTTTGACCTTCTTGACCTTCCTCTGGGCTTCTGAAAGGAGGATTTATCCCATCATTAGTTCTACAAGCAGGTGACTTTTTCGCATGGCACTTGCCATATCTTTGTTTATTATAAATAATAAATTAAATAAAACACAGAAAAAATAATAGATATTATGAATCTATATTTGTATAGAACTTTTCATATAAGAAAAATAAGTGTAATAGGCTAATCCCTGCCATGTACACACAGTAGATGATCCAATAATCATATCAGACATTTGCCTAAAGGCATATTACTCCACTCACATCCTAAGAGTATTAAATCCTTGAAAATATCCCTGTTTAGAATAGATGAAAATGTGAGATTTGCAATTTGAGTACCTTGGTCTGTAGGCTAATGTTATGCATAGTCTGTAGCTCCTTGACGTTGCTCTCAAATTGCACCAGATTGATGCATTTAATTTACATTTTTCTAAATTTTTCTAACCCAGACCCCCATAGAAGAGCGTGTTCCTTGCTACATGTTGCCTTAAAACTTTTAGATTTTAAATGCATAAAAGAACCACTTAAATATTTTTATTTGCATCAAGATTTTTTGGACTTTGTCAGGTACCCTTAGTTCAACAAAATAATACCAAGAGAAGCGTTTTCACTTAATTATAAAATGATCTGGTTGAAATTATGACCTTTTGTGTTGTCAGTCCAATTATAAAAAAAGAATTTAAAGCAATAATTAGAGCCTAAACTGAAATCATAAGTGCACTGACGGCCAACTGACTGGTTCTGATCTTCATTTAGTGTTTGTATCAAAGTTCTATTGCTGAAAGAGAAACATTTTTACATTTTTTAAGTAAATAAATATGGGTCAAAATTGACCTGTGCGGTAACGGTACCTGACCGTTACCGTAGACGTTAATATAATAATTCAATATAATAATATTGAAATGAATGTAATAAATAAAACAAATTGATTTAAGAAATGTTTTCTAATACCCCTCAGGTCACACAACAACCTTTTATTTATACATTACCGTTCTAAAGTTTGGGGTCACCCAGTCAATTTAGTGTTTTCCATAAAAAGTCACTTTTATTTACCACCAGGAGTTGTAAAATGAATAGAACGTTTTATTCCATTAGCCTTCTGATGCAATGAGCAAACACATTGTACCATTAGAACACTGGAGTGATAGTAGTTGTAAATGGGCCTCTATACACCTATGTACCAAAAAGTCATTTGCAGCTAGAATAGTCATTTTCCACATTAGCAATGTATAGTGTGTTTCTGATTAGTCTAATGTTATCTTCATTGAATAAAACTCCACTTTTCTTTCAAAAATAAGGAAATTTCTAAGTGACCTCAAACTTTTGAACAGTAGTGTATATATATGATTCTCTTGAGGTTCATTTTACCTTTTTTTAAAATTGAAATCAAGGGATATACTGGCATTAGCAAGGCCCAGGGACCCACACCAAAAATATTAAAAACCAATATTTTAATGGTCAAGGAAGCCTAACAAGCTAACCAAGAGACGAGAAACAAATTGGTTGATAGACAATGGTTTTAAATGTATTTTACAGCTTATTTAAGACATGGGTCAAACCCGACGTGTATAACATGAGGGATGGTAACAGCAAACTAACATAAGAGGAAGGTTAATACTATTTCCCCCCTCTTTCTTCTTGCCTTCATTTCAACACACCAACTCTTCCGTTCAGCGCGTCACGTCGACGCACCAATCAGCGGGCCTGCTGTGATTGTCTAGAACGCGGCTGTCCAGATGCGGTGCCAGCCAAGGACGCAGTTAAATGCCTCCAGCTGAAGTGACTCCCCCTCCTCTGCTGCACTACTGAGCTTCATCCCATAAACACTGCAAGCACACAGCGAACTTCCACAACTCTCTTCAACTTTGTATTTAACTCTTTTTGTAGTGGTTTTATACCCGTTCTGTACTTTTAAACCATGTTCTGGTCACCGCTGCTGTGCGTAATCGTCGCTTTCGCGTCCGCGCCGCCTGCTGATGCGCAAACCTCCGGCCGCTACGCCGTCGGGTGTCCCGCCCGGTGCGACAGGTCGATGTGTCCGCGGCTGCCGGCGGACTGCCCGGCGGGACAGACGCTCGACGTCTGCCACTGCTGCCCGGTGTGCGGCTCCGGCGAGGGCGAGGCGTGCGGCGGCAGCGGGAAGCTCGGGGACCCGACGTGCGGGGACGGGCTGGAGTGCTCGGTGTCCGGCGGGGTCGGGTACAGCCTCACCGTCCGCAGGAGGAGCAAGAGCGGGATCTGCGTGTGCAAAGCCGGCGAGCCGGTGTGCGGCAGCGACGGGGTGTCCTACCGGAATATCTGCGAGCTGAAGAGGGTCAGCCGCCGGGCGCAGAAGCTGCAGCAGCCACCTGTCCTCTTCATTCAGCGGGGAGCCTGCGGGAAAGGTAACTCACAACGGGAGGAAGGTGGATGATTTGTGTTGATGTAGCGGGGATTATTGCTTCTGAATGAGTTGATCGTAAATCTTTCTAAGACTGGAAAAAGTCTCGTGTGAAATCAGATTTCAACACCCAGATTGAATTAGGATTGGCTGCAGGGGCGAAAATCCTGTTTTATTGATGGAGGGATATGGGGGGGGGGGGGTGTAAATAAATTATAAATATTTATAAATCAATAATAAATAAAATACTATACTACTATACTACCATGATAATCTGCCTCTATCTTCTTCTTTCTCTCTTATTTGCAACTTTAAGCCCTCGGCATGTTCAAATGCTTTAAACAATGGTATTAAAAGTAATACTGGTAGTTATTAATGTTTTATTAAGTTAAATGTATATATAAGGCCAATGAGATCATGAATCAATAAGGGAAAAATATGAAAATCCACATAACCCATCTCTCTGCTCTTCTTCCTGTTCCCTCCCCCTAGTCACTGTCGCTATGGTAACTTCCATTGTTAGAGCTCGTTAACGAACATTAGGTCTGATCTTAACCAGCAGACTGGAACAAAAGAGGCTGATTTTGAACAATTGGTGTGATAAATGACTTCCTGCAACCTCTACGTGTTAGTTTGATGGGTTTCTTACACGTAGCTAGCTACTAGCTGTCAAAATTAGCCGCTAGGTTGGAAAACAACATCTGGACGAAACCAGAATAAGGGGTGTATAATTTTTCAACAATCAAGAAGTGCATTATTTTACATTATTATTATTTGTCGTTTCACCTTGATCCTCCACAACTTGCTCTAAAACTTGAACTCCTTCCATCCTAACTGGACTCTTATGGCAGTCTGAACTTGACACAGATGTAACACAGCTGCATTCAGTGGCACACACAATCCCCGCTGTGTGTTTAGGATAACAAGAGCCACTATTCAAAGTGCCCCCCCACACGCTACTCTTGTTCCTGCATCACAATTAGACCCCGATCAGAGAAAAGTCATGAGCTCTCGGCCGATGTAAAGCTTGATGTGGGCCCAGGGATTATCTCTGGCATGCTAAACAGCAACAGTCCAGGGCCTAATCTGTTTTATAAAACACAAGCCTGAGCAGAGCAGAAAAGGAATTTACCAATACAGGCGTGCTGTTTATCATAAATGGTCAAAGTGAGGGTTTTAGTGGTGGACCTGCTCTTTATCAGGGTGTCATGAGAAAAGCATTTCACCTAATCAGCAGACCTCTAAAATAAAAAGACATCATTCGCCTTGTAATCAGCCAGGCATTCATCATCATTAATGCTGTATGTGTGTGTGTTTGATACATCTCAGAATGCCACACAAGAGGCAGAATGATGAAAAATGGTCCGATTCAAACAGGTGGTAAAGGCATTGTGTGATTTTTTAAGTATTCAAGCGTGTGTGTGTGTGTGTGTGTGTGTGTGTGTTATGTTCATATTCCCATCTGAAGCGGGCACCACGTGTGCAATTGAAAAGATCTGAATGAAGAACTTCAACACCTGTTGCTTCAAAGGCCTAGAACTTACCTCAAGGCTTTTGTAAACTTTATTGCGCCCACCTCCACTCTCTCTCCTTTCCTTGTGTGTGTGTGTGTGTCTTCCTCCCTCTGTGTTGTCACTCATAAATCACCCTTAACAGTCACATGAAGGAATCTGCCTGGCGCTGACTCAAAGCCGCAATCCCTCCTCTGTCCAAGAACGTTCCAAACAGGCCAGGAGACACAGAAGAAAAACACCAAATTAGCAACGCCTATTTTTGGGGAAAAAAAAAGTTTACATGCACATCTAAAACCATGCGGGCGCAGCGGTGGAGCAGACTGTATCACCACATTTGTTTGTTAGTCATGTAAGCAGCTTAAAACGGTTAAGTCATTCCCAGGCTGCTAACCATGTCTGAGAGTGCCCAAACAGAGCAAGACTGTGGTCGGTGAATAACGTCTGTAGTAGCATCTGCAGCCGGAGAATAGAAGATTCGATCAAGATGGCAGACAGAGTAGCAGGACGCCGGCCTTCCAGAGAAACCCTCTGGAAGCATCTGTCATTAGCGGCCCCTGCAACCCGGCCCCGCGTTAAGAAAACACATGCACACACTTCGCATGATGTCATATCGAGTCTGGACTGTAAATATGTTGATTATACACGTCGTTGGTTTTGCCAAGTAAAATTAGGTCAAACATTGCTGCGTCTTTGGGGTCATATTTGCTTAAAATGACCCAATTTTTCTTTGTGTTGTAGTTGGCTCCCCTCCGGATATGAATTAACTCGTATAAAATTACTTTTTGGAGCAGTATTGTGGGTCTGATATGGTTTTTCCATGAAAAAAAGTGTAATCATCATGGTAAAATCACTAAAATGGCATCTACTCCTTCACCCTTATTGCTAAGTCAAGAATGTATGATTATGGTAATTTAATTTCCAAAGTTTAACTACCTCTCAGACGGATGTCTCCTACTTCACAGTAAAGTTCTGAGTGTCGGTGCACTGGAAGTTTTCAGTTGAATATTGGACTCAAATCATTCTCCTAGGTCCTTCAACTTGGATTTTCTTTGAGCTTTACACTTTCAGTAGATGGATGTTGAAACAATATTTAGTGTCATGCGTCATTTTGTAAAGTGAAGCTCCAACAATCAACTGTACGAACAAGAAGCAAAACACATTTTTGAGTGGAAGATGACTTTAAAGGGAGACCTGAATTTATCATAATAATATACTCTATGTCTTCTAGACCACCAGGATACACACAATTATAAATTTCACACAATTTGCACACAATAATTCAATTTCAAGTTCATTTAGGGGCTGTGAGGAACTTGTTTAAAGGGAGATCTGGATGCATAAAGGTTCAGGAATGTAAAAATGCACAAGATGCTTTCAGTACTTTCCTAATAATATGTTTTTAACTTCATTCCAGTTTCAGTTAGTAGCTGTCGAGTGATTGCACTGCAATTTATTTCTTCGTCACAGAATGCACTCTGTGACTCCAGCTCCTGACATGCGCTGAATATGCACATTCTTCCCAGACTTGTTTTAGCTGCTCATAATATTAAACAATTATCTTTGTGCATCTGTCTGTCCCCCACCACCATGGCGGTCTATCATCTATCTCTGCTCCTGTTTCTGCATGTCTGTCTTGTTTCCTTCCTGCTCATCCTCTTTGTCCTGGATCCATGGTGCCTTTAATTCGCTTGATTATTATTGGCTTGTTTCTTGATCTGGAAACAATATGTGTTCATGCCGCCCTTTCCCAGATCACACTGACAAGGCAAACAAACGCGATGTCACTTCCTAAGCGCATGATACCCGTGTTTCCGTCGGATCACAACAACTTAACTTTGGATTATCATATCTAAAACAGATCTGAAGTGACTTGCCTTGGCTCTCAGCCTCAAACACCTTTTTTCCCACTACAAGGCTGAAGAGGAGACACAGCGGCTTTGTCTTTTTCACAATCAAATATGACACTGATAATAAATCCTACCGCTCAAGAAACAATTTAGAATTCTTTCTTGAAATGTTGTTGGCTCTGTTGGGCCTCATTTCGCCTTACAGCTGTGAAATTGTGAGTGTCAGAACCTGAAGGGGAAGAGCCTTACTGCCTCACATATAGTTTCTCCAGAGGGTAAGAAAAGTCTGCTTCCACCTGCAGGCGCCAATAAAACAGCGGGTACCATGTATGGGAAAATTGAAACAGAATTGACTCTGAGATATTGAGCGGGAACGCTTGTGGTGAAGGTCAATGATGAGATATGATTGATGATGATCTGTGAGTGTGTGTATGTGTGGGGAGGGTGAGTCCCTGCATGTGTGTGTGTGTTTGGTGTGTGTGCATGTGTGTGCCTTTTTTATATGAATATTCTCTTTTAAAATGTGGCTGAACATTTCCTCTCATTAAATGCCTGATTTGATCCAGAAATAATCTTTTAAACATCTGTGTTTTGTTAACTGACTTTATTACAGCGTTTTATTTTCCAATGATTCTCTCTTTGTCTCAATGTATCTTCTCCATTTGGTTGAAATCTTTCCTTCATCAGGTCACAGGAGCCTTAACTAACTATGCATGTCAGTTAAACTATGTGTATAGAACTGTTTTGTGAGCATTAGTTGACTCATATAAGTCAGAGTTTCATAGAAGTTATTGCAGAGCTTTTGATCATCTCCCACTTAAGACTCGTCTTGAATCATTTTTCCCCATTCGTCTTTATAACATCTGCACCACAGGCCTCCTTTTGAATTCTCTTTGCCAGTTCCCATATCTAGTCCATATAAGTACTCCCCTTGTTTCTGAAACCATATTTGTATTCAGAAACAGTTCACCCATGTATTAAATAAAGATAACTGTGACTCATAATCATATAGTACAACCTTTAAACACTTTAGTGCTTACTTGAGCACTGTCTATCACAATATTTTCAGTAATAAGATGGAGTGCTAGATGGCTGTGGATGCGAAAAAGTAGATGTGTTCTCAGGGCACTTTTTATTTAATGGTAATGATTGAATAGTCAAGACTGAATTGAATGCGGCACGAGATTTTCAATGTGCAATATAAGAGTCATTTCTAAGAGCCCAGAGCCATTTACTGGACAGTACAAATGTCTATCAAATGTGTCTGTACAGAGCTTTAGCCAGTCGTATCAAACATACGTCAGATAAGATACCTGATACCCAATGATGGTGGTCTTGACTATATAGAAAACTTTTTAAGGCAGGTAAATAACGTCTGCCTCCATTTTGTATTTTTTTGTGTTCCGTCATCGTCTTGCTGCACCATCCCTTGTTCTGTGATTGTGATCACGTTTGTGTTAAAACCTAGAAATGACTATTGTTCATCATTCATGCCTCTGTGATTTAATTGTATGATGTATGTACAAAGTGAAGGTCTTTTATTAAAACTCAAACCTAAGGGTGACTGAGCTCTTGCAACCAGATTCAGTAACAATTACTGATCAGCAGTGTCTGTACAAACACTATTGTACAGACAAGCCTTTTGTAGATTGTTTGTGTTGTGTCATATTAGTTATTTGTTTTTGTTTCATGGAATTGTAAAGCACCTAGGAACTCTTACTCTACAAACATTTTTTGTAACTTACTTTTAGGTTTTGTCTAGCTATAGTATCTCAATCATTGACCACAGGTTAATTTCCACATTAGTTAACAAGCCTTGTAAACACTAGCACATTTGTCATGGCTAATTATAGATAAAGGTTTGTAACTTAATGCAGGGATCTAGTTAGCTAGGGTTGTTGAAGTTGAGCTCCTCAACAGTTCAGTCACAGCACCCTATAATAAGTGTCTGAGAGCAGTTTCCAGTGTCATAGTGACCTATGACTGGAAGCCAGTCTGCTTTTACTTAAAAACATCTGAACTATTCATCACCTACAAGTATCAACCTTTTCCTAACTCTATTTTATGCATGTTGAGATACAATTTGCACATACAGTCAGCCATACAGCCAGTTCTCTTTTTTGTATGATGGTGGATGCAACTACAGACCTTTGCAGTCAGCCTCTGGCAATAATTTAGGAGACTGGAAGACGTTACAAAAGGATTAGATGTGGATTAGACACTAATCAGAAAGCTTTATGGCCCTATTTTCTCTCCACACATCAGTAATTTTGAGGACTTCAAAGTAAAAGATGACTCTCTACGTTTGTAGCATTTAAGGAGGAAGCTGCTTTTAATTTTGCTCCTAAATCAACCTAATCCTACCATTGTAAAACCTTCCTAACATCACATCATCTGTGAAATAATCTGTCACGGTATATGAATCAGACAACAAACGGTCTGGCCGGGCTCTCTAAACTAAGATGTGCACATCTGATATATGATTTCCCATCACCACTAAGCTTTTAAGTTAATTATCATTGCATTCGCAGTTTTGTAAGTTTGTAGTGGCAGCAGTCTGTCTCTGGCAGTAAATATCTGCATGTGGGTGTGGAGGTGAAATAGTGAAGTGAAAGAGCCTGGGAGCCTGCAGGGAAGCTCCAGAACAAACACAAATTCTGGACACTGGTTTTCAGCATTTATGGTTTGGAGCGAAACATCTTGGAAAATCTTGTATGGATCACCATGACAATAGAGACATTTCCCAACAGGATGAATTGTTGTAACTTTGTTAATCCCTTAACTTTTCAATGCCAAACTAATAGGTGAACATGGTAAGCATACACAGTCATAATGAGCATGCAGCCTTACAGGACGAGCATTGCTGCAGACCGTTATTTCTCACTCGATGGATGGATGGATATACATACAGTACGTTGAATGCGTCTTGCAGATGTGAGTGATTCTATGATCGTATAACACCAGAAATTTTCCCCCTGTGGGATAACAAATCTTTTCATACAGTATAATTTAGTGGCATTTGTTACAGCAGGCTGGTGCTCGTTCCATGCGTTCGCTGCACCTCAAGTGGAAAAGTCACTTTCTCTCCCTTAACCTTTTGCTGCAAACCCAGGGTTTGTAGGCGCCGTTGATGCTGGCAGATCTGTCCTGTAACAAAATGTAATGACTGAAAATTGTCCTTGTGAGACAAAATAGTTTGAGGTACGTGGCAAAAATAAGTGTTTACAAATGGAGGAAAAGCACGCAGGGAAAGGTCTGGGGAGCTCTGGTTAAAGTGTCTTGTGGGTGGGACCTAATTACCAGGTATATCAGTCAACATTTCCTGACTTGCCCAACATTGGATAGATGGTGGGATGAGTGATTCAGTGAATTTGGCTGCTCTCATGCATGGCCTTAAATATGAACGAGTGTGTGAGAGTGGTGATATATTTATGAGGATCACTTGGATCGAGACAAAAGGACTGTTCGATTCAAGTCTGTGTTTACAGTCAACTTTGGGGTGAGATGAGGGTGAAGGTCAAGGTTAAGTATTTATTTGTATTGTCTATGGCCACATCTATGTGACCATGTAAATGTTAAATGAGTGTGTGTGTGTGTGTGTGTGTGTGTGTGTATCAGACCTGATCTAGGTCTGATACACACACACACAAATGAACTGTCATCTTTTCTTCTCCTCGCTGTGCTGTGATAAAGGGCAGTTTTAGCTGGTGGTTTTCACTTCTAACACTGCTTCTTACATCATGCAGTATTTTAGTGTGTTTCCTGTTTGCCTTCACTCATCTGACATCCTCTTTGTGCACGTGTGTGCGTGTGTGTGTTGTATTTCCAGCTCAGGACAACCCAGACAGCCCAAGACACAAATACAACTTCATCGCCGACGTGGTGGAGAGAATTGCCCCGTCTGTGGTTCACATTGAACTTTACCGCAAGTAAGAAATGTGCATCTGTGAGCATGTGTGTGTGTGTTGGACAGAAAGGACTGAAAACACTCAAAATTTACAGCCCACCTGTGAACTTAACCAGACCTCTCCGCTTCGATGTTTCATCTTTTCTTTTCGTCCCGCCAGCTTTTACGCTCTTTTATCTCTGCCTCTCATCCTTCTCAACATCGTTCTGTCCGTCAGTCACTGCGTCTCGTAAAGTGTTTCTTACTTTGAGAGTCGGCAGCTCTCTGATTTCCATCATTCTTTATCACCCCCTTCCATCATGCCTTCACTCAAATCTGTCTCACATGCCTCAGGTTTACTTAAAGGCCTTTTTTCTCTGGTTGTGCTATTTATTAACACCGTAGTTTCTGCTTGTTTCCTCCTCTTTGTTTTTATGTGATAGTTGATCTTATAGGACTTGGGTTTGTAATATCAAGTCCTATAACATCAAATATCTTTGCCCCATGAGTCCCCTATCAAGGCCCCATGAGCCCCACCTGCTCATGGGGCCTTGATTGAATCTTATTTGCTTTCCATGTTTGAGTCTTACAGTGTTGCTACATCAGTTTTGGTGACTTTCTATGTATTTTTTGCTTGTGCATTAATTCCCTCTCCCACCTCTCCTCCTTCACCAACACCCCCACCCCCCCACAGGATGACTTATACCAAGCGAGAGGTGGCGGTGGCTAGTGGTTCTGGCTTTGTTGTGTCAGAAGATGGCCAGATTGTGACCAATGCCCATGTGGTGGCCAATAAGCACCGTGTGAAGGTGGAGCTAAAGAGCGGAGCCTTCTACGATGCCAAAATCAAAGATGTGGACGAAAAAGCCGACATCGCCCTCATCAAGATCGATGCACCGGTCAGTTAAAGCACCATTGTAAATCACTACTAAACTGCACTTCAGATCCTGGTTAGACTTCTTTTTTTCATGGAAAAGAAACAGAAACTCCTGTGGGATATAAGCAACAATTAGTTGATTGGCAGAAAATGAATCACAAACTCACCAACAAGGATAATTGATTATAATTCAGAAGAAAAAATACAACAAAACCATATGTGAATGATAATCTTGATGAATGTAAATAGTTTCTTTAGTTCTCTGAAGTCTTTTGGTTGTGAGTTATTATTTGGGACAAGACAATGATATTTTTCACCCTTTCCTTACATTTTAAAGGCCAAATGACTAATATATCAATCAAGAAAACAATAAGCAGATAATCAAGATTGAAAAAAATGTTAGTTGCAGCCTAAGTGCAAATGTTGTTTTTACAAATTAGCGTTTAGACAAAAGTAAAAGAACTCTTTGAGAAACCCAGTTTTGCACTGTGTCTCAGCCAAGGCAACAAAATAAAAAAAATCTACCTTCTGTTGTGTAACTGTCCAATTAAACTGTTGGGAAATCTGAAGCCTGGAGTTGAAGTCTGGCATGAAAGCGTATCAGATCTAGGAGATTATTCAGAGTGCAAGTGAAGTAAAGTGAGAATGCAGGTGCAGCCAAATAGGCCTGTGAAAGAGGGCTGGCTGGAAGTCACTTTAGATCCTTTTGATTCTTTTGGATACAACTTCCATTAGAAACTGTCATAATACACAACTCCTGTCAAGAGGAGCTTCCATAGACAATTACCTACAGTTTAAAAACCAGATACTACTGTTGATCTCTTAAGGAAAATAGAAAATTATTCTCATCTCACATTTAGCTTCACTTGGACATATGTTTGCTACATTTTCTCTGTTTTTGTTCCCCACATCCCTTTCCGTCTGTGTTTGTTTCTCTTGTCTACTGGACTGGAGGGATCCACGTTACATGTTAATCGTAGCCAACACTCATGTGAAGGAATGTGTGGCAGGAAGCCAGTGTCAATTGACTGGGAGTTATCACAGAGCAGAGCGTATTATGGAGCTCACTCTCATGGCTGGGTGACGCAGCTGAATAGATGTTCATGACAGCAACACACAAGGCGTATGACAAAGCCCTTCGATTCTGAAAGGAGGATGAGACATTCAGGTTGACCTACAATGGGAGCGAAGAGGGAAGAAAAGAGCAGCGACAGATGCTTTGTTTTTGTTCATCCTATAATAGAAGCTGTTCCCCCTGTTGGTGGCAGGCTGGTCTTCATTAGAGGACCTTTATCATCTTTGTTGTCACATACTCAGTGTTTTCAGTTGCTGCATGATTCAGGAATAAGTGACATGTTATGAAAGCACATAAAATATATGTATGTATGTGTTATCACTCCAAAAGTCCTTGTTTATACGGATATTTCTCAGCCCTCTGCCCCTTTAAATGTTATTTGTTGCATTCCAGTGCATGACACCACGGTTTAACTGGTTGGTAAACAGCAGGAGATTGTAATAAAACAGGTTAATTGTAATCATACGCCAGCCAGAGTGTCATAGTGATACAAAACACATTCAGCATCATCAGTATAACTTGTTTTTATAAAGAGTATGAAGAAGTTGGAGTTGGCTATCCAGACATGAGTCAGTGATGAGGCTGCATAAGACCTTTGGTCACTGTGGGAAAGGCCACATGATTTAGATGGAACTGACATTTGTGCTAATGATGGGAAGCGTGTGTTTCTCTGTGTGTGTGTGTATGTTTGAGATATTTGTAACTCATGAGAGTTAATACAGCAGGAAAGTAAAGGATGAGAGGGCTATAATGAGAGAGCAGGAGGGCGAGCACGGTTATCATTTTGGAGGGAATTGAAAAAGGAAAATTATAGTCATCCAAACCTATAGCTACATGGTTTTTAATTTAGGCACCTAAGAGAACAAAACAGTGAGCTTCATCTTTGAAATACTATGTTGAAGGTCAACTCACTGAAGTTAGAGCTACTGACGGTTGAAATCGCAAGTGCTTCCAGGTACAAGTCAGGTTTAAACTCTCCAGCAAATTGTAAATCATCTTATCTTCAAGTTTCTTACGCTTGATTAAATGAATGTATTTTCCTCTCAAAGTTGTAAATTTGGGCTTGACAGTTCCCTGACTTTGAAAACAGTGGTTGACAAAACAGTCTTCTTGAGTCAGTTTTGCCAAGAACAAACTGTCAGGTTCAACTTTCTATGATGAGATGACATAGTGAAGACCAACGCCTGTTCATTTACAAGTCTATGAAATATATGCAGGTTCATGTTTTTGCTCTTAAAGCTCAAGGGAGCAAATTTCACAGCTGTAAAATCCAAGTCTGACTTAATCCCAAATCCCAAGTATCAACACCAAAAGTCTAGAATTGAACTGGAAGGAACAGCAATTCCAATGGAGTAAGAAAGGAGAAAGACACTCCTAATTTCTTATACCACAGAAACAGAGTTAGAGTTAATACTGACATTCTCAATTTAATGGGCGACACGGTAGCGCAGGGGTTAGTGCTGTTGCCTCACAGCAAGAAGGTCGCAAGTTCAAGACCTCCTTGGTCCGGGGTCTGGGACCTTTCTGTGTGGAGTTTGCATGTTCTCCCTGTGTCTGCGTGGGTTTTCACCGGGTACTCCGGCTTCCTCCCACAGTCCAAAAACATGCTCAGGTTAATTGGTGACTCTAAATTGCCCGTAGGTGTGAGTGAATGGTGTGTGTGCCCCACGATTGGCTGGCGACCATCTGGGGTGTATCCCTGCCTCTCGCCGTAACGCGCTGGGATTGGCTCCAGCAGACCCCTGCGACCCTAATGAGGAATAAGCAGGTATAGAAAATGACTGACTGACTGACTGACATTCTCAATTTATCTTTCAAGGTTTCTTTACATCTTTTCTTGTGACTTGGCAGAAAATGGAATATTATATTCATACATATGTTCTATGTAGTATATAATTCAATTAAACAGATAATTGCTATTTATTGTGTTAGATTGAGCTGTTTTTGTCTACATGGGGAACAGATCCTCCTCTGGATGGGGTACTTAGTTGGTTACAATCTGCAGCCACACTGCTAGATGCCATCAGAAACCATGCCTGTACCTTTAAGAAAATTTTAACTTTTAGAGAAACCTCTGTCCACTTGTAGGTTTATTAATTAACATTCTGCGTAAACCTTTTTCACAGCAGACATTTTGATTTGTAGCAGGAAAAACACAGATGTAACTAATGGCATTAACAATCGCTCTGTTGCTTTGAGGTGTCCCAGTAGGCTAAGTCAGACAGTGAGCTGGCATGTATGATACGAGGAACCTGACAAAAGTTCTGCAGGTCTCCATCTTCCATCCTCCCCTCCCTCATTCCTGTCCACCATCAATGTCTTCCTTTGCTCCTTGCTATATTCCTCATTATTTTCACTCTACCACTCTATTGTATTGTCTTTTGTATACTCTTTATTGTCTTCTGTTTGTTGGTGTTGGGAGTCCTCATATGTTGAGGGGTCTAGCTTTCTAGACTCCAAGTCCAAGCAGCCACAGATTATCCATTGCAAAACCATTCCAATCCAAACAATTGCACCAGTTTATGGGTGAGAAAAGCAAAAATTAACGTTTCCCTGAGTCCAGTGATTTCGTTCTCTCTTGCTTCTCATTCCTTCTCTATGTGAAATTGTAGTTTATTGGTAGCAGTTCCCGGGGCGGGGGCTGTGGTCTACCCCTTTGCTCTGGGGAATACATTAGTCTGTCTCCAGCAGCTGGAACTTCAGAGGGGAACGGGAAGAGGGAAAAAGTGCTGTGCTCACTTGTTCCTGTAGAGAGAATGGGGGAGAAAAGAGAAAGACAGAGGGACAGAGAAAGAAGGAGCAATGTGGTCAAGGCCTGGAAAATGGAGCCATATGTCTGGAGGACTATGTGAGCTAATAGGCTAATGAGTGCACTGTGTGATGTGGCACCGGCACGATAAAGATAGAACTCATCGTGCTCAGGTTTTAAAAGGCCTCTCATTAACCTTATTCTCTTACTCAGAACTTGGACGCGGTCTCATTCACTTGGAAGCACTAACACCGAATTGGACATGTTCTTCTACCTGGAAGGACTCACTTTGATTTGAAAGCTCACTGACTTGGAAAATATTGATTTAATCATAGTGCTTCATATTGACCCCTGCAAGACAAGGAGGCAACCATAATGTCTTGGAATGACTCCAAAACACTTAAACGTAGTCTACTGTGTAGGGAATTGTCTATATCATTCAAGGTTTTACATTATATCAGATGGGCTGTGCAGCTAGTAACCTTGGGTACATTGCATGTAAACTCATGAAGATGAAAACTTATTTCGCTATTAGAATTCACTGTTTGCTTAACCCTCAAAAGCTACAGGGTGCATTTTTTGCATCAACAAAAAGAGTGGTGTCGTTTTTTTTTTTTTTTTTTTTTTTTTTTTTTTAGCATTTTCAACAGCAAAAACACAAGTGCAGAAGTGCAAAGAAATGGTTAGACTCTGTGTTTGTCAGCTGTAACATAACACGCTGCCATGGATGTAATAAGAACTGGATACGGCGCCACTGCTCAGCCACGAAAACATCCCCTTGTGACCCAAAAAGTCCCCATAGGCCACCGTTATAAAAGAGTCATCTGTAAAGCTGTTGACAGGACCCCTTCAACTGTAAATTACATCAATTATCTCCCTTTCTGTTATGAAATTATATACCTATTAAAACATACTTCTGAATATTATACTCCTTCTGAATATTATACTAATTGCTGCTAAATGGTACACATAAAACCTTTATGAGCTTTTTTCCAGGGTTCTCTCTTTATAACAAATCAGATGGACACAGATTTCAACCAACTCATGGAGTAACGACAAATTGTGAGTGATGAATCTCCCGCAGTTGTTACTCTTGTAAACTGTGAGGTGCTGAAAGCGAATGGTTAACAAGTCAAATCAAACTGACTGTAGCTTAGCTTAGAGGCTGCAAGTTTACATTCGCCTGTCAGGGCATAGCTTGCTTCAGAAAGGGCTTAAATCCTACTGAAACTGTTGGATAAAACTCCAGCAAATGAGCCCTCATGCTAAAATCCTCTTTACAAGTGTTGCAGTGTGGCAGCAAATCTGGCCTCATGTTTCCCATATGGTCCCTAACAATGGCACTGTTTGTCTCTGTATTGCCCATCACCTAGTATTAAGTCTCAAACCATTCACGCTGGGAAATTTGCCTGGTGCTGCTTTGGAACTAGACTATTATTGGAATATGTATGTGTATCTGTCTGTGTTTATGGGGAGAGAGGAAAGAGAGGGAATGAGGCTTCATGTAGCAATGTGCTCCTGCATTTATCGTGTTGTATATCTGTTTACCAGGGTAAATGTTTCCCCAGGAAGTATAGGATTTCTACACATGTAATCAGGGGTCCCAGTAGATGAACAGCACTGAGAGACGAGCGCACACTTGCAATCAGTTATTTAAATCAAGTGTAAGAATGTGTGTGTGTGTGTGTGTGTGTGTGTGTGTGTGTGTGTGTGTGTGTGTGTGTGTGTGTGTGTGTTGGGTTTAAGACATCTTACTGGCTCGGACCGGGGGACGCTCCACTGCCAGTGGAAAGACGCTGCATGTTGTCCTTCGGAGACAGACGCAGGGAAATGAATCACATCCTCCTTGTCCTCCTGACCCATTCTTTCTCCTTCATCACTTGTCCATGTAACTGAAATGATTCCCATGCTTGAGGATGCAGTTTGGTGGCTGCCGAGAGCCAAGGAAAACACACACGCTCGCACGTTTGCCCTGCCGGGTCCCGATGCACTTTGTCTTGGCCCCGTTTTTGGCTGCGTCGTTGTTTCCCAGTCTAGCTGGACAGGCAGCAGCCGTGCCCAAAGCTGCGTCAGCTTACCAGTCAATGACATCACTTATATAATGCCAGGGTTATGACTAGATGGTTGATGTGAGTGTATTTAAGATGTTCACTGTTTGTCTTGAGGATTTTATTTTCACATTAAACGGAGACAAGTGTTTATTGCATCTTTGTCGCTCTGTCAACAACTAGCAGGAGTTTGTGGCATAAAGGATTCCATGCCATAAAGGGGTAGTTCACCCAAATCACAAAGATTCCCACAAACCTCCAATCTTATCTCTAGCTATACATAGATTTAACAAAATCTAAATCCCCACTGGAGTTGAATGGAGTTGTGTTTGTGAGGCAGTGTGGCTTGGCCCCGGCAGCCTGCTGGTTAAGACGCATGCCACATAACCACATGTCATGTCACCTCCTAGTCTCTCCCCCCCTGTTTCCTGTCTACTGTCTACTGTCGCTGTAATAATACAAACTCGACTCAGCAAGCTTTGCATTGTTTCTAGGCAGAGACATTGCTGTTAAAGTGTCTTCAATCATGTTTTTCATTTAATAAGCAGCAACAAAAACCATTGAAACCTCCTCCGCTCTTTGATTAGGAATGAATTCATCTGAAAGACAACAAGGTAATTTAATTGCTTTACATAAAACATTAAAAGCATCAAGATACAAATTAACAGTTGACTGGGAGGGGAAAAATCAACAATTACAAATTCATTAAGATTAAATCAGATTAAGTATAAAAAGAAATTAAAAACAAAACAAGAACACATTTACAGTGCAGTGAAAAACAATTTAAAAAATGACATCAGCAACAGGCAGATAAAGGCATATAAACTGAATGCTGCTTCTCCATGTTTAGTTGTTACTATGGGAACAGAGAGCAGACCTGTCCCAGACCATCTAAGAGGTCAGGATGGTTCATAAGGGACCAGCAGATCAGAGATATACTTAGGCCCAAGACCATTCAGTGCTTTATAAACCAGTAACAGCATTTTAAAGTTATTTCTCTGGCAGACTGGAAGCCTGGGGTGATATGATCTAATGTTTTTTTTTTTATCTTAGTGAGGACTCTAGTGGCAGCAATTTGAATTAGCTGCAGCTGCCTGATTGACTTTTTAGAGAGACCTTGTAAAGGCCCTGTTGCAATAGTCAAGTCTACTGAATATAAAAGCACGGACAACCTTTTTCCAAGTCTTGTTGAGACCTAAGGATTTTAATCCTTGATAGGTTCTTCAGGTGGTAGTCTGCTAACTTTGTAATGGTTTTAATGTGACTGTTGAAATTGATTGCTGAAATAAACCCAACCTTTTTCTAACAGTAGGATATCACCACACAAAGTGACACGACATACAATTTAGATGAAGTGGAAGTTTTATTATCTACAGACTCAGCTATTGCAAAGTGTCACACTCCATGGGTGTAGCGTTTATTAAATTGCAAATACAGCCAGGATCTCTCTGTCTTTGGTTGTAAAACTGGGAAAAAAGTGACCCTCTGAGATTCTTGAGTTCCCAGTGGGCCAAAGAATAGTCTAGACTACAATATAATCACCTAGACATATAAAATCTAATCGAGAGGCATTACACTCAAAGATTTCAGGCCTGCCATTGTCATCTTTGCATGCATGATGTCGTCAGTTTAACATCCATCCAACTTCTAAACTTTTCAACCTGTCCAGGGTCACGGAGCTGGAGCGTTTCCCGGCACTCGCCGGGCATGAGGTGGGTGCAGTTAAACAGTTCAGTAAATGTATGACCTAATGCTCAGTAAAATAGAAGCTCCTATACAGTATGTCGTCTCCTTAAAGCAAATGAGTACATTAGACCTCATCTCCTCTCATCATTGCGATTTGCGCAGTTCAAAGTTTTGCGGTGTCTCGCCAGAGCTACGACACCCGCCCTCGAGTCCTCCGAGCTCTCATGCAAAACTATACGGAGTGGAACATACACACGGAACTCACACACATGTTTGCTCTTATGCTGACTAAAAAAACGTCCGACCAACATATGGAAACTATAGTGGTTTTCCGTACCGGTGTCAGTGAGGATATGGTTTACCTCGCGTGATTTGGCCACGTCCATGTTACGTAGAGTGTGAGGAATTGTTCGGCCGAGCAAAGGCCTACTTTGTGCTCTGATTAGCACCTAACTGTGATAATTACAGCGTGAGCTGCATTTAGACACCCTGCTGCTCTACAGTCATTACATTCCCCTAGGTATGTTTTTTTTTTGTTTTTCAGTCCATCAAACATGCACAAACAGGAATGTGTTGCATGCATAAGGCATGCAACACGGAGCCACTTGCACATCAAACAAGCATCCACAGACGAACGCACGCTCACTGTGACGATGCCTCATGTGAGCATGCCCAATCCTGCCCCCAGTTTTATCTAAAGAAGCAAAAGCTCAAGGGCCCAAGGTTAGACATCTGTGGTAAAACCCTATTCCTTAGTGTAGAAAGGTAGCAGCAGATATTAAGTGACTGCAGTTGTTCAGACTGATCCAACCAAAGCATCTTCTGCGTCTTTGCTTGTGTATTTCAGGTGCTTTGCCTGTATGTCTAAGGTCCAGCATAGGGCTGAACAATTAAGAAAAAATTTAATTAAGATTTTTGTGGCAGATAATGTGATTTTCATTTCATTCTGGATTTTCGTCAAATCAAGTTTCAGCACGCAACAACATTTGCAAGCATCACAGAAACTTACATCATACCATTAAATCGATAAATGCCATAACTCTGACTCTTTAGCACAACATGTTTTGCACAGCACCTGTTTCTAATGTTCGTCCGCAGCCTCAAACCTGAAATACCAGCAAATGACTGAGGTGTTTTTCTTCGGGTTTAAAACCCCCAACTATGCTTCTAGTCCCACTGAAGCCAGTCAGTCATTTTCTATTCCCACTTATTCCTCACTAGGGTCGTGGGGGTCTTGACCCAATCCCAGCACATTACAGGCCAGAGGCAGGGATACACCCCAAACAGGTCACCAGTCTATCATGGGGCACACACACTATTCACTCACACACTTCACCTACTCCAATTAACCTCAGCATGTGTTTGGAATGTGGGAGGGAGTCGGAGAACCTGGAGAAATCCACACAGACACATGGAGAACATGCAAACTCAACACAGAAAGGTCCCAAACCAAGTCCTGCGACCTGTGACCTTTTTGCTGTATAACTATGCAATTGAGTCGCCACCCTCTGCACCACTGAAGCCATTTTAGAAATTGATGACCAGATTACACTGATCGCACTCCAGAACATGTGACCTGTCCTCCTCATGTAATATGCTACTTCTGATTGGTGAGTTTGACAGGATGGTAGGGAGGAGGCATACACGTGTAAAATAGTTGATGAAAATAAAACCTGGGTACCTTTGACAATCTCAAGATCAGTTTGCCTGAAATTGCCTTTTTTTAAAAATCTAAAACGATATATTGTTCAGGTGTACTCCAGCTGGTGTGTGGCTTGTCAGGGTTAATGCCAAGTCAACCTCTTCACTCTCTGTGTTCATTTGTACATCTATGGGACCTGTAGAAGCAACAGTTCCAGTCTGCAGTCCATCCCAGCTCGACTGGAGTTAAGTTCGCACCTGGCCTCCTAGTCGTAAAACGGCAGTTAGCATAATGGCTTTTAAATGAGCCTCCAAACAACCGAGGCTGTAACACTGAAAAATGACACATCTCTCTAGAAACTCTGCAGCTATTTATAAGGCGATCCATCTGTTTGTCTTCCTGCTCATCCGTCCATCTGCCTCATCGTCCCTCTTCCGCCGCGTCTCTCCGATAAACTAACTGTGACAAAATCTGTCTGCTTGCAGAAATCACCACCAAGCTCAGCGGCAACAAATGGGGGTGAAAAAAAAAGTCTGTAACGTTTCTCAGCACGTGCAAACTGGTTATTCAGTCACAGCAAACAAAGCTGTTTAGTCCTCGCACCTTTTATCTGATGCCCTGCTTTTTCCCTCTCTTATCTAAACACTCAAGAACTTGGAAAACACGCTTTCCTTTGTGACATGGGAGAGAGGATCCATGGTATCACGCTGAAGTTCAACGACAGCACAGTGTGAAGCAATCAAGCGGTTTCCTGCCTAACAAAACAAGATGCTTTCGTTTTCAGAACCACATCACATCCGACTTTTCCAATAACCTCAGAGTGTATGGTTTATTGTTCCGGGACGTTCTCAAATCGCTGCCGTTTTGGGGCTTTAACCAAACATATTTGCTGGTCATAAGCTGGTTTTCCTGCCAAGATGGGCCGCAAGCATCAACGTAATATCACACAAAACAACATCTGACTCATTCTGTCTCACTCTCTTCCTGTGGTTTGTGGTGCTTTCCTCTCCTTTCACCTTGACTCCTTCCCTTTAAGCGTGGCTATAGTGTGTTTGGGTGAAGTACCGGTGCATCTCAACCTTCATCTGAAATAGCAGCGTGAGTCACTTGGGTGGTCAGGAGAGGCGGACTCACATGGCGAGATGACTTTCCACGAGTCATTCCAGATCGCTGACTAGTCACGATTAGTAAGTGATATGTACGCCATGAGCTTTACAGAAAGTTTAGCAGTCTGCAAACTCACTGTTTGTTCTGACTCTGCACATGGGTGCCGCTCGGCTGTCAGCGGACTGATGCATTTTTCACTCTTTGTTCCTGATTTTTTTGTCAATACACTGCGATCTTGTGCAGGCATGTGAGACAGTGGTGGCTATAAGTTGCAAAAAACTTCTTGTTGCTGACATTAGTTAAACCCTGTCAAAACGCATTAGAACTATCTCATGGACACAAATCAAGCTAAAAACAAAGCTGTTCTTTAAAGGTGACATTGCGAAGGTACAGGATTTTCACCTGATAGCAACCGTCACCATGACACCGCCGGTATCACTGACTGTTATCATAATAATCGCCAGCGTCTTGGCAGGACCTCACATCCACCTGACGTCCTCCCTCTCTCTCTCGCTCTCTGTCAGCTGTGTGTGTGTGTGTGTGTGCGCCTGTGTTTCTCTTGCTTCCTCTCTCCATCTGGTTATACTCTTATCTCATATGGAGTGTGAACACGAGTGTGAGGGTCCACTCTTGTGTCAGGTGTCCCCTTGTGTGTGTGTGTGTGTGTGCATATGTGCATATGTGTGAGCGTGCATTTGCACATGCAAATTAGTGATTTCTGGTTCATATTAACCTGTTGTTTGTGCACACCACATTTTTCTTGAAACATCCCAACAACATCCAAACAACCTCATGTGAATTAGTAACACGGCCTCGGACATTTGTGCCTGTGCGTGTGTTTACTAGTGTATGTGTGCGTGCATGTGCGCGTGGTCAGGTGGAAAGTAGGTTTAAAGGTTCTCGTCCTCAGTTACTGGCTATCACTATCTTTGTCATCTTCTAATAATAGCTTCACCTCAGCGGGTCGAGACTGTTTACAGCCAAGTTTAACCCTCATATGACCAACTCAAAGGTGCACCTTTAAATATATCACCACAACAGTTTTTTTTAATTATGTTTAATCTGATTTATGGAACACATGGCTGCTAATTGTCCATAAATCCTGCTAAATCCATAAATACAGGGCAGTATCTCTGTTGCGGTGTTGTGTGTTTTGACTCAAAATAATAACCTGCCTGAATGTTTGATTCCATAGTTCACATACAGCTCTGGAAAAAAAAAATTCTGAATTCAGCATTTCTACATGTATTCCAGCCATTCCATTCCAGCATCATTGAATTCCAACACATACACACCTCATTCTGCTTAAAGAGGTACCAGGAGTGGAATAAAATCACCCAAAGGTAAAGACTTGTGGAGAATATGCCAAGACACATGAAAGCTGTAAAAATAATGGTTATTGCACCAAATATTGATTTCTGAACTCTTTTTAACTGTAAACGTTAGTATTATGTTGTTTTAAAGTGAATTTGATTTTGTTACTTTGCATTGTTTGAGGTCTGAAAACGTATTTGTTTGGTTATTGTGAACATTTGTCATTTTCTGCAAATAAATGCTCTAAATGATAATATTTTCATTTGGAATTTGGGGGAAATGTCAGTAGTTTAGTAGTAGGTGTCCATACACTATGGTTCAAAGGTTTGGGGTCACCCAGACAATTTAGTGTTTTCCAAAATCACACTTTTATTTACCAGCATGAGGTGTAAAATTAATAGTAAAAATTATTCCATTAACCTTCTGACACGAAGAGTGAACACATTGTACCATTAGAACACTGGAGTGATAGTTGTTGGAAATGGGCCTCTATACACCTATGTAGATATTACACCAAAAACCAGACATGTGCAGTTAGAATAGTCATTTACCACATTAACAATGCATAGAGTGTATTTCTGATTAGTTTAAAGTTCTCTTCAGTGAAAAAAACAGTGGTTTGCTTTCAAAAGTACAGAAATTTCTAAGTGACCCCAAACTTTTGAACGGTAGTGTAGACTCAAACAAAAACGGTCATTTTGCCCAAACACATAACTACAGGTAGTAAAATCAGAAAAACTGGTAATTTTGCAGTGGTCTCTTATTTTTTCCAGAGCTGTGGATCTGTGGGCTGTTCTACTTGTGTTGCCTTCTGCCTCCTTTTTCCTGGAGCCTATATCCCAGTGTAAATAAGGCAGATACACAGGAGGAGCTCTCGGGGCAGGTCTACGTCTTTTTTTTGGGAGACAGTGCTCGTCTACCATAAGGACACCGTGTCCGATCTGAGTCACACAGAGAACGTGATGCGGTGATGTGTGGGCTTTGATTGCAGGCTGCCCAGTAAGGGATGATTTCACTCAGAAAAGGAAACTGTCACTGCGGATGGATAAATATATCCTGTGTGTGTGTGTGTGTGTGTGAGTGTGAGAAGGGCCTGGTTTCCACTGCCCAGCGCAACAGAGCTAGCCAGCTTAAGGTCGTCATTATTTACCTCTATCAGTCAATTTTCCAGCATGTGCGGTCTGTCCTGCCATTAGGAATGATTTGTCTGCAAGGCTACACTTTCAGTCCAACAAATAAGCCTTTGATCTCGTATTATTAGCATGTTGAGTTGTTGGGTCTAAATGTCACTTATCCCTTTCCGCGGAACGTTTCCATGCATCGGGTTGTGTGTAGGAGACGTGTGGTTCTGTGGTGATTATTTTCCGAGAGTCCACTCATAAAACACATGATAATGACAAGTCCTTAAAGCTCAGTAGAATAATTGAGCTTAAACCACGCTTGCTTTTTATTTCGGAACTCGTTAGAAAAGTTTTAAATGAATTCCTCTTTTGTCGGCAGTGAAAATATGTCAGACATCAAAAAAATGTAGATTTTGACCATAGTTTTATTCAACTAAACATCTTGACAAATGCTTTACAGTAATGGGTTGTCATAAAACTTAACCAGGTTGTAACAATCAAGCACAATCTCTCATATATGAAGTATTTTAATGATTTGTCATTGTGTGTTTTCTAAGTCTTTTTTTGACCAAGGTCTTTGTATTAACATGTTAAAAGAAATACAAATGAATAAAAAAGAAATAAAAAAAATCTAAATAGTTAAAGAAAAAATAGTTAAAGAGATACACTACCATTCAAAAGTTTGGGTTTACTTAGAAATTTCCTTATTTTTTGAAAGAAATGCAGTTTTTTCAATGAAAATAACTTTAAGCTAATCAGAAGTACACTCTATTCATTGCTCATTGTATCAGAAGGCTAATGGATGATTAGAAAATCCTTGTGCAATCATGTTGCACAGCTGAAAACAGTTTATCTGGTTAGAGAAGCTAGAAAACTGACCTTCCTTTGACTAAAGGCCAAAGGTCAAAGCAAAAGATTAATATTTCAAATACAAATAATTATTTCTATCCTTGTCAATGTCTATATTTTCTATTCATTTTACAACTCATGGTGGTAAATGAAAGTGTGACTTTTCATGGAAAACAGAAAATTGTCTGTGTGACCCCCAAACTTTTGAATGGTTTTGTATATTTTTTGTAGTGTATGATGTTTATTATACTAGGTAGATCATTTTCAGTCTTAAGGAAACTCTGCTCATTTTATATATCAAAGAGTGACAAATGATATAGGACTTCTCTGTCAAATCTGTGGAATTCTGTTTTTGAGAGGTTTATATTTTCCATAAAATACCATATGCCATGTTCCAAAAATGGCAGGGAAGAAAATAGATTTGGATCATGAGATGTATAAATATGTTCTCCCCCTTTGTGTTTCTCACTTACAGACCAAGCTTCCCGTGCTTTTGCTGGGCCATTCATCCGACCTGAGACCAGGGGAGTTCGTGGTTGCCATTGGCAGCCCGTTTTCCCTCCAGAACACCGTTACCACGGGGATCGTCAGCACCACTCAGCGAGGGGGCAGGGAGCTTGGCCTTCGCAACTCTGACATGGATTATATTCAGACAGATGCTATTATCAACGTGAGTCAAGGGATTATCATTACTGACAGATGTTACACCACAATGTGTGCATAAAAAAAATAGTGATGTATTGTTCTTTGTTTGCAGTACGGTAACTCTGGAGGGCCTTTGTTAAACCTGGTAAGACGTTTCACTTCTAGGGGGCCATATGAAATCCTTTGTTTCGTAAAATCCACATAATTAGTCCTAGTCCTCTCTTATCAGACACTGAGCTCAAGTTTGGCTGTTTCAGGACGGCGAGGTGATCGGGATCAACACGCTGAAAGTGACGGCTGGCATTTCCTTCGCCATACCCTCGGACAAGATCCGACAGTTCCTGGCGGAGTCTTACGACAGGCAGTCCAGAGGTATGAGCTCACAACAGACGCAGCTGATGATTTCTTCATTGTGCTGCTTCTGATTCAATCGTAGAGAGGAAAATTGGCCGCGTGCACTGGAAGCGCCGTTTTCTCGCCTAACAAGTCTGTTCCTGGCACCACTTAACAGGATTAAGACATCGGACATAAACCACGGAGAAGAAAATACCCGTATATGTCAGGATTGTTTGGTTTTATTTTTGCTTTTACTGCTCCTCACCCTTCCTTGGTGTAGTCTTTTGGAACAGCACACTCATGAATTTTATCTGTGGCTGCCAACTTCTTTATATGACGTGTCTATATGATTGAATGGCTCAAAAACACGGCTTCAAATTTACGACGAAACAGCGGGAAGATGGAGTGTGTAGACGTGCACGTTTCCCTGCGGGATACACACACGATTAGCGGGACGGTCTGTTAACCATTATCTGATCTAAAGCAATATTTCTGTTGCCCACTCATTTTTTTTTACATAAATTTTAATATTTTTTTTTTATTATTTTTGACAAACAACCTCATGAAACTAAGATCCTGGACAGTTGCAGGGGAGAGGATGAATGATTGTATTTGTGTTCTGTTGATTTCCGTGTCTAGGGAGGGCAGCTGCTAAAAAGAAGTACATCGGTGTCAGGATGATGACGCTCACTCCAGCGTAAGTTACGCACATCACCAATAAAATAGTGGCGTTATATCTCCAGGAAAGGCTTTAGTTATTTCTTTTATTATGCTTTTAGACAAGAGGAATTTTATACTACCGCTCAAAAGTTTTGGGTCACTAACTAATCAGAAATACACTCTATACATTGCTAATGTGGTGAATGACTGTTCTAGCAGCAAATATCTGGTGTTTGGTGCAATATCTACATAGGTGTATATAGGTGTATATAGGCTCATTTCCAGCAATGTTCTAATGGTACAATGTGTTTGCAATGTGATTACATCACAAGGCTAATGTAATAACATGTTCTATTCATTTTACAACTCATGGTGGTAAATAAAAGTGTGACTTTTCATGGAAAACACAAAATTGTCTGGGTGACCCCAAACTTATGAACGGTTTTGTACATTTAATGGTGATGGATCACATTGCCCCTTTCTACCTCTAGATTGGCCAAAGAGCTGAAGACCAGACACCGTGACTTCCCCGACATCACCTCTGGAGCTTATGTCATGGAAGTCATCGCAAAGACGCCAGCTGCAATGTAAGTAAAAGATACTTTCCTGACTAACCCTAATATATAACCCAAGGATTTTTCAGTTAAGACTCTTTCCCAGCAACGGGATATTGTCTTTGGCGCTTTATGGTTTCACGCATGCACAGAGAGTTACACAAGACTCATCACTCTGCACACAGCAATGCAAATAGATCCATTTCATTTCCTTCCTTCATTTTATTTGTCTTCACTGACTGTCATGTACACACACACACACACACACAAACACACACACAGCCTCCTACACAACTGTCTCTGTAGGACATAAATTCATGGCTCACACCAGCGTGCTTGGAGTGCCTGGCCCTCTAAAATACCCCCCCTCTCCCTCCCTCCTCCCACAATGGCAGCCCGCTCCAATCAGCCACCACCGCAGCTCCAGCAGAGTGGGGCCTGGGAGACGCTGAGGTCAGCTATTTCCTTCAAACCTCATGCAGGAAGGTGACTGGCTGCGCTGTGGTTTTCCCTGCTCCTGCTCACCCAGCCCACTCCAAAGCAGCTCTCTGCCTACAGGCCCATGTCGGAGTTTACTCGTTGCTCAAATCACCCCTGCTTTTTTGCATAATAACATTTCTGTGGTTCCTTTTTATATCCGGTGGTGCCTCATTTTCTAGGCTCCGCTTTCATGCTTTTTGATGTCACGGCCACCGCAGCTATAGGAAAACCTGCCATTTGCTTCATCGAAGGTGTCAGAGCAGCTGAGTGTAAAGGACGCCGCGAGCGACGGCGTGGCGGTCTGTGTGTACATGTGGCTGTAATTAAACAGCTGTACTGACAGTCGGCTATCAATGCTAAATTAGGTCTGCATGTGATTTGCTTTGATTTTCATCATGGGATGTGTTTGTTTAGCAAGCTCACCTCAGCCTGCTGTCAACCATGATCCGTCCATCATTAACATTCTCACAGATGTAACAGTGGATCTGGGTTTGCCCTCACAGACCTGTAATGAAACCTGACCAAAAAAGAGAGATAAATTTATATAAAACACTCTAAACACTCCATTATTATTCATTTTATTGTGTGACTGATGTCCAGTATAAGATATACAACAGCTGTTGTAAATAAGCCTTGATCTATTAAATCAATCTGCTGTTTTTATTCTCTATAGAAAGAGGAAAATCCTATTAGCACATAATTAATTTCCTCATTAAAGGATACCAGTGGCGATATTGTATGTTTTCGGTATTGTCTCATCCCATTAAAAGTAGCAAAAGTTTGTTTGAAAAGTTGATGGATCACACACTTAATTGAATATTTGTAATTTTTTTCAAACTGAAAGTGAAGAAAAAATGAAATCAATTCACAGCTGTGTATAAAAATCACCTTAAATAGTCAAACAAGTTACATTTCTTAGTTTAAAGACAAAAGCGGAGTTCAGACAGTGTGGATCAGTGACTATATGCTCAGTCAAGTTAAAGTGCTGCTCCTCTGTTCCAGTGAGACACTTATTTACTGAGAAATACCAGTGACTTGTGGTCTATTTATAAAAATGTTCATGTTCCTGACTTTTATTGCCCCAAAACACTTAATTAGGCCTGTAGCAGCAAGGCAGTCTGCCTTCTCACACACTCACTCCTGAAACACCCTGTTTCCTCTCCTCCCTTCTTATTAAAATGCCAACTCTATTGTGATTGGTCTAGCCCTGTCAGGAAGGTTATGCCCTTTGGTTGCTGTTAACTTTTACTCCTGTTGTGACATCACAACCAATAGCCATTTCTAAATGGCTTGTATTCAGGCAGGTTTTAGCAACACTACGGAGGAGGCCAAACCACAACAGAATTAGTGTGTGGTCTTATTCATAGTTTGTCTGTGAGCAGGAAGACCAGAGTCTTAAATATTTACTCTCAAGCACTGAGGTTTTTTTCATGATAGGGTCCCTTTTAGGTCTACCCAAATAGTCACTAAATTTGTTGCTTGGTGCTTTTTTTTAGAAAAAGTTGCTAAAAGGTGGTTTAAATGTTGCCAAATCTATCAATAAAACGACTAAATTGACAACATGGTGCATGTTACTCATTCCCAAGCCCATTCATTCCTATTGAGGACAGAAATCATCAAAAACAGTAATAGTTTTATTTTTAAAATGAGCCCATTAATTTCCTGGGGAACAGTAGTTTTTAGCAAATGTTACTCACACAGGAATAATTTGTTTTTGAAGTGTTTTCAGCATCTGATTAACACATTTAATGTTCTAGTGAGTATTTACAGGCTGTATTAGTATTATGATATTAAACTACATGTTGTTATGTTGATGGTAATGGTGGACAATGCCAGTGCTGCTCATCAGTGTGTTTTAATAGAACAGTTACATTCACTGTGGCTAAATCAGGCGTGTAACGACACAGATAACATTTCTTTAGGCTGATGGAGCTCTACATGTCTGGACATGAACTGGTGAATTTATGATCCAGTGGTCAGAGTCTTAATTTAAGACATTTAAACCCCCAAGCCAATACGATGAACCTAGCACTGACTTTTTGAGAAGCCTCATCAAATCTAGGTTTATCTTCCCATCTCCATAAAGTTCCATATCATAGGAAATGAAATTTGAATAGCTTTTTTATTATAAGGTCTATAGGTGCTTTAAATACTTTCCAATGTTTAAAAAGAAAAAAAAAATACACACAGGTCATATATTTAGAGACTGTGGCTGAGCAGTCAGGTCTTCCATGAAGTTGTGATGTCACAACTATACAGTCAGCACCATAACCTACACAAAACTGCCTAGAGCTGCATAGGGAAGCTTCAGAGAGGAGATGTAAACTCTATTATAAGGTTTTTGTTTCCTCAAACCGCAAATATATCATGATCAGAATAACAAACCAAAAAAACAAAAAAACAAAAAAAATTTCAACCTGGAAAACAAAAAAGAATCCATTTTATCTCTCAAAAACTGAAATCTTAACACGTGAAGAAACCTTGTATTTAGTACAATAAGTCTGATATTGAGTAGAATTATATTATTCCACTGGTAGATAATTTATCTTATTTCAAGTTTTTTTTTCTTTCTGATTTGGGTCAATTTGGTCTTGTTTTAACACTTGTTTGAAGATAATTCTACTCAATATTGGAATAATTGTACTAAATACAAGACATTTAGGTAATATTTTAACAGTGTACCTTTCCACTCTTAAAAGACCTAATTCAATCCTCTGTCCTGCTTCTCTCTTCCAGTGGTGGCCTCAAAGAGCACGACGTCATCATCTCCATCAACGGCCAACGGATCTCGTCAGCGACTGACGTGAGCGCCGTCATCAAAAGGGACAACGCCTTGAGAGTAGTCGTGCGCCGCGGGAACGAAGACGCGATCCTCACTATCGTTCCCATGGAGATCGACCCTTGACCTTTCCAGACTCCCGACGCAGCTGGAGCTAGGTTTGACTTATTACCAATGGACCTAATATCGGAGGAGGGCTTCCACTGACACGTCCTCCTCCTCCCACGGCGAAAGGCCAGTGTCACCACACATTAAGGAAAACTCTGGCTCTGCCTTGAAACAAAACGACCGCGCAGATGCTCTAAAAGCAGCTCTGTGCTTTTGTTTTTCCACGTGTGTTCTCACTTTAAGTCTTTAACGCTTTGTTCAACGCTACTACTGTTTGGTCCCAAACGTTGGCGTATTGTTTTGTATCTGCTTTCTTATGTTTTTTCCGTGTCTTTTAACGTGGATTTTTTCCTCAGTCAGCACTTCCACTAGACTCTTGCTGGGCAAATCTGATTTGTATAATTGTAGTTTTTTTTTAAACTCCCTTTTTAAAAAGTACTGTATAATGTTTTTTTGTTGAATATGTGATGTATACTGAGAAGAAATTAAAGGGTTTAACTTCTTTTGTTTTGACATTTACTGTGGTAGCGTTCTCATTTTCTTTTCACACACACACACATACACACACACACACACACACACACAGACACACACAGACACACACACACACACGCACACACACACACACACACACGTACACACATCTTGAGCTGATCTGCACCCAGTGCAATATTTTCTTTGTGTGTGTGCAGTGTTTGTTCAACCACAGCTCATGCACGCATGCACACAGACGTACACACATACACGCATATGCACACAGGGGACGTAAAAACCAGGATCTGGTTTAAATTTGATTTTATTGCCCTCATATGGGCTTGATAGTGGTGTGCTGTGATTGTTGGGCCAGGGGCTCCACAGGCTGACCTCAGAGACGGGACAGCGAGCCAAGGAGAGATCCGACCCATGATGCAGTAGCCGCAGATGTTGGGCTTGCATGAATATATTTCATGTTTTTCGGTGCGGGTTTTTGTTTATCATGCACAATTTTGGATGAAAACGATGATGTAGACCTCGTGAGAACAAGAAAATCTACCACACGATACAAAGAAGATACACAAGAAGATTACCAAACGCTCTGTCATTAAATGTGAGATCTGCACTGGGAAAACCCTGCATCTTTCTTCATTGAAATCCATGGTCTGTTATGCTCCACTGTCAACAGAGAGATTAAACCGAATATATAAAAAGACGGAATACATATTTTTTTATTCACTAGTGCAGCTTCTCAGGTTTTTACATTTAAATCGCAGATCATCCTTCTAATAACCAGTGAATGTTCAGCCTGCTCTCTTTTTCCATCCTGAACCACCACATGGAAGCTGCATTACAGAAAAACACTTTCCCATGTTACAAAGTAGCCTGCAGGCACGTATCGAGCGGTATTTTGATAGATCTGCTGGACATTTAAAGATGTTTTGATCCCATAAATTATTATTGCATACTAGGCATCTGTTGATAGATGGTTGTTCCTGTTTAAAGGCCAAAGGTGGAATTTCATGGGGGGAAAAAAAGAAAAAGGGGCTCCTGAGACAGAATGTGACAGCAAGTGTTGCTGCCATCTCATGGTTTAGTATCAGTGTTGCAACCAGTCTCTCACCTTAATTTACCCATCAGTAAAACAGCTGTGGATCATCTTACCTTGACTACATTCATTTTGAATATGTTGCAAATGTGTTGGGCAGATGTCACACATAAAGGTGAATATCCATTTTTACTTTACTATTACATAGATTCCTGACAAATGTATTACCAAACTGTCAAACATATAGAGAGATTACACATAACAGCTGGAATAATTCTCCTGTTAATGAAGTCATGACTGACGGACTGCCAAACGCTGAGCTCACCACTGGTCATCCAGGGCATGGCTGCATGACCTCACTACATCTGAGCCTTGATGTGGACTGACAGCTTCTTTGGAGGCTTTAAATGTTGCCAGGAATTGGTATGTTCAGTTCATTATTCATACTTGTGACTTTGTCTAAATGTTGCATGATGATGACCCCTGCTCATCTGTTTAATTAGGATCTACGACAGGATTACTCCACATTTGAAAACTAAGAAAATCTGTCCATGGGTTTTAACACTTTATTCTTGGTGTCATGGCATTAAAGAAACATCAACAACAGCTGTGAGTGACTTGTTTCTACAGTGACTGTGAGACATAGTTAAAAAATATATGACTGTAAAGTCTTTAGATGATACGCAGAACACTGAAATTCTCGACAAAAACACTTCAAATTCCACCCGTTGGGGCAATAGCAGCCCTCTGTCTGTGACTGGCAATTACCACAGAGGTGTCCCCCTGTCCCTTTTTTATGAGGATTCTGTGCTTTGAAGGAGGTGTTGTGATGTCTGTCTGGGTCTGAGTAATAGCCGTTTCACTGTTGATACAGTTGGGACCACTTTCCCCTGCAGACCCAGGCTCTTCACACTATTCATTCATTTGACACCATCTGTGCCTCAGACCCTGTACGGGTGTTGGTGATCTATCTGCTTTCAGTTTCCAACATGCTGCAGGTGTTTGAACATTCGATTTAGTGAGCATGTAATAGTCAAACGTACCTGTAAGAAATTGCTTTTTTTTCATTATATTCTTTATTATATGATATTATGGCCACAGGTACTAGTCAAAGTAATACATCTAAAGTTTAGATTCTGTTGTATTTTGATGTGAAAATTAATGAATTAAAACTACGGGGAACACAATCTCTTATTGATACAACTGAAGCGACTACAGCATGAACTAATCAGCTCTGAGAAGCTGTGTTTTAGGTATAGTTGTGCATTGAGTCAAATGCTTGTGTCTGCCCACTAAAATGCTGCTGTAAAACAGGTATAATGTTTAAAATGGATAATGTTTGTCACCATCCTAAAGCCAGTCTAGTGGCAATAAATGGGAAAGTCAGTCACCGACATTTCACTGGATAAATGAAAACTTTGATCTGGCACTGGTGATACAGGAGATTGTCAACGTCTGTAGGAATCATCATCATCTGTGGACCATGTGTACAAAACACAACATTTTTATCTGTATTTAATTTCCTTTATTCTAATTCCAAAAAATACTACTACTACTACTAATAAAATCAAAACCCTGCTTCTCTTGGACATGTGTTCAAGTTTAAAGGGGTCCTATTATGAAAAAAACTAAAACTTTTTTCAGTGCTTGTATGTAAATATTCTGTTGTGGTTTGGTGTCCTCTGTAGTGTTGCTGAAACCTGGCCTAACACAAGCTATTTAGAAATGGCTCCTGTTGTGATGTCACAATGGGAGTGAAAGTTAATGGCAACTGCTCCTGGATCCTTGCAGCCGCCCCCTCATTCTGGACTGCAGTCACAACAGATTGGGTGTTTCTGTAGTTTTCTTTTTTCAAATTGAATGTATAAGATGTCAGACTGCATTGCTGCTACAGGTCTAACTATTAATCAATTAATCAATCTTTCACTGTCACATACTTTACACACTTTACAGTCTTAGGCACCGATCTCCTCCAGGATCCCAGTTGTAGGAGCTCATCCTAAGCCCCTTCAGTGCTGACCTGATGCACCCAACACCTCCTCTCCACTGCAGGAGAGAAAAAGGCCGCCATCTAGGTGGGTGGTATCCCCAGAAGACCCATGTGGTCGGGATCGCAGCTAGTGTTCAATACCAATCTTGGTCTTGCCCTTCCTTTTTTTACTCAATGCCTACTCCACTGTATGTGCTTTTGGACCTTAAAAGCATACAGATTTTTATAAATAAACCTCAAAAATCTAAATATGAAAGTGGGAAAATGGCTAAATAGGGCCCCTTTAAATCATACGGTCCTCCCATAGACTGTCCTCCACTGCCCCCTGTGGTTTATTATGGTTCTTGTTTTAAACCAATCAGAGTCACGTTTACTGACTCGGCCTCGGAGTTCCTGGCTCCTGATTGGCCAATTCTCTTCTTGCAGTGCACTACATGGGCCCTTGCCAGAGATCTTATAATACATCCATGGGAGGGAGGGGATACTTTAATGGCCGTCAGTAGCTCTACAAAATGCAAAAAGTCCGGATTATCACCCGATACGTAGACTATACTAGCACCGTTCGCGCCTAGGCTGCTTTTCGTTGGTAGCGAGCATTAAGCTTGAGACATATTCCGACCAGAGACGTTTTCCTGGTGTTGTTTCTGCTGCGATTTACGGACTTTACCGCTTGATTTGTGCGCGAGTGGAGACCAGGCCTAGCCGGCTGCCGCACAAACTAGTTGGAGCTGACGGTGAGTGCTGCGGTTCTCCCGCATCCACGGCGAATTCCACACTTTATTCCCTGCGATCGAACGCGTGTGTTTCCTCGCTAAATAACATTTTAAAGGAAGCAGGATGGGGTCTATTGTGAAATGTAAACAGGGCACTAACCTGGCGTTAGCTCGGTTAGCAGTGTGGAAGCTAAAGGCTAACTTTACAGTAACTTTAGGAGCAGGCCTAGTTCGACGGTGACAGACTAAGACATTATGTAAACCCCAGTCTGACGAACGAAGTAGCTCTAAATAGCTTTAGCTGCCTTTCTTATCGATTAGATAATCGATAAGGTTTATTTTGAAGCTTCTGTTTCAGCTAGCGACCGAGCTAGCTATGCTAACTTTGTGTGCTATCAGTCAGTAGTTGACACTTAACTTAGCCGCTAACAAGTTAAGCTGCCTTCAATGTGACTGCTGAAGATCTGATCACTTCTGTGATAGAAAATGTGGTGCAATATGCTGCTCTATGATTTTTTTAAAATGTATATGACGTATTTGGAGTCAGATGAGCAGACAGATTGTGATATTTAAACAGAACAGGGCCCCTGCTGTATGAGAATTGAGAGAAACCAGCGAATGAATAGGCTGGATTTGTATAAACACCAGCCTTCTGTCCCCCTTTGTTCAATTTATTTATTTATTTAGAGTGGCGCAATATACATTTTTAAAACGTTTTTTTATGCTATGTAATTTTAGATATTAAAATTAGGATTGTGATTGTTTAGTTGTTTTAGACATATTTATACATTTATTTTTTCATTTTATTGGACGTTATATATATATATATATATATATATATATATATATATATATATATATATATATATATATATATATATATATATTAAGTAAATAGCAAGACAACTACTTTTTTGCAGTGTGAGACAGTAAAACATTCATTCAACCACACATGGCAATGCACTGTTTTGAGTGTGAATAAATAAATTAGTTATACATTTTTTATAATAATTTTATAATTTTTTTATCTATAGAGTAAACAAAAAAAATATTGAGTGTCCAGTTCAATATTTTTGTTGCAATAAAATATATACATATGGCCTAGTTATAGTTTATATATATATATATATTTTTTTTTTTCCTTATATTTATTCTTATTGATATGGCATTCAGGTGGACAGCAAGTATGAATTTCATTGTACAGAGAAATAATGGGTTTATTGCTGAAAAAATGGCAACGCTTTGAATCTTGAGTCTTTGAATGCACAGTGACAGTGAGGCCTGTGTGATATGACTGTGCTAAATCTGTCTCTCTTTTTCACAGGGAATATGTAACATAAAGCCACCGACATGACGTCCAGATTTGGGAAAACCTATAACCGCAAGGGAGGGGAGGCTAATTCCAAATTTGAAGAAGTCTTCTCTAATAAAAAGCCCACATTGAGCACCAAATGGGGGGAGACCACCTACAAGGCTCAATTGGGGGCCAAAAGGCCTCTGGTAAACAAACAAGAAGTCTCAGAGATTCCCAAGAGGCCCAGGCTGGAGGACAGCGACAGTGAAGACGACCCATTTGGGTTTGACAGCGATGATGACGAGTCCAAAACCGTGAGTTCTCACAGCATTTCCCAGCCGAAAGTCAATGAAGGGGAGGTGGCAAAGGCGGCGGCTGTGTGGGGCAGTGGGAGGGCCGTGGTTAAGACGCCTGCACAGGCCACTGCAAGTTCAACAGCCACAATCCCAAGTAAGTAATCAATATGTTGAGTAGATCAGAAAAGTGTATTATTATTATTATAAAACTTTATTGATCCCACATCGGGGAAACTTGTGCATTACTGCAGCTCTGATACAGCTAAGCAATGAGAAAAGAAGTTTTTTAAAAAATAAAAAAGGATCTAGAGGCAGAAAACATATATGCACATTATATACAGAGTAAAAAGCACCAGTACAAGCATACACAGTATGTGTCATGTATTATAGTTGAAGGTGGAGGTATTTAAATAAGTAGTATCTGCGCCTTAAAGTGTCATATCATTCTGCATATTTGATTTATCTCTGTATACATTTTTCTCTGTGACCATGTGTACTTTTCTCTTTCATTCACAGGCAAACAAATACCTGAACAGAAGGTTGTTAAGAATAGCAAGCCCTGGTTCAAAATTGTGTCAGAGAGCAGCCAGAAACTCCCAACCTCTTTGTCAAACACACCCTCCTCAGATGATCAGAACTCCTCAGGGACCCCGAGGTCCATCTTCTCCTCTGCTAATATAGAGACCTCCCTCAAACAGTCCACTGATGCACCAGGTGGTAGCAGAGACTTCCAAACCTCTTCCTCTTACGATGAGCCGCCGTCGGGGGAGACGGAAAGTGCAGATTCTCGCACGGAGCTTCCACCAGAACCGATGGACAACATTCCCGCTTCCCCTTTTACCCTGAGGACCTCCAACAGCAAGAAATACCAGCGCCCCAACCGGCTCAACAAAACGTCCTCCGAACCAGACGAAAACCACAGCAGCAAGCCCCCTGAAGCAGCGACTGCCCAAGATAAACCCAACAGTGTCCTTTCTGCTAGTGCAAGTAATACTGCTGCCAGCGCTAAAACGGCAGCCAAGCCCGCGGGCAGGGGCGGCGGGAGGGTACGGGACTACACGGTCCTGCACCCTTCCTGCCTGTCGGTGTGCAACGTCACCATCCAGGACTCTATGGAGCGCAGCATGGATGAGCTGATCGCGCCAGCTGCACCCGCTGATCTGGGAGCAGCCGGCCAGATGAAGAAGAAGTCTGACGTTCCTCCTCCTAAGTCTACCAGGTAATCTAATCTTTATTGTTATGTCAGGTATTGTTACTACCTGTTTGTAGGAGAAAGTTTAGTACAATACAAAGTTGTTTTCACAAATATTAGTTGTATTTCTTAGAGCTCATACGTTTTGGTATGATGTGAGACGAGCAGGATTTGAGATATGTGAAGTATTCAAATTTTTAGTAGTGTGCATTTACAGTAAAATAGTTTAATTCTCTTTAATTCTAACTCTTTAATAGTATAGCATTGAACAGAACATTTTCACCTTGGCTTAATCCACCAGAAGTCCTGGATTGTGTGAAATATAATTTACTCAGATTCCGAGGAGCAACATACACACCGCTTTTTTTTTTATATATATATATATAGTTGTAGCTTTTAATATAGATGTTTAAATGGGAACAGTCTGTCACTGTGGTGTTGGGTATGGGGTGACTGCAGTTACAGTACATTCAAACTGGAAGTGTATTGAAGTAGTATAAATTAGACCTGCAACGATTAGTCCATCAATCAATTAACGGTTACATTACAACTATTATGATAATCGATTATTGAGTTTGAATAATTTTTAAGAAGAAAATCTCCAAATTCTTTGGTTCCCGCTTTTTAAATCAGATTATTTTCTGGTTTCTTTAGTCTTCTATAATAGTAAAATCTTTGGGTTGTGGACTGTTGGTCTGGGGGAAAAAAAGGCTGCATCTTCAGCTTTGGAAAACGGTGATCAACATTCTACACCCTTTTATGAACCAAACAGTTGAATAATCATTTCAATAATAAATAGATTAATCAACTATCAAAATAGTCATTGGTTGCAGCCCTAGCATAAATGCTGGAAAGCTTTTATTCTGAAGGCATGAGATGTACTTTACTTTTTGTTGAGCTGCTCACTTTTTTGCAGTTTTTTGGCAGGAGGCTTCATTATAAGTAAGTGGGGATAGATTTGAATTATTTACATATTGCAGTTCTAATTTGACAGATGAATATAATTTTATATAAATATGACTGTTACCTTAACCTCAAACAAAAGTTAGAATGGCAGATGTTCGCACAGATGCATCTGTACTATTAAATGGATGGGCTAAGATCAGTATTATTGCATATAATCATATCGCCCACTTACTAAATTGACTTGAATGATTGGAAGTAGAAAAATAATAATTAGATTCCACACACTCTCTGTTTATTGTTGGGGAAACACTCAGTATATCTGAAACATGAAATGTTCCTTCTCATTGGGTCCATAATGGTGAAAGATAATATCTCTCTTAACTGCCGCTGGCTTTTGAAGATGTTTTTGTTTATTCAGTGAGTTGTACAAAAGTTTTGATGCCTAAAATCTTTTTTCCCCCCTATTTCTGTAGCTTCAATGGATGCTTCTTGTTTGTCTTGCTCCTCTTTTTGCATCTTCCCCTTCTCCCCCACACTCTGTAATGCTGCTTAAAAACAACAACAATACAAATAAACAGATTGAGAGAATAGAAGTTTTCACACTGTTTTTCTCTCAGATACAGACCCACCCAGACCAAGACCAAGAAGACAAAGGCAGAGACGAAGCTGGAGTTCTTCGGTTTCGAGGACAAAGAAGGACCGGAGGGTGAGGACGGCTCGGAAGCTGGCAAGAGCAGCTACAAGATCAAGTACTTTGGCTTCGACGACCTGAGTGAGAGCGACAGCGACGAGGAGAGCTCTCAGGCCAAGGAGAAGAAGGCCAAGAAGGCGGCTGCAGCCTTGGCTTCTCTGAGCACCAGTGTGGACAGCCCCCACACCAGCGACTCCCAGGACAGCCAGGCCAGCAGCAACACAGGTGAGCTGCTCTCCAAGTCACATCCTGGTAATCAAGATCTGTGGCTGTAACGGTTTACCGCAGAAAGCTTCTAAAGGGTATTTATTCCGTTGAGGCTGGCTGAGTCACTGTGGCTAATGTCCAGTCACATTAACTTTCTGACGCTTGATTCTCGCCATCGACAATCTGATTTTTCCAGCAGATGCTTTCGACTTCTCCGATGACTCCAGTCCCGGGGCCGCCGAGGGGCAGAAAGGACGCTCGGGAAAACCAACTGAAAAATCCATCAGCAGCGGAGTCAAAAAGATCTTCAGTGGACCCAAAAAGGTGTGATACTCTGCTAGATATTCAATCTGTTTCTCTGCCTGCTTTCCATTCATGTTTCTTTTATGTAACTGCCCATTAGATCGCTTGTTTTGCAACCCAACAAATAAATAATACAGCACAGATGGGAATCTCTTGATCTATTTCGATTGATGCAGGTATCACAGGATTCTGTGAGAGGGATGGGCACTGAAAACCAGGCTTTTTATGTTACTTCTAATTGTGTCTGTAGAATATAAGCTTCAGAATAAAATGCTACTGCTATTAGTATTTAACATTTAATAATTATAAATGAACAATCTAATGTTGAAATCTGTGTTTTAATTGACATAATTAGAGCGGTTTTGCTGGTTAAATAAGGGGTATTCAATAATTACAACATCGCCATAATCTGTTGTGATGTAAGGTTAATATTGGAAAATTATTTTTTTTTTTGCAAGAACCATAAATTAAATAGTTGTTTGGATGAGAACAGTTTGGTTTCCAGCAATATAAAATGAATATTAGAAATGGAATTATGACCTTGATAACTCTTTATATCAATAAATTCCTAATGATACCACCCCGAGTCTGGGATCAATCTGAACGGGTCAGGGTGCGTTTTCTAACCCGCCTTCATGATCTTCCTCCCAACCAGGGTTGACGTCAGCTCTGACACTACTTGGCCTTGAACAGGCATCTCTTTTTAATGTTATTGACATATAAAGAAACCCCAGCTTGTCTAAAAATAGATAACGGGAGCAAGTGGTCAAGAAAGAAGTTAATTCAGTGACATGTGCTGGACGCATAACGACCCATTTCAGCCACAAACTCTCCTCACTAGGCCGATCTATAATTAACAACGAGCCATTGACAGATACGTGTGGATACACACCAGGAAGTGGTATTCTTAAAGTAATAGGACTCTGGCAATAAAGAAAGACACCAAAGGACATTCTTGAGTGCTGGTCTCCTCCCTTTTTCTTCTAAATGAACGGTTAGAACATTTACCTCTCGGTCACGTTGGTGTTATCAGGATTACTGCGCTTCAATTTGTTGTTTTTTTTTGGTGTGTGTAATGTTCGCTGTTTATCTGCATTAGGGTTCTGCTGCGGCTTTGTATTATTTATGGCCAATCTTCCTCATTCTGTGTGTTTACCTCGTCGATGCCATCAACAACGGCCCGTATATTGTCTTCATATTGTATAATTGAGTTGCACAATGTGTCATTTCAGGAAATGTTTTGCACCTCTTGGGGGAACGCTGTGCTCCGGAGCGAGTCTACAGTTGTCTGAGTCTATCATTGTGATTGCACTATGCAATATTTATGTGCTCACTCATGCAAATAAACAACAACAGCTTATTGGGATTTTCACAGAAGTCCGGTGTTGCTATGTCGTCTTTGCGCCTGTGGCGTTGTTTTTGTGTCACTAAATGAGTACATGTGAAACACTGATCTTTGTTTTATGATCCATCTATTTTGGTAGCTAATTCTTCTTCTTTTATTTTCTAGTCCCCTGCTAAAGCCTCGTACAACGCCCGCCACTGGAACCAACCTGAGCCTGAAGAGCCCATACCTCCCCCTGCTCGATCTCAAACTTCTCCAGTAAGAAATCAACCCTCTTCTTTTCACAGGATGAAAACAATATTACAGGATGTATTATGTGAAGTGAATGCTAATAACGAGTGCCATTTATTACAGAATTCCCCATTCTGTCCCGCTCACTATCCAGGATATTGTTTGTTTGTTAGCAGTCAACAGTGCAGCGTTAATTGTTCTAATAAGTCTCCTTCTGTTCACGTAGTTATTTTCCCAGAGAAGTGGAGCTGCTTTTACTAAATTCTGTTTGTAATTGGCCCCATGGAAGTAAATGTTTGCTCCAAGACAAGCTCATCAGAGTCTACTGTTAAACAGGATTTAATAGTCATTGCTAACTTTGCACCACCGCAACTCACATCTGTTATCAACACTTTATTAAAGATGTGTGAGCTTAACAGACTGTTCAGCTGTGGTAAATCTAGCAGGCATCTCATTAAATGGATTTTGTGGCTTTGGTATGAGACCCATTTTCTCTGCATCTTTCTCAGGCCATTTTATCCAGCAGCAGCAAGGACAGCAACTCCCACAAAGACGACGGCTTGTTCAAAGCCCCTCCACCCCCACCCAAAGTCATCAAGTCGGAGACCATCCCCACACGGCCGCACCAGGACATCGTCACGGCTCTCAAATGCAGGAAGGAGCACAAGGAGGTGAGATGGGAGCGCGCTGAAATGTTGTTTTTCAGATTGTGCTCAGGCTGTGCAATTAATTGAATTTTAATCGCGATTTCGATTTGCGTGTCCAAAATCATATAATCCAGTTGAAATGATATTTGACATTTTTATTACACAATTTTTGAAATAGTGGTAGAGTTGGCCAATGCTAGTGTGAGAGCTTTAGAGATTTGCTATAAGATATCATCTATATGGCAACATAACAAATCAGTTTAACCATCTCAAAAAAAAGCACACTCGTGCTGAAAAATTGCATTGTGTAACTTAAGAAAAAAACAAAAAAGAATTAATTGTGATTTCAATATTGACCAAAATAATAGCGATAGTAATGATATTTTCCATAATTGAGCAGCCCGAGGTTGTGCCGTAAAGTCCCTATTGCCGGACAACTGAAAATGAGGTGGCACTCCATCTCCTGCAACTAAAAGCTTATTTATATTCAGTCCTCTCTGTGTTTTGTTTGAATGCTGTTTTTAATAAATATCTGTTCATACTCCACCAAGATGCTTTTACCCATTTCATCTGGGTTATCCAATAAAAGGATGGCATTCACTTGAAGTGTGTTGTCAAAGCTTACCATTTTTTTATTTGAACCCTAACACCGGTTGGAAGTAGCAGCACGAATTGTTTCTCTTTAAGTATATGTCCCCTGCAGCTGGTGTCTGTTAGAGACGGCTCCTCTGGCCTCAGATCAAGCTTTCACTCACCAATCCCCTGAGGGAAAATGGCTTCGGCTAAGCTGTCACTACACATCGGACTGAGGTCCTCCTTCCTGTGGCATGCTGGGTGCACACACAGCACGACTGTTGATACCTGCAACATATGAGTCAAGTGCTGGTCAAGTTCCAAAGACTAGAAAGGCGCTGTATGAATGCAATCCATTCACTGCCTGTGTGTTTGTGTGTGTGCAGTTGATTTTTTATGGACAGATGTGCCACTTCCCAATTAGCTTGATTTTTAGCTGTAATTAACCCCCATTCCCCTTTCCACCAGCTGTACACCGTGGTGCAGCATGTGAAGCACTTCAACGACGTGGTGGAGTTTGGAGAGAATCAAGAGTTCACAGATGACTTTGAGTACCTAGAGACGGGACTGAAGAGCAGCCAGCCACTCAACACAAGATGCCTTAGGTAAGTGGAATAAAGTACTGCCTTCTGAGCGACTTTCTACCCAGGAGCACTCGATTTTTTGATTGATTTGATTTGAATATTTTATTTTGAACCCGCATGTGAGCACTGAATACAGCTACAAAAACAGAACCACAAAATTAGACTTTCATGGTCACCATACAGAGGAAAGGAAAGCAATAAACAAAAACAAATGCTAATTATCCTTCCTATTTTTCTCTTTTTCCCTCTACTAACTACTTATACTAGCTATATTAACTTATACTTATATCTATGATGTCTTTCTATTATTTATGAATGGTGCTAAATAAACGGCTAAACACGGTCAAAAAGTAGTAGGAAGAAGTAAAATACTTAATTCTTACCCCCATTGTCTATTGTATTATAATAATGCATACAATTATTATTTTCCATGAATATCTGTATGCAACTATAATCACAATTATGTAAATTAAATGCTAAAGGAAACAACACATCAGTATATACTGATGATGAAAGGAGCAAAATCGCATTAACAGCTCATTAGTACTTAAAATGATATATTATAATAGTATAATGCTGCTAATATAATAGTATAATACTTCATATAGGTTCGATTTTTCTGGTGGTGCATTCGTGGTACTTATTAGAGTGCCAAGTACCACTTTAATTGATACAAAATCGTAGAAGCACTTGTCACTTACCATTTATTTGTCACCTTGTATTAGTCGATTTATAAAGAAATTAGAGGAACAGCTGCTTTAGATGATCAGTATTTTAAATTTGTGCCAAAATTCTGAATTGTAAAACAAAGCAATAATAATTCAGAAAGCAGCATGAGGCGGTTAAACAAAATGACTGTATTCAAAAGTTCACAGTGATTTTTTTTTTCTCCTGTATTAATTTGAAACTCACTTGTTTTAATCGCAACAGGACTGATGAGCTACATACAGACACCATGTAGCCGTATATCTTCTTCCTCTCCGCCCTGTTTATCTGTCTCACTTTTCCATCGTGCAGAGATAAAGTATGTTTTGGGTTTTTTTTTCTGTCGTCGCATAATGCATGAAGCCATTGTGCTGTGAAAATTGAATCCACTCAGGGAAGGCAACAGTGGCTTCAGCATTTTGATCAGGAAAAAGAACTGTGGGGACTCCAGCCTCCTTAAGGATGTTTTTCTATAGATGAGCAGAGAGAAAAGTAGGATGAACGGATAAATAGCAGAGAATGTTGCAGATGGGAATCGCAAATGTGGAAGTTGCCTGTGTCTTTCATCTTTGTTTTTTTTTTTAGTGCATGACTGATATATATTTGACCCAACATGTGGATAATTCTTCCTCTCTGTGCTCCCTTCACAGTATAATCAGCCTGGCCACACGCTGCGCCATGCCCAGCTTCAGGATGCATCTGCGGGCCAGAGGGAAAGTGGCTCAGGTCTTCAAAATGCTCAGTGATGCTCCACAACACCCGGTCAGTAAACCCTTTCCTGTCATCTGGTTCTCTAAACTAGACTTGTCTCATTATTAAAAAAACAAATGCAATTATTAAAAAAATAATAATAATCCCCAAGATGTTATGAGAATAGATTTTAGTTTTTTCTCTGTTTGATTTTTTTTTTTTTTTTTTAAGTTGTAAAGTCTATTTTTGGAGTAATCTCCAAAGATCTCTCAAACTTCAGGAACTCATCTCCATTACTGATTTTAAAACACAACCCATTTTATTAGTAGTAAAATATAATGGTATAATTTATAGTTTAGTATTGTTCTTTTAGTATGTATTGTGGTGCAGTAATTTTGTTACTGTTTGTGCTGTAATATAATCATTTCTCATCAGGATGGACCTCCACTTACCACCTTCTCTGCCCCCATCCAGACCTCTATTCTTTTCATCGAGCTCTGACTTTCTGGCTCTGAACCACTTTTGATGTTTGGCTTGTCTTTCTTTTCTCAAGTTTAGTTTTTTTATTATTGCCATATTGGTCAGGCCTTGCTCAAAAAGGAGGTCATTTGATCTCAAGCAACCTGCCTTGTTAAATAAAGGTTAAACAAGTCGAGTGTCCGGAACAATTTTAACTGGACTTAACTTGAGGTCTGAGTTGTGCTTGGCACCAGTATTGTTTGTAGTTGTCATAGTAACGTGAGTCACCTCCGATCAGGGTGTTCCTGACTTTGATATAAGACCTGTTTTCTCTGGCTGTTGCCCATGGATGTATGTGACATAACATGAGATCTTAGTGCTGGGTTGGTTGAAAACGCCGGGCCAGTGCAATTGTTCCCTTCTTGACATGTATGTGCAGCCGTTGAATTCACTTTCTCTCTATATATCACTCTGTGCATGTGATATAGTTGTGTTGGTGGGGGAAAAAGAGGCAGAAACAATTTGTAGTGCTCTCTTTTTGCCACAGATTGTTGTATGTGTAGTAAACACTCCACATCTTTTGGTGAATTACTTCGCCAGCGGTCATGCGCCCCCAGACCACTCTTCACGTCTGCCCGCTGTGGAAGCTTCGATCAAAATCAATTTTTTTTGTCCTTGATCGATTCTCAAAATATGGTAATCGGGTCAGTCCAATACACAAGTCATTGGTTCAAACACACACAGCAGCTTTAAAGAAGCACTAAATATAATCTGGAGGGGGATGTTTGTCTTGCTCAAAGACACGTCTGCAATATTTGCTGAGGAAGATCTTTAATTTCTATCTGCCTGAGGTTATTATGTTTAATTTATCATATTCCAGTAAAAGCCTTCAGGTCTTAAGTACAGTTTTAGTCATCATTTACGGTTAAAGTCAGAAGTTTACACTCACTTGGATTGAAGCCATTAAAACTCATTTTTTTTAACCATGTCAGAGATTTCATGTTAAACTATAGTTTAGACAGGTCTGTTTAGTGTTTATTAATCTTTTCACATGCTGATCACTTCTCTCTGAATATACTATGTCTTCCTAATAAGTGTTCAAATTGAGCTTGGAAACAGCTTGTAGTAGTAATCACAGACACATTTCTATTGATCTGCCAGAACCTCGGTCTGTGCACGGCCTCCCTGATGTACATTCTGAGTCGGGATCGTCTGAACATGGATCTGGACAGGGCCTGTCTGGAGCTAATGATCAAGCTGCTGGAGCTGGACCAGGATTACTCGGCCCACCAGGACCAGCTGACCCCTAAAGAAGTCGCGAAGGTCAAGGAGAAGATCCGGAAGCTGTGTGAGACTGTGCACAACAAACACCTCGACTTGGAAAACATCACGGTGGGTTGACCTAAATAATAAAACACAAATCATAAAAACCTTCTGGATGTACTTATCTAGGTTCACTCCAAAAAATGAACTATTAAATCTATAAAAGTATATATACTCTATAAAAGCAAGGAGTGTCTGCGGCTGAGTGTGTGTATCTCTCTGGCTGTTTGTCAGATCATCCTCAACTTTCTGGTAAAGTTTGTGCATGGCACTATGGTGTGTATCCTTTTTTTCTGGAATGTTTTGAATGGATGTTCAAAACATCAGTAAAAGTTAAAATTCCTGATCTTCCTGAGACTTAAGTATCACAGCAATATCCTGCTACAGTGTAATGCTCTGTATCACGGCTCCTCCTCATGTTGCTTCCCAGCACTTTCAACACAATTCAAAACACGTTCATAGACCGTCAGGAAATCCCAGCACTATTGCCCAACAGAACAGAATCTGAGTCTAAACTCATTTATTTATAAACACATATAACGGCAACTTGAACAGGTTGTTACACTATACAACAAAAAAGATGAAACAATTTCAAAGCGGATATGTAGATTGACATCCTAACTTTCAACATTAATTGTAGACTTTTTCATATTTTCATGTTTCTCCTTATCTAAATATATGTCCATGTCTTCCCCAATGACATGTGATGAAAATGTGTCTATTAAGACTATGTAACATTCTAACACACCCTCATTTCGCCGAACATGAAAAATCTACTGAAGCTTCCTTTTTTTTTTTTTTTTTTTTTTTTTATAGGAATACATATTTCCTACAGGCATTGCGCTAATAAAAATGATTGATTTAAAAATGGCTATATGTAGCTTTGGCTTCTTTATATGTTCTCCTTATATTGAAGTGACATCTCTACATATTTAATAATTCATAATCCTTACCAGCCACATGAAACAGACCGGAGAGGCATAATAATTATCTATAACAATCAACTAGCAGGTATCGAGGGCAACACGGGTGACATTTCAGTCATGAAAAACTAAATTAGAAGGATCCTCTTATTAAATATCGCAGATGTTTGTTTTGCTATGTTTGTTTGTAGACGGGCCACCTCGCCATGGAAACCCTGCTCTCTCTAACCTCCAAGAGAGCCGGCGATTGGTTCAAAGAAGAACTGCGGCTCCTGGGAGGTTTGGACCATATTGTAGACAAAGGTGGGTGTGTGGGAGGGTGCTGTGCTCATGTTACAGTACAAAGGTCAGCACTTTGCTTTCTGTATTTGCATATATGCGTTAAAAATTTTAAAAATTCATATAACTGTCAGGATGCGGTGTAAGAGTCATGGTCATGTGTTTTGTTCCCACAGTTAAAGAGTGCGTGCAGAACCTGAGCCAAGAGGAAAACAAGGAGAACCTCGTGGCGTCTTTATGGGGCGCCGAGAGATGTCTGAGAGTCCTTGAAAGCGTAAGTACTTCTTTCTTGCCAAAGACCTCCAACTCAAGGACAAGAATAATTGATTACCAAGAAACCAGGCCGATAGACGACGCCACGGGCCACTGAGTCCTCTACCATCGTAGCATTATGATTTAAAAGCTGATTTACTAAAGGTTTTTGGTGGGGCTAATGGCATCACTCGCTTTAAGTATACATTCTGATTTCTGAATAGTGCACTGATTGATTTTGTGCGGGCGCAGCTGGAGGAGGACACCAGGGAAACCGAAACATTTAGTGCTTTAGAACTGATGAATATGTATTTTAAGTAGTGTCAGCCAGAGAGCTCAAAAATGAAGGATGGGTTTATTCTAATTATTATAATAGCTTCTTGTGCCTGATTTACTAAAAGAAAAACAGCTTATTTAATCACACTTTACTGCCCAGTACCAATGCCAAGTGTCAGTAGCCATCGGCCAACCCTCCTGTGAACTGAGTTTGATGCTCACTTTATCGGTGCCCGAGGAGAGGCTTGAATGTCACTGATGGACGAACCCTCTTAAAAATGTCATTTGATACACAATGTCTCCTTTTTTTTTTTGGGAGTCTTGCAAAGTACGTTTTTATTGATTTAATTTCTCTTTCATCTCCCGCCAACAGGTGACAGTGCAGAACCCAGAGAACCAGGGTTACTTGATTGCCTATAAAGACTCTCAGCTCATTGTGTCGTCTGCCAGGTGAGCACCAGATGTAGCTTGGAGCTGTTATTGACTCAACATAGACCTGCAATGAAGCATCAACAGCTCCAACCGTTCAGCAGTGTTTCTCTTTGCTTCATCTCGTACTGTTTGTTAAAAATGACTGGGACAAGTGTTACAATGTCCTCAGGGGGATTAAGGGTCTGTTAATGAAAACATCTTCACCACCTTAAGGCAAACGATTAATTAGTATAGCAGCCATTAATTAATTGAAAATAACATGGAGATCTTACTCTTGGCTTATAACTGCTGGCATAGCTGATAAAATGTGTATCAGCGAATTTGACCACTGTTATATCTTGGATTAATATTTTTTTTAATTTGTGGACGGACATACAGCAGTAAGCCGTAAGATTCTTGTCATGTTTTTTTTTTTCCCCACTTCTCTCTCTCGGTCTCATTCATGTCTTTTTTTTTTTTTTGTCTTCCTGCAGAGCTTTGCGTTACTGTGAGGACATGATCCAGAGATACAGCAGGGCGCTGAACAACACCTCCCTGTCGTCGTCGGGTGCGGCACTGCCTCACTGTAGCTTCAGTAACGTGGGCAAGGCAGTGGAGGACTGCATGAGGGCCGTCATAGGAGTGCTGCTCAACCTGACTCATGACAACGGTATCACTGCACTATTATTACATCTGATGCAGCCAGACCTTCTTAGAGTATATTTAGATTTTTTTTTGCCTTTGTTCTGTTTGCTGCCTGTATCTGAAGTCTCCTGGCTGTAAAATAAATGGCAATGGCTCATGGTTGTGATATGCATATATTAGGGCTGGGCGGTATGATATTTATATTTCTATGATATGCATTTTTCATACCATAACACTAGTGAGTGTGTAGTGTACAAAATGAACACAGAGAGGAAGAACGTCGTGCCGCGGGACATTTTTTGAGAGAGGGACTGTTTTGCAGTTGTACCAAACAAGCTGCATACAGCTGTATGTGAGAACACAGCCTGAGTGTGTTGAACAATAAACAACGTGAACGGAGAACATGTCGCAGAGACAGAGGAACTGCTACCAAAAAGAGCTGTGTTGGTTGTTTGATCAGCGTCAGATATTTTTTTTAAAGCCAAAGAACTTCCAAACAACCATAATCTGTAAATCTGTTATCGGGCTAAAGTTGTAGCAGCAGAAGGCAACACGCGCGATTTGCTTCACCACCTCCTCCACAATCACATCTTAGAGAATGAAGAATGTATGAAATTAAGATCTCTGTCCTTTTTCACGTCTGCAGGTGACATTAACGTTGGCGCTGCAACAAAAAACGCTGGTCAGACGTCACTCAAATCACATTTACTAAGGGGACTGTCTATGAGAAGAAAATCAGTTCTAAACCAATTTACTGCAGTAATTATTCTCTGAATTATTAGAAAATTAGGTTAACACTTAGTCATGCATGGAAAAAAATACTGACAAATACATTGACACTGATATAACTTTGAAAAATACTGTATTAATTTCTGATCATACCACCCTGCTTTAGTGTATGTATCTGTGTATATTTTATGGTGAAATGTGTAATAAGATACTTGAGGGAGTTATGAGCCACGTTTAATGATGTGTAATTTGTGTCTGCAGAGTGGGGCAGCACAAAGACGGGTGAGCAGGAACAGCTAATACTAACGGCTCTCAACTGCATCCTCCGGGTGCCACGCTACATCCCCCAGGAGCAACGCTTTGACGTCCGAGTACTGGTGAGGAGCTGTCGAACAAAAAAAAAAAAATCACCCAAGCAATTGTGAAAAAGCCCGGCCGGTGCCGCTCCCAGCGTGTTATATTTGTGTATTTCTCTGTGTATACCAGGGTCTGGGTCTGCTAATTAACCTCGTGGAGTACAGCTCCAGAAACCGCCACAGTCTGGTGGACATGGAGTTCTCCGTCGACAACACCTGTCTGGAAGACAGCCTGATGCAGCTCGCTGACCCGGCTCCATCAGACACAGCAGCACAGTCCGTACCGCTGAGCTCAGCTGAGAGTCAGGGAGGAGAGGCGGATCAGCCCAAGACGTTCGGTGCTTTGGCTGCCCTGGTGAAGGTAAGACCATGGTCAGAACATGATTTCTTTAAGAGTAGGAATGTGAGCAGACACATCAGTGTCGTATTTCCCTCTAAACTGTACTCAGTCAACAATGAAATCAAACGGTAAACCATTTTATTTTTGACGATCTCAAAAATCACATGTATGGCTGACTGATTGATGTTATAGTTGACAAATCGCATAATATTTTGTTAGTCTCATGGTTTTAGAAACTCAACAAGGCCCACCTCCTGTGTATGTAAACCAATGTGCATATGCATTACATGCTGCACATGTGAAAATGACAAATCAACCATGCTGCACAGATATATTATTTTATAAATAATTATTTTATGCAATATTTTATAAATGGTTGTTTTAAAATGGTATTCATTGTATTAATTAAGCATATAACATATTTTTTTCCTTATCTGATTTTGAGATTTTTCATTAAAATGTGTTGGTATGTTAGTGCTAAGCAGCATGTATTAATAACACCAGAGTCTTACCTTTTAAATGCAATTCATTTCATGTTTTTATTTGCTTCAGAGGCTTGGATATTAAGGTTTTTTATAGATGTTGACGATTTCTCATATTTTTTTTTCAGCAAACCCTCAGGCGATAAGGACATTTATTCTAGAACAGCATAGGTTTTTATAGGTGCTTTTTGCAGGCATTTTACATCTAAATGGGTTAAGTAAAGGTACTTATCTGAAGTTCTACACTTTAAACTTTGTTGCAAACCAGAGTAAATTGATGCGCATTCATTTGTGGATTTTGAATTCGAAGCCTAACGTCTCATTATTCACAAAGCTTTCCGAAAGCCTGAAAAGAGAATTTGAAAATCTCTTTCTCATTTACACTAAAATGATTTCGCATCACTCGGTTGTTCTCTGACCTCGCGGTGAAGTACGTCCACTCAAGCTGAACAGATGTCCATTTATTGCACTTGAAATATCTAAAAAAAATAATAATAATAATCACCCATGGCTCCGGTTTTAAGTTTGTGCGTGTGTTTTCTCCACATCCTAGTTCTTCCTGGAGAGAGAACGCGCTGCCGTCCTGGCAGAGGCCAAGACCGATGACCTCATCAGCGAAGCCCCCAAACCGGCGCTGGACCAAAGCGGAGAGTGGAAGGAGACGTCCGGGGAGATCCAGTGGGTGGCAGCAGAACCCAACAACAGCCAATCGGAGAAGAACGAGAATGAGAAGAAAGAGGAGGAGGATGAAGAGTTGGACCTAAATAAAGGTAGGTGTTCGATGTTGTGTTCGAGCGCATGTAACGGGAGCTTTTTTCCCCTTTTTTATTTAACCTTTGGCTATTCGCAAGCTCGACCTCGGTTTCTCTAATGATGCCTTTTTTTCCATCTCATCTTATTAGGTTTGGCGCTAGTAAAACTTGTAAATTTGAAGAAGCAAGGTCATGTTTCTTGTTTCAATTAATGCTTTGCTTACAAAGCCTTTAAACAGTATATACTCACTAGAGCTGAAACAGCTAGTCATTTAACTGCTTGACTGAAAATGAACCTGCAACTATTTTGATAATTAGTTTATTGTTCACTATTTTTCAAGCAACATTTCCTCATGCAGAACCTTCTCATAAGTACCCATTACCATATATATTACCCATTCAACTACCAGAAGTTTGAAACCCTCTCTTCCAGAAGAAGCAGTGGATGTATCTGTAATCATGGAATCTTTTTTTTTTTTTTTTTTTCCCTTGTGATTCATGTAGCTCTGCAGCATGCAGGCAAGCATATGGAGGACAGCATCGTAGCCTCCTACACTGCTCTACTGCTGGGCTGCCTCTGCCAGGGCAGCCAGGTGAGAATTTATCACACACCCACCACACATAATCCCACTGTTGATGTTTGCTTGCTCACAGATATTCATGTTCATGGCTCACTTGGCCCCTTTCTGCTCATCTCAGGTAAATGTGACTACTGTGAGGGAAAACCTACCGAAAGGGGATTTCTCCATTATGACAGAAATGCTGAAGAAGTTCTTGAGTTTCATGAACCTCACTGTGAGTATGACTGGAATGTTTTAAAAAAAAGACATAAAACCATGCTGTGTGATTTACATGTGATAAAATACTGAGAATTCTGGCACCAGAGGTATTTAAATGTTGATACTATCTCAAGCTTCAGGCAAATGTTATTAAAATCCCATATTGTGCACATTTTGTTTTGATGTCCCTAACAAAAAAAACACATTTGTGGTTTTAAGAACCAAAAATCATCTCAAAGTAGTTTTACATCTCTCAAACGTCAAAGTTCTATAAAGAGCAGGTCATTTTCTGATTTATATTGTTGTTCTTCTCTGATGGGCTGAATTGAATGGGGAGGGGTGGGCATTGAGTTATACGGTTGTGACATCACAACCTCACAAAAGTCCTCACAGCTCGTTTTACGGCACAGTTTGTGAGTATAGGCTGTGTATCCTTATTCTGCAGATTGAGTATTTTGAAACACGGGAGAGCATTGATATAACATCATTTAATTGTATAACACCATATAACACATGGGACTTTCAAAGTTACAGATTTAAAAAAAACACCTGATTGAATCTATTGAGCGTTTCCCTTTTTTGTTTCACACGTAATTGCAGCTTTTCTGTGTTTTTTCTTGAATGGCTCTTCCCCTCCTACGTTTCCATTCAGCTCCTTTCTAAAAAAAAAATTCTGAATTTTCCTTCTGAAATAACATTTGGATGAGAAGAGATTTGTTTATGAACAATCTGATTGAGGGGTGCACAATGTCTGGAATTGCAGATCAATATATGAAAAGACTCTTTATTGTTCATCTTTACTGATCATCTTTGCTTTTAAGCAGCTCTCAAAGTATCTCAAGGGGCCCTTAATTTCCATTTAAGCCTGCGGCTAAAACGTGCCATTATGCATACACTATACGATCAATAAATAGTTATCAAATAAATACGCTCCTTGTGTATCTGAGCAGTATAATTGAGCCAGTGATACGAATGTAAAAACGATTCAAGCATTAATTAAACTGAACAATCACAGATGTGTGTTTTGCAGCAGCTTTGAATGTGACTCATCCTGTCACAACTGAAGGCTGCAGCCATCTGTTTCCTAAATCGCCTTTTTTCAAGTGAACAAACATTCTCTAAAACGCTCTCTGCCTCAGGACCTCACAAGTAACACCCACATGCTTATTTTTCCCCCCTCTCTCCTTTACAGTGTGCAATGGGCACCACAGGACAGAAGTCCATCTCGCGGGTCATCGACTACCTGGAGCACTGTTAACAGACGGCTACACCATGGACCCTCACTCTTGACTGCACAATAAAGGGATCCTAGGCTATTCTGGTGCCCCTCCCCCCACACCCCCAACTCCACCCCCACCCCCCCTGACCCTACAGGAGCCACAAAGGGTCACTAGAGTCTCAGCAGCCTTCCCTTGACTTCACTCGATGATCACCGGGTGCTGTGATCCCTGAATCGTCACCGATGAAGGCACACGCCCGAATATAAAAACGTTCCCCTCCCTCTCCGGAGCACAGCCTGAACCAAAGCCCCGCCGGCCGGCACGCGGATCCCCCTCCCGTCCCGCTCGACTGGCGCCATATTCAGATAAACTCGGGAAGGTTTCACGATTCATCCTCCGGTAACTGGGAATCAGGCAGAGGTTAAATCCTCATGTTCTGAAACACTCTCATGGAATGTCAAATGTGAAGACTGACTCGGCGGCGGAGCTCTTCACCGAACGGGAAAAGGGTGTACATCCGCCGTCGGGTCTAGATTCCCAGTCGCTTCACCGAAGCGTGAACCTCCCCGAGTCAAATTTTCATGGATCATTATATTTTAATCTCTGCTCGTCCACGTCAAAGCCAAGGGTGGAAATCATCAATTAGCATGAAACAAGGAAAAAAAACAATCATGTCAGAATGACGTCTCTATACGTAAACTTGTGTGGAATGATTTTTGAATGCATACATCCATTTACCTACGTGTTTGCAGTTGGCTTGAATGTTAAGGGAAAGAGTGTTTTTAAGGTTAGATTTTTTTTTTTTTAAGTTCATGTTGAGAACTGTGCGCGTTACTAAGTCGTGTAGTTTTTTTTTTTTTCCTTTTGAGGGCATTTTTCTTTTAATTTTTTTTTTTTTTTTTTTTTTTTTTTTTTTTTTTTTTTACAAATTCTAAATTACTTTTAAAGAACCAGAACTGAGCATCACGCCACCTTTCAATAAGACGTGTTTTATTAGACTGAAAACGCCACTTTTAGAAATGACAACGCTGTTCTGGAATCCGGACTTCCTCCTCACTCTTTATCAATTTGGACGTTTTTTTTTTTAACATGTTAGGCTTATTTAAATTGGAATTAATTGAAAAATATGTAATTACATTATGCATCAAACTCACAGGTATAACAGATGTGATGAATTGCTCAAAAAATTGATGGCTGTGCTTCCTTTTTTGAATTTTTAATCAAAGTAATTGTTTTAATGTATTTAATTTAATGCTCTGTCCTCCTTTTTTGTAAATGCAAAGTCTTTACTAGCGAGATGATCATGTTTTTGTCAAAGTATCTCACATGTGACACAGCTCAGTGGCTGGACATAGTACAAGTATGTGACAGATTTTTGCTGAATTTTCGGCTTCAACCAAGGCAAAATTTCATTAAAAAATGGATTAGTTTGCTAAAATATTGAGTTTTAAGCTCACATGGGTGTTTTCCTGACAGCTTCATGTTTTTTATGTCCAGCCACCTGTAGCGTCATGTTTTTACTCATTGTATCATGTCTGCATTGGCCATCATGTATTAAGCTCCCATTTATTTATTCTTTTGTCATTTTTTTTTTTTTACCCGTTAACGATGCACCTGAACCCTTCAGAAAAAATAACCCACCTCCATCTTGTACTGCTCACATGTGCGATCACTGATTGAATGACAGCCATACCTGTATAAGCAGATTATCTGGTTTGTAGGGCTGCGGTGAACATAACTGCAACTGTGTTTACTGTTTAATTACTTTGCAAAATTCTGGTCTGAATGGAAAAAAAATTTAGAATGTAAATACTCCTGTACATACTGGTTAATGGACATTTAAAAAAATGCTTAGACTACTTTTTTCCCTGAAACTGATATTTTTGTTTTATACAATATTTCTGAGTTGTCATTTGAAAAAACACAAAAATCGCAGGAAGAGAAAAAAAAATGTTTGTACCCGTTTCAAGGACATTGTCTTTGGTTACATGTAAATAGTTGTATCTGAAAAATGAAAAAAAGTTGCTACTTTCAGTACTACGCGTTTTCTTGCTTGAGTTTTTGAATAGAAGGGTTGCTTCCTTTTTCCAGACTTGCAGGTTGAACATTTATATGCATTCAGAGCCATGCTTTTGGTGAACCTAACTTTTGGTATTCATGTGTGCAGCAGCTGCTGAATTCCTGACTTTGTATTCTAGCTAGAAGGCAATAAGTGACCGTGTGTGTGTGTGTGTGTGTGTGTGTGTGTGACTGTGTGTGTGTGTGTGACTGTGTGTGTGTGTGTGTGACTGTGTGTGTGTGTGACTGTGTGTGTATGTATCTTCGTGTGTTTCTATGTTTCTTTCTCCTCCTTGACAAAGTGGCTGGGATGGAGTGCGAGTCCGGAGCGTGGCCGGTATACTTAACAGCGCTCGGCGGTGACAGTCTGTGGACACAGCCCCTCTGCTTGACTGACTGCTGCATAATGGAAACAAAAGGTTCTTGTTGCAGCCGTGCAGCTGAGAGTCAAAGTTCCAAATGGCTGCTGGAGCCCGGGGGGAAACGCTATCAGGCTGAAAACCCAGATTCCACGCAGGCGACTGCTGCTTCAGCCGTGATGCAGCGAGCTGTGCGATGCGAATGCAAGCTTCGAAATCTGAAAAGGTATTCGGTTGATGAAAATTGATTGAAGCAGGGTGTGTTTACTTAACACAAATACCATGTAATCACGTCTTTATGCCCCCCCCAATATCCAACATGCAAATACATGATTAAACTCGAGCGGGAGTAGCGGATGTAAATTCCAAAGAGCAGGAGTCTGGCGTATAGATGACAGGCACTTCCACCTTTCATCCTCCTCCATACATTATACATGACAGTGCTTCAGTCGTAGGAAGTCAAAGGCAGAGGTAGCGATGGCCCTGTGATGATCAGCCGGGGGGGAAGGGGGGACGGGACGTGGATGAGAGTAAACACGAGCACGGCAGAAACCAAACGATTCCTCTAACGCGATTGATGGGATTTCCTCCACTGAGTGGGGGAACGCGAGGGAGGGAAAAGAATGAAGCAGGAAAAGCAGGCGAAAGCACAGGGGGATTAACGCTTCCTCCCCATCTGTCAATCAAAAGCCTCTGAGGTTGCACGGCTGAACCGTGAACCTTCCCAGCGTTCATCCTTTTCATCGCCTCATGTCTCTGGACACGTTTTATCCTCGCTTCTCTTTTTTTCCCCGTGAGAGTAGTTTACTCTTTCGTAACCGGTCCTGTTTGAGTTATGTCTTTACTGCGGCTCAAATCAAATGTTTCCAACTCCACACGGCTCCATTTCGTGGTTTATCACATGCTTGAATGTTGTGAATGGGGAAGACTGAATGGGTGATTAGTCTGCAGGTGGGAAAAAAATAAAAATGACTTGTTTTCATCATTGCTGCCAGTATACAATGTGTTTCTGAAAGCCACTAGGTGGTGTGAGTACTCATCCTCTGACCACAGTGCCTAAACCGCGTGTGTGTCCCTGTCCGTGTCCGTCCACACATTTGTGTACCACTACCCACACAAGTATGGTGTCATCCGTGGCGTTGCCTGCTGATTTTTTTCCCCCCCTTCAGATAAACGCCCTTGTCTCCGTGATGCATCACGGCCCACGCAGGAGCAGGAGCGCTGAAACATTTCTGAAGAGGCTCAATAGTTAGTTTTGCTGACCGCCGACACATGCTCGGTAGATTCAAATCAAGCTGTCGCACAATTGGAACATTTTGCAGCCTGTGTAGCAACACGGGAAACGCAGACGGGGAAGTGCAGAACCGTTCATCTCTCAAATCTGCTGCAGCCCTGAGCAGTTTAGACGGGTTACGTGGGTGAGGATGAAAAGGGGGGAAAAAGACTCCTGAAATCTGCTGTTTTTGCTTTCAGAGAGGTTTCCTTCATATTTAAAGATTAAGAATTCATTCCCTCTGCTTATTAGAGGGTTATCAGTTGGTGTTATATTAACGTACACAATGTAAAAGCCCTGCATTTGGAATCTTACTTACTTTAAAAGAGGCTGTCTGTGATTTTCATATTAACATTCCATCAAAAGACCAAAAACCAAGAGTCTTGGTCGTTCTCTCAAATGCTTAAAGTTCCCCTCCAGTCATGTCTTAAGATCTATATAAAACAATTAACTTTGAATAATAATTTGTCTCATTGGGACTTTTCTCACTAAAAAAGTGAAATTAAATTGTTAAAATTCTTAAAACATCATCTCCTTCCTAATTAAAAAAAACCAAAACAAATACAAAATCTACTGTAAAGTGTGTATATATGCAAATATTTTCATTTCAGATCTTTTAACTGCTGAACGGTGGAATATCTTTTCCTTCACTGTAAAATCTATTCTACCTCATGCTTGTGTAAGTGCTATATCGGACCAGGATTGGTTTCCAAACTATTTGTGATGTCACAAATCATCCTTGTCAGGCTGTCCCTTTTAAAATCAGATTTCCACTGAGCTCGAAGAAACTTTCTGCTTTCAGCAGATGAAGGTGAAAACAACCTTTTAGTGTCAGGGCTCCTCACATACATCATCGTGTTGTGCCCAGTGAAGCTCAATCATTCAACGAGGAACAAGAAGAAAAGCCCATTTCTGAGCGGAGGGGGACTAACGACTTATCTGCCCGTTGACGGAGCCTTAAACTCGTTGGTTCCTGAGTGCACGAATGCAAACACAGCTGCCCACTGTAGATTTTTATTTTATTGGATTTCTACTTGCTCTCCTCACTGGCAGCTTTTATCTAATCATGCGTCTACCTTTTTAAGATCCTACGAAATTGCAACAATAATAAAATAACAGCCTGGCTATTTTCCCTTCTCTTACAGATCGAAGTCTATACCTGCTGTCACTGAAAATAAATGATTCCACATTAACCTCCTCCCCTCTCTCTCCCTATACATACATATGCTAACAAATATGTTTATTATTCAAGTTATTCACACATATTAGTTTACTAGTTATCTGCAGAGGAGCTATAGTTGTATGTAGGAGTATCCTGGTTATCTGTACACCAGCCCCTTGGCTTGCTCGCCCCTTTAACACCACAGAACCCCCCTGCACCCACATACACATAATTAATCTCTCTCTCTATATATAGATATGTACTGTGAATCTCTGTATTGACTGGTTGAGTGGATTCCGCCTCCCCTCCTTCTTATCTTAATACGTCTTCCCCATAACAGATATTCACATGTCCCTATACTGCAGAAAAAAACAGAAACTAGGCATGGTGAAATGATATTAACAGGCTAACTATTGAAAGACAATAGGAATTGACTGCCTTCAGCAGTCCTTTCATCATCCTCCCACCCACAGTCGTCCTTTATCGCACGGGTTTACAGTTCTGTCATTTGTGAGTTTGGCCAAACAAGGGCCAACAAAAAGTCAGAACTATTTCCCTTTGATTTCCCCTCCTCCTCCTCCCGTTCTTCCTCGCATCTTCTTTTTTTAATGCACATTCCTCTGTGTAGTTGACCCACAAGGATCCAGTCTGCATGGTAACTTCTGTGCAGCCGAAGGCTCCTCTGTTGATGAAGAGCTTTTTCTATCAGATTGTGAAGTTCAAATTTAGTGGAGTGGTATTTGTCAATGTAGAGTCTGTCTGCAATCAGAGTTTCCTGATGTCCTTGAACTGCTTGTCTACAAATAGACATTCGTCATGGCAGCCGTATTGACATTTAATTGAGGGTAAACACAGGTGTTACCAATGATGCTAATTACAGTTCAGTTCCACTCGGGTCATCATGGCACAGGTGCTTAATTGGGGTCATTGTTAACACCTGTGTTCACCTGTAGTTTCATGTCAATATGGCTGCTGTGAAAAAGAGAGAAATCTGCATCTAAAGACCAATGGAAACTGTTCATACAACCTTTGTAACTTTAGTATTAAGACACCATATCCTCCATTGTTTTTAAAAGTCAAACTTGACGTTGTGCGAGACATTACTCAGAGAGAATTGTGCATTTTTTTTTTTCGAGAATACTTTCAGTCTCAGATTGTTAGTAATTAGTGCAGCAGTACAAGTTAGGAATTGACTGAAAATGAATGGCTGCCAGTGTTCATTGAAGTGAAGGAGCATGTCAGCCAGTGCTGCCGTGTTGCTCATCGATGCGTTTTTAACAGTTTAATAGTGGAAAACAATGAACATCTGCAGCACAGAGGAATAAACTATATCATGCTTTGGCTACTTTTTTAGTTGTTGGATCAATTCATTTTTAGTTTAAGAGGTTTTGTGGGAGTTGTTGACAAAAAAAAGCAGCAGATTTATCCTTCATCCTTGGTCTGCAGATTAATAGGAACTACTTAAATTTCACTATTATTTCATTAACTAGAAGTTACCCTAATGGGAGAATGTATAAGAATAGCTATGCTGTTCATAAATTTTACACGCTTCACTGTTAATCAGTATAGACAGTTGTGGAATTATTAAATCTTATCAGATTGGGTATCAGGATCTGCACGCTAATGTCTATCAATTTGATGGTCCTTGCATTTGAGGACCAATGTCTTATTGGAATATTCTAAATTATGCATGAGATGCAAGCAGTATTTTAATATTGTAGATGGTCAGGGTCAAGCTAATTAAAAATCATATATACATGTTTCTGTATGTATTTGAAGTTGTAAGTATCACCTTCTGTCCACTTCTAACTAGTCGCCAAATAGTTCTAGTGGAATTTACCTGAGAAGTATATTTGTACATAAGAATAGTAAAGGGGTGTTCACACCTTACTCAATTGACGCGATTTCTTCGCGCGATGGACGCGATTTTGTCCGGTTTTGTCACCCCTTAAGAACAGTCATGCAAATAACCACTTTCCTGGATGTGTTAACTCTAGGTGAGATGTAGAGCAGGGGTCTCCAATCCTGATCCTAAGACTGATCCTAAGAAAAGTCTTGCTAGTTTTTTGTATCTCCCCACTCCAAAACAACTATTTCTAATTATCAACTCATCATCAAGTAGCTGAAGCTTGTCAAGTTCTTGTTAATAATTAGAATCAGGTGTTTTGGAGTGGGGCGATTCCTAAAACCAACAGGACAGTAGCACTCCAGGCCCGGAGTTAGAGATCCCTGATCTAGGGCTTTATATAAAAACAGCCCCATGAATCAAACCCTCTGAAAAACTGAGAAATGCACACAGCCGAGATTTAGAAACCTCACAGTTTCACGGCTCGTTCCCAGCACGGCCCACCTGCACAAACGGTCCCACCTGCCTTTTTTCCCCCCCTTTCTTCAGAAGAGAGGCTCATAAATATTTGAGACAGTCCAAAAAAATGACCTGTGCTTTGTGGAGCTCGAGCTCGAGTTGAATTTGTGGCCTTTAAATCTCAAAATACATCATATAAGGTGTATCAAAACCTCAAATAAAAGGCTGAAAAGTGCATGATGTGGGACCTTTTAAACTGAGGAAGCCTTTTCTTTCCCTCCACATCGTGCTCCTCTATTTGTAAGTCAAGACCGGTTAAGTCAGAGGGTATACACTGGAGCTGAACCCAGCGTATTATCTTCAAACCGCAGGAGAACCTTGAACCAAACCACGAGCATCACACTGTCAAACGAATGAGAAACCTTGCACTCGACCACCCTGCCGGGCGCCAGTAGAGCCAGGGCAGCTCGCTGGCTGGTGTACGAGCCGCGATTATTTAGCTTTTACCTACAAAGAATTTATTCAAACAGTTTGTCCGTCGGCGCCGCTTTATTCTGCTGCCACGGCACAGTTTGCGTTGCAGCGTTAAGGGATGCTTTCACTCTTGTCTTGTTGACTACACACACACGTTTGCAGGTATAACACCAGGCAGCCAGGCCTCTGATAAATACACACACTTCAAAAGCAGAGCAGTGAAAGCGCTGAACAAAGGCGCGACGGCAGGCAGCACGAGCACGGCATCAGACATCAGACATGTAAACCCGCTGCCCCCGACACGCTCGCTTCCTAACAAAACAGGAGCGGGGACATGCATCCCTCTCTGCTCATACACATGCAGGTAGCTCCCCTTGTTTAATCTCACCCTTTAAATCATTGAGTGGCAGGGCACTATATGTATTCCTGGCTGTGCGTGACCTGCACTCTAACAGATGGGCTTTGTCCACAGGCGAGCCAGGTGAGGAGCAGAGCTGAGTGCTAGTATTACCACCACATACCGTCGCTGCCTTTTGATATTCTCCTGCTGCTCCAGGCGCCGGGCTTCTCTTTGTCTGTGGAGTCTGAGGGAGCGGAGATTTGGGTTGTTTTATCTGAAAATGTCATGGCACTCCTTAATTATCCAGTCCCAAGTCTTCATTTTTTTTTTTTTTTTAATCTTTATTACCCGCTTAGCTGTAGTTATTAAGGGTGGGGATGGGGGAGGAGGGGGTCCGTAGCCCAAAGGCCTAAAGTAATGATCGTGGATGGAAGCTAATTTGGAGCCGAAACATTTGCACACTATCAAATCGTTTTGCTCTTAATTTACCTTCATTTGAAGGATTTATGAATATTGAGCGAAAAACACAGTGGCTGGGGATGGAACGGAACAAAGGCTCCTGGTTGGTCAGATCTGAATCAGGGTTATTGCAGTTTCAGGCTTATCTTATCCCCTGGTATCATTATCGTACAAGTATCTTATATCCTGAGTCCTCCAAGGTGTCCACGTATGCCTAATAATAATAATTCATTTTGCCACGTTTAACCATGGTAACTAATTTATTTTCGTTGAAGATTGCAGATAGCAGCACAGTTTCAGGCTTTTTTTCCTCAATGGAAGATTACTTCTGTTTACTGTTATGGTAGTTTTAAAGGGGCATTCCAGTGATATAGTACTTGACTCCCATAAAGTCAAGGGACTCAGAAGAGACTGATTGAGCTGATTGAAAATTGTAGTTTGCAGGGTCGACTTGTCAGGGTGTGACGTATATGTTCTAATTTGCATATAGCGGTGTCCCCTTTTCATAGAGAAAGATTTCCCCTTGGTGAGGGCAGTTTACAGTTGAGGGTATTTAAAATAAAGTTTTATGGGGTAACAAATGGGACGGAGCCTAACACTCACCATCTGGGAACATCTTCACACCAATTACCAAAATAGTTTGTGGTTAGCTGCAAAAAAAACACTTAAATAAGGATTAAGTTTAGGGAAAGATCATGGTTTGGTTTAAAGTGAAAGTGGGTTAAAGTTTGCACATCAAAAAGATATTAAGGGCAAAAAAAGGTTCATGTAGTGTGTGTTTTCAGGCATTTATATACAGGTTAACGGGCTGGGAGACTAATGGTCTTTCAGTATAATGGTTGGATCTTTGAACATCTGGGTTTCAGAGTAATGGTCGTTAGACCAGTGGCGAGGCAGCCTCATTGTCTTCTATCTGAGGGACTCCAATAATGTATTTCTTTACCAATAAGAAATGAGTTTTATGTTTAAAAAAATATTGATTGAGTTATAATTAATAGAGAAGTGCTATCATTCAGTGTGCACCGTTACTTGTTCCTTTACCACCTCCTCTGCACCAGCACTTCCTATTGTCTGCTCTCGCTGACTGTCATGTTTTTTCCTCTCCCTCATATCTCTTTTTCACTTGGCCTGGCTGGTTTTGTTGCCGGAGATCTAAGTGATTAACTGCCAGTGTGAAGGATTTGAGGGCATGCCAGCCCACTAGCGGAGACCCCTGTGGCTCCAGAAAAGCAAACCAAAACATCAGCAGCACAAGCCTCTAAACAGAGTTTGAAGACCTCCTTTTTTTCCGATCTAATGGTCCCTGTGATTCTCCCCCGGAGGCTGGCGCTCAGCTAGGCAAAACTTTCAATGCAGCACTGAGAGATGACAAGGCGAAAAGGATACTGAAGATGCATTTGAAAGCAAAGTTTAGTTCTATTATAGGCCACATTAGGGCTGTGGTAATATCTCCCAGATGTCATTACCTCTACGCTTGGCCTTGTCACTAATATCGTCAAAGAAGCTCAAAGGTGCAAATAAGCAAAAAAAGAAAGCAATAGTGCTGTCAAAAAAAAGCTGCTTCAGTTGGCAGATCATTTTTTTTGTTGTTGTTGTGAGCGTGTAGGAAGTCAAACAGACCTGAAAGCGTCGATATTTGCATTATCTTGCATAATTGAATCTCTGAGTAATTTGGAGGGAATTAATATTTAATCCGTTCCTGTGGCAAGTTGCCCTAAGGCTGTAGAGCCTGGGGAAGAACATGCCAATATCTTCTTCAAGTAAATCACTCGACTCTGTGGTGACAGCGGCTAAACAGTCCTTTAGAGCGTTTTCAGAGCTCGACTCACGGCACCCCTCAAATTGAAAGCGTCGTTGGGTTATTTACACTGTGTTACCGCAGCTTAGAGGACTGCAGAAGGGAAGTATAAGTTGCCAAATCATGGGCAGACGCATGTGTACTGTGTGTATGTGCTGTCAAGTGTAGGCTGCAGATTAGGCTGCACAAGTTACATATGGAGCCAATTTGGTGAACACTGCGCTTCCATGATACTAAACCTCACATTATAGTCGGTAAAGGGAATTCGATTTTCTGGAGGATTTGCTGCATCCTTTGAATGTAGAGTGTCTAAAGGAAATGAGAGGGAGCCCTTTTCACAGGCCTGGAGGCTCGGACCATAGATTTTTCTATTAATATCAGTTGATAAAGGCTTTTTTTTTTAAATGCCTACATAAGCAGACTAGACAGACTAATGGTAAATGCAGGCTTATGAATGAATTAACACAAAAGACAGCTGCCATTAGCCTATATTCATGTGAAATGTCTTTACCATTGTGAAAACTAGGTGAGCCTCTCCTATGGAGGTAAATATTCCTTGTCGGTGGGGGCGAGTGATACTCCTGAGATGCACCTTGTCGGCTACAAGAGTGCTAGAACAAAAGGAGGGGGGGAGTAAAGAAGAAAGCTGAAACTAGTTAAAAAAATAGTTAAAAAATATAACAGTTTAGACCCCCGAGGTTGAGGAAAAGTTTGTGGCTGCGCTTTTAACAAAGGGAAGCATCGATCTGGGAGTGTTTTGTGGTGTCTGTCGCCATGTGGAATATGTTTTTGCCTTTTATCTCGCCTGAATTGTTTCACAGCTGGACTGCTTAGGATTTTCTCAACACACACGACTGAACTAACCTGCTAAGAGCTTTTACTCTGAGAGATATTTCTCTCTTTCGACGCCCTGTTTTTGGATTTTACTTTAAGCTGATGACACTTGCGCACAAGCAGTTAATTCCCCGTGAGAGTGTTAACAGTTATGAGTGAGGCAAACTTTCAGGGCTGTATATCTCCCAAGTGTGGTATTTTGCTTCCAGCCTTACTGATTTACAACTTCTAGCTGCATGACAACATTAGAACTTATTCTAGTGTCTATGTCAGCATGTCTAACCTGAGTCCTTATTTGAAACAACCCTTTTCTCTTTGCATTCATCATAAAAGTCAAATATCCCTCAGATGTATGATAAAGAATCCAGGGAACAGGTGCAGTGTCTTTAAGCATGAGCCCATTCCTATGCTTAAAGTGGATTGACAAGCATGGACTCTTGTATAAAGTAAACGATTGGCTTGCTCATTAGAGTCTGAAGTGAGTAAAGAGATGATGAGCACCCTCTGGGCATATATTCCTCAATTCCGCATCGTTACCTTCTGAATTTTCACGTAACTCATTTGCTTCAACGGTCAGGAAATTATAATGAGGAAATTTGAAATTCAACGTTTGCCGGTAAGAAGGCTTCCACTATCAGAGTTAAAGCACAGAGGGATCATTTATGAATACAAATTAATAATATATATTTATGACCTTCGGCAGCTGTAGTTCAAATTTGTAAACATGACTGACGTTCCTTAAGGCTACGAAATCAAAGATTCAAGATTTTATTCTGAGTTATAATTTGCAGACGCCAATATATCATGAATCTTATTTGCATCTATGTTTTATCCCGTAATTAGTAATACTTAGACAAATAAGTTGTTTTTACTGGAAAATCCCACTGAATATATTTATTCTGCTGCTGCATAAAATGTGTAATTATAGGAAATCAGTCCCTTAATAATGTTAAACAAAGCCATTGACCATGTGTTTTGCAGTTCAGAGTCGATTTTTATTGTGTTGTGACCGATCTTTTGTGTCAAATGTCCTGTTCGCTGGTAGAGTGCTGATTAAAAATATTTGTAGTCCTCTAGGGCAAAGTAGCCATCTACTTTTAGGCTCTTTCAAGCAAAACTTTCATTTTTAAAGTCAACAGTTTGCACAAACAGCCAAGAGTCATACAGAGATGTCAGTTTCATAACAGGCAGAACAGCTTTATGATGCAAGTGAGAAGACATGTGGCGTTTTGTAAAGGGTAAAAAAAGAAAAACTGTCTCGGTGTCATTATGCCATTGCTATAACTGCCAGTATCACTATTTCTTGCTTCACAGCTGAGTTACAGATTTTCACACTTTTTTTTCCCTCTACAGCTTGTTGAAAGACATTCTAGGAAATGTGCTAAATCACCGTCTGAAGTAAACATAGATAAAAATGTTTAGGAAAAGTGAATAAATGTATAATGTAAGTGCATCCTAAAATATAGTGAGGATCACAAATTTGTGTTATGCAGTATATTTTGCATGCTGTCATCCTCTGTAGTGGTTAGTGATAATTAAAAGATGGCAGAGTTGTTGTAGATGGTAGCTGTTGCCTTTTCTGAATATATTTTATTTGCAAGTATGCCATTGAATATAAATAGCACATCCCTTACTCTGGTAAATGTAGGATTAGATGATTATAGTAAGGTAGATACAGTTTTCAGATCTATGGTGGCCCTTTTCTTGAAGATTTGCATTGTATACATTGTTTGCATAATTACATGTCAGCAAAGATTCACCAGAAATGTGACTTTTCCTGCCCAAACAGGTAGCTTATGAGTAACACTTATGCTTTTTGGCCTGTATTCCATCATGAGCTGATGTATGGTCATGTTAAATAAAGACGGCCTCATGGTCAGGTCAGCTCAAAGCATTTGAAAGATGAACTGTCCACACTCACAAAACACATCACAATGTCTTTCTAATACACAGCGGCAGGCATCTATAGAAGCATCCACTCATGGACTTAGCTACCAATTAGCTCAGCGGAGAGTTTCTTTTCACCTTATAGCAGGAAATTAACATGAACAATATTAAGTTGGACTGCTCCACTGTTACATAATTCCATATGAAGCACATCTCTGGGGATCGAAGACCTTTGCATTGAACATGCTAATTGATATGGACTCAGTGTGAGCCCTGAGGGCCATTAAACCTTGAGGGGCTGCAGGAATGACAAGTTTATCTACTTACCATCCCAGTCATTCCTCTGGATAAAAACACTCCTCAAAAACCTTTGGGTAGTCAGGTGGTCCATTAATGTGGATGGGAAACTTGAATATGTAACAACAAGTCTCATGCATTCCTTCCACACACTGAATATCAACGAGGTGGGGGGGTCTCGTTTGAAAAGGTACGCCCGCCTGTGCATCGCTATATCTTCAGAGCGTTTGATCAACACGGGACAGCGAAATGCTGCTGACATCCACATTGCCATCGAGTCTGCCCGCCATGAAAACAATTTTAAACGGAGGTTGCCAGTGTTAAAGTGACTTTGTTGTTCTTAATCCATGCATGACTAAAATCATTTGCACGGTGAATCCAGAACAAAAATGTGTGCTTTCCTTGCTCTCCCTAAGCTCCTGCTTGTAAGTCTGGTAGCCTGGTAGACTTTGCAAAGTTCACTTAGAGTTGCTGCATCTCGGCTCTGATTATCCTCACTTGTCCAGGCAGGGCTGCACCTGCACCACAAAAAAAAAAGAAAAAAGAAATGGGACCACAAGATGAACAAATTATGCACCGGGGGAAGAATACATTCACTTTAGATTCATGCCTCTCATCTCTGTCTCTACCTCTGCTTTTTCTTACACTTTCTTATTCATTCTCACAATCACACTGTCCACACTACTGTGTTTCCAATCTAAATTCACATATCCTGCTCTTGCTGAGAATGACAGAAACATATTATACCATAGCAGAGAAAATGGCCTGGAAAACTATAATATGTAGTATATGCATATATATGTATATGTAAATGCATAATGCAAATGCAAGAGAAAGACATGCATGTGTAAATGCATATGAAAAATATATATATCTACTATGTTTTATGTGGACATACATACACAGTATTTACACATGCATGTCTTTCTATTCATGTTTGCTTCTTTTGTTGTGTGTGAACTCTGTATTCACTCTTTTCAGGGTGCATGTCTCAGCTTGTGTCTCTTTGGTTTGTGGTTGCCATGGCAGCAGCACCAGTGGAGTGTGTTGTTGTAAGATGAGCACCCCTGTGGGTCCGCATGTATGGTTTATAATGTTTTACCTGACTATGAAGCCTTTTGTAGGGTCTCACGGTAAGATCTAATTCGACAGAAATAAGCCACGTTACACCGCATGAGATCCGCATCGATGTTATATCCTCCTTTCAAACGCAAGCAGTTTCACACACGCTGCCTCATGCGCCATTAATGTTCTCATCTCCAGTAATTACCCCCTCCATCAGAGCCTCAGCTCAGCAATCAGCCAAGGGACCACGTCCCTCTGGGGATCACTGGCCTGGCCCCCCTGCTGGGATGCTACATCTAATTTCAGAGCTTTCCAGGTGGCTTGGTTGTTGGGCCACAGCTATGACGACTGCCCACGGCGCACACTGTGGTGAGGGTGAAGCGACTGAGATAATTACAGCTATGCTGTTGACCAAGGGATAGTGCTGCGAGCTCTGCGAATCAGATCGTGTCATGGCATGAAGGACAAAAAAAGATTTTGGATTTTAAGCATAGGTTAACACCTGGGGAGGACACGCATGAGTCCTCTGGTTCAGTGCCGCAGTCAATTCATTAGCCTTTCTAACAAGACAGAAGCAGGATCTATGAAATCACTAATCAAACAGCTAATTTCATTAAAGTCGCCTCAGGAATGTCGTAATAATCTGTGTGAATTAAAAAAAAACAATTTGATCTGATTCACTTTGCTCGAACCAGAGCACTGGTAAAATGATATAAGGGAATTTCAATTATGGAAACATATTCAAGGTGTTCAAAACACTTAGTGGGTTTCACTTTCATATAAAACTCATGTGGAGTCCAGTCTTTATCCATACAACCCTATGCATTCTTAATGCAGCACAGTGCATGAACATGTCCTCTGAGGGATGAATGCGATGCTGAGCTGCCTTAAAGGTAGATACTGTAAAAGCATACCGGTAATCAAAACAGTGAGAAACAGATGGATGTAAAATTAGCGAGTTATCGAATTCAATTATCAAATTCATTTATGCTATAATATTCCATATTAACCTTACCTGTGACCACCTATTAAGCAAAACCCAAGATGCTGGAAAGAGCAGGTAGATGTAATGTGATGTTTACATAAGAGCAGAGATTGAGAAGAGGCAGCAGAAACAAACAGCCAGGAATCATTAACCAGCAGGGAGGCAAACAAAAAGACATGCCTGACCACTACCCGACTATGGTGATGAAAGAGAAGTATGACCTATGGCAGTAGCGAAGTATAGTGAGTATATTGGGCAGCTGGAGTGGAAATTAGGGAGCAGATGTGCATCTAGGTGGGGTTCATTTGACTAGAGAATAGCACGAATCAACTAAAGACGGCTGGCAGTGGATGTCTGAATGACAGAAAATGAACAAAAACCTAGAAACGATGAAGCTGTTGCTATGGACAGTGTAGTAGACAGCCCATCAAAGTCATCCTAACCTCAACTCTTCTTCTGGGGGAAAGGAATATCTGTATAATTTTTGCCTGTACGTGCGAATATAAATGTGAGGGGTTGTCAGTCTCTGGCTGATTTTACACAGACATCCCACTATACTGGCACAAAGAAGACTCCCCTTTATTATTCCTTTGCCTCAGTCTATGCATTTTATACTAAACCACATAAAAAAGCATTATTCTGCCCTGTGTGTGACTTTTAGACAGTGCTGGAATTCTGGAATCAGGGAACAGACAACAGCAGTGGCATCTAACATGACGTAATACATTCTTTTCATTTGTTATCCTGCTGCTTGTCACATACAACTGCAAAACCCTTTTTACTCTGCCTGAGGAGTATCATTCATAGATGACTGAATATCTCCTGTACTGACAGCTGTCAATACATTGAAATAGACAATCAGAGAACTAGAATGAGCCAATAAGCCAACAGTAGGTAGGTTGAGATGACTTCGGCGGCTGCAGCTAAATGCTCTGATCTTGCTGAGAAGTCAACCTGCTCGTTCTGATTTAAATAAACTGTTTCAATCAGCAGTTTATTTGACAACAGTTAGACTCTATATATATATATATATATATATATATATACATATATATATATATATATATATATATATATATATATATATATATATATATATATATATATATATATATATATATATATATATATATATATATATATATATATAGAGGCACCAAGAAATTCCACACTCAGTTTGTTGTACTGGGGTTTGTGGGCGATGTGTCTCAGCTGTGTGTACATGGAAAAAAAAGTCAAAATGGCACACCCCTGTTTGGCCACTTACACCGAGGGAGTAACAGAGTTGATCCACCATTATGACTTCCTCCCTTACCTTTCCGTTGTAATGGGGAAACAACTCTGACCCCCATTACGCCTTTGTACCTTTTACACAGACCGTTGACATGGCATAAAGGTGCAATAATGCTGCCATGAACAGGTTGTGTAAAGGGGACTTTTAGGTCTAGGATCACACAGGATTAGTGAGTGTGAGGAAATTAGAGGTCTTCTACTGCAGGGGTCAGAGGTGCAGGGATGTGTGGGCTAGTATATTTCTACAGAAATATATATTATTGCAGCTTTAAAGAAGTTTCCATTTTTCACCTGAACAGTTTACAATAAGATATTAAAAATCTTGAGTTGGAATGCCTAAGGAATAACCCAAAAACTAAATTCTAAAAAGTAAGTTCCTAAAAAACTTGAATCCTTATGACCAAAGTCTGTAGAGGAGAAAACAAACTGCTAGACAGTAGACACTATGTTAATGAACCCGTTTCTAATCCCAACTTCCTCATGAGTCTGCACTTACTTTCTTAATTAATCATCCCTAATTATCTCTGATCAGCGGCTAAATGGCACATAACGAACAATTAATCATGACTTCCTCATTTTGCACATATGTATTTTGTGCCTCCTCAAATAAAGTAATGCATTATGTTGCGTTGTTAAAAAGCCATTGTTGTTTTATTTAATGATTACTGAACATCTCCGTGTCAGTATTATTCTACTAAACTGACAAATTGCTTCCTCGTTTGTTTCTTACCCGCTCAGGATTTTGTGTATTTAATTCATTACTAAACATCTATTGTTGTGATATTAACAGACTCACGGTTTTGTCCTTTTCCCTTTTCCGCTGTTTGCTTTTTGTTCTCTCTTGTATTATTTCATTTGAAACCTCTCATTAATTTTCTTTTCATCCTTCTTTCTCTCCCCCTCTCACTGCCTCCTTCTATTTTATTTCACATCAGCACTTGAATTACCTTGTTGTTGCATTGTCCTATACAAATAACCCTGCCTTACCTATTGTTGTGCTGTCGATCAGTATGCCGATCACATGGCTGCTTGGTGAGCGTGGGCTTTGCCTGGAGCCAACCTGGAATAAGGCTGTGTTCAACCTCATGTGCTCTTTGCAGTGGTCAAGAAGCGTTAGCTGCCTGGATATAGGATTCTTTGATCCTGTGACTGTAGTGAATCACTACAAAGTGAAACACAAGGACTCGCCTCGTGGCAATTTGAACCCCTACCTTTTCTTTATTAATTGAATGTTCACCTATGCTATTGTTGAAATAAAATAATACCCAGATGACCAAAGGGCATACAACTCTATTGATGTGTTATTTCAAATGAATTCTGAATAAATTAAAATATGTATTACACCAACAACTAATAACAGTTAATACCAATTACTCACACGTTCAGCTAATAATGGATGAGGAAAAAAAAAGACATCTTTGAGTGTAGGTATCATATTCCAATAGGAGTGGACATGGCTGTTGCTCATTTTATAAAATGATAATGGAAATGTATAACATCATGAGGTGTTCTCTGAGAAATTCCAACTCCAATAAAAAAAATATAATAGAATATTAAAAGCTATACCAATCTCTTTGGGTTCAATAGTTAAATTAGACATTTTCTGCACACCAAGGTCTTCTCTGGGCTGAAGCAGCTTTGCATTAAAGGAATTGACTTTTGTTAAAATAAAATCTAAATCTATTAGAAGTATTATGTGAAAGAATTATTACTGTAACCCAATAAGAAGAAGTTCCAAGGGAATTTGAAGCTGAAGAGGTTGGGGAAATACATTTAATTTCCACCTCCTCCTAAGGTTAAAGAGGAGAACTTCAAAAAATTTGAAAGGACGTTTACTCAACAAATGAATTCTTGAAGTTGAGATTCAGAACAGTGTATTTTGTGAAAAGGAAGTGGCCACTTTGGAACATGTTTTTTCATTGTGAATCAGTGCAGTCCTTCTGGAGTGATATACAGAGCTGGCTACGGTTCAAGAAGATTGAATTGTTGCCCTTGACAGCGAAGATGATCCAGTTTGGTGTTTTTGTTGAAAACAAGAATTTGGACTTTGTTCTCAATATTATGTTTTTATTTGGGTCTCAGTGAGCGAGCCAATAGATCATGAACAGTACACATTCATCCAACACAAGACACAAGATTAAATAACTCGGTCTACTGTGAAATACAGAGATTCACCTGCTGGTGATAGGTTTAATCAGCATTATCTGATATCTCCTTTGGCGTGTGCTTGGATGCATCAGGTTTAAAATTTCCGCACTATAGCTTTAAGCCCACCTTATACGGTATGCATGTGTATGTATGCATTATGGGTCATTTGTAGCCTTGTGTTGCTAGGCTACCGAATTTCTATCAATCACTGTTGCTTTGCATCTGCTAGTCAGTGTTAGTGGCCAAAATAATCGGGCAGTTATGAAAGCAGTCCTGAATTATGGATGCATGGTTGACGTGTCTGGAACAGAATCACTTGATGTTGAACAAGCTCAGACTGTCCGAGTTTGTAGTGGAGCATTAAAAACATCTCCAGCATCTTTAATGCAAGTTGAAATGGACTGGAAATGCCTCATTGAATTTAGAGGGTCAAGATTATGTTGGTGTGTTGGTCAGTTTGCAAGGACACAGTAGATCATACCTTTCAAAGGCCACTGTGCGGGAATGTTGGGAGCATATTGAATCTGAGTCTTTTTTTTATAGCTTTGGTGGGTAGGGAACACAAAGGCTCAAAGTGTAGGCCTATGTAATTTAAATTTAAGCCCCACTGTTCCAATATCTGATATACCTCCGTGGAGATTCATTATGCCTTCCATAGATATAAGCTGCAACAAAAATGACCCACAATCGTACAGAATAATAGTGACTCACACTAACTATTTCATATTCACAGATGGTTCAAAAGAACCAGAGACTGGGTGCACAGGTTTCCTTCATCTTTCATTACCACTCATTGTGAGGTAGCAGTTAAGACAAGCTCATCAAGCCATCTTTCAGTCCACACAGTTGAACTGATTAGAACACTGATAACGTTAACATGGGTAGAAGAAAAATAATCAGTGCGTTCATGTGTTAAGTATGGGAAGTCATCATGCTGGCAGGATATTCTATGAAATCTGACATGTCCTACTCAGGCTACACGAGAAGGGATTGGATATCTCCTTTCATTTGGATTCCTGCTCATGTAGGGGTCGAAGGAAATGAGACAAGTGATGTATGGGCCATGCAATCATTAAAACTAAAATTATTAGACACACAAGTAGCGTTAAGTAAAGCAGGAGTTAAAACTATCATAAGGGATCATGCAGAGAACCTGGCAGGATTTGACAGGAAGATGTCTTTATAATATTCGAAAACATGTAGGCATTGGTAGAATACGGCCCGGGAAACATTGGATTGATGTGTTTACCATGTTCCAGTTTAACAAATTGGAAAACCATACATTTTATTTACTTTTTGTTTCTGCTAAACTCCTTTTCCACACTCCAGTCTATGAGGTGGTGGTAATGCACCTATTAGATGGTTTGACAATCACCAATACACCCAATAAAGAAGTACAATAATTAATTTCTCCCAAAACATGTATATATGAATAGTCAGAAAATATCTTCTTTTTTGTAAAATTACTTTTTGGGCATTTTTGCCTTTATTTATAAAAGGGGGGAAGTGTGGGGCTAATATTGGGTCAAAAGTTTCGTACTTGGAAGAAATTAAATAAAATTGTTCTTTATTCTGGAATCATGACAGACAGCTTAATTAAAAGGATAAATACCTCCCTTATCATGTTGCCTTCAAGGAATATAGGATTTGGCTATGCAAAATGATTAAGTAAAAAAAACTGCTTTCATGAAAAACTTAAATTTGCACACAATACACAAATATCCTGAATGGTCTAATTTTAGATGCTTAGTAGAAGCTGTCTCAGATTGTACTGAGGACCAACTGTGGTACAGGAGCAACAAAATTACACCAGATTGTTCGCTTAGACGCCCACCCTTAAAATACTGAAATTTCCAATTTCCACATAGCACCGTGAATGCCTCTCGCAGTGTTCTGGCGATGGAGTTCGGTTCTGCTGGTTCATCTTTTTGACCCAGAAATAGAAAAAAACAGTTAGGGAATTATTGTGAATATCACAACTAGAAGTCATTACTTAGGAAAAAGAGAAGGAGAAAGACATGCAGTAAAATTCCAGCCAGCTGGGATTCAAACTGGGGTCCTGGTCCTGGTATTCTGGTGTCTCTGGTCCTGGTGGGCTTTTTACAAGAGTTTACTTCTGTGAGCACATTACTCAGTATATCTTGAATAAAAGGATACAAAGGAGATTTTTAGACTTAATTCAAAAGTATTTTTCAAACCCACTTTTACAAGATAAAAGGCTTCAAGAATGAGGACCAATTGAAGACTTTAACAACATTTCTAAAGAGCTGAATGAAGCCAATATTGTTACTTTATATATGAAGAAAAACATTGAATTCACAGGGCAAGGGTTGATTTTCCAAGTGGATAAAATAAGTCATACAAGATTATTTGGTATTTTATTTAACTTAGTACTGTATTTTTTATGCAGTTTTTCTGATACATTATAAGTTGTTGGACACTCAGGTGTTTTCATTTAACCTGCTGATTAGTCCTCTGCTCAGGTTAAGCATGTGTGTGTGAAGATGGATGTAAACTCCTAATGTTGGCTTTCTGCGGTCTTAAAGCAGAGTTTCTCCAAGAGTGACTGTGTGAGTCCGTGGCTGAATACATTGCAGAATGAAAGCGTATATACTTTGTTCTATTTTTCACAGAACAAAGTGATAAACTTATGCTACGTTTGCTAAATGTGACCAGTGTAAGGTTTCTAAAGAGAAGAGTGAAACCAATAATAAAAAAAAATCACTGGTCAATAGGTGAGAAAATGGAATAGTTTTAAATTCTATGAATTTTGGTGTCTTTTTGTTTTATTTATTACTGTATTTTTATTTAATTGACTACATTTGTACACACAGATGTTTCCTTTTATCACAGCCAATTAGGCCTTTGTCAAAACAACCTGTGTGATTGTAACATAAATGCACCAGCTTTTAAAATGTGTTAGATGTGTTCTGCCTCCATATCTTTTTTTTTTTTTTTTTTTTTTTTTTAGTATTCAAAGTGTCTCCTATCTCTAAAATATTTTTTATCCAAGCTTCAGTGAATATCATCATCAATATCTAGCCAAGGATATTGAAATAGAAGGCAGCACTTTTGGCTCTCTGTGTTTATTATGAAAGTGCCTCTCTTCAACATTCAGAGCTCACCCGTTTGTTCCACATCTTCATCTGTCACCTGAGCTGCACTCCGTAATACTTCTCTCAGCAGGGTGTTTCCTAAAACATTGGTTTTGATGTGGTGGTGCAAAGTGGTCTCAAGCTTACCTCCCAACATCCCTGTGAACCTACTTACCAATACTCAGCCATCATTTGCAAGTATGATGCAGGGAAGGCATACGCTGCCTGTGTGAATTGCAAATAGGCACCAACAGAGAAATCCAGTTGCAACACTCTTTAAACTTCATATCAAAAAATGATTCCTTTTTTTTTGACTGACTTAGGAGGGAATACAGCATGTTGCTTGGATATTGTCCTGTGTTGGTGCGATGTCGAATACACAGCAGGGGCCAGCCAGGCGTAGGAGCAGCCAGCCGTATCTTTTTTTTTTTTTTTTTTTTTACAAAAAAAAACCTGCCCTTGTTTTACTTCTCATTCCAAGGTGCTGTATCTTCGCCGCTCTCTATCTCGGATCACAAGCTCCCAAAGTGAAAGCGGCACAGCAATCTCTGGGCTCATTGACTGTGGGGCCTGGGGGGGCTTTAAGTCTAGGCACGTATTAGCTCTGCAGTGCTGGCTGACCCAGACTGGTCCCTGGCCACATAACCACCATCTCATGCCTACTCAAAGGGCCTCTGTGTTGGGATGTGTCGGCACGCAGCCCGGCCCCACTGGAACATCATCCGTGGGATATGCAGAGCTGGCGGGTTGACAGACAGGTATGTAAGTGTGAGGTGGTTGGAACATGGCCCCCGTCGCCTTCTCTGATCATGTTTAAGAGGCCTGTGTGAGGATTTTTCATTCCCCTCCATCGTTCCACCTCCCGATCCACTTTCATTATAGGCCTTGTGCAAATGTCTCAATTGAGTGTCTTTTGGCCCAAATCTATATTCATGTACAAATCTCCATATCCTGTGTGTCTGTCACGCCATACTTGTCATTGTATCGTTTGCTTCTCTGCATGATATTGATATGACCGCCTCTAGTTGCTGTTGCACCATTATTAATTGATGTGTCCCCAGTCTTCCTCTCATCTTCCTGTTCCCCTCCTCTTCCCACTTCTCTCCTGTTATGTACTTCCTCTCTCTTCATTCCCCAATCACCCCCCTCCTCCAGTATCTCTCTCTCTCTCTCTCTCTTCCCATCTTCTACTCGCAGTGTTGTGCTGTTTCCTTACCTAATTAGAAATCCCCTGTGGGTTTTGGTTACAAAGCAGAATATTTACTGTGACAGTTCAGCCATGGGTTTCTGGGTCATGTAAGCGGACTGGGAGGCTGATCTGCCTGAAGATTGAGGCTTATCATGACTAATTCATTACTAAATAGCACATTAGTATGATTATATTATTCTCACTACTAACAAAGTACAGGAAGGAGTTCATTTTATTTTTGGTAAACGTACCAAAGTAGGGAACTTAATGAAAACTTGCCTTTTAATATATAGCATTTCAAGGTAAGTTTTCTGTAGCTCCTAATTTTATTCTTTGACTATTAAATTTTGTTTTGATATAAAACTTAATGCACATGTGGGCATGAACTGTTACCTAGCAACAGTTTCTGTAAGTAGGTGAAGACAGATACATGCTGGCAAGTGAGAAATGGGCGTTAGAAGATTTAAGAATGGCAAAGGAGATTGGACCCTTCCATATGTGGAGATACTCATTATTTTAAATTGATTTCCCAGACACATGCAATTTTTATATGAAAGTTATGTTTGGTTCAGGCCAGAAAAGGACACTACTGTAGACCATTATTTAATTGAGTTAAAGGCAGTTTTCTTCAGTGGAAACAATGAGTCAATTTAGTAGCTGATTTAGGGCATATTGGTACATGTGTAAATTTCAAATTGTGGCTCATTGTCAAAAAGCAAACTTGGCAATTCAGCAGGTTTACTAAATCACTGCAAAGTTTGTTGAAGTGTAGAATCTATCTCCTTTTATTTTTTAAACCCATTGGAGTTTACCACCGTCTCTCTCTCTCCACTGTAATGTAGCATCAGTGCTTGTTCCTGTGTCCTTTCCTTTGGATGGACAGCCAAGAATGTAGGCAGCTACATCGGGATTGAGATAACAGAGCACATTCAATCTAAATACACTAGAGTCATTTTATCGATTTTAGCAATAGCAACAGCTATCCCTATTTCCAATACAAATCTTCCTTTTTCCTTTCCCATGTCGTTCCTCTTACGCTTCTATACTTCTATAAAACGTCTCTTCTTCAGTGCCGTGACACATTTCTAAGAGCTGCTTTGTCTGTTTCAAAGGAGCTTTTACAGGGCCTGATCTTGAATGTGAAACAGTGGAAACATCCTATAAAGTCTGTCATGCTCAAGACATTAACATGTCCAGAACATTTAATGTTAGGCTGTGCATCAACAAGCCATTGAAAAAAGTTTTTCTGTAAAATGAAATGTATAGTTTTTCAATATCCTGGGGTATGGGTTCACTTTGAAAGATTATTGCACATTTCATCCTTCATCATAGCACTTGAGTAAATTGGATAATTCACAGTGAGTGGCATTTTCATTGGTTTATATTATCCCTTGAAGCTTTTACCTATATGTACTTGCATGCTTGCATTTAGATTTTCTTGCTCCCTGGTGCTTCTCTATGTGGTAAGCCAGACCCTCGGCAGTGAATTAGATTTTTTCTGATGGCAAAAGAAGATAAACGCCTCTACAGCAACAGAGGGGAGGAGCTTATGAACAGTTGTGACACCACAGATGTTCTGACACATGTTTCAACTCACACAAATTGACAAATATGATCACAAGCTATATTAAGTTCTGTGATGACAGTTATTGTGACTGTTGAGCTGAAGTGTATTAAAAATCACACACCATGGCTGTGTTTTAAAAAGAGAAAAGGTTTGCAGATTTGAAAGGTGAAATTAAAATTGAAAATTGAAATTAGTGAAGGTGAAAGAGAAGGATCTGCAAAAACAGATTTTAATTTGGAGCAAAGACTGTACAAGCAATGCAAGGTAAGTATGGAAGGGGTTCAACACAGTGGTGTGCAGGGAAAAGTAAAAGCAAAGTGTGAATATGGCACAGACTGTGGTGAATTTGTTAATGATACAAACCTTTAATGGATGTCCAAAGAACAGGCTGCAGTACTATCTGTAATCATGTATAATGGGTAGCTGTGAACCTCCTCACTATCCAAGAGAGAACTAGCTATATACCTCTCCAAAATCAGACCTAAAAAGGTCCTGCACCTAGTCTAAAAAATACAAATTATTTTTATGAATACTAATAAGTCTGCCCACTGCTGTTTTCCCCATTTTGTAAGACAATGCAAATTCTTTATACAGCACATTTCATACACAGTGGTAGTACAAAATGCTTTATAATAATCTCATAGACAAGATAAAAAATGAAATGAAAAATAAAAAAAATGAATGTGACTTGAATAAGACTGTCAAAATCATTGCTGACACCTTTTGTGAATATTAATGAATTCCTATAACAGTTGTCATCAAGTGTCATTAGGTAAATTATGCCACTTTTGATGTAAGGTTGACGTTGTTATGACAACTTGACATAAACCAAAACAAAATAACCTGTCATAAACATGACATAGCAGAATATGTGTCAAAATTAAAAAAAAAAAAAAAACAACCAACAAAAAAAAAAAGTATTGAGATTATGTCTTTGACATAAAAATGTCATATATGGTTTGTTTTGACATTAGTTGTCAGAGGTATGAGTTGTAGTTGCGGTATGATGTCTTAACTTCGGTAGTAAAACAACTTGATTGTTACATCTGCATCACTTACTGAGCACCAGGTTGAATTAAAACCAGTTGATTGGAGTTATTATGCATTTAATAAATTGACTGAATTCATAAGACATAATCATAACATGAAACCTGTCATGAATGATAATGAATGATTATGACATGTTGTATGACATGACATGTTGTATCATTCTGTAAATTATGTCACTTTTGATGCAAAAACGACATTGTTTGACACATTGTTGTTATGACAACTTGACATAAACCAAAACAAAATGACCTGTCATAAACATGACATAGCAGACACTTTAAAAAACTATAGAGCTAATGACATCATAATGAAAAGCACAGCATTTAGGACACAATCATAATGGTCCTATGACAGTTAATGTCAAAATGAACCAGGTATGACCGTCATGACTGTCAATAGTGTCATAATCATTCATTCATGTTCATGACAGGTGTCATGTTATGATTATGACAGTCTTATGAAATTCCATTTAAGTTAAGTGTTACCCAATAATTTTAGAAAAGCATAATAACTCCAGTCATCTGGTTTAGAGTAGGTGCTCTGTAAGTAGATGGTTAGATGTAGATCTAACCATCAAGTTGTTTTACTGACATTTCTGAATTGATATTGTACACATGTACATTGTTTAAATGATCACATTTTACTTTGTAAAGGTAAAGCAGCAAACATACAAAAGGGAAGTAATCTATTATTTAAAATAGTTACAGCTGGCCTATTACATCCAGTGAGAGATCCCCTGTTGGCACTACTCAACACGTGCACTGTTTAATCACACGAGTGACAGGTGACAGAGGTTAAGCGCAGTAGATTTGATTGACACAAATGGAGAGAAAGACCTGTTCCCCTGAGAGGATCGGAGTGTGTCATGATTGCCAGATGATGCATTTAAAGAATTCCCAGTGAAGGATTTAAATGCTGTGCTGGAGGCTCTTTACAGGAACCGCTTCAGGTACAGCACATTAAAAGCCATAATTTCATGCCATGGATATCTTTAAGCATGGCTGGAATACCTGTAAACAGACTTGGAGATGTTGGAGGCATGTATAGTGGCTGCATGAAGGGCAAAGGCATGAAGAAGAGTCTGTTTGTTACATCAGCGGAAGACTCCTGTGTAGTAACATGTTAGCATGAAGTTGTCCTTGCAGTTGGTGAAGCATTCGTTAACACTGATAGGCCTGTGACCTCATATAGGTGGAGCATTAACGGGAGCAGCAGGCAGAAGGATTTCAGTGGGAAGTATTTCCAACCTCAACGGACAAGAATTTCGAATGAATAAAAACAAAAATTTCTGTTAAGAACTTGGGATTGAGGGGGCCTAAACTTTTTTAGGACTGTTGATGGACTCAATAGCGGTGGTGAAATTCTGATTAAACAGTGACATGATTGGACTATTGATGATGATGATTTGGAGTCTGATAAACTCCTGCAACTAGACCCGTGAATCGTACTTGATCAAACATTATCATCCTTTATTATTTTTTCTATGAAAAGTGTTGAAAAGTGTTCTTTCACTTATTTAAACCCATGCTCCATGTGGATAAAAGCAGCTCATTCTAAGGTAATGAAAACAGGAGTTTTTATTTGATTGAATCATTTATTAATTAAAACATACTTTTGACTATTATATTCCAGTTTTATAAAGTTCATACTGCTAAATGTCACTAAAATAGTTGCATTCTGGACCTTGTAAGAAAGGGTAACCTGAACAACTGTGAACTTATCCTCTTAAAACTACATATAATGTAGCGTCAATGAAGCAGTGTTAAGTGTTTCCTAAACCATGCACGCATGCATGTATGCACACACAAAGGTGGGATGAACTTGGAAACCTGGAAGAAAAGCTTGAATTCTGTATAGTTTTACACTTGCTCAATCACTGTATGAAGTGGTTGCACTTAGTTATGAAGCATACTGACTCCGTAGGAGTTTCTCCACAAATCTTACTTTGGAATACAATATCCGTCTCAAGATATGGAAATGTCTGTGCTGACCTTGTAATGTTGTATTGCTGATGCAGCATGTTGAAGTTAAATACCTCTCCTTTCACATTTCTATTGAGCGTGCTGTCTTTGTGTTCAGTGTATAGTAGTATAGGCTTTTCAGTTTCAAAAAAGTGAGAATTGGAAAAGATCCTGTGACTCTATGTAATGTTGATTAAACACAGTGTGAATGTAAGTGTTCACCTCTCATCAGCCCACTGTACTGCACCATACAAGTATTTTGCTGATTCCAATAGGTTTGTGTTAATGCTTTGAACATTTACATAATACCTGCTTTTACACATGAGTGCATATACCACTGTTTGAGAAACAGATCATGTCTTCTTTCTAAAAAGGGGCAGTTGATGCAAAGGGATAGGTGTAGGAGTATCATGTCAGATATAAACTGTCAGATATATATACACCTGTACTGTCAGAGAGGCTGTTTTTATGCTGTTCACTAAAATCCACAGCAGAATATCTTGTGAATTATGCATTGCCTTAGGTAGAAATACAGCCTTGAGCATTTTTTTTCCACTTGCAGTACGATTAACCAGGGAATTTGCATTTCAGCCAGTTATTTTCATGTGGATTGTCAGTAATATTACAAAGTGGAGGACAAGTGGAGTGTCTGCTTGTTTATTATTTGACATTCCCAAAAATGTATATTATACAAATTATTCTTTTTCTTTTTTTTTTTTTTTTTTTTACAATATTAACAATGTGAGGCTAACTAAAGCTAAAACATTGTTCAGTCCTGTAAAAGGCATCAGCCTTGCCCCTAAAATAGTTCAATGAGAATGCTCACAATGGGAGACTGGATTCAAATCAAAGGACCTTGAAGGCCTCACATCTTTTGTGTACTGGCCAGCTGCATCTGGAAAAAAAAAAAAAATCTCTCCTCCTCTGATGCACTGAAGAACATGCCTTCAGCGCTTCCTCAGAATTCAGAGGAGATTTCCTCTGAGTAGCTCGACCTCACAGCCTAATCACCAGATCTAAAACTCCAGCAGAGCTCCAGGCTGCATTGAGACGGATAAAACCCCCTCCTGCTGTTGCTTCCTCCGGCCCCACATGCCAGGACACAATTAATTCATACTGCTGGCAGCCTTGGACTGTCCCAATAGTACGACTCTCATCCCTTACACTAATTTTCTGTTCATATTTGCATAATATCAATTTGGTTTGTAATGGCCTATCGGGGAACACAGTATGCAAGTTTGCATTAATAAGTAAGAAATTGCATATGTCCAACATTTTTGGTCTAAGCTTCTCTTCTTAGACAGAAAATAAATGGTGATGGAATATTATTATTAATTAAACAGGCTATTTTTAATGGGAGAGACAAAAGCTTGTCTAGAAAGATGGACGTAGCAAGGTGTGATGCCACCAGTGGTGGATGAAGTATTCAGGTTCTTTACTTAAAAGCACAATATGCAAATTTCTGCCACTAGGGGTATCTCAATAAACAATAGGCTCAACAATGAACTGCACCTCGCTGAAAAGTCAACGAGAGCAGGCGGCAGCAGCAGGGGGCGATGAAGACAAACTGCAGTGAAGTCGAACGTTATTCAGCTGCCTTCAAAGCGGAATATACAGGAAATCACAGATATATTCACTTCCTGTTTGAGCCTTATGTCTACTAGTAGTTTATAGAAGATGGATAGCTAAGGCTGTGGTTATCAGTCTTGTACTATAAATATAGATTAAATAAGCAAAGGAGGACAAAGAAAGACAACCTGTAAAAAAAGGCACAATCATTTCATTTACATATTCAATTAAATCTTTTAATCTGAAAAGGTATGGGAAGAAGCCCAAATTTACCTCATCCCACTCCTTCTCCGTGAATTATTATTAAACAATTGTTTTTTTTTAACAGATGAAACCTTCACAACATGAGATTAAAGTAATCCAGGAATAATATTACAATTACACAGGATGTGTTTTAGTCCAAACTGGAGCCAATCCGATCAGTTGATGGGAAAACTCATGCACTGGGCCTCCTGGCTCTCCTGGAGTGCAACTGCGGCGCCTGGCTCCTTTGTGAGAATATCGTTGCTGGGGCCTGCATGACGTCAGAGCCAGGCGGACTCAAGTCGGACACAAAACTAAGCGGTATGCATTGTGTGCTGGTCACCGCTGATCGATCCTGCGCAGGCCTGGCTCATCTCAAATGAGCCTAATAATACAAGATGGAGTCCATGAAATCATAATGTAGTGAGGGATCATGAGAGCTGTTGTCTTCATTGCTCTTCAGTCCACCAGTCTCGGTTTTAGTGTTCATAGCTCAGGACATTTTTACAGTTGAAATATCCTCAGAGATGTCACTCTCTCTTAAAAAAGGGACCTGGTGATTACAAAAACAACACAGTAAACACTGAATAAAGCAGTTTCATGATAAGTGGGCACAGGATGTATGGTATGGTGGCGGCAGAGCGCTCAAACTGCTGTAAAACCTATCCCAGCAGTGTCTCTGATCATTTAAGATCCAGATGTTCAAGAGATTTTTTTTTTAATAGAATTCAATTTATCTACAGATGTCTTCTCTCCAAACCAAACAAACTCAATGATTAAAGGTAAATGCGCAGAATAAAGAAGCTTCATGTAAAAGTCTGTTTTTCCCATGAGGCTGTTTGCCGCTGCTACCGAGCAAATGTTCATGTGTCCTCCACTAGTTGCTCCTAATGTCTTTAGATCCAGATGTCCAATGTCTAAAATCCTTCATCCAGTTAAAGATAGCTAAGGGGAAATTGATAGGCAGCCATATTCCATTAAGCGTTACGAAAAAAAAAAAAATCAAACATTAAACTTACTGAAATGTTGTATAAGTTTGACTCAGTGCGAGTCCCAGAGCTGGGGAGTGAGCTGTCAGTTGCAGCTGTCAATCAATGTCCACAAGAAAGACATCAAAGTTAAAAATGTGTTTTATATCTTATTAATGGAATTTTCTAAATGACCATCAGCACACTTGTTAGAAGGCTTGAATTCAGAGATCAAACCCATAATGACTTGTTGAAAAAATGTATTGGCTGTATGTATTGTACTGATTAGTATTTCATGAGAAATGAAGATGCCTTTTGATGGGAGTCTATTGGAGCCAGGGAACTTTTGGAGCCAGTATCTCGTGACCGTCGACTTGAATTTTAAACTGTTGTTGCCACTTGGGAGAGACCTCTGATAGCAAGTTGTGTGTGTGTGTGTGTGAGAGAGAGAGAGAGAGAGAGAGAGAGAGTGTGCGTGTATGTATGTGTGTGTATGTGAGAGAGAAGAAGTGAGTGTTGATGCATTTAATCACAGTTAGGCAAACTGTGGGCTGAGTGAGTAAGTGGAAAAGCTCTCTAGCTGTCCCTGGATGAATAATCATACAGTCCTGCCACACTCCTCCCCCACTGGCTGCTCAAAGAGATAGACAGACAGGAAGACAGAGACGAAGAGAAATAGAGCGAGAACGATGAGATGAGAAGAAACAGTGCAACAGCGCAGAGGAGAAGATGAGGTGAGGGCCAAACTAAATCTAGAAAGCAATCCCCAGGCATGCACTTGCAGAGGAGCCAGAGTCTGTATTAACAAAGCTTGTAGGGATACTGATAGGATCATTGCACATTGCATAACTAAATATAAAGCACCTCTGCAGTGTTTCAGCAGCTCTGCTCAATGTAATTTCCACCAATAGGAGACAGATGAGGGAGAGTGACAAAAGGAGATATTTTTGATTCTCTAATTCCCCCCCCCTTTTAAAACCATAACTCCAGCATCTGTGTCACTGAGTCAAGTGAGCGGAGGTGTGGATGCTGCGTGCGGATCGTGATGAAACCGATTCCCCCAGGACTCTCCCTGCAGGCGGAATAATGAACAAGCAGTGTGTGACTGATGTGTGTGTGTGTGTGTGTGTGTGTGTGTGTGTATGCAGAGAGCATTTGCAGACATTGCATTGGGACTGGGAGCGAGTTTCCGCAATTTACCCAGAGAGAGAATTCTCGTTTAACCCCTCTTCATGCAGAGGTCGGATATCGAGACTGGCTTTAGAGGATCATCCGTACACTTGAGAAATCCAGTGCATTACTCACAAACACTTCCTCACATCCACCTTGTACGCTTGACATCGCACTCTAATATCCCAAGTAAAACATTTGTGGCAGCTTAATAATGCAGTTACAGAAGAATCTGATGAAGCCTTGATTGCATATTCTAATTTAACATAAGACCTGTGTGGTGGTGAATTTATAATATGAGAATTTGCCTGTGCACATTACTGAGGTGTCTGCACTGGTAATATATAAGAGCTATATTAATTTGATACATTACATTAGTAAATTGCATGTAGTACAGTCAAAGACTTGTTGTTCAAATATTATATTTGAATATATATATATATATATATATATATATATATATATATATATATATATATATATATATATATATATATATATATATTATATTTATAATTTTCAAAAATGCGCAAATCAGAACATCTTTACATACAGCTCTGGAAAAAACAGGAAACCATTAAAAAATTATCAGTTTTTGTGATTTTACTACTTATAGGTATGTGTTTGGGCAAAAGGAACATTTTTGTTTGAGTCTATAAACTACTGACATTTTCCTCAAATTCCAAACAAAAATATTATCAAGAGCATTTATTTGCAGAAAGTGACAAATAATAAAAAACATTTTCAGACATCAAACAATGCAAAGAAACCAGATCAAATTCATTTTAAAACAACATAATACTAATTTGAGAGGAGTTCAGAAATCAATATTTGGTGCAATAACCCTTATTTTTAATCACAGCTTTCATGCATCCTGGCATGCTCTCCACAAGTCTTTACTGTTGTTCTTGGTTCAGGTTTCACCTAATGTCCTTCTTTAAGCAGAATGAGGTGTGCATGCGTTGAAATTCAACACTGGAATGGCTGGAATGGAGAGAGACTAGAGATGCTTATTTCAGTAGAAAATCCAGTGGTCTTATTTTTCCCAGACCTGTATCTTGTGAACATCTGCTTACAAGGCTTATGCGGAAGATCAGAGGGTGTAAACCTGTAACTGACATCAACACCTTTCTGATGTCAGAATTAGTCCAATTTCTATAACTTTTCAAAAGTCTATCTGATGTTCTCACAGACTTCGAGCTGTTAATAGTGACATTTTTAGAGGTTATATTGGTTTGAACTTCTCTAGCTTTTGTTCTATAGCTACACAATTACTCGCATGCTTTATGATTTGCACAAATGAGTGCAACTCTATGAATGTCTGTCAGAAGAGACTAGGGGACAGCTATCAAAGTGGTCATTGTACCAACTAGGTATTTTCTAGCAAACTGCAACCCCTGGCCCTTATAACATCTATGGACTCTCAAGTCTAGATTAAACAGATTCCAATTATAAGAGACGAGTAAATGAAATAAAGATAATTGTTTATACGGATGATTATCTGGTGTGGCACTCAGCTTCTACAGGGACATTTTGAAATTGAGGGACATTAGCCCTGAGTAGCAGCAAGATAAATCCCCCATGGAGTCCAACAATGGTGGCAATGGCCGATGAGTTCTGCTGAAACTGAAAAGGCTGATAAGCTTGATGAAGTGATGAATCTGCAAAGACTATGAGTTGATGGTGAGGTGGAGGGGTGCACATAACAGCCTATTTAAAAAGACAGCAGCAAAATGATAGGTGAGTCAATGATGAAGCTGTTGTTCTGTTACTGGATAGACATGAACAACTGACACAGCTGAATACGTCGTCTTCCAGACTGAACTTTTCACTAAAGCTCCATTTTAATAAAATGGCCATGAAATATAAAATATACAGAGAAACTAATCCATGAAACATCTGTTTTATGCTGCACCATGATGTATGCTGCAAGATTTGAGTAAAAAAAAAAAAAAAAAACAAGCGTGCCTAAAATAGTTTTCAGCAGCCAACAGGGGCCGTGTGTTAAACCCAGCGGTTGCTATCATTCATCAGGACCCGGTGCATCACAAACCCCGCTATGTGCCCCTGGTAAAAAGACAGCCTGTGACTAGCAGGGCAGTCTGGAGATGGTCTGAGGATTCTATGAGTCTCTGCGGGGCTGTTTGGAAGTGACGGACTGGAATGCACTCTGAGAGCCGCATGGAGAGGACATTGATTGGCTCGCAGTGTGCATAACGGACTACATCAATTTTTGTGTGGAGACTGTTTTACCAACAAGGACTGTCCACTGTTACTCATATAACAAGCCATGGGTAACAAAGGACATAAAGGCACTTCTAAATGCTAGGAAGAGGGTGTTTAGAGCGGGCAAGAGGGAGGAATTAAAGACTAGTGACAGAGCTGAAGGTGAAGATCAGGGATGGCGGTGGCAGCTCTTTTGTCAAATCCTGATGTCATGCTCTTGCATTTGACTGAGAGATGATAATAACCCTGTGTAGTGTCATCACCAGTTATTTCAAAACTGTAATGCATTATTTATTACTTGATACTGTCATTTCAAATGTTACATTATAATATCACTGTATTAAAAATGTAAGGCATTATACTACTAGTGCATTGCTTTTAAGTTGCACTTAACAAAATTACTGGAAATATATATTTGGCAATCAAAATATAGCTCACCTTGTATTATTGCTGTGAGTCATGACAAGGATCTTGCTGACAAGTTTTCAAAAAGCTGGTGATTTCACCGTTTGAAGTGGTTCACACGTCTTAAGCAAGTCTCCTAAAAGTCTTGATGCTGAAGAATCTCAGAGCAGGAGAATGTTAATTTCGTCTGTTTTGTGGTTTTATCTCCACTCTCATGCTCCACTCTCTGCCTTGCTAAATTCATGTTACTATGGCACCTCTGTAAATGTTAAATTAATGCTGCTATTTTTATGTGGACAGTTCTTTAGGTATAGCACACACACAAAAAAAACCCTGACCACTTCAATATAGGTTATAAATGCATTGTAATGCGCAATATTGACATTTGTACCGGGTAAAATATTACCTTTTTTCCCCTTGTAATTGCATTACAGCAAAAACTCAATGCATTACAGTAATTTATTACTTTTTTAATGTGTTACTCCAAACACTGCTCATCACGTTGCAAGGCAGCTGAATTCTCTGTGGTATTCCATGTATCACGAGAGGTGGGACTGTGTGCTGCTGCAGTGTGAATCTCAGCTCATGATCGGCAGTTCATCCAATCACCTGACAATTATTTTTTTGTTAAAAGTGTGGCCCTTTCCATTATAAACTACTGTTCAAAAGTATGGGGTCACCCAGACTAAAGTTTAAGTTTTCCATGAAAACTTATTTACCATGAGTTGTAAAATGTGGAGTGGATATATATTGGAAATATAGTCAAGACGTTGACAAGGTTAGAAATAATTAGTGATATACCGATTCAGGTTTTTCCAATCCGATACCGGTCCATGGGCTGAACATACTGGCCAATATCCGATACTGATCCGATACTACAACTGTTGTGTGGACATGAGGTCGAATCACCGCACAGCCCCCCCTTTATTGTGGATGGTAAGGTGGATGAGGGTCTTTTCGCCTGAAATCATATGTAAATCTCCAGCAAACTTTATTTTCCATGTCTACTAAAGAGGTAAAATATGTTTTTGCTTCTTTTATTATACTGGGATGAATAATTAAATTAAAAAATAATGAACAATGTCTATTTGGAACAGTACCAACAATTCCGCCGTCTATATCAAAGTGATCATTAGTTTACTATGTGCTGTTACTCTTTAATCATCGTTAACAATAAGAAAAGTTTGATAGAGAAACGGAGTGTATTTATTATATCCTGTATCCGATCCAGGTATCGGATCGGTCCATCTCTAGAAGTAATGATTTGTATTTGAAATAATTTTTATCCTTCAAACTTTGCTTTCGTCAAAGGAAGGTCAGTTTTCTAGCTTCTCTAACCAGATAAACGGTTTTCAGCTGTGCTAACATGATTGTACAAGGGTTTTCTAAGCATCCATTAGCCTTCTGACCCAATGAGCAAACACATTGTACCATTAGAACGTTGGAGTGGTAGTTGCTATGCATATATGTAGATGTTGCACCAAAAACCAGACATTTGCAGCTAGAATAACCATTTACCACATTCACAATGCATAGAGTGTGTTTCTGATTAGTTTAAAGTTATCTTCATTGAAAGAAACAGTGATTTCTTTCAAATGAAGGAAATTTCTAGTGAAGTTTCCAAGAAAGATTTTCAGATGGCTATGTATAACATACAATCATGTGTCAGGTTAGTGTTATCTTAATCTTGAATAGAATACTTTAAGCCACAGACTTCTTTGGTGGTTTTAAAAGCAGTTGCTACTAGGACTCAGCGAGGCAGCACGCTAGAGAATACGGGCGACAAAATAAGCATAATGAGTCGCCTTAGGGGGGAGACACAGACAAAGAGCACAGACACTTTGTTTTAATCCCATCAACAGTGAGGACACATCAGAGGGCAATGAGGTAACTTGCAGACTCATTAAGAGAAAAAGGTTACTAAACAACTTTAGTCCCATGTGGCACTAAACTGCGGAGACAAAACGGAGAAAATATGGCTTAATTGAGATAAGAGAGAGTATCTTGATGCAGATGGTGGAAGGGAAGTGACTGCCAGTCACTGCTTTACTAATTTGATTACAGCTTGAAATACAGCAGCCATAAATTACACACCCACACCCTCTGGTGCAGGGCCACCATCATGGCCTTTTTTAAAAATTAACTGCCAATTGTTTTATTGCCCCGACACAAAGAAGCACTTTATACACAGACGTAAAAACCTGCAGTTGTAGTGTAGGAGTCTACATGCAGTGTTAAGCATAAAGTCCATATGAGCACCATATAAATACATTGAGGCTGACACATGTATTAGAAAATATGTACCCACTCAACACCCTTCCTCCACTGCATTGAGTGGCTCATTCAGCTGAAAACACAGAAGGCTGTGCTCTGCCCTGCCTTAAGGACATATAAGGAATAAGGACACTGCTGGAATAAGTCAAAGAGAATCATTAAGGATCCTAACCACCCAGGTAATGCCCTATTCCCCTGCTGTGGTCAGGAAGAAAGTACCGGATACACAAAGCCAGCACTGGCTCAGGAAGAGCTTCTGTCCTCAGGCCACTAGGATCCTGAATGAAGTCACTGCCCCTAGTTTTTAAGCCCGGATAACTCCTATCCATAAAGCCTAAATGTGAGACTCGTTTAAATGCCTGACACTACATTAAAATCTTCACTACAAGCCAAATTTTAACCCTAGCCCTAAATCTAACTAAAAGTCAACTTTGTCAAAGACAGACCAACACTAATGTCCTCAAGTTGCAGGTTTTTCCTCTTCTAATCATTGTTGTGAGTACATCTGGTCCTCATGAAGATAGAAGTACACGATACACACACATACACGCACGCACGCACGCACGCACGCACGCACGCACGCACGCACGCACGCACGCACACACACACACACACACACACACACACACACACACACACACATATATATATATATATATATACACACACCACAGACACCCACAAATGCAAATTTATACAACAACGTACTATATAAGTCGATGTAAATCTGTTTTATTGTGCTGTTAATCTGTTCTTGCTTTTGCACTCTCCAGCTCATTTGGGAAATCTAAATGACATATACATATAATGAAACCCTTATGGCATTTACAGGCTTTAGTAAACAATGCTTTATGTGCTAGGTATCCAGATAAAGCATGATGTACATGCAGCTTCTTTCAAGTAATATGTTGTGGTTTGATCTGCTGTGCAAACATAGGGGACACTAGGGAGGTAATTACAACAATTTCTCTCTCTGCACTATCAACATACTATATAATGCTAAAGGTATAATAGGTGAAGTGACTGAATGGCTTATTGCGTTTTACTTTGCCCTGTAAATGGTGTTTTTATCCCATATACCTGGACAAATGTGTATACACTGTTGATGAACAGTACTAGATGCAAGAAAACTCACCTGATGTGCATATAAAAATACACATAAATAATGTGGGTACACCAGGTGGATGCATTTTTCATCAGTTTCAGATACAAGAACATACTGTTCACACACACATTTTGAAGTGGAGATAAGCCGTGACACCATGGCTCTGGATTCAAAGCATCAGCTTTAAAGGCCAAAGGCAGCAGTGTGAGGTGAGTGAGCTATGATAGGGAGGAACAGGGAAGTCTACTCACACACTCAGTCTTTTCACAACTCCACCTACTTGCCCTTTCAGATTCACTCAACCACTCATTTAACCCATAAATAACCAGCTGCAGTACAGGGTTATTTTGACTTATGTCTATTTTAAGAGTGATAAGGAGACAAGAATGTGTTGAGAAAAAGTTAAGTCCTTGAGTTGCTATATGAATTACACACCAGATTGTTGCAAGATGCAGCGACAACTATAGAGACGGCTATTGTTTGCTCCTCATTGCTTGTGGAGTAAAAATGTAAAGTTTGAGCTGGCGGTGGTGCAGGAAAGATATATTTTCAAACAAACAAAAAGTTTAATGAACTGTAATGTGGTGATTTTTAGTTTTTATATTAAACTCTTCTTGTCAGGCTTGGCCAAGTGATAATCTTTCAATTTGTCTTTAAAAAAATCCATGTAATATCTTTTTATTAGTTACACAACAATCAATATGCTTAAACCGTCTCCCTGTTTTTTAATGAACCTTTATACAGTCCACCGTAGGGTGGTAAGAACTCAACTCTTTATTCCAAGCAAAGGTTATTACACAGGAAGGCAGACAATCCAGGCAAAAGGTATCCACAAATGTCAGGCAAAAGGCAAGGTCGAAAAAACAAGCAATGTTCTAAATGCTATGGCTGTGGCAGGGACCTAGTACAGAGACACAGATGAGTGCTACGAAATAAAACAGGAGGGCAGACACGAGACATGTGGGAAAAGTCAAACCCTTAACCGAGACATGACAGTCCCTCAGTTCAGGTCAGGTTCAGTTTTAGTGCCTGTCTCTTTACGACACCCCTCCTGATGAGCTTATGTGGTTCTGATTAACATCATAACAGTATATAATAAAACAAGAACCAGAAAAATGGTTAAATGAAAGAATAAATGGTAGCATTTGCAGTATTTACTAGCTATACTAATTTAACAGAGTGTGTTAAATAATACAAGTTGCATTGTGGCAACTGTAGGAAACAGCATTTTGGGGACTTGGATCCATGCATACTAAATGTTCACATGTTAATGTGTGTCTTCTGACTACCACAAGGAGTTGTCTTAGTCAGAATGTTTACATTTCAAAGAAATATCTCCCACCATTATGAGCCAATAAGCTATTTTTGTCCTAAAAGACTAATAGGTACAGAGTTGTTGGCAATTTATATTGCTTGCAATAATGTCACCAAATTAACTAACTGACAAGTGGACAATGCGGCCTAGTCTTGCAAAATATGCTGTTAGTACCGTACAAGTGGGAATAGTTAATGGCACCTCTTTGTTCGACAGAGGGGGGAAAATGAAGGTTATTGGCTCTGGCTCGTTTCTTTAGTTATAGTAGTAATAAATATCATCTAAGCAGATATATTACAAAAACAGGAGTAGCTCAATAACTCTGGCTGGTGTCCGGGGAGCGATGTCTCAGCCAGGTCTTGCTTTAGGCTTTATATCTAGCAGAAGTAAAAGGAAACATATGCATAGTCTGGCACCCATCATTAGACTCCTCTAAACTCCTTTCTCCGTGGCACTGCTTATCTGGCCCAAATAGATGATAGCCTCTGCAATTTACACTATTAGTTCTCAGAGGATCAATTATTCCAATAAATACTCCTTTTTCATTAAAACATTTAGCATATTAACAATACAATGACCTAAGTTTGAATTTGTTCACCTGGGAATCCTCTTAAAATAGATTTTACACTCACCAATAGATGGACATTTTATTCATATACTCAGTAGGGCGCATGATATAAGAAAAATCTGCAATGTGCAATGACATTGTTCAATACTGTGATTGTGATATTGTTTCTATTGTTTTTCTGCAATAAACAAATATTGAATTGTGCATATTAGCTCTACAGTTTCTATGTCTTTCTACTTTAATACAGCTACACTGCTAAAATAGACCCCAGACAGGGAATTATGTCCACACTTTCATTATATTGACACATGATGAAATCTTTTTTTTTGTTTGTTTTTAAAATCACGTTACAAAAATCAGGTTGAATAACAGAAGATGATTGATCGATTTTCCTGATCAATGAACAAAGAGAGATGATAAATAAGCCATAAAACCCTCTACAACAAAAAGTGATGAACACATAGTGTCAAAACATGCAGCTTTTCCAGCTCTAACAGTTTGCTACAGTAGGAACAGACATGATGTATAAATAGATGAATCTCTGTGATCTATTATTAGCACTGTGTCAGTCAGTTATTGGCTTAGCTATTCTTAATCTCATTGTGAAACAGATGCAGAGATGATACTGGGTTCATGATCTTAGATGAGAGTTCATATTCAAACAGAAAATAGATCTATGTTTATGTGTTCAAAAGACAGATGTTTGGATGTAAAATCAATACAATACAACATTTTCTCTTAAGTTTGTTTTATATTTTAACAAAGTGCCTAGAATACTGTATAATGACACTTGCATTACATACTGTACACGAACTCATTGTCTCAATGAAAATGATTTTTATTGGATTTTATTGGTACAATTTAAAAATGTACCAAAATAAAACACAAACCTTGCAAAGTGTTACCCCTTATACACTGATGTCTTTGTTCATTTTAATTCTTTTTGTTTGTTTCTAGTCTTTTGTGTGTTTTCTTATGTATTAAGGATATTTCTCTCTTTTCGATTTCTCTTATTTTTTGAGGGGAACTCTGTGTAAGCCCGTTGAGTTTCCTTTCACCTCCTAAGGCTGTTATTTTATGTTCTGAACAAATAAACTAAACTTAAAGTAACTAAATCGGCAAAAATAGTGGAGTAGGAAGTAGAAGATTTCCATCTGAAATGTAATGGAGTTGAAAGTTTAAAGTCACATAAAGTGGAAATAATCAAGTGAAGGACAAGTACCTAAAAAATGCACTTAATCTGTTGCTGAGCTCACACAGGCCATTTAATGAGGTTGCGGTGTCTGGACCTCTAATGGCTTTTCTTAATTTTCCACATAAAAATCTCCTCAATCAGGTTAACAAGAATAGATATACTGGTCTGAATACAAATTTGTGGCTGTAATTATTTCCAATGTTCTCAGATAATACTAACCCTGTTTGAATACATGTGACACTAATGCACTAGTGCACTCTCCTTTATGCATCATTATGGAGGTTGTTGTGGAGACTGGTTGTGACAGTTTGCAGATCCAATGGACCCACATTAGAAAGACTAAATTGAAGGTCACCATAGCCCGGACTGGTACCTGCATATGGCAGAAATATGTTTTCATAACGGAAGAAACATAATTAAGAAACATTTTGTTATTGATTTACTCAGCCAACATAATGTGCGGAACAACAGCCAAACATTTATTGAGTAAATATTTAAATAAATGCCACCATAATAAGAGGTTGAAAGGCCTGATGTGCTTAATAATATAGCGGTCAGGTCAATTTGAGGTAAATCTAAGAACACTGGTGAGTTGCGGCAATTGTTTTAAGTGATGAGATTTTATGTTTTTATTTTCTTTGGTTGAATGGCTGGTGCTATAATTTGTGACATTTTATGCGTTTTAAATTCTTTTATGGGTTATTTTATATATATTATATTTCAATATTACAATTATTTATTGTTAATAGCTAATTGTACTGCAATTTCTCCTTTAGATTAATTGTTCATTACATTTTTATTGTGTGTTTTCATTGTGTGTTTATAAGACTAATGACTATGATGCTGTTATTTTATAGCACACTTAATGAATGCCATCAACATGTTTGTTCTGCCAACAAATCCTAAGAAAAGACAAAACTAACATTTCTTATTTTTTTACCTTCCCTAACCTGTTGCAACCCTCATTTATTCCTACTGAATATGTAAATGTTTAAAAACAAGTCAATAATATATACTTTCATAAGAAAACAGGCTGTATAAGTTCTTAAACTGCTTGGCACTGTAGTTTTTAGCAGCAGTTTTTCACAGATTTGTTGTACTTTTTCTTACTGCATTGACTCTTCATAATGTGTGTCAGCCAGTGCACTGATGTTGCTCATTGTTCATGTGTTTTTAAGCAAATTGCATCATGCACATCTGCAGGTATATATTTAAATTCTCAGGCTCTACTGGAATATCTTTGCATGATTTACTGAAAAACTCCTTATTTATCTTATACTGTCTCGTTAAACGGCCCCAGTTCAGCCTCCGTCTGAAACAGGTTGTTTTACCTCCTGTCTTTTTTTGTCCTATTCAAAATGGAAATTTCCTAAATATGCCTGTTTAATTTTGTTTATTGATGTGTATACAAGAGTAACAGGGGCATCTACATACATCAGTATACATTTGTGTGATCATTAAACATGTTTATAAAAGCCCTTAGATTTATGCACTTTTATAGTTTCAAGAACAAGCAATTGCAAAAAAGAGAGAAAAAAGAAACACGGATAGATTACATAAATAGAAATAAGAGATAAACAGAAAAAAATGTATGTGGTGAGATTACATTGTGGCAAAAAAGTCCATAAATGGTTGGCATTTGTTGTAGAACTTTTTCTACAACAAATTCAGATACTCAAAAAGAATATCTAATTTTCTCTACTTTCAAAAATGACTTAGTCTCTTTGATCCATTGTGTGCTGGAAGGAGCTGGATTTCTAATTCAGAAGGAGGTGAGACTTAGGAAGTACAGATGTAAAAGCAGTTACTTCTAATTCCTTAGTAGAATATAAAGTAACGTGAATGACCTTAGTAACAAAGACTACAGAACAGATGGTTCATATGGGTTGTCATATGTATGTCATATGATGGTTCAGCATATTCAGAGTAGGCTTAAAGCCCTGGCTTTTGATTTGCAGGGAGCACTTTTACTGGAAGATTGGGGACTTTGACCATATTTAACATTTTTCATGTTAATCTGCTGATTCCATACATGTCAGATGTGTGTTTCTCACTTTCTGTGTGGGATACATGTCATGGTACCTGGCAAACCAACCCAGAGACAGAGGTGAGCATGAGTCACTTGCCCTCTGCTCCACTCACTTTGCTGCTGGAAATAGATGAAACAAACCCAGAGGAAACCAACTCTCTCACTCACTCATTACCTCTGTGATGTCCCTGTTTTCCAAATGTTACCAGTTTGTCAATATGTTCGTTTAAATGTTCCAACTAATTAGTCTGGGTTAGCGGAATAGCGGAATTGCTATGTTATGTGTGTTTTTAGCTTTGTTTACGGGTATAATCTGTCAGAAGAGCCTGTTTTCACTTGTTCTGTCTGTGGGGTTGGAGGTAGATCAGCTGCCTAATCAGGGAGAGTGGAGGCAGGTTTGCCCCATCAGCTCCACTTAGCACTGAGCCACTGGGCTTTGTGAGGAGGTGGGAAGGTGAAAGTGTTCTGGGGTAAATGACATTCTGTGGAGCTTTTCTCCGGCAGTAATTATTTCTGTGTGTAGACACACATTGTGAGTGTCAGCAGGAACAGGGAATGTGTTGTCTTTCATTGTATGCTTGTCTGCATGCTGTGGGAGTCTCTTCTATGTTCGGTCCCCCCACCCACCTGAGCAGATGGTTTGGTGTGGTGAAGAGGAGGAGGTGAGCTGCTGTTCACAGAGCAGGTGGTCATCTTGCTCCAAGGCTGCAGTTTTCTTTTGTTTGGTAATGTTTTAACTTGTCACATTAAGCATGTTTAAAACACTCACAATGTAAATTATTATTGTATGCTTTTAATCTGTGAGCTACTGTATGTATTTATGTAAATAAGTAATTTCACTTTTACATTATTGTATTTTATTCTGTTAATCTGTAATATAGGATTAGGAGGAAAAAATGGATAAAATCTCCCTCTTTTACAGCCGAATGTTGGCAGGTATGAGCAGAACAAAAACAACACAAAAAACAAAGGTATTATTAGTATTTTAATACGTGAAAGTAAAAGGATTTCTATGGCACACAGAACGGTTGGAGGGGGATGTTTTATTTATTTGTTTATTATATTGCATCAAGTCAGCTCAGCTATCATTGTTTTTGGAATGTTAGAATTCAATATTTTATGTCTATAGCCTGAATTTCATTCAGATTTGAGATGAAATTTCAGACCAGTCATTACAATTAGCTGACAATCACATGCATAAAGTGATTCTTAAATCTTCTGCACACTGTACAATACGGTAATACCTGAAAGCTATGGACAGCTGGTCGTCAAGTCAGTTTTATTTGTATAGCCCAAAATCACAGATTTTCCTCAATGGGCTTTACAGCAACAAAACATCCCCTGCCCTTGGTTAATCTGATGAGAAATACAAAAAAGATTCAATTAAATCTGACAGTTTAGTTTATCAACCTCATAACAGACCAGTATCTCATCTTTTTCCACAGCCAGCCCAGGAAAACTGAGAAACACTGAACTTGGCCTTACTGAATATTAGGTCCTTAGTGGGGAAAATATTAATTAATTAATTTAATAATTTTATTATTCATCACAATGTTGATTTAATGTTATTAACATTTAATGTTAACAGGGTTAGACCACGATAACAGAGTAATATGCCTCATTGCGTCAACAAATCCAAACTAGAGTTTTATGAGTGAAATTTGCATGGGGAAGAGAAGTGGTAGAGTTGCCATATTGTTTAATGTCTCCCTCAAATGCAAACAGATGTTTTATGGACTATTTAATTCATTTGAACATGTTGCTCTTCAGCTGAATTCCTCCTCCCGGACAGTTTTTCTGAATATCTACAGGCCACCTGTATAGTATGCAAACTTTTTTGATAACTTTTGACTGCTGACTATAATCTGCATTGATTTTGACTGTTGGTGATTTTACTATTCATGTGGACAATGTTCAGGACAGTAGCGGTAAAGAACTGTGTTGTGTCTTAAATTATGGATTAATTCAACATGTGACAGAACCAACACATATCAAAGGTCACACTTTGGGTCTAATCATCTCTATCTTGATCTTTATGGAGAAAAGACCTGCTGATCAGAACCATAATGGAGACCTGGAAAACTGAATGCAGGTGGTGGTTATAATCTCCAGGTTCATTAGAACATCTATAAAGAGAACTTTTGTATTTATAATCTGAAATTGAGAAATGCAAGGCCTTTAATAATAATAATAATTGTCCTGTTTGCCACTGTTGATAGGCCAACAAACTCTCCTGCATCAGTAGCCCCCGACCTTCTATCCACTAGGGCCTGCAATGAGTTTGCCTACTTCTTCACTGACAGAATTCTAAAAATTAGACAAGCAGTCCCTGCCTCCATGCGAGGTACAGGGTACGTGTCGTCTCAGTGAGAATACAAAATCTACTGTGATGGCATAACTAAATTTGATCCAATCAACTATAAAACACCTGGAGGACATTATACAACATCTGAAATCCTCCTCCTGCTGTCTGGATATTCTGCCAACAGGCTTCTTTAAAAAGGTTTCCAACTGCATGGCCTCAGCTCTCCTACACACTGTAAACACATCTCTTGTCTCAGGTGTATTCCCACAGGCCCTGAAAACAGCAGTCATCAAGCTGCTTCTAAAAAAGAAAATTTAAACAACTTGGTAATAATTAACTACAGGCCCATGTAAAACCTACCTAATTAAAAAAAGTGTTTTTTAAACAGCTGACTAATGTTATGGCACTGAACAATGGTTTTGATGTCTTTCAGTCAGGTTTCTGACTGCACCACAGCACTGAGACGGCTCTTGTTATGTTCTTCAGTGACATCCATCTAAACACACAGTGGCAAAATTTCAGTCTTATTATTATTGGATCTCAGTGCTGCATTCGACAGAGTATTATTAGACTGTTGGAGAACTTGGTGGGACTTACTGGCACAGCACTAAAGAGGTTTGAATTTAAGGACAGAGACTAGTTTGTGTTAGATATAACCTGTGGAGTTTCCCAAGGTTTGATTCTGGAGCCTCTACTATTAAACATTTACATGCTCCCACTAGCCAATGTTATGGAAGGAAACAAAATAAATTACCATAATTATGCAGATAACACAGGAATTTACATCAGGAAATCACCAAGAGATTATCATCCTATACAGTAGCAGTGAGCAGATCAATGGTTGGATGAGCCAGAACTTTTATTAAACAAATAAAACTGAGGTAATTATTTTTGGATCGTTTCACTTTCAATCAGTGATGTTCAAGCCTACAAACTAAGCTAGAAATCTGGGTGCAGTTATGACTTGAATGTCAACAGTTACATTAAAACTGCCACAAATTCAACATAGTACCACCTGAAGAATATATCAAGGATTAAAGGCCTTATGTCTCAGCAAGACTTGTAAAAACTTGTCATTGCTTTTATCTTCAGTAGACTTGGCTACTGTAACAGGGTCTTTACAGACCTCTCTAAAAAGTCAATCACACAGCTGCAGCTAATACAAAATTCTGCCCCTAGAGTCCCCCTCCCTAGAGTAAAATACTGTTACTGGTTTATAAAACACTGAATGGTCTAGGGCCTGAGTATATCTCTGATCTGCTGGTCCCTTACGAATCATCCAGACCTCTTAGATCATCTGGGGCAGGTCTACTCTTTCCCAGAGTAACAACTAAACATGGAGAAGCAGCGTTCAGTTTCTATGTCTCACAGATCTGGAACAAACTCCCAGAGAACTGCAGCTCTGCTGCAACTCTCACTGTTTTTAAGTCAAAAATGAAGACTTTTCTATTTGCTGCTGCCTGATGTTGATGTAATTTCTTAATTATTTTCTATTGCACTGTAACTTCCTCAGCTGTTTTTAAATTGTCTTTATTTTTAGCTAATTTTTTTTTTTCATTTTTATTTCATTTAATTAGGTTTTAATTTCTGATTGTTCTTATTTTATAATTTTAAAGTTTTAAAGTTTTGAGTTTACCCCCTTTAATATATATATACACTCACCGGCCACTTTATTAGGTACACCTGTCCAACAAACTCAGTGCATTTAGGCATGTAGACATGGTCAAGACAATCTCCTGCAGTTCAAACCGAGCATCAGTTTGGGGAAGAAAGGTGATTTGAGTGACTTTGAACGTGGCATGGTTGTTGGTGCCAGAAGGGCTGGTCTGAGTATTTCAGAAACTGCTGATCTACTGGGATCTTCACGCACAACCATCTCTAGGGTTTACAGAGAATGGCCCGAAAAAGAAAAAATATCCAGTGAGCGGCAGTTCTGTGGGCGGAAATGCCTTGTTGATGCCAGAGGTCAGAGGAGAATGGCCAGACTGGTTGGAGCTGATAGAAAGGCAACAGTGACTCAAATAACCACCCGTTACAACCAAGGTAGGCAGAAGAGCATCTCTGAACGCACAGTACGTCCAACTTTGAGGCAGATGGGCTACAGCAGCAGAAGACCATGTCGGGTGCCACTCCTTTCAGCTAAGAACAGGAAACTGAGGCTACAATTTGCACAAGCTCATCGAAATTGGACAATAGAAGATTGGAAAAACGTTGCCTGGTCTGATGAGTCTCGATTTCTGCTGCGACATTCGGATGGTAGGGTCAGAATTGGGCATCAACAACATGAAAGCATGGATCCATCCTGCCTTGTATCAACGGTTCAGGCTGGTGGTGGCGGTGTAATGGTGTGGGGAATATTTTCTTGGCACTCTTTGGGCCCCTTGGTACCAATTGAGCATCGTTGCAGCACCACAGCCTACCTGAGTATTGTTGCTGACCATGTCCATCCCTTTATGACCACAATGTACCCAACTTCTGATGGCTACTTTCAGCAGGATAATGCTTCATGTCATAAAGCTGGAATCATCTCAGACTGGTTTCTTGAACATGACAATGAGTTCACTGTACTCAAATGGCCTCCACAGTCACCGGATCTCAATCCAATAGAGCAGCTTTGGGATGTGGTGGAACGGGAGGTTCACATCATGGATGTGCAGCCGACAAATCTGCACCAACTGTGTGATGCCATCATGTCAATATGGACCAAACTCTCTGAGGAATGCTTCCAGCACCTTGTTGAATCTATGCTACAAAGAATTGAGGCAGTTCTGAAGGCAAAAGGGGGGAGCACCTTGAATTACCTTGGTTACAAATAAACTTGCCTTGCCGTAGACCCTCACATTATACAAGGTACAACTCTCTAAAAAAACCTGTAATGGGAGGAAAAAAAAGTAAAAAACCTCAGAGCAACAGAGGAGGGATCCCTCCTAGAGGATGGGCAGGTGTTCAATAGATGATGTGTGCACAGGATGGAATACGTGTTGCCATGTATCCACAATCCTGACTTCTTCCCTCTTACTATTTTTTTTCCTTTTCTTAGCACCGGAGTCATGTCTACAAATGTCTTTCTTGCTCGTATTTAGCCTTCTCCTTCTTCCTTGTACTGAGCAATGAGAGAGCAGTATCAAAAATAAAAAACATTTGTTAGACATTTTTCATGTGACCTTGACTATGCAGAACATTTTTGATATACAGAAATGTCATTTTACAGGCACGCTGGGTCAAGAACATTCATACAAGAAAATAACAATAATAATTTTTAAAAATCCCTGCAGGTTTAATGCTAGTTGCCAGGCACTGTGCGATCACATCCACCTCAAACAGCATATGACCATTCTGACGGCTGAGAAGAATAAGCTATATCACAACACAAAAAATACTTACTTGGATCAATAAGTCATTTTACTTAGGATTGTTATCCTCTCAGAATGCTTCACTGAAATTACTGACATGCAACTTTACACAAAATCCTCTTTTAAAAATCAGAATAGTGCTTAAAGCTAGTACTCTGAACCTTTTCATTTTTAATTAATTCTAACGGCAAGCTTGTATTTATAGCACTAGAAGAAATAGAGCTAGGACTGGAGCAGGGGGAGCACTGAAGAGGAGCGTGGCATGACTGTACTCTAGGGTGAGTGGGTGGTTGTGAGGCTTCGGGTGGAGGTGATGTGGGGTCTTTATGTTAACTCCAAAAACGTGTTAGATTATGCATTCATCTTCTTCCAATCTTTCATATTCTCACACTGCATTTAGTTTACTTGTGTCAGTATTTTCTACAAGTTGGCTTCTTTTCAGCTCCTTTTTTTTGTATTTCACTTTCCTCCTAACTCTGAAAATATGCTTTACAGAGATTGCTGAAACAGTGAACCATCCATTTTCTTGTCTTTGATGTTTTTTTTTTTTTTTTGGAAGCCGCAGCTGGCTCATGTCCATCAAGGTGCCTGCAGAGCCTCCATGCTTTTTTGAAAACAAACTTTAAGCCATGTCCACAGTCTAGAGTGGATAGATTTAAAAAAAAAAAAACACATTCATCACAAAACTGTCCTGTTCTACTGCTGTTTCAGAATTCTTTCAAAAACCTTGTCAATGTCAAAACCGTAAAAATAACAAAATGGTAAGGTGCATCTTATTTTTTAAAGAATCCAAGGCATGCTTAATTGGAACAGTGACGCTCATAGTTACAATCCACAAGTCATTTCTCACTAACGAGTCAAAACTCTTAAAATAATTCAAGTAATGAATGTTTCTGTAAGACTGGTGTTTTCTTTCAAATTTCTGAATTGAAAAATATTTCAATTTCAAGGTTGAAACATTCATTGTCACTGTTGTGAGAACAAGGCCATTATTTATGTTGTTAGAAACAACTCAGGGTGTCTGCTGTGAAAAACACCTACCAGTATTTATCTGCTGAGGCAGCAAAATGATGATTTGTATTTGTATTACAATAAAAGTGGAAGTGGGTGTAAAATCCATTGCAGTTTTTGTGTTTTTTTATTTCATTTCTAAAATGATTGATAAAATCTGTGTATAATAATTGAGAACACTTAATATCACAGGGTTATTATAGATTTTGATTTCAAATAATTATGGAAATGACAAAAAATTGTGTTCCTCTCACAGTCCAAAAACATGCTCAGGTTAATTGGAGACTCTAAATTGCCCATAGGTGTGAGTGTGTGAGTGAATGGTGTGTGTGCCCCATGATTGGCTGGCGACCATCTGGGGTGTATCCCTGCCTCTCGCTGTAATGTGCTGGGATAGGCTCCAGCAGACCATGTGACCCTAATGAGGAATAAGCAGGTATAGAAGATGAGATGAGATGAGAAAAGTATAGAGCGGTATTTGTAATGTCAGACTTGCCCCTATCTTTTTCTAAAATATATAAAATTGGCAGTAACCTTTCGTTTTACAGGTCCTTAACTACATACCAAAGTTGTTCAGCATGAACTATATATTGCAGATATGGACAGAAGAAGATGGAGAAGCAGCAGCAGCAGCTAATATTATTATTTAGAAGGATTGATAATTTCCAATATTTATTTCTTATTTGTACTTAGCTATTTTGTCCATTTTTATTGTTATAAACTGCTGTTCTTGATAGTAATTTTATTTAGTATAACATGTTTTTTATTCAAATCTTTAGTATTTTTGTAATATATTTTTAAATAGCTCTGCAAACTGCAAAAGAATTGACAGGATGATGAGTTAATATGTTAATATATAGAACTGTAGGACTAAGCTCATTTCATTCTACAGTTCAGATTACTTTTAACTACATATGCTATGCTACATATACTTATAACTACAGCGACTCATCCCAATTCACACCTTGAAGGGTGACCTATGTGACCCTTTGTTATGGGATGAGGGGTGTGGTCTACAGCTCCATCCTCTGTGATCCAGAGATATAGCTCCTGGTTTCCATCATCAGGCTAGAACTGAAGAAGCCTTTTGGATGAAAGGTGAAACGTATTCAAGCTCAAAGAAAAAGTCCAGTTGCTTACTTTTTAAATTCTTTGACTACCAAATTTTAAATTGTCTGAATTTTCTTATAATGTTTGTGACCTAAATGATTTTAAAGAAAATGCAGCAATATCTTAGCATTGCACATATCACATATGTAGTGATGTAGTTACCATAAAAATAAACAAGCTATCTTTCCCGGTGAACATTTAATTCAACATAGATGAAATGAGTCTGGTGGTGTTTTGTCCCTTCAGCGGGTGTGAAAGGTTTATTATGAGAGCTTTTGTCAAGTGTTGTGCATGATCTGTCTGTGTTATGTGTATGTACTGTGTGTATCTACCTGCTTAATGGAATAGTAAATTGACTGCATATGTATAGTACCTTGTGACCACTTAAAGCACTTCACACTCTGACATTCACATATCCACACTAATATTCAAACAGTGATAGCGGAGGCTGCCATGCGAGGTGCTCCGGCTCATCAGGAGCAATTCCTGGTTCTGGTATCTTGCCTGAGGACACTTAGACGTGCCGACCAACACAAACATAGATTATCTTGTGTGGGAGTGTTGTGTGCACACTTTTTCAGACTGATGAGGACCCAATCCATCGTATTTGATCTGAGGATAGACTTTGTAGCCTGAAAATCCTCAGGCAATACTTTTAAGACGAATCGTTCTCTGGCATGCACTCATACGTGCATGTGTGTATGTGTATATAGACATATGAAGGACCTTTCTTCAAAGGTTCAAATTGTATTGCAGGCAGTGTTCATGTTTGATCACATTATTATCCACCTCATGAAAGCTAGATAAAGGAACACATCATTTTCATGTCATTGCTTTGACTGCAGAACCTAAAATATTAACCAGTCAATTGGACACACTATGTCTACTTCATATTTATATTTATAGACCCGTATTTTAATTAGGGTTCAGAATTGTAAAATGTAATTTGTACATACTAAATGTTCCCAGGTATTATCGGTGAATCCCTATATTGTCATGTGCTAAACTTTACATGTGAAACCTCTTCTCTAGTGAATGAGCCATCAATCCTTTTAACAGGTTATGGTTGGGTCAGCCTGCTAGCTTTAGCATGATTGCCTGTGTTGTGAAGCCAACAAACAGCGAATGGTTCTTAGTCTAATAAAGCGTTGTGATTTTCCCGGAACAACGTCCATTTACTGCAGTGGATGAACGGCAGCCAATAAGTATGTGGTTTCCTGACAATGAGTGTGGGTGAGTATTTTCCCATTTTCATTATAAATGAATGCACTTGTTGATAATTTATGTGCAATCATGTATGGGTTCATGCAAATAATAAAATTACGTAACAACTTGTAGCCTATAGGGTAGAGGAGCTCACATTTACTAACAGGACTGTAAATACTTTATAGGCTGCCTTCAAGATGATGAATAAACAATCAAAGGTCTTCACCCACATGTACAAATATACATGTGGATACATACACAGTATATTGCACATGCAGCAATTACATTTACGAAGTAGAAGATAATTTGTCCACTGATTGTTTTCATTGAATTAACCTCTTTAAGCTCTAAAACAGTCAGTATAACCCTCGGGTTGGCAGTTGTTGTAATTGTTTAGCGTAGAAAGATTGTGGTTGATAAATAGTGGTCAATATATTATTGTGAGGTGATGAATTGGAATCAATTAATCTATGGAAATTAATGGAAATATGTGGGAATTAATAGTAATATATGGAAATAAATGGGAATAAATCTAAAATTTACAAAATCAAAGGTTGGCCCTTAACAGGGAATATAAATATGGTTGAGGAAAATATACTTTAGCATAATCTTGGCTAAAACAACCAGATATAAAAGGATAGTTTAACATTTTTAAAAATCCGTCCATCGTGATTTTCATAGTCATAGTGATAGGTGCTCTAATGCCCTAATTTTTGTTGATACAAGCTGCTTTCAGACCACCGAAGCAGAGATGTGAGCTGCTCAGCTTTGTGGCTAATAATAATTTTTAATTTCTCTCATCAAACTATGCAAATACACAATCAAGCAAGTCCCAAACACTGTGGTGGACGAGTTGTGACCTGCACATTCACTACAATATGAAACAATATTGTAACGTGATGCAAATACTCAGGACGACTTAAGCTGCTGGGCGGAGTGATGCAGTGTGCTCACCTCAGGCAGTGCCATGCCGGGCGTGTAGCTGCACTCAACGTGCACTTTTGAGATCGCTCCGCTGAGCAGCAATGTCTGGAGTGTGAAGTCCAATTTTAAAACACCTTGAAAGCAGTTCCGTCTCATAACATTCCATTATTATCTCATAGGCTTGTGAATTAAGTTTTGATCAAATTATGGGGTAAATATATCTGATCTAACATGGTATGAATGTTTAACTTGCAAATATTAAATAAAGCTGTGTTTATATGGTAGCAAGCTAGCTGGTAAATTAGGTGCTAAATGTTGAATATTTCCAAACTTCCCATGCAAAACTCTCTGCCCCTTTGCAACCCTAGAGGTGACTTAAGCTTTTGGTTGAGCTTTTAGAATAGAAGTGATTGTGGTTCTAATAAAGGTGAAGTTAATCAGTATGTCAGAAGCAGAGCATATCCACCCTCCACCGCCAGGACTTCCACCTCTATACTTTCCACATCCCTACATAAAGGGCACGCTACTTCCTGCAAAGGCACTCAACATTGGCATTAGGTGTTATTCCAAAGGTCTGCAGAAAATTGAGCATTGTGTTAGTTCAGGCAGGGGTCTGAAGTCATGCTTGCATATATTAATTCAGCTGCTCCATTCAGCTGTCACAGGCCTTTTTCATGGACGTCATTTTTACACAGAAAGAAAATCACAAGTGTAAGGGAAAAAAAGAAAATAATGGCTAAATTTCATTTAACTGTTTCAATTTCAAGGTCCTGGTATTGTGCTTGCTGGTTTATTGTCACTGTTGTGTGAATAGGGCCATTATTAATGTTGTTAGTAACAACTCAGGATGTCTGCTGTGAAAAACACCTGTCAGGTGTCGAAATGTAGAGTCCAGTGTGTCCAGACTGCAAAATGATTTGCATTTGCATTAGAATATACATATAAGTAAAAATCAGCTTAAAAATCCATTTTTTAAATTTTTATTTCACTTCTAATTTTAGGAATTTAAAGTGATAAAATTTGTGTTTCTTTAAATAAACTATTATAACCAGGAACACTTAACAATATAAAGGATTCCTACAGAGTATAGAAAAGCATGGGATTATTTCTAAAATATAAAATACAAAATGTTCTCAAAGAAAATGCTGTAATATCTTAGAAATGCATATGCTGTGATGTTGTTATCAGAAAACTGAAGAGGCTATCTTTTCTCCAGAAAACTTTTATGGCCATGTACAACACTGTGATAATTACATTATTTACCTTTTTTCAACATTTTTTGGGTTCCTATTTGCAACAGTGAATAAAAGATATGGGGGGGAGCAATAACTTGACTCAGTATGTTAACACTAAAACGACCACGGAGGGGTCAATTGACCTTTTTACCTAAAAAGCCCACAAGAGGGTCATTTGACCCTTTGGACCCCCTGTGGACACTCCTTTTGTTGTGGAAATGTGGCTGTTAGCGGCTCAGAGAAGTCACTTGAGTCACAGAGTCGCTTGAGCCTGTGTGGGGGAGGGGAACCCAAGGCAAGCTTTTAGTACTCAGGTAGGTTAGTGTGTTTTTGCATGTGTGTGTATGTGTGTGTGTGTGTGTGTGTGTGTATGTGTGTGTGTGTGTATGTGCCTATATGGTGGATTTATAAATAAATTTATATTTATAAATATATAATTTCAATGTATATAATTTAATTTCAGTTTATTGTACTTGCTATTTTGTTAAAACGTATAGCCTCGTGTGGCATAATCGTTCAGACATCACACATAAAAACAAATCAGAGATATTTTGTCTCTGTCCTGGTCACCAGCCTCATCTTTCTGGCTATTCCCATGCTCTGTTTGTCCGCAGATTCTGGTCAACATCCCCTCTGATGTTTTCTCTTGAGATGCAGTGTGGGAAGAAGCGTCAATGCCTTAGCCCTCCTCAATGTTGAGGAGAGACCTCTGTTTTTTGCCATGATGTTCATACTCTCCACCTCCAAGCAGAGAAAAACACCTTCTATGGTTTCAGGAGAATATGATGGTAGCAAGGCATTATGCATTCTTGGATGCCATGTTGAACCATGCCTGGATGTGTGGACCATGGCAGAAATTGTGGAAACATTGCCCCATACAATGACAAACGTGGGTATGTCTGCAACATGATCTCCTAGAAATCTGTGAAAGCTGGCAAGGATCATTGTGACACGAAATCTGTGGTACTGGCACGGATTTTTCCAAAATTCCCTGTTGGGGGACACGGAATTATTTCATGTGTCCAAAGTCTTATTTTTGTCTTTGTTTTTTTTCTGATTTCAAAGATTATTTACCCTCAAAAACATTTCTTACTGAAAGGTTACGGTTAGGGTTTGTTTAGATCTGATCACAATGTGTCCTGCTAGGATTCTTGTGATAGGATTTTGTTGCCAATCCACCACGTTAAAAAAAAAAAACTGACAGGATAAGGTTAGGAATTGTTTTGATCAAAGCACAACGTGAATTGCTTTAATTCATAATATTATATGTATTATATACAGTATACTGTATCAGTTACTATTTACCTGTGGTGATTTCAGAGGCTGACAGCCCTTCGTAAGAAGCTATCTGCCCCTGTTTTTCTTGGCTGTTACCTGTAAGGTGTGACCCCCTCACCCCACACACTGCCCCTAACAGCCTCATTACCATAACAAAATGAGTGATTAGTGTACTCGGCAAAAGCTGTGTGGGTCAAATGACCCCTCTCTGGTCCTTCTAGGTAGGCAGAAAAATTGTGGTCTTTCTAGTGTTAAAGGAAAAATGGCCATATTGTAATTTGAGTATGTAAAAGTCCGGTGTTTAAGATAGAAAAAGTGAACCCAGCACTAAACACACATAACTATTAGTATCATTGAAAAGAAAATAATTTAAAAACTATCATCCAGTTCCTAAACCACATTCAAACCAATAACATAAAATCTAAGCTTTTGCACATCTAAAAGGGAAACAAAAGCAACATTTTTCTTGCTTAGTCAGGCTGTGTTTGACACTTCTTAAGTCTGTAATATTGCTCTCCACTCTGTATTTTTGAGACAAGACTGTTCATAAACATTTTAGATTGTCATGCTGACAGTGACTCAGCTAAAACAACAACAACAAAAAGTGACACAATAGCTCGTGATGCCAGTTGTTGCCAGTTGAAGTGTGTGCAGTACAAACAGGCAGTAATTTGAATGACAAATTGCTTCAGCTCCTTTCAGCATCCCAATCTCCTCCTTATGAGCTGTTATAGGTTGGTTTGGTGATGCCGGTTTCTTGTCCCTGCCAAATCCTCAGTGCTACCAGTATTCTTTGAACTCGCTGTAAAAGAGCAGAACCTTTTTCTTTTTCACAACATTTCCTATAAAAGTCCACAAACGGCTCCTTCTGACGCATCTTCAGTATCACTCCATAGCTTTTCATCTTGAGAAAGCCACACTGCTGTTTACTACTTTAGGTTTTAGTCCTGCCTATTTTGTCTGCTAGAATGGCATCAAGGGTTTTTTTTCTGTATTTGATTGCTTGGCAGCAAACAGTGTGAGCAGCAGGAACAGCAAGACGGCCTTGTACCTGTCCAGGTTGTGCCCAGTCATCTGATCTAAGCAGGTACAGGTAATGGATGGATGAACTGAGCCTCTCAGGCAGCGCAGAGATCCTATAAACTGCAGCCAATTTGGTAGAAGAGCCCGAGGCTCATGTTTTGTTACTGAAGTAACGTGCAACGTAAAATGGAACTTTTTATTTTAAAATGAGTGAAAAGATCTGCCTGTGAGGTCAACAAACATGGATAAATATTTATAGAAGTAAAATTAATAGTTAAAGAAAAGAAAAAAAATCAATAAAGGAATAAAAACAAAAAAAATAAATAAGATGAAATGCTAAAAAAGGAAGCAACAAAATACATGAATAAAAGTGTCAGTGCAGAAGAAAATTAATTGATTTAACAAGAGGCAGCAGCCAACAGAAAGGTCTCCAGTTGTGATTTTAAAAAGAAGTGAGCATTACAGCAGACCTGCAGTTTGCTGGGAGTTTGTTCCAGATATGTGGAGAAATAAAAAGTGAACACTGCTTCTCCCTGTTTTGTTTTAACTCTAGGGACAGAAGGCAGACCTGTCTCAGATGATCTAAGAGGTCTGGAGGGTTCGTAACGCAGCAGCATATCAGGAATATATTTTAGCCCTAAAAGAAGCAAACATTACTTATTTTAACATGAATTAAAGACATACAGCAAGTTAAAATCTAGCGTGTTTATCTCTCAAACAATGTGCACACTAGGAAACATATCTACATAGTGAAAAGTTAAGTTTAGAAACTTAGTTTAAAGAGCTGAGTCATTTTATTTCTCAACCTTTTCAAACTTGACCCATAATCTGACACCACTAAATTTAATTTAGTAATTACTAAATGTCAAAGTTTCATACGTTGAAACTGGCTTCTTTGACACATACACATATACATGCATGCACAAACAGGCCCACACACGAACACATTCACACACACTTCTGCTCACAGATGCACAACCACTAGAGCCAAGAGGGCTTCTCTCTGTTGGTGACATCCTGGCGGGTGGTAGTGCAAGTCTATCAACTCAGCCGGAGCCCAGGGTGCAGAGCTGCACAGCAGAGATAGCGGGGCTCAAACACACACACACACACATGCAGGCACGTGCGCACACATGCACACTCACACACGTATGCATACATACACAGAGATGCCCCAGCATGATTGACCTCAGTTGAGTCTCTGGCTGATTTTGAATGAGGTTGAATCACTGACGAGGAGGGGGAGGCATATTTAATAGGCTTCAGATAAAAATATCAAAGCTATAGTTTGACCGGCAACTCTTTTCTGTTCCCCAGGTTGTTCTACAATTGACACTATTGTCAATTGTAGATTGACAGTATAAAGCATCATTTACAACAGACAATGAGTCAATTTGTGAATATCGAATTCATTTAAATAACGTGTGATGCAAGGTACATTTTGTCTGAACTGCCAGAATGTTTGGACATACGAAGACACAGGACTCTGTCGTACGTTGACAGTAAATGTGGCTGATGGATGGATTTCATCATCTTCTCTTGACTTTGGTTTTGACTGATGTGTTTGTGTGAGGAGTTTCACTTGTGAAAAACTCCTAACTTAACTATTCATGTCTGAGAAGAATCCTGCTGACTTGGACTTTGGGTTGCCTTGTTTGTCTCAAAGCTCGAGCTTGTTTGTTGCTGCACATTTTTCACCCTGAGCGTGGTGTCTCCGCTGCAGGCCCACTATGCCCCCAGGAGGCCCACTCCGTAGTTTGAGGACCACTGATTTATATGCAGTGGCTGTACCTGTGAATTGAACTGTGATAAGAGGGCATTTAATCAATAACAAGATAATGATAAAACAGGACTTGTCTGTATGAATCCACGGAGATAGCTTCATTTATATTGGCAGTGGAGCCACTCTAGATTTTGTATCTTGATGACATCACAGACCATAGTCTGGGTTCATGTTTTGCTTTGGCACAAATGTTAAAGGATAAGCTTGGCAATATTCAAAGTTGTTGCTACTGTCAACAAATCCCATGGAAATACCAAAACAACACAGCCACTGATTTCCCCAGAGTGTGATGCTCTCTGCCCCAGGTCTATTCCTCCTCACTGAATATGTAAATCAAAGAAACTGGTCCCAAATAAAGGAGTTAAAAAAAGGAGCAATTTAAAAAGTAAATATTCTATGTTTCCTAAAACAGTAAATGTTACTCAAGTAGAAGTAAATTGGTAAATGGTAGATTTGTTACATTTGTGTACAATGGTAGATTGTATATTCACAGTAGCAGGATGGTGGACACTGGGTGGTTCATTGATGTGGTTCATTGATGTGATCAATACTTGTTGGACAATATAAAGCTTAGTAGATCAATTAATTTCTGTTTTTTTTTCTTCTTTGAAGGATTTTTGGAAAATGAGGAAAAATATAGAATACCACAAGTCTTTTTTGTATGTGTTTGCTTGTTTGTTGTGCTTTTGTTGTTTTGACCTTCCAGTGGTCGGCAGATGGAAATCCATAGCTATGATCTGGTATGGTGCTAGCCTGGGTCTACCCATCCTACTTGCTCACTAATTCATTTCGCTCTGCAATTCAGTCTGGACTAGAGATGCACTGTTGGTGGTTATAGCCACAGATTCCTTCAGCCTTTAATTATATCAGTATCCTTTCAAGAGCACTCATCCAGTCGTAGTTTCCAAAGAAAAAATTGCTTGTGTGACATCCTACATCACTAATTTCAGTAGCTGCATCAAGGTGAAAAAAACATCATTATTGCAGGTAAAGATTTCAAAATTGAGAATGTACCATCCTATTCTAGCAGCATGTTGGCTTCCCTAAAGTCAGGAAATTAAAAAAGTGAGAAGGTAACAGATGAGCTGAACATGGCATGACAATATTGCTAGAGAATGATGAACCACACAAATAGCACAACCAACATGATGCAGCATGTAAAATGGCACCATACTGATATAAAAAATTAATCATGAATATATTTTGTAGTTTTTTGTCAGGGAAATAAAATAATATTTTCAGCCATTTGTAAACATGAGAATATATTGTGAGCTCAGTAGTGTGAATTATATTGAATTGTGTCTTGAGTTCATGGTTACTTTCCTACTTGAGGCCATCTTTGTTGTGCACACTTGGTGGTTAAGGGCGACACGGTGGCTTCCTCCCACAGTCCAAAAACATGCTGAGGTTAATTGGTGACTCTAAATTGCCCGTAGGTGTGAGTGTGTGAGTGAATGGTGTGTGTGCCCCACGATTGGCTGGCGACCATCTGGGGTGTATCCCTGCCTCTCGCCGTAACGTGCTGGGATAGGCTCCAGCAGACCCCTGCGACCCTAATGAGGAATAAGCAGGTATAGAAAATGACTGACTGACTTGGTGGTTACAGGTTTTTCTCTGCTTTGCGGGAAAGCCTGTTTGCATGTTTAAACACACAGTGATAATGTCACTCTGCTTGGCAGTTATAAAACCTACTGATTTCTCAGTAAATCCAGGTTCTACATATGCTCTCCACTCCAGAGCAGCTGGAATGATCAGCTTGATTTACTCGCTTATTCACAAAAAAAACTGTCAGTGTTCATCTTGAGAAGAGAAGATAAAACCAAATGAAGTAGCTATATACCTTTAGTGAAAATCTAAGCAATGAACCTAAGCCTTCAGCATTTTTCAACCTGGTCCCTATTTTCTTGACTTTTAGTGTCTACTAGAGTGATCTGAGCAGAAATTTAAAAGATTGTGCTATAGCGAAGCTGCTTTGTATATCCTCTCTCTAAGCATTATTTTTCACTCCTGTCAGGCTCAGATTGTTATCATGATGTTTTGTTCACACCAAAAGACAAGCATTTCTTCTAAACTCACCGGCAGTGGTTGTGGGTATGTGACACCTGTTTTCAGCCCTTTTGAGAAGTGAAAGTTGAAATAAATCATTGTTTTAATCCTAAAAGTTCTAAAAATGTATAACGGCTTTACATTATTTAGTGTGACAATCCAGAAATTAGCAGCAGCTCCCTGGCTCTCCCCTTCAGAGCTGGCCTTCAGCCACTGTCCATCAGCCAGCAGAGAGTCACGTTTCCATACTTCCTCCATCAACACGACTCATGAGACTGGAGCGAGACTCTCACAAGACTTCTGAAGGCTTCTACCCTTGCTGTCTGCCTTATGATAACAATCTGAGCCTGCCCGAAGCAAAATATATTGCTTATAGAGGCCAAACACAGCTGGGCATACGTGCCTAACCCGCATCTATTATAGCGTGATGGCTGTGGAGTGGGCTGCTGATTTTTTTCTCAATACTGGAGCAAAATGAGAAATTTCCGGTCAGATCAATCTAAGAGATGCTAACCATTAGGAAAATAGGATCCATGTTGGAAGTTGCTGAAATTCTCCTTTTAAAAACCAAAGATAGCTGACTGACTGTAGCATTAAGATATCAGCAGAACATGATGGTGTTAACGAGCAGCGACCAGTCTCAATCTGTGATTCATTCTTTCTTTCATGAACTGGTGACGTCAGATAACATTACAGAGATTTACAGATTGTGGGCTACAGCATACGATTCCACAGATGGATGCAGGTAGTTGAATAGGATGGTGAAATGAAGCTAAGTTTGTTTACCTTTTAGTTTTTGAAGATTGAATAGATTTCCTCATCAGTTCTCCTTTCCAAAAGGTACATTTTAGCCTCAGTCTAGATTTTGTGGTGAAAGAAAAGTTGCCAGTATTTTTTTTCAGTTTTCATCAGCACAAAGAATATACTGACCTTTAATGGGCTTGTATGGTGCATATGAAATGTATTTTCAGGTGGATCTGCACTTAAACACCAAAGGAGCATTAGAAAGCGCATGATACTCCTCCTGAGAGATAATGGAACCACTGAAAAATGGTTAAATACTGTCGGCTGTGTATGTGTTGTACATTATTGATCCCTGCAGGGAGATGCTGTATTATTTTTACTTTTTTTATTAGCACTCCTGCCAGGATAGAGCCCAGTGTCGGGTTCTATAGAGAACAGCAGCAGCATGAAGAGATTCACTGCTTTACTCAAGGACAACAGATCACAGTGGATGTAATGCAGCGACTCGGATCAACCCCATGACGCCACAAAACTACTCTACACATGATGTCGGCAGGGCTGCTTCAGCTCTAGAGTGGTGCAGCACCATTGATGACTGACCTGCAAGATCCATTCACTTTACTTCCCATCCATTGGGATCCATTTTAGAGGTTTTGCTTTATTGCTTTTATATATCAAGGTTATATTTTTACATATTTGCAGTGATCCCAGAGGAGAGGAGGAGTGAGAAGCTAAGCACGGCTGTGAGAATGCCCCCCCAGGGAAAGTCTGATCTTATTTCTTCCCTCTGATTCTATGACAGGTTTCCTGATGCACTCCGCTCGCCGTCTTTAATCTCCACTCCCAGGTTGCATATCAAGACACAGATGGTGAAATCGAAAGGCAGCCACCACACATTTTATCTACTGACTGCTTCACATTTTGTTACAAGTCTGTTATTCAAGCAAAGATGTCATGAACCGCAGAGGATCAGTTGGATCCCTGTTCTGTGCAGAGACATGGGGGACTAGCCTGTCAGCCAGTGCAACCACTGTTGCTTCTGTTTTCCCTGTGTGAAGCTTGTACACAGCTTCCACCATGTTCAAAGGTTGTTTTCCTTCACTTAAGCAAGTAGACACAGGTTTTGTTGTGTTACCAGAATACAGAGTAAGCTGTCTAAGAAAAGTATGGTGTAAAAAGTGGGTGTAATTTGACGAAGATCTGTGTGAGTCTGATCAATTTACTCTGAAGATTTTATGTGCAACAGTATTCACCATTTCTTTTTTTTTCTCTACCACCTGGTGTTACTTTTAATGCAGCTGTGTTTAATAAGCGTGTCAGGTTTAAAAAGATTTGAAGTAAATATTAACTCCTATCTGTCCAATCACTGTTTTGATAATTGTGTATTTTTCTCAGCTACTGATGCTACAGATCAGTGGAGGTTTAAATTAGGAAGTTGAATTACGCTCTTTAATTGCCTGCTGACATTTCACTGTTACATATGTGACATTGCTTATGTATCAAACGGTTTTAGATAACTACAAATATATTTATTGATGATAAAAAATGAATTTCATCACCTGCTTTCAAAATGAATATGAAAGCATAACGGAGCAAAGGAAGAACTAATTTCCTCAGTTAACTGATCCTAGAAAAGATTTATTTTATTGGCTCCATGAAAAATACAATTTCACAGTTTTAATCCAATGTATTCTAAAAATTTCAACTAATATTTTCACATTAAAATCCAAGTTTTTTCTCCCCCTGAAACAGTTTCAAGTGTTTTTGACTAATCCTGCACTTAGGGGCATTTACAAAAGTTCAACCAAATTTGTACTAATTAAAATTAATGTTTTTGAGCTAAATGTTAAGCTCCAACCACTTTCTTAATTCTTAATTTGATTTATTACTTACTTGCATCTGTTCAAACATGTTCCATCTTCCATAAGGAAAAAGTCACAAAGACTCCTCCATTTCATGGAGCCTTTAAGAATATAAAGCCTAATAAATTATTAAAATATAACAGACCAGTTAAGTAATACATCACTTAACTGTTGTACATTACAATACATATGTACTGAAGTCATGTGTGTCTGTATACACTATATAAACAATGTTTTTTCATGTTGAAATAAAATATCTAAGACTTGTTTCATGCATGGCTTATTTCTCTCAAATTTTGTTCACAAATAAGTTTAAATCTGTGTTATTGTGCTCCAGCACATTTATCGTTTGCCAAGATAATCCAACCACCTGGACCTCATGATGCAACTGTTGGTTTGCATGACTGAAGAATTTCTGCACAAAATGTCAGAAACCGTCTCAGGGAAGTTCTTACACATGCTCTTCGTCCTCACCAGGGTCTTGAGCTGACTGCAGAATGTCTATCGAACCGAGTTTAGTGGGCAAATGTTCACTTGCGGTGGCGTCTGGCCTTTGTGAGAATTGTTTTCTTCACAGATGAATCCCAGTTGTCACTGTATCGCGCAGATGGAAAACAGTGTGCAAAGTTTTGTGTGGGTGAGCAGTTTGCTGAGGTCAACATTGTCAACAGAGCGGTGGACATTCCTGCTTCCACATGACTATTGCAAGCTCCCTTAAATCGTGTGGCTTCTGTTGTGTGCTAATACTGCAATAATCATGCTACTTAATCAGCATCTTGATATGCTACACCTGACAGGTGGATGAAGTGTCTCCGCAACGGAGTCATGCACACTAACACAGGCTTAAATTAATTTGAAGGAAATAGTCTTTTTTTATGCATGGAACAAGTCTGAGATCTTTTATTTCAAATCAAAAAATGGTCTCTCTTCCCATATCTCTTGCTATGGTAGAAATACAGCCCAGTCTTTTTCTGGTTGTAGAAACAATGGCACTTTTCTATCTGTATATGCTGTGACTTGCAGAGAATCACAATTAGCGGTGCATTTGTTAGGCAGCAAACTCGACAAGGTCTTCAGGTTGTACACGTCTTCATATATCTACAGATAGGAAATTAAGTCTATAATCCTTCCTATATTTTTACTCCCAGGGGAATGACTAAACTGGCTACTCTGCTATTAGCTTAGCACTGCATAGGTGCTGTAATATAGATACAATGACATGCTAGCTGGCAACTCTACTGTACATTAAAGCAGTACATCACAGCACCTATTCAATATTAAGATAACGGCAGCGTTGCTAGTTTTAGGCAATGGTGAGCCAGCTAAAAATGGTTTTGCTCACTGATTTATCTATGGGGACTGCTAGGAATGACTAACTTTCCCACAGTGTTTGAGAATCCCTTTAAATGACTAGGAACATGCAAGCAGTAATAGATTAGCACACACATATAATCACAGACAATTTATTATCAAACCTTAAGCCACAAAGTTTTAAAGAATATAAACTTACCTTCATATCCATGGATATATGAAGACACACATAACTTGAAGCTTTGTCGAGTTTGCTGGTTGGTGCCTTGGAAGATGCCGTAAAATATAATTTATGTTGCTAATTGTGATTCTCAGAAAGTCTTGTAAACACTGTGTATAGAAAAGCGCCACTGTTTCTACAACCTGAAAAGACCAGGCCACATTTCCCATGCAGAAAGCGATATGTGCAAAGAACCTATGGGGGCAACACAAACATACTACGTACATACAATACAGTACATGTTCTAGTTTTAATAGTTGGTCAAAAATAGTAGTTTTCCATATAATGGCATGGTGCAGTAAAGTTGGTAACATTGCTGAGGAGTTGGAACTTCTCACTGTGGTGGCTGCTTCATGTTCCATGTAAGGGTTAATCAACTGAGTAGGTGTGCGTTAAATGGTTTCGATGCACAATGTGGAGGCGAGGAAGTGCATCAAAACCATTTAATGCAAACACTCCTTGATTATCCTGCTTATGCCATGGTCATCTGCCAAACAATCAAGAATAATCACATGAAAACATGTCTTCATGTGTTTTGCAATCAAAAGTTTCTCCCTGATTCAGTTTCTGTGGTAATACCATGCTGTAAATCATATTTGTAGTCATGCTAGCAAGGACACATAATTGACATTGACATTAGTGTAGACTGAAATGTCTTAAATATTGAATAGATTGCATATAGTTATGTGGGAACTACAAAAGAAAATAAGAAATTTAGAATAAAGAAAGAAAATATCTTGTCTTGAGTGTATAAAAAGTGGGTCTGGCTGAGTAACAGGTTGACACAGCACAGATGAGGATTTGCTTCCTCCATTACCTGTTGTTTGGTCTCGAGGAAGAAGATGAGGGAGACATTCTGTGTTCTCTTTGCAATGAAACTAAACATTTTTACCCATTGATTTTCAAACATGCACCTCTCCCGTTGATACTGCTCAATTGTAGATTTATAGTGATTGGTGGGGGTTGGCTATCCACACAAAATCAAATATGATTGGACACATTTCCAACACATACATAAGAATGCTCTTTCACATTGTTAGTTTACTGGATAAATTTCTGCTCTGCGCTGCTACATTTGCTATTTGCACAGTGTGGGCACTGGGCGTGAAATTGACAACTCCAGCAGTGTTAACTACCTACAATTGAGTTAGGGCCTTGAGCCCCCATGCACATGGTTTGTGGACTGTCTAAATAGAGTCCAGAAACTTTATTTCACTTTGGCTGTATTTATGGAGTGCTTTTTGGTTGAATAAGGGATTAGAAGTGTAAATATACAAGGATTACTAGTGGCTAATGTTGTGGAAATGATGCACTACTATTAGTTTTCCTTTTCCTTCAAGTGTGTGTGTGTATGTGTGCACATGAGTGCCGTAGTTAATGAGGAAATGCAATTTCAGTGTGGCTTTGTGTGTATTAATGTATTTTTGTTTGAGTGGGTGCTCGTGCCTCTGCGGGAGCCCTCAAGCCATGAAATCCTATTTTATAACCATATATCAGGGGCTGTGGGGTGGCTGTGGGGTCAGTTCTGCCCAACTGACTGCTAGAGAAAGACTGTATGGTATCTGTCTCTTCTCAGGATAGAGGTGGCAATAGGCTGTACAGAATATGCATGAGTTCTTTCATAATCTGTCGTGTCCTTTGGCAGGAAGGCCTGGCCGTGCTTATCTCCTTCATGTTCTGTCTGCGGCCCACAAGACACCTGGTACCCAATTTGTTACTGCCAGGATGGCCTTGACAAGGGAAGTCAGGTTTTAAATGGACATAGCATTAATCATATGCTGTGAAAGAACTTTATGTTGATGTCGGTCTATAGGGGTCTTTTTTTTTTTCTAATTACCCATGCAGCGGAAAAAATCTCCCTCAGGGCAATTTCAAATAAACCATGTCTGCAGTGATCAGGCTTAACTCAATGTGGTATGCCTGAAAGCATGGATTTTAAATGTCTCTTAAACTCTGAGTGGTGTAATCTGCTTAGTGAGTTCCTTGCCATCATGACTCAATATAAAACAATATAAAAGTCAGAATTATCTCGGGGTTAATGTCTCAAGCAGTCGGACGACCTCCTTGCCTCTGTAATTTATGTGGAATATTTCAAGTAATGATTTAATGTATCTAAATAAATGTAGATCATAAAATGCCAAACTAGCTTTTAAATGGTTATTGGCCAGCAACGGGGGTGTTGTAAAGAAGGCATCTGTCACTGCTGATGTGTTGCAACTTGGCATCTCAGTGTTGTCACAAAGTAGTGATGCTTGTAATTAATAAGGTTGGCTCCTCAATAAAGACACATTTAAAGAGAGCTCTTAATGGTGCTTTATTCGCACAATGTTGGAGGAAATATTCAAAGCATAATTGACTTTTCTGTCAAGGCCTGGTCTGTTAGACACCTGCCCGTGGGGTCTTTCTTCCATTGTCGCAATAATTGAAGAGCTCTAAAAACACCAAACACGCTCGACTGCACTGAATGATCACTTCTAGAGGAAAAATCAATGAGCTTTGTCTCGTTTGTCACTACGTCTCTCTCTCCATCTTCACCACCCTCCCTCCTCCTTCCCTTCCCATTTACCTATCTCTTAACTAATGGAGCGATGATTTGAAAAGTATTATGAGGCTCAAAATCAGCTCAGCAACCCCGCACTCGACTGCGTGGCCAGCTCCTTGATGGATATCCCTGTTCTGATTGCCTGAGCTCAGTGCTGTATAAGGAATCTCTTAGCTATACCCTTTAAGAGTCTGAGAGACTGATGCTGAGATCAGGCTTTTGTAGGGGATCAGCAACTGGATAATGAAACTCTCTTGCAGACGAGCACACTGACACAAGAAAGCACAGGCTGCCAGAGACACACACACATACACACACACGTACACACTCACAGAACTGTTCCATGACTGATCAGCTTTTCTCCCTCAATTGCCAGGTCTGGAGGTGGCGATGGTAGTTGTGCCGCGCTGGAGGGGGAGAGCGGGATAGGAGCAAGTGAGTAATTTCACCACTGGTTTATCAAACACCTCCACAGTCAATCTCTCAGCAGCCTCATCACGGCGAGAAGCTCCTTTCAATCACTTTCCTCTTTGTTGTCTTTTGTTACGGGCTGTTGGGTTGTTTGCGTTTATTTGGTTCTATTTCACAGAACATCAGATGAAGCCTTGTATAACAGCTTGCATTATAGATATATCTCCTGATAACATTGTATTTTGCTCCATCTGGCTTTCTGCGTTCTCAATATGAGCTTCGAAGAAGCGACTATCAAAGGGGGGGCTTTGTGCTGCTCTCCTTGCCTTAGGCTTTCCATGTAAGCACAAGGAAGGGCAGGGAGCTCCCAGAACAGAGCTACACTGCCAAATATAACTAATGCAAATGGGAAATAACTCTTCTTTTGACAGAAGTTGTCCTGACTGGAATGAAAAACTGAGATCTCGTCAGATTTGTTTTTAGCTCGCTGCACACAACAGCATTAGAGCTGGTTGATGTTGCACATCTATTTTTGTTCTTTTTATTAAATAAGCTAACCTTTAGACTTTCATGCAAGTTCAAATATGCAGAATGTCAGAATTGGACGTTGTTTTTTTTGCCACCTCACAGTAAAACAGCAGAGTGGCTATTACAGAAGCTGTCTGAATGCACAACGTGATGCCTTTTGAAAAATCTGCTTATTTGCATCATATCTCAGGGGGGTATTTTCTGCAAATGAAAAAGAAGCAGAGCATATCTTAACAAGGGACAATGGTTGGGAGCAACACACACACACACACACACACACACACACACACACACACACACACACACACACACACACACACACGCACACCACCTTCCACCACACCTGCATGCACAGCAAATCAAACAATGGCAGAAAATAAACAAGCTGCCTAAATTATCTGCACTTTTAGACCTCCCCAAACAAATGTATTTTTTGTCCTTTCTGCCGGACTCATAGCAGGATTTGCTTCTTTTTTTAAATTTAGCGTTACACCCAGTTATTTATCTTTGTCAGACATGGAACCACAATCAAACTTCAAGTGTAAATCATCCAGTTCATTGATGCACAATGACTGTTTGAAGAATAAATATGCAGTATGTTCATTTCAGACATGTTTTAAACTGTAGATTATATATACAGTTGTTTTAAGATGTTCTCTTTGAGATTCATAAGCTTCATGTTTTATTACAGACAGTAGAGGTGACTGGACTCTACCCACTGGTTGGAATTAACCCCTAAACTCTGGTTTTATTTGGAGTTTTCTGGGGTTTGCAGCTTTTGGAAATCATCAGAAATCATCCATTGGAAGCAACTCCACTCCTCGCTCCTTCTACAGCTCTGGCTGCTGCCCACAAAAATGTCCCACAGTTCTCTCCATCGCTCAAATGCTGAACCAAGATTTACATGCATTTCACCACACTTTTTTGGCTTTTCAACATCCTAATTTTTTCTTTTTTGCTTGCTTAGTTGAATAAGCTGCTGTTATCAACACTGGAATTGCTATATTTTCATATTTTCACTACAAGCTGTGACATGCAAGCACATCAGACCTGAAAAGACCACTAACTCTCATTTTATGAAATAGGCAGTAATTGGATAAAACCTTCTGGACTGGTCCTTTTCAGGGTTGATTACAGAGTCATAGAGTGATGTGAGGATCTGTTAGACCACTTAAATTGCAATATACTGACAGGTGGTTCTTATGAACTTTTTTGTGCAATTAAACCAAAAAATAAATTGGCTACTTCAGATTTAGGGGCAAACATTATGCACTGTCACCTAATGAGTGATACTTCTCTGCTGTTAAAGGATCATTATGGTTTGTTACAGTTTACTTTTGTATTTTGGTTTGCAAACACAAAGTCAATTCCAGTCAGTCAAGTCCAATCCGCCTTTTATTTTTTCTACCAAATAATTGTAAAAACCTGTATGACCCTCTGATTTCTAGTGCTGTCATAGAAAAGATGCACCTACAAAAAATAACAATATATGACTTATTTTTTAAACAAAAATTTGTCAATTAGTTAATCGCCAGGACATTAATTGGCAACTGTTTGGTAATCAAATATTTATTTCAGTCATAGGTTAAGCAAAAATGTACTGTTAGCTTGTTGGAGGTGAAGATGTACTACACAAATTAAAGCTGTGTTTGGTGTAAATATGTGTGGAAAAAACCTTTAACCCTGAAGAAAAACAAGCTCGCTGTTAGGTTTGTTTAGCAGGATTTGAAAGATTTCTGTTCTTTTCATCTTTTAATACTACAGTCCACTGAGGAGGTGGTGGTTATTTTTCTTTCAATTCCAAACAAGAAAGATTTCTGAAATCGGATGTGGGCTTTGTAATGTCGGCTGCCGCAGGCTGTAGTTGTTATTCAGCCGCCGGGAGATGATCACTGTCTGACACTTAAAGACACTGCAGACCTCTCATCCTTTCACACTGCTTACACCGTTTGCCTCTTTCTCTCTCTCTCTCTCTCTTTCGCTCCCTTGCGTGCTTGAACACACACACACACACACGAACACACACAATCTATTAGCATCCTCACACAGAAGAGTAAGGGTTAAAACTCAGCGAGGTGTTAGGAAAGGTAGACCCTTCGGACAATTTCTCTTGCTGCTTAGCAACGTCCACACTGCTTACTTCAAACTACTAAATAATGAATTAACGCTGCCTCGCTGCAAAGATTTGCAGTTTTTCTATCAACATTTCATATAAGTTGGAATCTATAGAGCAACAGCACAGTGTCCAGCTTACATTGAGGTTTTAAGAATAAGCGTATTTTGAATCCACATGGGTGTAAGCTAATTTGGCCATTTTAAAGCAAATTGAAAACCCATTTATGTTATTGATTACGTGCCACCATGTGGCTTAAAGTGAACGCTCAGATCTCAGCAAAGTATTTCTTTAGAATAGCGATCAAAGAGTTGTCACAACACTCCAGTTAAACCGTGAACACATTTAATCGACAACACAGAAGCCGTTTTAGAATCAAATATTCCCCTCGAGTGCTTGTACCCGAGCAGGGGAGAAGCACGTTTCAGCTCAGCCTTCTCCAGCGTGAGATGTTATTCCTTAGCCTTGAAATGGGAGGACTGTTGCACGGTGAAGGAGCCATTTGTTCTCTCTGCTAAATTTTGATATTGAATACTGAATCTTATTTTTGTACATGTTGGACAATATCTTAGTCATTTAGCAGACAAATTGCTCAAAACAAGAAACAATAAAGGCATTTAAACTCAAAAGGAGGAACATGGCAACAAAACAACAAGAAATGGGCTCTAGATTGACTTGTTCTGCTGTTCCATTCACTTGAATAGGAAAGTGTGTCCATACTTTTGACTGGTACTGTAGAGACTTCAATGAGTGGATTCTTTCCTCCATCAGAGCAGGGAAGGGTTTTGACCTAGATGAGCGACCTCAGGATCTTTACAGTGAGTGACAGACACCCAGAGGAGTTGGATGAGCCCTGTGGGTTAACACCAGAGTCTTGAACTGTTTGCAAAGTGCAACAGGAAGCCTGGCCAGTGAATGGAGAAGAACAGTGGTGTGGATTGAAAGACGCCCACATTTACCGACTTGACCCATACTAAGGACTTGTATTGTGAAAATACTGAGGTTGTATTCCTTTGGGGAAAACTCTCTCTGCATTATAATTACATTTATATAGTAATGATTTGTGAATGAAGTGCTACATTCAAAGTTTAGGGAAAGATGTTTTATTTTTTACTATTCTTTTCTATTGAATGTTCTATTCTTAAAAAAATACAATTGCAGCTCCAACTTTATGACTAAGACTACAATACTAAGTGCTCATGTTAATAGAAGATATAATACAATTGTATGCAAATGAAAGTGGGTGCTACTGTACTTCACCTCTCTCTGAGTGAAATGTAGCTCTTATCTGCAGTCCTTTCTTATTCTGAATGACAGCTGCATCAAGTAATGTGTATTTATCGGACTATTTGAGACTTTGTCATTACTGTTAGGTTTTAGCAGCGTGTATTTAAAATGATCTAAGGCCTTCCACACTGGGATAATATCCTACTCCAATCATGTTTGTGTCACTGAATGGATCACTTGGCACCTTGTCATCAAATGCGGTGTGACAGTTAACGTAATAGGCCTGCAACACTAGACTATATCATCTGCCAATTAATTAATCCAATAGAGCCCGGCTAGGCCTATTAAATCCCATTCTAATTAATCAGATACCACCAGGATACTCTGTCATTTACCCCAAATTTGAAGGATAATTACCCAAATGGAAGCCAGTAGCCTATAACTGCAGACTTTTTTTTAATATATAGTATCTGATTTTAAATAAGGAAATGAGGCATATTTCTAAATATGTCCAGCACTGAAGTGACAGATTTACTAGAGTGTTAATAAATCATGGCTGTGAGTGGTAATCGGCGGCAAGGGGGACATTTCTGCATAGGAACTGTAGTAACTGAGTATCAAAATTAGTGTCACGAGTTGAGAGAGTGAAAAAACCCATTTGGAGCCAGTGCAAGGAAATCCCATTGGGTTTCATATAAGTAACGCTTACTGTGTTAGATGTGTAATTAGGCCCAACGCATTAACTTCTAAAACGTAGACTAGGACGGCAAAGGAGGGGAGGAACCCCACCGAGTTTAAAGAAGACCAGGCGCTGAGTTGAATACTAAGAATCTTGTCTTCTCTACCTCTTGCACACAATGTGTAAGAGAGAGAGTGATTCAGAACATCTTTGAAGGTGGCACTGGTGAGAGGACAAGAAATGAAAAGAGAGATTGGGACAGTATAAGAGAGAGAACAAAATGGCAGAGGGAGCGAGGCAGGCGCTTTGTTAGTTCACTAGGCCGATTCTTTCCAGGGTGCTGAAACCCAACTTTGACTTTTAGATTAAACTGAGAACTGGCTTGTTGGGAGTTGCGTCGTCTCGGCTTTTATCCCTCCATCTGCAGTCTGCGATCTAACATCTGGTTACTATTTTATGTTTTCTACACAATTTACAATATCCAGGCTTCCTACGGGGCTTTGTCTTGAAAATATAACCACTACTCTGTCTGGGGTTAATTGCGGTGTAATAAATGGAGGCATTTGCATCAAAATATTTGAAATCTACGACTACTAGATTGCAGCCTTGTGCTAAAAATTTGTGCACTGCATTTAGATTACTCTGTTGTGCATGGCCACATCAATGGAGAACTATATAGCATTTGTCTGCAATTGTAATTTTGAGGTGGTGTTGAGCTCCAAAAATGTAAATAATTGGAATAATAGCCTAGATGCTCTCCAGGCAGTAGCAGAGCTTTTTTTGAGTCTCTGTGTCTAACCACTATGTATGTTCTCTGGTTACCTTTAATATTGAATTAAACACACAATGCTTTATTTTCAGCTGCTAGCTGGCTCTCTATAATGGAGTGCAAGTCGTGACCTAGCATGGGATCTTGGGAAATGCTACTACCATTAGCTCACCTTCAGCATTTATTGACTCAAGAATCCGACATTCAGATGGTTTTGTACCAGATTATCTACAGACATATCCTCTGATAAAAACACCAAATAAAGAACCTTCACATTAATAATCTGTGTTCGCCAAAATTGTTGAAAACATCTGGGATCATGAAAGTACACAATTTAGCACATCATTTAATGCAGGTTTATTTGTTTATAGAAATCTGAATCCACACTTTAATCAGAAAAAAAGCATATTGTATCTTTAATTAATGAGATTGACCTGCTCAGTAAGTCGAAAAGACTCATTTTATTTTCGTCCTCATTTGCAAAGCTCCTCTTTGCAGATAGATATTGGAGTGTGTTTCTAATTGTCTCCCCTTTAAACAACCTCATCCACTAATAACTGTCTTGCAGGCACAGCTGGAGAGAAATGTAGCTGACACAGGCAGTGGGTTCAATAGCGTTGCTCTGGGCACCCGAAACAAATGGCTGAACAGTTGCTATTAGGCGTATAAATTGTAAACATCCATGCAGGTGAAATAAGTGTTGTGCAGACTCTGCTAATGCTACATAATAGGAGTCTGTGATGTCTGCAACAACAAGTTCTTATTTCATTATGAATCTGTGGGCAGATTCACCAGATGAATACCATTATTTAAATAAACAACTGCAGGTGGGTTTGTTTTTTATTTTAATTGGATGCAATTTTTTTAAAGAGGACAAATAGATAAATAGACTGATGGGCAGACAGCAAATAAACACACTGTGTTTTTACCTGGTGGCCACGAGTGCTGCACAATTTGATAAAAATGTGCGATTATTGTGGACTGTACTGCAATTATGTTATTATAAAGGAATTTTGTTTAGTATATTTCTCATCTCAAAACATACAAACATTACACAAAAAATAAAAAATTTGAAGTATGCTGTACTTTTTCCCCATATAACTTAATATCGAAATATAACTAAAAGCTTGAAAATTTGTCTTTGTGGTGTTTTATGTGGTAATATAGATCAGTCCTATTGCCACAGCATATAGTGAATTTAGCTTTGCATGTTTTACACAGCACATCTTGCTATTCAGTGTCATCATACTTGAATCCAAAGTATTGCCAGACAGTAGAAGTTGCATTGTTTTCGCCACCAACTGAGCATGTCCTTTCTCGAGTTCCTCTTCGGCGTCCATGTTTGCTGCTGAGGTCTAGAGCCCTGCACTTATCTCATTTCTTAACCTAGGTTACCATCTGCATTCACATGATGCTAACTGGGCTCGCTCCAATCTCGTTAGGAAAGTTACTGGCAGGAAGGATAACGATTCAATAATCATGCAGTACTGGCCGGACACACCAGAGTCAACAACATATTTTGGAAAACAGACAACACTGACCATATTTTGTGTATTTATTTCATAACCACAACCCACTCCCAGCTCGATAATAAGGCCAGGGCTGCAACCAAGGATTATGGGTCTCATGAAAAGGTATCACTTTGGGCCCTGTCACCCAAGGACATGCCAGCCCGGCACAATTGCTGGAACCACACCTCCAGAATAAAGATACGCTGATGGCCTATTATTCCATCCGCAACTGCATCACAAAACACTGCCCACCATCTATTGGCACCAATGGATGCGGCTGCCGTCCACTAGTGCTCTCAAGTATCATGCATTAAGTGTGACACTCACTCTTTTGAGTCTTTTGGTCTGAATTTTTTGAGAAAAAACACATTTTCATACCCCAAAAAGGTATAAAATCTACTGAGTCTCTTAGACTATCCCTAACTTATTGTGAGTAGTGTATATATATATATTTCTCTATTGTGCCGCTCTTGCAATGAAACCAGCAGGAATCGAGCATGTCTCCCATAAGAGCAGTGAAAAAAGCACTGTTCAGCTGTGCATCTCTACACCAGGACCCAATCAACCTACTCAAAGCTTTAAATACCTCTACCGTTGCAGGCTTGAAAATCTCTTCCAACACCTAATGTATGATAGTTACGGACAGTGTGTTGTGAAAATATAACACAGCATAGATATGCATGTAACATTCTGCATAGAGTGGGATTCACTACTGATATGTCTATAAGAAATGTGCTAAAGGCCATTCTCTGATAATTCATGAATAACTTATAATAATATTATCTTGAATATACATTAATATGCTCAATTAAAATAAATTTACATTATCTATAGAATTATATAACTGACAATAGTCTGCATCAAAGCCATGGAGGCATAGCTTGGTCATATGACTTGAAGGTATTATTTTAACATTGTCTGTCACTTTAGTATTGACTGAGTCAAACTTTTTGTCAAACTTTCAACCAGCATCCAATACAGACTGTAGGTGGTTTTTTTTTTCATCTAATGATTGTTATTTCCAAAAATGATGATTTATAATTAGTGTCTGAATAATCATTGGCAAGGTTTTAATGTTTCTTTTTTTCCACAATAATAAAAACACCCACGGCTGAGGAGACAGAGCAACTGAGCCTGGAGCTGCATCTGTTTGGCCTGGCATTCGCAGTGTCTTAATAAATTAAGGTTGGTCATTGAGCAAATACGGTGGGCGGACGTTTGCTTATCCAGATATATACACATATTTGAGTCACCAGGACATAGAATTAAGTGTTTTCTGGATTTGTTTATTTATTGGTTTTACTACCTACTACACAACAGCCTTCTGGCCTTTTCCTGTGCCTTCTTTCCCTCTTAAGGGTCGTGACCTCTGCAATTGATGACACAATGCTGGCCTGTCGTCTGTAGCTTAAATCAGAGCAGTTTGGCTTCTGAGTGTACAAGAATCCACCCTGAGAACGACATTATTTAATTCTTAGATGATACAGCCATCCTTGGTCCACAGAGATTGTTCAACACTGTAGCAGTCTGAAATAGAGAGATTTGTGCAATGATGTGACTCAAACCCTGTCATGCTGAAAGAGGGGAAGACTGAGGAGATGGTGTTTGACCTGTAGCCAGTGGGTGACTTTAGGCCAGTTGTTATCGACAATGTATCCACCAGTCTTATTCCCTTATAAGTACCATAGACTATATGTTGATAATGCACTCAGTTGGAGGTTCTGCACTATAATATATAATGTTATATAGTAGTAAGACATCATATTACAGCCTAGTATGATAACAATTGAAATCACACATCACTGATCTGGTGCAGACTGCTCTAGAATTATAGGGTTTCTGAATTTAAATGGTGTGTGTGAAGGGACCCAATTCCTACAGCCTAATGTGTCAGATATAGTCTAGTACAATTTAAATGATGCATAGAGTGTATTTGACTCTGTCAAACTCTAAAAATGGACCAGAACTTATCGAATCAATGCTGGCACAGCTGTAGAGAAGTAGGAAGTCTCAAGGCACTGCTCTGCCGTTGCCTCCCTGTGGAGAGAGGTGGCACATATGCTGTCAGGGATCCTCAACACAGATCCCCGTTTTTCATACCTGCTGGGTGCCCACACTGAGAACAAGCAAAGTGATAAACAACACGGAGTAATTGCTTTTGTGTGTCTCACAACAAAACAATCGATCTTTAAAGAACCGGAAGGTGAGGAAACCCTCTTGTTTCTCTAGAGATGGGTGGCTGGAGGAGTTGCTTCATCTTTGGAAGGATGGAAAAGGCCACTACTATATATATAATCTGACATGTAATATGCACACCAACTAAATAAGGACACTTGTGTCTATTTGAACCTATAAATTACAAGGTTAATTTATTGAAAAAGTACAGTTACATTACGGTAAACAGAACATTAACATTATTAACTAAAGGCAACTTACTGGTTTAGACAGCTTACCTAAGCATACCTTGCTTATCCATTCTGTAAAGTAACCTTGAAATTCTATTTTATCCTCCTCCTCCTTAGTTTCCTCCCCCTGTTCAACATAACACCATTTGCCTACCAGTGATTTACCGATTGTGGCGTGTTTGCCCCGTTGGCCACTGTACATGTCACATGACCAGACCACTGTCGCCATGGCTTGATATTTTATAGCTCTTGTGCCTTTCTAATGAGATGAACAGTCTTGTTTGTGTTCAATTAGACATTTAAAAACATTGGTTCTAATAAACATGCTTCTAATAATAGCCGTTCCTGTATTAGAGACCTTTATCTACCCCCATCAACAGAGAGACCGGCCAATGTTAGAGAACCGGAATATCAACCTGGAATATGCGGTTATTAGCTTAATGGGAAGTAGTCAACTCAGGTCGAGAAGAAGTAGGATAGTTGGAAAATGATTGAAGCAACAGCAAAGACACAAATTGCATTGAACAGGAGAGAAGATCTCAATCCAGAGGAGCAGACTTTTAGAGAGTCATTTAATTTATCTGTTTCACAGTCTGGTCCCTCTCTTTAGAAGTTTCATTTTCACTTTCGTTTGCCCTTGCGAGGCGGGGTGGTGAGGCCAGCTTTCAATGCTTTGTTTGCAAACAGTAGCTGACAAATCCTGCCTCCTCTGCCTTTAAGGTATTGCTTGTTTTTTCACAGGTGGTAGAGGATAGAGCTTTATTCAGTTTGATCAGAGACCATTTTGATTACTAGATCATACATGATGCTTGAAGAGTGAACAAGTACATATAAGGCCCTCAGAGGGATGGATCCCATGTCTCTTAAATTGCATCCATGTTTCTGTCACTCCCTTCTCTTCCTTGTGTTTTTGTTCATTCCACAAAGAGGCTGCAGACATGTGCGCTGTGCTGACACCAATAATTGTGCCAGAGCAGCAGTGATTTCTCTCTGCAGCCTGGCACCTGTCTACCAAACACCTCCACCTGAGTGAAAACCTGCATTCTGTATTTATACTGTGTCCTGTGCAGACACAAAAACCATTTCTAATGGAACAATTTGCATCCGTATTTATTAATATGCTGGTTGTGAATTCATTTTTCAATAATTCAGAAATATTTTCAAGGTTTCTTTTGAGCACTGGAAATGATTATTATTATTTTTTAAACTAAATGTCTCTCTAAATAACTAACCCTGTCTGCAAGTTAATTTTATCTATAATAACATTTAAGGGGGAAAGTAACATCATGAAAGGAAAACTTTTTAATAAATAAATTGAATTATATTGTAGTGAGGTGGGTCAACTAATAGTTGTCCGTGAGTGGAGCGTCAATGATGTTCCTATGAATCCAGTCATTCAGGGTCAATACATTACAATACAACAGTGTATTAAAGGCTTGTTGACTAAAAATTAGCAAAGATTTGGACTATAAATAAAATAATAAAATATGAAATTTGAGAGTGGTGTGCTTGAGTTTAATCTGTAATCTGTCTTCATTTCTGTATCAAACTTAGTGACGTCATGGTGTATGGGATTAGTCGCTGCACCATCCAGTCAGTAACTGGGTCAGTCCTCAAGATGTCAAAGCCCGAATAAATTTCAGGTCAAGCAAGGAAACAACAAATTAGAGGCATGAGCTTTATACTGTGATGTAATGATAGAGGCCTAAGTACACTGCAAAAATGGATATCTTAACAGGTGAAAATACCTTGTCCATTATTATCCATTATTGAGTATAATCATATTCCACTGGCAGACAATTTAGATTATTTCAAGTTTTATTTCTTGTTTTTTGTCAATTCAATCTGTCTTAAGAAAATATTTTCCAAATTGATGTAAAACAGGTAAAAAAAAAACAAAAACAAAAAAAACTTAAGATAAATTATCGGTCAGTGCAATAATTATACTCAATATTGGACTAACTGTACCAAAAACAAGATAGATTCACCTTTTAAAATTTCAGTTTTTGCAGAGCAATTGAGACCTGCAATTGAGGTCAAAATGTTTGATCCATTGTATTGTTTGCTGAAAATATGTTTTATTGCCCTGTCTATTTGGTTTAGATACATTATTACTCCTATTTCAAAATGACTGGAAGGTGCCATTAAATTATCTTGGCATTAGTCTACTGAGCACTGTATATAAATTGTATTCCTCCATCTTCAAGTATAAATCAGTAGGGTTTTCAGAGCAAAATCATCTACTAAAGGAGCCAGATGGCTTTCCAAGCACCTGCATCGATCATATTTATATGGTATCTACAGAGATAAAATACAATGACCCCACATTGATTTTCATAAGGCGTTTGATTTTGTCAATCATGATCTTCTGAAATATAACCTCTATCAAACAGGGGTTAATGGAAAGTTCTTTCAAGTTATTAACTCTTTCTAAACTTTTTGGACCCTTAGGATTTGGAAAGAAAAGTGAAGCAGGTGGGGTAAAGGGGTAGTATGTGATTGTGTGCTTATTCTGCACTTATTCTTCTTTATGCTGATGATGTTATTTTGCTATCAGAAAATGAGGAAGATTTACAAATAATGTTAACATGTTGCTTGATGGTGCTAAAATTTCCGAAAAGTAATAGGCTCTGTGTTGGTGAGAAACAACTTGACTTTTAAGTATTTATAGATGCAAATTTGTTTTTTTACATGGTACATCAGATCTAGCAGACACAAATTGGAAGGCCAGCATATCATCATGCTGCATTTGGCTGAACACCATAAGAAGTATAAAGTGGAAAATACATCAACTGCAATAATCTATCACTGTTGTGAGCATGTGCAAACTGCAATGCATGTAAAAGCCACAGCAAGTGTGTCCTAGTTCAGAAGGAATTTTCTGAAAGTTCCACAGAGCCCCTTTAATATTATGATTCGCAACATATGTTTAAAACTGTCCATAAAACAGTAGAGAAAAGTGAAAGAAGATTTTTCATGTTTGGCGAAATTAGGGTGTGTTGTACTGTTACTAGGCTATATATTGGGTAAGACATGGACATACATTGAGAACAGGAGAAACGTAAGTTCAGTTATTGTGAGAAAAAGGCTACAATTTATATTGTAAGTTCAGATGTCAATCTACATATCAGTTTTGAAATTTTGTTGATAGGCCAAATTAAAACTGGACTTATGATAAATGTCTTACTTTGCACATTTTTCTATATAGTGTAACAACCTGGGCATGTTACTGTTAGGTGTTTATAAATAAATGAGTTTAGGCCCAGATTCTGTTTAGTTAGGGGATAGTGCTGGGATTTCCAGAGGGACTGTGAACGCACCTTGGAATGAGACAATAGCCTGTGTTAGCAATAAAGTAGCAGCTAAATCAGCTAACGTCTTAGTGTGTGGTTTTTGAGAGATGTTACATTACTTTTATTATGTTGGCTGCACGATTGGGGCAGGAAGAACCAGGACAACAGAGCTTTACATTGTAACTAAAGTGCTGGGAAGCAATGTGAGGAGGAGCTGTGATACGGAGCTTTACACTGTAGCAGGATACCTGCCACTGCAAGATTTCTTTGTGGCATAGACACTTGTATTATACAGTAGCCAGACAGGAGAGAGGGGGGAGACATGCAGCTTGGGCAAATCTGCTGCTTAAGAAAAAAGTATACAACTTTGTATACGACAAGAACTCTATCCCTACACCACCACAGTGTGCCAGGGATTTTAACTTTAAATGATAATAATGATGTTTTGAATCGAGAAAATTTCAACAAAAAAGGATACACAACATTGTGCCATGCGCAGCTATATCTGAAAGTTGAGGTTGATCTGACAGTCAGATATACAAGAACCACAGACACACACAGTCCTTGCTTTTATAGATAGATATTCCTATATTGTGCTGTGAGTTGACGGTGGGTTGATATATCATATTATTATTATATATATTGGTATATTGGAATGTTGGTTGCATAATGTGTAATTCTATGAAGGACAAGTTATACATATTACACTGAAAGTAAAACTATTCATTCTTCATTTATTCATATGTTGATGTCTGGAGCCAATCCCTTTAGGCAAGTGTGGTTCTGAAAAAATGGGTCTTAGGTCAAATCTAAACCAGGTCTCAGTTGTGAATATATTTTATTACAGAAGCAGCTTCATATCACAATGAGCCAGCAATCCATGTGCAAGACCATATTTGCACTTTCCTGGGTTTATTTTGAAGTTTTGACAACCTTCACATAATTTTGAAATTTAAAGTCCAAAAATTAAACTCAAGTTGTACAGTGCTCTCTTAAGTGCTTCACTGGAGCTCCAGACAGCACAGGTCATTATTATTGGTCTGTCTCATAAATATCCTTGAGTCTCTCTTCTGATTCGATTTTCACTTGGAAGGCTGAAAAGAGTGGGTGTGACAGTGGGGGCAGGTGGGTGTAGCTTTAGGCATAACTTAGAGGCATAGCAGGTGGTCCATGCTGGGAACTTCTACTCTACAGGGAAGGAGCTACTGTATGACATCACAAAGTCAAGGAAGTACAAACGAGCTGTGAAACAGCAAAGTTTATAAATCCAGGCTGTGCGTGTTTCTCTGTGTTTCTGAGTGTTTGATGTATTAGGCATTTATTAAATTTATCTGGCATAAATATAACATAAAAGTGTCTATTTGCATGATATTGGGACCTTTAATAAGGAATTATATCCCTGAACAGAAAACTTTGAATACCTTATTTTTCTGTGGCAGCTGTCAATTATTGGCTCCAGGGTGATACAGATAGACCTGCTTTTCCCACAGTTCCACAGCTTCTTTTCAACTGGTATATTTTTACATAAATAAAATCATTTATACATTTTTTACCTGGTACATATTTCACTAAAGTTCAGTATAGTGTAATGTTGAAATATATAATGATGTGGGTAGTCAACAATTCACTCATTGAAATTCAGAGTCAGTGATGGAGGTTGTGCTTATTCTTCCATAACGTGATTAATCTATAATGTTACCTCAGGCTGTGTATTTGGAAGAGAGAGTCCTGCTTATTCACCTCTAGTGCTGCAGACACTTATTGCTATTCCCTGCACATTTCTGCTTGATATGAATGGATTTTCAACTTGTCTGAGATTTAACCCTGCTCCAAATTGGCTTCATATAATGGAACCACAGTGAGCTGGACCGAGCCGACCACACGGTGTCCGACTCTTCAGGCGACTCGCGATATTAACGTGTCGTCTCTTGCTGTTTAACTGTAAATGCAGCAAACCAACCTCTTTATATTTAGCATACCTACTTCTATCAAAAAGGAATACTGCTTGTGCTCTAAGTGAAGTCCTCAGTGGTTAGGTATGTGCATAGTGTGTGTGCGCTGGACAACTGCTGGTCTGATAAATTTCCAAGCTCCATCCGCTTGTTACCATAGAGCGTTGTTATGCTCAGTTAAGCCTAGTGATATGATCATGCTAAGATTTCATTGAACATCACTAGTTATATAATCATGGTTCCATGTGCAAGTATAAAACAGAAAGAGATGCAGTACCCATTACTGTGTCATGTCTATTTATTAATCAAATACTATTAGTTTTCTACTTTGATTCAGAAGAAGATGCAGTGAAAATAGCACCAACACTGCTACCAATCAATAAAGACTCAGCCACACGGGCATGTGTATTACATGGTGAGCGGCAATTACTTCACAAGCTGCAGTGTGCACTGCCGCGAGACATGCATAAGAAAATATTTTAAGATTAAAGTGGGAGATGAAACTCATCAGGAGTAGCTGAGCACCCGGATCGTAAAGACAGTATTCGAAACAATGAATCACGCCAAGACAGCAGCCTAAAGGCTTTGGTTAAAAACCTGTATATTACCAGATGAAGGAAAAATTAGTTTATCAAAGAAGAATCTACGATCACTAAGAGTGGAACTTACTCATTCATGACTAATGGCAGGATTTTTTTTTAGGCTTTGATACTTCCAAATGTGACAGCCTCTCCATTTAAATTCAATTTTCAGCCTTGTTCCGAAGAGGAGACAATGCACTTTGCCTTTTCTTTTCACTTCATTGCTCATTATGGTGATGAAATTCCACCTTCATCGCCGAAAACCAGGCATGACCTGCGAGCCAGTGCCTCGGAAACTCTTTGCAGCACTTTTGAGGCTCACTTGTGATGACACTCATGGAAGTGCATGAGGTGCACTCCAAAAGTGGAGCTTGAAGGGCCAGATCACTGACAATGATGCCAATGAATTAAACAATTTGGGTGTTGGATGTTTCCAGACCAAAAAACAGAGCACATATGAATCGACTGCACAATAAACCCCCTAAAGTTTGTATTTATCCATCGGATGGGCCACCAAAAATGCAAAAATGTTATTAATGCATGGAACTACTCGTGGCACAAGAACACACAGTAGTATTCGTTCAAAACCTCAAAAATACCTTTCTATATGCAGAGAATAAATATTAGGGCTTTAAGAGATACATTATTAATGCAATACATTATGTACTGTAAAACATTACCATTACCATGACCTAACACGCACATTTACACATCCTCACTACATGAAGTGTCTTATTTCTCCATCACAACTGGCAGGCAAAACTGTCAATTGATACAATGTGTTTTCCATACTGATGTTGTTGTGTCGATACAGCTACTACCTTGTTATTAGTGTCACGTACAGTGTGTGTGTGTAAACAGTCTATTTCATTCTGTTAACAATGGATGTAAATTAATTATCATCTCAGGTTTATGTAATAATATATTACACAAACGCATGTTACTGGACGCTTCATTGCCACTTCTCCGTAGTAGCCAGACGCAGGAGATTTTTAAAATTATTTTTATGTAGCTTTGGCCCAGCATGCACATGTACTAATACCCCCAATAGAGGGGTTTGGGAGGGGATTGGGGGGGAAATTACCTGCATTTGTGATTTTCTTCACATAGTCATAACAAGTGTAAGGAAGCCAGTGCATATGTGAAATGCAAGTTAAGTCACCTTTTAGAAAAAAGAAAAAAAATGAATAATTTATTGATATCATCTCAGCAACATATTACTTCATGGATCAATAAAATTCAGAGATCCCTCTGATGGAAACGGATTTATTTTAAGGCATTTTGGTTGCCCATCAGCTTAAAAAAACAAATCGCAAGGTTAATCTTTCTGTTTTGATCCACTTGGCACGAATCGAGATTGATCTACTGTGCTATGGGAGCTGTAATTGAGTGCAAAGGGCAATCATTCATTCTTATACTGGTTCCCTCTCCTTGGTTGTCAAAGCTAATTGCTCCATAAACTCTGATATGCGGTGATGATGCTTGGAGGTTAGCATGTACTCAACATCCAGACATGCACATCTACCCTTTTTATTCCACCACTTAGACATCAGAGCGTCATGGTAACACCCTTTAGAAGCAGCGCGTTGTAATCAGCCTTTTTAAAACTCCCCAATAAGCCTTTTTAATGTAAATAACACATGAAGAAATGCAGATTTGGGCTCAGTGTTAACACATGATACACAACGCGATGTTTTGCGCAGCCACAGCCGCGGTGTCCACGGGTGGCCAGTGGGGGTGGTGTGTGATTTGATAACAACTTTGAAGGCATTTGATTGTTTGTTCCTCCGCTGCGATGAAAAAGTAGAGCGATTACCATGAGGCACAGGTGGTATGGAAGTGAGGTGCATTCATTTCGGTTTTTGTCTCTGGAAGAAAATACAAAACACGGTGCTGCAATGTAACGCATCATAATAATAATAATTATTATTATTATTGGTAAGTTTGCAACCACATAAAGAAACTAACAGGAAGATGTTGAGGCTCTACAGGTTCTTCTGTCGCTGTCCACTGCCGCTCGTGCTGAAAGTTTGTGCTGCGCCACTGACAGACCTAACCAAACAATTAAGAGATATTTCCGTTTTTTTCACGTGTCACGAGAAATATCCTTTAATTGTAAGATTATGCCTATCCAGAAACCACCGTCTTTTCTTCTTCTTCTTCTTCTTCTTCTTCATGCTGTGAATTTAAGCAGGCATCAGCAGCCCTATAAGAGAGACCCTTAAAATGACCCCAAAGACCACACTGCTATAATCCTCAAAAATAATTATAGTGAAGCAACACTCAATGAATCGAACATGTCATGCAGCTGTAATAACACATTGAGCTATTCTTTGATTTCTTTGAATTCCTCTGTAAAAAAGAAAAAAACAAAACAAAATCAGCGCCTCCGTCCAGCTGTTCCCCGCTCAATCAGGCGTCGTGGCTTCTGTCATGTCTGTCCCCATCCATCCATCCATCCATCCATCCATCCATCCATCCATCCATCCATCCATCCATCAGCCCTTTTCCGGGGAACATGCTGTGTAAATCCTTTTCTCTGCCACATCAGCTGCGCTCCGCCGCCACCGAACTCATTTTTTCCTCCCTCCCGTTCTTCTGCTCTCTCGCGTCTTCACTAGAAACGTCAACTTCTCCGAAAAGTAAAGTCGACTTTTCATCCCTCGAGCCAAACGTTACGTTTGGATTTTGCGTCATTTTTTGTCACACATACACACATTATTTCTTTTTTTTTTGGTTCGTCATAAATAGGCAACTGGAGGTTCTTTTCTTTTTCTTTTTTTATTTCTTTTGCGTAACCTCCAGCCGTTCAGTTCCCAGCTCCCCACGCGTCTTTCTCCGGCTAGTCAGAATCATTTCTCCCCGGCTTGTCGGGACAGCAGCCGAGTCGTGAAGTCTCTCCGGTCACGTGATCGAGGATCGAGACAGGACCGAAGAGAGAGCGCCCGTGTAGTGTGTGTGTGTGTGTGTGTTCGTGCGTGTTTGCGCGTGTGCGCGCGCGCTTCTCTCTCCGTGTGTAGTTAGAAGGGTGTCCCTCCTCCGCATTTCTTTTTTTGTTGCAGCTTGCCATGCTTTTAGACGCCGGAGCGCAGGAAGAGAGACGAGAGTGAGAGAGGTAACACCGGCTCTCTCACCGGCACCTGCCCCTGTTCAGTCTTACCTCGGGTCCCCGGTGGTTCCTCCTCGTCCTTTTTTTTTTTTTTTTTTTTTGAGCCTACCTTCCTGCGGTCGGTTTTTTGCTGGTTAAAAAAACAAGGAAAAGAAAAAAAAACTGGTTTTTTTGTGTGTGGTTTCTTGTGCGTCTTTAGCTGACGGAAGGTTTTTTTGCAGCGGGGAGGGGGGTTTTGATCATCTTTTTTTTTTTCCTCCTTTTTTTTCTTTGGGTGCTCCATTTGGACAGTATAGGACAGCCGAGCGGAGCTTGGATGAGCCGCCTCGCTGAAATCCCGAGATGGAGTTGCTGCTGATCTGTCTTTCCCTGTGGATATTGCAATGCAATTCGGCCAGAGCGGACTCCATCATACACATCGGTAAGCGTCCGATAAGACGACATGCGGTTTGTGTTATAGGCAGGTTGTTGGGAAAAAAAAAGAAAAAAAAAACTCAAAACGTGCCGGGGATAAATCTGAGCCAGCGCAAAAAACGCTGCGCTGCTCGGTGAGAGGGCGGGATAAATAACGCGTCTGTTCAGCTTCCATTCTGAGGTTCAGGCAGCACTTTGACTCTCAAGCGAGTTGGAAAGTTGGCATTTTTAATATTTAGGAAAAAAAAAACATGTTTAAAAAACGAGCGTTTATTTTTTACACAGACATCTATGCCACTTTTTTCTTTCAACGGCGCTTCACTGCGTTCATGTTGGCATCTGTTCCAAACCTCGCCACCGCCGGCCTAAAAAAAAAAAATGCAGTTCTGTATTCAAAACACGGAATACAGTAGCGGAACGGCCTGTTCCACACCGAAAACGAGCGTCCAGCGCCCCCCCCCCTCAAAACGGCTTTTTTAGACCGAGCTACCTCTTGTCTTTTACCGAGAAGCCTCAACTTTCACCGGAACGTGACCGCAATGTCAACGTGAAGACGGAGGGAACGTGTCAGTGGACTTGAGTTTTTTTTAGACGCAGAACGCATAGAGCCTCTTTGTGCCCAAACTTCAAACCGGCTGAGATCTGCCGGGGATCCTCTAAACTCGTCGTGCCAAATAATCCCGATCTCACATTCGTCACCGGATCACATCCCATTTCATAGTTTTGAAATTCACCGATGACAGCCCCCCCACCCCCCTCCCTGCACGCACGCGCGCGCATGCTGCTTTGTGCCCCCCCCCTTTTCCCATGCACGCACGTAGCCGATCATAATGACTGACGCGTTGTGATCTCAGATGAAAATGTCAATGTCACAGTGAGCACATCTCCTCTCCTCCGCTGCTGCTGCTGCTGCTGCTGCTGCTGCTCACACTTTGCTGCAACAGTCTGGCAAGCAGCAGGTGCTCAGTCACTGGCTTAATACAGTGGTGGGACTCAATCCAGATAATATTGGCCGATGCCCTGCATAACGTTAAGGTACCCGAATTATATTTTCTCGTTTTCCTAAAACCTATTCCGGTGATATATACGCGTCTCCCTAATAACAGCTGATGCCATTCTGATAAACAAAAAAGGCAGTGAGAGGAAAGGGAAGGGGGAGGGGGGTTGCATTTAGGCTCCAGCATGCCTCCCACACAAGGCCTATAATGCTTATTGGGTAGGCTGTCATTGATCCACTAGACGTGATTTATTTCAGAACTTTGGCTCACTTTATGCATCAAATAAGCCACCGTGCCGCTCTCCATGGTGCTGAAATCGTGTCAGGAAGCACTGGAGACCGCTTCCAGGCGAAGTGCAACTTTTTTTTTTTTACTTGAACTTATTATGAAGTAAATGTTGATTGCACAGTGTAATGGCTGTAGAATAATGACACCATCAGCATTTAGATTGGTTCCCTATACGCCTCGCCTTTCACTATGTAATTCTGCCCGCCGCCGGCTACGATCCGCCGGCTGGATTTCACTGGGAAATGAATGGTTATCTGCTTCTATGTCTCCATTATGGACTAAAACAACAAACTCATACTTTTTTTTTTGTCTGGTTCTATTTTAAATATGCCATATTATTCACTTTCCCTTGGGTTTTATTTGAGGTTGTGATAACTCTAACAAGGTATAATAATCAGAAATCATCTTTTTTTTTTTAAATAGTTTTACATTTCCTCCCTCAAGCTTTTTTCTGAGATGCAGAAGAAAATGATTTTGCTCATGTCTCACTCATTAATGAACTCCTCCCATTTGATTGGCAAATTTGAACGGAGATATGGGTGGTGATTATAATTGTGACATCACAACTTCATGGAAGTCCTGACAGGTCGTTTAAAGGCACAGTTTTAGTGCACTTCTTTTCTGAAACATGAGCCACAACTTTTCGACCTTCTTATAACCAAAGCAATTAAAATCTGATATCTGTGATATGGGACCTTTAACCACACATAAATCAAAATGATTTTCACCTTTCACTTTTCTATTAAACATAACTTTAATGGATTAATAGTTTGACGTAATATGTTATATTGACTGAGGAGCAACTCATTCACCTTTTCCCCCCCATCTCTAAAAAGTCTCAAAAGTGAAACTGCACTTCAGACCATTTTTATATTCAAGATGAGTGTTTTTTTTTTCCCTGTTACCCAACAGGTGCCATATTCGAGGAAAACGCCGTGAGAGATGACGAGATTTTCCAACTTGCTATCTCAGACCTGAGCCTCAACGATGACATTCTGCAAAGTGAGAAAATCACCCACTCTGTGAAACTCATCGAGCCTAACAACCCCTTCCAGGCTGTGCAGGAAGGTAAGTGCACTTCCTCCCTTTATATTCTTTTTTTAGTTTTATCCCTGTGTTTTTTTATTTGTAGACAAGTCAAGTTGTTCTTGTTTGTTCGATCACTGCATAACACTGTGCCGAACTTGGATGTATTTTGGGCCATGAGGCGATGTTTGTGTGATGGCTGGAGGGGCAGACTGAGGATGATACGTGTGTCTGTGAGGAAGTGAAATGGCTCTGAGTGTCTGTCTGTGTGCCACTTGCAAAGCGCTGTGCCACTGTACCTAAGCAAGGTGTCTTCTATGCTTGAAAAGCTAGGTGGAAGCATTGAGTTAGATCACAGCGGCTTAAGATAACTTGTTTTGCAAAACAAAATCACTCAAGGATGATCAAATGTAATTTCAGCATCAATAATGAACATACACGGCAGAGGAAAATATTCCTGGTTTTTATGTTTCTTTGAAGGATGAGTGCTGAAATCCTGTCCGTGCACATTTATTATCGGCCTCCAGCTTTTATGTCCTTCTAGTGTTATGTCTGCATCATTTAGATTCTGACAGGAAATGGGCAAATTTTTTTAATGAAGGTTATTTCTCCCATTGAAAGGTGCTTCCATATACCGTTGGCCGCAAGAGTGATTAAACATTCTCCTGCTAAAATGAATCGTTAAGAATTTAATAGATTCCAGAGGACCTTCAAAGGCTGTTTATGTCCCCAGCACTTAGTTACCTGTCTGTACTTTTGTCCCTAGTTGCACAAAGGCCTTGATGACTCATTGCTTTCCGGAATGCCTCTGACAGGCGCAGAATGATGAAAATATGTCCCGTCTTTTGCTATAATTATAGTCCCATTTAGCTTTGGTTCTTAACAATATCAGAGAATCAATTCACAGAGGCCTTTGTAGTCTCCTGATGAAGCTCAGACGGAGAAGACTGGCGTTTGGGTTATTTAAATAAAACCCAAGCTGATAAAGGGGACATTCAACGATTCCTGCAATATAATAATTAGCTCAGTAGCATAGTCAAAGATAGAGCGAACTCACCCAATTTATACCCACACTTGGTGGAGAATAAACCATCTAAAATAATCCCACATACTGGATCTCTGCTTCTGAACTCATACTAATTACATTAAACTTATTTTCTTTTGACAATAGCACAGTGTCATGTCCATGCAGAAGCTTTATGATATGCGGTAGCAATAGATGATTTATAATTTAAAAAACACCAAAGATGTAAAGAATGCATAGCTTGTTATTCCTCATTAAAAATGATTCAGAGCTTATTTCCTCTGATTGAACTGCCTGTCATTAGCCTTGATTGGGTGTCATTTAACATGCATAATTACCATTTACAGTCGGGCCCTTGATAATCAAGTATTCACAGAAGTGGGTGATTAGGGAGAATTCAGCTTCTGGAATAATGCTCAGTCGATGAGGTGAGGATCAATGGGTGGGGAACATGATGGCAGGGTGGTGAGGGGTTGAGTGACAACCTGGGAAAAGTTGACCTTTCGCTTTGCACTTGTGTTCGCTGCCATCTCGCCATCTCACCGCGAGTGGCAGTCAGGACCTCCACGTGGTGAAGAGTGAGGAGGGGTAAGGGGGATCATGAGCACCGATGGGAGGGGAATGAGGCTGAGATTACAGAGGATGAGCATGTACAGTTAAGTGGCGACGGGAAAGTGTTAGGGAGGGAGATGAGGGGTGAGAAGAGCAATGAGGATAAGAATAACCATGAGTGCCGGCAGCAGCAGAGGAGGAAAGAATGTAAGTAACGAGTCTACATGAGAAGGGCAGCAGGAGCTCGGGGAGAGGTGTTGGGCAAAATTTGCCAGCTCTGTGAGAAAAGCAGCTGCAGTGTCATGTTTGTCCTTATTTGGCTCCTGTTGTCCTTGCACCAGTGAAACATATATGAAGAAACAGAGCACATCTAATCATTCCTTCCACACTGTTGGTTTCTGTGCTGACACAGGAACAAAAAAAAAATAACTAAATGTGATCAACGCAACAACCCCGCCTCATATCTGCCGTATTTCTCCTTCTGTTACTGTGCCATATAGAAATCAAGATAAATGGGGCAAAAGCATTAAATTACACTGAATATTCTCAGAGGGAAGGTGTAACGACTACAGACTAGGAGGTTTAGATGACTCCCATAATGTGGCTCTGCACAATTTAACTTCATGTACTGCCATTTTGATCAATCTTAACAGAGTATGACCACAGCAGATGTGGTAATAGGACATACTTTGCACTTTAAATGTGGTAACGACAGCTGAACAAATGGAACGCTTTTCTTCAGAAAACGTCAGGCTGAGAGCTTCACTCCATGCCCACACATCATTAAAATCCACACCCAGAGACAGGCAGAGGAGTTTTTTCATCAGTTACTTACCATGATAATAATAGAAAACAAAAAATAAAGAGGTTTATTTGGTGAGTATATTGGACAGAGTCTATTTCAGTGATAATTCTAATGCATCTCATCTTGAATGTGGTCACAATAATAATAATTAATGTTAACCAACAGTGTTTGTACTGCAATGCGTTTCAAGGATAAGACATGAAACACTATTGAGACTGAAAAGAGGCTGATGAGCCTGTTAACCTGTCGCCTTCTTTATGAAAAAAGCAGGATATTAGATGTGTTTGACACCAGTCTGGTGTGTGTGTGTGTTGGTATACTGTACAGTTTCGTGTTATTTTTCAGGCAATTTAATGAAGGTAAACTCACTCAGATCGGCGATGCGTAATTGCAGTGTGCTCTGGCATGGCACTTCTCAGAGGCTTCTCAGAGGCTGCAGATTTATCAACATATCAGCCCTGCTGCCTTCCAATGTTGCACGGATTTATTGAACTGAAGAAGAAGCTTTTTCTTTCGATATAAAGCAGCTGTGGACAGCAGATACCATGAGACTCGCCACATTTATAGTTGCAGATTGATTTACTCAATTTTCCCCACTTTGATCACATTAAATGTTATTTTCCGTGCCATGTTTAATTGAAATAAATAATTTATTTTTTAAGCATTAATCAATTATTGCAGACCGTCTGAAGCAAGTACTTAGTTTGATTGTGTTAATAAAATCCACACAACAGCAGCAGATTCTGTGACATCTGCTTTCTGAGCAACATCAGGACCAAATTTGAAAGGAAATACGACGAGTGTCTTTGCGCTGCTTCATTTGAATGAAACTATAAAATACTAATGGTGACACTAGATGAAAAGTCATTAGGATTCATCCTCTTAGGACCATTTTATGTAACCTTTATTTTACTAGGAAGTCTCATTGAGATGAAAACTTCCAAGTGAGACCTCCGCAAATGTCTGTTTACGATTTAATGGCAAACATCAAGTAGTCGTCTAGTGGATTCAGTCATGACCACCTGGTGTGGCTAAAAATCGAAAAAATAGCTGTGGTCGAGATGTTTTTTTCCTTTTTGATGAGGTATTTCGTGTTATTTTGTCAATGGCCATTGCATTAAAAAAAACATTTGGAACAAAGCAGGGAGAAACTCAGCCATCTGGCCCCAGTTAGCAGAGGTAGTTTCCTGCTCCTCTAACATGCAGCAATTTGTTGAGTGTTCTGTCCCACTGGTTCCTTTTCACACATCACACCACTGGTGACCCTCCATTTTTCATCTAACCCTTGCCAAGGTAACGTCAAGGAGGGTTTAATTCTTTGCCCTTTCTGCTTTCTGTAGCTGGAAGCATCGAATGAGAAAGGATGCATTTTTTCTACTTTATCCTTTGTGCAATCTGCAATGACAAAAGTTGAAATAATCATTCATTTGAGAGTGGTGGCATGGCGAGGTAGGCCTAATAACCTCCATCTGATTGTCTGTTTATGACAACTCGTTATATGCCGTGCTCTAAAATGTGATGGAATGTTGCCCTTTCACTATTACCATCCCGATGAATTTAATAATGCTGCATAAATCTCAATAATGGATTTGTTTGTGTCTTTATGTCTTTTTACCAGCTCTACACAGAGGGGGGATGATCAGGCCATTTTACTGGTCCCTGTTAATTACCAAACGGTTATTTTAATCCATCATAAGCTCCTCAATGGGCTGTATAAAGGCCTGCTGGTACCTTAATCAGCTAAGTGATGTTACGGCAGAGGTATACCTTCACCATTTAATCTCCTCACAATGGGAGGCCCACTATTCAGCATTTAGGGTTAACCTTTACTTTACGTCTTTCTAAAAGAAGAAGGCAGCATTACCAGGTGGTGTATGAAAGGAATGTGAAATGCAGCTCCGTAAAAAAAATTAGACCTCTGCATTTTTCTTCTGAAATCAGCATCTCTACATGTATTCCAGTCATTCCATTCCAGTGTCTGTTGAATTCCAACACATGCACACCTTGTTCTGCTTAAAGAGGAACCAGGAGTGGAATTAAGTCACTCAAGAACAAAGGTAAAGACTTGTAGAGAGCATGCCAAGACACATGGAAGCTGTGATTAAAAATAAGGGTTATTGCACCAAATCTTGATTTTTGAAATTTTCCTACGTGTGATCATTAGTATTATGTTTTAAAATTAATTTAATCTTGTTTCTTTGCATTGTTTGAGGTCTGAAACCATTGGATCTTTTTTGTTATTTTGACCACTTGTCATTTTCTGCAAATAAATTCTCTAAATGGTAATATTTTTATTTGGAATTTGGGGGAAATGTTGTCAGTAGTTTATAGATTCAAATATAAAATACCGTAGCACAGCTAATTTCATGTTTCAGTAAAAGAGCAAAAGAACAAAACAAAAAAAAGTTTAAATTCTATTTATTGTAACCAGCTATGATAGGTCAACTACACAGATCATTAAGCTGAGAAAACAAAAAAAAAATATGATTGTCTTTGCATATAAAGAGTACAACGAAATTCACGATTAGGCACTTAAAACAGTACACACAGAATGTTCACATTCACTATAAATAGCTTATAGCAAATAGCAAAAACTAAAATGGGAGAGCATCAATCAGACAATAATTGTGACTAATTGTACCCTGAGATGTTATGATAATGCAGAAGTGGTGGCAAACACAAAATTAAGAGAAAATGGTTGAAATGTTTAGTCTCTGGCTTTTCAAGTGGTACTAGCCTGGCAAAAGAAATAAAAACCAAAACAAAAAACTAGACTAAATATTGTAAATTAACAATTCCATGATCACTATTCCATCATGTCAAATTACATTCAGTTTGATGTCCAGTCAATTAAAGACATGTGGAACATGATGGGTAGATTAATGCTCCATGTGCTGATGGGCCTATGGTGTCAGAGTTGGAGCATCAGACCACAGAAAATAGACTGGACAAAAAAACAAAAAGTACAAAGTACACGCTATTTCACTCTCCAAATAATACAGAACACACTGAGTCATTCTCAGTTTATCAGCAAGCATGGTTGTTTTCATACCTTTTTGTGTGTGTGTGTGTGTGTGTGTGTCTTATGGATTTTATTGCAGTAGGCGCTGCAGTGGTTTAGTTCCCTGCCCAGTGCTTACACTCCACTACTGCTGTATTCATTCTTTCTTCCATGGACATTTTTATATGACTCACGTTACGACCTGGCAGAGATTTCAAAAGGCAAAAACCCAAGTATCTATGTTACAGCAGCCATTTTTGAGTGACATTACACCTGTTATGTCACTGCCTGTACACCTCTGTAGATTACACAAACCCTCTACTTGTCCTTCTTTACCCCTGCCACTCATATCACAGAGTGCAGATGGCACAGAGCGGGCCCAATGGGATCTGTAGCCCACTGCGGGCTGGCAGACTTACCAGAGAATATGTATTCCTCCAGCTTTCCTTTAGAATAGCCAGAGTCAGCAATGTCTGGCAATTGCTGAGCCACAGAGGGAACATAGAGTGAGAGAGAGTGAGAAAAAGGGGGGGAGGATATGATGGAGACAGAGAGGTCAAGGCTGTTAAATGTTGGATCTGCTTAGTAAGGCTACGGTTTTTGTCCTCTGTGCCATACCGGAGCAGCACAACCGGTCAGATTTCCTCTCCAAAGCAGTCAGATAGCTCTGTGTTCCGTAGTCTCTACATCTGTACCAGATGTCTCTTTTGGCAATCTTAAGACTTCTCTGCAAAAGAAGAGCGGGAGACATTATCAAGTAACAAGTATCCATTTATTGAATTGATTTCGGCTTTAGTGTCAAAAGGCTCGGCCCTAATTTACCTAGAGAAAAACGTCGATTCACTTAAATGTCACATCTGATCTGTATTCAAAGTAACGTCAGTGTACTAAATGTCACAATGAGCTGTGATTTTATTCATCTTTTGATTTGCGCACACAGGCTTGTTAGGAAGTGGGGAACAGTAAAGGGGCCGTGAAATAAATAAATTAAAAAAGAGAAGCGTGTTCAACGCATTGCTTCGCTCGCTACAATCTTTCAATAGATTTTCACATTTCTTTTTTTCAGGAAATGGGGAAGTTCTGTTTTGTCTGAATGGAATTACTGTATTGCACGAGTTCACGAGACTGGCAGTCACAGTTCTGTCTTTCTTGACGCTCATGTATTCAATGTGCTCCCCTTCCTGCTTTTGGCAGACAGCTGATGGCTGATTTCAGGGGAATGTCATTACTTTTTCCGCTGCAATATTTGATGGTTAATAAAAAATAGAGGATGCTTTGGGTTAGGGGTGTGACGAGACGCTCAGCTCACGAGACGAGACGAGACCCGAGATTGGGTTCACGAGATCGGGACGAGACGAGATTTTAAGAAAACTAAATTACAAATTATATGAATGCCTGGACAACAGACTTTTATTTAACTGAGTTGTAGTGATGGGAATTCGTTTACTTTGAAGAAGTAGTTCAGTTCAGATCGTTCAGTAAAAAGATCCGTTCATTTCGTTCAGCGCGCACGGGGGGGTTCAGAGAGCGTGTGTGTATATGTATGCGTATATGTATATAATATAATAAACAAAAATTATTTCTGATTCATTGGTTATTTTAATAAGGGTAATACTTATAACAATATTTGTTATTATTAATAATAATATCAGTATTATTGTTTTTAACTAATTTTAACTAGCTTTTAATGTAAAGTGACTTTGAGTTGTTTTTAACCAACCTTTACTGTAAAATGTCTGAGTTTTAAAAAGCTATATAATTAAAAAAAAACGACATACACCGACAGTACAAGAGCGAACCGTACACTGAACGGCTTCCCCTTAAAGTCATTCAGTGGATTCGTTCAGAACTATTTCTGAATGGGAAGTCATTCACTAAATGGCTCAGACCTACGGGCAAGTGGTTCAGTGAAAGGTTCGCACCCACTAACAGGGAAGCAGATCAGTGAACGGTTCGCACCCACTTTGAGGAAAGTAGTTCAGTGAACGGCTCGGCGGAGCACCACGCATGCGCCGCGCCGTACGCCGCGCTGTACGGCATTGTTTGCATACAGTCTCTGCATATTGTTCGTGTCTTACCATTTATCATTTCTGCCGGGAACCCAAAATGCTGCCAAACAAACGATTTAAAAGTGGCGGGGGCGTCGTCAATAGTAATACCCGTGTTTTCCGTCATTCTGGCTGCTGGGTGGATAAATCTCGCGAGACAGAATTTTAACGTGACGGGCAATCTCGTCAAATCACATCTCGCGAGATCTCGTCTCGTGAGATCTCGTCTCGTGAGATCTCGTCACACGAGATCTCGTCACACCCCTACTTTGGGTATAAGGCTATGATGGCTACCTGTCTTTGAAGGACAAATGCAGAAAAAAACAGATTTCATTTTAAATAGGCAAAATGCACAATAATATTGATTCATATTTAGCAGTTTATTTTGTCCAGGATGCCACTTGCAACACAAGTGAATGTTATTAGGGTTAGCTAATGCTGTCAGGTATCCCACTCGGCATCTATCTTGGACCGTTCCTGTAATTGTTGTCTGAACGACATTTAGCACCTGTATTGATTTTCCGATATGACAGCGGCATCTGATGTGTGACAAATGGCCAAAAATGCATCAGAACACCTGCATGCATGTCATGCATAACTCAACGAGCTGCTTGTTACACGACATATGTTTTCCCTACCGCGGGTCTCTCAGCCCCATGCTTTATTCATGCTCCTGTCTTCTCTGGTGTGACAGATTTATAACAAGCCGCAAAGAACACTTTGACAGATGTTAGTGCTTTGCCACGACCCCAAACAGCCCCCAACCACCACTGGGGATTGGCCATCAATACTACTCTACCTGTTAGAGCGAGCGAGGCTGAGTGTGACTGAGACAGACAGAGAGAGAGAGAGAGATAGAGAAAGGTGGCCCAAAGGATATGTCCTGTCCAATCAGATTGATGCTGATGAGGCCCTCGGCCTCCTTCTGTTGTAACATGGAGCAGTCCCACATGTTTGTAGCATAATTTCTCTTTGTATACACGGTTATGCCTCAACTTTGCGGAGCTGCCTGGAGTGTGCTGAGAGAGAAAAGAAAACGAGGAGGGAGAGGCAGAGTGGGTGTGTGAATGGTAGGATTTGTTAGTTTCTGCATCGCGGTATGAATATGCACCTTTATGTGTGGGTTTATATTCTGTGAGTGTTGTGGCGGTTTCAAAGATGGAGTTTTTTTTAAAAAGAGAAGTGGTGAGAGGTGGCGTAAATGGTGATTGTGGTAGGGTTGGTTGTATCCACCCCCCTTTCCACTCACCTCTGATGCCGTGTAGCTCTGAAGGAAGCTTGTGTAATTTACTACCAACCACTTGTGCTATTGAAGGCAGAAGGACTTCATTCCCGGACGGAAGACAAGGAGCAGAAAATCAGCTCCCAAGTAAATCCTATTAGTGGATAAACAGGAGTCAGCCAAAGCAATGAGGCTCAGCTATCTCCGACTTCTTCTTCTCAGACAGAGGGAGGAGAGAAACAGCGGGGGTGGAGGAGCGGAGGGGGGGGGGGGTGGGTGGGGGGGGATAGAAGCCTTGATGGGAGTAAAAAGGTGAAGCAGAATGAAATGGTGAGCAAGCATGGTGACGAGAGAAAGAGGGGTGGTGATGGAGATGGCTGAAGGCAGAGGGACAGATAATGCAGGGAGAGAGAGAAAAAAAAGAACAGCGGCTGTGAAATCTCAGGCTTTATGGGCGACAAGAAGGGCAAAGTCATTTGAAACTGCAGACTCGGCTCACTAGCCTCATTGATGAAGAGATGCCAGAATGTATTTGGGACCTATTGTTTGCATTACTGCCCACAGACACGGATACCGAGCGGCACCATCTGTCACAAAAATTCCTCCTCAGTCTTTCTCACGTCTCTGACTCGGTCTCTCGCACTCTCTCTCTGCCATTGGGTCCTCTACCATGCCCAGGCAACATGGATTTTATCCAAAGGTGAAGCTAAGCTAGTGTGTAAGCTCTCTCTGAGTGAAATCAAAACCCGGCTTAAACCTCTCGAGCAAAAGCCTAAAAGGATAGAGATGGCAAAACATGCAGGCGTCACTGAAAATTTGGTCAAATATGCATTCTAATATTAAAATATACAGTACATCATCTAACCAACTTTTACTTTATTCTACAGTGGAAATCACACCACAAGACTTCTATTTGAACTCTTTAAGATTAATTCTTCAACTTACTCTTTTCTCTGTAATCAGCGACTGCTTTCCCTTTTAACTTAACTTGATCTAACACATCGCAGCTGTTCCTCTCTTTAACATGAGACGTTTAACATATTATTGCCTGTAAATGGAGGAATGCACTTCTGCAGTTAATTGGTGTGAGGAGAAAATGCAAAGAAAGCGCACACCAACGCACCGAAGATTCTGTCTGTCTTAGATCGTTTCAGCCTTAAGATGAAGAGAGAAGACTCAAATATGAATAATTAATTTTTTTCTCCCTTTTTCCCCCTAAAATGAGCTGAATGTGTGTTTTAGTGTTAAGTTTTCTGTTAGGTTATCTAATCCATCACATTACCAAAGCAAGTCATTCTGGGTTCACTCCTGGGTTGTGTATTTCTAATTCCTATCGTACCAACCCATTACACTGATGAGTTCTCCACTGTATAGGTCATAATGTCTCAAGTTGCCTTTGTTGGTTTAATCACTGCGAAAAACAAGCTTTTGAAACTTTTCACCACAGAATTCATCTCTCCCCTTTTCCCTTTGTATTATCTCAACGTAACGAGCATCTAATTAGAAAATACACCAAACACCAAATCAACAAGATGACCAACTCAGCAGATTCACATCCAAAACCAGGCGCAAGATGCACAGTTTGCTGTTAATGTAGAAAGCTCTTTTTGGCTGGAGACAGCTTTGTCACAAAATATTAGATGTCCCATCTATTGCTACAGAAATGGATCCTAAATGTAGAAAAAACACAGCAACCCTTCATAGTGCTGAAAAATAAGTTTAGGTTCATCCAATCTCACCACAAATATGTCATTTTAAAACATGACTTTGGTCTGCTTTCCCCTGGGACAACGTTATCTGAGCAATAAAAGCATCAAAGACCCCTCACAGTGCATTGACATTTTAGATCTGAGCTAAGATTCTATGACACTCTTATTTTATTTGCGAGTGTCATATATCACTTAAAAAGTGAGATTTGACAGGTTTTTATTTCATGACAATCCATACAATATCTTTTCAGACATTTCACTAAAAATCATCAACCTGATGTTGGCACTTGAGAACAAATCATTGGATCACTAAAGTAATTATGATTCATCCTTTAAGCACCAGCAGCTTGAACCATAAACACATATAGAAGAGGCTTCTAGTCTCCTGCAGAGGTTGTTGACCAGGTTGTTGAGTTTTTGTTTTGTTTTTTTACTTCAACTGTGTGATGCTTGAACAGGTTAAGAGGATCATATTGCTCAGAGAAAGAGGTGATGAAGAGACCACCATTATCATATTGTTTACATCTCCAAGTCTTTTGAAACCCAAGGCTAAGTGAATGATTCATTCTGTCACTTGCACGAGACATGGCAGGTTCATCGTCATGCATTATCATGTCAGTCGGAGACACAGGCTTATTTGGTTTGCCCTTTGCCCCAAACCGATATTTTAAAAAGCATTTTTGCAGGGTTTTCTTTTTTTTTCTCATTTTTATTTCTCGAAGGAATGAATGAACATATTAGTGTTGTCTAAATAATGACAGTGTTCCTGTCATAGCGTTTACAATAATGTAAATGTAATTGCTGAGTGTCATCCACCTGTCATGCAGGGTTTGGTGCATCTGTGTGCCTGGCCTTGTTATATTTGTGTGTGTTTGCAAGTAGCTCAAGAGTAGCAACACCACCACAGATTCAAGACCCTGCAGTCATGCTTCCAGCTGGGCTGCAATGTTACAACACAGGATTATAAATCCAAGAACTGGGAAACTTAGTTTAATCATGTTCTTTCTGAGATGTGGAGAAGTTTCAGAAGAAGACTTCAGTGAGTATAGACATATTTAGTCACTCGGAGCAGTCACCTTGGATTTGCCTAATTTATAGGTAAATTAGCAGCTACAGAAGTTTATTAATGATAAATTTAGTGGTAAAACCTATTGTTGTCCTTCATTTACTGTTTTGACACCAAGAGGATTCCATACTACCCTCTTGAATCTCTCTTAACTTTTGATATGTTTTAAAATTTCCAGTTAGCTGAGAGGGGCATATTTTGAGATATTCTGTTTGTTATGTCAGATATCCAAAGCTCTGAAACTTGAACATATATATCTACCGTCCAAAAGTTTGGGCTCACTTAGAAATGTCCTTATTTTTGAAAGAAAACCACTGTTTTTTTCAAAGAAGATAACTTTAAACTAATCAAAACTACATTGTATACATTGCTAATGTGGTAAATTACTATTCGAGCTGGTATAATTTGTTTTCTCATTGCCTCAGAAGGCTAATGTAATAAAATTGTCTATTTATTTTACAACTCATGGTGGTAAATAAAAGTGACTTTTCATGGAAAACACTAAATTGACCCCAAACTTTTGAACGGTAGTGTATAATAATGCACCCTGATAAGACCAGGCTTCAGCCTTCTCCAGTCGGTTGTGTTTGGTTGCATTTCATTATTCACTCACTGTATTTAAAAATCATCCTTTGTACAGTCAGATTGGATCCTATCTTCAGCCACAGATCCAGAACAGCAGATGTTCTTATTGCAGAAATACAAACACAGTCAGATTGTAGATGGACAACAGGAGGGATAATTTTATTCAATATTTCCTGACTTGGAAACCGACTAACCCCCAAATGAATGAAGTGTTTGGCCCTCAGGTATGTTGCGTTTAGTAAAAGGGTGTCTCCGACTCCATCCACAGAGATACCGGATAAAAGTACACACACACACACACACACACACACACACACACACACACACACACACACACACACACACACACACACACACACACACACACACACACACACACACACAAACCAAAACCAACCAATCTTCTCGAAGAAATAAGATTGGCTCGAGTGATTTTCAGCCACTTAGAGCCTTAGTCTTCGGTGCCTTATCGTTGGCACGGCAGCAAACACAGTGTCCTGGCCAACAACAGAAATAATTTAATGAAATCGTCAGAGGAACTACATTTTCCTGAGGTCAAACACAGGGATCAAAATCTTTGAGTGCACAGAGGGTTATCTCTTCCTGTACAAGAACACTATCATAATCAGAACCAGATGCCTTAAAGGGACATTATGTTTTGCTTTAACCTATTATAAGGTAAATGTTGATTGCACAGTATAATGGCTCTAGAATAATGACACCATCAGCATTTAGATTGGTTCTTCATAAGCTTCACTTTCACTATGCAATTCTGCCTGCAACCCGCCGGGATCTGCTGGGAAAATGAGGGCTGGATATACACCACAAAGGTTATCTGCTTTCATTTCTTCATTATAGACTAAATGAAGGAATAAAGTCACACTTTTTATCCTGAAGTCTTATTCTAACATTACTCCCCTTTCCACCCTTACACCACCATGCTGTAGTCACTTGCTTGTAGAAATCAAATCATTAACGTTACTCAGACTATGACATAACATCGTGATCGTTGTGGGCATCGTTGCAATAGCTTTTGCCTGTTCCCAAATTCAATATGAAATTGTGACTATTTCAATTCACCTCTTTGGTGAAAAATGCTTCTTTCTTCTCTTATTTCCAAAGTGGTGTTGATCATTTCTCTCTGCAGCTACTCTCTCGGGGAAAATGGAAAGCGATCAGGTTGTCTTTGCGACAGCAGCTCAATCAATAATACCACTTGGAAATGCTAGGGGGCCGGGGGTTTAAATGCACTACAAAAAAAATATACAAAAGATATGAGTAGAAAGAAAAGAGCAGTAGATTGCCTCAGGGGGAGAAGGGGAGGAAGATTGATGAAGTAGGGGTGTTTCATCTTATTTTCGCTCATGGACAGCAAGAAAATGGCATCTTCCTATTGAGTAGTTGCCCGTCACTAGCCCTTTTTTACACAGCCTCTTCATGAAGGTACAGAAGCAGAATGGAGGGTCAAAGTCGTTCCACCAATAGGCCGGTGAGGGAGGGAGTCACTCTGGCAAATCAACTGTAAAAGGCACAGCCGGCACGCCGGAACCAGCCAGGAGAGGGAGGAGACATTTTAATGACATCAAGACATACTATGTGTGGAACCCACTTCTCTTTGATTTATTCTCCAATGTATCCTGATGCACAGCACTAGTACATACACAAACATGCACTTTCAGCTTCACGGTTTCTGTGAAACCCTGCAACAACAAACTGAAAGTGGAGCACTTCTCGGCGCCCGCTACATATTGTGCATAGTTGTTGTCCAATAATCTTCTGGCTCAGAACAGGCATGGAGTCCTGTCAGCGGAGCTGCTCATTCCAGCTCTCTGATTGGTTTCATGTGTGACCGTCCAATTGTATTTCCCCTAATCCACAGCTGTCAAAGCTATGGGTGATATTTACTTACCCATAGATATATATTCACCAGGCAGAGTCTGAAAGGGGTTTCAAGGATAGATGTGGGATCATAAATGTATATAAAAAGATACACCAGTATATAGAGATATATCTGCATATATAGAGGATTTCAGATGCCTGCTTTGTTTGGTTTAGTGTAAAAAGGCAAAGTCTTCTTTGCTCCATTATTGCAGGATTTCTGTGTAAAAGGCTACTGATTCAGCACATTGGCACTCAAAGGCTTTCATTTAACAGCGTGAAAATGAGTAGAATGGTAAACTGCTCACCCATAAGAAATGTGGCTGAGGAACAGCATCCACACTTGCAAAACTGTCCAAATCTCAACACACAGGTGTTGTACACTGGCTGTTCAAGACGCTTCTTTCTTCAACAGCGAGAAAATGGAAACTCTTGGACACAGTTGCATTCCTTCTATCACAAACCGTGTGTGTGCTCTTTGTCAGAGTGGTCTGTGTGTGTGTGTGTGTGTTGGTGTGTGATCATGGTAGTCCTCCTTCATGTACAGGATGCATATGTGCATGAACAAAATAGCTTTTCTTTCTGTGGTTGTCATTTTTATACAGTAGTGTTAATTTATTGCAATTCTTCAAAAATATATTGAGACACCACTATGCCATACATTCATGCACTATACTTTCATCTTGTAAAGCCATGTACTTATATTAAATTGCTCCTGTGCCGGAGTAATCTAAAGCCTTAATCCAATGCATTGGTTGATATGGCAACAGTGCTCCTCTATGCAAGTTTTCCCAGTCCACCTGTTGACAAGGGAGAAGCAGAGTGAGAGACGTGGGTATGGTAATGTGTTGCATTTGCTGGTGGGATATGAATCAAGTTACCTTCAGGAACCCGAAGGAGGCATTATCATTTAAAATGTCTGTCATAGGAAAAACTTATTTTTTTTTTACCTCAATAACTCAATAACTGCATGATGAAATGCTAGGAGCATTTTTTAAAATGCCGACTCACATTCAATTTATACTGTTTGTCATAATGGCTGTGTACTAAACATTAAGCATTTTCATTTTTACTTCAAATGAATGATTTAAACTTCATGAGAGCTTGATATAATGTGATAATATGTTGTGTAACAGGGACGTTGTCTGTGTCTGAAGTAGGAATATTCTGTCATGAAAATGAAAGGGAGAGAGCAGTAATGACCCTTCTCGCTTCATTGCACTCTGAGCCCAGAGGAGAGAAAATACATCAGTCTGAAAGTCAAAGTTGCTGCATCCCTGTTGCTGCTGGGATTTCCTTTTTGCTTTTGCCATTTCCCCCTGGATGAATGGCGATGGAATAATTGCACTGTGTGTATGCTGTCTTTCCATTTTTAACATTTCATGAGATTGATGCCATTGTTTTTGTTTTTCATTAATTTCAACAGAACATGCTAGAAATACACACTAGAGATCACACATATGTCAGTTAATTAGAATTAAGTGTTTAAGCCAAATTAGTTTTGAGGCTGTTAGGCTTTTCTGAGTTTGATATGAGGAACATTAATGTGATTTAACCAGGATCAGAGTCAACCTTAATCATAGTAACCAATAGTTTTTTTACTGTCTGAACCTGGTTTCCAAATTCAACACGATATCAAGGTTTATTAATTCCTGCATCAGATTGCGATAGTTTATTGTTTGGCTCTGTTTACGTTATATCCAGAGGGCATTGAGACAAACAGTTTTTTTTTTAGACTCGAAATCCCTGTCTGGCACCATGTCCAATTGTTAAGGGGCTAATAGGAGCTTTGGTTAAGAGCTGGATCAGATCAGGCCTTAAACAGTGTAAATCTCTGATTATGTATTCCTCCATCAGAATGCAAGGTCACAATAGAAAAGGCTCTTTGAATGTGTCAACAATAATCTCGGTAGTCCCATAATGCTTTTAATCCTTAATTTCCTGTGCTGTCCGTCATTATAGCATTTGCTATCATTTCAAACTAACCCCCACCATAGATGTTTCAACCCTTTCCAACCTAACACAACCTATCTCAGCTTCTTTTGTGGGTTCTTTTAGATCACCCTTCTGGTAGAATCTTTGAGTGTTTGTGCAGCATGAATAGAGTTTATCTCAATGCTGTATCACTGAAGAGGAAAAAGCTTTAAAAACTTTTCAGTTGCTGCAGCTCTCAGCAGAAATGGATTATGCCTGGCACTGGTTTTGAAGGGGATCAATGTTGGGTTTGATGTGAGGAGAAAGAAGCTCCAGAAACCTCAGTTCCATGGGTGTGTATTTTCTTTAGATGCTCTCTGACCCTCGACAAGCTCTATGGTGTTGATTATTGATTATGGCTGGTTATTGCCCATGAACCTTGAATTAAAGAGGGGTATGTTTTAGGTCCTTAAATATAAAGTGGCCTCAATAAATGTTGTGCTGGGAGCAATAAAGCTCAATAAATAATGCAGGAAGCATAATGTTTGCTTTGGATATGTGCCAGAATTTGACATCAACATCTATATCATGGTGCTTTGGTTTTCAATTTGGGAATACATTCATTTCCATTAGGTAAGGGCAATAATTCAATATTATTATTAATTTATTCAGCAGAATAATAATGTGATGACATGTTCATCAGGGTATTGTTCCACCGATTTTTCTTGATTCATAATAAGCTATAATTAGGAAATAATCAAGTGTATTATACAAAATATTAGTGTAATGTAATCCATATCAATGCAACACAAAAATGTTCATCAGTGTGATACATAATGCCATACCAATACATATATTACAATAATCTAAATAAAATAATGAAATACAATGTTTGTCACTAAACGCCAGAATAATATATATAAATGTTTATTTATGATGCCGCTATTGACTTTTCCGACCTTTTCCCCATTGCAAGAATAATATTTTTGGACCTTTGTTATAAAAGGGGACTTATCATTTCCAGGCCTGTTTTTATTCCGTGGCTCCACTGGAAAATCTTTGCATGATTTATAGTTCCTTATTTATTTTTGACTGGCCCTTTATGCAGCCCCTCAGTTCAGCCTCTGTCTGAAACAGGCTCCTGTCTCTTTATAAATGACATAGTAAATATTCTTAATAGCTCTCTGCAGACTGGTATTTTTACTGCTTCTCTCAAGCATGCTGTAATCTCACCTCTGTTGAAGAAAAATAACCTAGATTCATGTAGTTAATAACTACATGACCAATCTCCCTTTTCTAAGCAAAATCCTTTGGATAAGTTGTATATAAACTGGATTAATATATTTTAATTATGTATAATATATAATACATACTAGTGTGGTTAAGATAAATCATTATCAATAACCTTAGGATTGACAGAAAATGTTCATGTTGGTATTGCTTGATCTCACATTTTTACTTTTGATCCTGACGATCATGATCACTATCATTTAAATTCAAGGGCTGATTGATTCAGTTACTTAGGTTTCCTCCTACCTAAAGGACATAAGCTTTTATGTACATAAAAATGTACAATCTATAGAAACAATATAACAATTATCATACCATTAATGACACATGGTTAAACATCTCACTTCCCTCTTTCCTGTTAACAGTCTTGTGATGATATTAATGACATTGATTATTGGATGTCTGGAAAGCACAGTCATAAATGAGATACTCATACTTGTTCCTAAAAGTCAAAGACTAAAATTATTCTCAATTGGCGAGTCAGAAATCTTGCCATTACTTTGAAAAGTAATGGCAAAAAAATAAGATTATCAATATATAAGTAATAATAACTAATATCACCAGAACAGCATTTTTTAATTAACATTTAACTTTGAACATATTACTCCAGTACTGAAATCACTTCATTGACTCCCAAAATAATTCAGAATCACCTTTAAAATCCTGCTAATAGTCTATAAAGAACTTAATGGTTTGGCTCTTAGCTACATTTCTGACTTTCTCCCTGATTATAATCCAATCAGGCCTCTTGGGTCATCAGGTCTTCTTGTACTCAGAATTAGATCCAGGTTCAGTAAGGGTGCCTCCAGTTTCTTTGCTCTCTCCAACAAGCTGCCTACTGATCTGTGTCCACATGCAAAAGCAAACACTTGACACTTTCCTATTCTCCCAGGCTTATGGTTGATTACGCTCCTGTTTGCCTCTGTAAGGCAGCACTTGTTTCTTGTACAGTTGGTTACCTGTGTGTTTATGTGAGAGGGCAGGTGTTTCCATTTGCTTTCTTGATGTTTTGGTTTGTTTATTGCTGTGTGGTATGCTTGATTCAGTTTCTGTGTTTTACTCATGCTCATATTTACATTCTTTATTTTTATTTCAATGTAAATAACATTAAACTTGATTTTCTGCCATTTAAGTCCATTGCACTTTATTCATAGCACTTTTTATACTTGATGTTTGTATTGACTTGTTCTTCGTGTTCGTGACTTATTAATTTGACAGTATGTTTTTTATGCTGCACCTTCAGGGACCTTTCCAGACCTTAATGCTAAAGTCAGAGCAGCAGTCTTTTCTGACTGAAGCTGATCTAATTTCATCTGCTTTCTCTGCCTGAGGATTTCATCTTATGAGCTCACTTCTTGGACCTTAAGGTGGACCCAGACTCTCTAATGATGTGTGTACTTTAATTTTTTGTAGACAGATTAGGTTAAGGCATAGGACTTTGTGCACCAAGGGGCAAGCTGAACCTCTAGCAGAGTTTGTGCCTCTAGGGAATAAAGTTTTGCTCATCTTTACCTGATGTTGTCACTAGTCTTTTCAGTATGAGTTTTAATTCCCAATTCATTCCTAGACTCACCGCTGACAGGCTCACAGCATAATAATCCTGTGATTAAGTCTGATCAGCGGTGTTTGAGCAACAGGGTTTGACCACACTGTCCAAATTGATGGTTCCCTGTAGAGATCCAGCTTCTAAATGACCTCACCTCCCTTCCCGAATAGATGGAAGGATCAAAGGAAAGGAAGTGTTCTAACCACTCAGCAGAAATCACAGTCCAGAGTTCAGGCCATACAATTAATACAGTAAAAACCCTTTGAAGTTCCTTTTAATTATACTGTATGTAGGATATTTTGAGATGAGATTATAGCTTTCTGTGGATATGAATTAACATGCAAGATGCTGTAACACACACCCACACACACCATCACCCCCACACACTATCACATACTTATCTACAGTCAGACTCAATTACAATGTTCCTTTTGGCGCTGCACACCTGCGTCTGTGTAATTTCAAGCACTTGGCAGAAATACACTAGAGAATATCCATATTGCATAACTGTAAATGGAATAAAGTGGTGGTCAAATAGTTGTCTTCTTACAAAACTAAACAGTAGGAAGTGTCAACACCTGTTATTTTATCTTCATTTTCTAATCTCAAACACTATTGACAGATATGCACAATGTATAGAAGTGGCACGTTTCTGAACACTCTCCTAAAATCTGAGATTCAAACATACTAGGCTAAATTTCGGCATGTCACAACAGCAGACTGTCAGACTACAGCAGTGATACACTACTGTATCACTGACTTCAACCTGGTGCATGGAGTCAGGTCACAGTACTCAGTCAAGTGACTCCCGGAGGGGGACCGCCACAGAGTGGTTGCCCATTCTGTTGAATCAGTTATATTTCTTTTTCTTTCTTTTTTCTTTTTTTTTTTTTTTTTTTACTTATACCTTGTTTTTTTATTTGCAGTCTCAGAGCTGAATGTGTAGTGCTGTGCTCTGTTTAGGTAATGGAGCTAATGGCTAAATCAAATCAAGTCAATTTTACTGTCCTTAGACCCTTACAGCATACAAGGAAAAACTCCCTAAAAAAACTTTAATGGGGAAAAAAGTCAGAAACCTCAGTAAGAGTAACAGGGGGGGATCCCATTTCCAGGATGGACAGGCATGCAATGGATGATGTGTGCACAGGATGGAATACAATACTTTTACAACAGGAAAAGAGTTAAGTATGACATTAAATAGAGCAACAGAAATATATTGATTCATGGTGTATGTGGTGGATGAGGTGACAGGAATTCATTGCAGCTTCCAGGAGTCAGACCTTCCAAATACTGAAGGCTCCTTGCAGTGGCTGCACTGCAGCATGGTCTGAGAATGAGAAAACACAGGGTAGGATTCTGGGACCAAAACAAAATTAAAAGGTTCATCAGTGGGTCATGAGTGTTACAGATTGAAGTAAGAGTAAAGTTCAGAGTATCTCATGAGGTCCCAGCAGTCTAAACCTATAGCAGCATAACAATGTTCTGGACCAGCCAGGACCAGCCTTAACTATGAAGTTATTCAAAAAGGAAAGTTTTTAACCTGTTTTTAAATGTAAGAATGGTTTATATCCACTGGACTGAAACAGGAACATGGTTCCACAGCAGAGGAGCCTGGTAGTTGAAGGCTCTACCTCTCATTTTAATTAAAGAAATTCTGCATCAGATGATGAGTCTTTAGAGAATTTTTGAGCAGTGACAATAAAAAATAAATAAAAGAATTAAAAAAAATAATAATAACCCAGCCTGAGAGTAACAAATGGATGGACAAGCTTTTCTGTATCTTTTAGAGACAGAACCTTCACCAGTGCCATTTCTGTGGTATGATGCACTCTAAATTCTGATTGGAAATTTGCCCAACCACTTTACACAGGCTTTGAGAAGGTGTTCGACCATGTCCCTTGGGGAGTCCTATGGGGGGTGATTAAGGAGTATAGGGTTCCGAACCTGCTGACACGGGCCATCCAGTCCTTGTATGCCCAGTGTCAGAGCTTGGTCTGCATTGCTGGTAGTAGGATGGAGTGGGAGATTGACAGGTGGATCGCTGCAGCATCTGCAGTGATGCATACTCTACATCGGTCCATCATGGTGAAGCTCAATCTATATTCCTACCCTCACCTAAGGTCACAAGTTCAGGGTAGTGACCGAAAGGACAAGATCACGAATCAAAGCGGCTGAAATGAGTTTCCTCCGCTGGTTGGCTGGGCTTTCTGCATTGAGAGGAGCTAGATGAGGTGGCTTGGGCGTCTTGTAAGGAGCCTCCTGGAAGCCTCCCTGGTGAGGTATATCGGGCATATACCTCCAGAAGGTGGCCCCAGGGAAGACTGAGGCTGCCTCTTGGAAGGACTATTTCTGTCGGCTGTCTTGGAAACGCGCTGCTGCCCCTACAACCCAACCTCGGATAAATGGATGGACCGATGGATGGATGGAACTGTGTAACTACATTGTGGCAGTCTCACTGCCCCGTGGGTTCCCCGGCACCGAACAGACCGACAGCAAGTCCAGTTGTGGTTTAATTGTCCTTTTATTTCGCTGGACGCACACCCACCCACACACACACACACACACGAGCACACGGACCCACTGCAGCCGATCGCAGGCCAACTCGCTGCCGTCTGCTGGGTCTCCGTTGTGCTCCTGTTTTTCTGCCCCCCGAGTCCAGCCTTCTACTGAGATTTAAAGAGAAGGTGAGAGTCATTAGCGCACCTGCGCCCCCCTGCACAATCACTCTCACCTGTCGCCGCTCCCCTGAGACCTCCCCACACCTCTCTCCCGCAGCTGATGCACCACGCCCCCCTCCACATACATATATTCTGTGAAGCCATCAATAGATGATCAATGAAGCAACCCTTACCACAAAGGAAGTGGGATGAATAGGTTTCTCTATGAATAACATATTTATGAGCAGAAGCATTTGTGTATTGAGCAACCTAATGTGTGAATTCATACAAGCATGACATTTCATTCAAACATTTAGGTTCTAGGTTGAGCTTTGTTGTCATTGTACAATAAAAATCAGTTGTAATATCCTCCTCCATGCTATACACCGATTCAAATAGAATAAAAAAGTATAACAATAAAATTGAGAAATGTAGGATATGGAAGTAGCACTGAAGGTAAAAATAAACTCTAGACTGTGAATCTGTGTCTGCATCTCTCTCAAGTAAACAATCCAGGCAATGGAGACACAGTCTCTGTATTTACCTCACATGCTGCATTATTACCAACAAGATGCTACCTGATGACTGTGACCTTTCCATCACACATGGTAGTTCTGCCAAATCACTATTCCTTTCATTATCAGAAAAGTGGATTAGTTGCCTGGCAGCACCTTTTGCTTTTCACAAAGATAACAAAAGCAGCCAATGACGCTATTTGCAGCTCTCACAGTGCTGAACACTGCTGACCCCTATTTGCCAAACAGTGAGGAAAAAGTGGTCATCTTGTTGTCTATGTTTGCATGTTCATGTTTCTCCTTATTGCAAACCTGAAGAGACCATAACATTATACATTCATGTTAAGATATACTTACACTGGTCATCTCTTTACATCTTTATTTCTCTGTTTCTTGCAGTAGTTCTGTATTTTCTCTCTGATAATGTGTTTTTACATTTTCTTTAATCACATAGGGTACCTCTCTACTTGTATGGATTAGTTCTGAGATCTATTTCCCAGAGGGTTGTGGCTTATGTTAAAGCCTGTCAAAGTTCTTACAGGGATGCTAGCCCTGCTTATATCTCATAGATCTCAAATTAAGCTGATGCTAATTAATTTCACTGGGTTTTATTCTGTGTATGAACTGCCTCCACATATCAGGGGATGCTGCCAGTTTTCATCCTGCATGATGCAGATATACAGCCTGTGTAAATACCGAAAACCCTATCTGCTTACGAGGGAGAATTAAGTACTGGTGTTGTGCCATACGCTTTTCTGATGTGATTAGGCCTTCATTAAGTGATATATACACCCGGAATGGCACAGTTTATAGTTCCAATAAATCCTTTCACTTTACCACTCCCAGTGTTGGGTAAACAGACAATCATGTATGATGGCTGTCATCACTAAATACACACAGTTTTACAGACTTGTACATGCTTTCAAAGGATGGTATGGCATGATGCAGCATTTCATAAAGCAGGTTTACAGTGTTGCAACCTCCGACTCAGCCCCTCTTATGCAATGATTATTGTGTTGTTTGAAGCCAAGCTAATATTTGCCCACGGTTATTAACCTCATTGTAACATTAATGAGGTCTCAACCTTGCTGTATGTGCTCCAGTCTGCAGACCTTTAGCTGCCTTTGATTGCTTATAATTACATTAAAAAAAAAATGCATTTGCACAGAAAATAAAATCATTATCATTTTGTGAAAGTCGCTGTTTTTTAATGTATTTATTATTGGTAGTGAGATCAAATCTAATAGGTTACTCAGGGGTTAAAATATGAAATTGTTCTTACGTAAATCCAGCCAAAGGGTAAACCGTGTCCTTTAGGGTTGGAAATGGGTTGTGATTTATGTACAGATCATGCAGCCATTTGGTATGGGCTATTATCCTGCATATGATTATCATTATTCTCTTTTGCCTGTTAATCAAGGCAATCTCCCTGGGAATGTTGGCAAGGTGATCACATTTAATCCGGCTGTGTAAAGACCACTCCACAGAGGTTGTTTTATCACTTAGGAGAGGAGGCTTGCATTATCCAAATGAAAAACAAGCTGGAGAAAAGGCTGATTTGTCACAGGCTGATTAGACCACTCTTTGGCACTCCTCTTTGCTCCTACAGGAGCTCTTCAAGGGCATGGTGGACACACAGGGGGCCTGGGAAGCACAACACAATGTCTTCATTTCCACATTTAAACAGACTGAAAATCTCAGATTGATGGCTTTATTTCCCCCACCATAAGAATAAGCATATGTTGGTATTATTTTGTCACCATTAACCAAGTCGTTCATTTAAAGAGGAATAATATGTTTTATAGACACTATTGAATAAAGAGCTTGGAGGCAGCACAGAAAGAGAATGTTATAAAATGAAGAGCACAGTGGGTGTCAGGCACCACAGTTCAAAACAATAGGCAAACAAGTGACGAACAAGATTGTAAAGAAACACCCATTCTTTTTCTCTTATTTATGAATTGTACAGAGTTGTCAACGCAGCCATGTTCTTCTTCTTAAGAACCGTATTGTGAAAGAATAAACCATTGTTGTAACACAGAGTTTTATGTAAATTGTAGAGAAACATGACCCCGAAGATTCCCTGTGTTTTATAATGGATGTGGAGGAGTGTGGCAGTGTATGACTCACTGTGTGTGTGTTTGTGCCTCTGTGTTTTCCGATTAGCTCACCTCGAAGGATGCAGGCATGATCACACAGTAGAACAGGACAAATGACCAGGTCTCATGCTGCATAATAGGGCCTCTCTGTCTTCTTTCCCCCCAGGGGTCAGACACTTGTATTATCCATTAAATATAACATGTTTGAAGGGGTCATTTACGTCTTCTCCCTGGGGCAATCACAAGATCAGCCTCACTAATTACTCCTCCAATCCATAGTAGAGGGAGTTTGCTGCTGACTACACGCTTCTGACTATCTTCTACAAAGTGAAGGATTGAAGGCTGGGGAGGAGATAGCAAGTAGGGAAACCTCCCTTTGTCTAGAGGTGCCTGGTTCAGTGCACTCATGTTAGCAAACATATGCACCTTGTTCTGCCGGCGCATCCTTGAACAGGAAACCCTATTTAGAGGGAGCGAGACTGCGGCTTGTAGGCAATCTAAACAAACACGATCGCGAAGGATTCATGAAGTATTACATAATCAGCCATTCGGAGAACCTCTTCACGTAACAAGTTGCTCATTTGGACTTTGGAGGCTTAAAAAGTCAAACAGAACGAGCACTTTGAAGAGGCTTTCAATGGAAAATTATAGATTTTTCACCATTTTTTCACAATTTCTGAATTTATTAAACAGAGCAATTATTCAGTTAATGAAACAAACAAGAGTGATTATGTATCAATTTTTAATAAAAAATTATTTTCAGCCCTGAAATATCTTGCACATTTAGTATTTAGAGTGTAAACTTGTCATCCTAACCCTCATAGATTGAACATCACCAAGAATGGAGAGTGTTAATAATAAACATACAACCCCAACACCCACACATGTGAACACTGGGGAGTTTAAATAAATTGCTGCATGCAAAGGGTGCATAGGATATTCAGTATGCTGCAGTAAGTGGAGTACAAATGTAGACCGTTTGTTAACTGCAACACATGACGCACTTGATAAATAGCAACGTAAAGGTTTCATGTCATACAAGTAGACACTTTCTTGTTGGTTTTATTTATTTTAGGTCTAAGGGTTATATAAAAACTTGGCCATGCATCAAACACAATGAGAGAAAGAATGGAGAAGTGCACAGCCTAGATTTTAAAAGTTTGCTGTTTCATGGTTTCTTTGTACTCCTTGATTTCATGATGCCAGCACGGCCCACCTGCCCCCACTTTTATCAGTCTTCCAAGTGAATATCAGCACTCATCAGAAGAGAAGCTCATGAATATTTATAAGACAGGCAATCTGTGCTTTCTGGAGCTCCAATGAGGTGCTTGTGAGAGCCCTGTAAAACTACAATGAGGTGAATCTTTGTACTTCAAATCACAAATATATCATGTTAGTGGTATCAAAACTTCAAATAAAACCCAGAAAGTGCACAATGGATCTTTTAGATGGTATGGGAAAGGGGTGGTAAAACAGCAATAAATGAGTGAACAGTGGAGAGATCAAAGAACATAGCTCTCACCATGTTTTGCATTGAGGGAGACAGCGAGGTCCGGTTGTAATGGGCGCTCTGTGTTCTGCTTGTTTCTCAGAGCTTTCACTCTACCCAGTGAGCATTTCAGCCTCAGTCAATGTTACTGTTCATCTCTTTCTAGCTATCTACAGGAACTCACTTCTTCTTATTAAGAAGATTGAGGCTGCTATTTGTTGTTTTTTGTTGATCAGATAACAGCTAATGATTTCCTATTATAAAAAATACACTCCAACCTCATCATAAATTTTTGAATTCGGATTAATTTTAGTGTTGGTGGGTTGATTGATATCCATTCACCACAGACAATTCAAAATTATCCACTAGCAGCGGAAGCAATATTTGCACAACCTTTGCACATATCTTAACCATTATCCACCCAAAATATGCCATTGACAGTATATTATGTACACAGTAAGTAATAAAAACAAATATAATTTCATAACTAATATCTAAATAATATAAAATATATAGCTAATGGCCATTCATCACTCTTTTTAGAATATATATATATATATATATATTTTTTTTTTAATTTTTCCACATTACTGGTAACCAACCAATCGCTGTAGGCCAAGGGTGGGCAACCCTAGTCCTGGAGAGCTACTGTGGGTGCAGGTTTTTGTTCCAACCAAGCAGATACACACCTCATTCTACTAATCAGCTATTAGGGCCCTTGCTATGGAGCTTCATTAATGTGTTCCTGCTTGGTTGGAACAAGAACCTGCATCCGCAGGGGCTCTCCAGAACCAGGGGTTGCCCACCCCTGCTGTAGGCAAAGTATGTTCATTTATAGAACATGATCCCGTTCTAGTATCTTACAGTTGGTTGTGCAGGGTCAACAGTGAAGTGGATATGTCAAAATCATGAGCCAGTTTATTGCCCGGGCTCTTGTGTGATTAGCTCAGTCACTCCTAAAATGTCTTTTCTATAGACTTTCAAAAATATTCCAGCCCCGCTGAGACTAAGAGTCTATAGGAGCTACAGTGGGAGTTGTCTGGCACCATTGTATCTGAAAAAGTTTCTCAATTGGACTTTTAAAACTTAAATGGAGGTGGAGGACGGGTTGGTAGATATAGACTGGTGGTGATTTGACTCCATTTATAGTCACTGCCATTCTAACTATCGATGCTGGCTGCAGAGTGATGGTCTGTGTGGAGCGCAGCCTGTCTCCTGGGTCTGGTTGAACAGGTTCTTTTTTTTTGTCCAAACAAGCAAAAAAAGAAAAGTTTGTTGCAGTTCTCCAATTCTGAAGTGAATGTTGATTGTACAGTGTAATGGCAATAGAAATGACACCATCTGCTTTTAAATTGGTTCCAAAGCATTGCTTCCACTATGCAGTTCTGCTGCCACTAGGTACAATTTCCTGGGAAAATTAAGGCTCAATTCACAGCACAAAGCCTATCTGCTTTCAAGTCTCCATAATGGACTACATTAATTAACAAATTCAGACTTTTTCTCTCACACAAACAATTGGGTAATGACTCCCCTTCCACACATACACAAACATATATATATATATATATATATATATATATATATATATATATATATATATATATATATATATATATATATATATATATATATATACTGTATATATATACCATCCACAAGTAATACTGCATTTATGATTTATCTGTCTATCTTCCTTGCACTTTAGAGAAAATATGTACACATGTGCATGTGAAGAGGTATTCATTTCAACAAAAAAAAAGAAAAAAAAAAAGAAGAGGTATTCATAGAGTATAGCAGTGTCAGAGGTCATGCGCTCAGTTTGCAGAAATCTCCCTATTGTATTAATGTAAATATTTGTGTTATCTTTCACAATAGCAGAAAAAAAATAAATGCTAATAATGCGTTTTACATATATATGCTCAAATATATAAAAAGAAAATAGAAAGGAAACCAATGTAATTACAGACAGAGTAATAAGTGTGAGTGTGTGTGTTTGTGATTGAACGTTTGTGTCCATGAATAGAGGATTGTCCACTTTAAATCTTGTGGCAGTGAATCAACAATTGGCTCTCCCCTGGCCTTGACGGCGGGCTGTTTGCTCTTCACAAATTAGAATGGCTGCCCCGTTTCTCCCTCAGCTCCTCCCCGCTCACTGGAGTCTGCTTGGATATAGCTGAAAGTGGCTGAGATGTGAAGAGCTGCACATGGCTCATCTCTTTCTCTGTCTCTTCTATTGATGACCTTGCTGCATGAGAAATGTTGAGTTTCACACGCACACACACAGATTTTCCTATGAACATGTGGAGACACAAGCTGCATGCAATATAGCAGTACAGAGGACAGCACATGAACTGCATGTCCACACAGAACTACAGCCATTGAACTGCATTAGCTGATATTTTTCTTTTTGCACAGTAGGTTTTATAGATTTTTCCAACTGACAGTTGCAGAGTCAGTTGGTAGTTCAAGGATTCAAGATTCAAGTATTCAAGTATTCTTTATTGTTGTTCAGCAAATGTACATATGATGAACAAAATGTGATTCCCTGTACAATAAAATACAATAAAAAGTATGTGCAATGCTCTGGTCCAGTGTGCAAAACAGTTGCATTCAGTGCAAAGAATGAATGTCAGTATTGTCTGTGGGGGAGGGGTCTATAGGTTCATTAACTGAATTGACACCTTTGATATTACACATTATAATTTGATACATATCAATCATAAAAATATTTCATAAAAATATTATATTATATCAATATAACCATTAATTATAAATGGTTTAAGTATCATTTTCATTTAAGTTTCTGTGTATACACATTGGGAAAACAGCAATAAGAATTACTTTTTTAGCTTGGTAACACATTGACAGCACTTCTGCTCTGAAATGATCTGCTGGTGTGTATCTGTTTATATGGGAACAAAATGAATAACGTATAAGAGAAATGGATTGATAACATTGACTGGAGTTGTTTGTTTAACAGCTTTTATTAAAGCTTGAGCTCAGCTCTTAGAAACAGTATAAAAGCACTAAAATGATCCTGTCTTGGGAGAAAGAAACAAATATCTTGCTCTCAATTCCCCAAATGTCAGAAGGTTGATGGTGATGGTGATGTACATCGTCTTGTTTGTGCCTATTGTCTACATTGCTTTTATCTATTTGCGGTTCAACAGATAATATCTGTGGCTTGAGTTGTTGTTGAAGATCATAGCTGTAAGGTTATGATCCAGCATATATTCCTACTGTCGTAAACCACATTGATCACCTCCATTTTACTGCATATTGTGTTCTATATATGTTTATTGTTTTTTTATTGTATTGCTTTTGCTTATTGCTTTGTATGCCTCATGCACTTTTGTCCAAATAAGATGCTATCCAGGGACAAATCCATCCGAAACAGACACAACCAGTGCATCAATTAATAGGTACTCTAGCATAACAGTAATGGACTATTATAGACCACTTCAGTGGAAGAAAGACCTCTCAATCGAATCCTTGTTTATGATGTGTGTTATCACTAAACTATTGTTAGGGGGGGAAAATGCACCATAAGTGAACAGCTTTCAGCCGCCTGCATGGCTGTTTGTCCTGACTAACAGTCAGTTAGTATGAGCATGATTGTGCCTTAACCATAAAGGGTCTATAATCAATATTTTTTTATAAGTCCTAATTAAAATTTCATGATGACAATGTATCAACTAATAATTCTTTCACGAGGCACCGCTCTGATGAACCTAGAGATCATTGTCCTCCGAATTTGAAGTTCTCTTCAACTTTACAGAGCTTCATAGGCAGTTTCATCTCAGTGTTCAGTCATCCTCACCTTTACTATTCTGCAGGCAGCTGTTTTAATAGAAAAAGCTCTGAAAAGTGCACTTTTCACGTCCATTTTGCATGGAAACTGTACTACTTGCTCACCACCAAACAGCAAACAGACACAGGTAGAGACGAGCTGATGAACGTAACAGAGCATTTAACAGGTTAAAGAGGCAGATATTTCCCTCGTGAGTTGGTAGAGAGCAAAGAAAAGAGCTGAAATAGAATGAATATTGAATTTACATTCACCAAGTGGACAGAAACATGACTCCAAATGAATGATCATGTGTCTCCCTTACCCCTGGATCTGTAAATAAGCAATTGATTTCTAACAAGTAGTAAGTAGTGTTATGTCACAACTTGTATTTTATATTTTTCAGCTATATTAAAACCTATATGTTTATATAGGTTCTTTCTGTGTGGGGGATTTGGGGCCTTTCTGTCATTCCACCAGGTGTTCCTCTGCTTTTTTAGTCCCTTCCAATCAAATCTTTTACAGAAGAAATCTGGACAGGCACCTCTATCCCCACCCTCTGTCCCCACCCATAGCGGGTCTCCTAGGGTGATATCACCATTTTTACTCCCAGCCGTTTGCCATTAGCTGCCTCCAATGGTTTATCTTTTGCGTCCCTGCTGGGTCTGTGCATACCTTGATATTAAAAAATATGAGCCAGGCATAATGTATGACAGTTGCCAACGTGACATATGAGCTACAATAGGTATGACCAGAACCTGGCACTGGGTATATGAGCTGTATATGAGAAATGTATGTACATATAGGGCTAATATGTGGATATAAATAAGCAATACAGGAAACCTATATGACCTGCGTATGCACATATTTGCACCTTAATCTGACCTATATGTGTCCTAAAAGTGGCATATATGTGGCATATATATGCATACATATGTATATGCAACATATTATATATAGCGTATATGTGCATATAAACTGCATATAGGCTTCATATATGTGCATATATCTTCACATATTCTCCCTTCGTTTAGGTCTCTCTGTATCTTGTCTTCCTCTGTCTTCCCTCGCCCTTCCTGTCTCGTCTTTCAGCCAACTTCTCTTAAGCCATCTCCTTATTCCTGGCACAGAGTCAAGCCTTTAGGTGCTGCATCACCCACTGTCAGTGTGGGTGGGGGCTGAGATCAATCTCTGTGCTTCTAATGCAATGCTTTAGCATACAAAGAGTGTTTTGAGTTTGATATAGCCCTTAGGGAAATCATGTGATTCACTATTTATACTGTGGGTACCTATACGTATGCTCACATTCTCATCTGCTATTTTCTACATCATATCTCTTTTGATTTATTTCATGGCAGGTGTACTATTAACTATTTATATATCAGACATTATGCACTCAACCCAGCCAGAGAAATAAAAGTGAGCCTTTTGAATGTTTCTATTATTGTCTGTCATTTGTCAGTGGTTCTGAAGTAGCATGGGGCAGCCCATAAATCAGCACCACCCATAAGTCAGCACCACCCATAAGTCACACCACCCATAAGTCAACACCACCCATAAGTCAATCAGATCATTACAACTCAAATCTATGGCTCCTCCAAGCTGATAAATGACTTTCCCAGAATGAAATTGTCATCCCCCTCAACACCTCTGTGTTTCCTACTTATGAGACCATCAAAGAAAGCGAATGGGACATTTCATACACTGCTCCTCAGGAAATTCCGCCCTAAGAGTAATAAGGTGATCTAACAAGGAGGAATGAATGCCACCCTCTTGCAGCAGAAGAAGCCCATTTTCTTGCCTTCCACACTGTTTTCACACATGATTGAATTGGAAGATTTACTATGTTTGGTGTTCACATCTTAAGTATGCCAGATCCACGTTACCTATATGCCTCTCTGGTAGGATGAATTTCTAACCTTCCAATTACATAGAGGGTTGGATAGAAGCCTGTCTATTCACTATAGATTTTCTGCTTGTGTGAGGCTATTGGATTGATCACATACAGTAGTTACTCTGAAACAGAAGAAGGAAGAGGGACGCTGACAGGCAGATAGCATTTTAACAAACAAACATGCACATTCACGGTGTAACAGTGGTTAACGCTGTTTCCTCACAGCAAAAATGTCGCAGGTTCAAGACTTTGGTCTAGGACCTTTCTGTGTGGAATTTCGCATCTCTTCTTCGTGTCTAAGTGGGTTCTCTCCAGGTTCTTTGGCTTTCTCCCCATGTGCCCCATGTGTGCCCCTCGCCTGTAATGTGCTGGGATTGGCTCCAGCAGACCCCTGCAACCCTAATGAGGACTAAGCGGGTTTGGAAAATGACTGACTGTCTGAAACAACCACACACACACAAGTGGCCCTGTGTGCAGATACACACGTACCACACATTATGAAGACACTAGAGAGGCTTGTACTGGCTCACCTCAGACCCCTGGTGAAGAGAGACCTAGATCCCCTGTAGTTTGCCTACCAGGCTAATATTGGAGGAAAAGACACTATTATTTATCTACTCCATTGGGTGGAGGCTGGCCTGCATGGTGAGCATCATGTTTTTTTATTTTACTTGTGCCTTTTACACCATCCAGCCATTTTCCCTGAGAGACAAGCTACGGTGGTGCAAGTGGATGGTGTCCTGATGACCTGGATCACCCCTTACCTGACTGGAAGACCACAGGATGGGACGCTGGGTGTGTGTCAAACTGTGTCAGGGTTTTAGATACAACCCAGAGTGATGCCATCTACAAAAGTTCATGTACATGTATTAGAGGGAGACAGGAGGGGGAGGACAGGCGACTGGTTGTTGAGTTTGTGAAGTGCTGCAGCCATAACCACACACAGCTTAATGTGCGGAAAAACAGGGAGATGCTGGTGGATTTTAGGACTAAAAACCACAAATCACCCACTTTTTGCCCATGGACAGTTTTCTCTTTGCACAGCCAGCTCTTAAAGAGCTCTTTTATAGTTTTGTATAGATTTTTTTTTATTACTGTTTATGTTATTGTTCCTAATGTTCATTCCTATTGTGTCAGCCTGTATTGCTGTTCTGCTGCTGTGATGAGGAAATTTCCCCTTGGGTATTAATAAAGTACCTACTTACCTCTACTCATAAGCCTGTCAATTACTTCTATACCTATATTTACTTGGATTTGAGAGTTTCTGTTTTATAAGACAACTGTGTATATTGTATTTTGTCTTCACTTCATATAGCTAAAGGCATACTAATCAGGAAGCTGCAGCTTTATGTCCCACCCTTTTTCATAACAAATTATTCCAGCTGCCTCAATCTGCAGCCCCAGTCATGTCATGCTCTGCAGGCTTGTGTTGAGACAAGATATGCGGTTAAGTACCTAACATATGTGCACCGGTCCATTAACTGTATGTATGTACAGGCTGCATGTGAGCAGATAAATCTATGTCTTGCAGTTATGTGGATGTGCACAGGGTGAATTGCAGGGCATGAAGTTCATTTTTAACCCACTGTATCATCAAGTCTTTGCGTTGGTGTCACCGTGGTGGAAATTGTTTTTCTTCCCCAGACTGCTCGGACATTTTGCAGTTCCTAAAACAGACCACACCCTTTTATGCTGCGCAGGCCAACACTTGATTTGTCCTGTACTCACTGAAAACATTTCATTCAGGCTTCATGTTTCAATGACCACACAGCCCATATTTGCTCTTGCAATATAAGGATTGGTTATTGGTTTTAGACACAACTTTCTTCTTGGGTCATTGCAGTACTACTACTTACAGACAGTATGTATGCATGTGTGCATGTGTCAAAGGAAAGGGCTGACAGCAAAGCGAAGTGGTAAAAATATTCTAAATATAGCATACACTTAAACAGATATTGATTTTTTTTTTTGATGTGGCTAAAATACCTTTTTGCTGTTGGCTTTGTCCACAGCAGTACTTGGCTTCGCTTCCATGCCAGTACTCCCACCTGCTTCTCCAAACCTGATGACTGCGATTTACTGCAGGTAATAGACTGACTATGGCTAAGTACCAATAAAACCTCACTTAAAAAAACACCCTTCAACCTCTTAAAACACACTGTTCCCTGAGTGATATGGGGGAGCAGTGGGGGGTCATTTACAGCAATATTACACTTCAGTCATTGGTTTCTATACACATATGATGCAACAGTTATGGTCTCAAAGTTGTTTCACATCGATTGACACCATGCATGAACCAATCAAAGCATGAGATTGGGAGCTACCCAGCTTGAGAGCCAATGAGGACGACCTACAAAAGTTTGACCACCTTTGGTTTGTTGGACAGCAGTGCAGCCCAATGGAAATTTTCCATTACAAGACCATCCAAATCTGATAGCCAATAGCCAGGGCTTTCAAACGACATGTTTCATGTGGGAACTGTGGTGCCATTTTCACAAAATAAGATTGAAAAAGGGAGTGCTTCTGAAGAGGTCAAGACTTACTTGCAAACACATAATGCCTTGAGGTGGCATTGCATATGGTTACCACCTGGTTTGTTAGACTAGACTTGACAGACACTTTGAAGTCGCATGAGTGCTCAGTTATCCCACCTTTAGCCCAAAATGGCATCTCTCTGCATCTGTCTGCATCTGATGAAAAGGCTTCCCAACAGCAAAGCCAGATCCAGCTGGGCTCGTCAGACAGAAACAGAGAGAGGACACAGAGGGAGATATTTCATCATCTTCTTAAGCATCGCATGTCTTTTTATTTGGTCCAGTATGAATGATGTGGGAGGCAAGTGGGCAGATGGAATGAGTCACATCTACATTATGAGGGTGGACACAACAAAAAAACAAAAAAAAGAGATTTATTTATGAAATTAAAAACACTAAGTGACCAAACTTGGATAAATCAAACATACAAAGACTGTCTAATTAAAATAGAGGTGATTTGTTACTAGATGTCACATTGTAATTATACACTCATTAGGCATTTTAAACTGCTGCTTGAAGGAAAATAGGTGCCTAATAGTGAATAGAATTGCTATAAATTAACAACAAATATGCAAATACGGGTTTGGTCTAAAATGTTAATGAAAGAAAAACAAGCATGAAATGCTTGATAAGATGGAACATCCATGAAATCAACCATTTCTGCATTTCTGTTCTAGTAATTTGATATTTTACTTTCAAATCAATAAAGCCAACCAGCAAAGGGGACATTTTTAATGACTTAGGCCAACTAATTGGTAAGGCACTCTTCACAGAACGACAGGCCCTTGCTTTAGATCTAAGGTGCATCTTAACAGATAAAGCTGTTGGAAACTAAATAATACCGTTTCTATGATGGACAGATGGACTGATCCGAACATCCTGCTGGTTCTATTTAATAAAAAACTATGCAAAAGCAAGAATATTACCTCTCTGGCTGTGAGAACATACTGCAAAAGGACCTTGCTGGCAGGTGCTATCAGATAAAGTGTAAACATGCTGTTCTTACAAACAATAGGATGCTACTTCTTAAGATATTCTGCAGAGGAGAAGAGAGTTTTCTTGGGAGATCTAACACTACAGTGCAGTCAAATCTAATTTCATGGTGTTTTGTTGAGGTTCCAGCTTATACCTTCAATATTCAGCCGTTTTGTTGCTGAAATTTTTTAAAAGGATGTATAGCATCACATGCCCAAAAGTAGACACATTCATGTTGCTGATATATCACTGACAGTGAAGCCAGTGACACGAAACATAAATAACAATATATAAATATCTAATAATTATGAACATACTGGTTACACTGGGTTCTCTCATTCTGACTCTGCAAATGAGGACTATAAGTTATATCTTCCAGATTTATACATTTTCATTTATTAATAAGCACAATTTCAAGTTGCATTGAATAGGTTGGCTTATGTTGTGAAAGTGGAAAAAAATCAATCTAAGATCAGACAACTTAAGTTACAGTAAACCCCATTTTGATAAATAGGTTTATATATTAACGTTATGAAACCTCTTTGAGTGTAAAACTGAGGAGAAGCTGAAAAAGAATACTACAGATTTGTACAGTTGTGTAATCTAGTGCAATTATATTTTAAGGGATTTTATAAAATTGGTATTAAAAAAGTACTGACCAGGAAACAGTGATGTATAGTCATTTTTGGCTTGAGACAGGCTGTTTTGAGGACTCTTCAACATTAAACTTATTGATATGAAATGAAAGTGATAGGTCCTCTAATTGTTTAATGGTTTGAAATGAAAAGTTTCTATTGACAGTATTCTCAGCACTGAACAAAAGAAAGGAAAGGAAAAATTAAGTTTTGCTTTCCAAAGTAGAATTCAATTTGCTTTGATAGAAAAAAGAACATGAAATGTTTTGGCATGTTTGGGATTTAGTTTTTTAGTTTTATTTTTAGTTTTTTAGTTTTTATTTTTTAGTTTTATATATATTTTTTTTATTTGTTACTTCACAAGCAGTGTTTTGATGCACATTTTCATAGCCTTAATATCTCATCTTGTTCCTCCAGTGACTCTTGTATATGCAGTTCTGGCTCAAGGTGTTCCGGGCAGTAGGTGGGTGTAGCAGCTGCCTTTGTGTTTCATTGACCTATGGCTGTAATTACAGTGGGAACATTTCAGCTGTCCTCTCACGTAAATATTGTCCCGAGTTAGCAAAGTTTAATCGAAACAGAAGCCATTGCTTGATGTGATGCAGAGGTTTTGAATGCTGATGGCGATGACGGGCTGTGTGGGGAATTTATACACATTGTTTTCATCCTCCCATCCAAGGAAAAAGAGCTATATAACCATTACTATACTATTATAGCTGATTGGAACCAAACAAAAGCATCCAAGGCAATATCTTGTCATTTTTTTACACTTACAGCTTATGTGAATCCTTAGTTTATTTACTAAGATGTCCCCATGGAGAAATTTAATAGCTTCTGCACATATTTTTGAAACTTAAGCTGATATCTTAAATAAAACGCCTCCATGCTGAACCCAGTCTCCAGAGGGAGGTGTTGACAGTTATGAATCTGCAGATGCATGCTATACATATCAACGTTTATTGAAGCATGCCTTTTTTTCCACAAATGCTGATTTATGGTGCCACATTGTGGATAAGATGTGATTAGGTGTAGGAAAAGATCATAGCCTGGGTAAAAATGCTCAATGGATGACATGATGAGGCAAAAGGTCTGGGTAACTACTGACTTGTAGTCAAGACCGCCTAAACCAAGACCAAGACACGACCAAGACCAGAGAGTATCATGATCAAGACCAAGACCAAGACCAAGACAGACCATGTCAAGGCCAGTTGAGCTCAAGCTCAATTTCCTATTTTGCATGCATTGTAACTGCTTAGGATAGATTATGTACGGCTCTGGAAAAAAACTGAGAGACCACTGCAAAATTATCAGTTTTTCAGATTTTACTACTTAGGTAGATAGGTTGTATGTGTTTGGGCAAAAGGAACATTTTTGTTTGAATCTATAAACTACTGGCAACATTTCCCCGAAATTCCATATAAAAATATTATTTATAGTATATATTTACAGAAAATGACAAATGGTTAAAATAACAAAAAAGATGCAATATTTTCAGACCTCAAACAATGCAAAGAAACAACATTATACTAATGTTTACACTTTAGAATTTAGAAATCAATATTTGGTGCAATAACCCTTATTTTTAATCACAGCTTTCATGTTTCTTGGCGTCTTTTACACTGGACATTTGGTTCAGATATTCACCTAATCAGTGCCTCTTTAAGCAGGGGTCTGCATGTGTTGGAATTCAACAGACTCTGAAATGGAATGGCTGGAATACATGTAGAGACGCTGATTTCAGAAAAAAATGCAGTGGTCTCTTATTCTTTTCCAAAGCTGCATTATACTATGTCAACTACAGGCACAACAATACAAAGATAGTACATATCTTGCGTGTGAACTCACTATAAACGCTTTCATGAATTGATTTAGATCAATGAGCAGTCTCGAGAACTAGAAGTCTAGTTTGAACAAGGGTCTGCTGCAACTTTAAACCTCTGATCCATGTAACAAAGCATTCAGCCATCCACCCAACCCTCCCACCTAACCCTAACCCTCCTCCTGCCAAGAAAAGCAAAACTTAAGAGGGAGCATTGTTGGAAATATATCACCACATCTGAAATGTTGACATTTGACATATTTGTGGTTTGCAGAAACATACGCTGTCAACACTTTCCTCTGGAGACTGGGCCATGTTGCTACAATCGCCCAAGCTCCTAAAGTGAGATGTAGGACATGAATTGTTCACTAGAATTACACAGTGAAGCTTGGTTTGTAGAGTGTCAAACAATATGTCGTGTACATTTACATTTAGAGAGATTGAGTATGTTGATGTCTATGTGTATATAAATAATTGACGACCTCAGATAAATTAAATTGCAGTGGATGCTGATCTTCTGCATCCAAGCAGAACATTTTGCCATTGTACCTTGAACAAGATAATCCTTCATCATCTCACTGATGTTTCATCTCACTCAGGGTAGTTATCCAAATAACAACTCATAAAGGTCTCAGTGTCTTGACATTTCACAACCCACAAATCAACACAGAGCTGATGTTCACTCAGTCTTTCTCAGCTCCTCTCAATTGTGTGTTAATGAACATGTTACAATCACATTCCTGCTGCAAATGTATAAATGCATTTGATGTCTGTGTATGAATCACAGTGCAACCCAAGTACTTTATTTCTTTCTCTTCAATGTTTTTTTTTTTTTTAGTTTTGAGTTTCTCATGCATATCAATGATATTGCCACATGAAATGTTGGCTCACTAGAGTATGTCTCACTGTTTGAATATGCCAAAACAAATGTCACCTATCTTACTGTGCATCCCCGCGCAAAGAGCATAGGGCTTAGTCGTGGAACAGTCGGAGCTCCGAATGTTCTCCGGTCCATTTTGCGTTTGAATTTGTTCTGAGTGAGTCCTGATTCATCCTGGTGGTAAGCTAACATGGTAGTGTGTAGGAATCAAAGCATAGTAAATCTCCCTAACATGGAAATTACAGCTGCTCAATCTGAAAAAAGCACCCTTCATCCCTGGATGTTCCAGTGAATCGGTTAAAATGCTTCTTCTAATATAACAACGGAACACCTGGTGCACTCAGGGCCAGATACTGAATGTGAAACCAGATAAATATCAGCTATTGTGAAAAAAGCCATCACAGGAAGTGATTAACTTGAATACAGAAGCATTAGTTACAGCTGCAGCTATGCTCAGTGTGTGATGGAAATCTTCATCCCTTAGACTGCAAGATGAAACGCGGGTCAGTTATACTGTGGATGGATGTTGGCGATATTAGTCATTACACAGAAATGCATGGCAAAGAAAGAAAAAAAGGGGGGAAAAAAGCTACATACATCAGTGCCTGTCTTCATCCTTTATATCTCTACATCTAACCTCACTTCTATTATCATTCTTCCATCTCCCTGTCTCTCTTCCTCTTTCACTCCCTTATCAATCATTCCCTCCCTCTTTCCCTCCAGGGAAGCATGGCCTCACCTGGGGGCTATGATAACATAAGGCAGAGTCATAAACAGCTGCAGAGTGAGGAGGGAAATCAGTAACAGTCAAGAGATTAGCTAGAGAAAACGCAATGGCATGTGGTGGATGCTGCAGGGGCCAGTGGAGGTCTTATTGGCTGATTTCACTCAGGCTTGACCTTTCCTCTGAGAGGGCAGGGACAGCACAGTGCCTGCTAACAAACTAACTAGCTAAACCGCTGATAACCCCTAACCATGAGAAGGACGGAATCAATCACACAAAAACACCAGGCAAATCTGTAAGTCCTCCCAGTATATATGTTATTCATATGTATCAGATAGCAAACATGCAGCCATTTTAGCACAACTTAAGGAAACAGACACAAACCAAACTATATATTCTACAGTTCTAGAAATAACTGACCACTGCAAAATTATCAGTTTTTCTGATTTCACTATGTGGATGAAAGGAGGATTTTTGTTTGAGTCTATAAACTACTGACAACATTTCCCCCCAAATTCCGAATAAAACAATTATTGTTTAAAGAATTTATTTGCAGAAAATGACAAATGGTCAAAATAATAAAAAAAGATACAATGTTTTCAGACCTAAAAAAAAAGAAGAAAAAAAAGAGTTGCTTATTTTTTTTTCCAGAGCTGTAGGTTTCATTGAGTGCAAAGGCAGGAGCAAATCACTCAACTCAATACACGGAACACATAGTCCGAGGAGGTTGTTTCCAAAAGAAATCTGTCTCAAACTAAAAACTGCAAAAAATACTCCAGCTATGAAATCTACAAAGAAAAAAATTCACTTCAAAGTTTCCTCTGAGCACGGCTTTAGTTGTCAAGGCCAGGAAACAAATCTACATGCTACCAGAATGTATTGTCTTCTTTCACCACAGCTCATTCAAGGAGCTTTATTCAGAAAAAAGAAACATGGTAATACACACACGCACACACAAAAAACATGTATTGTTAGACAATCCTTCATGAGCAGTGCCGACAGGCTGACACATAAGCCGTAGCACGTGCATGTTATATACTTTCACATAGATGTTTCATCTGCATCCCACATCCACATGAATAGTAATTTTGAATATATATTGTATTCTGTGGCACCGCTACAAATGAAACATGAAGGATATTAGCCGCAGAGGAAAAGCTCAGTGTTGATTTGTAAAATGAGATGATGAGATAGGTGGAGGGAAGGAGAAGACCGAACAGGCGAGACATGTGAAAAGTGGGATTCAATTACCCTCCAAATAACAAACACAACTGAGCCTCTTCTTAATGCAATCCGCTGAAGCTCCTCTCTCCTCCGAACTTTCTGTAAGAGGAGGCTGAAGGTGTCGGGATTGTCCGTCTGGCTTTAGATGAAATCATGACAATGGAGATGTTTTCGATGCATCGGCATGGCTTCTCTGCTCTGCTTCTCCACTGCTTCCTGTGACAGCTCTGCCTCCTGCTGAAGACAGATAATGGGACCTGAGGGTTTATATTTGCTTTATTGAGCGTTAGGTTCACAAGTGTGTATTTAGTGCTGATGGATGTTCCTCATAAGCCCAATGTGAGCATCTTGCGTGCGTACAGTATACGTCCAATGGAAGCGTTTGTGTGTTATGTGTTGCTTCTTTTAGTTTCGTTAGTGTACAGTGATCTGCATAAAATGTAGAAAGCTGGGGGAGAAATAAAATAAATACAGATCCTTTCCAGAAAATTAGAATATCATAAATGTTTCTTTGCATTGTTTGTCAAGTTCTGCATTAAATGCTCTAAACAATAATAATTTAATTTGGAATTTGGGGGGGAGTTTATATATTCAAACTAAAATATTTATTTTGCCCAAACGCATACCTATAAATGGTAAAATCTGAAAAAACTGATAATTTTACAGTTGCTGTATATGTAGTAGAGCTGTATGTGATATTAAATGTCTTAAAATATTGTTTGTGGTCTTTTCATCAAATTTAAAAGCAAAGTTAAACAAATAATACTCGAAATACTTTGCTCTGTGTGTTCTGAATCTGTAATCTGGGCTCACACAGGCAGCATACAGATATGACAGAAAACTGGCTTGACTGCAAAGGTTGACCTCGTACAACGAAACTAAAATGAATCTTTCATCCTGTTTCACTCTCTTTAGTAAAGTGTCCCATATCTTGTTGTTTTCATCTCATTATCAGCTGCGCTCTCTGAGGTTTGATAATAGATAATCTTCCATCTCATTTCTCTTTGAGAAGATGATATTAGCACATGACACCACCAGATATTTCTTCTTTCATTTCTAATTTAGCTCTCCCCTTTCAGGAGCTACAGCTTTGTCAGGGGACTTTACTATTGAATAGGGAGGGAACAGTTCACTTATTTAGGTTCTTTTCTCTTTGACCTTTTTTCTGTAAGAAGCAAATGTCTTCCAATATATTGACTAAGCCGTTTCCTCCATCGGCAAAATGAGGCCCTAATTAAACCATCTATTTCACTCCGAGTTTAATTTGAAAATTTCTCTCACCATTGTGGCTGATCTGACATTGAAAGTCGAGTGCACCCGGCCATACCACACATCATGACTGCCATCTGCTTAGATATGGCTGCTTGTTAAAGTATCTCTCTGGGGAGAGGGTATCCTCGCTCAGCCTGGCACTGGTCCTTAGTGGCAGTGTGCGTGAGGGCTGATATGTTAATAAAATATGCAGCTTGTGTTCAAGGCTACACATCATTTCACAGTTGATGTAGCTCCGAGAGAACAGGCTGGTAAATATACTGTTTGCAGCAGGGAGATGAATGCGTTTGTTTGGTAAATTCAATGACCTGTATACAAAAATATCTTTAAATATAATTTGATATGGGCTAAGATATGTATTGAGTGACCAAATGAAGTGGTTGCATGCTGTGTGTGCGCGTGTGTGTTTGTGTGTGTGTGTGTGTGTGTGTGTGTGTGTGTTTGTGTGTGTGGGTGTGCCTGTGTTTGAGTGAGAGTAGATTTTCAGTAGACTTGGCAAGAGAGGAGAGAAACACATAGACAAAGGATCAAAAGATGTAGAGGCTGCTGTAATCCAACATTGTGGATGTGTTTCCTATCTCTAGTGATTCTTCTCAGGGCTAATCTGTTAATAATTACTGTGACACAGATGCTAAGATCTCAAAGGACCTCGCTCAAATACATTTTCACTCCCCTCCTTGCCAACATCCGTGGATAGACACATACTCACATTAACAAATGTGCAACCACACATGCAAAAGCATAAACACTAACCACCCCCCTTGTGTGCTACAGCTTCTTGCTTTCAACTTTTAAACCATTTTCATTTCCTCCTCATCTCAGCTGCTTTCTAAGAATGATGATGATCATACTGCCCTGATTCTACAGAGAGGTCAAAGGTCATCTGCTGCGGGTAATACTGCTTCGGTTTCCATCAAAGCTATGGCATTATTGATCAGTGTCGGGGAGGTTCCTCTAAAATAGTAATGCAGTACCAATCATGTACAACTTCCTTAAATATATCATGACATTGTATTGCCCAAGGAGAGTAATTTACTGACTTAATTAATAATTTACATTCTAAATCAAGTCACACCAATCCTTACCTGTCAATGGTATAATTCTATAACAGCCACAGGCAGCATTTCCAGAATCATTGAATTCTGCTCAAGCTGATGTTATTTGTCAAGATTTCAGCACTGATTGCAAAGGTAACTTTTTGTGACAATGGATTATGATGTGTTCACTGCTTTGGCCAGTTTCCACTCTACTGCTCTCCATAGGTAATCAATCGTTAGAGCCCAGAATAGTTGCTAGCAGGGCTAAGCATATCCTTAATGTTTGTTTTCTTCAAGCCTGGGGAAAAACTCCTTATCGAAATACAAATGATTGTTTATTAGTTTTTTATTTTAAGTTGTTTTTTATGTAAATCATTCAATTAATTTGTAATTAAATAAGTAAGTAAAGTTTATTCATATAGCACCTTTCATGGACAACAGTCACAAGGTTCCTCACTGTCAAATAAAACAAAGAAACAGATAAAACACACAAATATATAAGGGGAAAATCAAACATGATACATAAGTTAAAACTTAATGTATCACATGCTACCTAAATGTGTTTCTGCTCATTGAATGCACAGGCAGTGAATACAAAAGGCTTAAACTATCAAACTAGGCAGTGCTGATGAAATATAAACCAAGATTCTGTTGTGTTGCCTATTTCTGTTATAAAAATAAATTCAATTTCTTAAACGGCAGAGAACTCAAAACCGACTGTGTCACCACGCTGTCACCTCGCTGCTGCTGCTGCAAAAAGCAGATTGCTGATCATCTGATGTTACTTCTGAGCTTCAGAGCTGCATGCTGGAAATGACAAGTTATGTTTATCTTTTTTTTTTTTTAATCAGTAAAAGTTTTATAATGAACCAACATATGTCTTTTACTGTTTTATGTTGCATTCTCTTTGCAGGGATTTAGCCACTTTAATGCTAGGGATTAAAAGAGGTTCTCCCTGACACTATTTTGCAAGGACACCGTCGCTGCATCTTCGGCTTAGCAACATTCAATGATTTTCATTGGTTTAAAGAAATCCTAACAAGACAGAATGCTATTTTCCCCATATAACAGAAACAGGTGCAGAGACTTATCTCAGACTTATTGGAAGATGGTTCCAAAGCTCATGTGCTGCCAAATGCGATGCATGATCTCCTTGAGTCTTAAAAAGTGTCCAGGGACACTTAGAAGCTCCCGTTAGAGGACCATAAGTACTCTATGTGCTAAGACTATTTAAGTGAAATTTAGAACGCAGTCACAGTGAGTGAACTTAGCTAGAGAATCATTTAGAGGACACATCATATAATTATGGTGAAGACCTGCTTATAACCGAATGTGACGTTAGTTTAGTTGCATTATTACTGTAAGCAAATACTCAAAGTAAAAGTAGGTAAAAATATATAATATATTCTTTGACTGCAGTAGTGCTGAACTGTATTTTAACTGATGCTAAAGATCCTCAGTGTTGACTGCAGATTACTGACGGCACAATAGAAAACTAACAAGTTGAAAAAAACAACCAGAAGCACATCAGCATCACTCCTCTGGCTTTTCTTGTCTTTGACAGCTTTTGTTCCCGGAAAGTCAAAGTCGATGTTGACTCTAAGTTTGGCTCAGAGACAGATTTGCTTTTCATTTCAAGCATAGCAACATTCCTGATTCTCTTACCCACTTCTTTTCTTTTTTTCTCATAGTATTTTTATATTGCTTATTGGTACCTATGAATTAACCAGTCTGTTTTTTGCTCATAGTTTTACTTACTATAAAAAATATAGAACAGTTATTAAAACATTATTTTCTATTGTATGCATTCCCATCATGTGCACAAATTAGCTTGACATTCAAAGTTTTTTTCAAGGTAATACCAGGTAAAGCTTGTGCTGTAAACACATTGCATACACAGGCTGTTTCTTTGTTTTTTTTTAAATATGGCCTAATAGGTTAGATTTCAGAGAACTCTAACAACATATTGCATATAGTGAGGTACAAAGAGTGACAAGACAAAGAGATTTCAAACAGCTGATAGTGATTTAGCAAAAAACACAAAGGCCAGTGCCAGAATTTGAAGAAACTTCAGTTCAACAAAACCATTGCCTCTACCCATCACCTCGGATGTTGCCGTGGTTACACAGCAGGGAAGTGCCACCCACCCATAACGCTTTCTAAATGTTTTCCTGTCATAAGTGCCACCTTTTGTTCACTGATTCTTATCCTTAAAGCATCACAAAAAGCCCAGTGCAGAGGGAGGTTGTCTGTTTAGAGCAGGTTTTTGGGCCATGTGTATCATCAGAGCTTGGCTCTTTGACAAAGCGTCATTTGGCTGTGGCAGAGCCCTTTTCACCTTTTCCATGCAAAAGGCTTTCCCCACTCCACGAACCACTTCATGTCTGACCATGACAGATTTAAGTGGGCAGAGGTGGAGTTTGGACTTACACACACACACACACACACGCATGCTGATCTCACCCGATAAACAAAATGGATCTAAATGGTAAAATATTCCCTTTTTTTTACCCAAATTTAGCCTGACAACCTATTTAATAGTTCACTAGACCCAAACATAATTATTTTTTTAAATTGCCTATTTTTTTTATTGCAATTTGTGCATCTACGCTGAAAGTAAATGCTGACCAGTATTATAGAAAATGTGCTTTTGCAGAGTCATTACTAAAGTCATTACTGAACTGCTGCACTCCATAGTTGCCCCAAACATCTATATGAAAATCTATGTCTATATCTATATATTTTAAAATATATGTCTATATATATTAATATACTACTAAATATCCTACTTAGTGTGGGTTTATTCTCAGCATCAAAGACAATACTGAACGGATATTATAAGAATTCTGTTGGCAGGCGTGTGTCCCGTCACTTTACTGTGATTACATGTCACTTTGAGCAGGAAGGTATCACCACTCTATCGATTATATAGGCTACAATATAATACAGAATACAGTACAGTTTTGAGTTTATTATAGACCCTAGATAAAATTGACAGAAGGGTGGGATATAGAGTAAAAGGTGCAATTACAAGTCATTCTGCTATTTCAATGTACAGCACAGTTAGAAAGCTGATATTTCAGAGCCATCAGAGCCACAGAGACCGACTTGCACAAACCTCTGTCAGATAAACGATCACTGAGCCCAACAGACAATCCCTCTGGCCCTGCACTCTCTCTGCAACTAGGGTTTTGGGGGGCTGGAGAGGGGGAATGGCAGGTTAATAAGAGGGACGCCACCCCCCCCAAAATCTGGCTGTACCATGTGGTGGAAAAACAGCTTTAGAGAGACATCAGCCATATATAGTATAAACCACATCTTTATCCCCCACCTGCTGCTCCCTGACTGTTTTGTGAACCTACAGCTCTGCACGTACCTCTCATCTCTTTCTCTCTCCTGCCAAAAGCACCCCCATATTTTTTTTCCAAAGCTGGCAATAACTGCTGAGATATTTCCCACCAGCATACACAGCATGATTTTATCCATAACACACACAACCAGGTGACAAAAAAGTCAAGTGCAGCCTCTGTAGTTCATTTCTGTGAAAAGCATCTTCTTCACCTCACTGGATGGAAATGCGAAGCAAAAAATGCAGTTCTCAGGTTTACTAATGGTGAGTGAAATTATATTTTTTAATGTAGTCTTCTAGAATAGGATGCTGCTACCTTTAGTGTACACACAAGTATGATGATAAACAAATCTTCACCTCCACTTCCACTTTGATTACTTGATATGTATAAGGAAATAGAATCACTAAACAAGTGAATGAGCCACTATAAAGATAAGGGAGGCATGTCTTCTAATTATTGGACCCAGATTTCTCACTTGTCCAGGAAATGCATACTAAGGAGAATCGAGTCAGAGACAATCACAATCAATTTTGTGACGAAGGCGTGTCACACATATACCTCCACAGCACTTTATTTTTAACAACATTTTTGCCTCATTATCATCTGCTTTACAGAGTCGGTGTGTTTTTTAGAGATTAAATTCAACACTAAAGACATAGTGGAGGATGTCTGTGCATCTTGCAGAAGTTTCAGCAGTAGTCATAGCAGGGTGCAGGGATAAAACACGTCTTTTGGTGGTGACACAAACGAACAGGCCATTGCGGGGTTGTGTCTGTCTCCTGTGTAATTTTCCCCACAGCCACAGGCTTCCTGCATCTGATACTGCAGCAAAGCTCTGCCATTCACTCTGGGCATTTGTTTGTTTGTTACCCCTCCAGAGGTGCAAGCGATGTCCGATTTTAGCACTTTCATTACCCCCGAACCGTATAAGCGTATCCGATTGATGTGTGAGAGCATGAGTGTTTGGTGTGATTGGCGTTAAGCTTTCTTCCCCACAGTAACTCTCCTGTGGTCCATTTGGGTCTGACGGGTGCTGATTGGGTTCAAGTGCTCCTCGACTGCAGATGCCATTTGAAGATTGCTTTCATCCTCCCTTGAAACACAAGGACAGATAAGAAATAGACATTTTTTCTCTCTCTCTCTCTGGGGTTTCAAAAAGCTCCCTCTCATATACACACAATTTCACATGTACACTGCAACTTTTTTTCTGTGTACCTCTTCTCCTTTTTTTTTTTTTCCTGTGCCTTCTGTCAGGCGGGTATGCATGCACACACACACGCCCAGAAAGAAAATACTGCAAATTGTATTTGTTTGCTCCGAGGCAATTCGCTTCAAAAGAGAAAAAGATTTTGAGAACGATTGGTCTCGAGAAACTCCTCCATGCCATCTTATCTTCCCCATACACCATGCTAATCAAAAGCGGTTGCACCCTGCTATCTCTCGGTGGGATCAGCAGCTTTGTCTAAGCCCTTGCCATGAATGTCTTAAAAGCAACACCAGCACGTGTGTTGCGTTTGCTTTGAATCCCATGTACGTCACATCAAAAAGCCGGCAAATCTCATGAGTCATGAAGGTGATGCAGAAGCAATGAGGATGTTCAGCGAGCTCAAAACATGACACTTTTATTAGTTTCTGCCTTGTTGTGATAACGTTGAATAATATATAGCATTCATATTAACGAGATGACCACAAAAAAGCCATTTTCTGTCTAGAGCTCCAGAGAGAAGATTGAGAGGAGAGATACAAATATATTGAGATTGAGATTTTTGGTTCTTAAATCCATAAATATATATTTTGTTATGGATATTACAACTTCAGATAAAACCCAGGAGAAGTGTATAATATGGAACCTTTAAACAGAAGGATCAAAGGAGCCCAACTCACTGTATTTTACATCAAGATAAGATAATTACCATTTTCAAGAGAGAAAATGTTCTGTTAGTTGGATTACAAAATGTTACTTTGCATATAATATGACATAACAGCCCCGATGGTAGAAACACTGTTTAAAGATCATATCGCCCCTTTGGCTGCTTGTTTTTTTTTAACTCTTTTACTACATATATGTAGGTACTTTATATGAAAAAAAGTCTTTACACAGGAAATACATGCAGCCTATGTTAACCCATTGAAGCCTATGACTGTCATTTTATACCTAAAATAAAAATAGAAATGTTACTCATACAGCTATTTTTTTTCAAAACATAAAAGTAAACAACTTTTTATGCTTTAAGCAAAACAAGTTTCCAAGTGTTTATATGCATGAAATCTTTGAAAAAAATCTGGGCTTGTTGTATGTTACTGGATAGAAAGTTTTAGAGAAAGTACTATTCACCATGGGTATGATGATGTGATCGGCCTTTCTTAAACCTGCTTTACGCCCTTGAAAATGAACCTGATTTACAGACCTGGCTTCTCTAGTGATGTTGTTGGATGAGACACCTCTCTTGTCTGGCTCAGTTTAAGTTATAACACAAAGCTATATTCGGTGTTTGCCTTTTAGAGAAGCACAAATTAACATTTGGCAGCTACTACCTGATATCACACTGTGCGACCCAGTCAGGTCCGGTTAGGTTTAGAGCAGGGGTGGGAAACCCTGGTCCTGGAGAACTACTGTAGCTGCAGGTTTTTGTTCCAACCAAGCAGGAACACACCTCATTATACTAATCAACCATTAGGGTCCTTGCTATGAAGCTTCATTAGTAGGACCAGGGTTGCCCACCCGTGGTTTAGAAGTTCAGGGTTAATGTTGCTACTTCCTCAAAGTTACGTAACTGTCATCTTCATGGCAACAGCAGACACCACAAAATAAATATTTTTCCAAAATGTTTTTTTTGAAAACAGGCTGAAATAAAAGTTGTTCAACTTCAAGTCTGATTTCAAACTCCGATATCATTTGCTGCCTTTTGATGAAGCTGTATTCCTCTTCTCTTTGAGCCCATAATAGAAACCTTTACGCCCTCTGCAACTCAGAAATCCTGTAAAGTACAGAGAGTAAAGGCTTGTCAAAGACAAGATGACTACTCATGATGCTCCTGGGATTTGCAGATTTTTTTTTTCTTTTTTTAGAGCGCAGAGTACATCACGGCGTAGTAATAATACAACCTGAAGTGCTTTTCAGGCAACTCTCAGCATTTCCCTCCGCCAAAGACTCAAAGCAATAAAAATTGTTCCCCGGGTGGGTGTGTGCTGCGTTGGTGGGTTACATACCTGTTTGCTGAAAAAAGGTAAATTATTGAATTTACTGTGAGGGATTTGAAAGTAGCCCTAATCTGCACTCTCCTAGCAGCTTGTCGTGTTGTCTGAGCTTATGATAATGCAGGCTTTTTGTGGGTTTACAGGCAGAGCAGCCAGATAATGGGAGAGGTGCTGTAGGGAGGGATGTGCTGACTGGGTTTTAGAACATCCGTCATGTTGTAGACTCAAGATATATCAACGAGGAATACCTGTTATATCCGCCTCACATATCTTCAGTGTTTCTCAGGCTCCTGCATTACAAACAATAATATGAACGTAGTTTTGTTTCATTCCATTTTCTTAGTCCATTACTTTTTGAGTCTGTATGTTTTTAGGGCCTAGCCCCTGTGTGTCTCAGTTCCTCTCGCCGCTATCATAACCGGTTATTTATTCCTCTTGCTGTCCCACTCCATTATCCCATCATTCCTCTTTACAGGTCCATCTCTCCTTTCCTTGCCTCTTTTATCTTCCCTTTCTCTTTTTAATAGCCCCCTGGATGTCAACTGCCTCTAATGGCGATCATTCTCCATTTCTCCCTCCAGCATTTTTTTCTTCTCCCCCCCCTCCCGTACGCCGCCCAGGCCCCTATCCCACAATCTTTCAGGATTTATATCACTGGTGGGAGCATGCAGGAGGATGGGCAGATGAGGAGGAGGGAGGGGGGGTGAGGAAGAGGAGGATCAAGGGAGAACACAGTAACCGGCAGATGATGAGCGGGAATGAATGGATGAATAGTAAACAAGAGAGAGAGTCCCTAATTGAATTCTACTCTCCCTTCTGAGTCGGGATAGCAGGTGCAGTCATACAGAAATTTGGACCAAGACAGGGAGGAACGAGACAGGGGGAGAAAAAGGAAAAGAGAGAGGAGGACAGGGAGGATGGCAAAAGAGCAAGTTAGAGAAGGGCCAAGAAATTGGATAACAAACAATGGAGAGAGAGAGAGAGAGAGAGAGAGAGAGAGAGCAACAGGGAGGGAAATAGCTCTGGCCAGACTAATTGAATTCCGATTTTCCCTCTGAGATTGGTTAGCAGCAGCAGGCAGGCAGACAGGATGCCCCCAGCATGGATCAGCTCTATCCAACCAATCACACTAATACAGTGTTTATGTCCAATCCAGTGCAGCCCGGTCAATAGCTTCTTCTCCAGTGCAAGGCCAAGAGGGGGCTTACTGGGGCCAGAGCCAGCATGAAAGATAATACATAATTGAAAAGCTACATGTCAGTAGGGTCCAGGGTCCAACTTTACAAATCATCTCATTGGAAGAGCAGGTGTGGGGGGAATTGCAGGTTTATGCTTTTTTTTTTTTTTGTGAGGGTACCTGCCATAGAAAATATCAAATGGAGGTGAAATGTGCTCATCAAGGTCAAAATTGGTGCAGTTTACTCCCAGGTGGCGGTGGCCAATAGGAATCCAATATCTGGAAAACCCACAATAAACCACTTTGCCTTTAAAAGATAATTATGATGATATCTATATTTAGTTTCTAATCGTCATTATACTCTGTGAAATGATAAAACCTGAAAATGAATTCATCATAAGAATAGGTATCAGCCAAAACCTGATTTTATTCCTCTGTGCCACGGAGCCTCATTCAGAAACTATTAAACCCACATCAGCGAGTCACGCCATCCGGTTGCTGCTGTCGGACTGAGCGACATGTTCCTTCATTACCGTGAACATGGCCACTGTAATTTAATCCTCAGATGAAAATAGTTCCTGACCAATGTGCCTTTACTACTGCTTGAGTACCGGTAATGTTGTCAAAAATTACAATGCTCAGTGTTTTAGGATTTAAATATAATCATCACATTTGATTGGACCAAGGAAGGACGGAAGGAAGTGGCCCAAGCTAAGTGTTTTGTATGGTAATTTATTTATTTTTTGTGATAGCAGCAAAGTTGAGTCAAAAACGTTTTAGTTTTAGGAAGCATTCATCAGGTCTCTCAAAATGTACAGTTTGTGTTACTGTTGGATTCTTGTTATTTAAAAGTCCATTCGCATCACTTTTTTTCTTTTTTTCACAAAATGTATGATTTTGTGTGTTTGTTTTTTTATTTTTGACACAAAATGTCAAATGGTGTACCCGGAAAAATTGAATGATAAATTTTAAATACACAGCTCTGGAAAAAATAAGAGACCACTATAAATTATCCTTATTATACCTTAAAGGTATGTGTTTGGGCAAAGGGAACATTTTTGTTTGAGCCTATAAGCTACTGACAACATTTCCCCCAAATTCCAAATAAAAATATTAGCATTTAGAGCATTTATTTGCAGAAAATGACAAATGGTCAAAATAACAAAAAAGACCTTTCAGACCTCAAATAATGCAAAGAAAATAGATCAAATTCATTTTAAAACAACATAATACTAATGTTTACACTTAGAAACAGTTCAGAAATCAATATTTGGTTCAATATTTAATCACAGCTTTCATGCATCTTGGCATGCTCTCCACAAGTACCATTGTTCTTGGGTGACTGAGGTGTAGATGTGTTGGAATTCAACCGCTGGAATGGAATGGTTGTTAATACATGTAGAGATGCTGGTTTCAGAAAAAAAATGCAGTGGTCTCTTAGTTTTTCCAGAGCTGTATAATCCACCCAGAATATAAAACCTGTTGATAGTGCATATTTTTAATTTTTGAAAACCTTTTTAAGAGAGTTAAACTATCTGGTACCAAGTTTTTAGGGTTACACCACATGACAGTTTTGTCATTGACCCACATATTTTGCATATAACAAGGATAAATAAAAAAAAAATGAATAGAGGGACACAAGATTAAAACCATCAAAATAGATTTAAGAACAAAACCTACAGGTGTTTCAAACATTCTGTAAAACGTTTGGGTGTGTTTTTCTGTAAACATCAATTTTTGGTTCTGAGAGGAGTTTTTCCTGCAGAGAACGAGCATGCTTGTGTGTATCTGTGTTTGTTTGCCAACTCTGTAATTGCACGTCAGTGTTTGTGCATTTGTGCCTGTACTGCTGCTGCCTGTGCACCTCCAGCTGCGTCGTAAAGCACGGGGGCGTCTCTCCTGCTCATTACAGCCTCTCTCCTCTGCCTCTATATTCTCTGCTCCTCTACGTCACCACCCATCACCCTACAGCCTTTATGCATAATTAACCAGTTGTCAAGCCTCCCTGCTAGCTTTTCACACTCCCCTTCTTTTTATTCTCTCGCTTTTCCTCTTATCCACTGTAATACTTTTTTTTTTTTTGTTGCTCCTTCACACGAGTAACTGTCTCCCCTCTTGTAAGTTATTCCCTCCGAGCAGTTCAGTGCAGTTCAAAAGGCTTTGCCAAAGCTTAATTATGATTATCAAAGAAAATTTTAAATTAGCAGAAATAATATGAATTGACATTCTGTTAGAAAGTTGAATTCTGTCTCTAGATCCATCATCACAATGACGGCAGAGCCAGCCTATGTGCCTTTGCTATTCATTTGCCAGACTATGCTTACTCAGTCTATACATTGGGAATGTCTTTCAAAGCTTCTTATCAGTTACTATGCCTACGTCTGCTTAGTGACAAATACCATTCTCTGCTCTGTGAATATCATCCCAATAAATTAGGTATTTTCCCTTAATTCTAATTTGGTGAGCTTTTCTTCCTCTCTTTCCCTCCATCCTCGTCGGTCTTTCTCCATCTCTGTTGCAGCACATCATTTGCTCTTCCCAACAGTAGGGGAGGAAGCTACTGCTTCACATCCTTAACGCCCAATCGTTGTTTCTTATTTAATCTGTTCCGCTTTATTGAATTTAATTATTTCTAAATGATTAATTTAGAATTCAGGGGGAAGGGAGGGAGCAGAAGGACATATGTTGTGAGACGGGGTGGAAGGGCCACTGGAAGAAAGATAGTGGCTTTTTTTGTTTTGGAGCCAGCCAGAGTAAATAGCCTGGTATGCACACTCATCAGTCTTTGATTCCATTACTGCAGCGTGGCTGCAAATGCATGCCCCTGCTCCCCATCCGCCAGCTCCTCTCACCCTCAAACGCACCACACACAATCAATGTGTGTGTGTGTGTGTTGAGAGAGAGAGAGAGAGAGAGAGAGAGAGAGAGAGATAATGAAGGAGGGAAAAAGAGAATTAGCATTTTCTTGAAAAATCATGCATACATACATACATATATGCGTCTGATTAACTACAGATACCAAATCAGTCTGTTTTTCAGGGCATATATGTGTGTTTCTGTGTGTGATCGGTGTGTTTCTTTCCTTTGCTGAGCATTAAGAAGCAACAGGTTCTGTTTACCTTCACATAGCTGTGTCTCAAAAACAGGAATTCATTTCCGTGCCAGAAGGCACTGAAAGCACAACTGTAATGATGTCCAATAGACTGTCAGCTCTTTATGTGGAAATGTAAAAAAAAACTGGAATGAAGGGTTTTACAATGCTGCAGTACCCCTCCAATCACAGTGGAAGCCCATATAGACTTGCATCAAGCATACATAAAAGATAGAAATGTTGCAGAAACACACACACCTAGATGTACACACTTATATACAGTTATATATATATATATACAGAACAGAAGCTGTTCAGACACCTTTCTCTTAAATGGCAATATTTTCGAATTCAATCACACTGGTGCAATAATATGATAATATGATGTCTATTCAAATGTTACATTTCTTCACAGAGGAATACATAAAATGCTTTGGTTTGTGTTAGATTTTTTACTCAATTTTACAAAAGCATGTATCTGATAGATAAATAGTGCTATTCTGGTAACACATGATAACACACTGATTATTGGGAAAAGGGCAGCAGGCAACCATTATAATCAATATCTTTTAATTGAGTATTATCGTCTAATTGATCGGTTTTTCATTTGGTCAATAAAATGTCAGAATATCAGAATTTCCCTCAGAGAAAGTCATTATGCAAATGCTGATGTTGGCCAACAAATATTTCTCCAGGCTCCAGAAATGGGGCAAAAAATATAACACCCACTATTCCTAAAAATAGTTGTCACAAAACATGTCAAAACGTCCCAAACTCTCTGGTGCTGAGTGGAGGAAAAAAAGAATAGAAGAAGAGGAAAAATGGAACAAATAAAGAGGTAATGTTACAGTAAATATGATGTTATATTATTTTTCTGTTGCAGAACGATGATTGATAACATCATTAGCCTATCGAACTACTAAATAGCCAGCACTAACTGATAGTTTTACCATCAGTTTTTATTATGGAAGGGCCTAAGCTGAAAAACTGTATGTATGTATGTAAAAATGTAATTACTTCCAACTTACCTTCCTCAAGTAAATGTGTATAGATTTATTCAGGTGATATAATGCAATTTTTATTAACATTTTGAGATCTGGTTAACTCACGTTTTCCAAGCTTGTAATAGTTCATAGAAAATGCTATTAATCTCCCTTTCCTTTATATATAAAAGTCATAAACCTCGCTGTTGGTTGTGTTATTTCATATTGTCGCAAATGTGTTTATAGTGTTAAACTATATCACTGTACATCATTCATGTTAGAGCATAATGTAGAAAAAAAAGGAGAGAAAAGAATAAAAAAAGTGCATTGTATATGATACTGTACAGTATAGACTATGTCATGTATGTATTTCTTAGCTTTTGCATTTATATTATTTAATTTTAATTTATTCTTGAAATCATGTGATTATTATTAGGCTGGTGTAACATACTCTTCTTCTCTCTTCAGATGTTGCTGAGATTCCTCAGTCCCACCCTTGCAAATCCTCCTGTCACCTCCACCTATAATTATAAGTATATTGAATGTGCAATTTCTTTATTAAAATAAAAGAATAGCTAAGGCAAAGCTATTCAGTTTATTGTGAGTATATGTACACTCTCTTGCCTAGGGCGCCAAATTGGTTATGGTGCAAGCAAAGTGTCTGAAATAGAACACTCCCACATGAGTGTGTCCAACAGGTGTTGGGCGCTTTTTAGAGAGGAGAGAGAGAGGCTTGTGAAAACGCTGCAGCTTAATTAGCATTTAAATTGTGTTCCAAAGTAAAAAAAACAACTAATGGTAACATTCGGAGGTGTAGGTACCAACCCAAGAAAATGAAACTTTTTTTTGTTGCTGTTTCTTTATGGTCACAAGCAACAGAAGGAGGAAAATTAGCCAGTTAGCAATGAGGATCCACTGGGTGCCTTAAATGTACGTTTTTTATATAACTAACTTAGCTCTTGACTGTAACATGTAGCAGACTGCAGGGTCTGCTGCACTACATGGAACCTAATTAGTATCATTAGGAACACTGGCATTAATCTACTTCATGTCCATGAATCCCATGTCTTTGTAAATCTCTTGTTAACGTTAAGTGTGGGGACATTCTACTGATGTGGTTATTTATGAGAAATGTATACTGTGCACTTTTTAAGGGCAGGGGTGAAAATGAAAAAAAGGGCACCTACAGCATATTTTTGGCACTGTAGAGGTCACTTTAATGTGCAATTTGTCACTCAGGAGGACGTTGATTTTTCTCTAGTGTAGGCAGGAGGGTGATGACCACCACCCTTGCAGACATTTGTGAGGCTACCTACAAACTGTATAGTCTTTTTGTATGCCTGTCAAAAATCCCCTCCTGGCATTGCAAGCAATTTAGATTTTAAAATGAAAAATAACCTTCCATTTTATCACTGTTTAATGTAGACATTGGCTTATATAAAACTTAAGTGGTGGAGTTAGCCAGATGTTGTCAGGCAGATGTTATCATCAGCGGAAGCAGCAGCAGGTGTAGAACAGGTGCAACAAATTTAGTTGATTAACTGGTTGATGATTGGTTGCCATGTGGGTAAGGATGAGAAGTGGTTGTTTTATCTCTCTTGATAGGATGGTGTGAAGTAAGGGTGAACTGCCTCTTTAAATGTGATTTTAAAAGATGGGGAAGTTGAAAAAATATGAATGGGCAGGAGCCAACAGGTGTGACTTAAATTATGTAATAAATTAATGAATGGAGGGTATATTATGGGACCCAACTTCCTGGTTGAACTGTTAGGTCCAGTTTTCCAAATCTTAACATGTTGTTGTGGTCTTAAAGAATGAAATAAAGAAGTGCAAATAATAGCAATAAATTTATTTGTGTAGCACTTTTCAAAACTGATTATTACAAAGAACTACACAGAAAATATAAATTAGTAAACATGGGTTGCTCAGGGTAAAATAGCAAAACAATAATTTAAAACAGGAACAAAAATAACCTATTGCTGATTTTATTGTAGACAATCTGAGCCAAGTCCCAGAGGTAGCAATGTTCGGCCCGGAATCCTGAATCTAGTATTTTTTGAACAAAATCATTTATTCATAAATTGCGAGCCAACAGAGTTTTCCAAAATTTTTGATTAAAAAGTTGAGTTTGAAAGTATAGGTTTCTCCAGGAGAGGTGGAACTATTGCATTTTTAAAACTGTACAGGGAAGAGCCAATAGACAATGAGCATTAGATAATACACAGAATTTATGAGATTGTCTGAATTATAGCTTTCAGAAATCTAGAGGGGATGGTTGGCCTCATGCAGAATAAATATACACAGATTTCCTCATGTTTTTGTTCTTACCCACAATTTGTTCTTATTTTGTTAGTACCCATTGATTTCTGGGATTCACCAAAGTTTTCTTACTTTTGCTTTCTCTTAGGAAAGATATCATTGTTCAAATGGTCAGGAACTAGAATACCAAGAGTGGGGAAAAAAGAATCTAGTTTTCATAGTCCACAACTAGTTTGTCCAACACAAGGAAAAGTTAAATTTGAGATACATAAGGAATACATAGAAATTTCACTATAATCAAGATTAGATTATTAAGCTTTGAAGTTATCATAATGATTTGATTATTAGGTTTGTGGACTAAATAAATAATTGGTCCATTGATCTCTATTAACACTATAAAAAACCTGCATGTTGTTCTTTTTTACATTCATAAAGAATATGTACAATATGAACATGGAAACCTTCAGCAGTTGATGGGTCTGCAAATGCCATTTTCTTTTAATTTTGTTTGCCATCACCCTTTAAACAGCATCCACAGCATCACTAATATTTTCCCTTTACTGGGCAATGGTTTGGTTTTCCTCTAACACCTACTGATACTCTGGAAAAATCAGCATTTTACTTTACTTATTTAAGTTTATTGTATTTTTTATTCATCTTTTCATTGAAGTTTTGAAACAGTAAAAGAGCAGGTGACTAAAAAATAAACACACCTGAAGTTTATTTAACAGTCTGTCAATTTCATGACTGCTGAATATCTTCTTACAAACATTCAGCCACACTGCCCCAATTTACGATCAAGTGGGATTCATCATTCAGCTCACCTAGGAAAGAGCAAATTTGGATGATTAAGGTTTGGTGCATTTTGGAGTCGACTTTTCTTGATTCATCTCTTAACCGAAAATATAGGGGATATGTTGAAGCATGATTGCCTGTTCTCTAATTGACAGGTGGAAGAATTTAAGTAGGAGTTTAACTCCTCTAAACATAACAGGGATTTGTGAGGCATACTGGTGTAAGGTTCATTAATACAAAGACAGATTTTATCTATTTTATTTAAGAAACAGTGAAGAAACTGCTCACTAATCACTGAGTTGATCACCTGAAATAAAACCCTGAGGTTGTAGCAGCTATTAGCTTTATTAGATTGGATATAATGCAATAATGTACTTTTAGAGTTAAATGATTAGTTGACGAATAGAAGAGTAATTAGAAAGTATTTTAATGGTTGATTATTAATTAATTCTTGGACATGTCACCTTTCTGTTAGATATCACGTCAAACTGAATATATTTGAGATATGGACAAAACAGGACTTTTGAAACTATTACCTTTGACCTTTGACGATTTTTACCATTTACTAAGATTTCATAGAGTGAACGATTCAATCAACAGAATATGCAGCGGATTATTAAACAATTATAATCATCATTAGTTGCACTTATGTTGCTGTCAAGCATCATTAAATTGACATCCAAGTGTGTAAAGTATACAAACAAATTAGTTTTAAGTGAAAGCATAGTTATCTTTACACTGCTGGTTAAAAAAGTCCAGATCTCAGTCGCCTTTAGTCTCTGCACTGCTTGGGAGAACTAATTGGAGGTTTTGGCAATGACTGCTACAACATAGCTAAAACACCTTCACTTAATGATGGTACAACAATAACAGAGACAACTTGTCAATACTTTGCACACTATTTAAAATAATTGACCAAAACAAATCTTAGCAGCACTTACCTATAATATAATATATAATGGTTGTTGTATGTTTTATGTTTTTCAATTGAATTAAAGAAATGTTTTCTCTTTAATGGTCAAGATAGCACTCACTTAGAATACCTTTCACATTATGTCCTATTGCATTTATATCACATCATATTATTTAATATTGCATTATGTTAGCAAGTTGTTTGGATGCCTGGGTAAATAAAAGGTAATTGCCTGTAGGGACCCATACAGGGGATACCATATAAAATACTTTTAGAGCACAAGGTCTGTATAGATTTCACTATCTTGGTCAGGAACCATTTGTTGGTTTGTTTACAACAGTCTGGTACATTTACTTGTTTGTTTGGATTGTTTGGATAGTTGAACAAACTGAGCATTGTGACACCCACGTCACGCTCCAGCCCCTTAAGGTTAAAAAAAAAAAAGAGAGAGAAAATCAGTGTGTCCTTTCACACTGATTTCATGTCTGATTTCATGTTTCATGTACTTCCATGTCCTTCATTTGAGTTTCCAACAAGGCTGCTTGATAACAGGAGAGGTCTTTATATATTGGAGGGAGAGGTCTTCATATATTGGAACTAGAGTCACAATTTATGTGAAAACTCCATTATAGTATAATGCAGAAATTTTATTTCACAGCTCAAAATACATACAAAGGTAATAAATTATAACAGATACATCTGTGACAGGGAGCCGCCAGCGAGGCAGGTTAGTGCTACACAAATCAAGTGTTGACACACACGCAGTGCAGCACAGCCTTGCTGACCACTGTTAACATTTTGGTGCTCCATTAGCTGAGGAGGTTCTTGAGCTTTTTCCTGTATGATGTGAGGGTCCAGGGCAGGGTTCACCAATCCTCGTCCAGAAGGGCCAGTGTGGGTGCAGGTTTTTGTTCCAACCAATCAGTAACACACCTGACTAACACACCCTTCTGGACCAGGATTGGTAACCCTCTGTTCTAAGGACAAGGGATGTTGTGTTGTACAAACTGTAAAGCCCATTGGGGCGAATCTGTGATGTTTTATTTTGGGCTTTACAAAAAAATGAATTGAATTGAAATCTTGTTGTGTTTCAATGATGCTCAACTTTAATCCAGCTGTCTGCCACTCAGTTCCATCAGGTAACACCAATTCTTCTTTCCCTGTAATAGTGATTGATGGGTACGAGACCTTGTACAAACCAGTAAAATTTCTGTCCTTAGAATGATAGCCCAGTGTTGGGTCTATGTGTGTCCACCAAGCCTATTCATTATAGAATGTTATTGAGCTGAAGATCATTTTTCACTTGGGCTCACACAGTAGGGATTTCTCGAAATGTCAACACCACAGTGTGATTGCTCAGTGTGACACGGCTCTGTCATTTCATAGAACACCTAGATTCATAGTCAGGGTATAGCCATCCTGGCCAAAGAAATCTAGTTAGAAGTGCCTATCAGATGGGGAAGCTCGGAGTAATGTCGAGTCATTTACAGTTGTGCTTAATCAAACAGGACACTTCAGAAGTTGTCCATGCTCTGCTGTAAGATGCAGCCTCCTGGTGCCTCTGTTTGCAGATCCACCTCACAAATCTGTTAGTTAATTTAAGAGACCCCTTGGCACTCATCGCACCTTTTTAATGCAGTTTCCTCCCTTCCCACTGCTGGTCTTAATCTCCATACTTGATCACAAATACAATTCAAAAATGTATAGTTAATCACCACGGCAGGTCCAATGTACACATAATTACCATCTATGACTTGATGGTTCTAGGCAATAATGTTTTCTTCTTTATTTTATTTTCTTTCTATGGGAACGGCTGTTACAGCCTAAATTTGCACATTTATCAATTAGGCCAATAAAGGAAAAATACCTTGCATTTTTTTGTCCATGTATACAATTCAAACACTCCTTTATTAGCAGTACTTATATAATTATGCACCAAATGATCATTACAATCATTAATATATAACAAATGTACAATCCATAGCCAGTGCAGTGAATGGAATACAATAATTCTGTAGTTGACCACAGAATGTTTTTGTTATTCATAATTACAATGATCTTGAATTATTAATAGTTACCAAAACATGGTAAGAGTGGTGTTGATTTGAAATGATTGGCCTGGCATTCGGCTAACAGAACAACAAAGCAGTGACAACCATAATAGTTTGAATCACAATTTTATAGCTTTTTTTTATCTCTGCCTACAGTGGGGTTTGTTCCTACTGCTGAAATAATATGGATGGTCCCTAGTCTTGTTATCTGTGCAAGGTTGCAGGGCAGATAGGAAGTAAGATCGTCCCATAGGTCACTCCTGCCTATTTCCTACTTTCCTCTACCTCCCATATGTTTAAATTGTCTTATATTACTGGAAACTGGTCCCTTCCACACCTGTCTCCCCAGCTTTGTATTCATATTGACACCTCATCATATAGTCTATTCAGACACTTGTACTGGTACTCAACATTGCTGGTAGAATGCGTCAGCCCCATTAATGCTCCTAATCCCCTAGACATAGAAACCTATCAGACAGCGGTGAAAATTGGCTCATCATTTTAAGTGCGTGAGTGGGTATGCATGCATGTGCTGCTTGAACAGATAAATACATTAAAACTTACTTCACATTAAAAACATGCAATCACTGCTATTTCTAGACTGAGTGAACTGACTGTTGTAGTAACCTCTTAATTTAAATTGGAGAACTTCTTACCTTTTTACATTTATTGACAGGCTTACCTGAAAAGGATTAATGAGGTTTATAATATGTTATATCAAATTCATACAGATTACAATTATACAGTTATTTTCTTATTACTTAAATAGCCAATTTATAGTTTGTCTCACACTTCACTATTTATGGGAAACATCAGTATTGATATCTCCTTATTAATGTCTCATTAATGTTTATAAATGTCATGCCTTTCACACTTCACACCAATTACAAAAATGTGAGTCTTTTATTATAAAGAATACATTGTTGAGTGAGAGTAAGAATGGCTTTTGGAAAAATTGATCTACAGCTAGCATTAATTAACATAGTTTCATAATACAGGATCAAACATTGTTTAAGCAGCCTCCCTTCGTAACTGGAAAAATACATTTGTTGTGCGTTTTATATTTAGCGCTTCATGTACACTAGTTGCAAATGAGCTGTTTACAGAAGAGCAGTTTGTCTTTTACCAGTAGCTGGGTTGAACTTCTGAGTCAAAATAAAAAATGTGTGGTTCTCAGTGTAATAGAATCGTGGAGGCCTAATCTGAGCTCTTTTTGTTTATTCATGAGGCATCTGTAGTGAGGAGAGGTGAATATGTGGACGTTGACTGAACTGTCTACAGATTCCCCTTGTTTAGTCTGTCCCTCCTGCTGGTTAATTAACATCAGCTAGACAGCGCTCTGCAAATATATGGCTGATGGCAAAAAAAAACAAAAAAAACAAAACAAAACATACAGCAGGAGCAGATGAATTAGATTGCAGACATTTCTGCTCTATCTGTGCTGAAACCAGATACTCTTCCTAGTTAAAGCAGCAGGTGCTGTGAGTCTATAGCTGTAATGCATAACTTAAATCTATATATATTACACTTTTTTTTTTTACAATTACAATTACAATTTTTAATACAGATTACAGCAATTTTTCATAACCAATTTTATTTATTTTTAAGTTTAATTCATTAACGCGATCCCAATAGCATACATGCAGAAATAAATATGACTGTGCAACAACATCGTAATGTATCATATAGACAACATATAGACAAAAGGACATTCAACAAATAAATATATTCTTGCCCCTCCACCATCACTGTCCACCATTAACCCATGTTTCTGCAACTGATCTCATGAATCATACACATTTCTTTCATATTTTTTGTCCAGACTGCCCAGCTTTAGATTTGAATCAAATTCAAGAAAGAAAATACTGTTTTATTATAACAACACTATTCATAATAATAATAATAATAATTTTATCAGCAACATGTGAGTACTGTGATCCATTGAAAAGATCTTGAAAAGTCTGATGATATTGAAGTTTAACTGAAGCCAGTTACAGTCTTGTTAACAACCTGTCACATTGTGGGGAAGTTTGTCTTGTCTTGCCTGTTTTATTTTGAAAACACAAACTCTTCTTTCACTTCAGAGCATTTTCCCTTCCTCGTGTGTCACCTGTGCGTCTGCACTGATCACCGATTGTCTCCACCTGTTCCTCATTACACTCCATGTGCTCAAATAGTCTGTGTTCCCCTTTTCTTGTGCCAGACTGTCTTTGTGCGTTGGTCAGTTTACCAGAGCCCAGAGACATAGAGATTACTGAACATAATTTTCTTTTTTTTTGTAACTCGTATAACTTAGTGTTAGTTCTCAGTCACAGGTTCTGTTCAGTTTGATTTGATTTGAAGAGTGAATTTTGTTTGTAATTTGTATTATCTGCTGTGCACACAGATTCTCATTTCATAGTCTTTGTTCATAGTTGTTTGTTTTCCTCTTAGTGAGTGATTCTGATTTTGTGATAAAAGTTTCATAGCTTACCTTACAGTAAATCCTCTGCTTTGCGGTGTAAGCCATTTTATTTTTGTTAATTCTTTATCAGGTCAGGAATTCCTCCTCCCAGAGCATTTTGTTTTGGCCTTATTATCTTTGCTGTATTGACTAATATCTTCCCTCCCCTTGGAGTGTTTTTTTCTCTCCCTGCTTCTCAGTAATTTCTTAGACTTTCATGTGTTACTCTGTTGAGAGGTTTCTGGTCTTCACCTATTAATTCAACAATCCCTCAGTTCTCTGCCCCTGTGTCCCGGCCTGACAGTCCTTGGTTAACTTGATTAGAAATCAGCAGGTTATACAGGTGGAATTTTAAATGACAGTCTTTTATAACCACAGGGCATCTGTAATTGTGAACATGCTATTGAAGCATGAGTAATAGTTTCTGTCAAAGCAATCTGATGGTGTCCACAGTGGAAACTAGTCTGCATGTTTCCTTATGGCAAAATGATGCATTACATTATTAAAGTCCTCCTCTTCGCCAAAATGTTATTATTCTTGTTCCTATTGCTTAACGTGCGGTGTACTGCGTGTGCCCACACACATCACACTGGGTTTGGGTTTGACACTGGAAAGTTGTTTTTACATTCATCTGCTTAAAGTGGAAAGTTCCTCTGTGCTTATATAAAATCCAATTTTAAGAAGTGGGCCTACAAGCATGATTTGTGACATTGCAAATGGTTTGGGAACTGATCCCGGTCCAGTATTCAACTTTATATTCAACAAGTGTGATGCATCTGCACCGTGACACACTCACCCCTCGCTCCTATCAGACAGTTGCTGTAGAAAAAAAGGTGTCTGTGTATATTAATACTTTCCATTTAAATACTATAAAAAATGATGGTGCTTTGATACACTCATTTATTCTGTCAAAAAACGACTCCTGACATTGTCCCAACATAACATTGCGATTCACTAACCTATGAAATTGAACTTAATATACTTCTCCTTGAAAGGATAATAAATGGATCGCATTATGTCATTCTCCCTGCTTTCTGTATATACCATTAAATGTCTTTCTAAAATGTATTTTAAAGGATTTTTCTATTGCAGAAATGTACTATTACTCATCATTATTCACCAACAGCCCTTTCTATCTGAGTATAATCCTTTTCATCTTCTGCCAATATGGAAATTCCTTAAATTTGGAGAACACTAGCTGCTGTTTAATAGCAGATCAATCTGTCTACTTATTTGAAGGCTTTGTTTGTTTTGAGACTAAACATCACACGGATGTCCTCTAGGTAATTTAGGCCATTTTGAGCAGAGGCTCTTTTTTTTCGTTTTTGAGTTACAGCTTAGCCCCTGAAGGCTGTTGCTTTGAGCCCTAATGAAGAGCAGTATGTCACTGACCATATGGCAGAAGTCATGGTGTTAGTACAGCGTTTCAGTGCCAGCTGAGACATGTTAAGATGGCAACTCTGCATGTGTGTGTGCATGCGTGCACTTTCATTCATGTGAACCACGTTCACAAGCATGCACCAATGATTGTACTTGCATGTAAGTGTCTGCATGTGTACTGTACTGTATGGGTATAGTCTAAATGTGCCCATGAGTGTGTATTTGTGGGTGTCAGTGGGTTGCCAATAAGGCTGGCGTGAGAAAGCTAACAGACGGCCTGGTTTTTCATCAGTGTGGGTCACTGGCCAAAAGTGGGGCCTGAGAGGACCTGCTGTGTAGACAGACTGCCAGCCACATCAAGTAGACAAATGGGACTGTCCACGGCCTGGGGGAACCCAACAAGGTCCAGGACCATTAGCAGCACATAGGTCTATGTGACAGCAGTCAGCGGCACTAACACATAAGCAGCCTGTCAATATTTATCAAATCTTTGCTGCACTTGATATTAGCCTGTTGGGATTTGTACATGCTGTTGGGAAGATATATTTGATGCCTCTGTGCTTTATTAGTATGAGTTATTGGACCAAATTTAATAAAACAAACAGATTCTGCCAAAATATCCAGACGTTCTCCTCTTCCTTCCTTGTAGCATATACACTCGAGGTAATCCATGAGCAAGAATGGCTTCATTATTCCATGCAAAGTCATCAGTGTAAAATATAAAAGACAATAAAAATAGGAAGGGCTGTCTGTTTGTTATAAATTCAAGTGATGCAAATTATACTTTAGCCTTCATGTCATAATCCAGCCATTGCTTGTGTGTATAAAGGACATAACAAATAGACGGTAATGCCCTGAAAGACATTAACAATAATGACCTTATTCATTTGACACTATTACAATTACCCAGCCCAGAGGCTCAGAGCCTTCGTTTCTCTCTTCAGTCTCTCTCTGTCTCCTTCCCCCTCACTTCGTCCCTCTATCTCTCTCTCCCTCTGTGTCATTTTCTCTCCACTGCTGTAATTCACCTCACAGTTTGATTCACAGTCACATTGCATGCATAAATCATCCCGGCACAACGTGTCTTCTTCAGGTGGAACCCACTGACAAGCATAAACATGCGCAAATGGACAACAATACAGCAGACACATTCATCTTTAAACACCTTTTGAGATTTGAGAACCGGTGCAAAGTGCTGCGGTAAATTACCACAAAACTGGGTATAAATAATTAGCCAGTGTTTTGCTGAGAAAGGTCGGGAAGAGACTGAGAGATGAGATGTGTTTAACAGATGATCTATACACCGGGTGCTCACGGTGATAACCCCCCCGATGAGAGAAATTATTGCTGTAAACAGAGGCTTGCATCTCATAAATGCATCTGCATTCATTTGACTTGACGGCCTCATGGTGCCATCCTTGGCAGCAGGCGATACCTCTCTCAGCAAGTATGGTAATGACTACCATCCATGGTAAAACTGATACAAATGAGTGAAGCAAAGTGAAGAAAGAGGCGAGACATAGATGGCCATCTGGTGTGAAGGCAGAAAGCAGCGGCACCTTGATGACCTCAGTGTCTGAAACCCGCTTATTTTTCCAAAGTGTTGCATCACCTACAGTTTAGCAGCAGAAAATAAATTACCATAACTTTAGCTTTAATCTCCTTAACACCATTTGCCAGAAGGTCTCCTATCATGCAAATAGACACTTTCATGTTTTTTTTTCTTCTAGATAAGGTCTAGGGGTTATATAAAAAGTGTCCCATCAAACATTCAGAAAAGTGGAAGAATGCACACAGCATGGATTTAGAAACTTTGCCATTTCAAGGCCTGTTTGTACTTCCTTGACTTTTGGAAGACCCAAGTGAAAATCAGCCAATCAGAAGAGAGGCTGATGAATATTTATAAGGCAGACCAAAATTGCCTTGTGCCTTCTGGAGCTCTTGAGAGAGCACTGTAAAACTGCATTGAGTTGAATTTTTATACTTTAAATTGGAAATATATCATGTTAGGGGGTATCAAAACTTCAAATAAAACCCAGAAATGTGCATGATGAGGGACCTTTAAAGGTCTGGGTTTTATCTCAAGATTTGATATCCCTAAGATGATATATTTTCAGCTCAAACTACCAAAAATAATATCGATATAGGTCCTCTCTGCAGCTTTGTCTGTTTCATTAATATTAATGAGCCTCTCTTCTGATTGGCTGATTTGAATGTGAACAGAGGGTGGACTGTGAGTCTATAGGTAAGACATCATAAATTTAACAGCTGTAGACATTTATTTGTGGACTGAGTGTTTGATGGGACACTATATAACACCTAGTCATTTTCTATTGCCAATAAAGTAATGAAAATGGCAAATTCCGTGATATGAAATAACGTATCAGAAGTTTGAAAACTTTAGCAGCAAAACAGCTAAATAAGCAAATAAGCCAAGGTATTTACATTAGTGAAATATTTATACAGTTACTGACATTAAATCAAGTTGTTTCATTTGGGTTGTAATATATTTATTTTTTTTTTGCATGTTTGTGCTTGACTTAATTTGGATTAGCTTCCTCAGGAAAACTCTTCTTTTAATAACTACTTATTTTCTCTCTTTACTCTTCAAACCATCAAAGCTGTCTGCACAAGTACATCCCTGGGCCCAGCTGATATGGTTTGCTGTGCAGTTTCTGAACGGTGTTAAGCACATCATGAATGACACAAATGACTGAAAATGCCTTACTTATCATTGTCAACCCCAAAATGAACCGGACTCATCATGTTTGTGAATTGTGAGCTAAACACTCAGTAAGTGCTAATTAGAAGACTAATTGAATAATCACAAGGAGATTGTAGCATAATACATGTGAACATTTATTCATAATAACTATTGTCTGTATCTGTAAGATGCAAGGTTTCTGACTTCTGTTTTCCATATATAAAGTCCACTTTTCTAAAAACTAGGCAGGAGTAAAGTATAAGCATATTTATTTTAACAACCTTTTATAGTATCATCAAAACATCTCCACATGGAGTCCTCTACCCCTTAGTACTTTTAAGCAGACTAAATATTGAATAAAACTAATAAAATGAACAAAAAAAATAGCCAAGCCTGCAAGAAAAGCATTGCTCCACATCTCATGTGCACGCCTAGTGCCCCCGCTCCATCATGTGCTTAATTAACCGGAATCACGCAAGCTCAGTGAGGACTAATTGAGCGTAAACAAAAGTCGATGCCTGATAACATGAAAATGACGTCAGATAACCTTATTTAAAAGAAAATTACATTTGTTCTGTTATTAATCAATGAAATTAAATTATTATAATTGCCTAAATGTAAAATCCTTGCAAGTACACACTGTTAATATAATAATCAACATGTGGATAGTATTAATGCACCGTATGGCTTCAAAGATATACAAAACAGGAATGCATGTATTGCTATGGCAAAGAGGTCGGTGTGGGTGAACATGTTTATATTTCAATGAATTGTTAGATTTGTTCCTTCTAAAAGCGAGTGCAGTTTTAATACCCATAATCTTATATCTTTAGCTTTCATAGAAAAAGCACCATGAATAAAAGACTGGAAAGTTATGACAATTTTATTAGAAAATCTTTACTTAGTTTTAGAAAAACTTAGTTTTCAAGTTTGGTAAAAAGCTTCTATCCCTTATCACAAATTAAACAACAGTCAAAATGATGCACATCAATCTCACGTAGGACTCAATCAAGCAACCTCTCACAGTGAAACTTTAAAAAGTTTAATTTCAAACTAACTAGTATACTCTGTAATTTACCAGTCAGCGAGATTGTTAAAAATTGACACCGTTGTGTTGTCTGAGCACAAACAGATGTGTGGGGAACCAACTGTTCCACAGAGATTAAATTCAGCTCCTTCTTCTAAACACAAACATATGCACAAAGAATAAAGAAGGTCCTCCCAGGGATCTCCAAGCAGCTGTCTATAGCAGCAGTAGCGTTTAGAGGTCAGACACAGCTCTTAGGCCTGTTGCAATAATTGATTTATCAGCATCTCGTACGACATTTGCACATGTCCGCAATCACTTTTCTGATCCTGAAAATTACTTCAGTAGTCGTGGTAGTTTAAATATGAGAAATAATGATGCTGGCGCATGTTTTGCTGTGTTTCTTCATCTCCTGTCTAGTCTGTGTCTGACTTTGCCTCCCTGCTGCTCACCTGTGTGAGGTTTCACAGCAGGTGGAGCTCACAGAGCCTCCTTACACTATCAGATATACAGACACGCACACACACCAAACTGAGAGAGCGACCAAAAACTAAACAAACAAGTGAAGGTAATGTGCTACTCACCCATCTCGAACCTGTTTTCTCCCAAAAGTCTCAAAACCGAAGTCTACAGCTCTCATGTGGGAATATTTGGGCTTTAAGCCAAATGAGGAAAAAGCCAATTAACGTGGACGAGCTGTTTCATGTTTTCAGTTTCAATTAGCTGTTGCTTTTAGAATCCCTGTGCTGTATAAACCGGTGGTGACTACAACTGTCAATACATCCAACTGTATAGCCCGTCTGAAACATAATCTTCCCTTTTGCCCTCCTCCGAGCTGGTTTATTTGAGGGTAAAAACAGTTTTAGTTTCAGGAGCAAACAGCAGCAAAGCTGTTACTTTATCTGTCCACTTTACATCTGGTGCCGGAGCTCTGGCAGGGTCACCCGCTCTTGTTGTGTGGGGGGACACCCACAGCTGCAGACATGTGTCAATGGGACTCTGGTTAACACTACACCACAGTGTTAAACCACCTGATAACTGCAGGTATACACAGTGGGAGAGTTAAAGAGTTACAGGACAAACCATGAAGAGTATTTCTGTTGCTTCTGTGTCTGCCGGCAGCCAGCTCTGAAGCTGTGTGTATGTCTGATTTCACAAACTCACACTTACCACAGTTGGTGAGTGTAGAGTTGTCCCAGTGCTCCCAAATGGCCTTGAATTTTCAGATAAGAAGTTGAGCAAGTGTATAATAATAATAATAGTAATAGTAATACTAATAATACTGATAATACATTTCATTTATAGGCCCCTTTCTCTGCACTTCGTACAATAAGTACAGTAAAAACAATATGCTAAAAGATTTACAGAAAAACGCACAAGTGGTTAAAACAAGGGCAAATCAGACCATGAGATTAGGTAGAATCTTGCAGTTTGGTTTTGAGTCAGGATTTAAAATGGGGGAATTAATCGATCTCTACCACCTCTTTAAACTGCTCATGATGAACTGCAAGTATAAAAAAGAAATTCACCCTGAAAATGTTGAACCATTGTTCAAAAAGTTGCGAAGAACAATAAAACTTTAAACTAAAGGATTTTGAGATTCAGCAAACTAAAGCAATCGTAGCATGATAGTTACTCCTAATTTCCAGTTTTAATAAGCTTAATGGCTCATTTAACAATAAATTCATTAGTATTACAACAATTACATTCTGTGGCAGAAAACGTAATTCTATTTATTGTCTATCATTATTAAAACGGTTAAATCTGAACCCGCTGATATATATTTGCCTTAGGGATCTGTCAACTGTTTTCAGAGGCATATCGATGCCTTGACAAAGCTAATATATTATGATCATGGTTTTGATATTTTTTTTCCCTAACACAACCAATTAAATCCTCTATGCATGAACTGAGTATGAGATCATTATTTCCACTCCATCATAAATTTGGTTTCACAATGGTGTGCCCTCATAATTTTCACAGTGATGATGAGCTGCATTATCATCAAGAACAATAATCAAAGCCATAATCAGCCGTAATCAAAGCTGATAATTTTAATTGAGATAGTGTTGCATTGTGGTATTAACAAATCAGAATGGGACACTCCTGGTTAAATAAAATAAAATGTTAAATAAAAAAATTAAAAGGTGATTCAGTTCAAAGAGTGGAATGATCAAATGGAAATAATGTCATTTGCTCTAGTTCTGTTCAGTGTACCATGGACATTTGACTGGGCAGAATGTTTGTGTGGTACATTATTCTACTGGCTAATTCAAAAGCGACCAAACGGCACAGTCCAGCGGGTGAAACATTTAATTTGGGAAATTGTGTGTGTTTATGCACATTTGACGTGCATGTGTGCATCTGCACGTGTGTAATCTTATTTGTGGGGATGCGATTATGTTCGCATGTATCTTCATGCGCCTGTGTCAGTTGCTCCATGTGTCTGCTTGAGATTAATCTGGTGGTGGGAAATTCAATCAGACCCTGCTGTTGAATCCACCCCGCGTAGATCCATCAGCAAAGCGGGGGACATTTACAGCACAGACAAAGTGGAGGAGCAACATGCCGGCACTCTGGACTCATTTCAGAAGCGTCCGCTAGTGCAGTGAGTGGGAAAAAAAAGAGCAGGAAAATAAAAAGTTAACAAAAACAGTGAAAGTCAAAGCAGACCCATGTGAAATAATGCATGTCATTTATTCATAGTGTTCCCCAGCTTTGGTCATGCTTTGATCCTGGCAAATTAAATAGGCCTCTCTGCGCTGTCATGTGGCATTTTCTCCCTTTATCACTTCTTTTTCTTCCTCTTTGTACTTTATCTGCAACTCATCTGTTGGAGATGGATAGTCCAGTAAAGACAAAGGGAGAAAGAAAGTAGGAATCAGTCATGAGAGCAGTAGTGGTATCGCTCTTCATGATCGTATTTCATAGAACTGAGTGTCATTGAATAAATCTTCATATTCTCTCAGATACTCCTTGGCCACTTATTACGTTTGCTTGTAATATTCTAACTCATTCAACCAACAGAACCATCTCTACGCATGACATCCGATCCTTGTGTTCTCGAGATTGACTTAATGTTGAAAGCAAATCTGGCTGTCACTGATGAGAGAAAGTGATTTAGAAACTTAAAGAATCATGTTTGCCTTGTTTCAGTTACAGGAGTTATAAGTAACTTTCAGAAAAAAAAAATGTAATGTCATTAATTAATATTTTTCATTTGTTATTTAGTGGCCATGAGTGAATAGTAACATAAGTTCTTAACATAAGTAACATAAGAGCTTCTCAGACTTTTGCAATTGACAGCTTGTGGACTGATCAGGTGAAGGAACAACAACAAAAAAGGTGCATATCCGACTACAAACAACCTGCGGATATTAAATCTCCAGCTAATGAGACAGCTAGCTGCCTCTGTTGACCATGGCATGTCACAACAAAACACTGCCGCAATGACAACTCGCCCACTCCAAAGCGTGTGCGCATACACACACGCACAGCTAAAACAAACAATTTCCTATAGGAGCAGAAAAACAAGTTCCAGAGTGATAGCTGAACATAGCTTATTCCTTTTTCTTTCTTCCGCTGTCAGGCCAATTGTCAGTTAAGGGTCTTTTGTGTTGTAATGAGACATGTAAAGAGGAAAAAAGGCATGACCTGCAATAGTCACGCACCACTGCAGCAACAGGATGCTGACTACAACTCATTAACAGCCACCATTAAAGTGTCACTGAAAAGGAATTTTTGAGAGTTACATATTAGCCCCTTTAAAATCCGCCTGAAACATTGGGAGAATTTGTCATTCAGTCATTTTCTTACTTAGTCTTAATTAGGATTGCGGGGGTCTGCTGGAGTCAATCCCAGCACATTATAGGTGAGAGGCAGGAATACACCTCAGATGGTCGCCAGCCTATCGTGGGGCACACACCATTCAATCACACCTATGGACAATTTAGAGTTTCAAATTAACCTCAGCATGTATTTGGATTATGGGAGGAAGCTGGAGAACCTGGAGAAAACCCACACAGAAACAGGCAGAACGTGAAAACTTCACATAGAAAGGTCCCAGACCAAGGTCTTCAACCTGCAACCTTCTTGCTGTGAGGCAACAGTGCTACCCACTGTTCCACTATGTAACGTTCATCTTAGGGTTTATTGTGGAGGACCACTTGCCTTGATTAACAGGTGGATATAATGATGTTATTGGTTGAAAATGCCATGGGCAAAATTACAAGTGTTATTATTGTTTTTTGTGGCATAGACTCAGACGTTAGGAAGTAACAGGAGAAAGAGAGGGGGAGATATGCAGCAAATGACTATTTCGGCTAGGATTCAAACCAGGGTTGGCTGCTTAAGAGAAAAGCTCTATGTGATAATGCTCTACCCCTACACCACCAGCTCTACCCCTACACCACCAGCTCTACCTCTACACCACCAGTTTTGCCCCTACACCATATGTTCATAACAAATTACTTTTATTAGCACAATACTAGATCCATCTTTTCTCAGGTGTTATTGTAGCACTACCGTGAATGGTTACAGTACTTGCTGTAAAGCCAAATTATAACTGAAGAGGTGCCTCCGTGTATAGATTTTATTCACCACAAGAAAAAAACTCTTTAAATGCCCCCTACTATTAGCAGCCAGTGAGGGAGACTCACTGCACCATGGTAAATATGTTTCTTTTTCATCTTCTCTTAGTTTGTCAGTAGTAATGGATTCTCAGAGCAGCTTCCATTTGTTAACCTCTAATGTTAACTAATCTCTTATTTAACCTTTCATCTCTCTACCCTCACTCTTTTCATTAGCAAAGAGCGATGGAAAACATATAGGCTACTCAGCACTGATTTTTTCAGTTTCTAGTCGAATGCTGCTGTCGCTGGTAAAAATAGCACACAGCAGCGTTGTTAAGGTCTGAAGCTAACTAATCTGTTATTTAACCTTTTATCTCCTCTCACTCTTTTTCATTAGCAAAGAGCAGAGGAAAACATATGCACTACTGTCACAGACTTCTTGGTTTAATCAAATGCTGCTGTTGCTGATAAAAATAGATTACGTCATTGCCAATTAACATCTGTAAAGGCTAAAATTAAAAAAAAAATAAAAATAAAAAAAGGTTTTTATATCTGATAAATGTGCTTCCTGCAGTTGGTGTTTGTACTAAACCAACAATTGTGATCGGAGAGATCGCTATGTAACAAGGTCACAAGTGAAATATTTGTTCTGTATTTCAACAGGAACCAACAGTGACCTTTCTTCTCTAGAAAAATGATCCAGCTGGTCTCTCAGATCCGCTACACCAGACTCCACAAATAAAAAACAAACACCCATACCAAAATAGAATCACAACATAGTTATTAAAACCACCGTATTCTCACGAAATATTCTCCTACAAATAATCACATCAACACTTCACCAAATACAACAAACCAGCCAAAAAATGTCACAATATTTGCAACACAGCTTGATAGTTGTATAAAAATCCTTTGTTGAGCACAGAAGCTGACAACTGAAGGTAAATTACACTTTTGTGAGCTGTAGTTATTTTATTACATTGTTTTGCATTTTTACTTTACTCAACTGAATTAAGATCTGTTTAATTATCACACAGCTAATTTGGTGGAAATGTTAAAAGGTTGCTATAATAATATACAATCAACGATTTGTAAGGTGCCTGATTGTAGATTATAGTAGATTGGACCATAATCAAATTCTAAAATTACTTTCATTCTTATTTGTAAGAAAATTGATTGTAATGTAGGGCAAACATATTATTATTTATGTAGCAATGAATGGGACACTGTTGCATATAAGAAAAATGCTGTAGTAAAACATAGAAAATCATCACAGAGATACTCAGAGACCCGTTCAAGAATGTATTGATTTACAACTGCTGCGAACAAATTTGATATAATTAATTTATGGACTCTTAAAGATTCTGATCAAAGGTTTTGCTTTATGTGATTATTCAAAATTCTGCCATTAAAGAACAATAAAGTTCTAATAGATTTATGTATTTTGAGAAAGAGAAATGAGAAAGGAGGCTTAAGCTTGCTAGTTAAACAACTAATGTACAATATGTACAGGTCCACTATCATTTTTCTGACCTCAATAGTTCAAAGTAAATGTGGGTTTGTTTAAAAATAAGGAAAAACTATGCTGACACACATTTCACTGCATTTCATCTTCTCCTGCTTGGTCTGTGCTCTTATTCCACTCACACATGGATGTGAGCGGCAGAGAAACATTGTCATGTTTCACAGCAGGCACGGCACAGGCAGGATCATTACAGGGAGATAGACACACGCACACACTGACTGAGAAAAACGGAAAAAAAAGTGAAGATAACCTGCTACTTACGACATCCAAAATGGATTTGGTATCAGAACCAAACCTCGACAGCTCCCATGTGGGAATATATTTTGGCTTTAAGCCAACTCAGAAAGGAGAGCCAATTAATGTGGATGAACCGGCATATTTCCATTTTTCATTTCCATTTCAGATGCATTTAAAATATCTACACTGTTTAAAAATAGAAGCTATAGCTAGCGATAAGTCAAACCTGAAAGCCCATCTCTAACATAATCAGCCCATCCAGTTTACCTAGCTGGTGAAAAATTGTCACAGCCCTGCTGTATGTGGCTACAAGATAGAAGTTTTTGTATACTACAGGGAGAACTAGTCATAGTGCAGGTGCATCCGTGTAACGGAGCAGGCTGCGCAACTCTAGAAATAGAAAATCTATTTTTTATTCATAGCTGGCTGCCAGTAACAAAATGTATGAATAATAAACACTAATATGCATGTTTTGTTGGTGTATCGTTTAGATATCTTACACATGTGTGGGAATGTTTAACAGATTCTATTCACAGCATTAGTACCAAATAGCCATTATTATTCATCACTATGCTTCACAGTTATATGTATCTATCTATATATGTTCAAATTTGACTTGACTTAAAACACAAACCAAGGCTCCTTCAGTTTCTTCTTGCCTGAGTAGTCTGTCGATCTTTGGGCGAGTACCAGCCACACATAATTAGTTTGCTTGTCATGTGGACGCAAGTAGATGAGCACATGAAATGGAAGTGTCGCCATGGATATGAATATAGTTTTATGAAATTAACATCTCAGCCAATAAGTCAGCCCTGCCTTTTTGTGACTGCCGGAGTTGGCTGTCCTCACCATTGAGAGATATCCTCGACGGGGGACATGCTTCCCGGAATACAAGAGCCACAATTAAATCATTGTGTGACTCCCATTAATGATGCTAATCTATTCATCTATCTGGAGATCTTCCGGACTTGTCTTATTGAGGTTTAGACACTTCTTTGATCAGGCTAAGAAACTGAAAGTTCTGCACATGAAGGCAGCATAAGTCAAAAGCCTTTGCCAAGGGATGTTCCTGTTGGGTAAGCATGACCATACTGTTTTAGAAATATAATAGAATGGAGTTTTGATAGTGTTTCATTTTAGGGCAGCATTCTTTGAAACATTTTAAGATACATTAAACTTTTTGTTTTCTAAAGGAAGCAATTGAAAAGAGCGGATCCCCAATGAGTTTGCCACTTAGATGCCTATTTTCCAGAAAACAATATGATTTCAAAGCCAATTTCAAGATGCGAAAAATAAATCTAAAGATGCAGTCCAGTGCCTTGAATGGAATCCAGCTTTGCCGTTATGTAAATGTGTCCTTCCTCTGCTATAGTATTATTCAAATGTGGTTGTTTAAGACCCTGCTACTGAAGCCAATCTATTCAGGGAGAAAAGTAATTGAATTAGATGTGTGGGAATCATGAAGCTATCTAGCAGGCACTGTTCATACCATCCTAGCATGTCAATGCATATGTGGGAAGCAGGCACTAGTGGGGGGAAGTAGGGCTGTGCCATATGACCAAAATCTCATATTCCGATGTAGGTAAATTCATATCCATGCTGACGAAATAGCACCATTTTTGTAAATTCAATCACTAGTTTAATGACCAAATGGAAAGGCCTATTTCTCATCACAGCTTGAATTATATGCGCAGCATAAAAAGGTACAGTTCCATTTTCCTGGATAATAGACTTTTCATACCCATACCACATCCATGTGTAGTGGTAGCTTCCCTTTTTGGTACAAGCTGCTTGTTTTGCAGCTTGGGTGACCAGAGTCATTCTCCTGTTCTAAATTATCTGTATCATGTTCACTCTCCTTTATGTTTGCTTGTGTTGCCTCCATGCAATTGTCCTGCCCATGTCTATGCCATGCAGAAAAACCACAGTGTTGTCTAAATTATTAAATTATTCCTGTAAAAACTAAATAAAACCGACAGGACATAATATGGAACAATATATGTTTTTGAAGCCCTAAGTTGTATCTGAGAGGTAAAAGGAGAAATGATGAGTAGCACCTGGTTCCCATTTGTGCCCCCGTACTTGACTCCACTTCTGTTCGTTCAGTAAGTGGTGAACCTAAATGCCAAAGCAGAGAAACAAAGGTGGGGGAAATGATGGGGAGCACTTGTCTCATTAGGCTTCCCCTCACCTCTCCACACCTCCACATAAATGTTCAATCCAGTCTCTGCTTGCAATTCTAGATATATCCAGTTTCGCTACACACCTATGACAGATACCTCTAAAGCAACTTATTTGCATTTGTTCTCTTTGGCCTCACATAAAAGCAGGACTAATTTGCAATCCAACCTTTCTTTTTGATTTTTTTTATTGGACTTCATGAAAGAACTGCAAAGCTTGGCCACATTGGGTTCTGGTTGCTCTGGACAGCTCACAAAGTTTCTACCTATCTAGGGTACCTCCAGTCCTGTCCTGGGCAAGACACAAGGCCTCAAGTAGCAGTTAGGCCAGGCTTTGATTAAAGATTCTGTTTGTTCAAGGATCTCCAGATAAAGGAAGAGAGGGATTTTGGAACCACCATTGGTAGCCAAAGACAGCTGGCAAGGAAAGAGGGAAACAGAATAAGATTTCACAGAAAACTGGTGGTGCAGATGCATTGCACGTTTTAGAAAGACACATTGTGAATGTATAAAAAGGGTTTTACTTTGCATTTTTTCCTCTGTTGAAGGATTTTCAATTGTTTAGCTTCATGCAGTAGACTGATGTAGGTACCTCACATGGAGACACCAATAGAATTAAAGCACCTCAGGTGGCTTACTTACTTAAATTGGTTAGCAGAAAGAAATAATAATTATCAGAAAAGGGTAATTATTCAATAAATATACTATTTAATTCATTAAAAACAAAACAGGGCACCACCTTTACAATAAAAGTAAATGATTGACAATTCTATCTTATAAACTACACTAAAGTATTAATTTGAAATTCAATCAATTAACAAAATATATACTAAATAACCTCACCAATAGCTAGCTAGTGGGGGTTCAAGGATTTGTGGTAATGGCTGCTCTTTATCTGTGTTAGAGAGGATTTTTTGACTGACTGTCTGACTGACTGTATATGTAATGACTAAAGTCATGTGTGGTAGTGACATTTACAAAATAACTGTTGAAACAGGCACAAGGTTTGAGTACCAGTCAATCATGAACTAATGTGCAATCTCATTCTGTGCATGTGTGAGTTTTAAAGTCAATTTTGTGTGTTTAAAAGGTGCTAAGTTAACACAGAGGTTAGCAAGCATGCAAGGTATGGAACACATACACTTAACCTCATAACTGTGAATAGACCTTACACACTGTGCAACATTAGCTTTAATCAATACTAATTAACAGAAGTTAACAGCAGTTTTGCTAAGCCATGTGTTCTGCTAATGCTAAGTAGGCTCAGTAAGAATACCAGTCCTGTGACTGTAAAGAAGATAATTTGTTGTTACAGAATAAATTTCAGGAGTTGCTTCTAGCAGTTGAGTTACAGAGGAGTCAGTTGTGCAGGCATGTTGAGCTCCTGTTGCTGGCTGGAAGAAGCCGACCTGAGTTGCTTGAAGTCAGAGGCGTTCGCGGGGAGGAAATTAAATCTCTCCATCTAAAGAAGGTTCTTGCAAAACTGCCATGATGGAGATTCAGTACATCTGCTTCAAGCAGGCTACACTTGAGCAGAGCAGAGCTAGTTTTCAGGCCTGCAGCTTTTCCTTCTCTGGGGAGGTGAAGAACAAAGCTGTTGCTCTGTTCTTGTGGAACATGCCAACATGTTGCTATTTCTGAATAAAACCAGTAAACAAGCTGTCCTCTTTCCTGAGGACTGAAACAAAACATATTTCTGCCTATATATATATATATATATATATGTGTGTGTGTGTTTTTCAACCTATGATGATCTCCCCGCTTCAGCCTTAAACACCTTGAACACCTTGTCCAATATGTCCAAATCATTGCTCTTCAAACATTTCAACTGAGCACTCATTTTACTGTCAATGTGAAAGGATGCAACAGTTGTTAGGTTTGGCAAGTCCATCAGGGTAGATGTTGTCGAAGCTGGCAATCAATGATCTGAAAGAGCATCAACAGATGATCTGATATTTAATTTTTTATCTAAGCGATCTGATATTTTTTTGTGGTAGTTCCTAACATGCAGCCACAATCAAAGCTGTAAAATACTCTTGGATGACCCAGTGCTCACCTGCAAGGAGTTGCATTCTATTCAATGGTTGTTATTCTACAAAACTCTTCAGACTGTGCACAGGACAGTCTTCGAAAGTCTTTTGAGATGCCTCACTGATGTGATATGTTCCAGAATCAGAAAATGCCCTGAAGAAAAATATTGGCATTGGTGTCTGCAAACAGAAAATGTTGATGTAGCATTAATAAAAGTGAAGCTAAACACCGGCCATCCAGAATCTGGAAAAGATCAAAGAAATGAAATCAGCAAATCTGACAGCATGAACTAACAACATCCAGGGGAACGTATACTGGCTGATTAGGCAGCAAATCACAAGGTCCGCATTTAATCACTAAACATGCACTCCAGGTTCCCAAACTGCTCCCTGTTGTGTACTTGGTATGATGAGTCTCCCTCTGTTCATCTTCATGAGTGATGAAGAGTTGAAGGCCTGTTGAAGGAGCTGGAACTGCTTACTGCTCCCTATGGGTATGAGCAAAGCCACCGTGATAGGAGTGGGTCTTGGTGAAGAATGTTGTCAAAGCACAGCATCTACCCCAGAGACATCTTTGATAAGTGCAACAGACTGAATTATATTGAGCTTTGCGTATCAGTGACAAAGTACAACCTGGATGATTTCCCCCAACCTCACCATCTTTGCTCAATTGACTACAACCCTGGCTGTGTGTACCACAGGCTGTGAATGAGGACTTTCCTTGTGAAACCTCATCCTTAACCTCAACACCAAGCTCCTCAAGGTCTACCTGGGGCACAAAAGGTTAATTTTAGAAAGGTGCTGGCCAACTGAAAGAGGAGGAATGGAGACTGTAGACTATGAAGGACAAATCATATTTCATATGTGATACAGACTGAAAAATATTAAGCTGCTCATGTGAAATATAATGTTATGTTTTAAAAATAATGGGCTTGAGGCAGCATGCAGCTGCATCATGGCTGGTTCTCCCTCTACTGCCTCTGGCAACTCTCTCTCTTTCTCTTCTTTTTCATAATTATTGTGTTTTATAATTAATGATGATCAGAAACAGCCTACAGGTTTATAAAATGGAAACTAATAACTGTTGACCTGATTATTAGGAGTATTAAGTGGTCAAAATTCTTACCAGTTAAATGGTTAAGTATGAATGTCCCTAAAATCCATCCAATTTCCCCAGGACCCATTCAAACTCCTGTAAGGTACAGCCTTCTATTCATGCTTCTATGGCTAATGTGATACATGAGCTGGCTTACCAATGTAGCTCTTAACGGTGGTGCCACGGATTCTGATTATGCTTCATATCTTTTCTAAAACATTTATCAAAATGCTGGCTTAATTCCACCTCAATTATTAAAACACATCATAATGCAATACAAAAGAAGAGCAGTTTCTCCTGAAATCCATTATTTTGAAAGAAAAGCAATGCTGACCCTGAGGACAACATTGTCATTTCTTGTATGGGAGCAGAGCAGACTTTCCCAGTAATTATAGAATTAACAGCGGTAGCATTGGCTGCAATAACAATAGAATATATAATAGCAAAAATACTTATTTTGCCTAAAAAGCCTCTTCCTAAAACTTTTTATGATGACATATGCTACTGAACACATCACATTTTTTCAATTGATATTTCATTGAAATCAACATTTAAGTTTAAACATGGAAATTGCATTTTTGGTGTATATGTATGTCTATATGTACATATGTATGTGTAACAGCGTTAAGCGACCTCATCATATATGGAGTGCTATTTATTATCTCAGGTGCAGGGGGGGTTTAACTGCTGTTAGATGTCAACCACTAGCCGAGCAAGCTGTGACAATGGAGAGCTCATGGCACATTCCCAGGAATCCTGCTGCTGATTGCCGCATACACTCGCATAGCTCTGTGTGACACCTTCTGTAAAATTTGGAACATGCAGCAGCAATAACAGGTTAACAGGCACAATAATGAATAATGAAATCATCAAAGATGATAATTCAGCCCAGTATGAAGGCTATCAAAGATGAATGAAGATCAATAAATCCAATCTCAGTGAATGTGACCACCACCTGCCCAATTCAATGTTAGGTTAACACCAAAATAAAAATGTATAAATGGGACAAAATACCACAAAACCCCCAAATTACAAAAGTCATAATGTCCAGCAATCATTATTCAGGATGTTACAATCAAAATGAAAGTTAAAGTCCATCTGAAATTGTGAAAAAAAATAAAACTTTTTAGATCATATCCCCGGTCATATTGTTCACTTATTTAACTATATTTGCCATAAAATCTTCTCTACAATTTTTTTAAATATCAAAATCAAAATTCAAACAATCCACTCCCTGTAAAAAATAACATGTGACTCTTTTCATGTTGCCCAGAACAAATTCAACTAATAGTATCATTACATCCGCCTGTCAATCAAGGTGAGTGGTCCTCTATGATAGAACGTAATCAATGCCTGATCATGCTAGGATATGTCTACTTTTCAATGGTCCAATCAAATTCCTCCCAACGATTTTCAACGATATTCATATTAGGGAGATGCCATGATACCGAAGTTAGGCACTAAAAAATTAGCGCGTTAAACCGTGTTTCATGTTTTCATCTCTGCCCATCGGAGCTGGAGCAGATCAATATCCATGACTACCACCGAGTCATTTGACTTTGAATGTTTATTATACCCTTTCCCACTGAAGACAAAAGCCAGATCAAAGTGGGTGTTTGTTTTTTGCCTGTTTTATTTTTTTTTGTCCAGCTGCCTTTTCTAGATAGATTATTTGAATGCTCTGAAAGAAGGTGGAAACCTAGAGCAGTGTTATGAATAACAATCATTTTGTTTTTTCTATTCATGCTCAGTCTTTACACCACTGTGCTGAATTAGTCTTGATTTGTGGCCAGCTGTATCCCAACAGGATTGCAGGATTTCAACATGGGCTGTGTCACAGGTTGGCAGTCGGCCTGACTGGAAGGATTCTGTTCCTTTATTTCCCTTGTTCCTTTCCATGTTCATGCCCTTTTCCCCTCTGTAATGGGCTAATCTGGCCTGACAGTGGGTGTAACATTACATAAACCCTAGAGTGATCCTGAAGCTTGCTAATTAACTCTGCGCATCAACCATTTATATATGTAGAAGCTGCATTTCTAAAGCACTATACTGTATAGTCCTCATGGGAATCTGTTCATAATCAAGATAGCTGGATGAGAAACATTGTCCTTGTGAGGGTTAATTTATAAAAGTTTTACATTCTTCTGTTTTTTCCTGGTCATTTAGTCATATTAAGACAAAACTGTCAAGCAGTTTGCTATTCTTTATGTATGCACTTGACTTGGTTATTTTGACTACAGTGAATGCACCATTTCATATTTTAGCATTTAGTTTATTTGAATATTTCAATTTCCATCTTTGCACTATATGTCTCTTTGACTGTAAAGCTTCAAACAGCTATGTTTCTAGCATTTTTTTCTTTTACCAAATAGTCTTATCACCTTCCAGAGGGGTTTGAGTAGGTGGATTAAGAGAACAGAAAAATAAACTTCAAAACAGCCCTCCTAGTCACAACGTTCACACAGACATTTCTCTCATACTCTACATTCTGCTGTGCAGAATCAATTTATAGCAAAAAGGGACTTTCAACCCCATGCATCATGCGTGAGAAACTGTTTAAATAGCTTATGAATAATGCTATTGTTTTCCGCCAATGTCTTCATTAGGAGTAATCACAGCAAGATATGTAGATATGGATCGTCTGAATCTATAAGGTACATGATAATTACTGACAGGATTGTGGAGATTATGTTTCTTCTAACGGATTTTCAATGTGTTTTCTTTTTTTAGAATCAGGTAGCTCAGCGGAAGAACTCCTAAGCTCTGGGTTTTTAATTATAATTTTGGTTGATTTTGTCTGAAATAAGCATGCTGTCCTCAAGTTCACAATACCTTTCTCCACAGACAGATAACTCCAGAATGCCTCTGTTTTAATCAGTTGAGCTGTCTAGACAAACTCATTGTTGGTTTAAAAGTAATTGCAACTGTAACTGCCTACAGACCATTCCAATCACAGCACCATCAATATCGTCAGGTACTGACAATCTCTAGATAGCATCAGAAATAGGGTTTGGTTATAACTTTAATGTAAGAATGTTACAGTATTAGAAACAAAATTGAGTTTGTCACTAAAAGAAATCACTTGACAGGACTCCCTAAGACAAGTAAATTACTTTAATTATGCTTACTCCACATTCCATCTTCATTCAACTACAATTACTTAATTGAGGGTTTTAAGTGACTTTTGGGAAATGTAAATGTACCGCCTCGAAGATTTTATGGCTTCAGCATTTGAACACATTTGTCTGTATTCGTCTGTCTTTGATTCCTCTCGTTCACCCAAAATGCTTGCTATGCGTCATTAAACAACGCATTGGGAAAGCCCCCAAAACACATCTTTAATCATTTCAAACCAGCCAACATGTGGATGTATGTGCTACAGTAGCACAGTGACTGTAGCGACTGGTGGCTGCTGCTGAGGTGCTTCACCTGAGGCTGCTCCTTCGGTGCAGAGTTTTAATAGCTGCCATGCCTGCATCTCCATCTCTTTGTAAACATTCAAACACTCTGCACCATGGATATACACACATAGTTGAGAGGTGAACAGACACACATTGTTAGCAGAGAGCCAGACACAACAAGAGAGGAAGAGCTGTGTTTAAGGATAGAGAATGGAGATGGAAAATGGAAAATTTAAATATCCCCAATCATACATCCTTCAATATGATTGAAGTCAGTCTGGACAGCAGCAGCAGAGGCAGCATCGACAGTATGTGTATGTATTTCTGCTCTGCACAGTTATCGCCAAGCCCAATCCTGTTCACCACAGCTGGCACATTGAAAAGAATTTCTTTTGCCTGTTATAAACCCCTAGTGCTAGTATATACAGCTCTGGAACAAGAGACCACTGCATTTTATTTTGAAATCAACATATCTACATGTATTCCAGATATTCCATTCCAGCGTCTGTTGAATTCCAACATTCTGCTTAAAGAAGGTCTGATTAGATGAAACCTGAAGAGCATGCCAAGACGCATGACAGCTGTGATTAAAAACAGGGCTGCTGCTAAGGTTTTGGAGGCCCTAAGCTCAGCTTGTAGGGAGGCCCCCCGTCCGCCCACTCGCCCGCCCACTCGCCCGCCCGTCCACCAAACTCCTGGAAGCTCACGAAATTTACAGTTGAAAATAAGTCTTATATAGACATGTAGATATCAAACAATTAACTTTTATTATACAATAATATACTGTATGTTAAACAATAAATCAGAGAGAGCAACAACACAATAACAAATAAATAAAACAACTGCATCCAAGGGAAGGCTTTCAGTTGTGGATGTCTCTTCTAAGGTGACTGTTGTTGTTTGTGGCTGTTTACTTGAACCTTCAGACACGTTGGATGGTTGTTCGCTGCTTATTGCACTGCTTGTCGATGGTTCATCATCTGGTTCATCTTCTTGCTGATGTGGTGGTCCGTCTATATATTTGAGCATTGACCCTATGAATATGATTTAAATGAAAAAATATCTCATTAGTAAAAGTTTAATAAAAATACCCAAACCAAAAATATCACTTCATTATATTATGCTATCTAGTAGCCTTTGTATTTCACAATGATAGGAGATAGAACCCTTATATGACCTACACATTAAACAAAACAATAGTGGCATTTTGTGAATGATAAAGGTGGCCAAACATTTTGTTTTTGCACTACACATGACTTTAACTTCTAAAACACTGTGGCCAGATGTAAAATCATCCCCCAACCACCGCCCCCTCCCCTCCTCCTCACTACCAGGACAGACAGGGAGTTATCCCCAACGACGGAGCAGAGAAAAGATGCTAGAGCTGAGTTTTATTCTCTGTCCAATCCTGTTTACAGTTGGGCTAACCTAGCCTAGCTTGTTTACCACGTAACGCTGTGTTAGCAAAACAAACACGGTATAACACGGACTTACCTGAAAGGGATGCAAGTTTGTCTTTCTCTTTTTTCCTGTTTAGCTTTTCGGCTCCAGATTCATGGTGTTTCTTGGATGATATTCTCTCATTTCAGTTGTCGAAGTTTTTAACTGAAGAAAACTGCTCATTAAAGCCGTTTCAGAGCGTAGTAAGAAAAGTGGCTCCGAAGTTTTGTGCCGTCGTGAACGTGACGTCGTGAAGTTTTGTGCCGACGTGAACTCTTTGAAGTGACTGATAGGAGCCGGCTCCTCATTGGGAGCAACGGAGGAGCCGAACGAGCCGACTCGTATTAGCGAGCTGAGCCAATCGATCCGACTCTCCAAATAGAGACGGAATTCCCATCACTCGCTGTACCATTTCCAAAGGACTTGTGGGGGTCTTTTTATTACGCAATAAATAACATTTAATTTTACCGATTACAGTGATGATATACAAAACTCCCGTAGAACTAATTAATATTTTAGCTATTTATTAGTGTAATAATTATTACCTTTTTTTTCCCAATCTTAATTTTGGAGGCCCCCCTCCACTAGTTGGGGCCCTACGCTGGCTGCGTAGTCTGCGTGTACGGAGCGGCGGGCCTGATTAAAAATAAGGGTTATTGCACCAAATTTTGATTTCTGAACTCTTCTTAAGTGTAAACTTTAGTATTATGTCATTTTAAAATGAATTTCATCAACTTTTTTATTTTGACCATTTGTCATTTTCTGCAAATAAATGCTCTAAACGATAATATTTTAATTTGGAATTTGAGGGAATGTTGTTAGAAGTTTATAGACTCAATAATAATAATAATTTTGCAGTGGTCTCTTTTTTTGTTTTTTTCCAGAGCTTTAGGTTGTAGTTATGAACACCCAACAGATAAGACACAGCCTTGATAATAGTAATATTTTGATAATTTTGATTATTATATATATTAAAACAGTTGCAGACAGACGGGAGGTGAGAGTTTCCATGCAAATGCAAGCAAATGGTAACTTACATTTCTGCTGTATTGCCCAATTAGGAAATTCAATGTGTCACAGAAATTTTCATAAAATAGTAGAATCGACAGTTACCTGGAGGGAACTTGCTCTATACTGAGTTCATCATTTTGCCTGGAGCACAGAACAAGAACAGTCTTTTTTGAAAGTCAAAAGTCTCTAGTTTGACAGTGGTTACGTTTTTTTGGCATCTCAAACTGCTACTGGCGTACAGCAGTGGCTCAGCAGAGCTAGCAACAAAGGAGTTGAGGCAGCTTAAACATATTGATTAATAATGAGATTTAAGATGTTGACTTGTATGTTCTGACACATTTATTATCTCCAATTTCTACTTTTGGTTGCTTGCATAGGTTGTGTAGTGCGATACCATTTCTTCCAGTAAGACAGAAGGATTATTGGCTTAAGAATTATTGAAGAAAATTGTTAAGTACATGTTCAAATTTTGCTGTAATGCTGCTGATTTACTGATATTCTAGAATCTATGAGCATATTGATCTCAGAGTGGCCCTGTGACCATAGACTGACCCAAAGTAGTGTCAGAGAAAGTAGTGATCAGAATACAAAAAGACAACTGGATGAAAACAAAGAAAGGAAGGGGCATTTGCACCCAGACTGCAAGGTGGTGTCTTCGTATGTGATCTAATCAACATTACATTGCAGAAGGCAGGAAGACACGTTTGACGTGAGGGGTTCTCAGATGTAACCTGACTGCCTAAATGTGTATTTTTTTCCTCAAATTGAATTAGAGATTGTAATAAAAATGTCAGTATCTTTAAGTGCATTAACAACCTCTTAATTATTCAGGCCATAGTGTTCGCTTTAAAAGCTGACATATGGTAAGGAGAGCTAATGCCAGGGGATTGGCTTCACGAAAGCACATATCAAAAAACAGGTGCTATTTGGATTCAAGTTCATATGAGACCAAAGAAGGGAAAGGGGTTAGACTAAATGTATGGTGCTGAGCTCATTAAAGGCTTTTTTTATGTAAAGCAGACTGTCTTGGCATTTTAATCACGTTTTAATGATCATAAAGCAAAATGTAGGTCTAACCTCTATGTTTTTGTCTCCTGACATATGGTAAGGTTGACACTAAAGGAGTTGGATGTGTAGCAGCAGTAGGAAACATCATTATTTTGGGTTTGTGCCATTTAAAAGAAAGAAAAATATAATAATTTTATAGAGATGAATGGCTTAAGAAGAGTGAGCTATCCTGATTTTTGTCAAATCATTGAAAAGGTTAAATACATACCTGATGCAATACATACCATGATAATAACTGATAATAAACATAGAGACATAGAGATGGTGCATCAAAGTACTGTTCTTTAGTATGTTACACACAATTACATCTGGCTTTCAATAACCATATTCACTGTATGTTCACGTCATAAGTTCAATCATGATTTCATTAAAGTGGTAAGACATAGGACAGAGCTCACATAACTGTAACTCATGATAATCTAATCACTCTAAAGCAAAGAAATAAAATGATAGTATCATGGAGTAGTTCAATTATAATGAGGTTAAATGACCAGTGTAGATGTAGATGCGTCTGTCTGTCTGTCTGTCTGTCTGTCTGTCTGTCTATCTATTTATCTTGCACCTTTTGAAAAGAGTGTTACAAAGGGCTTTACATAGCATAACGATATATAAAATATATCAGATATGAACACAATACAACACAATATATAAATATATAGTAAAATGAAATAAAATAAAAATGAAGTATGTTACAGTGCAGCACTTGTTCAGAGAAGTAAGACAGAATAGATGGGATTTTTTTAAAACTGGTGACTGTTTCTGCTGATCTAACAGAGGGGTGAGGCTATTCCAAAGGGACGGGGCCCTGGTTGCAAAAGCACAGTTACCTCTTGATTTGAGGAGGGAGTGGAGTATGGTTAGAAAACCTTGATCTGAGGATCTGAGATGGCTGGATGTGAGATATGCCTGCAGGAGTGTGAGGATGAATAGTGGTGCTAGGATATAAAGGGCTTAGTATGTAATGAGGACTATTTTTGAAATATATTCTGAACCGTACTGGAAGCCAGTGAAGGGATGCAAGGGTTGGCGTGATGTGGCATTGCGGCTAGTTCCAGTGCACATCCTGGCTGCAGAATCTTGAGTTGATTGGTTAATTAATTCAGTAGTCTATCCCTGAAAACGTTGATTGAAGTTTCCAGTTTACTGAATGAGAGCATTGGTTTGATTTTGGCGATGTTTCACAACTGGAAAAAGAAGGTTTTGCTTGTTTATTGACGTGTTGGTCAAGGTTGAGATTACGGTAGAAAATTACACCTTAGTTTCTGGCAGGGTTGTACATTAGCAGCTGAATGAACCGATACGGGGTGTCACTTTGGAAATAAAGTTGTTCGGGCTGATTGTTTTTTTTTTTTGTCTGGGTTTAGAATAAGAGAGCTGGATAATAGCCGTTTACTTACTGCAGTCTTGCAGTCATGGAAGGTGTTGATTTGATCAGTTTCATGGGGTTTGAGAGACATAGAGGTATAGTTGCAGGTCATCAGCATAACTGTGACATGATGGCACCTGGGATTTCAACTGACCTCATAATCAAATCTACAATGATAATTATTTCAGGTTGTCTATCCTGTAATACTTTATTTTAAGTCAAAAGACTGACATGACACTGTCATATGGTTACATGACACAGTCATTAGAATAGATTAGATGTACTTTATTTATCCCACAACAGGAAAATTTAGTTGTTACAACAGCTTAAAAAAGTTATAAAATAAAAGAAAGACTTTAGAGACAATAAACAATATCAACAAATCAACCATTCAACCGAGCATTGCACGAAAACAAATACTGAGGATATAAAAAGTGCTTGATATAAAAGTATTTATAGGTAGTCACTTATGACTTAGTCACTTATAGGTATAAGTGACTAACGGTCTAAAAAATAATATATATTTATATCATATTATATATAATATTGTAACATGCATGACCAGTACAATTACAAGTGGCCAAAAACATTGTTGACACCGTTAATGATAACAGCAGGACAGCTGCTGTTAGCGTAAGCTCCAAGCAGCCAAAGCTGGATTCTTCTCCACAAAAAATGATGACAGGTAGAACTTAATGAACTGATAGGCTGTCCTGTTGTTGAAAACATGGTACAGTTGTCAACAGTTAATTCAGATTCCTTGTCTTGTTGAAGTGCAATAAATTTTAAAGCCTGTGTGCAGGTACCTGTCTATGCCCCTGGCTTGTGAAACCCACTCCAAAAGTTAACAGCTAGCATTAGCTCACCGGTTTGCCCCCTAGGCTCTATGAGCAGTGTAAAAGCATTGACCAGTGGGAGAGGGTCATAGTCACTAACAAATGAAAAAAAAAACAGCAGGGTAGAGAGAACCTTCTACTTTTCTTAACAATGGCAGCCCAGGTGAAAGGATTTGCCGCACTCTTGGGTCCCAGAGGATCAATGTTTGAGCTCTGGCAGTTGGGAGGAGAGCAGGGACTCCAGCTGGAGGCAACAGTGCTCTGATGGTCTGAAGTTTAGAACTCAAACTAGACAGCCAGGACTCCATTGGGATAAGTGGAGACTTGTTGGGAGAAACATAACTGTCAGTATACAGAAATAGTCAATATTGCTGTGTTTTGGTTTGAAGCCAATTGGCTGCTCGCAAACAGGTAAAGTTATGCTACCACAAAACTTTCACACAATGTGAAGATCTGGAGTTTCAGTGGTCAAGATGCTCATCGTGACACAAATCCATAAAGCTGCCTACAGGGGGATACATATTATGTCAGACTGTATGTCCACACTGACAAAGTGTGTCCCCCTGATTAATGAGAAAACGAAGGTCTATCATGTTGTTTTATTTTATATGTATATCAGATCAGTCTAATAACACCTACTTCAGTTTATATATCATATTGAATGGGTGTACAGTTCTGCATTTAGTTTACTATTGCCATTTATATTTCAAGTCAATGTGTTAAAGATGTTGGAGCATCTTGATTTCAAAATGTATGTAATTATCCAGCCTATGTGATACAAAATAATATGAACTTCAACAATACATAGGCTACAGAGGAATAAAAGCATTTATTTTGATAAATGTGTTATGTATACTTGCAAAACATCGTTGACAAGTCAGTCAGTCATTTTCTATACCTGCTTAATCCTCATTAGGGTCGCAGGGGTCTGCTGGAGCCTATCCCAGTGCATTACGGCGAGAGGCAGGGATACACCCCAGATGGTCACCAGCCAATCGTGGGGCACACACACCATTCACTCACACACTCACACCTACGGGCAATTTAGAGTCTCCAATTAACCTCAGCATGTTTTTGGACTGTGGGAGGAAGCCGGAGTACCCGGTGAAAACCCACGCAGACACAGGGAGAACATGCAAACTCCACACAGAAAGGTCCCAGACCCAGCGCCACCGTGTCGCCCCTGTTGACAAGTCTATACAATAAATCTATACCAACAATGAAACCATGAAAAGAAAATTAAATCATAGCTCCGACTCCTCCTTGAGTCTATGTGGGCTCCCGTGGCACCATTCCTGTCAGGGGTAACTACCCTGGCACCGCACCGGTATGAGCCCAAAACTGGGATTTCAGAACAGTAGGGAGTTAGACGTGTTGCACACCTGTAGATCATCACATGTGTCGGAGAAGAGCACACACACACAAACACACACATACACACACACACACACACACACACACACACACACACACACACACACACACACACACACACACACACACACAGCAGGCTCGCGCCTGTGCTTGTGAAAAAATTACAGCAAAACACACCAGAGACACCTGTAGATCATCAGATGTGTCGGAGAAGAGCACACACACACACACACACACACACACACACACACACAGCAGGCTCGCATGCTTGTGAAAAAATTACAGCAAAACACACCAGAGACCATGTTTATTTATGATGTTCACCTCATTTATGTGCACTGGCAGGTCTCTGCTTGCTGTCTTAATTGACGTCAGCTGGTCAGGGCCTGAGTGTGAGAGGCTGCAACAGCTGGAAATGGTATAGATAGAAGTGGGATAACACATGTGTTACCTTGACAACACCAAAACATGTTATATATGGTTGTTGGTTTGGGACTTCTAATTTTATTATTATTGTTTATTCATTTATTTGTTTTTTTAAACTTTCTTCATGATCAAGGCAAAAAAATAGTAATGTTGTTGAATCAGGTCTAATGTAAAGATTTTTGAGAATCCTCATGATGCCATCAAGACAAACAGCTACACACAGCGAGACACAGGACACAAAACAAGAAACTGGAGCTTTGAACTGTAATGAAAGCGCTGGGAAGCAACGTGAGGAGGAGCCGTGATATGGAGCTGTAACTAAAGTGCTGCTGCAGGATAGCGCTGTGATAAGCAAGTCTATGGGATTTTGACTTTCAATGATATTGATGTTTGGAATATCTATCAAAAAAATCCCACAAAAAGGATGCATACCATCGCACAATGCGTAAGCTATATCTGAAAGACACACAGACACTCCCTTGCTTTATAGATAGATTATAATTATTATTATAGAATCATGCTTTCATATTTATCCTGGTAACTGTGGTTAGCCCTGTAAGTACCATCACAACATGCAAAGTCTGCAGAAAAGTAGAGTTTCAGAAAGTTAGCATAAAGGTCTTTAAAAGTCTGTGAGAGATCCCTCATGCACTTGATGATCTGACAGTGGTACAGCCCTAAAGCCTCACAGACTTAGCGGGAGTCTGTCCCAAAGTCAGTGAGTCCATGAGTGTGGACACTGAGATTAGCCTATCCTCTCTGCTTAGTGTTTCACAGAGGGCGGGGCTGAAAGGAGAGGAGCAGAGACAGTAAACCAGGTGAAGCACTCGAGTATGTCCCCTCCTCATTAGCAATTAGAAAAGATTTATTTGGAACAATGGTTAAGCACACAAGCCTTCATCAGATTACCTTATAAGACAATATGTCAAACCATCTTAAATACGTTGATTAACCCATGTAACCAAGGTCCATGTCCTGAAATGTTTTTACTAATAAATCTTTGGCTAGTAAAGAAGACTGTGTGGGAGTTATTTGTTCAACGTTAGAATAGTGAAGTAAAACCATAAAAGGCTCCATAGTAGTAGTAGTTCAAGCAAGAAGCCTACGGGACAATCTCATCTTTCCTCTGTATCCTTGAACGGCCGTGTGATAGTCCCACGACACTGATCAAAGACTTTATGAAAGCCCACCTCAAACTCTCAATGCATGCTGTGAGTCAATTTCCAACTATATTCAGTCTTGGATCATGTTTGAAGAGAAATTGCTTTGACCTACCATTGTCATGTTTAATCACTTCAAACACAAAGACGAAATCAAGAAGGGGTTTGAAAAAAAAGGAAACAGAAGGCAATTATGACTCAAAAACCAACCTTCATGTGAAATCAATGACTATGAATTTTAAATAAAAAAAGAAAATAACCAAATGCGCAAATTGAAGGAGCATAAATCGGGCATCCTGCAATGGGCTGAATCCTTCCCAGGTCTCAGGGGACTGTTTAACAACTTGGACTGGTTGCGAGGGAAGAGAAAAGTGTTAATCCAGTCTGTGGCTTTCTCCATTGTGCCTCTCTTGCAGCTGGAGCATTTATGTAAAGTGATTCATTAAACTGTTGCCTAAGATACAAAATTGGCAGCAGTCAAATCACTGTGCAGATGTACAGTAAAGACAGCCAACAACTGCAGTTCTTTGCTAGGATATATAGATAGAACAGCTGATTTTGTGAGAAGATAATTTCTATAGGGAAACGACAAAGGCTACAATTAAGAATGGCTGGCATTGCTGTTGTTTCTGTTGTCTTGTTCCAATATTTATTATGGTGTAATTGTGTTTTCTGATTAATCTTTCCCAAATGCTCATTTTATATTTAGGACACCCCATAGAGATCAATGACTATAATCATTCATACATAATGGTTTAACTGAAACCGTACCATAAAGCGCATTTGTAAGGATTTAGTAATATCTAACTCAGCTATTCGGCTCTCACCTGTGAACCATTTACATTTGCAGCTCTGATAACATTCACTATGCTGCATAAAAGAGCTATGATATACACTGAACCCCCCATTGGCTCATCTCTACATTGTGGTCTGGCCAACATTTTTTTTTTAATTGAAAGCTTTGTTTTTGGTCCCTCAGAACTAAAGGGGTAATCCTTTTTTTTTCCCTAGAATCACCATGTTTGCACTACTTGTAGAGGAGTAAGCCGTAGCCATTCTGAAGTTCAAAACTTGTCTATATTCATATGAGTGATATGAAATTATATTTTGTTTTGCCTTCCATCCCCATTCAAACATTTTCTAAATGAAAAGAAGTTTATTAGGTATGGTATTTTGCATGATGTTTGAACAGTCCCACAGCAGTTTTAATTTAATGAGTTTGTGTCCTTTCTCACTAATGGAACAGTGGAGTTGACAGTAAATCTATTCATGACCTAAAACATTAACAATTGAAACCTTGTGTTCTTAAGATATGGATTACTTTGTTACCCAGTACAATAGCCACTTTGCAGGCAGTCAACTGAGAATCCCATTGGTCTGTTTTTAAAAAAGAAAATAAACTCTTCTTTGGGATGTATCATTCTCTTTCACAGGGCAGCAATAAGGCAGAAAATTACCTACTTGATCCTTGTCCACTATTAATTGTCAGTTGACAATTGCTGAAGGACAAAGGAAAGAAGAGTGAATGCCTTCATGGTTTTACACATAATGTCATATCCTGAGATAAGCGCCCCTATGATCAGGTTATGAAATGTTTTATTGCTATTTTCCTTCAAGGTCTTTCTGCTTCAATTATCTAAAACATTTTCAGATGATTACAGAGATCAGCCAGATGATTGCACTCAGGAAGGCTGATTTCTGTCTGACACTTGTATCAATTTAGAATACATTTTGTGTACAGCAGGTGAATCTCCAGCGCAGTATATTTACATGTCATTATACATAATTCCCACTTAAAGATATCCTTTAGGTCCAACACGTGTTGAATACATTCATTCTAATACAAGGTTTTGCAAATCCATTTGTTCTCCATAGTGCTACTAAAGGTCAGACCCTCTACTACTATAACTTTAGAAGTAGTCAGTATTGTTTCCAGACCAGTTGAAGGCATAATATGTACCTAAGGAATGTCCCAACTTGGCAAGAGGAAAGACATTTTTCCTGCAAGACTAATCTGGCTGCTAGTAAGGTGAAGCTATGGGTCATCCTGATGACATGATGTTCTTTTTACCCAATTGCTAAGTCTGCTAGCAGGTATGATGTATGAATCCTATCGAGAACAACCTTGTTAAGGCATCAAACATAGATGACTTTAAATTTTAACTTTACACTTTAGCACTTTTACAACCTTTAGATTATTTCTGGACTCTTTGTACAGTAGAGTCATAGTTGAGGGGCACAGTGAATAGTACTCAAAAACAGTGCATGCCTGAAACCAACCAGATGCTTAGAGATTAAAGCTGAAAATTGGCACTTTAACCTCATACTCAATCTTTCAATTTAATTACATTATATATAACCCTGTGAGGTAATTAAAAATGTAGAAATCTGGCATGCAGACACAACACTGTAAAGTAGCGTAAAAACCTACTGTCATCAGTGTGGTCTGCCATGGTTCTTCTTTAACCTTTTTCAACAGATGTCTCTTCCCAACCTGTACCTTTAGAAATCATAACATTAAAAGTATCCAACCTCTTCCTGCTGTTCTCACAGAGTCTGGCATATCAGCAATCTATCTATTTCCATTTTATGTATGGTACATATTCTGAAGACAGTGTTGTAAAGTAACATTGTTTTGGTAGGGGACAAAGGCTTAAATGTCCCTTTATTTCCTTTGTTGATGTATGCAGTGTTGGTGTCACTTTGATTATGATGAAGGAGCCACTGCAGATGAACAAGCGGCACACGATTATAAACATCTAATAATAGCTGTCCTTGGGTGGTGTTTCATCCCAAGTGGCAGCGTGTTATCAATTTAAACGAGCATTGACATTTCATTGATTGATTCTGACTAATATCACCTGCTAATACAAAAAAATACATCGTCCATACACAATCCTAATAGTGAGAGTGGTGTCTAAGCAGATGAACATTTCTGATGAGCATGTTTCATAGAGTCTGAAGCTCATGTATTATGTGTTAAAATATTTAAATATGTGTTAAAATATCATTTAAAATGATATGCTGCAGAGATATCCTGGCCTGTTTGAAACATAATTGTTTGGTATAGATCCCTACAAAAATAACACTCTTTTGAAATTCAAGTTTTTCAATGCAATCATAATTGCAGTCAAAATGATCATGACTAAATTTACTACTGCTACTACTCTGTTGTACCTTTAGGACTGCAACAACTAATCAATTAATCAATCAATTAATCAATTAGTCATTTTCTATACCCGCTTAATCCTCATTAGGGTTACAGGGGTCTGCTGGAGCCTATCCCAGCACGTTACGGTGAGAGGCAGGGATACACCCCAGATGGTCGCCAGCCAATCGTGGGGCACACACACCATTCACTCACACACTCACACCTACGGGCAATTTAGAGTCTCCAATTAACCTCAGCATGTTTTAGGACTGTGGGAGGAAGCCGGAGTACCCGGTGAAAACCCACGCAGACACGGGGAGAAGATGCAAACCCAGGACCCAAGGAGGTCTTGAACCTGCAACCTTCTTGCTGTGAGGCAACAGCGCTAACCCCTGCGCCACCTTGCCCTCAATTAAAATCGATTATTAAAATAGTTGGCAACTGATTTAATAATCAATTAGTTGGGTCTATGTTATCATACACATAAGTGCAGATGCTACGCCCTATTGTGGGGGCAGAAAAGCACCATTAAACTGAATGCTAATCCACATTAAAGAAGAAGGAGTAGAAGTGAACCAATGCCACCTTGTGTACCTCACCTGGAAGAAGCATTTGACAAAATGGCGGGTCACAGAAGAGAGAAAAATGTATGTTCCAAGTTGTCAAAAGTATGGCAATACTTTACATTAACACCTTCAAAGACCAGCGTTAGGTGCAAAATGTGCATAGCTGGTCTCACATTGCATGGCAGCACAACATCGCTGCATGAGCACCTGAAGAGGAGGTTTTGTTGGAGCGATGGGTGAAGGAGACTCACAGGAAATTCGTAGTAAGTCAGCATATCACTTCTCTACCAACAAAACTGGAGAAAACAGACAGAGTATTTCTGTCCATTGAGTTTAAGACACATATTTGCCGGAAACTAGATATATTTGACAATAATTAGCTGAAACTGAGTCGGAGAAACACAGGTGGATAACATGATGTTAGTTGCAGGCTTATGTATCTTCACTCTTTCTGAACCAATGCAGAAAGAATGAGGTTTTTGCAGCAATGATCATACTGAGGCTGATATCCGATAACGATCCGATCCGACTACTGTTGAATGAATGAACTGTTGAATGAATGAATGAACTGAACCACCCCCCCCCCCCCATCTTTTTAGCTAAAACCATATGTAAAGATCCAGCAAATTTTATTTTCCATGTCTACGAAAGAGGTGAAATATGATTTTGCTTCTTTTTTTATATGGGGATGAATAATTTGACAACAACGACTTTTTGGAACAGTGCCAACAATTCATATCAAAGTCATAAGTTTACTATCTGCTGTTGCTCTTTAATCGTTGTTAAAAATAAGAAAATTTTGATAGAGAAACAGAGTGTATTTATTAAAGCGATATGAACGCTTTAATAAACTTAAAGATGTGCTTAACTGGCAGATCCTTGCATTGATGCACTGTGCTGCTGTACGCTTCAACGCGACGCGCACCACATCGACGTGAAGAACAGGGGCTGTGATTGGTCAGTTAAGCTCTTCCAGGGCTGTGATTGGTCAGTTCAGCCATGGTGGTCTACAGTCACACAAAGGCTTCTCTGTCGCTTCCGCTTCATTATTTGCCTTAAATGCATTTTCTCTTTGATATCAATGGGCTCTAAACATACACGCTACATCCGGCTGACTGAAGGAGTATTAGGACCAGGAAAAAAAAAAGTCCGGCAAAAGGAAAAAAAAAGTCTGCTACATACAGTCCAGAATGTTTTATTTTGCGCTTTAACATATGCAATAAAAGCATTTGCTCCGTGATATCAATAAACTCCAAACACATGTGTTGCATCCTGGTACAAGAACAAAAGAATATTTAAGTGTTTTTTGCCTGTTTTTTTTTCTTTTTTGTACCGGACTTTCTTTAGTTTTTGTGTACAGTTGCTACTGTGAAGAGGAAGCATTGATTTATCAGACCAACGAATCCCTCTACTCAGAACTTCTCACTTTGATAAACATCCTTCAGTAGCAGCTTGTTAGCAGGTTGTTTAGAACCTGGGACACGTCAGAGCTGGTTGTTGTTTGTGGTGTTTATTTAGCAATGTTATTACCTCCCCTCGCAATTTTCACGTTGTAGATATGGCACACAGCGTTATCTTATTAAGTTTAAAATGTTTTAAATGACTGCTGTGCGTGCTCTGTATGATGACGTAACCACCTTGCAAACATAGAATCAAAGTAACTAGACGACTGGATCGAAACACTGGATCGGCATCTTTCATCCCATATCCGATCCAGTTGATTGGTCAGTATCGGATCCGATATCCGATCCGGGTATTGGATCGGTACATCTCTCTCTAGTTTCAATACACACTCACGTTCAAACACAGATGCTCACATGTTATTGTCCATGACTGCATGTTAATTGTGATTAATCATGTACACATTTTGAAGTGTGTGCACATTCCTGTGTGCGTTGCCTCTGCTACAGCAGTTCTGCATGCTAGATGGCTAACAGACAAGGTCACAGCCAAGGTTTTGAGAAGAGCTTGAAGGGAAAGGTAAAATGGGGGGCTGGATCTGGGGCCCAAAGGTCCTAATTGAACACTGCAATGACAGAGCAAGGAGCATTTACTCTCAGGTCACCCATTTTAAAAGCGCTTTGATAAGACATGTTGATAAGAGCAAGCAGAATAGTCTGGTCCAAATAGGGAGAGCATCCTTTCACCACTCTGAGGGAAGGAAGAGAAAGAGGCCAAGAGGGGAAAGGGAATTCAGCTGAAGAATGAAGTTTTTCATTGTGCAAACCATGTCTACAATAAAAACACCTAAAAATGAGTACACTATACCAACACACAGTGTATCTGTTAGTACTGTAGCTCAACAGAGTCTCAATAGCTTAGAGCTACTCTTAGCAATATATTGCATATTGAGAATGGGCTGTTTATACTACTGGACCCACTGAGAGTCAAAAAACCCAGTTTGCTGCTCTATTGCCTGTTATTGTTACTACTTCTATTGAAGGTGAGACGAAAGACTGTGGAGTTTTCCTTTAATATAGTGAGATGAGTTATGGTGCAATATACCAGCAGGTATAGATGCAACATTTCATGCAGAAAATAGAGCAATTAATTTCTCCATTTTATGCATGAAATGTTGTGTTATTTATTGGTATTCTCTTCGGTTAGACTGTGAAGCAACATGTAAGGGTTATGCCAACTGACACATTTGGTTTCATGTGAGCCTCATCTCAGATCAGCCTACCTGTCATCTTTTTAAATGTGCACTCTGGTGAAAATTATGCCTGCCATCTTTAGAAACTTGAAAGTAATCAGTGAAGTGGCCCTTTAATATTCATACGTATCATTTGAGGGATCATGCAAAAAAGGCCCGCACAGATTTACAGTGCTTTACTGCAATGACAGAAATCTGGCCTTACAAGTAGTGCAGGCAACAATGCCTTCAGTGTGTTAACACTGACTCAACACAATGATCTTACATTGTATTTGTACTAATCTCCTACTGGTTCCATTACTCAATCTCACACTACCAGACCAGGCTACAGTATCTGTTAAGCCATGCAATAGTACCTGTGAAATGCAGTGCCTTGTTGGGGAATGTTCTTCAGACATTGTCACAAAATTAATAAACATATAAACATATATAAACATAGCCCCAACTTATCTTGAAATGTTTGTAACTAAGTTCATATGTTTTTGCTTAATATTCTTAAATCTCAGTTGTATACAAGGCTAAGAATCTGTTAGTTTATCTTCACTAGCTATATGTTCCATTTAAGGAATGTGCTTGAGACTTAAACAATTAAAGCTTTATTGGTTGTTAGTTTGTACTACACTATGTACTCCAACTAGTTTGTGAGGAGTGAGTCATAGTATTATCTTGTTTATTAGATTGTCTGAATGGAAAATGGGAAATTACAATCTTTAAATATATGTCTGACCTTTCTTCACAAGGAAGTCGAGTGGTGAGTTCAACACAGACACAGAAACCCCAAGAAAACTTTCCCTCATCTTGGAAATATAAATCAATATAAAGCACAGTTGTAGTTTGGGAAAATCCTTTCTGGCACTGTTTGGTTAAGTGAAGGTTTTTACAAAAGTTGCCTGTCAATATAACATTGTGTGTGTGCATGTGTGTGTGTGCGTGCGCATGGATGCATGCGTGCATGTGTTTTCCAAGTTACAAGGTGTCCATCCCAATTATAATCAAGGCCTGAGAGTAGCATGTGCCATAATAGCCCACTTCAGTCCAGAGTCCACCGTATGATTAATGACTGCTCAAATTTGGACGTGGGAACAGTGACATTGATAGATGTGTCTTTACCAATGATGCTTTTAACTCATTTCTAAATGGATTTGTACAATGCATGACTAACTTTCTCTTGTTTTCCCTCCCTGTTTTTCTCTCTCCCCTTCTTTCTCCCGTTTCTTTTTTCACTTCTGACTTGGCTGCTGCCATTCCTCTACATCAGGTAAGATGATGGTTTAAAGTCTTCTACACATAATCACTAAGAATCTACAGTGTATTTGGTAGACCAGAACATGCTTTAGTTTGCCAATATTACTACAGAAAAAGAGATCACCGTACTGTATATAGTTTTGGACCTTTGCCTCCCGCCGGCCTGAAAAATCTGCACACTCACCAAGACTGTCTTCCCTGCTAATATGCTAATATGCCTTTGAACGCTGAAGGGAATCACATTGGCCCACTTTGTCATAATCCCACACTAAGCCACGACACTGGGCGGTTTCAATGCTCTGCCCATATGTGCACATAATTACATTTTTGAATGCCTGAAAAGCAGTGTGTGTTGTTTCTCTGTTTATAACGAGATGCAGAGCCTTGGGAGTAGGAGGGGATTGGAAAACAGATGCCTCTGTACATTATAGAGTTTTGAGACACGCCAACGTGAATATTGCCTGGCTGCCTTGGGTTTTATGCCTTGTGTTATGGCAAGCAGCTGCCTATCTGGGCTGCATGTCATGTGTCTGTGTCAATTTGAAACAAATTAGTGAGCAAAAAAAAGGGGGGGGGGGCATGGGTGTTCTGAGCTACTCTTTACAATAGTTTGTCAAAAAGTTCATGTTTTTTCACTTGGGTGCACAACATTCCAGAGGGGAGAGAGTTTGAGCACATATTAAAAGAACATATTCAGAGGGGGAAGTATTCATGTTACTCCTCAGTGCAGATTAGGGGCTCACTGAATGAGCTGTGGACTCTTAATTAAGATGGCAAAGCCAGAGGGAGTCCTGAGTTCTAGCTAACAAGCGGTTAGAGGAAGTGGGAAAGAAGGAAATGAGGTGAGATGGGAAGTGAGACATGGAAGTACTGAGTGGCGAAGAATCACAGGGATTAGATGGAGTGGTATTTACTGGGAATATTGACCAGGGAGGGAAGCATAGATTGTGGGAGCTGAGCATTTTGAGTGTGCATGAATCAACTATAAAAATGATAGGGAAAGCCAGAAATAGGAATGGATAGATCAGCGTTGAATTCAGAGCAAGACAGTGAGGTGGAGGGAGGTTTGGGGGCCAGATAGAGATAGAAGCTAGTGGAGTGTGAAGACTGTGGATTTCTCTATCAGTATTCTGCCTGTGTGACTGAGCACCAGGGGCTTCAAGCAGCCGCGCTCTCCATCGTCTCTTATACACACACACACACACACACACACACACACACACACACACACACACACACACACACACACACACACACACACACACACACACACACACACACAAACGTGCATACACATACAGATGCACATACTGTACTCTGATTAAATTCCATGTTCTTAGGTTCATAAATACTTTCACAGAGCAATACATAATGCTGGCAGTTAGAGCCTCATGGATAATTATGGAAATCAGCTATTGTGGATGTTTTTGTGAAATTCCATACTTTAGGCCCTATGAACTAAAATTTTAACCACCAAATGTTTTTAATGTCAATGAATGAAATTTAGACACCTGACATATAGGAGTCATATTTTTTTTTTTGCAGGTGAAGATGGATTTTCAGGTTCCTGCTTTGCCATGCTCACATTGTTTTGAAAAAAGAAGGGGTCGGGTGAATTGATGCTGGGGTCATTCCTCACAGATTAGTGACCCTGTGGGAAACTTATCGGATGCATATGTTCCGCTTCCCCACAAAAACAGCAATTCAGTCAACCTCAATTTCTGCAATATTTCACATTAAAAATAAATTCCATTTTAATTGGCCAATTACATGATTCCTTCCACTATTCTGTTTTATGTTTGATCCATGGTGGTGTGGATAGACACCATCAATTATGGCAAATATGTCATTTTTGTGTTTTATGGTGATTCATGTTGTTTTTTTCATTGAGGATATGGTAAACTTTGGATGTTACAAGTCTCATCTGACACACAAAAGAACTCACAAAAGGCATCTTTCTGTTTAGTGGTGTCTCTGGTATGTACTGTGCCACCCCATCCCTTTTAGTCTTGAAGCCAAAACTACCGTTTCAAAAAGAGACAGCACTTATGGATGATTTATGCTTTATTTCCCAGAGTTCAGGGATATAATGTAGGGCAGGCTGTATCCTGGGTGTTTCTACCACCAGTCTCTTTTTAGAGAAATCCTTTATGTCTGTGCTGCAGGATCTGCAGGTTGAAATAAAGTCAATTAATTTACACATTACATTTAAAAATGTCAAATTTCCCACCAAAGTCTTGAAATACAGGCTGATAATTATATAATATTGTGGAAATGGCTCTAAAAGTGTTAGCTCGTGTCAACTGAAAGAACGGTCGTGAGACTGTCAAGGAGGAGAAACTCCAGCTGTACTTGGGGCTGAAAAGTTTGCAAATTGGTGCTTAACAGCTTGAGAACGCTACTTTTTTGCTGATCGTTCTTCAATGATGACATATGTTTTTGGCTTCTTGACCAAGCCTAGAGGAGCAATAGATTCTCCAGCTGTTTGTGTCTGCTGCAATTTAAAATTGTTTTGAAGGCACAAATTTAGGTCCTAATGATGGCACTGCAGCAGCAAAACACATCGTTGAGGCGCTGTAACTCAGCCTTGGTGGTGCTTTACCCAGCTTAAGCTCTGCAATAACAATTCAGCAGTGTCAGAATATGCAGCAAACAACCCCATACTCTAGATAGAGTGCCTATTCATGCCTAGGCTGTTAAAGAAAGTATAATTTTGATTAAGTAGGTGCTGGAATCGCATCTATTGTCTTTGTAGTGGCAAAGATTAACATCTAAATTATTTGAAAATACTTAACGTCCACTGGAATTTGGCAGGTTGCATACAGACACAGTTTTCTATATTATTAATTGAATTTACAGAAGCACATAGTAATATAAGGCAGAAGAAAGACAAACGGTTTCCTGATTGTATTTTCTATTTTCGAAATAATAGAGTAGCCAAATTGCAACCTGATTTTTAATAGGACTGAACTGTCAGCTTCCACAGTCTATTTATTGAAATGTGAAAATCTTCCATGGTGTTTTACGTATGATTGTTACTTCAACATCATGGTATATATATAGATACAATCAGGTGTGTTAGTCAATGACCTGTATGCTCACTCTATCTCAGCAGATCTTGGGGGAATGAAGCAGATGAAAAGTATTTACATAGAGACATTTTGATTATGCGTGCCATGCATTAAATTGACCTCTCCTCCTCCTCACTCATTTTACTTCATATTTGTACTTTTAATTTTCACATTTGAATGCAAACATTTGTCTCCCTTCAATCTTTTTAACTTAATCAAAAATGTCAAAGTTTGCATGTTAAAATAAGTAATTGTATTTGATAGTTAACATACAGCAGTGGCCATGACCAACTAGAAGTGAGGTTGATTACTCTTCTTTTTTGTCAAAATTGTACTAAATAGTGTATTTACATAAGTAGGGGTTTTCAATAAACAAGTTCTGTTAAACTCCACAGCACTCCATATATTTGATTCCTACTGTGTTATTTAGTTCCACTTCTATTCTTCAAATGACAGCAAATTCCACCTCTTGTCAGGATGCATTATAAGCAACATATTTTTCTGTTTTGCTTTGTGGGGGACTTGCTGTATGATTGCTGAGCCTGCAGCCTCTGGTGGCCAGTTATTCTGTCCTGCCTTGGGTTATGGCCAAGTCTGACTGCAGTTAGGCTGTGAAAGCCAATATTTAAATGATTAATTTTTCACTCAAAATCCTTCCATCATGAGAGAACACCAAAACTGTTTTCACAGGTCAGAGGAGAGAGTGAAAACGCGTAATGGATTCTCGCTTTATCACCAAATTGCTTCCCTCCATTATGGACAAAACAAATAGAGTGATGAAGTGAAATGGATAAAGACAAAAGAGTCATAGGTATTGGGAGAAGTGGATTACAGTATCTGAAATAGGTGTAGGCTACTATTAAGACAGCGAATAGAGTATTTTTCCCATACTGTAACCATATTTGTTCACTTATTATTTCTTATGATTTGCCTTCCTTTATGGAACCATCTATTTGTATAATGTATACGCTCATTTATTTGCAGCAGAAATGACTGAACATGTACTGAATTCCCAGCAGTAGCCATAGCTTGCACGTAAATATCCATGTTGAGGTAAATGAGGCATGAAGAAGAGGGTGCTGCTAGCTAGCTGTCATCTCACCCACCAGATGAATTGATGTCAGGAGGTGCTGATGGTTTAATGAGCATCTGGCATCTAGATATCTGTAGGTGCCAATTTGAGTTCTGTATTTTCCTGTTTACTTAAACCACCGCTGCGTAGTCGAGGGTGATTTTTAAAGCAGCCCACCAGCGCGCCTCTATCTGTCTCATTTGCAGAAAGCCACAATTATTTAAAAAGCAGTAGGGTCCATAGATTGGTTCTCAATAAGTGTCACATTCACAATGCAATTCTGTCCAACCAGCAGGATCTCTTGAGAAAGTGAAGGCTGGGTTTGCAGCACTAAGGTGATCTGCTTTCATTTCTCCATTATAGACTAAATGAATGAAGAAACTCACACTTTTTCTTCTAACATTACCCCGTTGTATTTAATTGTTTTCATGAAGCAAACACGTTAACGTTACTCAAACTGCTTTTCTCTTCAGTGAACACAATAACTTTTGCCCAAATTCAATATCAAATTTACCTCTTCAGTGAACATGCTTCTTTCTTCTCTATTATTTCCAAAGTGGTGTTCATCATTTCTTCACAGAGCTAGGCTCTAAGGAAAACAGAAAGCAATCCGGTTATCTTTTTCAGCAATAATGATACCACTTGGAAACAGGTGGGCCCAATTGAAAAGTTTTGTTTCCACTTTTACATGGTGTGTATGGTCTAAAACATACATAATTGACTCATAGTACAGTTTTCTGCTTTAAAAGATAATTTAGAATTGTTATTACTCTTCTTCCATGCAGATTTTTCTACCTACTACTTGGCTGCATGTACTGCTCCGGAAAAAAAATAAGAGACTACTGCTTTTATTTCTGAAATCAGCATCTCTACATATATTCCAGACATTCTCGTCCATTGTCTGTTGAATTCCAACACATGCACACCTCATTCTGCTTAAAGAGGTACCAGGAGTGGAATAAAGTCACCCAAGAACAATGGCCACAAAGACTTGTGGAGAGCATGCCAAGATGCATGAAAGCTGTGATTAAAAATAAGGATTATTGCACCAAATATTGATTTCTGAACTCTAAAAGTGTAAACATTAGTATTATGTTGTTTTAAAATGAATTTGATGTTGTTTCTTTGGATTGTTTGAGGTCTTTTTTTATTATCTTGACCTTTTGCTATTTTCTGCAACTACATGCTCTAAATGATAATATTTTTTATTTGGAATATGGGGGAAATGTTGTCAGTAGTTTATATACTCAAACAAAACATACCTATGAGTAGTAAAATAAAAAAAATGATTATTTTGCAGTGGTCTTTTATTTTTTTTTTTTTCCAAAGCTGTATTGTTAATGGTGGTATAGAATTTGTTCTTTTTTTTCTGAATTAATGGGGGATGTCAGGGGCAAGTTGTCTTCCTTGTGGCTTCCTTCCTCCAAGCATAGTCAAAATTCATGTATGCACCGGGTTAGAGTGAGTTAGGTTGATGGTGAGGTATATTTGTGTTTTGTTTTTTGATTCTTTGTTCATATCTCTATCTACTTTGTTGTGGTCATTCACCTAGTAACACTATCAATGCTTGTGTGTCTAGAGTCACCACTAGCCTGCAAGAGAACCACACAGTCCTAAACTAAACAGCCTGTCTCTTTGAGCGCTGTCTTTAGTCCAAATGTTGATGGTGGCCCCTCTCAGTCAAGTCTGACAGCCCAGTCCTTGGATTGAGCACCGTCTCTTCTAGCAATGCAAAAACAGCAATTTTTTATGCTGCTTGGATGTTAATGATGCGTTTTGGAGTTTGATTCTTCATGGGGATCGTTTCTGTCAGCAAGAAGGAGTGGTAGTTAATGAAAAGGTGATACATCCTATGCTAATCACCAATAGCTCTCAGTCGAGCAAACAATTCTTGGCATGAGGAGCGACCAACCTCCTTGCCAGCCAGTTACAGGCTCTGTTGTCACTGTGACTTCTCCTGGAAGCACATTATGACCTCTCAGTGAGGCCCGCCCCCAATGATGCTAAACCAAATAAGTGAGTCCAACACACTACTCTGGAACACTGATGGATCTGACTCTAATAAGTGCCTCTCATTTCTAGGAAGTGGTGGTTTTAGGCACAATTGTTAGTAATTGCAGTTTTTGTTGTCATCACTTTATCAGTGTCTTTGTTAGTGTTGACATCAAGTGTGATAACTTGTCGAGTGTTGACAACTTAAATCACCATGATTTGAAAACTGAGCCATTTTAAGTTGCGAAGATATCAGTGTGATGTCACAAATATGAATTCATACCAAACACCAAAATGTCATTAAAATAACAGCCTGCGGGCCTTGTTTATACTTGTAAAATTCTGTGTCTGTAAAAGTCTGTGGGCATGCAGTAAAAGAAAATGTATCGCATGCAGAGGTCTGCCATCTAAAAGAAGAATCTAGTCTTTCCCAAAAGCGATGGAAAGTGTATTCTAAACCTTATTCTGTTTACAATGTCAGCCTTGTTGGTGGTGTGGGTCTAGGTGGACAATACTGTGCCAGAAAATTGACACATTTCTGTTTATGCAGCCATTGTTATTAACCTGTATGTGTCATTGTAAAATATTGATTACACATACTGTGCGTCAGCCTGGTGATGACATTTGATCTGTGATTATAGGCTATTTCTTACTCATTCTGAGACAGAAACCAAGTAGAATGAGAAAAAATAACTATAGTGTATTATTGCTGTATTAAAACAGTTATGGTGATCACAAAAAGTAGAAGGTGACAGGACTGAGGTTTAACAGTGACAGAGTTAAAGCTGTCTCTGTAGTAGCTGCCTAACCTGTGTTTTATATAAAGCTATTTACTGATATTGGTACTAGTACTACTAACAATCTTAATAATGGCTTGATAAATGTGAATTACTTTGTGAGGTTTATGATGTGTTTTTATATGTATGTTTGGGCCACTTTGATGAAACTCTTTACTCAGGCATGAGGCACTGACATCAATCTTCCTTTTCCTCCATGAGTGCTTTGATATCTGGAGAGACTGAGCCTTATTATACAGCTAATCTTTCAAATACCGTGGTTCCTCTTTGTACAGTGCTCTCATGACCTAAAGATTATGGCAAAATAAATGAGACACTACACACTGTACAGTATCGTTCAGTTTTAAATGAAATCTATTACTACTACCTATATTAAGCATAGCACACTGCTCGCTAGGCTGAATTGAACATTCTGTATTACATGTCTGCAGCTCAGCGGCACAACACTTCAACATGGATTTATCAGTACAGTATAGGCTAGTTTCAAATTATTGACAATATTAATAGACATTTTCTACATCACCTTGCTGTCATTGGACACATCTCACTTTGTTTTGACCTTGTTTATCCAAACCCGTTTCAATTAGTTGTACTTTCTGTTACTAAGGGCTTTTACTTCTCTTGTGTAATGAAAAGCTTGAACAATAATTTAAAAAAACATCACTCTGAAACAATCATGTTTTTGTAGGGGGTGGTTGGACATGATGGAGGCTAAAAATAGCTTCAGGTCTACTTTTCTTGTTCTGAGTCTCATCATACTAACCATGGGAGAGGTTGAATCCAGTGATTGATGTAAAAAACAACACAGAGATAGATTCAAATCCATGAGTGATTTTGTTTTAAGGTTATTTAACATAACATAAGTTGTCTAAATATTTCAGAGATGTCAGACTTAAAAAAAAAAAAAATGCTGCGAGTGTGCCTGAAGTGGCCGAAAGTCTCTACTTTGTAAAGTTTTAACTTTTCAACTTCAAGAGCCCCTCATATTTACCTGGAATTCACCAGCTGCCTGACAATTGTGAGCACTCAGCTTTTTCCTTTGTTGAAAAATGCATCTTGATTCACAATAAAAAATAAATAACTCTTACCTAAACCTAACAAAGATGAACTGCTGTTCCAGTAGAAAGTTATTGGTTGGACAATTTTATGGCCACAGATTTTCGCAGCAAAAACTCTGTGGCTGATCCATTGCTACTTCATCTCCCAAACCTCCAGTCAAATCACACCAAATTGCATTTGGGTTTACCGAACCAGTGTAGCAGCCTCCACCGCCATTTGATCCAGATAAACACCAGGTGGTAGACAGTTGATGGCTCAGCATTTCTTTCTTCACCTGCATAGTCAGAGATTGATCTGTGGCTTAAGGTGCATTATGCTCGGGGGCTGCATTGTCATTTATTCATTGATTACCAATGGGAACTTTTGGCACCGCTGTAAATTATTCAACTAAGCAATATGCCGTTCTGTTGCAACCCTTTACTAAAGCATCCACTGTAAGAAGCTACAGCTGTGTAGTAGCTTGCTGTATAATTGTATTGCCACAACAGCCCCATGACTCTCACTCACCTTGTCAACTCCTGACTGATGGGAGACCCCATTTTACAAAAGAGCGTCAAGGCCTCTCTGAAATCATTTTACTGCAAAAAAAGACTGTGATTCAAAGAGAATATAACAAAACAATTTGGGATTCACATGGGGCTACAGCGTCTCCCAGAATGCTTGAGGCAAAAAAAAAGAAAATATCTTGAACAGATCATTAGTTCATCACAAAGTATTATTTGTGTTATTCTACTAGATAAAGCCTGATTTTATAGTAGTTCTCTTTTTATTGAATTAGTTGCTGCTACTATGTTTAGCTGGAGTGGGCCCCAACAGGGTGCACGAGGTCAGTTTGAAAATTGATACCACTTTGCTGCCACTTTTGTGTGAAAATGCCTGCTATTTCTGACCGCATGAGTATGACCTTCCTCGTAGTTCCTTGCATTAGGCCTGCATGTCTGGGCAAGTTTAGGGTTTGACTCTCTGGTTTTATAAAAGTTATGTAATACTGTATAATTCACATCAGAATAGTGAGAAATACAGAGTAGTAGACTGAATGCTTTGGCTGTCATCTGCTTTAGAGGCAAACTTAGGGCAAGATAGAATTTAGAAACTAGAAAAAACACTGAGAGACATCAAGGTGACTGGTAGGTGACGTGACTGAAGATGTGCCTCTGTTGTAGGTCTTGATCCTGAGTATAGACGTGGGCATCCAGAAATCCTTGCCCATGTGTTAATGTATTGGATAGCTTAACTTTGCCTCGTCTTTCACACTGTGTGCAACGAATGCTAACGTGTGTTGGCAAAGTGAAACGATTTTACTCTTCACTGCTTCTAGTGGGCAACCGTCCACAGTTTTTTCTTTTTTTTTCCCCACAAACAAGGCTGACGCTGGCTCAACGCGCTGCCATTCATCTTTCCTAATTAATTCGGACAACACGTTAGTCACAGTTATGCTGACTATCAATCACACAGGAAAGCCATGAAACAGGGGGGTGGGTGGAAAGACGTATGATGAATGTTCCTTTCTGGTGTGGTGTTGGTCATATTGTTTTTAGCTGAAGTCATTGGCTGTGTTACATGCACTTAAGCATTGTATGAATAAGTACTTTGAGAAATACTGCTGTATTAATATAATAGTTGCATGTTGGATATTGGTTTTAGATCACAATAATTGCACTCTAGCAACGATGACCTCCTAATTCTTAAAATTAGGGCAGACTGGTGTCCAAAGGGTTAGCCATATGCTCCTTTACACCTTGTTTCTTTACATATTCCTAGAATTGTGTAATAATACAGTTGTGTTCATTATAATAGCAGTGTGTTTAAAAACGTGAGTAAAGCCAAAGTCCTTATAATAATTTTTATTTCCATGTATTGGGGACAATGCATTTAATATCCTAAATCAAAATGTGAAGAAAAATGTCTATTTTTTATTACTTTACAGAAAATGAAGAAAAATGAATATTAGGTTGTTCAAAAATAACAGTGTCTGCATCTTTCTTTACAAACTCAAATATTTACCACATTAACTGAACAATATTCAGGATTTAGTATTCACCAAATCACCAAAATAACATTTATTTGTTATGACCATGGTTTCCGAGACCTGCTTCACATCTGTGTTGCATGGAGTCGACCAACTTCTGCTTCAGCCCACAACTTTTCAGTGGGATTAAGTTTTCTGGATTGGGTCGGGCCACTCCAGAATTTTGATTTTGTTGTTCTGGAACCAAAATGCTGCTGGTTTACTGGTGTGTTGGGGTCATTGTTTTGTTGAAACTCACATTTCAAGGGCATTTCCTCTTCAGCATAAGACAACATGACCCTTTCAAGTATTTTGATACAGGAAAACTGATCCATGATCCTTTGTCTTCGAGCTAAAGAGGATACAATTTGAAAAACAACACGTTAACTGACCGAAAGAGAATTGGAGTAACAATTTGTGGACTGATGAAAGTAAGATTGTTCTTTTTTCATCCAAGGGCCACAGGCAGTTTGTCAGACAACCACCAAACTTTGAATCTAAGCCACAGTTCACCCTGAAGACAGTGGAGCATGGTGCTGCAAGCATCATGATATGGGGATATTTCTCTTACTATGGTGTCAGGTCTTTTTATCGCATACTGATCATGGATCAGTTTGCCTATATCTACTTGAAGAGGTCATGTTGTCTCATGCTGAAGAAGAAATGACCTTGAAACCAGCACCATCTTGGTTTCAGACCAATAAAATGAAAGTTCTGGAGTGGCCAATTAATCCCATTTAAAAACTTGTGGACTGACATCAGAAATACTGTTTCTGAGGCAAACACACACTATTATATTGAACACAACTGTAAATGGTGAATAAAGGATACATATGTCAAAATAAAAGACAAATAAAAAAAAATAACAGTTTTACATTTTACTGTTTTTTCATCAAAAACTTGACTTGTTTTTTTTGTTTTTTTTTGCTTCTCCCTTTTTACATTTTTGTGCTCTGTTGATTGCTAAAAGGATGATTTAATTCATTCCTCTTCATTTTGCTATTTCTGGGTGAAATTATCCTCCATACTCATGTAACAGTCACTATTGAGAGAGGCCACTGTATTTAACTCCATTTTGATTTTTATCTAGAAAGAGTAGATGAAATAAAGGACACATTCATCTATGTGTTCAAAGTGTCCAAGGTCTGCTGTTATAATGAGGAAATAAAAATTTTAAAGCCCAGCTCACCCTTTTCCACATAAGTGAAAGCCCTACAAATGATTTCTTTCTTTTTATCTGTTGTTTTGGCTGTCGTTTGTCCATAACAATGGTCGTAATTGACATCTGTTAAATTTTGAAAAGCAGTGTCATTGAGTGTCTATCTAAATACAAATATATGAGATGATTGGGTTCAACATGTTCAGGGCTGGCCCTAATTCATGATTTAACTATTGTTATTCAGTCCTGTTGGACTATGATTTTATCTTCTTTGTCTAAAAACAGTCTAAAAGTCTAGTACAGCCCTAATGGCTGAGTTGGCTCAATGCCTCAACAATGTGGAGGAGCATGGCTCTGATGTGAAGGCACAGAAGTTATGAAATTTCCATAAAACATTACAGACAAGCCTCAGGTGCTTTTTTTCTCTTAAGCACGGGAAAGCCTCTCATCACAACTGCTGTTTCTTTCAGTAGAGAGTGAATCAAGCACACAGGCAAATGGATTTAGTGTTAGTCTTCTAGTCATTATGTCATTATGTGACAGTCAAGGTTCTTTTAGATATAACACCAACATGCCTTTTGAATTGTACTTGTAAGTACTGAATACTTTAGGCAAGTGTCAGTGTATATTTGGCCAAAGCATCCAGAGAGGATAATGGCAATAAGATGCAGTAGTATGACATCTTGAGGTAGTAGGCAGCATGAAATTCCTGCAACTAATAAAATATATATAATTTGCCCCGCATTAGTTATTTAGTAGCTGACGCAAACCAGTTTTTTTAATACATTTTACAGCAACAATCATTAATAGAGCAGCCGTGTGTGATGTGTATTCTTGTATCAGCTCTTGGCTGCCAGGTTGAGGCAGGCAATGCACTCTGCGTTTAAATATTGAATGTGAACTCTTGCTGTATCCGATGTGTAATTAAATATGGAGACAATCTTAAATCCTGTTGCATAGCACTTGCCACATCTGAAGGAGAGCTTTGCGTATGAAATCACTGCTGTCAGTTTTGATGCTTCATGATAAGGATGGGTGAAAAAAATCAATTCACATAAGACCCTTGATTTTTATCTGCTGCTGTTCGGAATCCATTCACACATCAAAAATAAATCTTATAAATGTTATTTAATAACGTGATTTTGACGGCACAAAAAAAGGTGAAACTTAACTTCGAAGGCACAACAGTGGCCAGGGAATCTAAAGCACACATGCACACTAGAGGTTCTGATAGTTTATCTACCAAAAAGTCAGCAATCAAGCACTTTTATCTGATAAAATTGTGACTCAATAATTACCGTTGAGAGATGAACATGAAGTATATTGTGAATACTTTTTTCACCATCACCCAGAGGCTAATGTTAGTGGAGTGGAGCAGTGAACTCCAGCAATAATAAAAAAGACAGTCCGACACACACACTGCATCCTTAAACAATATAAACTGACTCTAGGGAGACTATGCTCAGTCTGTTTCACATCAAAAACCCTGAGCCCGTTCAGTGTTTTGCACAAAGATGGCTCCCCAAAGCTAATGTAGTAGCAGCAAAGCTGCTCTCCACTGCATTAGACATATTAATTACATATTGATAACAGCACAGTGAAGCTCTCCAGCTCTCCCTATTTTCTTTTTATTCTTACGCAGGCAGGAGACTGTAAGATGCTTTAAATTAATGAATTAATTCATCGAGTTAACTTTAAAAAAAAAAAAAAAAATGGCTGTGGGCCATTCATCTTAATTGGCATTTGTGTTTCAGATTGTATTTCAGTGGAACAAGAACACCAATGAATTGTTTATCACACTGTATGTGGGAGTAAGAGACTGAAAATAGTGCTCCCTTTTCTATTCATTCGATCAAGAATTGGTCATAATTGAATATTGGTTCTAAATCAAATCTGACACCTAGGAATTGAAATCAAAGCAAATTGTGAGACTCCAAAATATTTATAACCTAACGTACTTCAGCAGAAGTTACAATAAGGAATATTTGCTACTGTCTAACGTGCTAAAAGAGATCCATCATCACTGGAGGGGCAGAAAAGAAGGAATAGAGGAAGGCCAGTGTCCATTCTTATGCTCCTTCCTTTCCTTCTATCTGAACAGCGATCAATCTTATCCAATCAGCTCAAGGTCAGCCCATCAACTTAGTGCAGAGAGACGGAAATAGAAACAAGAGATTGAACTGAGGGGGGAAAAACAATGTGTAACAGGGCCAAAAAGTAATAATATTAACATAGAGGTGAAACTGCAACGAAATGACACAACACTGACATTTGGTCGAGGCATGATGTCACTTGTTCACCTTTGTAACTTTTTTATAAAGTGGAGTCAGCATGATAATGAGAGATGATCCTTTCTTGTTGGTCTGAGTGGTAAGAGAGGTACCCTTACTAATGTTGCGTCATCTCTCAAATCTGACCACAGGGCACCTGATATTCCCACTCCCTTCATTTCTCCTCTAAGGGTCGGCGGGTGCAAGTCGTTGTTGTGATATCACAATAAGTTCATACCATCCGTCAAAGCTAAAGTGCCTAGGAGAGGCCTTTTAATATTTTACAAATTAAGATTGCTGAGTGCTCAACCATCATTCTCTCCAGTTAAAGTGTTAAAGGTTCACTAGGAAGTATTAAGTGACATTGATTTCCCAACTACAGTCTACCCTCTGTAATGGGTTTTAGTGGTTTTGCCCTTCTTCTTTTCTGCCCTGCCGTGGTTGCTAAGGAGATACACATGTGATCTGCTGAATATGTAATGGATGTTGTTTGATCCACTTCCTGTTTGTCTCTGACCTTTGCCCTTATAGTAGAGGAAAGGATAGTACAGGAGTAAAGGATAGGTCAGTCCTCTGATGGCTGCTTGGGCCTATTTGGTACAAAGATCATTTTGAATTCAGCATGCCCTGTGAACACGTCATGGTACAGTCCAGTCTCTTCTGTGGTGAGTAAGCACTTTCTAATGCCAACGACTCCCTTGGAAAGAGCAGAAACGCTATCACCCATTGAAAGTACTAAGCCAGCTTGGCTCAGCTAAGCGTGGCATTTTTTCAGAGGACCTACAGTTCACACATTGTCTACTTTTTGCACTCAAATCCTCAGTTTGGTTTTCACCTCTCAGCCTTGACAGAAATAATAGATCTGTAGCCAAGGATGGAGTCATCTGGGGCAGTTGGGTGACAACTCATTAAAATGTATAATTAAGAGAGACTATATATTCATGATATTTCAAAATGATGGCGAAACAAAGGGTTGTTTGAGTGTCCGGCTCATTGGTGCTTGATTTCTAGTGCTGAGGCATGCTGAATGCCAAATGTCAGCTTGAAAAGTGTATGTCAAATTTCTACTGATGACTCATAGCTTGCAGCAGAATACAGCCTTTCCTTTTGTTACATTATTAAGATGATATTGCCAATGCATGATTCAGTAATTCCAATAACTTCTCAATGTATGTATCACTGAATATGTAATTTGAATTCTAATTATTCCTTTTGGCTGTATAAGATGTATTTTCTTAATTATTGGGCCAAATCTTTACATACAAGGCAAGGAAATTAGCAAATACAACAGTTAAACATGCTACTTTAAAGTCCTATTTTTACATCCCCCGCACAGAACCATAAAGTTAATGGATAATTAGCCTTGTTAAACAGTTACAAGCTCTATTTCAATGTGTCGCCATCATCTGGAAATATTTTAAATATTATAATATTAAAATATTAATCTTTGCTTCACAGCCATCTAACTCCCCAAATATGACAATTTCTTCAGTTTTAAAAATGACTGAAAATAAGTTCTGAGGGTAATTCTGAAGATAATAATAATAAAAAAAAACATTTTAAATAGAGATCTATCCAAAGGACTGTGCTTTTTTCCACATATTTCCACATATTGTTCACTTCATGTTTATAAAATAGTCTATGAGCAAAAAGGTCCCCATATTTGTAAGAATGATATGCTGTTGTATTAATAGGAAACACTGTAAATTATTTTTACAGTGTTAATGAGCTCCTTAGTGGTGGCTGATTGAAGTCCAATGGATTAACTTTGGCTGTTAGCACAGCTATAGTCAACATGTTTGTGCAGTTCATGAGAAAAATAAAAGGGCAAATCATTATTTCTCTCAATTAAAATAAGTAGAAATCATGCCTGCATTGTGTGTCTCTTCTTAGGCAAAGACTAATTAACCTAGTCATGGGATGGAGCTAATGCATGTTGTAATTGCCAGATGTCTGATTCTCCTTTAACTGTTTTGTCTTTGTAATTGGAATTACAGATAACCACTCGACTCGTGTGTAGAAGGTGCAGGTTGATGGAGAGAAAAGAAGAATGAGGGTGTGGATTCAAATGCCAAAAAAAAAGCTTTCTGATGAGGGCAACACGCTAGTGCAGTGGATAGTGCTGTTGCCTTACAGCAAGACAGTCGCAAGTACAGGTCCTTGAGCTGGAGCCTTTCTGTCTGGAGTTTGCATATTCTTCCAGTGTCTGTGTGAGTTTTCTCTAGGTTCTCTGGCTTTCTTCCACAGTCCAAACATACTTTGGTTAATTGGAGACTCTAAATTGCCTGTAGGTATGAATGTGTGTATGCCCAACAATAGACGGGCAACCTGTCTATGGTATATTCCTGCCTCTCACCCAAAGTATGCTGGGATTGACTCCACCAGACCCCAATGACCCTAGTAGTCAAGTCAATTTTATTTGTATAGCCCAAAATCACAAATCACAGATTCGCCTCAATGGGCTTCACAGGGTGAGGAATAAGCAGCTATAGTAAATGACTGACCAACTGTTTTCCGATGATCAACTCTTGGCTTCTAGCTCTTTGACATGCATTTCTATGAGGTAGAGATGGAAGGAGGCCTTGTTTCCCACATTCCCCTACTGATGAAATTAGGCTTCAGAAGAACGAGATGGAGAGACCCATAGCTCACAGTAGGGAAACACAAAAAGTGAAGCAGATCTGAAACAAAGCTGGAGCAATGGAAATAAAAAGGATACAAAATGGACAAGATACAAGGCAGGTTTTCATTGCTGCACTCTCTACATTACTTAGGTCCACATTTGACCTGTTCACTGAACAAGAAAATGTATGTTCTAATCATACTATTAGTTTTTTGGAATACAGTTTGTAAACCCTTGCCACTAATCCTTTTTAGCCTTCCCACAGTGAGTGAAAATGCACTTTTGTGCTGTTTTTAGTTACTTTAATCCTTTTGGTAAAAGGGTCATTTGGAATAATACGCTGTGTGATATTTGACCACCAATTAAAGGTTTTTCTTCATTGTGTAATATTAAAATTACTGTTGAAATGACAGTAATAGCCAAGTAAGAACCATGTTACAAAACTATGCCATCCCTGTTCAGATTAATCCCCACTAAGTGCATCAGTCAATTAGTCTGTCTGCTTGTTAGAATATTTCCTGAACAGTTCTCTTTGTTAATCTAATGTCATGGATAGCTTTCTTTCTGCGCCGATTGTTTATGCAAATAAAACTGAAACATTACTCATTAGTTTATTTTTTGAAGCATTTGTTTTATCTAAATGTTGATAAGATAGAAAGAATTGTGATAACTCCTGGAAGAACAAGCATTAACACAGTGAACATCAAATGTTGTGAGAACATTAAGGAATGTTCAACATTCCTTAATGTTCTTGCTGCTCTCTCTTACCCCTCAAGGGCATTATACAAATGAAGCCATCAAAACAAGAGAGAAACGAGTGACAGTTAAAAGATGTCCGCACGGAAAGAAATGCAATGTTAATGTGTGTGCGTGTGTGTGTGTGTGTGTGTGTGTGGGCGGGATAAGTCATAAAAGCACCTAATCAGAATGCTACTGTCATTCAAGGTTTGAATGGCAGCAGCATGAACATAAAAATAGCCAGAGGTGAGGGCTTCTCTCCGATTACCCTGAAAAATAGGATGAATTCAATTATGGCTGTGCATGCATGTGTGAAGGGATTTGGAGGTGAGGCTTTCTTGGAGTGTGTCAATAGTGGTAGCAGGCTTAAAAAATTAAGGGCTAAGTTTTCCCTGAAACATCAAATGATAAGAGAATTGAAAAGAAATGGCACGTATTCACAAATTCATGCACGCACAGAGGGAATTCTAGTGTTAATCTTGTTCCAAACACCACTTTTACGGGACCTGCATTGCAAACCATTATCCAATCCATCCTGCAGACATTTTATTCATTTTGTTCATCTAGTCCTTTGCAGAAGCGTAATACTCTGATAAAAGGTTGGGTTTTTTTCTTTCTGTATTCTGAGTGTTTTTTTCCCCTCACTGCTGAGAAGTTCAGACTCATTTGTGGAATAGGCTGATGCAATTGTTAGCTGCCCTTTTACATGACATCCTTCTCATTGATTGCATAAGCGGGTGGCAGTTCCCTTGGTGCTATAGTCTGGTGATGTGTCTAAGCGGGGACTGGGTGACCTTTATATGAGAGACCCTATCTACACATACACACATTCACACACACACAAACACGCATACGTACATACATACCTACATACACATGGATACTTTAGTCAAAGACTATTAATCTAGTAAGATAGCATATGATTGTCACCATGCCATATGCCATTTTACCTGTTATCATTAACTAAAATTAACCGGTAATGACACAAATAGTCAATTCCTGTTCCCACATCAAATCATTCTAATGAAAAAGTTCACCTGTTGTCAGAACAGTTGTAAAAATATTAAAGTGCATTATGGTCTTGTACTCTAACACACCCACAAACAAACAAAAAAAGACAGTGACACATGCAAGGTTCATAAAACTCCTGAGAATCACAATTTGAGTAAAAAGTTAGATCAATTCACAATCTTTCACTAAATGAGTACCACTTATCGAATAAGGCTCCTGCCTGCAGGTCATCAGAATGTGTGTAGAAAGTGTGTAATTGTGTTCTCTGATCCAACTGTAATTGTATTTAAATGAAGTCTCCTCTCCTCATTCTACTTGGCTGGGCTTTTCTTACAGCCAAGAGAATATTCACAATAAGTTGGTCCTAGAGTAAAACTCCTGAATGAAAGTGTGAAAGGCTTTCATACTTTGAGTCTTTCTGTATGTGGAAATAACTCAGTGGCCAAGGCAAATCACCTATTGAGTCTACCTTCCCAAATGGTGGCTCATTTCTACTTCCATAACATTTTCTCTAAATGCTTTAATTAACTCAACTTTGATAACTTCTGATGTAATTATTAGAATGTAGAACTTCAATTAAAGCAGGTTCTGCAATTTGAAGTGCACACAGCCAAGTCACTCAACAACCTGCTCTGTCATGCCTGCCTGAAGCAAGGCCGGAGAGCACAGGAAAGGTATCCCATTCACACTCAATATGCATTAATTGATTAAGCACAGGCAACACTGTGGCATGGTGGTTAGCACTGTTGATTGACAGCAAGAAGGTTGCAGGTTCAAGACCTCCTTGGTCTGGGACCTTTCTGTGTTTAGTTTGCATGTTCTCCCACTGTCTGTGTGGGTTCTCTCCAGGTTCTCCACCTTCCTCCCACAGTCCAAAAACATGCTGAGGTTAATTGGAGACACTAAGTTGCCCATAGGTGTGAGTGAATGGTGTGTGCCCATGATAGGCTGGCGACCATCTGGGGTGTATCCCTTCCCTCTCGCCGTAATGCGCTGGGATTGGCACCAGCAGACCCCTGCGACCCTAATGAGGAATAAGCAGAAGATGAATGAATAATTAAACTCCCTTTTTCAACTTGTATAATTAGTTAAACACGTTGTAGCCAACTGAACTAGAAGAAAGGCAAACCACAAAGTTCTGAGAAGCTGGACATAACTCTGCATGCTACAATGCTCACAATGACAATGATAACTTAAGCAAGTGTGTTTGCAATGTTCACCATATTAGTTTAGCATGTTAACAAGCTAACATTTGCAAATTAGCAAATAAAAAAATTGTCCCAGTAAATTAAAGATCACCTGGCTGTGCCTTTTCCTGTTAGCTAAAACAACTAAAAGCTACAGAGACTAGCAGTAAATAGAAGGCTTCCCAGCTGAGAAAACATATTTTAATACAATGTGTAAGTGCAAAGAGCAGTTCAGATCAGCTATTATTATCCAGATAATGGGTCCACATCCAGATCATGTGTAAATGGGGCCATTTTGAAATACAACCCAAAACCTGCGGCAGTAAATTGAGACCACATAACCTGATAATTTGGATCTGGTTTCGCCTTGGGTGCCATTTAAGGTTTCTCAGAACCGAGTAGAACATAAAGGCCGCCTGGCATCATTAAAACTAAGATACATAAAAGAGCTGCTATTTGTCCAAGTTTAAAGTGTTGTTAAAGCTGTTAAATTTGTTCTCTTTCACTGAGCTGTTGCACATTTGTTCACCTGACCTGCAGCTGACTCCTATGTGTCAAATAACTTCATGTGTCAGCTCTGTAGCACAGTTTGTTCTTAGTAGTTGCTTATTTCAAATGTAGTACGCCTGCAGCTGCAAAGACACTTTCACTTCCTCTGACTTTGTGTTAAGCCATTGTGTGTGGTCTTTGGAGTTGGAGCCTCTGAATCCTTTTGCTTCCATACTGTGTTCATTGTTGTTTCTTTATAGTTAGGGCTAGAGCAATGCAATTGCACACGCATAGACATACATTAAATATACACACATTACTGGGCTCTCTCTCTGCTTTTCTTGCCCAGACAAACAGGCAGATACATATTTTATTATTGCCAAGCAACGGTGTTGGTGGTAATTGTCTGGTACAGCATGGTAGCTCAGCTCCAGTGCAAGCAGCAAGCAGGCCCCATAAAGTATTACAGCAAATACAAATTGAAAGAAAAATGTAGTGTGAATATGTAGGTATGTATGCGCACACAGTACAATTATTTACCAGTGCACCAAGTCCAGTCCAGCTTCAGTCCAAGCTGTTAAGGGGTAAGGGGGCGTTAAAGTAAGGGGCTGTTAAATGTTCTCATTGCTATTGGACAGAAGCTGTTTTTGAATGTTTTTTTGAATCATGAGTGTTATTGGTTATTATGGATCTATGGTGCCTTCCAGAGGGGAGAAGCTGAAGGAGACGGTCGGCTGGGTGGGAGGGGTGGGGGATAGTTGCGTAATTGAGTTTTGGGGATGCAGTCTGGCACTTCCTCCTTGTCTGCAGACTCCCCTCATTACAGAAGCCTAATTGGGATTACTGCAGCATTTTGTTTTGGCATTGTTAACGAGGCCGGTGGTTAATGCCAATATCTGGAACGTCCTTCTCCTCAACTCCAGGACAAAGATCCATTTGGGGAGATGTGTGTCGTTTGGGATGTGTGCGTGTGTGTGTGTGCATGTGTGTATGTGTGTGTGCAACTGTGTGCATGTGTATGTGTGCATCTGTGTGTGTGTGGTATGTGTCTATGCCCGTTTTGCCTCCACATTGGACACTGGAGTAGGCCAGGCCAGGCAATCTTCGAGTGTGGAAGTCAATGTGTGCCATTACAGGAGCCTCTATAAAGTTTCCCCAAAGACAAAGTAAATGATATCATAATAGTTCTCAAAAACATTATCAAGAAAAAAATATTCAGTTGTTCAGTTCATGAGTTCTGCTTTTGAGTACAATTAATGCGGTCCCTTTCTGCCAGCAGGTTACCTATAACCTTCACAGGAATATATAATCATTAAGTCTTGTATTAGCACTCATCACAGTCAGTGGTCATTTTATAAAGAAAATAATCTAATAGAAGCAGAAAATCAGCCCAGACACAAAGACTGAACATGATGATTAAAGTACTGTCTTTATTAACATCCTTATTTTACACAGTTTATGTAATCTAGTTTATCTAATTGATCAAAAAGTATTAAATGCCATCAGGACATGGCTGAGATGAGGCGTGCTGATATGCCATCACACTTTAAACATTGTTCTTGACCTATATAACTTAGTTTTCCCTTTCCCTAGAACATATGATAGGTGTTTCATTATCCAAGAATGTAAGATGTCACATATTGTATTGGCATTAATTAGTAGTGAGTGTTCAGTAGCACGGAAGCATGGCCCAGTTTGGTTGACTTTGAATCTATAACATGAAAGCTCCAGCTTCTATACCCACAAAGAAAATGATACTAATAGGATTATGGCCAGAGATTCTCCTGGGCAACACTTTCTTTTGCCATTGTTGTAGGAGGACATAGTTTCATTTTATCAGTGGATTCATTCAGCCATTGGTGCAATCCTGTAACCACAGGCTCAAATACATCAGTATGGGTCTCACTGCTTCCATTCCACTAGGGTGCAAGTCAACATTTTTACTCTTGCACAAAAAAGGCGTGGGAACACTGTCCGCCTCCCTGTGTTTGGATGGATGGATGGATGGATGGATGGATGGACTAATGGATGGGTGGATGGATGGATGGATGGACTAATGGATGGGTGGATGGAGCAAGCAGGTGGAGCAAGTTTTGCCTTTACTCAGATCCATCACTACAGATGAATTATTGCTTTCCCAATTCCAATTGACACAAATTGTTGCTCGGTCCAGAAAAAGGATAAACATGTTCAGCTTTAATTGCTAGATCTGAAGGAATGAAATGAAAATGTTTGCTCATAGAGCATACAAGCATACAGAAACATGGACAAGTGAACTGTGCGCACAAATGCGCAATTGAGCAAACAAAATAAATATGGCCCTGCTCAGCCTGATTCAAATATGGGCTAACACATATTTATAGTGTCATGCCAAAGCTATTAGAGAACAAAACTACACATTAAGATAATGATCTGTGTCAAACAACAGCTTTGTCAGTAAATCCTTGTCAATTTGAAACACTTGAAATGTATCAGTTATTAGATTTAAAGATGATTAGGATGCCCCTGGCTCCTTTAACAATGTGATGTGTTATGCTGGACAAAGATAAATGGTTGTTACTGGAGCTGTTCAAGGATTTGATGAGGATTAGTTCACTAAATAATAAAAAAATGAATCAAAATAAATGTTTTTTTCATATCTTACATGACGATCTGGAGTACTGACACCAGTCATCTGCTTTGCAAGAAATTGACACTGATAAACGTGAAAATGAGGGAAATTACACAGACTGGGAGAGAGTATCCTCTTCGATTCTTGCACTTGCTCTTGAATTTCTAAAATTTATCTCCGTTGATCCTTTGATGAAGCTTTGGATGTTTGTTACTTCTGGTTCCTATAATTTTATTCCCATGTTAAAGACAGTGATGTTTCTACTTCTTTTTTTCTTTAAATGACACAGCGAGAGCTTACCTTTCTCTGCTTCTCTGACTTGTCAGCCTGAGCTACGTAAGGCTTTTAAAGCCCATTGATGAGAGAATAAAAAACCTTGAAACTCCTCATTACTGAATAAGCTCACCAACCAGGGCAGGCATCAAAGAACACATCAAATCGACTCCTCATCACCTCTGAATCAACACCAGCTGCCTCTCCTGTTGTCTTGTGCACTGTGCACTGCTGTTTTTGGAGTGTGTTCATGCTGGAAAATATGTCAAAGCAACTCAAGAGTAATAACCCCCCCCCCAATACTGTGCACAGAGCAAATGTTTTTACTTGGCATACTGAGAGTGAACCCTGCCGAGAACATGATGCAGCAATCTACTGCTGTTTGGGCTCTGGAAAGATTGAGCACTGCTCTGATCATCTGAAGAGCTATTTACAGCAAAGTTACTTTTAGATTAGTGCTAAAATTACTGAACTTGTCACCGAAAAGACAGTGTTGTATTGTTTATATCCAAGTATATGTCTAAATCAATCAATATTTTGCTACTAAATGACATGTTTTGAAGGCAACACATTATTTTTGAAGAGCAAGATGGATTGGATATTTACATAACCGGTCATGAAAGGAGGACAGGGAACAGCATTTGAAAGAACATTTCAGCTTTCTGAATATCTTACACAAAATATTTCTCTTTTCAACAGGAAGATAACAATATGATGTTTGGTAGATGTTTTGGAACAGATTATTCAAATACACCATATGATGGATATTAGTCAGAAGAATAAAGTGTGGTTCGTAAGGTGAGGGAGTTGAGGTACCATCACAAAGGATTTCAGGTGAAATACTTTTTCTGCTTTAATCTTTTGCATCATGTTTAACTACTTGGTGCCATCACTGTAGGTCTTAGCGTTTCATTATCACAAACCATGTGGTTGAACTACATGTTTATGATTGCCATGCTTTTCTTATTCTAAAAAGAGTGAATATAATACCTGCATAATTTTAAAATATCAGAGGATCAATTGAGCCCATAGTCATTTGTGATGTGATGGGTTGGGTTTCTAATTGCATTGAGTAATTATGGCTGCTTTGGTGCTGTTACAGGAGATTTCTAGAACCGAAAAACACCAAGTACTTGATTTTCTTGCCCGTGGCAATGATTTGCATAACATGTTCTCTGCTTGTACTGTACATAAAGTGTTATGGATTACATACTGTGTAAATCACTGAAATACAACACTATGGCCTAAAGATTTAACTGCTGAGTTAAATCAATACTTCATCTTCATCATATTGTAAAACAAAACATACATACATATAGCATATATATAGTAAAGGTTATTGTAGTGGTGCAGCAATGAAGTGCAGTTGTTTATATGTGTGGATGGGGTTGGATGTGGATAAAAGAAATAACAGACACATTGTTAATATTGAGTTATGGCTAATTGTGGCTCTGGGGAATAGAGCTCATACTTACTTACAGTAACTGAAAATGAGTGATATTACACAATAGATTTTAACAGTTGTACTTGGGCTCTCATTGTGTAGTGTGTGGTCTTTGTATATGTGTGTATTTTTATACTTGTACATGCATGTGTCTTTAAAGGAATAATAGAAATATCATTTATATCGAAGAAATGATGTTCAACAAGGTATTATGTGTTGATCGAGAGCAGTGCCTACATGGAGCCTTATATCACCACTCATTGTCACTGAATAGATGCTCTTATTTTATGTCCTTTTTAGAAAACCTTAATAGAACAGTTTGTCATTGAGAAATTTGCTCATTCACCTTCTTGCAGAGAGTTACATGAGAAGATTGATACCACTGTTATATCTGTCCATTAAATATAAAACTACAGCCTGGAGACTCTTGGCTTAACATATTATAAAGACTGGAAGTTTTGTTCCAAAAGCTATTTCTGGAGTCTTGTCTTCATCGTGAGGTAAGGTTTTTTTGGAAGATTTGATATCTGTAGCAAGAGATGTTTGTGGTTGTAAGCACCAAAAAACATCTCAATATAGTTTATCATCTCCTGCCTCAAGCTTCTCGCTCTTTAAAAAACAGGTCAGGCCTAACTCTTTAATTTTCAGTGAGTGTAATACATCTAGCCCCTGTAACTGATATACACTATATCATGCTGAAGAACTTATGAAAAAAAAAATTCCCAGTTTAAGTTCATTAAAAACTTTTGACACAGGACCATAAAAAATGACTATAAACTGCAGTGCATGCACAATTATCAGGCAAATGCACATGCTGACCTCATTAAGATTTCTATGCACATCCCCAAACCTACTAATCTTAGATGCTTATTGGATTTAATCATCTTCAGGTGATATGCATGGTGTTTGTTTAAAATAGGAGGGTGTGACCTTATATTAACGTGTGCATAATGATTAGACAGCCTTATTACCTGAGCTAGGTCCAAAACAGACCTTTAGCTGACAGTGAAAATCCCAAATTGTGAAATGTCTTTTGGAGCAATGCACAGCACTTTAAATAGCTAAACTATTGAGGTATGACCACCACACAATCATAGGGTTTGTTGAATCATCCCCAGCGTTGCAAAAAATGCATGGAAGGAAAAAATGGTATTGGAATTAACTGCAAAAGACTTGTGAAGCTATCAGGAACCCATTTTCCTGCAGTCCTACCATATTTCAGAACTGTTCCAAGACATGACCAAAGTAAAGAAGGCTAAAACACGACCATCACTGAAAATTCTTGGCACTTCAACTATCCCAGTCTGGCAAGTTGAAGTCCCTGAAGAAATACCTAAAGAAAGATTTTTTAAAAGGCTTTATGGGCTTCTGGCTTCTGGTATGAGCTGCTGTCATTAAAGATCAGCTAGTTGGACATTTTCTGGTTGAAGATGGACTGGAAGTGAACTCCTGAACCTAATATCAGTTTCTGGAAGATACTTCAAGTAGTGGCACAGGAGGTCTTGCCATTCAAAATGGGATATTTATGTAGGGACGTGCCCCAGCCCATGCATCAAAGTACACTGCTTGGCTCACCAGCAAAAAACTACAAGATGTCCATATATTGTAATTGCACATTTCCTCAACTGGCTTTCTATTAAAAAGTTGTGGGCCCTTCTCAAATGTAATATTTACAATGAGGGAAGCCAATATATGTCTTTGAACAGCATTTGTGAGGCTGCCGCTTCAATGAAAGTTGATGGTAAGCTGATCAAGAAGCAGTCGTTGAAAAGAAGCATGGTTATATTGGTTACTGAATATTCTTGAAAGGAAGAAAGTTATATTTTGTTGTTATTTTATGTTATTTATTTGTTATATTTCTATAAAACTGAGGATAAAAAGGTTAGTTGGGGGAAAAATGTTTTGCTAATAATTGCTCATGCATACTCCCATAAAAAGACCAAACTCACTTTCCCCTTGATAAATGTTTAGGCTTAGGTTCAATAACATTTCAGATTGACTGAGAACATTGTATTTGTTCAATAAAAAAAAAAAAAAACTTAGCAAATTGCCTAATAATTGTGCAAACAGTTTATAGAGCCAATTAGTTTTCCCTGGGTTTGCCAGGAGAGTTTTGAAGCATTTGTTGTGACCGAGTAATCTAAAATCTTTTCTATTGATGCTGCCCGGGTAAAGGGGGAGGAGAGGGAGAGGCAGGTGGAGTTCTGTCTTTGTCAGGTCAGCAGTTTGTCTTCCATGACACAAACCGGCAACCACAAAACCTGCTGTCAGAGAAACAGCACTTGTGCCCTCAATGTGTGTTTGTTCATGCTTGTGCACAAGTGTCTGTATGTGCATCTGTGAATGAGTTAAAGAACAGGGAGAGGACTGTTTTTATGATGGATAATCCTTTTTATATGCAGATAGAATGTTGGCATTTACTGCATATGTCATAAATTAATAATTTATGAATGAAAACTGGGGCATTTCCAATTTTCAAAAACAGGGCAAAACTCAAATATGTTCTATTTTATGCGTTAGCCCTTCTGCTTCTCCTCTCTGTGTTCAGATGGTTACAGGAGTCAGTCAGTGTTCACTGTGCTATTTTAGTGTCAACATATTCTGGCTGACAGTGTTCTATTTAGATTTATTATTCAGATTTATAACTGTTTTTTTGTTGCCCACTCGCACGCACATCCACTGCCAGCAAAGTGACTTCCAATGTACACGTGACTCCTCCCACCGTTCTGTGTGTGTTTCTGATGATACATGTTTGGGGCAGCAGCAGGGTTCCTAATGAGAATGTATGGCCCTGAGCATAAACTGCCAACCAGCCCTGCTGCAGAAATGCACACCATCTCGCTCACAGTTCTCTCTCTCTCTCTTTCTCTCTCTCTCACGTTCACACACACACAAAGGTGCTATGCCCACTATTGTTTGCATTAGTATAGTGCCCGTTCGAAACACTGCAATTTACCCATCTTCCTTGCACACAGGCTATCAATAGAAAATACAACGCTGCAACTTTGAGCTGAAGTCAATCGGATGAACCGCAGTGCTCCTTCAAAATGTGCCTCAGACATCCTGCACTGTCTGAACGTATATTCCAAGTTTAATTCACATCCTGCGTAAGGAGCAAGAAAGGTCCAGCTTCACTCTTATCTGTGCTGTGCAGTCACAGAGACCCTAATATTCAATGTTTAATAGTATTTAATGTGTTATGTGTCTAAATTGTACCACATTCAACGGTGCACTTACTTGAGTTTCCAGTGATATGACTGCCAAGTGTGAAGTGGATCAGATGAACACTTCTTGAGATATGTGAAGAAAATATGACCTCACATACAGACAAAAATGTCTTGCTTTATACAGAGAGATGGTTCTTAGTGCACATATGGCCTAAAAGAGGGTCAGAGGTCAGTCAAAGGTCAAATCACATACTACATATCAATGGACAGCCTGCTGTTGCTAGCACAGCCTCTGCTCTACATGGAAAACACAATTGTTCCTTATCTTTCATTTCTATTCAGTTTATTACATCTTTATTTGTCTCATGTCATGTTGTCATTGCATCTTTTCCTTTCAGCCATCTGTTGTGCAAGATCTCCCTTGCTACTTCAGTTTCATTTCCACCATCCATCATCTTGTTTTTCTTCCTCTATATCTGTATTTTTTCCTTTTATCTCTATACTCTGTCAGCCCATACCTGTCTGTTTGCTCCTCAGCATCACTCGCTAACTAGCTTTCTGTTGTGGTATTATTGCTCTCACTCTCATCCTTGCTCTCTCACTCTTTCTTTCTTTATGTGTCTCCCGGTGTCGATTTAACAAAATGCAGAGCTCCACTATTACCCTACGGGGACAGCCAATTTGACAGATCCAGTTCCTGGCAGCATGAGCCTGCAAACACAACGGGGCAGGCATGAAGGTAGATAGTCACTGACAGCTAACAAATAGGCCTGAGGCAAGTTCTACACGTAGTAAATGCCTGATCTCTTCACTGATAGTGAATGAACCAAAGTGGCGGTGAATGAAACATGTATGAGCTTTATAAAGGCAGCGATGTGCCATTAAACAGAGGCTAGATGAACAATTGAGTATTTCTTGACAGCTCGCTTTATACAATGCATCAGAAAGTACTCTCAACACTTTAATTCATTACAAAATGCAAAAATTCCAAAACAAACTTTTTTTACTTTGTCATTATGGGCCAGTGAGTGTAGAATTGGAAAAAAACATAATTCAATCCATTTTGTAATACGGCTGTAACATAAAAAACACGCTTTGAATATTTTCCGGATGCATTCTATTTAGACACTATTTTCATGATTAGACATTTTTCATTAAACATACCTACATTTAACAGAAACTATGTTTCTGAGCCAGCCAGAACAAAGCCTAGAGTGATCAATGTTTAGAACCTGTATGAGAAATATAATTTAAGAAATTTATAAAAGGAAACCCAAGGCCACAGATGAGAGAGAGTGCAACATGTTACACTTAATTTTAATTAAAACAGATCCCCTGTAGTGTGAAAATAAAAAGAAAGAAAAAAAGCAGTCCCTTCCTCACAAGGATCGTGAAATTTCACTTATCTTCCATGTCAGACATTCGCAGGTGGTCAGGACTTGGGATGGTGGGGGGCAGTTTGGTAAAGATTGCTGACAGGGACGGTCTGGTAAATTGTTCTTCATCCATCGATGCTTTAGATAGAGCCCGTATCATTCATAGTGTGTCATCAGCCTCTTGTGAACTCACTCTGCTACCTCCACCATTGCATCAATACAGCTTTGTTTTATCCACCTCAAATGCAGTAGAGCTCTTCAAAGCTGAGAAATGTCAGTATTCTAATGTATTCAATTTATTACATTTTGTATGGTATACTGTGTTCTGTCCCAAAAACGAATTAGCAGTAAAATCTGTTGAGAGTTTATTGATGGGATGAATTGCATATGTTGTACAATATAGAAGGGCTGTCAAGTTTCTTCTATAATTGTATTAGAATTTCATTCTATATTATTTTTAATATTCAAGTTATATACCAATATTTAATGCTGAAATTTTGCCTATTATTACTTTACTATATACCTTTACACTGTATTCACAGGCTTTTTCCAATGCCACAATCAGCATGTGGTTGTTAGCGTCCTGTCCAACATTATCATCATCATCATCATCCATGATTCAGTCAGAGATTTGAAACAATTTTATTGTTCAAGAGACGTGACAAAAACATTTTGTTTTGATATGCAGGTTGAATGCGGGTAGGTGAGAGGGGCGAAATTCACTAATGTTAGCCAATCAATCACATGCCTGATCAGAGCTGTACAACCCCGCCATGAGGGAGTACACAGAGCAGAGGAGATTTCTCTCCGTTTGATGAGGTTAAAGTAAAGTTGGGCTTTGCTGTTGGCTTTCTGACTCAGAGAGAAAGAAGGCTGATGAAGAGAGAAATAAAAAAAGACAGCACACTTTCATGTGCACCCAAAATAACCAGCACAGAGATAATCAATCTTTTTTTTTCTGTAAAGCACATTTAAAAAATAATTTGTAATTCAAAGTTCTTCACATGTACAAAGCATATCGAAATTAAATAAAACACGTAACAAAGACAGTAAATATTTAAAACAATGATATTAAAAAGAGGGCTAAAAACACAGATAGTAGAAGACGTATGTTTCTGTAAACTATGTTTTGAGCTGGGATTTGAATGTGGTAATAGGAGAGGTGAGTCGGTTGAATGGAGAGATGTTTTTCCAGTGTGTGGGGACTACAACTGTGAAAGCATGTTCACCTCTATATTAAAATTTGCTGTGTTTTGGTGTTAGAAGCCCTGGTCGAACGACCTAAGGGATTTGAAGGTTGTATGGGGGTTTCGGTGATGTAAGTGGGATCCAGTCAGCTCCATTCAGGAATTTGTAACTGAAAAGAAGCAGGGTAGCCAGCAGAGAGAGGCCAAGATGGCTACATTTTTTTCATAGCACAATCTAGATGACAGGAAAGGGGGAGGCAGAGAGAAGGGGAAGGATATGCAGGAAAGGGCTGCCCAATGCAGGAGTCAAAATGGAGCCATTTCTGCTGAGGACTGTAGCCTCTATATATGAGCAGCCATTCTGCAGAGTGAGGGATGATTGATTAATTCTGATGTACAATGAATTACAATAGTTAAGGTGGGTGGAAATGAAGGCATGGATGACAGTTTCTAGGATATTTGAATGAGGGAAATTGCTTGAGTTTTGAGATGGTGTGGAGTTGGAAGAAATTGGCTTTGACTATTGAATTGACCTGTTTATCGAACTTCAGTTGAGGACCAGCTCTATACCCTTAGCAGGGTCCTAGAGGGTGCATGGGAGTTTGCCCAACCAGTCTACATGTGCTTTGTGGACTTGGAGAAGGTGTTCGACTGTGGCCCTCGGGGAGTCCTGTGGGGGGTGCTCTGGGAGTATGGGGTTCCGGAGTCAGACTTGTTTGCAGTGGGGGTTGGACTCCGTCAGGGCTGCCCTCACCGATTCTGTTCTAGGCACAGCCAGGGTGTTGAGAGGCTGCGGTTTGGTGGCCTTAGGATTTGGTCGCTGCTATTTGCGGACGATCTGGTCCTGTTGGCTTCATCGGACCGTGACCTTCAGCTCTCGCTGGAGCGGTTCGCAGCTGAGTGTGAAGTGGCTGGGATGAGGATCAGCACCTCGAACTCTGAGGCCATAGTTCTTGACCAGAAAAGGGTGGAGTGTCGACTCCAGGTCAGGGATGAGATCCTGCCTCAAGTGGAGGAGTTCAAATATCTTGGGGTCTTTTTCACGAGTGAGGGGAGGATGGAGCGGGAGATTGACCGACGGATCGGTGCAGCGTCTGCAGTGATGTGGGCCCTGCATCTGTCCGTTGTGGTGAAGAAGGAGCTGAGCCGAAAGGGGAGGCTCTTGATTTACCAGTCGACCTACGTTCCTACCCTCACCTATGGTCATGAGCTTTGGGTAGTGACTGAAAGAATGAGATTGCGAATACAAGTGGCTGAAAAGAGTTTCCTTCACAGGGTGGCTGGGCTCTCCCTTACAGATAGGTTGAGAAGGTTGGTCATCCGCTAGGAGCTCAGAGTAGAACCGCTGCTCCTCCACATTGAGAGGAGCCAGTTGAGGTGGCTCGAGCATCTAGTGAGGATGCCTCCTGGATGCCTCCCTGGTGAGGTGTTCCGGGCATGTCCCCCCGAGCACGTCCCTCCGGACAGCGGCCCCAGGAAAGACCCAGGACACGCTGTCTCTCGGCTGGTCTGGGAACACCTTGGGGTCTCCCCAGAAGAGCTGGATGAAGCTTCTCTGCTGAAGCTGCTGCCCCCGTGAATCGAGTAAACAGATGAAGTGGGAGAAGACGAAGATGAACACGAAGATAAGTCCTTGGAGTCAAAAGGAGAGGAGTAGGTCATTGTGGACTTTTAATGAAGAGGATTCTGTGCTGTGGTGGGATTTGAAACCAGATTGAAATTTTTCTGTAATGTTGTGGTGTAGGTAGGTTAGTAACTGATTGAGGATAGCCTTTTCAAGAACTGTTGACAGAAATGGTGGTTGGAGATAGGTCTTGGATTGTTGGCGTGTTGGATTTCTTCAGAAGTGGCTAAATGACCGCATGCTGGAAACAGGTTGGGAACTGTTCATGATGGAGAGGACCTGTGACTTCGAGGACATCTGTCAGGAGAGCAGAGGGGATATTGTTCAGAGGGCATGTTGTTGGTTTCATACTGGACACATTATCTCCAGTATGAAACCAACAACATGCAGACATGCAACAATAGCAGACCAGGTTAGATGAGCAAAACCAGGGGTAGCTGGGTTTTTGGCATAAACATAGACATAAAAAAAAATACCATCAACAGCCCTACTGTTGGGAAGTTTGAGGCTAATATGTGGAAAACAAGGTGTTTTAGCTTTTCACTTAGAGGATTAAGTAGAAGTAGCTGTGTCTCTGTAAAGGTCTTCACATCAGCTGCAGGAGGTTCTTGGTGAAGCAGTAGTATTAGTAACCCAGGTTTCATTTAAACACTATGTTAGGGCTTCTAAATTTAATAAATGGAAATGATAAGCAAGCGAAGGACAAGCAGGTGGAAATCATCTTATTAGCTGTTTGATGAAGACTGAAGAATGGGGTTCTTGGTGAACATGGTCCAGATGTTTTTTTATACCTTCTTGGACTCCTTGAATGTACTGGACAGCCAGATGAATGAAAACATTTTATTCTCCATTAAAATGCACATGTGCACTAGGGCTGTTGATTTGAATTAATTCAGATTTAAACAATAGTGTAATGAGTCAGAGATCTGATTATATATACAGTATAGCAAGAAAAAAGTATCTAAAAAGCTATCAACTCCCATGGGAATGGACAAGCGTAGCTGATCTTGAGCTGCTTTGTTTACTCTGGTCTCACTTTGACCTTAGGGCTAAACAAGCAAAAAGCTAGTGGGAAATCGAGTGCTTGAATGTTTGTTGCATTCATTTACAATACAGAGATACAATACAGAGAACAAGAGCAAGAGAGGCAACAACCAAGGAGGAAAAAAGGAATTGAAGAGCAGGGTATGGACTGGAAAGTAAAGTGTAGTCAGAGACAGCATAAGTTAGATATGTTATGAGCAGCAGGGCTATTACACAGTGTAACAGAAGGTCAATAAGAAATGTAGTAAAAGAGGGAATAAAAGAGAGATTGATGGTTGCAAAGGAAAAACAACTGTCCAGTTGGAGCTAAAGTAGTGTGCGCACAAGGCCTGAAAGAGAAATAATACAACTGATAACTCTGTTTTCTGCATTTTATTTAAAATACCAAATTTGATAATGCAACTACCATTTATTGTTTTTTATTCTTATATTTTTTTTATTCAAATATAACATTCACTTTGAGTCAAATACCTTTGTTTTTAGTGTCTATGTCTCAGATAATCTCTATTCAAAATGATAGTTTTATAGAAAATCAAGATTTTCCAATGCAAATGTGCTGGGTGTCCCATAGGTATAGTTTATATTGGGACCAGTAAAATAAACCTTGAGAAGTGCAAGAGAGAGAATTCCTGCCAGGATTGTAGATTATTCAGATATTCAGAACTTTAGAGGGTCTCTATGCATTTAATTACATGCAGGCATATATCATGAGGCAGACTAAAGACCTTGATTTAGTCTCAGTTGAACCTTGAATTCTATAATGAAACCCCTTATGAAAGACACAAATAGCATGGGATAGCTTGGAAGTCTGAAAGGTTTCACTAGTTTACTGAGCTATTGAGCAGTGATTTATCTGCTGCACAGCATTGTGGATAGAAGCTGTTAGAGGAGGGTTAATAATAATATATTAATAGGCTTAATAAAACACTGCTATACAGCAATCAAATCATAACTAAAATATATGGATGCACACCAGAGAAGAAAGGCAGGGATGCAGCCAGGAAGACAAAGGAGCTGGGGATTAGAGGCATCACACGTAGAACATTTTAAGATCTGAGAGACAGGGACAAGACAGCAGGAGTTCTCAAGCAGATGGCAGATCAGGTCTGCTGGGTCATTCAGATCGGTGATCACTGGAGCACAGTAAAGAAGACAGTGATTCAGCAGTAAGCCACCTGTCTCTCATACCAAAAAGGAACAACACTATACAGTGTGGGAGTAGCAATTAGCAGAACTACAAGCATAACTGGTACACACTGTATTAGTGCCTCTGTGTTGAATTTCAGCAGAATTTTGTTACCTGTGCAAATATATCCCTTAAAAAAAGGTGAGCTAAAATGAGTTTTCCTTAATGCTAATGTTAGACTGTTAACCCAAAGATCCAATCAAGCAATTTCCTCCATTTTCCTGACAATTCATTCCTTGCTAAATATTGACAAGGAATAAATTGCCTCCTGAAATCCACTGCTAGGAAACATATTTCCTTATAATCTACTTTAGGAGTTAAACTGCTCACTAAAGCACATTACATTACGTTATCACTGCAAATCTTGACTGATAATATCGTGGAAATGTCTCGGGAGAGCTGTTTTGCACGTATTGCTGTCTGGCCCTGTATTCTTTCTGATACTAACAATGGTGAATACCAAAGTGGTTTAAAATAAAAATAAATAAATAAATGAACACATCAGAAAGGATTAATAACTATAAGTGGGTTTTAGAGATTTTACAGGGTTAGCCAGTTCACAGCATCCAAAACAGCTATAGTCAGGCATACAAACTGTCTGATAATTTAAAACATCTCAGAAACAGCATTTGTGGCATTTCTGCTTGTAGATACATTATCTAAGACAGAGGATATTGTATCTACAACATCCTCTGTCCCACATAGCAAAAGTGAAAACACCCTGGAGGCTATTGTATAAATGTAATCGCTGTAGGGGGTAGCAGGGTGAAAGATGTATCGAAGAATTGCTGGTTTGTGATTATAATCAAAGCAGAAACCCTGCGGCTGAGGAGACGAGAGAGCCACCTTGCAGGACCGGGTATTAGCTCACCCCGCACTGACACTTCAAATTGATGTTATCAACATGGTAATAGACCTACTTTTGCCATCTCCTGTAATGCATTATGGGGTATGACAACTTATTTAGGGACTACATAAACTAAATTATATTTACGCTAGATTCTCTGTCTGCTCGCATTACCTCACTGTCCACAAGCAGATGGCCTGAATCGTGTGTCGTCCATGCCTCCTGTTGTATTGGCTTGCTAAATAATATGTGGCATTGTGTCCTTTCCAGCAGTACCTGGAGAAACAAGTGTGTTAATAAGGTTAATCTCGGATTAGATGAAACTCCATTGATACTCTTGGAGATTGTTAATATTAAAAAGATTTAATAATAGGGCAAAAGAACACTGATAGAATATACAAGAACACATTTAAAACAATATGATGTATGTACATTATTAAATTATAAACCATTGTTAATACTTAATTAGTTTTAATTCATGCTTTGTTTTAGTCTTCTATTCATACTGGATTCTTTCTAGTTTGCAGAGTGAACAGAATATTAAAAATCTAAGAAAGTGATACATTGGTGGGTGACAAATCAATGGAAACAACTGAATTAATGAATGAAGGAACACAACAAATGCTAATGCTGCTGTACAATGCACGAGAGCTCATTGAATGGTTTGATGCATAAGACATATTTTGTAGTTTTAAGAAATAGATATATTGACTATACTCACTATGTACATATTGAACAACAATTTAAGCAAGTAGCCCATGACATTAAACATGTACAAGACAATGTCAATGCTGCAGCAGTTTTATGTTAAATGCTTCCTCATATCAAAGTAATGCCCTACTAACCTGCTAATAACCATGCATGGACACAAACATGTGTACAACTACATTCAAATATGGTTAACATCTGGAAGGGTCTGTCATAAGAGGAAAATGGTTGTCAAGTGGTTGCCAGGGAGCTATCCACATGTTATAGACTGACACTCATCAAATATAGAAGATATATATTTTGGAAGCCATCTAATCCATAGTGTCAATAAATCCATTGAAAGTGATTGGAGTGTATCCAGCTTTTTACCTGTAGAGAATTAGCGTCTGCCCCTGCATGGAGGCAAAGCCCCTCATTCATTTCATGCATGACAGGGCTTCTCTTCTGCATTCTGTTGTTTCTCTGTTCAATACTCATACCCCAAAAGAGGAAATTAATAAAACTAGAATGCAGAAGACAACCAAACAGAGAATGGGTGACAATCAATAGATTGGATACTGATTCTATAAACGATTAGTCAGTTTGATACATTACTAACTCAAATTAAATACATGTTTGATTTGGATGTTCATATATATATATATATAAATTCAGCTCTGGAAAAAATAAGGGACCATTGCAAAGGTTTTTTTCAGATTTTACTAGGTATGTGTTTGGGCAAAAGGAACATTTTAGTTTGAGTCTATAAACTACTGATAACATTTGTCATTTAGAGCATTTATTTGCAGGAAATAACAAATGGTCAAAATAACAAAAAGGATACAATGTTTTCAGCCCTCAAAAAAACAAGATCAAATTAATTAAATTGGAATTCAACAGACACTGGAATGGAATGGTTGGAATACATGTAGAGATGGAGAGACAACAGACACAAATAACAGGGACACACAGAGATGGAAAAAAAAGATGGAACAGTGAAAGGGGAAGAAGAAGAAGAGAGGGAAGAGAGAACTCAGTGGAGACGATTTTGGTTATTAGGTGGTTTTGGAAGATTGGGAGGGAGTCAGAATCTCTGATGTTCGGGGGAAAGGGAGTAATACAGCTGCCCTAGAAAAAGCTCTGTCCCTAAAACTGAAGAATGTGAGATGGTGAAGGCCTTTGTAAATGATGAGGATTTAGTATGGAATCCAGTAAGAGACTGGGAGCCAGTTAATAGTTTTTAGGACTGGGGTGATGTCATGACAGGATTTGTTATATGTGAGAAGTCAGGCAGTGTGTGGACCAGTATAGGACAGTCTGTTGATGAGGTTAGCTCTGGCAACATGTAGGAGTGAGCTGCAGTAATCCAGACTCGAGGAGATGAAGGTGTGGATGAGTGTTTCAGCAGTGGGAAGAGTGAGAGAGGAACAGGTTTAAGCAGTAATGTGGAGGTGGAAGAAGGAGGATTTGATGATTTGGCAGACGCAGGGCTCAAGGGGGAGGGTGGTGTCGAGGGTTGCAACAAGGTTACACGTCTGGGAGGAAGGGGAGACAAGTGGCACTGGTGCCATCAATCGTTAGTGTGGAGTTGTTGGTTTTGCTGAGGCTGGGAGTTCTGTTTTATCACTGTTGAGTTTGAGAAAAAGTTCCTGCACGCAGACTTTAATTGCAGACAGGCAGGAGGTGATGTGGGAGACAGTTGGGTGTGGGGGGATTTGGTGGTGAGACCTTGGGCGCCTATAGTTAAAAGTATGGGTGCAAGATTAGTGACAGGCAAGGGGAGGCATGGCAGGACTTTCTTCATTTAATTAACACCTCAAGGTGCCATTTCCTGCAATATAAAGCTTTCAATCATGACCAATAAAGCTGGTCTGTCACTATAAAGCCCAATTTATATTGCACTATATATTAAAATATTACTTTTATATTGTGTTTTGTACTTTTAGCAGTGAGTGACAAATAAAATGTTGTCTGCATATATTTCATAACTCACCTAGGCATGTTTCGAATCAATCATTTTTTTCTACAAATAATTCAAATAAAATAAGAATAAACTTAATTTTAACCCACTCCAACAGCAAAGGCAGAAATAATATTTGCAACTTAAAATTATTACACCCTAGAACTGTATCTCCCGCTGAATCCAACTCCATCTTTCCTGCTGTGTTCAGTTTACTCGCTGTGAGTTCCTTTCGAGGAACAACTCGTTTTATGCCAAGATTTTAGTATGACTAATAATATTGATTTTTTATTAAGCTCTTGTTTTCCCTAACTGAAGCACGGCACCTTCACTACTCCTGTTTTAATTAACCCAGTGTCTGGCTGTGGAGGTAGGGTAGCTGTCATTTTTAATAACAACTACAAATGCTGCCCTTTCATTCTCAATTCCTTTTTCTTCTTTTGAGTCTTGAGGTTTTTTTTTTGTTATTTTAGCAAAATGTGTTTTAATCTATAGGCCACCCAAGGCTAACTTAGGTTTTATTCAAGAATTTTCTTGCTTATCCTTGGTAATTCGTAATTTGTCCTTGAATAACTTGTTTCACTGGTGTTTTTTTTATATATATAAAAGGCACATACCCTTGACCTTGTTCTGTTTTATAGTGTTTTTAAATAATATTATATTGCTAGATTTGAATTTCGATGATCACAAAGTTATGGTTTCCCATAACTTCCTGGTCATAAGCCCTTTACCAGTATCTACTCTTGGTCGTTTCATTTCAAGTCAGCGTGCAAAAAGATCTTAGCTGCTACCGCCAATAATACCCTTAATCAGAACAATCTCTCTGTGACAGATTTATTAGATAAGTTTCGTAGGGCATGTCCGATTATCCTTGATGACATCAAGATGAAACTCCCTCCCCTGGGTTAATGATCATTCAAGAGAATTAAAGAGGCGATGTAGGAAAACAGACTAAAAGTGGAAGAAATACTGGTTCAAACTTAAGGTGTCTCTCAATATCCTTAAAAGTTTTTTGGCCTATTTTGGCCTATCATCATTCAGTTCAAGAAGTAGTTATTACTGTGTTGTCCGACCTGATTCCGAGTAGCTGCCACAAACCAGGCAATCAGCTCATTAGCTCTGCACCTAGCCAGCCTATCGAAGCATTTGTTGAGAAATGTGATCCGTTTCCCCACCAGTTATAAATGTTCATGAATAAAATAGATGATATTAGGATGCATATAACTCCTGGGATGAAAAATTTCCTCATTTTTGCCTGAACCCTCCAACAGTACGCCTCACTTTAAGCAAATTTCTATGTTAGATTTAGAGGAGATAATCTCCCACTTAAATTCTTCCACCTGACAATTAGACATTATCCTCACTAATTTTCTAAAGCGGTCGACCCACAAATTCTCTCTCTTATCAAGTGCTCATTGTCATATCATCTGTCATAATATCAATCAGCATTCCGTGCCAAGCACATCACAGAATGTGTTTTTTGTAAAGGTGCAGTGTGTTGAAAAACTAAAATTATCAACAGAATGTGAAGAAATATCATTTTTGCATTCTCTCAAAGACCTATGTGTATTGTGTTGCAGAGATTTCTACTGAAGTTATCATAAAAAACAATTATCCCTGCCCCGTCCTGTCTTGTAATATCACTTTGTACCTCAGTGTGATCGTCTAGTCAACCCTCAGTCCAACATGCAAGAAGATGTTGCGTCTGTAATGTATTCTTTCTTGTCATAGTAAATTGTTATGTTTTATTGTTGCGACTCTCTTAATTGCTGCTGCCTGTCATTGTCAGGACAGGCTTGTAAAAAAGACATATCTTGATTTCGTAATCATGTTTTAGTAGACATCTCTTCAAGTCCCCCATGAAGCATAATTTAGAGCATCTTTAGCTTCTATACTGTAACATATTTCCCAGAGAAAGAATATTTGTACAGTTTCAGTTTAACAGGAGTGATAAAAGTTGGTTTAAAGTTAACATGATACAGAGAAATAGAGCCACAGAGGACTGTTGGGGACTGTTGGCTTCACACACACCTGTTGTTGGATGAGGAGTACGAACGAGGAAGAAATAAATGCCTTAGACCTCAGCCAATGTTTTTAAAGAATATTGTTTTGCCCACTGATATTAAAACAATCATCCCCTCCTACTTCTCTCTGTATTGCTCTGTTTACTACAACCCATGAACAGTAAAGAGAGTGGTTTTATGACTGGTGTGGGTAGCTACCCCCCTAAAGTCACACATGATTGGAAGTTTTATAAGTGCAGGATGAGTCATTAAACTTTGGAAACCATTTTACAGGAAGAGAAAAGACAAGGGTTTTAATATAAAAAAATGATACTGATTTTTTATTCACATATATTTGTATATTACAAGAGATGCATGAACAGTTACCACAGAGACTCCGGAGTAAAAATGTGGAAATTTATATTACAATTCAGCAACGTGTGTCATTGGCAGCATGATGCACAGTGGGTCACCTTGGCATTCTACAGATGCTCACTCAGAACTTTAAAATCCTGCTGCTAGGTGTGTCTTTTCATTGAAGAGGATAGTGGCACCTTAATGGACTAGATAATGGGATCCTCCTTTTGACAGCCATTACCGCCCGAGTTTAATGTGCACTCTCAAGGTAGTATGTTGACATTTTCAGCTTGGCACATCTAAAGGCTTGGCGCGTCACGCATGCTGCTCCTATGTGCCCAGCCTTCCAAGGATAATGAGCTAATTTGTTTTTCAACAGGACAATGCCAACGTTAATATGGGAGCAGATCACAAGGGAAGAGTTAGTGGTTCTTTAAAGGAACCTTCACTTTCACGTGATGGACAGTTTTAGCTTTCAACCGAATTAGTATTCCATTATTGGGGTTTTAGCAGTCTAGTGTGGTTCTTGAAATCACAGGCATCATAATAAAATATTTTCAAGATGAGAGTAAAAACATAAAATCCTTTTGCTACCAACAGCCTAGCATGTAACTGTTTTCATTTATATTGGAGAACATAAACACCTCTTACATTTATAGCAGTACTTTGGATATTGTACTGGAAATGCATTTTTACGATACAAGAAATTTGCTTACTTTCCACTATGAGTGCCAAAATCTACATTACACAGGTCCTGTGTATTACAACTGCTTGATATTACAGTGATGTATTCCTAAACTCGGCACAATGAATTGGCATACAGCTTAACCCATCAAGCTGATGGACACAAAGACGATAACTATCACTTACTATGATTCAGGTCTCAGCTAATGATAGAGTATTGGATTTGGATGAGTTACTCTACAGAATAGGTGAACACTTATCTGCCTTCAGGTTTGCACGTGAACACATGTCTGGCTTTGCTCAAGCAGCGGGAACAGGTGGCTGTGATGTGTGCCAACATGAGCCTCGGTGGAGCTGGTCAGTGTTTGTAGTACGATGGCCAACATACACTGACTTCTAATAATGCAGAAGATCACCAATGCTAATGCAATGTGTTTGGCACTGATTGATGGTGTTGGTGGTTTCTACATAACTAAGGCTATTTTTCTAGAATGAAATGAAATCGTGGATTACAAAGTGAAAAGCGTTATTTGACTTGACGGCGGGATATAAGATGTGACACAGTGTGGGAATAGTTAATGCGAAAATAATCAAGGGAGTGATGATCACTTCTGAACAATCAGTCCAGAAGTTCCAGTACATTCAGAACAGTGCAGCCAGGAAACTGATGAAAGTGCAAAACCACAAACATAAAAGTCTTTTTCCATTGCACTGCCACCTTTCTCCTTCAGGATTGACTACAAAGTCTTGCTAGTAACATACAAATCCATCCTGCTGTTGTCTCCCAGGTAGCAACACGTGCCTCCCTACCTCAAGGAACTGAACATAGAAATATCACATCACAAACATCCACAAGCACCTGCCAACAGCTTGCTCCTCTCAGTACTCCCAGTAATAAGCTCTGCACCATGGGGGGTCAAGCCTTCTGCTCTGCTGGACAGCGTTTGTGGAACAGCCTTCCTAACCATCCAAGGCAGTACAGGCCCTAGTCTCTTTTTAAAGTCCTAGAAACCTTTCCATTCAGGCTTCACTACTTTATTACAATGTATGTTATTGTACTGCATCTCTTTTCAATTTTCCCTATAAATTAAAAGTGTGGTACCAATTAAATATTATTCTAATGATTATCTGTCTAAGAAAATAAATGTACACACAGCTGAAATTATAAACCATCCATATGTTTTTACACATATTCATTTTACATTTTCACAAGATAGCTGTAACCCTCTCCAACCCTATCAACACCTCTGCCACCAAAACATTATATTAAGTCACATCAAGTGAACCTTTTTAATGATAATTAAAACCATTAACAATTAGAGTCTAAAAATCAATACAAAAATTGTAAACACCTCTGATACATTATAAAATAGTGGCTCAGGTATTGGAGTGCAAAGGCCAGGTAATCTATTAACCTCAATGCTGCTACATCCCAGCTGTGTCCTGTACACTTGGAGGACAAATAGAAGAGAACAACACACGCCTTTTAGCAAAGTATTTAACAAAGACAATATAAGAGTTGGTAGTATAGTGTGTATAGTGTGTTTGAATAATAGTACAATTGGGTATAATAAACAAGGAAAACCAACACAAGGAAAAATGTAATCCAAATAACATAGGGATAGGGTCCAGGGAGCGATACACCAGCTGAATCCAACCATTTATGTAGCTGAGGGGCAGCAGACACAGGTGGCAATGATAATCAGTGATAGTGATTCTTCCTGCTTCACTCCAATAGAGAAAGGATGCCGTCACCGTACACCTTGTAAACCCTGAAATCTGACTTTTTACAGAAAAAGCTTTTGACTTTATGGTGCATTCAAGTGCACCTCATAAACTCATGAATCTATATGAATGGCCACAAAGATAGTTTGAAACAGGAAAATATCTATTTTATTTCTTATTTTCCTGTGTTGAAAGTACATATGTCATTACTTGTTATTGTTTGTGTATTATGTTTTAGGATGGGTTTAACCTAAGCCACATCATACAACAATATCAATGATATCACATCCATACAGGGTAAGTAGTATACAGCTGAAAGTAATAACTATATTTAACATTCTGGCATAGGAGCAGATAATACCAGGTTCAAAAAGCTATTGGAACATCTCTTATTGTTATTTAATCCTCCCATCCTTTTTCTATGGCACAAAAAGAGCATCCCTGAATAAAAATGTGGTAATTCATTATTTATCTTGACTGTTTGAGGTATTGCTTCAAGATGTAGATGAGCTTAGACAAGGGCAGATTGTGATAAGGAACATGCAGGCTGAGAGGAAGATGACAACTGAGACACAACCGAAAGGAATCAGATGGTAAAGAAAAGACAGACTTATGTATGTAGGCAGGGAGAAAGAGACCGGAAAAAAAAACAAAGAAAGAGATTGTATCAGAGCAAATGACATATTACCAAGAGAGAGTGTGAGATGATTCCTAATTCCATCAGACAAGCAAACAGCCAGTGTGTCCCCAGATCAATTGTTAATAACTCATGATTATCCTCTTATCATTTTAATGCTGATAATGGTCTTTCTCAATAACACTGTCCAAAACAGTGATCACAAAACCCAAACTCCTTATGTAGGCTATGTAATAAGCAGACATCTTAATCACCTGTTTCAATAAAAAAGGAAAAGGAAAAAAAAACAGGATTCAATTTACAAACGACCATGTTATGCACATTACATTGACTGTGCTAGCCCTGAAAGGAACCGTGGTTGTACTAAGCTAATGACTAGTGATAGAGTTGAAAGCACTTGGAGATGGTGTAGAAAGATAACAAGAATACAGAGATCCATTTGATCAGCTTAATATAAGAATTTCACAAAGTCATTTGATGTCCTGTGACAGAGACATTAAGAGGTAAAATCATAATGTTTTATGGTAAAGGCTGAGACTCTGTGGCTTCATGAAGCCCATCAATTTATCAGCAATTGAAACTGATGCCACAGGACGTGGCAACTAGTTTTATCACATTTTGATCTTGTTGACATAATTGTCTGGTACCAGAAGATTCAGTGACAGAATAGCAGTGAGGCAGCACTTACCGTGAGAACTATGTCCGCACGGTTAAACATTTCTGTTCAGATTTTTTCTTTCCCATTGTTTACTTAATATATAAAATGAAGGAGAGGATTTAGCTACATTAGGTCAAGCTGTTCTCTCAGGTTGCAGAGAGATTTAGGTTGCCTTTAGACAGCCTTTTCTTTAACATCCCTCGGGTACCCACTGTTAAAAAACATCCTCAAGCATAAATTTCTCACAGCAAACCAGCTATCTTCCTTTGTCAGCTACAATGTTACAAATAGTAGAAACCAGTTCTCAGAAGGATATTTAACACTCACGTCCTGCTGGTGAGGACACATGGAAGCACCGCAAAACCAACCTGGTCTCTTTATCAATCCACAAATCATTTTGATGGTCATTTCCTTTTTTTTTTTGTTTTTTTGTGATTGCCCCTCCTGCAACAAATACACATAGCAGAAGCCATAACACAAGGACAATGATGGACAGCCACAACACAATTACTCCACTTTTTACTCCATGATTGTTACATTAATTAGACAGACCAGCCAGTCAAGCTAAGGGCAACTACCTTTAGTATATATATATATATATATATATATATATATATATATATATATATATATATATTATATATATACAGTATATATATATATATATATATATATATATATATATATATATATATATATATATACAGTAAATATATATATATATATATATATTTATATATATATATATATACATACATGTGCACATGACGACATGTGATATAGATAAGAATATATACAAAAATATACAAAAATATATATAATAAATAGGACCACAGGAACATGCACAAATTTACAAGTCTATCTCCAAAAAATAAAATAAAAAATACGATAGAAAATGGATAGAATATGAACAAATATTATATATATATATATATATATATATATATATATATATATATATATATATATATATATATATATATATATATATATATATATATATATATATATATAATATCTAATGTAATATAAATGCACATTAGGCCTACTGTCCATCGAGGACATGAGTGAGCAATTCTTCTGCTGCTTTCTGTATCCTTGGACAGTTGATCTTCCCAAACCTGATGTTTTTCATCTACAAAAAACTGGATGATCAGAACTAACAGAGGACTATTTGAGATTCAATCAATAACTGAAAAAAAAACTAAAACTCCTAACTCAAACAAAAATAGATATGTAAAACCTGGCCATGCCAGAGCACAAGTGGCAAACAAAAGACGGAGAACAAAGAGACGAGAGACCATTTAAATTGGAGAGAGTGAGACATGATTGGCTACTTGACTGTTGATTGGAGCCTTGAACCAGGTGATCCGTTGAGCTGAAAAAGAGGGTAAAATGGAGACCAGGAGGAGACAAACAATGACTGCAAAACACAAAACAGAAAATAAACACAAGGTGTAGGCCTATACAAACCATACCACAATCATAAAACAACTCAAAGGATGTCACAATGCTACATAATTTTCACAGTATGCACCTATTGTATGAATTTTTAATTAGATTTCACAAAACACAGAGCAAACAAGCAAAGTCAGTTCCTTTGTACGCTATAGGGCTAGTCTGTGCATGGTGCACTTCAGATAACAATTATATGCATCTGTATATGTTTTTTTTATTCACACACAGTGACGATATGTATTATAATGATGTGAGAAGCTGATTAAATTGATTTGGAAGGAGACTCCTGTTGAGTTATATAAAAGTAGCATAAGTGGCTGATAAGAATAACATGATTTAGAGTATATGGCTTACACACATGTATACCTGCAACACCACAGACACTGAATAATTCACATTTATCCATTACCATTTCATAAAGTGCCCAAGTCAACAACAGGTCAAGAGCCACTGACTGTTGATTTCTTGCTCTAGGAGAGAGATTGATCAGAGAATAGAAATGTTGGCATGTTGGTTCAGTAGCACTGTCATAATCATTAAAAATTAATTAGGTTAGATCAATCCATGGTTTGTTTAGCATGCAATTCACATTTTTATCCACTGACAATTGCCCATCTTGGTTTGCTTCTTTTTGGGGTCTTTTCATTAGTATTTTCTAATCCATAGTTTGACATTTTTTTCCATTTAAAGAGTTACTCCATATATAATTTAACATACTGTATATACAGAGATGTTTGTTCGATAGCTTTATTGCCCACCGGGGTGTTAATTTATCTTCGGCTCACCAAAGCAGAAGCATACAAAGCAGAATAAGATTCAGACAAGCATTTCAACAGACAGAGAAGGTCACATTCAACTTTTGAAAGAGTTCATCTCAATATCTGTGGCTTGATCTCATCAGTGACCTTATTGAGTTCAGAATATTAATTGCACTTTTTGGTTGCAAGAGGTTCTATACAGCACCTTTGGGGGCTCAGCTCAAACTGCCTAAAGAGAGGATGGGAGCTATCACCCAGGATACTTCTTGCTTTCTGTGAAAAGTTGGATCACATGCTTTTGGGGTTTGCCAACAATTGTGATTGCCATCGACACAATCCTAGAAAGTTCTTGAATATATAATGTAGTAGACTATACCGGTTTCGTACACTAGTTCTACAATCTGCTGACTCAGTTTCCTAAGTAGATAAAGTTGTTGTGATCATCTCTTCAACGTATACTCTATTTCCAGAGAAACTGATCTGGGAGTCCAGAATCCTGCCAAGATACTTTTTCTACAACTTCAACATGTTAGCCAGTTATCTGTACATAACTAGGTCTGTTTTCAGACTAACCGACTATTGCAGGATCATGTTTAAAGAGCCTCAGCGTGAGCCGTATAGTCCGTTTCATCTAAAGGATCTGTCCTCTGGCCGTGTCATCAGTGTTTAACCTGTTTCTCACTGATCATAAATTCCTACGTAAAAGAGAGAGCAGCACAGCCTGTGCTCACAGATCTGACATGGTCCACACAGACCTTCTGTGGCAGGAAAGGAAGTCTCTGATGTCGACATCATGTTAGCACAGGTGACTTTTCCAACCAACACAAACATTATGTTTCTACACATTTTGTGGTCCCATCCCTAACAGTGATTTAACAGGCACAACAAGATCATAAAGGATGGATATAAATAGTGTAACGCTGGCTGACTGCATCCCCAGTTTGTGCCCCTGACGCATAGCTGCTGGTAATGCAAGCCTTCAAAAGCACTGGTGGAGAGAAAACATCATACGCGGATGAGAGATTTCTTCCTCTGTGCTGCAACACATGGCCCAGCTGGATAGTTTTTTTTTTTGTTTTTTTTTTTGTAGTAGAGCGGCAAGCCCATCTTCAAAACAGGCAGCTGCATGGCAACCTTCTTAAAGGGCTATAAATGTGCTTTTAGTTACTGTCAAAGTGTTGCTGCCTCCCTGCCTCCCTGTCTTTCTAGCAACCTCGACAGTGGCTGCACTAGCTGGTTAAGTGGCAAGCAAGAAAAAGCACTAACCATGCCACATCATGTTTGCATTGCCACACATACACATTATGCAGTCATTTGCCCCCCCCCACACACCCCTTATGTTTCTGCGGGTGTGGGTTAATTTGAGCATGAACTTTCTCCTTAAGTATCTTTTATAGATTTCTTCCCTTAATTAGACAAAGGACAGTAGAGAGCTGATGCCATTTAACAAATGTCCCTAGCTAAATGTCCCCAGCTAGACTTGAACGGTGGGACTTTGTGGTTACATGTTCAGCATCTCAATACCCCAGTAATGCCATTTCAATACAACACCTGCAACGAATGTGACCTTTATCTAGCCAATTCAACTAATTTTAGAGGCAGTTGGATGTGTGGGTGTTGTATTGTTGTGGTGCATCACAATGTGTCCGCCCCTGTGGAAAATAATGGATTTTACAAGCTTTACAAAGGCGATATTTATTGCAGCACTGTTTCGTTGCAATGTGCCGTACTGCAAAGGTGCTGTTGTTACTGTGTCCACAGCCTCCATATAAACAGTACCCACTGTACTAACTCAGTTGTCTGGAGGGTATAATTTACTGGTGTGAAATACTCCATCACAGTTCAGATGACATGGGCAGTCTTGGCATCGATAGTATTGATGGGAATATGTACTCTTATCTTAGTCTGACAGCAGGTGTGCAAGCATAGTAAAAGGATGTTTATCTTCTCAAAAGACAGAGCCGGTCTCGATTGACTGAGTGGATCGAGCGCAATGGAGAGATGTTGCTTTTTTTAACTTGAGATGCAGTGTTGCTCTACTCCTAAATGTTGAACTAAGCAGCGGTCCAGCTGTCACATAATACAGATCTCTGCCATTTGTTTTCGTCTGTGTGGTAAAGAGCTATTATATTGTTGGGTAGCTGCCATTCATAATGAGGAAATGACACAATATCCACTAGCTGAATGTGATTTGGATCATTTAATACGAGTATCTATGCAATGCTTTTGTCTTTCATAATTACCTTCTCAATCTTTGCCTGACACTGTTCAAGTGATTTCAGCTCACGTTCAATAGCATATTTGATATACAGAATTATATAACAGCATTTGAATTATATTGAACTAATCATCTAAACTATAGTATTTACTTTCTGTTGTACAATATAGGGCATAATGTCATATCTTATAATTCCATATAGAGTTATAAAGAAGGAATAGGTTAGTCCTTGTCTTAAAAAAAAAAAAAAAAAGCTCATGCACCTGATGAATACTAATAATACATTCCATTCTGCATCACATATTACAAGCTGTCTCAATTAGATAAGAGTTAGTATTGTCACTGCAGGGTAGAGTGGTGTTGACAGCATCATAGCATTTATCTCAGTGGTGGCTCCTTCCTTTGAATCCCAGGATTGTGTTCTGAGACAGAACAAACTAAATGAGACTGTCTTACTGTGAAATCACTGAGACAGCCCCAATTTATGCAATATTCACTGCAGCAATGGTGTGGTGGCTTGTTACATCCCTTCATATTACATTGGTAAAATGAGGGCAAGACATTGATGACATCCTGTTTTCATGGGCAAACAGATTGGGCAGCACAAAATTGAAATGTCTTTGCTCAGCCCAGTGTCTTAATCATAATCTTCCTTCTCACTCAACCGTTTCTGCATAACTGAATTGGCCTGATGAGACGAGGACTTTGCAGAGAAATGCAGCTTTCTTTCGTTGATCAGGCCTGAGCTGCATGGCAGATGTCTTTTTATAATCATGGGTGTAAGATCATGAAATATTCTGCTACGCTTTCCCACCCCCTTACCTGATTTGTTTTAGCAAAAATCCACGTTGTGATGGTAATTAAAGAGATGCAGTGTTTAAAATGAATCGACCCTGCCTGAATACATCATCCATCGATCAACCACCAATACAGAGAAGAAAATTACTGCTTCTTCTGAGTTGGGCTTGATAGATTAGTAAATATCAATTTCTATAGAAACCAGCTGTTGTTTGCATCTCCCTATTGTGACTTCTTTAATTACAGTGGACTGATTTAACTCCTTCCCTCCCTCCATTTTTTCACCCATTCCCATGCATATAAGCAGTCTATACATGCAGTCTAAACATTTGTGGAACTAATCCTAATGAATGTGCTATTTTGGCATGGCGATACTTTCTTTTAATGTGTATATATAAATCTCCTATATACTGACATTAGATGTCAGATAACCAGCAGGAAATGAGTGATGGCCCCTGTCCACTTCAGGGGGAACATTTAAGGGTCATTATTCCACCATTATCATCCTTGCCAATGACTGCAGAGCCCTCCTCCCTCCTGTCAGTGGGCTGTCTGCTGTATAATGGGCCCAGAGTGTCCATTATGAAGCCATGGCCGCAGATGCACTTTAGCCACAGTCTGCTAAAAGAGGCTGAGTGACGCAGGGTAGGGGGATATGGATCATAAAGGGAAATTATATGTTGGACCATTGTTTTTTTGCTCAAATGAAGGTAAATCGTTATGAGTTTTGTGATCTGACATATAATGGACTGAGCAAAATGAATGATAAATGTGGTACCGCAGCCAATTTGGAAACGCTCTCACTCACAAAAGTACAGACAAATCTTTTAAAACACAGTTGTTAATTAGTTGGAGTAATTATGCCAAGATATCGCAATTAATGTGAACTTGAAATATATTAAAAAAAGAAAAGGTCTTTCCTAATTACTCAGTCAGTTTGTGCTGATGAACATAAAAACTGCATGGTGTTCCTTTAAAAAAAAAGCAAAAAGAAACTTCTGGTGAGAGTCTGTTTTCTGTGAATCCAGCGTAATGGAGAACCATTAACTCTCAGGAACAGACTGTCTCTGTTTTCAGCGTGCAGCACACAGTTCATTGTTACCAACTGATGCATTTAGACACGGTATCAGTGGGTAAGCATGCTCTACATTTGTATTGCTGTCAATCACATGACTTCATACCGAGTATTAGCATTCTGTGTTGCCAAGTACTCTGTTGTCCCTGACATACGAGTCTCTTTTTTTGTCACACACTAACAGTAATACACGTCTTTCTCTCAAGAAGAGCATAAATGCTTAGGAGAATGCAGAAGAAGGAATGCTTCAAAGTAAGAAATAACTCCTCTATTTCCCTAAAAACTACAGTGCACCTCTCTCTCTCTCTCTACCTCAGCTGCTACTTCCTGCTCTTCCTCAGTATGTTGTGTAGTTGTAGTTTCCTCTTTACTCATGATTTACAGTGCCTTAATGTAGTCCTGTACTTGCAGTCAGCAGATGAAATCATCATTTGTCACGTTAATAGTTCTCTCTCTCTGCCATGCATTCATTCACACACATTCACACTGTACATACACATATATGGGCCTTTCCCAGTATGGCTCCATTCACTAAATCCCCCCTCCAATCATCCTTCCTTTTCTCCCCCCTCCTTCTCAGGCCTCTCACCACATCCCTGCTGCCTTTTCTCTACCGCCATTCTTCTTGTTTTCTTCACCTCCTCTTTCACACCACCTCTGGTATTATGGATTTCCCTTCATGCTACCTTATTTTATATTGAATGTTTGTGTTGTGCAGTAAATACTTAGCTTCTCAAAATGCTCGATATAAAGAAGTTCAAGTTACGTGTTTGTGTCTGAACCACAGCGGATTCGATCAATCACTATATCGCACAATCTTGTGATCACTCTGCCTGTGATAGACAATGATAGACAGATGGTTCATTCAGTTACAAGTATTCTTTGAAAGTGCTGCCCTTTTCCAAATACTTTCGCTGGTTGACTTCTCAGATGGTTCTGTGTAACAAACCATCTGGCATATCGGGTTACTGTTTTTCTGCTTTGTGCAAAATGTTTCTATATATGTAGGCGGTTTTATGAAATGCAGTTAGAGAAATTTATTTGCTGTTTTGTACAATGTGCCCAGCTGTTCCTTTTTAAAGGGTTAATTAAAAGATGCATGAAAATTAAAGAACATCATCCTTCTGTAGATGTTTGACAGAGCTTGGTTTGATTAATGTTTCAGTCTTAATTACCATTCGCACAGGCGCGCATCGTTCATTGTCAGGAAAAAAAAATTGTTTTACAATTAAGTTTAAAAAAAATCAAGTAAAAGATAAAATGAAACAAGAGCAGTATAGATTGAGCGATATTACAGTTATTTACAGCACTTCAACATTTGTTAAGATAAATAATTACTGGAGATGCAGTAGGAAGAAAGTTTTGTGCATCAAGAAAAATTCAGATGCTCGTCCAAAGAGTTATGATGTCAGTATTTGATACCCTGTTAGCATTCGTTCTGTACAAAGATTAGATTAGGAATTCTTGATTGGTGCTCAAGATCAATTAGATGTATATGTTACTGACATTCATACAACATAGCTAACCCACGACTAAAACCTGAGAATCACTATAAAGAATCAAACCACAGATATGACATAATGTGACAACACACTAAACACAACAGAGCTTTTATTATGAAAACCAGAAGCTGCTTACAGGATGCAGACTTCCAGGGGAGACTGATTTGAATTGTTTTGGCAGCACAGGTGCCAACGTGTCAGGAAAGGCTAACTGGAGAGGCTACATGGAGAAACTAAATGACTCAGCAAATTGATTAGCTAACATGTGACAGATTCTCCCCACTCAGTTGCCACATCTGCTCTGCTGTTTTTGCAAAACACCACACTGGCTCCCGCAGCTCTCGGATTCATCTGCTGTTTCCAAGTGACTTCTAACTTTAGCAAGCATTTTCACTTTAATCAGCCACCCCATTTTTGGTCTGAGCACAAGGATCAGAGGATGTCTCCCACTAAATCAAAAAATCTCTCATTTACACATTTTAATACAACTCCAGTGCCGACCCTCTCCTTTCTCTGATCTGTTCTCTACTGCAGAGGCTCAGACATAATCCTAAGTAGGATACACAAATCTTGAATTCTTAAGCCCAGTTGAGCACCCTTTCTTTAATAATGTATAGTGCCCTTAAAAGCTGAAAAAACAATTTTTGAAATGAAAACCTTGTTGAAATTGATTACATTTTTAATTGACAAGGAGTGCATATCTAAAACGTTCCTTCTCTCTTCCTGACCCTGTTTTTCTTCATTTATTCCTCATCGCTCATCTTTTTTTCAAATTTCTCATCATCTTCTTTTTATGTCCCCTTCTTTTCATCCGCACAGCATGCGAGTTGATGAACCAGGGGATCCTCGCTCTGGTCACGTCCACGGGCTGCGCGGCTGCGAGCGCCCTGCAGTCTCTGACGGACGCCATGCACATCCCCCACCTCTTCATCCAGAGGAATGGGGACGGCGCCCCCCGCACCGCCTGCCAGCTCAACCCCAGCCCAGATGGAGAGAGCTACACCTTGGCCGCTCGACCACCTGTTCGAATCAATGACGTCCTGCTCACCCTCGTCTCTGAACTCCACTGGCAGAAGTTCATCATCTTTTATGAGAGCGACTACGGTGAGTTCGAGGCGAATGTGAGCATCCGATGGCCGAGTATATCTTATAAACATGACATTTGTATGAAAGATGATTTCAGCTTTTTCATTTAAATGTAAATTCTCAGAACCCATCTCCAAAGGGGGGGAGATCACACTGCCACTGAAGTAAAGTCGTCTTAACAGTAAAAATTCATATGCTGAGAAGAAATGCATGTTCAAGCAGGCATGCACATACGCACACACAAACAGAACAGTGCATGCACATTGTTGAAAAAAAAATTCTAAGTTCTGTAAAGATTTTAGGGGAAACAACATCTCATTTCTGCATAGACCATTAGTATCCTCATGTCAGGGTCTGTTTGGCTCATTTCTGTTACCAGAGAAAGAGAATGTGGCCCAACTGTATCTTATATATTCTCAGATGTTCTCCACTTCTGTTTCGTTATTCTCATCATGATAACCCCTGTGGACCGAACCTTTAGCAAAAGGGGAAATGATTGTGGATAGAGCAGAGGATGGAGCAGTGATTGGCAAGGCAGTACAAGGAGAGAAAGATGAAGAGATTATATTGCTGCATTGGCATTCCTCAGATGATACGTTGCCACTGCTGGCTAATCGTTTTACTACTTGGAAAAGTGCAATCTAGAAGGGGGTGTAAATCTGTTCTATTTTTTTCCCCCGCACATTGGAAGCTACAGTTGATGAAGTGTATATTAAAGCAAGTCCTCCAGGGAACGTGGCCACCCCTAACACTCCTCCCCAGTTGTTTCATGTCTACTTCTCCACTATCAGCTCCCCATTATAGGCATAGAATGCCCCAAAACATGGATCTAGCTATCTATATGTCCTTTTGTATGTCTGTCTGATTAGCTCAAGCTCTTTCTGTTCCTTTCTTTCAGATCAGATGTGTGCCTGACTTTCTGCATGACTAACTAGCTGTCTAACTTGCCAGCAGCATGCCTGTCTGTGTCTCACTATCTATCTATCCATCTTTTCGCATACAGTTCCATTCATTGAATCAAATCCTATCAGGAACTCTTTATGTATAACATCTCACCTCAGCACAGTGCGCTACAGCCTTAAATTGCAAGTCTTGTGAGAGGGAACCTATGTCTAATGCATGAAGACTTATTTCTGCAAGGCACTGGTCGGTGAGAAATAATGGATGGGAATAATAATTTTAACAACATATTTCTTTTTCAAGTCTGCTAAACAAGGTACTACAAAGTTGACACTGTTGACATTTATGCTCGTGTTCCACGGTTTGCACGCGTTTGATTAAAAAATGTAGTGGCTAATTAGGATCCTCACTGCAGAACAGTCCAAACACATGTGGTGCTTGCCTTGAAGCATTGTAACAGAGACCCATACCATGTACCGCCTAGAGAAAAGTAGCATCAGCAAATCTCTGTTGGCACTTAGAGTGTAAATACAGTAGATTTTGCATTTAAACAGACCACATGTGAGTAGGCAGAAACGCCTGCAGCAGATTCATTAATTTTTACCTGCCCAAATTGTCAAAGCTAACAGAATTGTTTAAAATTGAAAAGTCTTTGAATGAATCAAGGTATAATCTGATGAATGCATGAATAAACAAGATTTGACATTCGATGCCAGCTTTTATGACAGTTTGTCATTCTTAGATCCTGAGTTACAATTTTCACAGAGTGACTGGCACACTGGAAAAAGAGCTGCCACAGTGTTGTGCAGAGCCATGCAATACCCTGAGGTCTACACCTAGTTGGTCAAGGATTCATCCTACTGACATCCACTCAACTCCACAGATGTAGCCCCATCAGGCATAATATCTTAATTCACAAAAAAGATGACATGATTTCTTTATTTGAAAATGTTAATTGTTTACAGTGAGACATTTAACTTTGAAATTTTAATAGCATAACTTAAAAAATGGAGGTATTCTAAAACATTTGACCAATATGTGCCAGACAGTAAAAAAAATCAAACTGTTGAATTGGCAGTTAAATTTATATTTAACTGTAGAATCCTGACAGCACCGCCAAGGAATGTCACTGCCAAAATCAGATTTGCTGATTGAGGGCATGTGCTTATCTATGAGCTTCAGATCATTCAGTTTATGTAGCTCCCTCTACTAACTGACTGTAGAAAGATGGGAGTTTTTTATTCCTTCAGAGATTGTAAAGATCATTCAGATCCATTATACTTATCTGATTTAAAAATTATACCTAAATGAACAGACTATCTGAATGGGCATGTGGAAGAAGTAGATTTAATTTATGACATGAAAGTTAATGAAATGATGATTGCTATGCTTTATTGAGCATAGAGGAGGAGTGAACTTTGTGTGATGGATTTCTGGATGTGATTTGATAAGGCTCTGTTTTTCTGGGCTGCCATTTTAACAGTTTGCTGATGGTGCATTAATTTATAAAGCCAGATGTTAGAAACCTTCTGGCATGTCATGTCAGGCATCATCACACTGTAGGATTACTCACAAGGAAATTATCCAAAACCTCATTTGTCTATCATATATTGTTGTTCTATCATATCACACCTCTTTGATAGTGAATATCATTTTTAGACAGCGAGAGCAACACCAGCCTCCACAGTAAGAGCACAGGGTGTTTTTTGGCTTTTATTATAGCTTTTACAGCTGGCTTCTCTGACCTCAGGGGCAAAGTTTGGCTCATTGTAATGAAGTGTCTCAGGGTAGCCAATTCATTCACCACCAATGCAACAGTTGCATAAATGTTATGGCAATAACTTTTAAAGCTTTGCCTCATATAGTTATATTTGTCATTGTGCATTTACAAGATAAAAGTGTTGTGAGATAGCAAGTTCCATATTTCATTTCATACATATAGATAACATTTATCTAGCCTGAATAAATAGGAAAGCTCTTAATTTCTCTTTGAACTGGTAACATTGGAGCTTGCAAGTACCACCCAGTGTTAAACATGGTTTAATGTTGTTGGTACCAACCCTACATTTGACCATGACCAGCAACAACATGGGTTCATAGATCTAAGTTGAAAATTTCATTCAATTCCTTTTTTTTAAATCTGAGTTTGTCTTTCAATCTTCCCCAGATTGACATATGTCAACAACTATTTGATGGATTGAAGAATAGGAATAAAGACATGCAAGCTTCCCAAAAAACAAATTTGTCATCATGGCTAAACTTCATTTTGTCAAATATGTTTTGTTCATCAAATACTTGCAAGACTAATGACATTCCCAGCAGCCTCAGCTTCTTTGTGCTAATTAGCAAATGTTTGCACACAAACATTAAAAATGTACCTAAAGTTAGCATTTACCTCTGTGCTGAGGTGCTGAGCTGCTAACATGGCTACACTCTTGTTTCAAAGGCTTGTGGTATGTTGTATGCCTTTGTAAAAGTCATTAAAGGTTTGTTTACACAGCACTGAGATTTGTATGTATGGCAAAGGAATCCAGCTATTGATTTTGTGTGGGAGGAGAGTGGGTAGACTATCTTCAAACAAAAGCTTCTTTTAAAATTGCCATGTCAGTTCATTATAACAAGGACACCATGCAAAAATAAAAGGCATGATTATAAGACATCTTAAAGAAGGGTCAATTGTCTTGAAGATCAGTAGGCTCCTTTTGTCTGAGTTAACCTGTGTTTAGTCAAGACAGAGCAGCTACCTCTCTCATTGCCCTCCTGTGGTGGCTGACTCTCTGTTAGAGTAGAGAATTAGGCTTGGATTAGGTGTAAGATTGATTAAGCTGCTTCAGGTCTCGACTAGGAGGCGGTTCTGAATGTAGAAAATGCATTTATAACACAGGGACTAAACATAGACAAACAGAAGGGATAAATCCATGTATTTTTTCCTACATTCTGTTGATACAGTCATATTCCAAAATGGATTACATTTTTCCCTTGTTTTTCCTCAATATTCTGCAAGAAATAACCCGTAATAACAAAGTTGCAAAGTGAAAAAAAAAGTTTGTTTGAATTCTTTTTACAAATGAATTAAAAATAAAAAATGAAAATGTACAATCTACATAAGTATTCACAGCTTTTGCCATGACATTCAAAAATGAGCTCAGATGCATCCTGTGTCTGATGTTATCCTTGGGATGTTTCTGCAACTTGATTGGAGTCCATCTATGGTTATTTCAGTCGCTTTGGAAAGGCACTCACAGTCAACAGTGCATATCAAGAGCCATGCTCAAGCCATGCCATGAAGTCCAAGGAATTGTCTGTAGACCTCTGAGACCGGATTGTATCGAGGCACAGATCTGGGAAGGGTACAAGAAAAATCTGCAGCATTGAAGGTCCCAATGAGCACAGTCAGTGTCCTCCATCTTCTGTAAATGAAAAGAAATTTGGAACCACCAGGACTCTTCCTAGAACTGGCTGCCTGGCCAAACTGAACAATCAGGGGTAGAAGGGCCTTAGTTAGGGAGGTGACCAAGAACCAGATGGTCACTGTGACGGAGCTTTCTCTGTGGAGAGAGGAGAAGCTTCCAGAACGGCAGACATCTCTGCAGCACTCCACCAACCAGCCCTGTATGGTAGAGTGGCCAAACGGAAGACGCTTCTCAGCCTGGAGTTTGCCCAAAGACATTTGAAGGACACTCAGACCCTGAGAAACAAAATTCTCTTGTCTGATGAACAAAGATTCAGATCTTTGGCCTGAATGCCAAGCATGTCTCCTGCATGTCTGGGGGAAACCAGGCACCAGTCATCACCTGGACAATACCATCCCTACAGTGGAGCATGGTGGTGACAGTATCATGCTGTGGGGATGTTTTTTTCAGCAGCAGCAACAATGAGACAGATAATTGCAGCAATGTACAGAGACATCCTTGATGAAAACCTTCTCCAGAGCACACTGGCCCTAAGACTGGGGGGATAGATCATTTCCCAACAGGACAACAACCCTATATACTCTATGTCCTTGACATGCAGTATATATGGAGCCCAGAACATATCTAAAGATATTTGGAAATGGCTGTGTGCTGATGCTCCCCATGCAACCTGATGGAGCTTGAGTCATCCTACAATGGAAGAAACTGCCCAGAAATAAGAATAAGAAATAAGAAGCTATGCTACATCAATGGATGGACAGAACAAACTTGTTAATTGGCTCTGAAGTTGCAGTTTACAGTACTTCATGTATGTTTTTAAACCTGAAACTACAAAATATTGTAAAAAATATTTATTATTCAGGTTATACTAACATTACACAAGCTTAAAAACAACGTTAAAACAATAAATGAAAATTTTCAAAACTAATGTAATGTTAACGTTAGATCTATTTGAAGACCTATTTGTATGTAACTTCATTTAATGTTAAACTGTTTATTTGATGTAACTTTGTCATACTTTTAATATGTTAATGCTGTGAATGTAACATTGGTAATTGAGTGTTTGTACTGTATATGTTATATTCATAACGGTACTAGATTTCATATCCATAATTGCTATTGCAGCTTTTTCTAATTAAATATTCATTGTTACAACAAACAAGAAATTATAAAATGTGCAGTGAGATTCTCAATGTAATTGCTAAACAGTTTTGCTAACTTTAATGAATATCTAAGTTATAATTTCCACAGTGTGCATATTTATGGTTTTGATACTGACAGACGTATGTGACTCTTACAAAAATGTTACTTTCATAAGTTAAAATCAATTATTTTTTTTAATATATCAGTCCTTATAAGGTCCTGGCTGTGATTCATCCACCTGCTACACAGCAGAAACTGTCATTTTGGTTATATTCACTTAGTTTTAGACATGAATATCACGCTCTGTCTTTAATGGACATGTATTTAAAGATTGTTTTATCCTACCACTATATATAATAATAGTCAACCTAAAAAAATCTGAAGCACTCTTTATTTTTCTCATTACACTTATTTATTTTCCTCTCACAGGCTCAGTGTGGATCATGGTCTGGCCTGGTATTGCAGAGACCAGCCTCTGCTGCTTTAAATGGACTGTCATGGAAGAATCTTCAATCCTTCTTCTTCCTCCTACTTACACTTACATTTTGATGTCGGTGCTAATTTATTTACTTGCTAAGTTAATGAGCCAGTCGCCAATACATGTCAATCATTAAAATATAATAATAGAAATACACTCACCGAAAACAATGCAGCACAGAGCCCTTGAATGGTCACAATCAGCAGCAACATGTTTGGCCGATATGTGCATCAAATGATCCAAAAGGCAGAAACTGCAGAGCTATCTGCCATTGAAACAGGACACACCCTTAATTATGCAGATTTAAGCTGAATGTTAAGCTTCAATAAAATGTAAAGGGACGAGTTAGGAAAAAATTCCCCTAACTTTTACGACCAGCCTTATGTGGCCATTCAAGAAACTGCAGTTTTTGGCACTTCCTTATTGTGCTCACTGCTTTGCATCAGACTTGGTTATTATGTGTAGAATTTTGAGGTAAAGATTGTATTACAAATATGTGGAAAAAAGTAGAGTGCTGTGAATATTTTCCTCATATACTGTGTCTCCCACAGATATTGTAGAAAGCCTGCACAACATAATGTGAGGGTTAGGGTTGGTGACAGACCTGAAGAAATTAAATAAGCCTTTCGAGAGCAGTGAACAGCCTTCTGTGTAGTAATGACTTACTCTTTCATACACTCGTCATTGTGTTACTTTATATAGGCCATAAGGTCTCTAACACTGCAGATTAAGTTGTCAGGTAATTTCACAGACAGTTCAGTACAGGTGACCTTCAATTAATTGTCTCTCCATAAGAATAGATGGAAAGAGAAGATCAAGGTAAAACAAAGAAAAAAAGCCTGTGTGTGTGCATATATACCCGTATATATCATGTATATATCACTGTGATACTATGAAAAGTAGGAAATGTTTTTTTTTTATAGGTCATAGAAGTAGCTCCATCATTAACAAATGTTGATAACCAGTTGGAAATGAAGGAAGAAATAATGCATGGCCACACTGAAGGTACTTAACCTTTTACAAATGATGTGAAAAAATAAATGGTAGGGTCTAATTTGCATAGTTGTGTTGTTGTAGTGACAAAAAAAAAACTTATAGATGGATGTCTCTGGACAATTTACTGAATCTCAACAGCTTTTGGAAATATATAAAGGTGGCCTGATTTTAAATTTAACCACCATACTCCACCACCACCATACAGCAGCCATATGTGTGGCTGAATCTTTTTTTTTTTTTTTTTATTGCTTCCTGACCCTGAATTATTACTAATTTTCACTATAGGTATGCATTTTTACTGCCTATGGAGTAAGACAGCTGTCAGAATATTCATGTGCATATGATAAAGATCAGTGCATATGTTTAATATTCATGTGCATATTATGGTGATCTGAGCATAAAATTAATTTTTAAACTCTTGAACTCTTGAGTGCAGTTTCCGAGATGCGGCTAAGATAATGTGATAACGTTACCATTTCTCATAACCCACCTGTTCTTAAAATGCCCACACAATACATTTTATGTACAACTGGACTCATTCAAGAGTTTATGAATATTTATTTAATGCACAGATCTACATAATATGCATACAATTATTTTAAAAAAAATATGCACAGATCTCAATCATATGCACATGAATATTCTGACAGCTGTCTTACTCCATAATTGCCTTCCTTCTAAGCACACAACATTGTATCATCGTAAATCATGTCAGCAAAACTTGAGTAGGCAATTAATTCTATTCCTTTCTTGGAGAAAAACGTGCATGGTATGATAGTAAGCCAAAAAATGTACTAACTGTGCAGTATTTTTGAGACCAGGCCTGGACTGTGATAATAATTTAGTCCAGAGTTGTATTCAGACCACACTGCTTAGAATGGAACCATTTTGTTGACTGTATTTTCCTTCGGTTTTGATAGTTTGAAAGACAAAAAACAGTGTAATACATTCTTACCTACCAAATTAAAATCATGCATAGCTGTTTTCTAAAACATGCTCATATAATAATTCATGGTGAAATGAAATAAATAAATGAAGACTGATGTATAAAAGCCTACGACAGTTTTGAAGCTCAATAGATGGTGATTCTAATTTGAAGTGGCTCAAGAAATACACTAGTAAATGTTTAGAAAATCATTTCTCCTTTTCATTAAAACAGAAAGAAGAGATTTGTTATGTTTACAACACCAGAGAATATGCTCATTTACACTGATTGATTCTTACTCAACAGAATTTTCAGATTTGTTGACACCCCTGGCAGATAAAAGCTTGTTCAGTGCTTGGGGGCATATGTAGTTGGGATTTTGTATTTGAATGAATTGTACTGAAAGATGGCTTCTTATAGGGCAATTAACACTGATTTTAATGATATTTGTGTAATCATTAAATGTAAATGTTTATTTATTTATTATATTTATGATCTATGTAATTCAAAATCTTTACTCTAGCTTCACAGTTATAACACACTGTTGACACACACTTTATTCACAAGAATCCAACCTGAAATACAATTCTACAGCATTAACACCATTTGCACAACCCCCTGTGGTTTAACTGTTAATTTGTTACTCAGTCAGCAGCTAATTTGTCCTTTTCACTTACATTTTTTTACACTTCCTAGGCTTCGCTTGTTGCCAAGAAGTACACATTTGGTGTTAATTGCATTGATCTATAACTTCACTTCACAACAACATCTTTTAGATACATTTGGTCAAAACATCAAAGTGCAAAATGATTTGAACTGATCTGCATTTTTGAAATGCTGGGTATGATTTTTTATGTGAAAATTGCTCTAAAATTTGACTGTTAGAGTAAGGAATGGATATAAGATGTTATTTTCTGTCATAGCCATGATTTATGATACATTTTGTTGTTCACTGATTCAGTTATTACTTAGATTTACTTTAAGATTAAGATTAGAGTTTAGCAGTTGTTAAGAAGAGGGCAGATTAAAACTGTAGTGAGTTTTTTACTTCCATTCTCTTTCTCTAGTTGCTTGTATTGCATATTGCAGATTTATTGCAAGAACAACAGTGATTGCTTTAACAGAGTCATCTCAACTTTGAGTAAACACAGGCTTGTAGTGTAGCCATTTCTCAGGCTTTTCCGCTTGGATTGCAACACAGCTTGACACCTCAGTAGAAGCCTCAGAGCCCTTTGAGCATGATATGCTCAATTTTGCATCACTCCAATCCAAGAGGGAGTACTGCTTTTGTAGCAAGTCGAGTAAGATAGAGCTGAATAGGATGCTAGAGTAGCTTCATAGGGTTATCCTCTGTCTCTCATGATTTATCTTACCCGATCTTTTTCAAACGGATAAATACTGTTAAGGAGAAAATAAGTGCAATAAAACTGAAATCAAGAGTATTAAGACACCAGTCAGTTTAAGGATGGGATTCTGATACAGGGTGCTGAGAGAAGGGTTAAATTTTGATATCTATAACTTTCAGAAGCACATTTTAGCTCAAAAATGAGGCTCGGGTGAACACGTCCAGAAATCAGACCTTTAATTCCACGTTAATCCTCTTTTCTTCAGCCTCTCCATGGCTGACATGGTTGCCCTGTGGAAAAGCCTGCTATGGGTTTGGAACACTGGCTTTGAAGTCTGATGTTTCTATCTTGGTCCTAGAGTAGTTATCTCATGGTAGCTTTCCCTTGGCTCTTCATGGATTAAAACCGCTGTTTATTCGTTACAGCATGTTTCTCTTATTGTCCAAACCTCCAACATTTGGGAGATCCATGATTTTTGTAGAATGTAATGATGCTACTGCTAAAATTACTTTGATCAGTTCCCTAGATTTCTTGTCATGTTGATCAAATATGAACACAGGTCTGTGTTGTTTAAAACATTGTGTAGGTTAATTTCAATGAATGAAGGACCCACACACTAAATCAAAGCAAATCAAATCAAATATAATTATTGTAAAATATTTCTATACTTGAGAGTCCTCATCACTCCTCTTGTTAAGTTTAAATAATAATTAAGCAGATTATGTTCTTTGATGTACATTTATATAAATATGCACAAAAAATGTTGCTGTGCTGTAGCATATTATTAGTATAGAGATCAAATAGTTTCAAGGGTAAAGTCTTCAGTCATTTGTTTACTCCAATAAATAATTAACACCTTGATTAAACATTGTTAATATACCAGAGTTGCTCTTTGTCCTCTCTGGGATCACTGAAGCACTAAACAAATATGAAATCAGACTGTAGATGTATAATGTAGTCAATATCGTCATATATTACTAAAGATGGATATTGCATAATACCAAATATTACAACACTAATTGCAATGGTCTGGGAGGGAAGGGACTGTGATTAAATTTTAAAATACTTGTGTAAACAAAAGGAGGATTTATTCAGAGGCTGAATGTCGCCCATTGTATTCAAAGGAACACGTCCAAGGGTTTAGAGACACACAAAACAAGGTGTGTGTGGAAAAGTTTTTCAAAGAGTGCTGCGGTAAGAGGCTGGCAATGCTTCAAAATGATTAATGATTTAATTTCATGTTTTGTTCTGCCCTTTGAACATGAGAGAATCCAGCTGCAACTGTGAGCATTTATGGGAAAATCAAACATCGCAACTTACTCTTTATGATCATCTCTTTGCCCCTAGGTGCAGACACTCAGCCACACTCAGCCAGTATAGACATAGTAGCAGTGTTGTCAATACCATAAGTAAGTATATGTATCAGTCTGAACACAAAATGGAAATAGGAGTCTCCAAAAGTGTATTCAGTGCAAGGGGAACATGTTAGAAAAGATGGTTTCTATTCCAGCCCCTGTGTCTGTGTCTAGCAGAAAATAAGAAGCTATAGTCTAGAGGAGAAGCCTCAATAAGTGTCACTGATGCAATGAACCAGAGGTAACATTTAATATGAAATAGAAGATGTACACCATATTATTAAGAAATACAATAATTAAATTTAAAAACTCTAACTAGAGGATGATGTAATGTTCAGTAGTGCAAACTTCAAATCATCTGAGGATGACATGGAAGGTGCAGAATTAAGCTTCTTAAAGCTGATTTGCAAGTTTTTAGTCCTCGGCCTACTTCGATATACAGTATCAGCACCAGCTTGAGCTTTATTACATAGGGAAGGTTGGTGTGGGGGAGGTTACTGTGTGTAAATTGGTGAGGATACATACCGAGGTGTGACAGAGATGTTGTAGGATGCAGGATGTGTTAGGAAATACAATTAACCAGATATGTAGCTATACCACAGTGGAATATCAGGGGTGAAACAGCTAGAGATATTATCTAGGAGGTAATAACCTGTTGTGATGGGATGCACACCATCAAGCTAAAAAAAGAAGAAAAGAACTAAAACAATTTCAAATTGTTTACAAAAATTAGGCTAAAAGCATTTTAGAAGTATCAATTATTCGTGAATCGAGAACAGCCTAGACCAGTAATTGTCAACTGGGTCCGCAATTGCAAGGGGTCACTGCATGAGAATCATCACGCCTTTTCAAAATCATGAGCCTAGTGTTTCAGTGGACATATTTATTTTTTAAAAAATGTTTTTATTATGAAATATTTGCAGAAGGGTAATGTGGTAACTAATTTGCTTGCAAGGTTCAGGTTGGCGCTTGGAATTAAGCTAATATTACAAGCAAACAAAGAAGATGATAAGCACAGTCACTAAAGAAGAACAAGAAAAAAAATACATTTCAGCTTGACAAGACTAAATAAAAATAAAAAAAATAAAGCACTTTTTTGGATGAAGCAGACTCTGGGCCATTGGGAAAAAAAAAGAAAACAAAGAGCAAAAAGAGACTGAGTGCCCATTTACATCATTTATACGGTAATGCAACTTCATGGTTGATTCAAGTGCAGCTCAAAGAAAACGAGGGTCCTCGGGGTCCTCAACAATATGCCGGGGGACCAGGACCCCAAAAAGGTTGAGAACCACTGTCCAACAACCAGAGTGGTGATGGTGGGATCTGTGATATGGATGGAGGAGGAGGTGGTGGTGGTTGAGGTGTAGGAGAACAGTGTGAAGACAAGTTTGCATAAGTTTTAGATTTAGTGCTGGGAGACTGTAAAGATGGTCCCAAGGCTGTCTTGGAGGCTACCGTCTCTGAGGCAGAGACTGATGCTGGTTCTGTGACATCTTGGTCACCAGCAGCACACTCCCGGGCAGAGAAGCTATTGGTGGTTGGCAGTGATGGAATATCAGGGATTATGGATGGCCTGTCTCCCTGACCTGCACACAGTCGTGAAGTGGAGCAGCTGTGAGAGGCAGAAATGTTCCAAGGAATGGTCTCCATAATCCCAGAGGGCCCACGACAGTAGTGAGACCATCAGCCAACATTATCATGAGCTTCCTTGCCATAACTTAAAGGGGTTCAGAACCAAAATATGTCTAGCCTGGGCTGTATCACTGTTAATATAGTTAGAGATCATACTTTTCTGGAGGTGACTGCATGTTCTATGTTTGTTGGCCTTACTGAAGATAGGTATGTTGGGACAGTCAGTGGTACATTAAAAAGAGCAATTTTGTGAATAATCACAGAAATATGACAAACGTAAAATAATGATCCACAGGTAGTACATTTTTTGGTAAAATCCATTCTAGAGTAATGTACAAAAAAAGAAGAAAATAGTCTGCCAGATGCTGGAATTGGCAGCAGGAGACAGCTATGCACATGCAAGTTTTTTTTTTGTTTTGTTTTTTTTGTAGAGGGCAAGGCTGGAGCAGAAGATATTATACACCAACTATCAGTGATTGTTGATCCCATCCTCAGAGTTTAGAAGCGTGCCAATAAATGTCTCTAAAAATCGTGAAATATTCATGAGGTTTTTGCAGGATATCAAAAGGATATTCATGTCACCTCAAATAACAAACACACCCCTACAGTGTGGTGTGTGTGTGTGTGTGTGTGTGTATTGTGCAGCTGTGTCTTCATGTGCTGCTGTATATTCTCTGTTCTCTCTACTGAAGCATTTAAAGCCAATGACTCATCAAACCTCCAGAGATGCAACAGGGTAAAGCCCACCCATCCACACACAAGGATAAAGTGAGAGGTCTGGCTCTATGGATTATGCCTTAACCCCCTTTTAAGAATGTGGCGTGACTCCCCCTGTGACTGCTGGGATTGGTGTGTTTATTGTGAGCCCTCTGCTGTACATCAACCTTTGATTTGTGTGTGCAGTGCAGGCTTCTTTTAAGTGAGCACACAGACACACAAAGACCTCTGGGGACAGACCTGCCTGCAATTTCATATATTTTGTCATGCTGTAGTACATGAGCAAAGATCAAAACCTGCCTCGAAGCCCTTGGAACGAAGCCTGAAATTATAGAGTTCATGGACAGGTGTTAAAAGTACAGGTTGTTTACCCAGTATTTTGAGTTAATGCTTCGGGAATTAAGTGCTGTATCACATAACACCTGCCTAAAGTCTTCTTTTTGTCTCTGTCTTTTTTGTGTGTTCATCTGCCCCCTTCTCCCTTCCCCTGTCTCATTTTCTCTCCTCTTCCAGACATCCGTGGTTTGCAGACCTTTATGGACCAGGCTTCTCGTCTAGGTCTGGATGTGTCCTTGCAGAGGGTTGACCGGAATGTCAGCCGAGTCTTTACTGACCTTTTCAACACAATGCGGACCGAAGAGCTCAACCGTTACCGGGACACACTACGGCGGGCCGTGTTGCTTATGAGCCCTCGAGGTGCACAGGTCTTCATCCACCAGGTAGGTTTCATCAGCTACCTCATTCAGAGGTTTCATCATCACGGAATCAAAAAAACACAAGTCAGAGAGGCATTCAACGAGCCAGACAGAAAACAAGCATTCATTCAGTAATGATGATGACTCACAGATGGAAAAGAACATGCCTGTAATTCATCTGACAGTTAATCAAACCTCACACTGCCTCAGCTGTAGTGAGTGTAAATCCCTAACACAATAATTCAGTAATAGGTGATACATTCTTCCCTTAGTAAAAACTGATGAAACCAAATGTAACTGCTTCCCTGCACCCATGTGGAGTTTCGACTAAACCCAAAGCAGATGGCAGAGCTCACACTGAGATGGGTGTTGGATGCCTTTTGTCTTGGATATTAAGTTGACTAGAAAAAAAACACATCAGGTCCCACTGTTCTGTATCAAATATTACTAATATATCTTTGGATGCCGAAAGAGAAGGCATTAATTCAGACCTCGCTGTGCATGAGGTTGGTTGTTTATCATACAGATCAGCAGCACTGCATATAACCCCAAGGCAGAGTTCAAACAAAGTCAAAGTCAGCTGTAAGGATCCACATCCTTCTTAGTTCACACTAGTAAGCTATTTCTGTCCCTTCCTCTTTTGATCCTTCCACATCATGTTTGCTAATTACAGCAGATGGAAGCAGGGGAATGTGTAGAAGTGCAGGTATCCAACTCTCCACTTGAGTTCACATTTACTATTCATCTTTCATTTCATCTTGCTAGGTTTATTAGTCAATCAGCCGCTCTCTTCAAAAACAGTCCATAATAGATGAATCAATGTCATAATGAAGGACCTAAATACTAGTAAACTGGTAAAAGATTGAAGTACATTTAACAAACAAAACGCTTGTGCTACTCTCTCTTGACTCAGGGTGGCCAGAAGTCAAGAGTTTCTCTTTAATCGTCTGCAAGAGTTCGCCTCATGATATTCAGTCAAACTGTGTTGAATATGCTCTGAAGTGCTTTGGCATGATTTGAAGGGCAGATATGTGTGGTGTTGGCAGTGTTGGAGACAGTGAAAAATATTGCAACATAAAAGCAAGCTGAGTGGGTCGCACTGCCCACCAGACATGTCACAGTCTGACACTTAAACCTCTGCTCTTTTGGCAAGGATTGTGAACACTGATCATTTTCCAACTCCTGAAAAATGTGGCCCTCAAATACAGAGGGTCAACTGATCTACAACAAGGGTTGTAGATCAAAAAATTATATGTTGGTAACACGGACCATTTAAAAGTAGCAAAGTAGCTCTTGTCTATGTCATTTCCATTTTGTGATATTGACTAAGCTTTTTAAAATTTAATTTACACTATCAGAAATCCTTGATACTTGGTTGGTTGGTCAGCTTTCTCGGCAGCATATGGCAACATCCTTGCTGCTTAGCTCCTGCCAAAGCAACATGTAATTCAAAAAAAGGTCAAGACTGCAGGGTCAGATGACCAGGGAGATTAATTTTAGAATGAACAGTGTAGAGCACAGGGCATATATGATGTGTGTGACTCATGTGAAGTGAATCACTTGATTTGGTGAAAAGAGACTCTTGAATATAGAAGATGGAAGGCAATGCAGAATTAACCTTTTTGTCATGTAAAATACAATATGTTTTGCTTACTTTAAAGAAACATATTTTATTGAGCGTGATGATTCATTTGTAGTTTATTCCATTTCAATTTGATCATACTCAGCACAAACAGAAGGCGGCTTCTTTCAGTGGAGAACTTGTCACATATCTTTTACTGCCACTTTCCATGAAAAAAGAGGAAACTTAAGCTGTAAGTTATGACATGTCGAGAGGCCACAAAAATATACTTATCCATCTTACTTAGTGAAGACAGCTGGTGCCAGATGGAAGGATCCTAAACAAGTCATGGTGATGTATTGAACTGCTTTACAAAAATAACATGACATGTTAAAATGTCCTGTTTTTATTGCAATTGAATCTCAATTGCATCTAATGATCATTGCAGGATAAGAGAGAATGCTTCTGACACATGTGACAGTACTTAACTTTGCACCTGCCTATAAATAATTTATTGTCTTGGAACCTCAAGAAAACAAGTACAATGCACCTGTTATGTGTTTCTATGTATCCAAAAGGATACCATCTCAGCATATCACCACTCTTCTTTGCTGATTTAATCTTTATATCTGCTGAGATCAAATTTTGTAGAAACAAGCCCTAACAGTGAGTCAAAAACCTCACATTCTAATTAGCTTCTTGTAAAAGCTCTATTATTAATCTAAAAGTGAAGCACTTACAGGCGAGTGAATCAGTATACAGGTTGTGAATACACCGAGGCTTTCAAGTTTCATTAATGACATACTGCTTTGATCTTTTGCTGTACTCCAATGAATTCTGTTTTAGTACAAGCAAGCACACACACACACACACACACACACACACATACACACCGCTGCAACATCTTTTCTTCTCATAAGATTGCATTTAATCTCACCAATTATATTCTTTATCATCCCTTATACAATTAAGATGAGGTGTCTTGGGGACTAGGAAATAAGCACAGCTTCACATTCAGCACAGCTCCCCCTTGCTCCTGTGAATATATTAATATATTAGAAGTGGTGATTTGTTAATTCATCAAAGCTTCATTAATACCTTGGTAACTGTTGTCACAGAGTGTACTGCACTCCCTCGCCAGAGATACTTGGGGGAGAAACTATAAATATGTTAATATCTGAATGGAGAATGATGATGACACCTTGGAGAGTTAAGCACTCGTGAACTGTTTTGGCGTGAGAGGGAAAAAGAAAATAAAGTTGCTATGGTGACTATAAGTCGACAGAATGTTGGATCAAAATGTTTTTATCTTTTTCCTGATGGCAATGCAAATGTTAACAAAATGTGGTTAATTACTGGGGTTAATGGTAATTGTTGTCTGGAGGATTTGTGCAAGATGTGACAAAATGCATTAAAGCGGTGTTAAGCATTGTTAGTGAAAGCTGTGTGAAGCCGATCATGTGTAGCTGGGCAGTGGTGCTGTTTACCACAGAGACCTGCTCCATTTCCTGCTGTTTTCTCAGTTTGTCAACTGTGTTATAGAGTTGTTTGGCTCCATTATATTCTCTTCCTCTCTTCTGTGCACTCTACTCTATTTTTATGTGTTTTTTACCCACTTAATCCTCTACAAGGTCATTTGAGGGTACTAGAAAATACCTTGGGAAAAAGAAAAAGAGGCACCTTTGTCAGGCCAGTGTTTTGCCAAAGGACTTGAACTAGAATATCATATCATATCTACCTGGCTGTCATTAAAGGACTATTCTATTCTATGATTTTCTATTCTGATAATGCTCTACTTCCCCAAATAACATATTCTTTCTCAAGTCAGTTGTCCTTTCTCCAGTCTTGTCTCCGGCCAAAGTCATCTCTCATACTTTGAACAAGATACATGTCATTGACAATTCCTTTGGTTTTAATGCTGAATTTCTGGACTCTTTTCTTCTCCCATCCAGACAGTTGTCATCTCGCCTCTCATGTCTCCTTCGCTGTGGGCATGAAAATATCTAAGCGTCTTCTGTCAGCTCGGTCCCACCTCATTTCTAACACCCAGCCTCTCTCTGTTACCTTCAGGAATTACGCTTGCGCCACGCGAACCTTTTAAAGGGCCATAAAGTGACATTTTAAGCTTCCAGAAGGCCTGTTTCTACAGTGTGTCCTTGAGTTGTATTACTGAGCGTTTGCTAAATCACTTGCATAAAAGGATGTACATTTATGTACAAATACATGACACATTTTGTGAGGTACCAAAGTCACTCTCCACTTAATTGCCAACAGAGCAGCTCCAAGCTGTATATCTTTAAGACACCCAAATTAGATTTTTGGCTCTCTGGGTTCTGGCTTTCAGAGACATTGATTAAAATTATTTAATCAATTGGAACACCTGTACTGAATTATCAAAATGAATATCACACCTTTATATGGAGCCTAATACATGTTATACATGAATATATATTTAGAATCTAAGAAAGAAATCTTTTTAGCTTCCAGTCATGGATTAACGATAATAGGTCTGAGAGCTATTTGGACTGTATCAGCTTTATAAAGTAACACAAGTGAACTGAACTTCTCACTCCTCAGTCACTTTTGCATCTTTTCTCTCTTAGTACTTGCAAGACAGTGGCCTCTTAAAGGTGTTGATGTGAGGAGAAACATAATGGGTGGTGTCAGTTGGCACGCCAGCTCTGCAGACCAGTTGATTGATGGTGCAGAGTGGTTGGGTGAGGTCTGCCTCCTGTGCAGCGGCTGCACAGAGCTGCAAGAGTGACAAGTACTACTGCTCACTGCCAGGGACTGTAAGAGGGGGGAGAAAGAGATGCTGCACCGGGTGGCAGGAGGATAAAGAGGGGAAGACACAAAAAAATAGAAGAGCTACAAACATAGAAAGAGAAATAAAGGACAGCAGAGATGAATATAGGAAGGAAAGGTCAAAGATGAGGCCGAGAGATGGCGAGCTAGAAGGGGGATCCTTCAAAATAATAAAGCACTTCTGTATGAAACAGTAATAGGTAAAATCTAATAGAAGAGATGGCATTGTTGAGAGACAAAAGAGTGCCGAGAGATTGAAGCGGACAATGGTTTCTGACAGATACTACCGACTTAAGAAGGGGGGATTTTAAAGAATGGCCATTGTGTCAAGAGATAATTAGGGAACATACTTTAACAGCTGCTTTAAAAGCTTTAATCCATACGAAATGTGAATTTAATGCGGAAAAGATGAAAACCTGTTTATAAGTTTATAATACGAGTCTGCCACTGTCACAGGTAAAATGGACCTTCCATCTATCAGAGCAATACATTTAGCTTAGTGTTTCCCTGAAAAATTCAGTAAAGATTCAATTGTTCCCTGTTACCATTGTTCAGTTTTTTTTAAATAAAAACTTCCAGAAGTAACTGCAAGATGGCATTTTAAAAATTGAATATACTGTTTGTCAAGGGGGCCTGAATTTTTTATATCATATTTTATACCTTTTTTAATATTTTTTTTTTCTCAAATTCTAAATTGTGGACATTCATCAAGCCGGGTGACACGGTGGTGCAGGGGTCAGCGCTGTTGCCTCAGAGCAAGAAGGTCGCAGGTCCAAGACCTCCTTGGTCCTGGGTCTGGGACCTTTCTATGTGGAGTTTGCATGTTCTCTCCGTGTCTATGTGGGTTTTCACCGGGTACTCCGGCTTCCTCCCACAGTCCAAAAACATGCTCAGGTTAATTGGAGACTCTAAATTGCCTAAAAGACTCTAAAAGTGTGAGTGAATGGTGTGTGTGCCCACCAATAGGCTGGCGACCATCTGGGGTGTATCCCTGCCTCTCGCCATAATGCAATGGGATTGGCTCCAGCAGACGCCTGCGACCCTAATGAGGAACAAGCAGGTATAGAAGATGACTGACTGACTGACATTCATCAAGCCCAGAGATGGAAAGATGTCAGGACTTGTATGCAGACACTGCTGTCTTTGAGAGTGAAGGTTATCATTGCTCAGGGCATTTAAATATTGGACTCCTTTTTCTTTACTTTCATTCTGAATAAAATGAACATTTCAAACAGACATGGACAAAGGTTATAGTGGGGGCTCCCTGCCTTCTGCTAAAGACAGGATTTCCCTCAAACCACCACTTAACCGACCATCTTGACTGAAACATTTCTGTTATATCCTAAATTTCCTTGATTATAAATTCCAAAATCAGGCAAAGTCTGTTTAATTTAATACCATTTTGCACTTAAGTCTTTGTTAATGTTACGCCCCTGTAAAGGGGACTGTAAAGGGGAATAATAATGAATAAAGACAGACACGATGTATCGTCAGTCACGTCCAGTGTTGTAATGGATTTTCCAATAATTCACAATTTTCTTAACAGCACTGTACATTGTTATCCAAAAAATATAGTTTAGTTAAAGAAATAAAGCATTGCGTCGGAAATATAAAATACCTCCATAGTATATTAAATCAGAATTGACTACTGTATTTTCAAATATACAGAACTGTATGATAACACTCACTCACTTTTACATCTGCTTCTGTTAAAATATAAACGAAAGTATCTCACATTTCTCATGTGGAATATTCACACCCAAACTTATATTCTGCAAAATGGAAGCTATTATAATTAATTTACTCATAAACAAAAAAGAATAACAGTGCTACACGTTATCATTAAACATATTCTCATTAAACGTCTGACGTTGTACATAAACAGCAAAACTACACCTCTGAAACAACGTTGTCTGCACCGCACGACGCAGCTAGCAAGAACACTACGGTGAAATTAGCATTAACATAAACAAAACTTAAAAGCTCTCAAACTTACTTCAAACTCCGTTATGTTACTTCCTACTTATATTTCGTGACACATAAAACACATAAACACATGTTACAGCTGCTTATGTTCACTTTTCTTACCTGTAAAGGGGAATAATAATGAATAAAGACAGACACGATGTATCGTCAGTCACGTCCAGTGTTGTAATGGACGAGCGGGAACACTGTCTTCCCCTCTACCGTCTTAGCTCAGGCACAAGCAATCAAACCCCGAACACCTGAGGTGATTTTAGGATCATCTTTCAAAAACACAACTTAGAAGAAGAAACACTTAAGAACCAATATAAATAATATTAAGAGAGCTTTTCAAAAATAGAAAAAAGGAATTACTTGTGTTTTAAACATTTTTAGTTTTAACTTTCTCTATGCTTGTCTGTCCCAGAGACCAAAGCAGTAGCTAAGGGATCACTAGATCAGCAGATCCTGATTTTAACCTTCATCATTGCTGTGTTTCTAACCATGTACTCCAATGAACCAAATCACTCTTACTGTTTTTAGCAAAACCATGTGAATTTTTTAGAACCCTTGTTTTATCAGTTTTAACAGCACTTTTAAACCATTACACACTCCCCCTCAATAAAAATGTCGTCCTCGACATGAACGATTAAGGCAGGTGCATAGCATACAATCAGGATATTCTCACAGTTCTTATGTAGGCACTTGACCTCCCAAAAGTCCTTGATTGTGTGATGTGTGGCAGATCAAGCTGCTTCAACAGTCCATTATGCGTGTTTGTGTGTATTGTCACTCTGCTTTCACAAAAGTCCATGAGTGTATTTTTGCGTGTATCTTTCACTTGGAAACAGTCCATGAAGAAACAAATGTGTGTAAGTATGAAAGTGCACTCAGCTCAACAAGAGTCCATGTGAGTGTCTGTGTTAAACAGTCCATAAAATGTCTAGTTACCCATACAGGGGCACAGGTTAGTATGTGGGGTACTGCACGGGGTCTGGCCACATGGTCCCTGGTTGATGGATTCTGTAGTGTTGCATAGGGTTAAAACTATACATGGGTCTGGCCGGAGGTCCCATACTGTAGCAAACTGGATTACCAAACTCGTTGTAGGTGAATACCTTTGGTGGTCGCCGTTCTCTCCTTGGCCGCTCTTGTACTTGTTCATTTTCACTGTGATTGTCATGTGGTGGAGGCGACAGAGGTGGCGGTGCAGGGTTGTCTCCAAGAATCTCCAGTTCCTCTGGAGCCTCATCCCTGTCCAGCAGCTCAATCTCGCCTGGATCCTCTCTCAGTTGTGTCAGTCTTTCCTGTTGTTCTCCTTGCTTGTGATGTGCTCCTGTCGGTTCAGAGTCTGCTGCCTGGCCAACATATTCCTCTTCATTACCTGCCTGTGGGTGTGCATCCTGGGGAGGCTGTTGAGGTAGGTAATAGAGCCAGTCATCCTCTGAATCCTCCTCACTGTCATCCTCTTGCTGACTCTGAGTATTGATTGTTCCTCCATCTGTCTGTTTCAGGTTTTTCCTCTGTGTTTTGGCAACTTTTAGGGGAACTTCCAAAGGCAGATAGTCACACGGCAGCAAGAGATTGCGATGTAATATCCTGCTATCTCTCCCCTTTCCTTGTTCCGGTACAACTTCATAAACTGGAGCATCCTTGTTTACTCTGCGAACAACCTTGTGGATAGTTCCTTCCCAATGACTGCGTAACTTGCCAGTCCCTCCTCTTGGGGTCAAGTTTCTAACAAGGACGCGGTCTCCTGGTTCCAACTCTGAGCTCCTTATTTTGCGATCATGATTTCTTTTTCCTCGTTCAGCTGATTTTCTTGCACTGTTCTTTGTTATTTCATAGGCTTCCTGCATCCCTTCACGCCACTTCCGCATGTACTCTCTGTGGTCAGGCGTCCCTGTTTCTGGTGCCAGACGGAAGAGGATGTCAACAGGCAGTCTTGGAGTCCTCCCAAAAAGGAGATAAAAGGGGGAAAAGCCTGTGACTTCGCACCTTGTACAGTTGTATGCAAAAATCAACTTATTCAATGAGTCCTTCCAGTTTGATTTCTCTTTCTCTGTTAATGTTCTAAGCATCTGTATGAGTGTTCGGTTGAAACGCTCTACTTGGCCGTTTCCTTCAGGGTGGTATGGCGTTGATCGCGAGCCTAGCACTCCAGATGTCTGCTTCAGTTGTGAGAGGAGCTGGTTTTGGAATTCACCTCCCTGATCATGATGGATGCGTTGAGGGAAGCCAAACTTTAATGCATAATCATTGAAAAGCTTGTCGGCTACTGTTTTTGCCGACTTAGAGGTGGTAGCATAAGCTTGGGCAAATCTTGAGAAATGATCAATGATAACCAATACATATTCATAACCGCCCGCACACTTGTCAAGATGCAAAAAGTCAATGGAGACTAATTCAAAGGGCTGGGTTGTGACAATGTTGGTTAGTGGTGCTCTAATCTCTCGGCTGGGTTTCTTTTGTTTTAAACACGAACAACTTCGAGCCACATAATGTTCAATGTCCTGCTGCATATGAGGCCAAAAGAAGCGCTCTCTTACCAATGAAGTGGTGCGGTCGACTCCTTGGTGCCCCATGTCATCATGTAATTCTTTCAAAACTGTTGTCTTGTACTTCTCTGGCAGAACAAGCTGTGTTCGTGTGGCTGTTTTTCGACGCAGGATGCCATCATCATCTAAGGTGAGTTTTTCCCATTCACGTACCAGTCTTTTACTTTGTGCACTGAATGATTTTAACTGTTTCTTATCAGGTCTTTCATTTAATTGACGACACTCAATCACTGGGCCGATATTTTTATCTTCCTTTTGAGCTTGACAAATCTCTGAAGGCAAGAGAGGCTGATGTTTTGACGTTGTGATGTCTTTTGACGGAGCAGACAGAGCCAGGGACCACACTGGATTAGGACTTGGGTCCTCAACTGACTGTACTACTGCTTGTACTGAACGAGATGAAAATTCCTCAGTGCAGTTTTTCAACATGGTATCGATGTCTACTGGCATCCTCGAAAGACTGTCGGCATCGACATTTTCCTTTCCTGGCCGGTATCGTATAGTGAGGTGGAAATCCGCTAATTCAGCAACCCACCGGCATCCAGTTGCGTTTAGTTTTGCTGTGGACAAAACATAAGTGAGCGGATTATTATCCGTATACACAGTGCATGATGAGCCGATCAAATAGTCCCTGAATTTCTCACACACGGCCCATTTTAGGGCCAGGAACTCCAGTTTTCCGGAATGTAGATGGTAATTCTTCTCGGATACAGTGAGGGTCCGGGATGCGTATGCTATTACCCGCATTTTTCCTTCCTGTTGCTGATATAATACGGCCCCCAGGCCCAGGTTGGACGCGTCCGTGTGTAAAACAAAGGGTTTACTGAAGTCAGGAAAAGCAAGTATTGGCGGCTCCACGAGATGATCTAAAAGTTCCTCAAGCAAGTGTTGATGTTTTTCTGTCCATACAATGGGCTGGTTGGAGGACGCTCCACTGTGTCTCCTTTTCATCTGTCTCATTCTCGTTCCATGTTTGTCACTCTTTTGTGTGTCCGTAGGGGCTCTCAAGAGGTCGTACAGAGGGGCAGCTATTTGAGAGAAATTACGAATGTACTGACGATAATAACTGAGGAGACCCATGATGGCTCGTAATTCTCCCACTGTGGTTGGTTGCTTGTCTTTTAAGGCTCTAACAGCTATGGTGTCAGCAGGGTCAATTTTACTGCCCTCTGATGAAACGACCCGCCCAAGATAGCGAACCTCTCGACGAAACATCTCACATTTGGCCGGCTTCAACTTTATGCCATATTCTCTCAATCTCTTCAGTACAGTTCTGACATTTTCAACATGACTTTCAAATGACTGACTGAACACAAGAATATCGTCAAGATATGGAATACAAATCTGATCTCGAATCCCCTCCAGACACTCTTCCATACACCTCTGGAAGGCAGCCGGCGCATTCATCAAGCCAAAAGGGATTCGGATCCATTCATACAAACCCCAGGGGGTCACGAAAGCAGTGAGGGGCCGGCTCTCTTCTGCCATGAAGCCCTGATGGTAGGCTTTCCCCTGATCTAAAAGTGAAAACCATGAGTGCCCCCCCAGGCCGTCCATAATGTCCTGCACACGTGGAATGGGCTGACGGTCTGGGACAGTTTTGTGGTTTAACTCACGGTAATCTATGCACAAGCGTAAACTTCCATCCTTTTTACGAACGCACACAACGGGGGATGCATACGGTGAGTTCGATTTGCGCACCCAACCTTGTGTGATGATGTCATGTAAGTAGCTCTTCATCTCTTGATAAAGTGGTTTTGGCACAGAGATGTAAGTTTTGGCCACAGGCGCAGTGTCTTTCAGTGAGATGGAGAGCCGCAGATTCTCAATACAGCCAATGTCATCATCAGAATTAGAGAAAGAGCCTGACTCTTCTCTTAACATTTGTTTAACTATTTCTTTTTCAGATGGGTTGAGATGGTTCACGTCAACTGGGGGATCCCATTCACCACAATGGGTTTGTTCATTTCTTACTCTCACATTACTCACTGTTATTGGAGAAGAGGCGCAGGATCGTTCGAAGATGGTCGGTGGATAAACTGCTTGAACTTGCTGCACTCTCCCAATAACAGTTCTACCGATGAGCACGACGTCATGGTCTGTTGGGTTTTGCACATCCACAATTATGAATGGTTTTGCCCCCTTTTCCAATGTCACAAGAGTATCAGTGAATTCAAGGCCCTCTGGCCACTGTGGGTCAACACTAGGCTCAAACATCAGTGTTGTCTCAACTTGGCAAGGTGCTGTCAAAACACGGCAGTCCACTTTTACAGATGTGTGTTTTGGGACATATACTCGCTCTCTGGTCGTCTTGACAACATATTCATGTGATTGCCGCTCAGCAGTAACTTGCTCTACAAAAACTTTAGCATGATCCATCTCAAATCCAGGAAAAGCTGCTTGGACAGTTTTAATTAGCTGCTGTTTATCAGTGGCGTTACTCTGCTGTAGCTCAGTATCAACAATCAGTCCAATAACATTTGAGCCAATAATAGGTCGTGCGAGACTGTCACCTTTAATCACCAGGGTAGGGACAACGACCTCTGTTGTGGGGACTCCTTCTGCAGCTAATCTGAATGTCACTTCTATCCATCCGACATATGGCATGTCTTCACCATTAGCAGCAACAAGGTTTAACGTGTCATTAGCATCAATAATCTCAGAAATGTTTCTCAATGTTACATGTGATAAATGTTCTGTTTTCCAGTGTTCACTCACCACAGTCACTTGTGAACCAGAGTCCCACAAAGCTCTAACCTGCTGGTCTTGGATGTAGCAGTCAATAAGGTATTTATTTCCAATTAGAGGAGCAACTCGGATGTGTTTTCTTTTTCGTGTTGTGGCTCGGACTGTTTTACATGAGGTCGTTGAACATTTATTTCTGTGGACCACCCAGTGTTCATGTTGACATGCTTTGGAACAGTATAACACACCTTTACATGATTCACATTGCCTCAGCCTCACGTTCCTTCCATGTGCACCACAGTGTACACAAAGTTGGGGCGCTGTTGATGAAGTGGTCACTCCCTGCCCCGCTGGGGTAACCCTGGCCCGTTTAAAGCGCTCCCTCTGAATTGACTTGATCTGCCCATTCTGCAGCCGGCTGCGAAATGTTCATTACTGCCGCATCTGAAGCAGTGACTGCAGTCTTCTACATTTGCCTGCTCGCAAGCAACACATCTCCTTCTACGGCGTGGTGCAGGTGTGGGGAGAGGGCGTTGGTTGGCGAACCTTTGGTTGAGCTGAGGATAACCATGTTGTGCTGCAAGGGCAGGAGCAGCCCAGTGTCTCCGTGGCGGGCCATGGTGGACTGGTGCTAGCTGATGAGGAGTGCAGTCTGGTGGGAAAGACGGGTCTGGATGCTGCCTGGGTGGGTAAGATGGCTGCTGCATTGACTCTTTGATGGAAGCCACTTCAGCTTTAAGGTCCTTCAAGAGAGACATGTTAGCTTTCATTTCCTGCAGTTCTGAGAGAATATCAATTTGATTCTTACTGTGACCCGGCTGACTTGTTTTCTCCTTCCTTTCTGCAGGACTGTGGTCAGACTGAGCAGAGTGAACGGCTACAGATCGCTGTGGTGTTGTCATTTTCCTCTTGTCTTGCCTCTCACTTTCGTAAGCACATGCTGTATTCAGTTTTTCAAACAGGAGTTCATCAGAAACACTAGCTTGTTCCAGGTACGGCTGTAGATCTCGTTTGATATTATCATTCTGCAGGCCAGTCATCACTGAATGAAGAAACATGTTCTGTACTAGCACTGGATCATATCTTAGGCCTGACTCGGACTCTTGTGAGGCAAACAGAATCTTCTGCCTTAGATCTAGAGCACGGATGAGGAAGCTTTGAGGCATCTCTTTTGTGCCCTGGACTTCAGATGACAACTGTTTATATAATTCTGTTGCGCTCTTTTCTTGGTAATGACAACGGAGAATCCTCCTAAGTGTTGGCAGTTTGAGGTCACTTTTCCCCTCCAAGTAACTACGCAACTGCATTCCTGGAATAATGGCCCTTATGACGGCATCAACAATCTCAGTCTCAGGAAAGCCCTTTAGGAGGCCATGCTCAATCTGCCGTGCTAGGCTGGAAAATGTGAGGCGATCTTTTTGTCCTGGTTCTCCTATCTGTCCTGAGATTTTAAACTCTTTGTGCCAGGGGGGAGGGGCCTGACCTGGACCTGTACCTGAGAGTGGCGCTGTGCGGATGACTGTGGTGACCTGAGCCTGGTGTTCACTTCCACTATAACTACTCCCTGTAAAAGGCAGTGGCTCTAACTGAGGAAGCCTGTTTTCTTGTGGTGTAGTGACATGTATCTTGTCTTGACCATCTTTATTTTCATTTGCTTTTGCTTGAAGCTTAGCTAAGAGCTCAGCATGGAGCTCAATTACCTTGTCTTTTAAGAAGAGGAGCTCTGATGTTCCCATATCTTCAAGTTCTTGTAACTCCTCTCTTTGCAGGTGATTACTTATCAATGTGATTAATGACGCTCTGTTCTTTCCTGCCACATGCCCAACTTTTTCTCCAGCAATAGCGAGGAAGTCACATACTTTTCTTAGATTGTCTGCTGGCAGTGTACACAAAAGTTCAAATATTTCCAACTGCAATGTCTCTCTCTCATTTGACTCCATTGTCCTTGTGGCAGTAACTCAGTGCTCTGTAGCAGTAGTAATTTGTGTGCTAAACTTCAGCAATAGCGCTCCTGGTGCTTGAAGTTCACCTCAGTTTGCTTGTGCTCTTTGTTGTAGACATTCAAACCACCACCGTACAAGCCACTAGATGCTGCTCGCCTAGGTAAGTTGAAGGGGACTGAATGAGAGCTGGCGACGTCCGTAGCTGGCAGAAGTCGACCCTCGTCTCACCCAATCCCAGCGGTGCCTCCAGAAAATGTTACGCCCCTGTAAAGGGGACTGTAAAGGGGAATAATAATGAATAAAGACAGACACGATGTATCGTCAGTCACGTCCAGTGTTGTAATGGATTTTCCAATAATTCACAATTTTCTTAACAGCACTGTACATTGTTATCCAAAAAATATAGTTTAGTTAAAGAAATAAAGCATTGCGTCGGAAATATAAAATACCTCCATAGTATATTAAATCAGAATTGACTACTGTATTTTCAAATATACAGAACTGTATGATAACACTCACTCACTTTTACATCTGCTTCTGTTAAAATATAAACGAAAGTATCTCACATTTCTCATGTGGAATATTCACACCCAAACTTATATTCTGCAAAATGGAAGCTATTATAATTAATTTACTCATAAACAAAAAAGAATAACAGTGCTACACGTTATCATTAAACATATTCTCATTAAACGTCTGACGTTGTACATAAACAGCAAAACTACACCTCTGAAACAACGTTGTCTGCACCGCACGACGCAGCTAGCAAGAACACTACGGTGAAATTAGCATTAACATAAACAAAACTTAAAAGCTCTCAAACTTACTTCAAACTCCGTTATGTTACTTCCTACTTATATTTCGTGACACATAAAACACATAAACACATGTTACAGCTGCTTATGTTCACTTTTCTTACCTGTAAAGGGGAATAATAATGAATAAAGACAGACACGATGTATCGTCAGTCACGTCCAGTGTTGTAATGGACGAGCGGGAACACTGTCTTCCCCTCTACCGTCTTAGCTCAGGCACAAGCAATCAAACCCCGAACACCTGAGGTGATTTTAGGATCATCTTTCAAAAACACAACTTAGAAGAAGAAACACTTAAGAACCAATATAAATAATATTAAGAGAGCTTTTCAAAAATAGAAAAAAGGAATTACTTGTGTTTTAAACATTTTTAGTTTTAACTTTCTCTATGCTTGTCTGTCCCAGAGACCAAAGCAGTAGCTAAGGGATCACTAGATCAGCAGATCCTGATTTTAACCTTCATCATTGCTGTGTTTCTAACCATGTACTCCAATGAACCAAATCACTCTTACTGTTTTTAGCAAAACCATGTGAATTTTTTAGAACCCTTGTTTTATCAGTTTTAACAGCACTTTTAAACCATTACATTAACAGCTGAACTGTGGCATGGAACCATGCTTTAATTGTCTTGCCCTGTGTCGAACTAACTTAAGATTGAGTTCAGCTAATCTTGTTTGATGGTAGAAAATGATTAATTTCATTGTTATCTACTCACTTTTTAATTTTCCTTCAGTCTGTAAAAAGTAATTGAAAATCGACATCCCACAGTGAAACTGTGACGTTGCTTTCCCTCTTTTTCTAAAAAAAACACAGAAAGGCTTTGTCCCCATTTGACAGCACACCATATGAGGTTGTAGTCTTTAAAACCAGATTCACTCCTCAAGATTTGAGGCCATGAATCACTGATTAAACATGGACCATTGTGACGTTTGAGAGTGAGATGTATTAAATGTGTTTGCCCTTGCAAGGAATTGTGCTTTGATGCCAAGGACTTTTTCGAATCATTGTCACAAACGTGGACAGCGATTTAAAAGCTGTCTGAGTTGATGTGCTATTCTGGGGCGCTTTGGAAAAAGACAGTGATGTTGGCTTTTTTTTTTTTTGCTTGGGGAATTTAAAATGTTTTCTATCCAAAAGTTATTTCTCTGTATTATCTGCAGCACTTTCATTTGCCATTAAACTGTGAAAGTCAGAAACCATTTTCCACCTACAGTACAACACCTCATTAGTAAAACTAATATCTCCCATTTCTAAACACTCTTTATTACCTGCATCCATGACTTTTATATCTTTTTGGTGATGTTGCTCCAGGTTTATCAGCTTTACTTAGTTTTGTAGATGAAACACAGCCTGCTATGATCTATCATTTCTTCTGGACTGTATTCCTGCTCACATTTTTAAACATATTCTAGCATGCAGCACAGTTGTGCCTTGGCATCTGTACTTTACTCTCCCTTAGAGGGAATAAAGCTGACCATGACCTGGAAGTGTTTATCCCAGCATGACTCATTAACCTGACACAGAGAGCATGGTACTGGAGCAGGGAAGCGTAGTGCTGGCACAAACAACATCCCTTTGTAGTTATGCACGCACATACACACACACATGGAGGCACAAATATGTGCACACATTCATTACATCACCCCTCATTCCTCTCCAAGATCCATCACTGCCAGTTGTGGCTACACCCCCTCCCTTAGTGCTAATGAGTGAGGCCAGGTATAATTAAAAAGCTTCAAAGCTACTCCGCAGCCTTAAATTTATTTTAGATGCCATAGAAAAACACACTCACAGCCACCCAGAAGATTCCGTTTCACTGGCCCAGAATACAAATGAAGGCACAGGGTGTGCTGGTGGTTAAGTGGCATCATATGGCAGCGGGGAGGCTGCGAGAGTTTATAGAGGTGACGTGCAAAGCAACACATTAGGGATGGCCAGGACTTAGCAGGGGCCATTGCAGGTAAAGTTTTCAGTAGAGGACACAGCCTAGACAGTATCAAGATTATCTCAACTAAATAGAGAATAAGTGAATGTTTACTGATTGATTTATTGCATAGACAAATGTAAACTTTGAGTTGATGGGAAAGATATCCTGATTTATTTTCCAAATATATAAGATTCATACAGATTGAACATGAGTTACCTCTAGGCGATCATTGTTTATCTACACATATTTTTATCTGTTCATTTCTCAGCTTTCAAGGGTCAACACTCTTATAAACATATAGGTTGACAATGTAGACTGTGTTTATTGTTGGAAATAAATTAAGACAAAGCAACAGATGGGCGCCTTGGTGAGATAAATATTTCTAATATTTCAGTACTGATTAAAGATCACTCCCTGGACCCTTCACTTCAAAAGCAAATCACAATGTAATTGTGTCCAACCCACATGGGAAAAGTAAAGGCTCACAAAACATCCCCTTAGATAGTAGAAAATAAAAAAAGCAATAAATAAAGAGAGCAGAAGCGGAAAGCAGCGGAAAGGGACTATGAGAAAGAAAATTACTCTTGCTCTTCGGTCATCATACAGGTTTGTGTGTCTTTAATGCGGTGGTGGCACTTGATGGAAAGTCAAGTGCAGTTGCTGGATGCAATTCAAATTATTTCACACAGACCCTTGTCTCTCACAATGTCCACTGGCCTTCAAGCTGTAGCCACCTAAGATGTAGCTATTGATAGCTTCTTGCTTGCTGGTTTGTCCATGGGTTTCACTTATACTTGAATAAATGATAAATATACATCATTTGTATAGCGCCTTTCTAGTCTTTTCAGCCACTCACAGTGCTTCACAAGTGTACATTCACGCATTCACACACGGATGGTGGTAGCTGCTCATCAGGACCAATCTGGAAATAAGTATCTTGCCCAAGGAAACATCAACATGCAACCTCTGAGCCACAGCTGTCCCAAAGCAGGATGATTTGCAAACTGGGCAGCCAAAAGGAATTTGTGTCAATGTATTATTTTCAATGTGTCCTAATATTTATAGACAGTATATAAACAAATGTCACTTTCCATAGTTAAAGGTACAGACCTGGGATTATCTTTTACCCATTAGCAATGTTGGGAGTATTGTGTTACAAAAGTAATACATTACTGCAATGCACTGATTTTTGCTATAACATTGACATCATAACCACTTTCAACAGTGGAATCACCAGCTTTTTGAAAACCTGTCAGCAGGATCCTTGCTGTAACTTACAGCAATAATGAGAAGGTGAGCTATATTTAGATCACCAAATCCATATTTATTTTGGGGAGAGTAACTTAAAAGTAAGTCATGAGCCCAACACTGGCCTTTAGTGCCCCCAAACACTGAAATTTACAAATTTAGCAATATAACATGCAGTTTTGTTAAGATGGAGCATGCCTTGCCTATAACATTAATTCTACATTGATCCTACACTAACTTTTCTTTTAAACAACCCTCAAAAACAACCATTTCAGTCTTGCTTTCAACCTATCATAGTTTGTGTTTTTTTGTTCTTGTTGTTATAGGAGTGTGGTCTCATTGTGAAGTGTCTTTGAGCACAAGGAAAAGCAGTTTCACCCTCTCTCTCTGTGCAGCTTTTTTTTCCTCTAACAAGTCTAACAAACAAACCGGCATCAGAGTGCGATTAATTTGCATTAATGATTTTGACATGTTATTTTTTTATGTAATTGATTAATCAAAATTAACATGTTTCTCTAACAGCTCTAATTATTTTCATTATTACTGTAGTTGTTAAGCCTGTAAACCCATTGTGAGGCTACTCCACCAGTGTATGATAGGGTGCTGGTTACTGGGATGGAGTCATTAGAGCGCTGTAACCTCCTGATGATCTGTAGGAGGCCAGAGGTTAGCGGAGTTTATCTTGCTTACCGTCTTCTGGCGTTGCTTCCTCCTGGCATCACGCTCCCACCTCTGGACCCCTGTCCTCTCCCTCTAACCCTCAGAGCTGTTCCTCTATTCCATTTTCCTCCCAATAACAGTATGACAAATTGAGCCTGCCAGAAAACGATCTATCATTGTCCTACATCTCATCCTCTCCTGCCCTCTGTCCTTTCCTCTTCACTCTCTCTTTGTTTCTCTTTCCCCTTCTGTCCCTGTTACAGGACATACCCCTCTTTTCATCTTTGTATTTTCCCCCATCTTAATGGTTTCATGTTTCTCCCTACATGGGCACTTTATCTTTCTGCCCTTGCTTTTTTTCCCTTCTATAACCTCATCCCCTTTTATCGCCTGTGATTGCAGTGTATACTTTTGTCCATGTCTCCATTTCTCTTTCTTTGTTCATTTTTCTTCACAACTTTTGTTTTATTCAATGATATTCTCTATATTTATTCTGTCATCATCCTGTTAACCTTAGAGACAGGCACACTATAGCATAGATGTATACCTTATGGACATTTCTGTCTTTGCCCCCCTGCAGTAATTTAATAAAACACAAACAACTATAAAGACTTGAATATTAGTAGCAGATTTGTTGTATTGTGTTATTTGAAGCGAAACATTTCTAATCCTGTCCCTGGCTTAAAGTTAAAGCATTTAGTTGATTGTGACCCATGGCATAGGCAGCTGCACAGGACACCAAATTCTGTGGTGTAAAGTGACCAATTATAACATCATCAGCTTTTGTTGGGGGGCCTCAAGGTGTGGTCATACCAATTTAAAGTCCAACCTAGGGCTTCAACACTGTCATGGCTGCCCAGGCTATAGAGAGAACAAAGAACATAATAATTGCTTTGCATGATAAAAAAAAAATCCTTCATTCTGAGTAAATAATAAATAGCTCTCTCTCTGTACTTGCATAATAAACAGTTTTTTATTCAGTTCCTCAAAAAGGATGTCTCTATTCAGAGGTGGAGCAGTCATCCACCAATCAGAAGAGCTGTGGTTAGATTCCCAGCTCCTCCATTTTGTATGTCGAAGTGTCCTTGGGCAAGATACTAAACCCCAAATTACTCCTGATGGCTGTGTGACTGATTAGAGTGAGCAGATGGCAATACTATTTTTTTTATTATTATTATGGTAGCCACTGCCATCAATATATGAATGTGTATGTGTTAATGCACACTTGTAGTGTCAATGTCAGAAGGTGCTATATTAATGCAGTTTATGTACCTCTATACACACACACAGTTCTTTTTTTAAAAAGTAGTATATTTTAACAAAAATCTAAATATAACCCACCCATCTGTGTGTGTGTTAGAGAGAGAGAGAGAGAGAGAGAGAGAGAGAGAAAGACAGAGAGACAGAGAGAGAGTGAGAAAACCCTGATTACTGGGATTTTGAGTGGAGTCTCTATGCAAAAAGGTGATGTATGTTCCAACATGACAGGTGGAGGCTGTGCAGCCATCAGCGGTTTGTAAAACCTCCTATCATCACTGATCAATCGGCCAAACCAATTAATCGGTCAACCTCCAATATATTTCATGGGAGGGCGGAATAATCAAGAGAAATAGTTGTAACCCCCAGTATTAAAATTGCAACCGGGGCAGTTGGCAAGCTCTTTACTTGATGGATTGTAATTACTTGCACAAGTATGAATCATCTGCTATGGTTAAAGAGCTTTTCATAAATAATTTACCTTTTAATAAGTAATGCTGGGGAATTAAAACTGTGCTGTCTTTGAGGTGATGGTGTATCTCTTCACATTAATCAATGTCAGGTGACAGTTTTAAATATAAGAACAAAAAAACTAAACTAAAACTAATTTCACTAACCTGATGTTTCTGATGATGATAATGGTTGCTGTGGTACTGTTAAAGTAACAATGGACATGAAACTTGTCATTTACGACCCTGTTTAGTAAGTAAAGGAAATATTTAACACAGGCAGGCGCATTGATCAAAAGAAAGCTCCTAGTTTATGTATTTCAGTGGCAGCATCCAAAACACATTCTTGTCTTGATGGCGGGTGATAAAGTTTGATAGATGTTTGAGATTATGAGTCATGCTTAGTATTATTGAAACTGTAAACCTCTTGGGTCATTTTTATTTCTTCAGGAAAGGGGTTAAGCTCATGAAGGGCACTCAGTGAAGTCAATGTCATTTATCTGGTGACCCCTAGAGTTGTACATAACTGTCACATGTCATTTAAATTGCAGTCACTCTCTCTGAGTTTTTTTTTTCTTTTCTTTTTAATTCAAGTAAATTATCCAGTAGTAGAGTGTGAGCACAACAAAACAGCCAGTAACAACAAGTTAAGGGCTTTTTATACACCTCATAATAGTATGTTTGTGTGTAAAGGCATTCAAGCAAATTCTTTGCAAAACAGTATTTTACTCATTATATTCTTGTTAAGTTGGTTCACTTTGTTACATTGTCTGAACAATAGATTTATCACTCCGTATATCTGTCTTCCTGCAGCATAATATGAGATGCAATTATTATACCAAAACCCTACAATATTGTCAGGAAGTTCTGTCTGTTCTTTGAGATTGTTGCTGTGGGCTTAGAATTATTGCCCAATTCCCATGTGGCAGACTCAGAATACAGTGAGAGTTATAAGGGTAATTGCAAAGCCAACCACTTGGAAAACAAGTACTGTTTTGGTACCCAGCACACAGCATATCTCAGTTCAAAAGCCTCTGAGAAAACGTTCAACTAAATTAAAGCCCTGGTGGAGTGAATATAAGTTCTAAAGTCCGGTTCAAGTGTCCTCTTACCCTTTTGTTATATGTTTTACTTGCATAGTTTTGCCTCTCCTTGTTTTGCTTTTACACAAATATGTATGAGCCAGTATTCAGCATGTGCACATGCATATTCATATGTCCCTTTGATGTCTCATTGGCAAGTCTGTGCTTACACCCACATTTCAATTTGCCTATATAATGTATCTCATGTATGCATAACTCCTGTATGTGAAGATATGCAGATGGCACTATTGAGTGACTGTAATCTCTTCTCAGAATGTACAGTTTAGAAAATGAATTCAAAAAATCACAAAGGAATAGAAATGCCTGAGACTGTGCTCCCAACAAAAAAACAGCATTTCATCAAATGTCCCAATATGTGAAAGAGATAAATCCCTGTAGCAGTCATAGTAAAGCAGATTTCAAGTGATGAAAGTGTGTAGAGGTAGGAGGTCTAGTTCTATTGGTGGGTGAATTGTCAGACTTTTCCTACCAACAGTTAACATTGGGTTCCTCTCAACTATGAACATGATTGCAATTAGAAGTAGTACTTCACAATGTTCCCCAAAACAAGTTGTTTTGTGCCTAAAGCTAACCAAACCTTAGCTACGTTATCTTAAACAGCTTTAGTTTTCAACAATAATTTGTTATGGTTTTGGAATGCATTGATAAATAATTTCTTCTAAACATCAGTTTCAAACAACTTATTTCGTTAATTTGGAAGCCATGTTGAAACGCCCACATATCCGTGGGATTATGGATTCTGTCCCAATCATTCAATGAAGCTATTATTTCTGCGACAAGTCATCAACACCCCAGTGCCGAAACCTCCTGTTCTGAGAAGTCTTCCCACAAGCCTGTGGGATATTCACAAGGCTGCAAGTGCTTATGCAATTGCATTAGTGGATTTGCTTTGCATTGACAGTAAAATCCTTAACTGCTTCTGGTGTAAAAAGCCAAAGAGCACTCTGAAGAGAATCACTGTAAATGCTAATGTGTAAACGAGCACAGTGGGACATACTGTATTTTGAACTCTGATTTCACACTCTGCCAAGAATGTTGCATTATGCCAACATTTAATTCAAGTGAATTTCAGAGCTGAGATATTAAAACATTATCATGCCAAGAAGCCATCCGTCAAATTCAAAACTTGGACCATGTTAGAAAGGCTTTGCATCAATCTGCGAATCCACTTTTGCTGCTTTTTCTTCCATCCATCTGCCCTTCTAACCTCTCCTTCACTTTCCTCCCATTAGTTGACGTTACAGCATTTCCTTGAACACCTCGTTCCTCACCGTCTCCATTTTCACACATCTTGATAAACACACATGTAAGTGAGAAATTGCAGGTCTCTGTGGTGCTATATTTGACCCTTCGTGATTTGTGTGTTTACCTAAACAGATAAATAAAGAGTTCAGAATTCTACCAAACTCTGATTGGAAAATAGTTATCTGCTTATCTCATAATTGCCTAGATCTCAAAATGTAATCACAGTTACAGGAAGGCAGTAAAAAGTTTGGCATTTAAAAAGCAGAGTAAAAGTAAAGGTTTTCCTGCCCTTTCTATTTTCCAATGTACCTGCTGCACTCAGCTGAAACCCTCAAATGCATTTGATTAAAATTCTTTTGACAAGAATGACTTCATGGTTCCAAGACCTCACAACGTAATTGACAATATGCCCCTCTTTTTTCACCTTTGTTCCTCCTATATTAAATATTTATGTCTTCCTCTAATTCTGTTGGTGGTGCAGTGATAGAGCTCATAAAACAACTAAAATCCTACTGACCAATTTGTTGCTTGGTCTTCTCTAGACACCTACATGTGTCATCTCATAAAAGCAGCTTGACTTGGACAATACAGAGCATTATTGTCTTGAGGTTCACTGTAAAGTGTGAAGTGTAGAGGGTCATGTACAGTTTAAGTCAGCCTGAGGGATCTGCTGTTAATCTTTAAAACATTTCTACCAATGATGAGAATCCACTAATTGACTGTTTCACTCAAATTATACAGACCAGGTTTGACAGATGTGTGTTTAAATTGCAGCTTACAGTAGCTCCAAGATCATCTTCATCTTACATGAAGGCAATTTCAACTGTCTATTGTTGCCTTCACTTAAATCCAAACACTTTAAATATGATAGGAAACATTATAGTGCCTTTCTTTGCTGTATGCATTATGTATGATTGTAAAGTCTTTGGAGATAACTGTCAAATTATATGAGAACACCATCTTTGCAAGTGACCCTTGAGACTTTTCTATTACAGTTTGATCACTCAGAGGTGTACATACCATTCTTCACATGTTGCTCAATGAGCCTATGAGTATAAATGCTCTGAACTGCATGTTGCACAAACGCAAAACATTGAATGAACAAAGAATGCATTGAGGGAATGAAATGGAACGTCAACAATTGGATCTCTGTCTGTCAAACAGAATGGGCTGGAAACATTGAAAGATGCTGCAGATACATATTAATCACAATCTCTAATATGTTCCTCTAGCTTAGTGAGGGCCCAGTGAAGCATGCAACTAAGCCTGATGAGAGGCGCTTTGGGTGGGGGGTGTGGGGAGGTGTGGGGGGGGTTATAGTATTGCTATGGCGCTCCAGGGTGTGTGGTGGTGGGATAGATGGATGGAGAGGAGGTAGTCTGCTGTCCAGGATGCCCCGCAGAATCTCCTCTAGATCCTTCTTTCAAACAGGCCTTTTCAGCCCCCTATTCAAAAAGCAGTAATTGCATCATTTTTCAAGCCCCTTGCCTCTGTCTGACTGTGAGGCTGCCCCCATTAATCAAACTAATGGAGAAGTAAGTGATTTCAAAATATAGGCTTTGATCATGCACCCTCTATCCTCTCCCTCAACTCCGCCTTCCCCTCAGCTTTGGGAACCCCTCAGTGGCCACCCTCCCATATCATCCTTTTCTCCCATCCTTTGTGCACTTCACTGCATATTATATGAAAAAAGGGCTTTTGTCAGTGACTATTTCATATTATGCGGTTTTACACTTCTGTTAATGTACATGAGATCTTCGCTTTTACAGATTTTGGCAGTGTCACAGGCTCTCTGGCTTGATTAGAGCTCATTCCCAGTATGGCCACTGCACATACTGTACGGGGGTTGCAGAAAACGGTCACAGTAAAATCGTTGCGGCTTATTAACGGGCAGTATGTCCCATGGAGTCACAGTTCAGACAGATTTATTGATCTTGATGAGACAGATTAAATTAAAGTGCTCCTCAGGTGTATTGAAAAGCTTCTGCCAGCTATAAAGGAGTCTAGCCCTTACTCGAGGCCTGTACCAGAGTGTGCTGGCAAATTAGATTCCTTCCAAGCAAGGCATAAACCACAGCTCAGTGAAAAACACTTGTTTTATCTTTGATGTAACCACAGTGTTCTTGGGGGGATTTACAAAAAAGTGTACACGTGTGCTTTATTTACAGTGCATTTGACTAATTGTTTGTCTGTACAATTGCAGCCTGTTCAGACTTTGCTCTAATTGCCCCAGAGTGTTGTTTACTGAGAATAATTGTCTGTAAATGCCTCTATAAAAGTACTCATGGCCCTGAACAAGATTCATACATGCCTGTGTGCATGCTCTCTTCAGTCCATGGTATACACAATGCTTATTAAGCAAATGAAACACATGCATTTAATAAAGCAAATAACACATCTCCTTACAATATCACATGGTGTTTCAGAGATGTGCTGTTAGTAGTTGGTGGAGCCACCTTCTCTCCTTTTCTGTGCAGCCTCACTGGTTGTCAGTTTGGAATTAGCATTTTTTTCTGAACTTAAATTTCCACACTCCCATTCTTCATAAATACCAATTCTTTCCCCTGTTGTTTTGAAAAGAAATATTTCGCCCTGCTAGAATAATTAGGTGGAGATTCATGTTCTACTTGACCCAGCTAACCTCTCATTCTTACCTTTCTTGCTACCTTTTTTTCAGTTTCGTTCATATTTGCGTGTGCTCATCTTTTATACCGGTGCCTAATCAGGATGGGTTTAGAGCTGTGACCTGTAATACTCACCAGCAAAAAGACCTAGAAGAAGAGGAAATGTACATAAATATGATACATTGGCCACATCACAGTAATGCATATAAGAGGTTTGTTTAGTAATTTTTTTTAAGGTTTTGTGGAAAACACAAAACAACTGTGTACGCGTTGTTATGGCAATTGTTTCTGTAGTTTCTTTTTTCTTTACTTTTAGTCTGTGTTCTCTGGCTTTTCACTTCAAAATTACAGGAAGGGAGATACTTATTTCCCTGATGAGGAGAGGCACAAGCAGTGGTGTTGTCCTAAATAAATAATAAGGTTTATTAAATGTGTCCTGGGCACACTAGGGTGGTTGAGGGGCATGCACCCCTGACAAAAGGGTATACTAAAAAAATCGATACAATTAAATGCATTTTGAGAACAATAATCACTATAGAAATGATAATCACAGAGAAGTCATTTTTTTTTTTTTGTTTTTAATAGGAACATTATGAGAATCATTTGATAGCTTAATTTGACACGTGGTATTAGCTAAACAGCTACGTTCAGGACAGCCACAATTGTTATTTTTCCTAAAACATCCAGTCATGGTACATTGTTCCTAATGGTCTTATTTTCGAGTGTTGATGTTTGGAAAAATCTGTAATTTTTCTCTACTCTACCCCTCTCTTTGTACATCCCAGCCTCTTCTTCTCTAGGCGGGTGATAGCAAATCTTCCATTGTCACAGTGGACAATGAAAGACGCATTAGAGAAAGAATAATGAATGTGTGCATTTGACCAACCGCTGCAACGTTATTAAGATAATATTAGGAATCCTGTGAAATAACACACCAAAGGTTTGGGCACCCAGGAGGTTATGATTAATACGCTGTGGTTCTGATAATGTTTGTCTCATGTGCTACAGGTTTCAAATGATGCATCATTGTGCTGCGGTGGCAGTGTGTTTATTTCCCTCTGTGCTGATATTCCCCTCTAGCTGTTACAGGGGATTGAAGCAGAAAGAGCTAACAAACTCACTCAGAACATTACTACTACCACAACAATCTAATGGAGGAGTATATGAACATCACCACAAATATAACATTCTTTACAGTCACATACTAAATGCAGACACAGAATATATACTAACAGAATATATTACATGCAGGTACTGTACATTTAGCATATAGAATAATCATACTGTCAGTCAGTCATCTTCTATACCCGCTTATTCCTCATTAGGGTCGCAGAGGTCTGCTGGAGCCAATCCCATCGCGTTACGGCGAGAGGCAGGGATACACCCCAGATGGTCACCAGCCAATCGTGGGGCACACACACCATTCACACACACACTCACACCTACGGGCAATTTAGAGTCTCCAATTAACCTCAGCATGTTTTTGGACTGTGGGAGGAAGCCGGAGTACCTGGTGAAAACCCACGCAGACACGGGGAGAACATGCAAACTCCACACAGAAAGGTCCCAGACCCAGGACCAAGGAGGTCTTGAACCTGTGACCTTCTTGCTGTGAGGCAACAGCTCTAACCCCTGCTCCACCTTGTCGCCCTAAGCATACTGTATCTGGAATTTTTTTTTTTTTTTTTTACAGAATTGGCTATTTAGAGCAACCAGGGATTAAACCTGGACAATATCTAACATGAATTTAAATCACTCAACAAGCCTAGTCTGAATGTAACAGTACCTTAATAATACAATTACTGTGGTTTAAAAAGAAAAAAAAAAAGTTATAGCAAAATTATGTAAGGTTATCAATTTTAGTAGCAATGGTATTAGTATATCACTAAAACATTCTTATCATTTATTATTTTTAATTTATTATATTACATTTACTTTTTAGTAGAAGCGTGTGGTTTGTACTTTTGAAGAAATGTCTGTACTTCTTGCCCACATATGTTCCCTTTCCCTGAGGCAGGTCGCTGTAATTTAGTGGACAACCGACACAGCATTTAAAACGTTTAAAGGAGTTAGGAGAAGAAAGAGAACGATGGTGACAGGTATGGACGATGTGCCATGGAATTTCGAGAGGTTTCTCATCCCTTCTTTGTGTTTTACTTTCCTGTCCCTGACAGCCTTGTGTGAGCAGCGACTTTGAGGCAGCTTCAGCGGTGGGATTGTGTACCCTAAAGCAGAGATTAGAGCACTGAGTGTCTGATGTCCTCTGTGAATGTGTCCGGGTGTTCTTTCCTGGTGGGCACTGCTTCCTTAGAGACAATTTGAAAAACAAATCCACATGAAGAGACTAAGGCGCCTTGTGTAGCCATCACAGCATGTAACCAAAAAAGAATCTTTCTCGCTATACATAATGGAGCAATTAGGCCTCAGCTTCCCACTGTGTCAGGCTTGTCCCCTCCAGCTTTTGTAAAACATGTAAAACATGAAGTTGTCCCCCTCAATACATTATTTCTAAATACATTATGCAACTGAAAGTGTCAATTTAATGAAGGCAGACTGCACTTTTGAAATATTTCACACATAAACACAGCACTTTTAGAAAGTTTTATTTATGACATCCCTGTGTATTCACCCTCTTCATGTCTGCTACAGCAGCTAATTCGCTATAAATTGGTCATATTAATGATTTCTCCTCCAGAAAAATTCCATGTTTATAGTCCCACCCTATGTATAATGAGATTTGCCCACTTGCATTGGGGATGCTGGAAAGCATCTCTAGTAGAGAGGTATTGCAAATCAGTGGCTTACATTCAGTACATCATAGTACAATGTCGTGCTATATGCTGTATTTGAACCTGATTTAACTAAACCGACACAATCATTTATATATAATGATTTTACATGAAATGCACACCCAAAAAACATTAAAGGCAGATGCAGGGACAAAACATAAATCAGAGAAGAGCCTGCATATTATGAGCTCAGAAGAGCTTGAACCATTCCCACATGGGGTGTATATATTATACCAATGATGTTGGGTCAGGGTAGGCATGTAGGTACAGCGGTACCTACATGAAGTCTTACATAAACTGAACTATGCAACGCAAACCAGCCTGGTTGCCATAGGAAACCTCAAGCAAGCATCCCAACTTGCTTGCATTCTGAAGGCCAGTGCAGGCTCTGCTACCAGTTTTGAAGGTTGCAGACGTGTATTACATAATTTACGTGAAAGTTTATGGGGGAGCATAGGCACTGCTTCGTGCCAAATGTGGCCAAGCCATAAAGACAGAGGTAGGAGTGTGAGCCAATCACAGCCACCACAATGCAAAATTCATTCATAATACTATAATGGTTCCATTGTTTAAACTTAAATATGTAAAGTTCACACTGATGTTAATTAGAGATTCTTTTATTTTTTGCACTTTACTGAATATTTACCTGTCTGCTTGTATTGCACACTTCGCAGCCTGTGACATGCATATGTATACATATGTATGCATATATATGTATATAAGCTCAAATTGTTACATTAAATTGCAAATAATCTTGTATTTTCTTCACATTCCCCTTTTAATGATGCATTTGTTTTTATCAATATTATTTCATTTCTGTAGCATACATATTGTTTTAAATGTGATGTTCCACCAGAATAGTTCTTTACCTCAGAAAAAAAAAAGAAAAATTATGTCATGAATTATTAAGTTCATGGAGTATTACCATAAAAATGTATTATTATTTGTGTGTATGTGGATGGAATTTACATATGTAAATGACCAGTGCCTACCCTGCCACAGACCTCACTGGATGCCCCTGTATTATACTAATAATAATTGCCATTGCGGAGAAAGCAGGAGTGCAGCACCCTCAGCACCCAACTGTCCATGCACATGCACTGTATTAGCCTTCATGTAGAAGAAAACCGAAGAGTCGCTCACCTCTACTTGTCACGGTCTATCACTTTCCTGTCTGCCTTTCTTGTGTTGTGGTTGTTATGCTCTAAGTTTTTCCGCCTGTGTCCTGGTTTCCCACTGCACCGCTGCCTGTGTCCCTCTCGCCTAATTTTCCATCCCCTAATATTTTCACTGTTTAAGTTTTCAGTTCAGTGCGTGTTCAGAGTCAACATGTTTTCCCCTCAGTCCCATGTCACCTACATATTTGTCTGCCAGTTCCTATGTCATGGTTTGTTTATTCTCAGTACTCTGCATGTTTGCCATCTCTCTGCATTTAGGTCAAGCTACTCCACTTCTTCTCTCACTATCGACTCAAGACGTTCTGCACAACGTACGTCAAAATCATTTTGAATAAAAACAGTTTAGCATCTCATCTCATTTGCTAAAGTTCCCTGAATGCAACACTAACACTAACAACTTAATTATTTATGGTTCCAAAGTAAAATCACTTACCTCTCTCTTAAGATGTGTTTTTTTGTGTGTAAAAGAAAGTTTCCATGATTCATTATTAGAAGCTAATTGCCTAATACAAAATGTGGAGTGCTACAAATTGGAAACAATTATTGGTTCATTCCCCTGAAATCATTTGACTAATGTTTGGTAATGATGGCATGCATTATTCAGTTTCATTTAAATGTATTCCTTTTAGCATAACAATACAATGAAAATACAGCAATATAGTGAAAATGAGCAGTAATGTAGGGAAATGATAATATAGGAAACAAATGGCATGCTGGTAGAAGAAAAGAATTGTATATCAAAATAAAATGTATTAAGAGAATGCTAAAATAAAGGTATATCTTAAGATTTCTTTTAAAAATGCTTTACAGATTGTGATGCCCTCAGCTCCTCTGGCAGGCTGTTTTCAGACATTAAATGGAGCCCTGCAGTCCTTAACCAGAGGACTTGGGTGATCTAGAGGGAGCTATCTGTACATTAAAAGCATCTCTGACACATATTCAGCTGCTAATCCATTGAATGAAGTGAACACCAGTAAAAGGGTCTTAAAATCTATTCTAAAAATCAGTCAGTCATTTTCTATACCTGCTTATTCCTCATTAGGGTCACAGGGGTCTGCTGGAGCCGATCCTAGCACCTTACAGCGAGAGGCAGGGATACACCCCAGATGGTCACCAGCCTATCATGGGGCACACACACCATTCACTCACTCACTCACACCTATGGGCAGTTTACAGTCTCCAATTAACCTCAGCATATTTTGGACTGTGGGAGGAAGCCAGAGAACCTGCCTTACTCATTCATGACTAATAACAGCAAAAGAAGAATTAAAAGAATTGTTCCAGTCTGTGCACAATCATTGTGCTTGTTTTCTGGAACATACATGTGCTTCTTTTACACTATGTTAAAATAGTAAATCTTATTATAAAAATAAGTTAAGTTTATAAAACTATAATACTAACTAAACATTACAAATAGACTAACAATGGAAATGATTCACATTATTATTGAGCTATTGGTGAACCAGCCTTTTGTCTGCACCCAGTATAGGTAGTGTTTTTTCCATTTTCAAGAAACAACATGGTACCTAACTCATATCTGTAAAATCACAGTCACTTTTATGTAATATAACATGGTTCTCTACTTCAGAAGGTAAGCTAACCATAAGTAACAACCTAAAAAACAGAGAGAATATCTATTATCCTATGTATCTAGCTGATGTTTTCTAGAGATTGTGGGATTTTCAAATGTGAATAAATCCTAGACAAATAAATACAAACCTGCCTTGTTAGCCCAACCTTATAACTAAACTTTTTGCTGAAAAAAATATGTTTTTAATAGTCACATTAAGTTATTACATCAGCAATCTTCACATGCATTTTAAGCTTGCGGTGCTGTGTCTCACTGACACATCTGATGGAGGACAGGGAGGAATAAGCCCAACGTGTTGTGCAGAAGGCAGCAGAGGGACTATTTTACTTTGAACATCATTATTTACTAATAAAATCTAGGGCGACAACCCCCTTAGCTGTGATTTAATCACCATATATCACGGCCTGTCATGAGCTAGTGCTTAAATATATGACCCTGTCTTTATGTCAGTGTTTTGTTATTATCAACAAAATTTGTCTTATCATAGTCTGTTGCTTTTTACAGTACATTGACTTGATATATATATATATATATATATATATATATATATATATATATATATATATATATATATATATATATATATATATATATATATATATATGTATATATATATATACATATATATATATATATACTGTATATATATATATATACATACATTTAACATATCACTATATATATGTGTGTGTTCTGTTATTTATTTTGAGTTATTACATCCACCAGGTGCAAGGGTTTAGTTTATGTTCAGTGCATTTCCAAAGGCACCCTGCCTGCAGAAGTGCAAACTACAGGTAATTGGTCTTCTGCTACTGAGACAAATCGTTCAAGACGAGTGCTTTGCTGTCTTGTTAAAATACTAACTAGGTTCCAGTCGTTTTGAAAACTTTTTTTGTCTAAAGCAAAGCTTGCACACTTCATCTCATAATGATTAAATTACTTTTTGAAATGCAGTTTTCATCCTGGATCTCAAATTAGCAAATGTGTCAACCTCCATAAAAACAATGTCAGATGATAAAGCGAAGCTCACTAATGACTAAACACGATTCAGGCATGACATAGGTCTAATATTGGTTGAACTCATTGTCGTGTTTGCCTTCAAGAGAGGCATTTTGGATTTTCTGTGACAACAGCAATCTAAGAGATGAACAAAGTGGTTTAATAGTAAGATGTAAGTTTTTTTCTGGTGTTAAAGTAATGCATGTTAATAACAATATATAATTAAAATGAATTTTACAATCATAAATACGCTTCCAGACACAGTCAATATCTGTTTCAATTTTAACCTTTGTACATGAAAACAAAGGTTAAAAACAATATACAGACATACAAACACTATTGCAGCACAGTGTTTCATTTCCTCTAATTTTAGTTCATACAACGAGGCTAATGTGCTAACTGGTGAGCATCCTAGCAGGGACATTAGCTATTCCGCTCATGGCTATAGTGTATGCCTGTGGGAAGCTAACAACGTGCAGAGAGGAGCTAGCAGCTTTAGTTTCATGACAGATGGGAGTCCTGATCTGGTTTTAATGTGACGCCTATGTGCCAACTTCTTTAGATGGCCACCTGGATTTGAAGAGTGGAAGGTCAGAAGATAGGTGCTGGATTGTCACTTTATACTACAGATCAGTACTCATACGACTTGGTTTCATCAGTTTCTGTCCTTTTGAGCATCAAGCATTATGGTAGTTACCAGTCCACACTCTCATGTATGGATTAAAGATGCACATTTTCCTGTGTGCTTGTGTCAAAGGCATGCAGATCTTTGTGTATCTTTAGCCATTTGATGGCACTTGGCATCTTTGAGTTCAATGCTGTGTTGGTGGAGCAGCTAAGGTGGTCTGAGTGCGTTTCCACAGCAACAGTGGCAAGGCTGGTTTCCGAGGGTCTATTGTGAATCATTTATGACAGACCTCATTACTCCTTCTTGGCTTGTTTGTAAGATCTTAACAGTGAAAGAACACAGGAAGGTGTGACAGCTTTCAACCCTTTTCATCGTCCACTCTTTTCAAATTATGGCCACGCTATACTTAGACTGTGAAAGGCAGCCAATTCAAACCCAAATCACCCTTTACACTACAGCCTGACCTTAAAACTGTGGTGCACTGCCTTGTATGAGGATGAATCTGCTGTCATTGAACTCCCACACTGACTAAGAGAGGGAGGGCAGAGTGTGTGAGAGAGAGCGAATTATATGAACTATAAATGACTGAGAGACAGCTTGTCATGGTCTGTCATGGGTAAACATTGAGAACATGAATGTTTCCAAAGGGAGGAATTATATTGACTTTAACTTTTTTTATTTTTTTAATATTTTTTTACAATATTCAATAAATGGATAGATTGATGGGTAGAGCTATATTTAGTATGAAGGGATGTATGCAGAAAATCCAAAGTCTGGTAGAGAAACATTACAGATGCACTTGTAATGGTTCAGGTGCCTGGATTTGTAACACAAGCAATAGTATCCTGCAGCCTGAAGGAAGATTCATTTTACAAGTGCTCCACACTGGGAATTGTTTCCCATCAGTTCCTAGGTCGGTGTCATCCCTCTGATGTTGGTTTTGTCAGTAAAGTTGTATGGTTGCATGTCCCTGTAAATAAAAACAAAGCACGGCTTCATTTGGGGCCAATTACAGTAGAAATGGCGTTTAGAGGTGTTCAAATGTGTAACAGTAAATCTTCGATCTGAGCTTACTCTGTTGAATTTGCTGAGTCATCATTGTTACTAAACACACTGTCAGCTTAGTGTACTGACTTCCTAGTTAAAATGTCTGGGAAACACTAGGAAAAACAAAGAAGCAGTCATGATGTGATAAGTCTATTGCAAATAGGTGACTACTGAGCTTCTTAACAATGCTTGCCAGCCTAATGACAATTCTGGATTGGAACAGTTTGACCCTGCAACGTGACGCACATTTAATCATTTTAAATACTGCACACAAATAAAATGGGTAAAAGAGAAAGAAAATGAATATGGGTTTTCACCCACCAACATTAGGAGCTGAGAGTATCAAGATAAACAGTTGGTGGCACTAATTCATCGCAGCGGAAGAGAGCACAACATGATGATGCAATTAAAACAGCGTCAGTCAAACCTCAAATGACGGGAAACCATGTGGAAATCATGAACGAAACATTTGTACCATGAATTGATTTGAAAGGAGTTAGTTCCCTCATCGGTCCACCCAGAGCTGTTTGATTTTCTCTGCATCTTTTGTATTTCTTTTCGTCTTTCTTTCTTTCGGAATTTCATGCAAAATTTGGAACGGTTTGGTCTGTGGGTTGTTTGTTGATGTGGCCTAATCTCTGGCTGTTCGGTATCTGTTCCAACACACATCAGTTTATCTTTATCTTTTTTTTTCCATCCTGTGTGTTTGTTTGTCTGTGTTCCCCCTTTGGTGTCTAGTGTTCGATGTAAAGTGCTTTGAGTCCTAGAAAAGCACTTTATAAATGCTATCTATTATTATTGTTGTTTTTATTATTATTTACACCCTTAGTTGACACATAGAGTACATAGATTCAAATACATTAAGTGTTCAGTGTTGCTTGATCTTAACTAAAAATACATTTTAAATGTGGACATCAAAAACTGTAAGTGTTTAAGCTATCATTATTCTAACAGCTAATGTATTTGTTTATTTTCTCTGGTGGAGAAGAAGGGTGATCATTACAGTTGTTACACACATACAATCACTGCTAATATAGCTACTGTAGTTCACACTTAAAAGCAAAATGCTAATGATCACAAACAATATATATATTTTTTAAATTTATAATTGCGTGCAGTTTAGCTTAATTTGTCTTACTACAGGTTTATGCACTTATTGATTAATCAAAGCCTTTAAGTAATTTTACAATGGATTCTTATTAATAAGAGGCACTTCAGGTTAATGTAATAGATGGCACCTTTGATGGAATTAAAGCCCTGCTTATTTTTTAATTACAGCAAAGACAATGAATTTAATCAATGTTAAACAATGTGTTTGATGAGCAGCATCTGGTCGATCTAATAAGTATGTGATATAGCTTATACATTGGATGGTATATACATGTATGTGTCTTTACCAGGAAATCCTGTGCATCAGATGATAATGTGAAGTCAATATTTGCCTTGCTTTCTAATGTTTACACATTCATTTGTGTCAAATAATTGTATTGAATGAATTTACACTAAAGACATTCATCTTCCAAATTCAGGTGACTCATCCTCAGATGTCTGAAGCTTGCCCTAACCTCTCCCCACCTACAGTATTTTTGCATATGCTTCACATCCCTCTAACTGTGGTTCCTTTCAATCCCTTTTCAGCTGTCACAATTTTAAATTGGAATTGGCATTCTCTGGCTGTCTTTGTGCCATTGCTACTGTATAAGAACACGCCTGAGGTACTTTGCCTCTCTGATTGCTGATCTTACTGTCGCCAGGCTTCAATTCTATCAACAGTAGAGTATTCCTCAGATGTCACTCCAGGCTCTTGTATGTGCCTCCTTCTCTACATTGCTCTCCGGAGGTTCACTGTTACATCATCCACTGAAGTGAATGGAAAGAAAGAAAAACAGGCAAAAGCCAAAATTACTCTGCCTAGATGTCGATAACGTTTAAGCTCCCAAATGTATTTTTAGGCTTTGGCGTGACACATTTTAAGCAAAGACAGAAACACTTGGTTAGTTAAACTGAAATAGGACTATGTGTGATTTGTAAAAGGTTGATTACTCAAACTAATGTAAAAATTGTACTGAGACACGAGAGACTTTCGTTTCATATTTATGTCAGTTTTGAATTTGAATGAGCAACTCCCTTTGTTTTAAGATTTTTCTCAACTATATAACTGTACCTGGAGAAAATGCCATTAATCAACAATAAATTACTGTTACTTGACTATGGTCAGTTGCACAGCTTTCAGCCTATTATAGTAACAATTACTTTTCCTGCAGCAGCACACAAAAAACATTTAGCTTAATAAGGCTTTATTTGAATTATCAGTGTTGAGTTGTGCTGTGAACTAGTGCTGAACCTCTCAAGTGATGATTTCTGTTGTGCCCAGGGCTTCAACAAAACATTTCATTCCAGTTGGGAGATGTTAACTAACCAACGCTTCTATGCTTGACTCTATTTTTACCATTTTGGCATCTGACAGATTAGGTCCTTAACAATGACAGTAGAAAAAGCTGGCATCTCTTTTGAGTGTCAAGGTTAGTCTTCAAGGTCACAATAATTCTCATTGTACAATTTAATTTAGGACCAAAGAAACACTATCATAATTTGAATTAATGGATTACTCGCACATGAAAGGATTTTGCGATACAGATTACAGCAACCCCTAGTGACATTTTTGCTTTTATGATTTAGGCTACATTGCTGTGCCTGTGAGGTTGTATGGCTTCAAAAGCATTGTCTTCCCGATGAAAGGATGTCTAAAGCCATTTCATTTGTCAAAGCAAACAATCCTATTGTGTTATCCACTGCTGGTTCAAGTGCTGATGTAATTATCCATGTGAAAGAATCTCCTGCACCATCTGCTAAAGAGTGATATTTTGTTCTCTGCACAGTAAAATATGGAAACTGCAATTGAAACACTAAATCATTGTTATGAAATAATGCTCCTATGCAATATAAAATAATGCAGTGTTTTGCTGAAAAGCCAGAGATGTTTTGCCAAATGGCAGGGAGTCGGGGAGTGACTTGCTGCCACCACAGACGGTTTAGCTTGCTCTGACATTAGAGATTCGGATCCATATACTCAAGAGAGCCTCATGTTGACTCTGCATTCATTAATGGCATGAAAGCAAAGTCAGCAAAAAAATTAAATGACAAAATAAGCTGACATGGGAAGTGCCAGCCCCACGTGAAATGCAATGAAATTTTGCAGAGAAGGCGAGAATCTGCAGTTGAAAATGTAGTGGTTAACAGTGCAGCTCTGTGGAGCAATCACAATAAGAGGAGTTTAACAACTGAGAATAGCATGTCTATATAATCTGCCAAAACAACTTTTCATTTAAAATCCAGGCACAGCTAGTGAACTGCAACTACTCAGTGGTGTGAATCTTGTATGTACGCTGCATTCTGACAAGACCTGTTGGAATATGCTTATGTTCATTGGAGATATCGCTACAAAGCCTTTATTCACAGTGCAAATCCAACCAATACTGAGGCGGATGTTGGACTGAAAACCCTGAGGTCTATGAGGCAAGTAAGACACATGAAAGAGGATTTTGGAAATTTCCACACATTCAATGGGATGAACATGTCTCAGCCAATTGACAGAGGCCATCGTGAGGTATTTCTTTCTTGCTGGATGAAAACTATAGGTGTCATAACTATAGGACAATCTCATGTCCCAAGTTGAGTCATAAAGTGCATCATAAAAGGCTCTTTTGAGTGACAAAATGTTTTAAAGTGCCCTCTTCGGTGGGAAAAATCTGCTGTAGGTGCCACTGATGACAACAGAATTATTTCTGCACCAGCTGGTCTAAACCCATCAATTTGTTCATCTAATGAAGAAAAATGCTAAATGTTACTGTAACAGCTTAAAGGGATAGTTTGGTATATTGGACATTTTGCCCCATTTCCCTCATTTCTGGCATATATCTGATGCATGGAGCCAATTTTACCAATCTCTCTCGTATTGAGTTTTGTAGCGATTTCCCCTGACTGGATTTTCAATATAATGAAAGTGCACACTGTAGATTTGAATTCTAGTAGAAAGACCTGTTTAACCCTCATGAAAAACTGAATAAACAAAGGTAGGAAGCTTTGTGTGTAATCATACTCATCTTAGTAAGAAAAAACATGTAATGTTTCCCATATTATTCATTTTAAAAGCTTCGAAGTGATCATTGTACTCAGAGCAATAGACGTGTATTAAACCCCTTCTTCTGTTATTTCCAGAACATATTTTGCTCTGGTTTGAAGAATAGAATATAATAGTCCTTTATTGTCATTGTACAGTGGGGGAGGACAATGAAATTGAGGGTGCTCCATCAGAGCTGCCCTGCACCACAACAAGAAAAGACAAGGACATACAAAGACAAAAACCAACATAAAGAGGGGTGGGGGGTGTCATAGGAACCAACACACAAGGGACAACACAGGGTGAGAACTATATAACATGATTAAAAAAGGAGGGGTATTGCAATAAAAGTATTGCAATAAAAGTTAGTGCACCAAAATATCTGCACATTATAAATATAGATTTAATATAAAAATATATATATGCATTGCATGAAGGTGGTAATTCAATTTAAAGTGAAAAATTACTGTAAATATTTTGAGGTAGTAAAATGGCCAACAGTCAACTGTTAACAGTCAGTCTGGTGCTGGTGCTGTGGGACTTGATTGACCTGTAGTGTCTTCTAAAGGGCAATAGGGCAATTAAGGGGGGTTGTGTCCATGCGCACGCTGAGGTTGTGGGTAAATGACATGTGACATGAAGATACCAATACTAAGGATTCGTCAGTGATGTCTGCTTAAACAGCGCCGAATCCGTATTACTTTCTGGTTGTGCAATGCAAGTGCAAGTGACATTAGTGACACAAAAAATGATCTTAACCGTGTCATGTTTGCGGTAGCCCCAGGGGTGAAAGTGAGCCGGAACTACATTCTACAAAGATTCACGACCGGAACGGCGTTCCGTTAAAAAAAGGAGAAGAAGCTCCCTGTCAAAACCCCATTTTAAATAAAGAAAATGATGTACTAAAGTCAGTTAGTTACATTAATTCTTGAACAATTCCAGCATGCTCGTTTCAGTGTAATCTACGCTGTTTCGGTGTCTGTCTGCGCAGTTTGGCACGGACCTACAAGTCGCTCTGGTTGCTATGCAACATGAGGCGAGCCAAGCTGAACAAATGCCTTTCTGGTTGGCCGATGAACATGTGATCACGTTATCAGCATCGCTAATTCTGATTGGTTCAAACCACATGTGTTTGCTCTCACCAAGAAAAATTATGTTGGCACAATGCAGTGCAAAATATAGAACATTTTTAATAGAAACTGTGAAAGCGCTCAGCTGGGAGCTGAAGAAACAACAAGAAAAAAAGTTCGCAAAATGACATTCACGGCCACAGAAGAATCAGAGGATGATGAGAAGCAGGTGGAGGGGCAGGCAGAGTCTGGGGAGTCTGAGTATGATGTATCACTCACTGTGAACTGATATTATGCTTAATAAATCTATGAGAGATATTGATAATTAGTTTTTTTCATATATACATGCCTGACTAAGTGACATGCATCCTAAACTGTGCTAAAAATTGCCCGAAACTGATTAAAGACTGTAAAAAATCGTGAGCGGCACGCACCGCATTATTTTACACGCACTGAGTTCCGGCAAGAGTTTTGAACCACTTTCACCCCTGGGTAGCCCCAGCCTGTAGTAGCAGCACGCACGCACGCACACACATGCACACACACACACACACAGACACAATCAGCGGAAACAGAAAGCTTGGGGACACTTGACATAGTAACGGAGCGCATTTCATCTTCTGTAACGATAACGCCATTGTAATGATGGAAACAGTAATTAATTTGATTACCTGTTACTGAAATATTAACAATAAGGCCCTGATGTCATAGGCCCAGGAGTGGTCAGCAGAGATGTGGGTGGCCAGAAACCTGAAGATGGTGTCAGTTTCCACCTGTTCTCCATTTTTGAGAAGGGGTGTGTAGTCCTGTCTGTGTTTCCTGAAGTCCATAATAAATTCTTTTGTCTTAAGGATGGCCATTGTCAGGTTTCTTTAGCACCACAGCGAAAGTTTTTCCACCTCTGCCATGTACATTGTTATCTTCATCACAAATGAGACCAACCACCTACTGGTGTTATCTGCATGTTTTATAATGTGGTTGGTTGGGTGGGTTGGATAGCAGTCGTGGGTGTACAGGGAATACAGTAGCGGTCTCAGAATGCAGCCTTGAGGTGGACCGGTGGTGAGTGTGAGTGTAGAGGAGTAGTGAGGTCCAACTCTCACAGACTGTGGGCAACTTGACAGAAAGTTTTTATTCCAGATGCAGGTGGTGTGGGGGATCTATAGTTCCAGAAGTTTGGTGAAGCAAATGTCTAGGATGACCATGTTGAACACTGAGCTGTAGTCCACAAAAAGCATCCTCACATAGCTCTTCTTGTTCTCCAGGTAGCTCAGTGCTGTGTGAAGTCTGAGGACGATGGCATCCTCTGTGGATATGTTTGCTCTGTAGGCAAACTAGTAGGGTTTTAAGGATGAAGGAAAGCAGTTTCTGATGTGCTGGGAGACTGATCGCTCAAAGCACTTGTTGACTTCAGACATCAGTGCAATGGGTCTGTAGTCATTTAGGCAGGGTTTTGGGGGATGATGATGGAAGGCTTCAGACATGTGGGGACAGTGGTATGAGAATGGTTGAAGAGTTTAGTGAGGATCCCTGCCAGTTGTTCTGTGCCCATTTTAATCACCACCCTTGGGATACCTTCAAGGCCAGCACCTTTCCTGGGGTTCACTGTTTTTCCTTACCTCATGCTGCTGTTGCTGGAGGATGTAGGAGCAAGAGGCGGCTGGTCTTTTTAGTTGGTTAGCAGCCTGGATTCCCCTACACTTCTGACATGGATTGCTGTCTGCCAGGTATCCCTCCATTTTCCTTTTGTAGAAGACCTTGACCTCTTTGATGCCCTTCTTCAGGTCTGCTATAGCAGTGCTGTGGAGAGCTCTGTCTCCTGTCCTGAAGACCAAGTCACAAGCCATGATCAGAGTCCGGACTTCACTTGTCATCAGGGCTTTCAGTTTGGAAAACCTGGATGCATCTCCAGGCCAGGTTCTGATGGTTCTAGTGGCTGGTTTTGTTTGCCTTCTGAGAGGGGTGTAGGCTGGAAAGACGAGTAGGTGGTCTGATTGTCCAATGTGGGGGGGTTGCTCTGTAAGCATGCTTTATGTTGGTAAAAACATGGTCAAGTGTGTTTTCTCCCCTAGTTGCATTGCTGGTGGTATTTGTGGAGAACAGACTTTAAGCATGCATTGTTGAAATCTCCAGGGATGATGTGAACACCATCTGGATGGGTCCTCTGTTGTTTGTTTATGATGTGCTTGAGAGTGCCATGCTAACGTTAGCATTGGGAGGGATCACAATGGCTAGCTTTAGCTCTCGTAGGTAGAATGGTCAACACTCGGTATGACCTCTAGGTCCGGTGAGCAGTAATTTCCGGTTAGGAAACCTATAAACTGCAGGACAACATATTGACAACAAGTAAAAAATACCTTCAAGCTTCACATTGCCCTACCCAGTTAGGAAAGAGCGAGTGAAAATTTGCCCTGTACACTTCCATTATATTGAAAATGTCTGGAAGGAAATTGCTAAAAAGCTCAATACTGGATGGAACAGTGAAATTATGTTCTCCATACTTTAGATACAAGGCAGAAACATGGGAAGTCGGGCTGATGTAAAAAAGTACTGAACTATCATTTTAAGAAATAGCCAAACAGGCGTAATATATGAAATACCCAATCAATCAACTTGTCTTCTTGATTTGGTATTAGAATAATCTAATACTAAATCTAATAACCATTAGTAGCCTAAGGTTCAGGCAGATAACCTTTCTGTGAAAATTTTCTTTGTACTTGCACAAGGAAATTTGCTACATGAGACGCGATGTATGAATGGAATGTGTATAACAGCTGATGTTTTTGATGTGTAGAAGAATACAGACTATTGATTTAGCATTTGAACTTGACCAATCATGTCGGTTCTAATGATCAATGACATTGCAGCCTGCTTGCATAAATACACACAAGAGCATTCCTCCAGCTGCAGAGGATAGCTGGAAAGAACTGCAATCCGTATATCAATACAAGTGTTTACACCTAAGAGCGGGTTTTGGTCGTTGCTTTGGTTTTCACATATAGCATTTAAATGTCCTCAAGTTACTATTGCACTGGACCAAGCCTGCAAAACACCCACCGGTGCAGGACTGATCACAACTGCATTTGTATTTACACAATATAAACTCTGCAGGAAATTGAAACTAACAATTAATATTGCATTTGGCCGCTACGACTGTTTTATCACCTTCTAATAGGGCTTAATCTGTTTTAGTGAATCTAACATTTGTTTTGTTGTGAGTGCAGCACTGTTTCCATTTATATACAGGGATTCTTTGCACTGTGATATTTGAAAAAGAAAATGTTGTACAACGACCTATAAGGGAACTGCTATGCCACGCATATAATATCATGAAAAGCATTGCATTTCAATTTAATCTCTGGAGCCTGCATGCAGGGTTGCCGGTTTTCTGTAAAATATATTTTTTGAGTCCATGTTATAATATGAATATTGTTTGAGTTATCAGAAAGGTTTTATCAGTAACAAAGACAGTCTAGTATCTGCCTGATAATGTGAATTTCAGAGCATTTTTGAAGGCCCCCTCCTCTAAAATTTTAACCACTATATGAGACGTGACATTTCAACCGTGGAGGTAAATATTGCTATTGCATGCAATAGTACGGTCCTCTTGCAGTTTGATGAGATCAATCTGGAAATGAGAGGGGCATTAAAATCAAATCATGACTCTTCCAAGGTTAGAGGATCGATTGGCAGCTTTTGGTGCTGTGCTCTGCACTGGCTATTATTGATGAGCATGGTGTTGTTGAGTATAATGCAGGAGGTTTTTTTTTTTGTCAGTTATGTGTCGGAACATCAGTCTTCATTGCTTTGTGTGAAAGAAATTAATTTAGACACTAATGATAGCAATTTTCAGCAGAGGGCATGCATGAGATGTTAGCCATGACATGTCAAATGTGTGCAGTTTGGTGGCATATGAAAGAACTCAATAAATAAAATGGACTTAATGGTTTTCTGAGATCCCAAGGTTGGTTATTATTATCTATACAGAGAATTTTATTGTTCACTTTATAATTATGTTTCCAGCACAAACTACATAACATCCCTCATTCAATTCCAGATGCAGATCATTGTTGCATGTCTTTTCTCATGATTTCTGTCTGCTTTTTCACTGTTGACTGCTCAAAAAAAGGGAAAAATGCCCCCAAAAGATCTTTAAAAATGAAGCATGTTACAGGCTGCTTTCTGCTGTAACCTGATCATTTAAACAGCAGGTAAAGTAGATTTGGGTAGGAGGTTAGAGAAATCAAATTTTCTTGACTAGATTTCTTCTGAAATCTTCTTCTCAGCCATCCATCCTTTCCAAAATCTTTACATATTATGGAGAAGTTTCTGTAAGAAGGTTTTGCATATGTTTACACATTTGCTTACCAAAGACTTTACATCATGAAAATATTGTGAAAGCAGAGCAGTGGGATAAACATCAGCTAAGGTCGTTAAGGTGAAATGGCTAATGGAATTATAATAGTCTCATAACAGTGGCCATAATGTGTACATCACTGTATCTCATTGTTTCTTTCTTTTTTATTCAATCTTCATTTAAAAGGGACAGAGCAAAATAAAAATCTACATATAAATATACCAGTGCTAGCAGGAATGCTAATTTACATCCACAGCCCCTTGGCAGGTAACAAACAATAGACGGATACAAAATTCAGCAATTGATATTGAAAAAAATATTCCATTTATATATCAGTCTTATTTATGATGGCAGGTTTTAGCACTATTGTGCTGTTAATATGCTCCAGGCAGTATGATTTTGATGCATTTCACAATGTGTTTTTTGCTCTCCTGCCCATCAAACCAGTGTTCCAGAAAGTCTTGATTTACAAATTAAGCAACGGGTCAAAGATTAACAGACATGGTTCTTAAAATCTGTTCTCTCCTTCTCTTTTTATTTATCACCGCAGGCTGTGGAAACCAACCTGGCTTCCAAGGACAGTCACTGGGTATATGCCAATGAGGTGAGGCCAAACACAAACACACTTAAACGCCTGAGTGAATTCAGACCAACATGGAGAATCAGTGCTGCTAAGACACACACCAACATGCAAAAACCTGCAATGCTGTGTCTTTATACACCTGAAATATTAGTACACACACACACATACAGTACACTGTACAAAAATATCCATGTATTTTCATGACATATCACCCCCTCACTTCACTGAGCATGTCACCATAATTTGTGCTCAACATCCAAAATCACGGCATCTATTGATCCATAGTTCATATATTGCATTATTGCTTTAGTTAGTATGTTGTTTTTGTAGCTATGTTTGTATCTTTGTTGTTTCTATCTTTGTAGCTAGGCAACATTCACATCATTATTAAGAAGTTGGAAAATGTTAATATGCTATTGTATGACAACTTATCTGTTATTACAGGAGTTGAATTTGCATACAAACAAGACAGTAATCAACTCCTTAAATTTTTTTGCATTTTTACTTGGGATTCCATTGTCAATTTTTTAGTAGGTTAAATATTGATTTGCAAATGTTAATGAGGCCCAATGTGTTGGAAACCTTCTGGTATCTGGCAGCTTAAATTACCTTGTTTTAGACTATAATGAGCTTTATAAAATAACAACAGCCCTATACAACAGCTAATTAGTTCTTTTGAATGTTTTCAAAAGTATGCTTCTGCAGCCTGAATCAGTGTGATAAGAAGAGGACTGTTATTTAGCATTTGAAGCCATATTCACTTACAAACTGCATTGCTTTCAGTCAATTACCACAGACCTCCACCAAGACATTATCTTTAATTACATCAAACTCGGGGAAAGTATGTATGAACTAATGGCGTGTTAATTTCTGTGGCACTCCCTTAATGGTTGAGATGATGTGCTTACTGTTGAGTTATCTCTCCCTGGTACACATTTAAAGGGGATGTGTGTCTGTATCTGTGAACTATGAATTATATCATGATCTCTTCCCTTCTCTTCACCTCTTTCTATTCCTCACCAGCCTTCCTGAAATGCATCATTTTCATTTCTCCTTGCCCCCCCTCACTCACCTTTGCTCTAAAGACACCATTTCACCTTGAATTGAATAACACTAATAAGGAGCAACAGCTTACGTCAAAATTCAGTTACTACTCATGTTGGCCTGTCTTATCCAACATTGTGCTCCAAATCTCCTTTCATGTAAAGAAGAACGAAAACAGAAAAAGATATTTTCTTGTTTTTGCTATAAATATGTTAAGTAACTACAAGAGTCAGTGTGTCAATTGAATCTCGCTTGTATCTAAATGCAAATCATTTATCTATAATTATTTTTATTCACACAAGTGAAGGCGATTTAAAGAAAAGTGCAAAGCTAATTTGTTTCCATTAGCCACTGATTTGATTTCTCAGAAGCCTCTAACATGGCTGATGGCACAAAGACTGTGTTCACATTTATTTTATATTTAAACATGTCAGAGGGCTGATTGTTATTATCAGAATAAGGTTTTCAGTTCTTGACATGTTTCTATTAAATGATCTTTTAAAAATGATTTTACAAATAGGAAAACTATGAGTCACTCTCCTCTTCATACAGCTCGGGTGAATTCTGTGCTCCCATCTTCCTAAAGCCATACAATATACTGTGTCCTGCACTTAGAAAATCATGTTAGTCTGACCAGATGCCATCCGGCTGTATCACAAAATCCTGCAGGGAAATAATAGCTTTCCATGTTACCTCTTGCCACCCTGTGTGCACCAGCTGTCCCTGTGGACAGGGGCTCGTATTCAGTTGCCTGGCCATGACTGAGTTGTGACATTCATTTTAAACAGGTGATCTTGAAAAATAGAATGAAGCACACTGTCTCGAATATTTATTGGTAGTACAACATTTCAGTCTGTCTGACCTTCACCAAGCCAAACATATGGGCAGCATCACTACACCACACACACACACACACACACACACACACACACACACACACACACACACACACACACACACACACACACAGATATATATATATATATATATATATATATATATATATATATATATATATATATATATATATATATATATATATACTTTTTGGTTCTTAAAATATATATTGTTACAGATGTCAAAACTTCAAATAAAACCCAGGAAAAGTGTTTTTTTAAGGCTGTTGATCATACATGGATATACACATGAATATATTGTGACAAAAAAGACAACAATTCTGATGATGCAACATTCCAAATGAATTGTTCGCTCTTTTTACTTTTTGATGTAAACTTCAAATATGTTGTGTCAACCCTGGCATCCTGGTGTGTGCTGGAATTTTTATTTTCGGTCTAGTGTAAGTCACCCTGTATGAGCTGGCACCCAGGAGAAACATTGCTGTATGCTTGGGGAAGTTTTTGGATAAGCTGCACTTACTTTACTACCTTTAGTTTTCAGAAAAACACCACATTTTCTCAATAATATAGCTCAATATTCAATATATATTCATTACATTGTCTGGAACAGTATATGCTTGGTATAAATTTGACATCCCCACTTTGCAATAATAATTTCTGTCTTTAAATTCATAAATCCAAGCCTGAACAAGTGAAGTCAGCCAAGTCATTTTCTCAGCCTTAATAAATCTTTCCCAGAACTACCAAGACATTATAAATTGATTGATTTAAGTGCTTTGCACCTCTCTGTTGCCCAGTCCATATGGGCTTACAACACACTAGACAATAACAACTGAGATGGCCACATGACAATCCATAATGTACAGTTCCACAGATTCAAAGGAGAACATTTCACAGCATTCAGTTTATGAGGCAGAAATGTCCTGTTATCATGGCTACAGCGTTCTCTGTCTTAGCTGCCAAGCATCTTAGCCAAAACCAATCAGGATTATGCAACAGAATCTTTTCCTCAAGTCAGTGTACAAAGGGAAGGATACTAAACAACACCAAGATCACACAATACACCTGAACATGGCTCTTTCTTCTAATCTTAGCACACAGGTACCTTTTTTCTTCTCTGTACATTCAACTTCATATAAAGTTCTGTATAGTAATCATGTTTGATTTGAATGGAATTTCTAAACTTTGGTTTCTTAAGAATTTCTTCCTTCTACCTACTTTAATCAGAAAGAGAAAATATCACATCTACCTCCCTTGACCAAGGATCAACCCCAATTCAAGATGTTTTTGTTCAGTTTCTGGCAACTGAAAAAAGCACTTCCACAACCTCATCATTTCATTTCTCTGCTTTACAAGACGCCCATCCTACAGTATGTCCTCTTCAACAGCTTGCTTAGCACTAAATTTATGCACCCCAAGAAAGCACCTCATTGCTCAATTTTGGATAGTATTACTGTCGAGGGCATCCTTAAAACCCCACACTCCTGCAGCATAAAATAAAATTGGGCTCACCATTGAATCATAAAGTTTAGTAAATGTTGCGAAGCTAAGGTCAGGACACAATTTAATTTTATTCATTACAGACCCAAGCGCTCCTGCTGATTCTGCCAGTGCTTTAATTCCCTCTGTAAAACACATATTTTCATTAAAAAACAAACCAAGTATAAGAACTCGTATACTTAAGAGGCATTGATCCAAACTTAAATATATATATGCTCTGCTGTTTACATCGCTTTCTAAAATGTATAATTTGTGTCACTATTAATGGTCAGTCTCCATTTACTATGTCGTAAAAATAAACATCAGACAAAAAGTTCTGCAATTTGTGTTTGCAAATGCCTCTTGGCAATAAAATGTATACCGTTGGGAAGCCTGTTTATTTCCCATTTAAATGATGTCCAATTTGTAAGGAATATGTGTTTGTAGGATGAGTAGCACAGCTGAGTATGTGGGCTGTGCTCATGAAACATTTGCCAGATCTTCTCCGCCAATGCCAAACAGTGTTTTCTGCTGTTGCTGTTGACTCTTGGTTGAGGGTGTTTGGTAGATTGAAGCCTATCAGTAACCAGAAAGAAACATGACACTTTGGCAATTTTCCAATTCACTTAAACAGTCAGGAGCCTCAGTATCATGTGGAACAATGCAATGTCAAAACAGTTCACACACTGTTGTGGGATGGTGTTTCACTTTATTTCATATTATATACAACTGTCATGTAAAAAAATGAAGTTTTCATGAACTTATCTTTAGTTGCAAAACATTTTTAGACTTGCATTAATGAATATTAAAAATAAAGGAGTGGGTTTGAATGGCATACAGTTCATGAGCCCTCAAGGAATGAAACTTTTCACAAATTACCACATAATCGTTGCAAAAAAAATAAAATGGGTGAAATCCTTTAAAATTGGAGTGTAAGAAGTGTAGCGGGCTTGATAAGAGCATGAGGCCACTGGGATGACTGGCAGATGCATCCCCTAAACCACCCACTAAACCAGGCGGCTGCATCTGACACTGTCTAGTGTACTTAGATGGATTGCACATCCTGGGAGGGTTTGTTGTTGTTTTTTTTTCCTTCAAAGGCGGGATGGGGACACCTCTGAATGGTTGATGGATTATGTGGCTGTGCCTGCAGTGACAGACAGAGTTGAGGAGGACAGGCATGATATGACTGATGTCTTGGGTAAATGCCCATCAAGCAACTGAGATGGAAAACCTTGTTCTACTGAGGCAGTCTCGATCACACCAGAATTTTGGACAGGAGGGTGGATTACTAAAGAGGCCATTTACGGAATAAAGTAATATAAATTTTTCCATTGGCTTGCTCAAAGCATATGGCTTATTCAAAGCACTCTATAATATTAAATTTCTCAAAACACTGATGTTATGACCCTTGGTACCATTAAGCATAGCGGGTACCCATGCAGAAACCCAGTTCGCATGTTAAAGAATGATGCACCAACTCATACATGGCAACCACTGGAATTATCTAGCATTATGGTCATGAATCAGAGACTGCAGACAAGTGACTCTCTTCGCTAAATATGTTATCTAAACGTTATAGCATGTCATGCATTGGGTTTATAAAGCACTGGGGTTAAGGGCAATTAAAATTACATACAACATGTTTTCATTAAATAAGATAGACTACATCTCCTGGTTGATACAGTATTTCATTTCTACCTTGTAATACTAAAATAAATACTAATGCAAGTATAGATTTCTATACTAAACCGTACATGGTTAGGTTTATCCTACTATTACTACTATTCAGTAAACTACTCTCAATCTAAAAAGTCGTCTAGGGCTCCAACGATTTCAGGGTCATTCTTGGCTATAGCTCATATTTATGATATACAATTGTATCTGAACAAATTTTCTGTTTTATCATGTGAATAATGTGTCATATCTGTCCGCACTTTGTGGAAAACAAGAAAATATATCATCAGAGCCCTGCAGGACTTAATGATCAGTTTTTGAAACAGCAGCACTGTAATGCAAAGAGATCAGATTCATTTATTGGTGAAAGTGCTTACATTTTTCAGAATTAAGATAAGGTTTAGGGTTATTTCTAATAGGAATAGGGGGCTTTAATTGAATATCATCGTTATGCTGTAAGTAGTAACACCTCAGATAATAGACTAGGCTATAGTCTCAAATGAAAGGCTGGTAACTTGTGTTTGTTTGTTGTTTGTATTATAAACTTATACCTTTATGTCACCTTGGGGTTCTTTTCTGCCTATCTATTTTTTTTTCTCAACATGGAGCAATAAAAGTAATATAGGTGTTTCACATGGGGGGGGGGGCTCAGATTAAATTGGCTATCAGAAGGAATTAATAATTATCAGAAATAATCAAACAATCATTAAATATAGGGTTTAATTTATTATAATAAAAAACAGGAGACCACCTTTAGAGTGAACGGAAAAGTGGTATCTGATAAATGTTGAAGTATTTGGATTTCACAAAGGAGAGATTGGCATAATATTTATTGTACAAAGAGGCAGTCTGTGTAACTCAAAACAAAAGATAAGTAAACCAGACAAAATATAATCCAAACTAAATGGCAACCTACCTACTGTACATCACTGAAGCTGCTCAATGGCTAATTCTCGCTTTCTGATTGGATAAGCAGTATGTCTCTCTACTTGTATTACCCAATGCGTTGACACCTGTCAGTACAGGAGATATTCCCCCACAAATGGATAATACTCATCAGGCAGAGGGAGAAAGGTTTGCAGGCAGACAAGATAAGTGGTGTATTACAAATGAAAAAAGAAATCTGTTCATTTAGCCAATATAAATGGTATAGTACGTCACACTAGACATACTGTTGTGTCACAGATCATATCGTTCACATCTGATTCTGGAACGTCAGAATACCGTCTGAAAGTCACACACAGGGCAGCATAATGCTGGCTTCTTTGGTTCAGTATAAAATGTATGACTGTGTCAGGAGCTAAATAATGGAGCATTACAGAAGGATGTATGTGTAAAATGGGCTTGTGTATTAAGCAGGCTTTCACAATCCTGCTTCAAAGAAACTTCAGTGTATCTACTTGAAGTAGGCTACTCTTGAAGAGCAGAGAAAGTGAGGTTTCAGACCTGTTGTCTCTCCTACTAGAAGAGCAGAGAATAGAGAGCTGCCCCCCCAGATGAGCCATTCAGAAAAAGAGCATGAAACAAAAGGGATGAACCTGTTTTGTGGCCCTGGTGACATCACAGTTTAAAAGTGAATTTGTTTGTCATTTTATACATAGAAAGAGTACTGTGTTCTACTTCCCTTTGATTTCTTCACAATTCAGTTGCCTGCAGCTTTGCAAAAAAGCACCCTAACTTCTAATTATATAATGGTCTTGATTACTGGATCGTTTTATATTTATTTCTACTGAAAGATTAATAACATTGACTGAACAACACAAAGAGGGTAATTTAGCCAATCTGTCAGTGGAACTTGATTTGATTAATGTATTTTGGTCATTGGCTGTCGTTGAAACATGGCCATGCTATATTCACTTTTCAAAATTTGAGTGGGCTCCAAGGAGCTTAGCACCTGAATTGATTTTGTGATAATTGTAGATTTTAAAAGCGCTTTATGCTGCTGTATTGGATGTTTGTGGAAGCAGAGTAAGAGTTTCTGGCACTTCCAAGGTGTATGGAGAAAGGGGAAAACATCTAAAGAGATGAGAACTCCAGTGACACTTGTAGTATACAGAAGAACTTTATTGTAATATTGGATATATTGAAGGCTTATTTCCAGATTGGATATGGTATGGTCCTAGGAGTGTCTCTCTTTATACTCTTTATGCAATAGTGGATTATTTCTGTCTGTCTGTACATGTGGAAAATTTGTGGTGTCCAAATTGTGACTTAATGGACTGTATTTTCTACTCAAAACCGGGGTTAAAAGGCATGGGTTTCGTCAGCCATGTCCCATTGGTTAGTGTCAGTGCTGGGTCAGGTTATGACATGAATGTCACCTGATGGTGACATGATGGTGACAGAACACTTGGACTGGGTGGCACTGGGAGTTATTAGCTTGGACATGAGGGTTCAGCGCTCTGAACCATGCAGCATAATTCATCTGATTAATGTGTCATGGCAACTCATGAATATTCATGGATTCCACCTGACTGACTCTCAGGTGGAATGCAATAAATTGGGTTAGCATTTTGTTAAGTATGCATATATACCATTATGTATATAAAGAAAAAGGTATTTAAAGAGATTGTGTGAACTAAAGCATGATTGACTAAGTAGGAAGATAAGAAATTGGAAACATCATCAGAATGAAAGAAAAAATGATACTCTGTAGAGGAAGAAAGAGAGCCAGGGGAATAGCTCTGAGGTCTGAAAGAGACTAGCAGTAACAACTTGATGTTGAGGTCGATGCAAACAGGAGAGCTCAAAATGTCTGATTAGGAGATCACTTAGGGAGCATGGACTCGGGCTTGTGAGGTGAGGGCTATATCCTCTTAGGATTTGACCAGATAGTAACCCCACAGCTTCATTGTCAGATAGTATATGAACCCATCGTCTCCCAGGAGACTCGCTGTCTGTTTCAGCATTGACTATTGTCCTGATGTGGAGACAAGCAGGCAACTCGATATCTCATGAATATCAATCCTCCCTTTTACAGGGTAGATCTCCACTGACCATACACCAAAGGTCTTTTGCGCTACGACTGTGAACATTATACTTGAAATGTTCATTGATTTGTTTGCCCATTGTGAATAGCAAAATAAGTGAGTTTTCCCAAATAACATGATGTGAGGTTGTGACCTTTTGCCTCGAACCACAACTCGTTGACCAGATGAAAACATGGTCTCAGTAATACATAATAATACCATGTGATACATTAAAGTCTCATATCCTGATGTTGATGTGTCGTATCCAGATAACAATGCCTTTCATAATATAACACATATACTGCTTTACACTGAATAAATAGTTTAAATAGAATGACCACTGGAAATGCGTGTTTCCTGTTATTTTTTTAATTATATATAACATGGTTTTCTTGTCTGTGTCAGGCTTTTCATCCCCAAATCTGTGTGCATGTGATATTAGTTATTAGTTATAATAGGATAGGTCTGAACTTACAGTAGCTTCTGTTGATCACTAATAAACAGCAGGTTTATTCTAGTTATAGCTATATAGCTTTGTTGTGACTCATCACTGTACAAAAAGTAGGAGGGAAAAAACTCTTAAACTAAAGTCTTCCTGTGTGGTCTTTGTCCTCAGGAGGTGAGTGATGCAGACATCATGGAGCTGGTTCACAGCTCTCTGGGGCGGATGACCATCATTCGTCAAATCTTCCCATTGTGGAGGGACACCAATGTTCGCTGCATAAGGAACAATCATCGCATCTCTTCCCTGCTCTGTGACCCACAGGAGGGCTATCTGCAGTCCCTGGAGGTAAAACCACCTAAGTCTTATTGTACTGTTATACTGTTATTGTGTAAAATCTGATACTGTAAGTCCATCTCGTTTTATTTTACTTTACAAAAAGGGAATTGGATTGATTAAATTGTCTGGATATATATGCATCAAAATATACATTGCTTTTTAAATAACTGCAGTAGTGTAAGAAAAAACAGATGAAATGCAATACAGCAATAAAATATGATACAGAACATGTTAATAGTTAACAACATGCTCTTTGAGTACAGATTTAGCAAAGAAAAATGTCTATATATTTAAGTTCAGCTGTGGCAGATATCCTAATTATTTTACAGTGGGGAGTGATACTCCACATAAAATCTTTCTTTTAGTGTCCCCCACTGCAGGCTTGTGATGTGCCAGCTTCCGCCCTGACAGAAAGCAGAGGCTGGAGTCAGTTTGAAGTCAGTAGGTTGCAATGAATTCCAATGGTGCCACTTAAAAGAATAAAAAAAAGTATCACAACATCATTAGAACATTTTCAAAGTATAACCCACATCTCTACTCTTTATGCATAACCTCAGCATGTTCCAGTTTTGCCAAAATTTTATATCATAATATTCTGAATTTCAGTAGGTCAAAATACAAAATGGAAGGAGGATGATAGATGACACTGTAGATGGTATTCCACTTGTGGCAAGCTTGTGTTTTTACCTTTTATGTGTTTTTTTCATCCCTTTTGCTGTGAGTGTATATATAGGACGGAGAGTTTATGCTTTAGGAATCATGTTTCATCCACTGTCTACTGCAGCCAACAGGAGGGACACTTGTTATCAGTTGAATGACAGATCCATAAAACAAGTGTGATGTGGTCTTTTTTTTTGTTCATGTGCTGTAAGGGGAATTCTGGGCATGAGTCCTGCATGATCACACACATTTTTCACATTTTCAGTAGCGACATTATATGCATGCAGCCATGAGGAAGGACACTATAGTGCAGCAGAGGCTTGTGCCAGGTCTGACATGAATACAAATATTATCTGATAATGTATGCGGCTAAATATAGATTAAACTCCCCAAATAAGGTAATTATGAGGGACATAGATTTCCATGAATATAAATGACTTGTCCTCAATATGACTGGGGAATAAGTGGCAGAGCAGATACAGCACAGTTAAAAGTAAATAAAAAGCTTGTTTTTCATTAATATGTCAATTTTCAGAAAACTGTGGATATACCCAAACTGTAGAAATCCTATAAATATCATTATTTGTTGTTAACCCCTGTGAGGTCTCGGTGGTAGCAAAGAGATATGCTGTATGTGCTATAACAGATAATATTATCTATGATACATTTTGAGGATGTGTTAACAGGGAAGGCAAACAGAACACACACACACATTCTGAATAAAAATGAGGATCAACAAAGAAGATCCGCCCTTCAGTATTCACAGCTTTGTAATCTTTCTAACACAATGCCATTACCTCCTCTTGGTTTTCAGAGTAACCTTGCTCACCCTGCCACTTGTTAATTTCTACAGAAAGATACAAGCTCCATCGTGCACCTCTTAGACTTTTTTATTTTCTTTTGCTCAGTCCATCTGCAGTGCAATAGCTATGCTCTCTGTAGCTTCATTGAAATGTTCACATTCCTTTTCATCCATACTCTAGACAGATGGCAAAAACATGTGGTGTGTGCACCCACAGGTCTGTATAATTCACAAGAAACAGGGTTAAATATCGGGTAATGGCAGTTTAAACATTCATAGTCGATCAATGAAGATGTCATTGTGTTTTCCTGTATTCATTATATCTCTTACTCTGTGTTACCCAGTGCAAGTTACTTCAAAACTGTAATGCATTATTTATTACTTGTTGCTGTCATTTCAAAGTAATTTGTTACATTAAAATATTGCTGTATTTAAAATGTAAGGCATTAGACTACAATTTCACTACTTTTAAGTCACTTTCATCAAAATAACTGTAAATATGGATTTGGCTATCTAAATATAGCTCACCTTTGTCATTATTGCTGCAAGTCGTAACACATGTCTTGTTGAGAAGTTTTCAAAAAGCTGGTGATTCCACTGTTGAAAGTGGTTTTCATATCTTCAGCAACATACCCACAAGTCACAAGACTCCTGACAGGCTGAAAAATCTTAAAGAACATTAATTTTGGCTGTTTTGTGGTTTTATCGCCACTCTCATGCTCAGCTTGCTACAGTTCTTTAGTTGTAGCACACAAAGTGCATTCGACTACAATGTTCTTCAGATCCTTACGTTTCACAAACATGAAGTAATGAGTGTGTGCCCATCTGGAGAATGTGCTATCCAACATTTTCTGCAGGTTCACTCATCTCCATCTTTGGTCTGACAAGTTAGGGAAAGGAAAAGGAAGTGAAACAATTTCTGCACTGACATTTCACTGCTGCTGATCTTGCATTGATTTTAGTGAATTTGCATTAGGAAAACGAAAAAAAACACTTCAATCCAGGTTAAAAACTTTAAACTTTAAAAAGATTGTAATGCACGTTACTGACATTTTTACCTAGTAAAATATTACCATTTTTTTCCTTCCTCTTACTTTTGTAACACATTACTGCTGTTAACACTGGTGTTAGCTCAGACATATAGATATACTAAGCCACCCTTCAACTGAACTTTCCCTCCAGCCTCTGACTGCGTGACCTTGAGATCAGTGCACATGGCTTGTGTGATGTCTTACTACTGAGAGTCTAAACCTTTCATGAACTTTATGTCTGGAATGGCAACTAGTATTGCTTCTATGGATACTCTGCCATTGGAGGATTTGGCCTGACTTGACCGGAGGACCTGTCAAATCCACTCTCACGTCACAACAAGAGGCAGCAGACATGAACTCTGACAGGATGCACTGCAGCTGGAGGGAGACGAGATGAGCTGATGGCAGCTCTGAAATCTATTATGGGGGTAGTAATAAGTTGTGTTTTGCATCGCACTACTGTGCTCTATTACAGCAGTGTGTTTGTGTTTGTGTTGTCAGGTCGCTGCTGACTCCACTGTTATTTTTCAGCGTTGTTGTAAAGCATAAAAAAATGGTCTCTTTTTGCCCGCATCACAAGGCAGCCATGACATTGTCAGACAAAAGTAAAAAAAGATCACTGGTTGTCCCTGTCCCTTCTACATTCTCTCCAAGCGAGGAGACAAGCTTTTATTCCTACCATATTCACCACTCAACCTCACACAAGCAGAGTAGACGACTGCTTTTGTGTCACCATTTCTTTCACAGGAGTTCACAGTCAGTCATTTTCTATACCTGCTTATTCCTCATTAGGGTCGCAGGGGTCTGCTGGAGCCAATCCCAGCGTGTTATGGCGAGAGGCAGGGATACACCCCAGATGGTCACCAGCCAATCATGGGGCACACACACCTTTCACTCACACACTCACACCTACGGGCAATTTAGAGTCGCCAATTAACCTGAGCATGTTTTTGGACTGTGGGAGGAAGCCGGAGTACCCGGTGAAAACCCACGCAGACACGGGGAGAACATGCAAACTCCACACAGAAAGGTCCCACATCCCGGACCAAGGAGGTCTTGAACCTGCGACTTTCTTGCTGTGAGGCAACAGCGCTAACCCCTGCACCACCATGTCGCCCCAAGAGCTCACAATGTGGGATATTTGTTGGAGCCCTAAAAGGAAATATGTGTTTTCTTTATGGAATTAGATTTGTCCGCTGTTCTGTTCAGAATAAGAATCACAAGAATATTTTTTTATCAAAAAGTGTTTGCCTTTTCTCCCCAACAGGTATCCAACCTCTACTTGTATGACAGCGTGTTGATGCTGGCCAACGCATTCTACAGGAAACTGGAGGACAGGAAGTGGCATAGCATGGCCAGTCTCAACTGCATGAGGAAATCTACCAAGCCATGGAATGGAGGATGGTCCATGCTGGACACCATCCAAAAGGTATCATTTATTTTTTTTGTTTTCTCATTTGTCAAAGTGGCCATTCCTTATATCTGCTTTGTTTTGTAAGAAAATACATCATAGTAAATTATGTAATTAGTAGTACAAACCATATGCTTTATCTAGAGTTGTTCAGATGTTGATTAAGACTAGGAAAGAAAATACACATCAAGGGATTTATTAGATTTAGGCCAGTGACAAGTATTAATGATAATTGATAACAGGGGTGGAGGAAGTCCTGAAGTTTAGTACTTAAATAAAAGTACTGATACGCTGTAAAATATTTAGAAAAAGTATAAGTACTACATCAAGATTCTTACTTAAGAAAAGTACTTAAATTAAGATTTAAGTAAGATTTTAAAGTAAAAAAGTACTCAATGCAATTGGACGTATTTATTTATGCCTCTGCCAATGTCACTGCTCAGTGCTGAAAAGCAATATGTGTATGGAAAAGATTGGTGGCGAGTTTATGTGTGCTCTCTGCAATACTGGGCATACGCTTACTTAAAATTCATTCCGTTCTTGGCATGTTTGAACTCAAATAATTGATCCAAATATCGCCAAGGATTGCTGGAACAGGAAAGCTCAGGCACAGTCTCAGAGTCTCTCTCTCTCTGTGTCCATTGTTGAATGTTATCCTGAATATTTATGAATATTCAACGCTTTCAATCTGCTTGCCCACATTGTGTGGGCGTGTCCCGAACGGCACAACCTGATTGGTTGGAAGTTGCAAACAGTGCCAACACAATCAGGAGGCAATTTTTCATGCAAGATTTTGATGAAAAGATGTTAATATAATGTAACGAGTAATCAATTTCTGAAATGTAAAGAGTAGAAAGTACAGATAATGTAAAGGAGTAAAAATAAAAGTATGCATTATTATTTTGACTTAAGTAATGTACAAATCCAAAAAAGCACAATAACAAAGTAAAAATACTTTGTTACATTCCACCACTGCTTAATATTAAAGGATATACTGTATATATATAATGCACTAACAGTCCTTATGAAATCCCTTGAACTACTATTCTACTAGTATGATCCCTGCTGGAGACTAACATCAGATTCAAATTCAGTTATTTTTTTTTACAACACCCTCAAGGAGCCTGAGTATTAAATGTGATCTCCAGGTTTGGCCTCAGGACAGATTTGTGGCAGATTCTGGGCTTTGATTTCTTTATGCCTGTGCAAGCCCCTCTGCGATCTCAATGAAATAAGGCCATATATACTGGAAGGTGCTTTGATTTCATCCATTTCAATCTGATAATGGAATTTTATATTGTTGCAAAGTCATGCTGGTTTAATCTAAAGTGTGACATAGGATGAGGCACGAGGAAACAACAAAGCAGCAGTACTCTCAACAGGTTCTTATGTTGGTATAATTCAAACCAAAGTGTAAACTGCCTTGAATTGATTTTATTCCTTTTATAGGACATATTTCTTTGAAAAATTAAATAAAATGATTTAAAGGTCCCATATTTGTACATTTCCCTGGGTTTTATTTGAAGTTTTAATATCTAGACAAAATTTATTTCCCATCTCAATATAGTTTTACATCTTCTCCCTTTACAGCTTCTCCCCGAACTCTAGAAAGAACAGGATGTGTTGTGTCTGTCTCATTGATATTAATAAACCTCTCTGATTGGCTGATTTGAATGGCTGTGAATGGGGAAGTAGACGGTTATTTTAACAAGTCCTGACATCTTGTTTTAAGGAATCATTTCTGAATACAGGTTGTGTTCATTTCTGTGGTTTGAGTTTTTTTAAGCAAGGGATGGTATTTATATAACACCTTGAACTTCTTTATTATCAAAAAGAACATAAAATCTAACTTTCTATGATATGGGACATTTAAACTTAATAACCTCATAACTACAAGCGTGGTCAAATGACTGAAGACACTTTTAAGGCTTCGATTCATCAACTTGCTCCGCTGAATGGTTGAAGGAGTTTGGCTGTTGAGGGAAGTACTCGTGCCCATGCAAATAATTTTCAATGGACAGAAGTGCAGACTGACACATAGAAGAAAAATGTGAGCCCCTGTGATCAGAATGGTTTTAACTAGGATAATTATCTTCATTATTTATATTTTAACACAAGTAAAACAAATTAGCACTTGAATTAAATTTTCCAAAATATTAGAAGTGAGCAACAAATTAATGTCCTCTTGAACACCAAACCTAATTAAACACATTTCTTAAACTACCTCTTCTTAAAGAGCATGCCTTACTTTAATTATTATAGAAAACTAATTTAATACTAATATTTAATTTCAACAAATTGAAATGAAACATAACATCTACAAAGGAATTCTGAATATTAATTATTGCCGAAAAAGCATTTTCTGTCTATGCCTATGTAATAGAAACAGACGGAAATACAATGAAACATCACTACTATTCTCATGTATTGTGACATCTCACGCAGTAAATATTCGTTTTGCTTGCTGTTGCTACAGGGACGGATCAGTGGCCTGACTGGACTGATGGACTTCCGTGCAGAAGGCTCTAATTCCCATGTACAATTTGAGATTCTTGGAACCAGCTACAGCGAGACATTCGGGAAAGATGTGAAAAGGGTTAGTCCATTTCATTTTTCTGTTTTTTGTTCAAGGACACCTCAAGGGACACTTACTTACCCAAATGTATGTTTTAGACAAATTATCATAGTGTGACAAGTAGATTCAAATACACAAACAAATGAAGTCTCTTTTACCCATGTCTAGCTCAGTGATTTATGGTGGATTTGTTTTTCTTTTTTCTTTGTGACAGAAATAACCATGTAGCTGTGTTGTTTATCAGTGTACAGAAACCTACAGCTGGGCCATTCTCTTTACTCGAATCAAGCATCTGCCATATCTACTGATAAATGCAATAGACCACAGTACAGAGCTTCTTCATAATGTCCATTTAATAAGCTTTTTTGTAATTATATGTGAGTTCACAGACTTACAAAAAGATACGTTTTTATGTGTAGTGAACAAAAAGCAAAATGTACTGTGAAACCAATGTTGATGTGCCCACTTACTGTGTGACTACACAGTAAGTGTAGTCACACAGATTAAATAGTTTAAATAGTCCGTTTTTGTTAAGGTTAATACTGTAGTTAGATGTCCACATTGGTGTCAGGTAGATACAATGCATGGCAGAAGTGTCTCATTTACTGCTAAGGAGCAACAATGACTTGCAGGACACATGTCTGCAGGGATCAGAACCAAATACCACTTTTACTTTTCCTGAGGGTTAATGGACCACCTGATAGGAATAAATACTGTATAGTGGCCTTCCAACTGTTTGTTGTTTTCACATTTGCTATTTGAATTGGGGTTTCATACACCATTGGTTCTTGTTCTGATGTTTTTTACTCTGTTTGTTTGTTTGTTTTTTTCTGGGATGTCAGATGAACACAATTAACTTGCTGGTAGGATAGAAATCCAGCTGAGAATTTCCTTCTTCCCTGAGAACCACAGGGCTTAATGTCTGTCAGTGAGGTCTAAGTATGAGGGTGCCCTCTACTGGAGCTCCTGAATTAACCAGATCAGTGGGCTATGATCTACTATTACAACACATCAACCATCTTAGGTGGCGTGAACTGAAGAGTGAGATAGGTAAATATGTTAATAGTTGTTGCATAAAAGAAGAACAAAAATAATACTATTGTCTGATTATGTTTGATCTGTTATTATATGAGCACAGACCATTACATGGTTCACTAACCACCAGGTGGTCTTTATTGGGAAACATTATTGTACATTCAATATTGCTTCGAGTGTTTAAGACTGAGAGGATTATTTGTGGAATCCTCCTCTTAGATGTAATTTGTTTGCTGCTCTTGCGGATGTCCTGATTCAGTCAGGGACTTCCTACAGAATGAAGAGGAATTGACTTTCTTGGCAATCTATGTAGAGCAAGACTGACCAGAAGCGGTAATGAAGATTTAATCACCACTCAGCCTAACTGAAATCATGAAGCCAATTCATCATAAATTGTCCATTAGCTTAAGCCAGGAAGAGACACATTACGCACAGTGGCATGTGTTGACTCACTCACACAGAGGAATATTCACACACACCAGCAGAGTGAGGTACACACACTTATTGCAGATGTTGTTTCAGATGTTGTGTTCTAAGAGCATGCAGCCAGTCAAACAAAGAACTGACACCAGGGAGCACATGTGGCCGATTGTCTGAAAATCATTAGAGGCAGAAGGGGACAGCAAGGATAATGGGATGCTGAACGCATTTAATGCTGTTGTTCATTACCTGGCATGTCTACCTATGTGTCTGCAGCTCTGCTTGGCAGAACCATTGGCAGATACATTCGTGTACCACTCCCCCTCTGTTCCTCTAATAATACGTTACTCATATATGCATTCGGCGTTTTTTCTTCGCCCATGTTGTGTAAAACTGCGGTCTGCCATCAAGAGGAGACGTGTCATTACACGGTTTCCTCGGCAATGGAATGTCATGTTCCTGTGTGTTTTCGAGCGGAGTGGAACAGTGATTGCATGTCGTGCTCCACCCCCGACCCACATCCACCCCTAAGAGCCACCCTCATTTAGTCCCTTTTCTCTTCTCTCTTTTATCCTTTCCTCTGATCTCACATTCCTCCCCATCCCTCCCTCTCCTATCCTCTCCGCTCACTTTTTCTGTAACCCTTTCTCCCCATTTTTCAACCCTGGTTTCCTCCCTCTCCATCATCGTTTATCTGCATTCAGTCCATTTTCTCTCCAGTCTGATGGCTCTTAGATGAGGCATCTTTCTAGTTAGAAACTGTAATGAAGACTGAAATACTATTTCCTGGATGGTTACTGTGAGTTTTCTCCACCAACCAGTGCTGCTGCAGAGTGATCGATGCCGCTGTTGTTGTTTTGGTTTCCCAGTTTGCTCTTATTGATGTGTCAGCTTGTCTCTAAGGAAACATTGCTAATGACTTACAGCTAACACAGAGCTACTCATAGTGAAAAGTCAATTCATTTGAATGTAATTGTTCCTCCTCTTCAAGCATCATGCACGCGTCATGCAGGAGTTTTCTCAGTTGTTTCATCACTGATTCCATTTTTAGTAGTATGTCTAATCAAAAATATGTGCAAAATTATCCTCATTTGATTTTATAGTCAACAAAATACATTTTTCAACCTAATCTGAACTAAAAATAACAATATATGACATGGGTTGAACTTTAGAAATGGGAAATGGGGAAAAAAAAACATCCTGAGGTTTAAAAGGTTAAATAGATTTTTACTGTTGCGGTAGCTCAGGCAACTACAACACCATGACAGTCCGATGTTTTAAATTCAAAATCAAATTCATTAATCTCCTCGGTTGCCAAAATGGTTTTGCCATCAGTGGCCTAAAATTGGCATGCAATGTTGCCAGCTACTTGCCCACATAATACAAGTACATAGAGTCAATATTTGGTGCCAATATTGGCCCAGGCTAGCCTAAGTGCTGGTAATTAGAGCTGATTCTCATCCTAAATCATTTCCGCTAATACCTGACCTCATCTCAATGTAGATTGAGAATCGGTCTGTAAACCATCCATTCATTTGCTTGTATTGGAGGTGTGGTTTTTATTGGGCACTACAGATGTCTTTAAAATGCGTCTGTAGGTAGCTTATGGCTAATCACAAAGACACCCTTCTTGGTAATGAAATAGTTCAGCACTTATTTTTCAAAAGAAACTTGCGGTCTAAATTATTTAGAACACTTTCTAAGGCTACATCAAAAGGTAATATACCATCTGCTGCCATATTGAATCCATAGTTATCAACAAAATCACCTCTGTGTTTTGTCACCATCCTGCTGCACCCTCCCCCATCCTGTGATTAGCTCCCTAGATGAGGGGAAAATTGTGTCCTTGGTTTCCAAAGTGAATTTGCATGCAACGAAGGATGGCTATACCCAGGCTAGCCAAACCTAGCAACCATGACCAAAGCCAGCTCACATTTTGTCCTTCATTTCCAGAAATGGAGCTAAGCATGTTGACATATGGTCACATTCAGTTCCACTTCTATCTCCATTCTTTGGTGATGGGACAGAAATTCTTTACTGTCCATTGGCGATATCTGATGTATTCAGAAGTGGAAGCGGGGGTCACATTACTGTAGCTTTATGTGCTACATTGCAAGCTGCATCTATAAAGCTACAGTGATTCAGCCGATGTAGTCGTCCTTTGCTCAACCCAATTTCTCAGACGGCCATAAAGTTGAAAATGGTGTTAAATAGTCTCTGAAGGGCGCTTCTCTCTGGCCAACAATAGATCTGCAGGGGGCTGATGGGGCTGTTGATTCAATGATTTATTTCCTGGCACTAAAGTTTCTTGCTTTCAGGAACTCACTTTCTGGCTCATATGCTTTGAAATCTCCCCTATCTGCTCGGATTTGCACCTGCAGGAAGGTAAAGAATGACAGTGAGCCAGCAACTAACAGTTCACAAAACAGCAAACAAAAACTGTCATCATCTCTGTATTTTACACTTAATTAGTTACCCATCTCTAAAGTGTGTTTTTATATAATTCCATCTGGCACTTTAAACTGTAGCAAGCATCAATTAAATAACCAAATTACCTCAAGCTTCTTTGACCATATGCAGTATATTAGTTAAAAACACTAATCAAGTCATTTTTCCAAAAAATAATTACTGTAATTTTATAATTTTTATTTGGAACTTTACATACTTCCATTAAATTGCCAGTACCCACTTGTCATTTGTTGTTCTTTACACCAGCAGAAATCTAAAAAGCAAAATAATTGGCTAAAAAGTGGATGGTATTTCTCCACAGAGTAATGTTTTCTCTCATAAAAAAACAGTAAAGAACAAAAGTTGCCAGCCCTATAGCTATTCAGTTCACTTACACAGCATCACCTCCATTATGTATCCTGTTGCTTTCATTTCAGTGAAGTAAAGAAAAGTCATTTACAATTCATAAGTGGATATCATGAGTTGAAAACAGAATTAGTAATTCATTCTTTTTGTGGGAACTTGAACGTTTGCATCCATCTCGCTGTCATACTTTTGGGCTGTGACACATTATTTCTGAATTTGTGCAGTGAGCCAATAGATTTCTATCTCTGTCTCTTGCATGCATTGACTGCAGCACAATGTGCATTGAAACAGAATGCAAAATAGAAGATAACTGCCTGCTGGTATTCTGCACTGAACGTGACTACTGAATAAGATTCTGTGCCAATTCCATTCTGTGAGAGAGCACATTTTATGTAGAAGCTATTTGCACTGCAAGAAAGAGGAAAAAACAGAGGAACATGTGATTATTTGAGCTTGCATGATGCAGATGTCTTATGTGTTTGCTAAGTGATTTCCTTTCAACAGAAAAATGAACACCTTTTCTTTCATGTTTTCAAGATTATTATTTTATTGTGTTTTCTAACATATGTTGCTGTAAATGTGCTATTGTGACATGCCTGCCCAGCTCATCACTAGTATTTCAGAACAAACTAATAAGAAGCCTGTTTTGACTAATTCAGATTAAATTAGTTTTGCTATTTGTCTGGCTCCAAAAAACATGTTCAAAGTGTCTTTAATAAGAACATCGGATTCAAGGACACATACAGAGACACCTGACACCAGACATGAGAAGTAAATGAGGCGGGCAGTTAAAATTGTACATTTGAGATTCAACACACACATAAAAGCATGTCTTGTCAATCCAGCTGCTGAGGCATATAAAGAATAGTCAATATGAAGCTCTAAAGCATGATGGGCTTGTCGATATAGAAGCGGATTGAACTACCAGGGTAAAGAGAAGCAGAATAGCTGCCACTAGCTCAAATTATGGCTCCACATATATAATGGTGTTTAAATGGTTCCATGAAAGGGGAACTTTACAGGACATACTGTAATTGAGATGGTTGTGACGCTATGCATCCAGGGCTTTTTGACTCCCATCCCTTTGTCATTTTCAAGCAGTCATTGGCATTTACTCAGCCTCATTACAGATGATTATCTTCAGGTATTGGGAATCATAACAATTAGCTAAATGGCTGCTCTGTTGTTATTTTTTAAGCATCAAATCGCAAAATGTAACTCAATATTTTCTATTGTACTGCAGGATAGTTCACAGAGCATATACCATTTTGATCTCACCTAGGTAAACTCATGGTGACTGATTGTTATGCATATTTATAGGAGGACTATCTAAAACTTAAATCCTCAGTGTGCTGACACTTCAAAGAGAGGTGCAGGGGGAGGAAAAAAAAGCTAGAAAAGCCTCCTTTTAAAGAGATTTGGCGCCAGGCAACGAAAATCAGTTTTTCTTTCATGTATCTTTATGCATATTTTTAAATAATATATGTGCTTAAAAAGGCATCCTGTATCACCGTCATGTCTTTGAAAATCTCAAATTGCCCGTTAGCTTAATTTGTCAAGGGACGATTCCAGTGTCATGTGTTAACGTTTGAGAGTACAGCAATTATTCATCCGCTAATTTCCATGTTCAAAGATGGTTCTCTGTGATCACAATGTGTCCAGTCAAGTGTTGCTCATTTATATGCAGGCGGCGTGGCTTTTTCTGTATGTATTGTTTGTGACCTTCCCAGTGGTGTCTTAGTGTGAAGAGTGGAAGTGTTTCCTCTTTAGTGTTCTCCTCAGTTTACAGGGCAGAGATTGTTCGTAGCTTTTCACTGAGGACGAAGCCGCTCATGGAGAAAATAGCTGCCTGTGAAGGAAGCAATGCAGACTGACATTTCGCCCCTGCTCACACACTGGGACCGACCCCACACACACGATCTGGACAGTCTCATACAACACATTGCTTGTCTACCAGACAAACAGGTAGACAAGCAATTAGATTGTGCAGCATTTATGTTCAGATTATCCACATATAGATCAATATTTACTGTCATTTTAAACAATCTCGTTGCATATGTTTACTAATTGAAGAACAGTGCAATTAAGCTTTTAAGTACATGAAGACATGTAGATTTTCAGCGAACACATCCAGGAATAACTGATGTCCATATCGTTGACATGCACACAGTGCTTAGATTAAGGCACATTTCATAAGTGGCATCCATTGAAGAGTTGGGAGAAAATTGATTATATTCACCCACACAAGCTTCTGGGTTATAAACATGATTCACATTCGCAGTGAAGCTTCACGTAGTGATGGCGTGTAACTCTCAGTTTGTGATGAACAAACAAAATGACTGATAATGAAATATTCTTCTGAAGTTTCTCTCATTTCCTCACATGACTGTTTCATTCACAGATGAAAGCTTTTGAATATGCCTGGTGTATCTGTGGTTGTGGTAGTTCCCTCCTGATCATATAATCATTTCTAATTTCAAATTTGCCTTTGTAAATGGTGTCAGTGCCAGAGATTTGTGTTTGTTTATTTTGTTTTTCTCATCAATCTCGACTGGTAGTCAAAGGGAACATCAGAAGAATACAAATATCATGTAAATATGTCCTTTTAAAAACATGAGGACAATATGTTCGGTTTTTCAAATTCTGATATTTTCACACCCAAACACAAGCACCTATATACAAACAAGGAAAAGAACAAAGGAGCTTAAATATTTCATGAAGCGAGGTTGCAGTTGCAGGTTACTGAAAGTAAAGTGGAGGATTTGTGATGAAATCTTGAAGCTTAAAAATCTATCTCCCACTAGTCCGCTGCATGGTTTTGATCACCAGTACCTTTTTCCTCTTAATTTTAAAAGAAATGTCCAGAGCCATCTTCTGGAGGTGTCATATAAACCTCTCTTCACTGATGAAAGTGAGTCATGTAAGCGGCTTATTAAGATTCAGAAGGATGTAAAGCAAAATGAGATACAAGTACACTTTTTCCTAATCAGAAGCTGCCTAGCCACTAAAGCTGTGATAATGTGGCAGTAGGTAACAGAGAATGAGTTCTATACATAGAACTAAACGTTTAATACATGGGAGTAATGAAATTATATTGATTTGTATTTAATAATTAGAAAATCACATTTTAGAAGAATGTCTTACATTCATGTTGATATTTAGCTGGATGATCATGAAAAACCTAATATGTTTTAGGAAGGGCACCTTTTTTGTAGCAAATTTAATTTGCCAAGCATGGGAGAGGAGACAGAAAATTGAGTTTAAGACTGAGCTGTATAATGGTCAAATGCTGTAATGAAATGAGTTCAATGCTGCAGCTGTACTTTTGGTGTCTTCCAAACACATGTGGGTTGGGCACTTTACATGCATGACACAAAAAAAAAATCAATTATCCACTGCATTTTCCAATATTTGAACAAATATGTACAGAAAGTATACTTCCATTTGGACGGTTTTAAAATAGTGGCAAGATTACTGTTGGTTTTCATGATGTTTGCCTCGTTGCTGTGGAGGACACACTGTTTTTGTGTGAAAGGTATCTGGATGAGGCTCCTGCCGAGGCTGCATGTTTGCTTGGGGACTGAGGTGTGCTGTTGTTTGGCCTTGGGCCATCATTACTTGTCCTGTCAGCTCAAATCTCTAACACCCAACAAATGATGTGTCAGATCCTTGAGAATCTTTGTCCAGCCAGTGGCACTGATTAAGCATTTAACTAACGTAGTTTAGATTCAAGCGCAGACTCAACCTGATGAGTAACGTGTCTGAAATATGTTAATATTTAATTTCCAATCCACAATCTTCACATGATACTTAAAGTTCTAATTAAATATTTTACTGTACTTCTCCTCTCATCCACACCATGGTCCTCATCACCACCACCTTCATCTGTATGATTAATGCAAGGTGTGGAAACACACTGCATCATTCAGTGGTGGAGCTTGAATAGAGGGTCCTGATATCATGCTAATGGTTGCAGCCTGTTGTCTTGGTAACCAGCTCAGATGTTGCTGTAGACATTGGCCACTCAGTGTTGTTTGTCACTACAAATTAAATCACAATATGTTTCCTTATGTATCTTGTTTCCTTAGCCTCTTGGTGCTAGATAAATTGTCTCTTCTAAAACTTAGAAAAATGCCCTCCATGAATTCATCCCCATTGATAAATGAAACTACCCAGACTTTTAGGCCAAAATGTCGAATGACTGGGTGCTTATTGAAAGCCACAAAGCTTGAAGTACACAGGTTGCATTTCAAACAACTTATGAGTATCCTCAATCACATGCTGAAGGCTGAGAAATCGTATTTCTCTAATTTAATATCTTCCAGCAAGAGAAATCCTAAAGTTCTGTTTGATACAATAAACAATATTGTCTCTCTGGGCACTCAAAATGTGCCATATTTTTCTAACAGTGACTGCAATAACTTTCTTAAACAGTTTATAGATAATGTTTTAAATGTTAGGGCAAACATTTCACTCTTATCCAGTCCATTCACTGGTGGTTCCTGTAAATTTTCCAGTAAACAATATTTCAGCTTTAAAAATGAAACCTATGAGATGTCCTACTACCTCCTACGAACAAAGTTGTTTTTTTAATCACCCCCCGCTTCGTCAATAATAAACTGTTTGTTTTATTCAGGTTATTGTTCATCATTTGTTGAAGAAATCAAACCTGGGCTCCCTCCCTGGCAGAAAATTATAGCCTTATTACTAAACTCCCTTTCTTTTGTAATATTTCAGAAAAGGTTGTTGAATAGTAACTTGTTGAAGCACTAGATTAGAACAGGGTGTTCATAAATTACACTTCATTGAACAGCTTTCCTTTCAAATGATATGTTAATGGCTGCAAAATGCTGGAGTATTCGGTTTTGGTTTTACTGGATCTTAGCGCAGAATAGAATACAACTTTATTGAGAGTGAAAATTTGGCTTTGGCTCACCAAAGCAGCAGCAGCAACAACAAAAAAAGCAAGTTCACATTTAACTTGAAAAACTTTCATGTCAATATCTGTGGCCTGATCTCATCGGTCACATTGTTGATTTAAGAATATTAAATGCATTTGGAATGAAGGATTTCTTAAACACATTTTTGTTTGCTAGAAGTCCTCAAAGGCTGAGCTCAAAGGCTCAAACTGTCTGTGGAGAGGATGGGAAGCCAAGGAAACTTCTCACTTCCTGCCTCGCCCTATTCTATGTCAGTGTTTTTTGGGTTTGCCAACAATTGAGTTGTTTTTTGCTTAAACAAAATTAGGTGTTGGATGTCAAATACTGTTCTGCAGTTAAGTGCAGACAAAACTGAAGTCTTGATTATTGCTCCTAATAACCTTCACTCAGGGGCAAGAACCTTGGTGTCTTGGTACTCATTTTCTCAGCCTATTCTGCATAACCTTGGTGTGAGTTTTAAACAATCCATAAGGATAGTCGATCATGTTCATTTTGATTAAGAAACAGAGAAAATTATATATGTTGTGGTAAGAGCTGAAAAGGAGATGCTAATACATGCTTTTATCTCATCAAGTATGGGCTACTATAGTACTATTTTTACCTGGCTTTCTAAATCTTTCTGCACTGCATATATGTGCAAACCATCCAAAATGCTGCTGGTGCTCAATTATAGAGCCCTACATGGCCAGGCTCCACATTATAACATGGACCTTCTGTTCCTCCAAACCATGAGCCAAGTTCTTCAAACTGAGATCCTCTAATCAGGGTCTTTTAAGTGTCTTTGACGGTCAGCAGCAAAAAAAAAAGCTTTGAAATAGTCTGTCTCTTGAGTCTGTGCAGTCTTTAAAATGGAGCTATTGTTTTATCTTTTAACTTGTGTTTAATATGTGTACCTTTGTGTGTTTTATCTGTTGATTTTATGCTCTTAGTGACTGGTGTATGTGAAAGGTGCTGTATAACTAAACTTTATTTACTTATCTGATTCTTCTTTCTCCCTATTAGCTGGCATCTTGGGATTCCACTCGCGGTTTGAATGGTAGCCTAAGGGAGAATCGGATAGAGAGCGGTATGCAGGGAGTGACGCTCAAGATTGTAACATTACTGGTAAGTTGTGGGAGTACACTGAATGTATTAACCCTTGACATGAGTAGGCAAATAACCGATTAAGAACACAAACACCACCGTGTAGAGGAAAATACATCAACATATTTGAGTTGTTTTTTTTTTTACACCCACTGATTAAGCAGCAGTTTGTTTCTCTGTGAAGTACACATTAAACATAATACTATTTAGTCTCATTTTGGTTAATTTCTATTTTGCCTTACCTTAATTCAACTCCGGCACCAAACATTTCCTGCAAATGTTTCACAATTAAAGCCCTCCTTGCCAAGGGAGAGATTATGTCCTCTGAACAGCTGGATGCATCGCAATGTGAAGTATGGAATTAAAAGTCAACAGCAGCAGCAAATAAGTATGTACATATAGAACAAGCAGCACTGATAACTGGGAAGCTAATTACTGAACATGGGAAGAAAACAGTGATTTACAAATTAAACCCTGTCTTTAGCCTGTCTCAAAATATAGCCTGGTTCTTAGATCTGCTGGGACAAAGACTGTTCACTATGATAATTTATTCTAGAAAAAAAATCCTTAGTCAATATGAAGTTCTCTCAGGTGGATGGAGAATGAACAAAAGATGCCAGAGGATGTTAGCTTTGCTGTCACTGATGCTGTTTCTCTTGGAAGAAGGATTTTGATTGAAGATGCTTTCCACCATCTTTCCATGTGACTCTACAGAACACTGTCAAAATCAACTTTACACACAGTAGCATGTCCTCAACTAACTTCTCCATTACTTGCAGCTAAGATGTCCCTTCTCCTCCATACATACTCTTCCCCTCTCTCATATTTCCTTCTGCACAAATGATTTACCTGCACCATATTTATTCACGTAAGTTCTGCTCAGCTCTCTCTTGGCAGTGTCACTTAATCAAGTCATTTGCCCCTGCCCACTTTCACACAAGCCCTCCCCCTCTTCCCTGTCTTCTTCAGCTCTCTTTACTCCTCCTTCACCCATTTAATTCTGCCCTGACACTTTCAGCCCATAAAGAAGAACCATGGGTGGGTACGATAAATTTTGAAATGGCAATTTCCACGTTGATGAACCGTAGCAGTTGCCATGGTACCGTGTGTTACAGGTCAACAGCTGCTGCGAAACTCTTTTATAAAGATGAAGTTTAACTTATATCACCTTTGAAGCTCTTCATAAAGGTGTCACCCCAAAGTTCTTAAGATGACTGAATGTGTCCTCGCCTCAGTTGCCAATCTGGCCCTGAGGAGATTATGGTGCATCTTGATAAATGACATGCCTGTGAATAAGTACACACATAGGTCCTAGTCTCCTCTTTTCCCAGAGTTTAAGGATAAATCTTTGAGACAAAATCTGCACAATGTCCTTTAACCAATTGTACAATAATCAACTGTACAGGAAGAGCCTTTTGTGATGGTGGCAGAAAACATTTTGGGCCAGCCCAAGAGATACAAGGGTTTCTCAATTGATGTTTTGGATGCCCTGGCCAAGATCCTGGGCTTCAAGTATGACATCTACCAAGTCAGTGATGGGAATTACGGCTCAGCACTCCCTAATGGATCCTGGAATGGCATGATTGGAGAACTCATTGGCAAGGTTAGTATGGTTATTTTTGATCTCAGTCAATCATTGTCCAGATTTCAACCCTTTTTTTTCCCTGGGAGCCAGGCCACATTGTCTTGTTTTGAAATGGAAGACCAATTATACGGCTCAGCAAAGTGGAAAAGATCAGAAAACATTGCATGAGCCAAAATCCTCTGCAAATCAGTTTTCTCCAGTGGGTGATATCACGGATTGATTAAAGTGGGTCTGAGTTCTGCTTGTTGGAGGGAAACAAAGTTTGAGAACTTCACAAGACTGTAATGGACCATGAGGATAAAATGATTTTTCAATCCCTTTTATAGAGGTTTGTGTGATTGTCACTTAACAGATTTATATAGTGTATCTTTAAGAAAAAGTCTCATGCTCGCTTGAAACTGTTACCCTTCAATTTTTACACTTTTGTATATCAGAGGTAATTCTGTGTTTTAACAATGGCAGAGGGAACATGTGGTGTTAAACAATTAAATTCCTTCAGACAAACCATGTTACATCAATGACCATATTCTCACCTAAAAGACGTGAGAATAAACACTGGAAATAATGCTGTTTTAATTTCATGAAAAGCAAAATAACAAATGAAAGCAAATAGAACAAGGCCTAATTATCTCTCTGGTTATTATCTTCAGAGTCAATACTGTAGTGGGTAGATTATAGAAGTAGTTACATAAGGGAAGGCAAAGTTTGGTCTATTAATAATGAGAGATCAACATTACCAATATGGAGTTATTCTTTTTGCTCACAGTATGAAGGTGCTTGATAAAGGAGTTGGGAGATTGAATGATTATAAATGTGAAATGGTGGAGTGATGGTGGTGCTTGAGGAAGGCTATTAGTTTCATCAAAAGTAACGAGTTTCCTCTTGTCAGAAATAAAATGTGCACCAAATTTCATTGCAAGACCACTTCATAAAGATCCCAAAAGAAATCATAAGTCTTGTCTTAAACATATTATGTTTTACAAACATATTAAGGACATGTGATTTTCCATCCACAGAAAGCTGACTTGGCTATATCAGCCATTACCATCACGCCAGAGCGCGAGAGTGTGGTGGATTTCAGCAAACGCTACTTGGACTATTCAGTGGGAATCCTGATGCGCAAGACAGAGGAAAAGATAAACATTTTCTCTTTGTTGGCACCATTTGATCTGGCAGTATGGGCGTGTATCGCCGCAGCCATCCCTGTGGTGGGCATCATGATATTCCTGCTCAGGCGCATCCAGGCAGTGCGCTGCCACAACAATACAGGAGGCCATCCACCGGCTTCTGTCTCCACCTCACTTCAGAGCGCCATCTGGATTGTCTACGGTGCTTTTGTGCAACAAGGTAGGTGATAGTTTGAGTCTGGTCACAACTACATGCTGCTATGACAGCACATGACAAATCAGTGGCATATTATTGGACACCAAGTCATAAATGAAAAACTTCATCTAAACAGAATAAAAAAGGGAGGAATCACATTTGGTAGAGTTTAAAGACAGTGGATTTAAATGGAAAAAAATCAAATAACATGCATGTGTATGTCAGTAAACAGCAAATGCTGATTCAGAGGTGAGCCAGTTTGAGGCACAACATCCACCCTGGCATATTATAAAGGTGCCCTTGTCAAGGAGAACTTCCCATCTTTAGATTTGGTGGAGATCCAGGTGTGTCCAGTTTGGATAAATGACTACTTCAGCAACTGAAGTTAAAGTCTGAACTGCATCTATCAAAGTCTGGCACACTGCCTATGAGCCTTTTTTTAAATCAACACCCACTATATTTCAACAGAAGCTGAATTCCACATCTTTCCTCAGCCTCTTTCTGCTTCACATTCCAATGTTGCCACTTTTTGTTTCAGTCACTCAGATTTTTTCCCCTCTTGAATGACACAGGTCACTTCAATACAGATCTGATTGCCGATGCATACTATAGCATTGTCAGGGAGCATGAACTTGGCAGGTTTATACCCCTCCCATGACTTAATGATATGCAGACACTTGGCTGAGTTTTGTCGTATGTTCAGCGCAGATTAAACTATCAACCCAGAGACATACTGACTTTTCTCGCTGCCTTTTTGAATGGTGACTGACTGCCCTTGTTTTGTTTTACAAGGAGGTCAGGGAGAGGTAGGAATTCATCTAAACCTGTCTTGGAGAACCAATGAAATACACACTTTCTTTACGATTAGAGAGTTTAATAAATTTGTTTCCAAGATGAAGGAGACTGCACCACAGTGGACCTTTGCAGCAGGGTAAGATCCAGTTAGGTTTCACACAGCACATTTTACATTCAATGACCTTAAGAAATCAGTCAAAGTCATGTGTAATAAAAGTGACTGATGGTGTGGAGTGCTTTGCATCTGACAAGGCATTTAGTTTTTCCCACAAGCAGTCTTAAGGGCACAGCTGTGTTGATTGTGACACATTCAAACACATATGTCAACATGTATCCCTATCCAAACACCACCGCAAACTAAATTTGCATCAAAAAAACACTCCTACCCAAACATTTTAATGTTTTTATTACATTTCACACCCCTGAATCCTTCAGATGACATTTATATGGCTTTGCTCTTCAAAATTAAAATGCATGCTGACATTTCTCTCATGCATCTCATAAGCTGTTTTTGGATATTTGGATAGAAAGAGTCAGTGTGACAGATATAACAGAGAGAAACTTGAGATAGAAAAGCATGTGATGTGATAAAGCAAGGTTTTTCCCCTCTAAGAATACAAAGAAATGTGAACGGATTGAGACATGAAGGGAAGCATGTTAAAAAAGTGAATATTAAATGAATATTAATGAGTACTCCACTCTTTGAAAAGAATGTGTAATAGAATATACATGTGTGCGAGTAATATTTCAGGGTAGATGGCTTTGAATACACGAAGCCCCTGGAAACATAAATGATAAAAAAACTTACAATAATTACACAAAATAAGCTGGGAGTCAACTGCTGCATTCACATATTATCTCGCAAATGAGAAAATTACAACTTGTAGTAGCTTTTGACACCGTATGTGTCAGTTTCACTATGAGAGTGTTTATTAATCACTAGTTGGTTTACACCTATGCATAGTACTTTATTTAGCATGTTGAAGATTCAACATGAGCATGATATATGAATATTATCATTTTTATCTAAAACAGAAACATGATTTGAAATACAGGTTTGATGTAAACACTGTCCAAAGTCATCACTCAATAAGTTTACAGGCAAGACAGGCACACACACACACACACACACACACACACACACACATATATATATATATATATATATATATATATATATATATTTGTATATATAGTTTTAATGAAGTTGCAACAATTAGTTCAATAGGAAATTATTCACTGTCTTTATAATCAACGATTTGATAAATCCAGTTATTTCTATTTTTTTGTTTTTGCATTTTAGGAAATTGCTGTTTGGCCAAAACAATTTGACGTTTTGCATTCAGAATTTATCATAATTTACAGACACAATTTACCAAATAAATTATAAGTTAATTGGGACAATAATTGGCAGCTCCATCGATAATGAAACTAATTTTAAATGACAGCCCTAGATATGTTGTTGTGCGGTGATAAGTATTGTGATGCTCTGTGCAGCTTTTGTATCTGTGAGTGTTGAGTGTTGATACCTGTCCTTCCACAGGCAGTGACTCCATCCTGGGGTCGGTGGCTCTACGTATCGTCATGGGCAGCTGGTGGCTCTTCACCCTCATCGTGTGCTCGTCCTACACAGCTAACCTGGCTGCCTACCTCACTGTGTCACGCATGGACAATGCTGTCCGGTAAGACACAATACCTTTAGTTCGCAGTTTTTTTGTTTGTTTTTTTTTAACTCAAGTTCACTTATGAATTCTGGAACTCTGATGCAACAGGGTATTTAACTAGTCAAAAAGGTTTTGGTTAAGGTTTTGCTGCATATGTTCTCCAAGTTTATGTACTGTATGAACCTCCTTTTATAGTCATATTTTACTTTGGATGTCAAAAGCATTTAACGCTTGCAGCAATATTTTATTTATTGATACTAGTAATCTTTCCACATTTGCTTTAAGCAATTAAATCGTTTTGTGCTTTTCATGTAATCAAGCTCTGTGTGAAACTTGAGTGTACGTCTCTTAAAGGAGGATTTGTTTATTATGCTTAATGTTTTCATTTAGTGGAGTTAAAAGTGAAATAATATTTTTCCTAAACGTCTAGCTCAGGTTCGAGGCTCATCTGTGTGCATCTCTTGGCAGCTGACTGCTCTATCCACTTTCTGTAATTTTTGACCCATTGCCTAACAACTAACCTGTCCACAGTCCAAATGTTATTTGTCAGTGAATCCAATTTGGTGTGCTGTCTCCCCAAAAGAATGGGCAGAGAGGCATTTGATTGTATTGGGCCTGCCTTCTGTTAAACAAACAGCCACATGTGGACATGTGAAGAGAGGGAGTGAATGCTAAGCAGCGCACGCTCACCTGTGAAGAGACCTTGTCCACATATGTTTACTCATCATTTACGTCTTACATTTCGTTCACCTTAGGGAATGAAATCAATGTGACTGCAAATATTGGGAGAAGTTAAGGGGTTGTGGAAAATACTGTGAGCACATTTTGAATCAGAGCAATCCAAACACATGAAGCAGCGCATTCAGATTAGCTCCACTGTTCCACTTCGCAATTACATAATCTGTATAAGTAAATACTTGAACTTACTGTGACACAAAATTTTGTGACCCGGAGTTGAATTCGCCAATCGGCTTAGTAAATATGCCCCCTTCATTGCTCTAAAATATAGGAGGATTCATATTTTGGTAGGATCAGATGAATTTGTGAAACTACTTTTTGTATACCTGGGGTTTATTACAGAAACAGAGAAAAAAATATACCTCAAATCTGACCTCCAAAATGGAAGTTTAAAAATTTGCCATTTAAACTAATAATCTTCATAATAATTTTTAATAATTTTCATGTGAATAAATGTCTGTTCAGCCACTCTCACCGAATGAGGTCAGAATGGTGATTGAGCCTATGGCCCACTGATGAAAGCCCTTCATTTGCAATCTTATGATTAAGAATCGCGTGTTCTTGGTGACATTACCAGAAAAATTCCGAAGCCGACGCACATTGGTGACACGTTTTCCATCACCGAGTAATGCCAGCAAGGATTTGTGGTGTAATATTTTTGTTTTTGTTTTCTGGTTTCTGCTGTTGTGACCTCACATAGGTGACAGTGTTTGGATCTCTGGGACTGAGGTCAAGTGAGGTTGAAAAACAAACCCGCAATTACTGCTTATCATCATAAGTGCCGCCAAAGTAAATGAAAAAGAGATCTTCAAGATTGTTACATTAATATCGAAACAATCTTGGAATAACAAAGCCGTCGGGTAGAGAATCAAAACAAGATGCAGGGGAAAAAAATGTTCTACCATTACCCACATATATATTTCTATTGTATTTGTTACCTTTGTTTCATTTTCAGAGACAGACCTAAAGGTCAGGCAACTTTCTTTCTGAATAGAAAATTACTTCCTTTGAGGGCAACAACTGTTTTTTAACCATCCTAGAACCACAGGATGACAAATGCCACAGGAAATGAAGATTGTGAATTTGATCTTTTGTGTGGGCCATTGCTGCCCTTGGCTTAATGTTGGCTTGAAAAGGAAAGGTACATGTCATTCTCATGGGGAGAGAGAATAAAACACAGTCTGCCCCAGAGGGTACAGTCAGAGGGCAGGTCACAGTGGTGGAATCAAGCTCTTTAAGGAACAGGATGCATGATTTTTTTTCTTTATGCTAAATCCATTGCATTTTGGGAACAAGACGATAATAACTTCTAAGTCCCCACAACCAGACTCTTGCTGCCTGGCAGTCACATAGAAAGGAAAGGAAAGGAATGTTTGTAAAGGCCTGCTTAGAAGTAGATAAGAAGAAATACAATTTAGTTTGTTAGATTTTAATCTTCCTCTCCAGGTGCACTGTAACTTAAGGATTCCCTCACTGTTGCCGTTTGTTCTCTTTGACCTAAATTCATCAACAACATTGTCTATAGGTGAGCCATCAGCCAACTTAGGCTTGCAAATCACTACAAACATACCAAAAATGTCAGATTAACATAAGAGAAAGAAATAACAAAAGTATAAACACTTCCATCTATAAATGTATTATTACTACTATATCCAAATTTGTAAATCTGGAATATCTTCCTTGCTCTGGAGAGGTTTAAAGTGTTAACTTGTGTACAGCACAAAGCCAATGTTCAAACTTTTGAGAGGTTTTGATATGACTTGAATTTTAAAAAGCAGATAGTGAGGTGCAGTTCAGCTCCTTTTATGAAAAACATTTAAAAGTCAAGTTATGTTTCTTGAAGAAAACAACTTTCTTTCCAGAGGCAAGGAGCAGCAGTGAGGGCTTTTACAAATGCCAAAAGACAAAACATTTTCCTTATGAGATACAGTTTGTGTCTTCCCCTGAGCATGCGCTTATGTGTGTCTCCATATTTCTAAAAGTGCATGTAGGTGATCAATTATCAATGTACAATTTTGCATCCCCAGAGTTACAGTAAAAGAGAGAAAGTGAGATTAGTTTCATAACCTTTTTGTCCTTCAGGATATTACAGGAGTCAATACAAATTAAACGAACTCTTTGGCTCAACTCTTGTTTTTAATGTGTTTGAATCATTGCTGCTTTCCCCCCATTTTACATTCATAAAGCTAAATATATCCATGACCATCTGTGCTGCCAGCCAATTAATGCAATCAACAGGAACTGCCCTGTTGCAGCAGGTAATTAGTGGCATGCACACATAAGAAGGGAGGATAATTATTTTTTACATGCATGTAGCAGTTGTGTGACAGAGAAGGAGATAAATAGGAGACAAAGCGAAATGATATGTGATGTGTTTGTATGTGTGGTTGTTGGTGTTGTGCTTCTTATAGTCTTTCTTTGGCCATTATAGCTAATGAACAAAGGGCTTTAGTTGGGCCTCTCTTTATTGATTGTGAATCTACGTATTACACTGCTTTGAGAAAGAAAAGGTAAAGAAGGGGAAGCACTTAACATGGGTGACATGTCCTCAGTATATATAAAGTATCTACTTTGAATAGCCCCATATTATCAGTTGTTAGAGGATTAATTTGCTATTGTTTTCAGTATTGTTCTTACAACACAGGGGCTTTTACCTCTTTTATTTATCCCATTGAATCCAGCTGGTGGATCTAAATATTTATGGAGTTGATTTATCTTTAATCTATAGTTCCAGAGCTCCCTATGCCTCACAATGTATGTGTCGTTAGATAAAAGTAAGCTCTTAAATGAAAGCAGAATATTTGACTGTGTAGTAAAGCTTGCAGTTTAATCTGACCATGAAATATCTAATCAGTCGTTTCAGTCTCACTCACTCACTCTTTCTCCAACAACCACTGCTACACTATAGGCTTCTAATTAAATGGTTGAATTAGTCCAACATCATCTTGAGATAAGCTATTCAATTCCCACACTTTTTTTTGGAAATTGGAGAGGAGACAATCTTAACTGCATAATTATTCTGGTGCTTTTGTAATGTGTTGATTTTCTTAAGAAATATAGAATTTGCACAAGCGGCATGTCAAATTAATTACCTGGACATTGGCATTTTTTGTTACCCGCACAACATCTGCAAAATAGATATGGCAGTTTTAACATATTCAGGACTGGTCAGACTCTACTAGTAATTACTTACCAATCAGGGGGATGAACCCCATAATTAGTCAACAACTTAACTCCTGAACCGGGTGATCAGTGCTGTGAATCTGGTTGGATCATGGCTGCCAGAAAAAAACTTTCTATGTTGGTTGTGTTTGAATGTCCAGACCGAAAGCATTGTGTATTTGTTGTTTCCATTAGCTGGATGATACATCCTGTTCACTGCATAATCCGACAGGAGTTGGACTGTTCATGGGTTATTTTCCTTGCTTAAGTATATTGTTGAGAGGACCACATCCAAACCAGAGCTACATTGTCCTGGTCCTGTGAAATCCTGGAACATACATTTTTAAATTAACCGCCTGCAGCAAAGTAAAGACGGCCTGCTTCTGCGAGATTTTCACCAGGTCTCCAAACCCACTTCAGTCCTCTAAGTGCTGGGGTTGGCTTTGGTATCAGAGGCAGCAGGCAGCACATTACATGTGCAGGTAATTTGGTTGATAAAGACCATGCAGCTTCATGATTTGCTCCAATGTGCAAAAGGCTGTATTCAGACTAAATTTGGCAGTAGGACGCAGGGGTGAAAGCGTGTTGTCTGATTTACTGGTGAGACAATGAAACACAATCCAGGAACTTGTGCAGATTAATGCTTTTAAGGATTTATCAGACGTCAAAACACTGGGCAGCAGTTTGTAACACTAACAGGCACAGACAGGATTTTCCAATGGTTTTGTCACATGATCAGAAAGCAGCTAAATATGGTCTTCATGTTTCAAAGAAAATCAAAGTAACAGAGTTTAGGAAAGGTTCCTGGTGTGCTGCCATTTTTCACACAATGCCAGTAAGAGAGAGAAGAGCCTGATTATTTAACTGACCCAAACTGTGCTAATTTACATCAGAACCACTCTCCTGAGGCTGTCTTCACACCTCTCTCCCCTGCAGCTGAATGCCAACCACACCCATCCTCCAAGTATAAAAAGAAGTTGAAGTATGAATTTGTCAGATATTCTGAAACACAACACATTTACATACAATTGACATTCAGAGCAGATGAAGATGGTTATTTGTTTTCACCAGGTCTCCAAACCTGGTGACCTGGTATATATTTTCTGACTTAATACAACAAGTGTTTCCTAATTGTGTCATTTCTAGCATCATATTGGGACTATGAAAAGAAATGTTTGTCATTTTTGAAATTGACTTATTGCAGATAACCAAAGGCACCAACCCTCTGTTGGTAGAAAACATGGGTGTGTAAAGTCCGCCTAAAATTATTTATTTTTTTTCAAATTTCATAATATTCACTTATGTAACTACTGTATATTTGATTAAAAATGTCATTGTTTCTTTGTATTTTTATATGAAAACTGACAAAGGCAAGTGGTCCACGTCCACCAGGAAAACATTCGCCTTGTAGCTGGTCCCTGATCTGTCCCAATGCACATGTATAAATATACACTTTTCAATGGTCCAATCAAATTCCTCCCAATGTTTGTCCCCATCATGATGCTGACATTGGATAGGCTACTCTCAAAATACTGTTTCATGTGGACTTTAACTAACAAAGTAAACTAACTTGCTGATGTGCCTGTAGGTCTTTCCAGGACTTGTCCAAGCAGATGGACCTGGTGTATGGAACGGTCAGGGACTCGGCTGTGTACGAGTATTTCCAGGCAAAAGGCACCAACCCTCTGGAGCAGGACAGCACATTCGCTGAGCTGTGGAAGATCATCAACAAGAACAATGGCTTTGATCACTCTGTCTCCAGCCCACCAGAGGGAATCATGAAGGTACCAACAGTACCTAAAACTTTTAATTAATGTTACCTGTTGTTGAACGTTTGTAGTTTTCTTTTCTACATGCTGGTCATGGTCTAATGGTCAAAAAGTGTTTGATTTGATTCATTGAAGAATTTTCTCAGAACCTGGAAGCTGGTGCCACTCTGCTTTACACACATCTTCATGTAATTATCTGTTATCTTTTGTGTAAACTATCCAGGCAAAGCGGGAGTCCTATGCGTTTCTGTGGGACATGGCGGTGGTAGAATACGCCGCTCTGACAGATGATGACTGCACTCTGACTGTAGCAGGAAACAGCATGAGCACCAGAGGCTACGGCATGGCCTTGCAGCATGGCAGCCCTTACAGAGACCTCTTCTCTCAGAAGTATGTATTTTGTATTGACTTTAATATTAATTTTGAAGGAAATGATGATAGATCCAGCTAAATTTCTCATTTTAATTTTATTTCTCAACACTTTGGGAAATGCACTTATATCCTTGGCAAATGTTAGATGAGAAAGTGCCACTTTCATTTAGTGCAATAACATGAAGCCACAACCAGCAGAGGCTTAGTCTAGCTTAAAGACTAGAAACAGGGAAAACAGCTACCCTGAGAAGGTAACAAAATCTATCTCCAGCACCGCTAAAGCACATTAAGATGTTATATCTCTTTTTTTAATCATTATACAAACAAAGAGGGAAAACAACACGTTTTCGGGCTATTACCACCAACCAGGAGCAATAATTTACCGGAGGTTGTGAGTTTGGACTGAATATGTGTATTTCTTAAAATGTTGATCTGTTCCTTTAAATAATAATTATTTAAAATCTATTGGATATTACATGCATCTTTTTTGACGTCAACATACCAAAAAATTATTTAGAATTTCACGAATTGCAGCCTCAAAACTTCTCATTTCTTTCTCTTGAAGATTTTTTTTCTGCAAATAAAACACAGAAATATGTTGCTCTAAACATTTTTCAATGCATTCTCACAAGATTGATAGAAGTGAATTTCAAACTCAAGCTGCAGACTTTGTCCTCCATGTAACATATAAATTCAACAGAAGTACCATCTGAAACGAGGATTGATCGCCTTGTAAACTACAGATACGCCTTGCTGAAAGGTCTTAAATACATCACTTGTAGAAAAACATTTTAGGGTGTCTGGAGTTGTGATGTTTCATGACCATAAATGTGTATAAATTACTTCATGTCAAAAGCTTTTGGAGCCATGTGTACACATCTCCAGTGTGACATTTTGCTCTGAATGATTGTGAAAGCTTATGCACTAATACATACTGTATGTGCCAGTCAGTGTTGAAGAGGGTGAATAATGACTTTGCAGAATGTTAACCACTCCAATGGGACAGATTCACAGTCTAGCCTCTGTTTGTTGGTAGGTAGTCATCATTCTCCTCCATCTCTTCCCTCGACTGCTGCCTGTTCTGTGCTCTAACTAATGGGCTGACTGTACTACTGGATCATCTTTGTTTCCACACATATACCATGTTGTGAAACTAATTTATCTTGCAGTTGTGATTTTGTTTTTCTTTGCTTGTTTGCACAGAACAATTTTTGTAGCTCTTGTTAGCATTTAGCATTTGTTTTAGCAATGGCTGTGGGTCTTTTAAATGGCTAAGAATCAATGCTAATCCAGTACCTGAACATTAACAGTATTTTCCCTATTTGTTTTATTGACTACACTGGGTTTGCAAACCAACGGTTGTTTTCGTTATTGATTAATCTATAGATTATTTTCTCATTTTGTTGTTCCATAAAATGTCAGATAATGGTGATAAACATTAATCACTGTTTCTCGAAGCCCAAGGTGACATCCACAAATGTCTTGTGCTGTCCACAACCCTAAGATAATTAATTTACTATAAGAAAACAAAGTATTCACATTTGAGAAGCTGAAACCATATAATTTGGAAAATTTCCTCTGAAGGAATAAATCAGACTAATTGTTGCAGCTCTGCAGTATATTCATGTAATTATACTCATTCATAGTGTTCTATTGATTTTCAGATTTTCTGTAATTTGATCAGCCAGCATTTAACATAATGACTCAATGCTATTGAACAACACTTCCTGTGGTGCTATTACATGAAACCGTGCAACCTGCTGTGTGTGAAAGCACTTAATCTTTCTCCTCCGCAGGATACTGGAGCTTCAGGAAAAGGGTGACCTGGACATCCTGAAGCAGAAATGGTGGCCAAAGAAAGGCCGCTGTGACCTGCAGAGCCACGCAGATGCCCAGCCGGAAGGAAGAGCGCTGCACCTGCACAGCTTTGCCGGCGTGTTCTGTATCCTGGCTGCTGGGCTGCTGCTGGCCCTCCTGGTGGCTGCACTGGAGACCTGGTGGAACAGCAACCACTGCCGGAGAGAGCAGCCCAAAGAGGTGACCACTGGAAACTCACCGGGCCAGGGCTCTGGCCCAAGCCTGCTAACCCAGAACCGGGCCATGGCGGCCACCACGGGTCCCCCTGCCCCACCAAGGCCCCGGTCGAGACCCAGACCCCCGGGCCCCCCGGTCCTGCCCAGAGATGCCACTGCCACACTCTACTTTATGGATCCAGCAGGCGCTGACGCCAGCCCCGATTTAGTAGAGCTGCAGTACACCCAGTTATAATAGGTGTGCCCCCGATGATAGTCCAGACATCATTGTGATCAAACTACTCATTCCTTCTCATGATGGGAGAAAGGTTGGGGTGCTTTGTTAGAGACTTTTTCTGAGGATTCTCTCTCATACTGACATGTGAGATACATCTATTGCCGACATTTTGTGCTTAACAAACAAGTCACTGGTGCTTATGTGAGAGAACCACAGCTGGAATAACAATAAAAAAATAGTGTTGAATTGCAAATTCAAAGCCACAAACGGAAATCGTACTTCTGAGTCGTTAAGTGCGTCAGTCGTACAAAAGCTCTCTTTAGCTAATCCATTCAAGTCTTAATGCTGTAGAGCTCTGACTTCCTTTTGCTGCTGTCAACTAGGCAGCCCCTCTGCATGATGCGTCCAGACAACTAAGGCTTGACATGGATCCCTAAACTAAAGTGTGAGCAAAGGCAGATGCTAAAGAGCCTTGACCTGCCTGTTTGACTTGACAGTCCAACAATCCATTAAGAACCAGAGGCTAAGGACATCCATTTCAGGCCAAGTCCTGTCCTGACAAAACACAGTAAATCAAACCGATGCTGTTTTTTTGTGCATGAGAGTTTGAGTTACTGCTGTGGATTCCTATTTCAGACTTGTGTGTGCAGCTGCTCTCATAATGACCACATACTGCCGTCATGTCGGATTAACAGAAGATTATATTTAGTTCATTTTTCATGGCACTTGAATTGCCTTAATCCAAGTATAACCAGACAAGTGAAATACATGTAAAACTGATTCATAAAGAGTTCTCCAACTCCAATTATGACACCTAAATAATGCAATTGGACATTGTTTTTTTCAGGCATGTATACATCTAATTGGAGTTAAACTAGACAATTTATATGCGGATGCACTTCGAAAATGCCAGAGTTGTACTGTGCCCAGTTGTTTGTTTATAACATAACAATGTAATAGGTCAACCAGAAAGCAGGCCGTTGAAACAGCCCATATCGCCCCCTAATGTTGATGGGAGGACACAGCCCCGTTAGTAGTTCAGTTTTCTCTGTTGCATGTAAACTGGGACAAGGACTGAAGTCTGATTAGACGCCAAAACCGAACTTTGAGCATAGATTGATTAAGCTGTGCATGTAAAAACAGTGATTCGCAATCTCAATTTGAGCATTAGATATGAGTAAAATACACCTTCTTGTACTGTTTGTGCACATGCTTAAGATGGTATTTAAAATATCAAAACCTTTGTAGGGAAGTATGGTCATATTCAATGAGCAAATGTGAGCATTCACCCATGTCCCTCTCTTTCAGGGTTAACTGATAATTATATATTTTTTTACTTGAGAATCATCAAGTAATTTAGATACATTGTCCTAGGTCTTGGAAATAATTTGTGGTATTTTTCAGTATTTTTCTTCTGTTTAATAGACTAAAGCTTGCTATGTTATCACACAAGGTTGCCATAGTATCACTATGACCGGGAGAGCACTAATGTACAGTATGTGGGCATTATGACAGCAACCCATCTGCAGCCCAACCACACCAGCTACATAAAGGAATAGTTTGACATTTTGGGAAATACTCATGTTCTGTTTATTTGTTTGATTTTTCCCAAGAATCTGGTGAGAGGATCGATACCACTCTCTATGCTTCAACTATGGAGGTGGAAAAATGTATTGATTTCATGTTTGTGCCCCTTAGTTTTAAATCTTATCAATTCACATCTAATGAAGCGATAATGCAGTGTTATATTAAGTGCAGAGCAGGCTGCAGCTCTGATTGCAACCTGCTATAAAATGCAAGAGCCACATACACTTGAGCAACAACTCACATTAGCTTTCCTGCTAAAGGCTCTTTCTTGTCTGACTTAGAAACATTGTCTTGTTGTGCATCTTAGCTTGCTGAATGAGCCAACAAACAATCACAGGTGAAAAGTATATATAGGCTACACAGCTAATTACCTCCAGCATATGCTGTAATCACCTGGAAATAGCACTTTAGATTTCTTAGTCTAGTTATTCTTTCAGTAGCTTCAGTAGTCTGTGGGCTAAAAAAAAAGCATTTTCTCATTTTTTTCCTGGATAATACTTTCACATAATAATTAATACAACACTATTACTGCATTTAAAATAAGTTCTGGGATGATTAAATGTGATTTCTATTGCACCTTAACACAGAGATATGTGTGGTATCATTCTTCTCATCTCAGCAATCAACAAGAAAGCTAATATGTGTAGCCTATATGTCCCAAAATGCTGAACTATTCCTTTAAGTACACAAGTACCAAATTCATTGTAATTATATGTCAATATCCAGATTCAGACTGGACCGTTTTGGTTATGTATGGTTGTCTATGATTTCCAGCAGGTCACTAAGGATTACGGGCTGGAAAGGGTTTCTGGTCCATTGACATATAATGACATAAGTGCTTCACCAGAAGGGAGGCGGGACATATGGACAGACAGAGAGAGACACTGGGAGGAGGCCGAAGCTCTTGACACAGGTCAGGAGTGGCCTGACTTTACTGGATGGTCATTGGCTGCGTCAGGGCGAGGGGCGGGACATGGGGCCGGGGTAGATTCTAGTCGCTTCATCTGTCATCCCACCACATAGTCGCCTGTTTTTTGCCTATTAATTTTGTCTTGTCTGTCCTTGGTGTGTCGCGACATAAATGGGTGCATGATGATAGAAAAATTCTTGCTTTGTGAAGGGCAGGATGCAGCCAAAAGCAGACATGGTAACATCTGTTGGAAACTGTGTGTCTGATAAATAACAATGTGCTCTTTGTTTGGCTTCTCCCTATCCTCTCCCATATTTGTGTCGTCTCATTGATGCCTGGAAAATGGAACATTTTAAAAGCCTCTTTTAATATAATTTAAACTATTTCAATTAACAGACAAGCACTTTTTTGTCTTCATTTGAATTGCATTGTCTTATAAAGTCTGATTCATTGGACTTGTGCATCTATTAGAGCCTGTCTTGTTAACAACTGACACTCTACATTCAAGAAGGTCTATTGTGGATGTGTGGACACCTAATCGTGTAGAAGATTTAAACACTTCTGCATGAAGAGACTTCTTTGTTTAAGTTAATTTCAGAAGTAGAGACCATATACATTAACAACCCTGTATTTAGTGTTTAAAGATAACTTTTCTCAATCTTGACTGCTTGAAAAATTCTATTATATTATTAATTTTGAATGCTTGGATTTCCAGAATGAAGCTGAAAACAGGTCTGTTATTTCAGCACCTTCAGACTCATAATGTCCCGGATGTCATTAGATGTGTGTTAGACTTTCTGTAACTATTGACAGTAGACTGAATAGCATAATCTGATGATACCTGATCATGATGAAGAAACTGTTCTTTTCTCTCTTTCTCCCCATTCCTTTCCGCCTCTACACCTCTTTTCAATGCACATTTTTTTTAATCTTTTATCACACTCCTACTTAATTACATCCCTGCTCTCCATTCTATTAAAACCTATTCCATTCCCTCTGGCTCTGCTTTCCTTTCAATCTGCCTGTAGGACAAAGAGGTGAACCTGGAACAGGTCCACCAGCGTTTGAACAGCCTCCTGGACGAAGACATGGCCCACAAGCAGCTGCCAGGCCAGTCCATCGAGATCTCTGCCCTGGACATTGGCAGCATGCAGCCCAGCCAGTCCCTGGAGGTCTTGTCTGTAAGGGACTACCCATCCCATCGGGGGCCGCCACCCCTCTCTGTGACCACCTTCCTCCAGGAGGGTCATGGGGGACGAAGGACACTAGGCGCAGTCGGTGGCAGAACCTTGCCCCTGCCACTCAGCAGTGCCACCATGCCCTCTATCCGCTGCAAACACAGGGCACCCAATGGGGGGCTGTTCCGCCAGAGCCCAGTCAAGACACCCATGCCAATGTCCTACCAACCAGTGCCAGGAGGACCCATCCCAGAAGACAATGAGCCCAGCCACGGGACATCCATCTGAGCACGCCGAACTTTCACAGACACTCAAGCTCAAAAAGAAGAGTGATGAGCTGGACAGTGAAGAGATATAAATAAAACACAAAAAAAGGATTTTTATTACCAGTGACGACGAGTCGGTGAGATGACACGCGACAAGACTTTACTGTACATATTTGTAAGTACAAAGAGAAAGAGAAGTAACATTAAAAAAAAGTGTATTTTGAATATTCTCAACAGTTGAGTTTAAAAAACATAAAAGTATTAAAAAAATGACTGTTTGAATGGCTTTGTAAATTTTGTTCTAAATGAATAAAGGTGACAATTCTTTGTGGTTGTTTTCTAAGTGCCAAGTTCAAAGATGTTTTCTTTCAGATCAACATTAACTGAATGTACTGTAAGAATTCATGATTAAAAAAATACATTTCACACTTCAAAGACATTGAAAGAATTGATTTGTTTCATATGAAGGAAAATAATACAAAAACACTGATATGTGTGCTTGAAAACATTTAATATGAGTATCGGTGTCATGCTGTCGGTGTGTTCAGTGACTCTGGGATCACCAATGAAATAATGTTTGAGAACAAAGGGAGGAAAGTGAATGCTCTAAATGTTTTTGAGTATAGAATTTTAGAGTTGGGCTTTAGTCATTATTTTTTAAAAGTGAACTTAGTTTTTTTTCATATTTAAAATAGAAAATAAATTGCAATGCAACCATTCTGACTTTTTTTTCCCTCTCCTTTATTTACTTTACACTCGGGTGCATTATTAGCAGCTAACTGCACTTTCTTTTTATTTTCTGAATCGTGCATAGGATAGATTGAGGAAAATGGTGCCTCAACAAAACCAATCAGTCATATTGGCCACTGTATCCATGCTCAATCCATTCGATACCAACTGATAACTCCACTCTATGCCTAGTTATGCCCACAAGGCCTCACTTGTGGTCCAACCTGGCATAACTAACAGCATGCATTTAGTAAAGAGAAACAAGAAGTCCATGTGGGAACTGAGAATAATTGCTCACACTCGAACCATTTCGCTGCCCACCTTCACACCACGAGCAACACCCCCACACACACATAGCCTATATGAATATGCTGGTACCTGATGCCAGCCTCAGCATGTGTGAACCACATGGACATGGTTGGACATGGTTGTTGGGATAGAAAACGTTGGCGGGAGAGGGGACATGGCTGGTGAGTGTCATGGTTTTCTCTGCCAATATTTGGTTTTATTGTTGGACAATAAACCAAATGCATCACATTACAGACACTGCGAGTCTCTTACCAAGCACAATTTGATCTAATAGCAGATTTCAATAGCCTGAGTCCCATGTAATTTTGATGTGAACAGCAACTATATCTACTTTCATCAAACAAACACAAAAGCCTTTTGTTCCTAATTCACAATCCTAAACTAGAGGTAATCCAAACAAACTAAACCAGCAGGGTTTAGAGTTATTCAAATAGTTGTCATAACATATAGTTTTCTCATTTTAAAGAATATTTCTTGGTATTTTGGCCATAATCAAACACTCAGATGTTGTATAAGTGGTAGGCTACCACAGCACACCGTAGTTATCTGCTTTTGATAATATAATGTGAAATAGAGATGAAATCATTCATCTGGTTAAGGTAGAAGGTTATCATCAACTAAACTTTCCCTACAGTTAAAGAGTTTCCCAATGTGAATTGGTAACTGATCTGTCATCACTGCTCTAAAGGTGGTACTGGCAAAAACATGGGTCCAAACGTGTGTGCAAGGATTAGTATATGGTTGGGTCTCTGAATAAATGCTACATTGTATTTTAAAAGGCAAGCAAAAAGTGTTCATATGTGTTTAATTTATGTTCCACAACAGTGCTGATTAGTGGGATGAAACAAGCAATTTGAAGATGTAAGTTTGGACTTTAGGTAATATTGTAATTAAGAAAAATTGAGTTACATGTTTTATGCTTATGACTAAATACAAGAAAATAAATGTCAGATTAAAATGATACAGCTCTAATATACTTAGATTATATCATCCATTGCTTTTGGTATACACAATTTAAATAACATTATTTTACCAAATTTATTGTGATGTCCTCAATAAACAAGACCTCCCTCCCCACTAACCAGATGATTTTTCCAACATCATTTCTCATGAAACTATGAGGACTCTTTTCAATCCCACTGCCACTAGAGACTAGAACTGATTAAGAAAATGTCTGAATTGTAATCTGTTCTTTCAACCTCAAACCCCAACTTCAGCTGAACTTTCAATGACCTATTGCATAAAATGCCAGATAGTCAATAGAGACCTGAACATTTTGAGCAATCTTTCTGCTTGATTTATATTTCAAATGCAAGTGTTTTCACTTTCAGCAATAAGAAATTGAACTTTCTTTCACATTTAATTTTTCTAATATTTGCTATTTTTCTTCCGGGACTGCAGCAAATAACAGTCACTAGGTGCAGAGAGGACTAGAGGTATAATTTCAACCAACAATCAGAGCAAGAGCAACACAATCTAAGTCAAGACAAGCTAAAGTTAGAGCTCCTTAAAGTACAGCATGATAAAAATCATTTGGAGCAAAACAAGGTTCCAAGGAACATGTACCCCAACCATTTAGCAACAATAATTCCATTACTGTATGTCATGGACATAATTTTGAAGAAAACAAAGCAAGTAAATATCTTATACTGTAATCTGCATATACACTCATTTGTACAAGTTTTCTACTAACTAAATCTTTCACAATTAAATCACATAATGTACTTGCTGTTTACCAACATGTAAACAATAGCTGCAATTCCAGAATCACTGTTCACATTCCTACTTGAGACTATGTTGGGATTTCAACAAAGAAAGCAACAATTACAGTCAGGCTCTATGAGTTTCTGTCAAAAAACGTTCCACCATTGTTGTTGTGACACTACTGCTGACCTTATGATTTCCTTAGTGGTCATGGACTGAATTACACCTTATAGACAAAGAATTCATTTCTGAGGACATGCACAATTAACATTACCAAAGAACACAGGACACGTGAGGCAACCATGATTTACAGCACATGACATTTAACACAGAATTAAACACAAGAAAAGGTGTCTTTAGATTATCTAATATAACATACTCATACAGTATTTATTCTAATATTTAGTTTTGTTTTTTAATCACCAGCATTTTTGCGAGCAAAAAACCCTAATGGGCAGCCACATGCTATAGTCATCGCAGCCACTGACCGACACTGCTGGCCTAAAAGGATGTAGACTGACATCTGCTTTCTCCAACACACACATGGAGTCACCATCTGTTCATTTTCACCTGAAGGCAAAGAGTTCTAATGGGGGAAAACAATGAACGTTCCCTTAGGAGTCAATGCTGCGGCAACCAGGATGCGATCCCTCTGCCAAATGCATTCGGTGGTTACAGCACCTGCCCCGATTCACGCAGCCGTGGAGGGTTTGTCCAAGTTTTCAAATAATAATAAGTGAGGCAGCTCCACTTGACTGCACCGTGCCCCTAAACTTCAGAGAGGTAAGTGATGACTTTAAAATTGCTTTCTCAGAGTTTGAGTTTGCCTGCTCTTCAGAGTGGGAGATCTGTCTGCGCATATATGTCTGTGGACATTGTTGATTTGCCCTTGTCGCCATTTCTGTCCGGCGATCCCGCCTGTCTGTCTTAGACGTGGCTGCTGAGGGGAGCTGTGAAGCCTCCACGGCTGCGTTCTGAGGAACCACTGACCTTGTCCTGAGAGCTGAGCTGAGTCCTGTCAAGGACATATTTTCTATTGTTGCCTAACACAAACCGCTACCACTTTATGTCAAGACAAATTTTAAGATATGGCCTTTTCCGCCTTCACCTTCATCAGCTACAGCACATACGGAAGCTGTGCCTCACATCGTGTGCTTAAAATAAACCCACTCTCCCAGAGGAGTTACCAAGATTGCTTTCATCTATACAGATTATTGAAGAGGTCATCATAAGAGACAAGTCCATTTTTACCCATTACCTAAAGCAGATGAAATGAATACATGTGTTACTATAGGTAAGATATCATAATGTAGAAATATAGATAATGTGGAGAGGAAAATCATATAATGGACTTCTATTACTAGTGAGACACAAATCTCTATCAGTTTTTCACATAGCACATTATCACAGGAACATGGACTTTCTAATTATACAATTCTGGCATACATGACTCACATGAATAGTCTGTATAATTAGCTCATGTGGGCAGTGTGAGGGCAATCTGCTGTAAAATAACTTCCATTCTCCCTGTGGGCTGATCACTGACATCTGTCCAGACTGCCTCTGCAGCCATATTATCCATTCACTGGGCCATTACATCTTAAGCTGCACACAGGGTTTCCTTCTTGTCCAGGGGGAAGCTCTCATTTTTTGCACCCAAAACTTCAAACTTTGATGACATTGACTTGAAGTCTCTCTTTATTTAGCACTGGGCATAGCAGCAGGCATTCAATCACTGATTACATCTCAGGTTTTAAAAATTATGATGAGATATCACTGTCAATGATGTTTTACGGGTCCATGCGATGAATTAATCATATGCCCACTATAAATAGCCACACGCCCATGTGTAATGACAGCTCATCTGGCCTTTGAATAACCTCACCGGTGCAGCACAATCAAGTATATGTTTTATTGAGAGGTGAACAGACTAGAAGAGCAGGTAGCATGTTGATATGAAAATGGCCGATAGACAAACATCAGAGGAACACTGAAATCAGAAGGCTTCACTCTCCAGAGATTATAAATGTCTCTACAAAACAAACAAACAAAAAAAAAATCATGACGATCAAAGAATAGTTTTTGTGCTATTTCAGTCTTGACCAAGCGAAGACAAAAACAAAACTACAAAGTGATGATGGCATATAATAAAATACAACATTGTCCACCAAGATGTAAAAATACTGTTATGCTGTGTACCTCTGGGATTTATAGACAAACAAACTACCACAAACAATGATGAAAAGAAAACGTCATTGAGAAAGACGCTTTGGATTTCATAAAACGTTTAATTTTCATGAATTAAAGGGACATCTGCTGTAAGACTACAGGTGTTACACAATGTTATTTCACATTAGTAGAGTTGAATAAGTGCTTTTCTGTTGAATTATGTATCCTTCGCTTATGGGCTCAAATTAGGATCAACATCTGAATGTGTGAAAACCTTTTGTGTGAATGGTAAAAACATGTTGATCATCACTGTTTCTTTCCATTATAGTTGCTCCAAATATTGAACTAAAGATAAAATAATTATAATTTTATCCATTTAGTTATCCGCTCTGTTATGTGGAAAAGGAGACAGTGGAGGACAGGGAGGGGGATTAGCTGATGATCAGTTGGCAGAGGTGTCTGGATATACTCCAGGTTTTAATAAGCTGTCACTTTTATGTACATAGTATTTTATGTGAGCAGGTTCTTAGCATACGTTTTATATACTGTGTGTACTCTATGTCGTATATATGAACATCATGGTCTATGCCAAAACCTACACTGTCAGCTGTTATTGTGAGGTACCATTAAACTGCAGAGCCATTCAATCCTACAGCACTTTGAACCAATTATATTCAATTTACATTTAGAGTAAAGTTACAAAAGTTATTTAATTAGGATTAGGATTAGGTCAAGAAGCATCTTGATGATGATTTCTTGCTGCTGCTTCATATTAAAAGTTTTCCACTGACAAACTATGCAGAGACCTTTACTTTGAAGAACAGGACTAACAGGAAATTAAATGTGTTTATCACGTGTGTTTAAGTTAGCGCAGTGTCGCTAGCAGTTCTGCTAACCAGCTGCGATATTATTTTATAACAAGTTCACATCAAATGTAGAGATATTTGGAACTATTTGCTCATCGGGTCAGTTATGGATTCTGCAGAGAGGAACAGTAATAGCAGAGAGAGACACGGTTAGATGTTTGATGAAGAGCTGCAGATGACAGGCTCTTGGTGTATTTTCAGTAAACAGCACACCTCCCCCAGGTAAACAACTTATTTTACCTGCGGTGTCATGCCTGCAAACTCAGCTCTACTCACACCCTGGCTAGGCTTCCCAGAAAACCACAGGAAAACCTGACAAGTCTAGACTTTGATGCACGTGGAACAAGGACAGGTTTTGTCACCTGACAAAAGTCTGTGTTTGTGTGGTGTTTCTCTAAACAACTATTTAATGAGGCTGTTTCTTACATACACGACCACAAACTGTTCCTGGAACAAACTGGCTACACTTTTACTAATTGTCCAAAATGTCCAGCCATATGCAAGGCTCTATTTTAACTACTAGTAGCTCTCTCTAGCAATGGTTTCATGAGTATCTCCCCACTAGACTAGCTGTCAATCAACCGGTGGCTTTGATGCACCATGAAACACATGAATCCAACAGAGGAGGGGAGGGGTGCACTGTGGTGGTGTAGGAGTAGAGCTGACAGTGTAGTGGTAGAGCTGGTGGTGTAGGGGTAGAGCTGGTGGTGTAGGGGTAGAGCTGGTGGTGTAGTGGTAGAGCTGGTGTTGTAGGGGTAGAGCTGGTGGTGTAGCGGTAGAACTGGTGGTGTAGGGTAGAGCTGGTGGTGTAGTGGTAGAGCTGGTGCTGTAGGGGTAGAGCTGGTGCTGTAGGGGTAGAACTGGTGGTGTAGGGTAGAGCTGGTGGTGTAGTGGTAGAGCTGGTGGTGTAGGGTAGAGCTGGTGGTGTAGGGTAGAACTGGTGGTGTAGGGTAGAACTGGTGGTGTAGGGTAGAGCTGGTGGTGTAGGGGTAGAGCTGGTGGTGTAGGGTAGAGCTGGTGGTGTAGGGGTAGAACTGGTGGTGTAGGGTAGAGCTGATGGTATAGGGTGGAGCACTTGCCATGTGGAAGTTTGGCTCTTCAAATGCCAGCCAGAGTGGTCCTTTGTTGCATGTCTCCCCCTCTCCTATTACTTCCTGTCCGGCTATTGTACAATAAAGGCATCTATGCCACAAACAAATCTAAATGAAAAAAGGCAGGGGAGAAGATGATGGCAACATGAATCAAAATAATCCAAAAAATTGGGAAGAAAAATGTGTCCAAAAATGCATTAGAACTCAAGGATGCACACAATTCATTTCAGTAATTAACACAGAGAAAACCAATGTTTGAGTTACAGGGAGCTAGGGGGGCTGAGCTCCCTCCAAAGTGTCCTGAGCTCCATTGGAAGCAACACAATTCAAAGTTTGTGTGTGTGTGTGTGTGTGTGTGTGCGTGTGTGTGGGGGGGGCAACTTTGAAGGTACAACTTTATATCGTACGTATCATGATTGATGGAGATGTCTAGGGTGTTATTTAGCCTCTGTTTTGAGTGCCTATGTGTAATTATTGAGCATGGATTGGTCTATAATGGGATTAATTAGGATGAGCTAATGACTTTGTTGTGAAGGCAAAACAATGCCCTCGGAGCTTAGTTGATTACCACAACAGATACTGCCTTAAATAACAGGTCTTCTTGTTTCTGTGGGATAGTCTGTTGTTTTGGCAGCTGTGTTTCTGTGTGTTTTCCTTAATATTTTACTTATTTTTGTACCAGCTATGTGACTTTTGTTGTGTTCGTCATGCAGGATGAATCACAACACCGTGCAATATCCATCTATTATTATATCCTCATTAAATTACAGTATAATGCCACATTATGTTCCTCATGTTTAACATCAGAGGAAGAGCTCTCTTACCCTATTTCACATTTGGATCAAATGAAAAGCACTGGCTATCACCCCTGATTTCCTGAATCAATTCAAATTCACAAAGTCTCAGTTTGGTTATATTTTTGTATGGACTGAATTTAATTGGGGTTGTTTCAGTTATGTTATTCCAATTTGCTTGGATGTGTAATAAGTATGTATCTGGATGATGAGATTGGTTGTATTTCCGCAATATTTTCCCGACAAATTGTACAAATATCTTTGCTGTTGTCCAGCTCTTCTGTCTTTATAGTTAAATTTAATATTAAATTTGCCTTCAAACTATGGTCCACTAGTTTCCTACTTGACCAAATCGTGCGTGTTGAACCAAAAGGCTGGCCAAGCTTCACGTCTCCCACAGGAAAAAAAAACATAAGACAGATGTCAAGATTTTAAAAATTTATATGAGATCATTCAAATGAAGATCAATTTGAATGTGAAAATCGATTTTTTTAAACCCAGCCCTACATTTTCTCCTTTCATGTTTCTGGAGAACATATTAATATTTATTATAAGGGTTGCGGGGCTCCTACCTGAACAGAGTAGTATTAGCTATGTGATAAACAACTTCTCAGTATTTGATAAATAATCCAGGAGCAACACAGCATCCAGACAGAGCTATGAAAGTTTTATGCCTTGTGCCACAGAGGCTCTTTCTTTCTATCACTGAATACCAGACATAATTGGGAAGCCAGCAGAATCCCAATATTTCTCTATTGCTTTCCATCTGTTTTCTGCAGTCCAGTCTCCAGAGGAAACCGTTGACAGTTGCAGACTGCAGACGAACTGCAAACTACAGACACGTTGAATGGCACAGCTTCAATCATGTTGACGTACTTAAAATAACATTTTTAACTTGAACAGATATATTTGTTTTTGAACTGAAAGCTAACTGCACTTTAACCATGGTGTTGTCACCATTTCATATATTTATGAAAATATGCACATATCACAAAATGTTGATATAATAATACACATGTCAAATACCTGACATGTGTATTATTATATCAACATAGTGCCACCATTCCAGAGGATCAGAAATCTTTTTGCCGACCTTGATATTGTATCTACAGAAACGTAAACTCATCCCCTCTGATGACTAGATTGTTTTTTCTACCTATATACTTCTCTTTAAATATGCATAAAGCTCCTCTCTGGCTGGTTTGGTTCAGTATTTGTATTCAGATGCTTCATTAAATGAAGCCAGACAGTTTCTAAAGTATGGGTCTCAAGTGAAGAGGAAACTGTATCATCAACAATCTATTCATCTTATTCTGCTGTGAGGCAGCTGCTAAAAGTGTTTAAGCTACTAATTTCTGAACTGAAAAAAAATATTTCGCTCAAGACTAGAAATATAAAAATTCAAGCTGTTTGGATGCAAATGCTGCATCTATTGGGATGGGCAGTATAGTGCAATCTTACTCTTTATTGATTTGAGAGGCTTTGAGGGAGTGACTTTTAATCACTTGACAACACTGAGGAGTTATTTTGATGTAGACTTCTAAATTATAATATGTAACTTTAGCAATGTGTAAATTGTAACAAACATAGAGTAGTCTGAAGAACAAAAAAAGTACTGCAAAATGCCAACTTGTCTCCATTTTTGCTGGTTAAGATTCATACCATCATAGTGCCACCATTCCAGAGGATCAGAAATCTTTTTGCCGACCTTGATACAGTTTAAGACGTATTTAGATGCCAATATTCAAAAACAAAGTTGGCTCAAATTTCTCTAAATGTGGCAGATGTCTGTGACAGATGTGGAGGCTCACCCTGTAATCTCAGACATATGCTTTTCTTGTGTCCAGCCCTAACAAACTTTTGGCAAATTTACTTCAACTCCATGTCGAAGGTAGTTTTAAGATCTATTTACACTTCTCTACACACAGGTATTTTTGGCCTTCCAGAAGACTATACCTCATATTCTACTAAGGAATTAGATATAACTACTTTTACATCTGTACTCGCGAAACATCACCTCCTTCTGAATTGGAAATCCACAACAGCTCCTTCCAGCATACAATGGATCAAAGAAAATATGTCTTTTTTTAAAGTAGAAAAAATAAGATACTCTAAAAGGAGAAACTTGAGAAAGTTCTACAACAAATGACAACCATTTTTTTTTGTTTCTCTCTCTTATTTCTATTATTTATCTATTGTATCGTTTTCTCTTTCTTTTTTGCAATTGTTTGATCTTGAAAATATCAAGCACAGAATCTAAAGGTGTATACAAACATGTTTAATGAACACACCATTGTATACTGATGTATGTGGATGCCTCAAGTTTTGAACTCTCTACATGTTTCTACACAGGTTAATGAAATCTTAAAGATTGTCTTCAGGTTCTAGTTCAGAGACTCACTAGTCAGTCTCACAAGACTGACTAGTGAGTCTATTAGGTATCAAGTTAAGGTGAGAAATCCTCTGCAACAGGTTATCTGGATCTGTAGGCCAAGTCTCTACAGCAGGAAAACTAATCAATTCACCAAATAGGCATAATTATCAGTTATATGCCACAAAACTACTCACACTACTAAACTTCTTTAATACTAAACTACCAGCTAATAAAGAAAAAAGAGGAGAAAAGAAGAGAATTAATAGATGCAGGATTACAACAACATTACACCTACTCACTGATTAACCCTTACTGGAAATGAATTTCACTGTGGTTGCATAAATTCAATACATGAATATTGCCAGATTAGTTTCATTTAGTTCTGTACGACACCTAACGACCACCTTTTTCATCTGAGAGGGGACCTAATAATGAGTTATTCTGTATGTATCATGTTAGACATTTTGTTTTCCAGATGTCCAGTGTTAAATAATTCTTATTCAATTTAATCTAAATTCAAAGTTAAAACATAATCCAATCGGTTTTGCATTTCAGTCTTTAGGTCTATTCTCCTACAACATTTGGAATTCCATTTGTTTTTTATAAATGGCTTTGATGAGCGGACAGCGGGGAGCGTATTAACCTTTGGGAAATGTAATGAAATACTTTTGTTGTGGAAAATCATAGTGGTGGAGAGAAAATTGCCAGAATATGTTTTCTAAGTTTATTTTTATCTTTGCCAGACAGAATTGCCAGACAGAATGTCAAGATAGGGATTGCAGAAGACCAAAGGATCATTTTCTTAATTCTTTTTGCACTCGTCTTTCATCTTATTGTTTTACAGTCTCAACACACTCTTATCTTTTAGTTCGCCCCTTTCTTTCTGTAATGACCATCTTTACTGAATATATGAATTGAATGATGAAATTATTTCACTAAGAGAAACTGCAAGCCATGAAAACGTTAAAATAATACTCAAATTACATTGCAGATATCTGGTTAGTTTATTATTGCGCCAGATGTTTTGGAAAAAATATGATCTGCTAGCAAATCACATGTCACAGAAACAATCAGTTATCAACATTTATACACAAAAATGTCTAAAACTGAATCTACCGTCTTGGATTTGCAGGCTTTGTAATCCCTTTTACTGCCTTGCATCAGAATGTAAAAGAAAACATCACCTGCAGTTATTCATGGTTTAAATTTAGAAATACAGTTTGGTTTGTTTCCAAACAGTAAAATGATCAATGGTTTGTATTTCGCTGTCAGATGAGCTGAAACATACTGGACATCGCTGCCAATGGCTTGACAAGAGAGAGCATGATGACATCCAGAAACAATATTAGAGGACAAATTGATGAATCTTTCCTCAGGCAGCAGGATCTATGCTTACAGAGGCGTTCTTATCATTTTAAACTTTGCACCTGCAGCTTCACTGCAGTGATGGTTCAGGCTAAAATATCTGAACTATGACAACAAATATTGGATGGAATGAGCCCAGAGTTAGATTTTTGTCTGGGGCGAACAGGTGGTTTGAACTGCAGTGTTTTAGCATTGTGACTGTAAGGCAGTATAGTTTGCTCATAAAAGAACAGTTTGTACTATAGTTTCATTTGGACAACTATTTACCAAAATTAATGCTTAAGGTTAGTTTTTACCTGAACTTTAAATACTTTGACATTCAAGGAATGAATTACAGGAAAAACACAACTAAATGTTGTCGTTTTTATTAAAAATACTGAACCCCTGCTCCCACTATTTATTTTGTTTAACCAAAGAAGAAGTAAAAGTTAATGGTGTGTGTGCCCCATGATAGGCTGGCGACCATCTGGGGTGTATCCCTGCCTCTCGCCTGTAATGTGCTGGGATTGGCTCCAGCAGACCCCTGCGACCCTAATGAGGAATAAGGGAGTAAAGAAGATGAATAAAAGAAAATAAATAGTATAATGTAACAAACTGCATTAATGCAGTAATGCAGGTTCCTCTAAATTGCACCTATGCATAAACATTGTAAAGGCGCCCTTTTTGAATGCAAGAGATGTCAGTTTTATGAAAGCCAATAAGGCAATGATTGAGCTATTCAAAAGCATGACCTACACCTATAAAATAAGTGGGTTAGGTACAATATGGTACAATATTTTAATATTAACTTAAAGTCTGAGTTGTGATTGGTTGGTTGGTTGAAAAATGTCGGGCCAGTGCAAGAGTACTTTCATTGACTGGTTTTCCTTCTGTGGCATTGCACCACAGATTGGTCTATGTGTGGGATTCACTGCACTGTAGATGGCACAAGTGATAAATTGCAGCATCTATTACTTCCTTTGCCTATAAGTCACAATGTTAAAGGGCCAATTTGCTGATTTTCAACCTTATCTCTATCTGACTTTGTGATATATTGTTATTTTCTCAGTGTGGCTAGGGCACTGTTGTTCATCTGGGAACTAGCATCGTCATTGGTTCTCCTTAAAAACTACATTTTAATGAAGGTACCTATTGTTCAATGACTACTGCTTTTTGAGTTTTTAAACCAACCTATTTCTTTTTTGGGGGGTGTATAATGGAATTTAATTAGACAACACTATTCATTTTGTGGTTAATAAAAAGGAAAATCAATTGAACAATCTTTTGTGTTTACAATGTTGAGAAACAAGTCGAGTACATGTTCATTAGAGACATTTAAATGTCACAAATTAAAAAAAATATATGTGTACATGATTATAGCATATTTCAAATTACTTTGATGGAAATTATGTTTGTACGTATAAAAAGAAGACAACCAAACTTTCTTTTTTTTATTTTTCTTTTAAATGTACAATACAAAATCATTCATTATTCTCTATTAGTAAAAAAAAAAAAAAAAAAGCAAATCCACATTCCTTGAATCACTTAAATCCTAATGGGAATTAGTTTGGAATGAATTACTCAATGATTTGTCGGTTTGGTTTGAGGTTGTTAATTTGGTGCATTGGCTTATCTGCAAATGTCAGTTGGTTAGCACATCAAGCTGCTCTAAAACTACATTTAGAGACAATTATTTATGCAGAAAAAACACTCCTCACAACTGTAATTACTTGATTTAATATATTTTCATATATAGAATCTCATTGTGGTGACTTTTTCGACAAAATTATTTGGGGAATGGCTGGTATTGCTGATACTTTACTAATTCATTTCACTGGCCTGTTTAATTAATACACACTGGATATTCACAGCTCTTCCCATGCACATTTTGGCCTCTTTATATATAACTATGTACATTAGTAAAATATCATCCAGTAGCTTCTGATAACTTTTTTCAAGAGCAATTATTTTTCTGCAGAACAGAGGTGTTGCAACTGAAAATAAGCACGCTTGTTATTGTACTTCACTTCTCTTTGAAGATGCCAGTCTGTGTTTATACTGTTTCAACGTGACAAACACTACGGCTCAGCAGCAGTTACGCACCTTGGAGAACTCTGCAAGTTTTTATCGCAAATAAGATCACGATTTTGTAACTTCAGGCAACCCTGAGAAATGTGCTTTTTTTTTTTTTGTTTCAAACTTCTCAACTACGCTTTTTTTTAAGGTTACATTAACCTCATCACAGTTGGCTGTCAAAAGTATTGTACTTATTTGTTACTGTTTCACATCATCTCACCATCTCTGACAGAACCTCTGAGCCTTGATGCCAATCCCGCAGGTTTATGAACCAGATGCTGTTGCATCTGAGGCAGCCAGACACTGGACACCGAGTAAACAGCCTCAGACACCCACAGCTCAAAGGAGAAAAAAGATGCAATAAACTGACTCAACTTCAGAGCACCACTGAACAACATGTTGCATCCAGTCATTTCCAGTCTCACTTTTATTCATCATGGACATTGCAAATGGTAAAACTGAATATTGGCTGACTGCTGGGTGAGGACTAATTTAACTTGCTGCATGGGTTTAAAAAGAAAATGACATTTTATTATAAAATTCTCTACAATTTGTAAATGATGGTATTATGGACATGAGTTGGATACAGATGACTCCACATTAGACTAAACGTGAATACTGGTATATACAGGCTTACATTTAGCTATAATTTGGTAATGATTTTGTTTCTAATGACAATGCAAGCTGCTGAAATTAGATAATTTCCTGTGAAATGATTAATAAAGTATCTATTCTATTCTACAGTTAAAACATTAGCATAAACAGAGATATCTGATATTGACAAAGTATGAATCCTGTGTATTTGGCATCCTGTTTTCCTATGGCAGCAAGATCTGTTGAACTGTTTATAATATATTTCAAAGTTGGTTCATTTACATGCATTTACCTGACAGTTACTATGTTATTTTTGGATTTACTGCAGTAAAATGATTTTGTCAAATTCATGCAAAAGTGAAACATGATTTCTGTAATTATGGGAGTGATTAGAGAAATTCTGAGAGCCCATGTGCACACCTAACTGGGTTTGTAATGGTGATTTTGTTTTAGAGACTGAGAAAAGATTAGCTGTAGCAGCTGTGTAACTGGATAAAGAAAATGATCAATATATGTAGTGGTGTGTCCTTGCATCCGAAAGCCAAACTTGTTTCATGAAGTTATTTTCTGATAATCTGAGCCTTTATTGAAAAGAACAGTAGAGGCAGATATGAAACATGGGGTGAGAGAGCAGTTACGCAACAACCCTGCCAGAACATCTGAGGCTTTCAGAGGCAGAACACACTCCTAAATCTCGTCTACAAACATACTTTATAATTCAGTCGGGACCACAAATAGAAAACTTGTATTACCATTTACAGTATTTCACTGTATATTTATATATATTTGGTGGTATGTGTCTTGTTCAGAGACCTCACTGGCCCTCCACAGAAAGCCTAAGGTAGGGAGAGCAAACATCAAAAAGGACAGAACAGCACAGGCAACAATGACAACAGAAATATTGAAGGCAGGCAAGTTTATTTGTACAATACATTTCAACAACAAGGTAATTCTCATAGCAGCAACATCTGAAGTCGGACATAACCTGTGAACAAGGAAGGTGGGTGGAGGCTGGAGGTGGGTCAATAAATGTATAAACAAACATAATACATTCAAATACAAATATAAATAGTTGATTTTCCATTGAGACATTTATATCCTAATAAAATACAGAATATGTTTCCCCAAATCGTCCCTTATTTGCACAGAGATCAAAAGCGAATTTTCATTCAAGGCTGTTTCCCTATCAAGAAACAGCCTTTAGTCTGTAAAGTAAAACCTTCAAGGCTGATCATCCAAAGCTGAGAGGGAAATTTGTGTTTCATGTGTCCCAGCCTGAAAAACATATGTTTGGAATGCTTTTTGATTCTTGAGTTTTGTAAAATATCTTGCGTTTCTAAGCCTAATATACAGTTTATATCGCTGACATCATTAAAACAAACATCTTAAATACCTAAATACACCGGTGGGAAGTGGTGCAGCTGTCCCATATGCAGAAGTTGCAGCCCTGGTTCAAATCCTGCATTGGGCAACCCTTCCTGCATGTCATCCCTGTCTCTCTAAATTATGGACTATCAATAAAAAATCACAAAATATCTAAATTGAAACTGCAGAAGCTGCAGAAAAAAATAAAAAAAACAATAAATAAAATTAAACCCTTCATTGTGCAACTATTTTGGATCATATAGTGTAGATAGTGATTTTCAAACTGCATATTCATTAGTATTCTCATATTTTTTGCTGTGCAACACAAACACAATGCCACACCTCATTGTGATCCAATACTATGAAATTTACAATTTTCTGCATCACACTTTAACCATTGCTCTTAAAAAAAAAAACAAATCCTCATTTTGCCAACAATGCAGGTAAGTGAGGAGTGGCCTGTCCCTAAATTAAACACATCTGCACTTCACTCAGTGTCAGTTCAGTAATTCAACCAACAATAGATTCTAGACTCAGATTGCAATTATTCCCTGTAAAGTTAGGATGTTAATCTACTTTTCTGAAAGTAGTTAAGATTTAGTTTAACTACTTTTTATTGTGGCAGGAATGTCACAGTTGAACTTGTCAAATGAAGATATTCAATTATTATAAATCTCCTTGGGTATTGGACTGTTGAGCAGACAAAATATCTTATGAGAGACAACTTTCACAAATTGTTGTGTACTCAATAATTAACTGATTAATCAGAAAAAGAAGTAAGAAGCAAAGAATTTTGCAAGTAGATATCCAAACCAATTAAGGGACCTACTAATCACACTATTGCTCTATAATATTTTTAATTAGAAATTCATGAATTAGGAAATACACACAGAAGGCTTGTGGAGACGAGATCTGGTTTAAGATTAACAACACATTCTTAAAATCTGATTATCTGTGCCTTCTGTCTATGTCAACTGTCAATTTCCAAATGTCTGTGAAAAAATATATATACTTTTTTTACCTGTCGAGTTGAAATCCTAAATAAGTAAATCTGACTGTTGACATCAGTGATCTAGTTTTGGCCCAAAGTGTGTGATTTGGCATAGTGTTGTGCTCCACTCAATGAATTCACTAATTAAGTAATTGCACATTGTTCATTAAAAGCCTGCAGAGAGTTCTGTCACAGCTCAGTGAAGAGGGCGACCTGCCAAACAGCCGTTGCTACTGTATTTATAAATGTGTGGAAAAGGTTTTTGAATGTGTCGACATTTTTGAGAGTTTGGACCCATTTTCTCTAGCCAGAGAAACACAGGATGTCAGGTGAGAACTGTGTAGGTTTTCCTGCTCATATCTGACACACACACTAAAGCTACAAACACCTGACCAGTTGCAAAATGTAAGACATATGTCCCTTCATATGGACAACACCAGAGAGAGGACAGCTTAGATCTCATTAGCAAATGAGTTCATCAGTTCATCAGCATCCGCACCACGGAGCAGCCTCCAGCTTTTTCTGCCACACAGGCTCCTCGTTCACTAAAGCTTTTTGGAAAAACATAAACCTGAATCCAAGGACAGCTTCCTGCTTGCATACTGAGAAGTCTCTTACCTTTTGTGACAGATGTCTTTACTTTCTCCTATGTTCAAGTTGCTCTTTGTTTTTGCAGTTTAGCAAGACAGACACAACACTGTGCTGTGGCATATATGCTTAGAAGATATATGTTACACTTTTAATTTGCATGTGAATGTATATTCTAACTATGAAAGTATACCCCAACAGCTGTCTGCAACAAAACGTGTTGTTTATTATGTTGATTTTGGGTGAAAAATAGACAGAAGAGAAACAATGCACCCTCATTATCTCAATGCTGTTTCTCAATCTGAGATAATGAGCAGGAAACCCTAAATCGGACCAAATTCATAAATAAAGCCATTAATCTTAGTGAAAATATATTCACTGTCAAAAACAAAACATAAAAAGAAGCAAAAATATAGAAAATAAACTGAGGTTTATAGTCATTTATGTGCTTATTCATACTGCAGAGAATCAACACTCAAGTCAACAAAAGGGAAATTTTCATATGATTAAATTTCTTCTTCTTAGATTTTGAATTTGAGTTGGCAGATTATCTTTCTGGAGAAGTGCCACACACCCTTGAATGTTGTTCCCATAGAAATTGCAATTCAACACGTCATTTTTAAAAGTCACAAACTGAAGTCACCAATTAACAACTAGTGAATGTTGACTTGGTAACCAAATGAAAAGGAAAACATGAGTCAATATAGTGCTCGGCGACATGTAAATGGGAATACAGCCAAGATGTATTTAAGACAGATTGTGATTTGATCAAGCAAACAACCTCTGGAGGTGGTCAGGGATGCTTTGTGATCACATTGAACACAAGTGTAAATGTAGTTATGTTGTGGATAGATACAACAGCTACGTGGGAGGAAACAGAAGTGCATGTCTCTTCTGCATAACTTTGCCATATAAAGTCTAAATGTTGCATATATGCAGTAGGTTTAACTAGAAAATTTCCTATGGGAAATTTTGAAAGGGCTCCGGGGGCTACTGCTGGGGTGGGTACATTATGGTGAGCTTCTACAGAGATTTTAAACAAATACTTGTAAATTTATGATATATATACAAGGAGCACAGCTACAACAAACATTTTCTTTTCAATTTTTAGGTGTATTTATTCAGCAAATTATTCCCCTTCAACAGGTTTACTATGCACATTTGACATTTCAAAATTCCATACCTTTTCCCAGACTTCTCATATAGAAAAAAATGAATGCATAGTAAGATGTGTATTGTGTAAATTCATTAGGGTATGCTTGTTTTCACTGAGGTGTGTGTATGGGCACAGATAGCACGGGGGACGCGGGGGACATGTCCCCCGCACATTTACAGTGACACCGATCTGTCCCCCTCTCCCACACTGTCCCTACGTAAGTCCACAAACAGGTTAAATAAAGGAGAAACTGATCACAGCAGTGTTTCTGCAACGAGGTGCATTCAGTTGTACTGTAAATCAGAAGTTTGAAGTCAGAGAAGTACAAACGTTGGGGTTTTCATTTCAGTCCATTAATATCCTTTCTCTTTTATTCTGTATTCAATTATATCCCAGTTTTTAAGCTGGGAAGCGCTCAGTTCTGATGTTATGTTGTTTTAGAGCTCCGAGTTCCAACTTCCAATAACACATTTATTTCTTGAGCCAGAGAAGGAAACAAAAAAATCTCAGTTTTTTTTTTCTTTCAAGAATGAAAAGATATAAATATCCAATGCCTGTTGCCTTTCCTAGATGTGCCAATACTTGTTTTAAGTAGCTAGTTTGAAAATAATATAGAGGCATTCTATATTATTTTTCAAGCCAATCTCTTGCAACTTTCTGATCAACTCGCCTTTGGTAGACATAAAACATGCAAACAATTTCTTGTCAACATTTATTGCGTCAAACTGTGTAATGGTTAACAGGAAGTTGTATCCATGGAGACTTGTGATTGTCTAAAATGGCCTTCCTGTCAGGAATGGTATCACCACCTACTCCTTTGGTATGTGCATGACATTGTTTGCGGCGGATTTTATCTCAATTTGAGCTTCAACTACCCAAACGGTAGCTCCTACCAGACATGGAGCATCAGTGTTGTAAGAATTTTACAAAAGGTTTGGTGTGATTTGGTGTTTTTACAGTAAATATTTTGAAATTTTGACACTGGAAATTTTAAAATGGAGGTCTGCTCTGCTTCTCTCTGAAAATCTTTGTATTGGAGTCAATGTGAAGCAAGGCAGACATGGCTGCCCATTCAAATGCAGTAAATCTCTCAGATATTCTCAGAATCAATATATTCTGAGAATCAGAAGAAGTTTCTCTACAAAGTTGTAAAAAACCTTGTGTGTACATTGTAAATTGTGGCTGGTAGGAGAGTGGAAAGAGAAAAATTCCTAATTTGTTTTTGTTCTACTCCACTGAAGCAATAACATTCCGTCCCAATTATCTGCAAAAATGATCACTGTCATTTATCAGTGATTGATCAAAAGCTCTATTACCTATATATCTATTAAAATGTGGAATAATACATTAATACACAAGACAGTGTCTACATTTTGAAGTTTAAATCGAGTCTCAGTGAAAGTATGCTCAAGCAATAGGCAGCACTGCAAAATCACTGATGATTTGTTAGTTTTTTTTAACTTGTCCCATTCATTCCCTATGAGAAATTTTTCTCAGTTTTTTTTTCATCTTATGCCATAAAAATTGTATTTTGAAGATAAATGTAATACCATTCCCAACCAAAACACATTTTATATATAATTTGCTTGGGTCTTCTCAAAATTGTACGAAGGACTTTGTACCAAAATCCGTCCAGAAAAAGAATAAGAAAAAATCCACAGTATAACTTGGTGCGATTGCCTCCAAGCTCTACCAACCAGTCTTCATCTGTAAAAGTCCCCATCACTACCCTCTCCCACCAGTCTTACCTGCCTTCCTGCATCCAGATCATCCTCTGGACAGTACCAGCACTGACCACAACTGAAATAAAAAATAAAACAAAAAAAAGCAGCTGCATAAAACTGCATTCTCCTCCTCTTTAGATTTTGTTAATCAAAGACAGATTTTTTCCTTCACTTCAAAAGAAAAGTCCAAATGTAAAAATATACTATCCTTGACCTTCACAGATGACTGCCATTTTTTTTTTTTATTCTTGTTTTTTGGTTGAGCTAAATAGCACAATTGGATCTCAACATGGATAGTGGAGACACATTAATAATAATAGTTTAAATCAAATCTAGATATAAGACACACAGCATGGTGTAAAGAGCATCTCAGAATTACGTCAGGGTATAAAGGCTGCTTCTGAAACACATAAAAATCATAAAAACCTTTTTAATATGTCAAATGTCTAAATGACTTGCTGTAAATCATGACACTAAAGAGCTTTTTTTTCCAAAATCTTTATAACCCACAAAACTTTGTGAAGATACACTCCATTTACTTATTTGGATGCAGCTTTTCCCTCTGGGTAGGTTCCTAAGTGATCCATGTGAGATTCTTATCTCCAGTGTTCAATCAAAGCTGAAGATCGATTCCTCCCCCCCCCCCATCAATGTAGCTGTGGCAGCTCCAATCGTCTTTTCCTTTAACAGATCTCCTAGGGAAATCTAACCCGTCTCATCCTGTCAAGGATGTCTCAGAGAGAAACAGCCTCATCGGAGACTGAGTCATGAGTCCCTGTGGTCTGCATCACTTTGCTATACACCCCACAGAGATTTCTAAAAGCAAATGTTCTCTAAAGGTGGTTGTTCCATGTTATTGTGTACATTTAACCAGGATGTTTTAAGAGATGAGCCAGCAGCATCCAATATCAGATGCTCAAAAATACTTCTGCAGGTGTTATTGAGTAAAACCACTGAGCCACAAAATATAGAAACAGCAGACAGCAGTTTAGCCAGAGCATTTGCAATCTATTTCAGTAACTGAAAACTTTTGTATTTTGTCTAAAACCATTCCAGACTTCCTGCAACAACCAGATACTGTGCAAAATATTATAGAAAAGCATATGAATGACTATATGAAACACTAAAAGTAAAGCTGTAAAGCACTTTAGGTCTGTACTGTGCATGTCAGCCACCACCATCAGTGTATGAATGTGTGTGAATGGGTGAATGTAAGTAAAGCTCTTAGAGTGAGTGATCAACAAATCTAGAAAGGTGCTATACAAATGCAGTCCATTTACCCTTTTGGAATGGAATGGCTGTTAGGCTTGCAGAAATTGTATTAAAAATTATGTAATTGGAAATTAGGAGACCCCATTAGCGTTTGAATGTGGACTACAGAAATGACCAATTTCACCCAAGAAGAGAAAATTTCATATTGGTTAAGAAATAAGAGTAAAATGCCTTTTGTATGAAAAAAACTCTCCTTCCATTATGTAATTAGGGTTTATCATGCTACAATATAACAGATTTTAAACTCCATGTGGGTACCCATCAATGCAATCTTTGATAATGACTGTTATTAACATGTTTATTTTAATTAAGCTCATTCTCAATTGCAGACGACACGGCTATCATGGGGTGTATCAGAGACAGTGAGGAGGAGGAATACGAAGCCTGGTGAGGAACTTTGTTGTTTGCTGCCACAATAACAACCTGCTCAACACCTCAAAGACTAAAGAACTGGTCATTAACTTCGGGAGGTACAGGCCGAGTCCTAGACCAGTTCTGATAGGTGCAGAGTACGTGGAGTCATACAGACCTACAAATATCTTGGGCTGTGGCTGGACATCAAGCTGCATTGATCTAACAACTCAAGGCAGCTCTACAGAAAGGCTCAGGGCACGTTGTACTCTGAGGACACCACATTCCTTCAACATCTGCAGGAAGCTCCTGTGGACGTTCTACCAGTCTGTGGTCACCAGCGTCTTCTCCTACGCTGTGCTGTGCTGGGGTGGGAGCACATCGAAGGCTGACGTCTACAGACACTGGAGACACTGATCAAACAAGCAAGAAGCTGGAGTCTCTGGCATCAGTGGCAGAGAGGAGAACCGTCAACAAACTGCTGGGCATCCTGGACAACACCAGCCAAAAGAAGATGATCAGCAACAGACTGTTGATCCCAAAAATAAGGACAAATAGACTGAAAAACTCTTTTTCCCCATGCTATCAAACTACTTAAATCATGTCACACCTATGCATGTATATATATATATATAAATATATATATATATATATATATATATATATATATATATACATATGTGTGTGTGTGTGTGTGTGTGTGTGTGTGTGTGTGTGTGTGTGTGTGTGTGTCTGTGTCTGTGTGTGTGTATTTCTACTATATATAACTTTTCCAGTAATATTATATATTTTCATTATTATGTTATTATTATTATTTTATTATTGCATGAATGCATGTATGTATGCATGTATATGTTTGCATATTGTATTTTATGCATAGTTTTATATATATTACATTATATCCTTCTATTCAGTATAGCTTAAATTTATTAAACTTGAATTATACTCTTATCATTTTTTGTCATTTATTTTTTTATTATATTGGTGTTGGTATTTAGGGTGTTTTTACATATTGCTCATCTGTTTGTATATCTAAAGTTTTATAACAGTGCTGTATGTGTAGTGTGGGAGCTTCAATTTCCCTTAGGGAACCTCCGAAAGGATCATTAAATTCCTATCTAATCTCAGTCTAATCTTTTTTGTCTTCCGTTTTCCTTCTTTACCTTAAGTCAATTTTTGAGTTAGTTTTATTTGTATAGACAAAAATCACAAATCACAGATTCGCCCTTATGGGCTTCACAGTTTGTACAGCAGCAACACAAAATCCCCTGTCATTAGACCCTCACATCATACAAGGAAAAGCTCCCTAAAATAAAGCTTTAATGTAGGAAAAAAGGAAGAAACCTCAGGAAGAGAAACAGAGGAGGGTCCCTCTTCCAGGACAGGCATGTGATAGATGATGTGAACAGGATAGAATACAATACATTTAGAACAGGAAAAGAGTTGAGTATGACATTAAATAGAATAACAGAAATATATTAATTCATGGTGTATGTGGAGGATGAAGTGACAGGATCCATTGCAGCTTCCAGGTGCCAACATGACAAAATCAGACCCTCAAGCAACAGAAGACACTGCAGCAAGGTCTGTGAAGGGGAAAACACAGGGCAGAGAACAAAACAAATTTAAAAATGGTACATCAGTGGGTCATGAGTGTTAAAGATAGTAAAAGAAAGAGAAGCGATTTCACGAGGCCCCGGCAGTCTAAACCAATCTCAGCATAACAATGTTCTAGGGCAGCCAGGACCAATCCTAATTATAAGCCTTATCAGAAAGGAAAGTCTTTAACCTTAGCTGCAATACTTGTTTATTCGTTGCTGTTTTACAAAAATGCTTTTTTTTTTTTTCAAATTTACTTTCTTAACTAAACTGTAAGGAACATTTACATTATTTATTATCAAGTCAAATAGATAATCAAATATAGTTACAATAAAAGTTGCAAAATGTGGTTAGGAACATTGTCAGTGAAATTATGATATTGATAAAAACAAGTAATATTAATAATATATAATATAAAATATAATAATTAGAATCACAAAGTGATACAATTATACATGACACATGTTAAGTTAGGATAAGTCATGGGATAAATAATGTAAATTAAAGTATCATTATTATATCATTCATTTATTTGAAAATGAAAAGATTAATCCCCTCAGGAATCGAAGCTCTTAAACTCTTCTGTTGTTAAAGTACATATAGTCTAGCTTTTCATTGTTGTTGTCAATGGCATGTTTTGTCAGGCATAAAAAAAGCAATTAGATTCTTATTAAACATAATTAATGTTGATACAATCGGGATTCAACATTTTTATAAAATTGTACTTGCCCATATGTTAAAAAATTGTTAGTTCAAGGTTTCCAACTTTTATGACAAATTCCTTTAATTAGCTAAAAGCAACTGAATCGACTGTAGATTAGGAGCTCTTGAACTTGCATTTAATGTGAAATCATTGGCCTCTCTTTTGCTTGGCCAGCCACATTCCCTCACTGAGACACAAACAATCTTTAAAATGAGCAAATGCATTTCCTGAATGCACTCCTGAATTCCTGAGCACTCTAATCTGGGCACAACCAACACCAAAAAATAACCAGAAAATATGTATTTTGTTTTGTAACATTAAACTAGAGCACCCTCTTAACCATTTACTTTCCCAGTAGGACCTCTTCATTATGACCCATTTTAATTGGATTTAATTTTGAGACATAAATCCCGGTCATGGGTAATAACACTGAGAAGCTTGCCAAAGAAACATGTTGAGCAACGAGGTCAGTGAGTCTTCTGCATTTTAAATACATGGTTGTTCACCAAGAAACCACTTAAAAGGAGATATATATCAGAATACAGACAATACACACACACACCACACACTATCATTCATTTAGAGGTCACTTAGAAATGTCCCTATTTTTGAAAGCAAAGCAGGTGACACAGTGGCGCAGGGGTTAGTGCTGTTGCCTCATAGCAAGAAGGTCGCAGGTTCAAGACCTCCTGTGTGTGGAACCTTTCTGCATGGGTTTTCACCATTTTCCTCCCACAGTTCAAAAACATGCTGAGATTAATTGGCAACTCTAAATTGCCCATAGGTGTGAATGTGTGAGTGAATGGTGTGTGTGCCCCACGATTGGCTGGCGACCATCTGGGGTGTAGCCCTGCCTCTCGCCGTAATGCGCTGGGATTGGCTCCAGCAGACCCCTAATGAGGAATAAGCAGGTATAGAAAATGACTGACTGAAAGAAAAGCACAGTTTTTTTTCAATGAACTTTAATCTAATCAGAAATACACTATACACATTGCTTACAATTCTAGCTGCAAATGTCTACTTTTTGATGTAATATCTACATAGGTGTATAGAGACTCATTTCCAGTAACTATCACTCCAGTGTTCTAATGGTACAATATGTTTGATCATAGCATCAGAAGGCTAATGGATGATTAGAAAACCATTATGCAATCATGTTACCACAGCTGAAAACAGTTTAGCTGGTTAGAGAAGCTAGAAAACTTACTTTAACGGTAGTGTATGTATGAAATGTCCTTGGGTAAGGTGAAGGATTAGGTGACATCATAAATATGTGGATGTACACCTGTAGTGTGAAGCACTTTATAGTCATAAGACTAAAAAGGTGCTATACAAAGGCAGTCCATTATGCTTATTTTTAGTATTTTTAGAAACAGAATATGCCTATTGTTGATATAAGAGCATTTCTGATGAAAACTATGAAAGCGGATTACGATGAGTCCTCCAATTAAACTTTGTCCCTAACGTTATCAATCCTCACAGGCGTGACGAATCTGAACCGGGCCCAATGCCCAAAGTCGGTCATAGGGGCTCATATGCTGATTTGATCAGATATACACAGATTAAAACATTTGGGTGATGGCATCAAACACAGATGACCAACAGTGACAGAGCACACCAACACAAACATGGTGTCGTCAAGCTAAACAGAGCAGATCACACCAGACAGGAAGTCAGGCACTAGAAACCATGTAGAGCATCTATTCAAACAAATTTCACAATAAAAAAGCACATTTATACATATTTGTCCATTGAGAGAGTATGTGAGTGATCACACACATACACACACACACAAACACACAGAGAGAGAGAGGGGCATGCAGAAACAGGAGAAATGCACTGCTTGTGTTAATGAACAAAAAGTTGAATGGCTGTTGGCAACACTAATTTAATATCCAACATTCTGACTTGAATCCCCTAGTACCAGGTGAAATGTGCCAAATTTTCTTTCTCGTCAAACAGTTTATTCTCCTGCTGGTTTGGACTCTATTGTGTTTGGGGGCTTGAATGATTAAAATTAACCAGTAACAAGAAACAAACAAGACAAACCAGCATGTTGGTAATTTTAAGCTTTATTCAGTGAACAGTCCTCAGCCTCAGCAGCTTGTGTATATACAACCTTCTTCTGTTCTTTTCTCTCTTTTCTTTTCTTAGTGACACTTTTATGTCTGAAAGGCATAACTGCTCCATATCTCCTCTATACAATAACTACTCTCTATAGCTATTGTATATTTATGATGTAACATTTAATGGGCAAATCTTCTGTGCTTTTAGGTAAATGCATCTTAAATAATAGTTCACCGCTGACATTTCAATAAATAATCATCAGTAATGTGGACAACTATGTAAAGGCAAGAACAGTAAAATATTTTTTATATATACATTTTATCTTATTTTGCTAAATGTATAGCGACAGATTCTGAGATCAGAATTCTGCAGCCTTCTTTTTTGTATCTCACATCTTCAATTCATTTATTCTAGCCTAAGGGTTATAAAGGTAGTACAGTCTGATAAGTAATGGTATTCCCTTTACTTTAATGCAACCTTTAAAACCAGGAAAAGACAACACTTACATCACATCACAATATCCAAAATCTCTATCTACTCTTATATTATGATATAAATATAATATGGATATACTTCCCAGCCCCAGTGTGGTTTAAAGAATCCTATGGAAAGATGAAAAGTAAGCTTCACTACTGTGCATTACAATAGAATACCAAGCAGCCTGCTGTGACTGTATTCACCACTGAATATTTAATGTAGCAAATAAAATCTGGAGTCAGAGCTGTTGTCACGTTTAACTTCAGTCTATTACACGTCATTTCAATCAGTGTACCATGGAAATATACAGAATCTGTACTCAGATAGAAATATATTTTTCTTAACCAGAAGTTCTTTCATGGAGGTAATAGATTTTAACAAGTCATAGATGAGCTATTAGATGAGTAATTTGTAGGCGTTAGCGATCTGGCAGCAGTACAGAATCACCTGGCTTCCCAGCAAACAGATTTTGGCAGATGTGTGAATAAAGTTCACACATCTTCACACAAACATGACAAAATATTATAAAAGCTTTCTGAAAAATTAAAGACCAGTCAAATTCATTGTAGAGTCATTTACTGTGTTGTTAGCAGACACGATTACATGATGATAGTAACACCACAGTATCTTTAATGTACAAAAACAGCTTGGAATTACAACCGTTTCTAAAGTGTTAAGTGTTTGTGGCAGTTATAAAGTTGATTTTTTCATCTGGACTTTAATATTTTGGTGTCTACTCTCTGTGGTTGAACAAGCCAAGGCTCAGCTTTGTCACGCATGCACGCACATACAGAGTCACAATTAAGCAAAATTTTATGGAAATAGCAACGGCCACATTTGTATCACATCATGCTTGTGTTGAATAAGGAAATGAAGTCAGCTTAGATCTACAAATGCTTGTGCCTAATGATTGAGCATGTTTGTATTCCCATCAGTGCCAAAAACAAATACCCTATAATCACATTTATAGATCTGCACTATAACTCAGCTGACACTGTCTAGAAGGCCTCCGTTGAATATAAAATGTCATTGTAAAATATTGTGCAAAACTGCAGCAGCAGACATATTGTTTTACGTTCATTTGATCCTTGAGTTTTTAAACGTATACAGATGTGATATCGTAATAAACCATGTTTGCAGTGGTCACACACCTTCCCTATTCATTGGGCTTGCATTAGACAAAAAGGGTAAAAAAAAAAATCCACACACACTTTGCTTCACTTTTGCCTCTGTGCTCTGGTCCATTGAGACAAATCCTACACCCTTGGCTGCAGAAATTCTCTGGTTTAGGAGTTTGTTCATTCATAGCCTCATTTCCATTGAAACATACAATTTCAGGAAACCTGTAATTCAAAAGACAACTGCCTTAATGTATGACATCAACTGGGGAAGTTTCATAGCGATATTTAATAGTGACATTTCTTTTCCCTGTTCAACTGTTTTTCCTCGCCTAAGCTTGTAGCAAACTGTTATGTACAAACTAAAATGAAAGCTGTCTATATGCCTATAACTGTTTCTTAGTTTGCCTCTTACCTTAAAATCAAACTGAGATGGCAGCCCCTCCTTCCTTTCTAAACTTTGAGTTTAAGTAATAACCTTGCTGTTGTAAATATTACTGTCCATGCTATAGAAACAATGTTCATCTATTTTCAAAACATACAATCAATTCTAATTCTGTTCAGAACATTTTTGTACAGGGCGACATGGTGGCGCAGGGATTAGCACTGTTGCCTCACAGCAAGAAGGTCACAGGTTCAAGACGTCCGGGGTCTGGGGTCTGGGACCTTTCTGTGTGGAGTTTGCATGTTCTCCCTGTGTCTGTGTGGGTTTTCACCGGGTACTCCGGCTTCCTCCCACAGTCCAAAAACATGCTGAGGTTAATTGCCAACTCTAAATTGCCCGTAGGTGTGAGTGAATGGTGTGTGTGCCCCACGATTGGCTGGGGACCATCTGGGGTGTATCCCTTCCTCTAGCCGTAACGCGCTGGGATAGGCTCCAGCAGACCCCTGCAACCCTAATGAGGAATAAGCAGGTATAGAAAATGACTGACTGACGTTTTTGTCCAATATATTTTTTAAAAAGCAAGTATTTAGTAATAAAAAAGAAGTGAGGAGTATTGAGGATTAGTATTGATAAAATATTAATGACACCCATCCCTAATAATACTCCACAATACAAATCAATGTTGCCTGCAGTAATAATTTAGCTGCACATTGTAAACTGAAAACGGACCCAACCCTTCCTCTACAATTTTTTCCCAGAGCAAGTTGAAGTTGAAAAAGTCTTTTACAGCCAAAAAGATTTTGCTATGATCATATTGTGAAACGAAAATACAGGGAAAAAAATATTATGATCTATATATTTGGCCTTTTAAACTATGTCATTACAATGTTGCTGTTAGATTGGTTCCTCTCTCCCACAGGGTTGAGGGATGATTCAGTGCGCAGTGAGTTTTACAGTCTTTACAGGAAATGGTTTCTGGCAGTTCAGAAGCAAACAGAGTGCACATTTGCACTCAGGCCAACATTCTGAACTCAAGGGTTCATTTGTTTAATTAAAAAGGTATGCTATAAAAAAAGCTGTTTACTGTATGTAAAGTACAGTAAATGTGCCATGATAAATGGATAAATTACAGTATGTCTCTGTGATGTGATTAGATGAATGGCTAATAGTGGTCTTTAATTTACACTAATAAACATCTTTTGTTAGAGTAAAACAGCATATCTGAAACCTGCAATGAGGCACCACAACAATCTGCCTAAGGCGAAAGCACTTTGGCAAATTAAATCAATCAAAGAATTAAAATACACACTGCAGCAAAGAAGGTATTCAAACTACAATATGGCGTCATGCTAAAATAAAATATTTGGCAATATCTGTAAAGGTCGATTATTACAATGACGCGGTGTGTCTAAACAGCTCTACAGTCAGTAGTAGGGCTGAGGATCAACCTTTAAAGTTCTGGTATGACCAAACAACCTAACTTAGCTTGTTCCCGTGAAAAATAACATTTTAAAGTATCAAAAAATACATTTAAAAAGGAAGGTGTCAATTCAAATCACACAATGAGGGTAGAGGCTCATTTATATTAATGAGATAGAAAGATGCTACAGAAAGAAGATTGCGAGGACATGTAAAACTATATGGAGATGATTGAGAAAATGACTAAAATAAACTTATCTTGATAGGGAAAATATATCAACATTTCAAATCTCAGGAAAATGGTACAATATCGTATCATCCCAGTAAATTATATAAGATGAAAACAAAATTGACAAAATGAGTGATAAGTGATGACAAAAAGTTGATTATGTATGTGCGTGTGCGCATGTGCATGTGTATAATAAATATGTTAATAAATGTAAGACTATGTAATAGCTACCAAACTAACTTAGGCCAACGTGTGTGTTATCTGATCAACCCAACATACACAATGCAGGGTATTTGTCTCTATTTCAAACAGAAAATGACAAACACTCATTTATTTTGTATCACCATGAAAATCAAGAGATTATCAAGAGCACAGCATGAGAAAGATTTAAAAATATGCAGACTCACACAATTATAGGATGTGTTGGCAGGGCTGTTTTTTGAGAATTGCAGGCTCTCCTTCAAAACTTTGTTCATCATGCTTGATTTTACATTCATAATGGCTATAATTTTAATACAGGGTCAAGGGGGTCAAATCCATTCAGTCAATACAGCACTGCCTGTTGTACACACCTTATCGGTCTAGCCTCCAGTTGCTGCTCAATTGAGTGTCTCTGAATATTCCCTTGGCTCTCTTGAAGTGAAAACCTAACTCACAAGATTGAGGCTGGCTTTGTGACGCTATTGATTGGTCACTCATGGATTCCCTCCCTGACTCCGGCCTGGTCTTTATAATCAACCCAATAATTGTCAAGAGCTGTCCAGCACACGAGTTCGTCTGTCAAATGAATGCAAGGATACTTGTAGCTCTCAAGGGCCATGTGTTCCTTTCCTGTATTTCAGAATCCAAGTTTTAACGGCTTCTTGTCCAGATGGTTTTCTCCAGGTTTGGCATTGGTGAGGCGTTAAGTGAAAGAGACCTGGCAAAAACTGAACAATTCTATGCCTTACTGCTTAGTCTAGGGAGTCTGTACCTCAGGTAAGCAAGTTTGAGGCTTCACCGTGAATACAAAATGCACCAAAAATACAAAATGCACACAAATACAGTTTTTTGCTGTATCATGATGAAGTATATTTACCTTCACCTTGGAAACAGTAGAGGTTGTGTCAAAAACCCTGATTCTTCCTAGGCTGCATGCAAAGAATGATCACAGCTCAGAAGCAACAGAAGAAAATTGGCATCTTGAGCAGAAGCCATTTAGGATCTGTGTCAAGGAAAGCATGTCGCAGCAGGCAATTTTGAATGCCAAACATGATTGCCTCCGTGGAACAGAGAGGTAATGTGATGGAGATGCAATCACTGGTCACAAAGCAGCAGCAGCAGCAGCATCATGAGAGCACATGGCCATATCAGGGAACATTAAACATTCCCAAGTTTACACTACTCTTGACAAAAAAAAGAATAAATTAATGTTCAGATGTGAACAAAAACACTAATAAGAGACCATTGCATTTTTAAATAGTATACATGACTTTGAAGTGATTCCTTTAAAGTAAAAGTTTTTGTAGTTTCTTTATGTTCTCTTGGAAGAATAAAACATAGGTCTTATTAATTCCTTTACATGTGTGGAGCATGAACTGTCCAATAAAATCCAGCCCTTACATATTACTTTCATGGTGGATAAAGAAATGTCTTTATCTATTATCTATAGTACGGCAATGAAACAATACATTTTTTAAATCATTTCCCTGTTTAAATGAAGGTTTAAAAAATTGATTTGATGTTCATTTTCTGCCTCCAGTGTGAGCTTCGGTTATGTTTGAGACTTTTGCATTGATGATTATACTTTGGCTATGTTCAGACTGGAGGGCTTAATGCTCAAATCAAATATTTTGGGCAAATCCAATTGTTTTACAAGGTCGTTCAAATTTCCAATTAAATATCACTAGTATGTGATCTCCAGTGTGAACTTTAAATGCTTTAAGTGTCCCGCATGTACATTGGAGGGCATGATGACATCACACACAGTGAGCACATTTCTGCATATACGCAGATATGCACACAGACACATACACAAAAACACAAAGATGCTAGCAGTGAGTATCTGGTGATTATAAAGTTGCTGCCCTACCGGAGCCAGCACATGTACAACACATTTGTTTTAAGGAGGAGATTAAGGCAGAGAAGAGCAAGGTTGTTGTCCATGGTTGTTGCTTTCTTTAGATACAGGTTGCATTGGATTGCAATCGGATTTGGGTCACTTCAGGCTGCAAGTCTGAATGCAGCCTTTGACTCACAAATACAGTCTTGCCACAGTTTTCCTTGTAGGTGTTAGTTGTAGACTCATTCATCAACAGTATAAGGCCTTAATCTTTGTATACTGTGGTCTACAGAATTTTGTTTTCATTATACCTCAGCATTTATGGCAACTATATAGGGGAAAAAACTTTCCTCAACAAAGTCAGGTCCATAAAGAATTGGTTTCTCAAGGTTGTTATGAAAGAACTTGAATGGATTAATCTAGAATGCAACAACAAGACAGATCTTATCAGTAAATATCAGTACCTGACCTCACTACTGCTCCAGCTATGTCTATGTCTATGTTACTACATTTTCATCCAATGATAGTTGTGTTTCCCATCGGGATCTGTGAGCAATAGATATGTTTATATCCTCTTAGACAGGACAATGATTATTTAGAAATGGTTAACATGGTCCATTATTAGAAACAAAAGTAGAATTTTTTTATGGTAAAAGAGTTCAAAATTGACTCTCAGACTTTGATTCACGCTCTGACGTCATCTACCAGAACTTCTCTGGATGATCCTTTGAGGCTTTTCCGTGACGCTGCAACTGTGCAGACTGTTCTCAAGGGTAAAAAAAACATCTATTATGCAGCAGACTGGCATTATTACTAATGCAATTTCATGTAAGTGCCATTTTAATGTTGTAGCTAGGCTTTGGCCCTATCTGACCTTTCTGACATTTCACTGGGGGAACATGGTATTTGATGACATTTGTGTAAAGAATACAACAAAATAAGGACAACATAAAAGCTGAGCTGCTGATGATAGAAGTAGCACATGTGATATTATTTAGCCTATAACACTTTGTCTAATACCTAATTAGCCTACTAAGAAAAGTCCTGCTGGGTTTAAACACTTATGGCCCATAGAATAATGAATATATATTAAATAAGCACCCTTTTCCATTCTTGAAAGGCGCTGATGAACAGTGGGCTGAACAGAGATGGTGTGTAGGTGGTGTTGGCAGTTTGGCAGTTGCATAAAATCATGGGAATAATAAGCTGCTTTTGTAGGTGGAGAAGTCATCTCAAGATAAACTTATATATGCTATTAGTTAAAGGAATAGCTCAGTGGGTAACACTTGGTTGTGTGCATAGCGAGTGTGCAACAGATCAGCAGTGAAAATCATTCCATCATCATACTACGTTACAATTCAGTGCAATCAATGCACTTGATTAGGTTGCACCACTGTCTTTCAAGTTAAGTAATGTCTAAACCAGTCAGGTTGAGATTCATCCGGTAAAACTCAGCGACATGGGTTACATTAAATTAAGCTGGGCTCTGGTGGTCCCTCTGCAGGAGATTTTGAATTTCAAACAATATCCTGCATTCTTGTAAATTTATAATGCATTTATAATGGAAATGTCTATTTATTTTCAAATATTTATCCTCCTTTAGATCAAGTTTTCTTGCTTTATATCATCCCTGCTAATTAAACACACATCGACATGATTTACTCTTTCTGTCCTCTTCTGGGTCTTTTGATTGGGGAAGCAACCTCTTTAAATGTGCATGTGACACCTGTTCACGTCAGGGATCAATTAATTAATTTTAATTAATTCTCTTGGCATAATTACATTTTCCACAAAAGATTCAGTGGTTCCATCAGCTCATAATTCATGTTTTGGGAGTAAAAAAGACCTGCCCCTGTCAGATACATTGCTGTGTCTGTGAGTAATGTTATAGCAGTTTTTCAAAGTAAAAGTCCTATATTTTTTATGTTTCTTTTTAGGTTTCTGAAAGGGGGAGGAAAAATGTCCATGTTCTACACATTGATGAGGACATAAGCCCTGCTATGTTATATGTATGTCATGTACTGCTACTGGAAGTGGACTTCTGTATCTAATGGTAACGTATCTAATGCTGTTTGCACTTCCTTGTTTTCCTAACATTTACCTAGTACACTATAATTATCAATGTTTTCACAGCAGTCTTCACTTTGACTATGATTGAGTGGGTAAATAGTTGTTTTCGGTCTTCTGTATGACTTTTTTTTATACCAGGTTCATAATGAAAGAAGTCTGGCTTTAGTAGTACAAGTCATGTATAATAATGTGATTACGTTACCATTTCAATTTCAATTCCATTATTTCCTGTGGTTAATCATTGTGTTTTTTTATTTACGCAGGCTGTGATGACTTTAGGTAATACCTAACTTCAGATTTCCTTCTACCATGAACCATGGTGAATGTTAATTGGGTAATGGCTGTGCATACATCCTTGTTTAATGGGCTCTGCTCTGATAGTTTCAGCCCATTATTATTATTATTAGGAAACACTGGGTATTGTGGTCATTGTAACAGACACTGGTGTTGATCTCAAACTCCACTGACACCACTATCATTGTGGAATAGGCTACTATTTTGATTATATTGAATTATTCGATTAACAGATTAGTCTGTCATCGGGAATCACGACATCTTATGAAATTAAAGTCTTCAAATTGCTTATTTTGTCAAATCAAAAGTTATTTGCAATGACATACATAGAACAAAATAGCAAACCCTCATATTTGAGATGCTGGAACCAGAGAATTTTTGCTTGACAAAAGATATCAATGATTAATAGAAAATTATGACAAATTCATTTTTTTTATTTCATCTCTTCAACACATTTAACATCTGTGTTGTTTATATCTTCAAACATCTAATATTTTCATCATTATTGATTAATTATTGTTTACTCTATTAAACATCTCTCAAAAATGTTGCATGAAGTATTTAGCATGTATGTAACCTAATTTATGTTTTTAAATGGTGTCTTTCGTCCAGCCAACAGTCCAAAATAAGAATAAGAAAAAACAGAAAGTAGCCCAACCTCACATCTAATAGACTAAAACTAGCAGATATTTGCATCTTGGCATTGTTCCTTTATAGAAGTCTTAAACAAGCCTATATTATGCTTTATTCTGCTTTTTGTTTTGTTTTTTTTAATTATAAACTGTCAGGTCGGACATCAGTCACTTCGGCAGCTTCCATAAATTATCCAATCCAAACAGAGTGGGCTCATCAAGAAGGGTGTCTTATAAAGACATGCTAAAGTAGCCTGTTTTAGACAGAATCTAAAGTAAGAAGCTGCATTAACAGCCACTATAAGATAAATAGTTGTGATTGGTGGTGTTGTTGGTGTCGTTTAATAAATCATGCAAAGATATTCCAGTAGAGACCCAGATTATACATATAGACCAAAAATGTGCATAGGTCCTCTTTAAACAATTAATCGACTTTCATGAAATTTGTTTTCATTTCATTTTCTGTGTGTGGCTGCAACTAACGATTATTTTTTATTATCTTTAATCAACAGATTATTCTCTTGATTAATGGCTTAATCTACCAATTATTCTCTTGATTAATGGCTTCATTCTTAGCGTTTAATGGTCCTAAGAAAAAAATCATATTGATTAACTGACTAATACAACTTTATTTCTATGGATCTAACACATTGTTGTAACAGCATTAGGCTTATTTTATTAAAAAAAATAAATAAAAAATGAAAGATGGTGACAAAACACGCCTGCATGGAAACATGCAATAGCAGTTTGATGTTTCTCCACAGGAACATATTGAAAGACCTTTAAAAGATAGTTCCTATTTGACAGCAGTCTGACATACACCAGCATGGTGACTGTAGCATTAATGATTAAAATTAATGAAAAATGAAGAAGAGTGGAGGACTAATCAGGAGAATGGATAGGCTGTCCATAGCATTCTGCTCCACTGCCCACCAGTCTGCTCAAACTTTCAAAAGGAGGAGGGAATAAAAGCACATTCACAAGCTATCTACTGACTGCCAAGTATCACCATGGAAACACTCAGTCTTCTTTCCCATTTCTTTCTAGCTTTCTTTTTCTTTCTTTAATCTCTTTTGCAAAAAATCTTTTTAATGAACACTTTCATTAACATGTTTTTCGCAATTATTGTCATTTCAGTGCTGTCTTTCTTTTTAATTGCAGCCTCAATAAGGTCCCTTTTTATTTGATTTGATTTGTTGCTGAGTTCCTTGATTTTGTTTTTGTTTATATACAAGTTTCTCTACCAGCTTCTACCAATGCTGGCAGTATGGTCGATAAAACACCCATAATTAAACTTTAAAGATTGAAACAAACAAATAAAAAAGTTGACAAGGAAAAAACTATGTATCTAAAGGAGTTCTAAATGTCCTAAAGGAGCAAGAATTAAACAATTGATGTGATGCAATGCCAGTAAATACAAGAAACAACAAAACTTGACAAACAGAGACAGACAGAAAATGTAATCATCCCTTCCTAAGTAATATCGTAGTCACTTAATAGATTAATAGTGTTCACTCAGGAATGAGGCTTTCTTTGCCTATATATTGAACCAATAGCAATGCTGTTAATCCTTAAAAAACTCCTATGTCCCAAAACAACACTTGAAACCTGAAGTCTATTTGTTACAGCATCAAAGATATGTATAATCAGCGGATATATGTTCACTGGCCCAATGCTGACTGAAGCATTAATGCTTTAGGTAAACATCCAACATCTCAGGAGTCTGTGAACATGTAAGTGCAGTTATATCTGTCAACCTGTGTAATGTAAATTCCCAAACATCAGCCAGTATACCATGGTCAGCACTAACAAGGTAAAAGGAGAACTGGCAATTCCCTAAGCCCTGTCCCTATTAGTTACTACACCTGTGAAGCTTTTGTTCTCACATATCACATATGCGGCTTACAAAAATAGGGGGAAACATATTTTTTCTAAACATTGAGTCTACAATTTTCTCATGATTCATTGATTCATTAACTTTTCAGTGAAAAATATTTATCTTAATCTATATTGTCTTTACACAGACCACAAAACACCATGATCAGAAGTGACTGGTATTTGTGGTTTTGCATTTCAACCTTGGGTACTGCTTGTCGCTTGATGTTTATATTACATTTATAGCAGATTGGACAGCATCCTCTGGTTTTGTACTAATTAATGATGTCAATCCACTAACCAACTAATCAGCTCTAATTGTTATACTGATGGCTGCATTTCTGTAGAAATTATGCAATTTATCCTGACAACAGATAATTTTTTTCCCCTCCCTGTCCCTGAACAGTTCAAACAATGTCCCTTCTACTGTCACAGGTCTACAAGTCTACCAGACCAGGTATGGGGCAGTGTTCAGTGTTCACTGCAGGACCAGAGGGTCTAAATGTAGGGCTTGCCTGATTGTCTAGTGGGCCCTTTTCAGGGCTTGTGTTGGCTGTTGCCATGGTCCCTGCAACAGGCACAGCTTGACGATGGCGGTGATTTTGCCCATATAGAACTACCTGCTTTGTCTCGATGATGTAAGATCTCTGTGTGGTGCTCCACCTGCCACCACAGCAGGCGTGGTCCAGGTCTTTTGATTGTCCAGACTGGCAAGAACATGGTCCCCTTGCTGCCACAGTGTTTGTTGAAGTAAAAACGCCTTCTCTGCAGCAACTAAAGCTCTGAGTTGCTCTCTGTTTGGACACTTTGGTTGTAAGATCCTAATGAGGGTAGGCAACGTCGTACTGATCTCACTGCCCATCAGGTACTCCGAAAGGTTGACACCTGTGCTATGTGGAGAACCTGTAAACCTTAAGAACAGGCAGGTTGTTTCAGAGTACTCTTGACCATTTGGACTGCATGTTCTGTATGGTCATTCTCTTGTGGGTTATGAGGGCTAAAGGTCATAGGTCCATCTTACAAACAGATTCTCTGAAGCTGTCACTGCTCAACTATATCCCATTGTCACTGACTACATCATTTTCTATGCCAGTCTAGAAAATGTGGCCTTTCAGTTTTATTTTTTTAGTAGTGGATGGCATGTGGAGTATTGCCTCGTACCCAGAATAGTAGTCTACTATAACCAGATAATTCTCTCTCTCATATTCACATAGATTCATGCTGATTTTCTTCCATGGCCTGTCTGGAAGAGGTAGGAGAAGTTCTCAGTTTTGTGCTCTTCTCTGCTCAGTACAGAACATACAGTTCTCCACCTTAGCTGTCAAGGGGTTTAAAAGTAAGCAACTGGACTTTTTCTTTGAGCTTGAAGACGTTTCACCTTTCATCCAAAAGGCTTCTTCAGTTCTAGCCTGATGATGGAAACCAGCTATAGCTCCACCCTCTGTGATCCAGAGATATAACTCCTGGTTTCCATCATCAGACTAAAACTGAAGAAGCCTTTTGGATGAAAGGTGAAATATCTTCAAGCTCAAAGAAAAAGCCCAATTGCTTACTTTTAAACCCCTTGACTACAATGACCTGGATGAGTGAGAATCTACACAGACCTCCACCTTAGCTGAGAGCTGGCCAGTCCACCATACTGAAACATCTGCTATTGGTAACTCCTTGATGGCCCCTGTGTTTAAGTTCTAGCATCTCTGACCTCATTGTTCAAGGTATAGCCCCTAGCTCCTGGGCGTTCTCTGGTAAATAAGATGGATGTCTGTGAATCCTGGTCTATAGCTTGTCTGTGCATGGGAGTGGATCTCTCCTTCACTGTGGTTCTCCCCGAGGTTTCTTCTTTCCCACTGGGTTTTGGAGTTTTTCCTTGCCACGAAGGAGGGTCTAAAGACGGGGGATGTCTGGGTCACTAATACATCTGTATCATTGACTGACTGTAATTGGACTGAATTTTGTGAAGACCAGTGAGGCAACTGTGTTGTGATATTGGGCTATATAAATAAAATTGAATTGAATTGGTAGGTCAGGTTTGCTCATAGCAGATACCCTTCCCAATTGGGCTGTATGCTGTCTGTTGATGACTTAACCAAGGAAGTACAGCTCCCCCTTTCTCAGGACACATTTCTCTATGTTCATTTTCAGGCCTGCAGCCTCCAGCTGCTCCATGATCTCTTGACTACTGGTAATCCTGAAAGTGAGGTGTTTAAAGCAGTACCATCCGTATGGTTCAATGAATGTGGTTAACTTTGTCCTGTCTTTTTCATTCAAGGTTGTTGTACAACCTGTAAAGCCCATTGAGGTGAATCTCTGATTTGTGATTTTGGGCTATAGAAACAAAATTGACATGACTTTGTCCAGTGCGATCTGCCAGAACCCTGATGAGAAGACTTCCCAGTGATGAAAAGACTGCAGAGCCGTTGAGCTGGGCTTCATGACACATAATTCTGTTGGCTCAGTCGGCTATCCAAACCAGTTCCTCTATTACTGCCCCAAGAGCACTCTGGAATGGACACTCTGCAGACTGTGTACCACTGTGCATTGTCCTGTTGTACTATCCTCACAGGCTGTATATATTCAGCCAGCTGAACTCCTGTTCAGTGCTATAGACCCTGTATACTTGCTTCACTAACCCCATAGCTAAAGCTGCTGGCCTACTAGGTAGGTTATTCACATCCTGCCCTCTAATAACATGGAGCCGGATAGTGTAGGTTCTACCCTTGTAGCTGGTCTGAGTGATAAATTGTCCTAAACAGTTCACTCCTCCCCCCGGACTATGCTATGCTTTCTTTGGCTTCTGTAGGACTTTTCTATTTTGCAGTTTATTGTACATAGTTTCAGGTATAACACTACAATTGATCCCTGTGTGAATTTTATATTCTACTGTTGAACCCACAGTGTTCAAAGTGACAGTCCATTGATCATTATCATTGCTGCCAGTCGTGCTGTTAACTGAGCCCATTTAATAATAATCATCATACTCTCTCCCAGTGTCCTCCTTTTCTACATTTGTTACAAGTAGAGCTTGTTGCAGGGCAATCCTCATCCCATCTGTGTGGTGTTTTCCTGCACCAGCGACACCTTCTGCACTCACTGTAACAGTCACGTTCTCTCTGTGGGTGCTGCCATTTTGGTTTGGCACCACCATAACTGTCTCATTGGTATGCCACCTCCTGGTTTCCTACTTGCTGGCTGACTTGCCTTTTACCTCTTCTGACTGCTGTACCTCCCATACAGCCATCTCTAAGGTGAGATGGGGGACCATCTGCAGCCTCTGAGACAGATCTTTGTCCATAATGCTAACCACTATGCGGTCTCAGATATTCTCATCACAGTCGATTCCAAACACAGTGCTCAGACAACTTATAGAGCATGCAGATAAACATCTCTGGACTCTCTCCAAGCTGCTACATTCGCTGACTGAAACACACCAATTCATTAATAACATTGCATTGCACTAAGACAGAATCATAGCAGTATCATACTCTTCTTAGTTTCCATTATAGGTGAAAGAGATGAGAATGCTCTCTGTTTCTTTTCTGAGTGCATACACCAACTAACCTGAAGTGGGCCGTCTTCTTTATCCATTCCGTCCACTTGGCAGGTCTTGTCTTTCAAAACAAAATCTCTCAGGAGGCTAAAATTTTGACTTTCCCACTTCTGACCCATGTAAAGGTATACTGTTAAGAATAACAAGGTTCACTATGGTCAAAGTCAATCTTTATTATCTCACTCTTCTGACAACACTGTACTGAACTGCTAACCTTAAAATTCTGCTTGAACTCCAGTTCAAGTCCCTCCCAGATCGCATGTAAGATTGCAGTACACCTGACGTAGTCCTTCGACAAACAGTTTCCCTTTTAACACAAGCACAGGTCTCTGCACTTCATCTTGCTGTCTGTCTGACAAAATGACAGCTTACATAATCCTCCACAGCTATGTTTCCCATTTCCCAATTACACAAGGATATATACCGTACCTGTGGTGTTAAAGTAATCTTTTATATTCAATACCAGCACAGTCTTGAAGCAATTCACATTTAGAGAGGTATCAGGAAGAGTGTCCAGAGGGTATGCCTCCCATTTGCAGGAATTTCAATTAGATTAGTGCATAGTGTATTCTCTTTAGAATTGTGGGCTAGATTGAACACAGCACAGTTGGTGACATAAAGGATTGGTACTTGTACACGGTTATGATTTCTGATCATCAAACTTACTCCAATGGGAAAAAGATAGTCTTGTTGTTAAAAAACAAAATGACCACTGCTTTACAGCACCCAGGTGCATATAGAAAACAAGCTGAATACACATATGTATCTGTGTATCTTTGAATAATTATTGTATATTACTTTGGAGAATTTTCACTTGTTAAGTTCCTTGAGAGTTTTCTGGACGTTCCCTTGCATGTCTTATATTGATTTCAAATCTTTTCTCCCATCCTCATCATTTTACATTTACATAACTTTATTATTATTATTATTATTATCATTAATCTAACTGTATTATTACTGAATTATTTTTTTACATGTATTTAATAAATTAAAATGAAAATGCATAGCCTACTGTCTGACAAACTTCTGACATAACAGCATCCTTTTAAAGTCTATCATGACTTTAAAAGAAGAAACATGTAAGAAGAAATACTATAATAAGTACTCTTGTTTTTTGTTTTTTTTTGCAATTGTTTTTGCAATTTGTTAAGATCTGGTTCTTTTCTAATAGCCAATTAAAACCTTAAGTGCAGGAGAAAAAAGGTAATACTCTTCTCTCCCCAGCCCTAATAATATTGTCATTGTTTGTTGTCAGAGGGACATCCTCTGATGTCAGAAAACTCATGTGGACCATTTGGGGACTGCCACATTTCTATTAAGCTGCTGTATTATTTTTAAATTAGCTTTCAGGCTGAGTGATTTTTCAAAATATAGTATGGAGCAGGATCATATTTTCACAGAATGTGAATCCATAGTCCCTCAAAATGGCCTCTACAGAAGAATGAAGATGTCCAGTTTGACTTGATTTGCACCTGCACATGAATGCCGCTGATGCAAAATTAAGAATTACCATCAGATAATTCTTCACACATCTGTGCACTCTGACACACAGGCATTTGTATTTTATGCATAGAGGGGTCATGGATGTGACCTTTGCTCTCTAATAGACAGCACAGGGAAAGAATGAGGCAGAAATGTTTAGATGTGGGAAAGAAACAGAGATATAATAGAATAACGAAATGGAACGGGGGTTGGGGACTGAAAAAAGCTAATTTGCCAAAGCTCTCTAGAGCTGTGTAAAATATGAAAAAGCAGAGAGGTGAGAGACACAGAGGTGAGATACAATGAGACAAGCAGCTCCACACTGTTGGTGCATACATGTTTCTGGGTTCAGCTCACTATGCTATGACCCTGAGTGAATCATTTTTTATCCTGCACATATTCGATAAATATGTGTGGGATTCAATGTATATATATATATATATATATATATATATATATATATATATATATATATATATAGAGAGAGAGAGAGAGAGAGAGAGAGAGAGAGAGAGAGAGAGAGAGAATGAGAGAGAGAGAGAGAGAGAGAGAGAGGGAGAGAGAGAGGGAGAGAGAGAGAGAGAGAGGGAAGTCTGGGCTGCTGAAGCTGCTGCCCATATATATATATATATATATATATATATATATATATATATATATATATATATATATATATATATATATATATATATATATATATATATATATATATATATATTGCAATTTGCAATATTACAATTACTCTGTTGATTATGTTTACATTTTCATTTTTATCCAAATGAATGTGTCTAACTACTATCTGATGTATCTACTTTCACATTAAAAACTCCTCCTAGGTGACATTATTTGCACGGATCCTAATTACAAATGGAACCACGAGCATTCATGAATACACTTAACCTCTGACTCTTAAGATAGAAATTAATTCAGAACACACGGCTGCATTTAAAAAATCCCCTGTTTAAACTTGCAGATATGTCATTTGAAATTGCACACAAGCATTATGTTCATTATGTATTTGCAGAGCAGGAATATAAAAACCTTTCAGAAGAAGATACCATCGTTAAGATTACTGGAAGTTGGCGTTTATGCTCAGTAAACACACTATGTCCACTTTTTAATGTCAGATTTAATTTGAGACAAGTTAAAAGGAACATGTCTGCATATTGTCACATTAGCAGCTTTCAGCCTTTGAATGATAATAAATTACTGAAATATTAATTCTTAATTATGATGGTGCACATGGAGAAATGTTTTAAGTGTTGTCTATTGATATGAAAATAATCAAGGAACCCAAACAAAAAGGTTGCGGCACCAATGCCTTCCTCAATTAATCACAGCAAGGTACGTCTTCTGCTCTACTTTTCAATGAACTGGGCTGATGTTGTCATTTAATTGTCAAAGATCCCATTTTTAAAAATGTCAAGAGAATGTATACACTAGAAAAGAAGTGTCAGTGTGTTAAACTAATTGCTCACAAGTCACAACACTACACATTCCAGTTTATAAATTATTTTTCACGTCTGTAACTCTCTTGTGTTTAATACATGGAATTTAAAATATTGGTGTTGTGAACACTCAGTGATGGTTAATTAAAACATGAGCAAAACACCTACAGGCTTTGCAAAGCATAAAGTCTCTACACTGCAGGTTGACACTTTATTTAATTTGCAGCAAAATACGGCACCATAAAGATTCCATAATATGGCAGTTCATACACAATATTGTTTATAAGATTGTAATGTATTAACAGCTTTCTAAAATTCCATTTTTTCCCCAAGTATCCATTGTCATAGGATGTCACTATACGCCATCAACAATGTGTTTTCAAGGAAGATGGTAGACTGTCTTTCTACTGCTGCAATTTACTGAGATTAGTTTGGTAAATTAGGCCACAGTGGAAAATCCATCCATCAAAATTAATACAACCCTACATGCACTTTGGAATTTGAAATGAGCAGCTAATGGGACAAAAGATACTCTGTCACTCTTCTCTTAAGGTAAATACAGAATAACTGCAAATGCAGTAGAACTAATCCCTGTAGTGACCAAGTATAAATAAAGCTAATAAATCATAATTACTGAGTGCTGGACCTTGTTATACATGATGATGTCATGATTAGACGGAGTCTGGTTAGCAGTTTTCCAACAGCTTGATATTTACCATACAGACATGATGGGTATCAACCTTCTCATATAACGCTTAACAAAGCAAATAGGTATATTTCCCAAAATATCAAACAATTACTTTATTTCCATTTACACAAAACACTCACAGGTTAAAGAATGAAATATATATAATAGTTTGAAGCAGCATATCTTAAAGAAGTCACCAATAAAATAATTTCTAGCTAGAGTGAGTGAGTGAGTTCAACACCAATACTACTTTACAGTTACATTAGAGAGAACATGAACGTTAGTTGTGAATCTCATAAAAGCAAGAACTTTTGTAAGGATGTTTAAAAAAAAACCTTCCCCTAATTTACAATGTAGCAGCAGGAAGAACAAATGCTCTGTGAGTTGTCTCACCAAGAGATATGACACTGTCTTCTTACCAGCAAGTGGCAAAAACTGGAAGCCCTTAAAGAAGTCTCATGCAGAGCATACGAAATGCCACCAAATGACAGCGTGTCTCTGTCCTCAGTGGTCCCTGCTTTGCGTCATCTCACCACCAGCCTGTCACATATCCCTGGTACGTAAAATACACAGAGACTTAGCTTCGATGTCAGGAAAAAGAAATGAAAGGACGATGTCCAAAGATTCTGACAATTTTCTGAACACAAAGGAAGAGAGTTTCTCTCCAGTCACAGCAGCAGTATATTCTGTGATCCCACAGTGACAAGTATGGAGTCAGAACCTGAATTTACAAACTGCCATGTCAGAGGAGTATTAAAAACACACACACACACACAAATGCATTGGAGCTCACAAATGACAATTGCAGGTTACATATTGGAAACCATATTTGTGTGTATATCATATATTTGTGAACCATGTGTTTATGTATGCATAAAACAATGATAAATATTTGTGTGTGTGCATTTAAAAATAGATTGTGGAGAGAGTTATATATATATATATATATATATATATATATATATATATATATATATATATATATATATATATATATATATATATATATATATATATATATATATATATATATATATATATATATATATATATATACTACTCACAATAAGTTAGGGATAATGTGAGAGATTGATCTTACTCATTAGACAAAACACTTGTCGATAATGAAGATTCTCACTGCACAGTGCAAAAAAAAAAAAAACCCTTGTCTTGTCTTGACATGGACTGCAAACTTCAAGCCACATTTCTAAGCTAATGAGAAAGGTAAAGTTCCTAAGGTCCTGCAGAAGCTCTTAGAGAGATCTCTTAGACAGTTATTCCAGTTTAAAAGGTTACAAGTGGCTGTAGCCTAAACCCCACCACCCTTAATTACTGTTGCTTTGCCTGTCAGGCTTTCCATTCTTGACCAGCACATTATACAGTTTACAGCGATAATGGTGACAGATGTACCACTTTAAACTCTTTGTCATTTTTAAACTGCCACTCAAAAAGAAATCAATTTCACCAACTAAATGACTGGTAATTCCACCCACATTTATCTTATTATCGTACTTCCTGACTTCTTAGGTGTTTCTAGATTTTGAAAATGGAATATTGTAAAATCTGTAAATCTGCATTTCAGAGAACTGGTGATCTTGTAGAAGACATGGAAATAAAGTATTGTTTATTTATTTCCATGGTAGTAGTAGTAGCCAGGGGTACTGAAAGCTGTTGTGTCCATCTGTATATTTTCACTTCTGTTTCACAATTAAATGCTTGTGGAATGAGGATCAACAGATGTGTTTGGATAAACAACGTGAGCTGGTGTTATTTTAAACTTTGACAGCATCTAGAACCATGTTCCACACGTAGGAGACATACTACCAGGTTGATGTGCTGGTCGTAATGGGGTATTTAAAACTTAAATTGTAACCTCACAAAGTGTAGTTTAATAACTTCTCTTTTGAACAGTCATTTCCTAATAGGTAATTTTAAGATAGTAGACAGGGGGGTTGGCAACCCACAGCTCCAGAGCTCTTTATCGCCCTTATAGAGCTTTTTCAAAAATGTATGAAAATGGAAAATGATTGGGGGGGGGGGGGGGGGGGGGGGGGTAGGTTTGGTTTAATTGGAGATGAACCGATCCGATACCGTTCTGATCCAGCCACGCATCTAGTCACTTTGAGCGACTGAGCCATGTCTTGGAAACATTTCAAACTTGATCCACCATCAGGTCCGACGGCTGTGTGCAATATCTGCAACAGGAAAATTGCTAGGTGTGGTAATAACATTGATAATCCAACATCACAAACAATAACCCAGCTCCAACGTGTACACTGGGGTCTAAACGACCCGCTCACAAGCTGCTACCGAAGGGTCTGTGTATCACAGCGGGTTCATCAGCATGCGATGCGTCCCCTGTGTAAGCTATATGCACATCTTTAAGTGCGGATAGCCCTGTTTCCTGTTTATATCGCTTTATAAATACACTGTGTTTCTCTATTAACACAGTGTTAATAGAGTGTCTAATTATCATTTCTTATGGTTAATGATAATTAGAGAGTAACAGCACATAGTAAACAAAGGATCACTTTGATAAGGACAGCGGAATTGTTGGCAATGTTCCAAAAAGTTATGGTTGTCAAAATATTCACTCCCGGTATAAAAAAAGAAACAAAAGTATATTTAACCTCTTTAGTAGACATAGAAAATAAAGTTTGCTGTAGCTTTAAAATATGATTTGATTGTATTGTATTTTTGTAAATCCTCAAAATAAAAATAAACTAAAAATCAAATTTATTTATTGTATTTCTATAATTTCATCAATGCAACAAAGCAGTAAATGTGGTTCAGCAGAGTAGTCATGTGGTGTGTCATTCGCACCAGGATTAACTGGTGAGAATAACTAAATTAATAAACATTTAATCATGAATGCTCATTGTATATTTACAGCTTGTTTAGTCATTTTGATAGTAAGCTAATGTAGCTAATATACACTTACAGCCTGTATTGCCTTCATATAAGGATTATACTGTATAAGGCTTTTAACTATTTCGGCTCCAGACAGATTCGTTTTTGGTTCTTTTGGTCCAATATGGCTGTTTAAACGCTTTGGGTTGCTGACCCCTCTAGATTCTAGACAGACAGCTTGCCTTAGCAGCACAATTTGTCCCTGATCACTTCTGAGAAAATGTCATAACCACTTATTGTGCAGTTGCTATGATTAGAAACTGTAGGAGGATTGAATGAAACATTTAGTTAAGAAAACTTGTCTATTTGTCTAAATTAAATTTGGTTATTTGGTAACTTCTTCTGGAAAAAAACCTATTTCTAACTAAAATGCAACAATGACTCTCTTACACCAGAAAAAAAACAATCTGATAAAAAGAGAGAAATCAGCTTCAGGATCTTTTGCCACAAATGTCTCTATAGATTACATGATTTTTGGGATTTGAAGCCCACAAATTATCTCCTCCAATCATTTGGAGATTATAATAAGCAAAGCTATCTGCTGATAAATCTAGAAAGGTGCATGCCTAATTAGAATTCTGAAAATAACTTCAACTGCTCCTTACCATCAGCTCGTTTCATTGCTGGTAATTTAAAAGCAATATTTTGGTTATAATTATTTAGTACTGTTGCAAGGCACATTGTCTGAACCAGGATTAGATGACTAGCCCTGAGTTAAAATCCCATGGTTGAATGATGATGCAACAATATCACATTATTTTCAGGGTGTGCAGTAAAACTGTCTGTTCTGGGTATCAATAATTTGCCAGTGAGCTGTGTTGTGTCTTACAGGGACTCCCAAATTATTAATTTGAAGTCGATTGTGAAGCTGTTGCTTTCCGCCGCCCCTGACAATCCTCCTCTCTGTCTCGATCTCTTATTGTCTCTCTGTTTCTTGTCCTCCCTCTAGTTCCCTCTCTTCACAGATCATTATGTTAGAATTATTGCTCACTAGTGCTCTGCTCCACATCTCTCCCTCCACACACCACCAAATCTGAGTTGCCACTTCAACCTAAAAAATGCCAATGGCCATCTCTAGAGACGGTATTTGGTTTGTCCGTTCTGAGCTACTGTAGGAACATAGTAACATGGCAGGCCCCGGTGAAGAGAACCTGCTCCCTATGTAGATATGAAGGGCTCAATCTAAGCTCAACACAATGATGATAAGTTTTAGGTGATTATATAATAATAAAAAGATAATTATGAATATTATATTCAACTTCTACCAATCGACCCCCCTGAAGCCCATGACAGCCGTGTTTGCAGTCCCTGCGGGTGAGGCTGAGCCGGGCGAGGTGGCTTATGGCTCACTTGAGTAATTGGTAATTAGAGCGGGAGGCTGTCATTTGAAGTTACAGTTTCATTAAATGGCAACAGCAGAGTCTCAGTGGCTGAAAGGGCAGCCAAGCTAGACCTGCACTCACACAGGCCACAGATAACTACATCAGAGGGAACGTGTCGGTGTCTGCGTGTGGCTGGTAGCAAGCTGCTCAAATAATTGTGAGCTTGTGATTGCTTGATGCTGATTAATTAATAGATAATATAACTTGCTATATTTCATTTGACCCTATCCGTTCCCTAGACTGGAAACTGGAGGAAAACTAGTAGCCTGGTTCTGTATATTATTTTTTAATAATTGATATTGATACTGCCTAACTGTTTGCCTTACAGTTGTACTGATTACAGAAATAGCATTGGTTAGGTATATAACAATTGGTTCAATTCATTAGACAAAAAATGCCATTTTTCTCTAGCTTCTATATCTTTCAGGTTGTAGTTTCAAGTAATTTTGTACTTTTGTAGCGGTAGTTTGCATGTACATTAATTATTAAACCTTAATAATAAGCAAATATTAACATGCCATCATGCTAAATTAAAATGTGTTACCACTATGCCTTAGTACAGTTTTATTGACAAAACAATAAATCAAAATGATAGTCGATAATGAAAACAGGTAAATTGTAGACATAAATCTGTCATTTCCTAGTATCTGTAATCATGTCAGCTTGCTGCTGCGTATAAATTCATCTAAAAAGAACAATACATGAAACTTTGTTCTGGAGAACAACATTTTTTTTTTTTTTTTAGCAGATCAACAAATTGACTATAAGTGCAGGAGAAGCACAGCCGCTTCCTCTTATAAAGTCATCAGTATTCATGTCTGTATTTGGATGTCAACTGCAGGTACAAGACTCAAGATTTGCCTCTATTTGTACCATTACTCTTTATCCGTTCCGAAATCTGTCTTGGACAAAAAGGCTGCCACATAAAAAATACATATAATTATAGTCCAGTAATGGTAGGTCTCAAATAAAACATACATTTTGTATGCAATAATTGTTAATCACTGTCATTTTGTCTTTATTACAAATCTTGGTAATTTAAGTTCAGTCATAGGTAAATAAAAGTTCCTTCAGGGGAACTGCTATACTCAAGTTTTAAAGACAGGGGTAAGAGTGAAATGGATGAATCAGAACAATATTACTGTTGTGAAGAGTTGTTGAGTCGATGCATTCTTTTCACTAACCTCACAGATCCATATTGGGGCCAATCAAGCATTTTTAACTGATTGGTATCATTTATATTGAGCATGAACTAGAGCAAGGCTGATAAACGATACTATTATCCATTGACAGTTATCAACTGAACCTCTACGCCTATAACGTTGTGATTTAAACTTTTGTGAGGTTTCAGTGAGCTTTTATTGCACTTACAGGAACATATCATTCTTCTTCTTCTTTTCATGCATGAACACACACGCCTAAACAAACACACTGCAACACACCAAAAAGGGAAAAAAGCAGCCTCATGTCACTGCAGCTGACCACAACCTTGCAACTACAGTAATGGCGAGAAAAGACAGTTGAGGCTTTAGCTCCCTTTGAAGAACCTGCAAGGGTAGTGAGCAGTGAGCTGTTGTGGTCTCAACCATACTGGTCCTTAAACTTGTTCTATCTCGAGATCACAGGACTGATGAGGGAATCGAGAAAAAAGTGTGAGGGAAGCTCCCAATCAAGGGGTGTAGGAGATGCAGGTAAGGAGGACCACTAATGAAGTGTCCAAGGCAGAGTCTGTGTAAAAAGCAAAACACAGTGGGCAGCATCTTTGATGAGATCTTAGGAGAGAATTCTACACATTTCAAGTGAAACTGAGATTTCTGTTCATTCTCAGTATACTAGTTTTACTATAATGCTGCAATAATTGGAATTTTTCTGTATTGTATTTGTATTTTGTTGTCTCTTGTTAAAGTCACCTGAATGTTAAAGATTAAGCTATTACACCATTGAAAAAATAGAATTTGTGATCATTTTCTAGTTTAACTGCTATTCTTGCAACACTAAGCTATTTATAAAGACATCTATTAGTGTGTTTACGTGAGTTATGTTTAAAAAAAAACAAAAAACAGTGCTGCACTAAATAAAATTGTTATGAGCAGTGCCATATAAAACATGGTTTGGTTTGTCTACTTTGTTATTATTTGTACTGTATAAAAAGAAATTGTATTGAAAGATGAAAAATACATTAATGAAACATAGCTGCGGGCAATTCTTTCTCAATATATTGCAGAGCCATTCAATTGTCAATCATACACATTAGATTTTAAAGTGCTGTTAGTGTGCACTGTGCTGCTGAACTACCTAGAATCAGGGGAAAAAGAACAAAACTGGGACATCCCTACGTTCAAGACATCAGAGCAAAGAATCCCTGGATCGGGAGCACATGTGTCTGCTACATTGTCCCTTTGCCCTTTGTGGTACAGGATTAGTGTGAAAGTTGGAAGAAGAAGGAAAAGTCATTCCCAGGCCTCCACCAATAAATATTTCATAAAGAGAACTTTGCCTAGTCGCTTTGCATCAGTTCAAAGTGTCCCTGTTCCTCTCATACACCTGCACATACAATACAGACCAAACAGGCAAACACACTCATGAGGACAAGCTGTATTAAAGAGCTGCAGGCGACAGCCAACCTTAGACAATGTGAGGAAGCGATAGAAGACAACAAGAAAGGCTTTCGACTTTTGATGTTGTTTAAAGCAGGATATAGTGGAATCCACAGCTGCCAACTTTTTTTTTGGAAACTAAAGTGGAAAGTATCAAACTCATGTCAAAAAATTATATACGCAGTGGGAAGAGGTAGAATCTCTGCAGATATATACACCACCACAAATTTCTAGTGGGTTATAAGTAGTGCTGTCATTTTAACGCGTTAATTTGATTAATTAATTACGCCGCAATTTAACGCATTAAAAGATTTAACGCAATTAATTATGAGTATCAATGGTGGCGAGCTCAGGGGTGAAAGTGAACCGGAACTGTCCGGAACTACATTCCGTTAAAAGATTCACGACTGGAACGGCGTTCCGTTAAAAAAAGGAGAAGAATCTCCCTGTCAAAATCCCATGTTAAATAAAGAAAAAGATGCACTAAAGTCACATTAGTTACATTCTCCGAGTGCTGGAACAATTCCAGTGGCTCGTTTCAGTATAATCTACGCTGTTTCGGTGTCTGTGCCGTTTGGCACGGAGCAACAAGTCTGAGCGCGTCTCTGGTTGCTATGCAACACGAGGCGAGCCGAGCTGAACAAATGCGTTTCTGGTTGGTCGATGGACATGTGGTCACGTTATCAACAATTGCTATATTGAGCTTAAGTGACTATTTGAGACAGACTGATTTTATTTGAGAATTTAATTTATTTAACTGAATTGCTGTATTTGTTTTATATTTTTGAATAATGCACCTGGTCTAACTGGTTTAATGTGCTTGACCTTTACTTTTGGATTTAATTCATGAAGAACAGTTCACCAATAAAAAAATGGATTTCAGATCTTCTCTTCTTACTATATTCAATTGATTAGTCATGCACTACAATTTATTAATATCCTAAAATTCAAATTCTTTATCAGGAGACCTTTAGCAGATATGACATTAAAATGTGATCCTGTAATTAATTCGATTAATTTTTTTAATTGACTGACAGCACTAGTATCCATAAATAAAATTGTTTCATTTGTAACTTGTATTTTGATTTTTACAAATATATGTGTATAATTTTCCATTTCTGAAAACAAAAACAACATTTGAAAAAGAAAAAATTCTGTTTGTGAAGTGTGATTCTGCATTTGTGGATCACCAATCACACACATACACACACACACACACACACACACACACACACACATTTCTTTCTTCAATGACTATTTTTGAGACCTTCTTGTCGAGATCCACACACAGATCCACAATCAAATGATATACAGTATATGATTCACGCGAATATGGGGCAATGTAACTTGGCTACGGCAGCTGAACTGACAACAAATGAAGAAGAGAAGATTACTACTGGATTAGCCTACAGATATTAGCTTATCTCAAGAAATTATTTTAATTTCCACTGTAAATGCGTCACTTTATTCTGTTTAGATCCCCAAAATCCCAGCAGCGACATGTTACACCTACGCTCAATGGATCCAATATCATCGGCCTGCAGAACAATAATAGGCGGTTCTGGATTGTTGATGCTCCTCTGTTGATCTACTCTGAAGTAAAACAATCATATATTTGGAAAATTTTATATTTACAAATATGCAATATATTTATAAACACACATCTCTTTATCATCATTAATGAGACAAATTGATCTCTGTATGGGAAAATCTTGAATAATACACCTTTAAAAAAAACACCAAATATTTACATTTGAGAAGAAGTCAAAGTGGTTTTGTTTACAATTTTGTTTTGAACAATCAACATTCAAAATTGTTGCTCATCATTTTCTGAAATGGAGAGCCAGGTGCCAAGTCATTCTGCACCATACAGCGGAGATCATATCACTGTGGCTGAGTGAGTCCTCTGTCATTCGACATGCAGACAAGGAAGATGTTGAGAACTCTTAAACAGACTTGATAAGGATTTCCTCTGCTGCCTGGTGGAGTCAACACTTTTCTACCTCTGTGCCATTTCTTCAAGGGCCCTTTACGCCAAGTGCCAGTCTACATCAGTAGATTCCACTTTTGCCAAAAAACCCTCACCTCAACCTTTCCAATGTGTCCCAGACCATTGCTTGGTAATTGACAAACATGTGTGGTGGGCCAAAACCAATGAGACAACTCAAAGTCTGGCTCAAACCCTAAATAGGCTATCTGGGATGAAAAAGCAAGTAAGAGCAACTGAATATTAGAAAAGTTACATCTATTTCCCCTGGAACCAATTTCAGCTTTTTGTAACCTGAATTGAATTCAAAATGCTGCAAACAATAATTATGTTTGTTCGCCCGCATAAAACGGAAAGGAAATGCCCACACATAAAATTCACCTCCAATATCTTTTTTGATTATTTCATCAAGACATTTGTTATGGTACACTTACACACATTAACGTTATGGTAATAAAAGAGGTGAGGAGGAATATTCATTTCTTTTCTATGGGTGACTTTATGGGAATGTGTTTCTTTCAGATAAGTTTAAGGAGTGCCTCTGGTTTGCATATTTATCATTAGTGTTTCATGCAGTGTGTTGTTGCACTGGTCCGGTCATGGTCTTGAATTGGCCTCCCCCTACCTTGAGCCTCGATTTGGCTCGTCTTGTCTTGGTCTCAATACAATCTGGTCTTGGTCATGACTCAGTTTTGGTTATTTTAAATATAGCGCTACTATGATGGTTATAATCATGCTGTGATATTACCATTAAGAGCTTAGAAGAGCATTGAGCTCAGTGGACGAGGTCCAGGCAAGGTCTCTCTTTTCAAAAGACACACACTCAGTGTCTAAATGAATAAATTCCAAAAGTCTTTGTTCAAGGATGTATGAACTCTTAGTAGTTAATTGTTCCACTTTTTCACACCATTGATGTGAGAGTTATTTTCTTTGCTGGCTCATGCGTGGAGTCATTTGCTCCCTCTCTGTTTCCCCGTGTTATGTGTGGCCTCTGGGGAGGCACTTTCATTATATGCAAAGCCCAGTTTAGCATGTTTGGAGTGCACACATCGATCTGTTTGGCCCTGGTAGACCACTACCCGATCCTTTGCATTAGAGGGTTGCTGGTAGAAGCTAAACGTTTGCACCTGCAAGATAATGAGAGTCCCCCCACTATATGAACACCTTTTGATGTTCAATCAACTCATCTGTCTTTTTGACTCCTTATTCATTCTCCTTTTCATTATCTCCTCCTTGATGTCTGCAACTCATTATATCTACTTATTGATTTATAAATAAATATCAAATGTGATTCATGTCCTGCAACCAAAGTGCAGACACACACAGACACACAAACCTACCTTCAGGAGATATGCATTCAGAGCATCTACACTTTCCAAGCAAAGTTCTTTTTATCCAATACTGAGAGAACCTGTATTACGCCTCCTGTCAAACAGTATACCGATTGCTCTAAAATAATGGAAAGGAGTTTGACAGATGAGTCCTCACAAGACAACACCCTGTGATTGTGTCTGTCCATCATGCGACATCCTGTTTCCTGCTCTCTCTCTCAGGAGAATACGAGAGAGCTATAGAGTCGGCGTCGGAGTGTGTTAGTGTTCGCCAGGGCTGATGCAACTTTGTCTCTGAATATTGAACAAGTCTATTATGTGTTCTGAGACAGAAGAGGATTGTGCAATGACACCTAGCGCCCCGCATACAGAGAGAGGGAAGGTGTATAATACACTGTTTCTCTGCACAACCAGTAAAGATCTCTAATTTATGAGCCTTTTAGTGTGTGCTACCTGTTTTGGGCAGATGCTCCTCTGTGAGCCTTGAAGGTGGAGACAAAGCAGCTACACTCAACCTGAGCTATGGGCCAAGCCTCCGCGGAGCTTTAAGCATAGATCTCCACCGAGTCCCCGGTTGTTTGAGGGTCTCTCAGGCAGCAGATGCGTTTCCAGCCCCCACACGGGGAGTTGATCAATGCGGGGAAGGGAAGGCACCAAGGAGGTGATGGAAATCCCTGCCAGTGCAGCGGTAGCGGCTGATCTGTTACTGACAAATACTCTCCCTGGGACATGAATCTCATCCCGATCCCTCCAACCGAGCTGGGGCCAACAGAGAGAAAGACAGAGGGGGGGATGTTCGAAAAGGATAAAGCATGCTCAAAAGTAAAGCGTTTGAAAGACGTCCTGCTTTACCCAAAGTTTCAAGGTCAAAATTACACTAAATCCCTTTTCAATCTAATGTGAATGAAACCAATCCAGGACCAGATAATCTGTAATAAACAGTTTTCCTCCTCTGATATAGGAGATATCAAAGGAGTATGACAAAACGTATTAAATCATGAAACTCAACATGACTGAACAGCCCTGACAGATATTAACATGCAGCATGTGGCTTCGTGCAGTTTGCCCCTGACATTATCTTCTTTTGACAGAGAAAGAACATGAAAGGTCGTCATCGTCCTTTTTCTCGTGTTGCCGCTTTTCGTCCTGCACCAAACACAATTAGAGTTGGAGTCACATTATCCACTTGTCTCGCTTCTTCTCTTCTTTTGAATTTGAAATGCAGGAGCAATATCATTCTAAATCTGGATTTGCAATTGAGGATTTTTTCCACCCTCCATCAGACTAACTCCCATTTCAAGTGTAATGAAAATAGTTTCTTCTTTACTGCTGTCTCTCATTTGTCATTTCTGACTAGTTTAGTTATTGCATGAATGATGGCATATGTCTCCAGTGCTGGGGGCTTCACCTCCAACCTTGAATGCAGATACTTATCACCTGCTCATCTGTCTCTCCGCAGCGTTAGCAGAGAGTTAAATGTGTTGACCAGCAAGCATTAGTCATGTGGGCAGAGTGAGAAATGGAGAAAGACAGTGTTGAGTTATGATGGCCTGAGCCTACTTTGGCCAATCAGACGGGACAGGAACAGCTGCAATTGGAAACAAAATGGCTCTTGTGGAAAGGGAATGTGTCTTTGTGTTAAAGCTGATGGCTGTATCCTAGACAGTGAGTACAGTTTCAAAGCAACTTTTTTTTCAGGCTGACATCTTTCCAAAGGCAGGGACATATACTATGAACATACACTCTATATCCTTGACAAAAAAACAGCTTAGCTTTGTCAGCTTTTTAGAAAAGCAGGGTGCTGACATCCCGATGTCGAGGCTTGACATGTTCGCAAAAATCGATAGATGGATACTTCAACTCTGTAAAAGCATTTCTCACATTAACACAGTGTCACATTCACTGCTTTCCTTTAAATTGTTTCAAAGCTATTTACAGTTAATTGTTTCTTAAATATTGGTGAAATATCATGGGCATGTATTTCAATATATAAAACTGCTTAAAATAGTCTTTTCATGTTTTGCCCACTGGCCAGTGAAAATAAAGTGAAGGCCAATTTCAATGAGAGAAAGAGACGATAAATGATTCAAAACCCACTGCTATTAAATGAAATAGCTTCTATATGTTTTTTTCTTTTGTTTAAATTCACGTATGCTAGATTAATTAGTCAGAAAAAAGCCCAAACTTTCACTGATTTCAACTGCTCAAAGGAGGTTGTTCTGCTTTTCAATTTTTAGAGAATAGTAAAATTAATACCTTTGGGTTTGGGGCTGACACAGAAAAGAATCACCTCAGGCTATGGGCACTTTTGAAGGGGAAATGTTCACATTTTAGTCTAGTCATGTATCCTCGACTTGAAATCAAATGGATAATACACTTAAATGGTCGTAAAGTAGTCCTTGCTCCAAAGCTTTAAATCTCAGACTGTGTTTGACTTACACAGGCAGACAGCAGCTCCATAATACTGAGACTTATTTCCCTGTCGTCAAATGTCAAAATCCCTGAAAGAACATTAAGAAAGAGCGCCACAAAGAAAAACTGAGACATTCCTGAAAGACCCAGACATTCATCTCTTCTTAAACTAATTATTCAAGGCTGTAGGCAATTAACATTAGAAAGCTGGCCAATTCTTCTCTGCATTCAAAATGGACTGGAAATCTATGCTATGAGGATTCAGAATCTTCCCAAAATGAATTAATATCATAAAGGCAAACAATGTTATGCTGTATTAATACATGCAATGGATTTATGAGTGTTTTAATTACTATTTTACACAGCTTATGCTCCACACTGCATCGGTTGTATTTTCATATCAGAATGTTCTTTGGCGTGATTATGCCAACCATGTTTTTTTTTTTTTATTAACAAAGCTGTTAAGATGTACATACTGTACTGTGCTTTTTCTCTTCTTCATGTTGATTTCGTCTGAGAGTCTGTAATCTGGGTTTGTGTGTGCTTCACCGTCTGTGGGTGGCTGTGTGTGGGCGACTTCAGTTACATTATCCTCCAAATAGAGAAGATGAGGTTCATAAATGTGCGTTTGAAGCTTGAGATTGAGACATGTGAAATTGCAGACCACCGATTTATAGTGCCACTTATTACAATTATTGGTCTAAGACCTCACCTTTCATCACACTTTTTTTTCTTTTCAGATTTCAGACACATACAGAGTTGGAAGAGTAGATGTCATGAAAGCATGAACACAGTTTGAGGGTTTTTGTAATGTAAAATCAGATTTTTGAGCTGAATAAACTACATGTCAATGTTGATAATCATTAATTGTTTGAGTTGTTTTTTTTTATAGAATTAAAATTCATGGTTTAAAATACAAGTCATCACCACTCATTTTACTAGTTACAAAATGCATAACGAGCGTGAAGTGCAGAACTATTGCTACCTTGTTGAAATTCAATTCATGTTTGCTTTTTTTATCTTTGTTATAGAGCAGATATAAAATATGCTTTCCCACCTGACAACATTTTATGGTTTTATTGGGAATCTATAGCTAACCAAAGAAGAGTGTTTCTACTATTTCTATTCTCTCTTATTTGCTTTTAATGTCTATCAAAATTCATTTGTGTACCTTATAAAACAGAGCCAACTTCATGTCCTTTAAAACTTGTGTCCTGTCAAGTGTTGCAGACAGTGAGGTTTTGGCCCTCAATGCTTTGTTTGACTTCAGTTTGGGCACAGTCCTTCAACCATGTTTTTCACTCATCCGTATCCTTCCTGAGGAGAAAACTCTGGTATACTTTAGAAAAGACCACAAAGCAAGCTTATTTCTAGGTGCCTGTTATTAGAACACCAAGACCCAGATACTCAAATGTTCCCTCTTCATTCAGAACAATTTATTATGACATAGACATAATCTTTATTCATCATTGCGCATCCTGACAAAGAGGAAATAATAACGCTATAAAGACTCATGGTACAATTTATCACCAGGGCCTTGATCCAGAAAGCAGGTTTAGAGAAAATCATGAGTTTGGTAGTAACGAGATGAGGGAAACTCAGGGTCTTCAGTTCCAGGAAAACAGGTAACATAAACTCAATTACCATGGTTACAATAAAATTGTTCACCTCCAACCTATTTTTCTTCCTGTTTCACCCATCTGTCCCCTCTGCCAAGGATGAGTTTGACAAATTCTGCTCCACATCGTCACAGCAAGGTCAAGATTTTAGAGCAACAGTGACAGAAATGCTAATGGAAAGAATGAAGTGAACGTACGGACAAATCCTTCATTAACAGGTTTATATGATTGAGTTGATTGTCATGAGGAAGGAGCTTTCCAATGATCAAGCACATGCAGAATAACACAGCTGGTCAGATAACCAGGTTCCTGTCTGTCTAGCTCTAGTGACTTTGGGTAATAATAAAAAGAGCTTAGAGTTCATCAAATCTGTATGTCACAAAATCCCAGGTGATCACTGTCGAAAGTCATTTAATTATATTTCAGGACTTCATGATTATCATGGTAATCCCATGTACTGTGATATATTTAAGATAATCATAGAATTAAGATTTCATATTGATACATCCGAAATCTAGAGTGACAACTCAGTGGAGTAGATGTGAAGACTTGAGAATCAAATGTGACTTTTTTACTCCATACATTTTTAGGAAATATATTTAAAATGTCCATATCATAGAAAGTGAGACTTTAATTTTTGGATTATAAGAAGGGGTAGATGTTATATTGTTGCATGTTTCAAAATGCTTAATTCACAGAGAACAGCCTGTATTCAAAAACTGAAAAAAAAAATCTGATCCAGAGAAAAGCTTGAGAGAGAAGATGTAAAACTATATTTTTGGTAATAATAGGAGTGTAATGTTTAGCAATACAAGCAGACAGGCTTAAATGGATAGATTACACTAGGCAAACTGTATTAGACCCCCTCTAAAATCTGAGCTATATTATGATTGAACATATATAATTTACAGGGTAATGTTGCATAGCCCAAATCAATACCATTACCAAAGAAACAAATACAACACAATCTGGATTCAACAGGCTTCCTCACAGATTTCAGCACCGCACACATTCAAACATGCCTCTGAATCTCAGCATTATTCACACACGGCAGCATTGATCCGGAGCAAGAAATAATCAATAGCTCCATCAAACTTGCCAAAGCTGCTTATCATTTGAGGACAAATTCCATCCTCTTTCCTTTCTTTATGAGGAGTTCAATTGTTGTTGCATCAGCTTCCCGAAGGCCAGCAGATAAAGATCAACTAATGAAAGTCTGAAGAGTTTCACCCACCACAAACATAACGAGGTGCCAGTATCTCATATTTTGGCTAAAGTTATAATACCAGTAACTCTGCCATTGGAACCCACACTGTAGTCAGAGAGGGCATTACAGTACATTAATTTTTTTACCAGAAGTGCTGCAATAGTATAGAAGCATTTGGGGACACAGTGGAAATTCAGCAGAGGACAGGAGCTGCAGCAAAGCAACAGAATATATAATAAAATGTTGTTTAAAATGATGTTTAAAATGTATACTTTACTTTCATTATTTAATGAAGGTAGTTAATGTTCTTTACCCCTCTGCCAGTATCTCTAGTAGCAATGAGGACATGTGCCTAGTTTGCCTATGCTTTAATCTGGCTCTGGATACAAGACTGATCTAATTTAGAGTGATAACCATGAGAGAAATCAAACTGTTAAAATGCTAACTCATCTCCCATGCTAACTTGTTCTAGGACTCATTCCTGCAGTGCTGCATGCTGACTCACTGGAAAGGCTCTGTTACACTAAACTTTAATCAGTATCATTGGTAATACCTGTGTTTCCTGCGTTTACCTACTATTTCACGTCAATATGGCTGTGTGAAAAAGGTCTATTTAGCAAAATACACATACAAAATATCCTATTGGCTGTATATTTCACTACTAAGGTAATATTTACAACAGAGGTGGGAATCCCAATTCATTGATGGAGGGACAATAAACAGTAAATCTTCAGAGAATAATTTAATAGGGGACATGAAAATAATACTATACTACCATAATAAATGTACCCTATATTCTTCTCTTTCTCTCCCTAACACTCCTTTGTGAATTGCCTTGCAGGTTTGAGCCCTCAGCATGTTCAAATATTTTAAACAGTGTTATTATAAGTATAATAGTAGTAATAACAAAGCTAGATATAGTTATATAATGTTTCATATTTATATATATATATATTTATATATATACATATACAAATGAGATCATGAATCAATGAAGGAAAAACTAGTCAAATCTTTCATGGAGGATCCACATCCCTCGCTCTCTCTGCTTTTCTTCCTGTTCCCTCCTCCCTCCCCCTAATTGCTGTCACTATGGTAACTTTACATCGTTAGAGCTCTTTAACGATCATTAGGTCTGATCTTAACCAGCAGACTGTTAAAAAAAGAGGCTGATTTTGGACAAATTTTGTGTAGTGTGATGGAGAAAGATGGCTGCAGAAGCTTAAAGGAAAGCTGGTCACAGCTCGCCCACTCGATCCTTGGCCGATATCTTTGAAAAGTCTAAACGTTCTCAAAGGACAGCAGCAAAGCAAACAGAATCACAAAGAAGATGATGGAGTTCATGCCTTTGGATGATCAACAGTTTAGTGTTGTGGAGGACATCGGCTTTCAGAATCTTGTGGAGCACATTGACCCCGTTAATGATACCAAGCAGACAGTATTTCTCACATATGTGCTTACCAGAGATGTTTCTTTGAAAACCATGAAAATGTTATTCTAGACTAGTCAGTCAGTCAGTTATTTCTCATTAGGGTCACGGGGTCTGCTGGAGCCAATCCCAGTGCAGGCGAGAGGCAGGGATACACCCCAGATGGTCACCAGCCAATCATCATGGGGCACACACACAATTCACTCACACACTCACACCTACGGGCAATTTAGAGTCACCCGTTAACCTCAGCATGTATTTGGACTGTGGGAGGAAGTTGGAGAAACCAGGAGAAAACCCATGCAGACAAGGGGAGAACATATAAACTCCATGCAGGACCAAGGAGGTCTTGAACCTGCAACCGTGTTGCCTATTCTAGACTATTTATGCAAAAATTTAAAATAAAAAAAAATTGTGAAAAGCCTTACAACTAAATTGGATATTCAGTATTCAGCCAAGCTCTAATTGTATTTGGCTTCGGCTATAGCCACACATTTTCATCCATTCCTTATTAAAACTGGGAAAATGTATTATTATTATTATTATTTTTTATTTCCTGGGGCCTTTTAATTTCAATATAAACACTCCATGAGGATGTTTCTCCAGCAACAAAAACACAAACAAAATTCATCCAAGCAGGAGCCAAGATGACAATCAGCTGCCTCAAAGCACACAAACACACGTTGTGAGCACAAACATCATAAAGGAGCCTACCATGAGATGTGGAGATTGACGCTGAACTTGTTGCGGGCCAAGACTGCCGACCTCACGGACCGAGGGCTGAAAGTGCTTCCATCTGGGCTCCCGGAGGCCGCAGCTGATGTGATTAAACACATTACCCATCAGAGACACAGCATAAACATCATCATTTCTCCAAACACCTCCTGAAGCTCAACACTGGGTGTTGTTTTATGAAAATGAGCAGAAGTAACATACAGCGAGGTGAACAGCCAGACAGTAACGGCAGCTTAATGAAAATGAATACAAGAAGAAAAGATAATTATTATCTTTAAAACAACACCATTAAAGACAAAAGTTAGATATAACCGTCAGTCAGCAGGTGCGGTAGCTTACGTCACAATCCCACCCACCTGAGTGCTTAATGGGTTAATTAAAATGTTGCCCCTCACATTATGATTATGTGAAGAGATGGCACATTAATCAACTAATTGTTGCAGCTCATGTTTGTTATATTTATTTTATTTTATTTCAATTGGAATTAATTGTCAATTTATGCGTTAGATTCACTGCTGCTTGCATCTTTCTTATCACACTTTATACAGATGTATTACATCTGTCATTTGTTTTTACACATTTGTGAAGTTTCCCACATCCAGTATATTCTTTTTAATTGTTGATCAAGACATTGAATTTTTTAATTACTTAATCTATGTTTTTTTCTCTATCTCTCTCCCTTTCTTGTCTTTATTCCTTCTCTTGTCCTTGTGTATCTAACTGCCTAAATAATCTCAAAAGGACTTTAATCCATTTAACCATGCTGGTTGTATAATAAGAAGTGTTAAATTACCCTCTTAACCCCAGTTTCAATGTGGATCAGTCATTATTCAAATCCACAGAGGTTGTTACTGTACCTTTGGGGCCTTTATTTAAGAGCATACAGGAAATTAGAGGAGAGAGGTGGGGAAAGAAATGCAACAAAAGTCCCAAGCCACAACGGAACCAGAGACGCTGCAATTACATGGTCAGTGATTTCAACACCTAGGTCACCAGCAGACGTGTTTAATTCTAGTGGAGGCTTAAAGTTTTCAAAGATACCTCTAGGATAAATATAAAAATGGACCCTTGTGACGTGACTCTTATAAATATAGGATATGATACCATTAGATGAACCATTCTCAACCTTTTATCTAAGGGGAAATAAGAGTGTTGCTTACCTTGCTTCAAGAAGTACCCAAGTAAAAATGTCCCTTATTTAAGAAACCATCACCAGTGATTTTATAATTCTGTATTTTTTCCCCCACACAAGATTTTTTCCAATGAGCCATGAAATTACTCCACTATACACCTGTGTTATCTTAGCAGCAACCTGCAGCGCTCCTATAATACAACACCCCAAAATTCCTCAACATTTTTGACAGTTTGTGATGAAAGAGCCAGGCTTCCTTCCTTTCAAGAGAAACCCTTTTGCACTCCATCTCCTACTTTCTCAAGTTAATGACGGTGTCACGCTATTTCTTGCGCTTGGCAGGTTGTTATCCACCCATCATCGCTACAGCGCATAATCTCATTATTAAGCGGTCTACATGCAAGGTACACAGACTGTGAGGTTTGTAATAAATAGAAAGAAGTAATAATACTTATTTATTTTATTTGTCAAGAAGGGAAATGCTTTGCTTTTTTTTTGCTAACAATAATATAATAAAGCCATATTGAAGTCTGTCTCTCCTACTTACGTTATATATTAAGTTTTCTTAAAATAAAGGCCACTCAACTCTGTTTCATCCATTCAGCGGAGCTCCCTGAAGTCTTTACTTCTCTCCCTTTTGAAATGTGGTGAAATTAATAGAATTATTACAAACACATGTAATCTATGATAACAGTATATTAAAACATCTGACAAAACCACATATGTTTCACAATCATACTTTATTTCCACAGAAGTACAGCCCGTACACAGTGAAAACAAGGGAAACAAACTCATGAGGTCTCTCTTTTATCATGAGCTGAGATGAGCAGCTTTGTGTGTACAGTCAGTTGTCTCTCTACCTGGGGCATAGGGCCGTGACAAAACGGTGATTTTTGATGCATTGGGATGAGAACAAGTTGCACCATGGGACCAAAGTAACCATCTGAGTTGATCATGTTGAATCTACAGATTTTCTGATATACACACTACTACAATTTTTTTGGGTGCAACATTTATTGCTGTCTCACATGGCTTCCTAGAAAAATATGATTACCTTTGCAAACAGAGACACATTGGGAAAGTAGGAAGAATAATAGTAATCAGAACTGATACTGTAAAAACCAAATAAATTCTAAGTCGCCTCTAAATCCAGTTTAACATTCATTCAAAACCAACAAATAATGTAATTTAAAGTGCATCAGATTAGATTTTTTTTTAATAAAGTAGCCTTTTCTGATTTGCATAAAAGGACGCTAGAAGTATAATGTAGCGTTCCCTTATCTTTTTGCCTCAAACATTATTGCACAATATACTGGAGACATTGTTTAACAGCTGATGAATGTTATAAATACATATTCTCTCACAAAATGCATGAATTTGCATTTTGAACTTCTTTGTGAATTTCTAAAAAGAAAGTGTTAAAGCTATGATGAAAATTACATCTGTAACAATTTTGTAGTTGATTTGAAACCGGTGGAAAAAAGGACAATAATTGACTGTATTATACACTAAACCGTGAGTCAATAATAGGAGTCGAGTTGCTCAAACAAAAATAACAAAAAAAAGGCAGCCACATATTTACAGTTTCAAGCTTTCAGTTTTACTTTTAAAACCCTCCAGATGACGGTTTTGAACCTGCAATAATAGATTTTATGGCCACTTAGGGGCAGCGCAAACAAGCTGTAAACACAACACTGACCTACTATGGTCTAATAAATTTGATATGGTTAGTAAACAGTGTCTATGCTGATCCGGCGGACAGTAAGCAACCTTACCATACATTTGGAGTTGGGTTTGCGTCCACCTGACCAACAAGTCCATTATTACGTACATACAAGCAGTCATGTGTCTCATTGTTAATATAAAAATATTGTTTATAGCTGTTTTAGAGAGCTTAAAACTGCAAATAGGACTCTCAATATCAGAGGAGTTCCTGGTTACTAGTCAAGTCTTGTGTCAGTTGATGTGCATCTTCTATTGCAGGACAGCATCTTCACACAGTATTTACAGTGTATAATGTGTACTTAATGCTACAATGCAGTCCTGTGCTATTAACAAATCCCCTTTGGTAACGTTTTACTAATGTGCAACGCAGTTAAATATTTGGGAGTTCTTGAGCACAATAAGGTGAATCAACATCCTGCACTAGAATTGATCCAATGTGCTGCAGCCCAGTTGTGACTTTGTTGTAGCGTGGCTCACAAGACTGATTGGCTTGACTACTTAACAGTGAGGACATTGATTTGAATAGGCAATACAGCACGGGTAGAGAAGGATGGCGCTGCCCTGCTTCCCCTGGCATGAATTCGCCTTTGGCCTGTGGGCAGACATTTTTTTTTTCTCTCGTTTTTCCAAGAGAAACAATGGCAGCCAGAGGTGTCTGTAGACACACACACACACACACAAAACAGATGCATACACACACACAGACAGAGAGGGGGCAGACAACATTGATTTCCTATTTGGCATCACAAGGTGGCGAGTGACACAGTTGAGGGGGATCAGGCTATTCTCTGGATCACAGTGCATACAAACAAACATACCATATGTATTCTCCCACTCGTCTATTATCCACAAACCTTCATGACATTTTATAGACAAACATTCGGAAAATCAAACAGATCGTTTTACTCATGGCGCCTCCCAACATTTCAACTCTACATGTCTTGTTTTTGCTCTTTCATTCTGCTCTGCTTTTGTTTTGTCTCTCATTCTGCATATTTCTCATCCGCCGGATATATCTTGCTGCCGCTGCCCGGTTTCTGCTTTCATTAAAAGAAATGGATTTTGCTTGGCCTCACAGAACCGTGTTGACCGCTTGGCTGGTTTGGCACAATATTGAACCATTCAACAGGTATTCATGTTTTATGAGCCGCATGGACCCACAGTCACAAACAAATACAAGCCTCTACCCATTCCCAAGGTAATCTAGAGGGCAACTTTTTTTTTTTTTTTTGGGGGGGGGGGGGGGGGGGGGGGGGTATTTTGTGGGAGCTTTTCAAATACCATAGCTGTGTGCAGCAAATCAAAACTACATAGACACATTTTTAATTTTGTGTGTGTGTGTGTGTGTGTGTGTGTGTGTGTGTGTGTGTGTGTGTGTGTTTGTTCCCCCTGAGATTCATGTCTGAGGGTATATGTGTCTTACTGTAACATGTGTGTCCGGATGTGTACATGCATGTCTGTCTCTCTCTGGCTCACTTCGTCTATGTAGGGTGCATTATTGGATGCAGTAGACCAGACAGTGCCAGAGGCGTACACCAAGTGGTCACGCGGCGTGACAGAGAAGCGAGCAGAGTTGCTGTCAGAAGGCATTTTTAACACACTGCTGCCCTCCGTTTGGGGACATTTTTGGGGGGCATTTGGCTGCAAAAGGCTTCCGCAAGAGAGAAATAAACACAATTTTACAAAAGTCCCTCCGGAGCACCACCAAAGCCCTCAAGGCTTCCTACCTGCTAATACCTTTGATGGTCTCGCTTTCAAAGCTGTGCAAGAGAGCGAGAGGAAAAGAGAGAAACGGGGGAACAGCTAAGGTACTCAAACACACACACACACACTCCTGACAACAGCATCTCATGTATAATGAATCCCTGTTAGCTGATGTTTTCATGTGTGGGTCATTGAGGGCGGTAAATCAAGGAAGTCAGTCTGCAGCGTGTAAAAAAAAAAAAATCTCTCCCCAACAAGTGTGCTAATTGATTTGCACTCATATCGAGTGTCACTTTTCTCAACCTGAGTTTGACTTGTTGGATTCACTTAGATCAAATCACAACTTCAAATGAGGCGGTTAATGTGACTGACTTTCCAAAGTTCTCAACATTTTTGCGACAAAAGTTATTTGCACTGAGATGAGTGTCGTTTCTTCACATTACCATCAAATTAGTGTCTTGTAGAAAGGATTATATGACTCGGTACGATTTTAAATTAGCTTTGTTGCATGCTGTGTCCTTTTTCTCTCCTATTCAACAAGCTCTCTCAAACAACCTCATAGGTCTCTAGAACAATGTACTCATGTATGTATGTATATATATATATATATATATATATATATATATATATATATATATATATATATATATATATATATATAGAAAGCCAACTCCTTGCTTACTCACTTTTTCCGCTAATTTAAATTAATCTCCATCACCAGCAGAATATTCCTGTTTATAGGCCTTCTCTTGGGATTGCATTTACACAAAAGGTCTGTGAACACTTGAGCTAATATGTGCAGGATTAAAAAAGATTCACTCAGGGTCATAGCATAGTGAGCTGAACCCAGAAATATGTATGCACCAACAGTGTGAAGCTGCTTGTCTCATTGTATCTCACCTCTGTGTCTCTCACCTCTCTGCTTTTTCATATTTTACACAGCTCTAGAGAGCTTTGGCAAATTTGCTTTTTTCAGTCCCCAACCCCCATTCCACTTCGTTATTCTATTATATCTCAGTTTCTTTCCCACATCTAAACATTTCTGCCTCATTCTTTTCCTGTGCTGTCTATTAGAGAGCAAAGGTCACATCCATGTCCCCTTTATGTGTAAAATACAAATGCCTGTGTGTCAGAGTGCACAGATGTGTGAAAAACTATCTGATGGTAATTCTTAATTTTGCATCAGCGGCATTCATGTGCAGGTGCAAATCAAGTCAAACTGGACATCTTCATTCTTCTGTAGAGGCCATTTTGAGGGACTATGGATTCATATTCTGTGAAAATGTGATCCTGCTACATACTATATTTTGAAAAATCACTCAGCCTGAAAGCTAATTTAAAAATAATACAGCAGCATAATAGAAATGTGGCAGTCCCCAAATGGTCCACATGAGTTTTTTCTGAGATCAGAGTATGTCCCTCTGAAATTCAGAAGATAAAATAATCACACTGTTATTAGGGCTGGGGAGAGAAGAGGATGTGATTTCAGTTTTTAAGTTCTGTCGGTGCTCGTCAGGGAATCTTTGGCTTGGGGAGGCATGAGCGACCCAGAGGGATCAGGTTCTTGGCTGACCCAGGGTCTTTAAGGGTGCCCTGGCTGGGCTCCTCTGGGCTGGGGCAATGCGGATCCCTGGAAGGCTCTGATCCTCTGCGAGGCTGAAGCAGTGAAGTGCGGCACGGAACCTGCGTCTGGGGTCCGGTGTTGAAGCAGGGGAGGCCTCGAGAGGGCGGGGGCAGCTGCTTGGTCCGGTTAACCAGAGGCCCTGAGGGAGATCCCACTTTTGAAGAGGCGAAGCCACCCAAGGCCCCCGGCTTGAGAGCGGGAAGCGAAACGCGCTTGTGCAAGCGAGGAGACTGCAGAATGCGAGGGCAAGTAGATCCGGCAGATCTAGCAGTGGCAGAGTTCTGCATGATCACGGGGGCTCTCCACTCAAGCTGCTCAGCAGGCTGAGCTGACGACGCCAGGCCATCCCTGGCGGTTCCTCCCTGTGGAGTTGTTCTGGAACTCGGGCGGCGCAGGTGGGTGCCAGGGAGATGACTCAGCTGGTTGGGATCTGCTGGGCCAGACTCGTTTGCCGAGTGACCTTCAACAGGACAGTCGGCGTCTCTATGGGCTCCTTCCTCTGCACTGCTCCTTGTGAGGTCACTGTGGCCCTCGGTGGGGGGAGTTTTTGCTAGTCTTCCCTGGCGGGGGGCCTCGTTGAGGCAGGGGTTGAAAGGCTGTAGTATTTGAGGCTGCAGAAGAGAGAAAAGATACATCAATGAGATAAAAACTGGGTCAGCGCATAATGAGACATTTTTATCATGTTCCAAAAATGCCCCCCCCCCCCTTTTTTGTAGTGTCTTTGATCCCTGTGGAATATTATTTGGGAAATTCTGGGAAAATTAGGAAATTCTGAATCAAAAACTCAAACTGAAGATTCTGCATTTCTTTGACTGGTATATTGATATCATAGCTGGTTTCCACTGTCGGTCCCTGAACTATGCCGAGAATGGGAGAGTCAAAGTCACAGGGGAAGCCCTGATTCAGCACTTAAAACACAAGGAGAGGAGGATAACCTTGCTGTATGAGTGCCTGGAATCCACCAAAGTCTTTGATACATTTCATGAACGCTGCCGCAGAGGGGCATCAAAACACTCTTGAGAACCGTGGTACCGGCTGCTCGTATAAGCACGTGCTGAGCCATTAACCACATGAATCCAGACCCACCACCGCGCTGCCCTCCACAAGGGGACACACATAAAACCACTAACACCTGTACAATCCAACGCAGTCCTATAATAGCCCTGCAAACAATTACTGCATTTGTGAGGCTTCAATGTTATATTAGTTTGTTGTATTAGAGAAATGCTGATTAATCAGTACAACAAAATAAACTAAAGCTATAAACAAGTTTAATCAACAACTGATGCAACAAATTCTCATTACGACTGTTTAACGTTAGCATCTGGAACTGAGACAGAAATGAGCCTTTTTCACCGTCTCATTTTAGTTGTTTTCTATTTTTACCTGTCAAGTAAACTGATAATATAAAATACTGTTTTTTTAATATTAATAATGTTTAAATATAACAGAAAGTAAATAAGATTTCTCCCATTCTGAATAGTTTCCTTATCACAGCTCCAATTAGTATGCTTGAGATAATTGTGCCTTTACAAGAGGCACCGTATGTGTAGATGATGAATAGGGCTATTAGGTTACTGTAACCTTTTCATAACAACCCATCTGGGCCACATTTCCAGATAAGCAGCAGAATACAACAGGTACTTATTAGTCCATCATTCCACCCACCAGCAAGAGCACAGCTGCTCAAAACAGAAAAAAGTCAACATTCGACTATATGCTTATGACCCCAGCATCTTGGAATCGTCATACTGTTTCTAATGTTAGCCTACTTAGTTTTAGATTGATATAGATTCTGCAAGACATGTACACTTTTTTAATGACAATAAGGTCTTGTCTTTTAGTATCCTTTGAGAAAAAAGAAACCATATGAAGCTATTAAAAAGCATGTAATCAGTTATAGCAAGAACAAGTAAGATGATTTCCGAGGACGTGGATAGATATGAGGAGCTGTGTTGGTGAGGCTACACTGCTCGTTTCTACCATCAGTCATATGTAGTGTGAGTGGGAGTAGATGTCCAAGGCCACAGCTCCATCTCCTGGTCCCCTGCCACAGTGCGTTTGCTAGTTTTGTTATAAAACTTTTTGTCTACCACAGTGTTGGTTTATTGCTGTTGCTGCATGTGTTCCAAGCACGTAAAGCACTGTTCTTTCATTTTTAAGTTTGCAATTAGGAAATTTCTACATAAAAGATGTTTTGATTCTCATGATAGATGTGATTAGTCAGCCTCATGAGGACACTATTAAATTTAGAGTTGACATTTTATTCGTATTATGATTCAGTCTGAGAGTGAGCACTCCCTCCCTACTCACACCCACAGTTCCAATCCACCAATTGCATATGTCCCCGAAGAACATTAACTAAATAAATCTGACAACAGCCAAAGGTTACCTAGGTAAACTTATTGTCTGTTTGGTTCTCATTAACAATAGAGCAAAACAAAATCAAAGCTTATAGACAAAGGAGTTGTTCTAGTTTAGACAATGTAGTTCATGGTAAAAATACTGATTAAAATGTCCAGTGTCATAAGAATGTAAGACTTTTAATTGTGAGGTCCATGATAAGTGCATTTATCTATAGTTGGCCCAGCTGGAATAAGCCTGTGACAGCATCATGCAGTATCTATTACAGTATATAGTGTCACAGGACATAAATAGCTCCGTAAATAGCTTAGCCCACTTAAGATAACAATCCCTTTGAACAGAAAATCACCAGTCTGACCAAGAAATATGTCAATTTGTGCTCCCTGGAAGATGGTGATTCAGGGACCAGTCTCATCTGCAGTCTCTTTCACCATGAAAAATTAGTGATTATAAAAAGCAGCATGCAAGAATTAGAAGAAAAGGATAAATTAAATAATCCCCCCTTTTTCCTGTTGAGAGGACCATGTAATTGCAGCACATGAGCAGATGAGACTGGCAATATGGCAATATTTTCTATTGCTGATCTGCTTTTGATGGTGGAGTTAAAATGAAGGTGAAAGCTGTAACCTTCATGTAACTACAATAGCACAGTTATTGCTAAGTCATCATTTAAATACAGTTCATCTAAACCCTTTCAAAATTGAACATCAAGATTATTAAAGAACATTCATTGAACAGTATAGAGTATAGTATAGTATAGTATAGTATAGTATAGTATAGTATAGTATAGTATAGTATAGTATAGTATAGTATAGTATAGAGAGTATAGAGTAAAGCAGAGTATATTAAAAAAACAAATCCATTCAGAGAGATTCACCAATGCAAACATAAGGATTCTTTGATATTTAACATGATGAAAGAACAAATAAAGAAGGTGACAATGTCAAACTGAAATTCATGAAAACACAAAAACAAGGCAAAACTCCTTTTTTTTAAATCCATTAAATAGATGAAATGAAATACAAAAAACAAAACAGTGTGTTTAATTTTAGATGACTTCCACTAAGAAGAACAGAGCAATCACTCAAAATAGAGAAATCCAAACCAAAGCATGCAGATATAAGGACATGCTTATCGTGCCACATCACAAAAAAAAAGACAGCCCAGCGTGCAGGAAGGGTCAGGGGGCGGAGAGGGCTGCATGTTGGCTGCATGTTAAAGAAAGTTTTACTGTACCACGCCGTGTCAGTGAAGTACTGCACTAGGTGCTCCACTCCTTGCCATAGGCATTATGTGTGGGGACGCAAAGGTAGAAAAGACAGACAGGGAGAGAGGGTAGAAGGAGAAAGAGAGAAAAGGAGGGTGGGTACAGATGTTTAAGACAAGACACTTATTATGGTTAAGTTATTTTAAATGCAGAATTAAAACCCTGCACATGCTTGTAAGAAGGTCACACATCGGTTCAACAAACAAACCCGACTGAATGCAAAAAATAATTACAGCTTCCTCCAGTCACCACGACCTGTCTGAAGAGTCCTTCTCCAATTTCTACTCAGTTTTCCATTCTGAAGACCATTATTACTGGCAAGTACTCTTAAGCTACTTTGTTTACAGCCACAGCTCACAGTGGGGGTTCAGAGCATTAATGGCGTACCCAGTGAAACATAAATAAACTTGTTTTCCTCCCATCTGTTGTTTGGCATTTTATATCCAAGTATGACTACATACCAACTCTATTCTGGTATGTTTCAATGCCATTACCTCTCTCCTCCTACTCTTTTTCTTCCCACTGTGCAGATGTTTGTTTGATATTCTTATTTTCTGCTTAATTAGTGTATGCAATCGAGTGTTGAGAGAAAATACACTTTTGACTGAATGCTGGCTTGTACTCACATACTTGTCAAAATATTCAACACTGCATTTGATGTTGAAATAACCTGAGATGGTGTATGAAAAAAAAAGAAAACAAATGCACCAGTGCCACATTTATTTCACCTTCACTTTTGATTCAAAGCTGAGCCCCGCTGGAGCAGATCAAAAGAACACAGTGTGGGTTCTTCTCTTTGGTTGTGTCTTCTTTTGTTGCTTTTTCAATTCTCCATTTTCTGAAGTCTATTTATCGAATGTCACTCTCTTTACCTGATACGCTACTGGCTTCCTCATCAGCATAGCATAATACTGATGCTTTGTTGTGGGATTCAGTAAAATAGGTAAGGTTGTTGTGACTACACTGACATTGTTTCTACAGTCCTGTCATTCTCTGTGTCAGATGGCTTCAGTCAACAGAAATATATTACAAATTCCATTTTCAGATCCTAAGCAAATATTTGATAGGTCATGCTTTGATCATGTGGTCACTGTTTGTTCAATAACAGGATATATACCATCTGATAAGAAAACACTATATCATTCATTTCCATTACATTGTGACACCATCACTCGCACAATATCTCATTTGACAAACTGAAAATGTATATATATATATCTTAATTTTCTCTTTCTGAATTAAAGAGAGCAGATATCTGCATGTGTTAATATGACTTGATGTTGAAGTGTAGGTTGCTAACTCGGAGGTAGGGATGGGAATCGAGAACCAGTTCCTGTAGAGAGCCAGTTTATCTAACGATTCTCTTATCGATTCCAATCAGCACGCATCTACGTCACGTAACTTACGCAAGTTACGCATGCTCGATTCCACGATTAATTACGTGACGACGTTACGCCGGTTTAGCACGTCGTAAACAACGATGGCGCCCACCAGATTCAAAAGCTCCAAAAGTTTGGCTTCACTTGATGAAAGAAAGATGGCAACAGATGACTTACAGTCATTGTAAAATGGACATATGCACAAATATGCGCATAACATTTGCACACACATGGAACAATGTTAATGGAGTGTCATATTTTTGATGCTTCGCGAGTGAAACATCTCAACCCAGCAGCAGCTGCAGTAGCCAAGCTATCAGCTCTACAGTTACGTATCCTTCATGAAAAAGCAGACATGCTTATTTTTCTACAAAAGAATTGTTAATTCTTCATTGTATTTTCAGATTGCACTATGCACTGTCGTATTTGACAGTATTTATCTTTCTTTATAGATATGTGAGTGCATAGTCAGCTCATATATCCTTTTAAAAAGGAGAATTTTTTTTATTTCTATTAGGAAAAATGTGTTTGTGGAATGTTCCACATTCTTGTGTATTTTCACAGTTACATATTGCTACAGTCCAAAATTAGAATCGATAAGAGAATCGATAAAGATTCGTATCATTAAGCAGTAACAATAATGGAATCGGAATCGTAAAAATCATATCAATTCCCATCCTTACTCATAGGTTGTTGGTTTTATTGTTTCACAAACTGATTCTGAAAATGTTAACTAATGCAGATAGTAGAAGACATCCGATAAGCTTGACTAGTCATTTTCTGACTGAACACAGCTAATAAAGAGAAACTGGATAGGACATCAGGGAATTAATTAATCGTTAGTAGACAAGACGGTGCACTGTGTTTAGTAAAAACTGTATTATTAATCTTGTTGTAAATTATTGTAACTGGATAAATCCAGTACAAATATTTCTGAAACTGCAGGGTGCAAATATACTGTTTTGAACTTTGAAAAAGAAATGCCAGTGAGGTTTTAATTGGAGACAAAGTTCAACTTTTTTCAAGCTTTTTATAAAACTTTGGAGGTGTTTTATATATATATGTATAGATACTTATATCTACTGAACTAAATTATGAGACGGAGAAAAGACTGGAAAGGATGTTAGTGACTCACTCTGTCTGCGTTGGGGCATGCTGGTACGGGTCAAGCTCTGGTGCTGTGCCTGCCACGGGGACAGCAAGGGGGTGGGCAGCACACCCTACACAGAGAAAAACACAAAGGACAAAGGGCATGACGAACCAGAACACACACACGCACGCACACACACACACATAGAAGCATGCTCCCACGGAAAACACACGCTCACTGACATTTGAAAGTAGTTAATGATTATGGATAGCCCAATTAATACAGCACAGAGAAACGTACACAAGCAGACATGCACGCACAGAAATTGTTAAATCCAGCATCCAAAATCTGTCTTTTATAAAGGTCTGTTTCAAGGTTATTAACTCTTATTTAAGCTTTAGTGTTAGTGAGATGGATACAGTTAAAATAACACTAAATAATGTCAACACACTTCAGTCAACATGAACACACACACACATACAAACAAGCTTATTGTGTACGCTGTCCTGTTGGTCACATTGTCACAGGTCATCATTTGTCATTGTTGATTGCTTGCTGTTGAACTTCAATGAGAAGGTATTAGTCATAGGTTCTAGCCAGAGACCTTTGTTGCATCCCTCTATCTATCTGCATTTCCTGTTTCACTATCTAATAAAGAGATCAAAAGTCTTCATCTATATACTGTCCAATTTTAAGTTCTTAGACTACAAGTTCAGGACCTACGACATCAGCTTATCTTCCGATTGTAATGTAACATAATACTATCATATCATCTCCCTGGGCCACACTGGAAGCCACTTTCCCTGTTCCCTATGCCCTAAAGTTGATTCTTTTATCACCCATCCCTAGTGCCTTCAATCCACTGTAGAACAGCACTCCAGCAAGCACATAACCAATGTGTCAATGGACAGGTAAATCATTTCACAAGTGAACAAACTAAATGAAAAACAGAGACAAACTACTGTTCCACCGGTCATATTGACAGCAGACATGACAGGCAATATAAGCAAAGAGAGGAATTGTTTTTTTGTTCATGAAGCGAGATGCCATTCTCAGGATATACACATTATACTACATTTGTTTCGATGATAAATTTATGCCAATTGGAAAATCGACTCGCAAGGACAAATTCAGCATCAAATTGAAGCACAAGCTGGAAAAAAACTTGAATCATTCTTACTGTGGCTAATTGTGACTGTTTTACACAAACTGTATATTTCGGCCTGCTTTCTTACCAGTTCTGCTGTCTAGTGTATATGCTCTCCTTTCTCTCCTTCATTCCATCTGTTGTCTGAACATTTGAGTCGCTCAGCATCTGTAACTCTGTGCACAAAATCTTGATACCACACCTCTATAGGTTAAGCAAATCAAAGCTCCCAAGCTTTGTGAGAGGCAAAGTGAAGGAGCAGGGGGGCCACTGCCAAGGCAAACAGACGAACCGTATCAAATGCTACTCCTTTCCTCAGCTGTGGAGAGAGCCGCCTCTCAAATAGGACTCTAATATAGGAGGGAGGCACAGAATCTGTGAGAGAAACAGAGAAGGTGAGAGAAGGTGATGGCTGCAACTTCCCAGCATGGCCAGCCCAGGCTATTTGAGCCCCCCTTGTGTGACTGCTGGGAGGGGGGAGAAATAGGTTTCCTTGATATGCTGTCATCCATGTCCTTCTTTGAACACAGACCATTTCAGCAGGTCTGGGCAGTGGCCTCCCATCGAGGCTTCGTTTGTAGAAAGGAAAACCTTACTCGATGAGAACAAGAGCGTATGTTGGAGGCTTTTGGACAATTCTGAAAGTGTCTGGCAGCAAAATTAAACCGCAGCAGTAGCTTAGCTTGTTGAATTCTTCTTCTTTTTTATTACTGTTTTCCATTCCCTAAAAAGGCTCTTCAGTGAAGGGCTGACAGACCTTCACAAGGACAGACAGAGACGGAAATGTCTCCATTATAAAAGTTTTTCATATTCCATCAATTTCATCAAAACTTTAATTCCTTTCCCATTAGCACAGAGACCTTGGGTTGAATGCCATGGAGCCCTAGGTCAGGCTCAGTCTTTCTAACAAATGTAACTGTAAAAAATTTTAAAGCTAGTGAGAAAATATCCTCTTGGTCATTGAACTCTTACTGGATGGTGATGGAGCCTGCACAGTGGCAGGCGGGACTGTGACATTGGACTCAGGGTCTTAGTAAGCGTAAAACCTGCCAGGTGTTACATCTTCCTTCTACAGCTCACATGTTGCATATTTGTCCGCATGCGGTTTACACAGAACACTGGCAGGCATTGGAGGCCAAACATCTGTGACAATAAATAATATATCACTTATAAGAGAATGACATTTAGATGAAAATGCAGAAATTAATTAACATACAGCGAGAAAGAAGTGATGAAAAACTCTTGTTGTGCAATGCACTAATTCCCCCAGAGTCCCATGAGTAGATGATGAAACTTGGTTAACTAGGACAAGAATTTAAAAGTAAAGCGAAAGTTGTCTTTTGTGGTCCTACAATCTTTTCATCAAGTACCGACAGTATACAGTATAGAGGAAACCAGAATGCTGTGTCCCTGACATGGCCGCTGTTTCCTTCAATCCCCTAATCGACTAAACAGGGTTTCTTGTGGTTGGCTACAGCTGCTGTAATACCTTAGGTCTGGTCCACAACGTCTCACTTCACTAACTTTTCGCAATTAACTTTTCACCTGTCCAACAAGTCTCTGCTGCATGTGTGCGTTAATGAGAGTGTATGTGTGTGATTGTGTGTGTCTGTGATTTAGTGGAGGGTGGACAGGGGGGAGGTGGGAGGAGAAGTCGTGTTGGGATCTGAGAGGGAAAAACGTGTTCTTTCAACCTACGGCTTAACACTGATCACTAACCCCCTTTCAACCCTCCTGTCTCCCCGTTCCCTTTTTTCCTCTTTCCCTGTCTCCTTGACAGCAAATTGATCTAATTACAACTGAGGTAAGTGGACAAGTAATGTCAAAGAATGAATGAAAGTGACAAAAATGCAGGGAAAGAAAGAAATCAATGAAGCAAGAAGAAAGAAAATAACAGCAGGAGAGAAGGGGGGAAAGGAACAAAAGGAGGTGTGAGCAAAGAAGAGTTGAAGAAAAGGGTGTTTAAAAGGCAGAAAGAGAGTAGGAGGGTAGCCGTAATTATCCTCTGTCTGCCTCTGATGAAACGCCGCCTATTGTGTTGCCATTGTTTCACTGGTGCTGCTCATCTGCATGTTTGTTTATCTGGGTTATTAACAAGGTCGGCTCTCCAGTCCTCAGCCTGCTGAACTCATTGTTAAGCCACACTGAGTGTGCTCCGCTTTTTGAGTACAAGAGATAAATGTGGCACATCCCACTCATACATGCACACACACACACAGGTTTACACACAAACACACGGCTGCAGATTTTAAATTGTGTTGGTTTCAATTGTGCTACATGTAAAAAAAAAAACACTGAAAGCATGTGGCTTATATTTTATTTGTTGTGAAAAACAGTAGGCAGACAAAAATATCGGCTTTGGAATTTGCTCTGGGGCAAAATTCTATTAGATATTTTTTACAAGTTCAAATTTAAGTAGTTGCCTATGTGTGTTCAATATCTCCCTGCATCTTGTATATTGGCAGAATTAAACACTCATAGCCTGGCTTATTATTATTGGCTTTTTTTTTTTAACCGGGTATGCTTATGTGCTCAAAATTGAATTGCATTCAGATTAAAAAGGGAAGCCGAAGGAGATGTTTTCAAACCCTTCCTACAAAATGTGAAAAATAGGAATACAACCCTGGCCTGCACAAACAGTGAAAATAATTGCGGCACCCTACAGAGCAATAGCCCAGAATATTTTGGTTCCTAAGAAAAACTAAATGGAATGAATGGTGCTCCTGCATGGCTAATATACCAAATGTTTGAAGATGCTGTATGAATAATGAACTGTATATCAAAAAGTAAATGCCCTTAAAAGCCACGTCCAAGTGTCATAGGCCTGAAGCATATTATTTTGAAATACTCTTTATATGAGCTCAAAGAACAGTGACTCCTCTGTAGAAAGTTGTTAGCAAGACTCAACTTAATCTCCAAGTGCCACGGTCTACTTTTTTTTACCCATTGGGTTATTGAGAGGCAAACTAGATATCAGCACTAAAGCTATACAAAGATAAGAGCTAGTGGCCATTGCCATCAAAATAATTCATGGCTGATGCTTTCAGTATACTGCTCAAAAGAAACATCAGAGGGCTACTCCAGTATCTCATCCAGAAGCAATTTAAACGTCAACAAAGACGAAATTCAACAGAAAAGGGCATTTCAGAGTGCAAGAGGTAAAAATGACACTATAGTATTAGTGCGCGTGTGTGTGTGTGTGTGTGTGTGTGTGTGTGTGTGTTTGCCTCTATGTATCTGTGTATTGGAGGAGTAAGGAAAAGTTAAGCTTAATGAATGTATGAATGAAGAAAAAAAATATTTGTACCAAATCAGGCAGACCAAAAGAGACACACACAGAAATTAAACCTACATTAAAGATTTTCCTGAAAAACACAAGTGGTGAAAGCAAAACACTGTGTGAAGAACAGTGTGAACCCGAGCTTGCTAGAGGAGCTAAACATGCCAGCGTGATACCAAAGGTTCTGATACCATTTAATAGCAGGGAAGTTAGAGAAACAAACATCTTTCCCTCAAATATATTTACTCTTTGCACTCTTTTCTAGTTATGATACCTAAACAAAATCCTCATAGTTAACCTTAGAGTATTTGCATTTGCTGAAAACCAATATGGAATAAACAGTCGTCACTCTGATGATAAGACAGAAACATATATTAATGTAGATTAAAATGACAAGCAGGAGGAGAGAAAAGCACAAAAAGCACAAACTCAATTTACTTTGTTTTGTATTTTAGTTTGATTTCTACACCAGGTACTACAGGTCACATATAGATGTTCCCACCACAAAAATGACTCAGCCTTGCTTTGGTGGTTACCATGGCAACTGTTAAATCTTTCTCTTGTGGTAAGCAGGGACCTATTGTAGTTAGTGAGCTTGTTTTGTGCTTTATGTTTTCCTCTGTAGCCTCTGTGTGCTTTTTAAAAAATATATACAATAGAGAGATGTGTTTACGGATAGCTGACTGGGCATTGGTCCAAGTGTTAAATATTGATAACATTAGCCTTCTCTTTGGTATAATAGTTGTCTTCTCCTTATACTTATTTTCTGCACCTCCTCATATGTTTGTGGGGTTGTGGTGTGTGTGCGTGTCTCACCCTTTTAGCTGAGTGCAGGTCAATTAGGGGAGTGTTTACTAGGCTCTCTGCCTGTGGCACTCCTGCTATTGAATCAATACTTGGCTGCCACACAGCATGCTATTGTGGCAGGATACTAACACGCTGAATGCATATCTCTCCATCTCCCACCTTTCTGTCTCTCTACTTCCTTCATCACATGGAATCCTCTTTTTTTCTGCATTAACACCTCCTTCACAACTCCCTGTTGAGTGTGAGATCTGGGTATGAAAAATCTGAGACTGAGTGACAAGCCCACTGACAACCTTATAAACTGTATTCCATACAGAGGACATGGTATAGTCACCAAATGATTCAGACATGGCAGGCCAGAGAGAGGCAGCAAATAAATGAAAAGCTGACAGACTGAATTAAGTGGGTATACAGCACTCATGCACTTGGTTGTTGGTTTATTATAATGTAAAATCTAAGCCATGAGAGGCACTGTCCTGTTTGCACCTGGTATTAACATGTGTCCTGATTGACCGGATCACAATGGACCAATGTCCATAAGACACTCAAACCACATTAAAAGGTAGTTTGGGAAGCATTTGATCAGATCATTACCAAGACAGACTTCCGTTGTGCTAAAACCACCAGTTTTGCTACATATAAAGAAAAAAATTATTATTTAACTTGCCCACTATATAACAGAGCAGTTTCATATATCAGAAATGTTTGTGTGTAAAACAAGGAGCACTGTCAAGGTTGTGCTATGAATATGTGGACTCACCGGATGGCTGAGTGGTCTCCAGTATGTCTGAGTGGCCTTGTCATAGTGCTGCTGCGTCCTTCTGTCCATCTGTTTGTCGGTGTGTCGTAGTGAAGTTGGAGCCCTCTGGTGGTGGCATTGACACCTGACCTGTCGTCCATGAGCAGGCTGAAGAGGGCAAAGATTAATGAACAAATGAAAGAAATAAGAAAGAGAGGCTATTACAGAATAACTTAATGGTGAATTATATTTTTTTCACATCCTGGGCCATATTAACTGACATCTGCTATCATGCTGGTTAAAAGCCTGTCACTTAGGGTGCTTTACACCAACAGCACTTGGTGTGCACAAAACGGTCCATTCGAACTAAAGGCATTTATTTTGGTTCATTTTCGATGGCGTGAAAGTACCAGCATCAGTCACACTCAGCTGTGCAATAAATCAAGCAGATTCCGCACCAAATCATAAACTTTAGTATGGTCTCTCTGATGAGAACACATACTTGGGTCCAAACTAAATATTTTAGATGCATCACAGGAGGGGATGCTAATTATTTTATTTCCTGTTTGTTTGAAGATAATCATTGCTGAAACGTCAATCGCACCAATTTGGGTTCGTTTGTGGGTGTGGAAGTGGACCACGCTGGAGTCTATATGCTACATAGTAAAAATTGTTATCCCTGCTGCAGACAAAATAATCAAACTAGTGGTGTAAAAACGCCCTTAATTCCTAAAAGTACTAAAAGAATGCTTTTTTATTTTTAATATATCACCCACAGTGTAATGATACGCACTTTAGCAATGTTTCTGGCCTGAAACTTCTGCATTTAATATGCTTTATTTCATGCCAGATATATTTTACAAAAGATGCCAAGCTTGGGTCATGACTGGGAAAAAAACATTGGTATATGTGAGAAATGTTGTTGGATTTAATATCTCCCTTTTGGCATCACTATTTGTAACACCAGCAGTGAACATAAGAAGGAAACCACCCACATAGCTATCAGTAAAAAATAGTAAAAATTAAAAATTACTCACAAATATATGAATAAACAGTGAAAAAATTAGACAAAAAAAATCAATAACATTTGCATACGACTGATTTTGAACTCAACTGAACTAACCAACACAAGCAATGAAATTCATATATCACTGAAAATGTGCAGGATTCATATGATTATTCTGCTGTTTTGATCAGAATTGAAATGCATCATGGCCAACCTCATGTTGTTCATTTCAGATTTCTGCAGCAGATCAAACACACATATGCTATTAATATTTATTTTAAGAAACTGTTCACCCAGTTTAACTTTTTTCTTCATCAATTAAAACATGAACTGACTGACCACTATATCCAACTACCCTATATGACCTGTTATCAATTAGTCTTTTAAATTCTAACCCAGCACAGTATCGAAATCAGAGCATCAGAGCGTCTACCTTATCTACCATGTAATGATATGCATGAAATCATTTTGTAAGCATTTTTGTAAGAATTTGGTACTAAATCTCACATGCCCCCCTCATAGTTGACTAAATAGCACAGCAACCTTTCCTTGCTCAAAAATAAAAGTGAGACAGAAATTGTTAGTTTTTGCCCACTTCTTTGAAAACTTTAATGGAGCTCAAACAACAAAAACACATAGTCAAGAGAGGACTGTCTCACAGCAGTAGAAGCTGTATCTAAAACTGCATCCTGTCAAGTATGACTGAAGAATCAGTTTCTATCCTTGATGGCTCCATTTTTCTATCCCGTTCTCTCTACACAAACGCATTAGACTTCCTCCTTGCAGCACAGCTTCTCCGCTGGTTTTCTCTACTATATTATTTTCAGTTAAGTCGACAGTTTTTCCCTGTTTTCTGTCTCTCAGCAGTATGCACATCACCTTTGTTTACGCTTTACTGTCTATAACATTATCTCACAACCACTTTCATAGCAGGTCCAGGGGAATTTGTTTTTCTACTTTAGAGATTGTATGATCCAAATGATTGTCAAGCTTCACAGAATCGGATATAGCGTTGCATTATTGTTTTCTCATGATCAAACTATTTTTTTTTCTGGACAATAAACTCACTGAAGCATTGTTGTTTTTGGCTTCAATACTGCACTACAAGGATACTGGAGCCCAAGAGAACAAGCCATTGTCTGACCTAGTATGTCCACGCAGTCTGCAAAGCAAATATGTCCCATGTTTCCCTTTTAACTTCTCAATTTATTCCCCAAAATATCCTCACTCATTCAGCCTGTAAACATCAGGCACAGAAAATATATATATCTTCTTCCTCTCTTTGCTTGATTCGAGCGAAGGTGTTAGAATATTGTGCTGGACTAAAGAACCTGCTGTGGGTGGTGATAATTCAAAGTGGAAGGCGAGTGTATGGCAGGGAGGCAGGCGGATAGACCACACTTTGACATTTTGGTATTTCTAGATACAGCAGGGATTTGAATAATGTCAGCCAGGCACACGGTTTTTTGGCTAACAAGGGAGCCTGTTCAAGACACTAATGAATGTTCGAGTGGAGATGGCGCCAACTAAGAGCAAACAGAACGGAGGTTATTTGTAGGCAGTCGTTACCGTGAGAGCACCCACACTAGAGTTCATGGACGAGTCCAGCAACACGCTGAGTAAAAACTGAACTCCCACTTACGGTGAGGAGTACTCCAGTATGTCCTCAGTGATCCATAGAAATCTGAATGGTGGATCTGTGCATGGTTCACTAGGTTGCCACACTGCGCTTTCATTAATCCATCTCTGTCTTCAATATCCTTCAAAGTACACAGTGATTTATGGATTATAGAGGATCATTTCTCCTGTGCTGGTTCGCTGTATCATTTCTTTTCTTCCCCTCCCTCTGTGAGATCTGATAAACCTGGAATTGGTGTAAACAACAAAGACTGGGAGGCAGCAGTAGTGTCCAGACATGTTTAACTATCTCAGATCTGTGAATGGAACTGGTGTCAAGGAGGTGACCCGCTAGAAGAGAAGCTGTATGCTGGTAGGACATGAGCTCAGCATGAAAGAAATTAGCAAACATGAACACTGGAGCTTTCATAGGCTTGAGTATACATTCCTTGAGGAACAGAAACCTAGACTGTGTAATATTCATCTGAAGATTAGCCTGTATTGATATTCTACACATAGCGCTGCCATTCACCATGTATGAGCCTTGATGAATTACTTTCTGACAGCCACCATAGTTATGGCAATTTTCACTCATAGAATTTTTCTCAAAAACATATATTTCCATGCTATTATAAAAAGGTCGCAGCTATTTGCCCCACACTTTAGCTGCTTGATAACAGCCCTTGAAGAACGGTAACATGCCTTCTACTGAACATAAATGTTGTGTATTGGCTCCTTTTTTATGCTACTTCTACCTCTTCTTTTGTGTTTTTCAGCCTAGTTCTTGTCTGATCCACATTCTTCATAAATGTGTGCTGGTATTATTGTATTTACTATTGTATTTTTGTTATTCCAAATCCAATTCTCATTATTGGTCGTTCTGCTTGATCTGTATGCAACACAATTTGTCTTGGAGAAAGGATCCCTACTCTTTGGCACTTCCTGCACTTTTCCTTCTACTTTTGGCACATTTTTCCCCACTCATCCAAATCAAGCCTAAGCAAAGAGGCCAACTTATAAGTTCTATCCTCTCAATGATGTCTGTTTCTGATCGTACAGTTACATCTCTGTATTGAAATCCTAGCAGCTTACATTACAACTAAAAACATTAGCCAGAGTCTTAAACATGTGTTAGGGGAAAATGTTTTTCTGGAATGGCAATGCTAAAATTTTCCCTTATATCAGTCCTCTTCAGACCAACTCACCATTTTCTCCCGCTGATGTTGTTGTAGCTGTTGACACTGCAATGTGAGCTGAGCAATGGTTTTGTCTCGACTCCTCAGTTCTTCTCTGAGCACCTGCACTTCCCTAATCAGCTCCTCAAACTGAAAAACACACAAACACATACTGTATACTGTAGGGGGAGCAGACTGCCTCAAATTGCAGAAAAGTAAAATGTGTGTGTGTATATATATATATATATATATATATATATATATATATATATATATATATATATATATATATATATATATATATATATATATATATATATATATATATATATATATATATATATATATATATATATATATATATATATACACACACACACATTTTACTAGATATTAGATTTATTAGAATTAGCATTCAAAACAAAAGTTAAACACCTTAAATTTAAGCATTTATTGCATTGTACATATTTGTCAAAATTTAAAATAAATTAAAATGAAATCTGTGATTAAAAATGAAAAAAGGGTTATTATACACCAAATATTGATTTCTGAAAGTGTAAACATTTGTATTATGTTGTTTTAAAATTAATTTGATCTTGTTTATATGCATTGTTTGAGGTCTGAAAACATTCTTCTTTTTTGGTATTTTGGTATTTTGTTATTTTGTGCAAATAAATGCTCTAAATGATAATATTTGTATTTGGAATTTGTGTTATGTTGTCACTATTGTTGGTCACTCTGCCCAAACATATAGTAAATAAGTAAAATCAGATCATTTTGCAGTGGTCTCTTATTTTTTTCCAGAGCTATATATATATATATATATATATATATATATATATATATATATATATATATATATATACAATCAATCATCACTGTGAATCTAAGGTACCTGTGATGCGGTGGTATTGTCTTCAATCTCCTCAGCAACATCTGCTAGAGAGTCTGTATCCTCAAGCTAGAAACAAACACAAAGGAGTGGACACACACAGAGTACACAGTAAGACGGATCAATGACAATTGCCTTAAGCGAGCCTCAAGAGCTGTATTTCACTGCGGTGGAATTATTTTACTGTTCGCCACATACACTCTGCTGACCCTTAACTTTCACGGACCAATGTTGGATTTTCAATATGATATGGGCAGGCAGGTGGGGTGTGTGTGTGTGTGTGTGTGTGTGTGTGTGTGTGTGTGTGTGTGTGTGTGTGTGTGTGTGTGTGTGTATGAGTGATATCTTTGATTCTCTTTAAATGATGTTAGTGAACTGAAGGAAAAAACTAAATATTAATTCCAGCATTATATTTCACTTTTTCCTTAATTAGGTCAGGTAGATATTCCATTCGGAGGAAACATGTATATTAGGATTCTGCAAAGCTGGAGACTCATCTTACAGTCGCTGCCTTGAGCTCAACATCATACTAAAAAAACACAATTTAGGAAAAGAGTTAGGTTACTAATGGGCCAAAAGAAATATGTTCCTTCTTGAGGCTATACAGCCAAAGCATTTGACTAATTGCAGTGAGCACAGTGGATACATCTGAAGGAGACATTTGATTGAAATGAAAATAAAAATAACACTTTTTATGCTGTAGAGGGTAAACTGAGTCAAAGCATTCAAAATCATTTACTTTTCTGTAGTGTGCAGCATGGAGTGCTGCCTCTTTCTTTGACTAAATAGGGTTGTGTGTTTTGTAGAAATCAGTTTTTTATGTGTTCATCTTATATGCAAGTATGCATTTTTAGACATATTTTTCTGCTTTTCTCCTTTCCTGTCACCCTGCCTTCTTCTCATTAATGGATGCCTCCAACTGACAGGGATGGATCTATTTAAGTTACCTGTTTCACACAAGCACAGATAAATACATGCAAGCACAAATGCAGGCATACACACAAATCGTGTATATACAAAGAGAAGGAGGCCTGGAGCCTCTAATAACCTTGTGAAACTAATACAGCACATTAAAACCCTTTATAACCACAGTGCCTGTCCATCGTGGAAGAGGGATCCCTCTTCTGAGGTTTTCTTGCCCTCTTTTTTCACCGTTAAGTCTTTTTTTATGGAGAGCTTGTATGATGTGAGGGTCTAAGGTCAGAGGATGTTGTGTTGCTGTTGTAAAAACTGTAAAAGACCATTGAGATGAATCTGTGATTTGTGATTCTAGGCTATACAAATAAAATTAACTTGAAATTGACTTGAGTTACTTCGCTGTCTCTACAAATAAACATCTGTCTTAACATCTTTCATTTGTTTTCATACATTAGTCTAGGTACCATACAGGATTTGTTAAACTTATTAAATAAAACATTGTATTAATTTTTAATGCACAAAAATATGAGAAAATTAACAATTAACAAATTAACAATTAACAACTAATAATTAAATTAGATCAGTTTTGTCAGGCGATACTTTTAATGTGCTTATGCTGGCCACATGAGAACAGTGAGGCAGTGTTCCTTGGCAAATATAAGAGGATTTGAACCGACCCTTTAGCAAAATAATATGAAGTTGTTTCAAATGAACAAAAATAGTAATTAAAATCCAAAAGCTCAAAGACAGTTCATGTGGCCTAATTACAGAGCAAAATCTAGTTGTGATGATAACCTGCACATGATTGTGTTTGTCACATATTCAAAGTGTGACACAAGGCAAGAATTAGCAGGATGACAGCATGCACTAAACAGTGCATGCTGTACAAACATGCATTGTATACATGCACGTGAGTGAGTGCATGTTTGTGTTCATTCATGTCTGTCTGTGAATATGGGTCCAACCTGTAGTAAAGCTTTGAGCCTGAGCAGCTGTTTCTTGAGCGAGCTGCAGTCCTGCGTCATGTGTCCGAGTGTGAGTTCGTCCAGCATTGCTGTGTAGCCATGCTGCTTGCCTTCAGAGGGGGTGGGCCATGAAGACATCCTCGATGCCTTGAGACCATCGTAGTGCTGGAAATAATGGCCCCTAAGAGAAAGAGAGAGAGAGAGAGAAAGAAAGGAAAGACAGAAAGGCGGTCAGGCAGGCATTGTGTGCTTTCACTTTTTTTACATTTCTACTTTTTACATGGTTTTTGGCAATGTTTCAATATTTTGAGCATAACCAACCTGCTATCATTATGGAAGTGGTCCGGTCCACTCCAGCGATGGTGCTTACGCCGCTGTCCCTGCCGACCGGCCCTCTCCGAGCGCTCAACGTGGGACATTCTGTCAGTGTCTACACAGAGTTTGTGCACAATGAGTCAGAGTAAACATGTCTAAAAGACAGAGAATGCAGGTGAGAGATAACAAAGTGTACCGCACACGACACTATCTGACCTGAAATGTGATGATTTGTTATACTGCATATGCAGTAGAGATGCAGAAAATAAAAGTTCAAGAAAAAACACTTCTGTTTATGCTGTCATCTGAAACTAGAAATTGTTTGTAGTTGAAGATGAGAAATATTATGCAAAGGTTAGAATTTGTTTTTCTCTGACTCATATCTGCATATAAATCATGATCTGATCCTTCTCATTCACTATTCCTCTCAAGTGCCTCCGCCAACAAATGTAAATGCAACAACACACACTCACACACACAGTGACAGGCCATTTCATTCTCAAGCAGGTAAAAGGACACAGTATTTAGCAACACCCGATACCTTATAGCTGTGAAATGAACCATGACTGCAACAAAATTGACAACTAACGGAGTGCGACCCCCAGGAAATCAAAAGGATCCTTTACTATCTATATGCCACACTGTTTGTAGAGAGAAAGGATGGAAGAGAAAAAGGGGAAATATAAAGAAACGTTGGGCAGATTGAAAGACCCAACCGAAGGAATTTAGCAGTGGTGGGAAAAATACTTTACCCTGAGTGTCACCACATAACACAGGAGCAAGCAGTCTGTCTATGGCTGAACTGTTACATTCCTGGAATCTTGAAGAAAGTTGATGACTTCTTTTCAGCTTAAATAAAAGTATTCTTAAAGGCAAAACAACAGAAATATATTCTCCAACTGGAGGGGAAAAAAATCCATAAAGGCAAAAAAAAAACCTCAAACCGGGAGTGGAGAGAAATGACTCCTCGTCCAGTCAGCTGGTGAGCAGTTAAAGGGCCAGAGAGAGAGAAAGTCAACCCCTGCTCCCACCCTGCATGGCTCTGTCTTTGTAGTCAGGCTTGTTTTTCTGGGAACTCCCTAGGAACTGGAGCTGGGGAAAAGACGACTGTGGTGAGGTGACTGGTTTGTGTCCAAGATAGGAAGTCGCCAGCTGAGGCAGGCAAGGGAGAAAAAGCCGGGGCCTCTGTCACCATCACAGGACATGACAGCTGGGTGAAAATGTTACATGAGGCCCCTTCTCCCCTTCCCTATTATAATCCCTCTTCTTCCCTTCTCCTCTTCCTGTTTTGTGGCAGTCAGGGTGTCTTTAGGAGGGAGGATAGGAAGTGTAGAGGGAAAGGGAGGGCTCTTGCAGTCAAAACACCCGTCTCCATTCCACGTCTCAGGGCCTGCCCTGTGGGCTGGGTCTAGCGGCACTCCTCAGCCTGTCTTGCTTTCACTCTGTCTCTCATGACTAGCACTAGCCATGACATAGAGAGCTATAAATATGGCCACTTCCCAAAAAGGAGTAGGAAGGGAGGACAGTCAAATTCGCATTCCCATCGAGGGAACATTCCTCTCACTCTCTCTCCTTCACTCTCTCTCTCTCTCTCTCTCTCTCTGTCTCTGCACCTCTTTCAAATACAAGGGGATCACTGTTTACAGACTTGAAGAATGATATTGGGGGTGTAAAGCTGCCTCCTGGCAGGAATTAATGTAGCTTGATACAACAGGCCTGCAATAAATCGTATCTTCGTGCAGGTTATAATGTTCAGTTTGTGTTGCAAGTGTTTTAGAGAGGTGTTTATTTAATTTTAGGGTTGTTTTCGGTGGCTGTAGATAATATCAACGAGGACAAGCTACATATAAAAAAAACTTCACAGAGTATGATTCAACCGCAGCACGATTTACAGCCTCCAAAATGACCATTAGGATAAATAAAAACCTGTCTGGAACAATTTCAACAAAAAAAGGGGACATTGAAACCTCCATCAAGGTAGAATTTATTGCAGGGTTGTTGCATTAGACTGCAGGTGTACCTAATAAACTGGCAACTGTGTGTATATGCGCATTGGTGTGTGTGCTTGTGCCTGTAGACAAGCCTGTACGTGGGTACGGGCCACAAGGGGGAATGCGTGACCTCTGTATATTGCATTTTGTGGTCCTGAAAGGAGGCTTTTTGTACTTAGCAAGCCTGTCATTGCCAGAGACATTCCGCATCAAACTAGTGCATTAAACACATTAGCCATGAATGGTACTTAGACCGGTCTCAGGACTGACAAGAGAAAATTCTCTTCCTAAAATTCATTGTAATTCATGACACATGAGGTGGATATCCCTCAGCTCTTTTTTCCCCTCACCCTTCCTTCTCTTATAGTATCTGATGAATCTATACTAACGTTGTCAGCACTTATCACACAATGCCTCTATTTTACTCTGTTCTAGTGAGATTGGTTGGTGATTACATTTACAAAGTGAAAACTGGTGATAGACAATAGATATGGTATCATGGTGGGAGTGAGGGATGTAATATAGAATAAACTAATCACATTAACACCATACGGTTGCTGTCAAGGCAATCAAATACAAACTGTGCTCCTATAATACCAAGCCTGTACATACAGTAAACTGTGGCCGTGCTGGTAACATATGTGAGTGCGTGTCCCATCTGTTCATACAGTAGAAACTCAGTCAGACAGCTGGCTGACTACTTCTCCAAGTCTGCTGCTTAGTTGTCATCAATGGCTGTGTGGCAGTGATGGAATTGTAATTTAATTCAGCAACAAAATATTAAAAGAGTAACACCACATAATAGGCAAAATGGTGTCCATTAAAAGAATTTAATGGATGTTGCAGAGGCAAATCTTCACCCAAGGCGAGGCCAGATTCAATTTATTCAAGCCATTATATGCAATAGAAGGATATTACTGGAAATAGAAAGCTCAGACCTAGGTAATGCATTAAATTACCATTGTGATCAGAACAGTTTTGCTGGAGGTGTCTGATTATACAAAAATAATGGACAACCTCCAGCCAATGAGACCGAAGTATTTGTCATGGCCGTAGAATAACCTCACAAATTTATATCCTGTATAGGATAACTGCAATTACATAAAGTGCTGTGAGTCAATGTGTGTGTCTGCAGTGTTTGCTGACCATGCAACCCGTCCTCTGGAAGGTCCACATCCAGCATAAGGTCGTCGTCATCCAACTCTCCGGTGCCTGGAGGGTCCAGGTTGTTCAGGATATCCTAGGAAACAACAAAGATTGCAGGTAAAAACCCACTTCGTTGTAGGGCATTAGATACCATTAGAAGCACATTATATGCACATTACATGTGCATTACAGTCATTATATTATTTTGCCCGAAACAAAATGTATTTTGCTCAGGAAAACCGGCTGCTGGGAGAGAAATATTTTGACAACACAAGCCAGATTGATGTAACTGCTTTCATTCATCACAAAAAAAAAAAAAAAAAAAAAAATCATACAAGCCTGTGACTAGTAAATCCTCATTGCATGTTAGTCTGTGACACAGTTGAACATAAACCTAATACCCACCCAACATGTTCATATATACATTTTAAAACTTGTTTTCTCCTAAAGTTATTTTAATGTGAATTTTTCAGCCCTTGATCTGGAAGAAGCAATAACCAGCAGTGCCAAAGCAGCTTTTGGTTGCTACATACCAGAATTTAACATTATAACATACAACCCTTTACATTTTTTATTTTTTTGACATGTTTAATTTAAGCTTAAATATGTGATATTCTGTATTTATCTAAGTAATATTATGGATGGTGTTTCTGATAACATTATTAATTTTGTAATTTAATTTTTAGTTTTATATTTATGCCATCCCCCATTCTTAATTAATCTTGTCATCAATAACTATTTATGAAGCTCTATCACTGACTTTTTCTTTTCTCTCACTCTTTCAGCACAACAGGGATGGTCTTGTTCCATGCAGCAATACACAGATAAAAGAACAGGTCTTTGGAAAAATACCACTCAATTATAAATGATAATAGAGAATGCTTTGAAAATCCAGCAAATATATCATAACAGCCTCAAAATATGCGGTTAGTCTGCCATACTGCTGTCTACCAAAAATTCAAAGCAGATCTAAAAGCAGACAATTGAATCAATAGTTCAAAGCTTTATTTCTCAAGATAATTTTGTGCTTCCTGAAAGTAAACTGACAGAGCTTTCATTAGAAGACAAAAGCATGAAATTATTCGAATACATTATTATTGAAAATCGTATGCGTTGCACAAACTAACTGGTACTCCAGATTTAATGAAGAATGAATTATGAAGGAAATTGAATACACACAAAAAATAAACACTTCTGCAGTTATCCAAATACTATCCACCAAGACGTGGGTGGAATTTTTGTTTTCAGAACATATACAAATCAACCTGTTTCCTCTGTTTTAGTCTTTCTCAATTCTTCTTTCCCAGAATCTCTGTCAGTCATTCCGTTTTCACCCTGCTGCTCTCCTCTCTCTCTAATTATGACTCCCACATTCTATCTCTGAAGATTTTGGAGGTGAGGCAACTATTAGATGAAGAAATGTGTCATGATCATTTTTGTCATTTTTTTTTTTAAACAGAATGGTTTCGCTGACAACGCTATCTTTTTTTTTTAGGAACAGCTTGCTCCACACTCACATCTGAGGACAATCCCTCCTCAGCTCCAACACATTTTATCTGTGGAACTTTTCAGCCGCCTGACAGTTCACCTGTGAGTTAAGAAAGACTCTCACCCTCTATACTCAAGCAGCAAAACAGCAGTAGCTGTGAGTCCTCCATTAGTGTCTACTCCATACTGTAACTGTTAACTCACAGGACTAGTGTGTGCCATGAGGTATTGGACAAAACTCACGGCGGAGTACAAAATCACCCACTTAGGTGTGGAATTGGAAGGAACAACAAGAAAAAACTGCCACTGTGGTTAAAATAAAGCTGAAAGAATGACACTGCATGCACTCCAGTGAAACTCTGGCCAGCAGCAACTGTGATTAATTGCTAACCCGTTCCACCACCTAAACTACAGCCACAGTTTATCCGTACATTGCTGTACTGGGCCCTGTAAAGTATGCCTCCTGAATCACTCAATAATACAGTCTTTTTGTGTCTCTTATTTCCAGCAGTATTCACAGCCCCATCTCTGTACCTCCCGGTCATTAACTGTCTTTGTTACAGTGCGTAGCTCTAGAGGAAATTACATTTCACCCTGGTAGGGACACAACAGCTTAGAGCATGATAACTCTGAATCATTTCTCAGTAGAGGGATGCTGTGTGTCTCAGTGGTGGATTGGATGAAGTGCATGTGTGCTTACTCAAGAATCGCATGAGCAGTGGCACCCTTAAATCCCATTGTGTAGTCAATAATTGGTATGAAGTTTTATTGAAATGTTTCTAAACAACAGCTTCGAACCAATTAAAAAGTAGCTGTTGTGCGTGTTCTCACTGAGGAAATCATGATTTGAGTTCTATGAATTTGCAACATTACCTGCACATTTTCAATATATCTTCAGACACCCCGAGGTGCTCTCTAAATCTAAAGCTTGTGACATGAGCAGCATGCAGAAGGTAACAGTCAAGGGAATTTCTTCCAACATACTGAATCTTCAAACACGTCTGTCTATAACCCTCCAAAATGACTGGGAAACTTTTGAGGCTGAACCTTTCTCACGTTGACAGTTTACCCTTAAGTGGCCCTGGTGTCTGCATGAGTGGAACAAAAGCTCATTCCAGATGATACTCATATATTCTACCATTGCTTTGTTCAAGAGTGTCTTTTTGACTCTTTCGACATTCGGTTTGCATGGGCTGACTGTAAATCAGCATCAGGGCACACAATCAGGTACAAACAAAAAGTATAGCAGCTCATTTTCAGTTCAATCAAACACCTTTTAAAAAAACAAAAACACATTCACTCACAAACTTCAGCTTTAGATAAGAGTGTAAAATCAATAAGAGCCAGGGAAAAGTCTTTAGGCGGACAGTACCTCTTCTAAGAACGGTTTGTCTTTTGCCTCAAATGAGTCTTTTCAACCTAATACTTTTCTATTAGTTTTGCCAGCCGACTGCATCAGAGACAAGGACTAGAAATAAACACAATGCATGCTCAATCTTCTTTCATTCGTTCTTTGAAGGTCAAATCATTTCCAAAATAATACTGTAAGAAATATTCAAATAATATGCAGAATAGTGCCTCTGCAGAGAGATGGACTGGATTTGGAGGTGATGTTCTTAGCTACCATTGTCTGTGTGTGTGTGTGTGTGTGTGTGTGTGTGTGTGTGTGTGTGTGTGTGTGTGTGTGTGTGTGTGCGTGTGTGTGTGTGTGTGGTACAATTAGTCCAATATTGAGCAGAATTATCTATTCCACAGGCAGATAATTGAGCTTATGTGAAGTTATGTGATTTTTATCTCGATTTTATTCAATTTAATCTTTTTTAAGAAAAATCTTAGTCTTGTTTTCTTAAAACAAGACCAAATTGACCAAAATCAGGAAAAAACCCTGAAATAAGACAACGTATCTGCCAGTGAAATAGTTAAATAAGATAATTCTACTCAGATTTGGAGTAACTACCAAAAACAAGATATTTTCACCTGTCAAGATTTCATTTTTTTTTGCAGTAAATAGAGTATGCAGGACATAAATACTCTACTTGACAGTATATTTCTCAATAAATTTCATGACTCACTGGTGAATTTGATGGAATGTGTTCTCTAACTGAGGCTGTTTCTTACAGATAGTCTAGTAAACCCAATGTAAAGATGATGCTAAATATGTGCATTGTTTATTATCTTGTGTATGCAACAATATCTTTCAAAGGTCCTATATATATATATATATATATATATATATATATATATATATATATATATATATATTGGACCTTTGAAAGATATTGTTGTTTTCATTATGAAGGGTTCTATTTTCATTTTTGTTTCTGTTTTTTTTTTTTCAAATGGAATGAAAATGGACTTGTAATGTTTTGGAATGTATATTTTTGAGAATAAAGTTTAGTCTTTGGTGCCTTAGACATTTATATTATAGCACTCTATTTAATGTAAGCAATTGGATATAAGTGTTACCGTGCAGAGTGAACTTTTCTAGGTCCATGAATGATAGTGGAGACTGTTACGTATTAAATTGATGGTTGGTATTTAGGCCTACCTATCGCATGTGGTATTGAATGTGATTTGTAGTAGCTCCCTGTTTAAGATGGTTTCTCATTGTCAGGTATTTGCCTGAAACAAGTCTAGCAGCCAGAATGCCACTGCAAGGTAGACATTGTGCACATTTGAGTTGGCTACTTTTGATCCATTCGTTCCTCACTTAAGCACCTGTCTCATGAAATACATAGATGTGCAAATTCTTTTTTCTGTTATAAACGTGTTTTTTTTGTGATGGGTTACACTATGCACAGACACATATCCAAATAGAAATAAATAAAGGTGATGCAACGGCAGCAGTGGAAGTGGAATTGTTTAATGAGTGATGGCAGTTGCCAAAGAAAGCAAAAAAGATTTAGAGAAACCTATCAAATTCAGCCCTGTGCTTTTCCCAGCTTAATCTTTTTTTCTCAAGAAATACATAATGCTGACAAAAAAACATGTCTGTGCAATATTACACACACACACACACTTTACATACTGACAGATATAATATTAACCTACGAACAGAAAGAAACTGTATCAAAACATATTTCCTGTTGCATTCAAAGCCAGACAACCAGACAATTCAGGTTACTTTATAAGATACTCAGTTTCAAAATAGATTGTTTAACTTGAACACTTTTCTATAAGACATACATAAAGAAACAAAAAAAGGAACTAATTATATAGTGAGCAACTATGACTGCCGATAAAAAAAAGATGGATGCTTGGTTTGCTTTTCTCACAAGCAATAAGAAGGTAGTTCAAGCTGGTGCCACTACAGATCACCAGGAGGAAAAGATACTAAAGATTATTAGGAGCATGAAATGTATACAAGACTGCTGCATGTTGAATTGGACATGAAGATAATAATAATTCAATGGTATGTGGCTATAGAGAGCAATGCAATCATTTACCATATGGAATGGTGATTTCTAAAATCCACTCTATTTCTGCAACAATAATACTAATGTGATGTACTATAATGAAATTGGCTCTTTTTCCTGGAAATGTAATCAACGGTGCGGAGAAAGACAAACTATAGCTAGAATGTTTACATAACTATAGCTGTTAATTTAATGTGAGTTATTGTCTGAACATATATATATATATATTTCTCAGATGGCAAGCTCGATCAATCACAAGGACCCGTTTCCCGCCCAGCACATTGATGGAGGACTTGCTCTCTCCCCGGCCCTCCCAACCCCATGGGCCTCGGTGCGACCGCGTCGCTATATATTTCTATATTTACACCAGTGAAAATATAATTCTCTCACTCCGACAGCTGCCTCGAGAAATTATTGCAGGTTGCTGTCAAGGTGAACATAATGGATCTGTTATGACAACAAACAAAACAACATCACCCACTGTTTGTTAGTGTCTCCTTTGACAAAAAAAAAAAAAAAAGTTAGAGTCCTAAATCTAAATTTGTGTAAATCCCATCAGAGGAAAGTGCAGTTTGAAACTATGCTCAGAAAGAAGTTTTAATGTTTAATTCTTCTAAAGAAACATTTTAGCAACATTAAGCTACAGCAACTGTTGTAAATCTTAAGACAGTGGGGACTAATACAGTACATATTAAAACTAATCGTGTGACAGCAAGTATGGTATGAACTTATTACAAATTCTGTACCACTCTCTATTAAAACTATATATAACTTATTGTAGTGAAGTTTGGGGAATATAAAAAGCTATAACTATTACAATAACTATAAGATTACAATGAACCAACCAATTATTTATGAAAAAAACATATTAGTTAAAATAATAAAATTAATTGGCTCATTAAATTAGCTCATTAAACAAATTAAAAATACTATATACAAACAAGATGATCAATTCATATAACTCGGTATTATAAACAGTGGTGCTTTTTATGTTTTTTGTTAGGTAAAAATATACAAACAAAATATTCTATTTTGATTTTGTTTGTTGTTTTGACATAATTGAATTTTTTTGTAGAAGGAAAGGTGAAATAAACTATTCTTCAGTTTATTATAGTTTATACACTTTTAAGCCATGTCTTAAAAGCATAAAATTAATGGAATATGTATTGAAAATAAATAAGGAAACTATTTAAAATTTACCTACTGTATTTATGTTGAATTATTATTTCATTTCATAAATTAAGAGTTGTAAAAAGGTGTAACATCACAGACTGGAATAAACTGAACTAGACAATTATAATAATTAATTATACTTGTCACTCTTTACAGTAAGTGTTTTAGGTTTTATATTGGACATTTGCTTATTAGTTTAGATTTTTTCCTGTTTTTTTAAAGCATTTGGTTTTGATTTATTTGATTGAGGGTGTTTTTTTTTTTTTTTTGGAAAGTTCAGCACGGTAATGGTGTAGAAATCTGTAGATCTGTAGAAAATATCAGGTATTGGCCGGGATCTAAAAGGAGTCCTGATAGATAATGACAGGAGTAGAGACTGTAATTTTGGGATCACTGTTGTCACAAACAAAAACTTATATCTTGTGTGAGTAAAGAAAGCACTGAATGCAGCAAAGAAGCTACACAAATCAGTGTTTACCTTGACGAGCTGATGCTGTTAATTTAAAATCAAGGCAAACAAAAGCAGGTGAGCTCTTTAAGCCTCTTTAACGTAATAGCCTAGTCGGTTCAGCGTGTTCCATAAATGGCTGTGCCCTCTGAAGACAAAAAGCTTAAGCACCTCACTCATTTAAACACTAATGTCTCAACCTGGCTCTACAAAATCCTAAAATTAGATGCAAAATAAATAAATCAGGGATAAGAGGCAGCAAAGAAGGCAGAGGGAGAAATTTAGGGATTAAGGATAAGAATTTGGTTGGAAACAGAAAAAGGAAAAGTGTTGGGAGGGGGGGAGCAGGGAAAATTTGTCCATCAGACACTTACCCAAGAGAAGGGCAGATAAGCACTGACAGAATCATAAGAGGGAAAAGATAAATATTCAGGTGTTTTCCTTTCAAGGTTTATTGCTGAAAATACAAACTTTGGGTTGTAATTCAAAGGGAAAAAAAATATATATATTTATATATATGTAAGAAAGTACAAGATACAAGGTCAATCAAATCAGCAGAACTTCAATTCGCGAGAGAGCTCAAAACCCTTCTCGTTAACTTCAAAATATACGTAAACCGTTTAATATAAATTGTGCCCGTGTCTAGGGTTGTTGCATTGATGATACATTTGCGCTGAGGCCAGGGAAACTAGATGCTGTGACAAGTGGCCCTCCATTTCACAATGTCAATTTTGCAAAGCTGGTACTGTACTGAGCTGCATGATGCACCATGGGGAATGCTATTATGAGCTCAGGTAGCCCCCTCCTTGATTTTGCAGGCATATGAATGCAGATAAAGCCATACATAGCCAGAAAATTGCTGGCACACACAAACCAGGAATACTTGCAAGCACACGCACTTTGTGTTGTCTGAAGGGTGCACAGTGCCCCCAAGTGGACTGAACCTGCCACTGCAGTGTAGCAGCGTGAGCCTGCTCGGAGCTAATATCTTATGCATTCACTCATCACAACATAAAACACAGTGTTGGTTACATAAATGCTAAAAACACATACATTCTTTATGTTTAACTTTTATCTGTTATTGCATTGAGATTGGGGAAATTACCCTGCATTTCTTTTTTCTCTTACATTGCATTCATAACAGCAGAATTGGATAAACCCCCCATCCAAGAATCACTAATCATTTTCGGATCTTGCTTTGTAACAGGATTATCTTCATGGTTTTCTTCTGCTCGTTGCATGAACTATTTATGCAGAGAAATAGGGAAGAATGAGAGTGGCACAAACAGATTGAAAAGAAATAGCAGGAAGGTGGTGGGATAGAGCGAGCACTCAGTGCATCCAATTACAGTAAGTGAGCTCATTTCTTCTTATTAAATAGCTCAGTTAAATTTCTCAAAGCCAGATTCCCCATAGAGCTGATTCACAAATCACCAATCAGTCATGAAGTCTCATTTTGTCTTTTACTTCCACAGCACAGCAACAGGGCCAGCCCATCAGATTCCAGTGTTGGTCACTGACTGACTCACTGACTAAATAAGTGATAAAGTGATTTAGCTACACAATTAGCAGAGAATACATTTTACATCAATAATGGTGGTGGTTCATCTGTACAATTTTCATTGTAGGACTGTTAATATGTCAATTATGAGAAATTCACCCTTTAGATTCCAATCAGTTTATAAAAATAATACCAGTGTGCCAAAAGGTGCCCTTTCCTTTTGTAAATGAAATGAGTACTAACTTATATAAACAAATCACCATTATGACACGTTCAAATGTAACAATAATACAGGAAAATGCTGCTTTTGGCAAGAAACTTGAATAAACATATGTGTTTAGATGAGAAATGTGTTGTTTAATAATAGATAGTAAAGATGGAATTTTATACTGTTTATCAAATGATAGAAACGTATCAATAAGGGTATTGATAAGCAGTATAAAAATCAATAAGAAGCATTGATATGAATAAAATTCAAATGATCCTTATGTATAGCAAGTGCTATACAAATACACAAACTTAAATTTACATATTTAAAAAAACATCTTTGCAGTGTCCATATCTGGTTTCCTCTCCTACCTCCACTCACTCAACAGACCTTTACCTTCAAGTGCTAACAAGAATATCACTGCTCCCTACTTATCTGACAGAGATTTGTACCTAGGTGACAAATGTTACTGCCACCACCGGTTCATGTTCAGATGGAGTAAAGCTATACTGAGACTACAAACAAGTCCATATTTGGGAGCATTTGGAAAGCTATTGATCATGCAGTCACAGCTCTCTTGGCTACCACTGATGCAATAACAACCTCAAGTCACACACACTGCAGACACACAGTTAAACACAAACAAAAAGAGATTTTTTACTTTCCATCTCTCTAACACTATACGTTCCACCATACGTTCTTTTTTATCCATCATTTTAATGACATTATGATAACATTAGCATACATAATAATAATAACTATCTACTGAAAGTGTTTTTGTGGAGGCACAGCTAAATGAACATGTTTTAATTATGTAAATCTTTAATTATTTAAGCAGTTTTGTTTTCTAGAATATATACTGTATCCATACAGTATACAGTATATAGATTTCAGTTGACCACAAGATGGCGAAATAGACCAACCGTAATTTGAGTCATCTCCTGTAGGGAACGTTGATGAAACTGCATTTTTCAAAAAGTCAAGCAAGTATCCACATGACACACGCACACACACACACATACACAAACACACGCACACACTCCTTAAGATAAGCTAAATGACTTTTGACCCGATACACAGGGCTAAGGTACTTGAGCTGCATAAACAGCAATGAACAGGAGCACATACACACACACACATGCACGCGCGCACACACACACACACACACGGCTCTCTCCTTTTCTAATTGCTTTGGTAGTTTCTCCAGATCCATTATTGACTGATGAACACAGAATATTTTCAGTGACTCAAATTTAGTGTCAGCATCACATGGTAAAAGTAGTACACACACAAAGCTTATTATACAATTAATCCATCTTATTTTAAGCTCTTTATGCATTCCTGAGATCAGGCGCCTTGGAATAAGAATAGAGAGAACCAAAGCAAGGCCAGCAATGCTATTTACACTCAAAATACATTTTTCACAGCATATTTTTACATAAAATAGTAAGTAGACATACTGTAGGTCTTAGTGATTACTAATTAAGTAATTACTAAGGGCTCTCTAACCTAAACAGAACATTAGTAACACATTTGTTTAGCGATATGTTGGTGGTAGTAGAGATAGGGGGAAAAATTCATCAGTTTTTTGAGCTGGTCATTTCATAAACTCTGATGTCTGTAGTGACCATGGAACTGTTAGAAGACAGTATGTATGATGCAATTTAGACACAATCTTAAGACGTCACAGCCTTTATATTTATTTCACTAATATACTTGGAAACATCACACATGCTTATTATTCACCAACTTTCAATCAGGTGAAGCTGCAACAGCTTAAAGTGATCCCTGGTGTTTTTAGCCTCATTAAGCGCATCACTGCTAAAAGGTTTTGGCTGCTCGCCATCCTTTTCCATTTCTTCTACGATGCTCACTGCCAGAATATAGCAGAAGCTACAACAGGAGTGCTTATTTCCTAATCAGCAGTAAAAAATACATTTACATATACTATATATATATAACAATTAAAATTCAAAACAAAAGTTAAACACTTTAAATTTAAGCATTTATTGCATTGTACATATTTGGGTCAAAATTAAAAATCCCAACTGGATACCAAGACTCACCATGCTGTTGAGCTCCGAGTCGTCATAGCTGTCACATGGATGTGTCCCAGGTGCCCCAAGAGGCTCAAGGCCCTCTTCATCCCACATGTAGGTTCCACCAGAGCTGTTGGAGGGTGACATCTCCACAGATGAAGCCTGGCAGACGTCACTCCGTTCTGGAGACAACACCTGTGGTCCCTGGGAGTCCTGCATAGTGCTTTCTTCTTCAGACAGAAAAAAAATTAATGCAGAGCTGAAAAACTGACTTAAATATGACTTACTTAAACACAATGTTCGGTTTACCTTTGATTTAATTAATTTACCTGGCAAGTGATCTGCAGTGACCCAGTCAACGTTCTCATTGAGAAAGCTGTGCAGGGTTTGAGTAGTGATGCCGGTTTTCCTGTTGTCAGGCAGGTCCCCGTCGCTGAACACATCTCCCACACTGTCAAAGTCATCTTGAAACTCTTCACTGGTGTCGCCTCTTTCTAGAGACGAGGCAGAAGATAAGGACATGTCTTCCAGAGTCTCGCCTCCTGTCTGGCTGGAACTTTGCCTAAGTGCGCTACTTCCTCCTCCTTTTCCTCCTCCATCCCCAGAGCTTCCTTCACTGTCACATTGAAAACCTGCTTTTTCAACCGCACCAGTTGGCTCAATATGTATTGTTGTACCTACTAGCCCTCCACATTCAGGGGCAGGTGAAGCTTTGACATCCCCTTTTACCCGACCTGGAAAAAGAGTCTTTTGCTGCTTGGTCTGCCCAGGTCTAGTCAGCCTGTAGCCCAGAGAGCCCCCACTATTTCCCAATGACTTGGTTAGTACACAACTAGGCAGCAGCGGCTTTCTCAAAGCACTGGGAGTAGTGGGTGCAGGAGAGATTGAGGGGGTGGGCAGAGATGAGCCAGCTGGAGGTGTTTTGCTGTACTGAAGACCTCCACCTAGACCTCCTGTACCTCCATGGCTACCGTTCAGGCCTCCCAGTCCTAGACCTGCTCGGCCATTGCTAAGGTGAGGGGGTTTGAGGAAACTACTCCGAGGAGGCCGGAGTTGGGTGTTGGCCAGAGGCTTGGCCAGCTCCACAGCCCTATTAAAGGAGAAGGAACGTGTCATAGGCTGGCTGGTGGGAGAGGGGATCTGCTTGAAGTGAGTGAAGCTGTTTGAACGCACCATGTTGTCTGGTGCCACAGTCTTTGCACTGTCACTGGAGTGGGACAGGCTGTCCTGAGAGCTACTCCTGGGAGAGCTGGAGCCTAAACTTGGCCGCACGAGGCGAGACTCTGACCCAGTTCGAGCTGAAATACTGTATCCATTATGGCTTGATTTAGGACCTCCATTGAGCGGGCTTTGGGCCAGCTTAGGCCCTATTTTGGGACTCATCTTTGACGATTGCTTGGGGATCGCCTTGGGGCTGGAGACTGCCACCGTCAAATGGCCTGGCCTCCGCATCTTGGGTGTTCCTGGAGAGGAATTCTTTGCCTCCTTTGGCGGAGAGGGAAGTTTTGCTACGGCCTTGTCTTCACCTCCTTCCCCAGGACTGGTGGGACTGGTAGGGCTGGTGGGGCTGGTGGGGGTCTTGCCTCCATCTTTTCTCCATTTCAGGGAAAAAGAAGAGGCTTTGATCACACCATTCGGGCGTGCTCCTGGAGGAGTTGTCTTACCATCCTGGGTAGGGGGGGTTGGCTGTGGGGAACCATTGGGCAAGGGGCCAGTGCCACCACCTGAGGAGCGCCCACCAAACTTAGGCAGTCTAGATACCATGGCAGACCTGATGGGTGCTTTATCTTCCATTAGATGCCAACAAAGGCATTGAGGAGCAGGGACTCACACACAACTGTGGGAAGAATAGACAAAAGGACAAAATAAGATACATAATTTGGTTAAAATGTACACATTTGACTTGGGACATGAACCAACAGCTTTATCGGCTGATGATGTTGTTGAAAACTCTGCTTTAATGGGACGCACACTTTTTAATGTTAGCAAAAGTACAGCTGAATGTATCAAATAAAACCAAATCAAACTATTACTGTCAATCAAACCATTACTCTGTCTATATGAGAAAATATTTAAAGTATGTATTATTTTCAGTTGATTAATATACCATAAGCATGTCTGCCTGCTTGTGAAAGATCAGTGACCGTGGGGAGCATTAAGGATTAATCTGGCAGGTTCACAGGGAGACTTGTCACATGCAGCTAACCTTGCATCACCAGGTTCTCTACAGTCTGCACAAGAGCCTGCTATCTATTTACTGCTCATTCATTTTTCGTCTAGAGCTTGCCTACTCTAAAACTGCATCCGGTACTGCATCCATTTTTTGTGCAGTGTAATCTTCATGCAATTACATTTTTGAAATAGTCAATATCCTTAGCATTTTAGTTATTTTATTATTTAGTTAATTTTCTTTTCCATTGTGGGTTTATATAAGGTATCCATGAGAAATTGTTTCTTGAGAGTGCAAGCTGTTTCTGGTTCCGCTCTAGACCAGAACATCAAATGGCAAGCAGTATGGACCCAGACTAGTCACGGTAAGTCTGCCTTGTTGCTTTAAGACATGAAATGAGAATGAGTGTCTGTCTTCATGCAACTGGCACATGGACTAACAGCCATTCCTCACAACTAGGGTGTCTAACAGAACATGTTGAATAAGAATTTAACAAAATAATGAGCTTAAGCATTTTCAAAGAGTTGCAGCATGCACTGGTTTTGGAGAATAAGGTGGCAACAGGCCTGGTCAACAACAGATTGGACAAATGGATATAATGCCTGGGCAAGGGGAACAAGGGGGAAACCAGTGCTGGGAAGGTGGCCAACATACTGTGAATAGTGAATGGAGGATGTACAGTATGTAGAGCCAATGGAGTGAGAACATAGAGCAGTTTCCTTTCGCTCATTGTTAGATTCATTCAATTCCAATAGGCCATGTGACGCGTGTACACGTGTCGGTGATGCACCTGCATGCAACACCCATCTGGCTGGTGCAGTAGGATTATGAATTGAAAAGTTTCTGAGCTCCAGATGGCTGGTGTGGTTAGCAGAAACCATCTGCACGAAGAAGCAAATCACTAACTAAAAACTGCAGATTACTGACTTGACCACAATGGATAATAATCCATAATTGCAATAAAACAATACTATTAATAATACCACTTAATGCCTGCTATATTGTTGAGGTTACTCCCATATGAGTGGATCACTTGACAAACTGGCACAAAGAAACAAAGGCAGATACTGGAGCAATAATCCCCTGAACTTTTTTTTGAAGGGGCGGGGGGAGGGGTGTTTGTGTTACAATGTGGGTCTCCTATTCTGGAAAACACTCTGCCCTACATCCAGTGCACTGACACACGTGTCTACAGTCATTCGCCTCTGCCACAGAAGTGTCTGACTATGCCACCATCCTAATCTGTTTCATAAACACACATGGGTATGAACACAGAAAAACACACTTAGCACTGCACAAAATCAGGTCAGCATTTGCAGGCTGGGCAAGCAAAGCCTATTTGCCCCGGGGACTGCATGTATCTATGTGTGCTTAATGGGTAGCGATTAGATTAGGGGTTTTCACTGCTGTCATTGGCTCCAGAACCTCTCGAGTTTTCGTGCATATCCAGAGTGGCACATCGCACCACACAGCAGTAAATATACAGTGTTGTGATAGATGCTTGTTCATCTGGGTCATCTCACTGACTGTCCAGTCACTGACAGATGTTAGTTTTCATCGCTCATATTGTTATTTAATTTCTTTTGTTTTAACTTGAGTCTCCTTTAAGAAATCACATATCTCACAATTATTAATGCTGCAGTATTTTGCCAGTAAATCACCAGTGTTAATACAACACTTAAAGAGTTCATTTTAACACTAATAGTGTTAACTATTAACATAATTAACTCTTCAAGTGTTTTATGAACAATGGCAATTGTACTGTGTACAGAGGCACAGTTATTGAAGAGAAAGTCATAGTCATTGTCTAATGTTAAAGTCTTAACTTTAATTTACCACAAATGTGAGGTACATTGTTTTAATAGATACTTTAAAATTACACTTTTCTATTATAATGAAAGACAGAAACTACAATGAACTGATTTATAGACAAGGAAGATCTCTTTAAATGCATCCTTTTTTCTAATGGAAAATTAGTAGCCCACTAATGCAGCATCAGCACAGCCCTGTATTAAAGCTAGGACAAAGGCTGGGCAGTGGGGAACTGAATTTCAGTGCCAATGCCAAAAGTTATACTCTTTGATTTAGCTTACATTGCTGAGTTTTAGCTGACCATTGGATTAAATACAGTATCAAAGAATAAGAAAATAAAACACAATCTGACCATTTTTAGTTTCTGTTACTATGTGTCACAGGCAGAATATGTTGCTACCCAGCCCTATTCCCAGGACAGCCACACAAACACAGGTCAGCTAAAGAAGAGCACAAGTAACAAGATCATAACTGGCTGACACACATTCAAAGGTAGGGCAGTAAACCGTGCAGGCCATCTGGCAACGCTCATATCTAAAGGCTTGCCCTTCCCCCCACAGTATAATACTGTGAATAAATATCCTTGATAACATCAAGTATAATGCCTGCACTAAACCCTGGGTTAATCAAGGCCAGCAGTGTGATTACTGCATCTCAGTGCTGCATATGAAATGACACATACAAACATTGTGAGAAAACTGAATGATAGAACAAGGGTCCAAATGCAATCTGGTTACTTCTGCTAAATGAAAGACAAGTGTTAAGACAATGATATGAAGTTGCCATAGTTAAAACATGATTTTAAATAGAGGGCCAATGAGAATGTTTAAATACATTTATCTTCTGTTTCTGGTTTGAATACTTTCCTGGTTTACTAGTTTTAGTTTGGTTTGGAATTTCATATACTTTGTCTGTGATATTGAACAGATTAAGAGCAAAGACCAAGAGAGAAAAAAAGAGAAGACTGCCAGAAGGTCAGGAAGTGAAAAGGAGAAGGACAGAGGAGGAATGGGCAAAGATACTGTAAAATAGATTTGGAATGAGACAGTGACACAAGACTTTAGGTAGACTTAGGTAGGTAGACTTTGTTTTCCCGCAGAGAAATCTTCTGCTAGACCTAGCATCTCAGCAGCTGTGTCTGTGTGTGAAATGAGCAGGAAAGTGAGGTGACATTTTCGTACTCTCCCTTGTACACAGAATGGGAGCTTTCTATCTGTCTGCCAAGGAGCCTGTTCGGTCTGATTCATTTCTGACTGAGAGGACAGCCAAGCACCAAGCACCTGGCAGATGCGGGAAGGCTGAAAAATCTGATCTGCAAGAGCAAGATCGTTCATTATTCTTCTGGCAAGGCTCTCACTTTTGAACCGCGCACGCGTACACACCGCAGAGGTGCATTCTTCAGAAGTAATAGGATGGATACAGATAGGACTAGACAGCCCCGGGGCTAGGATATGTTGGGTCAGTTGGACTACGCATGAATGGAGGTGCTCTACTAGACACAGTAAATCCCAGATCCTGCCTGTATCCCCCACTGTGAGTCTGTCCCAATGCTCAGAGCTCCCTATCACCACAAAGCCCCAGCACTGGTCGTTTAAAAAAGGTACAATGTGTAAGGTACATGTGTTTGGTTTGTCTTCAGTACATTGTGGGGACTCTGTGCAATTATGTAATCAACATATGAAAATGTAATTGAGACACTAGAAGCAGAGATAAATTACCAAAGAGCTGTACACAGATAGGTTAACAGGATGTTGAGAGATCAGCTGTTGCCTTGTCCAGCGTCTGTTCGGACTCCTCTGATAGTTTCTAACCAGCCATTATTTGGACAAAATGACACAGGTTCTCTATATGTAAAACTTATTACAACTTAAGTGTCATACTGACAATCCTGCAGCAGAAACTACAGCAACTTTTAGCTGTACTCTGCCATGTTATCTCCCAGTGTATTGACAGCACCACTTCTTCCTCTCATGTTGGACTGGGTGCAGACTGGATGCTACAGTGACCCATTATTGCCTCTTGAGGAAGAAGTGTCATCACAGAACAGTGCTAGTTGTTAAGCATGCTCAATATCTCTGCAACACTATACATACAGTATAGGCCTTTGACATAATGTCAATGCTGTTATTTCTTCACATTCTGTTGATGATTTGGGTTAATTGTTTGAATGTTACAACAATAACAACAACAATATCTATTTTAGATTTTTGGATCGTTACTGCATTTAGCTGCTTTCCTTGAATTCATTTATTTATATTTATTTTAGTAAATGATGACACTAAAGAGTAAAACTAAACTCTTTCATTAGATGAACAAAACAGAACTTACTTAATGTAATCAGAATAATTTGAATGATGCTGTAATCAAGGGTGGTTTTGTTTAGGCTTAATTATTATCTGTATAGACTAATAGGTAGTTAATTCAACAAAGCTTCCAAAACATAACCACATGTATATCACATGTGTTTGTAACTGGAGAGGTTAAAAATGGGGGGGGGGGGGGGGGGGAGTAGCTTCAGAAAGGCTTAACAAGCAAAGAACTTGAAAAAATAAGGAACATATGTCTGAGCAATTTAACTTGGACTGTGATTGGACCTAAGAAGAGAACAAAAGAGAGGAAGATACAGTGAGGAGAAATGAATGGAGAGACAGGAAAGATGTATAGTGCAAACAAGAAAACATGAAATCTCTCTTATGGCTATTTTTCATTCTTGGGGTGATGTTGAAAGTCAACAGTAACATGCAACTCTTCCCGCTTTCTAAATCTTCCGGTCCATCTTGGTAAATGTGTCTTTTGTAGTGCAGAACCAATCAATTACATGGATCAATACGTTACGCAACACCTGTCCGAGGAGCCCAGTATGTCATCCAGCTGGCTCTGCTCTATCACACAAGACATATGTGTTAATGGCAATGGACCAGCCAATATCCCAGAGCAGTTTCTCTCTTGCCTCAGTCAGTAAAAGAAAGGAGGATTTGTATAGTTGTCAAACTCATTAGATATATTAAAGGAAAATAGAAGTAGAACTTGTCCTATGAAATCCATAACATTTGAGTTAAAAAAAAATCAAATACAACATAATAACTATGACTTGACAAGCAATTGCTGCCCACATGACATTCTCATCTCCTACTGAATGAACTAAATCAAAGTGGAGCCTCATTTAAATGTATTGACAGAACCCAAAGTCTCGATGGAGTAATAACTAGGCCAGTCATCTGGACAGGGCAGTAGTGGGCCATGGCTCACTCCCTGAAGAGATTAACAGAGTGCAATTAGAGCAGGCTAATAGAATAAGACAGGGATGAAAGCAACGCTGATGCTAGGCTAATGTGTATTGAGTGAAAGCAATACTGGGCTGAGCTGCACTAATGCTAAGTGATGCTAATCCAATGAGGCAATAGAAGTTTGGTTTAGTAATGATGTATACTAACCGAGGTAGATCAAATTGCAAAGATGAAGAAACAGAGACTAGACATAAGTAGAGAAAGTTAAGGTGTGGCAACCAGCTGCATTAACAACTATGTACTCATTGCAACTATGAAAACACCACAAGCACAAACAAATCATATATCACCATTTATATTATGTAGAAAAATGTAAATTTAAAACATTACCTTAACTCTGAGAACTAAAGTGATGACGTCCAGTCATCCCAAAGTTAATCATTACTAAGAGCTAGAGTCTGCCAAGTCACACTGCATCACATCATTTCCTCCTTAACTGAAAGTGAGGTAGCATACAACAGGAAAGCACAAGAACAGGAAGACACTCTACAGAGGCAGTCGGTAGCAGCATGAGTGTGCGTGTATGCCAACGTCTGGGTGGAGTGAACTAAGCCTTTATGGGTACGTTTAATATTTGATTGGGTGACTTTTAGGAGCCACACCCAGTGTGGGAGGACAGGAGAGGAGAGGAGAGGAGAGGAGAGGAGAGGAGGAGAGAGGAGAGGAGAGGAGAGGAGGGGAGGGGAGGGGAGGGGAGGAGAGGAGAGGAGAGGAGAGGAGGGGAGGGGAGGGGAGGGGAGGGGAGGAGAGGAGAGGGGTGGAGGGGAGGGGAGGGGAGGGGAGGGGAGGAGAGGAGAGGAGAGGAGAGGAGAGGAGAGGAGAGGAGAGGAGAGGAGAGGAGGGGAGAGGAGAGGAGAGGAGAGGAGAGGAGGGGAGGGGAGGGGAGGGGAGGGGAGGGGAGGAGAGGAGAGGAGAGGAGGGGAGGGGAGGGGAGGGGAGGGGAGGGGAGGAGAGGAGAGGAGAGGAGAGGAGAGGAGAGGAGAGGAGAGGAGAGGAGAGGAGGGGAGGGGAGGGGAGGAGAGGAGAGGAGAGGAGAGGAGAGGAGAGGAGAGGAGAGGAGAGGAGAGGAGAGGAGAGGAGAGGAGGGGAGGGGAGGGGAGGGGAGGGGAGGAGAGGAGAGGAGAGGAGAGGAGGGGAGGGGAGGGGAGAGGAGAGGAGAGGAGAGGAGAGGAGAGGAGAGGAGAGGAGGGGAGGGGAGGGGAGAGGAGAGGAGAGGAGAGGAGAGGAGAGGAGAGGAGAGGAGAGGAGAGGAGAGGAGAGGAGAGGAGGGGAGAGGAGAGGAGGGGAGGGGAGAGGAGAGGAGAGGAGAGGAGAGGAGAGGAGAGAGGAGAGGAGAGGAGAGGAGAGGAGAGGTTTATTTGAAAGTTTATTTGTGTAGCACATATAAACAAAGACAGCTAAATGAAAGGGGTTATTTGAAATTTTAAATTAAAAAAATAAGAAAAAATAATTAAAATGAAATAAGTTTAAAAATCAAAACAATGAAATTAAAAAACAAAAGACAAACAAGAACAAACATATACAATTTAAAAACAGTTGATTAAAAAGGGTAAAATTAAAAAAAACGAAAAAACAAGGTTACATTGCAGTAAAAAATAAATTAGAAGATTAATATCAGGATAAATCTCTCAATTAAGCTCGACAAATCTGCTTTTCAGACATTTTAATATATACTACCTCAAAAATAAAAAAATGTAAATATTTGTATAATCGCTCATTTGAAAGAAAATAACTTATTTATACCAACTGATCCTGCCCATAACGGTTAGCTGCATGTGAAAAATAACTCCCATAAAGAACAATTTGTTGTGGTCCTTTTGAATATTCAGTGTGAATTCAATTTCCCCGACTCATTTCATAGCTGGCAGTGTACTGGTTCTCAGTCAACCATTTCCTCTAAAGTGCTAGCAGTAAAAATATACGAGCGCTGCTTTTATATATATATATATATATATATATATATATATATATATATATATATATATATATATATATATATATATATATATATATATATATACGCATATATTCGTCCATATATCCTGATATCCTGCTTATGAAGTTTCTGTGATGTCACACACCTTAATAAATCACAGCATGGAGTCTAATCCATCTCAACAACATGACTAGAAGTCGTGACTCATGACTCGTGACGAGTGTGGCTAGCGACTATTGCAGGACCTGGAGCAATGCTGGAATTTGTGATATTAAGGGACAGTTGAGAAATTGTGTGAATATGAAGCCTTATTTGAAGCCAAATAAAAAAACGTGATATTTGATTGGATGTAGGTAACTCTATTTTCATGTTACTTTTTGCGGAACTTTATATACTGAAATGCAAGCTCAGCTGGATTTGTTAAACAGGAGAGTCAAAGGTAATGTGTAGTGTAAGTTACTGATCAACAACCTCGAATTTGATTTAATAAAAGGCAGCAGCAAGCAGAAAAGTCTTCTGCAGTGTTGCCATTTACTTTCAGCGAGGTCACTAGAGTTGTTTATGTAGATTGGAGCCAAAGGCAGGCAGGGCGGATAGGAGCCTGAGACCTACTTTTCGTTTAGAAGTATGAGCATACTTCACTGAGACCAAAAAACATCACATAATTTATTGATCACAGGGGTACGGCATTAAACAACTACAACTCACAGATGCTAACAATGTCCTCATTTTAGTCTGAAAAATAAAACACAAAAACATGGCTAAATTGAGAGCATCCCATTATGAAAATTATTGGTGTAGCATTTACCTCTGATTTTTATAGCCATTTTTAATGCCAACAATAGCTTATTCTAGAGCTAAAACAGGTGAGAATAGATAATATGATCAACTGCTCACAGTTTTAAATGTCAGACACAATTAACATCATCATGCAGACAGGTGAAAAAGGTATTAATATAATGGCAGGTAAGGTGAAATTAATGTTTCAATCTGCATAAGATATTTTTGTAATGAGGGGACAAAGATGAATTCAACAAGACTCTTGTTTATTAATGTGTTATACAGGGCTGTACCCAATGCTTCAAAGCTATGTTAGTTGCCATGGTAATTAAACAGCTAAATTTGTATTTGAATATTCATATAGATCATTTTTACCCCAAATAGTGATAGGACCGAGGAGAAAACAGTGATGTCCACCCTGGTGCCGCTTGTTTTGCATGTTTCTGTTCCTGTGACCTGTGTCAAGTTGCTACCAAAGCTGCTGTTGCTAGAAAGATTGTGGAGAACCTGGTGATGTGAGTTTAGTTTCTGCAGGCAACCAGCCAGGTGGAGGCACCATATTACTAGATCAAAAGATTCAAGGTAATAATGACTGTTATGTAATTTAACTTGCTGGCTATTACCCAGACACATCCCACTGTAAATTATTTACAGTCATTTATCAAGTACCACATATAAACTGGTCCCTGCCTTGCAAATGCTGAAGTTGCAACATTTGCTTCTAATTTGGACCATTGCAAATGATTAATTTTTAGTTTTTTAGTTTGTTTGTAGAAGAGGGCATCTTGAAAAATTGTGTGCCTAACTGTCACATTCTAGCCTTGTGAGGAAACAGTGAGTGAACATGTAACATGAGGCACTGAGCATGTGTGAGAGCGCAGTTATCAAGCTTTATCTTGATACTTACTTGGTAAGCTGAAAATATCTGCAATTTGAAATGGATATCAGCAGCACACAGGAAGCAAGTTATGCTGTTATGAAAGCATATTTTATGATCTGTTACAGACTGCAGATGATATTAATATAGTCTACATCAAATCTTTAGCAAAAAGAAGTGATTAATTAACAGTAACACTAAAAAAACCCTAAAAGCATGACATCATTTTTATGAAGCATAAAATTACATTTAATTGAAGTTTCACTTTTTTAAATCATAAAAAGTACATGCACGTGTATGTGATTTTACAGCCACTTAAGGGAAAGATAAATCCAGCATATTTCACCACATGACTCATTTGCTCAGCAACTAGCACACTTGTTGGTTGTAGAGTTCGTTGTAGAGTTCACTTCAGCTCCCGCCTGCTTTTACCTGAGCTTTTCTTTGCAATGACGTCACTTTCTGTGCCGTATCACTGACATGCGACTTCATTTGACACCAGCTTATCTACCTTCTTTGCAGTTTATTGGGCAATGAGCTGTGACACACAATCCTTATTGCCACACAGTGGAATACAAACACACTGTAGTCAACACAGGTGTAAACAATAAACATGTTCTTTGAGACATTATTTAGGATGAGGCCCAGAATATGAAACATGATCTATGTAGTATTCTTTTAATAGATCATGTTCCTAGTGGAGTTATTCTTTGTGAATGGACAATACATTGCTATTAGGTTAACTTCCTTTGTACCCAACTTCCCTCTTTTCTCTGAGCTTCCATCCTTTCCAGTCATTCTATCAGGTGGTCTGTCTTAACTACTGCTTCCCCTGTCTCTACCTTTTTTGAGAGTACATTGTTTTATATAGTAAGAGAAAAACAAGACAGTCTCATATGAGGCCCAGAAGAACAAGGCATACTCATAGCAAATCAGGCCACAGTTGGTTGTGTATTAAGTCCATCAAATGCCATATATGCCTGTTCAGTTTTTTACAAGGTTTAGAGGTAATGGGTCAATTGATGAAACTAAAGGGGGACCTAAGGCAATAGAAATACCTTTCACCTCAGGAGCAGCCTTGTGAGATTGGACTGCTCAGTTTATCCCAGTGTGTTGGCTGTCCCAGTACAGACAGGCACTATAACACAATGAATCCCATTATTTTGGTGTAGCCAAATGAGATGATGCAGTTGCTATTTGAATATCAGCTTTAGACATTTGAAACAGTATCTATCTATGCACGTATGCATGTTTTTTGCCTTTCACCAGATAATAACTGATGAGTCAAATGTCAACATAGTTTCTCAACACATCAGCCATCAAACTGTACAGAGGTGTCACAAAATACCATGCATTAAATAAGGTTTTGCTGGGAGATATGAAAAAGAGGCAAGATGCCAAAACCAGTACATTCACATGAGAACAAAGACACTCAGGCTCCACTTCTTAACTTTGCTCTGGACACAAGCCATCATGATTGAGAAAAAATGCTTTTCACCAGTGCAGATGCTGGAAGCGTGCCTGTTACTTAAGATCATTTATGTAGATGATAACATGCTTTATAGTTTGTTATACTTGGCTGTACCAGGCTGAAAATATTTTTATTTCTGCTGTAATGTTGGTAATTTAAAGTGGGTTCTATGGGGATTGACTCCCTTCTCGAGCCAGTCTCAACTGTCCATTCAAGGAACTGCAGTTTTGGGCATTTCTATTCTGGACTCAGTTTTCAACCCTGGAGATTGTCCCTCAATAGTGATGTGGAACAGCTTTCCCCGAGCTGTTGTTGGAGTCATCTCATCCAGTACTGTTCAGACCTCAAAGAAAAGACTGAACAAAAACATCCCCGGTATATGTGTGTAATCCAAAAGCTGCAGGAGTTGTATATATAATCTGCTTCATGTATTTCCTGGGTAGCTGCAGATCAATGAAAGGTTCTGTGAATGGTATTCATGCAACTTGTATTCATGAAAGCTTTAAAAAAAATCTTGATGTAATCTTTTTCCAACCACAGTATGGGTTGCAATGGTGGCGTGGCATTCATTTCCACATGTTGATTCCATAGTCTACACAGGCAGTGATGGAAACTCAAATTTTAGTGACTGTTTGGCTGTAAAATGACATTGTATGTGATGCAGTGGCCATCTTGGCAGTCAATGAAATGCCAAGCTCACAGGATCACTGTATCACTCATTGCAACTGTTCACAACTATTCCCTGCTGCTACCAGCTTTAAAAAGCTAATTTTAAAGCCTAAACACAGGAATAAGACATTAGTCTATATCATTTTTTAGAATAATAACCAATAAACATCCAGCTACTATAACACAACTGCAGTTTGCCACTAACCTGAGTAAAGTAACACCTTAACAATGAAACACTTTTGAACAGTCTATCCCATATATCAAGGGCTAACATAAAGCGGTACTTGAACCCATCTGAGCCACAAGAGCCACAATGACAGCTGACCCAGAGAGACTATACTGATGCTATATACACCAAATGCAGCACTGCCAATAAAACAAATAATGATGGAAAAACAGGAAACAAATCTGTGACACCAATATGTTATTCCTTATCTGCTGAATATTGATATTATTTTCTCACATTCATGATTTCACCTGCCCGCCCCCACACAGGTATTTTCATGTACTGTAGACTCGGTAATTAGGCCTCAGCTTCGGTACATACTTGCCAGGGCTGGAAGAAAAAGCTTTGTGAAAATGTCTAGTTTGTAATAGCTGTAAATTATTCATTCTTCAGCAAAGTTGGGTTGTACAATATTTAACACAAATCTCCAATGTACTCAAAGCTATTTCAAACTTCTCCATTTTTGTAGAACACCAATTCATATTTATGTATCACATTAGTAAAAACACGAAGAATGAATTCACATAAGAATGTGTTCATTATTGGCCTAAAGGAATAGAATAGAATATAGACCATATTGACCACATAGCAACAGGAAGTAAACAAATCTACTCAACATCACAACTTTCTTATTAAAGGGAGTTGTCACCCTTGCAATCATGCGAACAGCATCATAATTATCTTATCTAAGGTCTTAATCACAATATTGGCTATAATTGCACTACTGTGTCCATGTAAATGTAGCCACAGTGATAATATGTGTTAATATGGACAGAGCCATTGTTAATGTTATTAGTAAGTCAATCACTGTCATTTTGCTGCTTTGTCAAGTCAAAACATGAAGCTGTGAAAACCACCAATTTAATTTTAAGTCAAACATTTCTAACATTCCAGCAGCTATTCATTGCATCGTGACAATAAATGGCATCTTCAAGCCAGCAATGCCACACATCTGCTGCTACAACGTCTGGCTGCATAAAGACACCTGTGTAAACACCATTTGTGCAACAAAAGAGCAGATGAGCTCCTGCACTGGCAGTACTCCCAGGCACCTAAAGCGTTCAATATAATGCTTTCTGTTGGCACAGAATTGAAAAGGTCCATTATGTATATAAAAAGCATAATATCCTAATACAGATAACAAATTATGCCACAAATCCCAGTGAAAATTTACCCCATTAATGTTTAATATGCAAAGCAATTTAATGCCACATGCAGGGCAGGGCTTGTCAGAGTCAAATTAATTAGCCATTTTTTTTTCCCTCCACCATGCCATATTTCACTATCTTTCATTTACCACTTACAACATAATAGTTGTTTATGTCCTATTGTTGCTAGAGTATTTATAAGTCAATCTTTTTATAGTGTTATAGTATTTATAGTGTGTTACAAAACTCTCTAATGCATTTTCAATCTCAGCTAAATGCACTCTAAACAATCAAAGACATGATATGGGCAATTGTTCTACTGATACAGGAAATCAATGACAAATTAAATATGAATTATATGACTCTTATAACTTAAGTAGCCTATTTTAAGAGTAACTTCTAAACTATGTGTGGACCCTGTCAGTTTCTGTGCCAGTGTATCTGAGATTCAGTGTCTACACTCTACACGCTGAGCTATTCCAAGCCCTTAAACATCTGTGGTCTTACCAAGGGAGCGCCAGAACTGATAAGCGGGGCTCTAAGTAGTATAGCTCTAATGATAGGCCATGTACAGAAAGAGGAGAGGGCAAGGAGGATCAGAGAAAAGTCAATGTCAAATCAAGTCGCGAGGCTTTGAGAGCTCCACCACGACACACACATAAAAACATGAACACATGCACACAACTATGACCACATAATGCATGATACTGAATGACATCATCATCTCTGGGCATTGTAATTACTTATCTACGTATACTAGATATCATTGAGTATAACTATAACTATAGTAGTTATAGTTAACTATAGTAACTAGGGTAAAACAGTTTAAACACAGAAATAACACAGGAGGCAACGAGAAAGAGTTTTGAGTCTGTTTTGTTCCAGTAAATTCAGATGAGAAAGAAACGACCATATAGCAGCCCAGTCTCCAAAGGTAAATATTACATTTCTGCAAACCACGAATACTCAACTTTTCAGAAGTGATGCTGTAGTTCAATCAACATTCCTCTTAGCCTTCACTTTTTATATCACAGGTTGATACTTTGGTTTCATGGACTGGAGTTGGAAAGTTGCAGAAGAAGCCTGTTTGACCACTGCCAACCGGACATTTGTCCTGTCATGTCACATTGGTCACTTTACCCAAACCATGATTTCTTCCTAACCCTAACTAGAGTTGAGCAATATCGCCTTAATTGGTGATTGATGATATGCAGTGAATAATTGTGACAGACAATGATATTGAATTCTGATTGGTGGTAGCACCAACCTGACTATCTCTTTAACCCTCTGAAACTGTCATCAACAAAATTCTACACAGTTCATTTAACTTTGAAAAACTTTTGATCAATAAATCAAAGCTCTTTAAACATATTTTAATCTGAGAGCCAACAGTTGCACAATTCCTATGGTGCCTTCTGTGCAATCATAGCCTGTGTAGAAGGTTTTCTATCCACCCTGGAACCTGTGTATCTTTTGGGGATCTTTGTAAAATAAATCCATACAGGTGGATCAGATATTGACTGTTTTATTGTGCATATTTTATTAATTATCAATTATATATTGCAGCTAGCATTGACGCTAATGGACATATTTTTTTCCCATAAAGCTTTTCAGAAATCTTTTGACCAATGAGAGGCTGATCTTTTTCAGTGTCCTTCAACAGAAGATCAGGGTGTGTTTCTGACAGGAGGGGGCATGGCATAATGATGGCGGCTCACCATTGTGATGTTGATTCATTCATCACAATGGACGATGATATCATCCAATGGAGCAACCATAACCAAGTTTTTTTGTGCCTTAACCAAACCACACCTTAACCACAGCTTTATTACACCATAAAACAGTATTTATGAAAACGTGGACATATCAAGAAGGATATGTCAAACTTTGACATTCAAATCAGAAGCTAAACTGTGAACCTTTCTCTATGGTGAATTGGTTGCAATATAGACAGTAAATACAACACCAACAGTGGAAAAAGTGACTGCAGAGAGCTCATCTCTGACAGTCTGAAGAGCAACCCTGCTCTCCACTGACTCCCTTACTTTGTGATTTCTGGCATTGTCATACATATGACTCACCACTTCTCTGTGCTGTAAACAGTGTCTTTTAGCACAATGCGAGCGCACTTTAACTCCTTATCTGTTGACCTCAAGGCTCCGGGGCCACAACAGTCTCTTGCAATGACTGCTATTAGGCTGGCCATGACGGGGTAATGTCTGTAACGTATCCTCACGCACAGGCAGATTCCAGAGAACACTGACGCTAATGGTTAGAGCAGTATGAAGACAGGCAGACAGACATAGACATAGACACACACACACACACAGTCTGGGAAAACCCTCACATATGCAACTGCAATATGGGGGGTCCTTAGCAGCCAGACGCACAGCGGAGATATTCAGCTGTTGTTGGGGGGTAATCAGATTGTAAAAAAAAAAAAAAAACTCAGCCAAGGTGGCGTCCAGGACTCATGCCAACAGGTGCCTGAGGAACACACACGAGTATGTGTGTGTGTTCGGGGAGGGGGATACACACACAACCCCACCCAAACAGCAGTTTACTAGAGGAGTGTCCATCTCACATCACATACACTAAGAGCAATCAGTCATGCCTTAGCCGGATGTGTGCCGGCACGATGATGCCATGGCGCTTTGCACTGTCTGGGCCGTTATAGATCACAGCCTAAAATGGTATAGGCACACACACTTACACACACATACACACACACACACACACATACACAACCACACATACATACAATGTTGACGACTTGACTGACAGCAACTTCAGTCACGGTATAAAAATATGAATACATGACGCTGCATTGCATGGTATAGAAACCTTGGTTAAATTTGAACTCCTACTTTATGACATGAGTGGAGAGCATGTCAGCCTCTGTGAGTCATCTTTAGTTACCCTTTAATCCTGACATGTGCATAGGAGGCTAAGAGACAGGGCGAGACACCCATGGAACAGCAATCCTCAAAAGACTTAACTCCTACATTATGGGAGCAATATGCACAATGCATGTTTTTTGCAGCTAGTTAATCTGTTACATAACTGGTGACATGTTCCATGCTTATTACATAAAGGCTTGGTCATCCTCATGCATGGTACAGTGATTCTTTCCATGCATGTTATGACTGTAGGGGTGATGTTGAGACATTAGAAAACATGGCCTCTTCTGCTTCACTGGGCAGCACAGAGGAAGACTACTGACAATCTCCTCTTTACGAGGTCTTTACAGGTCGCCTGTCTTCGTTGTAGGTAAAATGTAATGCAAATATGAATATTCGGTACCCACACATATAACCAGGCGAGAGATAAGAATATCAGTTACCATAAAAAGGCACTACAACAGTAACTTTCATTGTTTTCCCATCATTTCAGAACCATAAAACAGGAGTTCTGCAGCCTTATATGTAAAGTATGATTGCACTTACCTGTATTACGCCGTTAAAACACTCCACTTGTTTGTTGTATCGTAAACGACAGCATGTTGTAAAGTGAGCGAACAAGTCGTCTTTACCCGTAAAGACTGGTTGATGGAGTGATGTTAGCCCATAGCCACTTATCATTAGACAAGTTCACGCTTGATATAATAATAAAGTACCAACCGATGTGCGGTTAGTTCACTGGGAAATATACACGCGAACTGTTGAAGCTCCCTCGCATTCCCGTGATACATTCCCGGTTGACATTATAACGAAGCAGCTGCTGTATAACTGTGCCGTGAGTTAACGTGATTACACTGTCACGGTGTCAACACGGAGCAACGGACCGATGAGACCGGAGCTTTACCGACTGAACGAGGCGGCTGAATGTGAAGCGACACGCGAGGCTAAACAAAGTAAACGATGCGAAAAACGATGCGGACGAGGTCCAGTTTAGCTAATAAACTAAAAACAGCAGGCAATAGTACAGACTGACTTCCCAGAGCAGTTCATCACTCCGTCATCCTCTTCTCTCGCTCGCTTCCAACAACTGGGCGGAGCTTCAGCTGTATGGGAGCTGTATGAGACTGTATGGGCTGCGCACCCTGGAGAGTCTCAGATACATCCGCCCGTTATGAGGAATGGGCGTCTTACATTTCGCCCCTACGTGCTTTTATATGTGCTAATAATTATAAAGTAATATTAACCCAAAAGCCAACACTATTTTCCGAGGTGTCGGTATGTTGTAATTTTTCAATATGGCGTATTGTTTAATAAATAACGCTTTTTATCTCGCCTGTGCATCGATTTCTTTTCAAAATCCTTCTTCGGCTATCGAATTTGGAGTTTCAGCTGCTCCACAGCGCCCCCACCTCTGGTTCACTGTCCAGTAGGTGAAACCTGGAATTACACATCTGAGAAGATGAGAAACAGTTTAGTTGTTGTCAAAAACTGCTTTACAATGACTTGATTGTTCAAAAGTGTTTTTTTCTCCCACAATTTTATACTTTTATATTGTATAATATTTTAACAGGGGCCAAGTGTTAGGTACTACAAACATTAAAATATTTATTATAAATAATTAATGATAAATAAATGATTATTACAATTTTGACTATGGAAATAAAGCTGTCTCTGGCTTTGTTTTTAGGAGAAAAATAACAACAGAGTGATAATGATGGCTTGTTTGAAATAGAATACATTACTTATTTAGTCCATGGACATGACTTGTAAACCTGCTGAAATTAAGACAGCCACACAGTGAAAGTTTTATAGCCTGTCATAACCACTAGAGGGCAATCCTTTCCTTATCAGTGTCGTTGCTGCAAGCAAACATTAATAATAAAACTCTGTGGGAGGAATGAAAGTTGGAATTTCAACAGCTAAAAGTCCTAAAGTATTTATGTAAACAGTAAAAATGACTGGGACTAATATAATAATATAATACTTTGACTAATGGGGGGGAAAGTATAATGCTTCCAGATCCTCAGGGAGAATAATTCCTTATTCCTCAGCATTAAACCTTATAGTTGTTTCCCCAAATGTTTTTATGCACTTAGGTAACAAGTAAAAGACTTGTGTCACAACACACAAGGGACTGCACTAGTTCATATATTGCAAGCATTTCAGTCAATAGGCTAGTGCAAGACCATGAAGAGCTTTAAAAACAAGTCAAATAATGTCTAAATCAATACAGAAACTGGCAGGCAAGGTAAGGACTTTAAAACTGACGCAAATTGTGATTTCTGACTTGATGTCTACACCAGATAAGAGAGCATTACTGTAGTACATCATGCTGGATATTAAAATGTGCATTAATCTCTTTTTGCCACTCAGAGAGTAAAGTGGTCGCAATTTGGTTTTATGTTTGAGATGATAAAAAGCAGCTTTGGTGATAAAACCCCACATGATCCTTAAAGTTCTGCGTCAGACATGACACAGAGGTTTCAGGAATTGAAGCTCAGTGTAATTCCTGGAGAATTTAATCTTGTGACCAGTTTCTCTCTCTGAGCCATGGATATACGGTAATTATAGTCAGCTGAATCTAATGCATTTCACTGTGCGGTATGTAGAGGCTCTTTCTCAGGCCAGCTCCTCCGCTCGAGGACAGTCAGCTTGTGCCGTGATGCGGCCTATCCGTTATTTGCACTTGATAAGTTACTGGATAGGTTTTTTTAACTGAAAATTATAAATCCCCACTGGACAAAGAGGTCCAGTATCTGGAAAGATCCGTTGGTACATATGTTACGTAGCCAATCCATAACGTTAATGAAGAGAATGTGTTGGAGATCTGATCCGTCACAGATGCTTATCCGCATATCATCCAGATATATTATCGAGCATTTTCATCGGAATCCATATTCATGTATCACTGGTGTAATAAAATGTGCGTGACCTGTCTGTATTCACAAAAAAAAATCCAGCAGTATTCATTCTTCTTGATTCGTCACGAATCCAAAGAAGATGCACTAATATTTGTTATTCTTGATTTGTCGCATATCCATAGAAATTGCATTGGTATTCAATCGAGACCACATTTCTCTGAGAGTATATGAATCTGTGGGCAACATTCACAAATACAGAATTCAGAGTTTTACAAAGGTTCTGGGCATCAGCTGAGAACCAACATAAGTCAATATTGCAATATCCTGGCAAGGCTGCTCTTTTTCAATGCTCAGGTTTCCCTGTTCAAACGCAAGGTTCTGTGTTCAATTCTGGCTCATGGCAGTGCTTTTTATAACATTACTTTCATGGAACAAGGTTATTTAGATGTTTATCATGTACCATACGTCAATGTGACTCCAGCACCCTTTAGAATTACAAGAAGGTCAGAGCTGCAACCCTCATTAAAAGTCTAAATTTGAAAGTCTGATCTTGATCCACATTGCTGTTTATCACATGAAAGCTCATTGTATTATGCTGTTGTCTTGTGACCTAACCTGAGGTCATAGGTTTGATCCCAATGTAATTAATTTTATCTTTCAGCAGTCACACACAATTTCTACAGTGATTGCTTTTTTTCTAGCTTTTGTTTGTACCTCTCCAATTTCACATTTCATATTTAGATAATCATAAAGTTTCCCTTGTCTAAACAAATCCATTCTATTCCTCACTTATGTTTTACCTTTGGGTGCATGGTTGCTTGTACATTATTGTCAATACAAGGAAAGGCAAGGCAAGTTTATTTGTATAGCACATTTCAACAACAAGGTAATTCAAAGGGCTTCATATAAAACAATAAAAGCATCAGGATACTATTTAAAACAGTTGATCGAAAGGGAACAAATTTAAGATAAAATAAGATTATAGATCTTAAAAATTAAGATTAAAAATCAAGAAATGGAAATTAAAGACATAAAACAAGATATAATTCTAAAACAGTTGATTAAAAGAGTTAACAAAGTGAGTTCAGTGGGAGAAAGACTGAGCAGAGATTTAAGAGCGAGTGTGACCATGTGTTCTATCTGGATTGTAAATCTTTCTGTGGCCCAGTGCCAACTTCAGTGAGAATCCCTTCACACAAAAAACTCTCTTACTCTCTTTCACTGATTCTCTTGATAAAGACGACTCCCCTGAACATTTTCCCCATTGTATATCTCAACAACATTCACATGCACAGTGTTTTAAATTACCACTGATACATGTGCACTTCACTGCATTCAATAGGGAACTAATGCGAAGAGAAGAAAGTCAGACAAGAGGTGGCGAAGGTAAAGGGAGCAGAGAGGAGTGCTGAGATAAGGCAAGAATGTAAAAATAGATGGATCAAATGAAAAGAAAAGTAAAGACACATGGAGAGGGCTATAAGATGAATACTTACTCCTGAGCTGTGAGAGAGAGACTGAAAACTATCTGGCAACAAGGAGAAGAACAAGAGCACTAACAAGGAAATAACAACAGGAAAAGAGCAACAGGGACCTTGGTGAGTTTTTTGTCAATGAAAAGTACTTACAAGGTTGTAATAACATCCTCAGATGAGATTTGAATGTCCTTTCTGTGTAATTCAAACTCCAGTTTCCTCTGTGGTGAAAAATGATTGTATTCTTGAGACTCAATGAGCTGCATTGTTTCCCATTACATTACTGTAATGACTGGAAATAGAGTAATAGTCAGTGAATGACAGAATACAGAAGAGGAATGAGGAGAAAATGCATCTATAAATGGATCTAGGTAAAATGATAGTCATTTTCAGATTTGAACCAAAATGTAATTGATGTCAAGAAATGTAACGGTAGCAGGAGGCTAATAAGGAAATAAGTGCAAATATCTCTGTGTCCTGCAATGTTTATCATCAGCAGCTATGATTTCAAGACCAGATTGTTTAAAAGTTTTCCCTTTGCTGGACATTTTCTTTCGTAGCCAACTGGATGTCTCAGCCATGAACCCAAGATTGACCTTTGCCTTGTTTTTGCTGCCGAGTCTTTACACTTGCACAGCCACGGTGAGTCTAACTTTATCTATAGTTCATAGGGTTGTAGGGTTTATAGTAGTAATATAAGTAGTAGAATTAGTTGTAGTAGTTAGTAGTTAAGTGTACATATACAGTTTATCCCTGGATATAGATATGAAAAAAATAACAAGGAATATTAGTTGAAACTACAAATAACCAAATTCCAACTGGATACTCATGAGCAAATCAATCATATTTATGATTTGTGACCTTTATTAGTCATAAATAGGGATGCTACTGTAGTGAAACATTAGGGGAATAATATAACATGGTCATAATGATATTTTATCAGCTATTAGAATGAATTCACATCTTCCTTCTTTTGTTACAGTATTTTGCACCTGTTTCTCATCTGATCTTTGGCAGATGTGCGCTTGGCACAAACTACAAAGTTTCTAGAAGGATTATTGTAGTTGGGAAACAGGGCATATGAATGGAGAAGCTGTGGTTCCCACAGTACACTGACCTAGAAATATTAATTGTCTACTCAGTGACATCACAACAGGAGCCATTTCTAAATGGCTTGTGTTCAGACAGATTTCAGCAACACTACCGAGGAGGCCAGACCACAACAGAATGAAGGTGGTTTAATTTCACAGTTTTAGCAGCAACACCAGACCAGACACCTAAATATTTACACAGAAACACTAAAAATATATAATTAACTATATATATAATTATATATATATATTTTTTTTTTCATGATTGAACATATAAAGTTCAAGACAAATAAAATGTGTGTGTGTGTGTGTGTGTGTGTGTGTGTGTGTGTGTGTGTGTGTGTGTGTGTGTGTGTGTGTGTGTGTGTGTGTGTGTGTGTGTGTGTGTGTGTGTGTGTGTGTGTGTGTGTGTGTGTGTGTGTGTGTGTGTGTCAGAGTGGTAGAGGCCAGCGCAGACAGACACAAGCTGTGGAGAGCCTGAGACCATATATCGGCAGAGTAGAGCCAGGTAAGGTAATAGTGCCAAGAAACGCGGTGGTCTGACTCTATGCCATTTATTTTATATATAGAATATGGTTCAGTGAAGTGCTTTGAAGTACTATAGGCCAGATGAGACGGTTCATTTTATATTAGATGAAGTGATGAAAAATAGATTTAAGATGATTGGCAAGGACAATTGGCATAGACAGTTCTGAGTCGAGAAAGTCGCTCAAACTCAATGTTAATTTCAATTAGCATGTATAATGAAAATATTGTGCAGATATGCAGAACATATATACAGTTCTTATGCTTAATTACATTGGAATTTACAATAAAAAGATAGATATAGAATATGAGACTAAATACAAAAAATCCATTTCATAGTTTCCAGAGAGAGATGACCTATCCATTTGAGCCAATCATTAACAATTAGAACTGATCACTAACATATTTTGTGCTGTGGATGCGATCAGTAATGTATAGAAGAAAATATACAAAAAAAGAATTTAAAAAATAAATAAATAAAACAAAATAAAGATGTACAGTACCCTGCAAAGAATGATTTCCTTTTTGGGTTACATATGTTCACAATATAATATTTTAGGCCAAATATGTAATATTTACCTCACATTTGTACACTACTGAAATGAATATGTGGTTGCAGGCAAAGTACTCTAATCTAAGCAAAAAATCAATAGAAACATGAAATCTACAGCAAAGAAGTGTTAATCTTATGCTTCAGAAAAGCTATGTGAGCTCCTAAGTTGTCGCAGTCCAGTGGGATCTCAGTGCCAACTGGTTCAGGAAAATGGAGTCGCCATTCCGAAGTGTGTTTGTCCTCAGTCTTGTCCAAGGTAAACGTGACAACCAAACAACCAATGCTAGGAAATCTACCTATAGAAATATAGTAGCAATACATATTTTGACTTGATCCTAGTGTAATTATTTACGATCTATATCTTTCATTAAAAAAATTAAATGCTTCAAGGTCATAAAATAGAATCATGAATAATTCTGCTGCACTTACTAGTATGATCCATCCTCACATTCTTTTTTTTTTTTTTTTTTTATTTGGGCACTGGCTCATGCAATCAGGCAGAGGGCACCAGTGTGCAGTGTTCTGGGAAAGACCTATGGGAATGAGTGTTTGCTGCATAAAGAAGCCTGCAGAAAGAGACGCCGCACTGAACTGGCTCACAAAGGACCCTGTCTGGGTAAACACACACACACACACACACATGCACACACTCACACACACAGCATTAGATATTAAACACACTTTAACAATGTATGCTGCAGCATTCCCAATTAGCCCTTTTATCCCCCTTGGTCAGTCTCCAAGGTTAAATGCACTGGGGAGGAATTAGGCCAGTTTCCATACCGTCTCCTGGACTGGTTTCTGCTCCTGAGTCGAATGGAAGAGTCTTACGCACCTGCTGCCCTGCCCCAGAGGTGCCTCAGCCATGCCCAGAGGACACAACTCGCACAGGTAGATGAAACCTCTCTCTCTGAAGCAAGAGAAAACTGGGCTGAAAGAGAAAAAGTCTGAGGATGAAATCAGACACCAAACGTCTGCATCCAAGGGGAGAAGATGGCTGTAAAGTAGTACACATGATTTATGATCCATGATGACCTCAGCTAATGATGATGCAAATAAAATCGATATGCATAACAAATGCTACAGCAAAGAAACTATAGCCGGAAAGAAATATACCGAGGGATCACTTTCACTCCCACTGTAACTTAACACCGATCATAAAGTTGTTTTTCGACAGCAGACGCCGTCATCCTGCTCATATACAAACCGGACCATCTAGGAAATCGATGGTAACAACCTACTATAAGTGGCAAGTTTTTGTGTTGCTTGTGGCGTGGCCGTCCACAGAATGGGCACAGAATGGACACCACGTATGAATAGGATTTGGTCAATAATCACTAAATTATTCAATAAGCGAGTGAATGGGGCGTAACTTAAGAACCTCCCACCAGCCACATTGACCTCCTGACCTAAAGGGAATTAAATGAAAGTGACTGCATTCTATTGATGATATGAAAAATGATATATGATGTTTTGGAAAAAGGTTGTTTTGTATGGTAAGTCATATACATATAGATTAGAGTCTGTTTTAATTCATTATTATCACTTCCACCATGGATGAAAATGAACGCTTCCATGTTTTCCATCATTTCACCCCCCCCCCCCCCCCCCCCCCCTTCTTTTTTAGGAAAGGTTTGCCTTGCTGGACAAGAACAAAGATGGCAAGTTGAGTCGCAGGGACCTGAGGAAGCTGCGTTACAAGAGGATGCCTCTGGAACACTGTGCTACACAATTTTTTAAGTCAGTCCCTCAGAAAGAGTCACCTCCAGCAGCTATTGCTACAGGGCTCCTTCCAGGCGTTTATCTAAGGCACAATACAAGCAGTTTATCTCATGATTGGATTGGTTGAGACAAATTCAAATTACTTCAGTATTTTCCTGAAAGTTATAAGCACACCCCCTCACAGCCATTATGCAGCTTTCATGAATGTAAACTTATCCTTCTAATCTGACTTAACACTTGATTTACAGTATTCGTTCTTGTTGCATAGAGGAAGCCAAACGTGTGGGAGGTAAAGAAAAAAAAAGCTATGATAAAATGGCCTATTTGATGAAATCCTATATACCATCAGGTGACTGTTTGGTATGGTAAAGACAGTGTTGCTTATAATGTGCATAACACTGTGACACCATGTCACACAAATGTTCACAATGTGAACCTTCTGTCTCTTGCAATATGTTCCTCTTTTTTTTTCTACTTAATCACTGAATCGCCAAGGGTTAAAAATGTCACACCGTGATGTGTTTCGCCCCCGCTCTGTGACCAAGTTGCACCTCCCACCATGCTGTTCTCTCTGCACGCCATCCATCCATTCATCCACCATGCCAGTCCCTGCTTCCTGTCTCCCCCTCCCCTCCGATTTCATGACCCCACCATCTCTCCATCATCTAACTCCTCCTCCGTGTTGCACTTCTTCCCCCCTCTATCCTGCGCTCCCTGCTTTCCTTTCCTCCTTTCTACAAATAGACCCATCCTCAGCCTCCCTCCCTGTCAATCTCTCCATCATTTCTGCTCTTCTTTTCATCCTCCCATCTCTTCCCCATTATCTAACGTTCACCCAGCCCCCTTTTTTCTCTGCCAGTCTGCGGTGACAGGTTTTGTGGGAGTAGGGCTGGCTGTGTCAATGTCAAGCCATTCCCAGCAATGATAATGTTTATTATCCACTGTGTCTCCCGCTGCCCACGGATTAACACAAATTGAAGGAGTACCCTTCAGAGATAACGCCGCAGGGTGAAATGAAAGACAATGGCTGTTGAAAAGCCCCATTGCAGTTGTTTCTGTACATATGGATAGGTTTTATATGGTGCTTGTGTGTATCAATACAAATTCATCATTAACAAGTGCATGCGCTTACAGTGCTTAAGCATGAAAAATGACTGTATTTCTGTGAGTGGCCCGTCAAGCCTGGCTGCCTTCCTGCACTGTGTTATGAGGTTACCATGCTGTGTAATGTGCTGTGTTTGCAGGTTATGTGACCGCAACAGGAACGGGAAAGTGACCCTACGAGAGTGGACGACCTGTCTGGTGGATCGCTCTGAGGCCTGGTTCTACAGCTTCATGTGTTAGTCATAACTTTTTGCCCATTGTTGATGTAATTGTTGATGCAGACGGATGTTGAAAAAGGTCATAGCACATTTAAAGCCCCAGTTGTATAATCAACAGCTCAGAAATAGACTAGGCAAAGCAAGGTTTATTTGTATAGCACATTTCAACAACAAGGTAATTCAAAGTGCTTTACACTACTGTTCAAAAATTTGGGGTCACTTAGAAATGTACTTATTTTTTAAAGAAAAGCATTTTTTTCAATGAAGATAACTTTAAACTAATCAGAAATACACTCTATACATTGCTAAAGTGGTTAATGACTGTTCTAGCTGCAAATCTCTGTTTTTTGTGCAATATCTACATACGTTTTTAGAGGCCCATTTCCATCAACTATTACTCCAGTGTTCTAATGGTAAAATGTGTTTGCTCAAAGTGTCAGAAGGATAATGTAATAAAAGTTTCATTAAATTTCATTTTACTTGTGGTAAATAAAAGTGTGAATTTTCATGGAAAACTGAAAATTGTCTGGGTGACCCCAAACTTTTGAACAGTAGTGTCCATAAAAAATATTAAAAGCATCAAGGTACAATTTAAAAACAGTTGAATAAAAGGGGGAAGATCAAACATTTAAATTAAAAAATAAAACAAGAACAAAGTTTCAGTGCAGTGAAAATGAATGAATAAATAATCAAATTAAAATAATTAAGAAATTACATCAGAAATAGGCAGCAGTAAACAGAAAAGTCTTCAGCTCTAACTTAAAAACAGTGAGAGTTGCCGGGAGTATGTTCCAGATCTGTGAGACATAGAAACTGAATGTTGCATCTCCATGTTTAGTTCCCGACTCTGGGAACAGAGAGCAGACCTGTCCCAGATGATCTAAGACGTCTGGACAGTTCATGGGTAATTAAAGAAGAGCAGGTTATTACTTAATAGGATAGTTCCAGGCTGAATTCCATGTCAGTGGATCATTGGGGCCCTGAAAGTGGATCAGGGGTCTGACAGTCAGGCCCTGATCCACTTAAAGGCCTGCCACTGGCAGGTGCCTGTCAGTGGACCCGGTGGGCCTTGTCAGCAGAGGAGTCTGCTGAGTTGGCTTTAAAAGCGAATCAGAATACACAACCATCCTGACTAAATTAAATAACCCTTACAGCACCTCAGACTTAAGAAAAATCCCTCCAAAAGAGGTAATATATTGCAATGTTTTTCTCAGGAATAACATTGCTCCTCTTGATGCAAATGACATTCATGTGAAACATGTGCAACACACTGGGTCATGAGTGATGACTGAGATGGATTAAAATAGTTTGAGTTAGGAACATCTCCACACTCTGCCTTTAATATTATGTATATTCTTCAAAAGATTCTGTTTAAAAAAGAAGCAACCCCCCTCCCCCCAAGAAGATAAAGCCAATTTTCTACAATATTTTTCTACAGGGCTGCAGACAGAGTCACTGTCATAGTCCAAGTAACTCAAATAACTGGGAACCTTCTTATTTTACCGATAATCACTGTAGTACCAGACTGTTCTTTCCAGGAATCTGTTTCCAAACATAAACATAGATTTTGTTAGAGAAATACTGAAACCTTTATTTATGTTCATCTAAAAGTAATTTAGCTCTGAAAAAGAATCAGCCTTAAAAAAATACACAAGCCGTTCCAAACCAAGACAATTTGTTTTTGTGTTTTGTTTTATCCAAAGCGATGCGGATGGGTTCCAGCCGGCTGTGTCCTACAATCAAAGAGAAATACCTTTGAGGTGAACCACGGTTCTGTGAAGAATTCTCTTCAACTCTTCAAGACGATCCACCGCTACCACCATCTTAATCCCAGTTATTCACAGGACGACTTCTCTGCTCACTCATCTGTTTTACTCAGTATTGCGGCTGGTAATATCCGTGTGATTTATCACATCATCAAATCTGAAGGTCCGCTGTTTGTCTGTGCATTCATGTGTGTGCACAAATGGCACAAATAAATGTCTGGACGAGCTGCCCAGCAGTACTGCTAATTACTCTTGCTGACATTTGTACATTTGTGTTATAAAAGCGCAAAGACAATTGGTCAAATGTTAAATACAAAATTACAAGACTCTGCTTTAAATAACCAATTAAAAAGGAGGATGAAAGCGACACAGTCAGACAGAATGATAAACTAGAAGGGTAATAAAGGTGGGGACGAACAGAATGCTTAGTGTGAGATGGCGTGACTGGAGAGGAGACAAAGAGATTGTAAAAGTAGGGGAGAATTAAGAGGAAAGTGTCATAATGTGCTAGAGGAGACCGAGGAGGAAAGTGACTGGAGGAAGGAGAGAGAAGTACAAAGTATGTGTTTGCGAAAACACGGGAGGAGGTAATGCACTGTAAATGGGAGATGAGAGTAATGGAGTAATGCATAAAAAATGGATCAGAAATGAGGGAAAGACTGAGAACAGGGAGTGAGAGGGGGAAGGGTCGGCTGAGAAAGCGGCGGGAGGAAGCAAGGAGAAAGGAAATGCAGGAGAAAAAAAATTGTCTCGATGCTGGCAAATATTTTTTTCCTACGGTCCGCTCTGTAAATAGCATCTTGGAACATGATGCAGAGTATCTGAAACACTTGACCTCTGTCAAGGTCGGAGCTTGCTGACTATTCGTCTGTATGTACCATCCATAATACATGCTGCTCTAAAAAACTCTTGTTGCTTGTTTGCTTCACTTTTTGTGCATGAATTTGTGTTCAATCGTGCTTGTGTTGGTGTGCACCAAGATCAATAGGGGGGGATGTGTGTGGCCTGGGGTGGGTTCTTCGGTATGACTGGTTTCTCTGGACTAATTAGCCTTCAAATTTACTATGCCTAAAGGATGGGGGGGAGAGAGAGATATTGGATAGAAGATGAGGGAAAAAGGAAGAGATTTCAGCAGATTCAGGATGGAGGACTGCTTGCTCTATGTCATGCAAAACGAAAGTGCATCATCCTAAATATTCAAACAGGATGTTTTCATTCCCTCTGACTTTCAATGAAAACTTTTGATAAAGTGCACCTTGGAATGTTTAGTGAAAAATACAGAAATACAATGTATAATGTAGGAAGGGAAAACAGAGATGAAGACAGAAAAAGCAAGGAAAATAACTATTGAACAGATATCAAACTGTATCTATTGATGAGGGGTGACCTGATGAATGGTTTGCTGTTGATGTAAAAAAGAAAAAAAAAAAGCTCTGAATACAAAGTTACAAAGTCCATCCCCCCACTACCTCCATAAACAAACATCTCTCCACAATCTCTCCCTTTGCTTTGTCCCAAGGGACGAGTCCCTTCATCTGGGGAAAAAAAAAAGGAAAATGAGATGTTGGGGCCACCCCTGAAGGTCCAGGAAGATATATCCACCTCTTCCTCTTCCTTCTACTTACCACTGCTCCTGCTTTGTGTGTCTTCATACCCCCCACCTCTCTCCTAATAGATTCCCTCTCATTACCCCTGGACCACCGTCTCCACCTCCTTCCATCCCCCCTTCCAAACACAGAGAGGGCAGTTGTAGATTGATCCACCTAATCCTACTTTACCTCCCTGTCACACATCCTCTGACACACACACACACACACACACACACACACAAGCCATTCACCTCCATCCCTACTGTCCTCACACCCTTCCTGTCACATCCCATTTGGATAGAAGAGAGCGATATCTGCATGCCACCCACCTCTTTAACCTTCTCCCCCCCCTTTTCTCCTTTGGGTGCTGATCAGTGATCTGTGATGGGTTGCCTGCATCTCTCAGTTTCTCCCTCTCTCCCTCTTTCTCTATATGTCTCTCTCTCACGCACACATTTACACAACACTCTCAAGGGACTCTGACAGCACAGGAGCAGATGGGCGACTGGTGATGACATGTTAAAAATAAAGATTCCTGTTAACCAGTTGTCAGCTAGCGCACCCTCCCTCATGTCTCCCTGTATCATTTGCTAATTCTCTACCTGTCTAGCTCTCTCTCTTGTCTCATTTTTTCGCTGTCAATCTCTCTCTGTCTCTCTCTCTTTGCCTACAGCTTATCCCATACAGGCTATTACTAGAAGGCACAAAAGCCTACTAACCCTGGCACTGAAAGCATGCATCTTAAGACCCTCCGACCCCCAGACATGATATTTAATACATGGTTGTCATAAGATGGCCCCTTGCATTATGCATTGCTCGTAAGCACAAGTTAATAATAGATGAAAAGGGCAGTTTGCTCTTTCTTTTTATGCAATTATGCCAATTTTTTTTACTCTCTCTTTCTGTTGCTTTCTCTGCGAATGGAGTTGGTCGGGCGACTGTATGGCAATAAATTATTAAATGGCAACATAAGAAGGGGGTGGGAGCTATGGGATCAAAAGAAATATTCAGGCCAGTCATGGTGGCAATGAAAGAGGAAGAGGAGGGTGTGTGTGAGAGCTGGTGAGCGTGTGTCACCCGAGTTTGTGCATCAATCCCAGGTCCAAAATGTTGAGAAAACAGCCTACGGCTTGCAGAATGCGCCAATTCTCGAATCAAATTCTCCTTAAAAACAAGCAGTAAAGTTGCTAGAACACAGCTCATGCGCAAAAGTTGTCTGTTACCAGTAATCTCTCTAAGGTTAATCACCATCAATCTTCAAAAAGCAGCCGCCGTATCGTGCTCTGCCAGATTGCCGACTTTCAGAACTTCTTAGGGACTGTTAAGTGGGCCAGCGAATGGAGAGGGATATAGAGAGGAGGACTGGTGGCTTTGAAAGAGAGTCCAGCCACAGCAAAGGGTCCTCACTTAAAATGAAGAGCCAGTTGTGGCCACCAAAGTAATGCATTTATTAATAGCGCTCATGTGCCACATTTTTTATTCTTCTTTGAAGAGATGCAGCCACAGACGGGTAGACATAGACAGAGAGGGAGGCAGAGAAGGGGGTCTCCGAGATTTTAGCCTGCGGTCAGACAATATTCCCTCTGGGTGGAATGGGTCCCATTCAGAGCAACCTCAATAGCCCTACACTGAAGTACCTGGTGAATGAGTGAGAAAAGGCCCCATCACAGAATGGAAAAAAGGGGACTTAGCACACAATGTGGCAGGCCCCTTTCTAGTTCCCTGATGATATTGATTAAAGAGCTCAGGAGAGAGAACACGGTACATGAGGCTTGCCATTGTGTTGGGATGGGAGGGCTGGGTGGGGTTGGAGAGCCACTGATATGAATGCCCCCACAATCCCCTGAGACCTACACTTGACCTGTAGTTGAAGGGCATAAAGCCTGCAATATGGCTGTCCTGTACACAGATTTTTGATCAGGTCTGGTTAATCTGGTTGATCTCTCTCTCTCTCTCTCTCTCTCTCTATATATATATATATATATATATATATATATATATATATATATATATATATATATATATATATATATATATATATATATATAGTGATCTGTTGATCTAAATTTGATTATTAGATGATTAGATGACAAATGACAGACATATTGTTATCTCCATTGTTTCCAAACCTGTGATTACTGTGTGGCCTTGAATGGTGTAATAAAGGTTGGCATACTTGTATACTATATTTGAATGTCATACATGGGGAATCCTGGTCCTGGAGGGCCAGTGTGGGTGCAGGCCTTTTGTTCCAAGCAAGCAGCAACAATACACCTGATTCTTTGTTCATGTTCGGAACAAAAGCCTACACACACCGGCCTTTCTGAATTAGGATTCCACACCCCTGTAAGAAAAAGTTTACAAAAAAGTGTAAGAAAAATGTAATGAAAAATGTAAGAAAAAGTTTACAAAAAAGACAGTTCCTCAGCACTGCTGCAAAACAAGTGAGATCTTTCTTTGATTAGATTCAACATGGTGTAGTTTTTAATGTGACAGCCGACAAGCAAACAAGACATTTGCATAAATCCATGAAATGCTTGATAGGCTGTTCTTGCAATTAAACATGTTCATTTGGAGGCAGTTTGAGCACCTGATCGAACAAGCGATAAGGGCACAAAGACGGTGTAACCTCCAGTGTGCTGCCTGCAGCCCTCTCCTTATCCAGATATTATCAGACCAGCCAGACAATGGTTAATGTATTTAACTTTTACATCACCTCCCCTCCTTCTAATGCTGCTCTTGACAACACACAACATATTCAGTCTCTCTCTCTGTCTCTTTCTCTCTTTCTCCTCATTACCACCCCCATTCAGCGACCTCACCGTCAGCCCCCTCACACTCACCCACTCGCTCTCATATTGCACATACAGACACACAAACACACTCACACATGAGTCCATTTGAATTGCAAGTGAGCTCACCACCAGATAAGGTAAACACAGGGAACAAGTGAAAAAAGAACGGAGGGGGAAAGAGTGACAGGGGGAGAACAAGAAGAGAAGGGGGGGGGGGTACAGGCTTGACTGACCAGATGACATTCATACAGTGTTTAACAGGACAGGCTTCCACATGTGAAGGAGCGAGACACAGAGACACAGAAAGGAGAGCTCTGCCTAGAGTGGATCACACCACACCAAAGGCACACAGCAGCCGGGACAGCCCCAAAGGGACACCTGAGCCCTGAGGAGACATCTCCTGAAGTAGGGGAGTGAGCGGCAGCCCATGGGAGACGGAGTCAGTGGAACACCCGACAACAACCTGCTGTCGCTCCTCCTCTCCTCGCGACCGGCTCTCATCCCCCTCTCCTCCTCCTCCATCCTCGCTCCTTCTCTCATTTGATCCCATCCCTCACTAACTACACCGGAGAGAGGGAGAGCTTGCACTGAGAGGAGGTAAGGAGGATGCATGCATGTTGTTGTCCTTGCAGAGCATGTGTTTGTGCGTCAGCATCTCAAATTTCAACTGAATGTGTAAGTCAGCAACTTGTTTCTTTCTCTTTCAGTTCTTTTTCCTGTGTGTGTGTGTGTGTGTGTGTGTGTGTGTGTGTGTGGTCTCTGGGGGGGGGGTTAAAATAGCTGAGACAGATGCAGGGCACTTTTCATTTGTTGTAGAATCGTTTTCATATTGACAGCGTCATGTTTTACATGTTTGAAGACTGTGCTCATCTGTCTTTATGCGTTTTATTGCTCGCTGCGCCTGTCTTTTTCTCCCTGACGACCAGTAATTCTCTTGTCAGTTGTAAAGAAAAGTATGACCCTGGAGTGGGACAGTGTTCGCAGAGAAAGAGCAGGCATAAAAGTGTGTATCAAAAAAGGAAAAGGGCATGGCACTGTAGGCATGTGTGTGAATGCATTGGTGAAAATATGAGACAAGGAGAAAGAGGCACAAAAGGGACAATGGAAGTCAAGAGGACAGGAGAGGGGCTTATACATTAAAAATCTGCTGTAAAATGCTCTCAAGTTCCATGGTCAATGCATGTTACAATGCCATCATCTTGTCAACCCCGACCATGAGCCACAGGCCAGTTCTTTGCCTGTAGTATTTATGGGGGGACAACGGATCCTGCAGGGACCACCCCATGCCATTTAATCTGTCCCTGCCCACAGATAACAGAAGGCAGATGGTCCTGCCAGAGCACGGGGAGATAGAAGATAGCTAACACAATGTGAGGACAGATAGCGCGCAGCACTCATCCCGTCCCTCTGAAACTGAGCCTGCACCAACTTCTAAATAAGAGGGAACAAATAAAGTGAAAAAGCGGGCAGAAGGAGACAGAAAGAGGAACGGATCAGGAGTGTCTTTAATTAAAATCCAAACAGTCCTGAGTGAATGCAGTCAGTTGACAGTATGGGATAAACATAATGGAAAGAGGAAACTCATCTAAAAGAAAAAAAAAGGAGGGGAGCCGAGCCCAGAGTGAGCGGAACCATCAAAGTCATGAGCTCCTGTGTTTAAAGGGAAGTATGTATTTATTTATAGAGGGTGGTAGTTGAGTTCACTGAGCTCCCTCTCCCTATAAGCCTTTTGCCTTATGAAAATTCAATTGGCCATAATTTGCTGAGGAGTCGTATGCATATTTTATCAGCGGGTGCGTATTGAAGAAACAAACCCGCCAAGCTTTTTTTTGTGTCTTCATCTTCATCTTTATCAAGACTGAATGAGGGGGGGAGTGTGAGAGGGGTTGAGAGGTTGTGCAGCCATCTGCTAATACGTGACACATTAGAACCCATTCGACACAGGAGCTAAAATAAACACCAATTAGTTGTCTGTGGCTAAAACACCAAAACAAATTCTTTGCAACCTTGTTGCATGGCCATAAGGTTTTTTTTTTTTTTTTTTTTTTAATCAATCAACCCTCTTCTTCAGTTGCATGTTCTCATCTTTTTCCTCTCCATTTCCCTTTCCTCTAATTACTTCAGGATCCAACATCCTCCTCTTCTTGCTCTCCATTTCCACAGCCCTCCCTTCCTCAGCCTCCACTTCCTCTCCTCTCCTCCCTCCCATTTCAATCCTCCTCTCTCTCTCTCTCTCTCTCTCTCTCACTCTCTCTCTCTCTCTCTCTCTCTCTCTCTCTCCCGCTGCATGTGTCTCATTTAAAGCTTTATGGGTCGTTCACTCCCCTTCTTTCGGTGCAAGGATAATGAGCCTCTGCACTACTTTGTAGCCGTGTGATGTTTTGTGAGTTTGGATCTCGGCGCGTCCGGGGGCCCAAAAAAAAAAAACGACTCAGATGTAGCTTCTGTAGTAGCCGCTTCCATGGTTCCACTGTGATTGTCATCTGATCTACGGGGCACGGCATTGACATAATACACCCTGTTAGGGGAAGGCGGGAGTGTGTTTGTGAAGCCTGTGTGACTTTGAACAAATGTGTTTTCTCTGGGGAGAAAAAGAACACTGAGACCTGTAATCATCCTATCTACTAACGCTAAATCATCGCCACACACACAATCACACACATCTATCCACAAGAAACAAAAATACAACAGAGAAGCATTAACAGACAGTGAAAGAAAGAAGAGTATAGATAGAAAGGTAAAGTTTCTCAACTATTGTTAGGCATTGCAGTAGTGTTTGATGGCTGGATTTGACTGGATTAGAATACATCAGCATGTCATCACCCTCTCCTGATAAAATGGCCGCTAATACTCATGATGAAATATATTTGGAGAACAGACTCATTTTAACCCGACTAACTAAAAATAGAGATGTAGATGTAAAGGCATCGACTTCAGAGATATTAAGGCTTCACACTTTGAAAAGCAGTGCGATGGGTGATTTCTTTTTTTCTTTTTTTTTTACAGTGTCAAGCTGTGCTACATCCCAGAGTAATATACCATGGCAATTTCTTTTTCCCCTGCATGAATAATTCTGTCTGAGTAGGATAGGCAGTTTCTTCATATCAATGAATCATCAGCCAATACATCTCTTTAGTGTCTGTGTGAATGGTACAGTAGAAATTTAACTGTGTGAAAAGTGAGAGTGCGTGACTGTGTATGAGTGGGTGTTGCCGATGGGGTCTGATTAATGTTCTTGACCTTTCCTCCATGTGTTTTCAGACACTGGAGATATCCAAGACGTGCTGACTGGGGGAAGCGTGAAAGAGACATAGAGTGAAGCAGCGATGGCACTCCTGTCCCTGTCCCGATGTCTAAGTGTAGCTTCGGTGCTGTTGTGGATCACTTCGTGGCCCCAGGTGCACTCGGCCTTGGCACCTGAGAATGAGGTGCCACTTCGTCCCACTACATGGTTACCAGAGGGGAAGATCACCTCTATAACTCTCCCCAAAGGACGAACTCGCAGGTAGGGGAACAGATGGGATGGGAAAATGTATGAAGCATTCATTAGAGCTGCAACTGATTAATACATTAAATTATTATAGGGTTAATCTGTGGATTATCTGTTTGATCTTTCAAATTACTTTAGTCATTCATTATCAGGGAGAATTATACCTAGGGGGGTCTTCTGCAGCATATGCCCAGCATCTGCCACTGCAACTCATATCTATCATTAAACATGCTAAAAACAAAACAAGAAAAGAAAGAGATTACACTTGAACAATGGGACTGTGTTTTATATGCGAACAAAACCCTCCACTTTTCTATAATCATCCAGATAAAAATCCTTTCATATCAATACACTGGGAACATGAGGTGGTGCTGATGACAGGGTGCTTGAGCTCACAGGGCTGTGGGGATATGATAGTCAACAACCACTTTTGTCTATAAAAAGAAACAAAAACATAAAATTGTGAATAACACAGTTATTAATATTTACTAGAGTCCAAGGTTTTGCTCATTTTGTCGATCTAACAGCCCATAAATAATAAAAAAAATCATTCATTAGCACTTACTTAAACTTAATTAAACCGCAAATGTTCACTTGAGAAAGTGAAGCCTGCAAATGTTAAAGGTTTATCAAAACCATATGTATAAAGGTGAATTTGGATAATGTTAAACAATTTCATAATGAAGGTAAATCTTGTATATATGTACATGTTATGTACAATTATTTAGTCTAAGACTAAGTGACTCCTTGACAGCAAAAACTGAAAGCTTTGCTTATTTGCAGTTCATTCTATACCTATGAATAAATGGTGATGCTTGCTCGTCATTAGATCTGCCCTTGTTTCCACTTTGATAACAAGTCACCAGCAATCTAATGGCCCATCTTTTAGGAGACAGAAGTTGATTCCAGCACCACTGTAGAGCGAGTTTGAGGAAGCGGAGCACATTTGGCTTGAACCCCACAGAACAGTGCCAGTGCGTGCTTTCTGGAGCTGGGAGCTGAAAATTGCGAAATACATCTCCCTGTGTGTTGCAGTCTGTCCACCAGTGCAGTCATGCAGAACCGCACAGCAAATAATGGCGAGAAAACACTGATTTAGAAATTAATCACTCTATTAAATAAGCAGCAAAGTGCCCTTGAGAATGACAGTGTCCTACATCTGTTTGGAAACAACCGCCATCTGCACAATATCAAGAATAATGGTGTGTGTAAGAGATGAGAACAAATAGTTATTAACAAATATCCGTGCAGTTCCTTAGATTTCATGAAGAGTAACTGACTGTGAAGAAATTCGAAGTCATACAAAAGTGTTTAACCCGTTAAAATCCCAAACCCACTAATATGGGGGCAGAATTGAATTTTATTCATATATTGCTTGAAAAAACCTCAGCTATAACACTAAAGAAAGTATTTTCATGTGTACTAAAACACAATATTACTGTTACAGTTATATCTCATTAATATCCACATCATCAATACAATAAGAAAATAATATTTAATTTAATATAATATCAGCAATAGGGCTGCAACTAACTACTATTTTGATATTTAATTTAGATTTGAGCATATTCATGTTCTGTAATGATCCTCAGTTTATAGACAAATAATTGTTGAATGACGTTTACACTGCAGATAATTTAATTTCAATTTGGTTCAGTTTGGACTTGGTTTAAGTTTTAAGTTTTTTAGTCACCTCACATGTTGTAGATTACTTCTGATTCCTGTTAAATACAAAACCTTTGTAGTTGTAGAGATATTCCTTATTTATAGCAGGAAATCTGAAAAATACACCTGAGACTTAAATGGTCAAAAGAGATCTTTGTGGAGGTGAACAGCTTAAACCAGAGTTAAAAGTGAAAGAAAAGTGATTGTCAGGTGCCTAAATTTAATATTCAAATCCATAGTCCGACACTCACTGTCCCCAAACCTCTGATCACAATAAGGGACATAACTGTTTCTATGCGAAGCACGATCCCAGAGAGTTCCCGCAAACAGGCAGATATCCATCTGAAACTGTCAATGCAGCCTTATCATCTGATTCCCAGGTCACCTCTCCTGATCTGCTATCAAACGACTGATCAGCATGCAGTCAAATGAAAAGACAGCGATCGGCAAATCTTTGAAACAGCTGCAATGTTGAAATCTCAAAGCTTCAGGAAAGAAAATTATAACCAGCCTATATTATCTTTGAATCAACCGTAAAAATGAGAGATTGTTGCACAGCATGCACTGAACGATATCTTGTATTCTCAGCCCATCACTGTGTGGCTGAATAGAAACAGGATGTTATCTCTTTGACATTCCCCGTGAGGAATCAAACAACTTCATTGCCGTTATCTTTGGTGTTCGTCCACAGGCTGTACTTCACACTGAGGAAGAAGGCCCCAGTGATGTGGGTGACTGTCAGCCCATGTGACCTCCCCATCGAGTGGAGCTTGGCCGCCCGCACCCTGAAGGACAAACCCCTCAAGAGCCTCCATTGTAAGTGGACATCTGCATCTGTACATGTAGATCAGCACTACATGTAGTACAGACAAGATGAGCCATTTGATATAATCATCATCATCATTAACATCGTCATTATCATTATTATCCTCACAGGCAGGCATTTAGTGGAGCAGATTTTTATCTTTAGGCAAGGCAAGTTTATTTGTATAGCACATTTCAACAACAAGGTAATTCAAAGTGCTTTACATAAAAAATTAAAAGCATCAATATACAAAAAAAAGTTGATTAAAGGGGGAAATTTAAATAATTTCAAATTAATTAAGATTAAAAATCAAGACTTTACTTAAATTTGTATTTGCCCAAGAGAGTTTCCTTCACATTTTGAAACAGCTTCATGATGAGAAACTGCAGTACCTGACATAATGAAGATGATCAAACTATTCCTACTATTTAACTATTTAAACTATTCCTAAACTGATTCCTGTTAATATCACAGCCACTGTATTTTTTTCTTGAAAATCCATTGCCCCTAATTCCTTTCTTAATATGTTTATATTACAACTTATCGATACATATCAATACTGTTGTTCAACTTAATAGTATTAATTATATAATTTTTCAAATATTTTTAAGGCCAATACTTTAATGCCAATATCAAATTTATATTTAGATTTAGTGGCATTAAGCTACCAAACCCATTCAGCTGACCATCTCTTGCTAGCACCACAAGTTTATTTTGAAATCAGAAACAACTGCATGGAACCATCTGCAGAACACACCTAAGAGTGACTCTTTCATTCACCCCAGACATTTTAGGGCATTGCTCATAAGCCTTTTCTCTCCTATATGCTCTTGTTTTAACACTGATTTTATCTGATTGTATATTTTTCATATTCTATTTTTTTATTTTGTATTATTTACATATTTAATGTTGTATTATATTTTTTCATGTTTTACTGTGACATCATTGCAAATGAGGGCAACTTCAATGACTCAATGACTTCAATGAATGAGGTTTAAATAAAGGTTTGAACGAATTAATGGATTAAACACAGATACACATGTTAAATCAAAATAGATGAAATGTTGAACAAGAAGTGATATAAACATGTGTTTATAGTCTTCATTTTTGTGCCTAGTAAACCAAACAAACCAAACAAACTCAGAAGTTTAAACATACCAAATGTTGCACATTTACAGGATGGCATAAAACTAAAGTTAGGGCAATATATGCTCCAACTAATCTAAGAAAATAAAATTTTCAAAGTAAAAAGACACAAATTTCTGGGCTCCAAAGTATGCCTCAGAGCCCCACATGAGTACTTATCTGGGTTAACTAAACAAGCTTCTCTACATGGTAAAATAACATCATGAAGTTATAAAATGACACATGAATCATTCAGATCCTGAGCTCATGTGTCCCCATCGCCAGCCTGAATTATTCACTTTGATTCTGTAACATTTGGTCTCATTTGAGGAGCGATTTCTCATCTCGAGGAGAGGTGTACAGTGGATAGGGTTGACAAGTTTTGGGGGCATTTTTTTAAAGCTTTTTTGTGTATTTCAAAATGAAAACACTTTGGGTATGAATGGAAATAATAGCAACCGTTTTTGAAGTGGCAACTGACATTTAATTAATTTGTTAATTTATTTGGAGAGCAGGATTTTTTGTATATCAACCAGCTTTTGTGTATTTTGTGAGTTTTAATGCACATGGCTGTGTTTATATTAAAAAGTATTATCTAACTAGTAAGAAAGTAAGACAACATTTGGTAACATTATCATTTGGTATTAAAGCAATGGGCTTTCTAAGAATTATGTTACATTCAGAAAATGTTTTGTTTTGTTGACAAATTTTGAATTGTTGTAGTTAGTGTCTTTAGATCATGATGGTCTGCCTGTCAAAAGATTAAAAGTCAATCTATAAAACTAAATATAAAATTGTTGTAATTTGTTTTATGTGCTGGACTATTTCTTGTTTTCCTGGAGTTTTTAATTGTTGCCCAGCAACATCAAGGTAACAACAAATTTCCAGGTCCAGTTATGCTAAACTAAGCTGTCTCAATACCTAATATACTGACATGAGTGTGATATTGGTCTTTTCATCTAACCCTCATCAAGATAATGAATAACCATTTCTCCTAATATGTTGAAATATTTATATTTTAGTTATTTATATTTATGTATATGTATATATTTATGTATATATGTAAAAAAATGTATATTTTAAACTCTTTTCTTTTGTCACAGGGAGCACCAAAAAGAGCACACCTGAGATGTGGTGGAGAGGTCCTGGGACTGAGGAGAAAATACACAGCTTCACTGGTATTGAAGTGGACACATACAGGGGTCCTTCCTATCCCCATGCCTCCATCTACATCCTGAGGCTGCAGTCCAAGCTGCAGAACACCAGAGCCACTGTGTATCTCCATGAAGGCCTGGGGGCCTCAGGCCCCTTCCCCCTGATCCCGGCTGACCCTCAAGTCCACACCTTAGGCGTAGGAATGACAAGTGTCACCCTCAGCTGGGCACCCAGCACCTCGCTGACCAGCCTCCCACACACACAGAAAAGTTACGATTACTGTGTCCTCGTCAACACTCAGCAAAACTACCCCAGCCTTTGCGCTGCCCGAGAGAGCATGAGGAGAGAGAAAGACCAGAATAAAGCTAAGAAGGATAGGAGGAGGAGAGTCACAGTCTGGCCAATTTTGAAGGAATGGTGGTGGCAGCAGTGGGACACATATCCCGAGCCCCAGAGTCCGCCTTCTTCCCTCACCGATGAGTATGCTGATCTCCAGTGTGCGTGTCAGGGGACAGAGAGCGTCTGCACTGTCTCTGAGCTCCAGCCTGACACCCAGTATTACTTTGATGTCTTCGTGATTGACAGGCTGAATGGGACCAGCATGGCCTACCAAGGGGCGGTCAGTCGGACGCATGAGGAGGCTCAGCCAGCAATCACCACCCTCAGAGAAGGGGAGCTGAGGTGGGTGACCTTCCGCGACAGGGAGACCCACGCGGAGCAGTTCTTCAGCTTCCATCCGCGGGGCTGGCAGCAAAGTGGCCTCCTCACCCTGCAGAGCTGTGGCGGGGGAGAAAAAGTCAAGGTCACAGTCTCCAGCAAAGGTCAAGTTTTGACCTCTCAGGCTGTGGGGGCTGATTTGGTACAGATTTGGCTCCAGGGAAGTCCTTCTTATCTCATCCACTTGGAGAGAGAAGGAGCTACCAAAGGGAGGATCTCTACTGCTGGAGATCCAGCTCTACCAGCAGGTCTCAAAGCTTCAGTCAAGATTCAGACCTCCTCCGCTTACCACCGCAGAGGCATCCCATCCCTGCCGTCCACCTTGCAGATAAAATCCTTCAACCGGTTGCGCGGGTGCAACAGCGTCACCCTGGCGTGGATGGGCACAGAGGAAAGGAGCCTGTATTGCGTGTACCGCCGAAAGCTGGGGAAAAGTGAAGCAGATGCTGGGGGAGTTTCGGCTCTAACTGCACCCTGTCTGGGGCCAGAGTCCCGCTCCGACACCGAGAGAGTTCTCTGCAAGTATTTCCAGGAGCTGAATCCTCGGCGGGCCGTCACTACAGCTGTGATCGGGGGCCTGGAGCCAGGGATGGCCTATGCGTTTGATGTCTATCTAATGAGACGCTGGGGGATCCCTATCAAGTATGCCAGCAAGATGGTGAAGACCAGAAAGGAATGCTGAACTGCCGCCCCCTACAGGAGGTTTTGAGACTGTCCCGTTCAGAGGAGAATGCATCGGCCATGGACAAGCTGTGAAGACTGACCATGAGAACGAAGCAATTTGACTGTTGTGGAGAGACTGTTACCATAACAAGGAAGTATTCCCTCTGGAGGAGCGAAAGTTACGTTGCACTCGATGCAAGTGGATGGAAACATATGAGAAGGATCTGCACACCAGCAAAAGTTCATTATATTTACAAGACAACTCTCATGCTTTTGTCATTTTGTTTTTCATTGTTGATCATGATAATGATGTGCCAGTTGTCCAAGTGCTTATTTTCCGTCTTGAGTACAAAGGACCTATGAGGTTTCTGATGATAGAATATCAACAAAAAACAACAACAACAGAGATGGTGCCAAATATGCAACAGAAACAGATGGGGCAATAATTGGATAACATCTGAGACAGGAGGGGTTTGCAGTGTATATCTCCAGTGCTGCATATTGTACAGGCTTATAAACACAGATGGACGCAATCTACAGATGCTTAGTTCAAAGTCAGTGTGTATCTTCGTGTTCTGCTTTTGCATGAAGCAGTGAAAAATACTTAGTGACTTGCCTCATTGTCTTTGATGTATTCTTGTGCTGCTTCAAATGCACCAATAAATACTGTACTAGGGTATCTATATGTTCTCAACTGAGTGATGCATGTATGTCAACCAGATACCAAAATGAGATTTTTCTGCAATGAAACTGTTTCTGGTAACTTCAACTATCACTGTAAAAGATGAGGCATTCAATGCCAAACTGAATTTCAACTTTAATTCTTGATGATTAAATAATAGGAGCGTGAGTATTTTGGTAACAAGATGAGTAGACTACATTGAAGTACAAAGATGCTTACATTATATTTCAAATGGAATAGCAATAATTCTAATAATCTACTCCAAGTGTGTGTCAAGAAGCAGCATAGTGTAAGAAGATGTTATACATATTATCACAAATTCAGTAAATCATAGGTTTAAGATTATTGTTTTATTGGACACCGGTATGGATTTTGAGTCTCCCTTCAGACCAAAAATGCCTTTGGCATATTGTTATTTAACTGTCATGTCTGAGCTTCCCTGTGCAGAATGATTATCTGCAGCTCCACATTTAAATCTTTGTAGATGCATGAGTATAATTTGCAATCACAGTTTGCAACATTACAAGTGGTTTGGAAACCAATCATGGTTCATTATGTAATTCACACACACGAATGACGCGGAAACTTAAAACCTCCAGTGCACACAAGAGACATATTGTGGCCAGCACTTAGAGGTTTTTCATTCAAAATTTTTTAAGCATTCAATTTGCAAAATGTTTGAGGATGTTTCTCCAAAGAAAACAGGATAAGACATTTAAAAAGTAATTAGTTACATATAAAGAAGTGGATATAATTTAGTTTATATGTAGTTCAGTTTATTTAAAAAAATAAATAACATGTCTTACTTTTGTAAGGTATACATAATACCATTAAGTATAGAGGACTGAAACTGCCATAATATAAATAAATAAATGATTGTTCCCATTTATTTTATTTATTGATATATTTACTTTTCTTTTGTTAGTACTTTTTACTATTTTCCATTTGCACATAAATGTCTTGAGTTATTTTAATTCATATTGTATAAATTCATTTATTATTTTATGCATGTATTTATTATTGTATATATTTATTTATGTATATATTTCTGTATACCAATAAATTTATTTATTTAATGGAAATTAAATTAATTGAGGCATTTATGTGCAAATATACATTAATTCTACATTACACACATTAAATTAAAATAAAACCCAGATTACATATACATTAAATGGGAAACTAAACTGGAAATTAAATAATCAAGGGCATTTATAGGCATGTTAAAATAATTTATTGAGTCATTTATTTTTGGTTATGGCAACTTTAGACCGCCATAATAACAAGCGTCATTAACTAGTCACTAGACTGGGATATATGCAACCAATAAGAGAGCGCGTACGTTCAATACGTAAGCACGTCGCTCCACGTCCGGATGTGTGTGACAGGCGAGCGCGCCAAATTAGCTTAGCCAACAAAGGCGAAGCAGGAGACAGGACCATTTTAGCTTCCGTGCTGCCCGCTACAAAACACAGGTCGTCTGAACGTGCTCGGTAGAAGCAGACAGGTCAGGATGGGTTTACTGGACCGCTGCAAGGAGCTATTTAACACCGCCAACCTGTACGAGGTGCTGGGCGTCAACAAGGAGGCGACGGAGGCGGAGATCCGGAGGAGCTACTACAAAGTGTCCCTCAAAGTGCATCCGGACCGGGCTCCTGAAGACCCGCTGGCCACTGAGAAATTTCAGGTAAACTCTTCTAGTCGCTAGCTGCCAGATGCATCCGGTGATTCCTTCTTCCCCTCAGTGGCGGAGAGTAGCTAGTACCTTTACTCAGGTACTGCCTTAAGTATAGTTTTGAGATTTATCACTTTATCACTCTACTACTTTTAAGAGGGAAATACTCTTTCTACTCAACTACATTTGCCTGCAAGCTTTGGTTACTTTAGTTCAATATTGTGTTATTTTGCATAACATTAATCCTTAAATAATCTATTGTTTATATTCTATTAAGTTGCACGTTGTGTGATAGGTGCCAAATATTATTTGTATTGGTAACTGAAACAGTACTCAAAAGTGAGGATTTGAAGCTTTTCTCTCATATATGATAATTAACAAAATATTATCATATATCATGTTATCATATTATCATTCACAAAAGATGCCACCGCCATAGAAGATATATATATATATATATATATATATATATATATATATATATATGAAAATTAGGTACAGCCAGTAAAATCTGAGATCGTAGCTGAGCCTACCTTGTTTTACACTATATATACCATTAAATCTGAAATGAAAATGGGTCAAAAAATCCATTAGTCAATCAACAAAAATTAATCGGCAACTATTTACATTTTTTAAAGAAAATATGGTACAATTCTCTTGTTTCAGCATCTTAAAAAAATCAAAAGATTGATGATGCAACTATTCTTTAGTTGTAGCCTGAACACAGATGGTGCATTTTAAAGCTTATTGTAAGTCACACTTTCTGCATTTCTTCTGCTTCTTGTCGTCGATACTTTTCTGGACCATAGTTCTATATTACTTGTATAGTCTATTACAGTATTTCTTACTAGAATTTAAGGGCTGCAGCTATATGTTAAATGAATAATCTGTTTTCTCCAGGTTTTAGGAAAACTCTATGCGGTGCTGAGTGATAAAGAGCAGAGGCTTGTTTATGATGAGCAGGGAACAGTGGATGAAGAGTCTGACGTCCTGAGCCAGGACCGCTGCTGGGAAGAATACTGGAGGCTGCTTTTCCCTAAGGTACTGGAACACAGCACAGTATTTTTTTTCCCTCCTTTTTTATTTTATGTTCAATGACATTCAGTAGACAGTCGGTATACAAGTTGTGTCACTGCACAATCGATTTTCAAATAAACTCCTACAACGTACAGTGATAATGATTTATGATTTTTTGCAGTATTATAAAAGTACCATTATTTTACATCCCTAAACAGCAACTGTTACTCTGGTTTCTGTGTCCGTCTCTTAGATTACTGTGCAGGACATCCTTGAATTTGAAAAGAAATACAAGGGCTCTGAGGAGGAGCGGGAGGACTTGATCAAACTGTACGTGCAGCATGAGGGAGAAATGGACGCCATCACGGCCTCAGCCATGTGCTTCTCCCAGGAAGATGAACCCAGGCTCTGCAGCATCATACAGGCTGCCATCAAGAGCGGAGAAGTTGAAGAATTCCCAGCCTTCACTCAAGAAAGTGAAAAGAAGAAGAGGGCTCGCAGGAAGAGGGTGAGAAATGTTTCAACGTTAGAACCAGAAACTCCTCACAGTAGGGCTGAATGACTTTTTCTTTTGGCAGCTATTGCGAATTTGATTTAATTCACAATTTTCTTCAAAATCAAAGTGGTGGTATAAATTGGTTGTGTTTCTACTACATGGAGCAACTTTAGTGTCAATCTGCAGCCTCAAACAAGAAACATTTCCAATGACATGCTGATGTTCTTCAGGTTTGAAACTCTGTTTTTTAGTGCCACTGAAGTCATTTTAGAAATTGATGACCAGCTTACACTGATTGAACTCCAGAACACGTGGCCGGTCCTCCTTGTGTAATACGCCACTTTTGATTGATGAGGTTGGCAGGACGGTAGAAAGGTGGCAATCACATAGTCGACAAAAGCAAAACCTGGGTTAGAAAAAAACAAAATTGCAGCTTTAACAATCTCAAGATCGCGGTTTTCAATCTAAAACGAAAGATCATTCAGGCCTACCTCACAGCTTGTATTTTCTTTTCCAAGAAATATCTTATTGTGTAACTTCATTCAGTCAGTAACGTGAACACACTTGAACCTCCAGGCTGACAGAGAACGAAAAGAAGCCGAAGAAATGCAGAAAGAGATGGGGCTCGATGATCAGGATGAAAGTCTTGTGATGATGCTTAAGGTAAAAGAATCATGTGCACATGTATACATTTGATAGCTTTTTTGTTTGTTTTTTGCTCCATAACCTTCATATTTTTCTTACTTTCCAGCAAAAACAGAAGTCCAGAGAACAGAACTTTAACAGTTTCCTGTCAGACCTGGAAGCTAAATACTCCAAAACAAGTGGAAAATCTCAAAGAGGGAAAAGAGGAAAAAAATGAAAACTATACAAATTCTGAGTTAAAACATGTATAATTTTTTTTCTTTTTAAAAAATTATGAAAGCATTGCAGTAGACATAGGAGCTACTGCCTCACTTGTCCCTTTGGTATGCCTTCTTAAACCTGTCAAATATGAATATGTTGTAGCTTATGTTATGACGCTAATCAAAATGTAAATGTTCCTTTAGTTCTGCTTTTCATGTTAAAGTCTTCATAGAACACAATTAAATTCATATTTATATACATAATCTGTACACTTTATTTTGTATAAAAGAGAATGCATTGAAGAAAAACAGATTTTCAAGCTTTGTCACCTTTGTAGGATGGCTGTCTGATTATTTTAACAATGAATGAAGGGGAAACCACCCATTGTGCAGTTACCCTGATGTTACCTGACAAAGCATTCCCGTTTGGCTTTGCACAGGTAATAATGCAGCAAAATTTACATCAAATACAGCATATTGTACAGACATGAATAATATTCCTTAATAGCAAACACTGTTTTGTCCTCTCACTACCTCTTGTATTTCTACTTACTAATGAGGTGTAGTAGTAAAAGCATGTGGGCTCTTCTGATTCATATGGTTTAAATGTAATGGTGAGAAAGGCAATAACTTGTTCCTGTGCAAGGATATGCAATGAAAATATCTGGCTCTTATTTTTTTTTCTTTGACAGAACCTGTTGAAAATTGTGTTCTTATAAAAGATGCAGTACCAAACTCTGATGTATCAGAGGAGGGAAAAAGTGTTTTTTGTCCTCTCTGTCCCAGTCTGGCTGGATGTGTTGTTCCCTGCATAGTCAGTTACCACTACAACACACTGCAGAGGAGAATATACAGTACATTTACATATAAATAGATATATACACATTCAAATCATACATACCAAGTACAAATATCCACACATACGTCTGTTACTGTACGTGAAGATGGATAATTCCAGTCGACAGTTATTGGTGTTTGGCTGCCACATAAGCTGATTTCTGAGATACAAAAATAGGCCTTTGACAAAAAAAACTTTGTAAGTAAATTCAAGCAGCGTCATATGGAATAATTCTGCTGCCTCCGTCAAAACAAAAAAATGTTTAGTGGACATAGATGCTGCAGTGTTACATCATTCTGCTGATTGAGGATGAATGGCTGAAGGGTGCGGAGAATGGGGAGCACACTACAGGCCAGGTCTGCTGGCTCTGGATGAGATGCCTCCCCGGGTGTAAGACCGAGGTAGGACCGTCACAGGCACCATTGGAGCTATGGGGAAGAGAAAGGACACAAAATAAAGCTTGACCAGTAGGTAAATCCTATTTGAAGCCAGCACATTCACATCTTAGAAGTCTAGAAGAGTTGATCAGCCGATTTAATCCACCGACCTGGGACAGGGGTTTGTGGGTCTGGCTCCTCTTCGTCTTCGATGGGTGAGTGGCCCAGCGGGTGATGGGAAAACGAGTCCAAGAAAGATGAACTACTGATGCCAAGACTGATGCCCGTCACACCAATTTCAAGAGAGTCTGGTGGAATTAATTAATGCATAGATGATTAACTTGTGTACAGTGGAAGTGTAGGCTACAGGTTTCCAATAAATCTTTGATTTGAGTCTTTTCCAGACTGCAAATTTTTCAGACCATATCTAACATCTGAGTACAAATAAATGGCCATTTTCCCTTAACAGCTTTAAACAATGAATATGATAAGTTGTTGTTTCTCCCATATGTTTAGGCCCCTGTTATAAGGAATTGGAAAGGAGTTGAAAATGTTATAAAGCCATAAAGATTTCCTTATGCAGAAAATCAATCAATCTTTATTTGTCAAATGTGATCACAACATAAAGTTTGTGTGTGTGTGTGTGTGTGTGTGTGTGTGTGTATAAATGTACAGACAAGTTTAATATTTGGTTATTTATATATGTAATTCAAAGATATCGCTGCATGTGCCGCTGTGGCCCACACTCTCTCAGACAGTGGTAAACACTGGCCGTGGTGGCTGCCTGTTTAAAACACCATGAAAAACACTTGATTATAACATCTATTTATTTTTAGAAATGCAGTTTCTTTTTCGATTCATATAGATTCGATTCTAACCTTGAAATGATTAAAAATCAATTTAAATACATTTCTATACTGTGTGGAAAGCCTGAAGCTAGCGACGAAAAGCATGTGTTGCACCCTTTTCCAGCGGAATATGTTTATGTCTTTTAAATAATAGTCCAAGTTGAATTTCAGACCTGTGCCCACAGAAGCTCTGCCTGGCCTCCCCTGTCCAATGTTGTCCAATACTGTGAAGGAACGTCGGTAAGGAGTGTCCGACTTGAGGAGAGAGCCGACAGTCAATCATACTGATCATACTGTGCAGAACGTGAACTACATCAAACTTTGAATACTATCAATAGTGATAATATGCAGCATTCTGGGATGATAGAGAGCCCCTTACCCTGTATGTGTGAGTGGTGTTGGGCCGAGAGAAGACGTCCAGTAGATAGTGATGATCCCTTGGTATCGAACTGCCAGCTTCATCATTTATAGCGCTGTGGGCACGGCTGGACAGGCCTTTCTGACGCTAGAGAGACATGGAAAATGGACAAATACAGAGGTGGGTCAAATGTTTAGGTTAGTTTTGTTTATTTGCACATTTAAAAGAAAGATCAGACAAAGCAAAAGCATATTATGCACATGCAGGTTGAGTAGAAGCCTACTATGGACTGAAAAACATCTGAATAATATAAATATAACAATGAAAAGTAAAATATTCACATGAATATCTTTTACATGCCTGATCATAATGTAAAACATTGAAAATAAAAACAGTGCTATGCTGAAAAGCCAGATCAAGTTATTCCTGATTTCTAGATACTAGTGCAGTGCCCCTAAGAAGTATGTATTCCTATAGAAAATGCAAGCCTAAGTAGATTTTTTATGTTTGGCCAAATGAGAGTGTGTTGGACTGTTACATAGTCTTGATAGACAAATTGCACATTGGGTAAGACTTGGATATACAATGACATACAAATACAGTTATTGTAAGACAATTTATTTTGCAAGTTTGGATGTCAATCTACATATCACACTTGAAATTATGTTGATAGGCAAAGTAAAACCAGACTTATAATAAATGTCTTACTTTGTACTTTTTCCTGTATAGTGTAACAACCTGGGCATGTTACTGTTATATATATAAATAACTGAGTTTAGACCCAGATTCCGTTCTGTTAGGTGATAGTGCTGGGATATCTGGCTGCATAAGAAATAAATTAGCAGCTAAACAGTTAGCATCTTTGCATGTGGTTTTAAGAGATGTTACAATACTTTTGTGACATTGGCTGCACAATCAGTGCAGGAAGAAATGGGACAACGGAGCTTTGAATTGTAAGTAACATGCTGGGAAGAAACGTGAGGAGTCGTGATATGGAGTTTTACACTGCTGCAGGATTGCACCGTGATAAGTAAGTCTATGGGATTTTAACTTTTTTAAAGATTTAGTTGTGGCATAAACACCTTTATTATACAGTAAGCAGACCGGAAGTAATGAGAGAGAGGGGGAGACATGCAGCAAAGGACCACTCTGGCCGGGACTTGAACCAGGGTCAGCTGTTTAAGAAAAAAGGCTCTAAATGGAAAGAGCTCTACCCCTACACCACCACAGCTTCCTTTACAGTATCTCTGTTTCTGTCCAGCTGCTGTAACAGAGTTAATCATTGAGTGAATCAGTGTGTTGTTTAGTGCAGTGGTGTTATATACCTGAACAGGTTTGGACTGCTGCCCTGAGTGGGACTCTGTGTCTCCGGTGCTGATGGGGGGAAGGAGTGTGTTCCTGCTCAGAGGTAACAGGGGGGACGTCAGGCGGTCGCTGGCCGTGGGTCTGTGGAAGAAGTCACACACTCAATTAAACACATACACAGTATAGATAGATTCATTCCCTGCAGACAATGAAAACTTAACAATGTGTGTTTTTTTAATTTTGGTCTATTTACTCTTGTATTAGAAAACATTAATAAAGTATTGAACAATGGGTGTAAGTTGTGGTGTAAGAATGAAAGCCAAAGTAAGAACTTGACTTCTTTATGTAGCTGAGATAAAAGAACAGGTTTGATTTGTCGATAATGTTTCTTACTGAGCCTTGTAATAAATTATTTCACCACAGCACAATCAAAGGTTAAAAGACAAGTTATCTTCCCACACAGTGACAGCACAGTGATGTTAAAGGAAGAGCTTGACATTTTGGGTAATGCGCTTATTCACTTTCTATCTGAGTTAGATGAGAATATTAACATCACTGTCATGTCTGTTAAATATCAAGCTCCAGACAGGAGACCATTAGCTTAGCTTAGCATTAAGACTGGAAGCAGGGAGACACAGCTAGCCTGGATCTGTCTAACAGTAACATGCTATATTGTTTGTTTCCTCTATATCATGTGTAGAGCTATTTCTTTTGTGGATTGGTTTTGGACATGGACATGAACATGTGCTCACTGAGTCGACCATTAGATGTTAAGAAGCTGTAGTTCAGGAGGTCTCAACCTTGGTGTTGCATGGAATTAAAAAAAAAAAAAACAACTTTAAAATGTGTTTAATAAGAAAAAAGGGCACTAATCTCATCCTGTTTTTCTGGCTCCATCCATATCACATGGTTGTGAACACATATGCACAAAAACATGTCTAGGTTTTAAATGTTTGGGATTACAAAAGTTGAGGACTGCTGCTGTAGTTGCTGAATTTTGGTGAATGCTAAATACCCCATTAAAGGAAAGTTAACAGACACTTTGCCCTCCATTACTTTTTTTATCCACAGTTCAGGATAAGTTCATCTGTCGGTATCACACATAAAAGTTCTATCACCTCCCACCCCCATTATTCTACTGCACACAGAGCCATAAGGCCCGAGTTGAAAGGGAATCTAATTTCAAAGTAATCTCTCTCCCTTTCTGCACAACTTCAGAGACTGCAATGGAGAATGAGCAAAAAGTGAAAAGCAAGATAAGAGTTTAGGTGGGGTTGGGTGGGGTTCTCATGATACCAAAACTCACAGACGCGTCCCGCGGATGACCTCATCCATAGATACTGTTGCACTCGACTGACTCAGGAAGGGAACCAGGGGCAGGAGGGTTCGTGGAGGAGGGTTCCGGCGGCGAGCTGACTGGGGCGGGCGGGACAGCGAAGAGGAGCTCTGCTCGAGGGTTCGGCGAGGACGGGGCTTGCTAGAGGGGACCACACTGGAGCCTGGTCTGTGGGACACCCGCTCTTCTGGCTCCCTGCATGGGAGGAGAAGGTGGAACGCAATCAGTGAATTGAGGATTTCGACCCGCTACCAACTAAGGAACTACTCTGAAACATGGCATGACTGAGGCAATGCCAGTCTTGTTTTGGAAAAATCTAAGGTGAAAACAAGATCTACAAGTCATCAAGATTTTATCTTTCTCACAAGCACTGAAAAAGTATATATATTTTTTTATAAAAGGCCCCTTTAAAACGTAACACATCACATGTGTGGCAAATGTTTCACTGATTATTTGTCTATTTTTGGCACAAATGTTAATTGTTAGTGTTTCTACATTTTAACCGTAACCTTTGCATTTTAACATATATATTATATATCTTATCTCATTTCATCTCATCTTCTATACCCACTTATTCCTCATTAGGGTCGCAGGGGTCTGCTGGAGCCAATCCCAGTGCATTACAGCGAGAGGCAGGGATACACCCCAGATGGTCGCCAGCCAATCGTGGGGCACACACACCATTCACTCACACACTCACACCTACGGGCAATTTAGAGTCGCCAAATAACCTGAGCATGTTTTTGGACTGTGGGAGGAAGCCGGAGTTATATTATATATTGCACATATTTTCATTTTTTTACTGTACTACTGCACATTGTTAACTTATATTTTACTTGAGCATCAAAGTGTTTCTGCTGCACTTCAGTTTTTACGATAGTATTTAATTGATTAAATTAATTAATTTAATTAATTAAATTGAACGCAGACGCAGACGTATGATGCTGACCACTTGGTCAGGTCACCCTTGTAAAAGGAACGGTTTATTATAACTTGGTTAAATAGAGGTTAAAAAACAAAAGACAAGTAAAATGTGTCCATACTGTGTCCTATCCAGTACACCCAGGTTCCTCTGCTGTAGGGGGATGCTGTGGATCACAATGAGGTCGTTCAGGTTGTGCTGGGTCGCTCCTACCGGGACCCGTCCAGTCTGGGGAATGGTGTGAAATAAACAGGAGGAAGGTGGGGAAGGTATAGGGGTAGGATACAGGTATGGGATTGATGAAGAGGTCAGAGAAGGAAGGAGGAAAGAGGGGAGAAGAGACATATGTAGGAGGAAAGTCAGGTTAGACAAAAATCATGTATTTTAAGACAGTGGCCTAATGGTTAGTTCTTTTCATATAGTATGTACAATACAGTATATTCTTAAAGAATAGAGGAACTATTATTTATCATGCAGTAATGTCGGCTGGACCCCATGTCTGCTATGCCACCAAACAAAAATAACTTTCACAACATTTAAAATGCAACACATTCAAGAACTAGTAACAGCATTCCAACATTCTCATGAAATAAATGAAGAATCTAAAGACAGATAAGTTGCAGTTTACAGTAAGTAAAAATTACAATGGTGGTGATGCGTTTGTGTTAATCAACAGGCACAAGCACATGTATTCTAGAGATAAAGACAATGAGCCGCGAGGGACGGCGTGCACATGACACACCGCCATCTTGGCTCTAAGTGAGGGAGTTACATACAGTGGATGGCCTTTTCTGCTTTTTGGATTTCCGTCTGGACTTGTGCTTTGAGCCCCTTGACTTTGTGTTCTTTACGGGAAAAGAGGTGTGACCAAAGGAAGATGGTGGATACAGAGGAAAAGAAGGAAAGAAGAACAGAAAAGAAAAAAAATAAAAGAAAAAATTAACAAAGGAAATAGATAAATACACATTGGCAAGGTGTAGGGCAGAGAGTAAAGAGGGAAGGAAAGAAAACAGTGATACAGGTTAATGAACTGGAAGCAGCAAAGACAAAGAGCAACAGGCACGAGTGAAAAACACCGTGGAACAGGTGGTGACTTCACGGTTATGGAGGCTGAGCAGATGTTTAAGACTCTTCTCGGGTAGAATATCTTCTATGAAAATGTTTAACATCAGCATGGATTCCAGAGGAAGACAGCGACTGTTTTTGTTGCTCTGCACAGATACTGAATCAATTAAAAATCTTCTTGCCATCGTAGTCTATCATGTACATGTGTCTCTTTTCATGGGACATGTTACATTCATTAATATTGTGTAGAAAATTATGCGGAATGTTACGTTTTTTCCTGAAATAGGGGAACAAAGCTGCTGGAACCGAACTGCTGACAGTGCTGAAAGTTAAACGGGGCTCCCCCCACCCTGCTGCCTCTCAGACCACTGACCTGGAACTGCAGACCAGCTGTGAGTGGGGGAACCCTGTTCTGGCCAAGTTTGGGCAGCATGGCGGGCAGTGTGGAGAACAGCATGAAGGGATTCTGGGGGTCCTGCTGCACGGGGCTCAGGTTCCCAGAAATCTTTTCATCATCTGCCAATCACATGCGTACAATCACTTCCAGATACCGCAGAAATGCATATAGTAAGAATAGACATATATCAATGTGATTGAGGTCTAATGCTTTAGCAAATTCACCCTACTTGAGGTGCAGCACTCCCAATGGCGTTGTACCAGCTCTTTCGTCCAGCCGACCAGCTGCCGCCACACGTCGTCAAACAACAGGTCGAGGACGGCTTGGCGGCGACACCGGTATGGGGAGATGGGGGGCATGCACTGATGCCTCCGACCCGACTCTGAAAAATCCTGCTCCCACTCATCCTCCCTGTGCAAGACAAAATATACTGAAATCATTTTAACCAAACTGGTCGACACATGGACAGCAGCTGAGGTTCAGCTTTCTGGAATCAGAAGAATCGTGTAATAACTCACAGGTCCTTGCTATCAAAAGCCAGGTATTCCTCCATCAGACCTTCCACTTCGATCATTCTGGGCTTGTCATGACTGCTGGAGCCACCAGAGGTGCCAAGAGGCCCGTCCGCCTCAGGAGAGGAGGACTTGATCAGCGGCGCTCTCTTGCCCTGCACATTCAACCTTTACCACAAGACAAGGGCACACATTGCTAAGCAGCTTAATATTTACGTATTAGGCATTAATTTCAATTAATTAATTACAAAGTAAATAAGGAATTAAAAATATTAACACATTTTAACACACTTTACATTCCAAACAACACAGAAAGTTTGTCAGTCACCATGTGGTGGTTCAGGACAGTTTTACTGATGCTGCTACAACAATGAGACATGCTGCTGGACGGTGAATTTCTGAGGGTGTTCTTTAACGTCATTTGTGCTCAGGATGGAGGCACTGAAGAAGAAAAATGCATGCCACACAGAACACGACGCGGTATAAATGGTCTAAAATTTTAACATGGAGCTATTCTGAATGAGAACAGACCTAAAGCTTATCCGCATTGCACATGCTCCACTTTTTATCCAAATGCAGTACCGGTAGTTCATTGTCAGTGGTCACATTTTCTTCACTGATTTTTTTAAAATAAATTAGACTCTGGGAACCTGCAGTTATTTGTCAAAATATACACCTGCACCGAGGGTTTAAAGGGGGTCCTGTGCTATTAAAACCCTGCTTTTATTTGGTATTTTTATGGTAAGTCAACATTGGAAACACTGATGAATTTCCCAGGACTGTAAACCACTATCAGTGGTTGAAGATAAGGTTTAAAATGTTCTACAGATACTGACTAAAACTAATTTACAGAATATACATTTTTGGAGGGGGCAAATATTGTTATGCTATTAATTGTGATTAATTTTGATGAATTAATTACAAGACCTGTAACTTTTTTTTGTTAATCAAGTCCCACCCCTATAATATACAATGAAATTCTCAGACAGCCACACATGCAGCATGGTTTCTATACTACATACAGGTACACATGTATCATTTTGTTCAATTTGATGTGAACTCATTTTTGAGTAGTACTAGGCAGACAGGGCCTGCTGCTTAATATTTATTATGACTAGAGGATCTAGGTCACAAAACCACAGTCAGCCAGGCTTCCTCTATAATTGATGCACTGACAACAGTCATCTGAACACTCTGCCTCATTTCTCGTGATTTCAAGAACTAATTGGGCACTATAGCTATCACTTGTTCCAACAAACATTCTTATCGGCTCCAGGTTCATTTCCTGTGGCACACTTTTCTGATATCAGCAGCTCACACGAAACTTGACCTAAAGTGTTTCCTCGTAACACAAATCCAACCACCTGAAATATACATGGTCTGTTTTTAAAATCAGAGAACCCAGAGAATGATTTGACATTCCCATGAAAATGTATTCTGCTTAGTTTCTTCCTTAACTGAGTTACAAAACAGTCAAATATTTCATTTTATTTTTTAAAAAATGCAACGTAATTGTATCTCACATTTATCCTTTGATCAATCAGCCAGCCAGCGTGTCAGTGAAGTGTAGACTTACTCTATGCAGTCCTGCTCTTTCTCCTGGGCCTTCACACCACTATCTTTTCCTGCTAACGGGCTGCTGGTTGAGCTGCCCTTCCCTGAGGTAGCGTACCACTGGAAACCCTCATCACCGGGACAAACCAGCTGACTCCCCAGGATCCTGAGTGACGCATGCAAACAAACACACACACAATCAATATATATATATAAACAATTAAAAGCATTATGGCTTAACACCTGGTTTTCAAACTTTTTTTGAGTCATGACCCCAAATTAACATCCACTGCTGTCTGCAACGCCCTTTTAAATGAATCATTTTAATCATAGAAAACCTGTAATCAGTGCATATCTAAAAGCCTTAACAAAACACAATGGGCTGATTTTTCCCTACTCTGTTTGCTGTAGTATATCATATTCACAATGTTCTAAAAACTACAGGTGAGCTTTTGGTGAAATATCTTTTTATATGGATGTAGTATTCATTTATTACTTGAAAATATTCACTGAAAATCATCACTAAATATACTTTTTAATCATTCTGTTTGCTGTAGTTAGAGCTGACAGTAACAGGGTTTGAGTGATAAACTGACTCTTTGAGACTAATCGCTCGTCATCCTTCTAATATTCAGTCAGATGCTACATTAATTTTGTGCATTGCGATTTGGTGACCCCCAGAAATCATCTTGTGACGCAAATTGGGGTCGGGACCCCAAGGTTGAGAATGGCTGGCTTAATGAAAGTTTTTTTTCCAGGTTTGTTTCCACATACATCTTTAACCTCTCTAACCCACAGCCGCCCTGTATCACTCTCCACTACAAGACCAGTGAGTTGATAGTAGCGGTGAATAACATACCGAAGATGTGGGAACCGCGTAGCCCACTGCTGACACTCATCCTGCAGTCCCTGGAGAATCCCTCCCCCGCTGCCTTTCCCCTCGTACAGCTCTTTGTCGATCTCCTCAAACATTTGCTGCACCTGCCGAGATGCCGCCTTGTCGAACTCCTTTGGGACAGAAAAACCGAGTGAAGCGCATAAATTACGATTCGGTTCTCATACACCTGCTCTACGATTGAAAGCTGCTGCTCGTCAGCTACTGGCAGCGTCTCGCCATTCTTTGTGCATCTCACAGCAAGCTTCAACATGCATAATAAATTGGCATAATAATGTTTTCCTCAGGTTTGGCAAAAGAAAATTCATGTTAATACAGAGGCATAAAGGTTCAGATAAAATGCATGATAGCAAACTAAACCTACCTGACAGTAATATTGCATGACAATATCATTTTGATGGTTTGTCTTTGTAAAAGAATAACAGAAAGGATGGAAAAATACCAGAAGGAAAACAATGTCCTGGGTGTGTGTGCACACTTGAGCGTGTCTCTTGTGTTACAGAGCACCACGCTGGCGTCATCACATCACATTATGATAATTTTCTCAGGAGTAGACTTACATCGTAGCCCCAGGAGAAAACAGAGCTCCTCTCTGTGGAGATTCCGGTTCCTGTGGAGCTGTGGATACCTGACCAAGACTGGTTGGAGTCTACTGAGATGACGGTGGGACAGTCGGAGTGGCCGGAGGCAGCAGACGTCTCTGAACTAAACAAAAAGGACGAGGACGTTTAATGGAAGTAAAGTTTCACCACATTTATACACTAGCTTCTAGTCAACCCACTAAGTATTAATTTTTTTTAATTTCATTCAAATCTATTCAAACCTTGACTCTCTCAAAAATGTAAACCAGAAAACATTACAGTGGTGTCTGTTGCAGAAATAATCTGAGGCAAAAGTTCAAGGTGGAAAATCAAGAGCAAATGTCAAAGTAATTGAATATTCTACCAGGCTGCCTCATTACTTATTCTTTTAACTGCACATCTGAAGGAGGCAACGTGATCTCAATTAATCCACTGCTTCTTGGTGTCTCCTTTCACATATCAAGAGTCCTGAGAATCAGTCGTCTAATCTAGCAGGTGTAACGTAACAAAACACACAAGCACTGACGAGTATCTGCGTGTGTGTATTAGCTGAAAGTAATTTCATCTGGGCTTTATCTGCTCCAGCATAACCAAGGTCTTTCTACCTGCAGAACAATCTGTGCCTATCGGTCTGCAGAACAACATAGTTACCTGTTGTGAATGGAGACAGCTTTCTGCTGGTCATGTAGGTAGCGATGAGGCGTTTGGTTGTCGTCCGCTTCCTCCGGGAGAGGGTGGTGGTCCAGGCTGCTTCGAGACAACCCACGGCTGTATAAAGAAGAAAAATAGAATGAGAATTTTAATTAAAATAAATAAGACAAAAATAATTAAAAGGTGCAAACACAAGTTTTAAAACAAAAACATCAACAAAAAAACATCAGTGATGTGTTTAATGTCAGTGACGGCTCCACAGTTACAGAAACGTGGACATCATTAATAAAATGAATCAGCTTCTTCAAATTACAGCAGCACTGAAATCAAATGTTTGAGGTTATATGTTGTGTATCTTGATCATAATTCTGGTTAATGTGTCTGTTTCAAGGATTATAATGGGAGTGATGCATGTGTTAATGCTTTAAATATGTAACCCCTTTTGTCATCCCTTTAAAGGCAGAGTATATGCAGAATTTCCCCAGAAAACACCAGTATTTTCTCCTTTTCTCTGTGTATTTGTGGACAGGGGCACACAGAATCAGATACCAAATACAGAGACTCTGCTAATAAATACACCTGCACACATCTCTAGTGGGTCATGAGTAATGACTGATTATTGATGAATGAATCTATATGTTGAGTTTAATGGAAATCCTGAAGCTTTTAAACATTACATCATGAAAATAAGGAGAGTGTGGTTCCTCAACAAATCACGTTTTTTTATCGTGTGTGTCTGATAATCAGAGAAATATAATTTAACACAGTCATTCGTGATGGACAAATCACTCATCTCCCGCTATTTTAAACAACCTCCACTCCCTGAGAGCTGGGAAAACATTGCGCAACACATTCATGTACGTTACTCACATCTCTAATTTATGTGATACAGGTCTTCTGTTGTATCGTGAAATCATCCTCCTTCTTTCTCCGCTTTTATAGGCTCAAACCCTCGTCTCTCATCTTCGCCTTCACGTCCCGAACTCGTTCTGAACACTTTAGACAGGAGTCTGACATTTCTTCCCACCGATCCGCACAGCAGCGCCCGGTGGCTGCAGATGCTAAACGTCGTTTCTGACGGTCACGGCTTACGGTGACAGTCACAGAGGCGGACAGAGAAAACACCGGGAATGCACAAACAGCATCGTAAATTTCCTCAAAACAGAGTAGTGTAGGCACTTCACAGGATTGTCCCCACCACCGACCAACAATAACGCGGCTGTCATGGTTACGCAGCCTCGCTCCCGCTTGGCCTCACGGGAAATATATTTCGGAGCACCGCAGAACAGCAGTTACTGTTATGACTATTAACTACATGTCCCAGCTTCCATTGCGGAGACATGAGGGCGTCAATAAAATGTATCCGCCGCTTCTCCTTGGTGGATGGGACCGAGCATACATGTAGGCCATGGATGGTACTACTGCCCTCTAGAGCGGTGCGTCAACGCGGCCGCCATCTTGGGAGGGACAAAATTTCCACGTGAACAAGCTAGTAAATGAAATACAACAGCTTTTCTGAATCTAAAACACTATAACGTTTACATTTCTTACTTACTATTGTCCTATGTCCTGTTTTGTCTACACATAGTATTGTGAGGAACGAAATTCTGATTATTTTGTATGTCTAGTACAAGTGAATAATTGACAATAATATATTGAACAATTTATGGCCATATATTTTAAAACGTATATTATTCATCTCTCTATTCTCAAATGTCCCTTACCTATTCCCTTTTGTTTTTTTCCACTGTCCATCTCTTACTTTGCGTGTTGCCCCTCCCAAGATGGCGGCGACGTTGACACGCAGTCCAAAGGCAAAAGGTAGGCTTGTTTGAGATAAGCGAGGCCTGCGCAGAATCCACTGCATGCCGGTGAGTCCGACATGAGCCTTGAACATATTTTGTGTTATAATACATATTATTAGTCTATAATAACAACAACAGCACATTAAAATTCCGTATTTTCTACTCATGTCTTCAACTGTCCAATCATCTTTGTCTGACGTCACACTGCTCTGCATAAGTCTCCCATAATGCATCTGTTCCTCTCAGGTTCTTACTGAACTGGGTTCATCAGTGCTAGAAACAGACCTCCACACACACATATCCTTTATAACTCATAATCTGACACAGCTGAACCCAGAGTACATCTATATCTCCTGACAATAGCTATAATCAAGTGAAGACATTTTCTGCCCGGTGCCCTGCCCTGTGCCCCCCTACCCTGAGTCAGAGGGATCCCGGGGCTAAGTCCTCTATATAATAGGGAATGTTGGTATCTAAAATGTGTTATTCTGGTAACACACATACTAAAGTTGGAGCGATACAGAGAAGATTAGCATGGCCCCTGGCGCAAGGATGACACGCACAATCGTGAAGCGTTCCCAACTTTTCCTTATTTTTTGTATTGATTAAATGCAGAAAGTCGTGTTTTTGGGCGGGTGACGCGATGTGTAGAGTTGTGGGACCAAGCGCATGTATAATCTCATCCAATCACGTTGCCCCACCCACCTCATTGTCCAAAACTGTTGGGACGGACCAATCACGGCCCACTATTGATAGACGGTGTCTTAAGCCTTTAGGAAAGCCACATGTTCCAGACACTCTACACTATTAGTAAAAATGTGTGGAACAGGAGGCTTGAAATGGGCTGTAGAGAAATGCATGACTAGAATTTTAAAGCCGAGTTTTAGAGTCGGTCTGAATAGAACTAATCATTTTTAGGAGTTCTGAAATGTGCAAGACTGAGAGGAAACACAAGAATAAGCAATAGCATCATAAGCATACAAATAAAAATTTTGATGAATCAATATTGCTTATATAGAACGTAAACAACATTTGTCCCAGAATAGTAGTGATGAGAATAACAGTTCTATTCAATAACAGGTAATCTAACTACTTTTTCTATCATTACAATGCTGTTATGAATACCAATACGCCGTTACTACATGTCACTGAAGTTACCAGGGCCGCTGCTAAGGTTTTGGAGGCCCTAAGCTCAGCTTGTAGGGAGGCCCCCCCGCCTGCGCCCGCCCACCCGTCCATCAAACTCCTGGAAGCTCACGAAATTTACAGTTGAAAATAAAGTCTTATATAGACATGTAGATATCATAAAATTATTTTTTTATTATACAATAATATACTGTATGTTAAATAATAAATCAGAGAGAGCAACAACACAATAACAAATAAATAAAACAACTGCATCCAAGGGAAGGCTTTCAGTTGTGGATGTCTCTTCTAACGTGACTGTTGTTGTTTGTGGCTGTTTACTTGAACCTTCAGACACGTTGGGTGGTTGTTGGCTGCTTACTGCACTGCTTGTTGATGGTTCATCATCTGGTTCATCTTCTTGCTGATGTGGTGGTCCGTCTATATATTTGAGCATTGACCCTATGAATATGATTTAAATGAAAAAATATCTCATTAGTAAAACTTTAATAAAAATACCCAAACCAAAAATATCACTTCATTATATTATGCTATCTAGTAGCATTTGTATTTATATGATATTAATATGGTAGGACAAAATCAAATACCTTAAAAATTAACATATTCTAATCCTACACATTAAACAAAACAATAGTGGCATTTTGTGAATGATAAAGGTGGCCAAACATTTTTTTGCACTACACACGACTTTAACACACCTTCTACAACACTGTGGCCAGATGTAAAATCATCCCCCAACCACCGCCCCCTCCCCTCCTCCTCCTCACTACCAGGACAGACAGGGAGTTATCCCCAACGACGGAGCAGAGAAAAGATGCTAGAGCTGAGTTTTATTCTCTGTCCAATCCTGTTTACAGTTGGGCTAACCTAGGCTAGCTTGTTTATCACGTAACGCTGTGTTAGCAAAACAAACATGGTATAACACAGACTTACCAGAAAGGGATGCAAGTTTGTCGTCTTTCTCTTTTTTCCTCTTTCGCTTTTCAGCGCCAGATTCATGGTGTTTCTTGGATGATATTCTCTCATTTCAATTGTTGAAGTTTTTAACTGAATAAAATTGCTTATTAAAGCCGTTTCAGAGCGTAGTAAGAAAAGTGGCTCCGTGCTTGTGCCGTCGTGAACGATCCGAGTCTTTAAAGTTGAACGATCCGACTCGACTCTTTGAAGTGACAGATAGGAGCCGGCTCCTCGTTGGGAGCAACGGAGGAGCCGAACGAGCCGACTCGTATTAGCGAGCTGAGCCAAACGATCCGACTCTCCAAATAGAGCCGGAATTCCCATCACTCGCTGTACCGCTGGGGTCTGAGTCTTTTTATTACGCATTACACATTTAATTTTCCCGATTTCAGTGATGGTATACAAAACTCCCGTAGAACTAATTAAATATTTTTGATATTTATTAGTGTAATATTTATTATCTTTTTTTTTCCCAATCTTAATTTTAGAGGCTCCCCTCCACTAGTTGAGGCCCTACGGTGGCTGCGTAGTCTGCGTGTACGGAGCGGAGGGCCCGGAAATTACTAATTAAAGCTGTCACATTAAAATAATATATATAAATATATAATATATTTAAATAAAAAACAGATAAAAGGAATAATAAATAATCACAGTAGCAAAATTTCATTTTGCAGTACAATTTACAAAATCTTTCAGGAGGCTGTACGTTTTGATAGCTTTTTACACAGAGTCATAAGCAATTTTAAGTTCAATATAGATATAGATAAACAAAATCTCACTTGGGATAAACTGCAGAGGACTTACCTTATGCATATGAAATTTACCCAATAGACAATGTAATTTAATCATACTATTATTTTTCCTGTTATTAGATTCTAAATTTAAAAACAATACCATATTTTCCGTTGTCTGCCCTCGTCTACTTTCCGAACAAGCCTTTTCCATGGTTGTATTATAAATTATTATACATCCATGGCTTCGTCTACTACGCCCTGATGTGAATTTGAGAACCCTAGGATGGAAGGGGAAGGTACCGCCTTCCTCGCCGCTGATTGGCTCGAATGTTTCTCCTCCCGGTTACCATTGCGGAAACGGGAGTGCGTCTCTAAAATGTGTCCGCCGCTTCTCGTTGGTGGATAGTGATAAACTGTGATGTAATAAATTATTTTCTAGGAATAAATTATTATCTTTATTTTCAGTTGCATAATTTTGTACAATTCCTACAAGTTTGAAGCGACATTTGGTGAAGATGATATACAATGTAGGAACTATATTTGTGACACGTGTGGTGCAGAGTCGAGCATAAGTCTCAGTCGAACCTAAACATGGATGAATGGCGTGATAGCAACGCACATTTAAACACGAATATTAATGCATATTATTGAATTGAAAGCTTTTCGTTTAGGTAAGAAGACAAGGTAAGGTTGACTGATAATACTATGAGATTTTCATCGATACCGACGGTTTGACATTGTTAATATCACTTTAATGCTTTACTCTTATACTTAAATCGAAACTGTCGTATGTTTATTAGGTCTTCTCTAAAACCGGAGCGATGGACGTCCTACAGAGGAGAGTGGTTCAGGAGGACATGGTCCAGTACCAACTCTTCTTGATCCAGCCGGACTCTTCAGCTGTGCAACATAGTGAGGAACATCTTTCACATCTCGTGGAGGAGATTTTGGCCAATGTTGCCCCGCTGCTGATGCATTACATCTGGCAGAATCAGTCATTCAACCTCAAGTACTATCCTGAGAGAGGTATCTTTTCCCATGTCATTCATATCTTTTCACTCTATACAATATGGAAGCTTGTAATTTGGCTTCAAATTTCAGAATTTTATTTGTCTTCGAAAATACATCGAGGTTTCCCTCATTTCCACTTTTGACAAGATTACATAGCAAGCAACAAAGAACATATATAGACTAGTCTAAGACATTTTCCTGCCTCTTTAGTCATGTTAGATTTGAGCATGTCATTGTAATTGAATAATACAAAGCATACATTTTCATATGGTAATCGCTGCAGATATATATATATATATATATATATATATATATATATATATATATATATATATATATTATATAAAAATATATTTTATATATATATATAATTTTTTTTTTTTAATTATCAGGAGGTGTTCCTGCTCACATTGGAGGCAGCACTCAGTTTGCAGACAATGTGGAAGACGAGTGGTTTATTGTTTACGTCTTAAAGCAAATCACAGAGGCCTTCCCACAGCTCGCAGCCAGGTGAGGGAAAAATGTGCTTTTTTGAGATTCAATTGTATCCAATTATAGTACCTACACATGGGTCAATACCAGTGTTGGTTTAATTTCTAAAATTTCATGCTTGTGTGTGCAGAGTTGAGGACAACGATGGGGAATTCCTCCTGATTGAAGCAGCAGATTATCTTCCCAAGTGGCTCAATCCAGACACCAGTGAGAACAGGGTAAACGATTCAAATATGGCAGATTTTACTAGATGAAGAATGATGCTAGTGTTTTCTGCATGTCTTTGCTCTTTAAATACAAATCATGTATTTCTTCACTTTTCTGCAGACCATAAATGTTACCTACATGTTTTCAGTTAGTTTCACTAAGGTATGAATATCAGCTTTTCACAACAAGAACATTATTAATGACAGCCACTGTTAATCTATAACTGACCGTTTCTTAACATGTATTTCTTTTGCCAAATTTTATATTTTTATATTGTCACCATATAGTAATGTGTTAATCTCAGGGACAATTTTCTAAAATGCTTCTTTATTTAAAGATTGTTACAAACTTTGTCCCATTCACATCAGCCATGCTTACTTTTGTCTTCTGGGTTTAGTCAAGTGGTGCAAAACTTTTTCATTTGTCACATCACATCTCAAATGTCAGTGTCAATCTAAGATTACTAACAAGATGAGATAAGAGATGGAATTGTATTACTCCCACAAGGGGAAATCCAGACAATCTAGCATCAAGTGCAAACAATAATCAGTATCAATAAAAATGCGAGACAAAACTGAAAGGCATAAATATGCCTTTATAGGACATTAAACACAATTCATTAAATGGCAGCATTAAATTTATGAGACTCATGATTTAAAGTGATAATACTGTAATTTCAGGTCTCTGCACTTTGAGCATGTGATGGAACTGCAATTGTATTAAGTCATCACAAAAACATATAAACCCCTTCCTCTTGTTGCTGTTCTGTACTTAAGTACAAGCTTTTTATCGCCCTGCTTATTTCGTCAGGTGTTCCTCTGTAAAGGAGAGCTGCACATCCTGCCCTGCCCCTCCCGCTCCAGTCCAGTAGGGGTCTCAAGAGATGTGGTGCCCACCGTGGCACAGGCTGTAGCACTGCTCTCCACCCACCTAGAGGCCTGCCGGGCAAGTCCCAAGATATGTGCAGCCCTGAGGAAGCGACTAGAGGGGTGAGAGGACACAATATTCTGTTCTTCATAGGAATAAAGTCTGTTTTGTATGGCCAGGCTTTTTCTCTGTCAAAATTCAAGGACTTAATCATCAGGAAGCCAGAGCTCACACAAGTCTCTTCAAGATGATGTGAAGGTCAGGCTGAACCAAAATGAGTCACAAGACAGTTCAGCCCCACAGCGAACAGAATTATTGGTGTGGTCAGGTGGCCCTTTTCAACTTAATGTAATATGAAACGGTTTCAGGTTTGTCTCCGGGACATTGTTGTTTGTGGGTTACAGTTTAACTACAAATGGTAAACTGGCAATTTTCATACATGAGTTTAGTTGTAACATTAATAATGTACAAAGGGCAGAGTAGTAATGGCAGTGTAATAATGGAGAACTGGGAAATAAGGGTACTATGTTAAAGGTAAATACAGCCACATCATTTATTGTTTCCATGTTTGTAGCTTTACAGTGGCCTACTACATTTCCGAGTGATGGATCACTACTTGGCCACAAGCACCTGGTGAATACAATGCACCTGTGTGATATTTCCAGATTTTATGAGTTGAAGAGGGTCAGCTGAATGCTATATTAAACCGCCCCACATTTATTTATGGGATGCTGAAGGCCATAAAGGATGCAGTAGCACGTTGTGTCCTTCACATTCAGGGAAAGCCAGGCTGCCCCTCCCTCCAGCAGTTTGAGGAGCCATTGTAAATGACACAAAGCTCATCAGACCATTATGAGACATTTAATTGATAAATGCAGGACTCAGAGGATTCAGCTACAGTAACAGGGTTGGGCTTCTGTACAAGCTGGTGTAATGACAAGCTGCAACGTGTCATAACCGTCCCAACTTAATCTACCACCTGATACGGGAGCAGCATTGAGTTTTATACATAAATTGCATGAGAAAACCTCAGCTTCAACACTAAAAAACACTTTTATCTATACTAAAACACAATGTTATTGTTACAGTATATATAGATATATATAGATAGATCTAAGAATTACTATAAGAAAAAAAGTCTAATATAATTAGATTTGAACTGTTTGTGTGATTGTTTAATTGGTCCTTTATAATTAATCCTTTTTAAACATCTTACAGAATATATCCTTCATGTTCTGTAATGATCCTCAGTGTGATTTCTATGATTTTATGGACAAAAAATTGATATTTGAACTCTCATCAATCATTGAACTTTGCATTGCAGATAATTTAGTTTATTTCAATTGTGTACTGATTTGGGTCTAGTTTTAAATAAAGTAAAGCATTTTGTATCTATAGTAACACACAAATTTAGATTTTTTTTTTTTTTGCAATATTCTAGCTATATTTGCACTGTCACAGCACACGTGTTGTAGTTTTCTTTTAAACCTATGTTTAAATACATAAACTTTGTGATTATATTCTATATTTATTACCATTTACAGCAGGAAAACTGAAAAATAAGTCTGGGGCTTAAATGGATAAGTTGGCTGCTTTTGGCAAAGTGTAAATGTTGCACTGTGAGTGTTTTAACCTGTAGAATCAGCAATCAAAGCTTCTACACTACAATCTTTTTTATACCTGTGCAGGAAGCACATGAATTTCTCAGTAATGGCTTCCTAGACTTTTAAGGGGAAATGTATTGTGCTTTGTTGTCTGTATCAAACATGTAAAAGTCATATTTAATCATATCTATTTTCCTTTCAGGTACCCAGAGAAGCTCAGCGCTGACCTGCATCGAGCCCACTGCTTCGTTCCTGCAGGCATCACCACAGTGTTGGCACAGCGACCAGACCTGGTCGCTCCTGCAGTTTCAGCCTTTTACCTGCGGGATCCAGTGGATCTCCAGGCGTGTCGGGGCTTCAACACTTTTCCTCCTGATACAAGAGTCTTAACCTCGGTACACATATTGATTCATGACACTTATGATATAGGGAAGAAAAGTTGTTTCAGACTAGCATTTACACTAACTCTGTACTATTGTCTGCTCTTCCAGGTGACATTCACCCGCTGCTTGTACGCCCAGCTGCAGCAGCAGCACTTCACCCCAGACCGGAGGAGCGGTTACACGTTGCCTCCTCGTTCTCACCCACAGTACAAAGCCCATGAGCTTGGCATGAAGCTGGTGAGACGACACCTACGCTTCCCCCTCATTCTGATGAAGAGAATCATGCTTTTTGTTGAGCATTTCTGGTAGTTGGAGGATTGGAGTTTTGTACTTAGACGTAGATGTCCATTGTCATCTATGTGTCTCTCTCAGGCCCACGGCTTTGAGATCCTGTGCTCTAAATGCAGATCGCCATCATCAGAACCCAATGCCCCGGTCAGTTGTAATCCTCAGTGGAAAGGCTTCATTGACAGTCTGAAAAGGAACAGCTACTTCAGAGTGAGTCCTGGTTTTTTTGTTTTTTTTTTGAATGATGAGATTAGCAACCATTAGAAAAGCACACATTATTAAAGATACTGTATACTCACCATGTAGAATTTTAAAGTTTCAAATTGTTTTCAAACGCAGGGAGAACTGGAAGGTTCAGCACATTACAAAGAACTGATGAGATCAGCAGAGAGCTTCTTTAAACAGTCTGTCGCCTCAAAATCCAGGTGAGACATCTGGTTGTGTGTGTGTGTGTGTGTGTGTGTGTGTGGTGTGGGGTGGGGGGGGGTGGGGGGGGGGGGTATATATATAAAACTAACAATCAGTATTTGTCTGAAATAAGATATTTTGTATGTGTGTGTGTCCGCAGCGACATTTCCCCGGGAGAGGAGGTTCTCCAGGTGCTGCACAGCTGTGCTCCATTCAATTTGGAGGAGCTGAAGAAACAAGAGTCGCAGCTCCCCCCAGAGGACAGTGAGTTAAAGTGAAAATCTGACACCTTTTTTGCCTGTAGAACACATGGTCTGAACACCATTCAAAAATCATTGCAGGGTTTCCCACACATAGACCATTTTGTGGCGCTGCGCCACAGAATGAAAACCTAGTGACATAACTTGACATAACGCGATTCTGTCTCCCCCCACACCAAGCACCACACAGTGTTCCTTGTTCTGTAAAAACCACTGCATTAAGTTTCTCTTCATGTCCTTCTCTAGGTGACAGCTGGCTGGACATCACAGCTCAGGATTTTGAGCGCATGTTGCAGGAAAGAAGCGGGGGAAGAGTCGATGTCGGCAGCCAAGGCTCCAGTTCCACCAACCACACACAGCATGTCAGGGTGGCAGAGGAGAAAAGAAAGGAGACAGAGGATGACAAGGAGCAAGAGGAGGCTGGGTACAGCCTGGTAGCAGTCAGTCAGGGGATGAAGAACTTCCTCAATGCTATGTCATCACATGAGGGTGCAGAACTGCCCTGGTGAGAATGAATGAATTTGATTTTTTTTTTTCTTTTAGCTGAACAGACACCCACATACATTCATGTATAATATAAATTATATTGTTTGACTATTCAAAGCATTTGTATATGTTATTTTTTCTTCTCATGTGCAGCAAATGCTAATTCTATTATTCCCGCTAGGCTATATTGCTAAGAGAATATAATGTTTGTGGACTGGCCCCACCAGCAGTCTCTGTTTATATGTCACTATAGGTTTTTCTGTATTCCAGGATCAATTCAACTCAACCTTTTAGTTTTGACCCGAGCTCCATGGCCGACGCACTGGACCAACTATTAGGTTTGTAGATGTTTGGAAACCTGTAGAATAATCAAAATGACTGTCTCAGAAATTCACCATGTTTTCACATATTTACAGAATTCATTTCTCATTTTACTATTTCAGGAAGCAAAGAAGAAGCACTAGATTCAGATGATCTTGATGATGATGATGATGACGATGATGATGACGATGACGATGAGGAGGATGAAGAAGGGGAGGGGTCTTCTGGTCCTGCAGAGATGAGCGGGATGGAGACTTTGGATAGTCTCAGAAAATATATGGATCAAATGGATCAGGAGCTCCTGAGTACTAATATTGGAAAAAGCTTTAACCTGACGGTAAGATAATGATTATTTTTATAGCCTCTACAAATGAAACTGAAAATATCGGCATCCTTTTAGCAGTTTCTCTCTCTGCTCAATCTTGATGTGTTTATTAATTATGAGCCTTTATAGGGTTCCAAAATCCTGGGAACTTTCAAAGTTGGAAGCTTTCCATGGGAATTAATCTTGGCTAAAACAACCATATGTCATAATTCCCATAGTTACAGCAATAGGTACTTTCCCTTTTTTTGTCAATACCAGCTGTTTCCAGACCATTGGAGCAGAGCCAGCAGCTGCTCAGCTACTTCAAGGCTTATTGTATTTTTTGGTTTCACTCATCAAACTCAGCAAATAGACAATCCAGCAAGTCCTAAACGCTATAGTGGACGAAGCAAGTAACAGTTCCATCTCATATGGTTCCATTATTCTCTTATAGCGTGATGAAGTACATTATTATAATAATGTGCTGTGAATATATTTAATCTATAAATATATTCATGTTTAACTTAACAACAAATATTAAATAAAAATGTATTAATATAGAAGCTAACTAGCTGGTAAATTAGGGGCTAAATGTTGAATATTTCCAAAATTCCAGACCTTAAGTTCCCATGGAATGTTTCTGGTAATTTACCGTAAAGTTTCCGCCCCTTTGCAACCATAATCCTGTATCCCCCTGACTCTATTTTACTTGTTCTTTCTGCAGGATTACAAGGCAGGCTCAGACACCGGGTCCCCCCATCCCCCCGCCACAGACGACCTCGGAGGAGAGGGAGGGATGGAAGAGACGGAGCAGGAGATTCAGCCTCTCGACCTGGACCTCAACCTGGTCACCAACCTGCTGGAGTCCCTCAGCTGCCAGGCTGGACAGGCCGGACCCGCCTCCAACCTGCTGCAGAGTCTGGGCCTGCACCTGCCCCCTAACTCTGACCCCTCTTGAAGGACAAGAAATACTGTAGCTAACCGAGGAGGTAATTTTTGACAGACTTCTGAATGTAAGCTGCTAATGATTCTGAGAAAGGACAGTCCAGACTGGTCAAACCTGTCAGCAGAATACTTTCAATACATTGTCAAAGCACTCACAGATATTGAAGGTATCCTTTGGAGCTTAAACACAGTTTTGTATGTTTCGTGTTTTTCACCAAAACACATGGTGTGATCTATAAAATTTTTTTTTTAGGACTAGCAGAGATGTTGAAGACATTTCTTACATCATCAAACATTTACAGAAAACTTTGAATTCTTTTAAAAACCTGCATTTTTTTGCTGCAGTTCATGTTAAATATAAGTGCACAAGTATGAAAAAGGAAAAGGAGCTCAATCATGTTCAAGATAAAATTCTATACAGGAATTTTACAGGATTTATTTTCAATGCATAGTTTTCTATCTGGTTCTTATTAATAGGCATATATTCTACAAATATGCAAAAGCTATTGCAGACAGTCATATTTATACTACAGGTTCATGTTCCTGAATCCTAGAAACAAACTTCTCTTTTTCTGACAGTCTTGTTTCATGATCTGATCTAGGACGTATACAACAAGGCAATGTACACAAAGAGAACAAATTCTTTGTTCAGGTTTGCCGTAGGTATTTAATAAATGCTGTTTTTGTAATATGTGACAGTGTGTACTGATAACAGGTGATTTGACAGCACTTACATGTGGTTGTTAGAAACAAAATAAATATTTTTTTGGAAATAAGGTTTTGTCAGTCTCTTAATACTTAATAATTAACACTTTGACAAAGCATATTGATAATGGCATATTCCCATTCAGACATGCAAGAGTTTAGCTTTACAGCAGCCTCCATGGATACATCTATGTCAACTTCAATTAAGGGTTTCTTGCACATGTGACAAAACTTAAGAGCCATATTCAATTAAGGGTTAGTTCTCCAAGCCTCTGGTCAAAAAATCATTCAGTTAAGGACAGATATGAGTTTAAATATTTGAAACATTGCAAAGTAAAAGTAGGTTTAACAGACGGTGTCCACTATATGAACAAGATTTTCTCACCGTTGTCCCTTCTCATCTCAAATCAGAATCATTCAAAGATGAGAAAGCTCTGGTTGAAAATTCATGAAGTGAAAGACAGGATTTAAGATCTTTTATAGCGTGTTTAGCAGATTTTCATTCAGAAAAAACAGTCCTTAGTTACTCTGATACAATCCTTGGCTCAAAAGACAACTGGTCATATTTGACTCTCCTGTTAAAGCTTTGTTCTGTATATCATTGTTTAAAATAGTATCGAATGTACTTTGATTAACTGGAACAGGATGATTTAGATTCTGTCAGCAGGTGTTTTTTGTCACACTGCTTCCTGTCCTGAACAGCAGACTGGTGCTCTATCACTGAGTTTCAAAGTAGGGTCTGGGGACCCTCAGGGGTCCTTGAAGGGGTCGTTAGAATAAAGGGGAGTTGTTTCTTTTCACTATAATTCCTTCCATAACTGCACAATGACAGAATGTAGGAGCATTGTATGGAGGAATGAAACTGCTTAATTTCCCATTAACATATTTATTTCCTATTATTTTCCCTCTGCACTTGAATTTAATTTCAATTTTTATTTTATTTTATTTTTATTGAGGTGAAAATGCAGAGATAAATACATTTGGGGATATAAACAGGGTGCATGGATACATAAATAAATACGTTTAAAATGAATAAGTAAGTAAATGAAAATTAAATAAATGGGCCATTTATGTGTAAAGGGGAAATTAATACATACATTTAATTAAATAGAAAAAGTAATAAGTACAGGCATTTATTGGTATATTCATGTCAATCATTGATTTATTTTTCATCATGACAGTTTCAAGTCATCTATAATTTGGCCACTTTCTGTTACAAAACATCTAAAAGCAAAAATCATGGGGTCCATGGTCTAGTTTATGAGAGTTTAAGGGTCCTTGACTTGAAAACGTTTGAGAACCACTGATCTACTGCTTCACTAAGCTCTTCTTACATTGTGGCACGTATGTTTCATCATAAATTTGAAACCATTGCACTAAGCAGTAGTAGTAGTACATGATAGTATTTAATTTTATGTGAGTAATCTAAAGTTCTGGAATAGAACCAAATGGTCTTGAATAAATAGACCAATTCATGAATACTGGTTAACAAAATTAATAAAAACTAAAGCTACAAACTAGTCTCTGTTGAGACCATTGGAACCAACTGTAAGTTATTAGCTTCATCTTGGCTAAAATGAGCAAAATACATGAATTGATACTCAGTAATGTTGTGTTGCTGCTTTGCTGATACTGTATCTGAGTTGACTGTATTATGTAAGAACATGAGCTACATATAGAAACAAAGTGCCTGAGTGGCACAGGTGACTGTAAAAGGAAAAAAGCGGTACAGCTTGTTATTCTCCACAGAATAAAGTAACACTGATCAGTGATTTGCATTAAATGTCCTGTTGGTACTGTACAAATATATATATTATTATTATAATATAGAATATATATTCCTTTAGTATGAAACTACAGAAGTCCGATAAATGGCTGCATCAGCTCCCTCGCTGAGTGGAGCAGTGCAGCAGCATGCGGTGAGACACACAGAGCCGATATACCCACCATGAAGTTCAGGACCATCCCCAACAGAAGGATAGCGTGCAGGTAACCATGGAAGAGCAGGCTGTGCCAGTTGCCCCGACTCAACACCTGCCAGGGCCCATCTGGGTGCAGCAGCCACAGGAGGCCGAGCACCCAGCTCTGGTTGACCAGCTGTGTGTGGTACATGTCAAACATGGAGACTTGGCCTTTGGGGGAATGGCGGAGCTCGGCTTCATACGTTTTAGCCAGCCAAGTTAGAGAAAGACTTTGGAGGATTAAAGCCAGAGGTGCATACATGTATTCCGGGGGCTCAACAGCTAGCACTCCATGGGAGGCTGCGAGAACACAGAGAAAGAGTTCATATGAAATGAGGTGGAAAAACCACCAACGTGATGACTTCCCAAAAACAAGTCAAGCTTTACCAGTGATGACAATAGATGACCCACTCAGGATGGAAAACAGAGCGGAGATGTGGAGAGGCGGGGGCCTTGACAGCTTCAGGGCAAAACTCAAGCCCATGGTTAACTGGGGCAGCAGCGGCGTGGTGAGGGGGATGAGGCCATATGAGCTGCTGTCTTTGGCCCACATGGCCAGAACAGCATAGATGCTGCTACAGATAGCAGGCACCAGCAGCCGCTCACCCAGACATCTGGAGTACCGCTTCAGAGGCACCACGTCCAGGGCGTGGAGGAAATTTAAGAATAACAGAGAAACCAGAACCTGAAAAAGAATAGGATCACAATCCTATACCATTCTGCATAATCAGATAAGATAAGACTTGAAATTGATCTTTTTGGGAGGTTCCCGCTGGGAAATTGAAGCTCTGTTGCATGTAGCACTGTTAAAAACTTAAGACACACCAGAATGAGCAATATGTACAAAAAATGTATATAATAATATATGAATTATTTATTAAATATTAGTATTGCTAATAATAATAATAAAACACCCAAGTACCATAAATAACTAAATTAAATAAATAACTGTACACACCATGTTATTGCTACATGCTTAATGTAAAAGTACACATGGGTATGAAGAGTAGTTGCACATGGTTTTGAAGAAAAAACTATAAATTGCACATGGTTTATATTGATCAATTGATCAATACATTATTTTATAAGTATAATAAAAATTAACTATAAATTAAGATATTTAATAGGAAAAATATAAAATATGCAAAAATATTTACATATCACATATGATAATAAAATTAATAATATTGAACTGGGTACTACTACTCACAATAAGTTATGAATATTCTTATTTACATATGTATGGAACACTGTACACACTGAGTCCATTATGTGGAAAACACAAGATGAGGCGTGTCTATCACTCCAATACAATCTCAAAAATCTCTCAAGTGAAACAAACACTGTATATACGAAATCCGCTGAGTCTCTCACAATATCCCTAACATATGGTGAGTAGTGTTTAAGAACATATGTATGTATTTATATGTAAGTAAATTTTATAATGCAGATGTTTTACTTGAAATGGACTGACTTTACATAGTGATGCTGCTGCTTTTACAGAAGTAAAGGATCTGAATACATGTGCATGTTTATGTCCTATTCATCGGACACATGTTTTATGAACAGATGCAAAAACACAGGTGAAGAACAAGGATACAGGATGTATGTCGCTACTATTCAGTCCTTCCAGCCCTTCCCAGAGTTTCCTCTACAGAACTTCTAAATTACATGCATTTATATCACACTTCCCATAAACAATTAAATCTGTATACTCCCCATGAATGTCCCTCATCAGGTTGATCATTAGTATTGACCTTTGGACTGGGTCAAATTTACATCAGGCCTTCAGTCGACCATTTGGTTAAACATCTAACCTGCACAGGTGTAAATCTACACAGAGCCCCCTCTGTCAGCCCCGACCTACCACCACCCGAGCACACACAGCACTGACACAGTTACAATAGGCTGCATCTACACTTCAATGTGCAGGTATGAAGTTTTCACAAATGATTAACAGCAATCCAATGGGAAAAAATGAACTAAGTAGAGAAAAAACTAGAGAAATGGCATCAACCTGAGCAAAGCAGAGAGCCACAGGGTACGGGTAGTGGTACTGAGGGATGAAGATACTGGCCACAAAATTTCTGAGTTTGTCAGCCAGGCCATAAATCACCACAACCAGCACATAGAGGACGGGCACCAGGGGCTTCAGGACATGATTAGAGGAGAGGCTCTTCACAGCTGGGGCCCACCAGCCCCTCCTCTGCCTCTTTGAACTGCACCTCACATACAGCACAGGAGAGGAAAGTCACACACAATGGCAACAATGATTCTCAGTTTGTATATTTGTACAGCCTTGAATCTAGTTTGGTAATATGTAAAACTTTGTAGTTTTAGTTAACATAAACAAATCCAAAACCAGTCCTTTATGTTACCTAATTTTGCCAAGCTTGATCTTTTTCAATACTCACTAACTGGAGCTGTAGTAGACTAAAGGATAACCTCTTGAAAAAAGCCTTCAGGAACGTCATGTTCATATGTTTGCTTCAATTAATCTAACAGAGATATTGCATATATTGCATTTATGCAGGTTTAGAGGACTTATAGTATAAATGCAACTGACTTGTACCTGGGCCATAGAATAAAAATACCAATGAACCACTTAACTATGAGCTTCTACAACATCCTCAGTTTGTATTGCAATGGTAATTGCTATTTACAGAGTAACAACTTTAACATTAATAGCACTAATCAATTGCACCACAGTTAACAGCAAGATACAGCCTCGTAGGCCAACATATGCCAATATTCCAGTGTTAATTATCATTTGTACTGATAGCGTGTGACTTTTTCTAATTAAATTAAATGTATTTTTTACTTTGTTTTATCGATCGATGGCATCTGTTTCTGTATATATATTTATTTATGTTTAAATGTAATCAATACTTGAATTGCCTTATGCAAATCACATAATAATGCATATCTTTATCGAAATTTACGCACATTAGATTGGTAGGTTACGATAAAATGTGTGATTAGCCTATCTCCTTTTTTAAAATTATATTAAGTGTTTTTTAAAAATATTATTTTAATTAAAACATGCACCTGTTTATTTTATTTTTTATGAGAGCAAAGACAAACGTGAGAAAGCAAGAAAAAGTCAACTTGAGGCTACTCACCACTTGGAATTCCACATTAAGTCATATTTCACCTTCAATCTCCATTGCGCAATAATTCTCTCAAGAATCCCACGTCTGTCAATGTCAGTGGACACTTATCACTACAGACAGCATGATAGGAAAAAAATAACGATATTAGTATTAAACCACCTGGTCTGAACAAACTTGTCTATCCACCGCCATCATAAATGCGCCTCGGCGCTACCTGCGCTGCGGTCATTCACCTCATTTATTCCCTCAGTGTCCGGGTGGACTTTGGTCTTTGTGTTTGTCTTCCCATTAATAAAGATGCAGGGGACAGGTTTTTGCTGTTCTTAAATGCTTCTGACTAAATTGGGCGGACGTGACACAGAAAACAGACACCATCTGTGGAATCCATTAAGATGATCTGTTGCCTAATGTGTGTGTGTGTGTGTGTGTGTGTGTGTGTGTGGTGGTTGTTTGGGGTGGGGGGTGAGGGTGGGGGGGTCAGTGCATTTGGTTCCCCCATTTGTGCAATACCACCATAAAAACAATTAAGGAGCAGGGGAAACAGTAAATCGTGCACATGTGTGTTGACTCATCAGAAATCACGTTAAATGAGAAAAGTTGATCTACAGGTGAATAAATACATGAAAGCAGTACAGAATGAAAGCCCAACTGTATTATAGTACAACACAATCATCACCTAGTGCCTGAATTTTGTGTTTATGTGACTTGATGCAGAAATGGGATAAACTGCTGCAGAAAAATCACCTGAACACAAGAAATGATGGACTAAACTCTCATTTTTTTTATTAAACCTGTGGCCTTGTGTATGTGTGTGTGTGTGTGTGTGTGTGTGTGTGTGTGTGTGTGTGTGTGTGTGTGTGTGTGTGTATGCATGTATGCATGTGTTAATGCATGTGCATGTTTCCTTATGTCAGTCATGAGGAATTTCAGCTACTGTCTGTTATCTATTATTGTTATGTTGCCACTGATGAGAGATAATAAAAAACCCTGTTCTCTGTTTCTTTCCAGCTTTGACACCTGTTTGCAACATTCCTAATGGTCCTCCCCCAGCAGTGTTCCCTATGGCCCCCCTCTGTCTGAGCCCTCTCAGCTACCACGGCATCATGGAGTCCAGCAGCCACATTGCTGCATGAGTGAGGTTGTGTTCTAAGTAAACAGACTCATCTGACTGAGAGGATTGGGGGGGTTGTGCTCTACAGAGCTCAGACTCACACAGTAGCAGCATGAGGCCCTGTCTCTGATTGATCCAGAATATTATAGCAACAAGCCAGCAAGCTGGGAGCTTTCTTTCATGGCTCATGGTATCATTTAGGTGGTTTGAGGATTAAACAAAAACTCCAACAATATAACAGTGGACAGTGACTGATGGCACACACTAATAAACCAGTTTGGGTCAGTATAGCACCATTGCATCATTGGGTTCATTTTTTATGCACGACACAAGGTTTAGTTATAAATCTACATTATATTATATGTTACCTATGCAATTTATGATTATCATATTTTATTTTTTTGTTTTGTTGTTTGTTTTTTGCTCTTGTTTCTTTTCTGCTTTAATCAATTGATTGTATTTTTCTCTCATAATTAGTTTCATCGGTGTTCCATTAAAGACCTCATTTGTAAATCCAGTTAATGGGTGTGCTTGCACATGCAGCAATGACACACTTTGTCCACTGATATGTGTCTGATATGTGTGATATACATTATGCGATATAAGTGATTTACATTATGTGTACACTAACATATGTGTACCTTTTATGTGTACAGGTTATTTGTAATTTAATTAATCTGGACCACAATGGGGGTGGGGAGGTAGTCATACTCTGCTTGAATTTATCTCAATGAGCTTTGAACACAGGTTTTCAGAAATAAAAGGTATCAAACTGGTTCAAAACTTTAACCATTCCATATATATACAGTACATTTAATTTCTCATCTGCCTCTTTGATTCTCCTGATGTTGCCTTTCTATAGTCTGTAAAACCGGGAGCTTTGATGGTTTAAACAGATCACAATGGCCACATACATCGAGATGTGGTATGCATTGTGTAGTATAATGTTTCAAACCAGCTCCATTGAATTTCAAAATATCTGATGGAAAAAGTTTTGACTCACGGGCTGGGGTCAAGAACCTTCATGGTGGAGGAAGTTAAACCAGTTGTATGTACAGAGAGTAGCTAAACTGATGGGGAATCTTTAGTCATGAGCTGCCAGCCGAGTATAGCAGGGAGAGGGTAGTAGACGTTTCAAAGGAAAGCAGCAGATGATAAAGGATGTCGAGGCCATGACTAAGGGAAAGTGTTGGATAAGTGACATGAAGATGGAGGACAAGGGATGACACAGCAGACTGTAGAGTAAGATTCAAAACTTTCCTACAAATTGATACAGATCATTTTCATTGGTGTGGGAGAGTATATATGATGTGATAGTGGGGAAGAAAATTAATCATACTACTTTAAACTTAAACTAACTGATGTCATTTACTCTGCAGATGAGACAATATTAAGCTGTGTCCTATCAGGTTTAGGAGTAAAATTCAGGTATGTTTTCTGTCAACCTAGTTGGTTTTTATCTTTTTTACTAACATTTTCTCCCATATTACTTCTTTATTCTATTATCACATTAGTGTCCTGTCCCTGCATATTTTAAGGGCAACTTGAAACCTCGTCTTAACCAAATTATCATGTATATTGCAACTATTGGAAGGGTATATTATGTAAGTACCATGTGGCCCTTTGCTGCACTTAACTGTCACTATGTTTCCAAGACCACCAGCTAAATTATCAATGGGGATTTTGATTGAGTAGAAATGCAGCATTTTTAGATTATTTATTTCTTGATGTACAGTTTTTTTTTCTAATGTAGAGCTGGTGGGACCTTGAAGGAAATGGGCTTCTACTGTCCAGGTAAAGAGCTCAGTTGTTCTTAAATCTTAAATAGTTTACTTGTGAGTTGTCTGAGATCGGTGCCATTTAGCCTCCTCTTATGCTGCTCCGTTGCTGTTTTGAGATTGCACTTCTCTGTGTGTGTATGTGTTTGTGTGTGTGTCAGAGTGAATAACACTCATAAAGCGGCCTCCAGGAAGCTTGTCAACATATTAAATGAAAAATGGTCCTGACAGCGACCACTTCTTTATTATAATAAATGGTGTATTTTACTTAGAACTCTCTCTCTCGTTTTGCCTTAATATTGTGTCGTTCTGGATTGTCGCACTGCAGAGAGGTGGGTGTTGGACGGATATAGCAGAGTAATACAGAGTAATGTAACCCATTAAAGCACAATCTGGCCTCTGAAGGTACCAGCTTTAATTAAACAAAACCAAAACATAATAATATTCATAAAGATAAATGCAGATGTTTTGTATAGGATTGCTTTTGTTTGGATAGTCATGTACAGGCACACCACCTACCCCTCAGAGGTCCTGGAAGATGCTCTCTATCAGGCTCCCAGACAACCACAAGAATCTGAATATAACTACATGTGGTCAATGCAACTGCCAACTCCCCCGATGCTTTCTTCAACATGTCTGGCTCCCTGAGACTGTGTCTGACTGATTGATGATGCCAGCAGGACCTGATGCAGGCACTTCCTGTGGCATCCAGGTATCAACACTGCAGCAGTTGGGTGTTACTTTAAGCATGCACAGAGCACCCGATGTAAACTTCCTGCATCAGCCGCCGTGGAGCAGCCGTTGGCAGGAGACTCATTGGATGCACCGATGACTGGAATGGGAGTGGATATGTTTTTTGTTTTCCCTAGAGATCTCAAATGAGAGAAAGTGTCCGATAAGATGAGACTGAACAAAAGGTGGTGGACTTTATATAAGAAAAAAGACTTTCAAAGACCAGATAAGAGTATTTCCCTCATGAGTTAGACATTAATCTTGTTTTATCATCAAAACCACACACAGCTTTTCTTGTGCTGTGCCTCAAAAACCACAGCGATCATATCAAATGTTTCATTTTGTGACTTCTGTGTGCTACATTATAATCCCTTTCATGACATTTTGCTTGTACATTAATAAAGTGGATTTATTCCTTTTTTATATTAGAAAGGTCTCTTTGCCTCATTTTGACTCCAGGAGGTGATCTATAATCAATCTGTCTGAGTCATGCAGTCTGTTCAATAATGTTATTGCAAAAGTATTTAAGAAAGGAACAGAGGCTTTCAAATAGACAGTGTTTATTACACAGTCATCAGTGTTTACACAGGGCATGCCATTTAGATGCACGCACACGTGCACATGAGTATGAGCATGCACAATGCACCAATGCGTGCGCACACACACACACACACACACACACACACACACACACACACACACACACACACACACACACACACCCACACACACCCACACACACCTACCCACCCCCCTCACACACACACTAGCTCTTAGCTCCACCCTTTTGAACTCAGTTGCTTGCAGCAGGAATTCCCTCCCCTCAGTTTTTGTTGGGAGGAAGGAATTTTCTGGAATGTGGTAGAAATAAGAAGAAAAGACTGTAATGACTGAAAATTGTGAAAATTCATGTTTGTCAAAGTTTCAACATTATTAAACTACACAGAACCTCAGCTTGAAATAAATTGTTGAGAAATAGGTTACACATAATATATCAAAAGTATGTTTCTACGAAAATATTACTGTACTGAACATGAACATAAGACACAAGGAATCAATAAAGCACATGCTATTCTAAGTTATGAAGCATAATTGTAATACGTGGCAGTCTGAAGTGTGATGGATGACGTAAACTCTCCCAATTTCTACAGTAAAAACGACCAAAATACTCATCCATTAATCTCTCCAGGCTACGCATTCTGAAGAGTCTCACATCCATCCTCCAAGTATGAGGTACGGGCGTCTCTCATGTCGCCCCTACCTTGTCCTACATGTACCAATCATAAAAAACTGTACTCAGGACAAAGCCAAGATTACTATTTGAGGCATCGGTGTATTTACTTTCTTCAATATCGCGTATTTTCCAATAAAATGGATGTTTCATCTCGCGCGTGCATCGATTTCTCTCAAAATCCTGCCACGGATGTGTAATTCCGAGTTCTACCTCTTGCAACGTGAACCAGAGGTGGGGGCGCTGTTGAGCAGCTGAAAATCCAAATTCGACAGCCGAAGAAGGATTTTGAAAGAAATTGAGAGGAAACACCCTTTTTCGTTGGAAAAATACACACTATTGCATAAAATAAACACACCGATGCCTCGGATAATACTGTCGACTTTCCGGTAAGCACTGTTTCTTGATGATTGGTACATGATGGAAGAGTAGGGGCGAAATGTAAAGGAGTTCGCATCTCTTTTTGGAAGGGTAGCTCTGGGAGGGCGTAGCTCCCATAAAGACAAAGTTAAACACCTCCCCTCGGAGTTTACACACGACAGCCCTCAGGTCTCTACTAGAAAAGAGCCCATGTGAGAATCTGCACGTAGCATTCAGACCAATCCAGCCCTGATCGTCAGACGGTCAGCAGAACATCCACCACCACCACACTCGGTGCTCATCTTCCTCCCGAGAACTGCAGCCCCCTGACTTCCAGAGCCCCCGACGGCCTGGGACGCCTTTATACTAATTGACAAGATGGTCTCGTTTAGGTAAATATGGTCTCATTGAGTCACATAACCATGGCAACAGCTAGCATGTGTATTTATCTTCACTTATTCATGTCGTTAACGCGCAGTTTGTCTTTTTTTCCCCACCGTTATTATTACCACTTTAATTCTGTTGAACTATTCCTTTAAAGTTAGATCCGCTAGCTAGCCGAAAAACTAGCTAAACTGGAGGAAACTGTCTTTTAAAGCTACAGCAAACGTTCATATAATAATAAATAGTTTAATAGGGAATAAAAGATCAGCAAAATACAGTTAGTCCAAGTGGAAAAGAGCATAGGGGGTTTGAGTGTGGAACTACTGTTGCGGCATTCCAGTGCAGTGCAGCGTGGGATGCTAATTTACTGCCTCTTTAGTGGATGATTTCATTTAGCAGCATGAATGGAGTGTTGTGTTATTACGAGGGATTTTGGACGTGAAAACTCGTACAGCCTGGTATACCGAGCCGAGGTATTCGGGGTAGAAGCGAACACTTACAGGAAACTTCTTAATTGTGTTTTGGGGGGCTTTTTAATTGCAATGCAGTTTGCGTTTAGCTTGGAAGTAAAACGTCATTAGCTGCTGTGCATAAATTAAACCCCCCCTGGATTCAGTCGGTGTTCAGGGGTTACCGACGGGTTACCGACGGGTTACTGACGGGTTACCGAAGGGTTACCGACGGGTTCCAGCAGGTAGAACGGACTCCATTGGGCAGCGTCCTCACTTCCCCGGCGGGGAGGGACGTGAAGACGTGGCAGTCCTCTTCATCCACATTCTGTGCTATCCGAGTCCGCTGCAGCCTCACCGCCTCCCTGTAACACTGGGAGATAGTGCTGGGAAAGTAGCCAAGTACATTTACTCAAGGATATTTCAGATGCATTTACATTTAATGGTACTTTATACTTCCACTCCACTACATTTCAGAGGAAAATGTACTTTCTACTGCACTTCGTTTATCTGGCAACGTTAGGTATTTTTCAGATAAAGATTTTAATATTTTCCATAAAATTATTTGACTTTAATGTTCTATTATTTTTATTCTTTAATTTTTTTCTTTTTTAATGTACTTTTTCTGAAAGGTACCAGATATTATAATGCAGTACTATTAATATTAATCTATCAAGAGTATTGAAAAATTGGCTCCAAATTAATAAACTACATCATTGAAATGCTCTCGCTGGTAATTTAGTGATTTACTTTTACTTTTGATACTTTAAGTAGATTTAGCTGATAATAATTTTGTACTTTTAATTAATATTCAATTCAGGACATAAACTTGTTATTGAGTATTATTCTGCTTGGTGGTGATCTTTAATGTGATCATATGACTCTATAGTTTAATTTACTTGATTTGCCCTATAATGAGGGCACAAGTGCAGTCAATATACAGTAATTGTATAGCCTGGGTATACCCATCCTACCTTGGACATAAATTTACTTTGCTCAAATCTCAGTCTCCATTGAGATGAGGTCTGGTGTTAGCCAAATTAGTAATTGCAGTCAAGGAAAAAAAAACTAAACAAACAAACAAATAGCAAAACAATATATATATAGCAAGCAAGCATAAAGGGTCGAAAAAGAAAAAAAGGAAAGAAAAAATGGGATAAGTAGATATGCAAAACCAGCAGAATCTTACCATAAAGTAAATTTTTAACTGTGTTCTAAAGGCAGATAATGACTTTAGTGTCCTATTAAATGAAATCCATAACTGAATATGAATTTGATTAACAAAAAAAGTAGATGACCTGTTGAACATGAGGGAATGTCTGATAATACAATAGGAAAGTATCTGGAAGGTCTTGCTTACATTACTATATATATAGGAGTATATGAGCCCTGTAGGAATTAGGCATAACACTTTTTATATAGACACTTTCATACAATACTGGTATAAAATATATTAGACGTGTTACACCAAGCATTATTCAATCAATTTTTTTAATAATATTAAATTACTTTTCAAAAGATCTCCTGATTTTTACCAATTGGAGTCCAAATTGTAGCCTAATACTGCTGAGAAATGTCCATGACACTGTAGGAATTAGGTCATCATGCTTTCTCAGGTTTTGATGGCATTACTTTAGAAGCTAAATAGCAAGGCTAATGTTGCTGAGATTTTTTGAAAACACATAATAATAATCACAGCGGCAGGGTCCCAAATTAACCTTTTGCTTACCACCCAGCTGGCTGTTAATGAATAAGACCAGCCAAAATAATAAATTGTGTTTTACTATTGCAATTTGCTATTATTACAATTTAGCATGCCATATTAGTCTTAGATGCAGTTTCCAATCAATATTATAGTTGTGTGTGGCAGGGTGCAAAATTAATTATACTTTTTTTGTCCACCAGGTATGTTTCTTGGATACAGGTATTTTTCACTGTGTGGTTTGCTGAAGTGAATATAATTTTATTCACTAATAGCAGCCTCAGTAGTTCATTATATAGTGCACCCTTGTTGAATTTTGAAAACAGGGTAGGATTTTCCTCAAATAAACAAAACTCTCAAACTCCAGCAAGTTATTGTAACTTCTACCTCGGAAATCCAGGAATGAATGTGTCATGATTTCTTGCATGTGTTGAAAGTAATTTTATAGAAAGCATTAAATCATACTTGTGACAAGACAGATTAAAGGAAAGGGGGGAAATCACCACGTAACTCCTGGAATATAACAAACACAAATCTATGCTGGTTTTCAGGAGTCTGTGAGGGTGGATACTTCCTTGCTATTGAGAACTCATTGATATTGCAATTTCTTTATTATTAACAAATGGCTGTAGGGTAAAATAGTCTCCTAATGTAGCCTGCATGTCTAAACAGAATGAACATCAAGAAAGGTCAGACAAAAGAATTTTTGGATTTAAAAAAAGGTTTCTATAACCTGTCTAAACCAATTGCCCCGCAGGTGCCTGACAGGGTAAATGTTAAATGGTTAATGAGCCATCAAGAGTGATTTGGATTTTTCACCACAGGCATGTATCCAGACCAACACTCTCACTCTCATATGTGGCATAACATATGGATCTAAATTACAACTGTTAAACTTGCAGCTTTCATCTTGACTCCGACAACATTATTGCAAATCAGACAGTAGCAGTCACCATGTCATTACAATAATGACATTGTGCTTATATTCCATCCTGGAAATTTAAATGCCAGAGGCATGCTTGGGGTATTTTGGTAATGAGTGGCACTGCTTTTTTTGGAAATGCAATGGAGGTGGAATAATAGTAAACTAGATCTTGCTTTTCAGTTTCTTAGATGTATTTAGGTATGACATTTAATTTAGTTAGAATTTAACCTGAAAAGGAATGACCTTTCTATTTTTTTCCCTCTCTGCTGCTGACCTAAATCAAAATCCCTTATGAAGTATTTGATTTATTTTTACTGGGAGCTTGTCCTCGTGGCATAGTCAGAACCTGCCTCAACCTGTACACTCTTTCCAGTCATAGGCAAAACAAATTTGCCTTGGTTACATTGCATGCATGAACTTTACTTTTATATTTGTGACCATGTGGAAGTGTGGCCTGTATGTGTTTATGTCTCTGTGTTGCTAGCATGAATGCATACTTCATGTGGGTGTTTGTATAAAATAGGCCTTTGCACTGCTAATGTAAGTGATGTTGATTGATTTTTTTTTTTTTGTGTGGATCAGGATGAAGGTGTGTCTATCCAGGAGTGTCTAATGTCTTGCATGCGAATCCTAAGGAATCTATTGTCAAGTGTAAGCAAGCAGCAAGTCTGTTGCTATTTCAACTACACACTAGTGCAGTTCCCATTTCAAATAGACTGGTTTCTTGGCTCCAGGTATTTCCTCTGCTTGCGGGGCTGTGTAGACAGTTCAGGGCGGGTCGATCGCTAGGACCCCAAATATGCTGCTTGCGCTGTTTGAGAACCATTCATCTGATCAATTTAACACTCAAATATTTTCTGCTTTGGGTCCTCAGCAATACATCCACCAGGTTTGAAGTCATTCAGATGAATGATTTTCAAGATGTTCGACTCACAAACAGATTTTTCGTTTGATAGTTAGATACTGAGTGTACACAAACACCTTCTCATTCACATCCATGTTTCTTCCTGCCTGTCTGTTGGCGTTCTCTTATAATTTCTATCTGAATGGTTAGAAAGATCAAAGTTCCACTCCTCACAGGCCAGAAGCCTTGTAGTAGTTATGGCTGCACTGTCTACAAACCAAACCAGACACAGTGGCTGCAACCATACTGAGTTATATTTGTTTTTTTATGATGTGTGACAGACTTCGGCTCTTTAAGGATTAAGGAGAAGTTGTGTCACAGTTCAAGGATTACTATTTTTATTTGATCAATTTTTACACATATCGGTTGATATTTCTTTCCTTAGTGGTCAGATGACTCAAATCACCACAAAAAAAACATTTTCTGAATTATCTTTAGAAATATTATGCAGTGTAAATACCTTCACTTTTGTCCAACTTTTGAGGCTGAGAATTGTAACGGCTAGTGGCAGAGCGTTGGACTGTTAAGTGTATGGTAACAATTGAACTCAGTGATGGTACTAAGTATGTGTGGTAACTATGAAGATATAGTAGCCAGGCTTGGTAAGGTCGGAGTGCTTTTAAGTTGATGTGAAAATAAACAAAGAGCATTTGTGAAATCCCTCCCTCATTTGGACTTGAGTTTCAAGACAAATTTCCCCCAGTGGGACAATAAAATAATAATCTGGACTGAAGTGAGCATTGTTTCTTTCTTGGAATAAGTTACTCCACACTAATTCACTGACCCTGTTGGCAATAGTTCTCTTTGGGAACTATAAAAACTGTCTAGATGATGCAATGTGGCATAAGACAACAGAGGAAGCATCGAGTGAGTTTTAAGGCCTGGAATGTGTTCTGTGGCCCACTAGGAGAGGTCTGAAGGAATCAAGACAGGAGATGAGTTAATGTTTCCTCTTCCATCTGTCAGATTTGAGGTGGTGTTGGAGCATGACAGCCTGTGATATTTTGGGGGTCACCGTGGTTTTGTCAGTTGTGACGGCGAGGTTATTTGAAGGCCACAGTTTACCAGTGACCATGGCGGCAGACTTCTGTTAACAGTATTTTTGATGTGACTCCCTGACATCCAGTTGGAACTGTGAGGTTACCAGAGGTCATGATGGCAGCAGATGGAACAAATAAATACACAGATGTGTATTTTATGTGCCAGTGTGACACAACGCATTTTGTGAATATCCTTGACACCGTTATTTTTGATATGCATGTTTAAATAATTCATTTTTAAGATCCTTTAGAAACCATGTATATGTGTTTTTTCTGTCTTTCTTCAGGGTGGAGCTGTCCTTTTGGTGTTTCCTGCTGCTGAGCTGCCTGCAGTCCCTCTCAGCCCACAATGACTTCTTCACCTCTATAGGTTAAACCATCTATGACTATTTATTACTCATGTAAAATGCCCAACTTGAGAACACAGTAGGTTCTGAACTGAATTGTTCCTAAGTCTTTTATATATTAAATTTCAATCTATAATTGCAGTCTCAATTAAAGTCATTTAAATGCCATTACTACTCTAAATAAGAAAGTAATATTCCCTAAGACTTACCAGAGAGAATTACAGGACATAAGCACAACACACAAACATGATTATACAGTATATAATAAAAGTAAAAAAAAAAAAAAAATGTCTGTGTTGCAGCAGAAAGTGGAGCTTGTCAGTGGTTGTTCATATCTATGAATGACCCTAAGTCAGATGTTCGTATCTTGGAGAACTGCTGTATATATATTGATGATGTAATGTTTCTGGTTTATATTCCTCAGGCCAGATGACAGATCTGTTGTACACAGAAAAAGACCTTGTCACCTCTCTAAAGGACTACATCAGAGCGGAGGAGAACAAGCTTGAGCAGGTCAAAAAGTGAGTTTGTTGACATAAGTTGTGCATAAGTCTTGTACTGACTGGCTGTAATGCGATGCTCTTAACACTGCATTACCATCTCTGCGATAGGTGGGCCGATAAATTGGATTTGTTGACAGTCACAGCCACACAAGATCCCGAGAATTTTCTGGGGCATCCTGTCAATGCCTTCAAACTCATGAAGAGGCTCAACACAGAGTGGGCAGACCTAGAGAGCCTTGTACTTAGTGACACCACTGATGGTATGGACAAAATATTTTATACTACTTTTGCATCCAATCTTATCTTGAACTCTGAATTCCATCATAGTGAAGTCCAAAAAAGATGAGAACAGACACAAAGCTAACTTCCAATCTATTTCTGGAGCAGGATAGAGCAAGTTAAAGCAAAGGCCTTTTTAACCTGTTAAAATCCAAAAACCCCTGATACGGGGGCAGCATTGAGTTTTATGCGCATATCACATGAGAAAACCTCAGCTACAACAATACATATTAGTGTAATAGTGCAAGTATTTTTATCTGAAGTAAAACACAATTTTACTGTTACAGTATCAATATATATCAATAATATCCACATCATCAATACAATAAGAAAATAGTTAATGTCTGTAGTAGGGCTGCAACTAACCACTATTTTGATACTTAATTTAGATTTGAGCTGATTGTGTGATTATTTAATTAGGTCCTTGATAATAATAATTACATATATTCATACGTACATATACATTACAGAAAGTACATAATCTTTGTGGTTGTGGAGATATTCCATATTTATTATCATTTATAGCAGGAAAAATGAAAATAGGCCTGGGGCTTAAATGGTTAAAGAGACTTATTTAAAATTTTCTATTCTGGGAAAAGCTGTGTATACCATTTACTTGCTTGTCAATACTGTGCTGCATGTTCATGATTTTTTATACCGATGAAGTTCTTGCTTAGGAACACGTTAGGCTTAATATGATCCTAATTTTCTCACTCAAGCTCAAAGTCCATCTAAGCAACCTTACTGACGATTAACTAAGGTTCTTTATTGTCCTCTAGCCTGGTTCTCATGTATTTCAAGTCATCCACTGCTACATCTTTATCTGTCCTCCCTCAGTATTCATTTCCAACCTGACCATCCAGAGAAACTACTTCCCCACGGATGAGGACCAGACCGGCGCTGCCAAAGCTCTCCTTCGGTTACAAGACACATACAGACTGGATTCCAACACTATCTCTACAGGAGACCTACCTGGTAAGGACCTTAAATCAGACCTAACCCTAACCTGATATGTAGTATGTATCAGTGTTTTTTTAAGAAGCATTGGCATTAACGGACTAAATCTGTTACAGTTCCAAAAAGATTTTCTTGTGTTTTTGGTATTGACATGACCAAGGAGATGATTGAATTCTCTTCTATTCTATGCTTATGTTCTCTTCCTCTTCCTCTGCTAGGAGTGAAATACAAAAGCCAGATGACAGTGGAGGACTGCTATGAGCTGGGGAAGATCGCTTACACTGATGTTGACTACTACCACACAGAGCTGTGGATGGCCCAGGCCCTGAGACAGCTCGAACAGGGAGAGGAGTCCGCTTTGGATAAGGTGACAATACTGGACTACCTGAGCTACGCCATCTACCAGCAGGGGGAGATAGAGCGAGCCCTGGAGTTCACCAAGAAGCTGCTTGAACTGGGTGAGCGCCTCCACACTATGCAGAATTTAATTGGCAGAAACAAAGATTTCCATTTATGAAAAGCATACAAGTAGGCATCTTTTGAAGGTGATATCACTCATCGTTATTGGTGGTAGATTAACACACATATGGGAGATTAAGAAATCTGATAACCTTTCTCATTCGTGGTTGTCTAGACTTGTACAGATAAAATAATTTATATTGTTTAATCAGAAAATACATAATTTTACCAAAGCGTAAAGTCACAGTCAACTCAAAAATGTATTTTTCTTCTTGTTCCTTCAGTTGGATGTTTAAGCTTCACTTTTCAGAATGAAAAGTGAAGCTTAGCTGCAGGGTTTGTCAGTTAATGTCTGTTTTCATATTCTTCTGCTGAAAGTGAAAAGTTTTTCTGAGCTCATTGAAACTATAATTTAAAGGGGCAGGGCTACAAGCATGATTTGTAACATCACAGAGGCTGGAAGCCAAATCTTGGACTTATATTCATCATCCACAAGTTTGATGTGGAACCCTTTTTGATGAGGGGAAAAAAGGAAAAGGAAAAAAAAGGAGTAGATGCAACTATACAAGACTAGTCAAAGAAGCGTATGTTATACAAATCTTTAAACTCACAAATACACAAAATCATTACTAAGACAGAAAAGCACATCAGTATTTATTATTTAAATGAAGTCTGTCATTAAGTTAGATAACTTAAGCAGTGAGCAATAACAAATGAGACATTGACTTTAGTTTGAACCGAAAGACTTAACAGAGGTGAACTAGAGGCCAACATTTCTAAGCCTCGTAGACATAAACAGTGCAGACTGTTCTGCAGACTGTTTTAAGTTTTATCTAGAAACAGAGTGGTATTAAATATCAGTTTATAAACTTCACTGTAATCTGTTGTGTTTGTGCGTAGCTTCACAGTAACATAGGTACTCCTAATTGACTTAGATCTATTGACCTAGATCAATGGTTTCCAACCTGGGGTTTGGGACCCCGACAGGGCCACTGAATTAATCAAAAGTTATGCAAAATTATTGAACAGGAAAGGATAGGGGGGAAAACATTTTTTTCACAAAGTAACACAAAGTGATTTTGTTTCAAGCATTCTTTTATTGTTTGCTTCTCTTCTTGTGGATTTTGTATTTTCCACTAAAAACTTCTAAAAGCTATTCGAATAAAACAAATCCTCCTTCTAGAGATGCACAATTAGTTGATTAATTGATTTATAGATTTCCAGAAGGTCAGTTGAAGGTCAAACAGCAACTTTGATAATTAAAATCCATCTTTGCCATTTTTAAGCAAAAATTTAAAAATAAGCTGCTTACAGTTTCTCAAATGTGATGATTTATTGTTTTCCATTGTCAAACAACATAATTACAAACTGTGGCACGTTGTCACAACTAGACTTTCATTTGTAGACATCTCTTTGGACTGTGGGAATTTTAATAGACATTTGTCATCATTTTCTAACATTTTATGCAAAAAATAATTCACTAATGAATCAAGACAAGGTAACAGTGTGACAATGCAACATTTTTAGACAACTTTTTTTTTAAATGGCTACAGGTAGAGCCCTGATGAAAGGGACTTTTTCTTATGCTATGATGAAGCCATATGTTACCGCGATTTGGCAGTTATTGCTATAGCCCTAGTTACAGGCCAAAAATGTTGGGAACCACTGATCTAGACGATGAACACTGCAATGCATTTTACAGCATTGACCTTGTTACCTCCACATTTCCTCCCAAAAGATCCACTAAATCATTTTGTCCCGTTTGTGCATCTTGGTTCTGAGAAGTGGATAAGGTCAGACTGAATAAATAGCGTTTAATTATGTCATGTGGGGACATCAGTTATTTAGAGTGCAGGCGGCACGATATTCTTAGGTGACATGACTGTGATCTTTATTATTTGTAATCAGCACTATTTCATTCCTGTCGCTCTTTCATTTTTCCATTTTCAGACCCAGAGCATCAGCGCGCTAAGGGCAACCTAAAATATTTTGAGTTCCAGTTAGTGAAGCAGAAGAAAGCTGCAGAGGAGGAAGCTGAGAAAAAGAAGGCGCGAGGAAAAAGAGAAACAACTGAAAAGAAGAAGAAGCCCAAAAAGAAGGAGGTCAATCAGTGGGTTCCTGAAAGGAAGAAGTATGAGATGCTGTGTCGCGGGGAGGGCGTCAAGATGGTGAGAATGATGTAGAAATGCAGAAAAAAACATTACCATCTTGTACAGAATGCATCACATCATCTTTGTTCCTTTTCTTGTACTCAGACCCCCCGCAGACAGAGCCGACTGTTCTGTCGTTACTATGACAACAATCGTAACCCCAAGTATTTGCTGGCACCTGTCAAACAGCAGGATGAGTGGGACCGCCCCTACATCGTCCGCTACCTGGACATCATCTCTGACAAAGAAATCGAGAAGGTCAAGGAGCTGGCGAAGCCAAGAGTAAGCCTTTTTTTTTTTATCTGGATATTGTACCATGAACAAAACAAAGTCTTTTCAGTGCTTCTATTATTCTACATATTGTCATCATATTAAAATAATAATCAGTTTTTGGGGAAACACAAAAAAATCATTATTAAATGCAGAGAATATTCTATTTATTAATCATTTCAATTAAAAAGGCCTTGACAGTGGATGACTGTGGACATACATAGAATGTTGTGTGTAACTTATGTAACATTAAAGAAAAAGTGATTCAGGCCAATTTTGTTAACATTCTAGTGTGACTTTAGGCAACTTTGAACCTGGAATAAACATTCCTTTTATTCCATAGTGCAAATTCAAAACTTACATTAGCTGGAGTTAAATTCAACATATGTCAGATAAACCCAATTGTTCAGGAGACTGTTCCCTTTTTCATCATTTTCCTAGGTCTTTGCGTGTTTTTATTGTACCTAACTCATTTCCAACATCGAGTTTTAACAACTTTTTGAAACCTGAGATGAGATGTGGCAAATTTTGAATGACATGATGACACATGTTTAATGGATTGAAGATCCTGGAACTTCCTTTCTTTTTTTAGATTTAGCTACATATTTATTGAATTTATGGATATGCACAGCACTTTATATTAAATTATTAATAAAGTATAACTATACCACATTATAGCCTATAGACTTTATCACTCACCAGATTCAAGAATCAATTTTAGAGGTTCTGCACCATAGAAGCTTTTTGAAGCAGCTACCATCATGAAAACTTGCTAAATTGCCCAAGTCAGACTTTTGTTATCCTGAGTTTGGCAAAAAACTTTGGCTTAGGCAAAAAAATGGCCTACGTAAAATTGCCATTTTTCTATAGAACATAAAGAGCATGATCCTTTTAACTCAGGATTAAAGTGATTTTACCAATCATCATCAAGAGATGATTTAGGCCAAAAGCTCACTTTTATCAAAAAATGACGATGTCAGTTAATAGGGCGACAATATTTAAAACTCTATTCGTCACTTTTCAGTTCGCTTTGATCTAGCAAGAATACTTGCTTAGCATCGTCAGCCTTGGTTATGTGGTTTTGCGTGTTGGGGGGTGGGATGTCAGAGCTGTGAGGCTGGTTGATGTGAATTTGCACACAGGCACACATGTGTATGTGTGTCTATGTGTGGGTAAATCATGTCCCTGGCTTCACAGCTACGCAGGGCTACCATCTCCAACCCTGTAACAGGAGTGCTGGAGACAGCCTCATACCGGATCAGCAAAAGGTAAGACACAGCCAGGAGCCGAGGAGCAGAGGAAAGAGCAGAGTAGGAGAAAGTGAGATCCCCTCTTCCCTCTTTCCTCAATATCTCATCCCATTTCTCCTCTGATTCTCCTGCGGGTCCAGAACTTTATTTCTTCGCTCTTCCAGTAGCATAATGGCTCTTGAGCTGAAGCACAGGATCCATTTAAGCTTTATACGCCATACATACAGATGATTAGTTATTAAGTATGTTATACAAATATGTCTCTGGGCTTTTACAAACAACCAATAAATGGGAAAATTAAGCAAAGAAAGCATTTTTGGTGGTGATAGATTGGGACAAACACATTTTAATAGAAATTATTCTTAGTAATAGTATTAAACCTTGTATCTATTATGGATAAGTTTCTGCTCAAGAGTCTGTTATAGAAAGTAACACAAAAACAGGGGAGGTGTTAAAATGTGTTACTTTTACTCCTAGTTGATATTAACATAGTTGCTTTCTATGATCCACGAGGTGTATCAGAGACAGCTATTAATTCCTTACAGGTACTTTTTAATATGGATATTTGGTTTCTGGCATTGCCTCATGGAACAATCCTGGCCTTTCTTAAGACAACTAGTGACTGGATCTGGTTTCTTTTTTTCTCCCTCCTTCCTCTTCTCTTATCTTTCCACTTGTCCTGTGGTGTGTATCACATTCCATTTTTCCTTCCCTTTTTTTATCTTCTGTTCCTCCACCTCCATGTCCTTGTGAACTACTGTAGTTGAGGCGAGCCACGGTGCATGACCCCCAAACTGGGAAACTTACCACGGCACAGTACAGAGTCTCCAAGAGGTAAGGGGTTTACAAGTCAGCAACAATTAAAAATAAAATAAAGGTTTAGCAACGCATGGAAAACAAACACTAGAGGATGTTTTGATTTGGCTGAAGTAAGGAATTCTGTCACAGCGATTTCTGTCTGAGCATCAAACAAAGCCAACAAGTCTAAACAATCCTCTGGTGTTGTTTTTTGGTGGAGCTGAAGTTTTCTTCATTCTTTTTGCCCACACAGCAATGTAGGCAATTTCATGGCACTGCTGTGTCGCAGCAGAGTATTATCTTTCCCCAAGCCTGCCTTCCATCCCAGGTTATTTGAGAGCCAGTCCACTGAAAGTCCATTGCTCTTTCCTGGAATTAATCTGTATTGCATTCTCATATAAGCTCATCGCAGCTGTTGCCTACTTTGCCTGTTCAACATTCATATCAGCAAAAGAGACACAGAAAACTTCTGGTGCTTGAGTCTGGATCCACATGTGCAAGAAAACAGAAAGACGTGTTCTGTAAATGGAAAGAGTTTCTAATTTTTAACTCACTCTTGATGTAAAGAGATTCCACGTCACATTCTAAAAAAAGCCCTCTAGCAGCCCACCAAACCCCCACTTTTCTTTGGTTTTAATGTGCTTGGTAATTAATGTGTCGGTACAAGGGTGTGGTATTCCTTTGATGTTTTGTACATGCTAGACTGCACGTATTTCCAAAGTTAGTGAACACGTAGAAATAGAGGTGACGGATAGACAGATGAACCAAGAAGAGTTTGACCTCTTTAAACTTGCTGCAGGACACAATGGGGAAAAATGTATTGGTTGACATTTGGTTCAGCCTTCCTCCAAAAATGTAACTCATTATCAACACAAACTCTGAAGAAATACAGATGACTCATCACTTTCAGGCATTCTCCTGAGCCACTGGGGTGGGAATTATTATAGATGACATGAAGTTTATAAAAAATCCCCTAAATTCTATCTTGCTTGGAGAGAAAATAGATTTTTGTCTCTGTCTCATGCATAGTTCAGGTTACAATAACATCATATGAATTGTCTCTTTCACAATGCAATTTTTTTGGTTTAATAGCCAGAAAAATTGCCAATTTAAGTTTTTGCCATAGTAGTTTGCTTACATTTTTAAGAGCTGATTTTTACCATAGGCCTTCTCTTAGTCTGAGCTGTTAGTGAGTATGAAAGGCAGGTTTCGTCATGGTGCTTAACTAAATTCTTGCGCAAAATAGTCTTTACCCTGAGCTGATTGGAGATTCTGAACCTGTGTTTTTCATTTCTTCATAACTTACCTCCCCTCTCCTTTTCTATCATCTGGTTGTAATGCACTATTTCACTTTATGTTTGAGCTTTTCATAGCATGTTTTTAGCATGGCACACAGCTCAGTCGCCGGAGAAAAGAAATCTTTACTACCATCTTGTGGGCAAATGAGTGACTCACTGGCATACTGAAAAGCCTTTCCCTCTTCATTCTCATAATTCCCTCCTGTTTCTTCCAGTGCTTGGCTCACTGGCTATGAAGATCCATTGATTGAAAAAATCAACCAGAGAATTGAGGATCTTACAGGGCTGGAAATGGATACTGCAGAAGAGTTGCAGGTAAAGTGTTTTTCTATTGTTAATATATTTCTAAATCCTTATAAAAATTTTGAGTTGTTGTATTCATGTTGAATATATTTCAGCAATCTGCTTTACATTGTTTTTTATCTGCAGGTTGCAAATTATGGTGTTGGAGGTCAATACGAACCTCACTTTGACTTTGGAAGGGTATGACCTCTGCAACTTAAGTTCATTTCTGTGTCAGGGAGTTTTTATGCCGACAACACTGAACCCTATCTTCATGGTTTCTCCACAGAAAGATGAGCCAGATGCATTTAAAGAGCTGGGCACTGGAAACCGCATAGCAACATGGCTCTTCTATGTGAGTCAAATCTTCATATTTGCACCCAAACACTTAAACTGAGAACAGATAAATTCAGCCTGAAGTGACCAAACATTCTTCAGCTTGTCAGACCCAATTTTCCAATAAAACATAATATATTATGCTGAACTATGGAGGAAATGTGTATATAATTCTATATGTTCTTGTTTTTTTTTTTTTTTTTTTTTTAATATTTCACTCTGTATAAGCACTGTGCACTATAGATTTATTGATGCTTTGGAGCAAGCAGACAAACAGTACAAAAACAGTATCTATATAAGATAAATAACACTGCTGGAAAATCCGTGTTTCAGTCATTTTCAATAGTTCCAGTAGAACATCCATCAGTAAAGAACTTTTTTTTGGTTACAGCACATTATTTAGTAACTGAGGCTCTATGCTCTATAATTCACAGCCAGTCACACACAGGTGACCATTTAAGTCGATTTTAAACAGAGACTGGACATGTACCGTATATACATGCAACCATTATTAGTCTGAAAGCTAACATTACTGATGCAAAATCAATGGCTTCTTGTAGATAATTACTTTTATAAAAGTTGAATTAACTGAAGTGATCTTATTAGCTTTAACTTAACTAAGATGATGATAGGTTTAACAAAATGAGGCCTTAAAGAGACAGAACACTATCACTCCGCATAGTACGAAGTAAATTTAGTCCTTGTGGTTAGAACAACTGTGACCAAACTGAGTAGTCTCATACTTACCAACGAAATGGCAAAACCATACTTTTCCATCTTTGGCTTTGTTCAGGGTGACACCCTGGTATTACATGTCAAAGGAGTCCTGTTATGTTTTTTTTGTAGTAAATATCTCAAAAAGTTTCAATAATGAGGTAAATGTATGTAGAACTGATTCCAGTTTGCTAAAGGCACCAGCTTCAGACTATTCTGAACAGATTTTTGAGATTTTTCTTTATATGATCGTCCATGCTTAGTTGTTTACCTTCTTTACCTGGAGGCGTGCTGGTTGTCTGCAGCTCTCAGTCAAACATCTCACTGCGGCTGTTTCTGCTTGTATTATTTATAACCTATCTGCTGCACAATTATCTTTAGATCTTGTTATTTCAACCTGTTTTTAGAGGCAACAAAGCTGTTAATTTGGTGACGCTGTAAATGTCATGAAATAAAAGTTAACATTTTTTAATTGGAAGGAGAAAAAACAGGAAATGTTGGCCTTAATCAGCAGTAACTTAACAGGACTCTGATACATGCTTTCTGTTTTTTAAGGCCTTAAATTGTAGAATACCTCTCCTTTAGTTCTCAGAACAGCAAACTCCCTTGGTACTTTTAAAAAGAAATTAAAGATCTGTGTTTTTAATTTGGATTAATGTCGCCAGTATTGTTAAAGTTCTATTCTACTAGTCTGCTATTTCTGAATGTATGCTGTTTGTTTTTACTGTATCTCTATTGCTATTGTTGCTATTTTTTCTATTTCTATTTACTTTGTTTCTTGATCTTGTTAGTTTAAGCATGTTGAGCTGCATTTTTGCATGTGTTATATAAATATAATAATTATTATTTATAGTAGGGCATCTTTAAGGACTATTTGTTATAATACTAACACTGTTATATTTGATTATGGGTTTTGGCTGCTTGCAAAATCACTGCACCAAATGTAAGAATACACCCATTACAGCTACTGTAACTTTAAGCAGGATTTGCTATACTGATGCAATAAGGAACAACAGTGCCACAGAACAATATTAAAATATTTCTTTGATCTAGATTTAATATCAAATGGTTTATAAGCATGCAGAAAACAGAAATGTGTGTTTTATAGCGTAATATAAATCAATATTAAAATACATGTCACCACTGAAATAACATGATCTCTGGCCTTCCAACAACCAATTTATTTGATTCAACATTAAACACTAAACTGGCTTTGCCTCTTTTCTGTGTTGTAGATGAGTGATGTATCAGCAGGTGGAGCCACAGTATTTCCAGATGTTGGTGCATCAGTCGGGCCCCAAAAGGTAGCTATTTAAACTTCATCACCTATTACCATCCATTATTACTGGTTTAGTAGCTGTGTTGTTAATAAACATATTAACTACAATGAGATTAGATCATAAACTTAATGTGAACTCAGCGTGATTAATTCCAACTGTTTTTGTTTGCTGGCGTTGAGGCTGACTCTAAGACTCCTGACCTTCAATGGAATGTTTGCAACACTGCTAACCCCCGTTGCCTGTTTTGTGTGTGTATTTCAGGGCACTGCAGTGTTCTGGTACAATCTCTTTGCCAGCGGGGAGGGAGACTACAGCACCCGGCATGCAGCCTGCCCTGTGTTGGTGGGCAACAAGTGGGGTGAGTTCCTCTCTGTCTGTTTTCTATAAAACCCTCTATAAATGCCTGAGTTAATACTGTGTTTACTGACCATAAACATGTGAACTGTCTTAAGTAATCAGCAGGCTACCTTAAGGTTCTAATTATGTTCTTTTTTCTCTCTTTCTGTCTTTAGTATCAAACAAATGGATTCATGAACGGGGCCAGGAGTGGCGGCGACCTTGTGGCCTAAACGAAACTGAATGATGGAACACCTCCTTATCCCCCCTCCCCTTCCTTGCGAACCACCCAGGACCAAAGAACACTGCTGCAGATCACAGATGATCAACATGGATTCGTGGGGTCCGAGCAGCTCACTCCTCCTCGTCAAAAACTCCCTTTTTTTCCCAGCTGTTGTGCTCTGAGCCCAGAGATTGTATTGGCAATGCTGTGACAGATAACGTGTTCTTCAGGTTGTTGGATGGTTGTAAGAAACATTCGTGCCCTTTTCACTCCCATGTGTCTGTGTTTGCACTTGAGCTCTGTGATGATGTTATCCTTCAGTAGTGACTGTAGGGAGCAGCTTCAACCCTGTCGGTTTGAACTTTAAAGGATCAGATGTTTTTAAGAAGCCTTTCTTTTTCATTGTGTTTCTCAAATTCCATTAGCTGAGCCCTTGGACTTATGGTTATTGAGACAAAGAGAGGATTTTTTTAAAAGCATATTAACAATGCAAATTCTCAGTTTCCTCAACGGCTTTCTGTTCAGAGGTCCTTTTTCTTGCTTGTGATGTTACAAAAGAACTAACATGTGGGAGGGTTCATTTCGTAATTTACACATGGTTGCAATCTCTGCTTTCAGTTACTCATCTTGAGAAAAAAAACAAACAGTTAATGCCACTTAGAACACATTACAAAATGAATAGACTTCCAAAAACATGGAAAATCTGACCTCAGTCCAGTATAAGTTAATGTTTTGGGGGAAAAATCACTTCTTTCATGTTAAAGTTTCATGATTACTTCTGTATCCATGCAGCACATTAGTATACATATCACAAATCTGTGATTGTGTTATATTTCACAAGTTTAAATTGGTAGTTTTTCATCTTGATCGGCCCAGTATTGTTTAAGGAACTATAATACCATCAGGTGTTATTCAGTGAGCAAGAAAAACAAATGAACAGTAGAAAATTAACTAGATTAGGGTTTTTCAAAGTCTGAAACTCTGAGCCTAACCTTAGACAAAGCTTGGAAAAAGGTACTTTTGGGACCATGATTGTCTTATTAAATCCCATGGACACTCAACAATTGAATGAAGATAGCCTATTATTACGTTTTGTCATAAGGTGCCCCAAATACATAAAAGATCTGTCCTAAGGAATTTATTAGTTTCTGACTGGGAAAGTGGGAAAAACAGTACAATTTCCCTATTTCAGCTATTCTACATGCTCTTTTTGATAACTAACGTAATATGTGTTCACTTCCATTAACTGAGCCCACTTTGAAAACCTCTGGACTAGATAAACTACGTTGTAACTTAACAGGTTTAAATCTACTGTTTATGATACAAATCAATGATCTATTAACATATCTGGTAGATTTGTAACAGCTCCCATGGTGATCAGTGCTTTTCAGTGAGAATATATGGGTTTCCCAAGGAAGACGCATTTAATTTATTTGGCCACATCCCATGTTTGTGTTTTTTATTTTTTTTTTGTCCTAAAAGAAAATCTGAAAGTGTTTTTTTCTACAATAAAGGCTATTTTATTGATCTCAAGGTAATAAACTGTCCTGCTGCAGTCTGCGTGGGTGTGTGATGGGGATTTTAGGGTAAGGTATGCAGGCATCACATGGCTGTCCACTACTAATGAGACCGTCGCTTGTTCATCTGTGGCAACCAGGGCCAGACGTCAGTCAGGTCGGGAGGACAAGGGCAAGCGTGAGAGTCACAGAGAGACAACGCAGCAGCTGACATAAAGAAACACTGACACTTAGTCCGAGCTGTCCGTCCTGAAGGATAATAACAGGCAGTCGAGTTCTCAGAAAGTTAACGCGAACGGCACGATGATGATGACCCAGATGGAGACCACGGTGCGTTATGATAATGGCTACGACGAAGATGTGTACATGCTCCAGGAGGAAGAATGGGACAGGGACATGCTGCTGGACCCCGCCTGGGAACAGCAGCAGAGGAAAGTAAGTTATAGCGTCGTTTAAAAATATAAAACCTTAATCTGAATAAACTGGCCTACTTTTACGCGGTAAAGGAAAAGAGGGTTCTGTTAGTGATGCCGCCGCCAGTTTTACAGAACTCAATTCTTTAAAAGTTCAAAGGTATATTCATTATGAGCAATAAATATATTATGCATGTAACTACATTATCGTATAAAAGAGTTTTTAAAACTCTGTTGAGACTTAACAGCAAGTGCACCATATTAAGAGCTCGACTTCCGGGTAATATTTTCAAAATATTAGTTTTACGTCCGTAAAAAAACGTTTGTGACAAATTAAACTTGTATATGTTGTATAATATAAAATATATGTATATCATAGACGCCGTTTTATATAAATGCTAATGTGTTTGTGTATATACAGAGGGTCAGTCAAGTCTTCAGTAATAAATAACTAGCTAGACACCGCTTCCAGACTCGTCATCTACGGCAGCACGGTCGCCATCTTGTGTCGGGGATTTTGACCGTTCGGTTCTGACCACAGTCCAGTGCCAGAGACAATTGTGCCGTTTTAGAAATTTCCGTGAAAAAAAACACCAAAAAATAATCAACAGGGAATAACATTAATAACAATAACAACACAGTTTTTTGTTAACTTTATTTAGATTTTGTGAAAAATACAATGACATTTTACACAATGTGTATGTGCATTTTAATGACAATACACATACAAATAATTAGCTATGGTTATAACCATAGGTAGACCAACATCTGTATCGTATGCACATGCATTGGTAGCACGGTTCTACCCGGCATAAGATGGCGGCTGCCTTGACGCATCGTTCCAATAGTCAGCAATGGCAAAATTATGCATTGTTCTAACATAGCCTCCAGCGTACCTGGACTATAAGCTAGCTGCCCCCCTAAGAATAAAGTACAAACGTGAGTAATAAGCAATGAAGAAACCTTCACTGGCATACAACGTATATTTTGGAAGTTTATCCTGCTGGTCGTGGTTTTATTCTGCATGACACGTAACAAAATTTCCGGTGTTAATGGTGCTAACTTGACGCAGTCGGGCTGCAGGCACGCAGGCAGGGAGGGAGAGAGGGAGGCTTGACGGACGGATGCGGTGGGTACCAGCTAACAATAGCTCTGCCTTCCAGCGGCTCTCCAGACTGCTGCCTCTCCACTGATACGCGCGGAATGCGATCTGTCAACAGATGCTCCGAACACATGATGACGCTCTTGGGATTAGAATGGATGCTACGTCTAATTTTAACCTCGGGGACCAAAAGGCATTATACTAGGGTTAATCCACTGTCCTTGGTGCGGAATTCTTTTGTTTATAGAACCCCGTGCAGGAATATGGAACCGGCAGCAGCAGCCGCCTGAATATAGTCGCGGCCTCCCACACTGTCAGTTGATTTTAAGGCTTTATAAGTTTGCCCGGGCATTAAACTGCAGCTCTTTGCACAAATGGAGGCCATCAGATCCTGCTCCATAGCCTCCTGTGGCCCCCACAGGGATGACAAAACGGTGTATTTTAGGCAACACTGAGCTGCAACATGATAATCAAGTTCCTGTCCCATCGGTGGTGTATGAAGAACCTGACAGCCACACTTGAGTGAAAGGACAGATATCTGAGCAGGAAATTACTCTGGCAGAAGTAAAAGTCACAAACTCAAACTAAATGCTGTGAGGAAAAAAAAAACAAGCATTCAGATTTTTTAGAATTCTGAAGTTTATTCCCACTAAATCCCACTAGTTTAAACTGAATATTGAAGCAGAATTGGCTTCCAAAGTGTTTGTGATGTCACAAGTCACGCTCGTACCGGGTCGTTTGCAGTCTGATTCCTGGACATTTCGGTTTTATTTTGTTGTGTTTAAAGAAAATGCATAGGGAAAATGTAGTAGATGATAGAAATATAAAGAACTCCCTAAAATACCAGGTGTTCCATATGAACATGCTGTTTTAATCTAAGAGGAGAGGTCTTTGGTTCCGTGAGCGGCTGTTCAAAATGATCAGAATTAATGAAATATCACTGACGGCAGCATAGAGCAACAGCGGTGTAGTGTTTCTGTTTGGCACCGTGGGAGGTGATGACGTCAACTCTCTGACTGAATAGTTCCGTTGCCCTACCCCTGCCTGACATTGTGAGCTTTGACGTTACACCGAGGCTTTTGTTGACTCCATTAGGGGCCACTTTTAGTAGCTTTTTTCTAAATTACGCGTCTCCTGTAGCCTTACACCTCTTATCTCGCCCCAGCCTCGGTACAGTGGGTTTATTTCAGATCTCGCTTGCAGCTGTTGTGCTTCAGTCCATGTTAATGTGAGCGCTTATGTAAACTTTTTTGAATCTCTGTTGCATAAATGGACACAAATGGCTTTAACAATCAGCTCGCTAATGTCATTAGTGCCCATTTATGTAACAGAAACCGGAATACTAAGTTTAAATTATAGACTCGGGTCATGTGTGCACGGCCCAGGTGCTGATGATTGAAAGCACAAGTTCAAACGACTAAAGGAGAAATTAATAATTAGTAAAACTGTAATGAAGTATACATTAGAATACATTATGATCCATTCATAGGCATCATAGGCATTCGCCATTTCAGTTGAACATTCACTTGTTTTATTTTACATCCTCCTGAACTCGGCATCTGTCCTACAGAGGTCCCAAAGTCATCATCCAGTTCAGTTGGTCCTAGCTGGATGTGATTCATAAATATTTTTAGCTCTAATCGTCACTGGTCAGTAGTGCTGGAGCGGGAGGCAGGGGGCTTGGAAAGTGGGCAGCAGGGTTCCTGCGACAAATTTGGAGGACAAGCGGGCTAGGTTTTTTTAACAAGGAGGGCAGCAGTTCAAAGTCACATACACCCAGGGGACACTCTCAGAGGAGAATGTGAGGGCCATTATGGCAAAGCCCGTAATATTGCGGTTATGGGCACCCAAAGGGGAAGCCTCAGTGGCTGGCTCATCCCCTTTTGCCAAGGATTTTTAAGATCCAAGGGTGGTAAAAGTGCTTTAATAGCTTTCTCAAGTAAACCACAGGTATAAAATACACATAAAGTATCATATTTTGTGCGTATTCAGAGTAAAAAAGTTTTCATTATTTATAAAATAAATAATCAGAATGATTTTAATCTATTTTCTAAATTGAAGGAAGCACAAATCATAGAATGTGCTGATAAAAATCTATTTTAAATCCACCTGAATATCGTATCATAACTGGTTTACAATATATTTAAATAGAAATGATGACTTTAATAAAAATACAAGTTGTGAGACAGGTTTTTTTTAAAGAATGTGAAGAGTAAATCAAAATGTCAACAGTTTTCAGTCACCTTACATTACAGTATATTTACAATATTATTATAAAGGCTGCAGTATCTTGATCAGCACATTTATTGGAAATATCAGGTTATTTATATGTCTTTTACATTTTGACACTATGACAGATCATTTTATTCACCTACTGTAAGTGGGATATCCTTATCCAGTCATGAATGTGACCTGGAAACACAGTCTCCATGTACTGTGATAACGTTATCTCCTTGCAGCTGTAATCACACTCTAAGTGGCAAAATAGTGATAGAAAGTGACGTGAAGGGACAACTTGCTCCGCGTCCACGTGACACCTACAAACATTGTTGACACTGCGATATGTTTTGACGTTTTTTTCCTGCTGGTCTCTTATCATGAAGCACACCAGAGCGGTCTAAATTTAACAACTTATATCGGCCGGAATGTGCTCTGTGGTCGGCTCGCAGCTTTCATCTAGAAAGTGCTGAGCGCCTGTGAACTCTGCTGCTGGCTATTGAGAGACTTTACAAAAATAGGAGGAGATAGACAATGATCCTGTCTTAACTTGATTTACAGTATTTGCGGAGCACATGCGGCACATTTGTTCTGATGACTGTTTGCTGTGGAACCGCTTCAGGAAAAAGTGGAAATTGGACACTAATGGGTCACAGAAGATTAATCTTAAAATGTGGCTTAGGTCAAATAGGTTAACACTGATAGACTTATATTGGAGACTTGTTAAACCGTTTGCTGATGGTTCAGGTTAACTGCAGGAAGGCTCTATTCTGTGAGGGATGTTTAGACTTAAATCACAAATTTCTTTTAAAGGTCCCGCATCTTGGGTTTTATTTGAAGATTTGATATCCTTAACAAGACATTTGTGGGATTAAGTAGTAAAAAATTCTCTCAATAAAATTTTACATCTACTCTCTCGAGCTTCTCCTTAGAGCTCCAGAAAGAACAGGACGTTTGTGTCCATCTCATTAATGTTAATGAGCCTCTCCTCTTATTGGCTGGTTTGAATGGCTGTGAATGGGGGGGGGGGGTTGTGACTGTATAGTTGTGACGTCACACCTCTGTGGAAGTCCTGAGGGCTCATTTCAAAACAGATTTTGAATACGGGTTGTGTGCATTGCTCTGTCAATTGAGGTATTTGAAACATGAGACTGTATTTATATAACATAGATCACCTTAAAATCAAAGAATAACTCAAATCTCACTGTCTATGATATGGGACCTTTACAATTTTTGTTTTTCAGACTGTTCTATTTGCATTATTTCCTGCACTTGATGAAATGAAAACATATTGCTCACACAGAATATGATGCATTTGTATGCTGACACTTGATGAAACCCAACTGTAATTGACCTTCTCCCCATAGACCTTCACAGCCTGGTGTAACTCCCACCTGAGGAAAGCTGGTACTCAAATTGAAAATATTGAGGAGGACTTCAGGAATGGCCTGAAGCTCATGCTGCTTCTGGAAGTCATCTCAGGTCAGCCCACAGAAAGGAGATATCTATATTATAATCAATATTATATCATGTTTTCTCCCTCCTTTACAGTTATTTACGCTTTACCTGCAGGAGACTATGCACATGTTTATTCACCTGTAGCATCGTTTTTGTCTGTTTGCAGGAGAAAGGTTACCCAAGCCAGACAGAGGGAAGATGCGGTTTCATAAAATCGCTAACGTCAACAAAGCACTAGACTTTATCACAAGCAAAGGAGTGAAACTGGTCTCCATTGGAGCAGAAGGTGTAAACCCTTTCTGGATATGTGATTATATGAAGCCATCAGCTGTCCAATATGGGATCACTAATATAAAAGATATGTGTGATAATATGATTGCATTGTTCATTCTAGTGCAAACTGTTTATAACAGGTTGTTGACTTTTCAGAGATTGTGGACGGGAATGTAAAGATGACACTTGGAATGATCTGGACTATCATCCTCCGCTTTGCCATTCAGGACATCTCTGTTGAAGGTGAGATAATAAAACTGAATCTAGTATGTTGTCTATAGACATAGTGTGCATTGAATATTTGGACATGGGAAACTTATAATAAAAAAATTCAAAATATAAATTTGTGATCTGAAGAAGCAACCACATCCAGTGATTAAATTCTATTCTCTCCCCAGAAACATCTGCTAAGGAAGGCCTCCTCCTGTGGTGCCAGAGAAAGACTGCCCCCTACAGGAATGTCAACGTCCAAAACTTCCATGTCAGGTAAGTGTTTCACACATGAAATACTGTTTTTTGAACCTAAATGCTGTTTGCTTATAATGATAAGTAATTTTTTATTTTTCAAGTAATTTCTATCAGATTCAGGTTTTTGTTTCATTCTATGCAAAATGAAAGTAGAAGAATAATACATGTTACCATATATTTAATATAAAAACAACCTATTGTGTTATGACACATAGTAAAATGTTGAGTTTTGTAATTTGCCATATATTACAGGTAATGTATCCATTTTTCCCTAATAAACATCAAGGATCTATATGAAGACCTGAGTCTGGAATCAGGAAGTTGTTTGACACCACTGCTGTTGCCCCTTTTACATTTGTATTCAATGCTGGACTTGAGGAAGCATCTTTCTGTCTGCTCTCCTGACACATTATCTGAGTTCAGCTGGTGTGGTGCCTTTCTGAACTGACATGTTGGTTCTCTCTACTCCTGCTCTCTGAAGCTGGAAGGATGGCCTGGCCTTCTGCGCCCTGATTCATAGACACAGACCCGACCTCCTTGACTACTCTAAGCTCAACAAGGTGTCGTGTGGCCTCACTTGTAACCAGGATGCTGTGTGTTCCTCAAACACTAACAGTCCACAACATTAACATTTCTGTCATGGTGTGAACTGATTAAAAAAGAGAACACACACACACTGAAAACAGGATAACGACAGGTTGCACTGCCTTTTTTATGACGTGTTGACCTACGTTGTGAGGAAAACTAGTTTACATCTAGGAATGGCCAACCCTTGGATGCATTTCCTATTTCCTCTGCTAATGACACATTTGCGCTGCTAATGTGGTTGCCTGTTTTGATCGAGTTATCTGGATACATGATATTGTTTGATCCAGAGACAATCACAGAGCTGTCTACGTGAAGTCCACTTGGTTGTCATAGAAGCAGAAGCAGTGCGCAATAGTGTTCACTGTAGAGAAGGAGAGTGTTATTTGGATCATTGGTACAATTCTAGTTTAATCTAGGAATGTTTCTTTGCAGTATAATGTTTTTTATCCAACATGATCATTGAGTCTCACCTCATGTTTCATTATTCTTTAGTAAACCACTGTCCTTGACAAACAATTTCACCTTAATTAAAAGGACTAAGACCTTTGTTTCGGTGTTTTAAGGTGCAGCCACTACACCATTTACAACATTAGATCTAATGGTAGGGATATGCCTTCTTTTGAATAACACAAATTCAATGTCATAAATATGCAAACAAGTCATTCAACTTTAAATTATGACAAAATAGATACAGTTTGTCTTGTCTTTTCTTATCTATCTACCGTTAAATCTATCATATTGGCTTTATAGTATAAAAAGTGCATATTACTGAATCTTTAAACTCTTCATCATAGAAAATTAGTTTTAATTGCTTTTTGATTTTAAGGAAGGTCTAGGTGTTATATAATTACTCAATCAAATCAAATACTAATAATAACTAGAGGAGAGGAGGGTTATTAATATTACAGAAACAAAACACCCTGTTCTTTCTAGAGTTCCAAGGAGTAACTTAAAGATTTAAAAACACAAATATATCTTGTTAGGGATATCGCAACTTCAAATAAAACCAAGGGAAAGGGTAAAATATATGACCTTTAAGGAAGGGAGTAAGTAAGGAAAATAAATCCAGAGCTTATTTAAATGTTGTGGCTTTAATGTATTCCCAGGATTCTCAGTGTTTTCATTTAACCAGGTGGGGACCTCAGTGGAGGTCACAGCTGACAAACCTCTTACATTTATCCACTAACAGTAATCCAATAATGCAGCCTTCCCCTCCTGGAATAAGGTGCTGTTTAAACTACACAGAGTGGCCAAGGCTCCTGTGGGAATGTATGAGTTTTCTGTTTTTTCTCCGACAGCTTTACCTACTGCAGTGTAGGCAAAATTTGACCCAGTACTGCATATGTATAGTAGGGGAACACCGTCTCCGGTTATGAGGAGTGACATTTTCATTTGTTTTGGAAACAGAAGTGTTCTCTTTTCAGCACACAGCTCACTGACCTGACTTGCTGTTGACCCTGAATAGTCACAGAAACATGAGCCTAGTCCCTGCAGAGCACAGGCTTAGCTTTACCTCTGCTATTGTCCACGCTGTCACGTTGTGTACCTCAGTCAGAGGCTGCTGGTGCTCCTGAACGAAGGACAGGAAGAACACATATTCAACTACAAAATGCTCACTTTGATATTTATTGGCTAAAGCTAATGCGTCGGCATAAGACTGCTGTTAATTTTCCCTCCGGAAAGGGCACTTCAGGTTAATAGGAGTGATGAGGCACACGCAGATCTGTTCCTCTCTGCTTTTTTTTCACCCTTTCGGTCTCTTTGACATATGTATTCACACACTTTCGTTCTGCTTGCGCTGCCAGGAGACAGTTACATTTTGTGCCAGGCAGCTGTTGAATCTGGCTCCAGGTGAGCAAGTTCGTTAAGCCAGCAGCGTTACAGCCTGCTGAGACAGCTCTGATCTGACACACACACACACATACACACAAAGGGCTCGGGGCATCCTTTTATCCTTCATCCCTCTATCCTTCCATCCCTCCACCATTTTACCACTCCACCCATCTATCTCTCCTGTAAGCAGTTGGCCCTGTCATGTAGTGTGGCATTAGACCCTGCTACCTTTATGGAACAGCAGTACAGAGACGGGGACAATAGCAGCAGCATGATAGCATGATCCCTTTACCCCAATGCACTCTCACTGACTGTCGCATTAGTAGGGAAGGGTTCACTGTCAGCTGTTGGCCTAATGCACCACTCCCAGCCTGCCAAACACTTGGTTTTCCCCGTCAGACACTTTTTTTTTTTTGGTTTTGAAATGTGAACTAGTGCAATCTATTGTTGATTCATTCCCTAGCTGATCATTATGAGGAATTGTCATAGTAGATGAAGTGAAATTTATTTAGTAAGAAGAATAAACACAGGCAAGTCACAGGTTTGTAAATGTAAATATTTGCTTACTTTTGGTCTCAAAGATGTTACTATGACACTAACAGAGTGGAGATCAGTCCCTTAATTAACTAGAAGACATTTATCCCCAGTTATAGGTTCCATTCAAATAGTTTTAAGTCGTGTTAAATTAATGTGCATGTAGGTGATCAGGGAGTATAACATGTCCACTGTCCACCATAGCAGGAAGGTCAGCGCAGTGGCATTTTAAGTCCAGCATTGCTGTTCAGTGATGTAGAATTGTGTTTCTTTATTTAGGATGATCCTCTGGGGAACCTGAACCTGGCTTTTGACATAGCTGAGAAACACCTGGACATTCCCAAAATGCTGGACGCTGAAGGTAATGTTTTATGGAATAGAAAGACCCTAACTTTACTTTTCTGCTGTATGAAAAACCATTGTTGCAATATGAACTTTACAGTTTATGAAGATCTTTTGTCTGTTGGATGTCTGTCTTTTGCACTAATCTCAACCAGCAAATGTATCCTGACATATAATTTGTCCATTTAGCAGTTTGTAGCGTGAAAAATGTAGAATTATTTCTTTTGGGTAGCACATTAGATTCACTTTATGTGCCCAAAAGCATTATGTAATCATCTCCATATCCAATATTTACATGCACTCATAATATTTTCCTAAAGTATTGAAACTATAATAAAACCAAAGTAATTTAGAAGAATGCTGGATTTGCTGTTTCTGTCATGTTTCCTTTCACCGCTCATTATTTTTCTCCTTTTTTTCTTTCTTTCTGCCGCCTTGACTTCTCCTCATTCTCAATGCCATAGATATCATCAACACCCCCAAGCCTGACGAAAGAGCAATCATGACCTATGTGTCCTGCTTTTACCATGCTTTTGCTGGAGCAGAGCAGGTATTAACATTGAACGTATTACCTTAGATTACAGCTTTTATTTTATTTTTAGATGTTGCAGCTAATAATATTATTAGAAATATTAAAAATGATAAATGGAAGCATTTGGCACTGTGTTAATTTACTTGTTCAGATATACAGTCATTTTCACTCGCTGTGTTCTTAGGCAGAGACGGCTGCCAACAGGATCTGTAAGGTGTTGGGTGTAAACCAGGAGAATGAGAAGCTGATGGAGGAGTATGAGAGACTGGCCAGTGAGGTAAATCAAGACTTGAAATTCATTAGAAAAATATTTATTTGAAGACAATGACAATTTGTATAATGAAAAGAGAAATGAACCTGTATAACCCTTGGATAACGGTACTAAAATTTGGTACTCTGCCTTTAACATGGAACTAGTTTGAAGTAAAAGTACAGCCTTAAGTTTAAGAACCTTTATTCCTCCACTTGCGGATCCCAGTGCTGACATAAGCCAAGACACATCTGCCAAAAGAAATGAATAATTCATTGTCTTCTTAACTCACTGCTATCTTAACGTGGCGCTCTCTTGACTCTCCGATTAAATCCCACGTTGTCCCCGCTCTTCCCAGCTGCTGGAGTGGATCCGCCGCACCACTCCCTGGCTGGAGAACCGGACCCCTGAGAAGACCATGGCAGAAATGCAGCGGAAGCTGGAGGATTTCAGGGACTACAGACGCCAGCACAAGCCCCCTAAGGTGCAGGAGAAGTGCCAGCTGGAAATTAACTTCAACACCCTGCAGACCAAGTTGCGCATCAGCAACCGTCCTGCCTTCATGCCCTCTGAGGGGAAGATGGTATCTGTAAGTCACGACATTCTTCCTCCACTTCGAATTCGATGTAGAAAGAAGTGTGTTCATTATTGTTAGCACATCTGTTTATGGTTAAGTCTTCTTACATGAGACTGATGAGTAACAGTTACAGTTGATGTTACCATGTTGTTTGTTAAATGACCTTATTTACCAGGATAGAATGGAGTTAAAACATGTTTAAAGTTACATGATTTTCATTGTGTCTACAGGACATAGCCAGTGCATGGCAGGGCCTGGAGCAGGCGGAGAAGGGCTACGAGGAGTGGCTCCTCACAGAGATCCGCCGGTTGGAGAGGCTGGACCACTTGGCTGAAAAGTTCCGCCAAAAAGCCACCAATCATGAGAACTGGGCCAGTGGTCAGTATATATATGTCTGGCCTTTAACCTGTCTGCATGTCTGCTTCTATATCGATCTCTCACTTTTATATCTATAGGCCTAAATATTTATCTGTTTATTCTGACGTGTTAGTTTCATACTTATCTGTAATATCTGTATTCCTGCCTTTCCGCCTGCTTTGTTAGTTTTCAAGTATTTCTTTAGACTCAGGGTTTGTTTAGAATGGCTCCTAATGAGATTTGATTGAAGGTTTTAAGAATATTTCCAATGCAATCAGCACAGTGACCAAATAAGGTCTGTGTTAAGATCAAAACTACAAATTACGTAATCGTTCGTTGCTCCGACCCTATCCTTCTCTCTCTCCATATGAATGGTATCCAGGTAAAGAAGTGATCCTCTCTCAGAAGGACTACGAAACAGCCACGTTGCCGGAACTTAAAGCACTGCTCCGAAAACATGAGGCCTTTGAGAGTGACTTGGCAGCCCACCAGGACAGAGTGGAGCAGATTGCTGCCATTGCCCAGGAACTAAAGTATGCACTCCCTATTACAGACGCTTGCAGTCATGTGTCATGGAGGTCCAGGAGTATGTTTTCACTCCAGACAAACATAACATCAAGGGTCTAATAGCAAAATCAGCTAGTGCCGTCTATTAGTCTACACAAGTCAGTTGTTTTCTATTTCTCTCTTAATAGTATTTTGGCTCTAAACAGTATATATATAACATACAGGACAGATTGCCTAAATAGATTAAGAATGAATAACAACAGGCATGTGCCAGATTGATTTAATTTGATTGATTTAAAAAAATACTGCCCTTATATGGAATATTATGTAGTTCAATGGTCCCAAAAACATCTGTTCTCCTTTGAGACAGAGAAAAAGGAAAGAGGAAAACAAAGCAGTGCAGAACATTTGAAATACAATGAATTTAATGAAGCTCAGCAGTAGTTTCTATGTTAGATGGTTTTGAATCACTTAGGGAAACGTATGTATGAAAACAACATACACCCTGAATGTTATATATCTCAACAGAAGAGTGAAGGCTACGGTTCACAGGTTCACAGGCATGCTGACATTTTCAATCAGCACTTAATGACGACCACCTGTGCCTCGTTACCTTCTCAGTCTGTGATTGGCCACAGAGCACTTCCTTTCATATATATATCTGGTGCACTTTGAAAGAAGGATACCATTTCATCTGACCAGAAAAATGCCTGCCTGGGTCTCTCCAAGGTATGTTCTTGTGTTTAAAGTTCTACAATAACTTGTTTTGTTTTCCCATAACTTTTTTGCTTTAGTCAAGTTTTTGACAAAACTGTTTCTTTTTTTTAGTCACCTGCTCCTTGTTACACTATTGAGCTGCAATGTTCATTGCTTTCCTGTTGAGAAAGGTGAGACGATCCCTTCAGAGACCCCCACGTCCCGAGATGCCTCTGGCTGGAGCCAGCTACATCCTTATGAGGGCAGTTTCTCTAACATGGAGACGTCTTATGGCTCCAGTTATAACTCAGTCCAAGGTGCTCCTGCTCAGCTTTCTGATGTGAATGCCCCAGTATCACCAGACCACTACAGCCCCGATATGTCCAGCTTGGGTATGTGGAATTCTGATCCAGTGTGGGATCCTGAGGAAGAATCTACAGCTTCCTCTGAAATGTCTCACCTTGGCCCTGATGCTGGTTCACCTCTATATCAGACAGGGCAGCTTGGGTTCCATGAGCAAAGCTTGGAGCATGGTAATTCCTATGACCAATTTCAGGTGCAACCCTTTATTCCACCTACATATCTGGTACCTGACAACCACTTTGAGCCCGCACAGCAGCAAGACCCAGCTCAACCGGGAGTTAAAGCGACGTTGGCTCACTGGATGTCCAAAGGCCCTAAGGAACTCGTTTCACAAGACCTGAGACCAGCTGGACCAAACCTGTACCACGTCTTCTTGACTGGTCCCCCTCCTGGCAGATTTTCACACTTTCAGGCAGAGCTCGAGACTGCAGACCACTGGAATCAAGGCCTTTATGAAGTGCACCACTCTCCCAATACTGAAAATCCAAACCGCCCCACTCGGGAACCTCCCACCCATCTAATGTTGCAGCATTTCTTGACTTCACTTATGTAACCTGTGGCTCTTTTCGCTGAAAGTAGCTATGCTAGTCAGTTTACTCTGAAATGTGTATTGAAGTTGCTTGATGTGATCACTAACAATAAAGTACAAAGTTTCTGAGCGAATTTAAGACTCCGCTTTGTTTCACTTGAGGTTTAATCCAGTTGGTGTAATCAAGCACACAAAGTTTCAGGTGCTAGGCTAAAACTAATTCTAGTGGCCATAGAGCAAAGCTCCCTGTATCAAAAAATGGATGGGTTCAGTCCTGTGCTAAAACAGGACTTTTTTTTTTTTGCTGCATTTATGCATACCAGCTTAAGGTATCTTCATATTGTACTAATTGCCTTGTTGCGGCAAAATGTCCACTTGAGGCCAATTTTCCAAAAGACCCTGCAGCTGATCAGGAACACACTATCCAATGAAAGAAGATTATCCTCTTGGACAACTGAGGGCTCTTACTCTGCATAAGGGGGTCTTTTAATGGTCAGTGTGAGCTTGAATGATTACAATGTAATTTCTGGGGAAACTATTGAAAAGCACTTGCAAGGCTAATTTAAGTATCTGGGCTCTAACTCTCAATTTCTTATGGCTTGTTTTTAAAGGATATCTTAATGCCTAGAACTATACATTGAGCCCTATTCCACCATTGATACAAATGGCAGTACATGCTTTTGTTTTCCAGTGAACTCGACTACCATGATGTGGCTGCTGTGAACCAGCGCTGTCAGACCATCTGTGACTTGTGGGACAGACTGGGAACCTTGACTCAGAAGAGGAGAGAGTCACTAGAGGTGAGGGCAATAAAATGAAACATTATGGAAATCATTCTTATCCTGTTGAATATGGCCTTTTCCATGTTCATTCACTTTTCAAGGATTACTAAAATGCTAGAAATTAATTGTGCATGACAGGACGTGCTAATAAATCCCCACAAGAGTGTGCTAGTGGTCCAACGTGACCAGAATAGTTGCATCCATATCCACCGTAATCAAAATGTCAGTGTAAGCATATTTGAGTGCCTGTCAATGACATCCAAACAGTGAAGACATAACTGATGAGGAGAGAGAATCGAATCCCCTCTAAAATCCCTGACCCAGATAGGTGGATATAATGATGGAGGGGGATAAAGGAGAAATATATGGAAGGAAGTGACTGGCTCAGAGCCTGCTAGCCACTTCCTCTGATCCACCCTGACCATTTCAGATGTGTAAATGTGTGAGGGCCCCGGGAAAAGGGCCAAAGATTAAGGCTGAAAGACAGGAACAGGAGACAGTCTGTTGTCTGTCCTTCTCCTGCTCCCCGCCATCCCCTCCTGAGGGGTGGGACTCTGACAGCCACAAGCAAGCCAAAGTTGGGCTTAACAAGGCCATGCCAATTTTGCAACTAGAATAAGTTATCAAAACAGGTGAGATCTGAGGATGATGACTCCTTATTGTGTCAGGGTAAAGCATAGTGAGCTATAGTTTGGGTATTGTGTGTGTGTGTGGATGTTCTGGATTCAGAACTATGCAAAACATACAGTATGGTATCTTTTAATCCTCCCAGCGGACTGAAAAACTGCTGGAGACAATTGATCAGTTGTTCCTGGAGTTTGCCAAGAGGTTAGCTCCCTTCAACAACTGGATGGAAGGAGCCATGGAGGATCTGCAGGACATGTTTATGGTGCATACTATTGAAGAAATCCAGGTAGGCTTTCTCACAGCACAGCACACTCACTTGCTAATTTTTCAGATTCAGGTTGTTTTTGACAGCTATGGCTGGGTATCATTTAAACAATGACTACAGCACTACTAAAGACTGTATGAATTGTAGCTGCTCTGGTATCAGGCACTTGCAGTGATCGGCTGTGATCAAATAGTATTTTGTTTTTCTAAATCTGATTGGAAAAAGGATTGAATGCAGGTATTGTTTGACTGGAAAATTTCAAGACCTTATACTGGGTTATTTTGATTAAAGGTATTAATGGTATAAATTACAGATACCCATATCTATTGAAGCCAGCTTAGCCAGTTTACTTTTTTTTAAAAATATAGTTCATGTGTGGGTTATTATGTACCCCATGTAATATTAATAAGTCAGTCACACTTAAACTGAAGCCACATAATGTTGTTGAATCTTTTTAAAATTAAATTTAAATAACATTTTTGAGACTTTATCTCCTTCCACTATCCCTTCCAGAGTCTAATCGCAGCTCATGAGCAGTTCAAAGCTACTCTACCTGAGGCAGACGCAGAGAGACAGGCCATCTTGGGGATCCACAACGAGGTGCAGAAGATTTCCCAGAGCTACGGCATCAAGGCCAACGTCATCAACCCCTACAGCACCCTCACAATCGAGGAGCTTCTCAACAAGTGGGATAAGGTAGCTACAGCTTTAAAACTAAGGCTCATATATAAAGAAATAAAATAATTCTTTATCATAATAGTAATTATAATTAATAGTATGATGAGTAGTCTTTAAATTTCCCTGTTAAAAAAAGTTCTTCTTCTTTATCACTAAATTGAAGGATTTTTTGGTGTAATGTGACTACCAAGTACAGTGTGTGCATGTGTTTTCTAGGTGAAGAAGTTGGTTCCTCAGAGGGATGGTGCCCTCCAGGAGGAGATGGCACGCCAACATGCCCATGAGAGGCTGAGACGGCAGTTTGCTGCGCAGGCTAATCTCATTGGACCTTGGATACAGGCCAGGATGGAGGTTAGACATACAGCCTCCATAAGAAATTTGACAGTTATCTCAATCTAATCAAATAAAGACCAAAAAAACAGAAGCCAATTATATTCAAATGCATTGTACAGATGGAAACTACAGTAAAATTACTGAACTTTATTACACATATGCAATTTTCTCTTTTCTTTAGTCCAACATCATATGATCTATATACAAAGATTAAATCGACACTGCTGCATGTGTTTTCCCCAACAGGAAATTGGACGTTGCTCCCTGGGGATAGGAGGCACCCTGGAGGACCAGATGACCCAGTTGAAGCAATTTGAGCATGTCATTGTCACATACAAGCCCAATGTTGACAAGTTGGAGGGAGACCACCAGTTAATTCAGGAGTCGCTCGTGTTTGATAACAAACACACCAACTACACTATGGAGGTAGAGGACAGCAGCAAACAGAAAACACTTAATGCATGCACATATCAATAGTATGTGAAGAGTTTCTCGACAAGTTTGTAATTACTGAATGTTGATTGAACTGCTCAAGGTGCATGTTCTCTGTGTTAACATGTGTCTTGTCATCAACAGCACATCCGTGTTGGGTGGGAGCTGCTTCTCACGACCATCGCCCGAACCATCAATGAGATCGAGACCCAGATCCTTACCCGGGATGCCAAGGGCATCAGCCAGCAGCAGATGAATGAATTCAGATCTTCTTTCAACCACTTTGACCGGGTACAGCTCTCCAACATCTTAGATCACTGTAGTCTTTTTTCATCCATTTGAGTGATTTCAAAGCTGGTTTCAAATGGATTCAGAAACCCAGCAGGGGGTGTGTTTAGACATGGTCCTGTAACTAGGAGCACCAAGGTCCAAATGTCTTTCTTACAGGGGCATTTGAGTATTTTATGCTGATTTTTTGCCAGACAGAGCAGCAGTGTTAAGAAGCTGTATCCTATACTGTATTTGACCCAAAGTGACTTCTGGTAGAGAGGGTGGGTGAGAATGAAATGTTTCTCCCTTGGGTATTACAAATTACCGCAAAAATTTGAATTTCAAGCCATATTTAAATTCAATGCTTTTTTTGTCAGATTCTTCTAGACTTGATGAAAGTGCAACGATGGATGACTTATCCAATCATGTTTAATTCAAGCTTCATTTTTAGGATTTCTACAGAGTGACTGTGCCTCACTCTGTCTGAATTCAGAGTGGATAATACACACAACAAATGTGGACCTTTTTCTGTATGAAACCACATCGACTGAGCTCTCAACCGCACCTATCATGAAACATTTCCTTCTTTAATGTCTTATCACTAAAAGGAAAAGATACAGTGCTTAAAGTTCAAAGCATTCCTCCTCAATGTTATTCATATCATAGTACAACACATCAAATTGTCATTGATATGGAACAAATGATTAAAAACATTGCATATTCCACATGCCTTTTAGGATTTAGTCTTACTAAATTATGTTGTCATGTTTAATGGAATAATAACAAGCACAGTGTATTTTTCAGATTTTTACATATTACCTCACTGTATTTCTTCTTTCTCCGCATTACCTTGTACTATTCCTCTGTCATGCTTTGATCTTTTCTATCTGTTCTGACTTGTTTCCTCTTGTTCATCAATCATTTAATTCACCTGAAATTTGGCCCTCAACTGTAGAAGAAAAATGGAGCGATGGAAACCGATGACTTCAGAGCCTGCCTCATCTCTATGGGTTATGACTTGGTATGGTGTTTTAATTACGGGTGGATGGATGGGATTATGTTATCAGTTACTAACAGAATTACTCATGTGTGCTGTGTTTGACATCTCTTCATTCTCTCTTTGTCCAACCATACCCTGCTCAGGGAGAGGTGGAGTTTGCCCGTATAATGATCCTAGTGGACCCCAATGGTACTGGAATCGTCTCTTTCCAGTCTTTCATTGACTTTATGACCAGAGAAACCGCTGATACAGACACTGCCGAGCAGGTTGTGGCATCCTTCCGGATCCTGGCAGCTGACAAGGTATCTGTCTGTATGAGTCAGTGTAGCTTACTGGCATAAGGGCAGATATTCTTAGCTGACACTAATCTATTCTGCTCGTCATTATTACCATGTATTTCCATGCCAGGCTGATTTATCATCTGCAATTTTGTTCATGATCTCAGTTCATGAAAAGAGGGTATTAGCGTCAATCTTTCTGGGAATCTGACCGAAACGCATGTTTCTTTCATCACCACAGCCTTACATACTGGTGGAGGAGCTGAGACGAGAACTTCCTCCTGAACAGGCAGAGTACTGCATCATGAGGATGCCGCCCTGCAGTGCCGCTGGAGCACCACCGGGGGCATTGGACTACACCGCCTTCTCCACTGCTCTCTATGGAGAGAGTGACCTTTAACTGACTAGAAAACCATTCATCTACTGACCACTTACCTAACCAACCCCTCCCCTTCACCCACTATCTCATGATGAATTTAAGGAATCTATAATTAAAGGAGGATCAAATATGTTGAATGAAATGTGTTTGTGACCTTGCCAAGTTTTTGTTGATTAGTTATCTGACGCATTACCCTGTCTGCAATCATGATGAGTGTTTTCATGTGTCGTGGTACTCTCCTTCTGTCCTCTTGGATAAAAGATGTCCCCTATTTCCATGTTCAAATTTATATTGTGAGAAAAAAAACACATTGTAGGTTGTTTCGCGTGTGGTATGGTGAGATAAAGAAATACAGATCACTTGATACTTATGTAAGGTGTAAAGGTCATAGCCAGTGAGCAGTTAATCATTTGAAGAAAATACATAAAAATCCTGTTTCATCTAGCACTGTCTTGCTTTCTCGTGTTTCCTTGTAGTGCATTTGTTTTGATAATACGATCTTCAGATAAGGGCATGTGTGATGCGTCTGTTGAATTACAGTTTGCAAAAACAATTTAAACCATTCTGCCATCCAATGATGAAATGTAGGAAATGGGTTCCCAAAAGACCAGACAGTACCAACAGAAGAAATGTGGGAAACCATATAATTGCAAAAGCAAATGTTTACACTTGCTTAGTGCTTTGAAGGCATAAAGCACAGAAGATGAAATGTGGGGCATTCATGAGAAAAAGTGAAAACATAATCAGCCTACTATTACATATTACATAAAAGTAGCAAAGACACACATTGGATAAGCTGAGACCAGAGGATGTTTGCCATTTTTTCTTGAAAAATGATTTATTGATGATCAAAATAGTTGAGAATAACTTGTTGTCAATTGAGCAATTACTATGCTGATTGATTCAGTCCGAACTATTTTCTGTTTTGTCTATTGGCCACAGTTATTGTGCTGTATTTCTATAAATATGTTCAATAAGCAATTAGTTGTTACTGCTTGCTTTTGTAGTCATGTGATTTCCCAACTTTCCATTTGGTAATGCATGTTAAGATCTACTGCTGGTAGAGATTTACATTACTCATCCAGATTTCTTCTATTTGTCCTTTTTACACAGCTGGATCGGCCACATATTACTTTTCATTGTACTCATGTAGTATGCTGTTTGAAGAATAAAATTTAAAAATTATATTAAAAGAATTTATTATTTGAGATAGGCAGTATCATGTATATAACATGTACTGGAAATGTGCCTAATCAATACACTTGATAATATTTCTTAGCAAATAATTGTCTGCTGAAACAACCTTCATGTTATACTATGCTATACTCTAAAAGATTGACAAATCCAATGTTTTGTGTTCATGGTTTCAGTGCTGTTGCCAATTTTGTGAATTATTCAAGAGAGCTAAAATACCGCGTGAGTTATTTACATACTGGGATTTTCTGTTAAGAAGATCATCAGCTGAGCCTGAGGCACTGGAACAAACTATTCATTTAATACTCTATTTAGATGAAATCATTCCCCTTTAAAAGAAGTCAAGTCATTTATTGTTTGAATATGATGTGCCTAAGGGGGCTTTATAGTCTGTAGAGCAAAACCATATGATACAATATACTACTGTTTCATTGTTCCTGTGGAGAAATTCATCTTAGGCTCAGTGGTGCTATACATATTATCTCTATAGTCAATAAACAGTGAATAAAATAAGATAACATCTGAGCATTAGTTAGAAATGTTAATATAACATCACCTGTCCTTGGACCCTTGAATTGAAAGGTTTCTTTTTATTTTAATTCAAATGAAACAAACCTTCAGACATCACTGACCTCTAGAGATATTCTCAGTTGTGGTGCTTTGATTTTATTTATTTTAGGTAGATAAAGAAAGTTACTGCAGCATGGACACCATGAAGGAATTTGCTCGCTCTGTTTAACTTTGTACTAAAAGGTAATGTATTAATAATCAATAAAGTGTTCAAATATATATTTCAACCTGATAAATAATGCCTTCTGACCATATTGGAAAACATATCCAGAGCCTTAATTTACATGTACAATTCCTAAGACTGGAACCTGTTGTCAATAGTGAAACAACAGTCATATATTTCATGTATGATCACTTTCATCTATATGTCAAACTCTTTGTATATTATAAGAGATTTTAATTAAAACATACATGGCCAAAAAAGGTTGTGTGAGTTGTATTGGCAGTTAAATATTGTTTTTTTTATATGTATATATTAGATTGTACTTTAGAGTAAACACCAGGCCACATTTTGCTCATAACATCTTATTGTAATAACCTACTAAATTACAGACTAAAAGATACAGAACAGTACAACGAACATGACAGACTTGAAAAATCATGAGCCTGTCCTTTCATGTAGTTCACCCTTTGTAGAAAACTGACATCTGCAATATCATCTTCAGAGGCTGCAATTATTGCTTCACCCTTCTATGAAAATGTTTGATGAAATGAACAATGTGTTAATGATTTTGCTTTTCAGAATCATGCCTCTCAAGGCTAAACATATAGAACGCTGGATGACATTGCAGAACAGGTCAGTGAATCACAAAATTCAAAAGGCTTCTTCCTTTGAGGAGCATGAATGTGGTCAGCAAATGTCACGGCAATCAACCTATTACATTATGCAATATCTGCTGTGGAAGTGGAATTTTGGCGCAATGGCGGCACAAAGGAAAGGTCATGCAATCAAAATGGACACAGGACCCTCTGGGAAGAATCTAAGCCAGGACATTATGATATACCTTGTGATGAAGTTGAACCTTTGTCCTGGTGGTGGTGCTAGAGAAAACTTTAGGTTCATTCTCAATGGAATGAGTTTCCAGATAGGCTCCACTTGGAAAACATGTTCGTTTTAATGACATTTCATTTTTTGCCAATTAACTGGGAATATTCCCAACTTAAATATATAAAATGTCCTGATAGCTTTGGGCCATGGAAGCATTTTGACCCTTTTCACAGCAGCCAAAAGCTGTCATTGCAGGAAAAGCACAGCTGTAAATAATAAAGTGGCTCCATTCCATTAGTTGTCCAAATAAGCAGTGCTTTACTAAACTAAAAGTACCAATACAGCAATGTAGAAGTTATCTATTGCATGTAGTCCTGTGAGAAAAATCCCACTTAAGCAAAAGTACATAAGCATTAGCAGCAAAATTAGCCTTCCTTATCTATTAAAGTAAAGTACAGATATTGTATGAAAGACTATATTATTCTATACAACATCATTAGATTATTAATACTGAAGCATCAGTGTGTAAGCAGCATGTTACCATTGTAGTTGGTGGTGGAGCTAGTTTTAACAACTTTATATACAATTAGTTAGTTTAATTCAGTGGTTCTCAACCTTGGGGTCTGGCTCCTTCAAAGGATCACCAGATAAATCTGTGGGGTCATGAGATAATTAATGGGAGATGAAAGACGAAACAACACAGTTCTAATACACAAATCTGTTTTCAGTTTTTGGACTTTGTCTCTTGTCTTTTTGGGCAAATACTGGATGTGCTAATGTTGACAACGTTCCTACTCAAATAAAAGTAAAATTGTTAGCATACCTCAAATGTGCCAAGGCCTTCTCACATTTTCCAGTCTGTAAGTGAGAGGGATATTTTCAGGTAAAGCTAAATACCATTTGAGCTAAAGTGCAGTTTCATATCCTGTAGTATGTAGCTAGCATATGTAATTATTGCCTCAAAACAACAGACTTTTTAACTTTAAATATATGTTTCATTGTTCAACAAAAAAGAGAAACTCTTCGTACCAAAATATTTGTAGCGTCAGGTGATGATGGGACTTTAACAGCAGGCCCCGCCCACTTCTTCATAGCCGTACACCTTGTTGGCGCAGCTCCTGCGCCACTTCTCCTGTGCCTCCTTTTACTGCGCCACCAACTGCGCACAAACCTCTAATGAGGGTAATTTGGTTAAAAGAATGTCAGACACTGGCGAGAGTGAAGATGAATTCCAGTTTCTACGAACGGTGAGTCAGCCAATTAAAATACCAATCTAACTTTTAACTGCTAAATTTAATGTAAGGTCACCATACAGTTAACCTCTACCCAGCACATCTATACACTACATATTCACATGTATAGCTAGTAACTATTAAAAGTAGCTCGTAGGAAGAAAGCCATGGAGTCAACAACTTACGTTTTAGTTTTAACCGTTTAACTCACATTTGAAATACACCTAACACTTAATTTGGTATATTAACCCAAATTACTCATCTCCCAGCAGGAATAATGTCATAATTTCTGCAAGTTAAATGACTGCAAATTTCAGTTTTTATTAAACTATTTGTATTCGTTCATGCTCAGGGATAATTGTTTTACAAAATACAATTTCACAGTAGATATGTTACACTAAAATAATAAGATGCTTAAGAATCACTGAAACACTGTAATTCATACACCTTATGGTTATAGTAATCATATCTTTATCATACTTATACCAATCGAAGCAAGTAGTGAATATGTATATTTATCTGATGCCATGCTAAAAAAGAAGTATGGAACTAGACATTTGTTCTAAACTTAGTAATCTTTCAAATGTAGCAGTGATTTCTAATTTATATTGTTAAAGTCTTCCAGTTTGTGGCTATAACTCATTTTGCACTCATAAATCCAAGAGACACAATTCTTGAAGTGTGGCTATTTTTGTCATCTATATAATTCATATATTCAAATGCATAATTTAAGGGTTTAATGGAATGTTCTCTTGGATAATTTGATATAATAATTGATATAAGTTCCTTCCAAAATAGTAACAATTTTCCATATAATGTGAAAGAGTTATTGCACTCTTATTGCACTGCCAGCACATTTTCTCTTCATACAAAAGCTCTTACTATATTTAAAACAAAAACTTTAAGTAAGTTATCTACGTAGCTCCAGCATATTTCTTTGCTTTTAATATTGCCTACAATTTCTTATTGAAGTAGGTTTGGATTCAAAATAGCTAGTTTCATATCAGGGTCTACTGAAATAGAAGATGACTTTATGAAGCACACCAGGCTGATAAAAAAAACAACAAAAAAAACCCCAAAAGCTGTGTGTTCTTCCTTTTAATATTAAAGTGATGATGATTTATTCATATATGAAAGTAACATAACAGTTACATTAAGTCAATAAAATTTAATTGCATTAATTGAATGCATAACATTTAGTGCACAGTTCCCTGCAAAGTTTTGCCATCTCTGTAACTCTGTTTTGTTTAGTCACTGTCAAATGCAGTTAAGGAAGACCTCAAATGGCCTTTTTTCATTTTCCTCCCAGCAAGATGCTATCATGTTCCCTAGTTGTGACTTGTCCTCTCACAGCTTGTTATCTTTGCCCTCTGATAAGAGCAGTTCACATGGAGTGCGTTTGGTGCTCACACAGGCAGTGATGGAGAAGATTTCTACAACCGCATGCCCAGAATAACCATAATACATAAAAAGAATTGCGTTCAATTTGTAACACACTTTTTTTTATTCCTAGTTAAGTGCTACAGCATTTAAAAACAAACACACAAACTTACATTTTCGACCAGAGTTTTTTATCGATCCACTTTACGATATGAAATTACACTGCAGATGTCTGCGCCATACATTACTACATTAAATGTGCAGATGGAAATTTTGAGATATTTGAAAGCCTGTACATGCGTCTCGACTCGCCAGGGCTTTCATCATTTGATTAAAGTCTTCTTACTGCGCCTCGAAAAAGACCAGAGTACTCCAGCCAACTCGGTGTCCCACAGTGCGGCGGCTTTGGGCAGTGTGTCTTACTGATTGCAGAGTGCCGCTGATATGAAGAGTGGCAGGAAGGGCGAATCAGGGGTCAGACAGTGCTGTATCTGCCCAACATGGAAGTATGCAGCCTGGGTACAGAGAAGTGTTAGAAATCCCTCTAATCTGGTGTCCCTCTCTAAAGTTCCTTAAATAGGCATGGAGGCCTAATTCCCTTTGACGTTGTCCATTTCACATTTAAATGATAAGGTGAAATTTTGGCGACAGAGATCTACTGTAGGTGCATTTACAAAATGGTGTATAAAACCTGCAATGAACTTGTCTTCTTTCTGGATGAACTTTATATTTTCCATGTTTCTGTCAATTAGTTCTTAGATATTGTTGGGTTGGTTTACAGAGGATAAATAAAGTTTCCAATAAATCCTGTGAATGTGCTCTGTTTACAGCTCTGGAAAAAAATTAGACCACTGCAAAATTATCATTTTTTCTGATTTTACTACTTATAGGTATGTGTTTGGGCCAAAGGAACATTTTTGGTTGAGTCTATAAACTACTGACAATATTTTCCCCCCAAATTACAAATAAAATATTATCATTTTGAGCATAAATTTGCAGAAAATGGCAAATAAAAAAAGATACAAGATTTAGAAAACAATATTTGATGCAATAACCTTTATTTTTTACACAGCTTTCATGTGTCTTGGCATGCTCTCCACAAGTCTTTACCATTGTTCTTGGGTGCCTTTATTCCACTCCTGGTGCCTCTTTAAGCAGAATGAGGTGTACATGTGTTGGAATTCAACAGATGCTGGAATGTAACGGCTGGAATACATGTAGAGATGCTGATTTCAGAAAAAAATGCAGTGGTCTCTTATTTTTCTACAGAGCTGTATAAGATATGTGACAATATGTGTGTAACACTTGTTGCTGCGTCTGTGTGTGTGTGTTTCTCAGGGTGACGAGGTTGTTTTGCAGAGTACCTTCACCTCCCAGGAGGAACATGTGAAACTCTGTCTTGCTACTGAAGGATTTGGCAGTAGACTTTGCAGACTTGAGCCCACCTCTAACTGCAAGGTAAAAAGCTTCAATTGAAAAGTTCTACCCAAAGTCTCTCACCTATATAGGTTTTAGTGAATATCTGCTTACTCTGAAAATATATTATTCAAATTTATCTAAAAGTTGAATATATAGTTTTCTTCACTTTTAAATTAATAACTTAACAGGTTTCGGGTTTATTTCTCATATATTGTCTTTTTATAGTTCATGATTTCCCCACCTTGTTTCCAATTCCCTGTGCTCCTTGTCAATGCTGGTTCCATTGGCCTGTAGGGGGATTGAAGATGTGAAGCTATCTCAATGACACCTATTGTACCGTCTCTTCTATTTTTAACAGAATGTCCCAACAGACTTGTCTGTATGTGGCTTTGTCTTGGCCCAGTGTCTTTCTGTCAGAGCCCTGCAGGAGATGCTGGCCCACAACAAAAACCTGACTACAGAGGTGAGAGTCTTCTCTTCTCTTCTCTTCTCTTCTCTTCTCTTCTCTTCTCTTCTCTTCTCTTCTCTTCTCTTCTCTTCTCTTTTCTTTATTTGATAGAAAAGTTGCTTCTCAGCTGCAGCATATTTATAACATGCAAAAATATGTCACTTCACTGCTTTTAGGTCTTTACTCTTCAGTACCACGGCTTACATAACACTGTCTGCCCATGATTTGTTTGACATGGGTTTGTTTAGTTTGTCTCTTGTTTCATTGCTGGGGATTATTGACTATATTAAATAAAAAGAAAAAAAGTTACTTTTGACTGCAAGAAAGATGACTTAAATTGATTAAGGTGAGACTTTACCAGACTTTTTAGAGAGGGAGGACTGTATTTATTCTGATGGAGCCATAAAATAGCAGTTTTATATCACTAATGAATCATAACTTTCTCTGTTCTACTACTACTCAAGTACAACTAGTTTTAAGTTTTTAATTAAACAAACCTAATTTTTGATTTTCTGTTTTTATCAATTTTTTCCATTATATTCTATTTACGTTTATTGAATTTTTATGTAATTTCAAATGTGTTTTCTCATTTCTCATCATATGAGTTATTCTCTGTGATTGTTCATTGCAGGTGGGAGCTGGCGGAAGCCTTCGCACACTTCTATATGGCCAGGCTGTGTTGTTCCTGCACTCATACAGTGGCATGGTGAGTTATTGTAATAGCATGCAGAACATTTATTAATTTTTAATTTTTTTTTCAAAAGTTGTATTAGCTTTTTTTTTAAGAAATATTTATTTTCATAAACTATGATTTTTTTTTTATTGTACACTTTACTCCTAGTATCTCAGCTGCTTGTCTTCATCTCAGTCTTCGACTGACAAGCTAGCTTTTGATGTTGGTCTGCAAGAAGATAAAACAGGTACTTGGTTTACATTTTTAAACATAAAATTGTCATGTTGGTATATATGCTAACATGTTTTTTCAAGATATCTGTAACATTATCTTGTTTACGTAATTATAATAAAATGTATAATTGTATGTGTATTGTATTAAAATTGTATGTAATTGTATTATGTATAATTATAATAAAATTCTATATTTTGGGTGTATCTCAGGTGAGGCATGTTGGTGGACAGTCCACCCGGCATCCAGACAGAGGTCAGAGGGCGAGAAAGTGCGTGTTGGGGATGACCTCATACTGGTCAATGTGTCCTCAGAAAGATATCTGGTAAATCTGGAAAATATAGTTATTTTTTCTTATATCACAATGAATTTGATAGTATTTCAGATGTCAAATAAGTAATTCAAAGAAAAAATACCACTAATTTAACATTTGAATGTATGCTCTTTTCCCTGCGTTTCTTTTTCATCTCTCTTTTTCTCCTGAGCTTTGCAGAATCAGAAGAAACTGGTTACATCACCTTTTACCTAATTTGGTAGTTAGACATCCAATGGTTAGAAAACAGATAGGGGTGAAAAATGAAATTGGATTTATTATTTATCTTCCCAGCACCTTTCCTTTGGCACTATATCTGACAACAAAAGCTTGAGTGACAGTCTGACTGCTAATGCGGCCTTCCAGCAGACTCTCTGGAGTGTTGCTCCCATCTGCTCTGTAGGAGGAGTTGCTCAAGGCAAGTTTGTTTTATTTGTCATACACCATTCATCTGTCAAATTTATAATCCTAGCACTGTGACTGGCCAAAGAGGCATTCCAGTAGTGACTCGCTGTTTTTGCAAACTGTATAGAGCTGTCCCTTTATTTAAAATTACAATTTTGCTGTGCTATCTCTAGGATTCCTGAAGGGAGGCGACACATTGCGGCTCCACCACAGCCATAGTGACGCTTGTCTGACTATTGCCTCCACAGATCAGGGAGAGGAGCTGCAAAGGTTAGGTGAAAAGACTAATCCACTCTTATTTCTGCTAGATAAAACATCCTTTTTGGCTGTCATCATGTCTTCCTTTTTAATCTAGGATTATGCATTATGAGACCGGTTCAGTCTCCAGCCATGCTCGTTCCCTCTGGAGGCTAGAGATTCTGCATGTTGTGTAAGTATACATGTATGTGATGTGACAATCGGCTCACTTGCAGTTCAGCAAGTAATATTTATCCTAAGATGAAGCAATGCAAAAGATATGTAGTTTCCTAAAGAACGAAACAAAAATATGCTCATTTCTGAAGTAGTTGAGTAGTTATTGAGACCATACATGGAGTCAATATCAAATGCTGCTGGTCTCTGCCAGAGCAGGGTCCAGAATTTCTGTCTCTGCTGTTTTTGTCCATGCAGCTGTGCAGAGTTGCTGAAACCATATCTAATATCAACAGCCCAGAAGTGGCTGCAATATCAATAAGACAAACTAAACTTCGCAAGTTGTTTAGTTTCATTCAAAGCCAAGCAAACTAACAAACCTTGACCCTGGTGTTTCTCAGGTGGAGTGGTAGGCATACAAGCTGGGGGCAGCCTTTCCGACTCTGCCACGTAACCACTGGGAGGTACCTAGGTCTTACAGAGGAGAAAGGCCTACATTTGGTCGATCGGGACAAAGCTGATATCAACACAACATCCTTCTGCTTCCGATCATCGAAGGTCAGGAGTCTGGAGAAATGAAAAAAAATGTTTTTGGGCTGTTCAATTTATAATGTAAAAGTTTTCATAGTTATTGAAGTTATTACTATGTATGAGTACATCTATCTATAATGCACGAAATCTCTGAATATTTCTATTTTCCTCTTGAGGACCATGCATCTGATTGACTTTAACTTTGGCAGGTATATTTTTGGGACCCAACGAAGTGCAGTGTGAAATTTTATACCATTTGTATGCCTGGGGCTTGGTGTATCTCTGTTGTCCGTCACATTGTCTGTGCCATTGTCTTCGATGTCTTCAACTTGGTGTGAAGTGATGTCGCAGAAAGTCACTGCACATGTTTAACCAATTTATGATCAGATCAGTTTATTATGAAAGAAACACATATATTTGTGATGTGTTTTAACAAAAGAGTTTTGCCTTTAGGAGAAGCTTGACACTGGAACAAAGACTAATATCGATGGCATGGGGACCCCTGAGATAAAGTATGGAGATTCCATTTGTTATGTTCAGCATGTAGATTCTGGGCTCTGGCTCACCTACCAAGCAACTGATGCCAAATCTACACGTGTGGGAGGAGCTCAGCGAAAGGTAAAAGTAATATCAAGAGACAATCATTGTTGATTAACCAAACTACTCCTTTTTTATGCATTTCTGATTACCCATTGAAAATGTTGAAGATTAAAAGTTTTAAAATAACATTTTAACATTCTTAAAGACTCAGGAGGAAATGATTGCAAATGATATGTCTCCAGGCGATTTTGCACAGCGAGGGTCACATGGACGATGGGCTGACGCTGTCTCGCTCTCAGAGGGAAGAATCTCACACTGCCAGACTGATCCGCACTGCTATTCACCTTTTCACTCGCTTTATCAGGTACCGGATAGCACATCTACAACCTCAGTCAACACTAATAACCCAGATAAAGATGTAGTTAGATTGACACAGTGAAAGTTATTGTTTCCTGTTGCATTGTCTTTATTACATATCACAACTAATTGTGGGGCTAAATTTTCATTTAGCCCCACAATTAGTTGTGATGTTACTATGTCAGTTACTATGACAATTTTCATGTCATAGTAACTGTGCGTTACCTCCAGTAAGGGTGGGTGATCCCGCTTGACTTTAGCCTTTCTCTCTCACTCTCTCTCAATCAATTTGTGGCACTCTGTTTTCTCCACAGATTGGTCTATGTGTAGTAAACACTGGACATCTTTTGGTGAATTGCTTCACCAGCGCTCATGCCCCCCCAGACTCCCCCCCCCTGCGTCCGCTGGCCGTCAAAGCTTCGATCAAAATCATTTTTCTTTTGTCCTTGAATGATCGATTCTCAAAATCTGTTAATTGGATCCCCCCCTAGTACATTTCCATGTGGTATACGTGTAGTATTTAATTTAGGTATCAGAGAACATCCAAATTCTATAGCTGTGGTATTGTGTCACATATTTTATGCATTCACAAACTTAATGCCAAGTTTCATTTCTACAGGCGTGGGTTGTACTGGAATACATGAAAACACTTATTGCGCTATACTGTCGCAATACCAGAGGAACATTTCAAAATACCATTGGAGTTGCATAATAAAATTCCCTACTTCTGCACAGAAAAAAACTCTGATGAAAATCACTTGCGGCTGCCTTCCCTTTTTAAAAACAACAACATATTGCCCTAAATAAATCACACATTTGCTTTAGGTCTAAAAACAGAAACTAATCTCCTCCATGGTGTATTGTTGCTTCCTTAATCTGTCCGTTCTTTAGGAAACTTGATGGTTTAGGTCAACAAGGAAATCTCCCCTCTGTCACTTTGCCAGTGGAGACAGTGACATGCAGTCTGCAGGATCTAATAAACTATTTCCAGCCTCCACCGGAGGGGCAAGGCCATGAAGCTAAACAGAACAGCATGATAGTGCTAAAGAATCGCCAGAACATGTTTCAAGAGGAGGTAAATATATGTATGTGAAACAATAAACCCCAGATAAGTCCTAAATGTTGTCTTTGTTCCATAAGTATACATCCTTCTCTTCTCAGGGTGTGATAGATTTAATCCTAGACTGCATTGATCATCTACACCAAGACAGCAGTGCTTCACAGTTTGCTGAAGGTCCTCAAGGTGAATCAGGAGAAGAGTGGGAAACAATTCTGAACAGTTTTTATGAGCTACTGGGTAAGAATTAACACATTTTATGAGTGTAGATGGACATATGCATTTTGATTTGAAATACAATCAATAAATTAACAAAAACAGTTCAATTTATCTGCCGTATCTGTCTCATTTATATTAATGGGCTTCTTCTCAGATTGGCTGATTTGAATGGCTGGTAATTAGGGGTTGGCACGCTATGAGCATTTCCCTTGTGAATTGAATGTTTTGAAATATGGTAGCATAGAACACCTAGACCTTCTTCTAATTAAAAAGCAATTCAAATCTTAATTTCTTTGATATAGAACCTGAACACTCTTCTAAGACTTCGTTCTTCCTTTCCCTTTCAGCTGCTCTGATCCGGGGAAACCGTGGAAACTGTGCACATTTCTCAGGTTCCCTTGACTGGCTGATTAGCAGACTAGACCGACTCGAGGCCTCTTCTGGTCTGTTGGATTTAAGGTTTTATAATTTGCAAAAGTAAAAAAGTGTAAATGTCAACCTTTTGATATATTTTGGGAAAGCTGTTGAAGTTGTGTTACATCATTGATTATGTGGTGAAATATTCTAGAAATACACTGTTATATTGTATTATTTTGATATTACTTATATCGTATTCCATTATTATAGTAAAACATAGGCATATAGACAGTATACATCTGGTATCATTCATCAACATGTTAGTCTAATTAATAACTGTCATCTACAGGAGTTTTGGAGGTTCTGCACTGTGTCCTAGTGGAAAGTCCTGAAGCACTCAATGTCATCAAAGAGGGACACATTCACTCCATCATCTCTTTTCTAGACAAGCATGGATGCAACCACAAGGTAGTGTGTTTTTATGTGATTGGGAAACAAATACTTAAAACAACATTACCAATTCACATTGGTTGATTGGCTCATATAAATGTAAATCTTTTTATGGAAAGAAATATCACATTGGTTAAATATGTCACCCCAGAATTTCCCTTTTAGACTGAAAATGTATCTGCAGAATCTATTTTTTATTTTAAACTAATTTTAAATTATATAATGTGAGTATTGCAGATATAACAGCAGGTTTTGATGTTTCTGTAATGTGTGGAATATCAATGTGTTTATGAAGCTGGGTGAAGTGCTGACAGGCTGTGTTCCAGGTGCTGGAGGTGCTGTGCTCTCTGTGTGTGTGCCACGGTGTCGCGGTGCGGTCACATCAGAACCTCATCTGTGACAACCTGCTGCCAGAGAGAGACTTGCTGCTCCAAACACGCCTGGTTAATCAGGTCACCAGGTACGATTTAGAAAGTTTTCTCAAAATGGGAAACTTTGTTTTGCACCAACTCATTCTATCTCTTCAATTCTCTCCTATTACAATATAATATAATGTTTTAAATTTAAATGTTTTTCTCGCTGCACAAATATTTTCCTTTTGTTTAAATTTCTATCTTCTTCTGGGAGCTTCTGCTTAACAAACTCAATGTACATTTTAAGGTTTTTAGTTTTGAAATAAAAATCATTGGGAGATTTGTTCAATAACATTTAAATTCATTAAACTAACAGTTGATGACTTGAACATTATACTGATTGTCATTTGCATCGACTAATGAAGAAAAATCTGAGAAAAATATAATTTGCATAATAATTTGGAACACAGTATAGATAATTATTGAAATTTCTCAACCAATCAGTAACACATTGAGCCTATGGCCATGACAAAAACAAACGTTTTTAAGAATTGTGTTGCACGGAGTGTGTCTTCCCATATTCTGTCCTTGTTTGTGTCCACTCTTTGCATTGAAGTGGGTTTTTTTTTTTTTTTCCTAGCAATGCTCATGCTTTCTCATTAATTTGTTTAGCTGAGCGCCACTTGTTAACTCTAGAGATCTTATTGCCGCGGGCCTTGGTATCCTTGAAGTTTCCATCTCTAATGATGTCTGAATCCTTGATGCAAGAAATACTTCAGATTTCTCTGTACAGCACTCGTCTTTTCTCGGTTGGACTTGAGTCAATGGAGAAATAATTGAGAAATAATTTCCTTCTGTGTCATATATTGATTCCCTCCAATGTTTGTTTTTTTTGTCTTTAGATATTAGACCACTTCTGCTGACATCAGAGCAGAAATGTCTTCATTTCAGCCACTTGTGATACATTGTAAAAGTTGCCCATTGCCCATAGTGGGATGGCTCAACAGTTCAATCATTCCACTTTTTTTAGCCAGTTTTCATCATGTATCTTTCTCAATATTTTGGGCCTCTGTGTCTGTCTGATCTTATTGGCAGTTTCCATTTCCCTTTTCCTTATTATCTTATTTTTTCAGTTTTGCTTTGCCCTTCTTCTGCAGTTGCCTTCTTTTATCGTGCTTTCGTCTATCAGTAGCTTTTGTTTGTTCCTTAGGCCTAATAGCTTTTTTTGTTTTGTATTATTCACACCTCCTCAGTCCATTTTACCGCTTTCTGCAACTCTTTCTCCTTGAGCTATTTCTTGTGCTATCTATTTTACTTTATGATCAATTAAATGCTTCCATTGGTACATTTGCTTCCATCCTCTTTTCCTTTATCTCAGCTCCTCTGTCACTCATCACATTTAAAAACAATGTGGCCTTTTCATTCTCTCAGCACTACTGTCAACAGCAAGGTAAATTAGTAGTGCACTATACAAGCACTTTATTATCCAGACACTGTGTTGGCCAGACCTTTTTATTCCAGCAACTATTGGTGATTTATTTGCCCCCGTTCCCCTCAGTTTCATTGTCTCCCACAGTGCTCCCAAATGATCTCTGATGGGTCTTGATGGGTTTCAGTTTTGACATTAGGAGGTTAAAAGCAGAACGGGTCCAAAAGGCTGTTTCTGTATTTGTTTGTGAAAAAATGCAGGGTGCTGTGCCCAATGAGAGTTGACATATAATTTGTGTGGGCTGCATACAGAATAAAATGCATGTGGTCCTACACAGGATTGTATGGTTCAATTCAAAAACACATTCCAGAGGCTGTTTTCTCATTTATAGTCGTCAGTAGTAGTCATGATAATCATATTTCTTTAAACCTAATTAGTCATTATAATGATGTCTTTGAAGTCAATGTTACACTAAAAAATATAACTAAATTCAGCTAAATCTTAGCAAAGAAATGCACTACACTCCTCAGTCTTTTTTTCTGTCTCCTGCACTCTCTGAACCTCATTCCATCAAAGCATGAGAGCAAACATCTTTCTGGCCATGGGGGAAGATTCAGCTCAGCATCGGAAGTGGTACTATGAGCTGGCGGTGGACGATGTAGCCCCCTTCCTTACGTCTGACCCCACTCACTTGCGTGTCGGCTGGGCTTGCACTGAGGGCTACCAGCCCAGGCCTACAGGAGGTGAAGGCTGGGGGGCCAATGGGGTGGGAGGTGACCTTTGCTCCTACGGCTTTGATGGGCTCTACCTCTGGTCAGGTGAGGATGAGATCAAACCATAAATTCAGTATTTCTCAATATATGGGCATATTCATATATGAATATTTATATATGTCCATTATTATTGGTTTTCCTTTTGATATTTGTCTTTTTCTCTTTAGTATAAAGTCTGTGTTAGTTTTCTTAATTTCTGATGATCTTCTTTGTGTAATTTACTAGTATTGTACAGTATGGGGAGGTATTTACTGTAACACTGAAGGCTAAACAGCCATTCCATACTAAGAAGGAAAATTTATTTATTATTTATTATGGCTGTAATGTCATTTCATGTTATACTGTAATTGCCTAAATGAAAAAGTCACATGTCAATCATAGTCCGGCAGTGGGCCCAGAACCATGTTCCAAAAATGTATGTCTCCATAATATAAGCTACAGCCTTCATAGTATGTTTTACATGTATTAATGGTACAATGATGCATAGATCTCAGAAATATAAATTGGTTCTCTTTCAGTTGTGGTTTCCTTTAATAAAACATACATCTTTCAATCATAGTGATGTGTTGCTATGCTTAATAAATGCTCTCTCATTTGAGTTGACAAAAAACAAATATGAAACAATCAAAAATAATAATTTAAACATGGATGACTGCTGTGTCTTCTGAATTTCAGGCAACATAGCCCGCAGAGTGAGCTCCCCCTTCCCTCACCTGCTGAAAAATGACGACATTGTCAGCTGCTGCCTTGACCTCAGTGCTCCCTGCATCTCATTTCGGGTTAACGGTCTACCTGTCCAGGGCATGCTGGAAAACTTTAGTGCTGATGGCCTTCTTTATCCTGTGGTCAGCTTCTCTGCTGGAATCAAGTCAGTAACTCTTTCATGGATGGCTTTAAGTTTCGCTTGATAGTTAAAGTTGATTAAAAATGCTTTGTTGCTATGTCTTATCAATTATGAAGATTAATGGATTTTGAAGTTAAACATTGTACTGAACATGTACTGTACCTGAACATTTTTATTTAAATATTTAAAGAGCAATGTGCAATACTCCCTCCTAAATAGCAGGGAACAGTATTTCACACCTTCTGCCCCCTTATGTCAATAAAGTACATTTCTAACACCAATATTGTGATATGTATTTAAATAATCATTATAGGGTGCACCATGGTATTGGTTCAGGAAGAGAGCAAGCTACAATACAGGTGTGCAGCTGTCCATCTAGCTGTAATAGATGTCTCTAGTATCAATGGTTATGAATGCTTGTTCCGAATGCTTTGCCATCAAAGCATTTGGAGCAGTCCTGATTACAAACTATAGCCCAACTTCCGCACTCAATTTCCTCCAAACTCACCAGTATGCAAGATGTGATGAAAGCAGCTGAGGGATGTGTTTGTAGTTTCCTCTAATTAAGAAGTGAAAGGGAGGAACAATCAATGTTAAATCCCAACACTTACAGAAATTATTCCTCCCAACTATAAATGGCCAGCTGCATCCTTCCGCTCTCTTGCCTGGCTCTGTACTGCAAAGTTGCCCATCTCTCATTAATTGTCTGTCATCCTGCGGTGGCTGAATCCTCAGATGTGGGCAGGGGGCAGACTGGATGCTACAGCACTTTGTGAGGGAGAAGGCTAGTCAGGGTAACATGCTTTTTGCATTGGTGGTGCTGCAATACACTAGATAGAGGTCTGTGACATAATGATATCTCTTTTCTTTCTATACACTTTTGATAGTTGTAGATCATTTTTGGGAAAAATACAAATTTTGGAATAATCATAAAATCTGTAAAGATCTAAATTATGGCAAAATCTTAGACGTTGCATCTTTAAAGCTGCACTATATACAGAAAATGCTTTTCTTGTCCTATTTCTGGAAACAAGGGTTCGTTTTCTGTTTGGGGGAATGCATGGAGAGTTTCGGTTCCTGCCCCCGCCAGGTTTTGCTCCCTGCCCTGAGGCTCTGCTTCCTCGAGTCAAGCTTAAGGTTGAACCATGTCATAGATACATCTTGGATCGTAGAGATGGAAAACAAGAACTCTTTGGTCCCTTAGTACCGGTCACTCCATTTACCTTCACTCCCACACCGGTAGACATCAGCAAGGTAAAAATCAGCACAGGCAAACAGATTATTCACATTCCTTACATAGTATGTTATTTTTATTGGTTTTAGGTTTCTTTTAGATACTCAATTATGTATATATCTCATTTAAAGTTTTTCCTTCAAATCCGTTTTTTTCAGTTTTTTGTGCTAACAATATGTATTAATGTCATAGGTGATATTGTCCCCGCAAATTGAGGATATCCGAGAAAAAATGGCTGCGAATATCCATGAACTGTGGGCAATGGATAAGATTGATCTTGGATGGACACATGGACTTGTAAGGAAAGGGGAACAACAACATTAATGCATAATTTATGTACATTTACAAATGATAGTTTAAAAACCTTTTCACACACTGGGATATGTATGAAATTATCATCATTATTATTATTTATCTATTAAATCTATTGATACTTAACTGGTCCAGCTTGCTTCCATTTTGCCTGCAGTCTGATAAGCTAGATCTGTCAATTAGGTGAGAGATGAGGGGAAGAAGCATGATCCTTGTCTGGTGGAATTCTCCAAGCTGCCGGAGCAGGACAGGAACCACAAGCTTCAGATGGCTCAGGACACCCTCAAGTGAGCTCTATCACTGGTTTCTTACAATAGACCCAAAAATTACATAATCCTATTATTGTATTGTGTTTTTTTTCGGTGGGATTTATTGATATCATTTCAATTTTATATTGAAAATATTATGACACAAAACTGCATGTCAGAAGTTGTCTCCATCCAGTATTACTCTTAAAAAGTATTTAAACCTTCAGGGCGTTTATTTGAATAATTTATCTTCTGTTTTTTCATCGGAGGACACTTCTTGCCCATGGTTTCCACATTGGTTTGATGGGTGACCACACTGAAGAGAGAGTCAAATACACAAGACTTTCTACCAAGTATGTATTAATCACAGATTTGGGATTATTTTTGATTGCATTTTGTTTGGAGCCCTTGAAAATAGAACAACATTTGGAGGGATTTATTTCTTAGTCTGAGTCATTTTAGCCTTTGAATATATAATTTTAGTATTAGCCTAGGGCAGCAATCTGGCTGATGCCTATCTTATACTGTAAATGCACAACTACATTAGAGCCCTACATTTCTCAATCATTTTTGAATATCAGTTGATGATCTTGACACACTCAAATCTAATTTGTATTGCCTTTCTCAGATATGAGCAGCCTAGTGGTTACAGGCCTGCCCCAGTGGACCTAAGCCAAGTTGTTCTGAGCCCAGCCCATGAGGAAGTGGTTACGTCGTTGGCAGAGAATGATCACAATATATGGGCCAGAGAGCGCATCAAGCAGGGATGGACATATGGAGCCCAACAGGTTCATGTTCTGTGACATATTACTACATTGGTCAGGCACTGCTGAGGAGGAAGCCTTTCAATTATTTTAAGAATGTATAAAGAAATAATGTTCCCTGTATATTGTCTCTCCCAAAATGGAAATGCAACTAAAAGCATTATGCTCTGGCTCTGGCAGTTCAAATATTATTTTCATCCTGTTACCCATTTTTTTTAGGATGTGAAAGCCAAGCGGAGTCCTTACCTTGTGCCTTACAGTCTTCTTGATGAAAGGAGTAGGAGAGCGGGCAGGGAGGCTGTCAGAGACGCTGTTGGCACGCTGCTTGCCTACGGTTACAGTCTGGAGCTCCTCAACCAGGAACAGAGTATGTTAATACTCTCATAATTTTCAGCTCAGTTCATTAAGTCTTAGTAGTAAACAGCATAAGCTAATGAATGTAAGTAGAATTACGTTAAGAGTGCTGAATTCAAGTAAAAATATAAATTAGTGTTTTAGTTGTTCTATTTAACAACTTTTAAAACACTGCAAAGATTTGTCAACGCATTATTACAAAGATACACTTTATTTAAAGATAACTGTTTTTATTGTAGTGAATAACATATTCTTTCTTTCTTGGCTTTGCAGCCACATTGTCAAACTCAAGTCTTTTCTCTGCTAAGAAATGCAGAGTGTTCAGACCTGATAAATCCTATGCTGTGACCATGGGGAAGTGGTACTTTGAATTTGAAATGGAGACTGCAGGGAATATGAGAGTTGGATGGGCCCGTCCAGGGTGTAATCCTGATAAAGAACTTGGCTCAGATGACCAGGCATTTGTCTTTGATGGATTCGAGGTGAGATAATAACATTTTACACTTATTAATGGTGATCATAAATCTTGGCCTATTAAAGCCCCATTTTTTTCCCTGGAACATTCCTCAATTACACTACTCACAATAAGTTAGGGATATTGTTATTTAGTTATGTATATGTATATGATATATATCTCTGAAGTGAAACAAACACTCTGTATGAAATTGACTCTCTCACCATATCCTTAACTTATTGTGAGTATTGTATATTGAAAAAACATTATTCTGTTTCCCCACAGCCCTTAGATATTGTTTTGATTTACTCTCACAATTAACAGTAAAATAATATGTATGTATCTAATCTGAATATCTGAAAACATAAAAACTGGTGTATTCTAGCTGAGGGAGCATTATTGATGCCAGAGGATGTTTTGTAAAATACACAATTAGACAAAGTGCTCCTTTTTAAAATATGCCTCTAATAAGAGTATATTGAAATTAAACATTAATATATACAAAGAAATATTTATTATTGCAAACCTATGTTATCCAAGTTGCATATCCAGGCAATATCATTTGAATTAAACCCAGTGCTTGACCAGCAACAGAACTGTAATGAAGATCTGTAATATTGGTTAATTATGTGGTTTATATTGGTGTAAACTGCTGGACTATTTTACACTATAATTGCCCTTGCACTTACTCTCTTCCACTGTCTTTCACAGGCTCAGTGGTACCATCAGGGCGGTGAGCCCCTGGGGCGTCCATGGCAGAGAGGCGATGTGGTGGGTTGCATGGTGGACATGCCAGAACGCACCATGATGGTCACACTCAATGGAGAAATGCTGTTTAATGACAGAGGATCAGAGCTGGCTGCCAAGGACTTTGATATTGGGGAAGGTCTGGAAGAGTTGTTGACTTTATTCAGTGCAATGACTTGTATACCTTTGGCAGTAAAACTCAATTCTTGAATACTTGAAAAAGTTACTCCCCCATTTTCCTTTGTTTCACAGGCATGTTGCCAGTGGTCAGTGTTGGGGTGAACCAGGTGGGGAGGTTGAACTTGGGTCGCCAAGTGAGGTCTCTGCGGTACTTTACAGTATGTGGCCTGCAGGAGGGCTATGAGCCTTTTGCTGACAACATGACAAGAGATCCAGTGCTGTGGATGAGCTGGAAACAGCCTCAGTTCACCTCTATACGGCCTGATGATCAAAACTTACAGGTTACTTACTGCAGTTTATAGTCTTTGTTGTAGCTAGTAGCTTAGTTAATGTTCTTTAAAGTATGTATGGTGCATACTACATACATACAATACTGTAGCTACAGGCTCTATGGGACCCAGTTTTTTTTAATAGCATTGGTTCTGCATTGATAAGCATTGATCTTGAAATTGTGTTCAAATCTGTTTCAAGGTCACTAGAGTGAGTGGATCGACTGATTCATTATCCAGCCTGAAGATCTCTCAGCGGTTATTTGCACACCACAGTGGAGGCAGTGAAATGGGCTTTTACCGTCTCAGCATGTCAATCGAGTGTGCTGCCGTCCTTACCAGACCTGTGGGGGGCGTGCCTTCTGTGGCCTCCAACTCGTTCTCCCCAGGTTTAAATGATGTTGCATCATGTCATTGTTAGTCTGTTCAAGTTAGCCACAGAGAGGACTTAACAAAGGACCACAGTAAGGATTGGTTTGCCATAAGATGAAACATTAAATAAATTAGAGTGAAAACGTATTGTTAGAGATGTTTGCAGTTATACAGATTATCCACTATCCAGATTACAGATATTTTATCGTTATGACCTTAATTAATTGTTCTGTTTAAGCTCCCCAGTGCCTTGCTGTAATTAATTCCCATTGTCCTTCTAGGAAGGAAAGAGCAGGAGGAGGTGGACTCTGTCTTTGAAGTGTTGATGAAGTCAGCCCACAGCTTTGCTGGCTCAAGAGACGAGCTCAACCATAAGGATCATAGCCATGACAAAACCTCACGGCTGAAACAACGGTAGGTTGATAAAAAATAGAGAAAACATAAAATAAAATGTATTCACTTGGAATATAGAAGAGTGAGCAGGTACTTTAGTTAGGATAATAATTTACTACTTAACATGACACATTATGTTTTGTATGTTCTTTTCTCATTCAAATTACAAAAGATTGTAAAAAGAAACAATTATAGCAACAAGACTCTTTTTTTGTGCCGTGCATGTCTTTATGTATGTTTCTTTTGGTAAGGTTCATGCTGAAGAGGACTAAACCAGACCTGGTCAGCAGCAACTCATCTGCTCGGCTTCTAGAAGATGTTGTAGTTGACAAAGATCATTTCATCCAGAGCTCCAGAGTAAGCTTTTATTTTTCTCCAACATTTTTTCTCTTCGTAACAAAGGATCAGTAGTTGCATACAAAAGATCAGTGCTAATAAGAATTTAATATATTTTTGTACTGCTACTTTTAGATTAATTTTGAAAAATTGTATCGTAGGGCTTATGTACATTTGTTGTACTTCAGGCCTTTGTTGGTAGATGTAATCACCAGACTTGGTTAACACATTGCATACAGAATGCAAACCATAACCACACTAACTGGCCTATCTGTTTTAGTATTACTACTCAGTGAGGGTTCTTCCAGGTCAGGAGCCGTTCAATGTGTGGGTGGGCTGGGTGACGTCTGATTTTCATCAGCATGACATGACGTTTGACCCTGACAAAATCCACATGGTGACTGTCACCCTTGGAGACGACAGTGGCAAAGTCCAGGAAAGGTAAGGGCACACTATTATTTTGCTAGTAGGGTTAATTTAAATAATAATTACAGTCAGAGATGCTGTTGAGTGTTGCCATTATACTTATTACAACATAGTCACAGACTGTTATGAAATTGCTTCTGTATTACTAAAGGACCTTGAACAAGGTTTAATTTGTGCCTTAAATATATTGATCCTTATTTTGAATTTCATTACATATTACATAGTAACAAACTGATGATCATATTTGTATCCTCTTGCACAGCATGAAGCGATGTAACTGTTACATGGTGTGTGCCGGAGAGGCCACAGGTCTGTCTCGGAGTCGGAGGAGTGCAGGATTGGAAATTGGCTGTTTAATTGATACAGCCACTGGTCTGCTCACCTTCACCTCCAGTGGAGTGGAGATGGGAGGATTCTATCAAGTATGTTACACAGGATATTGAAAAAAAAATCTGATTTATTGATTCTAGTCTTTCTTCTTTTCTATTCAGTACTTTCCCCCTGTTAATTATAAAACAATTGCACTAATCTATATTTAATATACATTAACTAATTAAGTCACACTTGGGAACATAAACATATGAAGTAATCATAGTGAGTAATGGTGAGCCACATACCTGCATTGCATTGTTAAACTGAAATCGTACCGTTTCACCATAAATTAGGTGGAGGCCGGTACGAAACTTTTCCCTGCTGTTTTTGTTAAACCCACCACCAGCAACATGTTTCAGTTTGAACTGGGCCGTATTAAGGTAAAATTACCTTTAATTTTTAAATTTCTAATCTGTGGTGTTTGTCAACATACTAATAAAAAAAGTGTTTCATCTTGTTTTACTGTTTTAAACTGCTCGATGTTTGGTAGTGCAAGTCCCTGAATTTGTTATCCTCTTGATCCAGAATGCGATGCCACTATCAGCTGGTTTGCTTCGCAGCCAAAGAAGGAATGCTACTGCTCAGTGCCCTCCTAGGTTTCAGGTCCAGCATCTGACCCCGGTTTCATGGACCCGAGTACCGAGCAATGCATTAAAGGTGTTTGTAGATCAGCCAGAGGAGCACCTTGGCTGGAGGATCCAATGCTTAGAGTCCCTGCAAGTCATGACCCTTCAGATCCCTGATGAAAACAGGTTGGAGAGCATAAAATGTTGCTAATGTTACTGTCAACCACACGTATCTGGTTTCACTGTGATCTGTAAACACCAGACAACATACACTTCTTTGTATTTGTATGGCATCATGACAAATCCAGCAGACTGTAGCTGCTAAATCTGATGTTCATTTCATTTTATTGTGCCAATAACTGAGTCATTGCCTTTTGATATCATCAGGAGTGTTGACATTTTGGAGCTCTCAGAACTTGATGACCTCTTGACCTTTCACCACCACACCCTCCTGCTCTACTGCTCTTTATGCGCCCTTGGCAACACCAGAGTTTGCCATGCCATCTGCAGCCATGTGGACCAGGCTCAGATCCTTCATGCCATTCAGAATCCCCATCTTTCCGGACCTCTCCGCTCTGCGTTTTACCAGTTGCTTACGAAGGTGTTTGATTTTCACGATTCATTTTATTTTTTTTTGGACTTACATTCATTGACTTTGGTCGTTCAATAATAAATAAACTAAAATAATATTTTTGTTCTTGGTCTTTAGGTTTACCTCAGCAGTCACACCACTGCATGCCTCATGATGAACCATGAATACATTGTACCTATGACAGACCAGACCAGAGATATCACCCTGTATCCCAGTCCTATAAATGGCGGAAAGGGTGATAATCACCCTCCAGAGGGCTTTCCCAGCAGTAGCCTTAGCACGTCCCTTAAACCATTGATGCGTTTCTCCTGTCCCTGTTTTGTCAGGAGTGATGGGCTGGGAAGTGATGTTGAGGTTGGAAGAGTCTGTACCGACAGCCCAGAAATCCCTCTAGACCTACTGAAGAACTTGACAGTAGAAATGTTGACTGTAGGAGTACGGGCTGTGGGTCAGGGGGTGAGGGATCCTGTAGGAGGCAGCACTGAACTTCTGCTGGTTCCTCTGATTAGATTGTTCTATAACCTACTGGTGATAGGGGCACTGGGGGACAAGGAACTGCGTCAAGTTCTGAATTTGATAGAACCTGGAGTCTTCGCCACAGAGGCTGAAACTCCTGAGGAGGAATATGAAGAAGAGGCTACAGATGATGAAGAAGAGGGGCAAGGGGCCAACAAAAGGGAAGATGACATTCCTAAACGAAGACTTCTTCAAATGAAGCTTCCAGAAGCTGTCAAACTTGAGGTAAAATAATAAGCGGATTTCTTTGATTTTTTTTTTTATATTTCTTCCATGTAATGTAATTCTGAATTAGTTTCAGATGCTGTTATTCTCAATTCTTATATTCAGTGATAAAATAAATCATAATGAAACATTTAATATATTTAATGTTGTTGCACCATCGCCATCCACATCTGTCAATCACCCACCCTCTTTCATACAGGCCTTCAAGACTCACCTCTTCAAACTTTCTAACAACTAACCTTCATCCTACCCAATATTTTTAAATTGAATACATTCTGTTTTATTGTACTTTCTCCCTGTTTTCTTTGTTTTATTCTCTTTTAATTAATTAAAATGATTCTGTTTTATTTTATGTGAATATAAAGTGGCTTTGAGTGCCCAGAAAAGAGCTATACAAGTACAATTTATAATTGTTATATTTTTCTCTCCAGCTTTGCCATCTGCTGTCATACCTGTGTGATTGCCAGGTGCGCCACAGGGTAGAAGCTGTGGTTGCCTTCTCTGACAATTTTGTGGGTCAGCTGCAGGAGAACCAACGTTTTCGCTACAATCAGGTCATGCAGGCACTCAACATGTCCGCCGCCCTCACTGCCCGCAAGACCAAAGAGTTCCGGTCACCTCCACAGGAGCAGGTTGAAATGGCTGGAGTTAAATTATGCATGCTATTTGAGAGGATTTTTGTGTAATAATACTGTTGTGGTTGTGTTTTATGATTCCAGAACAGTTGGCATTTCTTAAAGTATTGTCTATACTGTCATCTATAACCTATCTTTAGATCAACATGCTGCTGAGCTTCAGAGAGGATACGCAACAGGAGAGCTGTCCATGTCCGGTGGAAATTCAACAGACCATGCTAGACTTCCATCACCTCCTCAACACACACTGTGGTTGAAACACTTTTATCTCCGGCTGATTCATTTTTAATCCTAGCTGAGCCAGGGAACAATCAAAAAGCTCCGAGAAGGAATTTACCAGGATTACCTCTGATGGCGTGTTTTGCTGTTATTGTGCAGGCATCGAATTGGACAATGACTCAGAGGATGTAGAGGATGCTGGGATGTCTGTAAAAGATCGACTCCTCAGCCTTGTGGCAAGAATTCTTGGATTGAAGATGAGACCCATAGAGGTGGAGGAACGTAGACCACAGACTCTCAGTAAGTGTGTCTACAGTATGTTGCAAAATCATTGGTTTTTATATTTTATAATTTTCCTATTTATATACCGTATGCATATGTATGTCAATGAGAATGTCAAGTATTGCCATTCTGTAGGGATGTTTTGTTGAATTAGGTCAGTAACACATCTGCTGTTGCAGGCCCAACAAATGCTAGTAAAATACACAACTCACAATAAGTTAGGGATATTTTTATTTACATGAATGCTTTGATTTGAATTTTAATGAAATAAGTAGTGTTAAAAAATTCATCGAATTAATTACAGGATTTTGTAATTATTAATCGAATTAATCGCATTTTAATGTCATATCTGCTAAAGGTCTCCTGATAAAGAATTTGAATTCTAGGATATTAAAAATGTAAAACAAATACAGCAATACAGTTAAATAAAATAAAGCTCTCTTCAAAAATGTATAACAAATACAGCGATTCAGTTAAATAAATAAATAGTCATTTAAGCTCAATATAGCAATTCAAAAATGAATAATATAAGTCATATATTTTACGCTGCATTGTGCCAACATCATTTTGCTCGGTGAGAGCAAACACGTGTGGTTTGAACCAATCAGAATTAGCGATGCTGATAACGTGACCACGTGTCCATCAGCCAACCAGAAACGCATTTGTTCAGCTCGGCTCGCCTCACGATGCATAGCAACCAGAGACGCACTCAGACTTGTCGCTCCCTGCCAAACGGCACAGACACCGAAACAGCGTAATTACACTGAAATGAGCCACTGGAATTGTTGCAGTACTCGGATAATGTAACTAATGTGACTTTAGTTCATCGTTTTCTTTATTTAACATGGGATTTTGACGGAGCTTCTTTTCCTTTTTTAACGGAACCCTGTTCCGGTCGTGAATCTTTTAACGGAATGTAGTTCCGGACAGTTCTGGTTCACTTTCACCCCTGAGCTCGCCACTGTTGATACTCATAATTAATTGTTACATTTTTTAACGCGTTAAATTGCGGCGTAATTAATTAATCGAATTAACACGTTAAAATGACAGCACCTGAAATAAGGTTCTCTTTGATATTACTAATATTGAATGAGAAGAAACACCATTTTATTAGTTTTATATTCATTACCCCAAAAGATGTATTAAATCCACAGTCTTCCACAATATCCCTAACTTATGAGTAGTGTAAATGTAAAAATAACATTGATATTTGATTATTATGATATTAATAGCATAACACAATCAGTTTGAATACCACTACACTCATCAATCAAAAGCTGATGGAGCAACTGATCCAAATCTTTTACCACAAAAATAGTACATTTCTTGTCCAAGACTTTTCACCTCCTGGTCCTTCTTCAGAGTCTCTCAAAAAGCTGATCTCCAAGACGATGGTGCTCTGGGCTCAGGAGACTGAGATGGAAGACCCTGAACTGCTCAGAGCCATCTTCTCATTGCTGCACCGCCAGTATCAAGGCCTCGGTGGCCAAATGGCTGACCCCCTCTGCAGAGCCTATACAATCAGCCAAGCTTCCGTGGAGGACACCATGGCTCTCCTTTCTTCCCTCGGCCAAATACGCTCCCTCCTTAGTGTCTGCATGGGGAAAGAAGAGGAAACACTGATGATCAGAGGACTTGGGTAAGTTGCACTGCAATGTTGAGTTGCTTTTATTGACACATTTATTATTGCGAGTGATCATAATATCCTCGCTGATGTGGGAAGTATTATTACATTAATTTGTCTTTTTATTGTTTACTGCCTCTATTCAGAGATATTATGAACAATAAAGTTTTCTACCAGCACCCCAATCTAATGAGGGCATTGGGGATGCATGAGACAGTGATGGAGGTGATGGTCAATGTTCTTGGTGAAGGGGAATCAAAGGTGAGATTATTACCTTTATGTTTAGAATAAATTTTTCTGTAATCCAGATAGTAGGTTATTAACTGTTGCTCCAGAGAGTCCATTCATTAGTTACTGGAAGTCTGCTTTTGTGCATTTGATTTTGCATCATCAATTTGACAATACTCCCACAATATGCTTTATTTTGTATCAAATTTGCATTGCCTCCGTACATTTAACTCTTTATCGTATACCTGCCTAATTTGCTAGGAGATTTCCTTTCCAAAGATGGTGGCCAGTTGCTGTCGATTCCTGTGTTATTTCTGCCGCATCAGCTGCCACAATCAGGGAGCTCTATTTGACCACCTCAGCTACCTTTTGGAAAACAGCAGTGTTGGATTAGGTAAATCTAAACTTCTCTGTGTTACGCTAAATGGTTTGAACAGAATGTACTGTATTGCATTACAGTACAATATAAATAAAATTTTTTAATTAATGTTAACATTTTTATAAGAAGTGTTGATTCAACTGTGTGGGATGTTTTGAGTCTATAATTTGTTGTTCTGTATATATATTTACATTCAGTATATATATATATATATATATATATATATATATATATATATATATATATATATATATATATATATATATATATATATATATATATATATATATATATATATATATATTCACTCACTCACCGGCCACTTTATTAGGTCCACCATGCTAGTAACAGGTTGGACCCCCTTTTGCCTTCAGAACTGCCTCAATTCTTTGTGGCATGGATTCAACAAGGTGCTGGAAGCATTCCTCAGAGAGTTTGGTCCATATTGACATGATGGCATCACACAGTTGGTGCAGATTTGTCGGCTGCACATCCATGATGTGAATCTCCCGTTCCACCACATCCCAAAGATGCTCTATTGGATTGAGATCTGGTGACTGTGGAGGCCATTTGAGTACAGTGAACTCATTGTCATGTTCAAGAAACCAGTCTGAGATGATTCCAGCTTTATGACATGGTGCATTATCCTGCTGAAAGTAGCCATCAGAAGTTGGGTACATTGTGGTCATAAAGGGATGGACATGGTCAGCAACACTACTCAGGTAGGCTGTGGTGCTGCAACGATGCTCAATTGGTACCAAGGGGCCCAAAGAGTGCCAAGAAAATATTCCCCACACCATTACACCACCACCACCAGCCTGAACCGTTGATACAAGGCAGGATGGATCCATGCTTTCATGTTGTTGACGCCAAATTCTGACCCTACCATCCGAATGTCGCAGCAGAAATCGAGACTCATCAGACCAGGAAACGTTTTTCCAATCTTCTATTGTTCAATTTCGATGAGCTTGTGCAAATTGTAGCCTCAGTTTCCTGTTCTTAGCTGAAAGGAGTGTCACCCGGCGTGGTCTTCTGCTGCTGTAGCCCATCTGCCTCAAAGTTCCACGTACTGTGTGTTCAGAGATGCTCTTCTGCCTACCTTGGTTGTAACGGGTGGTTATTTGAGTCACTGTTGCCTTTCTATCAGCTCAAACCAGTCTGGCCATTCTCTGTAAACCCGAGAGATGGTTGTGCGTGAAAATCCCAGTAGATCAGCAGTTTCTGAAATACTCAGACCATCCCTTCTGGCACTCAAATCACCTTTCTTCCCCATACTGATGCTCGGGACTGCAGGAGATTGTCTTGACCATGTCTACATGCCTAAATGCACTGAGTTGACGCCATGTGATTGGCTGATTAGAAATTAAGTGTTAACGAGCAGTTGGACAGGTGTACCTAATAAAGTGGCCGGTGTGTGTGTGTGTGTGTGTGTGTGTGTGTGTGTGTGTGTGTGTGTGTGTGTGTGTGTGTGTGTGTGTGTGTGTGTGTGTGTGTGTGTGTGTGTGTGTGTGTGTGTGTGTGTGTGTGTGTGTGTGTGTGTGTGTGTGTGTGTGTGTGTGTGTGTGTGTGTATATATTTTCCATAAGGAAATGGAAAAAAAAAAGTTCTTGCTTGATTTTTTTCTTACTTTGGAGAATTTATTTTTGTCAGCATATAACCTTGAGAAGGTGTAAATATCTTGTCCACAAGACAAGAATCTCCAACAACCTGATAATCTATAAATTGAGTCTTGTGCCTTTGGCCTTTAGCTTCACCTTCCATGCGTGGGGCCACTCCTCTGGATGTGGCAGCTGCCTCTGTTATGGACAATAATGAACTGGCTTTAGCACTGAGGGAACCCGACCTGGAGAAGGTGAGTTAATATTGAGTGCGAGCCTCCATGGCTCTGCTGTAGTAGTCTCCATGATGTAATTTATGCTTCAGTAAGTGCTCTGCTCTGTAATTAATATGCTGTTGTTTTTTTTAGTTTTTTGTATATTGTATATGTTAACTATAGGGGCTAGGGGCTATGAAATAAAAAAAATGTCTTTATGTGACACTGTGTATTTCCCACTTAGCAACAAATGTATATAAATTACTATAGAATTGGGAGAAAGCAATTGAATAGATTTCTTTCAATAATTCATATATAGGAATATATGAATTATTGAATATATATTGGCCCTATATTGGTCAAAAACTACATCCAGCAGTACAGATACATGCATTAGCTGTAGTATCTGATTATGCTACCAGTATATGGAACTACATACTGCATAATATGTGTCACCAATTGTACAACTACTTACTTGAAATCAAAATAGGGCAAAACAGAAATTTTATTTATTGGTTCTGGTTCTAAGATTAGATGATTCTACTGTTAAGATAATGCAGGTCCAACTTCAGGGAAAACATACTTTTGCTTGCTGAACCTATTATTTGTAACTGCAATCCAGTTTCTGATGAGTTAATCTACTCTCTAGGTGGTGCAGTACCTTGCTGGTTGTGGTCTCCAGAGCTGTCCAATGCTAGTGGCTAAAGGCTACCCTGATATAGGGTGGAACCCTGTGGAGGGCGAACGTTATCTGGATTTTCTACGTTTTGCTGTTTTCTGCAATGGTAACCTGTTACTACCTATTTAAATTCAATTGTAAAACATCTTTATTTGTTTACTGTGATCACAGTAAAATGTTGAAATATTTGTTAAAGTTAATCCAATTGGGGATACATGTCCTGTTAAATTACTATCTTAAACAAAATGTCAAAATGTGCTGTAGATGTTAATTTGATGATTCCAGTTTGTTTACTTCAAAATGTAAACTATTCTGTTCAATTATAAATTAGATTGTTTTTTTCTTTGTTTTATCTGACTGCTTTTCTTTATGAGTTTTCATTTAGTTAGTTAGTCCCTTCAGCTGAAAATGTGCTGCATTTTAATTTCAATTTGAAATGATAAAAATATCAGTTTAAATAATTTAACCTACACAGCCTTTATCACTTCTGGGACTTTGTTCATGTGCTACAGAGCAAAAACAGGATCTCAATAACTTTGTCATTTTAAATCTTATGTTTTTTTAGGGTGATTTAAGACTACAGATAAAAAAAATGCCTCTTAGTTATTACTCATTTAGAGGAATGTTTATGTATGCTGTTCCTGTTTATATCAATATATCAATATAAAATTTTGTATATCAATATAAAAAAGGTTAATAAGGGTGCATCATTTCATACTCTTATTTAACTAACCTCTTAGCCATAGAGGTAATTAACTCTACGTTTGTCCTATCGATTTCCTTACTTTGAAGTAGTGCCCAGAAGGCATCAGATCAAATTGTTCTTCAGGCGGCTGACATTTCAGCCAAATTGTATTGGCGGTCCATACCACATGGCTCTTAGTGATTTCAGTTGGACCTCTTTCTAATCCAGCCTATACGCTGTACATACATTAAACTGATATCATTATTTTATTTCTTTGGTCTGTTTTCATCTTATTAACTTCCTATTAATAAAATTGGGATATTTGCTAGTAAATGTTCTGTTGGTAGATTTAGGATAAAAAGGATTATAATAAAACAAAATGTGCTCTCCCACACAAAGTCTGCTATTTAACCCCCTCCACTGCTATCTTGTCTTTCTCTGTGTGTTCTTTGCAGGTGAGAGTGTAGAGGACAATGCTTATGTGGTGCTGAGGTTGCTCATTCGTCGACCTGAGTGTTTTGGTCCTGCCCTACGAGGCGATAGGGGAAATGGTCTCCTAGCAGCCATGAAGGAAGCCATCAGCATGTCGGAGGATACTTCTATGGATGGACCATGCACCACCTATCAGTCCAACAGAACACTGTCAGTCTGAATTAATTATATGTTAAGCACTTTAAAGAGCTTTTTTGCCTGTGCATGTCGGCCAACATATGGCAGAGGTCATGAGGCAGACAATACCAACAAATTGGACCATGATGACTAAAAGCATGCTGAGCTGATTTTGAATGTATCATTGGAATAGTGAGGAGATTTTTACTTGAGGATCTTAGGACTTTGTAATGGTAATCAGTAAGCTTTGATTGATTGCGTATTGAAAGATACTAACAAATGGGATCAAAGTTCATAATGTATTTGTATTTCCGGGGTAAGCCTGTTCAGGATTATTTTAATATTTCATCAAAAACCTTTTCTGGGCAGGATAATAAGCACACAACAACGCAATCATTTAATGATAAATCTTTTAATGATTTGTCGTAGTTCATGACACACTTTTAATTGTTATAATGGTTTCCTGTAACAGAGATCTTGTCCAGGAAAATGATGATGAGCTCATTCACATTGGGCATGCCATTATGACCTTCTACTCAGCCCTTATCGACTTGCTGGGTCGCTGTGCTCCAGAAATGCACGTGAGTGTTTTCCCAGCCTTCAGCTTCCCTTCCCACATCAATATCCACTGATGTCTCCAACAATAAAACCTAATAGAGAAAGTCTGCTACATCTTTTAAAGAATGAGTCATCAAATCAAAACAGATTTTTATCAAAATTCTACCTTCTTTGATGCTGTTTACTGGATGATATTGAAAGAATAATTGACTGATACCATCAGAAGTTGCCCAGCATGCACCAGTATGCTCAAAACCATGTGTACTGGACTGTGTGCATAAGGGAATATGGATGACATTTGTCTTTAATGGATACTTTTTTCCAATTACAGTGGCACTGAGGTCGAAAGACATGAGGATCTCATGCAAGAACATTTTTATATTTTTATCCTAAAATTTTCTTTCCTCTGTGAAGTTTGCTGTGACAGTCACAGATATATCATGGGGAGAATATTATAGTCTACAGGAAAGAGAAATTGCTGTCAGAGTGAGAGAAGTTTCTAAGCAACTACTGAAATGTAGAAGTTGCTTTGCCAAAATATAATAATACAAATCATAACTTAAAAAAAACCTTTTCAATAATTTGGAAGCTATGATAGTGCAAATATTGTAGACTAAACAAGCATTTTGCATAATTTGTCATTATAGTTTGCATTAAATGTAGGGCATTATACTGTAATTGTAAGTGTTTATCCACTGTGAAGAAAAGAAGAGATGATGTATGACAGGTCTAGACCAATCCTAAGAGAAAATTCTAAGTATGGGAAAATTGACGAATGCCACAAATTTTCTTAAATCACTTGTACTTGCGAAAGGGGAATTAAAATTGGATTCTGCAAAAATGGCCTACAATCTTACATTCAGAAAACTTAAATCACTGCATGTAACATTTTGACAATTGTGACAATTTTCTGAATTGATGCAGTTGATTCAAGGAGGAAAAGGAGAAGCCATCCGCATGCGGGCCATTTTGAGGTCCCTCGTCCCCATTAAGGATCTTGTGGGAGTCATCAACATCTCTTTTCAAATCCCTTCAGTGTCAAAAGGTCAATCCTGCCTTTAGACTCATATCACTCATTTCAAGCTATTGCATAAACACCAAAATTGCCTATTACATTTGGATTTCTTAGGATTATATTAATTATTGGCAATTATAAGCCCAGCCTATAATTTTGTACAGCAGCATTATCCCTTTGAACCTACTGTTGAAGTTCTTGTCCCTGTTCATTGTGGCAAAAGGGATGAGTCAGTTACTGTAGTGTAGATGGTTATCATCTGTGGCTGCATACAGCTTGATATAACCCATGGCATATTACACAAAATGCTTAATAAAGGTTCTTGCCTTTCTACAGACAATTCATTTTTTTGTAGTCCCAATTGCTTTTTATTTTTATAGGACAAACCCAAATGTTATTTTCTAGCTGTAGTGTGTTATATTGGAGTTTTAAGTGCACAGGGCATAAATGCTGCATTAGTAAATGTTATTATTCCAGTTATTGTTTATTATTGATATCAAGTACATTTTTTGTAGATTTTTGCAACACAGATAACCAAAGGAAACCATTATTGCACATAAAAATGTTCAATGCAAATTACTTAGTTTTAACATCTAATCTTTTCTTTTGTTTGTCAAGATGGGGCAGTGGTTGAGCCTGATCTATCTACAGTGTTCTGCCCGGATCACAAGGCAGCTATGGTTCTCTTCCTGGACCGGGTCTATGGCATTGAGAGCCAGAGTTTTCTTCTCCACCTATTAGAAGTTGGCTTTCTACCCGACCTTAAGGCAGCTGTCTCTCTTGATACTGTGAGGAGAGAAAATGTATTTTTTGTGATTACCTGTAACACTGCAAAAACTGTAATATCAATATCTGAAAATATCTTCTTTTTTGGCACAATTAGTTCAACATTGAGTAGTACTTGTTTGTTGATTTGAGTCAATTTAATCTTTTCTAAGAAAAAAAAAGATACCAGCAAAGATAATTATACTCAATATTGGAGTAATTGTGTAACATTGTGACCTATAACTTGGTATTGGATCAGTATTTAATACCCTGTAATAAATAATAATAATAATAATAAAGTAATAATAATTGAAAATATCCACCAATTTGAGGAAGTGTTGAAATTCTTCTTCATGTTTCATCCTGCTGGCACTTTACTCCATCTTTTCTTTTTTAGTTCAATTTAGTAAATTGGTTGGTGTGTATAAGTGTTATCTCCCTTCTCGTCACAGGTGAACTTAGGATCCACTGACATGGCCTTGGCCCTCAACAGATACTTGTGTACAGCTGTGCTTCCTCTGCTCACCAAATGTTCAGCTCTCTTCTCTGGTCTAGAGGACCATGCCTCGCTTCTGGATTCTCTCATCCAGGCGATCTACTGCCTCTCTAGGGCTCTGAGCTTGACCAAGGCTCAGAGAGACACAATTGAAGATTGTTTGTTGGCTGTGTGCAGGTAAGGTTTTAGGTAACATGGTAAAACAACCCACAGAATTAGGTGTCAGTCTCCACTCGGCTATTATTAGAAATATTTGATATTATATATCAAATATAATAAATATACGGTGTCTTCAGATAAAGTTGCAGATAAGCTATCGTAAAATATTATTTTCATAGCTGCATCCTCTGTGGTCTGCTGTTATTGATTTTTTCAGTATTGAATTAGCTTTCTATATCCATTGTCCTTGTTGTCTTTTTTTTGTTTCACCAAATCTTACATTGTGCTGGAGAAGAATGAAAAATTTAGAAAAAAATTGCTTAACTGACGCACATGTTGCAATCCACTCATGTTGAATGAATAACTATGAATCCTGTTTTTGTCAAATTTAGATACAATTGACCCACTTCATTCAACATTTTAATGAGTCACTTAGTATTTTGTCCATGGCATCTTCATAATAATATGTGCTGTTTTTTGAGCCATTACATGACTCATTGTGTGCGGATGTGGTGTCTATCTTCTTGTGTGACTAATGCTGCAGTCATTGGTCCTCAGCAAACTCCAACCATCTATGATGCAGCCTCTACTTCAATGTCTTGTTTTCAATCTCACAGACCACAGCAAGATGCCACTAAAGGTAGCTACAGAAATTTCAGTTTTACATTTTGTGTGAAAATATATCAGAAAATCAAGTTCAAATGATCAATTGTATTGATTTTCATCACTACTTTTGTCTTTTGTATGCCAGCTCTTAACAAGTCATTATGAGCAAATGTGGAAGTACTACTCACTAATTGGAGGGCAGGGGGACCAGGGCTTTGCCTCTGACGAGGAGCTCCAGTTGTCCCAAAAGTTGTTCTGGGGTGTGTTTAAGGACTTGGCCAAAAAGGTATACATTAAACGTTGCATCAATCTCCACATTAGATTTAAAGTTTTTGAAATTAGTATGCAATTTTCCCAGAGCACCAAAAAAGTTAAAGAAAGTGGATAAATATTTTAATATATTCACAATTTGACTGTGTAATCTTATCATTGATTCATTGGCTACTTTCTTTTTCCATCCTCACAATCTATTTCAGGAGCATCTGTGACCTGAGTTTTCCTTAAGTGTACTTGTAGAAGGAACTGAGTGGAAGATACAATTCACTTGGGAATAAGTTAATTTTTTATGCTGTAGAAGAATGAGGGTTGCGGTGAACTCCTGAGAGATATATTCTTGTTTTGTAGCACAGTTCCTGTTTCAATTGCATGACTTAATTTAGATTGCTGAAAAAAGAAATATTTAGTAATTTAAAACGTATTAAAAGTATAGCATATAATTACAGTAATCAAGGATTCATTGTGTGCAAGGACAACTGACTTTGTTACATTAGTCTATTTGTAAAATTCAGACACATGCACAGGACAATACAATTATTTTACTGTTACAAAGCACCAAAAAACAAGCTTAACCAATATCATATAATTGCAAACAGTGTTGAAAGAAGTATGGTTGATGACCAGATATACAAATGCAGGTTTTAGTTGAAATAGGTTGTGGTGCATGTAAACTTGTTATTCATTCTCCTGCCTAAACCTGATTTCCATCAACAACCCAGATTTCTCTGTGCATATAAACATAACATCAATTTTGAAATTTCAGTAGGAATTTCTGTCCAAAATTCACCAGAAAAACATGCACGACATGCAAAGTATTGTGTACATTGATGATGCACCATTACTTCTTAAAATCACTATATTCTTGTAAATTGTGGATGGGGATGTGCAAATGTATTTGTTTATTTCTCCATATTTGTTAGATATAACAGCAGTACAGACCAGTTTAGGAGGCTCATTTTAGCTGTGAAATCTCATCCGTAATTTCTAATTTTATCTTTTTGTTTCTCTTTTTGTGCCACAGTGTCTCTTTCTCTTCTCACATTTTCCCTCATTCCTCTCTTCTTCATCCTTACAGCCCTATGAGCCACAGTTATTTAAGCTGTGTGTCCAATGTCTGGCTGCAGTGGCCAAGGCCCTGCCTCCTAACCACATTGATCCAGCCTGTATCTCCCTGACAGAGAAAAAAGCCTCCATGGACATAGATGGACACTTTGACCCCCAGCCTGTAGATACCTCTAAGTAAGACATCCACTAGGGAGCTTTATTGATTATAGGTTAAAAAAAGAGTAAAGTTTGATTCTGTATGTTTTGTAGATTACCTGTGCTGATCCATGAGAAGTGCACTATAAGCATTAATTTGGTATGCACAATTAACTTTGGGCATTTATTTCTTTAATGCCATTAATAAAGCTTACAATTATTATTGTATCTAAATATGTTGCGGTTATAAAACCACATAATACAGGTGGCACTACATTCTTAATTTCTTTTCTTGAACTAGTGTGTCAGTGCCAGAGAGACTGGAGTTTGTAGTGAACAAGTATGCAGAGCACACTCACGAGAAGTGGTCACTGGACAAGGTAATTTCACAGTAATTATTCAAAGCTGAGTGTCCTGTTGAAGTTGACAAAGAATTAATGAGTGAAATCGTGGTCAGGATGGAACTACTTTGTGAATAAATTTATAAGAACTATCTTGTCTGAAAATTTCTCCCTGTTATGTTTTCTGTGTGAGTTTCAGTGAATCTATTGTGTTGTCTTCTTCAGTTTGCCAATGGCTGGGTTCATGGGGAACAACTATGTGAGAACACCAAGGTTCACCCTCTCCTCAAGCCATACAGGGCTTTGTCTGAGAAGGTAGACAGAGTTGTTATGGTGTATGTATGTGAATGTACTTCTGTAAAGACAGCAGACAGCAACCGCCAAATCCTAGGGGCACCTGCCTGACATATGTAATATAAAATATTCAGATGTCTCTCTGCTCACAGTCTTGGAATTATTACCCCCATTGCTTTTCTCACTAAACTTGGTGTATGGAGCTGACAATATGGTTCCTTTAAGTTTTTGAAATATCAAAATGGTTCAGACATGTTTTGCTCTCTTCTTTCTGCTAAGTTCAATTATACACATCTGTATACACATATCTGTATTTTTCAGGATAAGGAGGCATACCGTTGGGCCATTAAAGAGACAATAAAGACTATGCTGGCCTTCGGATGGACCATAGAGAGGACTAAAGAAGGAGATGCATTTGGCTTACACGCCTGCGCTCGCAGAATCTCACAGTCTGGACAGGTATACGTTCAACATTTCAACAACAAGATAATTCAAGGTGCTTTACATAAAGTGTCAATATACAAATTAAATTTAGTCACAAAATTTTAAATATTGTGACAGATTTTATGTAAAAGATTTGTGTGCTATTCCCTTTATATGTAATATTATTCATACTTAACTTTTTTTCCTGTTGGGTTTTAATGGTTCTCTAAATTAAGTAATCATATCATGTGTTCTGTGATTTAGTTGTCTTTTGAAGGAGCGTCAACCTTCAGTCCCAAACCTGTGGACATGAGCAGCATTACCTTATCATGGGACCAGCGTGTAAGTAATGCATTGCTTGTGCTTCATACCACCATTAAATTAAGTTTTACTTTCATCTTGGCACATGATTAGCAGAAGTGTTTATCCTGGCTTTTTACCAGTTTTGTGTTGTGAAAAGCAAAGCAAAATATTCACTTTGTGTAGCACGTCTGAATAAACCAAATAATACTCCCTTGCATGTAGATGGGATTAATTTTGGTAGCTGTCAGATTATGTAATACAAATTAGTGTCTAAAACTAATCAGTTGTCCTTGGTGGCATATTTGGAGGCAAACATATTTTGGGCACTGCACACATTTACAAAGTATGTGTATGTATGTGTGTGTTTAATTTTTTGGTTAAAGAAGTTGGATTGGACTTCATTATTGATACTGATACTTATTGATCTTTTAAAGGAAGTGAAAAGAGTTTGTATAATAATTATATGTAGTTAACTATTATTAATCCATCATTGTTACTGTTTCTTCACTTCAATAGGGTATGGCTGAGCAGTTGGCTGAAAACTACCACAATACCTGGGCTAAAAAGAAGAAATTAGAACTTGAGAGTAAAGGTACAATATTAACCATGTTATGATCCATACCTCCTCTCCTCCTCCAGTGTGCTTACCCTTTTTCTCCTCGGGAGCAGGTGGTCGTTCAATGCTTATGCCCTATGATACTCTGCCTGCCAAGGAAAAGACCAAATTCAGAGAAAGAGCCCAGGATGTCCTCAAGTTCCTTCAGCTCAATGGCTATATTGTGTGGAGGTGAGTACATTCTGATCTTATAATTGCAAAAGGGCATTTTGATGTTATTTTTATTGGCCCTGTTTTGATTTTCTCTGCAGGGATCGGAAGACAGTCGAAATTGACTTTTCAGCCATGACCAACTGCTTTGGCTATATGCTACTTCAGCAGCTGCTGTCTTACACCGAGGAGGCTCAAGAACACATGATGGAGCTGGGTAACATACTGTAAAAGTGCTCATGAATGTTGAAACGAATGTATGCTAAATATTCTATTTTCTTTTGAAAAGAAAATAGGAATGATATATGTATGTAGGAGTATTTGTGCATATGGTTATATATGTGTGCACATTTTATTGGCAGTAATCTCATAAGTATTATTGATGAGTTTTTCTTTAATTTTTCTCTTTTTTTCTTATATTATGGTTCTGATCTAATATATGAGTACTAAACTGCATGTGCAAATTGTGCCTATGGTTGATGGGTATGTTAAGTTTATTCCTTTTTAGGTGAAAGGAGGTTTGGGACACACGAATGGCATGCACACGGTTGTGTATATATCACTTTTTGTTAATACTTTCCGAAGAAACAAAGAAATAGATGGAAAATGGAAAAAAGATAAAAGAATGTAACCTTATACGTCCCAGTATACATATACTACCTGATACTATAAGCTGTTGAGCATGAGGCCTTAAATCTTCAGTTCAGTTTATAAACCTCTCTCTCTTGGGGTCTACTCTCAGCAAGTCTGCCTCAGGGTAGTTTTGAGTTGAACATTAGATAGTTCAGAATAGAGTATAGCTTTCTAGGATGAGAATTTGCACTTCCCACCTAAACAACAATTTAATTATTTATACTTTCCTTTTTTGTCTGTAGTACAATTGTAGCCGAGTGCATATAATTAAGTATTTCATTGTGTTTTCTTTACAGAGGTGATGCAAGCCAGAGGACAGATGACTAAAGGAGAGAAAGCACCACACCATTTTTTCCCTAAGGTTTGCCTGAGATGAATGCATATAAAAACACTGTTAGAATCTCTCATCTGATAAGGAATCGTTAAGATTGATTTAGCCCATCCAATTTCCCTTTTCCAAATGCCATTTTCTTTTTTCCCCTATTTTATTTATATCACCTAATTAGTTTTGTTAGATGGTTGCCACGAGCAACCGCTCTAAGTAAAACCCTTTGTGACTGTGTAATTTATTTAACCATTTTAGAAATCCATGTGGGTGTGTCGATTGACATTAGGACATTGATTAAACTTCCCACACAGTTCTGCCTTTATAGAGGCAGCAAATAAAAAGGTTTATTTCTCATTGATGGGACTCCCTGAGTCAGATCCAGTCAGCCAAGACCGAGAACAAGTACGCCTCAAATCTCTGCGCCCATACCTCCTACTCAACAACCTCACTCACACAAATGGGTACATCGGTCTGTGGATTTCTGGTGGTAATAACAAGAGCTAATACAGTAAATGTTTAACAAATGTTCAGTCCATGTTGGTTTAGGGAGCAACCATAAGCCTTTATCTCTTCAACAGGTTGTCCTTCCTCTCTTGGAACAATATGTGAAAAGCCACCGTCTGTATTTCCTGTCTATTTCTGTCTGCTCAAAGGTTAAAAGCCATGCCTCAAAAAAGGAAAAAGAAATGATTTCAAGGTATGTCATGCCAAGCACCATGCACAGTACATATAGATAATTCACAGCATATTGTAATGGGACAATTCCCTTTAATATATTTTGCAGAAGAACATTTAATTGATTTTAAGGGTTTTTACGGAAGCCTCATTGTTCTGTGCTGTCATTCTCCTGATTTGTGTCCCTTAATTACTTTGCCATTCTCTGACTACCTGACAACATGTCTTTTCTTCTCACATACAGCCTCTTTTGTAAGCTCACAGCTCTGGTAAGACACAGGATCTCACTCTTTGGTAAGAATAGTGTGGAAATTACATTTTACTGTGATTCAGTGTTATTCCATATATATACTATTTGCTTGTTGCTTTGTTGCTACCTTGCTTTGCACCTTTGTTGTTGACTTTTATATTGGTTTTGTATAAATTATTTTCTCTCTACATTCCTTGGATGCAGTTCTTTCAGTATGCTTATGACTGTCCTCTAGTGTCATGGTTTTGTCTGCATATGGTTGAATTTTATGTGTCTGCATATGGTTGAATTTTGTGTGTGTGTGTGTGTGTGTGTGTGTGTGTGTGTGTGTGTGTGCGTGCGTGCGTGCGTGCGTGCGTGCGTGCGTGCGTGCGTGCGTTTTCCCAGGAAATGAAGCCTCATCAGCTGCAAGCTGTCTCCATGTTCTAGCCCAGGCTCTGGATGCCAGGTAGCTAGATGGCACTACAGTCACACTCTGCCTTAATTGATCTCCTTCCTCTGTCTGCGGTCACATCGGTGTCACACCACCATGTCTGAGGATGAGATGACTAGTGTAATTGATCTACTGATACACTGATAATATCTAATTGTGGTTGATATCCTTTTACTCCCTGAAGACAAAGCCTCTGAAGCATGACGCCAGAAGTAGAATCTTGGCTCTGCAGAGGCTGATGTCATTTTAAATTGTCTGCCAAATAGATCAGCAACACATTTAGTCCACTTAACTAAATATCACACAAATTTCAGAAATGTGTTTTTGGGAGATTAATTTTCTGTTGTGAAAAATGCCTCTTTGAAAAATTTTATACTCTTGGAAAGCCTGTTTATTTTCCTTTTAGGTGATTCCCCTTTTGTAAGGAACATGCATTTGTGAGATGAGCAGCACAGCTGAGTATATGGGTGTGCTCAGGAAACATTTTCCAAATCTTCTCTGCTGATTAGTTTTATTATACCAAGCCAAAATAACATTGCATTTTATACACTTTTAATTAGCATTGCTCCATTTTACAATATCTATTTTCTTAAAAAAATAATAAACTATTCATGTATATAATATATACAGTTTATCCATTTGTACAAGTAAAATTAAATATTGCTTTCACCTCTTGGCCCTGTAGGACACTGATGAAGTCAGCCCCAGAGTCGATCCAGGCAGCTCTCCATTTATTTTTTGAGACAGCAGCAGCTGATCTGGAGATGACGGTGGAAACTCTCTCCGTGACCTCAGTCTCTCTGCCTCAGATTAGAAGTCAACAGGCGAGAGGAGTGGGAAAGGTTCTCGGCTACACAACATCCATCCTTCTCCCCACCCTCACCTCCCTCTTCCAGCATCTTGGCAATCAAAACCATGGAGTGGATCTCTTGGGTAAGAGTTACCTCCACATAATGTAGACCGCTGTAAGGAGAGAATATTAATGTGGTCTGCATTTGTAAACTGTTCCAAACAAATGTCCACTGCCACTGCTCTGTTCAGAGACAAATATTTTTCCTAAATGTCATGCTTATCTACCAGAATTTCAGCCACTGAATTATAGAGAGCTAATGGAATATAGAATATAATGTATTATGAAGGTTGTAAACTATTATTCACTAAATATTTGACATTAAAATACACATTTACTAATATAGCCCATTTCCATACTTTCCTATATCATCCCACAATAGTAAATACTCAACCACCACCATATGCTTTTCCTGTGGTCTTGTTTGTTTCCCTCCATATGTTAACAGGATGAACAGCTGGGCTTCCACACCCCTGAAATCACTCAGGGACGCCCTCCCCTCAATTTCACACCTTCCACATCTTTGAAACCAGGTCTCATTAAGTGACTCAGTCATGGCCACAGAGCAGCAGGAGCATATTGTCTCCTGTCTAATACTGTGACCTTCCAGGAATCATCCATTACCTGTATCAACAAACCATCTAGCGAGTGCATTTTTTGTTTGTTTGTATGCTGTGTTTGTGTCCTTGGCTCTTTCTGAAGAATCTATACAAATATCACAGCTCTAAGTATCACCTTGTTGTTCCAGTGGGCAATATTCAGGTGTCCTGTTACAGGATCCTCAACAGCTTATACTCTCTTGGCACCACCGGCAGCATCTACATGGAAAGGTATTGTCTTTTTTGCAAAGTGATTTCAGTCTCAGAGTATGTGCTGAGGACAGCAACATCTTCTTTTAATAATGTTCTCCGTTTAACATTGATAGTGTTATTTTCGATAGCGTTTTATTAGAAATGTAGCTTATTTAAATGTGATATTGATACTGTATGTATATACAGTATTTAAATATAAATATATATGAATGATCAGTTTTATAAGGCTAATAAGACGTGTGACAAAACAAAGCAGCTGATAAAGAAACTCTGAAGTTTTTGATAAGATTAGGGCAGCAGTCAGACCTGTGCTTATTTAATTGTGAGTTTCCATTCAGACAGAGGCCAGCAGCAGGTGCTTGTCTAGCAGCACTGACCAAGGCCTTCCCTGTATGTTTCTTGGAGCCAGCCCTCAACCAAAACAACCTGTACTCCATCTATAACACTATGAGCACTTCCGAGAGAGATGGTAATAAACATTAAAAGCACAATTGAATAAACATTTTTCTTTTATACATATTTTGTTTGTTCTTATTTATTTTTGAGCTCCCTGAACATTTCACATCTCTCTTATCTCCCTTATCTTATTCTATTCTTATCTATCCATCATTTTCCTTATCTGCCTTTGCTAGATCTGGAGCTGCAAGATCAGGTGGAAGATATGTGTCCCCTGCTTCCCACTCTGGAACAAGCTTTGGGAGAAGTGGCGGAGTTGGCGCATGCCGGAGCTGGAGCTCGTCAGGCCCACTACATCCATGTCACTGAGGTCACCTTGCCCATGCTGTGCAGCTACATTTCCCAATGGTTGTACTGGGGCCCCGAGGGCCAGTCAGACAGCCCAACATGCACCTCTGTCGTTTCTCAACATGGTAGTGACCTACTTGGCCACATCCTCCGCATCATCCACAACCATGTGGGTGCTAGCCACGGTGAATGGATGAAACAGCTGGCAGGTATTAGGTTTGGTATTTTGTATCTATATTAACATACATTTTTTTCTTTACTATGCATCAGTGATGCCTTTGATTCTCTTTTTTTCCACACTGTTCACAACCACACCATGATTGAAAATAATTCATATAGTACCAGTCTTAAATTTGGAGACACTTTCTCATTCAAGGGAATGGGAAGGTGTGTCCAAACTTTTGATTGGTCCTGTATATCTCAGTTTTTTCTCAGCAAATCATATGTAAACCCTGCGGTGAGCTGTTAAAGAGCCACTTCCTGCCACTGATGGAGAAGTTGAGAAACAGGGCAGAGTGTGTGATGCTAGAGGAGGATCGGATGAGGACCCTGGGGTCTGATGCCTCTGAAGCAGAGTTGCAAATACAGGAGAAGTTCACAGTGCTGGTGCGAGACCTCTATGCCTTCTATCCTCTCCTCATTCCATTTGTCGACTCTAATCGGTAAGTCATGCCACCGCAGAGCTCCAATATGAAGAAGTGGGTATCAAGCTGATCTTCTGAGATTTTTTTTTTTTTTTTTTTATACAATTTCTAGATTCTATGAAGAGTGAAACTTGTTTCTTTATGTTATAAACTGTTTAAAACCCCACCAGAGACTAAGCATTTAGAAGAAAATACATCTTCATGATTTATTTACTTACTTACTGTGTGTACACACATGTGGCATTGTGACTGCTTAAGTTATTTCAGGCCTTTGTTCATTGTGTGTGTGCGTGTGTTCCTTCTGCCTACACAGCTGTACATTCTGTGATGATAATGTGCTTTACTTTGGACTATCTGTCTCAGAGCCAGCTGGCAGAAAGAGTCGAACCCTGAGGCTGAGCAGCTGTTCGGCATGGTGGCAGAGGTCTTTATATTCTGGGCCAAATCTCATGTGAGGATGACCCATAATGTTTTTATTTTTTTCTTCTCATTTCAATAAGTGAACACCTTATCCTATAAACCTTGTCTTTTTTTTGCACCTGTGTTTGCTACAACAGAATTTCAAATGGGAGGAACAAAACTATGTGGTCCAAAATGAAATAAACAACTTGGCTTTCTTGGTCAACAATGACAAAATGACCAAGGTCAGCTTACTCTTGTACTGATGTGCATCTCTGTGTTCCATAGATATTGATATTGTTTTATGGATGTTCATTCATGACTTTTCAATACTCAGTTTGACCATGAGAAGAGGGGGTTGAAGAGAAAGGGAGATCGTTATTCCATACAAACCTCTCTCATCGTTGCTTCCATGAAGAGAATGCTCCCTGTGGGACTCAGGGTTTGTTTTCCAAGTGACCAGAGCCTTATCATGTTGGCTAAGAATGGCTTCACTCAGGTTTGTTGGAAATATGGAAAATACCAGCATTATTGTGATTCCCATGACAAAAGCTTTAAGATATGACTTGTAGCTTGTATTTTGTTGATAGTCTACAGTGTGGTATGATTAAGATGTCCATGTTGTGTAGATATATTACTAGTCCTTTACTTTTCACAGAAGAACACTGAAGATGAGATTCGGGAGAATGTTTTTAAAAGCCTTTTACATCTTCAAAGTCAGGTAAAAGCTGTCCCTGCATCTTTGTGTTTTGGGTTTTAAACATTTATACAGTACAGTATTATTCAAATATTTCATAAGGGTAAGATATTCTGTTGCATTAGAATACATGTTACAATTCAGGGTATTATTTCTTCAGGTTAGAAAACAAATCATAGATAAGACTCTTCAGTCTATTCACACTTGTAGCAGAAATTGAGTGCAAATGAAAAGAAAATGCAGATATATTTTGGTTGTAGGACTTCCTGTTCTGGATTATCCTCAGTTGAAGTGTGACTGAAGTGCGTATCTTTTCCACATTCTGCATATTTATTGACATGCTCGAGCACATCTGTTAGTTTAAAGTAACGAGTGTGTCATATATTAAATTGAACAACGCTCTTGTAGCCTGTAAAATCCAAAGCCGTGACATACTGAGAATACTGTATATTATATGCATTGCAGTGTTATTCAATTTATAAGTCGCTGAAGAATATGTTTATTCATGTCAGAGATTAAAAATGTACAAATATTGCTCAATTAGCATAAACAGAGCCCTTGCTTCTTTCTTTTTTGCAATGAAATAGTCCATAGTGAGTGTGTATTTTTGTTGAAAGTATGAGAATTTAGGTAAACAAAATGAAAGCAATAGGGAACATGAAGATTCATGACAACAGCTTGATTCCTTAATGATGATCATTACTCATTTTATACCAAAGCTCCTTCAGTCATTTTTCACGTGTTTTTCCCTGTTAGGAGCATTTGCTCTAAACAGATGATTCTTTTCTCATTGCCATGCACCTTGTTTTTTGTATTGAACGGCTATTGATCACCATCACTGTCTTTATTTCTTAAATAACAGAACTTTAGAACAAAATAAATCAATGTGCCCTTCCTTTCTCTCAAATTGCTTGCAGCAGGAGAACCTTTATTCAGAAGACCTGAACCGGCAAGCAGCCACTGATGCTCAGAGGACTGTAGAAAAGATACTTGGAATTTCTCGAGTCCTATATTACTTGGACCAGGTGACCTTTAAAAGAGATAATATCATGATATTATACAGTATATCTAATGATGCAATTAGAAAATATTTACAATTTTCCAAGGCACAGTGAATAGCTTTTTGGTGACATATATTGGTGAGGTTGTACATTGCAACCAACTGATCAATAAATCAACTAGAGTGGCCACAGAATAATGTAAATAATGTGAAAGTCCATCTGTACAGCGATTGTTCAGGCTCCACTGAAGGAGACCCACACCTATGTAGTTAAAGGTTCTAAAAAAACACTTCATGTTTTGATTTAATTATATACCAATAAACATACTTATGAATATTCTGTTTCTATAAGTATGTTCTGTGAGATGCTGTAAATGCCACTAAAACCTAAACACTGGACCTTTTAATAGTGACACTGACAAACTTATTGTGAACTTTTTATTTAGAATTTTTTGTGTGTCTCTTTGAAGCCATCTCTATGCATTTCTCAATGGGAAACTCACTCAGACATTTTATGTTGAGGTTACTGGAGGTTCACTGCCTTGTTGCATTTTGGGTTCAGGTGGAACATCCACAGAGAAATAAAAAACCTGCATGGCACAAGGTCCTATCCAAGCAGAGAAAACGAGCAGTGGTGGCCTGTCTAAGGATGGCTCCCCTCTACAACATTCCAAGGTACAGATATGATATACAGACAGATGCTTTGCGTTGCAATGAAAAAAATAATGCTTATGCTTAAGTTAATTGCTTATAAAATAACTCTAAATGAGTCTTGTCATGGGGAGATAACAATCTAGTTATGTGCGTAGAAAATGATTGATGTGTTTGTAGTCTTCTCATTCCTCTTAAATTATGAAGGATAAAAAGAAGCAAGACAATTAATGAATATGAATTAACAAGTTAATTAGTAACGCAGTTTTTAAATTGCAGCGTTTTGAATGCTTGATACATTCATTGAAGTCTTTATTTTGAGCTGCTAATAGAAAACCAATAAGTCTGAGAAAAGCATAGTTTCATTAAAATTCTTTCACCTCCAATGGAAAAAGCATTCATTTGGTGTTTTAATTTATAGGTGTAGCATAAATATCTAGTGGATATAACAGATATCTTATGTGCATTTGTGTAAGATCCAATCAATGTCTCCTATCTCCCTCCTCAGGCACAGAGCTGTGAACCTGTTCCTCCAAGGCTACAATAAATTATGGCTATCAGCTGAGGAACACAGTTTTGAGGAGAAGCTTGTGGAGGATTTAGCTGTGAGTGGAGGCCATGTTGACTGTTTAATTTTAGAGTAATTCTCTGAAAGGTTTTATACTCATAGCAACACTGAAAAACATTCAGGCCTTTTGGTTATGTCTTAATGTAGTGTGTATTTAGATGCTGTGGATGGCCAGTGCTTGACGCTTTCTAAGAGCTTGTATTAGTATCCATATTTTTTTTCGCACTGCAGAAGAGAGGAGTGATGGAGCTATGTGGAAGTGACAAAGAGGAAGGAAGAGATTTGACAGAATGTGCAAAACCAATCGATCCCCTCTTACAGCTCATTACACTCTTCAGTCGAAGCGCCTTAACAGAAAGGTGGTACGTGTATGTATATGTGTATTCATTGTAAAAGATCACATGCAGTAGACACCATATTCTGTGATATTCCTACAGCAGCAATAGTGTTATATATTTTTTTTAGATTATTCATCGACACTCATTGTGATACCTATTTTGACACGATCCTTGACCTATCAGTTTGTCAAACTTGTGAATACATCATTTTATACTACCATGAATCTTACATGCCCCCTGAGAACTTAACTTTAAATCAGCTGCATTGCATTATAGTATGGGTTGGAGAGCTCTTATGGTGTCACATCAAAATTGTTATATATGATCAGATCAGTCAGATTGCAGTCATACTGGTATGATAAATAAAAGGCCTTTCTGAAAACAGCCCATTGCTTCATCTATCAAGTGTTTAACATATACTCATGTGATTTTACCTGTCCTCTGTTCAGTGATCCTGGAAATGACCATCTCTATATGTCCTATGCTGCTATTATGGCCAAGGTAATAGAAATGGAGATTAATCTCATTGATAGTGTCTACATATTTTGTCAATGTAATTTTAAATTACTAAAAAATACTTAAATACTTAAATGTCACATACACTGCTACATCATTAAACACAAAAGAGAATGTTCTCTTTTATACTGATTCATTTTAATATTGTTTTCATGTTTTTTGCTTTTATTCTAATGTAATCTATTGCATGTGTAATTGATTACATGTATAATGTTTTAGAAAAAACCCAAAGAGTGAAAATGTGTGTTTTTAGGGTTTGTATCTCCATATTTTTTACATTTTCTCTCCCAGAGTTGCCACACAGATGATGACGGTGATGAACAACAGGAGGTGGAAAGCTTTGAAGTGAGTGAATAGACTGTCTTGAAATGAATGTTTAGTGCTTCCTCTTTAAAGATTTTAATCCTGATTGGATTTACTTTTTTCATCTTAAGGTTTTCCATTGCTTTATTAATAACATTTTTGTTGTTTTTAATGAATAACAAATCAGTTTTAACTATTTACACAACATAATCTAAGACAAATAAATAATGCAAAGCTATTCAAATTATGAGACAACAAATTGTCCTGTTTGTGGCTCAGGAGAAGGAGATGGAGAAACAGAAGTTGCTGTATCAGCAGGCCAGGCTGCATCATCGTGGAGCTTCTGAGATGGTCCTGCAAACCATCAGTGCCAGCAAAGGTACGAAAGGTTAACTACTGAAGTAAATCACCCATATTGTTTAACTGTGGCTTATCCTGTTTTAGAGGGACATTCTCATTTAGAAAGTGGTTATTTCTTTAAATGAGCTAGATGTAAGCGATAGACATTGTGACTCCCTTATTGCTGAGATTAAAGTTAAGTTTTTCTTTGTGATTTAATTAATGTTTCCTCAGATGCAACAGAAATGGTGTGACTCACTCCTTCCTTCAAATGTGCATCATGAAGCAATCATGTAAATTTCTTTTCATCCTCTGATTGTAATTAATTTCATATCCAAGGGGCCATGGGTTCTATGATTGCTCCTATACTGAAGCTGGGTATTGCTGTTCTCAATGGAGGGAATGCCACTGTTCAACAGGTACAATACTGCTTTAAAATCACTTGAAAAACTCTTCTTTGGATCCATAAAATATCATTATATCTTTGACATTGGCCATTTTTCTTTTTCAGAAAGGGAAATATTTTAATAACATAAAATGTAAGATAATTACAAGTGACACAGATAAGATAAAGTAGAGGTAAGATTAGTATTAGATCAGGTCATAATAAGAAACAAGGTTATTGCAGCAGTTGGATTAGAAGGTTTGATTAACTACATTCAATTGGAAAAGTGAAAATGAAATATGAGTCCAATAATTCCTTTTATAGAAAAGCACAATATACAGTGAGAAATCTACAGTTGTGAAATTGAATGTACAGTTTTGGACTGTGGGCGAAGTGTGTTACAGTTGAAGCTGCTACATAATGATGACAAATTAGTTTTCAAGTCCTGGTGGAACATCATGCGTTGACTCACTACAGATTCTATCACTTAACAGAAGACAATGTCTACTCCTACAAGACTATTTTTATTAATGGCCCTTTTTCAGCTAATCAGTTTCAGTCGAGGTCCTCCTTCATTTATCAGACTTGTCTTTGATGTTTTTGTCTGATAGAAAATGCTGGATTATCTGAGAGAGAAGCGAGATGTTGGCTTCTTTCAGAGCATGGCTGGACTCATGCGGTCATGTAGGTGAGTGAATATAGCAAAGTTCTCACAGTTCTGATTAAAACACTGGTAAGACTGCTGAATCTTTACTTATCCTTTTTGTGTGTGTGTGTGTGCGTGCGTGCGTGCGTGTCTATCCAGTGTTCTGGATTTGAATGCATTTGAGAGGCAGAACAAGGCAGAGGGATTAGGCATGGCCATGGATGAGAGCTCAGGTACTGTATTCATATGGAAATAAAATAACTTTTGTGAATCCATGGTATGCTGTGAGATCCTTGGTAAAGAACATACTCTAAAGTTAAACTCTAAATTTTCTTCTTTCTCTTTTTTCTCAGTCTTAAATATATTTAGCTGCTGTCTCCCTTCTCTCTGTTTTGCCCTGATTTCTCTGTTATCTTCTACAGTCACTCAGTCATACTCCTCAGAGTATAGCTCCTTCCCTTTGACTTTAACTTTCATCCATTTATTTCCTGCCCATCTTTTTTTTTTTGTTCCCAGGAGAGAAGGTGATGCCTGATAAAGACCTAACCTGTGACCTATTCCGCTTTTTACAACTGCTCTGTGAAGGACACAACTCAGGTTATTTACCCTGTGCAGAACATGCTGAAACAAGTTCACAAAAACTTTAGTGTCTTTGAAACCCAAGCGAAAGAAAAAAGAAACATAAAACAAGTTTTGTTTTGTCTTATTATATATTTGTTTTACTTCATTGCCACATTTAAATGAAAATGGTAACTGAGGGTGGCTGTGGCTCAGAGATAGAGCAGTGCTACAGGCTGCGTGTCTATGTATCTTTGTGCAAGATACTCAACCCCAAATTTCTCCCAAAGGCTGCTCCATCAGTGTGTGACTATGTATGAATGGTTATTCTCCTCCTGATATGTGGTTGGCATCTTGTATGGCAGCCGCCATCATCATGAATGTGTGTGAATGGGTGAATTAACTCATGTAGTGTAAAGTTGTTGTTGCATGGTCAAAATGTCTACAAAGGCATTATATAAATACAGTCCATTTAGCATTACATTTAATGAAACCTTACCATTGATTGCTCCTTTCATGTATTATTTAACATGCTAATACTTTTTTGTATATGCACTAGATTTCCAGAATTATTTGAGAACACAGACAGGCAATAACACAACTGTCAACATCATTATATCCACCGTGGACTATTTACTAAGAGTACAGGTAAACCTACAATGTTGTGTACAATTTATTATTAAGAAATATGAATATGACCATTATAGTGTGATTGCTGTAACCCTTTACTGAGCTATCTGTCTATCTGTTATCTCATCTTTAATTCATTATGATGTAGTCTTAGATTAGTTATTAATCAAATTGTTACTTTAATTATGTCCACCTATGCATATTGTATCTGATCATTTTTTCCCTTTGCCATACTGCAGGAGTCAATCAGTGATTTTTACTGGTACTACTCGGGCAAGGATATGATTGATGTACATGGCCAACACAATTTCTCCAAAGCCATCAAAGTGGCTAAGCAGGTCTTCAACACGCTCACTGAGTACATACAGGTTAGCCCGTGCCCATTCCCTCAGCATTCATTACATAAAAATTTATTGATGCCTTGTGGCTCTGAAATGGAAATTGCTCACAATATTATTTTTTGCATCCAGGGCCCATGTACTGGCAACCAGCAGAGTCTAGCTCACAGTCGGCTGTGGGATGCTGTGGTGGGTTTGCTTCATGTCTTTGCCCACATGCAGATGAAGCTCTCTCAGGTATAGAACATTGCTTCACTGACATTTAATTCACTTAATTCCCTCTAAAATTCTTCTAAAACGTAGGTTCTATGTTGCTAGAGGTGATAGTGTTGGGTCTCTACCACAGCACTTTTGTCTGCTGGCAATGTTGATATAAAACATTACTGTTAATTTGTTGTTGCCTCATTATAAACTGCTCTGGTAAAATAAAAAATAAGCAAATAAATTATTTTAAAAAATCTCATGCTCTTCAACACAGGATTCGAGGCAAATTGAGCTCCTGAAAGAGCTCATGGATTTACAAAAGGACATGGTTGTGTTTTTGCTGTCCATGTTGGAGGGTAAGATTTTGACATTCAGCTGTTATACATTTTATGGTCCTAAATGGTTTACACATAAATTAATTCAACATTAATCCTGAAATGTATTTCTTTGCTTACCTCTCTTCTCTGTAGGTAATATTGTCAATGGAACAATTGGAAAACAGATGGTGGATATGTTGGTGGAATCATCAGGCAATGTGGAGATGATCCTCAAGTTTTTTGACATGTTCCTCAAGCTTAAAGACCTCACCTCCTCAGATGCCTTCAAAGAGTATGACCCTGATTGTAAGGGATGCATCTCCAGGAAGGACTTCCAGAAAGCCATGGAGAACTGCAAGTGTTTTTCCCAAACTGAGACTCATTTCCTCCTGTGCTGCATAGAGACCGACGATAGTGAAATCTTGGATTACGAGGCCTTTGTGGATCGCTTCCATGAGCCGGCCAAAGACATCGGTTTCAGCATCGCTGTCCTCCTCACTAATTTGTCTGAACATATGCCCAACGACTCAAGACTAAGAACATTCTTGCAGATGGCAGAGTGTGTCTTGACGTACTTCCAGCCCTATCTGGGACGTATTGAGATCCTCGGCAGTGGGAAGCGGATTGAACGTGTTTATTTTGAAATCAGCGAATCCAGTCGCACACAGTGGGAGAAGCCTCAGGTCAAAGAGTCCAAGAGACAGTTCATTTTTGATGTGGTCAACGAAGGTGGAGAAAAAGAAAAAATGGAGATGTTTGTTAATTTCTGTGAGGACACCATCTTTGAGATGCAGCTCGCAGCCCAGATATCTGGGTCGGACTCCGGTGAACGATACACTGGAAAAGGAGTAGAGGCGAACTGTGAAAGTGAAGAAGAAAGCCTGGACAGAAAAGGAATGTTCTTCCTGTATCACTGGTGGTTACTGCTGTCATCTCTACTTTCTGTCAAAAACCTGAAGACACTGATGAAAATGACTCTGAAGGATATCATCATGTCAGCTGTTTTCTTCATCAGATTCATTTTGATGTCTATTGTATGGTGCATTTATGGTGTTGGTCGCAGCATCACATATGTGCTGTATATAGCCTTTGTCAGTGGTGGGCTCATAGAAGGAGCCAAAAGGATGAGAATTTCGGACGTGCTCGGTGGTATCCTTGAGCCAACACTTGATGAGGTCATGGAGGTGCCAAGTTCTGTGACTCGGCTGAGGAAGTACTCCGGTTTCTCTTCACAGAGAGATTTGAGGGAGATTGGGCAGGTGGCAGCTGTGACCTCCTCCAGAAAGATGAATGTACTGTCGGACATATTCGGCCTCAAAGTGAAGAAGGAGGGAGGTCAATACAGACTTGTAACAGAAGACCTCACTGCCAGTCTGACTGACCTGTTCAACTCAGTCCCCAAAACGACCACCAGTTTTTCTGACAAACATCAGGGGAAGGTATGGATTAACATATTATGCATATTATGTCCAATGCATTGCATTTCCCTCAATCTTTTTCTTACTGTTGTACAATTTTAATGTTGTACTGATGATTCATTTTTCATTTCCTTAATTTTTTTCCCTGCAGTCAAAGGCTCAGATCAGCAATGAAGAACAAGCAGAAGATGAGCAGATGCCTGAATTAAAGAATGCCAAGTGAGTCGATCTCTTGTGCATCTCTGGTAAAACCAATAAAACAATACAGTCTCAAATTAGGCAGTAATGTCGATGTCACGCGTCATCATAAAACAAACATTATGAAACAAAAAACAAGTGATTTTATGATATTCAATATTCCCTTTTCAAACTGAGCCTTTTGACCTTCCCTCTGTTTGTCTTGGGCTGTTTTCAGAGAGAAGGGTTCTGAGGAGGAAATTGGGAAGGCTAAAGCAAAGGTAGAACGGAGAGCCAGGAGATGCTCTAATAAGTCAGAGGATCCAGGGATCCAACTTTCTGCCCTCTGGGAGATGATAAACACTCATAACAAGAGCGTCCTGGTAATATACAAACACACTCACGAACACATACTAATATGCAGACAGAATGGACACTAACAGTACATTCACTTCAGTTTGCATGCCGAGATCCAAACTCATACAGGCAGAAATCACCCTAATGTTTTTTTCCCTTTTTACCCAGAACTACTTTGCAAGGATTTTTTATAATATGCGCTTGTTGGCTTTATTTGTCACCTTTGCAATCAACTTCATCCTCCTCTTCTACAAGGTAAGAGTGTGCTTGTGAATCATATTGTAAATTTTGTCACTTGTAAAACTTAAAGAGCTTTTTATTGTAGGTTAATTGTAGACTCATAAACATGTTCCTTACAGATACCTTCAGACTCTTCTGTTCATAACAAAATTTTTAACTAAAGTGATAATATTCTTAGACAAGTTAAAAGAATTATTAATTTTATATTTCTATTTCGAAATATATATTATATAAGTATATACATGTAATATACCCTTCTCAGGTGGCATTCTTGCCTGCATCACAAGAAGAGGAAGGAGTCACATCTCTTTCCAGGGAGGAACTGTACTCCACTAGTGAAGATGACAACGAGGGCAGAGTTTATTTTGTGCTGGAGGAGAGTAGTGGATACATGGAGCCATCTCTCCGTTTCCTGGCTGTTGCACACACACTTATCTCCTTCTGTTGTATTATCGGTTACTACTGCCTCAAGGTATATTGACTCAAACATGTAATTCTTCAGATTTTAAATGAAGCATCTTACATTTTCTATTTCATTTCCATCCGTTATATACTGTTAAATCTACAATGTATTAAAAAGGCTAACTGAATACTAAAACTGAAACTGTACAAAATTGGGCTTTGACCTAACAGCGGTACATTTATTCAGAGACAAATGATGTGGTGGCAGGTACCGCTGGTGATCTTCAAACGTGAGAAGGAAGTGGCCCGAAGGCTTGAGTTTGATGGGCTGTATGTGACAGAGCAGCCCCCCGAGGAGGACATCAAAGGCCAATGGGATCGACTGGTTATTAACACACCGTATGTTCATAGCCACATAATCAACTGGGCTGATTCATTTTAGAATCATCATTTTAATAAATGTAAAAAATATTTCCTACTCGTATCATGTTTCATAATTAAGAAATTCACTGTCGGCACCTGTGTATAATCATTGCCCAATATTACCATTCTTTAATATCTTTTCAGATCATTTCCAAGTAATTACTGGGATAAATTTGTGAAGAGGAAGGTAAGGTCTTCTGAGGAAATGTGATTCTTCACAGTAAAAATATTAATCAATCTATTCTAAATTTCCATATGTATATATGTAATTGTGTGCATATTTTAGTTAGTGACACTGCAAGGATAAACAAACAGAAATTCAATAAACCATTTAATGGCCTGTGTAAATTCCCCAATCAGGTACCAAAATGAATTTAATGTCTTGAGTGACAGTCAGTGTTACACTTTCAGTTTGCTCATTCAAAATGACTCTCCTGGACTGAAGGAAAATTAAATATTTATTTAGGTTGTTGCTTTTTTAAAGACATTTCAATTAAGAAAAGGTTTAGATAATCTGCTGTTGGAAAAGGAAATCATAAGTGTGTTAAACTCAATCAAGAGAACTATAAAATACTTAGGTCTTCAAAGGTTTTCCAAAGCAACAGCTCATCATTTTGTACCTAAATCCTCTGATGAGCACTGGTTGCAAATGGACTTGGTACATAATGCTTCTGGTAATCCACTTTAAAATGTGGAGGTTATACAGTAGATATTGTCTGCAAAGCATAATGGAAAAAAGTGTTTATCTGGGGATAATATATAAATAACAATATAACAATAACAAAATAAAAATGAAACTTAAAGTAAGTATCCTTAGGTAAAATGTACAGGAGAGAGGTGTAGTTTCCATGTGTCACACTAATATATAGTGGCTGGTCATATGATTAGAATATCATGAAAAAGTTGATTTATTTCAGTAATTCTAAATTAACCTTTTGTATCATTCATTACACACAGACTGATATTTCAAATGTTTTTCTTTTCATTTTAACGATTTAATGATTTTAATTATTTTTACTGATAACTAATGAAAAATCCAAATTCAGTATCTCAGTCAATTAGAATATTACTTGACACCAATCAAAAAATGAAAAGAAATGTTGACCAACTGAAAAATATGAACTTGAAAAGTATGAGCATGTACTGCCTTCAATACTTATTTTGGGGCTATTATTCTGTGCCTCTCCTCTCTTCCTCCAGACTCTGGGACCTTGATTTCCAAAGTACATGCAAAGTTTACTTTCATCAGAGAACATATCTTTGGACCACTCAGTAGCAGTCCAGTCCTTTTTGTCTTTAGCCCAGGCGAGACACTTTTGACGCTGCCTCTTTTTCAAGAGTGGCTTGACACAAGGAATGTGACAGCTGAAACCCATGTCTCCTATATGTCTCTGTGTGGTGGTTCTTGAAGCACTGACTCCAGCTGCAGTCCATTCTTTGTGAATCTCTCCAACATTTTTAAAGGGCTTTTGTTTCACAATCCTCTATATCCCTATTGCTTGTACATTTTTTTTCCTACCACATCTTTTTCTTCCCTTCGCCTCTCTATTAATGTCCTTGGACACAGAGCTCTGAGAATAGCCAGCTTCTTTAGCAGTGACCTTTTGTATCTTGCCTTCCTTGTGCAAGGTGTCAACGGTTGTCTTGACAACTGTCAGGTCAGCAGTCTTCCCCATGATTGTGTAGGCTACAGAATTAGACCATTTAAAGGCCTTTGCTGGTGTTTTGAGTTATTAGCTGATTAGCAGATTAGCTAATTAGAGTGTGGCACCAGGTGTCTACAATATTGCACCAGGTGTCTACAATATTGCACCAGGTGTCTACAATATTGAACCTTTCTAAAATATTATAATTTTCTGAGTTGGGGTTGGGGTTTTCATTAGTTTTCAGTTAAAATCGTGTGCGCTCATATTTAATAGTGTACACTAACCAAATGTTATATGTGGAGAACATCAACAACAAAAAACATCCTGTAATAAAACTAGACTTTGATTGACTCTTGTTATAATTTCATAACTAAATTGACAACGTAATAGCACATAGTACATTAATAGTAACTAATTAATCATTAAATAACTAATTCAAATATTATAATTTTAAATATCTACTGGACAAAATTTACTGTACATATTACATTTAAAGATAAAGAGCAAAATATAAACCTACATAAATACAAATTATTTACATAATAAGGTCAATGAAAATAATATGGACCAGTTTTACATTCAGTTACTGACACAGCTTCCATTCTCTGTGCCCTTTAAACATATCTTGGCAACATCAGTATCATAGAAAATCTGTAGTTGTTACTATCAGAAATGTCCACAGAAATGTGCTGCCAACTCATCAAAGATTGTTCAGAAGAATTCAGCCAGTAATCTCTTTTTCTTCTTCATCCAGATGAAAAGACTCTCAAGAAATGATTGTTTCAGTCAGTGTGTAAACCTGTCTTCTTACTCTGTCAGGTGATGGATAAGTATGGTGACTTTTATGGCTGTGAGAAGATCAGTGAACTCCTTGGTCTGGACCAGGCTGCTTTAGACTTCAGCTCCGAGAGAAAAGAGAGGCTCAAGAGAGAAACTGCCTGGAGTGCTCTGTGAGTAGATAAAGCATAAAAAAAAACCCAAGCCTTTGCAATTCTGCATTCTTGAAGGTATCCGTGGGAAACTGTGGCAATTTAGTCATTTATTTTGCATCGAATGCTGTTTCAGGCAGAAGTATTGAATATTAGATAGGATAGCATTTTAAATTGTTGTCTTAGTTTTCATACCTTTAGGCTCAACGCGTGACATATCAAAGGAAAAGTTGATAAATAGTTTTTTATTTCCGTATGTGGAGCGGTTAGATGTACACAAAGCACCTTGCAATGATACTGATGATAATGTCGCACACTGGTTCTCTGGAAAACAATGTTTGCATAGAGGCAATTTAAAAGAGAAATGTTCAAATAAGAAAATCAATACAACACATTCTGCAATGTTTCTTATTGTAGAAGTGAATTGGAATCTCAGATGGGCTTATTTACTCTCTCTATAATGTCAGGCCTTGTTGGTTACACTTTGAAATAATATTTCAGATGATTGAATCGCTGCTGTCATTATCAATTGTTTAGGCTATTATTAATGGACAATTTAATAATATGTGTACATCTTTGTGAGCTTGTGTATTTGTGTGTTAACATAACAAGGGTGGGCAGACAAAAGAGTGTCCTAGAACATGATGTTGTACTTGAGGAAGAACAGGACATTCTGAGATAAAGCCACATAACAGGAAGTCTCTTTTAGAAAAGACACTGTAGCAACAAGGGTCTGAATTTAGCCGTGGTCATTTTAACCATGGCTGACATATTCTCCATGCTCTTACCGTCATGTATCTGTCTGTTGATGCTGTTTTTCTTTTCAGATTCAACTCCTTTGACATGAAGTACCAGGTCTGGAAACTAGGTGTTGTATTTACTGATAATGTAAGTCCAATCGTCAAAATACTCTAATATTTAATGGCTTTTACTTCATTTGTTGGTGTATGCTTTCATGTTCCTACAAAGCCAAGATAAAGGTGTCACTTCCTGCAATTTATGTTAAGAGATAATGTAATATGACCAAGCAATGTGTGTAAAACATATCTAATATTTTATGACTCATCTCTTATTTGTTTCATACAATTGCACATGCTGCAGAAGTGACGATGCTAATATCCTGTGATTCTGTCTTATCTAAAGTACATATTTGTCTCTATCTGCTCTGGTAATCTGTATTGCCTGTTTTTATATATATATATGTGCTTGTGTGTGTGTGTGCTTGCAGTTCTTTTTGTACCTGGCCTGGTATATGATCATGTCAGTCCTAGGTCATTATAACAACTTCTTCTTTGCTGCCCACCTTTTGGATATTGCCATGGGTTGTAAGACACTTCGTACCATCCTTTCCTCTGTAACACACAATGGAAAACAGGTGTGTGTGTGTGTGTCTGAGTCAGTCTGCCTTTATTCCTCTATCCATCTGTCTCAATGTGTTCATAGGTGCAGTTTGCGAGCCTGTAATGTTTGCTTTCACGCTGTAGCATTATATAGGGGGTTTTCTGAGATGAAGAAACATATTAAAGTCTGTCTGCCTCCCCTGTCTGTCCATTTGTAATTATGTGTGTGTCTGACAGTTGGTGCTGACTGTGGGCCTGCTGGCGGTTGTGGTGTATCTCTACACTGTTGTGGCCTTCAACTTCTTCCGGAAGTTTTACAACAAGAGCGATGATAAGGACATCCAAGACATGAAGTGCAATGACATGCTTACTGTGAGTTACATGAGCATATCCACATGTGGACCTATACAATCAAACACCTACACATAGTGATCTGTCTATCCATGTATATTGATCCATTTCTATCCATCTGTATCTCTTCATCCTTCTTAAACAAACACAACCACATAACTCATTTTCCCTGTGGGACTGAGATGGGTGGAGGTGGATTCTGACAGTGATTCCCATTGTTGAAGTGTGAACAGCCTCTTTTGTCTTAACCCTTCCACTACCTTTCATCAAATGATAGACACATGGATTGAAAACAGCCCCTCAATCCGCAGCAAAGCTCTTTGTTTGGCCATTCACAACATTTACGCCCCACCACCTGCTCTATTCTAATGTGAACTCCACTGTCACTCACACAAGTAGCTGGAATGTCAGCGATAGCATTTGAATAAAACCCCTACTGTTATAGGAGGCAGGGGATATCACATTAAATCCTCAGTCTCAATCACTGTGTCATTGTTTATGCTTCACTTTGAACATTAAAACACCACAACTACAATTTCCCTGACAAGTACAATTCACAATAGCAAATATTAATCTGTAAATAACAGACAATTCACTTTTCAGTCTCTTCCTGAACTTCCCCAAAAAATAGTACCAATTTCCATTTTGAATATTCCTTAGATTACATTTTCCTTAATAGAAAATATTTACTTATGTATAGTTTTGTACAAGGTTCTCGTGGCACTGAAAAGCACAAAACAGTCCCTGGTAGCAACTTGACTGATTGTTAATTATTCTTGCACCATACTGCAGTGTATTGTCAGCGCTGAATAATATTTATTAAAATTCCTTCTAGCATTCTGTGAAATTGTGCAAAAAATGCTGGCTGTCTGAGACTTTTAAATTGCCCCGTCTTCCCCCAAAAAACATTGAGGGAGGCATGAATGCATTAGATACATTCTGATTTTGTTTTGGAGCTTGGGTTTTCAGCAAACTGCTGTTTCCTTGGAGTTTGGAGAAACAATTATCTTTCCCTTTCCCTGAACACAGTCTGATATGTGTAGTTTGAGTTTCTCATGAGGCAAGGTGAAATGCATACATACAATAAATTAAAAATACATATATTTTATTTTATATTTTATTTCAGTGCTACATGTTCCACATGTATGTGGGAGTGCGTGCAGGTGGTGGCATTGGTGATGAGATCGAGGACCCTGCTGGCGATAAGTTTGAGGTGGAACGCATTGTCTTTGACATCACATTTTTCTTCTTTGTCATTGTCATCCTCCTGGCCATCATCCAGGGTGAGTCACACAGTGCAGCTCAGCTAGATGAAATATGCATTCAAGAAAAATGCCTTTACCTATGTATATATACACTGTATATGCATCACTTTGTTTAACCAGAATACATTTGATACATTTTTCATGTTGAATTGGATAAATAATATAGTATTTGTTTATTCTCTTGAGTCCTTAAGCTTTACTGACATCTGTCATTCAGACATGAGCACAAACAGATAAACACACACAATTATGTTCTTTTTCTCAGGCTTGATAATTGATGCCTTTGGGGAGCTTCGTGACCAGCAGGAACAAGTGAAAGAGGATATGGAGGTGTGATTTGTCTCTCATACACACAAAGATTCACTCTTGAATGCACACACATTAGAGCCGCTCGATTATGGCAAAAATCTGTTATCTTGGTTAATGGCTTTTTAATATGGTTACTCATTTATTTTGGAAACATCATACATTGATTGAAATTTTTAAATTGCACTGATTATAGGATGACCACCCCCTTTTGAAGACTTACTTTTGGAAAAAGAATTAAAACTTCAATTAAATTACTCTTATTTTCTTTTTACTTGCAAAGCTTTTATCGTACCTAAAGTAGTGTAACAACAGTACTTCATGTTCACTGTCTGACTGGCAGTGGTTCAACAGAGAAGAGAGAAACTCAGTCTGAACAAAAGACTCAGTAAAGACTCTCATATTGAGCTGAAATGAACAGAGTGCACAGAAGCTAAATAACTTTAAAAAAAAACATATTTGGTCATGCTGAGTTTATCTCTTTTCTGTTTCAGCATGGGCGGGGACACACACACACACACACACACACACACACACACACATACACACACACACACACTCACACACACACACACATAGCTCAGCAAAGCAGATAAGAGATATGAAGTAGTAGAGTTGATGTTAAATTACGTGAATGTATATTTTCACTTTGATCTAATAATCCAACAGTATAAATCAACTAAATAACACAATATAAAACAAAAAAACAATCCACTAGGCTCTCTTTCTATCATCTTGGCTCAATCTGATCTAAACATGCCACCGCCTGACTGACAGCGAGTATGAGGGAGCGGTAAAAGCATGACTCTAAAGAAAGAAGTGTCATTAAGAAACAGCGTTGTTAAGAACTGAATCTGGCATAATACTTGTTTTATCTTGATTATCTTGGTTTTATAATGGTTGGAAGGCCACATTGTAATTTAAAATAAATTTGATGATGACCTGTGTGTGTACAAGATGAAATAGATTGGGAGGTTGTTACGGATCTTCTGTCACAGGAAGTGATCTTCCGATTGGCCTTAATGAGAGGATACTGTTATCTGTTTCTCCTGGATAATTTGTGGGTTAATCAATATAACATGTTTAATCTGAGAAGAACTAATTCCCGTTCCTGCCACCTCTCCTCGTTACTTACAGTCTCTATGTTCACACATACTTGTATAGTGACACAATTACTGTTAGAGAATGCAAATATTTTCAGTGCCAAATAAATATCATGAGAGCTAGATGCTGCAGAATACAAATTAAGACCTATTTCTTTGATTTCAAAATGGCATGCTGAACAAAATGAGTTGCTGAACTGAAGTTACATGTTTTGTTTAAGTCTGTGGAGTTTCTTTTCCTGATGTATGCATCCTATAGCGATATATACATCTAAAGGATGTAACAGGTGTGAACAGAACCCTATTTAAATATATTCTGCAGGGAGAACAAGTAATGGTAAGAGTTTATATTGCGATCAGGCAGGTAATCAAGGCTAGACTGCTGACAAAGTGTGTTAAGCTACCCCCTCAATGCTGAGGGAAAGGGTACATATATGATGTCACTGAGCACATAGTTCTTACAGTCACTCCCACTTGAGCTGCAAACACACAGTAGCCGGCGATGCCCTTGTACATTCACATGGAAAAAACACACAGGAAAACAAGACTAGGTCAAAACCTAGTATATGACCGGACCGTGTATGAAATGCTAGCAGGCTTTTAATAAATAATTGATTGGTTACCATAAGACATGGACACCGGCAGCATCTTTACAGTAAGATGTTTCTCTTTTTTAAATATCAGTTTAACCTCATTTATTTTAGTACTTCAAAGTAGTGGTAACTCAATGTTTTATATATGTAAAAAGAACATTACAAATATAGTTAAAATTATGGCAATTCAACTAATTTATCACGTCGTGCTTAAACACAATTGTTTTTCTTCTTCTTCTTAAGACTGAAGCTTGTAATAATGATAACTTCAGCTTTGTTTATTTGTCTGAATTAACCCCAGAGCATATTTTGTATTACTGCTGCTTTTCTGTCATTTTACCAGTAGAAACCTAGTTAATAGGAACAAGAAACTGTTCCTGTTTATTGTCTGTTTATTATCCCAAAAGGGTGCAAATGATCAAGAGAAAAAAAATCTGCCCCTAATCATGGAAAGAATTACATTAAGTTAAAGTTTTTACAGTCTTCTACCTTTTATGGGGGTCCTTGTTTTTGTAAAAAGAAACAATTTAAAATGAGTCATGTTGTTTTGCCAGCAGACTACATACCACGTTTGATTCACATGGTACTAAAAAAGACTTGTTTTTGGATTTAATTTAATTTTCTTTTCTTATTTTTGTCCAAACCATTCATGTCCAAGCTTTTCATGAACCATGACATGTCTCCTTCTGCAGACCAAGTGTTTTCTATGTGGAATTGGAAGTGAATATTTTGACAAAGTCCCTCATGGCTTTGAGACTCACACTCTACAGGAACACAACTTGGCCAACTATCTGTGAGTAGACTCACACTCACTGCTTTTATGCCTGGGTTTGCCATTGTCTCAAACTAATCATTTTTCAAATAATACACCTCACAACTGTTTTTATTGTTACTAATATAGCAGGAACTTTATGTATTGTTACCTTTCACAAATATAGTAAAGAGTGATTTCTCTGCATGCTCCACCAACCATCATTCAAACTTTATTAGAAAAATAACAGCATTCAAAAATAATACTATACAACAACCAGTGATCTAAATCTTTAATAGGATATGGGTTAATTCTGATTATTTTTGGGGGTGTAAAATACTAAAGGCAGTATTATGCTGACCTCCTCCAATAGCCAACAGCACTTTCACTTTATTGACACATCTGGGCATCCATACTCCACATTGGCTACATTTACATGCAGTGTTGTGATTATGGACAATACTGTGATTATTGTCTATAATAAAAAGTTGGGATATGTAGAATGAGAAAACACCACCTATTGATGACAGATAGGAACACAGAGAACTATGCAGGATATTTACTTTTGTGTGTAATTTTTTTACCTTCATCTAATTGTGATGGTAGATAAATGACTCATAACTAGTTACAGGCAGAGTGGAGGCTCCTTTCGAGCCATTGCTCTTTGTGGCACCGCGAGTCCATGCGAGTCCTGGAACATGTATGCTCACTCCCGATCCATTAGTGTGATTATATCATTCTGTTTCATGTGTCACATAGTTAGCTTGATTGTCTAGAGAGAGATTTTGTTGAGTAACTTTGTTTTTCTTTGTCTTATGTTCTTTTACCTTTAGATTAATTATGAACACATCAATGCAAACATGAGCTCTGAGTCACACTATCAGAAATGTTGTTTCATCTCTGTTTTGCTTTCCTTTCATGGCGACATTTGTCAACACTACTTCACGTAGACTCTGGTTTACACATTCGCTATCTGGCCCAAAATAATGCGAGTAACATTGGTGTGATAAACATAATCTACACAAAATGATTAAATGCCAATAAAAGTAAGAACATGTTTGTATTAGGATTAATGCATTAAAGAAAGAATACAACTATCTACTCTATTTTTTTTTGCTTATAGAAAAAAACACAGCATACATCACCTGTGTGGATGCACAATTATTAACTGAGTTAATGAATACCTTTTCCACTATGTGGATGAATAACAATGGTAATTTTGAAGCTATGGGTGCATTGTCCACTGTTGCTACATCAATATTTTCTATTGGCAGGAGTTTATAAAGCCTAATTGGTATGGATCCTGTGCATTCTGTGACTGATGGACGCTTCCTTGATTATGTTGTTACATAGTGGTGGAGCAGGTGCATTCAAGTGCAGATGCACAGAGGTCAGGAGACAGGCACACACAGTGGGGCATGGTATTTATTTTAAGTAGGGTGAAAAAGGATGCAGGCCAAGGGAAGCTTGGACTGGTAATCTGTTGCTGAAGGTGATCTTGTGCATGATGGAGTGAGTGAGTCACTTAACTGATTGTCAAATAAAGCTGTAATCTCTGGCCATATTTCCATTTGAAATGCCTAACACCTGTTTCCATAATCACACAATTCTAGTAGTTTTGCACAGGTTCTTAGTTTGTTTGATGTTACACCTTTCTATTCAAGTGTTAATCCCTCCACACTCTGAGTAAGTGTGGGAAATATGTGACTTGCTACATGATTCCCACCTCTGTGTCCTTTCAGATTTTTTCTGATGTACCTCATTAACAAGGATGAAACTGAACACACGGGGCAGGTATACTAGTTTTTTCTTCTGTTTTAATGCATGTGTAAAATAAGAACAGGAGGGAGCGCTTTGAACGTAATCACAGCCAAAGCTTATATTCTATAATATATCCACAATGGTTCCTGCATGTCTCAGTGACCTATTAATTCCAGCATTTGCTATGGTAATGACAAAGCTGTAGTTTAACCTTTTCAACTAAGACAGAGTCTGCATTCATACTGTCTCTCAAAAGTCATATCAATCCTAGCATGCACATTTTATGGTAATATACATGGCCGGCATATCCCTTAGGATTACACTTTCTCTTTTTACTCATAAACCATTGCAGCATTTAAAGTTATATCTTTTTCCTTTTACTTTTAAATTGTCAGTGGGCTAGTACTTCAATTCACTTGTCTAATCTTTTCACTATTCTGCATGACCTGTTGCAGCATAAGGCAAAGGGAAAATATATTCACATTTTACTGTGTTTAAAAAGCTATTTTTTCCACTTTCTCTCTTGTCTCTCACACTTGATATTCATAAATCTATGAAAGTGATGTGTATCAGAATAGATTACTATTTGTTTAATTCTAAATCCCACACAGCATAATATCAGCATAACAAATTTATTTTAATTTAAAATAAATTGAATTTATCTTTGTGGCACAGAATGTATTTTATATGTGGCACTTTAAATTTAATAAAAGAAAGGCAATATTACATGTTACAGCCCAAAATATTTTTGACAATTGGGGGCAATTTCCAAATTGAATTCAGTATTAGGACTTATCCCTCGGTACCCTGTGTTTGTGTTCTTTTAAAGTGGTCTATTTCTAATGTAGATTAAATTTGGTAGCTGCTAGGTAAAATGTCTTTTTTTTATGTGTGAAATAAATGAGGCCAGACAAACTGTGATAATTTAACATTTAATTATATTACAATATCTTTAAAATAGTCATGAATTAAAGCTATATTTCCATTCTGTTAATTTTACTAGGAATCCTTTGTGTGGAAAATGTACCAGGAGCGTTGCTGGGAATTCTTTCCTGTGGGAGACTGTTTCCGTAAGCAATATGAAGATCAACTGGGATGAAAGGCAATCTGAGAGATCTAAAGTCCTGACACAGAAGCTACCTTTATTGATTCCCATCAACTATTTAAATCCCCCAGATTCACTAAATTCACTAAACCTTGAATTTTGTGTGTGCACTATATTGGTTTGGGTTTTCGAGTGACTTTTCATTAACATGCATTCTGTATTTTGGTACACAACATGCATTCTCCTAATTTATATTTATTAAATTGTTTGGAAGCTTAATATGTGGACAGCTTGTTTCTGATGATACAACATTAGCATACTGTTTTGTTGGATTTCTCAGTCTCAATCGTTTAAAGTTGGTGATCCACAGTCGGTTCCATGACCCTTTGCTGGATGGATGTGAGCTCATATTTTGTGAATGAAGTGATTTGTCTTTCTAATCACAGCTTCCCATCCCTTTTCCCCTGTGTGACATCCAGATAAACACTCTCCCTCTGGCATTTGTTATTTCAACATCCTCTACCCTGTGTCTTGAGGCTTTTCTTTTCTCTCCAGGATCCTTGTCCTTGCGACTCATTTTTTTCCCTTCCTTCTGCTGTCTGCTCATCCTTGATCTTCAGCGCTTTTTCCCTTCTCATTATCAGCCAGTGTGTGGCATGCCAGCAGGTCTCCCAGTGTTCAGGTCGAAATGTTGCCATGGAAATGGATCACCAAGCATAATGATGTGATTGACCGCTGTCTCCTACGGCCAAGAACAAGACAGTCTCTGGCAAATTCATGGGTATAATTCATTGACTAGAGGAGCGTAGCAAGTTTTGTTAAGCTGTTGTGTGCACAGAGTTTACCAGCTGGATGACAGGCGTGGGAGTGCCACCTACAGTTATTATCCACTATGCAAATGTTGAACATTTATCTTACATGTGTGTATTGACGTGTATTCATGTTGCTTTTAAACACTGAAAGGTCAGGGTAGGATTTTTTTCCCCCTGGCTGTATCTAGTTTTGTGTTACTTTGAAATATGTTTTGCAATGCCCCTGTTTCATAGGCACAATTAGTGTCATAGGCCAGTCTTTGAGCTACAGTAGTTACAGATAATATAGAACGGAGAGCTGAAGTAACATCATACAAATGAATTACCCGTTACTCTTCGAAGTCTGTGATTCTATGGATATTGCTAGTCTTTGCTGCTCCTATTACTATCATAACAATAAATGAAAAAGACACTGTAAAGCCAGATTTGAACCATATAATTTTAAACCAATGAAGAACTAGACAAACATTTTCAGGCCAGAGATGAGTAACTTTTGCCACCTTCTGGGAAGTTTTAAATCATATTTTGTGCATAAACAAAAAGTAAGTTTTGTAATTTACTAAGCTCAATGGAAGCTTAATTTATATTCTGTTTTCACTATCACTTTCACTTTCACTTTTCACTTTCTATTGGAATCTAGGAGGAATATGATGTTTGTGCTGCATAGTTTAAAGCATTTTCTTTGTATTTATGTTCTTAAAAGGTGCAAATATGTAAGCTATTCTTGAAATCTTGAAACCCATTTTAATGATTAGGGGCATTAATATTATAATAATAAATATAATATATATATATATATATATATATATATATATATATATATATATATATATATATATATATATATATATATATATATATATATATATATATATATATATATATATATTTGTGAAGTCACAATCTAATTACAAATTAAATCATTAAGCCAATCATAGGTAATGATGACATACACATAGCCTCCTAGTTTCACTATGTATATTTATGTTTCTGTGGTTCGCAAACTTTTAGAACTCAATACAGTATGTATATAATTAATTAGGGTACTTATATTTGAGGTTGGTTTAAATGCCTGTTTATTTTAAATAGTTTTCATATTGTCTAATTTCCCTTGGTTGAGTATTTCCCTTTTGCATGCAAGGATTTCATATTGCTAACATTTATAAATAAGAGCATCATTTTAAAAAATTCTTGAAGATACATAAGATTCATACTGAAACTGCAACAGACTGAAAACCTAGTTGATCAAATTCCATATCAGCCTCTGTTCTTTGAGGAATAGAGAAAAAATGCTCATCAAAAGCCTATTTCATTTTGAAATGAATCCCCTTCTAGTGTGTATAAAATCAATCATACCGTCATAACATCAAACCCACAGACATCCAACCCTTGTTTGCAGTTCTCTCACACCACAGATCTTCAACAGACACTGGGTACAATTTCACAAGCAGCTTCTACCAGTTAATTTACTGGAACACCGTATTATTTTAAGCAGGGCACCCAACTCCCCTAAAACAACCCAAATTAAATATACTCACTGTTCAGTGGATAATTACCACATCCGTTGGATCAAAAGGAGATGGATGTTTTTTTGCATCCTCCAAGATTCCCTGATGATCTTTATGATCAGTCCATCATGCGACTGATAATGCTGAGACTAGACGTTCTGGATGTAGTTTAGGTTGAGGAGCATAACCATAAACCGTAACACAATGAGCCACACTTCAGCTTTATATGGTATGTGATGAAAAATGCACCAAATCCCAACTTGATGTGCACCCAACCATTTCCATGACAAAAAGAAAAGCTCCAGGCACTTGAGCAGCATCATTTGATGAGCTTTTTTAAGCATTTGATAGACATTAAAAATGCTATTTCTGTTCATTTAATGTTAATACGCCTTGAATTATGATTCTTAATCCAACATTTACTCTGAAATTATTTTCTGTTTAAGCAATTTCTATTGTCCATATAAACAGCATGTGAGGGCCCTCTAGAGGTGCACTGACATTAGGAACACAACAAAATGGCAAATGCCCAACGACAACTTTTTCAAGAATTAACAATCAAAACAGAAACTGTGTGGGGGGCATACATAATTTTATTATTACAACTGAATTTCACAAATAGACTCCATTGACAACCAAAAAATAACTGCATGGTGGCAGCACTACTTATAAAATTGTTAAAGATTTTCGATTACAAGTGCAGAAAACATCCATTACACAGTGACATTGTTGAAAATAAATCCATGTCTTACCTGAAATTAGAGTGAATGGACCTACATTAGAGAATTTGTGAAGTAAATTATGTAAAATATGAGGTTTGTTCATTTAAAAAATACAGTTACATTAAGGTATGCATACAGAACATTAACAGCACTAACACTAACAAAAGGCAATAATTTAGATAGCTTCAATGTTAAACCTCCATCCTTTCACTCACGCCAGCATTGATAACAACGTTAGCTTAATGGTGATTTGCTGTTTGCCTTGCATTTGTCCGTGTCAATCACTGTACATGTCACATGACCAGGGCACGTAGCTATGGCTTGATATTTTAAGTGCTCTGGTGGCTTTCTAATGAACTAAATAGTTTTGTCTGTATATTTATATATTCAATTAGACATTTAAAAATGTTGGTTCTAATAACAGCCTGGCCTGTATTAGAGACAATGTTAGAGACCCAGCTGCTAACGGAATACTGGTTTATATTAGAGAATTTATAGTAACACATTTTGTCCAGTTTTAAAAAAATACAGATCTCCACCATATTTTTTTATTTAAATATATACAAAATATACACTTTATATGCAGTCAGAGACTACAAAATAAGGGGATGTTTGGCGTTTATATTAACAAAGATTTGGGTGACAGTTGGGTCCAAGATATTATGCAGCCACCAATCACTAGGGGGGCCAGGTGATGTCAGAGTGAAATCAAATGCTGCATTTCTAGCCAAAGATATAACTGTGCTTCACTATGTTACTCTATGTATTGTTTCCAACCTGAAGCAGTCAAAACAATGGAGAATTGTAATCCCTGAATACAGCAGCTGCGTATGCATCGAGAGCATTGTAAAATGGTTATGGATAGTGGGCGACATAGCTTGATCATTTTGAATATTGCCTCAGACACTTGCTGTTTGGGAGATATTGCCTCTGCACACAGATATATCATAGAAATGTAATCTGAGTTGTAAATCAATGAAAGATGACAGGAAAGAAAGAGGGGGAGTGAGTGCAGCTGTGGGTTTAGTTTTACCTGGGGCCAAGAATCCTGAATTAAATATGAGCAGTGACTCATTTTTTGCTACTGCCTCTGATTTCAGTTTGGCTGCCTCAAACTATGTTGAGACTGTTTTGCACATCAGATCACACCCAGTTTGCTTTTATTGTATTAAGTAGCACTCTTTAACAGTCTTTTATTGATTTATTTGAACACTTGGCAGTGTTGGGTAATCAGTAATTTTTGTTGATTTACAGTAGAGTCCTAGGACCAAAATATGCTACTTTCCATTTCAGTATAAAGAGCATATTTGGTCATATGAACAAATAATCAATTATGCTGTCCATGATAGTGTGGGGTCTTTCTTTCTTTCTTTCTTTCTTTCTTTCTTTCTTTCTTTCTTTCTTTCTTTCTTTCTTTCTTTCTTTCTTTCTTTCTTTCTTTCTTTCTTTCTTTCTTTCTTTCTTTCTTTCTTTCTTTCTTTCTTTCTTTCTTTCTTTCTTTCTTTCTTTCTTTCTTTCCTTCCTTCCTTCCTTCCTTCCTTCCTTCCTTCCTTCCTTCCTTCCTTCCTTCCTTCCTTCCTTCCTTCCTTCCTTCCTTCCTTCCTTCCTTCCTTCCTTCCTTCCTTCCTTCCTTCCTTCCTTCCTTCCTTCCTTCCTTCCTTCCTTCCTTCCTTCCTTCTGGGGATGTGTAGATACTATAGCGTCTCAGGAAGAGGCTTACATCTTTGTCATGCAGCGTTGCAAGTTCTTAAGTTTAAAGAACTGCTTAGCCTTACATTTCTTTTGTTACTTACAGTAATTTTGCAGAAGCAGAACTCTTCCAGATACACATAATGAGTCTCCTTCCTTCCATGTTTTTCTCTTCTCAATATGTCTACTGACCCTATACTGTTATTGCCACGGGTATAGAATGTCTTTCACAGTATCTTCACTGTAAGAAATACTCTTACTCGGTTCTGTTAAATCACTATGATCATTGAAGTCATAAGTGCTGCATCATGACATATGATGCAGATTCAGTGGGGTAACATTGATTAATTCATTGGCAAACAACACCAGACTGCTGAATTATGAGACAAATTGGTGTGGCCATGTGACATTATGTAAACAATTCAGAAGACAGATCCCTGCACCCTGTAGGCTGGAAGCTGGATCAAACAAATGGCTGAATGAAAGAAGAGGATCTGCACAATAATGAACTCTAGTTTTAGAATTATATGTTTGCAATGTCCCTGTGACATCAAACCATTGGATTTTTCAGTTAAAATAAAGCTGTTGTGGCACGGCCAGTCATCTTTCTAAATAAAAGAGCCAAAACACTCTATAGTCAGATAAATGAGATACTTGAAAGGTTGTCAGTTTGTGCACTTTCTGACAGTTTTGGCATTGGTCATTTAATTAATCTCTTGAACATGTAGCTAGAAAATCATGATAATGGCAGATTAAGTACCTGCACTTATGGTTTTGTATGTGATGAAGATTATCTTGTTAAATGTTCACCTGGAACTCCCTAAATCTTTTTCCGAACATGCATTCGAACATGATTGAACTACTAATTGCTCCAGATAAAAGAACCAACTCACAAAAGGTTAAAAATGGTGTGAAATGCTGAAAACTGGCAAGGTCAGAAAACAAAAGGTAACTAGAAGGGCACTCATAATATGCATACCTTCGCTAATCTTCTATCTGACAATGTGCAGCACAACCCAAAATGTGTGCCACATTTCCAAAACTGTTAGGATTGTACCTAGCTGACTCACCAAGGGAGAGTTCAGTCACCTACCTATTCAACTATTAACATTCCATTGACCAGCAGGAGCCACTAATAGCCACTGAAACAATCATTGGGATACAACAACAATACAATAATAGAAGGAGGGGATCATTGAGCCAATTACACAGGGGGAATGATTAGGTGTCCAGATGGACAAAACCAGGTTGGGAATTCAGCCAGGTCACCGGGGAAACCCCTGCTCTTTGCAATGCTTACCTTGGGATCTTTAATGATCACAGTGAGACAGGACCTCAAATTAAGGTCTCATCAGAAGGATAATAAAGCTGGGGACAGAGAAGAGTGTTTTCCTAGCTGCCTGTCCCTGAAATTTAGACCTGTTTATTTTCTCAAGGGAGAGGACATTGGACATACTTCAAGTGTGCAAGAAGGAAAAGTTGCAGTGATCTGCAGTGTAATTAAAGTGTAATTTCTTTTTTTACTCCATTAGTCATACTCAAATTCAAGGTGGAATGGGTGTTCTCACAGCACCTTCACCAGGTGATGTCCATCAGTGCTAATACAGAGAGAATGAAAACACATTTTTATCTATGAACACTTGAGAGATTATAAAACACCTGTCTTGTGAATGCGGGATAAAACCGGAACACTTGGTGAGATCACAAGTGCGTGCTCCTACGCAATATATACTGCATTACAAGGAGATATTTTCAGTCAGATTCCCAGTTTCAACATGTATTGTCTCATGAGTCATACAGACCATGTCTTGTCTTCCAGTAAACAAGCATTACTACCAGTGATGAGGAGGGTCTTCCAAATTACCATTTAGATTGGATAACTCCATGCCAAGAGAAAGCCAATTACTCAATGAGGCTTTAGTAGAAAAGAAATGAAATGGAGGAAGGATGGAGAGTGACTAGATATCCCAGTATGAGGTCTGTTTTAGTCCTGTAGCACTCCAAAATCGTATTTTGATGGCTGATACTTTAGAATCTGCAGACAGAATGTATTTTTGTCTTGCGGGTTATTCGTGGCTATCCATCGCACAGTGATCTGAGCCACCAATATTTAAAAGGAGACAGGTGCTGCCTTCAATAATTGAAACTGGCAAATTGGCCCACTCAAAGGTAAGCTAGAGCAGTTGGGGAAATGACCTATTTTTCAGCCAAGTGGAATTATTTGCCTTTCCAAAAATCAAGTCGAACAGTTGCTTGTAGGAAGAAATTAATTGGAATTCTACTGCAGTTTGGTTGCTGTCATTGCACAGAAATAAAGAAAAGAATGAATATTTCTACTCACCATTGTATTTAATTTCAAACTGTTTTGTATCAACAGCTGTGTGGACATATGCCTGCTCAGTTGTTATCCTTATTTGTGTGTGCATGTACAGATGGGTTGAAATCTGCAAATTTCAGCTCAAAAGTGTTTTTTTTATTTATTTTTTTATTATCTAAGAGAATCCCTAAAATAATAAATAATGCACGATATAAACAGGATAATATAAAACAAATATAACTGAGAGATAATATTAATATTTTTAACAGTGAGTGATTCTATCCACACTATATTTTAGGTTTTCTCTTTTAATCAGCTATTGTATACTATATGACTATTTGTTAATTTTCATTGGTTTTAATTCAGTATTGGGTATAAAATCATCCATGCCTAAATTCCTACCAAACGTAATCTCACTGTAAAAACTATTTGAAAAAAGTATAAGATTCTCTCTGATCCTTTAGAGTCCATTAAACTTACATGAAAGTGTCATTGAGAACAAAGACCAAAAATATTCTTTACTGACAATTATCTGCTTTCAAATCTTCTCTGGTACTTTAGCCCTATTTCACTCAGGGCCATATTCTCATGCCAATTACAATAATAATATGGCCAATAAAGAAAGACTTCTGAAAATCCTTTTGTGCAGAAAACCTATGCGATTGATAGCAATCAAAGAGTTAAATGATACAGATCTCAAAGTGTTAAGGTCCAATCTATCAGTTTTGACAGCAAGACATAATGGGATTTAGATAATCTGATAGCATCACTATTGGAATTACAGGAATAGAAATGGAGGAAAATTATTTTTGCAGTCAAAATGATGATATAAAAGTTAAATGCCAAACATTCAGAAGTCACTCAGTTTCAGTTTTCCATAAAATGTGAAAACTGCTCACCGCATCTCAAAACATGATGCTTTTCGGCAGGATGTCATTGTTAATAAAAACAAAAAAGGGTGGGGGGGACGGGTGGGGGGGTGGGGGGGGGGGGGAGTGTGTGTGTTGCAGAGATGGTAATTTTAAAACCATCATATCCTGTAAAGAAATGATAAGCCTGCACCAATTTCACCATGCTATGACACAGAACAGTGCAAGCTTTGATAGGAACAGAGTTAAATGAAGGAAAAATGTGGTGTTGGAATGGCCTAACTACTGGCAAACGGGCTTTTTTATTGTGTCTTCAAATGACCCAGATATTTTCAAGGAGAACCACATGCATGTATAATCATATTTAAAGCTGTTGTTTTGGGATTTCAGTCTCCGTCTGCTAGTAAAAGGTGGATTAATTGTTTGTAGCATCATAAAACCTTTGTGAAATGACTTGTTTCACTGTCAGAAATGAGAGATCCTACCATATAGACGAATCCACATTATTTGCCAGTCTGTGCAATTTTACATTGAACCGAACAAGCCAGTGTTGTGCTGCCCTGGGTGTGTCTTTCAGACAGCATGCCAGCATTCTAGAATCAGAGACGTGACCAACGTGATCTCTGACACAACAGGGTCGACGCCTAGTGTGACGTATGATACTATTTATATCTGTTAAATCAGCAGATTTGTTTTTCATTTGTAACCCACTACTCATGTCATCTACCTGCCAAACAACTTATACCTTACCTGACAAGTATCATCTAAATGGTTCATCCTGATCAAAGCACAAAGAACAGTCTCAAACAATAAGACCAGCAGAGAGACAATACATCACCCGGTGTTTTTCTAGGAAAGGTGGGTGCACTCTGAGTGTTGGAAATGTTCTTAGCTTAACATCTGTAGTATAACAGGCTATAATGTTTACATTTCACTTTACATTTCACTCCTTTTTTAGCCAACATTTCATCAATGCAACTAAAGCCATGCTATGAACCCTCTTGTGAGTCTGGAATTAAGTTGTAGAGGGGATGGAGCTTCAGCAGCCCCCCTCTTCTTCCCAATGAACAAACACTGCACTCATCTGAAAAAGTTGAGCAACATTGTTTTTAAGGACATGTCAACATCACTGCAGGGATTCTTTGGGAATTTCTCTTTTTACTCTATGAAAAAGACTAAATCTGTTGGTGATCATAATCCAAACACTGTCAGTTTTCCACATACCACTGGATACTTTGCAGCTTAAAGCCTAATTTGACGTGTTTAAGTGACAGCCAATATTAAAATAATACCTTCAAGTCAGTGTCTCTATGACTTTGATGCAGACTCTTGTTATATCTTTCTATGGATGGTAATGTTCATCTAATATTGTCTTACATATAACAGATATCAATCAGCCTCAAATAGTGAATTCAATATTGCCTATATGTCGGTAGTGCTATATATACTGTATATTTTTTACTGTCAGTAAATATTGTACAGTAAGTGTTGGACTATAAGAGAGTGGCAAGCTCGCAAAGTTATACTTTTGAATTGGTCGATTAGGTTCTGGAGGTATGGTTAGAGCAATTGTGCAATATTGGTGTGGTCTGTGGGGACAATTTGACACCTCCTCTGTGGACCCAGTGACCACAGTGCCAAAAAATACAGAATCATTTTTCATACTAAAAACTAGTATTTTTTCAGATTTGTGAGCATATAGTCCTTGGTAGAGGGTTTAGTTGACACCATTGCAGCAATCTACTATAACACTGATGACAATGATCATCTTGGTTACATATACAGTAGTGATGGTAATGCGTTGAAAGGGGACCAGATGAAATATTTGAATAACTTGATTAAAATAAGGAATAATTCTAGCGTTGAAAATTGTTGAAAATAGCTGGGATAATGTAAGGATTGTTCACAACACAGGATCAAATATAACACAGTTCTCGTCATTTTTAGACATTTAAATGAAGAATAGTTACATATTACTTTTTTAAATGTGGCTCAAAGAAATGACAAACCCTTTACACATGCTAGTGTAATTCACAGTAAATCCTCAAAATTCACTTATGAAAATACTAAGCTGCATTGACTTATACAGCCCAGCATAGTTTCCCATTTATTTATTTATTTATTTATTTTATTTCTTTCATTGTGTAGCCGTTGGCTTCAAATACCTGCTACGCTTGATTGCTGTAAATCAAAAAAGCAACAATCTTGCAATCTCTTGCATGCAGTCACAGACGGGACCAGAGGAAGACAATATCTATGCTCCTTTCTCAAGGTCATGGAGAGACCCCTTCTCTGCCAATAGAAATGCCTTGCTGGAGGTTATCTAGGTGATGCTATCGCGCAACACAGACAGACTCGGCTCAGCTACTGGTGACAGTAATCTCCAATGATTTCCTCAGGGGTCAAAGTTCAAACCGGTTGCCTTGAAATATTAAGGTATGTTCAATTAGTGTTTGGCATTTAAAGCCTCTAATCCAGCATATAACAGTTTATGGCATTCAACTATGTTTTGCTATATATATATATATATATATATATATATATATATATATATATATATATATATATATATATATATATATATATATATATATATACATGTGTATATATATATGTGTATATATGTATGTATATATGTGTATATATGTATATATATGTATATGTTTATGCATATATATGTATATATATGTATATGTATATATATGTATATATATGTATGTATGTGTATATATATATTCAAAATATTGTGTAATATAGGTCAGAGACTAGATTAGCTGAATGACAGCAGATTGACCACAAACTAACATGGATTCTTCATCAGCTACAGTCACTCCAAAGATTGTGTAATTACAGAACAGAAGTCTCATCGAATCTGTTCAACACATTGAACACAAGTCATCACCATGATTGATCTGAACTCTGTGCATCTGTGGATTTCCCTCTTGATAGTCCTGCAATCAAATATGGCTCCTGATCGAGCTGTGTGTGCGTGTGTTTGTCTGTGTGTGTCTGGCATATGGAGGTTTCTGAATATAAATGCAGGCTTATTGTTTTGCCTTGTGATGTGGATAGATGGCTGCAGCTGTCACTACTGCTTGTCTTTGTTATTATATTCACATCATTAAGTTACCTTCTTCAATGAGCAGCTTTGTAGAAGGTGCTTTGATCAAGTATCACTGACCACACTTTCATTTTAGTTGAATGCACTTCTATTGAGGTTAGTTTAGCCTTTTATCATTTACAGGCTGTTGCATTGTGAATGGGAAGAATAATGTCCAGTTATCAATGGCTGTTATCGGTTGGTGGTAACCTTGATGTTTCAGAACATGCAAAATCAATTGAGGGAAAGCAAGCTTTGTAGTGACATGAACAAACTAATTATTACTGTCGGGCAGATTGAAAAGTGAGTAATTAATGTCATTAGAATACATGTTAAATCAAAGAAGAAGCTTATTGACTGGAGTGTAGCTCAGCAACTTTCTGCTCAGTGCTATACCTGTGGCCTGAATAAATAATTATAAATTAGTAAACAATATATTTAGGATCTCTTTACTAGACATTCAGGGCTTGAATGCTGAGTTATGTCAATAGAAAATCAAAACTAAGCTTTGCTTTCTCTTTGAGGCTTAGCAGCTGATTGGATGTCAAGTTGAAGTTCGCTGACACACAATTATAAAGAGCCTGGATCTTTTTTGCAATTTTCATTTAACCATATGTGAATATTTAGGTATAATGTAATTTCATTTTCCTGTACCCTCAGCAAACTAAATGGGCATAATAAATTTAAAAAGTTGATTCCAACAAAGTTGCTGACTCATCTTAATGCCGACGGCCAAACTGACCCATGCACAGACAGCTGCAGACTCTGTAGATGCATAGTAGTTCTGTTTCTTCTACTTTCTGAGGTTCCTGTTTTACACATCCACTTTAGTTCGGTGTCTAGGATGTAACAAAAAATTGGAGTATATTTACACCCTCTGATGATGAAGTCATGTGTACATACGGAGGTTGAAAGTATAATAGGTCCGTCTCCAAACGCTTTGCTTAACTAGATTTAGAGGACAAGCTCTTAGTATTTATTGTTCAAATTAGGTGACATGGAGAGAAGTGTGCTTGTAATTACTGAAGATGGGTGAGAGTGTTCTAGACAAAATGTACAAAGTGTAGGTCTGTTAGCAGCTATAATAATCCCTTCAAGCAACTACCTTTTAGTTAGAAATCCCCAGTAGGTGGGGAGATGTTCAATTGTCTGCTACTGCTAGACTATATCTGTTGTAATATAATTGTTTCTGCACTTTCTGCTGTCTGAGAATGTCACATCCTTCTGATAACATATAGTATATCTGCATATCATTGCCTTCTTTCAAGGCAGGTAATTTCCTAAAGCTACTCTTGTAATTTGCATGAACCTTAATAAATGCACCTTGGATGTCAGGTGGCTGCCTCTTTGTGAACAATGAGAAACATGTTTTTAGGCATGAATGAATCTGACACAAGGTGCAAAAGGCATAGTGAATACATTTTAGTAAATAAAGTTACTTTCTCATCACACCTGCAGACTTCTGCCATCAACACCTGAAACTAATAGGACTTGTTTGACTTGTAACATCCTGTACCTCGAAATTATAAAATACATGGGACATAAACTGTAGTCTACAATTTCCACAGAGCATGCACTCAGACTTTTGGTGTTTAACCCAAATGCCCTAAGCTGCTCCTTTTTCAATATTTGTAGTTCTTGAAGGATTTATGGTTATGAAAGGTAAGACCCGGCAGCTCTACAGTACTAATACATTTTGGAAAGAGGCAGTGAAGTTTCAATATTTTTTGCCCATGGGTCGTCTTCGAGGACGTTATGTGATGTTCATCTCTTGAGAACATTCTGTTGCTATGATAAGAATGCGTTGTCATCTTTGGACTTAGTGTTCCCAGACAACTGTAGCTGCTAGCTAAGTGTATCAGTCAGTCAGCCTGTCTCTATCCACTCCCCCTGCTTGATGAGGGGTGAGGCCTTGCCCGCAGTCAGAGAGGAGGAGTGAGCATGTGTCGGATGGACAGATGGAGTGTAATGGTCGGTGGATATGTTGGGTTAAAATGCTGTGGCATTGCTCCCCTGTAATCCCCTTGGCTTCGTAGATTAGGAGAGGCATGGTGCCTTAGTGCCAAGTGCCAATCTGTATTTGAGTCATCTTTGTTTCTTTCTGCAAGTGGCAGCTTTGGCCATATTAAAATAAAACTAAAAATGGTAATTTCCCCCTTTGAATGAAAATTAAGCCAAAGAGGGGCATAGTTTGCATCATGAACAGGTAGAACTTAGTCTAATGTGTCCACTTTTGACCTATGGACATACTGCAGCAGCAGGCTAAATTGTATTAAAATTCTTTGCATCAGATATGGTATGATTCATTCATTAAAGTCAGACCAAGAAATAGGAAATATATTATGACTTGTCAGGAATAAAGTATAAGTAGCTTGATAATATACTCATGTACATTATATTGAATATTGTGGGATAGGAGGCAATTTCTCACAAAAGTTCCAAAAGTAAACTCTTCTTGTTGGTAAAAGTCTTGTATTATCCAATGTGACAGTTTTAACTGGTCCAGTGTGTTTTAATTCCTCCAGAAAGCAGGAGCTAAATTAAAATCGCTCTCCCCCCAGCTCTCTACTTCAGAAGTGGCCTGGTCTCAATAGCTCTCTGTGAGTAAGCGGCAGCTCCAGTCACCACTACCATCGCTCTTTGGGGAGAAGTGGAGCTAACAATGCTAATGCTAATGTCAGAAGGTGGAGCTTTTTTCATAAAAGAGCCCTTCATTTAGCCCTGCTTTAGATCTCAAAGAAATACTCTGAACAATTTTGCATTATTCCAAGCAATTACATCCTTCTTCCCTCTTTAAAAAATCTGAATAAATGAATATGCAGAGATTATTCATTTCAAAATTTTAACTACTTAACGAAAGATGTTGGCTATTTCAAAGAGAATTTGATTCTCATTGTACTGTATGTGCACTAGAGCCTCAAATTTCTACATCAAACTTCCAAACTAGTCATGATGTCTCAAATCATGCTTGTAGGTTAGCTCAGATTTCCAGTGAGCACTGAGAAATGTGCCTGTCATTCATGCTAGTAAACGTTGAACATGCAACTGAAGTAACAATAAGAAAAACAGTTTTCTGAGTGGAGGGGCAATTTAAATAAGTTGAACACGGCGATTTATTCATAAGACAGACTCACCAGGCTGGAGTGTCAATTTATCATTTGTGTGTGCACAAGGTATGCAGCTCACCCCCTTAGATTTCATGAAAAAAGGATGGGGAGAAAAAATAAAGGACAGGTTTGTCAGGGAAAAGCAGGCTGATTGTATGAGCCATGGGCAAAAGGTATAATAGGGAAATGTAATCAAATAAGGATGTATGTATATGTGACAAAGGCAAAAGCAACAGCATTATGAATCACAATCATATCTAATTACTCTCACTGCAAATGAACGGTTTGCAGATTTATGGTCTTTTTTCAGTAAAATTGAACTTGACAATATATATATATATATATATATATATATATATATATATATATATATATATATACACCATCTTCTCCTCCACCAGCTCTGCTCTGAGTTGTACTCTGATATTTCAGTCTAACACAAGTGGAGGTGCTGCCTTTTCAAACTGTGAAGAGGTGACTGAAGAGTATAACCATTTGGTTTGGTTAGCTGTGTGAGACTCTGTGTTACATTCCACAACAGCATTCAGACTATTATTGATTGCTGTTATCTGCCATGAACACTTGCCTTTCATTGGCAGCTTTTCATTCTAATAGGATCTGCTTCCTTGCCTCCGTATCACCTACAAACTCATACACACAACCTCCACTATCATTTCCTATCTAGATCCTTTGTATGGTGTAAATACATTTCAGAGCAGGTGGACGGACAGTTACTCTGCTGTTGTAATTGTTCTTTTACCTTGACTTGTGCTTGCTCATCTCAAATGCAATGGTTCCGGATCCAATTGTGATTCCCTCCATCTCTTGATCCTTCTGTCTGTGTTAAGTGGATAGGACTTTTATCACAGAGTGGCTGCGGTAAAGGATAAAGGTTTATTCAAATCCCCCCCCCCCCAAAAAAAAATTTTATCACTGAAGCCCTGACTGGAAAAAGAGCGGCTCCTACCTAGTTTCTTACTTTAATTGTTCCAGTAAATTGGACTTAATTTGTCAGCTCAAATTGCATTAAGGTGATTGGCACGGAGGGAATGAGATTGTTAACTGTTCTACGCTGCACTAATTGGTTCTTCACCCAGCCCGATTTAGAGTGATAATGACAGAGATTTGATTGATTTGATTGAATGATGGGGAACACAAACATTTCACCCAGCCTGTTTGCAGCACTTTGTTTAACATATTTGTTATATGTAAGAATGCACGCATTGAGCTGTTTGAGAATTTTTTCAATGTGGAACTTGAAACTTGGAAACCTTCAAAGGCATTTACATAATGTATAGAAAATATTTTAAAAAAGCAAAACTATATAAGAAAATATTTAAATGAAAATATAAGATTAGAATAGGGAAACACATATATAAGATTATTCATAGATGAATACTTAGGATTCAGTCAAAAGGCAGTGAAGAATATTACATTTTTTAAGATAGTTTTTATTTTTAAGAATAAGATGATCAAATTGGGAGCAAGTCTAATTTCCCTTGAAAGTTTATTCCAGCTCTGTGGTGCAAAGTAATTCAATTATCTGTGTTTAGTTTCCACTCTGGAAACTATTAGCAAACCTTTACCTGATGACCTGACAGGCTGAGACACAGACAGACAGTCTGTGGATGTGGACGTGTCTCTCACTGAATGAGCAAACAGCAGTTCATAAAAATGAAAGGCCAACAGCAGCAGTCACTGAGTGAGGATAAAATGGACAAATGGGGTAGAAGGGAGAGATGGAGGAGGAGAATAAGCTTGTTAGTTTAAAGTTTGGTTAATTGACTGTCTTTCATCTTAGAAGGTAAACGTCAAGTATGGATGAGATTAAAAAGTTTTTGAAGGATCAGAAAAAAAGGGGGAAAATAATGTACTTCAAGGCTCAATGTAAAAAGATGGAATCAAAGCTGACAGTCTCTGACAGTCTTATCTTATCTTTGACAGTGTTCTTATATACAGTGTGTTATGTATGTAAAAGTAAATTATTTGATACATTTCATAATGGATTCAAGTTGCAAATCACACATTATCCAACGTGCCATGTAGAAATACACTTTTTTTCCCTCTGGGAAAAATATTATTACCAAAACTAATATTTTAATAGTGTGATACCTTTACTGCATTTCCACTTTTCCAAAAACCGATCGGATGTGATCTGTTGGTGTTTTTTGGACTTCATTGTTTTTATGGAATTTAGAGGGAATACTATTCCATCCAATACAAACACCATGTGTTAACAGGTAGTTCTTAAGTTCACCTCATACCCGAACATCTCAGGCCAAGTGTAGACCGCTGCCAGACAGACATGATGGAATGAGGGTGAAATGCTAATGACCCTGTCTGCAAGGTCTTCAACATTGAGCCCCCCTGTGTCCATGAGGAGGTTGGAGTGCATCATGTTCAGAAGGCAGGTAGCTGCTTCCAGATGTGTCCTGATAACTGTTGTGGCAGCAACCTAAGAACTCAGCACTGAAGGGACCTGTTAAGCTAAAGAGGTGATTTGTTCTGTCTGTCTGCTTCGAGAGGCTCCTAAATCAGCAGTATTAAGTTCTTTGGAGGACATTTCAGTTCTGTATGTGGCTAGAGTCTTCATCTGATAGATAATGCTGTCACACCTAAATTGTGCTTTGTTATTGCACCATGATAGCATTTGGAGTAGCATCAGAGAGATATAAATCCTGTACATGAGCATGTGGATGTGTAAGACTTTCTGTTTTTCCTTCTACCTCTCTTTTCATTGCAGGCACTCTTGCTCCCAGATGTTATTTACACCTGTGCAACATGCTGTGACCGCCCTCCCGATGGTGGCAGTATCTCTGTAGTCTTTGCTGCAGAATTAATATCACACAGGCGTAATTATGAACATATCAGATTCCTGGGATAGTAGCAAAGTTGTACTAATGAAGACACACATATGCATACACACATACACAGATATCCATACCATCCTTTTCGCTGACTTTTACATGTTGAGGTCGCCTTGATGTCATCACAGAGAGCCCTGCTGCCAATGCCTGTAGAATACAAAAGGGGGAAAACAGCTGCACAAGCAGGATAGGAAAGGATGCATCCTCCTTGGGTATAGAGAATTTCACATGCTTGTTACTCGGCTTAAATTTGATCTGGGACATTTGTGGCATCTTTATCTTAATGGTATAAACATTGGCTTGATTTAGATAAAAATAAATGACAATCCAACAGCATTTTCATTCAGTATTTAGGCCAAAAATACAGTTTGGTGGAACTTTAATATAAATTAGTCTTGATTCTCTCAGAGCCTTTGCATTAAAAAACAAAACAAATTTATATCTATTAATTGTAGGTACTGTAGAGAGTTTTTTTCCTGTGTAAGTAGCCCTTGTGAGAGATGTGGCGATGCCATTTCTATCTTCAGATTGTTTAAATGTGTAAACATTTTGAGAGGGTTGTCTTCCACATAAATATGAATTCAAAATATGAATGAATTCAAAAACAGCATCTACACATAATCACTGTCAAATGCAAAGCAGCTGATGACATAGTAGAGTGACAATAACTCATCTCCCTCTCCATCCCCCCCCCCCCCCCCCCCCCCCCCCCGCGCTGTTTATAACTCGAGTGATATGATGAACACTGTCAATTTTAATAACGTACGTTTATTGTGTTATGTTGCCTGTCATGGTTAACTGGAACAGATGTTGGCTATGAGATGTGTTTTCCCTTTCTAATATATTTTTTATCATGATACATATTGGAAACAGGAGTGTGTGATATTGAATGATTTCTCAATGAAGAATGTCAACTGACACACTACTCAGCAGCAGTTAGTTAGAAAAGGTGCAAAGGTTCTTGAACAACAGTGATAGACAAAATAAACACAATGGGATATATAGTATGTTGAAGCTGTTTTGGTAATATTTTTTAAACCTTTCAAGAAATTAGATGAATTCCATTATAAAACGGATTGGTCTAATCAAGCAACCTGATTGGTTCTTAGCTGTGGTATATTGAGCAAATACATTGGTGGACAATGACTTACAAGCAGAGAGGAAATGTGGTTCCTGTTGAGTAGGACTGGCAAATGGCACAATAGGTAGAGTGGCCGCCCCATATAAAGACCCACATCGGACAGCCCCTTAATGCAGATCATTCCCCCTTTCTCTATCTCTACTGTACTATCAAATATAGGTGAAACCCCCCAAAAATATAAGAAAAAACAAGAGTAGGGCAGCCAACTCAAGCGAGATTGTGGGATTTCCAAAAATCACTAAACACCACATTAAAAGACAAAAGTGTGTTTTTGTCTCAGTCTGGTTGGAACGAAGATATCTGCTGAACATTTTTGTCCCCCCATGGACAGCTACTAAATCCACAAACTTCACATATTTACATATTCTTAAGCTTTTTGAACTATTGCTTAATGACAGTTACTCAGTTCCTCAGACCACAGTCCAAACTGATATATCTCAAGAACTATTTGATGGATTGCAATGAAATTCGGTATAGATACAGTATGGATGGACCTCCAGACTTTGGTGCTTCCCAGGCTCCTTTTTCTAGTGCCACCATCAATTTTTGACAATTTTTGATTTTCAGTGAAACATTTGGGCAACGACTATCTAAACTGTGAATTTTGCTCAGTCATTTATGTTCCGTGACATGTTTAGTGATCACTTTTCCTTCTGCGCCATCAAAAAATTATCAAAATTGTAATTTGTCCAAGTGCAGCTGAACTATAATGGTGAAAATAGCCAATATACCTGAAAAACATCAGCATGTTAGCACTGTCAATGTAAACATGTGACATTAGCATTCAGCTCCAAGTGCAGCTGTACAGCCTCACAGAGCACCTGACATGACTGTGGACTTTCCTAAAAGCATTTCAAACATCTTCATGAGCTCTACACCAAGTAATGTTGCTTCAGTAATGCACACCTGTGCATTTGTGTCACATCCCACCTCTTGTAGATTTTGCTTTACCTCAGCAGAATGCAAATGGATGAATTTGTGGACATCTTCTCATGAGTTAATGAGATGTGATGAATTGCTAGCAAAGCTCCATCCCCCAGCCCATCAAAATGGTATGATCCGGAATTATCCCGTAAGCTTGACTAGGCTGTGATTAGTCCTGCATGAACAGCTAATATGAGTATAACAACCAAGGCCAGATGTGGTCTTTCTTCAGAGTTCTAAGAAATGGGGTGAAGGGTATTTATCAACACTTAGACCTGGTTTGCAGACATACAGGCAGACGTGCTGCGGTGTGTGTGAGCAGGCAGCACACATACACACACACACGCACTAGCTCGTTATTACACTGCATCCCATTATTTGCTTTTGCTCATCGTGATTACTTCTCCCATCCTTTAGATCTCTTAGGGATTTTTAACATCTGGACATCTGGATGTCCAATTCAGAGAGAGAAAGCAAGCCAAGAATCTGCTCCAGATACAAAAAGGATGAGCACATTTTGGCCTTTGAGGTTCAGCTATAATCCAGTACATATAAGGGTTTTTAAAACTCCATTGCTATCCATCCTTCCACTTCTTGTTTTTCTATCGCTGGTTTTCTCGCTGTCACAGTCTGATTCCTTATCACAGGCGCACACACACACCCCATGAGTGATTGTGTTTTGAACTGTACCCAGTAAAGCCCCTGTTGGGTTTCTTTCATTTATGAATATTGGGAGATGAGTAGGTGCGAAGTTTGTAAATCAACAAGAAAGGAGCGGGGACTCAGGGAGGGGAGACAAAGCAGCATATGGTGAGAAAGTGGCCGCTTCATGATACAAATAAGTGATTCATGAACCTCGCCATTGTGTTGTTTCGAATTTAGGGAAAGCCCTGGTCTGTCAAAGCTCTGAGCCACGCTGGTAAGTCAACTCAAGCATGGAAAAGCTTCAGTCTATCCCCGGTGTATTTGCAAGGCAATGAATGCCAGCAAGCACGATTTGATGCAGAATTCTGCAGTGAAATTTTGCAGCAGTATTACTGTTTGACTTTCAAGTTGGTGCTCGTTCGTTGACTGTGCGCTTGCTGAGGAGCTTATTGAGGGGAGAAAGAGAGGTCATAAGATAATTAGATTCAGTTTCTTCATCTAAAGGGATGTTCCATGCCACTGATAGTAATAAATAATTAGCTAATGCCTCCAGTGTAATTAAAACCCCCCTGATAATCTGACTATTGTTCTGAGTGAATAGCTGCTGACTAGAGACAGATGGGACAGTGGAGAAATGGGGCGAAACGTCTGCTGTGACTGATTGTGTTTGTCAACTTGCTGTGTCTACCAGTCTGTTTTGTGTGCTGCTCCTCGTGGAAACCGTTTTGGAAACAGATTTGTTACACCTCTACGCGTTAGCAATCATTTTAATTGAATCAGAATTCATTGAGAAGATGTGTGAGATATGTAAGACGAAGGACACGGAGGAACTTGCATCACAATGAACCAGTGGTGACAGCTTCTTCACCTTGAATCCACTGATAAAAGTGAGTGGGTATAAAAAGATTTCAAATTATCCAATGGCTGTGGATCAACATGTCGCAGCAATGACACTACGTGTTAATTCAACAGGCAAACTCAGTATTCTTGACTATTTAAAGGTCCACTAGCTCAACACATGAGGATCAGTTTACTTTTCACAAAGAGGACTACCCAGCCAGTGAAAATAGTTGTTTAATGTTGGAATAAGCTTTAGAAATCCTGTGTTATAAACTGGCAGTGTGTCCAGTGTGGTAGGTGGTGTATTGTGGGAAGTGCAATTTTTTCACTCTCACAAAACATCTACCTTAATAGAAATGAAATAGATTTCTGGAGTGTTTGTCAGTGAAGGTGTGTAAAGATTCAAGAGTTTAAACTACACAGGCAAGGTTGAGTTACGGATATATTGAAAATGTTTTTGTAATTTAAGTAGTAAGTTTGTCATTTCTCTCATATGTTTATTTTATCCAATTGATATTTGGATTTAGAAAATGTGAGTAATGAAGAGAGACATGGTGGTCTGACATTTTCTAAATCTGAACTGGTATGACATAATGAGTGTCTCTGTCACACTTTCTCTACAAGTAATGTCTATTTGATTGTGATTACTCTCTGTCACAATATGACATAAGGTCTAACTACAGGATACCTGATTGCTCTCCCCATGGTCTCTCTGTAGATGTAATACAAAGACTCAAGACACAAGCGAGGAAAATAATGATGCACAGTCAAGCAAGCACATGTCTGGTTGTGTTTTCTACGATTGCTGCTTGTCTGATTTAGTATGAAACTTGCCAACTATTTTATGAAGCCATCTTCACTTTGAGGAGCTTTCATTGTCAAAGACCTCCAAGTCCTGTAGACAGGCAATAAGACAAATAGATTCTGTAGGGAGAAATACAGAGACTGGACTTACTTGTATATTCTACTAACAACTCTCTAAATGACAGGGATGACAGTGGAGATGACAAGACAGGCTGTGATCAAGGTCGGCTCAAATGCAGAATTCTTTGGACACAGTGAGAGGATTAAGCATTTTATTCCTGTGAAGAGGGGAATGAAGAGATGCCTATAAAAGGGAATAGACTGAATGTGTATCCTTGAAGTAAGAAAAATGGCAAGAATGAAAGTTGAAGTTGAAAGAGAGGAAGGAGATGAGAGAGCAAAGGGATTGCTGGATAATTCAACATATAATGAATATTCAGATGATAATATCTTATTGAACATGTCATTGAAGGACACTAGACAATCATATAGAATCCACAGACAAAGAGAAGTCGCCCTTAGGGTGTGAGTTTCCAATTATTTTCATGCATTCTAGAGACTGGTGGTTTTGTAAATGTCTCAGTGTCAAAATAGGAGAATAGTTGGTTTTAAGCCTATGTAAAAATATGAAGATTACTTCTTAGCGATAGTAATTTGTTAATCAGCAATGATGTGTTATTCCAGTAATATATGCCAACATGACGTTTTGAAGCTTTATAACAGTATGTCTGAGCTGATTTGGTGGAAATTACTCATGGTATAAAGTCAGAAATGTAGGATGAGGCAGGCAATATTTTCTGAATATAACCCTGAATAACCCCAACAGTGGTTTATAAAACATGTCATGATTTGGAGAAGTAATGTATGATATTTTCACAGTGTGACTTTTCTTCTTTCATGCAACGTTTATTTTTGTTAATAATAAATCAAAGAAAAATTGTTACAATGCAATAGAGCCTATCTAGTGCTTTGCAAGACAATGGCATTTTTGGGGGGTTGCCTTTCAAGTGAAGTGCTGTTACCCCTGCACAAATTTACTGGAGAATATTGTGTTTCAGAAAATGTTCCGTTGGCATTCATGATTACTTTTTATGCTATTGTCATACTTAAATGATCATCCTGAATGCACCCGTGGTGTGCTGTTATACTGGCAGCTGTGTATTAAGTTAATTCCCAATAACCACCATGCCGTTTGCAACCAGACTTATGAGCAACAGCTATTACTATTGATGCAATTGTCCCCAAAAAATAAATGTTGGAAACATTCCTCCAAATTGGATTTTCATACTTCTGAAGTCAGTTATTTTTCAGAAGAAATAAATCACAAGTGTTTATAGGGGAATAAGCTTCATTATCATTAAATGGGATGGTCACTATTGCAAACCCCTAAATAAGAATATAATAAACATTTTGTTTGAAGCTATCCAGCTCTGAGTAGAGAGCATTTGTTGGGGTATTAAGTAATTAAAAATGAATTTGAAGGTCTCCACATTATTTCTTTGTCATCGGCTATCGATAATAGTGCTCTTTAAGAGGGGGGAGTTGGGTGGAAGAGGTCATTATGAACTGAACTCTTTGGGGACCGGTGGGCTGCAGTGGCTCAGTTATCAGGGTGTTCATGCAGTTCTTGAGTAATCAGACAGTGTGAAATTGCAGGAAGGTGAATGTTGAGGCTCAGCAGAGTCCGTATTTATCAACACTCACATGTAGTTGTGCTGGTCTAGAACCACTGACCGAGTTCCCTTTTGCCACTTTATTATTCATCATTTGAAAAATAAACACACCAGGGTAGTTATACATCTTCCCTAAGCCTTGCTACATTTTAATATTTTTTTCTATTAGCATTCTGTCGACACTTGATGTGTGTGTATATATATATATATATATATATATATATATATATATATATATATATATATATATATATATATATATATATAATGTAATGTAATACAATGCTGCCTGTGCCTTAGGTTATCCGTGGTATAGCAAATGCCATTCGCAGCCTTTATTTGCAATGTTTGCGTTGTCAGCTTAGCCACATTCAATCAACATTGAAATTTAATAAATGGGCTTTTATGTCAATATTTGTCTTTTTTCTTCTAGCTTTATTTATTTGTCGGCTGGTTCCCTGCTTTACATCTCTGCAAAGTATGAAGATTCTTCTAATGCGGGTGGATCAGCAGATATCCGTGTGGCTATAGGAGAGTACACAGCACACCCAGCATGACCTCAGTCACTAACCAGATGAACAACTGTCTCTCTCGCAGAGAGATGATATTATGTAAGCCTATACACACATGTATATACACAGTACTGTATACACTGGCATCCAGATGGAAAGAGCCAGTTCTCTGCTCACAGGATGCAGACAGACGCTGATGGGAAAGTAAAGAGAGACGCAAACGCACACACACAGTGTCAAGTAGCCAAGAAGAAATTAGGATGATGGGAGTAATATAAATGTTGGAGGAAGTCAGCGAGATATCCTATTCACGTCTCTGACCATTCCATATTTTCCTAGGAATATTGCCCATGCACAGGGAACAGGAAATGTGGTTGGAGGGTCTGCAGTGAGTCTGAACAGGAAGCTCTGAAGCTTCATTCCACAAGTCCCTGCAACCAGCCGTAATTGGCTTACACATTCCTCCAAGGATTACCACTCACTCCTTATTTGTGTTTATAAAAATATATATATTTAAACATTTACTTTGGCTCCCTGAATTACACTCAGGCAAAGTGTCAAAACAAGACACAGTTGTTGTGTGAAATAAACAATTACACGACCTAGGTTTGCAGCTCTGATTAAACCCCTCCAAACGTTTCCCCTGTGTCAGTGATGTGCTCAGTAGCCACACTGCAAACCTCAGACTTTTTTTTAGTTCCTGGTTTCCCCTTCCTCTATTGACGTTTTTGAGAGGTGCTATCCAAATGGAAAAAAAAAAACTACCATTATCTAATTAATAATCCGGGAAATGTATATATTTTGAACTAATTTGTCTGATTTATCTATGTATACAATAGACTATCCGCTTACAAAAGGGGAAACAAATCGTTTTGTATTATGAAATTGCAGCTGAGTCCTTTCTGGAGGAAGAACTCTGCTTGTGCCAAATGAAATAGCTCAGTATATTTGTGCCAAATTAAACCGCTTGAAGCAGTAGTTGATGATGTGATCCTATTATTAAAACGGGAAAAAAACCTCTCAGACTATATGAAGACAAAGGTGAACTAAGGAGAATAACAAGATGTTTATAGGCACTTTTTCATCTTTTGGGATTCACACACATCCTGTTTAACTCAATTCAGTTAGTGCGTAAGCTCTTATAGATTCCCGGAGCTGTTATCAATGAATCTTAAGACCTTTTTTTTTTTTTTTTTTTTTTATTCGACGGGTGTGCCACCTGCCGGCGCGTCACCGCCGCTCTGGCCAATCCCGCAATGACTGTCCGTGCGCCCTTGGAGATCCAGCGGTGTTCCTCACAGTGCCGTCCAATCTACGGCTCGGAAGGTGTCGAGCCTCGCTCGCCGCGCGACGTCAGGCTTCAGATGTGACTACAGTGGACTGGCGTGCTGCTGTGTCCAAACATGGACCCAAGACAACTTTGACTGGATTGCCGGTTATTCCTACTTGTGCTGCTTTTAACCCGCGCATCCGTGATTGTGATGAGGTAGGTGGGAATAAAACAGCGATAAGAAAGTTGTTTTATTAACTGTTTTTGAAAGAAAACTATTTGTGCCCCCCATAACCTCATTACTTCTGCTTATTTTATTCTATTCTTTTGATGGCGCACACACTGCACCTTGAAGTTGCAGATAACAGAATATTATAAAATGATTGCGCATGTCCCCAAAAGTGCGTATACTCTATTCAGGCTATTAATTTAAGATTTTATTAGGTTTATTTATTTATTTTTTACTTTTTCGTCATTATTTTTTTAGAAATGCAAGTTCGGCAAACAAGTGCGCCGCTGCTTTCGCTCCCCTCACGCTCCCTGCTCAGCATCCCTGCCCAGCCCTCTGCGCTGCGCGCTCCTCGGATGCTTCTCTTTCAGAAACACTACGTGGCTTCTCAAGTGTGTACATGCGCATGCAAAGTTAATTAAAATGGCGCGAAATAATTATTTTCGTGCTATGATTACTAAAAGTGCAATTTAATCAAACTGAAGAAAAGAACTCATCACCAACACGGGTATCTCGGTGCGTATTCTCCCTCCTGTGGCACATCCATTCCTTATTATTTTTGGTGTTAATATGTGGTGTTATTGAATAGCTACGGACAGAGAGGAATGGATGGAGAGAATGAATTGTGTCCTTACACAGGAAGTGGAAGTCTTTCATGAATCGGGGTGACTGATTATTTATGATGCCCATAGATGGCGATGTGAAGGAATGTTCCCCCTCAGTGACCTGGGGTACTTTGACATTGTGCTGGATAATGAGTAAGAGCAGGGGAATGGCATCTGTGCCATGGTGCAAATATTTTCCTTTTAGTCCTCGGCTGCAGTGTTTCATCACAGAAGCCAGTGTGTGAGTTTGACAATACAGTAGCTGTATATGAATCACAAACTATTCCAAAGTGCTTGCAAACCGTGATGGTTTAACATTTTAATATGTTGCATATATCAACACAACCGGCGTGTTTTCATATCAATATATCAACAAAGCCATTGTGGGGGAACAGTGCAGTCATGTTCTGTGTCATGATGAATGCACGCTCTGTTACTAGCCTGTTAAAGGTGAAGCAGGAATGTGTTTGGATGATAACGACTTTCCATTGCTGCTGTGGGGAAAGACACAAGGGAGGATAGACAGAGGAGAAAGACATACAATAGGATGAGAGTATGAGAGAGAAAGGTGGAGAACAATAGAACTTTTAATGGCTGGTCAATATTTGATAGCATGCACAGATTCTTCTTTTACTTCTTCTACTTCTTTTTTTTTAAGTCCCAAGGTCATGGATATGAACTGTTACTGCCCCCCTCCACTCAAAAATGTGTTTTTTTTTCTTGGTGAATGTTTAAATTACATTGTGCAGAATGATGCATGTGCAGAGTTTCACAATGAAAACTGGGAAAATTCTCTGTGCTCATTAAAATTATAATTCAAAAAGGTGACCCTATGAGAGAGATAATGATTTGTGACATCACAAATTGTTTTATCGCCAATCGTAGTCCATTATTCAACTTCCACTAGTGTAATGTGAAAACTTATTGGAGACATCTTGTGTCTAGCAGATTTTTAAATTAAAAATGAATTAAAACACATTTATTGATTCTGGTCAAAAATTTCATTTTGTTTTGATATCTCTAATTTTAAGTGATCATAAATACCAAAAATCATTTCAATATAGTTTCATTGTCTTAATATTATTGAGCCTTTCCTCTATTTGGTTGATTCGAATAGGGGGTGGCTCATTACTGTAAAGTTGTGACATCACATTTTACTGGAAGTTGTAACAGCTCCTTTTAAGCCACAGTTAATGAACATTTCTCTGTGGTTTGAGATTTTTTAAACATGAGACAGTAGTTATATGACAACTTGACCTTTTATTAATCAAAAAGATATTAATATCTCACTCACAGGGACACACATAATACCTGGCCACCTGCTGTAAGCTAATTGGGGGCAGTATTTTTAATTCTACCTCCCAATCTGTACACTTATGTCAGGATGCATCACACACCTGGATTTTGGGGGCAGACTTGAGCTCAGTATTTATCCCTCAGGATGAGTACCCCCTAAGACATTCAAAATGAACAATGTAATGTCCTCAAAAACATCTAGCGAATTATGAGTTATGCCTGTTTACAAATGGTTACAAGAACCCATCCATATTTTTTCAATAGATGTATTAATATTACTAGGTCAATTCAATCTAAATATACAGCCAGACCACAGAAGCAAGGAAACTGCCACAGTGAAACCACACCAATGCCATTTAGAGTATATTTGGCTACGGTTTGTATTGACATTAGATGCACTACGACATAATTTTGCCAAAAAGCAAACATTTAACTGTTTACTTACCAGTCTAGAGGAAATGTTGTGATTTCATCTTCAAACCTCAACTCTATGCTCTCCCAGGAGCTGTCTGCAGTGATGGAAAGCCACATCAATGTTAACTTGTGATTTGTTTTGCTTTTATAAAGTTATCACGCCGCCAGAGGCAAAGAGGTGCACACAGTGAAAAATCTGCTGTTTTCTCATCCAGCAGCAGCTTTTCCAACACGCCTGACTAAGTTCCCAAACAGGAGTTATTTGTATAAACTGACTACATATTAAGAATCTACATGTTTACTTTCACACATGAAAACATATTAAATGCCAAGAATGAAAGCGGCTTGCAGCCTTGCACTTCTTTTGGTCTAATGTTGGACTGAGTGCAGAATGGAGGCCACAGTAACTCATTATCGCCTCTTAGGGGTGAAGTTGTATTACAGGACAAGATAGGGCTTGTTATTCAGTGTGCTAACTTCAGTATCTGCAACACAGTACTTTTACTCTAGGTCTGTTTCTCATGTCTCATTCACATGTCTATGCATCTGTGCTGGATGGGGATGCCTGTTCTGGTGTCTGTATAGAGACGAGGACCCTCCAATGCTGTCCACAGCTTTAATTAATTTTATTTTTAGTTTTCAAAGGTGTGACAGATATCGTACAGCCAAAAAACACCATGCAGGGAAGCAGCATGACACGTAAAGCATGCCGTATATACAGCTGATATTTAAAAAAATTTAATGTGGCTCCACGTCCCTCCAACTGGTAAAAACTACATAGACCTGTGCAAAAAAAAAAGAAAAAAAGGGAGTACAATCTATACCAGAGAAAATGTGATGCAGCAGCCTTGTGTTTTTACATTGCACATTAACATCAATTTGTATTCTTACATGTATCCATCTAATTAAATTGATCTAGGTAATTAATTCAGTACCAGTTACTTCTAAACCCTGCATAACCAACTCTATTGTCAGTTGGCAAAACTCAATATGAATGCAGAGAAGTTGATCATCTTCAGTATGTGGAAAAATACTAGCAACACAGCCAGCAGGAGGGATGAAATTCAGGATGCAAATTTGTTGGGAGTGGGAGGTCCTGGAGGCACACACTGGGACATTTTTTGTGAGTCTGCGCAGTAGATAAAAAAAATAAAGTATGTGATGCGTATATTTCAGCCATTAGGTACAGAGTAACACAAACACTGGCCTGTTAAGACACTGAGAGGCTGGCTGAGTAGCAATATGCACAAGATTAAGGATTAAATAGATAATTTTAGCTGCTGTATGAGCCAAACAAAAGCATCAAGCACCATAACCCTGAAGCCACAACATGCACTGACTGGCACCACTGGGCTACTTTTAGCAGGCAATAGGAGACAGTGATGGGTATATTACAGGAGTCAGCTGGCCAAACAGACGGGCTAACTCCCCTATTGGGTTTCATTAGAGCTCGTCTTGATGTTAAAGCCTGTTTAATCCACTTTCACAGCCATGCAGACCACAACAGAGCAAAGCACGATGTCTATCTTTAGACAGCACGTGGGCAGAAACTTCTCTGTCCCAGTTCAATTATTAAAACGATATCAAGAATTCACTGTAGTTGTCCTTTATATGTCAAGTGTTGAAGAGTTTTTTATTCTGCAGCCTTCGCGCTTGTAAAAACATGATTTTAGCATCAGATAGAAAACTGTCTGCTCAGTTAACTTCGTAAACATGTACATGTTTGTGTAGAATTTTTTTCCCCATACAGTAAAGTCATATGAGGTGAGTGCTTATCCTCTTTGTCTTTGTGTACTGATGTTGTCCCATGTCCATAACATCTGCTTATCTTTAGAGAGACAGTGCTCGGAAAGACATCTAATAAAAAGCTTGATATCTTGGGCCTTTTAGGCAGAAATATATTGTATGTGGCTGTTAATTTAGATACAATATGAGAAGGCTTTAATCATAACTATATTGTCATCTAATACAAATAACTTGTTGACTTTGTGATTTTTTGGAATCTTATGGTTATGACTTACAATAATGGTGCCCTGTGGATGCAATAGGTTCTTTTATAGCTAACATAACAAGTTTGTTAAACTGACACTAAACACTCACTGACCTTTACTAGTTGTCATAAGCATAGCTGGAGCTGTCCTTTATTGGTGGCAATAAGGTGCTCATTTCAGGGCTGTTAACAACGCTGCTCCTTGTTTACCCTAGGATATTGTGTATGTTCAGCACACAGAAATCCACACACAAATCAAGATAATTTAAGTGACTTACAGTTCAAAGGTCAGGTATTGGGCAGGATACGAAGGGGGAATTAAATTAAGAAACAGCCCGCAGTGCTGCCATATGTACCAGTATTTCCATACACTTAGAAAAAAAATTGCAAGCCTGACTACACTCCATGCACTGGTAATTTTTGTTCTGATTTATTTTTTCTTTTTCCTTTTATTTCTCTTCTTTTCTGACATGTTCACTGCTCTGCCTTTTCTTTCGTCTGCCTGATATTTTTTTGTTCTTTCATTCTCCCTCCCTCTGTGTTTCTCCCTCTGTCATGTGTCATTGCTTTTCGATCTCTGACTGTCTCACTCTCTTTACTTCTGCTCTCCTGACAAAGTAAACCTCCCTCGAGGGTATTCAGATTCATGTCTAATATGTGACTGCTCTTCTATGACTCCTGTCTGTTTTTAGAAAATAAATCAATAAGAGTTTCGCTTCCATCATTTTCAGTGAAGGTCCGGAGGAATGGATTGAAAGTGAAAAAGGGAGCTGTACCATAGATGTAGCGAGAGTTAGAAAGCGTGACAATGTGACTGATGGTTTGTGTTGTTGAAATATGTATATTGCAAGTAAAAAAAAATCCTAGGTTAGAGCAGAGCTGAAAGAGCTGTGAGTGCTGTAACACACAGAAAGGGAGAAATTATGTTAGTGATGGATGTTTGACCAGCCTTGTACTCTCAATATTCAGCCACATGCTTCCAATTAATTTTGATGACTCATTTATTATTCTAAACTAATGTAGTATTGATTATATACCGTATTGATTATATTAAACATTGATTTTTAACTGAAATTCTACCACACAATATATTTTATTTTTCTCACTGTGGCAGATTGATCTTTTAAAAGATCAGTGACAGTAACTCTGCAGTATTTAAAGTTAATGTACAACTACCGCATTTCTAACTATGTATAGATAAATTTTTTTATTTAAAGTGAGCTGAATGTTTAGTCATTTTAATAGACTCAGCGGCTGGCCTACTGCTGTAATTATAAGAAGGGATTAGTCAATGCAAAATTTAAGTGTTAATAAGACTTCAATTACCCTGTCTTGAAAACATTTCTCGTCGTTTCAGCCCCCTCCAGCCCTCCATGTCAAGAGCTAATATGTCTCCAGCAAGTACTGTAAACAAGTTTTATGTGCAATATGAGGCCATCAGTAGCCAGCAAGCAAAAACAGCTAAATCAGAAGTTAATGGATGAATGGGGGCACCTTGTGCACCTATCACCCTTTCTGAGCATGACGTCAGGAGGGCAAATGTGTGAACATCAAGAAAACAGCAGGACCAGACGGTATCAGTTGGTCCTCAAACTATGTACTGACCAACTAATGCTAGTGTAGCAGGCCAGATAACCTCCCACCCCCAAACCAAACTATACCCAGATATAGTCTGACCTACTTTAAAATATACCACAAGGTATAACACACCCTTTCATATGCTAAGGTTTTAGGCCAGGACATAGTATAGCCCTCTAGTCCAAGGTATACCCTCCTCATAAAGGCAACAGGACAGAGCACCCTTAGCATGGATATTTTTATTGGCATATTAAATGAAAGCAAAGCAACTTTGATAAAACGCACCATTTTGAACGTTATCGGCCCACTGAATGTACGTTATCAGCGGTTATCAGAGCCATAGATATGGTTTAGTAGGGCCCTGCTACCCCTCCTGAGTAGGTGCTTATCAACCCATTGCTTACACTTGCTGTTATCAACTCAATAAGCGTAATATGCTGCCACTTGAAACATTAATGATGTTTTAAGGTACAACAGTACTGTGGTTAAGTTCTGGACAGGTTTAGGCACAAACAACACTTTGTTAGGGTAAAGAAATGATAATGCTATGGGTTGGAAAAGATCATGTTTAGGGTTAAAACGATCACTTCAAAATGCAAAGAATGCATGACAAAATGTGGAAACATCTCCAGGAAAATGTGCAACGGTTCAGCAAAATCTCCCGAAAAATGTGAGACATGCGTAAAATCTCCAGTAAAATGTCTGTAACTGTACTGAAGTAGAATATCCTAAATAATACCCCTGGGTATAAAATGGACTAGCTCAGACTACACCTGGGGTATAAACATTCTAGCCCATTTAAATCCTGTGTATAGTCTGGCCAAGGGGTATGCTGTATTTTGAGCTGTTACACAAGTGATATTCAACCTGTCCCTAGCTTAATCTGTCATACCCACATGCTTCCAGGAATCCACCATCATTCCTGTGTCCGAGAAAACTAGTCCATCCTGTTTGAATGACTACTGCCCTAGCAGCACTCACCTGTGAAAGGCTTTGAGCGGCATGGAATACATCTGGTCCTCACTAACCAGCACACTGGACCCACTACAATTTGCTCAGAGTTCCAATCGATCAAGACAAGAGGCCAGAGCACATATTCTCCACACCCCACCATACTCTCACCTGGGCAAGAAAGGGAGCTGTGTGAGCCTGCTGTTCATTCACTACAGTTCAGAATTCAACACCACAGTTCCCTCCAGGCTTGTCACTAAGATCGAGGACCTGAGAACACCTTAAAGTGTATTTGGATCCATGACTTCCTGACAGACAGATTCCACATGATGAGAGCAGGCTGACACGCCTCTTCTACCCTCATCCTGCGGCACCCAGGGCTACGTTTAGAAATGACTGTGTAGCCACTTTTTACTCCAACACCATCAAGGTCTGACCTGAGGGCTACATGCTGACTCAGTGGTGAGAAAAGGCAAAGCAGAGAGTGTTTCAGCTCAAACACTTGAGGAAATTCCAGGTATCCTCTCACATACTGATGAATGTCTACTACTGTGCCGTCAAGAGCGTCCTGACAGGTGCCATCACTACAGTATAGAAACGGCACTGAGTAGGACTACAAAGCCCCACAAAGAGTCATCCGTTTGGCTGAAAATACTATAGGTAGTACTCTACTGTGCCTAAGGATACTTCACTAAGACTGTCAGTTCCTCCAAATGGTTTAGCCTTGTATCTCAATTTGAAAAAAAAATGTGTTGACTTTGTTAAAGGACCAAAATGTCTGTCAAAAAACTTCCATAAAAATATCATATATTCATTTTATTTCCTACCTTACCTGAGCTTGATTTTTTTTGTAATAAACCCCAGCCCTGATTATGTCTAGATATTCATTAGTTTTCAGGATTTAAATGTTTTAAATGCCAGTTTTTGACCATAGACACACACACACGCACACACACACACACACACACACACACACTTCTCATTTTCATATTTTCTGGCACGAGGCACATCCAGACAGCCCCCTCCTCCATTTACATGAAATGCTTTGGTCCCCAAACCTGGCATGGATGGTACTTTCTAGCATTGAATTGCGAGTGAGGGGAGCAAAAAAAAAACAGAATAAACGACAGGAGAAAGAAAAGAAAGGATGACAGTGTGTCACCCAGTTTTTCCACAAAGAAACGTCAGTTTATTCCATGACTAGTGGAATTTAACCTGTTAATTAGCCAATAGTGGCATAGATTCCCCACATTTCACTCCTCTTGTAGCTGACATTTAGCAGGCAAACTTTTAACAAGCTTTTCATACAGGTACTAAATGAGTTGTTCCTGCCCCCGCCTGGTACCAGGCCCAGCAGATGCAGTTTCTGGCTCAGCATCCCTGGCTCCCCATCCGCACCCAGCAGCCCTACTCCCACCTGAAGAAGGCGAGCATTGTGTTAAATTATATGTCAGTTGGCATAATTGCAGGTTTCTTTTTTTATTATTATAAAAAAAAGTCCTTTTCAATGATAATAATTCAAACACTGTAATTATTATTTTTTTTTACATATAATGGTCATTATATGAAACGAAAACAGTCTATATTGGATGCTGCACAGTTTAAAGAAACGAGTGAGTCATGCATCAAATAGTGAATTCCACTGTATGCAGAATGTTGAATGCATGTCTGCACAATGTTATATTTTTACAGTTCACTGTCAGTTAATATCATACATTAAGTATTGACAACAAAAGAGTAGGAAACCTGCAGAGGCAGAATTATTCAAAACTTTAAAGAGGTGAATTGGTTTCTGGAGAGGTGGTTACAGCAGTTGGGCAGGATTGACGTGATGTGTGATGTTGTCTTTTAATGGGGCCCAAAATTCCTGGTGGCTCCCCTGTGTGCAACAATTGTACATTAAATGGGGCAAGCCAAAGTCAGGCAGAAAATGTCATTCAATCAAACTAAGAGAGACAGATTGAGGCTATGCTAGTCTATCACACAACAGCTGTTAGAATAGTGATATGTTATAGAAATTGTCAAAATATTGTCAGAGAAACAAAACCCAATGGCAGTATATTTTTTTCCCTCACCCCACAAGCGCTTGATTCCAGTGCTCCCCAGTGCCCTGCCAGCGCTTGTCTGCCAGAGAAAAATGCTATATAGACACAAGCCCTAGCAGCCTCGAGTGAAACTAGGAAGATGACATGTATTTGCCCCATAGGGCAAATATGAAAAAATGCATTAACACAGCCAAAATTATGGAAAGATTGCAAATTAAAAACTGTTTGCATTTTGGCCTAACCTGAAGCACTTAAATTCCAATTGTTGTATATGCTGGCCTGTAATATATGTGAGGCAATAATAATCACAGTACTGCTATGGCTGATGAAAAAGTAAAATATGATTTCATGTGAAAAGTAACTAGTAACCATAGCTGTCAGATGAATTATTGTCAGTATAAAGTTGTATAAAATGAAAATATTAAATTTTGTATGTACAATAAATGCAGTATGTGAATACACCTAATTGTGCATATACATTATAACTTTCCTCAACTGTAAATAATTTGCTTTGATTCTCTATCTGCTGCACTGTGCACCTGAAGACAATCTCACTTATGTAAATCAATATAATCTCCCAGCAACATGAACCAGGATGCTGCATGACAATGTCCAGTTCCCAGCAGCTGAAATAAGGAAATTAATTACGATCAGAAGTGATGAGAAACCCCTGGCTGGTGTTTTTCACTCCTCCGTGTTTTGTGGTGTAAACCTATAACACTTCCCCAGGGATTACTTCCAAGTGATATAATCTAGAGCTCATCGCGGGAATGTGTGTAACTTGGCATGACATAAAAGCTTTGTGGGAGAAGTGCAATGACATGAATCACTGCGACAGGTTTTAGGATCGGTCATCTGCTTTGTGTTCGTCCTTATCAGCTTTGCGAGCCCTTTGGCAAGGCAGTAACAACGGTCAGGCACAAAGCTTGTTGAACAGATTTTTGAAGGAATAGTTGTATTTTTGTTGCCTCTAATCTAGTTTCCAATCGGCAAAGAACAAGCTCACCGCTTGGCATTTCAGAAATGCAGAAATATGGTGAAGGACAAGACAGCCAGACTACATTTACTTTAGTGGTGTCTTTGGGATGGAGAACAGGCCAGAAGCAAGAGAGGATAGATGGAATTGTCTGGCATGTCTCCATACAAAAGTCTTTGGCAGGGTTACGTTGGTTGAAAGAAAAAAAAGGAAACTGTTTATTGGCTAGGTACCATCTCTGTATCTTTGAAATGTAATCATAACCCAAGCTGGACATATTTATTGCATATACAGACAACACACGGGAGTTGATGTAGCTTATTATTCATCAATATTTCATTGGCTAAATATACAGTGTAAACATTAAAAAAAATCACAATGGTTAAATCAGCTTGATTTATAGCCTGGATTCCTGGCACTGAACTCTGATTAAATCTCTTTAAATGAAAGTGGCAAACAAGCAAAACAAAGGACACTGTGGGCTCTATTTTCATAGCAAAGCTGGCAGAGGCACAAAGGCAGGCGCCAGGTTAGTTTTGCTTGTTTGGGAACTTTGCTGCATCAAACGGAGTGTGCTTACAGCGAGGAGGATGATGTTCTGTTTGTGTAGACTGGGAGGCACAGTGCAGGTTAACTCGTCGTTTTGCTATGAATCTGTGCTCAGGCCACCTCTCAACAAAAGTGTGAGTATTGTTTATGGGGTGGTGCACATACGTCACAGACTTCTTTAAAGTCACGGTGACTGTGTGTTTTTCCTCTTTCACTTAAATGTTTAATCTAGTACACATTTAATTTGATTGTTTGAATGGTTAATTCTTTCCAAAATAATGCAAACAGCTGATTTTAGTTGAGCCAACATACAGCAGCAGATATTTGTAATCTTTCTATGTGCGAATATTAATACATTAAAATATATATATTTTATATATATACTTGTTATTTTTACAAGCAAATGGCTAACCCATGAGAATAACTTCAAGGATGCAAGAATCACAGAACAACTCCTTTAAAGTGGATTTACATAATGAAATCTTCCAACAGGGATATTAAAAATGCAATAAAAAACGAGAGAATAAATTGATGAAGATTTATTTTTCTCCACTTACATGCAGTTTGTGTTTATATTATCATGACGTACATAATATTTATGACCCTGAATAAGCTCCTAAAGTTTCCTCTCAGGCCACCTTCGTTCCACCCTATTTGCTGTTCATGTTTATTTAACCATCTTTTTAAAAAAGAATATCCAGATTAGTCTCACTAAAGCTCTTTAAATTAATCTCATCAAATCTCTTTTTCAACAGAGACATGCCGGGGCAGTTAAGAGTTTGTAGTCGTCTGCTTCATTTTTCTTAAGCTGCTATCATTATATCAGACACATCCTGCTTAATCCTGAACTGCTGAGAACCACCAGGGGAGCAGGATAACCCCACGACCTCGCTGCAGCCTCTGTTTATTATTATTTATATATTAGACATCAGGATCTAAGGTGATATAATGCTTTAACAATGAGGAACAGTTCTTTGGAGAGCAGCTGAAATATACTCTGAGTCATTTCACTGCTTTGGTAATGATCCCTTTTATTGTATCTCATTCTTGGCAGCAAGTTAGAGAACAGCCCTTGACTCTCATATATCTTAATCAGGATGTGGCAGAGGTTATTTACATTGTTCACAAGCCGGTGTTTGGGTACCGTCTTATTTCCATGATTAGTTTCCAAATACTATCTTTCGCTAATCATACCTCTGCCAAACCGAGGTGTTAAATCGCTAGTGGCTTCGTGGCGTTGGGATCGAGGCTCCTTGGCTGTTGTATGGAATGCTTCGTCACTGAACAGTAACGTTAACAAGGCAAGAACACTGATGTTACTACAAGTGGCTACAGACATTTGAAATTCCACAACTCATATGTTTGACTCATTTCGGTCTTTGCAGCGCCAGGTGCCTAAACCAAAATATATCACTCTCCTTACTGAATACATCAACGAGCCATTGATGGATGAACTGAACAATCTGTTGAAATGGCTAAAACATAGTTGTGGTCTAATCAGGTTGTTTAATTGAAACTAATTGCCTGGACGCATGCGTCAGATGCAGCTCCTCATTGGATAATTACCAGCATTGTGCGTGTCTCAGCAGCCCAGACAGGAAAGGCTGAGTCATTTCCTGGAGAAACCTGTCAAACTTGTTATGCAGTTTACTGTTAGTTAATTTACTGTGTGCTTGAGCATTCTCTCAAACTTTTCAAAAATCCAATTGGATTGTGGAGATATTTAGTTTTGCAGCTGCACAAAGTAGTGCAAAATCATTTGCCAGCATGTATCCAGACAATCATGCAGCTACTGTATATCCCTAAAATGCCAGAACCAAACTAAGTCATTGAGTTTTATCTTTGGCTGGCTTTATGGAAAATCTTTTTTTTTTAATTTCTGTTTCAAAAAAGATTCAAAGGGCAATCTTACTTACAAACTTAAATGACAATTCGGTGCACAGATGGTTGCATCCATGCGAAGAGGAAATTGATAATTAAAAATGATTGAGATGAATAATTCATTAATGTTTTTTGTAATAATTATTACCACATGATTGCACTTATTACTTTGTAAACTGTGGCCTAAAGCAAGTTCTTTAATTTGTATGCATGATATTGAAGATGACCTTTCCATATAGGGTCTTAGCTGAAAAGGTGGTTTGAATTTTTTGTTTTAGAACAACCTGAATTGTGAAACCAGAGATGTTCCTCTAAAAGTATGATATGACATGTTTTCTCTTGTGTAAAAAACTATATTGCAACTGCTTCTCAGGGCTCAGTTCTTCAGATGTGCTCTAATCTCTGTTGAACTGAGCCTCTGGAAAGAATAAAGACAACGCCTCAATCATCAATCATCAACGGCCAGATCTTTAATTCATCCATTCACTGTTCAATTGTTCATAATTTGCCATGGCACATAGCAGCCACATTTTTCATTCAACCCGCAATTACTTTCCTTTGTTTTACAGAACAAATTGGAAAATATTTTGCCAAAGCATAAACAGTTTCTGTTTAGTTATCTAAGTTTGTTATTACATAGATCAGTTGTCATTACTTTCCCAGCCATTTGAGTGGCAATTGTTGAATAGCAAGTAATTACTGTCACTCTCGCTGTAAGAACAAATTTGCTTTCATGTAGCAACAATTTTCCATAAGTGACAAAATGCATCACTACCCCACAAGTACAGAACGAAGTTTTCATTATGTCATTTTGTTACTGTGTCAGATGTGTGTCCCTATTAGGAGATGTTTTGTGGGTGTTCTAATAAATCCCACACTCACGGATTTGATTTGCTTCTGTTGTGACTTCTGCTGTACAAGCCTTTTGGTGGTTGGCTGTCTGAGAGATCAATTCCCTCATAGTAATCTATTTCTGTCCTCAGAAACAGAGCACTGTGAGGGAATTAAAAGAGAAATCCAACATGTCTTATTAATCACTGATTTTATTTAGTCACAGCGCACACTGCATCATTTCATTTCTTTTAAGTTTTTAAAATTTTCTCTGGTACACAGACTTATAAGATGTATGCTTTCTTCTGCTTTCTCTTTGATTGATTTACTTTAAAATGCATCAGTTCACATTAGTTTTTTAAAATTTATTCTGGTACACAAACTTATAACATTTACTCTTTCTTCTACTTTCTCTTTGATTGATTTACTACAAAATGCATCAGTTCACATTCAATTGAGACACACACACACCCACCCACACACACATCTACCGTTCCGGAACAGACAAAATTCCTCACTGCCATTATTGGAGCCTTGTCGTTGTAATTGTTCGGGCAGGTTCTTGTTCAATATGACCATTACTCAGCAGAAGTGACAGGATGAGGCCCAGCCTAACACAAGCCTTGTCTAAACAGCAAGGTCTTTCGATCTCTGCTCCCATTTCATCCATCAAAATGACATATGCAGATGGTCTGCTGTACTTCCATAAGGCCTTTCGACATCAGTGGTTCCATATATTTAACCTTCTCATAGGTCCTGTGTGACTGAGAGCACTTGTTTTCAACTTAATGCCACTGGTGTTTGAAATATTGTAATATCTGTACCATAATATCTTATATTACGTAATAAACCAACATCGACTCATAGGCCCCAAAAAATTGTCAAGTTATGTGATGCACTGGAGATTAACAGGCTCCCACGTCCTGACATTCATCCATTTAGACTTGAATTCTACTTAATTGAAGCGTTGACACATGCTCTACACATCCTGGATGTGCTAAGAGGATATAACATTTGTGAACTTGAACAACATTCGCCCTAAAATGGAAACTAGAGATGCAAGACTATCTGATCTGTAATTCTCAGTTGAATTTCCTGCCTTGAGGTGATCTGTGGACCCAGGAGATTAAGAGGTTTGTAGACTTGCATGTGAGAACCACAAAATAGTTTCTTATATAATAGTGATTTGAACCAGAATAAAGGTCTGATGTATTAGACACAATGCATTCTCAAAGCATGTCTGTAAATCACACATCTTTAATGGGATATGCACGAGCAACACATTCCCCAGTTTTATCTGCCAGTTTTCTCATCCCAAACAGGAGATAGCCTATCAAATTTACATGATGTCTGTGTCATAAAAATCAAGCAGCTCACAGACTCAGCAGCATTCTAACATTTTCTTTTACATTTTATACCCCTGAACATGTGGCGAGGCTGTCTAGACAGGAGTCGAGTGACTGGCCTGAAAAAAAAGAAAATGGAAAACGAATTTAGCAGAAAGACCCAGGTGCAGCTAGCAATATATCATATTTATAATGAATGATTATGACTGTCAAAGTTTTTGGTTTCAGATTTCTTTAGAAGTAGGTTGTCAAAATATTTCTGTGGACCTGCACAGCACATCTGCTTGTTTACTTTCTTGACAAGTGTATCTGAATATTTTTTTAATTGTTGAAAATGCATTGGCTGCTATCGGATGTATGTAAATCTATTTGTCTCCATCACTGACTCACTCTTTGCTTACACTGAGCATAATGAATCATTAATTCACTGCTGTCGCTTGCAGCCTGCCATCATTTGGAGCAGGATTAACTCTTGATCCAGAGAAAAAACAAAGAACTGGAGGAGCATGAGCCATTTTATTTTTACTCCAAACCACAAACTATGAATCCGTTAATGTGTTGAGAAGACGATCGCTTTCTATTAAGGCTTGCTGATGCATTTTGTTTTGATTGTGCTTTGGATTTTTATAAATTTGGTGTCCCTTATTATTTCTGACCTCCTGTTATCTGTGCTTCAGATAATTACAGACAGATGGTTTTCTTCAGTCGGTAATAGAGCATCCCTGTGCTTTTATCCTCTTAACTGATGTACATTTTCAAACTCTAAATTAGGTTTACGTTACAGAATATAGATTTTAATGACTAAAGACAAGAATTTGAAAAGTGACTCTCTCGGATGATGTAGGGGTTTTAATTAGTTTGGATTGCTATCCCAAAATCTCTCATTATAGTCAAATCAGAGTAGTTATTGTGGGGACATTAGTACCTCAACATCATTATCTCCTCACTCACTGGATAATAAATTGTGCCCCACAGATAAGGTAATTAGCATCCCACTGGACAATAAGACTGCTGCAACAAAAATAAATCACAGATAGACTGTAATACCTGCACCTGTAAGTGCCTGAAATAATACGCTTAAGTTTCCTTCCAGCTCATTGTTGAGTTTCGTCAATTCAACTATGAACTGTGTTCATATTTAAAGTTGCAGCATGTTTGACATTGAGAAAATGTTTCACAAAACTTTTGCAAACTGACTGCTCCATTTAATACAAGTCTGCAGAGCAGATAGCCTGGTCTTCGAAACATCTATTTTCTTTACTTTTTCTTTTTCTCTACAGCTGCAGTTTCTGAATCCTTTTCTCCTTTGTGGGCTTTTCTGATTTCTTTTTAATGTTCCTTCTGGGGAGACGTTTTTTTTTTCCAATAAGAACAAGTTGATGGCTGTTGCTCTTCTCTCTCTTTTTGTCCTTTTCCTGTGGCAGAGGCTCAGCTGTCTAACCCAACCCCCCACCCTGCCCCCCGCTCAGTCACACAGACAGAGAGATACTGCCGGTCTAATTGGTAATAACCCTTCAACTGTCATGTGGCATGGTTCACTGCTGTTTTTGGAGTAAAATTAACAGTATCTGTTCGCTGTTTTGTCACGGTAATATATCTTGTACATCCTGTATATCACTGATTTCTGGTTAAAGGTCCCTTATTGTTCACTTTTCCTCTGTTTATTTGAAGTCCTGATATAACTAACAACATGTATGTGTGGTTTTAAGGACTGAAAATCATCTCACTATAGTTTTACATCTCTTCTCAAACTTCTCATTGGAGCTATAGAAAGAACAAGTTGTTTTGTTTCTATTTAGTTAATATTAATGAGCCTCAGCTCTGATTGGGTGATTTGAATGGCTGTGTATGGGATGGGGAGAGCTGTAGTTGTTGCATCATAACTTCACAGTAGTCCTGCTGGCTTGTTTTAAGGCAGAATAGGGAATGTGTGCATTTCTCTGTGCATTTTGAGACATGTAAAAACAAGCAAAAAAAATGAAAAAGCACTTTCTATGATTTGAGACCTTTAAATAATTCTAATTGAATAAAGCAGATATGTTTAAAAGTGTAAATGTTTTTTAAATGAATATAAATTTCACATTTTGTGAAGGCTTTGGTCCCTACACAATTATTTATTGGCTTAAACATGGCATTCTTTCTGAAAGTAGCACATGCACCAGACCTCAGCTCTCTCTGTTCCATGATTGCTCATTTGTCAGTATGTTCTCTCGGTGAAGATCTCTATTCCTTTCTGCTTCTGACTTACTGTTTGTGCAGCATTTAAAAGATCAAACAGAACAAATAACTAAAGGATAAAGGCAGGCAAATGACCCAAAGATGTTCTTCCCATGTGATAAACGTGTGATTCCCGCTGAAACGATCCCTAGAACACACAAACACTTCTTAGCGTTCTGCATGTCAACTTATGGCCACGAAATATTAAAAATCAACCAGCTGATGTGTGAGAAAAGACTTCTCATCAGCGTGTTTGTTTGTGTGCGACATGCAGTAGGCTGTGATTTAACAAACCCAGGGAGCTGGATTTCATATGGTTTGTTCTCTTGAAGTTGCTAGTCTTGACCTTTTGCCTAGATTTTTTTGCTTCTCTTTTGGACTACAGACTCAGCCCACAGGAAGTATTTCATGACTATAGCGGTCATACAAGATGATGGTTAGAAATAACTTTTTCCTGATTGAAGACCACATTTATTTGAAAACCAAGAAGATTCCTTTGTTGGTACTGGCGGTGAAACAATGCAATTAAATTCCTTTGTGCATGAATAATTCCTTTTGCTCCTTGCAGGACATTGTACTTGTAATATAGCCTTATTTATTTTCTCATTCTGTTGCGTCTCAACCAATCCGGCGCTAAGTGGAATTGGAACGGAGTGCTGTGTTTGGGAGACAGTGTTCTCCCATTTCTGATGACCGTTGGCAGGAGAGAGATGAAAGGCATAATGCAAAAAGCCATGCCTCTGTTTCTCTCCCCCCCCCATCCATATGCCCTCCTCACCTAAGCTGCAGTGCATTTATTCACAGTCATGAAAGAATGCAGGGGGTTCTGCCAGTCCTGTCCATATAAACAGTCCACAGATGTGAAGACACACGCACGTATTCCGACTCTTCTTCCTGCCGTGCCCTCTTCCTGCTGTTTCCCGTTCCCGCTTTTCTTTCTGCCTTGTTACAGGTCCTCCCCAGGGCAGAAAAAAAAGGCCACATTGCTTTGGCTGAATGATTATGCTAAGAGCTTTGAGCTTTTGGGATTCTTGCAGGCCACTTTGTGAGGCCTTGGATGACGGCTGGCTAAATGGGCCGAGGAATTTCACCGTGTACAGCACGGATGCACATCATTTATTAGGAAAGCTGTCTTCAATTATCTGTCAAACACAATACTGACCATTAACTTTAGTAAAACCTATAAACAAACATAGAGCAGATTGCCATTCTTGATTCTTTTTTTTTCCTTTTGACATTTCCTCCACTGCAGTTTAAAAGAATAGATCTTCTCACAACATCTGCCGCTTTAGTGTTGCACAGTTTCTAGTCCCATTATTCCTAACAGTTACAATTACCCCCCACCTCACCACACACCAACATGCCCATGTCGCTCACACCTGGCGCACATTCAGATTAACACTAATTGAGATTTTGGACGGCAATTCTGGCCTCAAACGCTCATTGAGAGATAAAGGAAATTTTGTATTACAATATCAAAGCCGTTTCTGCTTCCAAGCGCACCAAAACACGAGGAGATCAAATGAACATCTAAGGTCAGAGTAGCACCATGGGTTAATGATGCTGACACCACTCCGATTTTTTTACATATTCAAATTCCCGGCACATAATTAGCCTCGACCCATTCCAGTCACATCATTCTTCCTCTGCACTTTGCACTCGGCAAACAACCTTACATTTTAAAGCACTTTATATGAATACATTACACTTTAATTTGATTGCTTAGGTCTGTCATTATGTGACACTGTCTACTTTGAGGATCAATAGGCTTTGAAGTAGGTGGCACATCTCAATCCAGCAATGGTGGATATAGGCCGTCGTGCACAGACTGAATTGATGTTAGAGGTAGTTCACAGTGAAGAGGAATAATTAGATTGAGATCTCACCTAGGCTCTATTTCTTCCTTTTATCATTTTTCATATGACTCTTAAAATGAATCCCTATTCATCTTAGAACATAACAATAACAGCTGTGCATTTTACATGAACAGGGAAAATAGTCAACAGTATTATATCCTGACTCTATATTCCTAATTCTCTACTCTTGAAGTGAAGTGGGGGGTATTTTGAGTATGGTACTGTTCTCTTGTACAGGATATAGATTTATTTGAAGCTTTCATATCCAGCTCTATCTCTAAATTGTAATCTACTCCCCTCAACTAAGTGAAGTCAGCCAGATAAACACTGTGTGTGTGTGCATGTGTGTGTGTGTGTTTGTGTATGCGTGCGTGACTGTGAGTGAGAAATTTCAATACAGGAGATATGGCCATGAGTCATTTGTGCAGATGACAAAAGGCACAGAGAACCGAGCGGCTATTCAGGGAATTTCAGGAGCCATTTATTACTGTATGCATCAGTCAGCTGCCTTTTCCTTGTTGGTATCATTTGCAATTCATTGTTGGTGAAGTCATAATATCATATGTTTACCTAAAACAAATACAGGAGCATAATTTTTAGCCGTGTACTCACAATTCAGAGCTTGGCAGATATGTACTCATTACAAAATTTGAGAATGTGCACTACTATCTATTAATGTTGTGCACAGTTCACACACACACATAGAAAAGTTATTTGTATTTGGTTGTTGCTTTGTGTTAGCATTTTATTTAAAATTATCTGTTAATTTGGAAGTGCATAGCAGGTTCCTTTTGAATTTTGTTAGCAAGGTGACCCTTTTATTTCCTTTGGGATCACAGATTACCTTTAATGATCTTGGCAACTATCATGCTGGTGCAGTATTTGTTGGTCACAAAGTCCTGTTCTGCCATCAGTGGTGATGTACCTGAAAACAAAGATTGAACAAAACTGAAATTGAGTGTGACAGTGGAAATATTGTCTCTGTGTGGAACTCATTAGAGAGATGACTTTTAACAGATGTGAGAGGGCGTGAATGCTTTTGGCAAATTCTCAAGGCCTTTGTTTTCCCCTTGTTTTGTTTCTTGGAAATATTATATAACAGTTACAGAGTTAAGATATTTTTACAGATGCAAGAAAACTGAGTTTTGCTCAAATGTGTTACTGACTATAACTGTCAATATGAAATATTATGAGAGGAAATAGCTCCATTTAAAGAGGAAATTGCTCCACAGTGGCCTTAATTCTTTTAATCTAGTCTTTATTTCATACCAACTATCTTTGTCTCATCTACACCCTGCATTTCTTTCCTTCCTTTACAGCCTCCTGGGCTTTTATAGTGGCTGCTTCTCTTCCATCTGTTTCCCAATCAATTTGGTCTCATTTCCTGCCAATTGGTCCACCTCCATGGGACAAGGCTCATTTAACAGGAAGCATTGCATGTTGAGATCATCAGCTGTAGTTATGGTGATCAGTCCATGAGCCTGTAGACAGTACAGAAGCTTGCCTGGAGTATAGCCATTTGTTTCAAGTTTTAAATATGTGTGGCTGCTGTGTGGAATCAAAAAAGATTTTGTTCTGGTAATTAAATTAAATGTTAATGACTAAAACATTGTGACATTGTGCCTGTAATCAGGTTACAGTCAAAGAATCTGCATTTTTTGACCAAGGAATCTCTTTTCTTTTCTATTGCACAAATTCACTGTTTTTGCTGAATGTCATATATAGTCAGCTGACTGTGATCTGCATGAAAAGCTTTCTTCATCTTAAGCCCACAGTGACATGCCACAGACACAAATCATCCTCCCAGTACAGCAAATAAGCTACTTCATTATTTTTTCCACTTTCTTAAACCATTCAATCTGTTGCCATCCTGATACAAGACTAGCAACACAGCACCTATCCAATCACTTCAAATGGTAATGACACACCCATAAAGTATTTATTCCTGTATAATATGTCTAAAACACACACACACACACACACACACACACACACACACACACACACACACATATATATATATATATGTGTGTGTGTGTATGTATATATATACACACACACACATATATATATGTGTGTGTGTATATATATATATATACACACACACACACACACACCACACACACACACACCACACACACACACACACACACACAGTGGTGTGAAAAAGTGTTTGCCCCCTTTCAGATTTATTATTTTTTTGCGCGTTTGTCACACTTAAATGTTTCAGATCATCAAACAAATTAAAATATTTGTCAAAGACAACACAGTTGTTGTATTATTAAGGGAGAAAAACATCTAATACTTCTTTTCCTATGTGAAAAGTGATCCTTTCCCTATGTGATAAAGCCATTTCTAAAGTTTTGGGACTCGAGTGAATCACAGTGAGAGCCAATATCTAAAAATGGTGACAACATGGAATAGTGGTGAACAATCCCAAAATTACCCCAATCACTCCAAGACCTCAAAAAATGCCTCACGATGAGTGGCCTAGTCAAAGTCCTGACCTGAATCCTCTGTGGCATGACCTTAAAAAGGTGGTTCATGCTCAAAAACACTCCAATGTCTTGCAAATCACTTTAATTCACCAATTTAAGAAAGTAATCCCAATATGCAATTGCACAACATGCTGTCATCATGCAAATTAATAGGCTACAGTGTGAGTATACTTGTTAGATTAAGAAATCATTCTGCATTCTGCTAATTTAAGATTAAATTATTTATTACCATTGACTACAAATGAAATGAATGAATCAATGAAAAATCATTGATTAGAATTTGTCTTGGTTTGAGGTTGAGAAAACAATACACATAAAACAACACAATATATGCTGTCCATAATACTCTAGAGAGAATAAGTAAAACATCAATCAATAAAAACATAAAAAACACATCTGAGCATGTTTAGGGTCCTCGCTGCCTCAGGATATGTGCTTTTTTGGAAGTGAGTAGTTCTGCCCTGCCCAGATGATAATAATAATTTTGTGATCTATCTCCACCTTTGAGTGTTGTAAATGTCACTGGAGATGGCATGAAGCTTGGTTGACTTACAACAATTCTGATTGGGCAAGATGATTGGGCCAAAATTCCTCCACAGTGATGTAGGAAACTCAATGCAAGTTCAAGTTATCGCAAACACTTGATTGCAGTCGTTGCTGCTAAGGGTGGTCCAACCAATTATTAGGTTTAGGGGGCAATCATTTTATGAGACTATTTCGTTCAGTTGTTATAGTAACTCTCTCACTCTCAGTGATGCCAAGGTCACACCTTGTCCTTTCCTTAGGCACCGGACACAAAGGAAATCAATGTTTAATTGTCACATGCAATCACGATGTAGTCACAGTGAAATGTATCCCCTGTCAGCTACAATTTATGCAACAAACAGCCCAAATAAGTATCAATTAGCTCCAAACAGCAATTATAGCAACAGTACATGTGCTACAAAACTAAAGCTTAAATGCTGATTTAATAGCAGAAATAATAATAATGTCATTCTTGCAATTCACCTTAATTCACCTGTATGAATAAGAAAGTAATCCCAACATGCAATAGCATGATGTGCTGTCATCATGAAAATAAATTGGCTACAGTATGGGTATACTTGTATAATTGTTTATTAACATTAACTATAAATGAAATTAATCAATCAATGAAAAAACATTGATTGGAATTTGTAAATAAAACATGAATCAATAAAAACATAAAAAACGTATGTCTGAGCATGTTTAGGGTCCTCGCTGCCTCAGGATATGTGCTTTTTTGGAAGTGAGTAGTTCTGCACTTAATACTACGTAACCTCTTCCCTGAAGGGAGGAGGGGGCAAAAGGTGCACTGGCCAGATGATAAAAATAATTTTCTGATCTATCTTGTGAGTGTTGTAAATGTCACTGGGGATGGCATGTCATTCATCTTTTTATAGTTTTCCTGTGGAGGGTTCGTCTATAGCGTGTCAGACCATCTTTTACCCACATATCTCCAAGTGGGGAAAGAGGCAATCCTTGGTCCATTTACTGCATCGTTATGTAGCCAAGACATGCTGTCATCTCTATTGTAGCGTTGACATTAAAAGTTCACTCTGATTTTATCATTGCTCACACTAATAACTGTTCTCACGTTGCAGTGCTTTAGTTTTCAAAGAAAACAAAAACAAACTTGAACAGCCTGTTTTTATTTTCTATAATTTATATGGTCTATGGGTGAAGCAGCACAAATCACTGGGAGGGGTATAAATCTTCGTCCCTGTTGGGGATAAAAATAACCATGCAGGGGCATGGATATATAGACTAGAGGTTGGAAATGCCCACCATCTCTACCGGCAAATTGTGCCCTACTTAGACCTAACAATGTTTCCATTTTACATTAGCTTTAGTAGACACTGAAGAAAAATATGTGGCATTGTTGGCATTCCTCCAATTAGGGTCCCCTTTGGGTTAAGCCTTTTCGGGCTCCTTTAATAGCCTACAATTGAGTTTCCCGCCCGATAGGGATAAACCATTTAACAGAATATCCCTGTCCAAGGTGTGACTGCAACCTGCTCCCTCTGTTTCGGCTCTTATATAGAACTTTATTTCCCCACATTACGTCATTAAATATTTAAAAATGCACCTGCAGGACTTTTTCCTTTATTTTTTGCAGATGTAATATCAGGACGATCAGAACGATTAAGCTCTTTTCCAGTTTGTTGTAAAGCAGGTATACATGTACTGTACATGTGGGAATAGTCGTCATTATTGTGATCACATCACATGCCATGGACACAATACAGAGCCATGGTGTCTGGCTGCTGCACATGAAGTAGCCAGTCTTATCAGTGCGAGCAGATGGAAAACGTCCAAGTGAGGGACTCAGTCTGGCTCCATGTATGTCATAAGTAAGAGGATGGCCTTGGCTTAATCTCAACTGTGGTTCAACCATAAGAAACACACTTTTTGCCCTTTTCTTTGTGGCCTTCTGTAGCTCTCTCTCTTTCTCTCCCTCTCTCTTTCCCTATCTCACTCTCTCTCTTTCAAACTGTGTTGCTCCTACACATTCCTGTAGGCACTATTACAGCTGGAGACAATATACACTCCTCCACACTATCACTTCATCAAAAAAGCTATTTGTAAGGCACTGAAGCACAGAGGCACTTGCAAAGCCCTTACAAGCAGGTGATTAGATACTGAGTCTGAGCGTTTACCACACTGGGATGAAGTATTCGCTGCAAGGTTGAGATGTTTTTTGATAGTTAATATCAGACACAGGCTCTGTAAACCTTCTTCTCCGTTTTCCTTAGCATTCAATGGAGTTTGAGCCCCATTTTTATCATGTCCCAACAGAACTCGCAGCTCTTATATCAACCCGACACTGGCTATTTAACTAGTACAACATAAATCCTGAAACACATTAATCAACGGCGATGGTGTAGGGTCTGTGCAGTCGTTCTCAGTTTGCTGCACTTTCAGGGAAGCATAAACAGTTGCTGAAAGGTGATATCAATGTATTTTCGGCCAATAAATTTGAAGAGCTTGGCTCATAAATTTATATTGGACCATAGCTTGGTGAGATAAGGGGCTCCATTTTGGAGGAAGTGAGCAATGGGACTGTGAGTGGAAGTGTTGTGAGATTCACAGCGGCTTAAATGTTTAATCTGCACAATCATGTTTTAGTTGTTGCATCTGTGGTTTGTGTGTGTACCGCAGGGGTCGTGCGCTGCAATGGACATTCCCCTGTGTTGATAGGGGGGCGGATGTGTCTACTTGAATCAGCTGTTCTTTTCAACGGGCAGAACACTTAACTGCTGTATAATGCATGTACAGATTTATGCCATTTCCTCCAGGAGCTACACTGGCTGCGTTAGCTCTTTGTTAGTTTAATTTTAGGAAGTTATTCTACAGCCTGTGAGGCTACAGCAAGTTCTGTTTACATAGTCGATTGTGTTGAATAGCACCATTGATGTCTCCTAGCAACCCGTTTTAATGTCCTGACCAGATAAGACATTTGAAACTAGCTGCTAGTTACTAAGAATTTAGGCACCAGCTTCTTACATAAATCACTATGACCATATGCCTTTTCCAGCTGTAGGAGTTGACAAGAACAAGATCTATTTCTGCCTCCCATCATCAAATACCACCGGTTTTATTTTCCTTGCAGGGAATTCTAGCAGGGCTTTTTTTTATTCTGGCATGTAACAATTTCATTTTGAAAATGAGCATTTAAAGTTGTTTTTCCTCTGAGTAATTTGCTCTGAGGAGAAATAAAAGAAACTTATATGATAACTTTTATCTTCTTTAAAGCAACAGCCTTTGCATGTACAGTATGACAGACTTCTGTTTCGTTTTCCAGCTCTTCCTGTCCTAAATTGCTCCTGATGAGTTGGAGCACCTTGCATGGAAGCCTTCACTACCAAATGTTTGTGTGAATGGGTGAATGTCATGTCAGCATGTAGTGAAAAGTGGTAAAAAGGTCCTATACAAATGCAGTCCATTTACATTTCCATTTATTTGAAAGATGACCATTTCATAATATTGTAGCAATGGTGCACTCATTCTTAAGTTATTGTATGCAAAAAAGTATTGTAAGCGATTGAAAGAACAAACTTGAAAATATTAATTGTCTCGTTCAGTCCTCTTTATGGCTCAGCAGAGGAGGCCCATGCAGACTCAGCTGAAATATGGAGCAGAAAGACCAGCTGAGGTCATCAGTATGAGGATGGAGCACTCTATCCTCTTTGAAAGACTACCATCAGTGGCTAGAAAAGGGTTGTGGATTTGGAAAATAAATAAATAAATAAACCGTATTTACTTTAGTATTTATAGCAATCAAAATGTCAATGCTACTAAAAAATGTCACAGCAAAGGGAATCATCCTCACCATGAAATGTCATACAACTCCCCCATAGAGGAGAAATGTGACCTTTAAGGTGTAATTTGTAAATGTAACACGAAAATGAGCACAGTGCACTTGTGTCACCAATTTGTAGGTGTTTGTGAATTATTTGATTATTATTATCTAACCTCTGCCTTCACCTTCCTCCGCTCATTATCTCCCCAAATGCCAGAGACTTGAGTCGTCTTACATGACAAAGTTCTGCACAGTTTAATTGATATTTAATTATTTGATCAATTTATTGCAGCTCCATGCTTTTTTAGCCTTTCATGTGATTGTAGCCTATGTAGAAGGTTTTCTATCCACCCTGGAACTTTTTTTGGGGGGGGGGGGGGGGGCTTTGTAATCTAAATCCATACTAATAGAGCTATTGTTAAGTTATTAATAGAGTTATCAATTATTGATCATATATCACAGCTAGCATCGACGCTAGCCTATTCTTTTCCCATACTGCTTTGCGAGAATCTTTTTACCGGTCAGTGGCTAATCTGTGCATCCTGTGACTTAAATAAAATTGGGAAGAGCACGAATCAAATAAATCAAATCAAACATTACTCATAAAGCACACTAACTTGCTGGCTTGTGCTCAGCCTGACTGAAACGCCATGAAGAAAACTTGGGTTTTTAAGGAGGATTTAAAAATCTCAAGAGTTTGGGAGGAATTACTGTAACGGAGCTGTTCCAAAGCCTGGGGGCACAGGCCCTACCACCTCTATACTTAAGTCTTGTATTGGACACCTCCGGCAGCAGTTGGTCAGCAGACTTTAAGGCTCTAGTTAGTGTGCAGTGGTGCAGGAGCTCGAATGGGTACAGACAAGCCAAACATTTAGATCTTTAAAAAACATTAGCAGGAGTTTTAAATCAATGTGAAGGCTAACTGGGAGCCAGTGTAATGAAGCCAAGACTGCCGTGATGTGTTTTTTCTTACCTGTGAGGAGGCAAGCAGCAGAATTCTGCACAAGCTGCAGGCGGCTAACTGAGGACTGGTCCATGCCAACGTACAAGGTGTTAGAGTAAAGAAATCCAATAAAGGAATGCCTACAAGTGGCATTGTTGCAGCATAAATATTCATAGAGCCCGAATTTGTCCCGAAAAAGAAAAGTGTTGGCTTGTCCTTGCATTACAGGGTTTACTACCCAACAAATCTAGGCAAGCCAAAAATGGCCAAAAATGGCTTCAGGTCTCAATGGAGGCATCCAAGTCAGCTATGACTTCCGTTTTTTATTATTGTACATGTTTTTTTTTCCAATGTCTGGGAACTCTTCCATTGCTTCTGATTTTTTTTCTTTTTTTTGTAGTGCATTCATATTTGTCTCTTAAGACTTGAAGACTGTTTTAATGAGCTCTCATAAGGTCTGCTTCCTTAGCCCCTGGCTAGATCCAGCTATGTGCAGCAGGCAACTCTACAAGACCAAGGCTATATAAGGCATGAACACTTCCCGAGACATGAAGACATGCCATTCTTCCCTTTGACAGATATTATCCAGTGGGGAATGGTAGCTGTACTACTTAAGTAGATCCTTGATTAAAACACATTGAATAAATAAAGCATAAATACAGATTTTGAGGCTGCCACAAATGACAAGGTTGATTCCTGTGAGCAATATGAGATGTTTGGCAGCAATATACATGAAAAGATATACAAGTTAGTTTCTGACAAATGGCTTTTGAGAGGGAGAATGGATTTATATTTCAGGGAAAAGTGCTTTCATTTTTGCTCAAACTGTTCTGGCATAGCCAGGTCTTTCACACCTGTTGAGCTTCTTTAAATTCTAAAAAAAAAGTGTAGGTGTTCCAATTCCTAATTTGGATACATCCATTTTAACTAATTCTCTCTTGTCCTCTCCTTCTCCCATTACCCCCTTTTGCTCCCTGGCTGCCTCACAGACGCAATGATCCGACTGGAGGAGGATTTTCGCACACCCCCAGCAGACAGCATGGACACCATAAGGCACTCTGCTGAAAGGTGACCTCCAGACACTTCACCTCCCCAAAACATTTGGTGAGTTAAGAGTCAGAGAATCCATTGTATCCACAAATTACACCGTCTCCTCTCCTCCCCCCCCGTGTCAACGTTTGGCAGGATGCGCAGCTCTAAGTCGTTAGACACATTATTTACACTCTTTTTCTGAGAATTTATTATAGCTGTGTTCTTTTTCTTACCCTCCCTGAAGCATTGATTAACTATCCATGCTTCAAAATATCAGTTTTCACCCTTGACCCATGTGGCAATAAAACTATAAAAAGAAAAATACTCTTTATTTTCTAATTAGGCATGTGTTTTTTTCTTTAATGGACAAAGTATACATTGGTATTTTATACAGTGATATGTTATCTGATATAGCCTTCAATAAGATGAATAAGCCTTTGTGCCACATATACTGCTTTGTGTTTGTCCATGTGTGCATCATTGGCCACGTGTATATAAAGATATGGTGATGGGTATCAATCAATCATTAAAGATTGAAATTGCCTTCTTGCATGTTTGTGTTTCAAGATAGCACATTTAAATACCATCAATCTGATCAAAAAATTAATTGAAATACACAATACAAGTTGAAATACATTAGTCTTAATCTGGTCATATCATGCACACATTATGCAAATTTAAATAATTATTAGAAAAACAGTAGTCGCAAAACAATTTACTAATGTGACATGATTGATGATAGTAATGAAGAAACATGTCACCCTTCTTGCATGTTTGTGTTTGGCATGTGACTATGGAGGTCTGCTGCACAGCCTTTGGTTATACAGGCTGTACATATTACTGCAACGTTGGCTGGTGTTTCATTGGACTGTCAGAAAAATAGAAAATATCACCAACATAATCCTTCAAATGTTTTTGTTAAATCTGAATAAGAGAACAATAAAACCCCATGTATCATCCATGAAACCTCTTCAGACCACTACATTTTTAAAATGTTAGTACCCATTTGAAGATGTTAGAATAATGTTTGACCTTAATTTGGATGCACATTCCAGGCAGTTTGTTATTAGCAAAAGCAAAAGCCCATATAGGGCAACAGCCCTCAATTGTGGGTGCAAACCATCTGTTAGTTATTACCAGTGGAAACTAAATATCAGCGTACGGAAGACTGACATAAACAAACAAAAATAATGCCTGACAGCAACAACACCAAACACCAATATTAATACCACCACTACACATAACGGGTCATAGAAAATAATGTACTATGTGATTAGGGTTCCAGAGAAATATAGAGCTTGGGAAGAATGTCAGCCATGTATATGATGTTTAAAGAAACAGGTTGTTTGATTTACTCTAAATTAATATGTGCACTGAATCCAGAATTGGAGAGGACAGGATTTTAGCCATACAGCCTGAAATGCCACTTTTGTGGTTACCTTACAGCACATACAATAGTCGGATTTAAATTATGATGAAAAATACTGAGAATAATGAAAAATAACTCGAGTACATTTATTCTCCACATTTAGGTTCTTCCTTTATTTATTAATCCATGCCTTCGAGTTCAACGGTCCTAAACGACTTAAAAAACATTTCACAGTAGTCTTTGTGAAATTATAACCTTGTTTAAAAGTAATGAAATTACTAAATTCGCCCCTGCCTGACCATGACATGTCACTGATTTGTGATGATTCTACCTATGCTACCTATTCTGTGATAGAATCTTACCTTCAGCTTAGCTGATCAATTAGTATTAAATGAAGTCACCTTTGGCAAGGTAGCCTGCATATGTAAATCATGTTTTGCACTGAAGATAAGATTTATAGTGGCCTTGTATTAATTTGAGATTAGGGAACCTCAGGCAATGATCATTGCAATCTTTTTAAGTGCAACACAAAAAAAACATTCAGATCAAAAATGATAATTTTCTTTAACTGGCCAAAGGCTCATTTTTCATGGAAGAAATGGGGCATACATGCCATGTGAATGTTGTTATTTTGCAAAGAGGTTGGTGATTTTACAGTTTGTTACCCAGTGTATCTGTGACTGTGAATACAACAGCAGGTGTGATTAAAGCACTCGACCATTGGATAGAACTCAGCAAGCGTGCATTTAATTTAAGGCTTGCAGCAACAGCAGGCCCAGACATGGTGTACAAGAGATATGGACATGCACATTTGGGGCAATGTGAGTGTAGTAAGATACAGATAAACCATTTCTGTCACCTCATTTATTAGAGTATGATTACCTGTCTAAAGCAATGTGTTTGGTCCGTCTTATCAGTTTCAGCTTTTGGTTATTTTGGCTTTGAGAAATTTTGTTTATCCGAAACCCACAATAGAAGGGACTCCATTTCACACTGGAGAAATCGTTTGAACACTGGAGAATGTTAAAACTCCCGAAACCCTAATCAGTAGAATATTTTCACTATTTATTTATAGTTTATATTTTTTCCTCATTTGCAGAATTTCAATCACACCAAAAACACCAGATCAATATAAACTAAATTATATCAATTAATCAGACTTTGTCACATGTGATTAGTTTAATCACAGTGAAATATCATCATGTAAATTGTGCAAAAACATAATGATTCAGAATAATTAAAAATAAAATGATAAAAACAAATCAATTATAGTGATAATGATATATGTGTGTAATTGGAGAGGGGAATACTAATGAAGGATCCTAGTAGAAGCTGTTCCTGACTATAGAAGGTACGCTTTATTCCTAGGAGATACAAAATGTTAAATGTATTTTTCTCACAGCACTCTATTAATAAATCTTTAAGTTGTGCAGGAGTGAATATCCTCTTTATGTATGTCTTATTCCTGTAGGCTTGACTTTAGCATCTCACAAGCTGCATATTAATCTTAACATTAAAGCCACAAGTCAAATATTCTGTCACTGTCTGTCATAACGCCTATCTGTTGTTTTCTTGCTGGGTAGCCTAATGATGTCTGTTAAAGTTGAATTGAGTGTTTCTGAGAACAAAAGGTGAGTTATAATGAGAAAAAACTAGTTCAGTGGGACTTAGCAATGGAGGCTCTGCATAATAATATGTCAAACCTTATGAAAACCTCATTTGTATTCTGCAGCAGCACTCAGGGGTTCATACCGGCAATTACAGAATAATCTTTGACTAAGTTAGGAAATGTACAAGTCCATCACTACACACACACACACGCACACACACACTTGCAGACTCACTCCACTGAAATATTTACTGTCTGCAACATTGTGTTCAGTATTTAAAAAAAAAAAAACACTTGGCTGTGCCAAACGGGTTTTTATAAAATGTTGTCAATGATGCATCTAGGAAACTGGAAATCGTGTTTTCTCCTGATCCAAACCATTTAAATATTTAGGATCTTCAAAACCCAGTCTGACATTTTTAGTTTTCTTCTGTTCATAACTCAGCATAACATTGCACACTAAATGCAATACAATATGTCTGACAGAACCTTTTATCAACATTTTGTACCTCCCCGATGTGCAAAAACTTGAATAATCTTGTTTAAAAGCTTTGTTTGACATGCATTAGAGTTTTCCCTTGACAGGTGCGTTAGTCTGTGCCCAGTCTGCTCATAGCTTCTACATTGTTTATATTATTTAGAAATGTATTGCTTCTGTTTGGATCTTTTTGGGCAGCCTCTCTGTCTCCACCAGTGATGTTTAAATACAGTTTTTAATTCATCTAAACCTGTATAGAGTGATGGCACCACTCTGTCATATTCTATTTGAAACAGCTGGCTGCTCTTTTTTATCACTTGTTCACTGCATCAAACCAAATGTTTGCAATAGTTTCAGTGTTTTATGGAGTATAATGGGACAATTTGAGAGCTGACGTACCTGCAGTGGAATATGTTTAATAAAAAAATGATCTCATTTGGATCATACTTTATACAGCCGTTAGATATTATTTCAAAAATAACCTTGTTTGTACTATATAACAAACTTGCTTTGGCTTGCTTGACATTTTATTCTTGTGAACAGTAAGTTGCATACTGTGTATTGCTTACTGCATATCACAGATTGTACAACATTTGGATCTCAAGCAGTAATGAATGTATTAAAAATGTAATACATTTTTAATAAATGTATTACAATGATTGCTGTGATTATGATTAAATATAAAAATCCAAAAAAAGATTATTTGGTTTGTCAGTGTTTTCACATCTTGGAGAACGCTTTATCTAAACCTTGATTTATTTTGTGTCATGTAAAGTACAATAATTATGTTCTGCCCACACCATACAACGTCTATTAAAACTAACCATACAATTCTTAAAAGCAAACATACACCTTCCTTTGTATGCTCATCAGTTGTAGCCAGAAATCTCCTGTGCTGTAAATGCCCTGTCTTTTCCAGTCTATATTTCATAGTATAAAGCTGTCTACTGCATATGTTTCAGTTGCTTTGGGACTGTGGTAAACTTCACAACCATATGGGTGCTGACATGGAGAGGCCCTGTGGGGTACGAGGTGAACCTTCAGGGGCCATAATGAAGAAGCTGAGGGTGTTAAGAAAAGGAAAAAATGCCGGAGCTGCAATGGTGCAGATCCACATTGTTTCTGGTTATTCTGTAGTCAGAGCCTCATGGTGCTGCCATCCACGGATGTAGTCAGAAGACAAACAAGTAGACAAAAGTATGCATATAGATTCTGCACGGTATTGTTTTAGTGTGATAGCGTGATTTTATAATGGTAGCATTATGTCAAGCAAACATGTGTGATCATTTTAGGAGGTAAAACAAACTAAACACAAAAGAACAAAATAAGCTGCTCCACAGTTTATTATTATCACATAGAAGATATAGGATTATAGATATAGGATTCAGTGTCTTTTTTCCCCTCTGTATAGAGTAATCAGTTATTCAAGAGTTTCACAAACACAAACAAATACTTTGTGGTTGGATATTTTACTGTGCTTAATGAACAGGTGTTTATTTTGTATTTAGTAGAATATTCTACATGATATAAATGGAAAACAAAAAAGAAGCTATTCTCCTGTTTTGTCTCACACTCAGTCAGTTGCCTGCTGAGCTTTTAGGGTGGATGGTGGCACATAATATGTTGCATTTAATGAGTCTAATTTGGTTTCCTGCCTTATTGCACAACCTGTTAGCCAAGTCCTTTTCTCTGCGCTTTACGAACTCATCCAGTTACTGCTTTGTCTAAGGCAGTGTTTGCTCTTGCTGCTCCAACATACCTAATTCCAATGAATGGGTCGTTATCAGGCTTTTGCAGAGCTTGGGGCTGGTTATTTGAGTCAGCTGTGTTGCAAGATGGAACTATCTAAAATATACCCCAGGACCAGGATTGAAAACACCGGTCTAAAAGCATCTTTACGCACAGATTGCTTCCTTCGCCTCAACCAATACATTTGCTCCACAGCATTCTTTTCTTGTCTGTGATTTAGTTTTTCCTAATGCATACATTTGCTGCTTAGCACTGATCCACTATGCCTTTGGTGTACCTGTTCTATAATGTCTAGGCATTATATGCCTTTCAGGTGCTATTTTTAAATTTAATTGCCTGGTACCGTACCTTATTGATACCATATTCTTTATACTCCTGCCCATGTGGCTGTGCACTCTATAACACTTGATATAATTAGTTTCAAAGTGTTTTTTATACAAAGCCTTTCTGCAAAGACTCCATGGGACTTTCTAAACCTCTCTGACTCCTCTACTTCTGATACTTTTATCACACGTACACCTATGACTGCATTCGCCAAGGAAACATACCAACTTTATCACCACAACTTTATTAAACATTGTGAGCTACAGTATATAAACTGTTTCATCAGTACCCGTTAATGTCGTCTGCCTTATATCATAAAGATGATCTTATCTCATTTACAGCTGCAGCATACCTTCCGAAACGTTTACATAATGGCTAATGGTGTTGGAATTCCCAGTCTTTCTGTAACGGAGCGTGTTTTCAACTTCCATCTGTAGGTGAAAGGACAACTCTGATGGTATTCCGTTTCAGAACACTCTCATCAAACTTTTAATCATCCATCGCAACAGTTTTGCAGTTTTGTTTGGCCACCAAGATGGACACACATTCATTTGGCCATGAAAATCCAAATTTATGTCCAAATGAGAATTAATACAGAATGAGGCTTGGGGAGTTAATTTAAAACTTCTGGATAAAAATATGAGCGTAGCAACATGAATTTAATGAGTGCCAAATGTTTATATGGACCACCTATTGAGAGAGATAGGACATGGACAAGCATATTTGGAGGGTTGCATGTGACTAAAGAATGACTTATGTGCCTGCCTGAAGTATAGTAAGGCTCCGCATTGTTCTCATTGTCAATAAATCCCACGAATAGACCACCAAAAACAATGTGCTATTCTGGCGCTCTGAAGCTCATGAAACGCTGGGTTCCCCTGCAGATGTAGATATTGAAAAATGTCATTTATTTTTCTTTTACTAAAACAGCTGGGCAAAGCATTTAAACCATGAATAAGTCAAATAAAATTAAAAAAAGTTATTCAAACAAGGGTAAACGGTTCCTTCATTTGGGGACTATTTCCAACCACATATTATGTATTTTTAATAGGTTCTGGATTAAAAACATAAGTCTGTGGCACAGAGAAATAAGTTATTAGAGATCTTGGCTACACATGCAACACTTGTTGGCAAGTCTTTGTTAATTTTGGTCTTTTCATGATGGAATATATGATGGCATGTGCAGATTAAAATGGAGAATATCACCAACCTTACATTTGTTTTTTTGCATGGGGACATTTTGCATGGGGTTTTATGTGGAAGATGGCCTAACCGATTTACAGCATTTTTCTACAGTCACATCCATTTCTTTTTGTCTCTTAGTGTATATAGTGAAACATAGAGGGGTAATTGTGCATGCTGGCTTCTCTCTCTGTTGCCAATCTGTTGAAATTTTGCTGGGAGGAAGCACCGGAACAATGACCAACAAAAACTTGTTTCTCATCTCTTGTTTCTCTTCCATCTCCTCCCTCCACAAAATTCCCTTATCCTTCCTACAATATCTGTCAGAACATACAGTCCCATACCTGCTGGAGACAGTGTCCACATGTGGCTCCCCAACTTTTCTCCTGGGGCATAAATATATTGTTATTTGGTAGCTTTTGAGTCATGCGACTCTTCAGGGTACATGTTAGTCTGTAGACGGAGAATACATTGGTGAAAACTGCACTGTATAACCTCTAGACATGTTTGCAATATTAATACATTCTCCAGACATACATCCATCACCAGACACTCCAGGAATCATAATGGATACCTGGCCATTTGTTGACCATTTTAGCTTTCTCAGACATGTTGTATTCAGGGGTTATATTCATACATTAAATATTTCTCCAAAGGCAGCATAGAATTTAAAAGCAGGGAGTATTTAGAATCTGAATCAAAACAACTTGTATATCAGGATTCTTTATTTATTTTTATGTAAAATGCTCACTTCAAAAGCTTTTGTCTTACTGGACCTCACACATTCTGTAAAGAATAAAGAAGACAAATGACAGAATACTAGTTGAGGTCTCAGCGCTCAAATACACACAGAAAAACCTGTTAAATTATTAACCACCAGGGAAGGAACAAAATGAAGTCTTTTCCATAATTCTATAATACTGTAAACTATATATATATATATATATATATATATATATATATATATATATATATATATATATATATATATATATATTTATATAAAAATATATATATATATATATATATTTATATAAAAATATATATATATATATATATATATATATATATATATATATATATATATATATATATATATATATATATATATATATATATATATATATATATATATATTTATATATATATATGGCTCCCGCAGACCCACACAACCCTACTGAGGAATAAGCGATTACATATATATAATCGCTTATTCCTCATTAGGGTCGTGTGGGTCTGCTAGATCCACCCCAGATGGGGCACACACACCGTTCATTCACACACTCACACCTATGGGCAATTTAGAGTGAGTTTCAAATTAACCTCAACATATAACCTCAATGTATATATATATATATATATATATATATATATGCAAGAATGACATCGCTGGTTTATTAGGGAAATAAAGGAATAATAATCACAAGAAAAATTGATTTTTAATAGAAGTATTACAATGTTATCAGGCTTCGGGTCAATTCTCATACATGAGGAGTTAAGCTTCAATGATGTAAGTCAGGCCACAGACCAAATAAGATGACATGCAAAAAATTAAAACAAACATTTGTCAACCAGGCATGTTTCTTTTTTATCTTTCCAAATATGAATTTCTTCTCTCAAAGTCATGAAGCAATCCACCAGCAACTTTTCAGACACAACCTTGAAAAGGATCAAACTCACTTTCTGTCTTTTGACCTTCTGTCATAGCACTTTAGTGATCTTTGTTTGCACAATCCCTTAGGAATTTTTTTTTTCCTTTTCAAAGTCGGTGTTAGAAATCTAGGCATCTGTCATAGTGGCATGGTGATGAATCTGTGAACAGTGTCTGCTTAATACTGGATCTTAGGTCTGTATCATTATAATGATGAACGACACAGCTTCCACATTTGCTAAGCCGCAGATAGACAGTGAAGGATTGAGGCCTCTGAGTGGAGTGCCAGTATTTTGTTGGACAATTCTGACAAACAAGCACACTCTCAGGAACTTATTCCCGAAGGTTTCAAAGAACAAACCAAACCAAACACAGTGAATGTCATCGCTTTGACATATATGTCTGAGCCTCTGAAGTCAGTAAAGTATCTTCATTATTGGGGCTTTTGCCTCATTTTTCCTAATGATTGCTGTGTTCATCTGGGACGGCAATGTTTAAAAAAAATAAATAAAAAATTGTCTGCAATATTTTTGTTCTTTATACACTGAGTAATTCTTATTCTTTTTACACTGAGTAATTCTAACATAAGTCTGAAACAAATTGTATGTTTTCCTTATCTCATACAGCAATTCTCTGTTCATTTGTTTGCTGTCACCTTTCTAACTCTCTCCTTGGTTTGTTTATTCCCTGTTTCACACCCACACCCCCTCCACAGTTTATTCTTTTTCTTTCTTTTGCTCCCTTCATTTCTCCTTCACTGAGCCATCCATTATGGGCAGGGTCTCGATGAGAAATTGTTCATGGTGTGATGCTTTGTGTGGTATAATTCACAGATATGCCTCCTGTGTTATAAAGACTACTATAGCGAATGGGCTTTCTCTGCTCCTGTGCTTCTCCTCACTGTAATGAACCGTGTGTTGAACATTCTCAGTGGGAACAGGGATTTGCAAACTGGAAGTATTTCCAAGACCCAGCTTTAGCGATGTGAAAACAAAAAACTGTCTAACTCCCGTGTTTCTCCTAACAGGACTAAAAAGGATTGCTTGTATAGTATGTAATTGATGTATTTTTTAACATTTAACTCAGAATTTAAATATGTACCATTCTTTACATTTTAATACAGAGGAAGCATCCAGTTACTCATGTACTCTTCTTTATCTCCCATTCATCTCGTCATCTCCTGACGCTAACCTCTGATTTGTTTCCAACTTTAGCTTGACTTGGAACAAAACTGCCTTTCATTTTTTATCGTTCAAGGTGTCCGAAGATCTGAATTGATGATTCTGGCTTTAATTAGTATAGCCTGTTTTAGTGATATCAGCAATTCTTTACAGGCTATGCTAATCTGTGCCAGAATCAGCAATGCAATTGGAACGGATGCGCTTTTCCATGACGAACATTAAGGCATTTTATTGCACTGTTGTCATCCCTTGAATTTCTCTTCTTATTTATTGCTGTTTTTTTTTGAGTCAATGCTATGAAATACAACAGAGCAACCAAAAAAAAATAGTTCTTCAGGACTGATGGAGGTTGATAACGGCCTCCTGCCATGGTGCAGGTCTACAGACAAACTACAATTTGCAATTACCAGAATAAAACAGTGCCCTTGTACAGGCCTGTAGGTCTAGCTATATGTATTACGTGCTGCAATCAAACAGCTTTTTCTAAGTCATCCACTGGGCAAAATGTCAAAGGTGATGTCACTATCCTCCCCTACTTGTTTTCTCATTTCACCTTCGTTATTGGATGAGTTGGATCATTGGTGTGAAAACATTCAAGCAATCCTAGCTCCAGTTACTGCTGCTGTCATTTTCTGTTGGTGTGTTTCCATTAACCTGCTACGTTAGAAGCACCTAACCTATAGACACATAATTTAACAGAATGCCAAGCTTTAAAAAAGCCATTATCTCTGCAGAAGCCCTTTTGACCTCTAAGATGATGAATGTATAACACTGTATCCCATAAATACTCATCCAGTATGGAGACTACATCTTACATGGAAAAGCTTGACAAAACTTGATTCTATCACATTTATATGTAGTTATTTGGGAACAGACTGTTTAAAGGTCTAATCTGTAAAATTTTCATCATAATTTGATCTTCCAAAGCAAACTTCAAAAGGATGTGCAGACACACAAAGGATTAACAGGAAACAAGGCGTGCATGTACCGGATGAAATTTGACAGACAAGCATGGAAGCATGCGCACTGTTGCATGTAATATGTGCACATGTGCATATGTCACTCATGATGTAATCTGTTAAATCAGAACAGCTGGTCCCTGTTATTTTTAAGTGGAATGTGCCCATATAAGTAAAACTACACAGGACAGGACATCAAATCTGTGTCAGGAGGGAAAATAATATAGCTCCTTGAAGCATGTTTTTTTGCCTCCAATAATTTTTGAGACTTGGGTTTAAAATGTTCCCAGTTTGCCACAAAATAAGCACAGGTGTTGCCAAATCAACCAGAACTAAAATGCTACTGGTAAAATCTTAATATGGTTCCATATTGTTCACTTTTTCTGAGTTTCATTTGATTTTCGATGTCTACAACAAAATATATTGGTGTTTTGTTTTTGTTATTAAAAAAATCATCTCATTATAGCAGTTTAACATCTTCCCTTTTAAAGCTTCTCCCTGTTCCCTAGACAGAACAGGTTGTTTTGTGTCATTAATATTAATGAGCCTCTCTCTCTCTCTTTGAATGGCTGTGTCTACAAATGGGGGGGGGGGGGGGGACTGTATAATTGTGTCACAAATTCAGGGAAGTCCTGGAGGTTGGTTTTAAGGCACAGTTTCTAAATATAGGCTGTTTGCACCCTCTTACCCTCTTATAATTAAAAAGTAATCCAAATCCAAATCTCACTTTCTACAATATGTCAGTTATGTGACTATACTCATAGAATATTTCATGCCACATGACTGATAAATGCCACTCAAAATCTTCTTTATTTTGCTACGAAAGGGTAGAGCAAAGTGTGAGTTGAGAAATTCTGGCATACATTTAAGCTGCCTGTAAACCTGAGCTGTGGGCCTCCCATTCTACTGGGGCCTTTGATTGGCAGGGGAGCAAATGCCACCAGCATCTGGAGGCACTTGGATCAGCGCCTGATATAAAATGCAGACACACAGAGAGACAGAGACAGATGGATAAATGCATGTGAACACACACACTCCATTGAATTCGACCAGCCTCACACTTACCCTCCAGCCCTCTTTGCTTCATCTGGCAGGAACAGGAATCCACCTGTGTCGGCTTCACTTTGAGGCAGCCAGGAGAGGGAATGTGCTGCTCTCATTAACATAATCACCCCTAGGGTTTTCCCTCAATCTTTAAAGCTTAATGTTTCAAGTAATTTTTCCCCATTAGTCATTATTTAGTTTTCATGAGGGACATGAATGAGTTCTGCAGTGTCTTTGTTGGTAAGGCTCACAATTCGCTTAGAAATGTGCGATGCCTGAAACCCATTGTGATTGATTTTACTGTTTAGTATATCAATCCACTACCCACTGTGTCAGGTTATCTCCATCTATGTTGATGAATCATCTGTCTTTATGGCTAACTGCAATTAACTTAGCATGTTTAAGATTCCATCCGTCTTGTCGAGCTGTGTTTCAAACCCTAATGTGGCCGTTTAAATCAGACCCACAGAGCATTCTACCCACAGAAAGCCAATGATTGCATTACCCCCCCCTTACATCAACTCAGGCCCAGTAGAGTTAATGCCCTAAATTATCTATTCCCCAGTCAGGCTTTTATCCCTGTCTGTCTTTTATCTCCTTAATCATCGCATCAATGGAAATAATGTTCTAATTTTTGTTCTAGTTTTCTGGGTAATTACATTAATGTAACTATGGAAAAACTTCTCCCTCACTGGCCACATTATGTTTTAATGACAAGTAAAACCTGTTTTTAAATTATGTGGAAATATATAGATTACAAATTCAAAATGTACATAGAATGTTAACCCATGTGGTGCATTTATGGTAATAGTATTTTATTAGTTTGCATTTTTGTGACAGCAGCAGAATTTTTGACATACCTTTCACCTGTAATCCACCAGCCAGTGATAGACCCTGTTTAACCTTGCGGACAAAACCCTCGCCCATCAGCACAGAGTGAACTGAGTAAAGTGCAGGGCCTCCTAAGGTCACCTCTTCACAGTGTTATACTCCAGAGCACCAGACCCCTCCATTTAGCAAAGTAATTTGACTCATTACCTCTCCAAACTGTATGCATGGAAAGTGTTATGCCCAAGCAGCTATAGGCTTTTAAGCCGCCGTACTTCATGAGGTACCCATAATGTGTGTGGGTACATGAGCAATCACACATGCTGAGCGTCTCTCCTTCTGTCTCCAAACATTGATAAGGCGCTTTAAGTGAGATTTTTCTCTATTTTGCATCGTAGCCTGGAGCAAAAAAATAAACAAACTGTATGGCATGTTCAATTCTCTCTTTTTATTTGCAGTTAATCAAGCATATGATAAGTAATTGGAATTTTAGTAATTTGGCAAGGAACTGAGGAAAAATAAACGTGAGTCATTGGAGATGGAGGTGCCGGGTTCTGCTGTATGCAACATATTTTACCCTCTGCTGTGTTTGACGTAACATTGTATATGTGTATTTATATTATAATTTGCAGAGAATCCGGGGAGTTGATGCTGACAGTGACAGATTTTATATGAATGCATATTATGGAAACTCAGGATAGGAGATAAAATGATGTGAGACAATATAAATTTGACTTTCCTTACAGATATTGTCATTCCATTTATACATATATCTCTTTTATATACTAAGGTGCGCCATTCAGTGTTGCAAATTGATTTTTTCTTTACTGTGAAGATGTACCTGATGGTATTTAATTAATCAGATTAGCCAAAACCAAACATTCTTGTCTGGTAATTTATAGTAACAGTAGTATTTAGTACTACTGTACTGTACTGTACTACTACAATGTATTGAACAACAGAAAACTGATCCAAACCAAATTTCTTACATATGAGGATTTGCTATTTTTTGTCTAATGTAAATGGGTTTTAGACTATTAGTCTGACCAAAAAAAAGAAAAAAAAACAATTTGAAGATGGCCCTGTAAGCTAATTTACATCTGACAATTCATAAAACAATGAATTCATCAAAAATAAACTGAATTAGTTCATAATGAATATGACTGACAGTTTTATACAGCTTCAATCTACAGACTTTGCAGTCAAAAGCTTGGTCACATGTTCATTCAAGTGAACATGTGTTTAAACTTTTGATTGGTATGTATAATGTTACTGAAATGTAAAAAAAATAGCTTTAGATAGAGGTTTTATTCATGTCATTTTATGCAATTTAACCTCCAGTGATGTTCTATATTACAATAATGCTCCCTTTGTTCAGGACATCAGCCTGTGAGAATAACAGCAGAATGGACAGGGAAGTATGTCTCATACTTGTGATCAGAATCGGATAGTGTGACTTTAATGGAGTTTTACTCCTAATGTATAATTTCTTGTTCATTTCTCAAGAACATTCAAGCCCGACTGCTCCTTGTCCATCAGTAAGCCAACTGCCAGTGTGATTTGTGTGGTGCAATAATGCTGACGGCCATTTCCTCTGTGAATTATTGAAGCCAAGAATACCACCCTGTCCTGCAATTAATGACACTCCATTGATTCAGCCCATTCCCTTTTAGCAGAAAAGAAAAGCTCTCTGGAGAGGGTTACATCCCCCTGGGGATGCTTATGCTAACCACAGATTGCTTTAGCTTAATGCACTTAGTTTAAAGCTTTCTCCAGGGACCTAATCGTCAGAGCTTCACCAAAATATAAACCTGCACAGACGCTAAATCAAGAGTCCATTCACCATTTGATTTGCATGCAAGTGCGGCCTGCCTGGTTTACTGGCAAAAACTACCACTGTGTTGACTTGGATTTCTATGCAGTCAAACTTGTCTTTTCAACATTTTACTTCTCCAGTGAGACTGTGGACAGAGTTCAAGCAGGCAGAGGTCTGAATATTCATGATAAGTACTCATGGGATTAAACAAAAATCATTTTAACAACATAATTCAGCTCATTTAGAAGGACTCATGATTTGATTTGAAAGCCAAGATTTAAATAGTAGTATGGATTATTCCTCACGCCTGTGGATTTCAACAGGAAAGCTGAAACCAGTCTGATATCTCGTAATATTTTCCTCTTTGTTACTTTGAGGAATGGCAAGTGAGGAGTGGGTAAGAAATAAAAAAAAAGATCATTATTCTTTGCCAGTTCCTGCTCTCTCTCTCTCTCTCTCTCTCTCTCTCTCTCTCTCTCTCTCTCTCTCTCTCTCTCTCTCCCTCTCCCCCCCACCCATTATTCATCCTTTGTCTTCTTTTTCCTTCCTGCCTTAACACTTCATATTGCAGGCTACTTTAGGGCCTAATGAGTCAGAAATAATCTTACAAATACACTTGCATACACACTCGCTAATTCACATGGCTACGAGATGGCAGACAGTGCCTTCCATTCACACTAAAGAGTTAGGGACAGTTATTGGGACACATCCAATACTGAGGGCCACAGCAGACTGAGAGTGATGTAGAGGCCTGGAGAGAGTTTTGTAGTTCAGCTGTAAAATTATTAGCTTACCAAAAGTTAAAGCTGGGATCATAAAAGATTTACCTTAAATGAACCCCAAATACAAGTTTGTTTGTTTTTTTTACATCCCTGACCTTGAATATGCTCAATCTGTGCACATTGTGAGAGACTCAGTTTGCATATATCTATAAAATGAAAAAAAAGATATGTCAGTAAATGCATAAACATATTACATGTTTTTCAGCTTTGTTACAAATACATTTGCTGCTGTATAGCCTTTCATAACATTTTATTGCATTATTTGAACAGTCGTAAAACACTTTACACATGCACTGGTAACATTTTTGAGGTACTTCCACTTTATCTGGGTGCCTTATTTTTTAAGCTACTTTATATCTCTATTACCACACTAATAAATTTCATTGGAAACCTATTGTACTTTTATGGAGTCTTTATTGTATTGGACAGCTGGCTATGGTTACAAGTTACTTTTCAGTAGTTTAATTAAATAATGTGATGTATAATACTGTAGTACAGCACTGACAAGGACAAGGCCGTGAATGCCTGTAAAACATCAACAGGAGGAAGAATGAAAATTTGATTTGCAGTAGAGACGGCTGATGCTTCACTTTTTACAGCTGATAAACTCACTGGGCATCCACTCATCTGCTGATTTTCCTCGGTTTCACAGCTCTTTAGGAAATAAATTACTCATTGATAATGCTTTGCTCTGTGCGAATAGAAGGTCGGAGTTGGCCTTAATTTCGTTAAGCTGAATTTGCTGATCTCTTGCACATTTAATCTGTGATGATAAATTGCTCCTTTTCAGATATAAATGAAAGGGAAATGTCTCTCCGTCTTGCTCTTGTAAAAGTAATTGTTTTGAAGCAGGAAGATTGTGCAAGGTATTCTCCGAGGTTTCACCTTTGACAAGGTACACAGCAGCAAAACACATTGCTTCACACAATGCAATCAATCCAACTTACTATCAATGAAACAACATGTACGACCTGCTGGCTAATGGCTTTCTGCCTTGATTTCCTGTCTCAGACGGGCTCTGGCTTGTATTGGTTTGTGTGTGCCTCCCTTCCACTGCAATGTGTCTCTATAGAAGTGGAGCCAATAAGATTGAAAATCCCTATTTCATTGAGACGAGTAGCAATGAATAGTGTCTAGCTGATTGTGCTGCCACACCTGCTGCTGATAGAGACAAAGGCGGAGAGAGTAAGCTTTGATTTTTGATGAATTGCGATCCCACCATTGACAGAGAAATGACCCGCTGACGGTTAAATGGCTTCACTAGAACAACTTAATGGAAAAGCCAGCGACTCGGATAACTGACTGAATTGTACTTATCAAATTGTCTTGAAGATAGAGCGGAGAGGAACGTGAATGACAAACATTTCTCGCTCTATAACGTTTGGCCCATGATGATGTACACCAATGTAAATTTATGTCCAGCTGCCGCAGTCAAATTCATTATATCAAATGAGTTGAAGGTACCTGACTAATTTTCAGAGTATTCCCCAACAGCCCCAATCTGTCTGTGTTTCAAACTCTCATTTTCACCATGTCTGAAATGAAAATCCCTGACTGTGCCCTTTTATTCTCATAGTATATATAGGTATGTGGTCAGGTATACAGGACCAGAATAAATGTAACATGGGCATCGAGGAACAAGAGAAACAAAAGTGGCTAAAAGCTGCAGGATTTCACTAGTTTCTGGAAGGAAGTGAGATAATTGGAGGCATAATGTGGCTGTGGAAAAGCAGAGGCACATCAAGGAAAACCAAAGGGAAGGGATAGACTGATGGTAATAAAAAGAAGATAAATGAGACCTTGAAAGTGAAGCCGGGAGGGTAGTGAGAGGAAGAGACCGTGGGTTCATTAGAAGTGAGCTATGAGGAAGTGAATGAGCATATTTGGAAGAGACGCAGCTGTCCTCCCTCCAAGTGACTGTTGCAGTGTCTGAAGTGATATGTATGCATAGTTAATATAACCATATGTACTTTGAGTTATAGTCATCCGATGACACGTCCTGCAGTCACATTTGGGGTAAGAGGAAAAATGACACTGAAAATGGAATCATATTAAGCGACTGCATGTCCACTGGATTAATTAGACTTGAAAATAAAAAGGATATATAAGGCCTATTAGTTGTAGTGTGACATTATAACAGTATAAAATGTCACTGACAAAATACAACATGCAGTTTTTTCGCATCACCGCCCCCCAGACTCGGAGGTCATGCCCTTAGCATAACAGATAATCCTTAACTGTGTGTGACTGGAAACACAGAGCATGAAATTTTACACAACGCTGCGAGAATCCAAGTGAGATTCAAATAACCTCTCTTATTGTTTAATTATTATTATACCAACACTGATAGTGTGGAATGTTTCCGAGCTGCATTGTCGAAAATTCCACAGTGATTCCACAGTGATTACAGGAATAATTTAGTTTGTTTTTGTGGAGCCTTATGATATTTAAACATGAGGATGCCAAATACTGAGCTTAACTAATGACTAAATCAAGACGTGTTTCATACCAAACTGAGTTTTTTATGACTATTAAAGTCTCTGGCTGCATTCTATGTAGATAAGACTTGTTATATTGCAAAGATGCTGTGTACTAACACAACCACAGCACCAAGACAAGACACCAGGACAATTGTCACTGACACCCGAACTAGTAGACAAAAATAGCACGTCATTTGTTTGATCACGGACTTAATACTGGTCATGTGCTGTGTAATATCATCAAATTAAATTCCCAAGTGGGAAAGTGGAGGAGAAGGCTGTAAAATATGTCCTCTCGCAGGCCGGATATCTGACTTCCAAATGGCTCCGTGGATAATTTAAGGTTCACTGCAATAAATGTCTGATATGGCAGTATTTTATTAGGTGAGGAGATCAGGTTATAAAATCCTCCCTTGATTCTGTTGTTTCACCTCCCACAGATAGATTGCTATTTCATTCTTCACGTGGATCTTAGCCTGTTCTCAACACCTTAAAATGCATGGTGATCTCACACTGGTTTAAATAATAAAGCAGCAAAAAACATGCTATAAAGCAACCACCAGCTGAGAAATTAATCAGCTGTGACCGTGTTTGTCAGGATTGTGAGCTGCGCAAAAAATGCTCATAATATAAACCTTATAGTGGTATTAAGTGGTATTTCTTTTCAATATAAAGCATGTGGCCTCCTGATTTTCTGCAGCTCTACCTGGGATGACTGAGGTGTCTCCAGCTGAGCTACAATCCTTAATGGATTTTCTCAATGTGAATTTGGAGTGACACCGTGTTGTGAAGGCTGGCTCACTTTTGGGGAAGTCCTGGCTTGTTCTGCCTGAGTGACTGGGATTGATGAAACATGAGCCAGAGTGATACAGTGGTTGAGTTCTGAGCTGTCGCTCTCTGTAAAATAACATGTTTGTCCAAGACAGCATAAAATTAGCGAATCTGTAGGTACACGGGTGTAACTCTGAGCTGCTTCAAATTCTGTCTCTTTATTGAACTTCTGCCTATGACATGAAAAGGATACTGTTAAATTTATTGGCATCTGCCTCCTGTGATGGACAGCCATGTTAGCAACAGTTGGGAGGTGTCCTGCTTGTCATTCTTCATTTACTGCCTGTTGCACTGAATTACAAAATGCAGCTTGCTTAATCCGTGTACTCTATATAGCAAATGACGACTGGCAAGTTGATTTACAGATTATTAAATATACCGTATATGTCATACTCATCTTAATTAATTAGGACATCACAATTATCATGGTATAATAAGTTGGTTATTATTTTGAAGGACAAGGGCCAATGTAATATTCTAGAAAATGCCCGCTGTGCATTTTGATGCGGATCGCTTGTCAGTCAAGGAGGTGGCAGGGGTTCCAGTGATGACACTGAATACCTTCTCTCACTAATAAGCGCACAAAAGATGAGTATCATTCCCCTATTGTGCAATTAGACTTAAAGCCTGAAAAAAATAACCAATTATGAGTATGAATAATAATCTTCCGCAATATTTGTGAGCCTTGCAGTTGGTTTGGTCTCAGCCTCCATCATTACTTTGATGATATAGTAAATGAGAATTCTTGTCACAGTGAAGTCAGGGAGTTCTGACTGTGACACATCGTATAGGCACTCCGGTTAGTTCTTAAGAAGTTTTTTTTTTCTTTTTTGTTTGTTCTCTGAGATGGTGCTCATTAAAAAAATGATTTTTTGGAACTGACTTAATTTATTCTAATTATAATGATTCATGCCACTTATCGTAATAATAAAAAAAATACTTCTTGGAGATTTCGTGCAGTTACTTCGCAGTAATGGAAAAGTCGTGTGAGTTTTAGAATGTAGCCACGTTGCGAATGGCATTTATTCCCAGCTTTAAATCCTCATCTGTGCCTCCTAGCATGGCCGTACGTCACTGCCGTCCTGCACCGAGTAGGACGGAGCGGTGTAGCCAGGTGGGACCGGCTGTAATTAGACCACTGAGAGAAATGATGGACACGCAAAGCAGTCACAGACAATTTACCCCTGATGAGACGGTACATTCCTCGCCTTTTCCGCCCCAACACCTGCATCCTACACGGCAGCGCTTCCACCAGCTCACTAGGATGTTACAAACACGTAATCACCTCACTCCATTATAGGTCATAACAGTTTTTATGCGCTGATGTTTTTCCTTTTAGCTTGCAGTGCCTTTTTTTCGCTACCTAATGTCATGCCTCATTACCCACTTGTGTTTTCCCTGGCATCCTCTGTTGTCATATATTTGTCTTCAGCTGCTGCGAACCCGTTTGCACTTCCTCACTTTCTTGTTCTTCTCCATTCGTCTTTCCTCTCAGCATTCAGGCGAATAGATTGTGTTTGCCCACAGTTTGTCTTTTATGTGTTTATGCCGCAAAAAGGCATACCCTTGCGTTTTTTCCCCCCCACTCATGGGACTATCATTGTTTCCCCCGAGAAACGTAGTTTTAAATCACCTTTTTCCCTAAAGATTATTTTTCATGTTAATGTGTTGTTTCATATTGACTCTTGGCATAGACTGTGGTGCGGTATTGTCTCCTTCCAAATGTTTTCACGTTTTAAAATCTTGGCTATCCATCAAACATGCCGCGTTTGTCTCCAGGGTAGAGGTGATTTATTATCCCACTGGAAATTACTGTGCTGATGATGTCGTTGGTTAAAAGGAACCCCCCCTCCCCAACTCTCGGAAGCAAAAGAGAGACTAAGCAGTATTTCTTTTCTTGATAGCCTGCGCAAATGAACTGAGGTCTGTTTTTTTTTCAACGTATAAAAGAGACTAAAGACAATTCGGGTAATTTCCTGTTGTTACAGTCTCTCTCTCTCCCTGGCTACCCCGATGTAGTTTGTGCTAAAACCTTATTATGAATTGCCTGCAAATTGCATCATCTTGAAGGCATCATCAAATTAGTTTTTAACCGAAGTATCTGGTAATTCTGCTATACTCCCCTTTCTACATTCTGTACTAGCCTTAACATTTATTCACAGATGAATATTGAAAAAGACAGGTCATGCCTCCTTCATTAAAGATGCACTAACCCTTGTTAAGGGAAAGCTGACATTTTTCAGGAGTTGAAAAAGTTGTTATGCCCAGAGCAGCTCAGCAATGAAAGTACACCAGCAAGAGAAATAAAAAATACATTTTCTAATTTTGACAATTTACAAAAAATGTGCTGCTGATGTGAGTTTTTGATACACAAACCTCCAAAGATTTCCTCTTTAATCCCATCACAATTCCACATCAGCTCATGTCTGTGCAGCTGTCTGTGCAGCAAGCATAACCCAGGCTTAAGTTTTGGGCAAGCTGGGATGTGTCTCTGTGTGCTGGAGTGTGACAAAGGCAGGAAGGAGAGAAACACAGAAAGAGCAGTTGACGGCGACAATGTTCTCATTTTGGTCTGTGGAATTCAGCTTTTGAAAACCTTGGAAGAGGGATTTTCAAAATGAAAAGTTTTTACAGATGCTTTTAGATCTTGCTGCTTCATACTCGAAGGCCAAGAAAAACAGCATATAATTATAGTATGATATAGTAGCATACTTCACTGAATAAATTGCATCCATTGTGAAAGAAATCAGTGGCAGGTTTTTCCTAGACTGAATTGAATAAATGTCTTAAAACATAATTTCCCTGGACAATAGAAGTTGAAGCTGGGAAAAAAGTTAATGGCACGTTATATATGTCAGCCATCTAAAGAAAATAAATGCATTTTTTTTAACTTTCCCACAAAAAATAGGAAACTGTCATTCACCCATAAGATATGTTTTTTTTACCACAGATAAAAGCGGACAAAAGATGTCTTAGATTGGATTTAAGGATCAAATCTTTTGCTGCAGCATCAAGGGGAGAGCTGCTGGGAACTATTGACTTCCTTCTCACCCATTTGTAGATGATGAGGAGATGTGAGGTCAATTGGAAGTGGCTCTATCATCCGTGACAAAATCCTGCACAAAAAATGTACAGCAGCATGGATTGGTTGGCCAGATAAGATAAATTGAACACCGAACACAAATTAGAAGTGTGGTCCACTGAGCATCATTCAATTTTGTGGTTAGATCAGTGGTAATTAATTAATTCCCCCTCACATGATCTTATCACTGCCACACAGACACTTTTCGTGCTTTGCATATGATACTTTTCTGTAAACTAATACAATACAATGCATACTAAAACAACTATCTATATTGTGAATACTAACAATGAATGCCAAGTCCTCTGTCAAATCAGTTCACTCTTTATAGCCAAGAAATGTGAATATTATATAACACATAAAACATTTACTGAGACCATAATGCCAGTCTAAGAATCGTCTTTGTCTAAGCTGAATTAAGACTCTTGGAAAGCCACAAACATAAAAGTGAAATTCTGTTTGTTGTTTACTAGCATGAAGTCCCCATCATTCATCTGCAAGAGCGGAATTATTATTTATACCAATAGGATAGACAGGAAGACTGACAGTGGGACTCAGAGTTCATACTATAGACTGTAAAAAGCTCAAAAATATATACCTTGTGACATAACACCCCACAAAACATCAAATTAAATGTTGCCCAACATTTACTGTGTGCCCTAACATTCAAGGTCACTCCTTGCTGAATTTATCCCAACTTGTGACATCATACAGATGGCATGTGAGAAAGGAGGGGGTGAGGGAGAGCTGTACAGAAATGCTTTAAAAAAAAAACTAATTGGTAATGTGATACGCAGAATGAAACGGGCTGATACCACCAACAGCCGAAACACAGACCCGATCAAAGCAATCCACTTGTCAGTCCCATCTGATCAATTTAATGTCACCCAACCTTGTCCCTCTTCCATTTCACCCTCCTGCTGGAGCAATGATGCACAAATCCCTTAACTGAGAGGAACAGAAGGACAGATTATCAGAGCCAGAGGAGCACAGCAAAACACAAAGAAGGTGATGGGGAGGCCTGGGAGAAGAAAAATCACAACAGGATCCGATAAAAAATTGCAATTTCAAAACTTAAAAACAAATCAGTAAAAGTAAAGAGGAAAAGTGTACTGGCAAAAAAACAAGAAATTAGTAGATTGCAATTGAGTCATTTAAATTCATACCAGAACATTACTTGGCATTGTTGGAAGTGATAAATCTGTGCACTGTGTCGATATCACTGGCAAAACTGGAGGCCAAGATCAGCTTAGTAAATTTGAATATCTATTTCTGGGGTACCCCTGTCTTGCATATTTTAGACAGTTCCCTATCCAGCACACCTGAATCAAATGAACAGCTCATCATCAAGCTCTGCAGAAGCCTGATAACGACCCATTCATTTAAGTCAGGTGTGTTGGAGCCCCAGGCCTAAGGCGGAAAAACACTGTCAAACAGCAAAGTAAGTTATACATTTTGTAATATGTACGTTTGTATACTAAATGTTTAATACAAAAATAGATGAAATGGCTTTTTGAAGCCAAAAAGTCAGTTTCAAGTTATATTTTGTTTGGTTATTGTATTGTATATATATATATATATATATATATATATATATATATATATATATATATATATATATACTGTATATATATATATATATATATATATATATATATACTGTGTATATATATATATATATATATATACTGTATATATATATATATATATATATATACTGTATATGATATGAAATATGATATGTATATGTTGGTTTGAAAAGAGGGGAAGAGAAACCACAAGTCTGTTAATCATACTGAAACTGACTACAGGTGAGTTTTACAACTTCACTATAATGCCAGAGGAAAGTATTACATGGTAACCAGGAACTCAAATACACCCTTTTGAATCTCTTGTATTTTAGGATAAATCTGCTCTGAAATTAAGGCTTTTGCATTATTGATTTGCTTGTCACAATTACATGGCAATAAAATCACATCTTACTTCAATAAAATGTAATTAAATTGTTTCAACATTTGATTCCCATTTGGTGGATAGTAGATTATTACATGAAGTGTTGCTCCAGTTAACTGGATAACACGACTTAATTTTGTAATTGCCACCACAGATGTGTATGACGAATCTTGAGATGATGGGTGTTTTGCTCTCAAAGCCTGAAACACCTGCTCGGCTGAGCAGGTCCCCCCGTTCTTCAGAGTCAGAGGGTCTATATCACCTGCTGGCAGTACAGAGCACTAAGCCTCAAGCATAAAGAAAACCTGAGGGGACAAAGACTCCTCGTGGTGATGTCTTGATGGCCTCTTGATATCCTCAAACTCAATGTGAAGACTTTCTTCAGTATTTTGGAGCAACCTTTCCCTCACTATTGTAGGAGAGTAGTAGAAGTCCCTTCTCACTGAAGCTTGTAATCCATCCATGCTGACTCTCCTGGTAACGTTGATGTTCTCATTACATGTGTGAGACATTGATGCTTAAATTTGCATACTAACGAGGAAAAATAGATTTTGATGAAAGTAATATAACTCCATAAATATGTAATTAATAAATTACATAAATGTTGTTAGCTTAGAGTATTTGAAGACATACATTTACACAGCTATACTTGCTCATTAATAGATGTTTGATTCAGTAATGGCAAAATTAGAGCAACTAGTTATGTTTAACATATAACGATAATGTTGGATTTATAAAAAGTTGAATAGTTTCATGATAAGTTAGATGTAATTTTATAGTATACTTTCCATTTAGTGTTGTAATTACTAAATATTATCCATGCAAACGCTTCAACACAAATCAAGGCCAAGAGCACTGAACAATTTGTGTCTGCCAAAGGAGAAAATAAGATTAATAACATGAAATAGAAATAGTCATTGCACCCATTTCATTGAAATATTTTCCTAATTTGCTCACTCAGAAAAAATAATATAATATCATATCCATGAAAACGGACCATCAAATTCCGCTGGCAGGGAAGCAAGATCATCTTTGGCAAACACGCATAACTATATAATTTAGAGTTCATTCATGAATTTCACAATTTTTTATCTTTCCAATGAGCCTCCAAGGCCTGTAAACATGGATCTCTGACATGGGGGCAGATGGCCTAAAGCTCCCTACAGTAGCTGTGTGGGTTAAACTCTAACTTAATAACATCCTGGGAGTCTACTGGCATCCACCTCACAGAGTGTAACCACATTCCTGTGGTGACACCAGCTATAATGTACACGTTTGTTTCCCACAGGCTAATATAATGTCTGTTTGATGGATGAGCCTTCATCTTCTTTTGTAGAATTTTCACATTTCATATTTTCTCCCATTTATTCTGGATACATTCCAAGAAAAACTAGAGATAGGAAGTAGTGTAAGTGGAAATAAACATTTAAACTGGATTTTTTTACATCAGTGTTATAAATATTGAGTAGATTCATTTTTGTAAAGGGTCTATTTCATAGAAAGTGAGAACTTAATTGCTTTTTGATTAAAATGGAGGTCTAGATGTAAAAAAAAATACTGTCCTATGTTTCAAACCACTCAGTCTTTATCAAGAAAATGAGAGAACAAAGACGTCATTAGACCCTAAGCCTGCTAACAGCAAAATAAACATGAACGGATTATAAACCTGACAGTCTACTATTTTTTTGTAGATAGTAAAAAAAAAATCATTTAAAGAAAATCTGACCATAAAATGGACTTCTTGATATGCTTTTTAATGTAATTACCTATATAAAAAGCTATTATCCAATGATTTTCACAAACTTAAGAGCAAGTTGCAATTAGTATAAGCTGTCTGTTAGCTACTATGCTGTAATGAACCAACACATCATTGACAAACAGTGAAAGCTGCATGCAGAGAGGACAGCTTCCCACATAGAAAAGAGCAACGCCACCTGCAGAGTTTTAAAGTGGTTACTATCCCTGGTTTATTATTCTGTAGTAGGTCCTTACCTGTCTGAGAGAAGCTTCTAAACACTCCTCTAAACCATTGGGAAAAACAGGGATTTCTCTCAGGAAACGCGTGGCTTCGTGTGTGGCTTTTTCTCAGCCAGTTTGCAGTTTTGACAGCATGCTTAAGATAATCCGGTACTTGGAGAAATAAATTGCTTACTGTGATGATAATTACATATTTTAGATGTCCAATGTCACACGTTCTAACAAACAGAGAGAGAACAACACATCTATATTTAGTCTGATAATAATAATGTTGAAGGCAAGGAGAGAAATGATGAAACAGAATTACTGTTGCCTCACACTAGCCTTTGTTTCTGTTGTCCACCAAGGAAAGTTGTCACCATTCATCTCCTTATTTTATACAGTCAACAGAAGCTGCTCAGCTGCCTCAGTGTCTTAAGAAAATGGTACATCAGATACTGTATTTAAAAGTTGGTTTTGATGCATCAATACATACAATACTGTTTGTTGTTTGGGGTCACTTAGCAAAGATAACTTTCAACTAATCAGATATAGACTAATGTGGTAAATGACAATTCTAGCTCTGTTTTTTGGTGCAATATCTGCATTGGAGTATAGAGGCCCATTTCCAGCTATCACTAACTATCACCCAAATGTTCTAATGATACAATGTGTTTGTTTATTGCATCAGAAGGCTAATGGATGATTAGAAAACCTTTGTGCAATTATGTTAGCAGAGTTCAAGGTTAGCTAGTTAGAAAAGCTATAAAACTGAGCTTCCTTTGAGAAAAGCAATACATTTCTTTAGTATATTTCAAATACAAATCATTACTTCAAACCTTGTTAATGTTCTAACTATGTTCTAACTATGTTCTATTCATTTTACGACTCATTGTGGTAAATAAAAAAAAAAAGTGAATTTTCATGGAAAACACAAAATTGCCTGGGTGAAACTTTTGAACAGTGGTGTGTATTTCTAAATTTAAACGATAAAGCCTGTGCCCTCAAGTTCAATGAGTGATCACTTTGTCAATAGAAAGCAAGACTCACCCTCCATAACTGTTAGTTTTGTATTCTTATTGGTATCCAATGGTGTAGTATAAAGAATATGTGGATGTGTGATGTCACACCTGCCTGGTTGGTAAATTTTAAGGCTAGTAATATTTTGTGTGGAAAATGTTAGTGTTGGACAACCTATCCCATCCATTTTAGGATGGGATAGGCTGTAACCTTGTAAGTGTCAACATATTAGTGTGGGAAGTTAGAAAGTTAGAAGTTTATGCCAGTGTGTATATGTCAGAGAACAAATATCTGCTTTGCAACTATTCACAGGATGAACAAAAAGAATAATGGCCTGTTGAGCTAGTAGCCGCTGTCTGAAAACAAAATATAAAACAAAATATATGATGGTGATCTCATGGAGAAATTAGACCATTCATTTAAATTAGTACAAAGCTCCTTTAGAACTTTTTCTAAAGGAGCTTTTCTAGTTTGCTTAAGTGCTTCTTTCAGAGTTGCTATTCATACCTTGTGCCCCTTTGGAAAGCTCGACTTGAGTGATCGGCTTCACACTTGACACTGCTCTCAGATGGGTCCTCAACAGTACACCTGCCAAGTCTGAAGTCAATTGGATGAACAGTTCTTGAGATATGTGAAGGGAGGTCATACATATACACATTTCTTCATAGTTAGATGATGGTGCTCCAGTGCCACCTATTAGCCAAGTGGTACCAGATTTGTCACAGTCACAGAGAGAATGGTTTTATTATAATCCGTTCATCAGCATTTGAGCAAATGTTGAGGCCCAGCTACAGCAAAACTACATGGAAATCCAAAATAGTAACTTCTTCCTGCTTGGCCCAGAGATGTTCTGTACCAAATGTGGTGATGATTGCTAATAATGTGTAGGAGTGACAAAGAAAAAAAAACATTTAGGTTTTAAGACTTAGGGTTCAAAGGTTATAGCGTCACCATCTGGCCAACTGCACCAAATTCGTCACTGCATTTAACTACACGCCACAGCTGCCAAGTGTGAAGTTGATGGGAAAAACATTTTTTGAGATATGAGTCAAATACAGAAAGCTGTCTTTCTGTATTTGACTCACATATCTCATCCTTGCACTATATAGATGTGGATCTGGGGAGAGTCAGCAGCACAAAAGAAATATTTTTTTTGTGTGTAAATATAATACACTTGATGTTGCATTCATAGGCTCTTCATTAATTCAATGGTCACTGTGTCAAAGAAAACTCAGTAAACATAATTTCATTGCGTTTAAGCATCAAACCTCAATTCGACTTTACTTTTAAGAGCTTTCTTCAGCAAAAGACAATGTTAACTCTTAACTTTATATCACTTCTCCTCTCTACAGTAATACATATTGCTCACTGAGAAATTCAGCTACTGTTGTCTTTACTATGTCTTTCACTAACTCAGCAGGGGAAATACCTTCAGCATGGTTTATAAGCTTTTGATGCATTGCTGTTACTTCCTTCTCTCAGGTTGGACTGATATGAGTCAGACTGGACAACACTATAGCACCTTGAGGGGAAAGTGGTATTGAAGGACAGATGGGTTGGAACTAGTTGTTTAGCATGCTATTTTGCCTCAATACATATGGTCTCTGACATACATCTGTTGTTTCTCTGCATACTGTTGATTGGTTTGGTTCATTTTTTCCAATGTTTTAAAGTTAAATTATAGAAGTCCTACACACTGTACCTTTGAAGCAGAAAAAATGACCTTGACTTTCCGTTTTCTGTCTGCAAAAAAGCCTCTGACACTGATCAATTATAACTGAAATAATGGCTCTAGGAACAATTTTGCAGCTCAGACATGTTAAAGTTCAAAATCAATGACTTAACATGAGGCCAGGCCTTACTGAAAACTAACTGTGGGATCTTAAAATCAATTCTGAAATTAATAGCGTGTGGTGCAGTCCTGCCTCTGGGGCCAACGGAGATGGGAGAATGGAGAGCCGCAGGAATCTAAGCGTGATAAAATAAAGACATGGATTACTTTTTTTCCAGATCAGAAGAAGAGAGGCGGAAATATTTTTTTTTTTTGTTTCAGCTAAAGAAAAAAGAACATTTGTTACATAATTAATACCATGTGATTGGGAGACAAGATTCTCATTGAATTTTATGTTTGAGTTTGCTGGTGTTTACAGAGAGGCTTGAAAGGCAGAGTAGCATTGTGTCACATAGACAAACAAGTGAGATGGCAAATATGCATCCATTAATATGACACATCCAGGACGTGGATTTTCCCTGAAACTCCTGGTTCAGCCTCTTCGCTTGTCATAAAGGAAGAGTGATGTGTTTGCCAACACCTAAATCTTTTATTGATGTTCATCCCGAACAAAACAAACAATCTTGTGTTTATTAGGTTGCTTGGAAACTTAGTTTCAAGTGTCTGTAAAAACTTTTCTTGCTTCCACTGACCTGATATCTGTGCTCTGCCCAGTTGACCACCTCTCCTGAAGTGAAGAAGTCCCTTATTTGGGACTGGTGTTTGCACATGAGGTTAGCATACATGAGAGTGCAGCACTTCATAAGGATGTTACGTGGCCATGTTGGGACTTGGAAGACGAATAGATAAAGTAAGTTAATGAAGCATTGCGTTAGTTCAGGCAGGATGTGTACTGTAAGTCATGTGCACCGAGCTGATGATCGTCAGCTGATTCAACAAACATCAATCACGTTGAGCAATTCAAACACAGCCATTGTTCGTTCAAGCTGTCGGCTCTTCTTTCTTCCCACCCGCTCACATTTATCAGGTCTTCTAGTTCATAGAAAACACATTTTACTTCAGTTAGTAATTTCACCAAAGTACTCATTGAAGGGGTATTTTTTTCTATTTTCTTATTGCAAACCTGAAATTAATCAAGGATATTGTGTTCACCTTGGCGTAGTTAATATCAACATGTATGTAGGTGTTGTTAACTGCAATAGTGTTTTTTAAATGCTAAAAATATGTCCTACATTCACATGAGATTGAATTCATCTGATTTTGACATCAGATGAATGACAGCACAATGCACAATGTCGATACACTTTGCTTTCTATGCACCATCAAGCCGATCTTTAAGGTGGGCACTTGTTCAATATTTGTCCACAGAGCTCTGTGACAAGTCCTGCTCAGTGACCTCAATCACCTTTTGTCATCACAGCTGGGGCTTTCATATCAAACGCCAATACTTTATATTGCAGGAGTGGCTGTCAACCTGTAGAAATGCGGTAGATGTCTGAGAGATGTATGTACTTGCAGCTTCATCAGGTTTTTTGTGCATGGTTGACAACCCAGTGAGACTTTGATTTCCACAGAGTGTAGGTTAAGGTCACCCTAGGAAAAAAATAGAAAGCAGGATCACAGAATTATATCAGTCAAATCCAGGGCACCGGGGGATTTTGCTTCCTGCTGTATATGTCTGTATGTATGTCTAAGCTTTTGGTTTCTATTTCTCTCCCTCTAACACCTCTGAGTCAATTGAAATGCAAGTCATAAAGCCTATTAACGCATAGGAAGGAATTTTGTATTAGGAACGTGCTTAAGTGAGGAACCGTTATTCTAATAGAGCTTTTTCTTTGATTGATATAATTTATATTAAAAGCTAAAAATGGCTGCAACCTCTGGATCATAGTCCCCAGGAATGGCTGACACTCTTGAGTGGTTATGGTGTTTATCTCTGTCCACTAACCTCGACATTGAGTAATATACTCACTCTCAGCTCTGTTTAAATAAGTTTAAGAGCCCCACAGAGCTTCCTCGTTTGGTGTTGACATCTGAAAAGAGAGACTCACAAGAGCCTCTGGGGTGAGAAACATGGTCCAGTTGATTAAGAGAGAGGAAGTTCAAAGCAGGGCTAGATTATGATTTTCTGGCAGCATGTGCAAGTGTTTGAACGGTGATTAATTTATATTTTTTCAGGAGTAATAGACTAATTTAAATGAAAATTTAAAACCTTCGTTTTCGTGCTGCTTTCTCCGGGAAAAACAACACAGTTACTGATGTTTTGCTGCTTTTAGCACATTATGATGAGAGCCCAGCAGTGAAGTATCAATAAACACTAATTTACTTTTTTTCTCTGGCACAAATCGTTTGGAATTACACAGCACTGCAGGTGTAATATGATTATGACAAATGAAAGTTCTCAAGTTGTGTATATAGCAGGGTTTACTGAAAGGCATACTGTAAAAGTGACTTATTATGTTATTAAATGCTGTGTCTGTTTTGCCCTGTGTAGTGTTGATACACATAACATGATAACTTGAGAAGAAAACTCCTATTTCCCTCATAACATGTAATTGTCATTTTGTCATTCATTGATGCTATAATGATGACAGATATTGTCTTTGTCTACAGGAAAATTGCAATGATACAATGATGTTACTGCTCTAAGGATACCAGGTGGCACAGTATCAGTCAACTCTTTGTTTTCTCTGTTGTTCCTACAGTACATGTGGACACTTCTAAGACATCTGGTATAACATTTTCACTTGAATGAGTCAGAAACAGCATCATAACAACTTTAACCAGCTCTCGAAAGAGTCGCTCTTGGTGCTCATCCAGGCTCAGAAATCACTGGTGAGATAGTCCAAATATATTAAATTCAATGATGAATTGTTGTGGTTTTATCTTGTATGTCTTTTTTCCTTTTTCTTTTCTTTTGTTTATACCATATGTGCTATATGCGGACCCTTTTGTGAGGAGAAGGCTTGAATTGAAGGAAAAACACAAAAAATATTCATAATCATTACAGCCAAAATATAAATTGGTTGTTTGAAACCTTTATAGCCTGACAATGCTTTTTATGGCTTAGCCACCTACAGAATATTCTTAGAGCCTGTTCTGCTCTGTGTTGTCTCTTGCACTAAGTGCTCCCACTCATATTTGTGTTGTAAGTGCTAAAGGAGTCAAAGAGTGTCTTTTTCCACTCAACATGGCTCCATACAGTATCGCAGAGGTTTATGAGGATCTCATCACTCTCCATCCTCATAATGTTCCTGTCAGTGTGCCGGATGGGAACTATTACATGCCACAGATCATCATTCACTAGATGCAGGGGCCCCCATAAATGATGGCAGTTGTATTATGCAAGATACTAGTCCATTTGTGTATTAGCTCAGTGGTTTGCATCGTTATGCTAATTTCAGAATGGGTCTCATGTGCTTTTAAAGTAAGTTTTAAGGATCAGATGACAAGAAGCTCTTGTTAAAGGGCCTAAGCTCCCAGGCTATTATTTATTTTACATGTCACTTTTTTTCTATCTCTTGCTTCCTCTCTGATCAGATCCACTGTAATCCTGCCCCTGTTAAGCCCATGGCTATGAATGGACTCTTTTCCATTTCTCCCTCCTGTGTTGTTTTATGACAGACCAATAATAATAACAATAAGACTCAGTTGCAAAAGCCAATTGTCAGTGAGAGTGATCCATCACTGCTGCCATTAGCATTCAAGGCTCATTAGCCAGCAAGCAGCCACTAGAAACTGTAATTGTAGGCTATAAACTTAGTTATGGCACCTGACCCACTGAACATGGTTTTAGAATTAGAACTCTAAACACTCGTTAAGGTGTTATATTTTAGAAAGACCTCTAAATCTTTTTGTTAGTGATTAGAATGTTTTTTTTGTCTTGATTTTTTTTCCTTTATTGTGTAATATCAACCTTCTCCACGACCGTAGATGAAAGCACGTTTTTTTTAGCAAAATTTGGCACAAATATATCACCTTCAAGGTGTTTAATAAGCACTGGCCCTGATTAATTGCTAGATAAATAGACAGACAGACATGAAGACAGGCAGATTAATCGTGGGTGCTGCCATTTTGTGTTTTTAGCCAAAATTGTCTCTCCCAGGAAGATATTTGAAGGAGTGTGTGGAGCTGGGTGGGAGCTACACATGTAGATCGCAAGCTGCAGCCACCAAGTAGCGACTGATCATTCAAAGCTGTAGCTCTTCAATTATGTTTAATATGAAGCCTTAATAATCTATAGAAATCAAAATTGTTTTTCTACCAGGCTGTTAACATGTTTATTTCTGCTGTGAAGTTGGACATTTTAACATGCAGGTCTTTGGGGATTTACTCTCTTCTGTATTCATCCCCTGTGGCCATTATAGGAACTGCAGTTATTGTCAATTCCACACTGGGCTCCCTGCACAGCACTGGAGTTTTGCCCCTTGAGCTCAACAGGTCACATGTAGACTGTATCTGTGTGTGTTTTCTGTGACAACTTTGACTTTGATTGACAACAACTTACCAAGAACTTAAGTTCTCTTTGTTATTGCTTTCCAGTCTTTTATTACTTTTCTCTGTATGTACCTAAAGCCTGTAGATACATGTTTTTTTTCTCTAGTGAAAACATTTTCAACTTACATGGATACATCTAAGCCTCAGTTCCCACTGCCCAGAGTGAATTAGCAGACTTTGGATCAACTCGATATGAAATCCCACAATATACACACTTGAATATGCCGTCTCTGTCTTCATCTCCCCAACATTCATCATTATTTTGGTTTAGTTACCAACTTCATAACGCCTCTGAGTCATTCTCAATTTCTCTAAGAGGTATCTTTTCAAGAGATTACTATCCAATTTATTTTAGCTTTGAATAGTCCAGCTCAATGAATTAAATATAACAAAATTATACTGAAAGCACAGTGCAATCAATTAATAATACAAGAAGGGTAAGCACAATTATGGCAGACCAAATAGTTTGTATAAGATGCTGTGTTGGCAAGGACATTAAATATTGATTAAAAAGAGTGAGATCGATCAATCCAGGTAAACTTACTCCTGCTCTGTGAGTAAATGACTTTCTAAATTGGACTCCTCTATAATATGATACTGTGGTATTCTGTGACATTGTGCGTAATGTTGAATCTACATGAAAAAATGCAACACAAGCATTTTCTTTGAAAGGATATGGCAAATGAACATGAAAAAATAGCCTTATATCGGGTTCTACCCAGTATAAAAGTCCCATATTTCACATTTTTCTGGGTTTTATTTGAAAGGTGGTATCCCATATTCAAAATATTTGTGGTTTTATGTACCCAAAAGTTATTCCAATATAGTTTTACAACTCAAGCTCCTCTAAAAGGTTGTTTCGTGTCGTATTAATATTGAAGATCTTCTCTGATTGGCTTTGTATGGATGTGCATGGGGAAATTATGTATTCATCAGAGACAGCGCACAATAATGAATATTTCTGTTTTCATGTTCATGAAAAAGCATCATATTTATCTACTTTTACATCCATAGTACCTGTAGCAGGTAAATACATAATACAACACAAAAAACTGTTTAATGAGCCTCTCCTCTGATAATTTGATTTGAAAGGATGTGAATGGGGGCTGGACTGTGATTGTATAGTTGTAACATCATAACTTCATGGAAGTCCTGATGGCTTGTTTTAAGGCACAGTTTCTGACACACTGGATTGAGCATGTTGAAATATGGGGCTGTATTTATTTAGCAACGAGACCTTCTTATAATCAAAAAGCAATTAAAATGTCACTTTCTACAATATGAGACCTTCAACTTCTGTGTTTGCATTTAAGTGTAAACTATATGTGTAAGCCCATCCACTAATGCTTGTGTGCATGGTGTAGGTGTTTATTTCTTCTTCTTCTTCTTCTTCTTCTTCTTCTTCTTCTTCTTCTTCTTCTTCTACTTCTTCTTCTTCTTCTTCTTAGGAAATCTTTCATTCCTGAGCTACAATTCGGGGTCAGGTTGAATTGGAGTTGATTATGAGAGAATAGGTTTCTGATACCGAGAAAGACAGATGAGGCCACTGTGACTTCCCCAGAGAATTCAGAGAATCAAATTTAAAAGCTATTTTAGGATCCAGTGCCAGGTATAGTCACGTCACCTGGGTTGATATTATTGAATGAAATAGAATACACCCTCTCTCTGCCAAGTCTGTCCGTGTGTGTGTGTGAGTGGCAAGACATAGGGTGATAGGGTGGGCTATTGTTGAGTGAATGAATGAGACAGAGGGGCAGCCAGAGATTTTTAGGTTGTGTGTATATGTGTGTGTTTCACGTCTTTGTGAGTGTCCATGTTTGTAATATAGTTAGTGCTTTATTAACCATTAATGTAAGCCTGCCTACATCTACCAGGAGTTTTTAGCTTGTTTAATAAACGATCCTGTCAGCACACCTCTCTTTGTAGTGATATGGAAATTGGATTATTTTCAAGACTTCCTTGTAGTCACCTTGTTGACTCACCGCACATTCAAGTGTTTCAGCTCTGGCCACTGATGATGTGTTTGCACATCTGTATGTGTGTTAGTGAAAGACAGAGAGTGTGTGATAAAGTTTGTATCATCTGAGTGAAGAGTAGGGGCCCTTAATTATGATATTCTATGATAATGTATTAATTGATATATTGCAAGCAATTTAATCTCTGATATCATGACTGTGCAACTAAATAATAGAAAATACCCCTCAAAAGGCAAAAAGCAGTAATTATATATTTATTCACTGCATCAAGATGTCAGTTTCACAGAATACACAGTTCCACTCCCCATGTCACAACCATTTCTCTCTGATCAATATTTGGTGTAAGTTTACCTATTTTGTATTGTGATGTATTGTAATATTTTATTTTTTTGTCCCACCCCTACTGGAAAGTGCACATTGTGTGCAGTCTGTGTGTTAGTGTGCATGAACGTTGAGTGAGATGAGAAGTCTGTTTTGTTCCTCCCCTCTCACATAAACACATAATATCCCGCTGCTGGATAACTTAAAGGACAAGAGCAGGAGGTGTGGGACTACTTACGTCTCCCTGCACATTCCAAACGCCCCCCCTACAATATCCCTTCCCTCACTTACCCCCTGCACAACCCTGCATCTCTGCCTCCAGCATTTAAAGACCCCCTCTCCTCCTGCCGAAGCGTGTTTACATAGGAGTGAGTGTGTGTTTTTTCTCCTTCTCCGTCTTTCGAGTGCCTGTTCAATAGACAGAGGGTTGCACTTCCTTTTAAGGATTGATCGCAATAGCCTATCACTTACATGTGTATAGCATCTGTGTAGGGTTGTATTGAAGTGCAGGCATGAGGAGTGAGGCAAAGGGTCAGGCCTGGAATTAGTCTCACACACGAAAAGACGTTGCTTCTCAAAGCTTGGTATTTCATAGTTTGGATTGCGGGAATCGTTAGGAACGAGCTGTCACTGTGGCAAATGTACTGCACAAGCAAAATTTTTTTTTTCCTGAGCTCTACTTTGACATCCACAATAAAACTGAGCCTGATTTCAATAACAGTGACTTAGCGTTTGTTTTAAAACACACACAGACACACAAGCTATGCATTGGACCTTATCCAGCTTTAGATTTACTGTGAGAATGAAAGATTCTTCCACCGTCTCTGCTTTTCTCTCTTCTCTCACTTTTCAAACACACAAATACTACACAGACATGTCCAAGTGTCAAGAGTGCCATGTCTAAAGAGTCCCAGCAGCTTGTTACGGAGGCTGTCAAAAAGCACAGAGACCCACCACAGAGGTGAGGATGTGTGTGAAATCCCATGAGCCTCTGGTCAGGAGCATAACAGCATCCGACTTTCCCCTTACACCTAATCTAATTCAACAGCTGCAACCCTCTGAAGCCTATAAAAAGAAGAATTTCTACCCTATGTACAACTGCATAGGATTGTCAAAATAAATGCAGGGTTGAATGTTAGATTTTTAGTCAGCATATTATACTACTTAAAAAATGCACCACCATATAGGGCTGAATGATTTTAAGAAAATTGCGATTTTTCTGGCAGATTGCAGTTTTGATTTCATTCACAATTTCCTTCAAGTTAAGTTTCAATGCACAACAACTATGATGCAAGAATGAAAACTAGAGTCTTTGAGGAATGGCAGTTATGACAACTGAAGAACTGAAAGAGCTATCTATGTCTTAACTTAACCCTTTAACGCTTATAGTTGCAAATTTGCATAAAACCCTGCATTCCCACTGCAGCAGAGATAGCATATGCATTCTTCCCCTAATGCTGGTTTGTTAAAGGTGAGTTTCAAAAGAAGAAACATTGAGGTCCAGCTAAGGCTATTCCAACACAGGGGGTGTGCTCAGATGCTGTGCATCACTGATCAGTGGTTGAAAGTGAGTGGCAATGCTGTAAATGCCCAAAATGTAAAGACCAGACTGTTTTAAAATGCTCGAAGTGCAATGTTCATCTGTGCCTCAACAAGAACCACAACTGCTTTAATGAATTCCATGAGTAAGGGCCAAAGGGTCCAATTTGGCCCAATGGATGACTTTTCAAAGTGCAAAAAACAGTGGACACAGACTGTTTGACACCCCTGTTCTAGTTGGGCTCTAGTTATAGTATAGTAGTAAGTATATAGTTATAGTTACTTAGTTATAGTGTGAATAATAGTGTAAATAATTGTCAACAATTTTGTGTCTTCAATAAAGAATTTACCATGGGTTACCATTAATGCCTATCGTTGCTTATTTGCATCAAACCTATTTTATGTGCTATAGACAAATTAACAATGTCTACTTAATTTAGCATCAGATTGAAAGCAAAAACATACACAAAAATGTTTTTTATATAATTGTAAATATATTCAGGCATCAAGGGATTAAAGTAGAGCAAAAAAGTCTTTTAATCTAAAATAGTGAAGGTCAGGGAGGCAGCATACACATGAAAAATAGTTGATGAAAACAAAACCTGGGCAGCAAAACAAATTGCAGCTTTGACAATCTCAAGATCCTGTTGTGCGAAAACAGTTTTTGGTCTAAAACAAAAGATCGTTCAGGCCTACCACCTTCTATAAAATTTTGTAAAGTTTGTAATGACACACAGGTAAATGTTTTCTGATGCTGAACAGTGACTTTCAAAACTGTTGTTCTGACACAGGTTTAGTTAGGTTTTAAATTTGATATGAAGCCCTGTAAAGTCCAGAAGAACTGGAGAGTCCATGATAGTGGATAGTAGATAATTCTCTGTAGGATCATCACTACAAGACACCTGTGACATTACACATTGTCATCTGTTACATTGCTATTATAAAAAATGTACAGTTTGGTTACGGATTTAAGCTTTTGAAGCTAGGGAACAATCATGGCACAGTTAAAAGAAACCGTAACACTTTACTTGACAGGTGAGTTCCTAACTCATTCATAGCAGCTGTCATAAACCGCAGATGAAGGAATTCATGACTGTTTCATGAGATGACATGTCTCAACGTTCATACCAAACCTGTCATAAACATGGAAGACAGAACGATGACAACTTTTCGAAATAAAAGTTCAACAACTGCAAACTGCAAAGCAGCAATGCCATTGTTACCACTGGGGGGTAAACTAGCCTACATTCTGCTGATGTAACCTGAATACCATCAATGCAATCTAATCTCCAGCCTTTGTAAATATTGTTGCGAAGTATTACCATATATCAGACAGGCATTGAAACTATGTAGAATCAACATTGCAATGTCAACATTAAATCATTGAATCAATGTCAGATTTTGATGTTGATTCAACATCAGTTTGCACCCTCAGTTAATATTAAGTTAATATTAAAATGATGTTGATTTATTAATTACACTTTTGATGTTCTGTCTTCCATGTTCATGAAAGGTTTGGTATTAATGTTGAGTCATGACTCTAGATATTTTTATATATTTTTAAAAAAACTGAGCTGTGGTAATGCACACATTTCCCCAATATAGGATCAATAAAGTTTCTATTGTATTCTATTCAAAACAGTCATGAATGCTTTATGTGCAGCTTATGACAGCTATTACAAACTCATCCATCAAGTAAAGTATTACCAAAGAGTATCCAATGTTGATCGTTGAATTAACAGACTTAACAGTCTAATGTGTCAATGTCAGGTGTTTCTTCAACAGATTTTGTGACATCACACCTTCTTTAGTACACTGAAAGTCATAATTACTATGGCCACTAGAGGGCATTGTCACATGAACAAAAGCAAATGTTTCAGTGTTTGCAAAAATGATTGATAGTGTTGTTTCCTTTTAGAGGACAGCTTTTTTAAAAAAAAGATTTTATACTAAATGCGGCTGTCAACATTTTTAATTGGTAACCCAACTTGGCAGCTGATAACCTAACATGCCAGATGGTTTGTTATACAGAACCATCTGAGACGTCGTCCCTGGAAAGTGTTTTGGCACTTTGGAAAGATATTTGGCGAGTGATTAGATAACTGATCTGCCTATCACCGTCCAGCAAGGGCTACCTTCAACCGATCATTTGGAGAGCACCAAAGAGGAAACAAAATGAGCCACGAAAGAGACAAAACATCTTTTCCAGGAGCAACCATCGTTGTCCTTGAACAAAGATTATCGCCACCAGCCAGTAGTTTCTCATAGGGTGCTGAATGGTCCAAAACCGCTGTAGTTTGGCCACAAGCACACAACCTGGAGCCTGACAAGATGGATTCTCTCATGATCTAATGAATCCAGCTGGATTCAGCTGTGCTCAGGCAGCTGAAAAGCACTCGGTTAAGCCTAGGATGGAACAAGCCTAGGTTGTAAGTGGAAAACTTACAACAGATCTGAAGTGCAAGACAAGATATGAACTCAGTCTCCTGGTTTCAAGGTGAATTGCCTCATGCGATCACCTCCTCCTCCTGCAGGAAGGAACCGAAATGTTCCAGTGAGTGTAAATCACCATTGTAAATTAGTTTGCAAAATATACTGCTGTCCAGTTACAATGAAAAGGAAATAGATAAAACCTTTTTAAAGAAGAGTGTCCTACATTTTGGTTATGGGTACATTTTGCACCTTAGTTATTAGTTGTGGTGTCCTCTCTTCCCCTGGATACAACAGAGATGTGTCTAAGTAACAACTATTGGCTGGATTCCACACACAGCCATCCCTGGCACCCTGCGTAACCTCTCACACTGATTATTATTTCACTTCCTCGCAATGTTATTTTATCAGACTAAGCTCCCGTCAAACGGCCGTCTGTTTATGACTCGTGGTGCCAGTGTAAGCAGGACTCAGACACTATGCTGCAGTAATCTGGATTGCAGCAAAAGAGACACCTCAATAAAAGCAGATCTCCTGGCTGCCCATGGTCATAAAGGAGAATAAACAAGGTTAGGGCAGAATAATTATGCTGAGCTGCTTCCTGGCATTAAGGGACTGAAGGGACTTCTTCCATTGTACAGACACAAGTCCTGTTTTTCTGGCTCTCCAGGCAGAGAAGTTTACGCCGTTAAATTTTTTACATTTTTATCCTCAAGAGCAAGATGTGTTGTAATAGTAATAAATAGTAAGTGATAGGGTAGTTCTGCTTATATTCATACTGTGCTGTACAAACAATAATTCAGACAAGCTACAAGTCAGGTGGACAATTACCTTTTTGCTTAATAGACATACATCCATCTTGACTGCAATATCAAGAAGATTGAAAATGTAGTGTTAAAAAAATGTATGATTCTTTCTTTCACAACGTTTATATAATCAATGATTTTCTTTCTCTGAGGTGGCTTGGAATCTAAAGTTAAACAATAACTTGATTGATCACTTTGTGGCTGTGACATTTTGTACAGACACTTTCACTTTGACAGACCGACTTTGGTCTTCCTGACCTCCCCAGACTGACATTTGTGGTTTTAAGAGACATGTCACATAGACACATATGTCATAATGAATTATCCCTTCACATTTCATTTAGTGTTATCATAAAGTCAGAATTTAATTTATCCTATTCTTTGATTTATAACAGAGTACCTTAAAAACTAGAAGCATTGCTGTCAGCACCTCTAATGTTTGCTGCCTGGATTTATTTAGAGAATCTCTCAAGTACTGTTTGCGATGAGGGATGAATTGCTGGCGGCTTTAGAGAGGCACATTATTTGTCAATTGGCCCTACAGTGTAAGAGATGGAGCCTTTCAGATGCATCCCATAAATCACAGAGAGATGTGTGAAGTTTAATGGGTCCTTATCTAGCATTTTGCTCCTGGGAAAACGCACACAGTCATTTCTAACTGTCTGACTCTATCTTGGTATATAACACAAATCCTATATATTAATATCACATGGACTTTGGTTTTGCCAAAAACATTTTTGAACATGTATGCTTTAGAAACAGCCGTAGAGATCAATATATCTGAAAGAAAACATGTAAAAAAAATATGATCATGCCATAGATTTTTACACATTATATAGGTGACCATGTGTGATGCTTGACTGGATTCTGTAATTTAACTCAAAAGAAGTTGGGATTTAGTTTTTTGTTCACCCAGAGATTCTGGCAAGGATGCTGCCAAAGAAAACAAAATAAGAAAAGCAGATTTAAACACATTTTACTGCTCACTCTTTATTTAGATCTGTATTAATTGTTGCTTGTTGAACAGCTTGGGAGCAATTCAACAAGCTGTACACGTTGTTATATTTGCACCTTTCTGTATAAAGCTGCTATGGTAAACATGTTGTGGCTGTTTTTTTTTTACACATCCAATGGAGCAAGTGAAAAGAATTCTGTAGATTTATGATGTCAGCCTGGACTTCAAATGTAGTTGTGAATAGCATTGTCCACACCAGGTATTGCAATTTTTATAAAAAAAAAAAAAAAGAAAAGAAAAAATCCATATTTCATGGCCAAAAATAATTAACTAAACACATGAAAAGCTATACATCATAGAAAAACTATATACTATATAAAACTATCTTAGAGCTTCTCTATGACAGGTTGCAATATTACTTTCACCACTGAAAAATCATTTCAAAGGGTGAAATGGCCACAAAGATTTTAAATTTTCCTTGAGAAATTGAAAATACTCAAAGAAGGAAGCTTTCAAAAGAACCTGAAAAGCTTCTTTAGGAACTATCTGTTCCTCTTGGCATATACAGCTGCAGCAGCTGGCCCGACCTCCTCCTACATAGCTTCTGATCTACCTACTTTTGAAGTCTATGGGCTCTGGTGTTCCCCCCACCCCAACACACACACACACATACATACACACACACACACACATACACCACCATCACCATCAGATATCACCCACTTTTTTGTGTTTTTGATGTTTTAAAGCTCCACCAGTAAAGACATGTCTAGAGTCGTCTTTCGGATGACAGTGTTCAATGGTGATAGACACCATTTGTTAACTGTGTCATCATCTGCAGGTTTTGTAACCTCTGTTCCAGACGAGGTGCTGTTCCTGCTTCACATGACAACACACACTTAAGATCTGTGGGTCAACTTAGATCATCGCTCAAGGATCCCAGTTTGGGCATCTCCTGCCAAGGAGCCACTAAATACTCGTTCTTGTCAGTAGCAAGTGTCTGACAGATGGCCTTACTCTATTTTTCTGGCCTTGGCACCTTCTTCTGGCAGCAGCCCCATCACCGGCTTGTGATAGACTGAGTTTATCCTGTGTGACTGCAAGTCTTTTTTTCTGTTTTAACATGGGCACTACCTCCTCTTCACCCTTACTGTTGAACATGTCAGAAATTAATTAGATATAATTTATGTCAAGTACAATTTAAATATTTTTATCAGTTTAAAAGGGTTTGTACATACAAATAAATAGCAAAACAGACAATAATATAAGAAATAAGAAAGTATTTGTCATATTATAATTATGCAGATTTATTTATTTATTTGTTTCAGGCCTGTCTATTCATCATCATTCATCATCTCAATACACATCAAACATGGCCGAAAGGTAAACAGGAGGAGCCGAAACTTATCGAGCCATGCCCCCGTTTTACACAGTATTATTCATTTCTTGTCATGTTATGTTCATGTTACAAGTTACATTACAGAGTTGCAGTTCAGCTTTAGACAGGCAGTTAATAGATCACTTGTGTGTCCATAAGTGTCCATTTTTCATCCTTCATAAGTGAGCAAGTGTCTCTTGTGGTTGTCATAGTTCTTGATGTCGTGATCCAATCAACAGAGGTCACTTAGTGTTGCTGATGTTCTGACCTCTTCCTCCATAGAATTCCATAGTTTGACACCAGTAACCAAGACTGATAGAGATTTTAATGTGGTTCTTGCAATTTTTGCCTAAATATCATAGTTCTTCTTAGGTTATGCACTAGGCCTGTGGAAGAGCACCTGTAAATTGTGCGATAGGCTTTTGTTAGCAGCCTTGTAGATCATTTGAGCTGTGCTTACGGTTACCAAGTCATCGAATTTAAGTAGTTCTTCTATTACTGTGCATCACACTGTGTTGAAGAAGTTGCTTCATTTTTTCCCTTGTGAAAAATTTGACGTTTAGGTACCATAATGAGTCTGCTAAATGCATTGTCGGCTTGGCTCTGATATTTCACTGGGCCATATGTCACAGGTGGTGGGGAAAGAGCAACAGACTGCATTTGCTCCTCTTCTGTCTTCCTGTGCAGCTGGAAGACAGCAGTCTTGAATAAAGGCTTTCAAACAGGGAGCTTATACAGGGGTTAAGAACGTTATTTTGCCTCTGAAGTGTTCATTCCCAACTGAGCTGAATTACTGTCCAACATGTCTTCACAGAGGTGAACAAAGTGCTATGGTCTGTTTGTCTGGATAAGAAGAGAAACAAGATTATCTCTAGACTTACACTCATTTAGGATTGGTCAACATACAATTTGATGCACACTTTATATTAATCTATAAATCTATAGGTCATCTTGAAGGTTTAAACTCGCTTTAATCTCTGGGACAGAAAATACAGTGTCTGTATTGATCCAGAGCCAAATTATTTTTTTATTTATTTATTATTTTTAGCAAATGCCACTGCACTTGTCCTTATGTCATGTGATAAAACCTGTGGGACAGAATTCATCTACTCCAGGTTTCTCTTACCAGGCAAGGCTACTGCATTCAATAGGAGGAAATTGAGAACTCCACAACAATCAGTGGTGTGGCACTTCTTCCCAGATCTCATTTCACCATGAACCAAACACCCTCACCTTTTATCAGGTAGGATGAATTGGATTAGACCAGAGCTTTGAGTGTTATCTGTTGATGTGAAACAACCCATCATCTAGCTTTGAGGGAGAGAAAAGGCTTGACTGATGATTGGTTGGTTGTTTTTATAAACAACACATTTAAATGCGGGCTGCCCAATAGCCTACTGGTTAAGACGCATGCTAGATAACAGTGATTGTCACAAATAATTCCTGCATGCATGTTGTGGCTGCTCTCTGAGTGATCATTGTTTAAAATCTTGATTCTTTCCTATACACGATGTGTTTCCTCGTCACAATGCAGCAATCATGGAGAAATATTCTGTGACAAAGCAGCACTATCCATCCAATGATGGTAATCACAAACACATTGCATCTGCTGGGTTTACTAGATATATATGCATTCAATCTGTGGTTTCTCTCTTGGAATTGACAATGCCTGGAAACTCCAGTCCAATCTAGCTGTCCAATAGTTGATTGTTTCACAGTGTTTTTTCTTTTTTGTTTTGAGGTAGTGGTTGCAGCTAATTATGCCTTGTTTGGCAGTCTTTTGTTCAAGCTGCCTGTGTCTAAGTTACCAGTTTTTACCATAATGCCTTAGTAAACAGCTAAAACCTCATTCTGTCCCCCTGCATTACCAGCAGAAAGTGCACCTTACATAATGCACCAGTAGTAGTAGACCAAATTGTAAGGTTTTAGACAAAGCTGTATGAAATGAAAAAAAAACACATCCAAGTGATAAAGTTTCAAATAATAGCACAGTTTTAACTTTTGTTTAAAAGCACCTGTGACTCATCCTTGTTGGACATCAGCCTGCCAGATTAGTTGCTGAAAATAGAAACTTGAAATGCTATGCTATGTATTCATCACCCAGCCAGTTAGATGAATGCTTGGGCCCTGGCAATTTGGATTGTAATGTCCAACCATCCTGGGAAAAATGCCTCAAAATGTCAGTGCACAAATTGTGTTGCCTCACAGTAAATGAGTATTGATCTCTCATTGTACCTGAACCTATCACACCTTTGTGCCTGGCAATTCACTTAAGTCAAAGGGCTTAACGTGGGCTTGGGGAGACAGCGAGACATTGTAATTGCTTTACTGTAATAGCTGCAACAGATTGTTTAGCTAGTTAGCCTTCCCATGTTAGAAAAGATGTTGTCATCTGCCACAAAGAATTTTGCAACAGAACAGGTTTAATCAGTTAAATTTTAGGGGAAAACAAACTATAAAAAGTACTTTCCCTCTGCAATGCAGAGGGAGAGCCTATTTCTACTCCCAGGGGGCTGTGGATGTAAATTTATAATCGATAATCATTACAATCCGAGGCAGCAGTAAGGCTTTATTGTTCCATGAATAATAAATATAATACTGTTCATACTACTACATACTGAGTATGATTAAATAGAATTGTTTTTCCCCATTTTTAAAGTGCTCAATGTTGTGAATCCTTTTAAATGATTTATTAAATTAACTGTGCCCACACTGTATTAACCATGTGACTTTCAAAAGATGGGAGGTTTTCTAATAGAAGGCAATAATTACAACAAGGTGCATTTGACAGTATACTCTAAGCAGACTTTTTTTTTTTTTACCTGATTTTCAATTTTTTAATTTAATTATTTGCTTTTCCTAATTTTATTAGTTTACAGCAAGTCCAGGTAGCACACATTGACTGATTTCCCCACCGTTTAAGCCCTTATCTTCACACAGACACATTTTGCCCTAATAAGCCAATTAATATATATTTAACGCTCATTAGTAACAGACTGCTGTCTCACATGCTCAGCAAAATTTGCTTTGTGAAAAATTAAAAGTAGACCTTGTTTTCTTTAGAGGCTTTTAAGTTTTGCTATATTTTGTAAATGTTGGAACACATTGTTCTCGCAGGCATTTCTTTTTATGCTCAGCTGGAGTTTTGTTCTTCACATCGCTCTACATGATACAATTCCAGGTTTCATGTTTTTTTAATACGTGAGCAAGAATACATAAACTGTTTTTTTTTTTACACAGATATGATGTTCACAGATAAGTTATGTCACAGAGTTTTGTGTGCATACATGCAGTTGTGGGTCTGCGGCTGGTTCGTGCTGTGAGGATAGCAGGGAGCCTCCTGATAATATTAGTAGCGGTGTGCGTTCACTGTCACAAATGGCTGTGAGTTGCTTTTGGCTACTAGGGTTCTTTAGCAGCTCTGTGTGAGGTCTGAGATTCTGTCAAGGCACAGGAGCAGTGCTCAACTTCAAAATACCTTTTCCTATGGGATGAAATATTGTGTGCGATTGTGGCTTCATATGAATGCTATAGATGTGTATTTGTGCTTGTGCTTCCAAAGGTTTTCCAGTACATGGTTTTCCATGTATTTGTCAAGCTATTTGTGAAAATGCAATAGTACATAATGTTTCTTCTCTTTACATATGCTGCTTTAGGTCACTGGCAGGTGTAAAATGTGTCACTGTCGTAAATGTCAGTGTGAAAACACCACTTTCACAAGCTTTCAAAATAAAAAAGGAAGCATGATGTCATGTATGTATCCAAAGAGTATTGACTGCTCAAATCACAAAAAGGGGCATTTCTGGTTACACTGTAGCTTTTTGGAGCTACATTGAATCTAAAATCCTTATCTTTAAAACCAAAGTATAGATTTTTAATAAGTAAATCATGATATGTATCGAATGAGTGCACCCATAATTACACATAAATATATAAAGAAAATATTGTTTCATTTAAATATGATTGACTAAACTGTCATCTGATTAAATTTATTCAGAATGTATTCCATATAAAATGCAGAATGAGGTTTCTAATGTATTGTTTCTTTGCAGCTGTATAATTCACTATATAGAGCTTTTTGGTTTACATATTACAAAAGAAAATACACGTACATGCATCTGAATACAAAACACCATGGTAATTATACATGATTGCACAGCAAAACTGTGAATTGAATAGGTCATGCTGCTCTACTAAAATGCCAGTTCCCCTCTTATTATCCAATTATCAAGCTTTGAGAAAAACAGCAGGATCTTCTTTTTCTTGTTTGTGTTTCCATTGCATAGTGATCTCCAATAAAGTAACAACATGTGTTACTCTCCAGGATCACACTCCTATTAGCTCTTGCAGTGTTAGTTTATCTCTGTTTAAGCACTAGGTTTTGTCTCTGTATAGCTTTCCCTTGCTAAAATCTGTCTTCAGACTTGTTTTCCTTATAGGGCTCCTGGACAGACTAAGATCTTAGAATACTTCCTTAATTCATTCATCTCTTGTTTGCCCTCATTTCCTCCTAGTCTCTGCAAAGGAAATATTATGGCTTAGCCGAGACAGAAACATCAGGGACTTTGTTCAGTCGTTGACATGCAGTGCAGTTGTACAATGTCATGGCTGATGTCTGTCATATTAAAATTTTAGAAAACTCAATCGGTTCGACAGTGTTGCTAAAAAATCCCTAGTTTTCATTTAGTTTTAGCTGACAGACTCAAGAACTGACACCAGAGAAACACTTTGAATAAAGCATGCTCACTCTTTCTGATCTGATCACCTGATCTGACAGGAGAAACAAGCCCCTCTCTATAACTTAATGTTGTGCAAGGAGCACAACACAGTTATCTCTACAGACTGTGCAACCATTAGGGAAATTACATTTCCTATGTGTAAGTGAAATGCCTTTGCAATGTTCTGGATGTCCTAAAAAAAACAGGTGTGGTTGCAATTTTTCTCTCTGACTGAAAGTCGTTGCTGTCTACACTTGTTGAATCAGATGTCAGTGTGTAACTTAATATATTCCTTGCAATGTATTCAAAGTGTGCATACAGTACAGTCCTGCTATATATTAATTTATATGTGAATATTGAACAGGAAAGAAAAACATATCTTACTTCAAATGCCTTTTAGACTTCTAACATGATAAAACAGGTTTCTAGCCTCATCTACTGGATATGAATAAGAATGCCAACTGCTCATGTGTTCTTTCATTCTCTCTGGCACTTTCTCCCCTTTCTATCTCTCCTTTTGTTCCAAACCCTTCACTCCCTCCCTCCCTCCCTCCCTCTCTCCCTCCTCTCTTAACTGTTTATCTGTATGTTGTACTCTGTCTCCCTCTTTAGAATATGCCAGAACATGACCATGACCTCCAACAGCACAGACCCTGGACTCTTCCTGACTGCCAACAACTCGCCACCAGCGGCAGGAACCTACCCAGAATCCCATGCTCTCCACCAAGGAGGAACTGGAGGAGAACCCTGGTTGTTTTTTTCTGTGAATACCCTGGGTGACAATTCCTCTTCCACCAGCAATCTTTTAAACTTTACCTCTGAATCACAAAATGGGAGCCAAACTGCTGTCCTAAATTCCCCGGGTGGCCATCCCATGTGGCAGGTTGTCCTTATTGTCTTTCTGACAGGCATGCTGTCACTTGTCACCATCATTGGTAATATCCTGGTAGTGGTATCCTTCAAGGTCAATCGCCAGCTAAAGACAGTCAATAACTACTTTCTGCTGAGCTTAGCTGTAGCTGACCTCATCATAGGGGTCATCTCCATGAACCTCTACACAGCTTATCTTGTGATGGGCTACTGGGCCATGGGCAACTGGGCCTGTGATCTGTGGCTGGCTATAGACTATGTGGCCAGCAATGCATCAGTTATGAACCTACTGGTCATCAGTTTTGACCGCTACTTTTCCATAACCAGGCCTCTGACTTACCGGGCTAAACGGACCACAAAGCGGGCTGGAATCATGATTGGCTTAGCCTGGTTTGTTTCTTTTGTTCTTTGGGCCCCAGCAATCCTTCTATGGCAGTATTTTGAAGGTAAAAGGACAGTACCTCCCAATGAATGCTACATTCAGTTCCTCTCAGAGCCCACTATAACCTTCTGTACAGCCATGGCAGCTTTCTACCTGCCTGTGACGATAATGAGTGTTCTCTACTGGCGGATTTACAAGGAGACTGAAAACCGCTCGAAAGAGTTAGCTGGGTTACAAGGTTCGGGGTGTCGTGGTGCTATAGGAGTGAAAAGTGGTAATGGTGAGGGTGAAAGAGCAAGCTTTATGCATCAGACAGGAAGTTCCAGAAGTTGTAGCAGCTATGAGTTGACCAGGTTATCCCAGAGAAAGAGTGCATGTCGGGAGCTGGTTGGCCGCTTCCATTGCTGGCCTAGGGTTCGTTCTTGGAGACCTGGTAGCACCCGGCAAGGAGAGGCAGACCCAGACCAGAGCAGCAGTGACAGCTGGAATAACAATGATGCTGCAGTTTCATTGGAGCACTCTGGGTCTTCGGAGGATGAGGACTGTGGAGGTAGAGAGATGATTTCCCAGAGTCATGCCATTTTTTCCATTGTTCTCAGCCTGCCTGGTATTAAAGCTGCTGTCAACTCCCAACTTACTTCATGTGAGGATTTGGATGCGGCGTCAGAAGAGGACCCCCTCAGGGGGGCGGAGTATACCCGAGACAGCCTGTCAACGGTCACCACCAATACCACTGTCGCCACTACGCCCGACGGAGCAAACAATACAGAAAATAGCTACCACCGCTTCTGCTCACGGAAGATTCAGTCCATGCCTACCATTCAGGTTACTGCTAACACAGGCTCTCTGGATGGTCCTCCAACAACTGCTACTACTGCCACCGACACTACTACCACCAGCACAGCCACCAAATCCTCCTCTGTTCCAATTTCCTTCAAGGAGGCAGCTGTAGCTTCCCGTTTTGCATCCCGAGCTCGGACACAGATTACCAAGAGAAAGCGCATGTCCTTGGTGAAGGAGAAGAAGGCAGCTCAAACTCTCAGTGCCATCCTCTTTGCTTTCATCATCACATGGACACCTTACAACATCATGGTGCTGATCAATGCCTTCTGTAAAGGTTGCATCCCCCAGGCCCTATGGGCAGTGGGGTACTGGCTGTGCTATGTCAATAGCACAGTCAACCCCATGTGCTATGCCCTGTGCAACAAGACTTTCCGTACAACGTTTAAGATGATACTGCTGTGCCGCTGGGACCAGAAAAAAAGGAGGAAGCAGCAGTTCCAGCAAAGGCAATCAGTAGTCTTCCACAGGAGGATTCCCAGGGAGTCCACGTAAAGAACAGTGAGTTTGAAAGGTTGATAATTGGAAATTGAAAGATTTCATATATGAATAGGAAAAGGAAGAAGCATCCATATAGTTGTTTCTGTGGAGTTTCTTTTCTTACAGATCCTAAATGTGTTTCTCTGCCGGTATCACAAAAACAGCAATCCTTCATGGTGGTGTTGAGGTTTCTGTAAGTGCATCCATTCAGCAAAACTGTGTGTATCCATGAAGGATTGTAGGCGAGATCCAGAGATGGAAGCGTTTTCTCTGTCCTTGAAGAACTCTATCATTTCATGGAGTTGTAGCTGAGAGAAAACAAACTGAGTGGGAAAAAAATCAAAAAGGGCTTTAAAATGCATCGCAGGAGAATTATTGAAGTGCAATTTATACAAGGGGAAAAGATATCTTTGTCACAGGGTTGGAGATTCACATTTCTTATCATGTCTCTCTGTGGGTAGCTAGATCTGTAACGTGCAGAGTGGTTTTGCATTTCAAACACAACTATGTATCTGTAATGCGTCACTGAAAGCCAAGACAAACTATTTTGTGTTCACAGGCTTCTGCATTGTATTGATTTGAGTTGCCATTCTCTTGACCGACATGTGTTTTTATCAGAACTTCTGTACATTGCCTTTCTACATGGATATAACTTTCCTGTGTCAGAATATATATATAAAAAAAGTTCTTAAATTGTGTCCTTACTTTCGTCAACAGAGATCTGTTATTTTGTGATATTCATCTTTGGTTTTCTAAATATTCCTGAGATTTTGAGCCAGTCTGAAAATTATTCTTCTGATGAACTGAGTTGTGAATATTCTAAATGGCACCACAGTCAGTAAACTGCTGTTGTGTACGATGTAATTGTTGTTGTTTTTATGGTGGAGACAATAAGTACATTAGTTGTGTTTTATGTACTTGCGGTTTTTCTGTAAAGCGTAATGATTATACAATGATGATATTCTGTTTGTGTATGTTTGGATATTTCTGACTTGATACACAATGATTGATTGCACACACAAAGATGTCCATTTCTAAAGATATGTTTTTGATTTTACACTATATTTTACATTTCTACAAAATGACATATGAAACTCTTTGTAAGATGCCTTCCATCTGTGATTTAGAAGAGCAATGGCAGCCTCTAGTGGCACTGTCAGTCCAGCTCCCATAGTGCAGTATCAAAGACCCATTCTGCAAATATGAAGGCCACACAAAAGAAAACACACAACTGTGCAGCAATTTCTCATACATCTGTGATTCTATTTGGTTTAATATCACAATTGCCCCATTCACTTTAATTTAAAATATATTTGGCATGTAAAAACTAATGCCTATCATTGAAGATACAATATTTTCCATTTTATTTATTTCCTATGATTTATGGGTGATTGATGATTTCTTCTTCAATCTTATTTCTGAGACTTACAGCAATTGATTTGTAAATAGAATAGACTCTTTTCACGGCAGATATTTTGACTTGTCTAAGCAGGACAAGGCTGCAATGGTGGAAATAATGACATTAATGATGGCTCCATTTAGGTGAGCCAGTTCTGGTGCTTTGGTACTGTACATGCTCATTCATTGACATGGCTTACCTGGACAATTAAATGGAATTGAGCCATCATTAATGTTATTATTCACACCCGTGCTTTTCCTGTGACTGCTGTGAAAAGGGTCTATTTAAAGCTGTCTGGGTCTGCATTAGATACAGACAGTGAGTGAAGGTTACATACCAACAAAAAGATGCCAACTAAGGCAAAAGTATGTTTTTATTTGTAATGCACATTATGTAATTATTTCATAAATAGAGGGTTTATACATTGTTGCAGCACTTAGATCATTCAGTATGAATATTGTGGAAAAGGCATTGAAGGCAAATAATAAACTGTATTGTGACAATTGACATACTAAAGAGTACAATGTTTGATTATTAGTGTTCACAGTAGTCATTTGCAATGCTACAATGTCTGTGCTGTATTCAAAGATGTTAAAAATGATCCCATGCCTGTCATCAGTGGATATTTGGTCTGCTTTCAACACAATGATTCCAGTGTTATGACACATTCTTCATGAACACATGAGATTTTTCTACTTAAATGCAAATGTTAAGTACCAAAATGGTGGACACAAACGTTTTGTTACATTTCAGGTATGCCAATCATAATCTATACATATTTTAAGTCAATAAACAAACAACTTTTTAACAGTTTTAACAATTTTTTGTGTGTGTGTCATAAGTCATGATACTGTTATTTGAATTCAGAGTACTTGAGGGTACTTTCACTGAGCATAAATGCTTTTTATTTTTAATATCATGCCTCATAGATAGACTACATCTTCTCATCTGAAACCTGTCACATGCTGCAGCCCACCACAACAGTTTGATCCTTTCTCCTTCAAGGCCACTTTAACAGCAGATGAAGAGATGAGTGACTTTCTCCATGTTTTATTATATATTGCAAAATAGGTGAGTCAAGTTCAATACTGAGTCTAGTTGGGATTTGTTCTTAATCAACTGTAGATATGTAAGAGGACAATCATGTGGTTTGTTTTTCAATGTCATATTGTGAAAAAGTCAATATACACAAACTTTCTAGTAAAAAGACAGATTACATGCAAGTCACATTATTTTTATATGATGCCAACCTTTAAAATTACTGTACAATATCAAGTCTAAGGATATAGATGAACATGTTCACTGTTTAGTGGTATTATGGCCTCCATGTTTTTGGAAACTTGCTTTAATTTATTTTGTAATATTTTGTAAAACCTCAAGACCTCCTTGGTCCTGGGTCTGGGACCTTTCTGTGTGGAGTTTGCATGTTCTCCCCGTGTCTGTGTGGGTTTTCACCAGGTACTCTGGCTTCCTCCCACAGTCCAAAAACATGCTGAGGTTAATTGGCAACTCTAAATTGCCCGTAGGTGTGTGTGTGTGTGTGTGAGTGAATAGTGTGTGTGCCCCACGATTGGCTGGTGACCATCTGGGGTGTATCCCTGCCTCTCACTGTAACGCGCTGGGATTGGCTCCAGCAGACCCCTGTGACCCTAATGAGGAATAAGCAGGTATAGAAAATGACTGACTGACTGACGTTGAACCTCAGAGTTAGAATATTTCCTTCTTTTTAGTAGTTTCTTTGATTATCAATGGCATCATTATCTTCACAGGACACTAGGTTATTATATACATGCACAATTAATTTCCTGCCACTCAAACAGTATCTGGAGGCTATGAGAAAATTCAGTTATGTCTTCACTCAAAGCCAAATCAACATAACTTTCTGGAATAGGCCTACATTTTTATGCAGATTATTTCCTTCTCTCAGTAATGGCCCTGTGGCAACTACACATCCTGTCAGAACAATAATATTGATTTTTCCTTTTCATGTGTAAAATGCTGAAATCTCAACTGTCTTTGGAGTGATAATAGTTTAAGATAATAACAGTCTCAACCATCTCTTGCATTCTTTATTACAGCTTCCAGTTCTTCAAAATTTTGCAATAATCTACAAGATCTTGAACAATTCAAAGTTCTTTTAATGTTTTTTAATACTTTAAAAATACTTTAATACTTTAAAAGTATTAAAGAAAAAAATAATTTAATTTAAATGTTGTTAAGAAAATATCCCCTTGCTCATTAGAAACCTGTAGTAGAAATACTTTGCAGTCACTGATATGTTTCAAACAGCATTTGTTGGGAGACACAGCTGAAGCTAATTTCTTAATTGGAGGGATGGACTTAAAAGTAGCAACAGGGTGAACCAAACCGAATGTGAAGGATACAGATCAATATGATCGGTGTTGGGGGCTTTTAGCTAATTTTCAGTTAAATGTGATTCCTGCATTAGTCAACAGACACTACAAAATAACACAGCATATCTGATTTAATTAGACACTGAATAAACAAAAAGGGTGGTCTCTGAGTGCTGCACGGTTCTGAATGTCCTCATGATGGCGCCTGATGAAGTTAGTGAGGGGAGTCTCAGACAGTGCTAATAGGAGATGGCCGAGGAGACCAGACATGTGATGATGAAAATACCAACTTCATGTGACCCATGGCTAAGGAGCGTCTCATAGGCAAAGACAAACACCCATTTGTGTTGTTTTCTTCAGTCAGTTCTGAACCACTGAGGAGAATCCACTGGTCAGGCAAGTACGCTGTTATTTATGATATAAGTTTAAAGACATCGTACTGAGAGGTTTTTCTTCTGTCTTTCTCAATATATTATTTAGATTTATTAAAAATCTATCAACTTTGCAATGTGAATGTGATAATGTGTGTCCTAATGCTGTCAAGAACAAGAATTTTCAGTCATTTGTTAAGGATTCTGAACAAACAAACTTTTTATGTGTAATGAAGTAACAAGTTGAACATTTCTTGTAAAAGTATTTCTTAGAATTTATTTTGAAGTTGTATGTGAAGTTAATTCATTTTTATTTGTCCTAAATCCTAACAGAAGTTATTTCATGACACCTTTCAAAATAAATAGAGACCCAATATTCGCCCATGAGCAGACACTTATGACGGTGGCATGAAAAATACTTAATTTAATTTTTTTTTTAAATCCGTGTCATTGAGGATCATTATTGCTGTTATAATTTGTAAGCCATTTTATTGGGATGAGTGCTTAAAGCCACTTTTTAAAAACTTTTTTTAATGTAAGAAATGTATAGCTCTCTTCATTGTTAGTGTTAGTTGGCATTACTTTGCCTGTACCACACCCATATGCAATCTGTTGTCAGGCACTCCTTAATGCGCACAGACAGGCGCACACAAATGTACACACACACACTGTTAGTTAGTGATATGTGATATGAAATGTTTCCAATAAATGTCATTTAACTTCCATAATGTACCCAAAACATGTCACTTGACAATATTTGGTAGAGACTGCTTTTATTTGTGAAAACTAAAGTGAAATTTGCTACAATCAAATTACATTATAATCAATAATGGTAATTTATTATTTTAATTTATAGTAAAACAGATTGTGATAAGTAAAAGAGAAACCACATTTTGAGATGACTTCACATACAAAATCATATTGCACTGCAACAAGAGAAATCAAACTTCAGATGCCTGCTTGTATTTTAGCTTTTACCTCATTATTTTCAATAACAACAGAATGTCTGTCCTCTTTTTATGAATCTAAGCCACTATATATAAAATGAATCCACCTGATTTGCTTTTTTCTCTTTACTTCAGCCTGTCTAGAGCCTCTCCCCTCTGGATGAAGCCACAGTGGTCAGGATGCAGACGTTTAAGACAGTGGAGACCCAAGTACCTTTTCTGAAAGAGAGTTTCTTCACCACTACTTTCAAAGGCAGGAGAAAGAGTAGTGTTACCAACATTCTTCGTAAACAACAGCACTCACTCAATCAAGGAATACAGCAACAGTGCATTTTAGAGCATCAGCAACCGCATCCAAAGCAATTTCTATCCCCTCCAGCTGAAAGCAGACAAGGGCAGTGCACTCCGGAGCATCAGCGCCTTGCTCGCTCAACCAGCAGCCCATTATGCAAGACGGTTGATCATCCAGAAGCAGATGGGGATAGAAAGGAGGGGCAAACGGAGAGGAAGGATCAGAGTAGGAGAGAGGCTGTGCAGGAGAGGGGGGCAGAGCGAGCAGTGTGTGGTAGCGAGCCCGTGGCTGTCAGTGCCAGTCTCCTCCCCCTTTCATCATCAGCATCAACGGTACTGGGGGAGGCAGCATCATCCTCACAGCTGCCTGTAACTGTGGTGGGTAAACAGAAGGGATTAAGCAGCTCTGAAAGTACTCTGACCAACAGAGGACCAGCAGCCGCCCAGGAGGAAGCCCAGCATGCCCAGCCTCGACCCCAGCAGCATGGCCTGTTAGCCAAGGGTGTCCGCCTGTTCAAGAACATGGGGAACCAGGAAGCGAAGCAGAAGAAAGTAGGAGGTGGTGGAGCTGGAAGAGACGTCTCCTGCGATGACGACGATGCTGAAGAGCGTGAAGTGGATAAAAAGTCTAAGAAGTCTCACAAGAGCGGCAAAGGAGGGGAGCATAATGGTAAGAAGAAATCAAAGTCTGAGTCAAAGGGTTCAATGTTTTCTGGAATGAAGATCAGGAAGAGTTTATCCAAGGCCAAATGGTTGTCTAAGGATGACATGTTGGAAGATGGGAAGTCTGCACATGCTAGCAAACATGGGACCAAGCCTGGTACAGTCTCCTCGTCTGATGAGACAGGCATGCTCTCAGATGTTGAGGGCGTTCTAAGCCGCTCGACCACAGACAGTCACCTATCCATCATGGCTGGTATTGGCCGGAAGACGAGCTCTGGGTCTGATGCCGACCTGGACAGTTTTCACTCAGCAGCAAATGAATATGAAGATCTGCTCTCTGACATCCAGCAGGCCATACGACGCGTTGCCGGTGACAGGGTCCTAGAAATGGTGACTGCAAATGTAATATCCCATCACATAAAATCTCATTCCTTGGATGAGGAAGTTTTCCCTCCCTCTGTTGATGGTGAATATATAGTTCAAGAGCTGAGTGCTGAGTATAAGAATTTAGACAACAAAAGTTTTGTAACACCAACATCAAGAAATTCATCTGTTCGTGGGTCCCTGAGCGAGAGTGGTCCACCATCTTCAGCCCTAGACACAGAGAGAAGCAGCGGTAGCGTTTTCCCAAAGACCAACAGCTCATATAGCTTCCCGGACACTACAGCCACCAACTCTTCTTCCTATGAGAGTGCTGAGGATGCCCAGGATGACCTGGACACCCCGGTTCTGCACCTACAGGATAATGGGAGTTCAGAGAGTAAAATCACATGTGTCCCAGGTGTCCATGTGGATCTCACAGGTGCAGGGCCAGTGGGTTCTCACAAGAGAGCTTTCAGCATGGACCTGTCTATGGAGAGGGAGGAGGTAGGGGAAACTGGCAGAAGAGACTTCTTTTCCCTGAATAGGAGAAAGAATAATTTGGCTGTTAACCAGCTAACATCAGACCTTCCCCCTGTTTCTCAGCCTAGACGAACACCCTCCAGCTCCCCCTCCACTGTCAGACTCTACCCTCCAGTCCACTCCAACTATATTAAGACCACCACCAGGCAGCTCACCTCTCCAGTTGACTCCCCCATTACCAGCCCTGATGTGCCAAGGAAAACGGATGTTATCGCTGCTTCAGTGGGATCAAGTGGGACTCAGGGATTTAGAAGGCGCAAGCACAGGTCCTGCTCCATTGCTGGGGCCCTCAGCGTGTCTGCAGACTGGTCCACAGAGCTGGATGAGCTGAAAGGAAGGCAGGGAAGCCGGGGCAAATTCCCAGAGCAGGAATTGCAAGAGAAGGGTTACACAGAAGGAACTTACTGGACACTGGGCTCCAGGAGAGCACATTATGGACGCAAGACCTCCACAACACCCAGCCTGGATGTCTTCTCTGGTGAGTCACATAAGAAAAAGGTGACTAAACTGAAAATTAAGTTCAACCATAGTTAATGAAACATATTCTAGATGTCTAGTCTTGGTGTAGACTCTCACTCTGATTAATGCATTATTATGAAAAAGTAATCCCATAATCTATTGGCACCCAAACTTCTCTTCTTTGTCATCTTTGCAATGATTTTTGGTTGCATTTAATGTGAATAGTAGTGGTTAGACGTTGGTATCAGCTTTAAGATGGTATCAACTCTATGAACTACAGGTTTGGCTAATTTTGTAAACCAAGACCAGCGTGACCAGTAATGTTTCTGCAAGAGCGAGCGAGAGGTATTTTTAGACTCCTTGACTGGTGAACCAGAAGGGAGTAGCCTCTTGAATGCTGAAGTGGATAATACAGGGATGTGGGAAAATATGGAATATAGCCAGGAGGTCTTTCTCAAAGGAAGTTATGACTGAAGAGGCAAAGAAAGGATTAGAGTGAAATGGTCTTTCTGACGGAAGACATCTGGTTGATTTACGTCACAGGCCTATAATATGGGACAAAAACTTCATTTAAATACCATGAGGAAAAGCCTGTAGTGTATTTTTATTGGTATTAATTTAGGCACAGAATAAGGCTTGTGATATTATATCACATAAAAAGACCAAAACCCACAATTGGCTACATTTCTCAACACGTTTTGACTTCTCTTACTGATCCGTGATACTTAGCCACAAGCCACACTTTTGAAGTTACATCTCTCAATAACTTGTTCTTATTTTTGAAGTCATATTGACCTCTCTCAAAACCAACCTTCTTTGACTCAACAGAGTATCAGGGGAAAATGAAGAAAAAGAAGTGAAACATTTTAGTTCGATCATTGTATATTGCTATTGTATCCGGGATTTCCAATGGGCTGGATGTGACTTCTATTTGTCTCCATTTGAGATTAGGCTGTTATGTAATAGTATTGTGAAATGATTAAGGTAATTGCATATTGAATAAAATTCCAATGGTTTATGAATGTTCACATACAAATTACCGCAATGGGAATACTTACTACTAATATGATTTTAAAAAAGTACAATAGTCCATGAAGACCAGGATAAAACAATGGAGGGTCTCTGTAGAGAGTGTTTTCAACTCAAATGCCTCCTTCTGATGAAACAATGCCACTCTGTCCTCCTTTTTATTGTGGTGCCCACAAGCTCAGCTGCTCTACACTGTCTGCCTGTGCTCATAAATCAGAGAACCGAATGACAACACTGCCACCCACCCATGGCTATGCCATCCTCGGGTTCCACTGACATAGAAACAAAAAGACACACACAAACACAAAGAGCACACTTGTGGATGCTAAACCCAAGTGACAGTTTATCTGCATGACAAATATGAGTCATGATATGAGATCTGTTTGCATTTCATCAGGTGAATTTACTGCAGCTATACAGCAGAGGTACATTGTAGCTCAAACCCACATGAACAACAACATTTGGACTAACAGGACATACTGAAGGACATATACTGTCCTGTTTTTATTTACAAAGCACTAGAGTCACTTACTCTTTCAGCAGTGCATGTGATACACATCAGTTCAGCCAGTTTTCCAGGTCGCATCCGGTCTTTAGGAAGTGATGGGAAACCGAAAGGATAGAGTGAGGAAAAAATATAATTTACTCTGTCAGCTCGATACAAATTCCCAGAGGGGTATAAAACCAATTACAATGATTTATGCTTAAATCATTGATTTGATTCTAGATTAGAATCATGTGTTTAATTGGTCCATGTACGTGAACAATCATTTTAGAGTGTCACTCTTCATTAGTGTTTGTCAAACACAACTCCAAAGTGCTTAAATCAATGTACACAGAGCCATATGCAACTGGACTTCATTCACTTATCTGGTGCTTTTACCTAAATCACATGGTTTGTCAAAAATAAAAACTGTCTAACAACATAAACAACTCACTGCAAAGTTTGTCTGGCCCAGACTTATTAGGTAATGGAGTTGTGTTGCTCCACTGTCTGAGCTTTATATTTCAGCTGCTCTCCCAAAGTCAATATATATTTTAAAACCCCATACTAATACATTTGCACCTTCCAGCCCCCCACAATTCATTCTTCCTTATTAGGTATCCAGCAAGTGAGAGAATATAAAATATTTATTTTTTCATTCTCATTCCAAGCTGATGAAACTTCACTTTGGTTTTTAATTTATGTTATAGATACTTGTTTTCTATATCTGACACCCAAGAGCTTACAGAATATGATTATTAGATGTGTACTGTGTGGCAGCTTGTATGTTATAATCATTTAACATGTATTAATTTTCTGCAGCCTCTAGGATATCTTGAGCTACACAATTAACACCATCGATGTAGTCACTGACGGTGTAAATGTGAGTGAAGTTTGCACCTGTAGGTGTTTAATTATCACATCTGAAATTGACAAATTTCTTTCAAACTCTTTGGTAGGATAACACGAGTTGTTTTCTTGAACAATTTGACTCACCACATATTCATTACCATATCTAATAATATGTAATACCAAAATAGTAAGTTCCAAATGGATTTAACTGTATCTGAACACCCCTCTCTGTACACAAATGAAGCAGTAATGGAACCCATGCTGGCAATTTTTTCTGTTCTCAGGTGGCCTTCTGTTGGACAGGCTGTGCATGCATCATGGAAATAGATCCACAGAAGAGGATACGAAGGAACTATGTCAGCGACTGCTGGCCCAGGGTCTGCTGCTCCCCTTCGGCGACAGCGCTGGAGAGCTCCATGGTGACGGCACCTTGACCCCAGAAACTGTGCCAGTCTTTAATGTAAGGCCTTTCTTTCCATTATGTGCAATGGGAATTTTTTTTTTAAAGAATCAGCATTAGCTCCTGACTTTGAGGTTGTTCTCAGACTGCACTAATATTTACTCAACTTCAGGGGATGTATATTTTAAATACATTAAGATAAAATTTAATTCTTATGATTATACCTAGACCAAACACAAAGTGAATTCTCCCAGTGCAACCAGTTCATTGGCTGAAGGTAAAGGAAAAATACATCTCGTAGATAAAAGATTAGAGCATATCTCTAAATGCTCTTTTTTTTAATCTATGGCAACATCCATTTTAGTCACTACTGATGTACAATGCTTTATCCAATCTGTGTTGCTATATAGTATTTACTGCTACTGCATTATGATTTATCCTAGAGATGTCATCATGTAAGAGCAGTGGAGCATGTAGTTTGGCTGACCATATGAAAGTTGATTTCATGAATATTTAATCCTTCATAATGCTGTGCTCAGACCTAATCATATGTTATCACATTCCCTTGCACAGTTCACCACAGCAATTGTCAGGGCCATTTTTATCAAGTGTCCTTGTACAGTAACTAGATTCCTTCCAACTGAACAGAGTGCTGGAGAGTTTGAAGGATGGAAATATAATTAGAATAAAAATGTAATTCTTGTCTTATATTAATTGGGGCAACACTACTTGCAATGTGCATGAATGTTCAATACTTGTGTGAATGTGAATCTGTCATAAAACATGCTTGGTTATCTATGATTATAATTATTGTTTTTAGACATGCGACAGACTGTATGAGACACATTATTGGCAGCATGTTCCCCATACTTCTCTAGCCTGCTACATACTACTACAATTCATTATCAGCTGACTCTTCACACTTAAATATCCCAGAATACATTTTTTTTAGCCAACCAGGTGCACTAAAAGATGCGGAAAAAGAGAAAAAGGTTGTGCTAATTAGGCATGATGGCAACCATTGAGGTGAAGAATGTCCAGTGTTCCACTCTGAACTTTTTGACTGTTTTGAGCACTCATGCTGAGAACAGAGATGTGCCATTTGAGACACAGCAACACATTAGTTTTTATTTTGTCTGAGTACCAACGGATGTACTAGATTAGCGTTAGCCTCGAGCTGCATAATGCACCTCCCCACACATATGGATGTTACTGTCCACATACAGTATGGTTAGCCTGACAATATGCATGGATGAATACAAGCAAATACACGGCACTTCTATATTTATGTACAAATTCGCACAGTTACATGAGTCAAAGACATAGACGCACTCGATGCTGAGACACTCATGCATGTTCAGGGATTTCCGTTCATGGCTGGATTAATAGAAGTCCCTTTGCCACTCACTCACTCACACAGACAAAAGCACACATACACATCTGTGCTCACGTAGACCATCTGCTGACCATATTATATAACAGCTCCATGTGCCTTGGGCCCAGGCTGCTCTTCCACAGCAAAAAAGCCCATCATGTCAGGACCATACAGCAGCTCCTGGCCACTCTTTTATTTTTTTTCCGCCAGTCTCTGCTTGCTTCAGACTGGGTCTTGGCCCTCAGTCCTGCATTATTCAGCGTGACCAAGAATAACCTTTGCTCTTGCTTTTGTGAGTGCAGATCACAGTGTTATTGCTTTCTATCTTAGAGTTAATCTCTCTTCTAAAAAGAATTGCTTGAGATCACCACTGTTTGGTTTTGCACCACTGCAACCTTTCCTTTGCAATATTCCACCCTTTTTTAAACACATTTCCCTTTTAAAGTTAAAGTACGAAATGAAATCCTCCATCAGCTTCATTTAATCTGACCTCAAACCTTGAGATTTGGGGAAGATAAATATTAAAGAACTGTGTATAAATCATGTGTCATCCCCTTTACACTTGGCAAAACAATGTGTTTGTCCTGAGAATAACACTTACAATCAAACATGTATGTAGATCATCAGCACTGACAGTTAGGCTTCACATTCAGATGATTTATTTTGCACTGGCACATACAAGCATGTAGTTCATCACTACATGGCATAAAGCTCACCATGCTTGTTTCCTGGCAATAAATGACTTTCTTTGGGAATATGGAAGGCACCCAAGCATTTAGAAAAACAACCCAAGCTCTGCTTTGATTTAAAAGTGAATCTGCAGTAGAGCATGTTCCAGCTGTAATGTCTGATATGGTCTTCAGAGTCTTTTGAATGTATACTTAAAATAATATGAATGTATCAACACAAATGTACTAATATTCAGTTTATAATAAGACTCGCATACAGACTGTCTGCAGCTGGGATTGCAGCTAAGTGTCTTTTTTTTTTGTTGTTGTAACAGTAACATAAAGTAGCTGCCAAAGATGCATGGTCACGTTGAAGCATCTTGAGGGCAGTATTGCATTCAAATGTCTTAGTGATTATGAAGTAGACCGTTTGAAGAAAGAGGGAGAGAAGGAATGCAGGAATAATTCTTTCAATGTGTCCTTGGACTTATTTTTTATCTCTTACCATTGACGCACAACCCTTAGTAAATGAGGTCAGACCGTAACCCTAGAACATTTCGTAATGTCAAGTGAAAACATGTTTCATAATGGAACAGGAGAGATTCTTTGTAGAATCAAACATATGGCAGAACAGTTCACTTTGAAAGCCAGGCCACTAGAACCCATTATTGTACCTTTTTAACGTGAATAAACCTCATCATGCTTTGAGACAATAAGCTAGAGTCTCATAATTAGCTTCTGTCTAAAAGAAGAATGCTATAGTGACTTTGCAAAGGGGACAAAAATTTATGGTTCAGTGCCTGCTACTTATTACCCTAAAGTGTTTCCACACTTGAAGCTTAAGGCAAGAGCTACCATTTGCCTGGTGCCCTGGTGGATGTTATTAAGTTTTAATGACAAGCATTTGATTGCATTTATATGTACTTGTTAACTCTGTGCAGGAGGAGCAGCTGTACACCTGGGCATCTGTTGGCCTGCCAGTGTCTTCCCACCTGTGGGAACTCTATGGGGGTAGAACTACTGGCAGAGTGCAAAGCATGAGATCTCCTTTGCATCAATCATCAGCCAAGACCGCAGGAGCTCTACACTCTCCGGTTGGTTACATTTAACATTTACTATGCATGTATGAATATTTTACATTAGCTTAGGTTTGCCCTGTTTACTCTCTGAGTACAATTCTCATTTTGACTGGCACTGTTTAAAGTAGTTTACAGATTTGGTTTCACTACTTAGCTCTGGAAACTATAAATGTAACTGTGTTACTGTGTTTAAGTGATATTGTCATTACAAACATACATATATCTGTAATAAGCACTATCTATATATGAATATATTAACTGAAAGGTGCTACTACAAATGCTTTTTTGTATCAGGAAACTCACAATTCCTTCATTCAGCTTTAAAAAATATAATGCTGAAATGGCAGACAAACACCTGAAACATACTAATACACCAACAAAATACTGTGTAGATTTCATCAAATAGAGTGCTCTATGTACAGAAAATGTCTATTATGGATGCCATTCCTCCTTCCTAAGCCTGATTATTTTTTTTTTTTTACCATAAAATGAAAAACATTTTGTTCTCACAAGATTAACGGTTGAGTACATTGTGAAATGGTAATTGTTCAAGTTTTTATTTGATGAAAATTTGTATCTTGATATGAAATTCAAATGGGAAATACCTGTGTGACCTGTGTGCTGAGAAGCACAGTAAATCTCATTCTCATGCACTCATTAGTTGCTCTGAATAAGATGAGTGGAATATTTTGACTGTAATTTGCTCTTTGCCCACCAGAGGTCAGGATTGCCTAGAAAGACTGGTTAGCAGTGTGCCTCCCTGTTTCCTAGAAGAACTAATAAATTAGAAAGGCCCTACTGACTGAACATTCTCTCAATGATGTGACCACAACTCGGGAATGTGTTCTTGCAGACACAGACCCTCCCCATGTGAGGCCCAACGAGACTCACTGTCTCTGGGGTCAAATCTCTCGGTATCCCCTCATCCCTCCTCTAACCAGTCTGGAGCCAGAGGTCTGATGGAGTCTAGACATAATGGACTTTCTTGACCCTTCTTTAGCTCATAGCCTTGTCACTAAGCTCCCTCAGTTGTGGGTGTCTGTAATGTTTATAAAGCATTATTTATTGAAGGATAACATGTCCAAGATTTGCCAGAAAATTTTTACGTCTGCTTCTCAACATTTAGAGCGCAACATAGGTTCTACTGCCTACGTCTGTCTTTATATACCCTTAGGTTTCATTTGTATGTCATTATTTTATGTTTGCTTGTTGACAGACAGAAATCAACAGGTTGAAGTCAGGTCAGTCATCCTCGGAAGATGAAAGCTGTCTCATCCCTCAGCTGGAGAGGACCATCGATGACCTGCGGATCAAGATCGCTGTACTGCAGAGCCAGCCGGCCGCCTTGGCAAGAGGCAACGGGGATAGTATGGGAGCTCCAGGGTCTGCCCATCACAAGACCTCACAGATGAGGGGGAGACTGGTCAAAATAAGCCAGGACGCGTCTGTCCAGACCTCGCCTGTGGAGGAAGAGTTTAAGTCTGACGTTCTGTCCAGCGGCGGGTCGGACAAAGCATCGTCCTCTGTGTCATCCTCGTCCCCCAAATCGACAGAGCGCTTTATCTGCACGTGCCAGAAAAAGCAGCAGAGCACCACCCAGCCAGCTCCTCCACCGCCGCCACCTCCGCCGCCACCACCTTTACCAGGAGGTGTCGCTCCTCCTCCACCACCACCACCCCCGCCCTTACCTGGGGTTGGAGCTTGTCCTCCACCTCCTCCCCCCCCCTCCTCCACCTCCAGGTTTTGGACCACCCCCACCTCCTCCCCCACCTGGTTTTGGACCTCCACCTCCTCCACCGCCGGGCATGGGCCCTCCTCCGCCACCCCCGCCACCCGGAATGGGCCCCCCACCGCCACCCCCAGGGTTTGGGCCTCCACCGCCGCCAGGCTTCATGCCCTCCATGATGGCCCAGGAAGCTGTCGCTGCCAAGGCTGTGATAGAGCCCCCCAAGCCAATGAAGCCACTCTACTGGACACGCATTCAGCTGCATGCTAAGAAGTAAGCATATTGCAAATCAAGTGAAGAGAGATATGGATCATTTGCACAAAGGTATTCTCTGAACAGTAGAGACTTGAGAGGAAACGTGTCCACTTAAGATAAAGATCGGCCACATGCTGTGACGGCAATAGAGATGCTAACCTTGTGGAAAATGAAAGTGATGCAGTCCAGGCACTGTGGTCAGCACCGAGTTGACTTGAACCAGGTTTTCTTTCCTTAATAAGGCCTGGAAAACTGTAGTTGAATGAACATCTAGAAATAGACTACTTGATTTACTGAATTCTAAATTTAATTTGCTGGCTGACAGAATTGTAGCGTGTATAACTTTTGGATTTTCCTCTGCAAAAGATGACAAATGAGTGGTTATTTACCGAATAAAAAACAATGTGTAAGACAACTGTGAAATTTGAAAAATGCCTTGTGGTGCAATAATAACATGAATTGCTCAATAAAAGTATACTTTGGTGTTTTCGAATAATACATGGCAGATTAGAGCTCACATACTTTCCTTGTGAATTATTCCTCTGTCCACCTAGACAAAGTGACTCACTGGTGTGGGAGAAAATCAAGGAGCCAACTGTGAACTTTGAAGAATTTGTGGAACTCTTCTCTAAAAGTGCTGTTAAGGAAAAGAAAAAGCCAATTTCAGACACAATCAGCAAGGCCAAGGTCAAGCAGGTATGTCCAATGTTTTTTTGTGCATATCCCTGTCTGTTTGTTTCTTTAAATACATATACTATGTGTGCTGATTTTTTGTTTGTGGATACAAATGTGTGTTTGCATATCCCTTGGGGTCGCCAAATATGTCCCTTCTTCAGAGTTCCTATCTTCACTCTCACTCCTCTAATGCCCCATTGCTTTCCATTTCTCCACACTGTCGCTCTCTGAGTTACTGTGAGTGACAGGCGGAACTTCTACAGCCAGACAGCTATTATGTGGTGTGAGCTCTGGCTCCCACCCGACTCCCCTGTGACCGTACAGTGGCACCGAGCCAAAGTCTCGCGTGCGGTGAGGAAACCTCACGACGGTGATGATGACTGTTGGGAGAGGGGAGGGGGGAGAGGCGGCAGCCTGGGAGCTGTGTTGGATGATGTGGTTCCTCCCATTGTGCTTTCTGTAGGACTCGGTTTAATAGTCTGACTGTTTCCTTTCCGAATGCCCTTTTTGTCACTCCATCAATCTGCAAGTGAAGAAATATTTGATGTACAATTTAAAGTTGTTCTAGTTATGATTTTTATGAGGATGTACTGTTTGGCCAAATTATGTGTTGAAATCCCAAAGAATGTTGCGCTAGGGAGGAACTTCTCCCATTTATTTGAGACCCAGTAGGATCACCCGACAGTGTTCGCTGCAATGAAATGTAGAGCTTAGGCATGGACATTGGTGGGAAATCTTTTCCTGGAAAGTGATGAATTGGAATCAAACACCAAAACATAAACCAATTCCAGCGGTTGAACATACCCCTGACACTACTAAGAATATGAGATGTAGGTCTACAAGTAATTGAGTGGTTTCCGATGCCACATAGCATAATTTGTTTCAGAGTTTCTGAATTTCCAAGTTGTATTTGTTCCCATTTAGGGATTTATTTTGCCTCCAGATTTTAATATTTGTCAAGAAAGCAATATAAAATTGAAAACAGCCCAGTGGACTTCAAACTAAGATGAAGGGAGTCTATTAAGTGAGGCTTGGGTTGCTATCTTCAAGATACCCATAAGGATTATAACTGCAGTCGCTGAGGTGCCACATTCAGTAGACGGGTCCATAATCACCTGGTGGGGAAACCTCACATCTCTAATGCTTTTGAGGAATGTGGAAAAGCAATAGTCAAAGACTGACAAAGATTAAAAACATAAGCAAGTATGTCAGAAAGACAAAAATGTATATCTGATACCTGATGAGCCTTCCTCAGCCTCTCTGCATTTATTGATACCTTTGCAGTGAGTTTTCAGTCTTCTCTAGATTACAGAAAAACTACAGGGATGATTTTGATGAAACTTGATGGTAGGGTGGTTTGGCAAAGAACAAGCACATTAAACTTTTGAGCCGATCCCACTTGCCTGTTGAAATTAAAAGTTTTATTGGCTATTAGTGGCTCCCTCTGGTCAATAGAATGTTAATAGTTAAATGAGCAGTTGACAGAATGTTACCCTATTGCTGGTAGAACAGGGCTCAGTGGGCAAATGCAGAACTTTGCAAAAGTGTAAGGTCTCTGTCTGTCCCCTTCTAGTTTTTTTTTTTTTTTCCTATTCATATGTTCACAATATTTTGAACACACTGCAGCATGCCCTTGCACATCATTTAAAATCATTACTTACTTCCAGCAGTAGTTATGCTAAAGCTCCTATGTATATGGTTTACTATTATATAATCTTTTAAATGATTCTTATTGCATGAGTTTGTGTTTGCAGTAAATTGAAATGAGCCTGGAGAAAATTGATTAATTAATTGGTGTTTACTCCTACCACTAGGAGTCACTAAAATCAGTTTAAATCCTACAAATACGGGGATAATATTTGAATAAAGCTTCTTCTATTCTCTTGAAAGTTTCTATATGCTATATAATTGAAATAGTTCATTGCATCATTCCTATACCTCCTATACATCCTATTAAAGCATGTATATAATGCTAGGCCATTCTTTTCATTCAAATTTGACCTATATTTTTCTGTGTATAATGTACAACAGTAAGGCAGTTAATGTAATAACATGGAAGCTAAGGGGGGAAAAACATAACTTCCTATTTTGATCCAGTCGAGCACAAGAGTAAACAGTAATGTGAAGGAAAAGATAAGCTCGGAACGTTTGCCCTTCACAAGAAAATAACACTTTTGCACAGGAATTCCTTTTCAAACACACTTCAAAAATAGCTGTCAGAAAGCGTGTTGACACTCCAGGAGCTGTCAGATGGATTCTGTGACACCTGAGAGACACAATAGGTGCATTCATCAGCACAGAGAAGCAGTACACCTGTAAGCTTAGATGTAGCACATGCGGTTTTGATCTTGGAGATGACACAGTGCTGGGAGACCGGGAACAACCAGCATGCCCTCCTCACTATTAAACAGAATTCCCTGATTGATGGAGCTCTGAATCAGTCGGCTACCACATCTTGAAGCAGCACATGTTGTGGTTTTATTGCTAAATTGTAATAGACAAGAGACAAATTGAGATGGGTGTGGGTTGAATTTCCTTGGTCTTCACTGCAGGATGCTGCTGTGAATGTTCTCACACACAACAATGGTGCCGAGGATATTGAGGCCAATAATAAGAAAATAAAAACAGACCCAGAACTGTGACAGAACCCGATTTAACCCCTAAAAACCTTTTGACATGTTAAGTTCATGAGGATCATCCCCATTTAGGCTTAGGTGTATAAAGGTATTTACCATCTACCAGGTTATATAGGAAAAAATAAAGATGCTCTTCATTCTATGTATATTTGATAATGTTTGGTAATATAACATTAGTACACAAGACGATATGTCAAAGTGTCTTTGAGCAAGACACTGAACCCCAAGTTGTTCCTGATAGTCAAGCTGTGAATGAATGGGTGAATGAGAGCCAAGCATTGTAAAACACTTTGTCTGCAAAGGTAGAAACACAGACACACGCTACATAAGTCCATTGACCTAATGATTTTAAAATGTTAGATAACTGTCGGATAATGAGCTATATGTTTAGATGTCTGTTGTGGTTTCATGAAAGTTTATTATATGTTAAATTGAAGGGGATGTATGCAAGTTTTGGGGTTTGGGGGTTTTAGGTCATGCTTGATTACAAAGTTAAATGAAAAAAAGATTATATGAAAGTCAACAATTATTCTAATCGTCAAAACTGAAATGCTCTTTTATTCAGGTCACTTTCAGATTCTTTCAAAAGAACAAGCTGTACTTCAGGGGTTTCTTTCTTACATATAATTCAATGCTCCTATGTGCTTAATGAAAGTCCATATTAGCCAAACCCTGAAATGATAAATGGATCAAACGGATCAACATAATATTAACATGACCAAAAACTTACACATGGTTCTCGTAAGACAGAGTTAAAAAACACTATTAAATGAAAGTTCCAGAGTTGTTGTTTTGTTGTCCTGTAAGGCTATTGCCTAAAATGTTTTTCACGACAATAATGTCAATAAGTGGTTCATGAATTCAGCTGTATTCCATTATAAAATAATACTCCTGATACAAGGGGAATTTTCATTTAAATATTAAAATTTTTTTTTACAACATTATAATAAAATCAGGCAGTTCTGTTTGGAAGTAAACTACTGAAGTCCATCTTATATAACTATAATCTGTTTTTTTTTTCCACATTTGGCGAGTCAAGTCAGCTGATAAAACATCACTGACTTATTTTCTTACTGCCATTGCACAGCCAGTCTACACTAGCTACCACAGGCTCACAGTGGAAGGCACTGGGCATCATATCTCATGCGGCCTTTCCACTGAAGCTGTGGTTGAGCCAGGAAAACGGAGACAGTTGGGGCCTGGTGATATAACTTCCTGTGTGTTTGAGAGGCCTGTGGTCTGTGTGATCTGGTTTAGATGGAAGCGTTCTGTCTGGATCACAGTAGGCTACGGGGTTTCCTGTCCTGTCCCTTCAACGCTTTGCTACCCAGTGCACACTTCTGCTTGCTCAGGCGAGTTGTGGTCCATAATGACCCCCTTGGATATGGTTTTTCATGCCTAATAATGATGTCTTATACTCAACTCTTGGCTGTTTGACAAGTGGAAGCCATTATTATTCAGCCAACATTTGTTAATATTGCAGCCTTTAAAACCGTTTTGCCTCTCAGATGAAGCAGGTTTGACTAGAAGTTATTGCTTTTTTCCCCCATGTTTTCCCTTTTGAAAAAATATCTGGAAATATTTTGTATTAGGGCCTTTGTAGTAATTATTATTACTTTGTTGTGATGTATAATAAGGCCCTTATAAGTCCTAATATGCTAATTAACATAGTTTTTTAGATTATGCACAAATTAATATTATAAGCAGTTATTAGATTATAAGAGCTCATAAGAACTGTTAACAATTTATACTCTTAAGGATATTTATATCATTACGACTACAGCTTAACACCTATTATGTCATTCTTCTTTACTAAACTTTTTGTTACCTATCATACAAAATATAACATGTTTTGAAATGTTTCTTATAATCTAACTACAATGCTATTATTAAACATAATGTTAATAAGCATCTGATAATGGGCCTTGTTACATAATCGCTAATGCTTATTACACACACTCAAATGTAAAACAATTATAAATATTCCTATATTGTGCAAGACCATGTAAGATAATGTTAACAAAACCACACGCCTATGCAGATTGTCTGTTTCATCAGTGGCTCATACTTGCAATGCTCAGCAAACAAGTTTATTGTTGTCCAAGGGATCTGTACATTTTTTTCACAATTAATTGTATGACTATAGCACAATTGAATGATTATAGATGTAGAGAAATGCCGGAAAAGGATAAAGATGGAAAAATCAGCCAGACAACATTGTAATTTTCTGAATGTTTGCGGGTGAATAGCCCTAAGTTTTCCTCCCACAGAATGAAAGACTGAGTGATGTTCCTGCCTTTTGTTTCCTTCTAGTCAGTTATTAAATGTTTTTTGCCTGCTTGTGTCTGTCTGCGCGTGCGTGTGTGCGTGCGTGTGTGTGTGTGTGTGTGTGTGTATGTGTAGTTGGATGTGGTACATGGGGTATTAACCTCCCTGTTAGCGCTGCCCTTGTATAACCTTCATACTCACATCTCTGTCTCATCAACATTTAGGTGGTGAAGCTTTTGAGCAACAAGCGTTCGCAGGCTGTGGGTATTCTGATGTCCAGCATTCATCTTGATATGAAGGACATCCAGAATTGTAAGTGTTGAACTGTTCTGCCTGTTTGAGAAAATATTGTGACCAAAAGAATTACAGTAAAATAATACAATTACAAAAACAGCTATTTTTTTCCGCACACTGTTTGAATGTATAGTCTGGCCTCCATAATGGCCAATAGTATCGACGGCACATAGAAAACAAGTATCCGGATAAGTTTATATATTTAAAAACTGTGTTTAAATGTTTTGTCTTTGTATTGTGTTGTAGTATTGATAAGGCTAATTGGTTTAAGGGCCACACACAGTAGTGGGAACAATTGGAAAGTATTGCTAAACAGATTGAGATCTTTATCTCTAAATTATTTAAATTCTTTACCTTTAAATTAAACACACTGTGTTAATCTATCTTTGCTGGGCCATAAAACACCTCTTGTGTCAAACAATATTTTTCTCTGAATGTACACACACAAACAAATCTCTGTATTAAATGTTCGTTCACCCATCTATTTCCTATGCATTTGTTCTCCTCTTAATAAGAATAAGAATAAGTAGTAAAAAAAAAAGGAACAATATAAAATTACCCAGATACAAACCTATCCTAAACAATGTACAATAATTCTTACTCTGAAACCATCTTATTAAACAATAACTATACACACGATTCATATCATACTTCTTCAAATACGTTTTGTGCTCGGTCTACTAAAGAGTGAGACTGAGTATTGCTGAAGTTGTTGCCAAAGCTTAAAACCCCCTCTTGTAGTTAGCTTTATCAAAATGCTGCAAGCCATCTGAAAATTGCGTTCCTTTCCCTCTCCTCTGTTTTTCTTTTCTCTCATTTTGCATAATCTCTCCCCATCTAACATCCACATCATGTTTCTCCACAGCTCTGTCTTTCTCTGATGAGTTGTCACCATCTTGTCTAAACGGCTTTGTTAAAGTGAAGTCATTCAGGAGATGTTGATGGGAACTGACTGTCTTCCTGTTTTAGTTACTCTCTGATTGCTCTCCAGTCTTCCCTCATCCATGTGTCTAAACACTTTCCCTCATCTCCCCGTCCTATTCAAAGAAAACCTCCCATAGTATAGCCTTCTATTTCGGCTTCAAATCTGTATCTTAAAGCATAGCAGCTTGGTAAGTTACATCAAAGTTAATGTGCACCACAAAAAAATAGCTGGTACATGTTGTATATTTGCAGCAATAATCATTTACTCCTGTTGGGGCTGTTTTGCCGACGGTATCTTCAAAGACTAAAGTGAATTTTCACTATCTTCTGTGTTCCTGGCCTTAATGTCAGTCTCTGGTGCATCCATCTCAGGTTAGAGTGGGAGGGCAAGCAAGGGCCACTCTCATCAGCACTGTCATTCATCTCCTATGTTAGGACAGTTTTTACCATAGGACATAATTAGAGCTGATTGGAAACTTCAGTATATCAGACAGCGTAAGTTCAGAGAGAAGATATCCTCATGTTGAAGTACTTCTCCATCCTCATTCCCTGAAACAGCTGGATGCCTACTGCGCACAAACAAAAATAATGCCTTGGAAAAAGTGTTTTATTGTATTTTTTTTTTTTAAATTTCACACTAAGAACAAAACCCAAGAGACTATTAGCAACGCTATTGTTTTCAAATTCCTGAGATGATCTCATGTTCCCTTGTGCTGTCAGAGGTTTACGATGATGAAAGAACCCAAGGACAATTTGTTTACAAAAGAGACGGATTCATTCATCAATTTTCCCTTTCAGTGAATCATTGTTTTATTTCCTATTAATTCCGCAGCGAAGACAATGACTAAAGCCGCCATCACTTAGATATCACTGACTTCAAGAAAAACAACTTCTGAATCATTGATTGAGATCGTGTTTGTTTTTATGACGGTCCAATTGCTCAGTGAGAAGTCAACACATTTTTCCTCTCCTCACAGCTGCTGTTGTTTGTTCTCAGACTTGGCCGACACTCTGCATGTTTCATAGGACACTTCCGTGGGGTGTCTGCTTCCTCTGAGGCTTTAGAGCGCCAGTCACGGTATTAGATGGTGGTTGCCGGCGCCATGCTGGGCTTGAATGTGGTAGTAGGGGTAAACCCAAGCGGATAGGTCTGGCTTTTGGTCACAAGAGGTCTGTGTCAGAGCAATGATACGGCTTTCTCCCATGTCTTTTAAAAACCCGTCTCCAATCAAAGCAGCAAGCCAGACTCTGGTTCAGATTGTAATGAAAACCAAATGGCTACCAGAGAGAGAGTGCGAGAAACGGGGGGGAAGAAAAAAAAAAAGCAAGTCGGAGAGAAGGAAGTTATTCCTGCGGTGGCTTTGGAAGAGAAGAGAGTGTGAAGGGGTTAGAGAGTGACAGCAACAGCAAAAGACCAGCAAAGAAGGAGTGGATTTGCCAAAGCGGCACATGAGACAGAAAGCAAATATCAAAGCAAAAAGCATGAGAAAGAACTGACTGGATGAGTACAGCAAGCAGCCACTTGAGACTTTTTTCCCCCAGATGCCTGTCCTTCCTCTAATTTAGTTTTTCTCTCATCTCTTTTTTTTTGTTTTTTAAGTTTAAGTCTGTAAAAAGCTTATACCATAAGAAAACCTGTTCCATGTCCAAGATGATACAAAATGAACATTGGGCACTACATTGCTCCATGTTCCCTTATCCCTTCTGACACTAGAGCATTTCCCCCCTGCACCTCAACAGCAAATCAGCAGATCAAAACAACGTGAGTAATTTGGACACCCGTGGCACGGTGAAATGCATACATACTGTAGGTGTCGAGTACTTCACTGGCTGATTGTGCGCGCAGCAACACCTCAGCCTCAACACCACAGACCCCCGGGCTCTGTTTGTCTTTAAACATTTACTTTCAAAGGATTAATGCTCCTGGGCGCCAGGTCCTCGCGCCGAGACAAAAAGGCGACACCAGGAATTCAAACACAGGAGTTCAAACACAGATCTTTGTACCTTTGACAGATTTCTAAGACCTCCGTATTTATGTTTTAGTTTGTGGCCCCTTGCATGCTATCGTGATGAGAGCTGATAAATATGTAACTCGCAGCATACGAGCGGGCCGCGTAAGGAGAATTCTGCCCTTGTTTTGCCCAACCTTCAGCTGCAGCAGAGCAGGAAACTCAGATCTGAGACTGTGTTCTGCCTCTGTTTGTGATAATTGTTGCCGCCAAAGAAGAACTATTATAATCACAAGGTTATGAATCGTAGAGGCCTGCTTGTGCTGGTTTGATTTCTGCCTTGTTAGGCATGTTCCTTGAAGATGTCCTGATATTCTTTACTGTTAACATTAACCCTGTTGTCCACTCCTTCTGTTCACAGCTGTCCTAAACATGGACAACACTGTCGTTGATATGGAGACTCTGCAAGCACTTTATGAAAATGTGAGTAGAACATGCTGTATCACTATTTGGGACAGGAGCCATGGCATTGTGGTTTACAGCAGTTAGAAAACATCTTAAAACTTCTAACTTTGAAGGAAGGATGATCAAGGCTCATGTGGACAGTGGTTTCAGCAAAGTCAATAGACCAGTGAAACTCAAATACATTTTTGTGCTTTCCTGCCAATGTAAAATCATATAAATACACAGTGTTGAGCAACAAACCCAGCATAATTACACAAAGTAACACCACTGACAGCTCAGGCTGATCTTGACTGCTGAATTCGGGCTGGGAAAAACCTTGCAGCCTTTTTTTTTTTCTCTCTCTCTCTGTGGCTTGCACTAAACTATTATTTTGGAACAGTTTGCTTGTGACAAATACAATGATTTATGGTTACACATTTCATGCCATATATGAATAACAGGCAATCATTTTACTATAGAATGAAACCTGAGAGGACTCAACAAGCTGTGATATCAACAAAAAAAAAAAAAATCACTCATCAGCTATTAGCGTTGTTTCATTTGGCTCTCCACTGAGGGTAAACCACAAAACACCAATGGCCAGCCATCAAAACATACCTCTCCTAGATTATAATAGGCTGAACTTTTGTAGACTGTATGGGTGCGAAAAATCAACTTTTTAATCAAATTATAGTACGATGTGTTTATGATGGAAAACAATGTGCCTTTTTTCCACTGTCAATCACAGATGCCACTTCACTGCGATCGGGTTTTTCTTTGTGGACTATATGTTCCACTTGAAAGGGTGAACGAAAGGAAGTGTGCATTAGATACTAAAACAAACAGGCCAGCCACAAACTGGACTGGTATGTGTGCTGTTTGGAGTCACTCCCGTGTAGGTCTGTCTGCTGGCCTGGACGCCGACCAATGCTTGTACATAGTAAACATGTTTTTTTACTTCACGCTGGATCTGATTGATTCCACTTTTGTAATGCCCCTGTGTAAAAATCAAATGGTAGTTGAGAAACCCCAACATTTGTATCACGCAGCTCCTCTTGGAAGTACTGGTGTTTTTTGTTTTTTTTTTTTTTGTTTTTTGTTTTAAAAAAAAAGCTTTGCCAAGTAAAATGACCACATTGTATCATATAATATTAGCATAAAAAGAATTACAGAGCTGTCATCACTACATCCCAATATGTCTCCCTTTTGGCTATGAATGACTCCTTGTATACAATATATACATATTCATCAACCTTCACTGATAGGAAATCTCCCCCACCCAGTGGAAACGGTTCAGGACCCGTACAAAGTCAGGTCAGTAAATAACGGAACATGAAAATGGGCATGTTTTCCACATTTCAACTGTGATACAGTTTTAAGATGCTGTGAAATTCCTGTGAATTGCTTTTTGGCACAACTACACAAGAGAAGCCTGGACCTTTGGCTACAAGAGGCATATTAATAATGTTGATCATGGGAATGAGACTGAAGCTTGAGACAAGCTGTAGTTATGAACCAATGTGTCATAACTGAGGATCAAAAGTCTTCTAACCTCGCCACTCACCCCGAGACTTCCAGCCCTCTCTCTCCTTCTCCCCCTTATGGCCTTAGGCTATGTTATTGAGTCGAGGAGCCAAATTGTTTCTCTTTTGTATTGCGAGACTCCATCCTGTCTGTGGGTCTCCAGCCCCCTAAACCACAGTTGGCAGTACAGTCAGCCTGTCTTGAGGAATGCGAGGGGCTTCAAATGGTTACACCCTTACTCACTGTGCTAGGAGCTAGATCACACACTAGCCTTTTTTTTTTTTTTTTTTCTCACACACAAACATGCTCACAAACAACCATGTGGACCCTCACAAATATGCACACTGTATGCACACAGAGACACAAACGCACACAGGCAGGGACAGAGTCGCTCAGTCTATGAGCTGCGGATTATAGCCACTCCTGTTCTTTGAACAATAAGCCACCGCCATTAAAGGGGTCACAGTGATAGTGGGACACCACTCCCTCCCCTCTAATATCACAAGCCATAATCTGGACCCAGACTGGTCGTCTGAAGTTCTGACTTCTTTCAGATGACAGTAGCTAAATGTCACGGAGGTCAGTTACAGCTCTAGTTCCTCCTACCAACTTTTACACTAGAAATTCTCACCTCGCGCTGTGTGTTTTCACATGGCAAGTGCCTTCGATGTCAAAATATATCCGACGTGTTTATGACATGATACAGTTTGTCATTTGGACACTTTTTTTGGCAAAAGCGACACAGAGAATTTCAAATGTTGTTTCAGTGAAAATTGAGTGACATAAATAGTGATTAAGACCTGGCTGGTTCTGTTTAGCCGTGTACTAGAAACCAAGTTAATGAATACCACTTGGCTACAGCTCGAATTCTGGCATCACGAATATCATCCTACCTTTTGATATTCCACATGGGACTGTATTTTCATGCTAACAACCTTTGCAACATGCCCTAGCAATTCAAAGATCACACGCTAATGCCTACTTGTCCCCAATTACACCAAACACTGCTGGGCTCTGCCGCTGCCCTTTGAAAAGGATCTGCTTTGTGTTAAATATATTTACACTTGAAAACATCTCGAGAGAAGGCAAAATAGAGCTTGCCCTCGTCGGCAGAAGGCAGCGGTGTGTAGAATACTAATCGGGTCCTCGGTGCGTTTTTTTTTTTTTTTTGCTGGTATTTGATGTTTCCCAAGGATCCATGCTGAGGCCAAACACCAGAGAGAAAGATCGAGAGAAACAGAGGGAGAAACCAGCCTGCTCAGACTTCGGGGGTCTATGGCCTCTGGAGGGACTGGGAGAGAGTTTACATTCTCTTCTTGGGGATGGTTTTATTGTTTTGCCCGTCTGCGTCAGACACATTACCATCTATTGTCTTTGCCTCTTGTGAAACGAAGGGGGCATTTCTGGTCTGCCTTTTTTAAACCACCTTGTATAAATCTGTGGTCCAGGGCCTAAAAGCAGGATAATAGTCAGGAATGTAGCCTGGTAGAGGGCAACTCTTTAGCATCGACAAAATTTACACAAATAGACTGGCATAGAGTTGAGTTAAAGTAGATACACAGTAAAACCATTAAATTTACAATAACTAACTGGCAGCAATCCACAAAGTTACTGTAAATATTTTTACAGTAACAGTACTGTACTTCTGTTTACACTATTGTCTTTACTGTAAAATAAGAATTAGATGTATTGACAGTAATGGGTGATTAACTGTATAATACAGTAACTCTGACTACGATTTATTGCAAATGATGGCATTGTAAGATGGAAGTTTGCCAATTTGTAGATTTTTAAAGTCACATTTTTCTGAGCACTTAAGACTTTTTATTCATGAATTTTGAGGTTCAAACTTCATTCTTGAACTTCACTCAATCATAAATGAGTCTCTTTTTAGCTGCTTTGCGCGACACAAAAGACAAAGATGTCCTATCCGTTTATAAAGTGTTCTGCTACTACCACTATGACACATTTTTGGCATAGACGGCCAAATATTTATGCACATTTTCATTTTCACAGAGAGCTCAAAATGATGAAATGGAAGGCATCACAAAGCACATTAAATCAGCCGAAAACAACGAGGATGCCAAACCACTGGACAAGCCTGAACAGTAAGAGCCAAACTTACACAATCCATTACATGAAAGCTGTCTTTTTAAATGTGTGTAATGATGACTGATTTGTCCTTTTTCATCAGATTTCTATTCCAGTTGTCCCAAATCCCCAACTTCTCTGAACGGGTGTTCTGCATCCTGTTCCAGTCATCTTTCCATGAATGTATCACCTCCGTCCTCCGCAAAGTAGAAATCCTTCAGAGAGTATGTAAGGTGAGCCGCTGGCCTGTTTCCCCGGTTCATTTTCTTTTCTATCTGTCTATCATCCTGAGGTCTTCATCTTGGTTTCAACATCCCTAACCATTGTGTGTGTCTGTGTGTGGGCTTGTGCATGTGTGTGTGTGTGTGTACCAGGCTCTCCAGACCGGCGCGTGTGTATTGCAGATTCTGGGCCTCGTGCTTGCTTTTGGCAACTTCATGAACGGAGGCAATCGGTCTCGAGGGCAGGCCGATGGCTTCACCTTGGACATTCTGCCAAAACTGAAGGACGTTAAGAGCAGCGTGAGTTTGTGTGTTCCAAGAGTGAAAGCAAACATCACTCACTCTACAACAGCAGACACTCAAAAGTGCGTGTTAGAGTGTTATTCACAAGCAAACAGGAGACTGCAAGTGTTTGTATGAATGTGTTTAAAATAAGCAAAGGAGGCGAGTCTGTTTTATAAATGTGCACCCACATAGACACACATTGTTTTGTTTTGTAATTCACATTGTAAAAAAAAAAAAGTGGGGAAAATGGCAATTCTAGTTGTTGCACCATGTACACACTAGCATTCAGGGGTTGAGAGGGACCTCCTCTGCTGCCAAACATGAGAACCATAGCTACGCAGATTTAGAGGAGAGGCCATTCTGTTTACTGTTCTCATTCAATATCACATTGGTCTCCGTGTGCCCTTGGCACTGCCGTATAAGGACGCAGCGGTTTGTGTTTTCGTGGTGGTGGACAGAGTAGAGTATCCGTAAAGAACATCAAACTTTCCACCGACTCTGAGCTATGATAGACAGCCCGGCACGCTTGTGTTTTGTTGAGTTTGCTCTTCCAATGTCACGATTTATCCCGAACTTCTAAGACCCGCTGTCTCTACTCATGTTTGTCCCGCACAAATTAAAACGTCCTGCTCCAAAATGATTAAATTAATAAATAAAGGGATTTTGGTTTATTTATTTGGATCTTTCTCTTTCTTTCAGGATAACTCCCAGAGTCTTTTGTCCTTCATTGTTGCTTACTATCTAAGGCACTTTGATGAGGTATGTTTTGGTTCCTGTTTATTTGAATCACTTTTCTGTTTTAGTCTGATTTGCTTAGAAATCCTTCCAGAGCTCTCTTTTCATCTCCTCTCTTGCCAGAGGATACCATGGCTTATCCTTTATCAAATTATTTATTTTCCCTTTCCTCATTTACGGCAGAAAGAAATCTCTCTCTCTCACTCTCTCTCTTGCTCTCTCCTTTCCGTCTTTCACTCTTCATCTCCCGTTCTTGCTCTGCTTTGGTCTGGGTTCATTCAAACCTGCAGTCTGTTCATTGGCACAGCATCCAAAGGAGTGCTAGTGTAAATAATTAGGTTCTCCAGATGAGATGAACTCAGAGCACTGCTTGCCAAAATCAACCTGCATGACATGGTTCTAGCACTCATAATGGCTTTGTAGTAACACTGATGAAGAGAACTGCTGCATGTTTTCTGCACCGAGCTTAACGGTCATTATCTGTTGTAAATTCAGCCATTTCTTCTCAGGGATGTTTGGACTATTGATAAGTACATGTGGGTCTCTCAAGACATTAATTTCAATCTTGTCTGGTGCATGTAATATATAGTAGAGAGGCCCTCTTCAGTTTAAAGAAGATTGTCTCTGACATTGTGTGTCTGTGCATAAATGTGTGTGTGCGTGCGTGTGCACCAGGATGCTGGCAAAGAGACATGTGTCTACCCTCTGCCCGAGCCCCAGGACCTCTTCCAGGCCTCCCAGATGAAGTTTGAAGATTTTCAGAGAGACCTCCGCAAACTGAGGAAAGACCTCAATGGTATGGTCATTAACATCATTTTTTTTTCCTCCTGCTCAAGCACGTCCAAAACGTTTTATTTACAACAAGCTTACCAGGTAGTAAACTTGGCCCTGCCATATCCAGCAAATCACAGCAGGTGTCATATCATGTTTATACTACAATCGCATAGGAATGTTTAAAGCCATAAATTCTGTATTAATCCATGCACATCTCCGAGCACAATGGAAAATAATTTCCCCAAACCTGACCAGCTATGGTCATGTTTGGATCGCAGAGACGGGTCAACAGAGAGATAGCATCTGTTTGTTGTACAGATGAGCTAAGCAGAAGCAGATATGATTTGTCAGAGGTAGACTCCTGTTAGGACCGGTGTGCGTTCACTGTCCTCATGAAATAGAAATGAAAATATAGAGGGTGAAAGGTCGGAACTTCCACTGTACATTATCAAAGGTTCATCAGGTGTTCACTGACCTGGAAGAGACTTTCCTTCAGCTCTGATTTCTCTCACTGACCCTACAAAACACAACAGAGTTTTAAAGAGAATTTCATAACGAGTGTGTCAGTGAATGTGTTGTGTGTGTCATCACTTTTCCCAGAGGGATACTAAGTATGATTACTGGACGGACTAATTTGGTTGATGGCTTTTATGCTTTAATTTGTTAATTTGTTCATCCATCAGTTCCTGTGGTTAATCTGTTGCATAACTGTGCATGACTGCACACTTTATTCAAAAATAACTTTTGTCATGAACATACCATTACTATTAGGTAAAACCTTTCATCATCAAAATGTTCCCCGTGAACCATCAACATTCAAGAGAAAGAAATGGATTTTTCATGCCATTGTTTTACAAGGTTTACAAGCCAAGGAGTCAGGAGTCAGAATTTCCGTTTGATCTATGACTATGTATTCCCTCAATGAAGTCACAACACTATAAAACTAGTCCTCATATGATGACATAATTACTTCAGAGGGACCTCAGATGTTGCATTGTATCACATAGTAAACACATGAATTATATAAAATGTCCACATGCAAGTCTGAAGTGATAAGTTGCTGCATATCAAGACAGCAGAGGAAAACACATGGCAATTGGATTATACTTTGACAAGCCAAACCAATTGGCTGATCATTTCTTTAAAAGGCCTTGTTTATTAAGACTTGTTTTTTTCCACTCAGTTTCCCTACTCTGTCAAAAATCACTCAGCAATTAGAACACTTACCAAAGACTAAAGTGCCTACAGGTGGTGGAAAAAAATGACTGTGTGCAAACATATGTGAGCACACGTGTGAGTGTATGTGTTCATGTTTGAGACTGTCCACTTGCAGCACGACTAACGATTCCCTAAATCTGGTCTGTTCTATATCATCTTTTATGTATCATTGCTGCTAAACCAATCTGATATCAAAATATTGTTTTACCTCAGCCGTAATGATTCTTGAAGCTGTTCATTATTTGCAATTCATAAAGATGGAGTTGCTCACAGGGGAAACGGACTTGCGTCTACTCCGACCCCAGCAGTGGCACATGCTTGTTCAATACTGTACATAAACACATCATCACATGCTATACCTGCAGACCTCTTCATTACCAAACAGAGCTGGCTGAGTGTTCTAACAGACCCAGGCTTCGATGAAAGTTCCCAGCGGAGGTTTGGATAGGTAGGCGGAGTAGAATTGGCCTTGGCTGGCTCAAAGGACATCGGTAAGCAGCACAGTAGAGAGAGCTCTCTCTGTACCTTTTGCAGGAGGCCCCATATGGTCTATGAATTACCCCTTGCCTAGTTCTGACCTCCCAGTTCCCTTCAGCGTCTCCTGGCCTCTCCACCTCCAAGGCCTTGAGTGGAGTTTGTGTATCTGTTATGGTTGCAGATAGAGCGTGACGATAACATTCTCTCGGGATCATTGCGCAGACCTTCCTGGTTCCAGGGGATGCCTTATTAGTCATTAAGGGTCATTAAGTATTTGCTGACAGTTGCAGAAATTCAGCAGGGATTTATCAAAGCAAAGCCCAACCAGCCTGAAGTGCACTGTGGTTTCTAATTTACAATACAAAAGCTGGATAAGATATTATTGCTCTGAAAGTCATTTTCCACACTCACCATAATCATGTCTTGTACTTCCAGCATGCACAGCTGAAACTGAGAAAGTATGCAAGGTGTCCTTAGAAGAGAACCTGCAGCCCTTTAAGGAAAAGATGGATACATTTCTTATCCAAGGTAAGTCTTTCTACTCCAACAACTGATAACTGATAAGACTTTCAGCAGTCTCAGTAAAAAGTAAACTCTGTGATAATGTCTATTTTCTTCTTTTTGTTCCCAGCAAATTCAATGAAAACAATACATTGAGCAGACTACCATGCATTTCCCACGTCATCAAAGTCAAATATAATTTATTCCTTTGTTGTGCCCAAGCATAGTTGGGGTCTGAATTTAGACCATTGGCTTTGTCATTGAAAATAATTGGTGTATTTACATTTACATTATTTACATTGTGCCTCTGTAATTCAGCTGCTGCAGAGCAGGGTTTCCCAGTGCTAGATTATTCAATGTGTGTTTTTGGTTATGCTGTCACATTTTAACAAATTGGGGAGGGAGAAGCACATCTGTACATGATCGATTTATCTTTTGGCTTTGTCACTTTTATTGTTGAGTGTGCAGGGGTTTAAATAAAGCTAATTATCTAGACCTTCATTTCTGTTTAGAATCATCTAATTTAGAAATGGAACTGACAAAAATATCAATTATTTAAAGTGTAATTAATAAATTATATTAAAATGATTTGCACCTAGGTAGGTGCACCAGTGTAACCGGTGAAAACTTAGACTGGAACACTAAGTGTCTCTGTAACAAACTGGCTACACATTCACTAAATATCTAAAGTATCCAGTATATATGTATACTGATTTGAGAGAAAACAGGCCGTATACATTGTTATCTCCTGTATAAGTTATGTTTGCTAAAAAAAAAAAATGCACAGGTTTTTAGGAAATGTATATTTTAAGTCTATTGATCAGATTTTCATGAAGATTTTCATGGGCTTGACTTTTATCTTGGGATGGAATTTGTTAACAATAAGGATATTCTAATATATGCCAGCCTTATCCTTTCAATATGATGAAACAGATGATGGGCCAACACTGCTGGCCTGCTCATCTGTGTTACCACCAGACAAGGGGTTAAAATTTAAAAGGCTAATAATTCAAAAAGTATTTTGCACTGGTATACCCTTGGCATGTCTAAGTTGAAAATTCCTCTGTGGTGTGAGAGTATGTGAAGCAGCTCATCAATCAGAATGATGTTAATCTTCTATGTCTGCACACATTTCCAAATCTGCTTCATGCCGTTTTCTGGTTAATATACACACACGCAAGGGTTCACCATGTCGTTTCCATAGGGATCTCTGTTTATTCCAGGGTATATTGAATATATCACAGCTATTGTTTCACGTTTACCTATGAGCGTTGACAGATTATGGCTGCACTTGATAACCAGGCCCTTTTTATCTTGATCTTTACCATATAAAACACAGTATATCTTGCTTTGCCTCAAAGAAATGTTCAAGATAGCCAAAGGTGAACCTGTCATGCAGCATGAAAATTGACTGCAGAAACCAGAACTGGATCCATGAGAGGCATCAAAACCTATTCAACACCTGATCCTTTTCACTTAGTAGTTTTGACATCATATGTTTTTTTTGTCATTTCATGCTGTTTCGAATGTTTCCTCAGTTCCTTTAAGCTCCAACTCCTGCCCTATTCTAATCACAATGTTTTTTTTTTTTATTTTGTTTTGGTTTTTTTTTGCTGTCGGAGAAATGACAGAGGAGGTGGAAGCACCCTTTTGCGTCCTTGACCTTCTCTCTATCTCTATTAGTCATTCGGTGCTATTAGGAATTCAAATTAGCCTAACCTTCAAAGTGAGGTGTTTACCAATGGCTGTTAAAAAGATGATGATAGATTGATTGTAAATGATGAGCACTTCCTCTTGCATTGCCCTTTTTAGCCATGTTAGATGCACTATGATCATTATGCAGATATGTATATTAGGTTCATTATCTTGGGTCAGAATTGTTGCATTCAAACATAAATTTTGCACATGTTGGGTAATGATAAAGCAAAGCACTGGACAAATGAAAGATTTGAACTAGGCCTAAACAATCTTTTGTTTTAGATTTAAAACGCTGATTTCAGGCAACACCATCTTAAAATAGTCAAAGACCAAATTTTTTTGTTTCTTTTTTTTCTGTTTTGCTACCCCAGGTTTTATTTTCGGCCTATATTTTACGAGTGTATGCTGCCTCCCTTCCATCATGCCAAGCTCACCAATCAGAAGGGGCATATTATGTGAGGACAGGTCCAATGTTCTGGAGTCCAATCAGTGTAATCTGGTCATTAATTTCTAAACTAGCTTCAGTGGGACTACAAGCGGAGTTAGAAAGAAAATTGTAAATGAAATCACATCTGCCAGAAAAATCACAATTCAATTTTTTCTTAAAATCAAGCAGCCCTTAGATGAATTGTTGATGGCACTAGATAAAAAAGCGACTTAAGTTATTCCAATTCATCATGACGTATGTACCAAATTCCATGCCAATCCATCTGTTAGTTGTCAAGACTGCTTACTAAGAAAGATCACAAATGGGAACCCTGTGATAGTGCTAGAGGAATGTGAATAGAGCAATAGAGTATGCAGGTCATTGAAGTCATGAGGATGGATCATCTGGAAACCATGAATATCTCTACAAAATGTGCCTATCCATCCAGTGTTGATATTTCACTGTATAAATGAACAACTTCAACTTGCTTGTGGCAATAGAGGAAACGTCATGGGATCACCAAAGTCATTAGGATCCTCTGGGTATTCTGGGCATCTGCAATAAATTCCAAGGCAATATCAGTCCGGACCAAAGAGGTGAACAGACCAACAATGCCATCCCAAATGCAATAGTGGGGACATAGATAAGTCTACTGTAGACACCACAACAGCAAGCTAGCAAGGAAAAAAAAAGTTTAACTGTGAGTTAGAAGGGAGGCCAACACGACCACATCTTTGTTCTAGATAATGTTACAGCCTGCAAAGATTGTAGCCGTGTCTGACAGTCGTGTCTACCAGATGTCATACAGTCATGCTTTTATCTCCATAATCTGACATCTACAATATTGGGATATTGTGGTCCACTTCAAGGTTGTAAGATGTGGTTGGTTATGCTTATTTTAACATAACAAGCCAAATGTCATTCTTTATGTAGCATTGGCTTTGACCCTGGCTATACATTCAGCTGACTGTGACCAATCTTTCTGAAGGACTTGGCCCAGGCCCCTCTCCAACTGCTTTTGTATTCAAATGAGAGTATAATATATAGCATATGTTCTTGCGCGGTAATGTTCACTGTCCATTTTAAAGGAAGTCTGCAGATGAAAGCGCTTTTCCCATTTCCATGTCTTCCCCCCTCTCTCTTCCTCTGTTGTGCTCTCTCTCCTATGCTTGAGAGAAATATGGGAGCTCTCTCTCTCTCTCTCTTTGATGCAAATGACGAGTTTTTTCCTCTGAGAAAAGAATGTAAGCACCGTAACATGGACATGTGACTCGCAAAGGCTCCAGACAGGATTCTTGGGGTTCCTACACTGCAGCGGTGAAAAAAGAACAAGAGCCAAATGTCTTATTTTTGTTATTTCTGTAATTTCTAAAAAAGCCTGGGGTTAAACTGTTTCTGGCTCCACAGTTAAAACCGCTTTTGTTTATTTTCTGACCATGAAACTAACCACAGAATAACAGTGGGAGCGGACTTGTTGGAGCTCCGCTGTTTGGTCTAGCTCGATTTTCCCCGCTCGCTTCACAAATTCTCATGCATGCAGACCTTTGATGGAGTCTCTGTGACTAGAAAGAGTGCACTGGACATGTGATAATCTGTTTCTGATGGACATGAAGATTACCAAGACTGATGTTCTGTCCCCCACTATTCCTACCAACCATAGCATGCAGTAAGCTGATATGGTTAAAATCAATATCAAAATAAGATTGTTCACCACATTATTGTAAAACCCCAGAGAGACATGTTGATTTATGTCATGTTAAACTGGTATGGTAATGCTGGAGCACTAACAGAAGATCTTTCTAAGATCATTGATGTAAGATAGGGAACATAATCATCTAATATCATCTAGTATCTAATCATCCTCCCTCAGGAGAAGATTTATCAAAGATTATCTGAGTTTAACTTCTTAAATAGGTATTTAATATTTCTATAAATATTTTACATCATTCGCAGCAGATTCTTCCAGATTCTTCTTGTTAAAGTAGATGGTCTTTAGTAGCATCTGATATTGCCTTTTCTCAGAAATAAAACAAATTGCTGTCCTGACATTAAGGTACTTCTCTTTAGTCTCATTCATATTATTCACTGATTTGTCATCATTTATTGATGAGCCATCAGAACAGTGTGACGGGACTGTGGGCTACAAAAAGATTTAGCACCCTGGAATGGTTACGCATAGTGCCGGCCCCAATGGATTTGACTGAGATCTTTAGATGTGGCTCTGGCTTCAATTACACATAGCAACCAGATATTCTCGGGATAAGAGCAGAACATGCATTTGTGCCAGGAAAGATTCCCCGTCCCATCTAATGTCATGTGTGCTTTTAGAGAGAACCACCATTAAGGCTTCACTAGAGGTCATTTCTGATTATTTGTCAATGGAAGGTAGTAGCACTGTCATAAGGATTATGGACCTTGAGGGAGAGAAGCCGTCTGGGATGGAACTTAGTATCTTGAACGTTTGACAGTCATACAGCAGCAAAGGTGAAGATGTAGACCAAAACAATAAAATACGCAGCTGAGTTTACTCCACTACTAATAGTTTTATACATGTGAAAATTGTCTGGAAAATCCTAAATTAGATCCGAAAATGTATAAGAAGCAACCCGCAGCAATTTTCTGAGTGAAGCTGTCACATTTCACCACCGTTCTCACAATTTATAGCACAGTCAAAATGGTCCTGATGGCCCACAGAGATAAGTGTTGTGGCCTGTTGGAAATATTTTCTGTGTACTGTGGTGTCCTACTCCCTGTATTCTTCCCCTCTCGCTGTCTCTGTTTCTCTCTCACACCTCAACTTCTCACACATACACACACACACACACACACACAAACACAGTCATCTGTCTCTATTGGAAATAACTCTGCACAAAGAAGCACTTGTCCTGCGATCTGCACTGCTCATTTGTCAGTTGTGCAACGGCGGACAATCCGGCACTCAGTAACGTGGTGACACACTGGTGACCTTGAAGATGACTGTTGATTTAAGTAATGGTGACATGTGGAATCCTCCAGTAAAGTTGCACTGTAGGTGACACAGGAAACACTGTAATCCCGTATTTACCCATGCGCTTGCGGCTCTCTTGTTCTCTCTTCACAGCCAAAACTGAACTGGAAGTCCAGGAGAAGCAGCTGACAGATACTCAGAAGATGTAAGAGCTTTCTTTCTCTTTAGCTTCTTCACCTGCAGTCACACTTTTTTTAAAACAAGGTCTTTTTATTAACAAAAAAGAGATAACAATATGCATGTTTTTCCTTATCACCTCCACTACAACATCAACATTGAACTCGCCAGACACAAGGAAGCAAAAAATATACAAATGAAAATAAAGTAAATACAAGTAAAATTAATAAATAAATAAAAATATTAAAGAATATATATGACAGTAAATTATGAGATAATTAAATCAAAATTGATACCTATATAGCAAATACATAGATAAATGAGTGTTATAATCCAATTTCATCTGCATTCACATTTTCCAAGTAGTTTAAGAAGGGCTGCTAGGCAACAGGAGTTTCTGAGTTTACCCTTTTAATAGTATATCATATTTTTTCCAGTTGAATATAATATGTGGCCTCGTGTCCATATGCAGGAGGTGATGCATCCTTCCATTTTTGTGATATCATTCTTCTCACAGTACAGAAGGCTATCACATCGGTTTGTTGTTTAGTCAATCTAGTCAATCCCTGCAAGCCACTGCAAAAAGAGCAATAAATGGACACTGTTCCAGTGAGGTATTATGAACCCTCAACAGGGTATTGAAGATGGATTCCTAAAACTTACTCAGTTTTTGGGCCAGTCCAAAACGTATATATTAAGGTTGCAGGCTCTTGACAACAATGATCCCATGGTAGGGTCAAAATTAACTTTGCATAATCTTGTTTCAGACCAATGAAAGCGATGAACTGGATTACAGAGTGCTTAAGGCATAGAGAGGAAGAGCATATTCAGTCAATTATTTTCCCCCATTGTTCTCACCTAGATCTACCTGCCATTTATTCTTGAGTGACTCCAGATCTGCCAGCCTTTGTGTATATAACCGCCCATTTATTAAACTTGTATGTTTCGTATCCGGTTTATACTAAAAAATTTCATTCAAAAGGGACAACGGAGGACATGATGGAAAGGGGTCATCATTACAGGCAATAACCTGCAGACACTCTTATTCAATCCTATAGCTTTTAGATTTCTTATGAAAAAATCTTGGTCCCAGTTGTGAAATTGAAAGTAAAGGTATCGCAGGATAATACAATTCAACACGGTTTGAAGTGGTATATTCTCGCTGCCGTGAAGAAATCTAATCCCTCTTGCTTTGTCAATGTTTAGGACTCCTGGTTCATTCAGTTACATGGAAGGTGCGGGCCGTCATGCCAGGCCTTCAGTAGACGGGAGGCCCCCGGTGCGGTGTCTGTGTTGTTTATCTAAGTGGAGCGAGAGTAGACAGCCTTGGCTCCAGGCTTCTGTTACTGCTGCAGAGGAATGTGTTCCTATAGCGCACTCCAAACAAAGAGACCCCAACCTGTCCGCCTTATTGATCCACTGCAAATGGCCGCCACATTTAATACTTTAACGTGTCATCTGTTGACATGTGCAATCTTTCCTTTTTGCTTGTGGCCGTGCTCTTTCTTTGCTGATGCTTACATACACACATTCTGTGTGTGTGTGTGTGTGTGTACACAAACATACAATGAGACTTGGATGCACCATGGGAGGAGTGACTAAGCTGAATGACAGGAATTGCATTTCGTGTTCACTGAAATGCACAGTCATCATTGGTTTGTGCTCTTTTTGTTACTCTATTAAATCTCTGAAAAAGCATATTATTCCAAGATTAACTTTCATATTTTGCATATTTGCTAGCACTGCCAGGTTTCACAATAATCACTGTAGGTTTCTGTAATCTCATGTTGTAATAGTTTGGTCTTGAAGTAATGTTTTTGTTCTCCTTTTTTTCTCAGCTTCTTGGAGTTGAGTGTGTCCTTCTCCGTTAAACCCAAGGCAGGAGAGAAAGAGGTTTCTCTCAACACTTTTTTCTCCATTTGGCACGAGTTTTCCACTGATTTCAAAGATCATTGGAAGAAGCACAATAAGCTGATGTTAAAGGAACGGTGAGCAACAGTGAAAATGTGACATTATGCCGATGGGCACAGGGCCTGATTGTCCTAAAAGCAAATCCTGCTGAGACATCAGGGTTTGTTCATTGATCTTATTTGTGTCCTTTTGGAAGAGGAGACCACTTTCTGATGCACCAATATTCCTACGTTCAGAATTTTCCCCAGGCGCTAAGTTCCCGAACCATTAATAACTTACAGCACATCCCGTGCTCACTGAAGATCCTATCAGATTCATTCAAATTCATGAAGGGGAAAGAGGTTAAATGACCCAAATCTTTGTCCTCACCCCAGTAATGAAAAGAACACATGCAGCATCCAGTTAGCTTCCAGTGGTTTGATGAACATAAAGATACTACTGCGTATGTCAACAAAAAGCAAATTGGTCCATTATGCCAAATGAAGATTGAATTGCGATATGTAATTTTTTAAGAGAAGCAAAATGTCACAAGCTTTGTGTGTGCTTTGTGTGGGAAAGAAATAAAAGGAAATTTCAAAGCATTAACTATTTTCACCTTGCCATAAGCAATCATCGAAATTCTCGCTCTACTGGTTTCCCTTTTAGAGTCCAGTTAAAAAAAATGTAGATGTTTATCCTCACCTACCCTGTATGGCATGCAATCATTCAGCACTGTGTGGGTACACACAGTACCCATACAAGGAGCAGAGGCAAGATGCATGTCTGTTTGTGTAAATTTTTGTACTGACTCAATGCCAACATGCTGATCTTTTGTCTTTTGTAAAGCGCAAATAAGCAGCGACACTGCTGGCTCTCTCCATGCAGTAGTAAACGAGAGTGAGTCATTGCAGAGTAGGAGGACTGGCCATTTGACAAACCAAGATCATTGTGTCCAAATTCCACATGACCATAGTCTGGATGGTCTAAGCTGGAATTGTTGTTCTGTGTCTTTCTTTTGTATGGTGAAATAGTGAATTACAGCTGTGTGAATGAATGTGTGGCCATCCAATTATTTGCAATTGAGGTGCATATGTCTTTTTTTTGAGCACTTCTTTATGCAGCTGCCTTTTTAGTCAGGCTTAGCGAGTAATGACTTACACTGAATTCTTTTATTCTCCTGTTTTATCTTACTTTTAATTTAGCTTATTTTAATTGTCTATTCACTTATTTTTTATATTGCCTTTTATATCATGTTTTGATGCCTTTTTGGTTTAATGTAAAGTGCTTTGAATTGCCTTGTGGTTGAAATGTGCTTTACCAATAAACATGCCTTTCCTTTTTTTCAGAGTAAAGATGGCTGAGGAAAGCTTCAAACAGGCTAGAGAGAAGGCTTCCTACAATATCAAACCCAAACATGCAACTGGAATAGTATGTCTACTTTTATTGTCGCAGTTACAGTACTATACCGTGTGGTCTCTTCTGCATTCACATCATTTATTTACAGTACCAGTATTACCGTAGCAGTATCCATTCATGCAGATTATCTCATCACCTAGTAGATGCAGTACTATGCAAACAGCTTTCAGTGTGTTGAAGATCTCCTGTTGAAAGTACTGAGGTGAGTGCAAGTGGAGCTGTCAGTTGTGTATAATGCACTTTTTTACTTCACAGAAAGCAAAACTGGGTCCGAAGATCTGAAGCAGGGAATGGAAAATGATCATCACCAAGCCTATTGCACAAGCACTGTTTGTACAATCAGACATGACTCACCAGTCATTTTTACGTTTATTTACTTCCATATTTGTTTTCAATTGATTTACAACTGTTATTTTATTGCGAATTGGTCCAAAGTGGATATTATATTGTCTAACAGTGGAATAAAAAATGGCATTCACAGCTACCCCTTGATGGCACACTATATAATTAAAAGAACATATTGCTGCCAACACACATCTTTAAGCTTGGATGATTAAATGTAGTTGAGTCATTTGCCAGAAAATACCAGAAAAATGATCACTGCAGTCAGCAAAACTACAGTGTATTCATGCTTTCTTTTGTATTAAGTACTTTACAAGCCATATGTGTGCATATGTATGCCTATTTTCTTTTTTGTGCACTTCCTGAAGTCTAGTTTACTAGGAGGGCATGATAACTTCCTCATTGTATCGCCCTCCCCTCAATAAAAAAAAGCATAGACTTTTAATAAGATTCGTAATCTGGCGGGTATAAATCACCTGCCAGAGAAACAGTGCCTTATCACACAGTGGAGTGGTCAAATCAGTGCTGTAACGACATATCATCTGTGACTTAATGTTGTATGTAAAGAAGGAAAAAAAACTGTTTTACATCAGCTGAAACATGAAAAATGTACTTCAATTGTTCTTCAGATTGTAGTGATAAATATAGAGTTGTTTTAAATACAGTATGCTTTTTTTTTCCAAAAAAAAAAAAAAGTGATTTGATATAGACCTGCTATTGTTATCTTCGGCAATATTGTTTTTGTTTTAAGCCTTTCCTGGTTTTTGAGAGTGTGTTAAAACCCAAATGCTAATGGAGCACTAGGATCATGTGATGTGAAGTTCATGTGCAATACCAACAATATGCTTTTGATTCAACACCTTTGACCGTGAAACAAGATGAGGTCACCTAATATATGGCTGGACCGTGTATGAAACACTGAAGGGCTTTTAATTTGAAATGACGGATACAGGAAGTATTGACACTCTGCAACTAATGAAGTTAAACCATTGATTGGTCCAGCCAAAAATATATTTATTGAATAAAAGAAACTACATTTGTTATAGAAAGTCTGCTGTTACTGTTTTTTTTCTTCTGCTCATCAGATGTTCATTGTTCAAATTAAGAGGTAAAGAAGCACATGCAAAACACAATTCAGTTTTATATGAAATAGATTTAATATACTTTTTACATACATACTTACACACATACATAAAATATATATACTGTATATATTGCATTGCACCTCCATTACACATGCTGCAGTATGTTTTTCCTACTGGCTAGTATACTTGTGACTAATCTGTACAGCCAGTCTTGTGTCCAAGCAGGTGGTTGCCACTTGTGTTGCATCATGTTTCTCTAAATCTTTTCCTTGACATCAAAGTGTGCGCTGTTTGGGAAACCAAGGAGTATAAGGAAAAGAATAACAGATACAATACTTGTAAAATACAGTCAATTAAAGTCAATAGCTCCTACAGGTAAAAACATGGACTCTCCCAGAGGAAATCCATAATGCTTTGTGGTTTTAAAACTCAGAGGCACTTTTCATAATTCCTTTAGCACAGAAGAATCTAGTGACAAATGTACAAATGGGAAAAACATGTAGAAAACTGGCTGCTTCATCATTGGTGTCTCTTGCACAGCCACATAAGCCAGTTTCTTTAACAGCGTCAGCTTGCCAACATGGCTGCAAGTCTCTGATTAAATCAATGTTGAGCCTTTGTTTTTAATAATATTACTTCCATGTTTCATGGCATTTCAACGTGGTTCAACTTGAGGCCTCCCCGGTCCTCGTTTCTGCTTTGACGATACTTATGATGATGTTTCAGTTTAAAAAAAAGGGCCTTTCAAGTCCTTCCTTACAGTTTCCCGTGGCCGCTCACGTCCACGGACATGCAGCGGCACTGTTTGACCCTTTGCACCTTACGGTGCCTGAAAGGCGGCTGCAGGTCTGGACAGTCCAGCTGCACTATGAGCTGTGTGATGCGGTGTGGCCTGCAGAAGGAGCAGGACTGAAACGGTTCCTGGGCCTTGTTGTGGCCTTTTCTTCCGGAGCCCTGGCCTCGGTTCTGGCCCTGACCCGAACTGGGCCCCATATGGCGAGGGATGTAGAAGGAGTTGCACTGGCCGTAGCAAAAGCGGTTGACCACGGTGCGGCTGCGGCAGCCCTCCTCGCTGATGGTCTGGCGGAGGGGCTGCGTCTTGCACCAGTCTCTGCGGAGGTAGCGGCGCTCTGTTACCACCAGCGCTTCCCGGCTGGAGGAGAGCACCTCAGGTTTCTGCTGCAATAACCTGTGGTGGCGTTCTGAGGACAGGTTCCCTTTGGTCTTGTGTGGGGACGGGATGGATCCCTGGGGTCGAGACTTTTTGGTCTCTGCAGTGATGCAGAGCACCCCAGCCAGTATGACTGGGATAGTTATCTTCCACAGCATTCTATGAAAAAAAGAAACACAAATTACTATGCATTACATTTATAAAAAAAAAAAAAAAAGACCAGATACCATACAAAAATTAAAACATCTGTGATCACGTCAAGACAATCCAAAATTCTGGCATAGTACTCTTTCAGGCAATATGTAATGATATGTGACAGTCATACAGTTCTTGCCATGACATTAATATTGACAATCATGGCCGCAGTTGTGCGAACGTGCATTCATGTTGAACCACCTTCACAGTCTAGCCTCCCAGGCATCATTGAGGAAATGAATCCATCACAAGGGCCCCCATTTGTCAGCGTCTCTGTGTCATTACTTCTATTTGCTTTCCTCTCAGCTACGCAACTCTTCCAAAAATAAACAAAACTCTGCCATCAAAGGATACACTTAAACACCCATAACGAGAAAGGGAAGTTGATTTTATTGGTCCCGTCGCCGGGTAAAATAATTAGGGCTTTGCTTACTTTAGTCATGAACTATGCCGCAGATATGTAAACAGGCATTAGAGAGGCCCATCTGCATGTTATTAGGGGAAGAGTTGGGGAACTCTACAGTACCCTTTGGGAGTCCACTCTCCTACTCTTTGGTGATATACTATAGAGCAAACTGAACTGGGAATGACCCATGGTGTCCCTGATAGCCAGAGTGTCTGCGTCATGAAGATGGAGATGGAGTGTGAGCTAGAGGAATTATTCCTCTGCCATTCAGGCCGAAGTAGCCGCCCGTGTGCATGCTGTCAGTATTTGTGCCAGCACATTTTTGACCATCACTCAAGCATCTTTTCAGCAGATGTTGCTCTTGACAAGCATTGCATGACATCAAGTCAGAAATTCTGACAGAGAACCAAACTGCCTCAAGGCTATTGGCTGCTCTTATTCACAGACTCCTCTTTGCTGTGCAAATTTGTATGTTCCCTGCCTTCCTTTCCTGGACCTGCAACGCATTCTGACATGGAACAAATTACTTTATCATAATCCTCTTTGTTTTTTGCCTCATTTTTTTCTGCCCTTGACCCCCCCCAGTTCTGTCCGAGCTGCACGAGCACTCAAGTCTATATATCACTGTCCCGGCAGCGTTTACCATAAGCTAGACAGCAGCTGTTTGTCCATCCAGCAGACGTAGTACGAATTCTAACAAGACTTTTCTTATAGGATATCCTGCACTTCCAGTAACACAGAGTTATGTCGATTCAAGAAGAACCTATTTTATTTCTTGATACATTCTTGACTTCAAATCCGATATCCTTTAAAATCAGAAAATCTGTTTCAGTTTTTTGTTTTCTTTATTTAGAGATCAAAAGTGTGCAGGAGGCAAGTTTTTCTAAGAAATCAGAGTGTACTGCGCTTACAACGAAGTCTGTTTCTGAAATTTGGTATTTCACATCTGAGGAACAATCCTCATGTCCGGGGGGAAAATACATTTTGAAATACATTTTTGGGGGGTAAAAGAAACACATAAAAAAAGAATTATTATAATTGTTATTATTTCCAAAGATATCTAGTCAGCTATTTTAAATCTGTGCTTCTTTAGTAGACACACATTTTGTGAATGCGTGCACACAGGGTATGTGAGCACACATGACCACGCACACTCATCTTAAGGTTAGAACAACTAAACCCAAGACTCCCACTGGGTCCTTCCACCACCTACTGCATCAGGGAGTCATGACCCCCCTCCATCTTCCAGTGATCTACCTTCCATGTGCGACACAGACTCATTTGTCTTTGGCTGCACTGTCTTATTCCTGCCGACTGTGTATTTAAATGCATGAACCCCTGGTCAGAGGAGCAGACTCTGCTCCTGTGTCTCGCTGCTCTCCAGCTATCCATCGCTTCAGAGGGACAACCTGACCGACTGTGTACATAGGGCGTGACAGATGGCCTATACAGTTAGCAGCCGTGCTCCCTCTCTGCTCCCAGGCTCAGCGTAAGTATAATAGCGCTGGTCCTGCCAAGCTATCCTCATCAATCTCTGCAGCAATGACAAACTGCAGTTTTGGGAATCAGGGTCTTCAAGGGGAGTGCCGAGGTGGACGGGTTAGTGGTCGGGAGTTAGGAGATGGTGGGGTTTAGGATAGTTGTAATGTAATGATAGTTTACAGATGACCTACTGGGAAGCAAAACCCGACCCCATTTGGGCTTCACGTATAGTACATGCTCACTTCCCACAACTGTATATCGTGCCGCAAGCTGTCTCTTTATTTCTTTCTCTCCCAATATGTCATGTCTCTCTTGTCACTCTATCTGTCTGCCTCCGTTTGACGCATTCACTAATCATCACAGAGTCCTGGAGATGGAAGGAGACTGTGGTTTTCTGTGTTAATGCTGAGACAGAACTGAACCGGTCCCCTCTCTGTCTGCTAAATACTAATATTGTCCACAAACACAGCTTCATGTTCTACCAGAACCGCAAATACTTGGGGGTTATGCTTCGCTGAACTGTGGCAGACCAAAATTCAGACCTCTAATGAAATTACAAATACCAGAAACAAATACCAGAGAGACTTGCTGAGCTAGAGACAAGCCTTTCTGAAAACAACTATTATCATCAGTGGGAACTTGTTATGTTTTGTTTTTCAGAATGGCATTATAATACCATGGTACTGTTTTGTTCTGGATAACAATGGGTCTTTTTTTTTCCTCCAAATCTTGAAGTGGAATAAAGAAAATAAAAAATAAAGCAAAAATCGTGTGCCTAGCTCCTAAATATTTTAATACATCTGTTGTTTAATTTTTTAAAAAATTCTGAAAAAAGAATCCTTTTAATACAGTCAAATTTGTACACACAGATGTGCTTCCAAAAGACCATGTGAAACATCTTCCCAGCATGTCTTCAAAGGCAGGTTAAAACAAACAAAACCTGATGCCTCAATTATTGGTGCGTCAGAAAGTCTCATACACAGACTGGTAAGTGCAGTTAATTACAGTAGAACTGCATTTAATTCACCGTGCAGCTCAAACCTCAATCACACACGGATAGCCACATACACACACACACACACACACATACACCCATACGTGACCACACACGTGCGTGCACACACACACACATACACACAGGATATAAAGAGAGAGAGAAAGAGGGAAAGAATGAAATGAAACGTTTTCACTTGAAGCCAATTACACAAAGAGGAACCATGTCATTATCTGCATTTGTGGATTGTATTTTCCCAAACTACGCTCGGCTGTTGGCTCATTAACAGTTGTGGGGAGGGGGGGGGGCTCCTTTCGGGGGCTTTGCTGTGTAAATGTGTCTAATGCCAACATTGCCAGGAGGTTGCTTTAGGCAGTTTGGGCAGCCATTTGTCACCACAATCCATCTTGATAATGACTAGCAGCCCAGATATAATGCGTTCCAATCTAAGTACTGGCAAGAATGTAAGTCAAGTCTTTTGCCTCCGCAACATAAAGTGCTTTAGTGGTGGATGAAGGGCGATCAGCCTAGCGATGCTATGATAGTATGGTGTTTCTCGTTTCAGACCAGGATGACACTACTTAGCTGCCGCGATTAACACCACCTTTTATTTTGACTCGAGTTGCAATTTGTTTCAGCCTATTTATTTCTTTCTCCTCACATATATCATATATGGTGGTCAACCATTTACACACATTCTCCACTAGGATTTCAAATAAAGATCAGTAGGTCCTAATAACTACAATGTTTGACTGCTGTGCAGTTCTTTTAATCCATATTTTGCTCTCAGACAAGGTGATTGTTCTGGCAGGTTAAAAATGTTCTCATCGTTACAGAAACAGTTGCCACAACTGCTGATTTAATCCTCTTTCCTCAGTATACATGTCCATGTGTAAAGCGAAACCTTTGCATGCTAAGTATGTTATTTAGGCTTCTATAAAATGCCAATTTTACTATCTTCAGAGGCTTACAATGAAGGGTTTTCTGTTGCTAAAGAAACTGTAATGTGTCCGTGTGCCAAAGCCGCTTTGACATCAGGGTGGACTGTACAAGGTGGTGCAGTCACCGGAGCTGTAAGAAGGATCAGAAGGCAAACTCCCTACCATTCACCACACACACACACGCACCACACACACACACACACACGCGCGCACACACACGCTGGGGATACAGATATCAGTATGCACATGACTACACGATAATACATTAATGACTCACAAATGAACTTAGAGACACACAGACAAACAAGGGTATTCACCTGCACACAGGAACAGAGAGAAAAAGAATAGGAATTATTATGTTAACATAGAATACTATTTTTTTTTTTAAAAAAACATCATTATATCTCATTCTCTCACTTTCATAGTCACTGGAAAAACTGAAGTGACTCTTAATCTCACTGATATGTACAGTACAACACACTGTCATCACTAATTCTCTCACTCACAACTCTAATTCCCTGGAACCTCCAGTCACTAATTATAGTAATTTAGAAATGTAGACACTTTTATCTAGAACACCTTACAGTGCCTTGGAGGCGTATAGTTTTATTAAGTGTGGCCCCAGTGGGAATCTAACCCTCATTGCTGGCAGAAATATTAAATAGCTGCACAACTATGTTGTTCAAATTACATGTTTGTCTGCTTAGTCATTCAGAGATTTAGTGAGTCATTTGCTGAGTGAGTCTCACTATCACAGTCAGACGCTCGCTGCCCACCTCACGTGGGATAAATTGAAGTAGCACTCAGTGATCTACACTAAACGCTACATTGCAGTTTTACATGTATGATCACTCTTTTGTCACAGCAATTGCAAAAAAATGTCTTCAAAGCACAGATAATCACAGTTTGAAATCCATTTCCTCTATAAATGGAATTGGGGTAATGCATAAGTGCATATGTGGAGTAGTGCAAACTAGTTTCCACATTGACGTTAAATCATCAGTAGAAAGTTCTTGCATCGTGTAAAACAGATACGATTTGTAAATAAAAGTGCTAAAAAAAAAGCAAACGGTTCATGTACCTCTCACCACAGTGCACAGCGGGACAGTAACGTGTCAAGGATGCAGTCAGGGGAGGTTGTCCACCTTCAGTGGTCCTTGCGTCCGCTTCCAGGTTCTGGTTTCCATGGCAACATAATCTGTAGTATCCTCAGGCTTGTCCTTGCTCTCTTTTTTTTTCCTCCCCCGTCAAAGATTTAAAGTCTTACACACCATCAGTTTTCCATCTTCCTGTCCTACATGTATCTCTTGCGTTCTCTGTCCGTCTGATTTCCTCTTTAGTTTTGTGTTTGTTTCTTGTTTTTCAGGTTTAAGAACGAAGTTCCAGGTTTCAGTCAAAGTAAGCCCATATCTTAGTGCTGTGGAGACTGTAGTCTGTCTTTGAGAGTGTTTGACTGTAAAGCCTGCCTTAGTTTGAATCCCCACCACCCACTTTCCCTCCTCAAGACTGGGAGGGTTTTTCCTATTGGCCCTTGTCATTGTGTGAATCAAACCAAGCTTACTTACTTACTTCTTTCATTTACGTCTGTTTCTCTCTCTGTCTGTGTTTCTTTGCCTCTTCATATTTTTCTTTGATATCCTTTTTTTCCCCTTTTTTTAAAATCCATTTATATGTCAAACCAATCAAAATGACAGTTTTCTCTTTCCCTTTCTTCTTCTTTTCCTTTCAAGTTTTCTTTCCTTCTTTTTCTGTTTTACATTTGCATTTCCATTTTTAGGAAATGCACGTCATTTTGCCACCATGGATAACAAAGGAGATTGAGATTGTGGAGGAAACAATTATCTCCTACAAAACCCCTAAATTATCTTTTCACATTGGCACTGTAACCACATCACAACCCATAATATGAGCATTTAAGAGCCTAGAATCAGATAAAAATCCCCAAACCATAAATCATTGTAGCCTATGCATGTACCCTGACACACTGACAGGATGCTTTGAAAAATGCCACAATTCACATTCCTTGATGCAACTGAGACAATAATGTTTGTCTGTTTTATGGCTCCTGCTAAGCTGACCACTGGCACAGAGAATGAAAACACTGACTGTCACTTCTGTCATCAAAGAGCTGAGACGCCAACAGACCCTGCAAAACCTCAGACGGGTACAGGCTGAACAATAACCCGTTTAGTCGACAAGAACATGATGACAATATTGCATGACAGAAGTTCATTTGTCGGAAAAGCACCAGTTTGCATTTTGCAGATTTAGGTTGAGGTGGAGTCTGCTCCTGGAAGGAGGCAGATCCCTGTTGTAGGAAATAATTTATCACCCTCTAGTGGTGGAAAGAAAAAATGCATTGCACTTTTGGATTGTTGCAAACCTGCAAAATTACATGTCTGAAAAGTTAACCTGTTAAAATCCAAGGCCCCCTGATACAAGGGCAGCAGAAATCTTGTGTATCAAACAGGGTGAGGTGTGGGCTTGCCTGAATCAAATCATTACATCCGATATATAAATCAAATGTGAAAAAACTCTGCTACACCACTTAATAAAGCATTTTATCTCTGGTTAACAGAATTTTAGCTGTTTTTGTTGCAATATTCTACCTTCATTTGTTCACAGCAACAATTATTGATCCTGACACTGTGTAGTCACCTCACGTATTGTAGATTTCTTTTGATACCAGGTTCAAGTACATAACCTTTGTGGCTGTATAGATATTCTAAATTTATTCTAGGTAGGTCATTTAGAAAGAAAACCTGAAAAATAAGTCTGGGGGTTGAGAAGCTTTAAAAAAAGCCCAAGCCATAATAACAGATAGAGGGTCAACTTTAATAATACAAGTAAGTAAAAGTGTCTTTAAATATGGTATAAAAATAAATGCAGGAGAGGAGAGAATAACAAAGAATTATGTTCTACATTAGACAGGAGACAGCATTTTTGTAATTATGAATGTGACTTTACAAGTGCAATGAAAACCATATGTGCTAATTATTGTAGTGCAATAAAATAATGCAAAGCAAAATAAATGCACAATAAATAATCATAATAATAGTAATAATCATCATCATAATATATATGTATATATATTGTATATTCATTCTGCACAACACTTCCCATAGCGTGACAAAGTATGTGTGACCTCAGATCATTTAAAGCGATGACATTGGTTAGATTGATCAGTTTAAGCTGTCATTTTACTTATTTTTTATTTTTTTATACATGTTTTTTTTTCTCTTTTTTTTCTCTCTGACATCATTTGTTTCAGCTGGAAGTGAGAGAGGGGGCGCTGATCCAGCAGTTACGATGGAAAGAACTGAAACACTGGATTTGGACTTTCCTTCCATGACGTTTCGCATCTCACCAGTCTGTCAGTGTCCTCACAAGTCCAGCAATGCCTCCTTTCATTTCTGAGAATACTGGAAATATATCAGGTACTGTAAGAGGAGAGGGAAGCAGGAACCTCCTCCCCATTGGACATGCAACATCCGGTGGACAACAGACGAACAGACGGCCCGGCTCATCACCTGACTGAGCCAAGAGCGGATGGGACAGACAATGATGATGAAGAGATGAGATGGTCCCCCTCTCCATGTCCCAGAGAGAGAGATGGCATTGATTTTAGCATGATGGCACACGACTCTGTCAGCCACTTGGATACTAGTGGTTTCCCCTGTGCTGGGAAGAGAGAGCGCAAGGGGAGGTGGGCAGGCGGAAAATAGAATAAGGCAAATATGTAATAGGAAATGGGAGTGAATAAATACATGTATTTTCTGGTTGAATAACAATAAGAGCAAACATAGTCATGGTGCAGGAATTTCACACTCTGCATTTCATGCACTCTGTAAATGGAACATTAGGTAGTTGTTGACAGTATCGCCAACAATAAAGAAATATTAATAATAGAAAACAATGTTCAGTGCACATAATTTTGTATTAGGCATTACCTGGAAGCAGCAGCCTTCAGAACAAGTTCTTACTTTTCTGGAGGGACAAAAATGGTACATTGAGTATCAATACCATGCACTTGGACTTTATTGGTATTATTTATTGTCATTCTAAAGTCAGAAAGACTCAATTGAAAGAAAAGACATATAGCTCTGAATAAAAATAGGAGACTACTGCATTTTTCGTCTGAAATCAGCATCTCTACGTGTATTCCAGCCATTCCATTCCAGCGTCTGTTGAATTCCAACACATGCACACCTCATTCTGCATAAAGAGGTACTCATTAGATGAACACCTGAATCAAGAACATTGGTAAAAATAAGGGTTATTGCACCAAATATTGATTTCTGAACTCTTCTTAAGTGTAAACATTAGTATTATGTTGTTTTTTTTTTTTATAAATTAATTTGATCTTATTTCATTTTAATTGTATTAATTGAGGTCTGGAAACATTCTATCGTTTTGTTATTTTGACCATTTATCATTTTCTGCAAATAAATGCTCTAAATGATAATATATCTAAACTATATAGTTTGTAGACTCAAACAAAAACTTTCCTTTTGCCCAAACACATACCTATATGTAGTAAAATCAGAAAAACTGATGAGAAAGAAAAAAAAAACATTTAAACTGATGAAGAACTCTTTCTGATATGAAACCCTCTAGCTATAATATTTCTATATTCTTTGCTAGAATGACAAGCAGAGAAAGTGTAGGAAGTATGAGACGGAGCAGCTTCTAAGCACATAAATGCACCTGTATAATTCCACGTTATTCATCATGTTATGACAACCTTTCTGCTATTCATAATGGTTTCTACAAGCCTGACAGGAGTCCTGATCAACTAATCCATCATCCACACCTGAAGCGGGCTCTATTAATATGTTGTATTCGTCCTGTCTGCCCCTCAGTGATATTGTTGGCATGTGGGAGACATTTTGTTTTGATATGTTCCACCTGGCACCCTTCAGCAGCTCTGAGACATACTGTACGCTACTGTACAACAGGAGTTTCATATCCAGTTCAGTACATTTCCGAAGTCATGAGATAGAACATGCCTTTTTATATATTCCGCATATACTTGAATTTGTAGTTTACTTGAAGTAATATTATTTTATATTAACACAGAATCAAACAGTCCCAAATCCAAGACAGAAAAAACAAGAACTCGATGCAGCTCGATGCAGACTAGCCTTTATTTAGTAGTTATTTAGGAGTTAGGGAAGACCACAACTAAAGGAACAGACTCAAAACTCCAAAGGGATGTTGTTCTATTACTGACAATTGTCAGATTAATGTTAGCTATGTCTTCATAAATCAGTAATAATAGTACCAGATTATGTTTTTGAAAGTCAGGATTTGAGATTGTCTGCCCTCTTGGTGGTCTAAAATCTCTGTTTATTTTATTTAGTTCATCATATCAACGCCTGCAGAAGAATATGTTATTACAGGTGTGTGCAAGGGTGACTCCGTTTCCATGCTTGCTTTTTATGTGAACAGATTACTGGGAATGGGCTTAGAGTGTGATCTAAAAGACTTAAAAAAGGCTTGATTGTAGGTGCCAGGAGGGCAGGTTTCAGCATCACTGTGATTGAAGAGTCAGTGTGGGCCTTATATTAACATAGGATATTGAAAAAAAAAATAAATTATTTGGTAAAGATGTATATATGATTATATAGTATTGGTGCTGTCTTAGGAATAATTCTAATGTATCTCACCTTGTACATGGTTACATAGTAATTAATGATACAGAACATAGTTTGTACTGTTTTATCCTCTTTCACAGATAAAACATGAGATGCTAAAAAGAGAGTTGGAAAATAAGCCGACGAGTCTGTTAACCTGACGTCTCCTCCGTGAAAAAGTTATAAGATATGTAGTCCTAACTGACCAGTCTGATGTGTGTAGAAGCATGTGTGGTTATATTGTAGCAGCCCAATTTCATTTTCAAGTGAATTATTGAAGGTAAACGCAGTGAACGGCTGTGCGTAATTGCACTGCTCTCTGGTGTGGCACTTCTCAGAGGCTGCAGATTTCAGCCCTGCTGCTTTCCAATGTTGCAGGGATTTAATGAACTAACGAAGAAGCTTTTCATTCAGTATAAAGCAGCCATGGATGGCAGATACTGTAAGACTCTTCTACATTTATTTATAGATCAATGCAGACTGATTTATTGGCTTCCCTGCGTTAACCACATTAAACCTTATTTTTGGTGCCGATTTCAGTCGGAGAGTGTTTAATTTAAATATATTTTAAGCATTAATACGCTATTGCAGCATGCCTGCATCATTTTGTTTGATCCTGTTGAGAGCATCACCAAAGCAGCAGTAGATTGCATCTCCTTGAATGTATGAACCCAACTGTACAAACATAAGGTTGTAACCTTATATTCTAACCGACATGTACTTCTCTGCATCTCATCTAAAGACATTTATCTCATATTGAGATGAGGTTGGGTGTTTTTTACCTTCTTCTTGGCCTGTAATAACTCCTGATAGGCACTGGAACGGATGAAACGGCTGTAAGAATCACTCTTCATCAATTTGTAAATGTGTTCCTGTTGAAGACAAAGATAACGTGAGCATAATGCATGAAAACATCAGACACAGGCATCACTCAAGCAGAGGTTTGTATATTTTGCTATTAAATCACATACCTGTGCATCCTCAAAGGCATAGCGTCCAGGGTCTTTGACATTCTGGGTGGTTTTGTCATAGCTCTTGGAGTCAACATTGATGGCGCTGGGTGCTCCAGGAGCCAGAAACTCCTGCCAGATCTCCTGGACTCGAGTTGGAACTTCTCTGATGGGACGCTTCTTTAGTTCCTGGACTGCTAGCCAGAACCTACAAACCAAACACAACAGTAAATTATCATATGATACATGAACTAGGAGATCGACATTGGTAATCAATATTTGATGTACAGATACAAAGTAAGCTGTCATAGAACAAAATGTGCATGTTTATGCCTTTGTGAACCACAAGCTTTATTTCATGCATAAATAAAAACTGTAAAACCTTTAGCACAACAGAAGCATGACTACTATTAAGAAATATGGGGATGTAACTGCAGCGAGAGAATTTTAATATTGTGCCTCAGCAGAGGCAGGATTTTAAATAGAGGGCGGTTACAGCACCATATCACAAGTTCCATTGTAAAAAAGGTATACTTAAAATGATAACAGTCCAAAAGCAGAGTGTGCTTCTTGTGAGTTTTAATATTAAGTACGTACATGCATCCGATTCCAACCGTGTGAAAAACACTCAACTGACTGAGGTATTTAATTATAATTTAATTAGACGGGCCATTATCAGCTTTGGTCAGTACAGACATGTGCCATCAGAGGGAGCACAGGAGCCACAATGCACAGCGGTTACTCGATTCATATTTAGTTTCCATGCACCTCTGCAGTATTTCTGTTGCCGTGAATAAACCGATTAACATAATATTCTACCTGTGTTATTCTACTCACAGATACAGTGTTAAAAAAAAGCCTCATATATCAGTTATCTTCTAACAAAAAGAATATTAATGCAGAGAACTTCTTATAAATGATGAGAATCAATTACACCAATTACAGCTGTGGTAGTCAGTCATTGTTGACATGACAGCATTGACAATGTTTAATATGTATGTGTGTGTGCGTGTGTGTTATGGGGAAGCAGAAAAGTGTGAATGAAATCCTTCATGGTCTCTCACATGTGCCTCTGTGTGTGTGTGTGTGTGTGTGTGTGTGTGTGTGTGTGTGTGTGTGTGTGTGTGTGTGTGTGTGTGTGTGTGTGTGTGTGTGTGTGTGTGCTCTTGTGTTAATCACATTGTGGCAAAAAAAAAAAAAAAAATCTTTTCTCACAGACACATTGTGGGGACCCATCCATCCGTGTGGGAACAAAAAGCTGTGCTCCCCATGAAGATTAACAGCTTATTTCAGGTTTAAGGCTTTAGGTGAGGGTTGGATTTGCGATCAGGCATGTAGCAATTACAGTTAAAGGCAAAAACTATAATCCAAATCAAAACAAATGATTGGATCCTTAGGTAGCAGACATTAGACATTGATTTATTTAAGTAATTTTCTTCTTTATAGTTCTTAGACTACAGGTACATGTCAGAAGAAAATGCACTTGGACTTCATTACATTTATTTGACAGCTGCAGCACCATTTTTCTTACAGATGAACATTTTCACTATAAAAATGACATACAAGGCTGTTACAGATTAAACTACTTGATACATATTCTCAAAGTAGTTGAAATGAGCGCTATCTCAACCAACTATGACATTTAAATGCTGATTCAATGACATTTATCAAATAGTATGAGATTTTCTAACATTCTTGATGATGAAGCATTTTATTTTGTATACATTAAGTATATTTGTCTAATAATACATTTGTACTTTAGTTATAATTAACTTTACATTAATCACCATTATTACTCGCTCTGCAGCATCTTTAAGTTGCTGTCTTCCTACATAACTGTTAGAAGTGTTTGAGTTGAATAATTAACATTATGCGACAACTATGTTTTTTTTCTGTTGCTTGTATGTAGCTTTTGTTTGATGGAAACATGGCAGTAGAACATATCTTTATTTCTAATTAGGAGAGAAAGAAACAAACAAACAAATATAAATGCAATGTTTTGCTGGTGTAAGTCAAACTCTATAATTATACATGTGAATATATGTTATACTCACGTAATCAAAAATACATAGAGGCTTAAAGGTTAGGATGAGCCTATTGCACAGCAAAATCACCAGTGATAATATAACACTTATAGAGTTAATTAGATCTAGTTAGAACTCGTGAACACTAGTAGTGTTAAAATTAACTCTTCAAGTATTATATTACCACTGGGTATTTTACTGTGTGAAAATGAGTTAAGACAGCAGAAGTTTCATGTGTGTGTTGATCTTGATTTTGATTTCATTGCATACCTGAGATTCTCTGAGCTGAACTCAGACTCCAGGAACTTGAGGAACTGCTCTCTCCCCACAGGATCTTTGAGAACCTCATCAATGCCAAAAGCCCACCTTTTTACCCTCTGTTGGCCTGGCTCCTTGCTGGGGCACACACACACAAAGGCAACATTATTATCTTACAGATGTGTGCATCATTACAAAAACATATATCCATACTACTCTTTATCTGAAGACATATACCCACCTGGCTTCCAGCTCCCAGAGTGTAGTGTCATCTGAGTTCCAGGGGTTGGATGGATCTGGAGAGGTGAGGAAGGGGTCGTATTCAACGTACTGCTCTGTGTAGCCCAGCAAACTACAGAGGAAATAAGATGCAAACAAGAATCAATCACTGGTGAAATAGACTCCCCCCTATATTTGACTCAATATGAAAAACTTGTTTATCTGGTTTATTTCTATGATTGATGATATGATCCTTTTAGGATCAAATTCTTTATATTGAAATGAAAGTTAGAGTCTGAAAGGAGGGATTGACCCTGCATCCTTGAACACAAGGGAAGAGAACTCTCCGCAGCATGCACCTCTTCCCCTTCAGTGAAGGTAATGACAAATGGGTTCTTTGTGTGCCATCTAGTATCTGGCACCGTCGATGCCCACTGAAGACTTTGTCTGAGCCCAATCACTCCTCAAGGTCATCGGAGCTCTTAATTCCATGCTGTGTTAAGCAGTTTAAGAAGCTCAATAAACAGATCAATGGTTAAACTGAATAAAGACACAAAGAACATTGCTCACCTCTCTGCCACTTTGGACATTTTCAGTCGATGCCTGTCTAATTGCAATTGCCAAAAGGTGATCTGAAACCATATTAGGGAGCAATAAGCATACATCTGTCATCAAGAATTACAGAAAACATTGGTTTGCATATATATCTACTGATTGCATCTTATTCTAATTTGTTGACTTTTTACTTGTACATATAAATGAATGTAAAACCAGTTCACACAATGCTCACTAAGCAGGTGAATCTCTCTGTGATTTACAGAATTTCTTTTTTTTTTTTAAATCTGGTATCTGTGGCTGGATAAATGCATATTACAGTACCTCTGCTGGCCAAGCTGGCAATCTTTTGATTAGCCCTCTGCTAACTTGAATAAAAGCTACAACTACAATTTGAATGTTAGCATTGATTTCAAACAGTTAAAGAGCCCGTCTTTGGTGGAAATATGCCCTCTGCAGGTCTGACCTTTTCCTGCAGTTCTTCTTCTGTAGGTTGCTTGGCCTCTGGGGTGGGGGTGTGGGTTGGGCTGTGGGTACGGATATCATTCTGCAGACCATACACAGACTGAAGCAACAAAAAAAAAAGATAAACATAAAATAAAACATTCAATAGTAGTAGCATTACAGTAGCTGACAGGCATAGCAAGGAACAGTAAACTTGTCTGTTCATGGCTGTGCTACAAGGATATCAACCCTGACCTTAAAACAAAAGTGTAGGAGTGAGAATTCAGTGTACCTTTCTGGTTTTGTGGGGGTTTTTCATTCTGGAGGACTTCTTTATATCAACTTCTGTTGTATTCACACATCCAGGCTGGGAAAGAGAGTAAGAAGAAAATCAGAAAGTTTTTCATTTAAATTATTATGATTTCAGATGCTCATGCTTTTCCCTCTAGGACAAGAGACTACAAAAACGGTATAATTTAACATTACATTAGCTGTGGTGTGAAATGAACCAAAAGAAGTTTCCAGGACAATGTGTGAAATGCTGCTTTAGGCCGACATGGGATGTGCCATTTCTAGCAAAACAAGTAAACCAGCAGCAGGGGGCTTTAGCGTGCCAATTCTGGCTGATTGAACAAGTGGTCTAATCGGGGTCACTTCCAGAAGAACAGAGCGAAGGAGCTCCACCATGTCACTGTGAAATGTGAATTAATATTGATTAAGGAGAACCTTTAACATCAGAGGGAAGCCAAATGCTAATGCTAAGCAAGGGTGTATGAACAATGTAAAGAGGAGCGGCGAGGCTGATGTGTTGTGACAGTTATTGATGTGGCATTTCACGCGTATGACAGGGGATTTACAGTGTGTTCACCTATTTACACCATTCATATGCCACGGGATTCAGGTATAGCTCATACACCAACTATTACATGATGTATGAATTGCTTTTAACTGCAAACCATTTACAAAACACTCACATAGCATGACGTGTCCTGTTTCCTGTGAAATATGTGAAAGATTAAAGCAATTTACCATCTTTATCTTCTGACTGTGTGGAGTGTGGTCAGTGCAACATCATTTGAACATACACTACCGTTCACAGTAATAGTGAAGTCACACTTTTATTTACCACTAAAAGAAAATACATTCAAGACACTGACAAGGTTAGAAATAATGATTTGTATTTGAAATTATATTTTTTTCCTTCAAACTTTGCTGTCATCAAAGGAAGGTCAGTTTTATAGCTTCTCTAACCAGCTAAACTGTTTTCTAGCTGTGCTAACACGCTTGCACAAGGGTTTTCCATTAGCTATCAATTAGTACACTGGAATGATAGTTGCTGGAAATGGGCCTCTATACACCGATATTGATATTGCTCCAAAAACCAGACATTTGCAGCTACAATAGTCACACACATTAGCAATGTATAGAGTGTATTTCTGATCAGTTTAAAGTTATCTTCTTTGATAAAACAGTGCTTTTCTTTCAAAAGTAAGGAAAATTCAAAGTCACCTCAAACTTTTGAACAGTAGTATATGTTGTTAATTTTTGCACAAACGAATGAGATGTTGATGATGTCAACAATGATATTAGTAACAGCAAAGTCAACAGTGAGAACATCATCAGTAATTTCACTTGCCACTGGTCTGTGCACGTCCCAGAATGCTCTTTCCTGACTGTCGAGAATTTTCCTCTCAATTTTGTCTCTTTTCTTGTCCACTCTGATGGGAGGGAAAAAGGAGTTTAGAGCATGTAACTTATTCCAACACATGTACCATCCATTCACTCACATCACATGTTTAATATACTGTCGGTGTGTAAAGTTGCATGCTGGACATTAGAGGAACACTGTTATGAACACCAAGTTCAATCGTGTCATAATGAGGCTGTAAGAGGACTCACTCGTAATTGCTCATGCGTGTGTGCTTCTTCAAGAAACCTACTTTGCTTGTGCTTCTGCTTGCATAAAAATGAACTCCCACTTCCTGGCGAAAGCTCTCTGTAGCCTTGCTAAGCTCTCCTGCAAGTGAAAAAACAAAACAACAACAAAAAGGCTTTTTTAATGTTTACTGCACTGCTTACTGTTTAAGCTGTGTTCAGTGCATGGCTGGATTCCATCTTTAATGATCTCTGCTCACACATGAAAGCAAAGAAAAAAACAAAAAAACACACATACAAGCATACACGGAGCATAACTAGCAGGAGTGATTCATTTAATATCTTTGGGCAGGAAAGTTTCCAAAGAAGCAGTGACACAGAAAAACAAATGGGCTCAGTGTCATGTGAAGAAAAAAGGCAAGAGATAAAGAGCTGTGCCAACACAGCTGACACTGAAGGACCTCTTTCACTCACCGCTTCGTAGTCTGCAAGCTCCAGACGTGCTTTATTTTGCATTGTTCTTTTGCAGAGGTAAACAGCTGAGAGAGGGAGGGAGAGAGAGAGAGAGACGCAGAGATTGGTAATCGAGGGAGAACTGGATCTCAGCTTGGTTTTAACAGCCTTAAGTGGCCCTGCGTTTACTCATTTAATCCTCTCAACTGCACATTTAAACTGGCCTGCAAATTGCAAAGGTCATTGACTGTGCGCATGATGCACGAGCGCCTGCTACCGTGTGAGCTTGTGCACACGCGTGTGTGAGGGTGTGCACTCCTCTGACTTTTGATGTCTTCATGCACTAACCTGCCTTCATCCCTTTGTGAACTGACCATGTGGAAGCTTCATTATGCCATTAGACTCTTTTCATTAAGGGGCATCATTCATGTGACTCAGCTGCTGCATCGGAGACACTTTAACTACCTGTAACGCTTGTGATTACTCCCACAGCGAGCGTTTTTTTTTCCCCCTCCTACAAACAAATGAGACCTGAATCCTGAGGCTTTATGAAATTGTTATCTGCTGTAAACAATGAAAAGCTCATCCCTGAATCACCATTTAAACATTCGTCCAAATGTGCACATTAGCCAACAGGTGCAGGTATACAAACACAGCCCTTCATTCCTTCGCTGTAAGAGCAACTGACTGAGACTAGAATATATAGAAAATATAGTTATATAAAATAGACTTGAAATACATTGTGTGTCATTGCATGGCCACTTCACTATAGCTGACTCTAACTGTGATTTTATGTTGCTTACCACCCAGATACTGCAGTTGCATCATTCATCATTGTTTCATCGTTTGAAGTTTTTGTAACATTAGATGTAATAATTATAAATATTATATTTGACAGCATCATTAGCTTTTTTAGGATATTTAATGCACAAAGTAGGAACTAGACTGCAATAGAACAGCCATCTCACCATAGTCTGTGTTTTCTGGTTCCCAGCAGTTTGATGGCCAAAAGTATGGAGTCTGTAGGGAAATGCAGGTCATTAAAAACAAAAACTACAAGAAACCTTGCATCCTTGACAGAGTACAACTAACCGCATGGTGTTTTGAGTCAAAGCGTCATGCAAGGGGGGCATTTAGTCACAGTGCTGCATCTGTCACAATAAAACATTTTTGTTGTATAATGGGCTCTGCATAATGTCTAAAGCACATAAGCTCCTTTCAGCGAACACTGAGCGCAGACACCAGCATAAAGCTCGCCCCTCCTCGGGCATCAGCTTCATATGGACTGACTTCAGATGTAAAGAGCAAAGTGAAGCCTGCTACTAACACAAACAGCCTTAGGTATTGATTTACTTTGGTTAGTTCCAAGAAGCACACTTGGGGGAGCACACTGGATGGAAAATCACTAAAAGTGTCAATCTCACTATTGACATTCAGAAAGATGTGTGTGTGTGTTTTATTCTTCTTGAATTGTAGGCCAGTCAAATCATTGTTTTGACATTCCACACAGAAGCACTTTAACACATTTCTCTGGCCCCTCAACCCATTTTTGATTCAGAAATTGACTCTGTTCCATAAACAGAGTTTTTAAGTGTGCGTTGTGTGAAGTAACTTTTGTACTTTATTTTTGACAGCATGGAATCCGACGCATCAAAATGTCTCACACTGAAATGATGATAAACCTACTGCATTTTTTTTTAATCTAATAAAAGAATGTATAAAACCTACAACAATTTATCAGTCCTAGACATCTCTTGCAACTCTGGCTGCACATCAGATGATTCTGGACTCTTGAGAAAGTCTGAATGAAAACGTTCCATAACAGAAAAGTTATGAACAACATCCAATCCAAAATAGTTTGAGTGAGTCATGATGATTCTGGATGACTTTTCTGTTGGTGTGTAATTGTTTTGTGTTATACTAATCGGTGTGTGCTTCTATATTTGATCTACTGTCATTGATATAAATGGATTAGATCTTAAAAATTGCTTTTGAAATAAAGGCAACAAAATTCAACAGCACCACAAAATAAACCCTCTAAAATCACCAAAATGGTATAATTTTCTGATAAACTGGAGAGTATAATATAACAAACAACATAAAAGTATCTACTTACTAGCATTACTATGATCATCGTTACCTGAAACCTATAGAAAGTGCCATCATCTTTGAGAGTGAGGACGTGATCTGAGATGGGGAAGAAGTAACCATGTGCAGCCATCAGGGTTCCTAGGTGAAGAGCCTCCACTGAGAAAAAAACAAAAAGTCCATTTACATTTCAGGCGCTCCTGTTCTGTCAGTTTTCTCATTTACAGTCGATCGCCTTCACACATGCAGTGTCGCTTTTATCCATATAGAACATTCACACAGGTACCACCACTGTTCAGAAAGGTTCACAAGGCCTTGAGTTGAAATTTTCGAGCAGTTCTGATGTGTTAAAAATGTATACTTTCTAAAACAGTCAGATGTAGTGATGATGGAAAAATTATAGGTCTTTAATTTCCAAATCAGAAATGACCTTATTGTATGTGTACAGTATATAATATTGTAATGTATGTAATGTAGCTTAAATATGTGATCAAATTCTCTATAACTGCAAAACTAAAACATAACTTTCACCTTTAAATGAATAATTCTGTGTATCAGTACTCTAATGAGTGTTCTACTAATAAATTGATCCTTTCATGTTTAAGGAGGAGTGATTATGCCTTCATTCCTTCTCTTTGTAAAACACTCTTGATTCAGTTAATACTGAGGCATTAAGAGATAAATATATTGCAGTTTGGGATCTTACTTTTTCATTAAAAGAAGATTATGCGATTATTCTGCAATCAATGGCTCCTCATCACAGATCCTTGGCCAGCATGCTAGTTGTCCCAACCAGCTAAATAACTGCAGCTACCTTTAATCTCCACGTATGAATGTGAAGACAAAATTGCAACAACGGATGCCGTGACCTGAATTAAGAGCCATTGCTTTAAAAGAGTGTTGACAGAAGGAGAGGCAGGTCTCCGTTCCAACCAAACACCACAGCAGGAGGTCGCGCTGATTAGCCCACCTTCAGCCGAGAGGAGCAACTCAGTCAAATCACCTGGTGTTCTGCTTCGTTGGAGAGGAAACCTGCTTCCCTTCAGCGCTCCACAGCACATGGCCGGCTGTCCCTGATTTAAAACCATCAGTTAATGAAAACATGCAATCATTGTCATCCGTGCAGCTCATCTGCCACTAGTTATTTCCTGCTGTTCTCAACTTGTAACCCCTTCATTTCGTAGACACCTATCATTCAAATTCATTGTTATTTGCAGAGTTATTTGGGGTTATTTTTAACAGAAGAGGAACCTCTTTATTTATTTAGATGTCTCATACAGTTCCACCCTTTTCTATTCCCTCTATTTAATTAGATTATTTACTATGTTTTGAGGGGCTTAAGCCAAAAGAAGCTGAAGTCTTTATATACTAATAAACAAACACTGGATTTATGACTATTATGAAAGGAGCATAAAGTATGAATGCATAAAATATTCATTCATTCAACCTTTATTTAGTCTTGAGGATCATTGAAGGCCTGCCTTCAATGATGTCTAGAGTACATTCAGTGAAATCTTGATTCAAAGCAGAATAAATGCACACAAAGCCAACCAGCTAGAAAGCAGACAAACAGTTAAAAACAGTTCCATTCATGGGCAGAGGAGTTTACAATCCTATCTCTGCTCTGTGTGTGAGATAAATATAGACTGGCTTCTCCTTTACCACTGGGTTGACTGTCACAGCATTGAGAGGTCACGATGCTTATGTGTGCGCGTGCACATGTCTACATGTATTAATAAAATATGACTCATCATTTATTTACACGTGTGTACTTATAAACACACAGCCTTCCTCCTTATATGTTGCATTATTTCAGTTTTAACCAATATGGTCCACAATTACATATGTCATAAACTATATGAATCATATATATTTTAGTGCATTATAAAGAGAAATAATTTCTGCATAGGCAGATATCTTCACTCTCTAAGGAGGAATTTAAACTGAAAGGACAAACATTTGCACAAAGAGAAACTCATCATTTTTACTCATTATCCATTAAAAAGGTCATTTTCTTCAGGTTTGTTGAATATCAGGTGAAAAGTCAGCGAAGAACGAGGAATGACGTCTGAGACAGTGCAATAAGAGAGTGATGGAAGTTTCCATGAGGTCAGTATAATATTAACCAAGATTATTTTGTTGCTCCTTTTCTAGTAAGTCTATGAAGATCAATCCTTGATACCAAGGGAGCCTCTGGCTTCCATTAGACGTAGTGCAGGCTTTTCTATAAGCTTTACAGCTGACTAAACCTTGGACTGGAATTAGTCAAGTTGTCAAGACAGGCCGGCCTCGGAGTCCAGGGGGAAAACACCCTTTGATTTCATCATATTACCAGCTCTGTGCCAAACATCCAGCAGTTTGGAGCCCTGCCAACTGGGAGTGTGGGAGTATTCTTCCAGCTGTGCTTTATCGAAAGACAAGTGAACAGATTCTGTATTTGTAACTGTAATTTGATTATTATTGTTGCTGGCAGTGTGCAGTATGCACTGATTGAAGATGTCAAAGTGATAAAGACTCTTTGTTTCAATCATGTAAGAGGAGGATATAACAGCGTCATAGAAATACCAGAGAGCGTAACTTAAGTATGAAGAATACTGGCACTATTTCATGAATTCATGCTTTTCTTTTGAAGGAGGCAAGGCCTTCTATACATACATATGCTGCAGTAGCAATGTAAAGAGGAGTGATCTCTGGAGGCTGAAAAAGCTCCTCTGAAGTGCTCCACTATACAAGAGTGACTCTTGATTCTGATGAGAAGGAGGAGGTTTACAGAAGGGTATAGGATCATTATACAGAATATAGGCACCCTCTCCAATATGTTGTGATGAGCCACACGTCCTCTCTCAGAGTTCATTTTCCTGTTCCCAGGTGTTCCACTGAGCAGATAAGGTGCTCTTACATATGCAGCTCACAGCATTAATAACACACGGGTATACACTCACTGACAGCTTGACTGTCTGACAGTTGTTTATCTTTCGCTGTGTTGTTCTGGTCTGGTGAACTTGGCTATCGCATTTATATAATGTTCTTTAGCAATGTCATTTTTTCAATATATACATATAGCTAATAACCTATTTTTCACATTTTTGGTTTTGCTATGATTTTATGTGCTGTGTCTGCAACATAAAATATTTAATTTATTTATATTTAATTTATTTTATATTATATTATTTTTCCTGTTTATGATATGTGATACTGTTTGATTTACAGTGTACAGACCTAGAAGACATACCTGTGAATGCTTTAGTGTTATTGAATAAATTTATAAGATCATAATATAATCTTACCCCTGGGGGGATTTATTTTCAGGCAGTACAGATGTCAGCAAATCTACAAACCAGTGATGCAGGAACTGAGTTTCACTACCTTCCTCCTAGAGAAGCATACTGTATATTGATAATATAAAGCAAAAAAAAGGCACACTTTCATTAATTTCATCACTTCTGTTTTTACTTTTCATGTGAAGAATATATTTCCCCTGTAGTGTTCCCATCAGGCCTTGGGTGAAGTAAACAGGAAGCATACTGTCAGCAGTTATCTTAGCTGTGGGCTCCACCTGAGCCCAGTTTTATGAATCTGTATTATGGAAAGTCCTTCTGAACTAGCTGCTACCAGTTCCTGTTTGCTGCTTGACTGCAATCAACCTGGATTAATTTATAACTTAAGGAAACTGCATTTGATGAATTGGGGTCACTGAAATCATTGGTTCTGCTGACTCCACCTGTATTTTTCCAATTTAAAGGTCCCACATTTTACACTATTTCCTGGGTTTTACTGTATATGAAGTTTTGATATCTCCAAGAAGATATAGCTGTCTTATATCTCATTTTTAGGTACAAAAAAATCAATATACTGTAGTTTTTTACCTAAAGCTTTTTCTCTGGAGCTCTTGAAATAAATAAATTGTGTTGGTTCTGTCTTATGAATATTAATGAGATGTCTGTGTAGATTCTCACTCATCCAGGTCATTGTAGTCAAGGGGTTTTTAAAAAGTAGGCAACTGGACTTTTTCTTTGAGCTTGAAGACGTTTCACCTTTCATCCGAAAGGCTTCTTCAGTTCTAGCCTGATGATGGAAACCAGGAGCTATATCTCTGGATCACAGAGGGTGGAGCTATAGACCACACCTCCCATCCCATAACAAAGGGTCACATAGGTCACCCTTCAAGGTGTGAATTTGGATGAGAGTCGTTGTGGTAACGACTCTCATTCCAATTCAAGGTGTGACTTGGAGGTGTGTTATGGGATGGGAGGTGTGGTCTATAGCTCCACCCTCTGTGATCCAGAGATATAGCTCCTGGTTTCCATCATCAGGATCTATATATTGGTGAAACTAAGCAACCACTCCGCAAACGCATGGCACAACACAGGAGGGCCACCACATCAGGACAGGACTCAGCAGTACATCTACATCTGAAGGAAAAGGGACACTCCTTTAAAGACATTGATGTACACATCTTAGATAAGGAGGACAGGTGGTTTGAGAGAGGAGTGAAAGAGGCCATTTATGTCCATTTGGAACAACCTACTTTGAACAGAGGAGGGGGACTGCGTCATAACCTATCTGCTACATACCATCCTGCCTTGAGATCTCATCCCAGGAAGTTTAACTGCTCCTCACCATCAGAGCAGGACTCTCTCTCTGGATCATGTGACCACGACTCTCATTCCAAGTCACACCTTGAATTGGAATGAGAGTCGTTACCACAACGACTCTCATCCAAATTCACACCTTGAAGGGTGACCTATGTGACCCTTTGTTATGGGATGGGAGGTGTGGTCTATAGCTCCACCCTCTGTGATCCAGAGATATAGCTCCTGGTTTCCATCATCAGGCTAGAACTGAAGAAGCCTTTCGGATGAAAGGTGAAACGTCTTCAAGCTCAAAGAAAAAGTCCAGTTGCCTACTTTTTAAAAACCCCTTGAATATTAATGAGCCTCTCCCCTTTGGATAGTTTGAATGGCTGCGAATGGGAAAGTTGGGTGGTGACTTTATTGTTATGACATCACAACTTCAGAGTTTTAAGACAGTTCTAGAATAGGGGCTGTGGCATTTCTCTATGGATTGAGTGCTTTGAAATATTCAACAGTATTTATATAACCTTATAATCAAAAAGCAAATAAAAAGCAAAAATCAATGGTCCAGAAAGAAAGATAATTCTAAGTAAGTAAAGCCGAAATAATGAATAATGAACTGCTTTTCATAGAAAGAAAGGAATAAATGGGGCAATAGGAATATTGTTATTTCCTGAGTATGGACACACTATAGAAATAAATAAGTAAAATACAGATGTATAGTGAGTATTGGATATAAATAAATGTACATATATAGTATGTATATATGTAAATATATACAGTATTACACTTAACAGTGGAGTGAGATAGTGTTTTGTTATATAAATCAAGTGTACAAATATAGATACATAAGATATATAAATTTAAAATATAGAAGATCCCAGACAAGTCACATATTGCACTTTACAGTGGTGGGGTGGTGTTCATTGAATTTGGGAAAGAAATTCAAAGTGGATTCAAAGTGGATCAGAGTGTAAAACTGTATAGATCCTTGATCTATAACTGTAATGTTTGAATGATTAACTTATTATAGTATCCTCCCCAGACTGAGGATTTATCATGTCAACCTGTAGCTGTCTGGATTAGAGTGCACTGCATTGCATGCTAATGACTGATGATCATAGCACACAAACTAACTGGCTTTCGAAAAAAACAAAAAAAACAAAAAAAAAAAACAATGGTGGCCAAATTTGTAAAAGAAAAAAAGCATTATTGAGTTACAAGTACAAAAACTCAAAATCATCTTTAGAGAAGGCAGAAATAGTCAGCATTGAATGAAAATAGGATTGTTGACTACATAGATTGCAAAATAGAATAATTCATTTTGGAGTGCGTCAGTATGTTATCTGTGACATTCATTTGGAAATTCTAATTCCCCAGTCCACACTGATGTATAAGCTGCCTTTACATAATAAACATGCTGCTTTCATGCTGTGAGCCAAATTAATTGCATATCAGTTTGTTGTTTTTGTCGAGTTGTTCTGTGTTAGCCACTTGGATTTGCACAGAACTCCATTCATCACTCCAAGGCAACTGACAGCACATTTTCTGTTTGTATGAAGAAGAAAAGAAAAGTGCATAGATCAGAATAATTAGTTTTAAAGGACACCAAACATCTGCTGGTTGACATGTTTTCATGGAAAATTAAATTGTAAAAGTTTTTTTTGACAAAATATAATGAGTACTGTTGTTGAAAAATATTTTTGACCCGTTCAGCACATTAAGCAGAACTGATTTGACAGGCTTTTTGTTGTTGGTTTTTAATCTTTTGGTGTTACATATTAGAGGTGTCATGATAGAGATACATTATTTATTAGAGTGTGGTCTGAGGCATGAGGGAAAAGCAGCATCCAATCTTGAGCATTTTAAATGTTTTAAACTGTGTTCTGACATAATAACGCAAATTAACATCTAACCATGATTTAATTGCTTTTTAGTGCCATTAAATACATACAGATATGTACAATCAGGCTAAACAAACAAATTTACCAGCTCCTCACATGCACAAGTGCTTAAAACCTGAATAATAAACAGAAAAAAAAGATAAACACAAAGGAATTGTGAGTTGATGAGTCAGCTGAATGAACAAATGATGATCCTGCTCACACAATACCGAGGCACACAATAGAACAGACGAATGCAGACTCAAACATATACAGCCAGGTTAGGGAATAGGCTTCTCAATGTGGATGACAGTAGATTTGCTAAAAATATGTTTAGATGGAATATACAAAGAAATAGAACTTGTAAATGTTTAATATTTGTATTATTCTTTAGACAATAGGTATTGTAAGATTAGAGCTGGTGTTTCATTAGGTTAAACATAATTGGGTAAATGACAGTTGAAGTAAACCAATGGTATTTACTTACAGTGAAATTTCATATGAATATTACACTGAAAACTATATTCTATATAATTTGTCAATGGAAAAAGGACACTTTGTGTTGAGAAAGTAGGCGGAATACTGCCACTTTATATTGAAAGGGGTATGGAGGAGTAGAAGAAAGTCGAAGTATCAATTTGTCCTTTTTATGGGAGATCCATGAGGAGTTGTTTAGTAACACAAATACCAAGGTAGATTAGACATGACTGACCTGGCTGAAGAAGAGACATTTAGGTTGGCAAATTATTTAGAGAAAGGATAAGACATTAGAAGGTTGCATTATACCAGTAAGTGTATAATTTGTATATTTAATTCTATTTACTTGTAATTACAGCGAGACAAGACGAGACAAATTATTATGATACAATAATTATGATGTCTGACCAGCTAAGTCGGAAGTTACTTTCATGTAATTAAATATGTAATGTGAATTATTGTTTTTCTGGTGTGAAAATGTCATGCAATCCTATGAGGGATGGGCCACTAGGTGGCATGAGACTAAAATAATAATAAAAAATCATTTGTTCATTAATTCATTCATTCATACGCTCAAATACACAAGTATATTACAGCTGGCACACATCTACAGTGCAAAACACACTAGCAATTAAAATTCAGATCCAAAGACTTTTCACATTGTTAGCCATACTTCTTTTTTTGTATTGTCTCTCTTTTTAAATCACTGGAGGAGGAGAACTGCAATCTCTAATGCAGACAAGCAACCCGTTTTAACTTTCCTTATTTATCACAGTTCAACCTGCCCACTCGACTCATTTAATGAGCAATGAGGGGATCTACTAATGATCTGGCAACTCCTTCCAGACAAGCATAGTTCTACTTCATCACGCTGTTATAAAATGAGAATAATAAGAAAGAAGAAAGGAAGAATAATAACAGGAATTGCAATTTCTGCTGTAGCTCAAGGACAAAGAAAGACAGATCAAAGACGAATGTAGAACGGGGTGTTTTACATACAGAAATCTATTGGAGTCATGTACAGTGCACGTCTCTTCTTGACAGGGTAATGAAAATCATACAACTTCTGATCAGCACTTCTCTCATCTCGCCTGTAACAACATTGCATGAACAAATCTTTAAGACCGAATCTGTTGTCTGCTGTTATCTTATCTATTGAATCGCTCAACTGCACCGCCATTGACTGAATGCATCAGTAGCTTTTAACAGTGGAGCTGCCCTCACTGATGACTGAGGGCATCTGTGTTAGAATCGACGTGTAGCATCACAGCAGCATGAACGGTGACATGTTTGAATCGGCAGCATGGTTTGTAATTTCAACCTCTGTCCTGAAGTAGATCGATATAGATCATCAGCTCACTGCCGGGGCTCTATTACCTTGATCTTCGATGTCCAGATTCTTGATCATCCACTGTACAATATCCGAACCTGTAACGAGAGAAGTCTCATTAGCAGGTATCACTGAAACACAGCCAGTATATTCACAGTGTGCTGAAGCACCATTTGCATATAGATGGAAATCAAAATAAAAACAATAACACTTAACCCTACCCACCTTCCCTCATCATCCCAGTGCATACCAATTCTGCTCGCTTTGCATCATGTGGGCGGGTAATAGGCCATCCATTACCAAATATTCTTTTCTGACACCCTCTCCAAGCCAGCTCTCCTTGGCTGTAGTCCATTAATGACCAAGGAGTCACACTGGCATAACGAAGCATCCATTGTATACAATAACAACACAATTTCTCTGACTCAGTCACAGCACAGACATCACAGCTACAATCGTTTAATTTTAATACATCAATGCATTACATTGGACAATTTTAACCAGCAGTAACAAAAACTAATATAACAGGTCAAAATATGGCCTGACTGTTAACTGCGGGCTCATGAGAGGGGAGTAGAGGAGAGAAGCATACATGTAAAACTGAGTAGAATACACTTTGAGTAAAATCAGAAGACTTGTATATGAGTTTTTTTTCTAGGATGGAAATCAAGTGTGAATGCATGAATATCGCAATCCATCATGTTAATCTGAGAATACAACTGAATCATTTTCATAGCTCAGAAAAAAAAAAAACATAACAGAAGAACCCTGTGCCCCCTGGGCATTTTCACACCTCTCATCAACATGTGACTTGGCACTTTGGCTAAATATATATTTTCCAAGCTAGTATTACTGCCTGTCATCCTGACAGGTGAAGGTGTGTTGATGAGACGAGAGCCACAGAAGGCAGAAAAAAGGTGTGAAATGGAGACATGAGGGAATTCATGCAGAGAGTCAGTCAGTCCCTGTGGCTGTCTCCCTGTCCATCATGCTGCAGTATATCTGTCCCTCTGTGATTTGTCTCCATTTCTCTTTCACTACACCCCCTTGCTTTTCAGCGCCCCCATAACCAGATGAGATTTTTCATGGATTAACATCATTAGTACAACCCCATTTTCACACTATCAGAGTTGACCCACTTTCTAAGGGAGAGCTTAAATGAGACATGTAAGGTAATCCTCTAACAAGGCTGTTCCCTGAATTTATTCATATCATGCCCATAGATTGGGTGTGCATATGTGTATGTGTGCATGTGTTTGGGGGCGCAAGTGTTTGCTTACTGATATATACACAGAAGAGATAAGAGATAAGCTCAACCTTTAATTAACCTGATGATTGTAACATCTGGATAATGATAGGGGAAACTGATATATGCACACCGAAAAAATAAAACTCGAAAATGTGCATGAAGATATGATAGTGATGAATGAAAGTGACCATAGGAGAATTAGAACCAAATGAACTTATACATTAAATTATTGTGGAAAAGGGCAACTATTATTATGCATAAGCAAAGCATGGGAAAAAGAATAGATTTATTAGGAGTGGTTTCCCATTTTGGGCACACATACATACAAACACCTGTGCATGCCCGTGCATGTGCACATGGGTTACATAATACAGATCCCTGCCAAGGGTTTCACACTATTCCACTGTACAGGTGGCCATAGAGAAGTGCCAGCAAAGGCAGGAAAGAAGATGTCACGCTAGTAAACACTGATGTAAACAATACTTAGTTCAAAAATCACTTTCACAAATGTTTTATAAGAAAAAAATACATAATCTCAATGATACACAATAATCTCAATGATAGACACAACAACAGATGTGAGCATCTATGTTTTGTTGGTACAAGAAAGCCTCACAGGGCCCTTTCACAACTAATTTAACTGTAAATGCTGACACTCTTCCAGTGGTCTGGGAGCACGATTGGAAATAACTACACTATTTTAGGTAAAAGACTGTACCAAAGAGAATATGGTTTTGCAGTTTAGCATGGACAAGCAGAATGTGCTCTTCTTACACTAGGCACATATCTTATGAAAAAGGGAGAGAAGCCAGGAAGAGCTCTTGCTGCATGTAGAACAAGACATTTACATGCCACTCAAGTTATTGACCAAATTAATTCAGATACATACTAATGGATCCCTGGGATATTAATAACAGATTCCATGATTTTTATCTAATCTAATTTATATTCTTCTGAACCTCCAACTGATCTGGCTTCAATGGATTCATTTTTTTTTTTGAAAATCTAGAAATTTACACCACAAATGAAGACTCTAGAGAATTATCAGATGATTCTATATGAAAAACTTCTATTACAGTCAAACTGACCTGAGCGTCCAGGCTCCCCAAAACTGACATTTCCATAGGGGATTTGTTCTTCTGATCCTATGGAAGTCCCTCTCCCTCAACACATGAAGGGATAATTATATGCGATATAAAAAAAGACGTGTATCACCAGCTGTTACTATGCTCTGTTGAAGGCCTGATGTAGCATTGAAAAATGTGCATCTGAGTCAAATCTTGCAATTTTTTGTGGCACTCTTTCCACTTTCTTTTGTGCTTTTTTTATACTCTGGACTGATAGCTGAGCACTCACAGCCGAGGAGGCAATCAGAGGAAATGCACCTGCTCCACATCCTGACATATTTTATTCTGTTATTTGTAAATAACCTCAAAAATAATGTGGTTGACAATTGCAGGCACATACAGTCTGTGTGCATATTTAGAATTTTCAGAACATTCTCCAGTGTTATTACATGTTTGTCTTCCTGGCTGCAGAAGGACTATGTCCTTGTTGCAGCCTTAAACTGCCAAAGGAGGAGAGTTCAAGGGGAATAAGGGGAATTAAGCCTGACCATTATAGACTTGGAAAAAACACTGAAATCCACTTGAAAGCACCACACTGCAGATTGATTATTTTTGCTCCATAATGACACAAACAGGCTGCACAGATTTTGAAAAAAAAAAGATACTGTAATGAATATTATGTAGTTTGTATATATGTGGATGAAATATGCATATAGCAGGCATTAGGTGTATATAATTTATGCTAGGGTAGATGCAAAACAGAGATACAAAAAGAGGCCATCTGTTGCAATTATGACATGTCCCAGTAAACATACTCTGGTCTGATGTTATACTGATTGTGTAATATCTGACAAATATGATATGAAAAAGTGACAGATGTAGACTTATTTTGTTTGGCTATATGTAAAATCGAAATTATTTATAATTTAATTCTTAACTTATATACATAGATCGTAATTGTTAATAAACAAACGTAATGCACACTAATACACAATGCAGTAATGTGCATGGTTAGGGGTGGGGTCACCCCGTCATGGACCAATTGTTAAAAATTGCATGCTAAAGTGCCCCCATAGAAGCCAAACCACATACTTAAGTGTTGCCGAAATGTGTGCTAAAGTGCCCTCTGGGAGCTAAATTGTGTATTAAAGAGTCCTCTTCAGGATTAAGTGCCCTCTAGGAGCCAAAATGTGTATTAAAAGCCCTCTTGTGAATTAATTGCCCTCTAGGAGCCAAAACACATGTTAAAGAGCCCTCTTGGGAGCCAAAATGCATGCTTAAGTGCCCTCTAGGAGCCAAAACGCATACTGAAGTGCCATCTAGGAGCCAAAACATGTGTTAAAGAGCCCGCTTGGGAGTGAAAATATGTGCTTAAGTGCCCTCTAGGAGCCAGAATTCATGCTTAAGTGCTCTCTAGGAGCCAAAACCTGTGTTAAAGTGTCCTCTTGAGAGCTAAAAAATGCGATTCATCCCTGCCACCTGCAACAATAGAGTTGTCAAATAACAAGTCTAAATGTGTATTGTGTGAGATTTTATCATAGATCCATCTTGTGTGAAGAAAACACATCAAACTCCAGAAGATTGTTAGGACCAAGAAATACATTGACACATACCTGTTGAAAATACCTTCATTTTGGGGCTTTTGTTAATCTATATTGAACCAGAACTATATCTCACAAAACTGTTTGGATTCATGTTGCTATGCAATCTTCTTTAAGCAAACTAATCTGACTACTGAGTAGTCTGTGTAGTAAATCTGTTTTAAGACTACATATTCTACCATTTGTATAACATATAAAACATGTCTAAAGTGTCTTCTTCAGTGGTGAAGAAGCAATATATGTGCCCTTTTTTGTTTTTTTTTCATTTTTGTTTTTTTTTCCTGCTCTTCAAAAAGTCTGTGCACACCACTGCTAACACAGTATATTAACCCTGTTGTCATGAGAGAAACAGGAAAGAAGCTCTAGGCTGTAGTTCTATCAGCTAATATGGTCAAAAGCATTAAATCAATTTCCAAAAGTAAATCCACAGTTTACCCACTTCAGACATGTTAAGACATATAAAGATACTCTGCTTGGAACAATAATCTGTGATATAGATTTCCCTGAAAAAAAGTATAATTATCACCTTGAATCCCTAAAAATGAGACCTTCTCCTTCTCCTTCATTAAAATTCATATTCTCTATGCAAATCTATTCATGTCAGTGCACAGCAGTGCTCCTCTTGCTTATTATGGTTATGGTGTAAACTTTTAACTATTCAGTGTAAAGACTGTTTGGGGCTCTTCTTTTGACATGAGTAAGTGCAAATATTGTGACCAGTGCAACTAGGCCAAGAAGCCAAGAGGGTACCACCCAGCCAAACTTATGAACATCATCAACAACTTGCCTGCCTCTCTTCCTCTGAGGCATACGCTTAAAACACACAGGACACAGACGTGCTGCGAAGCGCCAGGAAGTGCCTGGAAGCGCGACAAATTCCCTTCAGCAACCATGTTAATTGACTCGCCGTTCACACCGTGGCCAGCGTGCACTCCACAGTGGTCGCCTCGCAGTGGGCTATTTTTTCCGTGAGCGAATTTGTCAAGCTCTGCCAGGCGGAGTGTTAAGTGCTAGTTATGGCATAGGGCATCTGTTTGTTTTTTTCAAAATAAAACAAGTTTGAGTCTCACCTGCACAAAGAGCAAGGTAGGAGTGGTGGGAGTCGTGTCACCATAATGGTCAGGTGCCTGATCTTGCAGGAAATGATGCTTTGCGGCACTTTCCCACCCTCTGTGTCCAAGCCGTTAAAGTGGCGCTCAGCAGACTGCAGTGCCTGAGGACACCTGGCAGCGGACTGGTGTAGCAGACTACGGCAGCTCAGAGATGAGGGTGGTGTTCATGGCAGCAGAGGAGGAGGACCAGGCCGGTATATTAGCCAACCAAAAAAATGCATCAACCGTTCCATTGCTTTCTCGATCCAATCCGAGTGAGACTGAGTGTTCTTCAGGAGATAAGGAACTGACGATTTTCTCATGATGGAAATTTGGCTAAACAATAGGATTTGGACTTTTGGACTGCACTGGATTTGGCTTCTTAACACGACAGGTTGCTACTATTCCGTACTTATCAGAATCAGTTGTTGGGAAAAACTCAAGGATATAAGATGCTTCACTTTGCATCTTTAATTATAAATAATTGGTTTCTTGGAATTGTGACAAATGAAAACTTGCCTGACTCAATCTGTTTTTGATACTGTCCTTGTGCAGTTTTAGAGCAGAAATTCTCATTTTGCTCCTAATATGTTTTGTACCATTTTAAAAACACCCAGACAGACCACATTAACAGGGATAAAAACTTGTTTTTCGATGGGGATATTTAAATTTAACCATGTGTGGGTTTGTATGTGGGTGCTAATGACAACTTTTTTTTTTTTTTTTAAATCTGTGCCTCATCTCAGCAATGAGGGAGACATGTCACTGGTTGTGACAAGCCGAGCATGGGCCTTTTTTAGCAGTGAAGACAAGTGACTGGCATTGTCAGAGCCTTGAGGCAAAACTGTACAGAAAGGAGGCGTGTGCACCATTTGCAGGGACAGGACCTTGAAGGAAAGACTGCATGTAAGATTAAGGGTTTAGAATATTAATTTAACAGCAGTAGTAATCATACAGATGGACTTATACTACTATTAATATAACCAGGCTCTTCTCATTCACTGTACAGACTTATTCCTAGGCAGAGTAATAGTAGGCTTTTATGAATCCTTGATTATATATTGGGATTTTAATCCTATATTGATCTGTAGCTCTAGAATAGATAAATATTTTATCGGTCCAACATATTAGTTGCTTTTAATTTGAGTGTAACATACAGATATTATGGCCGCCTTTTGGTTTATGGGGGCTAGTGCAAATGCAATATTGATTACTGGCAGCAGCGAAGTGTATATTACAGTGTATAGTTCTTTTCTTTTCATCCACATAACAGTAATGATGGCCTCAGTCCTGTGTGCATTGCATATAGTGTTTAACCAATCTCAAATGGAGTATCACTTCAATGTGCATTCTTATCTATTGGGTTGCACAACTCAGGTTCCTCTTGACAGTCCAGCACTGCTGGTGTGAAATGCAAAATGGAAAACTCTCTAAATACTTTCAGTGTTTTTTTGGCAAGTACAGAATACTGGTCTGATATTTTGTGGGTGGGAGCCAAGTTGAGAGGAGAAGAAGGGAGAAGAGAAGGGAGAGGAGAGGATAGAGGAACACAGCAGAGCCGATAGATATAAGCCTTACCTGAAAAAACACTGGGGATCTTAGTTAGAAAACTTTTCACTGTTCGGATTGGGATGCCATTTTTCTCCTCCTGCATGCGTGCTATTACTTCCTCCATCTGGACAACAGAGTGACAGTGGGAGAGAAGTGGGGGGGGGGAGAGAAAGCATGGGAGAGAGAGTGGACATTGTTCATGAACTTGCCTCAGTAAGTAGGGATTGTGTGTGAGCAAGCCGGAGAGAGTCAAACATGTTTCTATGTGATTCAGCCATGTCTCCAGGGCAAAGAGAGAGAGAAAGTTAGTGACTCCCAAACAACGCAGTCATATATTTGCCTTCCCTCTGACAAATCTTTCTGATTTGTGTCATTTGTCACATAAAACTCTCAGTAAAGTGCATTTATTAAATTTTGCAACTGCTATTGAATTTTGGAAGTCTACCAATGACGTTTTCTTGTTATTAGCCATCACATTACATTTGTGTCCTGAAAACGCCACACATCCCACATAATTTCACCCAGAAGCATTTCAGTTTCTGTGTTCAGCATTGACTTAGTCACAGAGTTAGAAGAACGCTGAGGAATGACGTGTACAGGCGAGAAGATGCAGACTGGAAAACACATTGGACACAAACATTCGCACACGTCACTGCAACAGAAATGTTCTGCAAGTTGTCTCAAGGGCCTGGGAAGGCAACACAAGGCAGCCATGATTCCAAGAACACACAGAATGCAGAGAGTTCAACATGGCTCTGATAAATCAGTCGGATTGGATGCTAAAAGAGTGTACAAATATACATTTCTTTATAAAACACAAAAATCATAAATGATATACGTCCACCTATAAAGTAACTTCTGCTCTAAGAGGTGCTTGGGATGATTATTTTCCTGTTTGTTTGTTTTTTTTAGTTGTAGTGACACTGATAGCATCTCTCCTAAAAGTGTAATCTGAAAAATAGGCAGTCAAGGGCAGTAGAAAAATGAAAATGTTCTCCAAGTCACTAGATAGAATCTAACAGGGTCTGAATTTGCCACAGAATTTCACACTGTCTTCTATCCTCCAAATTTTGGGCTTGACTTTTTAAATATTTTATAATAATAAAGGAAAAGTAAAATGTATTCTAAACCTGAAGAGAAAAGAAGAGAAGCACTAAGTGAAGAGAAGCACTAACAGAGTATTCTATACATGATTTTAAAAAGTCATAAAAGAAATTGACTTTGGCTGCGTTCCTCAACGAGACAACCACTGTCTATAAAATGAGTCAAAATGTAGGCTCAAATTAAATTAAACTAGTTGACAAGCTGCCAAATTTACTCTAGGCATGCTGATGGAAATGAAAGCATCGGTTTGACTCAATGTGCAGAAAGGTCTATGACATTCAGCAATTTAACATCCAATACACAGGCTATGATTTGACATTTTTCCTAGGTTTAAAAGTAGAGCATTTCACTGACTATCATTGCCATGAATTTTTTTTTCCATTCCCAGGAGCAACATGTAAAATCGAAAACACGGAACCCAAGATAGATCCCAGAACACCACATGACGGGGATGGTTGCAATAGAGAAAGCCCTCCCAAGATAACAAGATAAGAGCAGAATCGTGAGCTCAGTCCCTAATGGCATCTCAACTTTCTCTGTCAAATATATCAAAAGCCATGCACAGATCAATACAGATTCATATTTAAAGGTACAGTGTCTAGTTTTTAGTGGCAAGTTTGCAGATTGTAACCAACTCATCAATGAATCATCTACAACTACAAAACATTCTGAGCTGCCCACTTTCCTTATTAATACATTAGACAGCTTAATCTTAGGTTATAAAAAAAGAAAAAATCTTATTTTGATGAAATTTTGTCTAATCATGTCAATGACATTAAAAATGTTCTCCTTATTATAAATATATTAAAATGAATATTGTCATGGTAACCCAAACTACTGGCCCTAATAAACTATAATGCCCACTTTTCTACACTCCTCTACCAGCCAGCCAGTTCAGCCATATTCCAAAACTAAGGTTTGTTTGTTTGTTTGAGCAGGTGATTAGCCTAGCTTGCTGTGTGAGCGTGGGTGCAGCTAATCTCTTGCTCCTCTGCATATCCCTTTGGTCCCTGCTCTGTCAGGTGCCATCCTTCGGGCCAGTCCTGGCACAGAAGGTATCCCCCCCCGGTGCTACCACCTTGCAAACCATCTCAGAACAGCTGTTCATCTGTTGGCCTGGGTGCAGGATCTGGCTCCAGCATGCAGGAGGCTTGCAAAGACGACCGTTTATTGTCACACAAATACAAAAGGGATTAGCTATCAGGTTTGTGGTCATGGTTAAACAGTCACACGAGTCATCGGTGGTACAAAATGTCTTCTCAGCAGGCTTGTGCCATCACTCAAGCTCC